>JAPQVY010000089.1:59626185-62238685 GCA_028535165.1 Quercus tomentella | reverse complement strand
TTTCATGGGTTTCTATAAATCACAAGGTTGTCAGGATTTCATCTTTCCCTTTGTCTTTTCATGAGATTGAGGTGTACACATTAAGTTCAGATTCATGGAGAAGGGTTGGAAACTCGTTGAAAGACAAATTTGTATTCTGCAATAAGAATCTTCTTATGCCAGCCCCATTGGTTAGTGGAGCCTTGCACTGGATGGCATTTGTGGTAGAAGGACAAGCGATTGGTCCGAGAAGGTCCATTATGTCATTTGATGTCAATAATAAGGCATTCAAAAAGCTAGCACTGCCCAGTTATACTGGGCAGTTCCTACTGTATTGCATTATTCAAGGGGAAACAAGTGAAGAAGTGCTGGATTTTAAAACTTGAGCTATCGAGCTAGTTATCGAGCTTTAAAATCCAGCATTTCTTTACTTGTTTTTTGGACAGATTTGCATGGCTTTAACACTTGATCTTGAAACATTATTCCTTGAAGCCTTAAACACATCCTAGATCTACCCAATTACAAGTAAAATGCGTTTTATCAAAGGATTAACCAGTTATATAAAATATTGACATATGTTCCTAACATCAAATCACATATGTCCTAACATCGTAGCATAGTCAAGTAGATCCGGATCCAAACTTTGTTCTGCACTCAGCGTTGCAGTCTCTCGGCAAGCAATTGAAGAACACGAATTGGCCCACTTGGCATTGTTTTGCATCCACCACCATGGGCTTGCTGCCTATAATCAAGATTGAATAGAATTTAATTAGAATATAATTCTTATAATCAAACAATCTTGAAATGGTTGGTTTGTTATCAAAAATATATCATAACAAAAAGCAAATTTTTGTTTTTCCGTTTAAGTATTTTATCAACTCCTAATAATTTTTTGGGGAGTTTTATTTTTGTGGTTTCACATTTTAATAGACTTTATCTCTAGTTCTATAAAAGCTGCATATCCATAAATTGGAAATTAGGTCTCCTATTGAGTACAAAGAAATAAGAAACAAAATGAAAGTTATGAAAACTTGAGGACCAAATAAAAAATATAGACAATATATAAGTACTAAATAGGTATTTTGCCTTGAATAAAATGACAGTCTCAAATATTTATAAGATGATATAGTTTACTTATAGCCACAATTATAAAGAGGAACAAAAGATGAAAAATTGTAAGGAGATACGATGGTCCTATAAAATAAAAAACGTAAAGAGATATGATGGTCAATGTTTAAGTAAAAGAAAATACTGAACTATATGTAAACTAGCAAAGCCGAAGAGCATGAAGATTTGAATGTAATGCATACCAACAAAAATGAAGAGAGCAAGCAAACAAAGGATATAGGTAGAGAGAGTTCTCATGATTTAGGTGTCTTGATGAATCTTGCAAACAAAAGAGAAGTGAGACAAGGTGCAATTGGGTAGTGAATGACTACACTTAAATATATTGGTAATTATTTAGTATTCCCGGAGTACCATAAATGCGTATTCTCTCCTCTCACATAACTGTGGGTTCCACTAATTAAATCCCCTCTCTCACATAAATTGTAGGTCTCACCATAAATTTAATTAGTGGGACCTACAGTTATGTGAGAGGAGAGAATACGCATTTATGGTACTCCCAGAATATTCAATAATTTTCCTAAATATATGGAGACATTACGTGAATATATGGCAAGAATAAATTTTGTTTGATCATTTTTTCAACTAGTGAAATTTGCCATAAATGAGCCGTCGAAATTTGCCATAAAACCCCATTAAGTATTGTAAGATCAGATTCTCTCATTTATGTTTTTTCCAAGTATAAAAATTTATGACAATTATAAATATAATAACATTTATTATTGTTGTGTTTGTATATAAAATTATCACATATATCTTTTAAAGAAAATGTAATATGAAAATATTTTAATGGGGTTTTAAATATATAATAAATTTTAAGCATGCACTTAATTATATAGTTTACATTAGAATAATAATGTGCAAAATTGAAAGGCAAGAAAAGTTTTTGTTGTACAATATTATGAAATCAAGTAAAATTCAAAAAAATATTAGCTCTCTTTTATTTTATTATTTTTTTATAACTATGAAATTATTATAGTAGTTTTTGATTAGCATTTATTATGATTATATTTGTATCATTATATATTTTATATTATTGTCAAAGAAATTTTTTTTTAATGTGAGATAGAATTTTACTTTAACATAATCTAAATGTATGTGTGTGAAGCTCCTTTCGGGAGACTGAACCTCAGCCTTTACCTCCCACACCCAACTAACAGTTATACTTGTGAAGTGACCATCATGCCTAGAGTGCACAGTGGTGTCAAACAATTAAATTTAACAATATATTAATATAGTTATTAATATAATAAAATGTATTTCATATAATTATATTTTTTTTATACAACACTATCTATTCCACCATTTAAAAAAAATGTGACAAGATTTTAAGAGGAGATTTGAATATAAAATAAATTTTAAGTGAATTAGAATATATATATTAAAATAATGATATGTAAAATGTGCAAAAAAAGTTTTTTGTGGGAAAATATTATGACATCAATAAAAAATCAAATATCTTTGGTATTATATACACAACTCGAATGAATCTTTTGATTAAAAATATTACTAAAATTTGATAACTATTGGTTTTTTGTTGTTGTTATTTATTTTTTCTTTTTTGGGATGGTTTCCTTTATAAAAAGAAAAAGGAAACTTCTAAGGCCTTAACCTTCCTTTTTAAAATGAAAAGTTTTAGTTTAAGAAAAAAACTCCCAAAGCCTCTAGAATTTGATAATTACAGTGGAAGCTAAATTATTTTTTTTCTGAAATGAATAGATATTTCAACAAATAAGTTATGTATATATATGTGTGCATGTGCGTGTGTGTATTTATTTATTTATAAAAAAAAAATCGGTAGCTATAACATTAGAGGATGGTGGATTCGACTTTGTATATATCTGTTGAAAATATTAAGAAATGTCAATTATATACCAATAATATAAAAGTTATATATCAATTTGGTTTCTAATGTTTCAAATGTGTCAACTTAATCTCTAACATTTTATTACTGTATCAAAATAGTCTCTACTGTTAAGTGATTGATGAAAAATATTGATGTGGCTAATAACGGTTAAAATAAAAAAAAAAATTATTTTTATGTCACATAGAATGCAACATAGACTACCGTGTGGCTTAAACTTGCCAAGTGAATTAAAAGTTTAGCTGAGCTCCATGCAATGGAACCCAAAAATTTGTGTAACTCTGCGTTAGCTGCTTCTCTTCTCCATTAATTGTCTGATTTCTCCTTTAATCTTCTAGTAAATCTTTTGGTTGATGTTTGGGTCGGTCACAAAAACGTACCCAAAAGAAATTTTGGTTCGTCATTTGACAATATAGACTATTTTGACACACTAACGAAATGTTATGGATTAAGTTGACACATTTGAAACATTAGAGACTAAAATAAAACATAGTGTAAATGTTAGGGATTAAACTCGTAGTTTACCTGCAAAAAATTAACATTTATAAAAATTCTTGCATGTGTTAACAATTTCTAAACAATTCCTGATATGCTTTCAACTCAAATTCATTAAATAGCTGTAAGGTTTGTGGGGAGTGGTTCATCTCATATATTTTCGATATGATTTCAGGATAGTTTCTTTAATTTGTTGGCTTTGCTCTTGGTTGGCTTATCACAAATGGTGCTAGCCTTTCCTTCCCAATTGATACTCTCTAAAGAAGAATGAAAATGATTTAGTGAAGTTGTCTAGTTTAAGAGCTCCATTGATGCATTCTCTCAAATCCTTAAAAAATTAAGTGTCCCAATTCTCTCTTCGTGAGAGTCGGTGCAAATATCCTCTATGGGGCCGTTCTTTAATCACTTGAATAACTTACTTTTACTCCTAAAAAATTGTTGCCTTCTTGAAATTGGTTACTTGCCTATAGTTTGGTTATGGTATTTAACCGGTGAAACAAATCTCAGACCGTACACCTCACAATTTATATACTCATTTTTATTAAAGAATTGAAGTTATAGGCTTACAGCAACATCCTTTGTTGGAATAGAAGTATCTGTAAAATCTGGAATATGGATAACAATTAAACCATTATATTATGATGGGTTAATGTTGGGTGTACACAATTGAATATTCAAAACTTAGAAGTAGAACTTGACACTAGTGTAATAGTCTCTTTCATGCATGCACAGTAAAGCAATAGTTAATGGTGATTTTGTTGTCCTTAATGATGATTTTTAGGGTGTTGATGGGCCAAATATTCCTCAAATCAGGGTAAAGAATCCAATTGCTAGTAGGTGAGCTTTGATTTTGAAACTTCTGATCATCCTCCATCTTTTGTACTCTGTGCTATGACTGCACATGTTTAATATTGATACTTTTATTTGTTAACATTTTAATGAATTTCAGTTTACTAAAAATAAAATAAATTAAACCATTAGTTAGAACAGCTAAAATCATATGTCTGGAAGAGTATTTTATATGTTTTTAATTATTTTGAAAAGAAGAAGAAGAAGCTATTTTTGGATTTTTATTGTATTAATTAATTATTATCAAACCGGCCCATTCAAGTTTTTATATTCTACTCCTGTGGGCTTCTATGGACATCTAAAAGCTGATGGCCTTTTGGGCTATTTTGCCTATACCATCTTACCAGGGTCTCCTCTCTAGGCTTGCTGCCTTATGTTCGCCAAATTTCTAGGTGGATTAATTTTGGTTCAAAAGCCCAATTTGCTATGCACAATATTTACGTCTTGTCTGGCACTGTTGTGAGTGCAAGAGTGAGGGTTGAATCACAATCTTTGAGAAAAAGTAAAGAAATTGAGTAGTTGATATTTCAAAGTCCATCAATCTAATTCACAATAGAAGTTAGCATTTGAACTTTTTGAAAGAAGAAATAAAGTACAAGAGAATTGAAGAACAATTATTAAGTAAAATAATTCCTCAACAAGAAGTATTATATATTAATGTATGGGTAGTGTTAATTGGCAACGTTAAGAAATTACTTTATGTCAAATTTGCTAACATTTCCTTATATTAAAATTGTTTCAATTTTTTGTCGAGGAGTTTTACTTAATAATTGTTCTTCAATTCTCTTGTACTTTATTTCTTCTTTCAAAAAGCTCGAATGTTGACTTTTATTGTGATTTAGATTTATGGACTTTGAAAAATTCTTTTAAGAGTTCGGATACTTATTTCTCTAAGTTTTGGGTTTTTTAGAAACTTAAATTTTGCCTGTTAGAGTGGTGATCAAGACGTAAAGACTTTCTCTATATATCAATGGATATCCCCTCATCCTCTAGTACTTCTCCTTCCTAAGTTTTTATAAATTGGCATTAATGTCAATTTGTTCAACATTTGTTCCTTTTTTTTGATGTGTTCAACATGTGTCCCTAGATAACATATATATAGGACATTTCATTTCTACCTTTGGTTTCTATTTTTGTCCATTCCTGTACAATTGCAAAAACTAGAAGCTCTTTATGTCTTGATCACTACTCTAAAAAAAACACTTATGTTCATTTCAAAATTAATGGACTCCAATCTTTATTATATATTTGTTTAACCCATGCATCAAATCAACACCAAGGACGGAGCCAGGATATTTTGCTTGGGGGCCGAATTATATATTCCTATATTAAATTTATAAATATATGGTATACAAAATGATCAAATTTAAAATATAATAATATTATTTCCAAACTCAAATCATTTCATCTAAAACTAAAATTAAAAGATAAAATTAACCAGGAAAACTATGAGATGATGACGAAAGGATCAAATTTGCGAAGAAAAGAACTAATAGGTTTGTGTTGCCAATGCACAAAATATATAAAAGGAACACAGTGCACTTTTTTTTTTTTGGTAACAATACAGTGCACTTTTGGATGCAAGGAACACAATGCACTGCACTTTTGTATGTTTATAAAAAAGAAATGACACATGGCGTCTAGGCATTTGTTAGGCTTTGGTAAAAGTTTATGCTTTAATTGGGTGAGGTCTACTTGATAAACTAACAATTGGGCAAACTAACTAAAGCGGTCATCATTTGATTTTAGAGGAAAGAATCGGCAAACTCACATAAACTGGGATCTATGAAATTTTTATGGGGGCCAATCATTACAATTTTATGGGGGGAGACGCCCCAACGTTACATATGCCTCTACCCCTGATCAACACAAACTATTCATATGGTGTCAGTTTCACATATTATCATTTATTGTTCAATGATCGTAATCGCTACTGGTCTAATGATACTAAAGTCAATGTCCATCTTATAAATGGATTGAGATTCAAATCCTCATTCTGTATATATTCAATCCATCATAGCTAGGAATTTGTTCTTAGGAGCTAGGAAAGGTTGAATAAAAATTTGAGCTCAAACTTAAAAAATTTAAGTTGGGTTGAATAAAGACATGCCACATTTAGTTTATAACTTCTAAAACCTCTTAGTCATACTTGTTTGTTTTTTTGTTTTTTGTTTTTTTAACTATATATATTGTAAAGGAACTACTTGTGGACCTAGGGGGTCGATGGCCAACCCTAGTCCACAAGTAGCTCCGCCCCTTGATAGGTGGGCTCTGGAGCTAAACAGAAAACTTGCTAGAAATGGAAACATATCTCTGTCAATCATTTTCGTTTTCTCCAAAAGTATACATTTTCAACGGTGACTGTTATTTCTATTTTTACCAAATTTGCTAGAAAAACGGATAGGTGGGCTCTGCAACTAAAATTTGCTAGAAATGGAAACATATCTCTGCCAATCATTTTTCATTTTCTCCAAATGTATATAGTTCAAATTTTCTTTTCTGGTTCTTGAATCACTTTATATTCTACAAAGAAAAACTTGTCACATGTAAACTTATTGAATTAAATTATAAATTTTTGCAATTTTTTGATTCAGTTGCTGAAAATAAATATTAAAAAAAAAAAAAGCACAACACATTCTTTCACCACCACCAATCCTTGCCGGTGACACTAGTAAGAGATCTCTGGCGTCATTCTCTGCCAGCTGGTCCACACTACCGCCTTCTCCTTGTCTTCTTCAAATCCCATGCAAGGTTTAGCAAGTCAAAAGACCAAAATGTTTACGTAAGATCTCCACCAGAAAAATGACCAAACCAACATTATAGCCCATTCAACCAACCATAAAGAGCCAGAGTTCCAATTTGAAACAAAGCAAAGCAAAGCATGCATAGGCCAGAGAGACCCATTTCACCTTGTGGCTTGAATTTGCAGACCCAGATCAGAAAATAGGAGCTGAGAGCTTAAGAGGCTTGGAGATCAGACAAGAGAATAGGAATCCAAACGAAGGTTGCTGGTGGTGGCGGATTTGGAGTAAAGCAACTAGCAAAACTAGCAACTAGCTCACTCTATATTGCTTCATTTTGTGCTGTAATAAAAGGCTAAAAGAAACCATGAAATTTGGGAAGGAATTCACAGCACAAATGGTGCCTGAATGGCAAGAAGCATACATGGATTACATTCAACTTAAATCCCTTTTGAAAGAAATCCAACGCTTCAAGCAAATAACCAAGCCACCAACAACCCCAGATGGCCTTAAACGAAAGCTCACACTTTATAGAGCTTTTAGTGGCTTAACACAAAGAAACAACCACCCCACTGGCCCATCGTCAGTTTCTAATGACATTGAAAGCCACGCCATTTTTGTAAATTCTGTGAACAATGGTGGCTCACAAAGTTATCAAACTACATTTCTCATGTCCTCTGATGAAGGTGGTGAATATGAGTTTGTTTACTTTAGGAGGCTTGATGATGAACTAAATAAAGTGAACAAGTTTTACAAGGCTAAAGTGGATGAGGTGATGAAGGAAGCAGCTATGCTGAACAAGCAAATGGATGCTTTGATTGCTTTTAGGATCAAAGTGGAGAAACCTGAAGGAGGTTTTGATAGGTCTGGGGAGATGACTCGTCTTGCTTCTGATGTTGCTGCTTCTACACCAAAAAGGGCCCGATCAAGCATTAGTAAGTTTTTGAAGCTTTTTCATATGGTTGTTGTGTGCTTGGGAAAAAGTAATTGGCTTCTTGTTTTTGTTTTTATTTATTTATTTAATTTTTTTTTGTCTCTGGCTTAATTTAAAAAACAATAATTGTTTTTTTGAAAATAAACTAACTTTTATCTTTGTTATCTCATATTTAATAAATAAGTTATTGAAAATTATGGCATACTAAATACTGTTGCTAATATTACACAGGTTGAAAAATTGCTAAAATTATTATCAATTTTGCTATAAAAAAAACGTAAAAATTAAACTGACAATGAACTTAATTGATGTCCATATGGTAATAAATAAAATTTTGAATTATTACTTTTAAAATTCGATGCATTACTAAAATAGTGGCAAGTAAGGACTATGCTTCACAAGTTTGACATTCATAACGAGGCTAAGTATATCAAAGTTTTTGTAAAAAGTGATATCAATTAGTAGAACTTTACAATATAACTAAACTAAATTTTCCATAAGCAGGAAGAGTACCCATGCCCATGGATGTGATTGAAGAGGGTCCGAGCAGCCATGGACCATCATCAGATGAATCAAGTGATGATAAAGATGACAAAGAGAATGAAATTGTCAACCCAAAGGTTCAAGAACAGAAGCCAAAGAACCTGAAGGCCAATAGACCAGCTCCTCTTGAAATACTTAGTCATGTGAAAATGAACAACACTCTAGAGACTCCTCGTTCAACCATTAAGGGCTTACTCAAGCACCCTATGCATACAGAGCTGAATTACACTAGGGAAAATTTGAGGAAAGTTGAAGATCAACTTAAGCCAGCTTTTGTTGAATTTTACCAGAAGCTTAGGCTCCTAAAGAACTACAGGTACTAGATGGAAGTTTATTATTAAATTTGGTTGGGTTTGCTTGTCTTTCTTTCAAGTGAATGCAGTTAATCATATTGCTTTGGATGATACAGCTTCTTGAATACATTGGCATTTTCAAAGATCATGAAGAAATATGATAAGGTATTTCCCCTCTCAAAAAAATGTATGTAGTGTGCATTTGAATGAGAATGAGAACTTTGCTGATTTGCTTATTTGTTGAAAGTTGGTGTAAGTATAGTTATACTTAAAAAATAGTGAGATTTTAAAAAACTGTATAATGATATTTACAATTAAAACTAAAAGAAAAAAAAATTGCTAGCAAACAAACACTGCTCTTATTCCTAGGGTTTGAACAATGATTTTGGTTCTTACATTTTGAGTTTAACATTTTAGATCACTTCAAGGAAAGCATCAAAATCTTACATGAAAATGGTGGATAACTCCTACTTTGGCAGCTCTGATGAGGTAAAATTTCTCTATTCATTTGCAAACTACAATAAAGGGGAAACCAGATTATTCATTCTTAAAACCACTTAAACTTTAGGTTTTGCTTATAGAAGGGTTGCTATGTCAAGTGCTTTCCTTCTAATCTGATATGCCATTTGCCATTACAGATTACCAAACTTATGGAAAGGGTTGAAGCTACATTCATCAAACATTTCTCCAATTCTAACCGCACTGATGGCATGAAAATCTTAAGACCCCAGGCAATAAGAGAAAGACATAGGATAACATTTGCCACTGGTAAGGAATTTTTTTTAGTATGAATCAAACTTCATAACAGTGATTTGGGACCAATTTTGATATCAATTTCTTTCCCTTGAATTTGGTCTTTGTAAAAACTTCAGGTTTTTTGGCTGGCTGCTCTGTAGCTCTAATATTAGCCCTTATTTTGATTGTCCGTGCGCGCAAACTCATGGCTAAGAAAGAGGCAATACAGTACATGGACAATGTGTTTCCCCTTTACAGGTATATTTCTTCTTAAACTAAATTTGTAGAACTATCTGCTATATATGATACCATAATAAAATGTCGTATTTTCTAAAACCTTAAAGTAATAAACTAATAGAAAACGATGAATCTAATCATTATTTTAACATAACAGAGCAAGATATTCTAGTATTAAGTCGTTTTAGCTGATCAATATATAACTCTTTTGATCACATGTTGAACTCTCTGCAGCTTGTTTGGCTTTATAGTTTTGCACATGATTACGTTTGCTGCCAATATATACTTCTGGAGGCGATACCGGGTCAATTATTCCTTCATATTTGGATTCAAGCAAGGATCCGAGTTGGGGTATCTAGAAGTTCTCCTCCTCAGTTTTGGTCTTGCAGTGCTAGCATTAACCTGTGTGCTCTTAAATCTTGACATGGAGGTAGATTCAACAACAAAAGATTATGGAACATACACCGAACTTCTGCCTCTGATCTTGGTTTTAGTAAGCTTATTAAACTTAATTAATGAGTTCTACATTTAACTTCTGAATATATACACAGAACCTAATCCTGTCTTTCTATGCAGCTTGTACTCTTCATATTATTCTGTCCATTTAACATCATGTACCGCACAAGTCGTTTCTTCTTCCTTACATGTGTCTTTCACTGTATTTGTGCTCCTTTGTACAAGGTAAATATTGGTCAAGAACTCATAATGCATAAGATTAGTAAGTTGAACTAGGGTGGTTGAGCATGAAGTATGAACGTTTGAGAATTTCTTTCTACTGCAGGTGACACTCCTAGATTTCTTCTTGGCAGATCAGTTCACTAGCCAGGTTGGTAAATTGGTGCATGTTGTTTATCAATTATTACCCAAGAATAACACTACAACTACCACGCATTTTACTATATAATCCTTATAAATTGATTGTCAACTTTTAAAATACAAAAAAAAAAAAAAAAAAAAGAATAATAAAATTATAATGATAATAATAATAACTAAGAAATCAATTTACAATGTTATTAACATAGCACCAATCCCATTCATTATTAGTAAGTTCGTAAACTGTTTGTAGTAAAATTGTTAGTAGCTTTACTAATCTCATCTATCAAGAAGTTGATGATATTGATCATTTTATTCCTACTTTTGTTGCAGGTGCAAGCCTTGAGAAGTTTGGAGTTCTACATTTGCTACTTTGGTTGGGGAGACTTCAAGCAGAGACTTCACAACTGTGAAGCAAGCAATGTATACAATACTTTCCTTTTCATTGTTGCTCTAATTCCATACTGGTCTCGACTCCTTCAGGTACCTAGACATTTCTTCCGGTGCAATAATTTTAGGGATAAAAAAAAAAATCAAAACCATTATGGTATCATTAATTTGTAATTGGCTATTGTTAAAAGTGGTGTCAGTGTTAAAGTAATGTAAAACAGTAAAAGTGACTTTGCACCAATTATAATTTGAAATTTAAGAGAGTAGTGAAAAGTTTTATGAAAGCCTTTTGTGACGTCTCTAACACTGCTCTTCTTCTGCTGCTACAAATTGAATGATAATTGCTTGATGGACATACTTAATTCCCTTTTCTTTTTCAGTGCCTCAGGCGCCTGTTTGAAGAGAAAGATCCTATGCAAGGATATAATGGCATTAAATATTTTCTGACTATAGTGGCTGTTAGTTTGAGGACTGCTTATAGTCTTGACAAGGGAATGCGTTGGAAAAGTTTAGCTTGGATTTCCTCAGTCATTGCAGCAATGGTTTCTACATACTGGGACCTAGTTATAGATTGGGGGCTTCTTCAACGTCGATCTAAGAACCGCTGGTTGAGAGACAAGCTCCTAATTCATAACAAAAGTGTATATTTTGGAGCCATGGTGAGTGACAAAATAACTTTTAACATCTAAATAGCTTTTGATTGATGTTATTTTTAAAAAAACTTAAAATAAACATAGAATATGCATAAAGATATATATTGCTTATTAACTATCTCATTCCCTTTGTCTAATGTCCTAAGTTTTCAAAAATTATTGTGTTGCATTATCCTGTGTTAGTGTCCATGTCTATGTACGTGTGCATGTTTCTTAGCTTTTATCAACATCTAACACAATAACACTACTAATTTTAACTTCATGACCATGCAGGTGTTGAATGTGTTGCTGAGATTTGCATGGATGCAGACTGTATTGGGTTTGAAAGTGTCTTTCTTACATACAAAGTCCTTAGTAGCCATTGTAGCTAGCCTAGAGATCATTCGTCGTGGCATGTGGAATTTCTTCAGGTAACAATAATTTTAATTAGTCATTTTGTACAAAAACTTCTTTATTTTTTGTGATAAACCTAAATTTCTACACATAATTGATCAGATTGGAGAATGAACATTTGAACAATGTTGGCAAGTACCGAGCTTTCAAGTCTGTGCCACTACCCTTCAACTATGATGAAGATGAAGATAAAGATGAATAAACTGTTTCAACTTTCTACATTTTTTTGAGAGAAGGAAAGAGAAGAGAAATATATATATATTAGACTAAAGAGAAATAAGAAAGTTCAAATTTGCTAGAAACTACAGCAGAATTTATTTATTATTACTTTTTTTTTTCATTTTCTTGGGAGATGCTGAGAATTAAGATGTAGACTACATTATGTAGTCGCAATAATTTTTTTTTGTGAAGGCAGTCCATGATCGTGACAGTCTCACACAATGTATTTATGTTGATAAATTCAATTTTTATGTTTTTTTTTTTTCTTGAATAATAGTAGATTTTAATCTTTTATTACAAGAACCATAATTATTGGAATTTACCTGCTGACCTCATAAAACAAGTTGTAACAAAAATGTTGCTTTTGTTAATTAAAGGTTGTTCTACACTACTATCAATGCATGCCTCCCTTGACACAGTATGACATTAGCATACTTCTTGTTCTATTTTTTCTTAAAACCTTTTAACTTTTTTGTTGAAGAATTTTACTCATTAATTGTTGTTGAGTTCTCTTTTATTTTATTTCTTCTTCCAAAAAGTTCAAATGCTAACTTTTATATATTGTGAATTAGATTGATGGATTCTAGAAATCACGAACACTTCATTTGGAGTGCTGTACCTGTACCTGTATTAGTATCGTATTCATGTTATATCGGTGTTGTATTTGTTGTGTCGTGTTATAATTTTTTTAAATTGCTTGTATTGCTGCATCATACCTGTACCCATAACTTTGTTTGTTTGTGCTTCCTAGATGGACTTTGAAATGGAAATTTCTTTTAAGACACTTATTTTTCTATGTTCTAGGTTTCTTAGAAACATAAATTTTACCTCTTAGAGTGGTGATCAAGATGTAAAAGACTTTCTCTATATATAAATGGACTCTTGATGGATCCCCTATTACTTCTTCTTCCTAAGTCCTAATAAATCTATATATATATATATATATATATAAAACCGAAGCCTCTGAAGCTTCCACAATTTTCCACGTCATCATTTATTTTAAAAAAATTCAACTAAAAAAAACTATTTCTATTTCTCAGTCCACGTCATCATTATTTTTAAAATATCAGCATTATTATAAAAAAAAATCAGCTATAAAAAACTATTTCTATTTTCCATGACAAAATCAAACCCGATACCCAAAATTTTTGTTCTCCTTCCCCAAAACCCAACTCTGAACGCCATTCCTTTTTGTTCTCTATCTCTCTCCCTCATCTCTCTTCTCTACCCTTTTAGCATCCTCTGATTTGTTTTTCAATCAAACCCGATAAAACCCTAAACCTCTTCAAGAACTGACCACTGCCGACTCTCACCGTTACAGTTTGCACACCCAGGCCAGGCCACAATATGTGTAAAGACATTCTCTCTGATTCGATACCCAAAAGTGAGTGTTGCCCCAAAATCTCCCGGTTCAATTTCTCAAGAACTCCTTGGTAAGATCACCTTGAATCCTCAATCTTCCTTATCTTCTTCCTTTTTTGTTGCTGTTGTCCTAATCTATTTGCTTATAATTAATTTGTGGTTTTTGTTTCCATAGTTTTTGAACATTCTTGAATTAGGACGAAATCAAGATGACTTTGCGGCTGAAGGATTGATTTGGGGGTTTTATTAGTTTTGGGATTTTGGGGTTCCTAATTAGGGTTTGCTACAATTATAGATTTCAATTGCTAATATGTTTCCTCTCTGTTTTTTTTTTTTTTTTCTTTTTCCCAGGGAAACACCATAGAAGATCAAATTCTACCTATGCTTTGTCTCTTGGCGTTTTGAGGAATGGTTAGTGATGTTTTTAATTTAATTTAGGATTTCCTCCCTAACCTGTTCTCTTTATTTATTTGTTAGTAGGAGTGAAATTGTGGTTTTTGGGTCCAGTTTAGCACTTTGGCTTACTAATTTGTGTTCTTTTAATTCAAAGCTTCTGAATAAGGTTTTAAATATATTTTGGGTTCTATTTGTTGTTATCCATATAATTGTAGACAAGCTATGAGTCTTCCATGTTTGAAAGACTTAATCTTCATCAAAATATATGAACGCTAAAAAAAATATTTTTAATTTTGCATTTCATAGGATTTAGTTTTCTGTATTTTGGTTGGTTGGTTGGTTTTGATTTAATTTATTGGGTATCAAACTTGTGAAGAATTCTGGAGAGCAAGCTTGATCAACTTTGTGGAGGCTCTTTGTGTTCTAAACCTGCTTGTATGTTAATTCTCAGTGCACCAATGAGCTCTAGCAAATCACACATCATCTCCTTGTAAGAGCAAAGTGGATGGTGAGGTCTTGGGTTCAAGGTCCAGCCATTGTATGTGTATGTGTAACTTATAAAAAAATGTAGGTTAGCTCAGTCTTTAGGCTTATCATAGCAATTTATGTTGTAATTTTGTACAATATCAACTTTGTTCCATTTCAATTCTTTTTATACATTGTATAGTTTCTTCTTATAGTGTTATAATTTTTTCAATGATATGATTGTGATTCAAAATGGTATGGAGAGCTGCAAAGATATGTTTGATCCAAATTCCAAAAGGAGCAGCTATGCTAATTGTTACTCCCTATAAGATGCATTTAGATTTTATTTATGTTGCCACTTCCCCTATTGTTATATCATTGAGTTATCCTCTAGACTTATTATATTCATAAATGCTTTTGACCGATTTTTGTCTTTGAAAGAGACCCGAATAATGGTAAGTGGCCTACTTTGCAAATTAAATTCTTTTTGAAGCTATTGGCTGAATTCCATGTTGATGATAGAATATTGAAGGGTTGATTTGGAACCATTGTAATGTTTGAACAGTAGATCTGTTAGTTATTTGCTGTTATTTTAATGACTTAATTTAAAAAAGATAGCATTAAACGACTTCATTTTAGGAGGTTTGGTTATTTTGGCATTTTAGAAGGTGTAGAAGTGGTGGAAAAAGTTCTGTTTACATAATGTATATTTTTTTACTTTGAAATCTTTGTGAACATGTACTTTTTTTTTGGTTTTGCCTCCTCTCCATGGCTATGGCATGTTCTTTTTGATTTTAGGGTAATTCTATAGATTTCTTAGAGTAATGTAGGATGGAGGTTGTCTAATCTTGGCTTTTGAGTAAAATTTGATGGCCAAAATTGCACCATATTTGGCACAAATAAAAAGATATATGTTGCAAGTAACAATGGCAAAATTGTTGATTGATGTGCAATCATTAAAATGTTGAATTTTGGTTAAAAGGTTGATATCAACTTAATTTTTAGCATCTTTCACAATTTTAAGTGAATACATGTAAATTTGGTCAAATGTTAATTTTTATGCCTTACAGGGCTTTGAGGAGTACATAAATTTGATTTTGGAAGATGTTGGAAAAGTCAACATCAAGAGGGAGAGCAAAAAACTTTAGGTGGGTTCATTTTCTCATTTTCCTTTACTTTTAATCTCCCAAATGTGCATACTCTAAATGTGGTACATCTATTTTGTTATTTGTCGATTACATATCAAAAAATGTACAGTGTAGATTCTTCTTAAGAGATGCAACACAACAGCCACCCCTCTCTCTCCCTCTCAATAGTGGAAATAATGATTTCAGAAATTGTGTAAATTGGCATTATGTTGCTTTTTCAATCCCATTGAGGTCTAGCATCTTTGTTTACTGGCAATGTTAGAATTTAGATACATCTTGGACATCAAGAACGATTAATGTAATTTATGAAAGATACTTGATTGAATGAGTATGAAATTAACTATATTTGTGTAATTAATTGTATTGGAGTGCACTTATATCAATTATATATTTTCTAAATATGATCTCAAGCTCTTGGTTATCATGATATCTCATTGTATGTGATAGATTTTATTACTTTGTAAGTGATAGATTTTATTGGTTTGGTATATAATTTGTACCATGATATTGATTTTTTTTTTTTTTCATATTAGGGAAGTTATTAATAGCTTTCCTGTGCATCGTATGGATTAGCGACTAGTTGGTATTAAAGCCATAGAAGATCCCCTGGTGCTTAATACAAACCACAAATTTATGCAACCAGTGTTCCAATTCAATTTGTTCAACATGTGTAATGTGTTCCTAGACAACATATATATATATTGGACATTCATTACCTTGGTTTTTATTTTTGTCCATTCTTGTAGAATTGCCATGCAACAACTAGGAAGTCTTTACCACTCCAAAAAGAACAAACTTACGTCCATTCTCCAATCGTTATTCTGCATTTATTCAACCCATACTCCAAAGCAATACACAGAGCATTCATACGGTGTCAGTTTCAATCATTGTCATTTCTTGTACAATGACAATGATACTGAAACTTTTTGAACTTTTATTTTTGTCATGTGGCACTATAAAGTCTTTGTCCATCTTTATAAATGGATTGAGAGTCAAATCCTTATTCTGTATATATTTTAGTTAGGATTTTGTTTTTGGGGAAGGTTGAATAAAAAATTTGATGACTTAAGTTTTCTGTTTTTATTTTATTTTTCCCTTTTTGGTATATATTATGCATAGTAGTATACGTATATAGTTGATGTAATTTTAAAGGTTTTTGGTTACCGGTTAAACCGGTTTTATATATAAACAAAAAATTAAAACATTCATCACGTTTTTTAGCCTTTTCTCCTGTCTCACGTTTGCTTCTCTACCCCTCTGCTTCGTTTGCTCATTGCTCTGTTTGCCTCTCAAAACAAAACCCTTAAATCAGACAGTTGATACCACATCTACGGCGCACCCACAAAACCCTCAGAGCCCGGCACACCTACAACCTCAAATCGGAGGCGCTTCTTCTCATCCAATCCAAATCATCGGCGCCGCTCTCTAGCTTGTTCTCTTCCAATCCATATTCAAATTAGCGGCGCACTCATATCCAATCCAACTCGGTGGCACTTCATCTCTTCCCGTACGACTTGGCGGCCCTTCTTCTCTTCCATTCTAAATTGGCGGCGCCACCCACAATCTTCAGGTTCTCTCTTTACATATGATTAACGCTGATATGGGTTTATATTATTTCTCTAAACTTTGTGGGTTTATGATATTATTGTTTTGTTTGAGTTTCGGTTCTTAATATTTGACAAATTAATCTTTACACCGAAGGGCTTTGGCAAAGAAATCTCGGGTTGGGCTAGAACTAGAACGTCAGGTTTGGGTTGAAGACTTACCTGGGGACATTATCCCCCTTGCTCTGTTTGATTAGTTTTCTTATGTTTTAATAAAAGCATCGGTCTGTCTCACAGACTGGTTTCTCAAAAAAAAAAAAAAAAAAAAAAAAAAAAAATCTTTACACTTTTGACTTTGGGATGTGAGACGTGAAACTTGAGTGAGATGTGGGAACCCTTATCCATAAGTTGGGATAAAATTAACACTTTTAGAAAAGTAGTCTGAGGCTGAGGCTGAGGCTGAACCTGGTTACCAGCATATACTCAAGGTATGGCCTCTCTTATATAAATTAATGCATTACAAGTGTCTTTTAAAGACTTTAGAAAGTTAGGAATATTAAATGCAGACCATAAATGATTTGAGTCATCTGGGTGTTTGAATGCGGTACATGCTACATAATGATGTTAACATGCACCACCTAGTGGGTGAATTTTCTCCCACAATCAGAATGTCTGAAAAATAGTTTTAGAAATCATTCAGTTCACATTTGAACATACTTTAAAGTGGTCATTTGCTTCCCCATTTAATTAAAATCTAAGTTAAGCCTTCCATGCAGAGTATTTGATTACCAAGATATAAGTGAGCACTAGGATTTTTCTAACCTAGGAGTTGTAGAAGATGTCCTTATTAGTTGAAAAAAGAGTCTAACCATCACATATTAAATTTTATAACTAAGTTTATTATAGGGTAATGCACCATGTGCTGGTTCTGCCAACTTCTTTGGCATTTTCAAGTTTTGAGTGGCAGAGATTGAATTCTCAACTGATTTGGTTGGGAGTGTGGGGAGGACACGATACTATGAACCTATGGACTTAGGAGATTATTAATTTTTTTCAACCACCTTGGCAGTAAGAACTCCAATTTTAGAGTTGGTTTGTGCTATATTAAAATATTGAAGTATCCTAAATACATACCGAAATTAAGAAGAAGAAGAAGAAGCATCAGCAGTAGTTTTGAGGCTATGAGGGCGTTTGTTGAAATGAGTTTGTTCATATTGAGCTGCGTATGCATATAACAAGTGTTTGTCTATCTTTTGTGTCAGAAAAAATCTGGTCTTCGCTTTTTAATTTTTGGTTTGTTCCAATATTGGTCAGTGAATAAGTTAGTACAGAGAGATTGAGGCTAAATAAAATTTCTCGTATTGGAACTTTTTTTCATCAATTTCTGGTTTATTTTTTCCCCTGGTTTCTTCTTCTTCTTCCTTTTTTGTTTATATTTTTTATAAAATAATCTTGAGTTTGAATGTGGAAAATTCTACAAGAAGTATTTAACTTAGGATTACAGTTATGTGTAAGTTCAAAATAGCTTAAATCTGTTTTTACCTGCTTGCCCATTTTGATAACAACATAAGGATCACTGCATCTGACATCCCTGACTCCAAGGTTTACCCCTCTATGGACATGAATCCTAAGCAGACCCAAAAGGCTCTCCATCTCAGGGAAAAAAAAATTCAAATTTTTGACAAAAAAACCAATAGAACACAAAGGAAATGAAAGGACTTGTTGCCTTATGTTATGGCTTTGAACATTGAATACCCTTTTACTTAGGCAGAGTGGAGAACTAGTTGACAAAATAGTTAGATACTATCAAAGCCTAACCCAATTGTGCATATTTATAACCAAAGAAAGAAGACCAAGAACCAAGTCCTAGGTTTGGCAAGTTGTAATATTTTATACTGTTCATAAATAGTGTAACAACCAGTGGGTTCTGGAAGTAATTTTAATTTGATGCTTAAAAACCAGAAATACGTGCATATAGACTCTGTCACAGTTCAGTGGGATTGAGTTCTTTTTTTCAAACTTATTACTTGTTTGTCCAAGCTTGATTTGAATTGATTGAGAAGATTATGGGGTTGTGATAATATTTCATATTTCACATGGCTGATTTTTAGGGAGAGAACCTAACTCACAGTACATAAGGTATTGTATCTAAGTTTTTCCCTTTAGGCTATTATATCTAGAAACAAGGCCATCATGTCAAGAGTCAGGTAAAATTATATTTAGGTTATTTAGGTTTATATTTTAATTTTTCTTTGATTTAGTTATTCTAAAGTGGGGTAAAATTCTGCAATTTCTTTAAGTACAAATTTTATTCACTCAATGAAGGACATCAAGATTCATGAATTCAACAATGAGTCCTAAAACAAAACATTATGTGTCATGCCCTATGTAAGCCTTAACACGTCATGAATATCTTTTACTTTTTATATCTTATTTGACCCAACTGTGTGTATCAAAGTGGTCCACATTAATTTATACCTACATAACAAGATCATATCTTCTAGGTAAGACAACAACCTACATATCCAATTCAACGTAACACACAACATTATTACACAATCCATATTTCTTTTTTCTTTTTCTTTAGTAGGAGATTTCAAAAAACAAAAAGAACCAACCAACAAGGTGTTAGTTGGTGTACAAGCTAATTTGGTTCACAGGTCATATTCCCAAGCATGCATTTATAAACTAGCTGGTCATAAAGGACAGAATTACAACAAGAGAAAGACTAGTAAAATGGGGTTGCAAGGGAGACCATTTAGGTTTTTACATGATAACTATTGTGTGACTCTTTAGGTTTTTAAAATTTTAACTGTTTTCATATTTCAAGTATGATTGCGGCATGTATGTTATTAAGCATATGCATACAAAAATTATCAAATAGAATCTAACCTTTATGGTAATATATTTATTGGAAGTATATTTTACAGTTTTTGCATAATTTTCTTAAGCTTCTTATTCATCAAAAATGTCTACTTTTTTCGGGAGAGTTGGTCAGAACGTATTCGATACAAGTTGGCATCAAATCTAGTGCTTTCAAAGGAAAATGAACAACATTCAAAAATAATAGAAAATGCTAGAAATACTCCACTACAAGATATTTTTCGGTCACTAGAATGACAATGATTTGTATAATTTGATAACTGAATTTTTTGGAAAATGCTGCAATTTAGTGAATTTTATTTTTAATTGAAGGGAGATTGAATTTCATGAGTTGCACTACCCTTGTTTATGTGAGTTGCACTGCATGTTTTTAGATATCAATTTATGTTGTTTGAAGATAATCCACTGCAAGAAGAAGAACAAAATGATGTCAGCTTACCGAGTAAAAATTTAGTTTTAGTTTCAGAAAACTTTGATGATTTCAAGGCTGATAAAGAAGCCAAACTAGAGGAATGGTTGGGGGGGACTGACAACCCGCATAATCATAGAGACGCAAGTGATGTCGAAAGGGCTTTTACATGACAATACTCAGCTTCTGAAAAAGCTTTACCTGTAAATACTGTTGTTTATTATATAATTATCTCTAAATAATGATTATATACAAGATATTTGTGGTGCTGTGAGATTCATTTTTGGGGTAAGAATAAAAATTTGTTCTCATATTTTTGTACTGGTTCTATTACACCTCACCATGGAATGGTGATCTCCACTAGTGTACCATTGAAAGACAATGTGTATTGTCAATACTAGGAATCTGCAATCACTGCTTCGAAAATAGAATCAGGAATCTTCTTGTCATGAACACAAAATTGTGCATTTTAACATGTATTTGATGCTTTTGCCCCTACCAACTAGTTTCCAGTACTTGTGCTGCTTTACCAAAAAATAAAAGTTTCCAGCACTGTATTTGTTATGTGAAGTAATGCTGAATGATGAGATAATAGCTAGTACAGGCATTTGGCACTATCAATTGTTTGGAGATGTTGAGTTTGGACAATCTGCTTGGCAGACTATATGACATTTTGGCCATGGCTGTTTTCTTTTAAGTAAATAGATGTTTGGTTGGCTTCACCAACCCAAAGAAGAAAAAGAAAAGAAGCAGATAGATGTTTGGCTTAGGCGTCCATTTGATTCCTAGTGTCCAAAATTTTGAAACTTCTTAGTAGTCAATCCATAAGATTTTGCAACCTTCTAACTTATTATTCCATCTACTCCCTAAATACTTTTTATCACACCAGAAATGTTCATCTTTTAATATCCCTAAAAGATAATCTGCATCAACCCACGTTTCCGGTGCCCACTCATTCCAATATTGAGTTCTTTTTATAACATTTGGCTTATAGATTTTCCTGTGGATCTTAAATTGATGAGAGACACGACCAAAATTGAAAGCAAGTGAAGCATTAAAAGCATCTGTGGTGCACAATAATTCGCTTAATTAGACCTCAAATCAAGTAAATCAGGATATTGCAAAACACAAATCCATCCAAAATATGCCAAGAATTGTAGATGGCAGTTGGATTGGAGACCCACACCTTTACCCTGACTCTCAATTGACAAAGCTAACCAAATTTAGTCAAATGACTTGAATCATTATTCACCGTGAAAAAGAAATTGGAAAAAAAAAACTATATTATATATTCAAATGCAATCTCGAAATTATATAGATTTTTTTTTTCTTTTTTTGTTAATTGTAAGGTAAGAATATTGACAATATTTTGAAGATTTAATTTGCTATTCTCAAAACATTGAATCTCATAGTAGAGGCTCAGTGATCGGCAGGACTCTTCTATCCACCCCACAAATCAGTTTGGCAGCAAACAAGCTTAACCAGTTGAGAGTTCTGGGGCAGCCTCGTTCTCATGAGTTCACCAGTGGCCTAGCCAAACGGTGGTGTTGATCAACAAGCACTCCATCAATTCAGGCATCTTGATAATGCGCAGACTCTGGGCAAATCCAAGATCCAGCTCAATGTTCACTTTGAAATTGCATTTGTCACCTACCAGCAGAGAAGCCAACCAACAGCAGAGTTGTCCTTCTGCAAGAAGCATTGTCCTTCTGCAAGTAGCATAGACATCTTCAAACAGCTGACAATAGCACTCGTAGTGATCCAGCCAAAGATCATGAGTAAATACAGCTATTACAAGGCTGGGAACAGAAACTTGGTCATTGCTGATAGCTTGCAAAGCGGCCCTTTTGATAGATTTAGAGGTGAAGAGGAGCAAATGCTTCCATCAATGACAAAACATTCACAAGAAAAAAGGTTAGTTCTCAATCATACAAGCACAGAGAGCTCAAATCTACATATAACCAAGTACATAATGCTCCTCCATGCTAAGGTGATGTATTGGCGTGTCGTAAGCAAAAGAAAAAAAAATGACATGGAACACCCAACCACACAGCCCACACCATTAAATTCATCTTGAAAAGATTAATTTCACATAATGCACATGTCCCTTGCTTGATTTTCAACCACAGAAAAACCTGCTAAAATAACTGCTATAGCCACCATTCAGATCCTGGTCCCTAGTATTTGATAATGCAACTTCTTTACTAATAAAATATCTTCAACTGAAATAAGAGACATATTACACGATTACATTGACCCTCATAAAAACAGTATGGAATGGCATACTTTGGTCAGATCCTCAAACAGAAGACAATGCTGCATCAGGTTAGATTAAAATGGATGCAAATTTGACTACCTAGGCCCACCAAAGATAACATCTAGAAAAGAAAAGCAGGTTAGGGATATAACAAATAATTTTACACCAATACAAAGGTCAAACTCTGGGCTTTGTTTAGCACAAAGACGAAGACAAAAACAAAAAACTCAAAATGCAACTAACAAATAGAAAAAAAAAAAAAATCATAAAACAATTGATATATATTTGTATGTATGTTTTTAGTTGCATACATTGTTAATTAGTCATTACTTATTTAACTTCTATCCTTCACTTATTAAAAAAAGGCAGATGCAAAGAGAGGGGCAGAAGAGAATATGATTAGATCTTAGAAACAAGAAAAGATAATTCTTTTTTCCAATTGATTCCACATTTAACCAACTATGATCTTTACCTGGCAGCGTCGACTAAAGCCGTTCTAACCGCTTTGAGAGGATCTATGATTCTCTCCTCCACCATGTCAACATATACACCTGTTTTGCACAAGGACTATTATTAAATAAATGTCCAGGAAAGTATTAAATAAACAGCTTAAAAAATCATCACTTGATATTAGTCCAGGTGTTGAGACAAATATAGAAAAACTAGAAAAGAAAAGAAAGAGAAACAAGATCCACGTGCAATAAATTAAATAATTCAACTTTCATAAGAATTCTCAATATAAACATGTTGGAAAGTTTTCCATTCTCAATAATTCAACTTTCATACAATGCACAAGGCTTTGTGGACACTCCCCATTCCTACAGGGTCTGGACACAGACATTTCCATGTTCTTTTTATTGGACAGAAAGGCTCCAACTCAGACAACATGAAATTTCCTACCCTATTTTGCTTTACCATAGACCAAAAATCCCCCGAGACAGGAGCCCAAGCGCCAATAAGAGAAGAATTGAATCCCAGAAATAAGAAAAGGGATGCGAAATTGTAAAGCTGGCTACGAGGGTAATTCTTGTAGCAAATAAAAGAACAAACCTTTAGCAGCATCAAAACCCAATTTATGATTATCTTGTTCCAACAATTTGCCAATAACCAGTGCACCATCAAAACCAGCATTTGAGGCTATTGTGAATGCAGGTGCCTAAAGCAAATCAAAATGCTCACTGTCAGTATTTAACTGCAAATAAACACCAAGGTAGATGCTGGCTGAGGAAATTCAACAAATAAAACCTTTGAAAATGAAGTTTTGTGAGTAAAGTTGAGTTGAATTTGAGTATTAAAAATAAAAACTAAAAAGCCTATGGGACAACCAAAAAGAAAAAAGGTAAGAGCTTTATACCACTATAGGGAGGTCATCAGAATTGTGATTTCACCCATGCATGTAGCACTAAGTGCATTTCTAATGTGTCAAAATTATTGATCAAAAAAATTGGCAAACAATTCATCCAGGTGAATAGCACACTGAATAAAAATTTTGAAAATAAATAAGGAATTAAAGAGAAAAGCCAAACGCATACCTCTGCACATCTTTCTTCAGTCAGCTTCTTATCCCCACCCCCTTGTAGAATTATTGTGTCATCAAGAGAGACAGACACCTGTTATTTTATTTTACTTTTTTGAAGTTAGTTGTGTCCCAAAGAAATTCAAATATAGCACCATAGCACACTCTGCACAAAAACATAAACCTTTTTTGCAGTTCCAAGCATTTCAAATTCAACTTTGTCAAGGGTTAAACCACGGTCTTCAGTGATAACCTGTACAATAAAGGTCTTAGCATAAAAATAAAAATATAAAAAAGAAAAGAAAAGAAAAGAAAAGAAAAACTCTGCATATTATAAGTGTGTGTATGTGTGTGTGTGTATATATATATATAAATTAAGATGGCAAGATCATCTAAGTTTGCTCTTCTATTTTCCCCAAAACCAGGAGCTTTGATTGCACAAACCTAAACACATGAAATTGCACTTTTAAATTATGAAAGTTGACAATACAACAAGCAGAATTAATGTCAAAACATCTTGATAAGGAAGAAATTAAATTACAATTGAAGTAATACCAGACCTTACATATGTATAGGCGCTCATCAGACTGAGTTGCAAGTTGATACCTGTTCATAAAATATTTAAAAAGGTATCATTTGATAGAAGTCTGGCATTGCTTTTAAGATCAAAGCCAGCAGCGGCGTCACGGCGAGATGGGTGTCGCGTGGTGGGTGTGGGTGTGGGTGTCGCGTGGGTCTGCAAGATGGGTCTCGCCGCTCTCGCGTGGTGGCGGTGTCACGACGTAGGCAGCAGCATTTTTTCTTAGGTTTTCTTTTCTTTTTGGGTAAATTACAAAGTTGGTCCTTATTCTTTACACCATATGTCAATTTGGTCCTTAACCTTTTAAACGTGTCAATTTAGTCCTTAATATTTTTAGTACTAGGTCAATTTAGTCCTTACCGTTATCCTTAGGATGGAAAAAGCTGATGTGTCAAATGGAATAATGAAAAATTATTTTCTATACTACATCAATGGCCAACTGTACCACCACATCATATTAAATTATTATTATTATCAACAGGGAACACAAAAATCAAACTTAAACACAAAAACAAACACACACGCACACACACACAAAAAAAAAAAAAAAAATCACAACAACCAAATTATGTTTCAAAACGTAATGTTTTAATTTACCCAATTAACAAAAAAAAGAAAAGAAATCAAGCTTAAAATGTTTCCCAGAAAACAAACATGGCCTTATCAAATTAAAAGGCCTAATTCTTTGTGATCCCTTTGGGTTTTTTCCGCTAGTCTGATTCTTTTGCTCAATAGATAAACTGCCAAGTCCAAGTTCTTGCCTCTTTCCTTTGGCTGCTTTTTCATTTTCGAATTCTTTGGTACCCAAAGTTTGGGTTTTGTTAGAATGAACTCATCATGAAGTCCTAAGAAGGTCTCAATGTCTTGTTTGTAAGTTTCGGTTAATTGTAATTTTATAATTCAAATCTGGGCTTTCAATTTAAAAAATCATGGATGTTTGTTTGTTTCCGGCTTGAATATGGATTTTTCCATATTGCATCGTTGTTAAGCGAGGTGGAGGTTTTGGGTACTTGTTGAACTTTGTGGAGGATTGGGCAAGTAATTTCTAGAGGAGATGCTGGACTCATGGGTGGCCGGCAACCTCGTCAGCACTGAGCCCATGGCCCTGACCACCATCTTCACCATCTTGTCTTTGATAATCCTGATTGAAACTTAGATTGAATTTTCTAGTAATAAATCAAATTTTTAGACGTGAGAAGATATTCGGAATTTGATATGACTGGAGTGCCTTATTGTGAACATGTTAATTTTGGGGTTTTTTTTTTTATTTTTTAATGTAATATGACATGGCGGTACAATTGGCAGCTGATGTGGTATGGAAATTTTTTTTTTATTATATTGTTTGACACATCAGCTTTTTCCATCCAGTAGATAACGGCAATGACTAAATTGACACGGCATTGAAAAGGTTAGGGACTAAATTGACACAATTGAAAAGTTATGGATTAAATTGAAATATAGTGTAAAGGATAGGGACCAACTTTGTAATTTACCCTTTCTTTTTTTCTTTTGTTTTTCCGTTTGGACTTTGGAGAGGAGACTAGAGTCTTCAGTCGGATTGTTGGGTTTACATTTTTGGACTAAACTTTTTTTTTTACATGTGGGCTGGCCGGGTGGGTTAATGGTTTACAATTTCAGAGGGGCCAAGCTTTTTGTAAGGGGGCTCAAGTCCTTTTTTTTTTTTTTTTTTTTTTTTTTTTATAAATTAACCTACTTAAAAAAAAATTTGGGCTAGAGGGACCAAGCCCCCACCTGTGTCTGTCCCTGACCCTACGAAACCAATAGGATAACAAAAACAAAACAAGATTAATAACAATTCAACAATACAAAAGCCAAGGCAAAAAACCCAGATGGAAAACTAAAGAATAAGGATGAGACATACTGAGATTTTAGTGACGAGAAACGGTGAAGACTTCGAACAAAAGGGTAGAGAAAGAGAGGAAAATCGGTGGATGTTATCACTGACATTGAAGGAAAGAAGATTTGGGATGAACTAGGGTTTTTCTTAGGCGTAGGATCTTGTGGGCTTTTTAGCTTATGGACCGAAAATTGAAAATTCAAAAAAATAAAATTGCAGACGTGAAGGATTCGATCCAGAGTTGCTCAACAAAAAATATATCGACTTGCCACCATGCTGATTCGAACAAAGTATAGAGATGAAAATTGACCTTTTAACAACCAATTATGTTCAAATTACACATTCCAATATTTTATAGAAATAAATACCAAATGGCTTTAGAATGACGAGTTTGTATAAATTTTGCGAAACCCTAAGAGAGAGAGAGAGAGAGATAAGTGCTTTGTGGCACCGATAAGTCTTCAACAATGAAAACATTTCATTGCTATTAGAGCTCTCTCAGACTTGGCTAGTGGAGGCTTTGCTGACTCAAATGAGGCTCACACTTATCATTGTGGTCGATATGCTAAACTCTCAATGACAAAATTATTTTGATAAGTTTTTTTAAAAAGGACTGGGTTGTTCGTTTTTGGTAAAATCGGTCAATTGTGCTTAATTGTTTTTAGTTTTCTATTGGTAATTTTTGTTATTGTGGAAATTTTTTGGGATGTTTATTTTGTTTTAGATGGGTCTAAATATAATAATAATTTTATGAAACAAAACTGCATAGACACTTTAGTTGGGATGGTTATACTCGTGTCGGACACAATCATTTGACACTTCCACACACATGGATCTAATGAAAATGCCTAAAAAATATATAAACTGGTGTAATAGCCTTGATTGATGACTATTTCATACTAAATCTGTAGTTTCAATTCAAGTGTTTACTGAAAATTTTAAAATTGTCAACAATCTTTGTATTGGATTTTTTGCATAACTTGCTAATTGTATAGTCATCCTATTTCTAACCTTAGACACCACAATAAACACACAACTGTGATTAAGTTGCAGATGTTGCATAAGAACAATTAGAGAGCACATAAGGTTATACATCTTCAGTTTTATAGTATATATTGATAATGCATAGAAAATCAGTAGGCTGAATGCTTCGGGCTTCAATGGGCTTGAGATTGCTTGGAAGGCCTGAAAAGAAAGAAGCACAAGATCAAAGAAAGAAGCACAAGATCAAAGGTGACCAAGGTGAACTGGCCAAGAACCCCCTGATACTTAAGTTAGTTTTCTCTCTTGAACTCAGGAATTCTAACTCTATAAGTGGTGAAAAACTTACTTTGATTTCATATGGCTGAGTCCTTTTATAGTGAGCTTTGGAGTGGTTACTTGTTTAGTAACTTCCTCAACATGGATGGAAGTTAGAAAGTTCAGACTTAACTTCTACAACTGCCATCAGAAGTTAAGAACTTAGTGAGAAGTTAGAGCAATGAATAAAAATTTTGCTTCTACTTCAGAATAGTAGAACGTGGTCCGAATTATAAGCTTTTGGATATAGATTTACTCCAAAAATTTCTAAGTGTTTGGCAGTCGTCCAGGTGAGAAAACAGTAAAGAAACCACCCAATTTGAAAAAAGAATTGTCACATGTGATGTTGGAATTGTACAATTTGATGATGAAACTGTCAAATGTGAAAAAAAAAAGTAAGGAAACCACCATATGTGACAAAAGAACTGTCACATGTGATGTTGGAATTGCACAATGTGAGGATGGAACCGTCAAATGTGAGAAAAAAGTAAGGGAACCACCAAATGTGAGAAAATAATTGTCACATGTGATGTTGGAACTGCACAATGTGAGGATAAAATCGTCAAGTGTGAGAAAAAAGTAAGGGAACCACCCAATGTGACAAAAGAACTGTTATATGTGATATTGGAACCGCACAATGTGAGGATGAAACCGTCAAATGTGAGAAAAAAGTAAGGGAACTACCAAATGTGAGAAAAGAATTGTCACATGTGATGTTAGAACTGCACAATGTGAGGATGAAACCGTCAAGTATGAGAAAAAAGTAAGGGAACCACCCAATGTGACAAAAGAACCATCATATGTGATATTGGAAATGCAAAATGTGAGAATGGAATCGTTAAGTGTGAGAAAAAAGTAAGAGAACCACCCAATGTGACAAAAGAACTGTCATATGTGATATTGGAACCGCACAATGTGAGGATGGAATCGTCAAATGTGAGAAAAAAAAGTAAGTGAATCACCAAATGTGAGAAAAGAATTGTTACATGTGATGTTGGAACTGCACAATGTGATAATGCAACCTTCAAGTGTGAGAAAAAAAGTAAGGGAACCACCCAATATGACAAAAGAACTGTCATATGTGATGTTGGAACCGCATAATGTGAGGATGGAATCGTCAAGTGTGAGAAAAAAAGTAAGGGAACCACTCAATGTGATAAAAGAACTGTCATATGTGATGTTGGAACTGCACAATGTGAGGATGGAACCGTTAAATGTGAGAGAGAAAAAAAGTAAGAAAACCACCAAATGTGAGAAAAAAAATGTCACATGTGATGTTGGAACTGCATAATGTGAGAATGGAACCGACAAATGTGAGGAAAAAGTAAGGGAACCACCAAATGTGAGAAAAGAACTGTCACATGTGATGTTGGAACTGCATAATGTAAGGATGGAACCATCAAGTACGAGAAAAAATTAAGGGAACCACTCAATGTGACAAAAGAACTGTCATATGTGATGTTGAAACCGCACAATGTGAGGATGAAACCGTCAAATGTGAGAAAAAAAAGTAAGAGAACCACCAATTGTGAGAAAAGAACTGTCACATGTGATGTTGGAACTGCACAATGTGAGGATAGAACCGTCAAATGTGAGAAAAAAGTAAGGGAACCATCAAATGTGAGAAAAGAACTGTTAAATGTGATGTTGGAACTGCATAATATGAGAATGGAACCGTCAAATGTGAGAAAAAAGTAACCTGGTATAACAGGTTACCTACTAATGGGTACCGTACCCCTTTTTTTTTTGGGGTACCGTAGAATTACTCATAAAGCAGTATTGTAAATACAAAATAAGTACTTTATAACTCACAATAATGTGTACTACAAATTACAAAGTACTATATACTTATTAAATTTCAACAAACTTGAGAAAAGAATAACAAAAAGACGTAAAGTAACTTGAACTTATCTTTCTTTTTTAATTTTTTTTTTATAATGAACTTATCTTTAATAAATAAACATTTTATGAGGAGGGAGTTAAAAAAAAAGTCTTTTCTGTTATCTTTAATTTTTGAGATAATGTTAGAACGACAATGTCTACGTGTTCATTATAATCTTATGAATGTTCATTTTTTTTTTAAAGAATTATAAATGTCCAATTGATTTAAGTATTTAGTACATGCAAGTTACAACTGATCTCATCTTTAATGGAATTGTAACTCTTAAATATAATTTTTTTTAAAGATATTTAGAAAAAAGTATACATTTAAAATTTAATTATATATAATAAATTTAATTGGGATAAGATTATATATATATATATATATATATATATATATATATATATATACAAGCCTCTGAGCACGCGCATAAGAGGCTTTTCTATTTTTTTGGGTAAATGTTAATTATTTGCATCTATTATAATTTAGAAATATATTTTTTAATTTTTCAAAAAAATAAAAAAGATAAACTTTAGAGATAAGCAGCAATTATGATTTATTTTTTGAATGTGAAGGAAAAAAAATCCTAAATTTAAAGAATTCTCTTTTTGAATTCAAAATGAAATTTGTGTGAGCGCGTGCTCAGAGGCTTTTCTATTTTTTTAGATAAAAGTTAATAATTTGCATCTATTATAATTTAGAAATATATATTTTTATTTTTCAAACAAATAAAAATAATAAACTTTAGAGATAAACAGTAACTATAATTTCTTTTTTGGGCGTGAAGGGAAAAAATCCTAAATTTTAGGAATTCTCTTTTTGAATTCAAAATGAAATTTATTATTTGACATTTATGACCTTATTTCTAAATGAAGTTACTCTCATTAATGAAGGTTTTTTTAAATCACATGAAAGTTCAGTAAAAAGAGGAGAATCCTCTTACATATAGAGGTTTGACTTACCTCCTATATTTTTTTAACTAGACATGTCCTTTTGTTTTAAATATACAATGACAAGTAGTAGTGGATTTTAATCTTTACATTTTATTTATTTAGTGAGTGATGTAATAGTCTCTTATAGGGCTGTCCACGGGTCGGGCCGGGTCGGTTTTGGACCCAACCCGGACTCGACCCGCCGGCGTCGGGTGGAGGGTGGAGGAACCCAGACTCGACCCGTCGGAAAAATCGGTCGAGTCAGTTTCGGGTGAGGGTGAACGTCGGTCGGGTCGAGCGGGTCGCCGGGAATAAAGAAAGCATCAAAATCTGGAAAAAAAAAAAAAAAAAAAAAAAAAAAGTCGTTGGAATCTGGAAAAACTTGTCGGATTTTGGAAATATTCGCCGGATTCTGCTTTTTTTGGCTAAAAATTGCTAGGATTTGGCCGGATCTCCTCGAATCTAAGCTTGACCTCGCCAGATCTACTTGAATCTAAGCTTGATATTGCCAGATCTCCTTGAATCTAAGCTCGATCTTACCAAATACGGTCGAGATCTCACCAGATCTCCTCGAATCTAAGCTTGATCTTGCCGGAGTTGGCCGGATTTGTATATAACATCGGTCGGGTCGGGTGGCTCAAGTTTTGGAGAAGAAAACCGCCACTCGACTCGCCGGCGTCGGGTCTTGGGTGCAGAAACCCATAACCGACTGACAGGAGTGTCGGTTTGGACTGAAATCGGGTGGAGATCGGGCGGTTTGGTCGGTCCGGCGGGTGTGGGTCGGGTCTGGACACCCCTAATCTCTTATTAAAACAAAAAGAAATTCCTTTTAAAAAATCTATTGAAAGTATGTCAAACCCTATACTTAATATAGATATAATTGTTTTTTTTTTTTTTTGGAGCTCTTATAGATATAATTGTTAGTATTTAGTAATAATTTTTTAAAATTTTGGAGGACATCCCTATGTCCCAAACGTGGGTGAAATTCCCACTGATCATACATACAATCCTTATCCAAGACAATACAAATTCATATAGCAGTAACACTTATTCTTTTTTTTTTTTTTCCTTTTTTTGAGTGTAACCGTTATCCAAGACAATACAGAGTATATTCATATAGTACCTGTGCTCAAGATATTATAGTAAAATATATGAACAATGATATATGGCCTCACGTGTAACAAATTGAAGTTTTCTGCATTGTGATCTGTGAGTGAGTCAGGATAAGCTATCCTGGACATGGTGAGGTCACTTGTCCTTTCCGAAAATCCATAGCCCATCATACATAGGGAGCAACAAACAATAATTCAATTCGACGAGAGAGAAAGGAAGAGGAAAGAAAGTCTGAACAACAACACAGGAAATGGAGGCTACGCTAAGACCCAGAAAAGTGCAAGCCGCCAATGGAGGCTGCGCCTTTCGAGTTTTGTCGCTTGGAGCTGGAGGAAATGTAGCCACCCATGAGTTTATGACCAGCCAACCTCGCAGCTTCCTTCTATGATAAGAACACTTGTTATCTTATATAAAATAAATAAAAACCACTTGTTATAATGAAAGATATATATATATATATATATATATATATACACACACACCTGAGCCACCCTCTTATTCTATTTAAAAAAAAACACACTTGTTATAATGAAATATATTTGAGCCACCCTAAAAAAAACTTATTGTTCTATTCAAAAAAAAAAAAAAAAAAAAAAAAAAAAAAAGAGTAAAGCCAGATTAAATTTTTTCTTAACAGATGCACCAATGCATCCAATACCAAAAGTATAAATTTTATAATATAGAAATTAATGTACCAATGAATGTAAATTAATTGATGGACAAATAATATTGAATTGTTAATTTATTTGTGATTGGTGACACATTAATTTGTAAATTATAATATATAATAAAATTCATAGTATATCTAACACCACTCTTTTATAAAAGTAGACAATTTATCATGTGTAAATATCATTAATAAAAAAAAAATATAGAATTGTTGAAAGCCTTTTAATTTTTATTTTTATTTTTTGAAAGAAAGCCTTTTAATTTATAGTAACATTACTTGATTTCTCTCTAAAGAGAGGAATAATTCAAATCTCCTTGTAAAAAGAAAAAAAAGTACTGCATTCAGTACATTGTAAGAGCATCGCCATTGTATTTTACATTATGCTGTAGCAAACAAAACACTAAAATCACACTCCATTGGCTCACTGTAGAAAATAATTCACGTTGCCATTGTAACATCTAAAAATATAAAGTTACTGTAGCGCTATGTATATCATATATATATATATATATATATATATATTTTTTTTTTGTATTTTTAATCTCACACATTCTCTCTCTCTCTATGTGGCAGACCCATGTTATTGTAGCAACAAGCCAACATGTGGGTAGAAAATATATGATTTTAATGTATTGAGAATGCAAAATAAATAATGAGATATATATCATAAAGTATGTCAATTGTCAAGTAATTATGTAAAATAAATGAAGTGAGTTTTGCTGATGTTTTTTTTTTTTTTTTGAATCGAGTTTTGCTGATGTTATATATATATATATATATATATATATATATTTTTTTTTTTTTTTATGAATAAGTTGATGGGAAGGTGATGGTTAAATAATTTAATTTAGTACGACAACCTTTTTCGGTGGGCGTTGATAGATTTTGAACGTTGAGCCTATCTAACTTTGAATGAATCTGGAAGAAGCATGCGTCTATGAATGACAGTCTCGAAGTTTAAGCTTTGACCCATTTGCATTTTCCTTCATCAAAAAGAGCCCAACCAGAAAGTACAATAGGGATAAGGTCTATTAAAGACTCCTAAGCAGCTTGGATGGGAAAGCAAGACCACTACTATCTCAAAATTATTTTTTCTTTTCTACCAAGGACATTTCAAAACTCTAAATTTTCTGTAACGCAAAAAGGAAGCAAGAGAATCAAACTTGTCAAAGATATGACCGTTTCTACCAATCTCAAGTTGATTTAAAAATGGAGCATTATATTACGAGGGAAACAAAAGTTCAACTCTATGATTATTTGAGAGTTTTGCATAAAGGTTATTTACGAAGATTATTAGATTATTATACTATTTGGATTTTTTTTTTTGTCTATATAATCTCTTCCCTCTAATTTTCTATTATTATTAAAAATCAGCTCTAAGAAACTAAAATTTTATTAAAATAGAAATCAATCCGTACTCCTGGTTTACTATAATAAATGGAAAAAAATAATTAAAAAATTCAGTGCACTAGTTACACTAAATAATTTCACATGTCCAAAAATCTTTTTTCCCCTTTAGATAATTACATTCTTCTTCCTCTTTGTCAGGCCAAGAGAGAGAGAGAGAGAGAGAGAGAAAAAAAAAAATACAAGCATTGGGTATTGAGGTTGTAAGGACACGATTTGGAGCGACCCAAAACGATACTGGGTTCGCACGTAAAAAGGCCCAGACAATATCACTTATAGAGCGTGGGTTTGAAAGGCTAGGCCTTGGCCACAAGTCGGTAGTATTCCAGGGTGTTCAAATATAAATAAATCGGTTCGTACGTAAATAACTCGTACACGCTTTGGGAGTCTTTCTCTTAGAGGTGGGCTGGGAGGTTCTGGTTTTGGCCATTTTTTTCAGTCCCTTCTATGGATTGCTTACTTCTCCTTTTATACTGGCCTGTGTTCTTTATCCTTCGTCCACGTGTAGGGTCGACTTTTCAGGACTGATACTTGTCCCATCAGCCCATACTCAAAGTCGTTGGAGGTGGTTGTAAAAGCTGGGGAGTATGGCTCTGTCAGGTGCAGAGTATTGAATGGCAGTAAGGGCAGCTTTCCCTGGTCGTTGCACTTTCCAGCGTACCATTTTCTATTGACTTAGATATTTTAGATTTTGTTCCAGCTGTTCTTGTACCATTTTTACCCTTTCTTTTGGTGAGACCTTGGACATGCCGAGGATTGAATCGTCCTCGGCTGTGTCTCAAGGCTACTTCGTACTTATACTATCGAGCCTAGGCTATAACCTTCCTCGGCTCGGGCCTTGGGCCCCAACGAATGAATGGGCCAGGGCCACAAATTACTGGGCCCCACAATAGCCCCTCAAAATCCTGCTGTCCAACCTTTTGATTGGAGAAGAGGGTTTTGGAAATGTCAAGCCTTTATCACGGCTCGTTTAATTCTGTCTTTCGTTAGTGCTGGTGTCCCTTCATCTACCTAGGAAACATACCGGGCTATGGGACATTCCTTTGAATTTATTCACAATGTGTTCCTACCGTTGGATTACCCAAAACGCGCCTTTAATGATTTCCCTTTACGAGACCATTTAAATTCGACGGTTATCGATGGTGTGGGGAAGCGGAACGGGTATATTCTCGTTTACCGCTTTCCCTGGAGATTTGGGGCAGATTAAATGCCTCGCGTTTTGCCCTTCATATAAGAATGAAAGCAGGAGGTTACCTCCATTACACAGAGACCTTTCACAATTTTTTTTTTTTAAAGTCTAAAAACTCCTAGCCTCCCCCAGAACTTCCTATATCCGCTCACTTACACTTTGAATTAGGTTTCGTCCATGATAGGAGGGGCAATGAAGAGACCATACCCTTCTCAGAAATGCCATGCTCTTGTGAAGCTTAAACTGGCTCGGTCAGGGCAGGGATGGCAGAGACTCAAGATACATCTTATCTTCCTTTCAGCCAAAATCCGAAGCAAGAGCTCGTCGCATCGACTTCTTGGCGCGGCTGAGCTGGGGTCACCCATTATCAGTACCAGCCGCTCTCTTATGAGCATAGCTAACATGGCACCAGTGTGTTAGGAATCAGGACTGACGCAGGGACAAAGTATCCCTGTTTCTTCCTTTCTTCCTTCACTGGTGCCTCCTTTTGCCTCCCCTTCTTCTTCTTTCTCATCACCAGATCCATCCTGGTGCTTTTACTTCTTCCTCTTCTTCTCCTCCTTCTCCTTATCCATCAAAGAAGGTCCTCCTCTCAATATGGGTGCTACTGGGGCAGAATTTGGAGAGGCTTCGGAGCAGAACTTAAAAAGATTTCTGTTTGTTTTTTTTTTTTTGTTTTTTTTTTTTGTAACTCATTTTCTATATAGGCTTTGTTTAAGCCTTTCATTGTACGTTGTAACACCTCTTTACATTAATAAAGGTCGTCATTTCTTGATTTCGTATATTCTATTTCTTCTTTTGAAATAGTTATGCTGGGAATAGACATACTATCCTGTAATTTAAATTTTTTAATTTTTTTTTTATACTATGAACGATGCTTGGGGCCGAAATCCCAGTTAATAAAAAGATCTTACTCTATGCTTATTGGCACTATCTGGCATAATAATGCCGACTTCAATAAGCGGCATTTAGGGCAGAGACCTTTATTGAGAAAAAGATGTCTATAATGAACTTAATAAAACCGTTCGGCACAATAATGCCGACCTGAGAAAGCGATACTTAGGGCCAAAATGCCTTACCAAGATAAAAGATACTATTATGAACTTATTGGAGCTATCATGTACAATAAGACTGACCTGAAAGTGGGTTGTATACCCCAAATTTGAATGAGGTGATGGCTGAATGCTCGATGCCGTGTAGGAAGTAATCATCTGAGGATATATAATCCCAAAATGTGCAACCCCTGCTGGTTGCTGAGTAATAAGGTGTTTCACCATTTTCCTAATAACTTTCATAGCCTTGACATTTTCCGGTATTTGGTCCGAGGACTGAGTGACTTAGAATTCTTCTTAAGTAGCTGACTTCTCCATAGGACCATGCAATACCTTGGTTCTGTCCAAAACCCAATTTTGGGAAGTAGTTGGTTTCCTCATAGGTTTGAGTCCGAGGACCATGCAATACCTTGGTTCTGTCCAAAACCCAATTTTGAGAAGTAGTTGGTTTCCCCATAGGTTTGAGTCTGAGGACCATGCAATACCTTGGTTCTGTCCAAAACCCAATTTTGAGAAGTAGTTGGTTTCCCCATAGGTTTGAGTCCGAGGACCATGCAATACCTTGGTTCTGTCCAAAACCCAATTTTGAGAAGTAGTTGGTTTCCCCATAGGTTTGAGTCCGAGGACCATGCAATACCTTGGTTCTGTCCAAAACCCAATTTTGAGAAGTAGTTGGGGCAATTAATCTCCCAGTTATGGCACGGGACCTTGGTTTACGGGGAATTAGCTCTTCGGCCAAGCCCCTAGAACTATCCGTGCTACTGACGCTAAGAAGCGTAGCCCCAACTAAAGAAACACAGCCCCTGGTGGAACTTTAAGCTAAAACAATACAATATAACCGGCTGTTTAGAAGTGACAAAGGGGATTGTTTCGACCAACCGCCTGTGCCAACACACAAGCCTTTCCCACAGACGGCGCCAATTGTAAGGACACGATTTGGAGCGACCCAAAGCGATACTGGGTTCGCACGTAAAAAGGCCCAGACAATATCACTTATAAAGCGTGGGTTTGAAAGGCTAGATCTTGGCCACAAGTCGGTAGTATTCCGGGGTGTTCAAACATAAATAAATCGGTTCGTACGTAAATAACTCGTGCACGCTCTGGGAGTCTTTCTCCTAGAGGTGGGCTGGGAGGCTCTGGTTTTGGCCATTTTTTTAGCCCCTTCTATGGATTGCTTACTTCTCCTTTTATACTGGCCTGTGTTCCTTATCCTTCGTCCACGTGTAGGGTCGACTTTTCAGGACTGATACTTGTCCCATCAGCCCATACTCAAAGTCGTTGGAGGTGGTTGTAAAAGCTGGGGAGTATGGCTCTGTCAGGTGCAGAGTATTGAATGGCAGTAAGGGCAGCTTTCCCTGGTCGTTGCACTTTCCAGCGTACCCTTTTCTATTGACTTAGATATTTTAGATTTTGTTCCAGCTGTTCTTGTACCATTTTTACCCTTTCTTTTGGTGAGACCTTGGACATGCCGAGGACTGAATCGTCCTCGGCTGTGTCCCAAGGCTACTTCGTACTTATACTATCGAACCTAGGCTATAACCTTCCTCGGCTCGGGCCTTGGGCCCCAATGAATGAATGGGCCAGGGCCACAAATTACTGGGCCCCACAGAGGTAATGAGGTCTTTAGATCCAAGTATGACTGTAGGTACATACGAATTTGCTTGATTTACTACTTTTTTTTGTTTTTTTGTTTTTTGTTTTTTATTTCATAATTGCCTTATTTACTCCTTTCTAGGGCATTGTTTGCTAAATTGAACTTTATGAGCATTAAAATTTTGAAAATATTCATCAGTCTAAAGTGATTATGGGTTTGTTTGAGATTCGTTTATTTTATTGAAACTAAAAACTTTTTATTGAAAATACTGTATAAAAGTTAGCTGAAATAATATAACGAGATTCTTAAATAGTACAAAAAAGTACAATAAAACATATGAATAATTACAAAAATAAATTAAATAATAAAATTAATTAATAAAATTAATCATACAAACAGATACCGTAAAAATTTCTAAGCTAATAATAATTAGTTTGAGAATTCAGTGGACAATGGGGTAAATTTTCTGTTTGAAAGTTCAAAATGATGTAAAAGACAAAAATAAATTAATATTTCTTGGACGTTGGAAACTTTGCAAAGAATGGTCAAAGAACATGCCTGGCAACTCTTGACAGGAAAGTGAAAAAGTTAGGTGGCAGTGAAAATGAACAGAAAATTTACTAGAAATGGAAAAATATCCCTGTCAAGTGTCAACATTAATCATTCTTCATTTTCTCCGATGTTCACATTTTCAATAGTGACTGCTATCCTATTTTTTTCTATAGTTAGGAAATGACATTTTTACTAAAAAAAACCTTTTATACGGCAAACAAATTTATAATTTCTTTTTCCAACTTTTTCATGTGATTAATTGAGCGGTAAAAAAAAAAAAAGTAATTAATTTATGTAAAAATGACAAATAATTAATCATAATATGTGTTATATATAAAAATTGTAATAAAAGTCGTGAACAATTTATGTTATATGTAAGACCGTGTGCCTTACCGATCCATCCAACGATCAATTGATAAAAAATAAGGAGGCACAAATCTTTTATAGCATTCGATAGCAAACTAAGCCCATTGGTATTGGAGCGAATTGTGAAATCCCTCACAATCCCTCCCTCACAATGCGGCTCCAACGACTCGAACCTATGACCCGGGTCTAATACCACTTGTCGGACCGTGTGCTTTTCCAATCCATCCAAAGACCAATTGGTCAAGAATGAGGGGCACAAATCTTTTATAGCATTCAATCGTAGACCAAACTCATTGGTATTAGAGCGAATTGTGAAATCCCTCACATTGTATAAAAAATTATGGTAAAAGTTGTGTTATATATAAAAATTGTAGTAAAAGTTGTGAACAATTTACGTTATATATAAAAATTGTGGCAAAAGTTATGAATTTGTACAAGTTAATAGAGTTTACTTTTTTTTTTTTTTTTAATTTTACGTTAAAGCCCACATATACATGTACGGATGTACCTCTCTCCTACATGAAGAAATAGACCAAGCCAAACACGTGTGAGCAACCTGTTTATTTGAATTTTCCTTATGAATCTTCCACGAACAGAACATGAGCTAATACTATGGTCCTCAACATGTATATATATAGGGAGAGAGTTGCATCAGAAGAAGCACTTAATATATCTCATCAAGGTGTTACATTACACTCATTTACTATAGCAACCACTCTATATTTCTTCATTTTGTGCTGCAATAAAAGGCACAAAAACCATGAAATTTGGGAAGGAATTCACAGCACAAATGGTGCCAGAATGGCAAGAAGCATACATGGATTACAATCAACTTAAATCCCTTTTGAAAGAAATCCAACGCTTCAAGCAAAGAACCAAGCCACCAGCAACCCCAGCTGGCCTCAAACGAAAACTCACACTTTATAGAGCTTTTAGTGGCTTAACACAAAGATACAACCACCCCACAAGCCCATCATCAGCTTCTGATGACATTGAAAGCCAAGCCATTCTTGTCAATTCTGTGAACCATGGTGGCTCACAAAGTTATCAAACTACGTTTCTCATGTCCTCAGATGAAGGTGGCGAGTATGAATTGGTTTACTTTAGGAGACTTGACGATGAATTCAATAAAGTGAACAAGTTTTACAAGGCTAAAGTGGAGGAGGTGATGAAGGAAGCAGCTATTTTGAACAAACAAATGGATGCTTTGATTGCTTTTAGGATCAAAGTGGAGAATCCTCAAGGGTGGTTTGATAGGTCTGTGGAGATGACTCGTCTTGCTTCTGATGTTGCTGCTTCGGCAGCTGCATTGGCTGCTTCTACACCCAAAGGAGCCAGAGCAAGTAGTAAGTTTTTGAAGCTTTTTATTTATTAATTTATTTTTGGAAGCCTTTTCGTACTGTTGTTAACTGCTAGTGTTACACTCGTTAAAAAATAGTATAATTATTATCAATTTTACTGTAAAAAGCTTACAAATTAAACTATAACAATGGACTTCATTGGTTCCCAGATTAATAACACAAAATAAATTTCTAAATTGCTTTTATTTATTTATTTTGTATTAAAAAAATGATGCATCACCAAGAGCCTTGTAGCTTCTTGGCACTTTTCTTTATGAGGAGAACGGATTTGAATCTCCCTTTCTCATTATTATAATTATCGAATTATAAAAAAAAGTATATTACTAAGTCAATTGATACGGTTTATGTAATAAAAGTTGTAGCAACTGTAATATCACTTTGGCACAATGTTTTTGGTTAGATATGCAACGTGCCTGTAGTGTGAACTTATTTTACTAAAATAGTGGCTTGTTTTGACCATGCTTCACTAGTTTCATATTCATAATAAGACCAGCAATATCAAAGTGTTTGCAATATGATGTCAATTAGTAGAACTCTGCAATAACTAAATCTAATGCTCCATGATCAGGAAGAGTTCCCATATCCATGGATGTGATTGAAGAGGGTCCGAGCAGCCGTGGACCATCATCAAATGAATCAAGTGATGACAAAGAGAATGAAATTGTCAACCAAATGGTTCAAGAACAGAGGCCAAAGAACATGAAGGGAACTAGACCAGCTCCTCTTGAAATACTTAGTCACGTGAAAATGAACAACACTCTAGAGACTCCTCGTTCAACCATTAAGGGCTTCCTCAATTACCCTGTGCAGACAGAGCTGAATTTTACCAGGGAAAATTTGAGGAAAGTTGAAGATCAACTTAAGCGAGCTTTTGTTGAATTTTACCAGAAGCTTAGGCTTCTAAAGAACTACAGGTACTATATGGTAATTTATTATTAAATTTGGTTGGATTGATTTGCTTGTCTTTCTTTCAAATGAATGCAGTAAATCATTTTTCTTTGAATGATACAGCTTCTTGAATATTCTGGCATTTTCAAAGATCATGAAGAAATATGATAAGGTATTTCCCCTCCCAAAAAAAAAAAAAAAATTGTATATAGCTTGCATTTGGATGAGAATGAGAAGTTTATTGATTTGCTTATTGTTGAAAAGTTGGTTCAAGTATAGCTGTATTTAGAAAAAACTGTACATAAAAAAATATGTTTAGATACTAAAAAAAACTGCTAGCAAATAGACAATGCTCTTATTCCCAAGGTTTGGACATTGATTTTGGTTCTTACGTTTTGAGCTTAACATTGCAGATCACTTCAAGGAATGCATCAAAATCCTACATGAAAATGGTGGATAACTCCTCCCTTGGCAACTCTGATGAGGTAAAATTTCTCTATTCGTTAGCAAAATGCAAGAAAGAAAGGGGAGATTAGATCATTCATTATCAAAACTACTTAACCTTTAGGCTTTGCTTACAAAAGGGTTGCTAATGTCAATTACTTTCCTTCTAATCTGATATTCCATTTGCCATTTCAGATTACCAAACTTATGGAAAGGGTTGAAGCTACATTCATCAAACATTTCTCTAATTCAAATCACACCAAAGGCATGAAAATCTTAAGACCCAAGGCAATGAGGGAAAGACATAGGACAACATTTACCACTGGTAAGATCTTTTATTAGGATGAATTAAACTTCTTAATAGTGAATTGGGACCAATTCTGATATCAATTTCTTTCCATTGAATTTGGTCTTTGTAAAAACTTTAGGTTTTTTTGCTGGCTGCACAATAGCTCTGATTTTAGCCCTTATTTTAATCATTCGTGCACGCAATATCATGGATAAGCCAGAGGCAACAAAGTACATGGAAAACATGTTTCCCCTTTACAGGTATATTTCTTCCTAAATTGAATTTCTAGGATTTTCTACTTTAGTACTATGAAAAAAGATCATTTGTCCAAAAACTTAAACAAATAGAAAGTGATGAATTTAATCATTATTATAACTTAACAAAACAAACAAGACATTCTAGTATTAAGTCGTTTTAGCTGAATAAAAATAGATTCAAATGAACATGACTTCCATTTCCAACAATAGGGATCTATAACTCTTTTGTTTCACATGTTGAACTCCTTGCAGCTTGTTTGGCTTTATAGTTCTGCACATGATTATGTATGCTGCCAATATATTCTTCTGGAGGCGATATCGGGTCAATTATTCCTTCATATTTGGATTCAAGCAAGGAACTGAGTTGGGGTATCGAGAAATTCTCCTCCTCAGTTTTGGTCTTGCAGTGTTAGCACTAGCCAGTGTGCTCTTAAACCTTGACATGGAGATGGATCCAAATACAAAAGATTATGGAACATACACCGAACTTCTGCCTCTAAACTTGGTTTTTGTAAGAATTATCAAACTTAATTGATGATTTCCTCATTTAACGTTTGAATATATAGGCAGAAGCTAATCTTGTGATTCTTCTCTTTTTCTGCAGCTTGTACTCGTCACATTATTTTGCCCATTTAACATCATGTATCGTTCAAGTCGTTTCTTCTTCCTTACATGTCTCTTTCACTGTATTCTTTCTCCTTTGTACAAGGTATATATTGGTCAAGAAAAAGTAATGCATTAGTAAGTTGAACTGGGGTGGTTTGTATGAAGTATGAACGTTGTGAATTTCTTTCTACTGCAGGTGACGCTCCCAGATTTCTTCTTGGCTGATCAGCTTACTAGCCAGGTTGGTAAATTGTTGCATGTTGTTTATCAATTACCTAAGAATAAAAAGAAAATAATAATCCTTATAAACTGATGTGTTAACTTTTGAATAATAATAATAATAATAATAAAGAAATTGATATACAATGTTATTAATTTAGCACCAATCACATTCATTGTTCATCAATTTGGAAACCATTTTTAGTAAAAAATTTAACAACTTTACTCATCTCTTGTCTATCCAAAAGTCCATGATATTGATCATTTTATTCTTACTTTTGTTGCAGGTGCAAGCCTTGAGAAGTTTTGAGTTCTACATTTGCTACTATGGTTGGGGAGACTTCAAGCACAGACATCACACCTGCGGAAGAAGCGATGTATACAAAACTTTCTATTTCATTGTTGCTGTAATTCCATATTGGTCTCGACTCCTTCAGGTACAAACCTTAAAATTTCTTCTTCTTATAAGTTTAGGGACAAAAAAATTCACAACTATAATGGTGTCATATTGGAATTGGTGTATGTAAAAGTGGTTTCATTGGTGAAGTAATGTAAAAGTGATGTAACACTAATTATAACTTAACATCCAAGAAAGTTGTGAAAAATTTTATGAAAGCTTTTTGTGTGCATACTTAATTTCCTTTTGTTTTCCAACATGCTTTTCTTCATCTGCTGGACATAATTTTTTTTTCATTTGTTTTTTCAGTGCCTCAGGCGCCTGTATGAAGAGAGAGATCCTATGCAAGGATATAATGGCATTAAATATTTTCTGACTATTGTGGCTGTTATCTTGAGGACTGCTTATAGTCTTAACAAGGGAATGGGTTGGAAAACATTAGCCTGGATTATCTCAGCCATTGCAGCAATTGTTTCTACATACTGGGACCTTGTTATAGATTGGGGGCTTCTTCAACGTCGATCTAAGAACCGCTGGTTGAGAGACAAGCTATTAGTCCCTCACAAAAGTGTATATTTTGGAGCAATGGTAAGAGAAAAAATAACTAGAGCATCTACATGGCTTTTGATAGATGTTATTTGTTTTAAAAACTTAAAATAAACATAAAATATGCACAAAGATATATGTTAATCATTAACTATCTCAACCCCATCTGTCTCGTGTCTGTGTTAGTGTCCATGACTCCATGTGCAGGGTTCTTAGCTTTTATCAACATCTAACACAGTAACACTACTAATTGTAACTTCATGACCATGTAGGTGTTGAATGTGTTGCTAAGGTTTGCATGGATGCAGACTGTGTTGGGTTTCCAAGTGTCTTTCTTACATAAAAATTCCTTAATAGCCATTGTAGCTAGCCTAGAGATCATTCGTCGTGGCATGTGGAATTTCTTCAGGTAACAATAATTTTAATAAGTCATTTTGGTACAAAAACTTCTTTATTTTTTGTGATAAACCTATATTTCTATGCATCATGGATCAGATTGGAGAATGAACATTTGAACAATGTTGGCAAGTACCGAGCTTTCAAGTCTGTGCCATTACCCTTCAACTATGATGAAGATGAAGATAAAGATGAATAAGATGTTTCAACTTTCTACATTTTTTTGAGGAGGGAAGAGAAGAGAAATATATATATATATATATATATTAGACTAAAGAGAAATAAGAAAGTTCAATTTTTTGTAAAAACTATAGTAGATTTTTTTTTTTATTAATTTTATTTTCTTGGGAGATGCCGAGAATTGAGATGTAGACTACATTATGTAGTCACAACAATTTTTTTTTTTTGTGAAGGCAGTCCATGATCATGACAGTCTCACACAATGTATTTATGTTGATAAATCCAATTTTTATGTTTTTTTTTTTTCCTGAAAAATAGTAGATTTTAATCTTATTTTAATTTTTATTACAAGAACCTTAATTATTGGAATTTACCTGCTGACCTCATAAAACAAGTTGTAACAAAAATTTTGCTTTTGTTAATTAAAGGTTGTTCTACACTACTATCAATGCATGCCTCCCTCGACACATTATGACATTAGCATACTTGTTCTATTTTTTCATAAAATCTTTTCACTTTTTGTTGAAGAATTTTACTTATTAATTGTTGTTGAGTTCTCTTTTATTTTATTTCTTCTTTCAAAAAGTTCAAATGCAAACTTTTATGTATTGTGAATTAGATTGATGGATTCTAGAAAACACGAACACTTCATTTAGAGTGTTGCACTTGTAGTTGTATTAGTATCGTATTTATGTCGTATTCGTGTTGCATCGGTGTTTTATCTCTTATGTCGTGTTATAATTTTTCAAAAATTGCTCGTATTGCCGTATCATACCTGTACCCATAACATTGTTTGTGCTTCCTAGATGGATTTTTTTTTTTTAAGGAAGTTCCTAGATGGACTTTGAAATGGAAATTTCTTTTAAGACACTTATTTCTCTATGTTTTGGGTTTCTTAGAAACATAAATTCTACCTCTTAGAGTGGTGATCAAGACGTAAAAGATTTTCTCTATATATAAATGGACTCTTGATGGATCCCCTGTTACTTCTCCTTCCTAACTCCTAATAAATTGGTATTAAAGCCGTAGAAGATCCGCCGGTGCTTAATACAAACCACAAATTTATGCAACCAGTGTTCCAATTCAATTTGTTCAACAAGTGTAATGTATTCCTAGACAACATATATTGGACATTCATTACCTTGGTTTTTATTTTTGTCCGTTCTTGTAGAATTGCCATGCAACAACTAGGAAGTCTTTACCACTCCTAAAAGAACAAACTTACGTCCATTCTCCAATCGTTATTCTGCATTTATTCAACCCATGCTCCAAAGCAACGTACACAGACCATTCATACGGTGTCAGTTTCAATCATTGTCATTTCTTGTACAATGACAATGATAGTGAAACTTTTTGAACTTTTATATTTATCATGGGGCACTATAAGGTCTTTGTCCATCTTAATAAATGGATTGAGAGTCAAATCCTTATTCTGTATATATTTTAGTTAGGATTTTGTTTTTGGGGAAGGTTGAATAAAAAATTTGATGACTAAGTTTTTTGTTTTTATTTTATTTTTCCCTTTTTGGTATATATTATGCATAGTAGTATATATAAAGCAGAATTGTAAATACAAATTAAGTACTTTATAACTCACATGTGTACTGCAAATAATAAAAAAATATACTTATTAAATTTCAACAAACTTGAGAAAAGATTAACAAAAAGACGTAAAGTAATTAACATGAGCTTATCTTTCTTTTAATTTTTATTCATTTATTATTATTTTTTTTTTTATAATGAACTTATCTTTAATCAATAAAGATTTTATGAGGAAAGTTTAAAAAAAAGTCTTTACTGTTATCTTTAATTTTTGAGATAATGTTAGAACGACAATGTCTCTTGTTCATTATAATCTTATGAATGTTCAATTTTGTTATTTTATTTTATTTTAAGAATTATAGATGTCCAATTGATTTAAGTATTTAGTACATGCAAGTTGCAACTGATCTCATCTTTAGTGGAATTGTAACTCTTAAATATAATTTTTTTTTTAAAGATTTTTAGAAAAAAGTATACATTTAAAATATAATTATATATAATAAATTTAATTGGGATAAGGTTATATATATACTAGTCTCTAAGCACGCATGTGAGAGGCTCTTCTATTTTTTGGGTAAAAGTTAATAATTTGCATCTATTATAATTTAGAAATATATTTTATAAATTTTCAAATAAATAAAAAGGATAAACTTTAGAGATAAGTAGTTGTAGGGATGAAGGGCTTAGATATAAGTATTGGGTCGTGGGCCATTCTCAAGGATGTCAAATAACCCGAGAACAGATAAGTACTAGCAAAGGCATACAAATTAATGGGTCATGGAAGAAATCTGGTCATAATGAACAGGAGACGTTGTCCGAGATGAAATACTTCATTGGCTAAGCAAAGGGGAGGTCAAAGGTCCGACCATCCATCAAGAACAGGGCAACAAGCCATCGTGTTTGAAAGGATAAACAACAGAGAGGGATGAGACAAAAGAGAGTTAAGAAATATCAGAAAAGAAAGCTGCTACCACCGCATTGAATGCTCTGCAACTAACCACTTTGCCGCAATAATGTGGAAGTGATACCTAAATAGTAACTTTCAGCCTTACAGCTACTCTCAAAGACTTTAGAAAGGTGCTGATGGGACAAGTATCAAGAAAATTAGTAAACTGACCTACACATGGAGGGCTGAGATGAAAGAAGATGAGGGAAATATAAAAGAGAAGAACCCCATTATAGATGGGGGCATAAGAAATACTAGAAACAAATCAATGTATACCCAAGAACTGTAATTTTTGTATAAGTTTAAAAGAAATATATAAGAGCAGACCTTCCTTAGACTTAACCGAGGAGAACTTTTCTTGTTCAAAATTGTTTGTTTTACTCTTCACAGTAATAACTAACCTATTGTGATCACTATCCACCTAACTCAGAGAAAGTTTAATTTCAAGCCCACTTTCTAACAAATTCATTGTTCTGGACTCTTTGGACCATTGACCATCCAATTGGGCTTTGGGAGCAAATCATGTCCTTACAGTAGTAATTATAATTTAATTTTTGAACGTGAAGGGAAAAAAAATCATAAATTTAAAGAATTCTCTTTTTGAATTCAAAATGAAATTTGTGCGAGTGCGTGTTCAGAGGCTCTTCTATTTTTTTGAGTAAATATTAAGAATGTGCATCTATTATAATTTAGAAATATATATTTTTATTTTTCAAAGAAATAAAAATGATAAATTTTAGAGATAAACAATAATTATAATTTCTTTTTTGGACATGAAGGGAAAAAATCATAAATTTTAGGAATTCTCTTTTTGAATTTAAAATGAAATTTGTTATTTGACATTTATGACCTTATTTCTAAATGAAGTTACCCTTCATTAATGGGGATATTTTTGAATCACATAAAAGTTCAGTTGAAAGAAGAAAATCCTCTTATATATAGGGGTTTGGCTTATTTCCAGTACTTTTTTAATTGGACATGTCTTTTTATTTTAAATATACAATGACAAGTGGTTGTGAGTTTTAATCTTTACCTTTTTTATTTAATTAGTGGGTGATGTAGTAGTTTCTCATTAAAACAAAAAAGAAATTTATTTATTTATTTTAAAAAGTATTAAAAGTAAGCCAAACCCTATACATAGTATAGATATAATTGTTAGTATTTTGTAATAATTTTTTAAAATTTTGGAGGACATCCGTATGTCCCAAACGTGGGTGAAATTCCCACTGATCATACATACAATCCTTATCCAAGACAATACAAATTCATATAGCAGTAACACTTACTTTTTTCTCTTTTTTTTTGGTTGAGTGTAACCCTTATCCAAGACAATGCAAAATATATTCATATAGTACTTGTGCTCAAGATATTATAGTAAAATATATGAACAATGATATATGGCCTGAAGTGTAACAAATTGGAGTGTTTTGCATTGTGATCTGTGAGTGAATCAGGATAAGCTATCCTGGACATGGTGAGGTCACTTGTCCTTTCCGACAATCCATAGCCCATCATACATAGGGAGCAACAAACAATAATTCAATTCAAAAAAAGAGAAAGGATAAGAAAAGAAAGTCGATCTGAACAACAACCCACGAAAGTTTGAAAGAATAAAAGAAATTCGCCAATGGAGGCTACGCTAAGACCCAGAAAAGTGCATGTGAGCATGTCTATTCAACGTTGCTGCGGCTTTCGAGTTTTGTCGCTTGGAGCTGGAGGAAATGTAGCCACCCATGAGTTTATGACCAACTAACCTCGCAGCTTCCTTCTATGATAGTTCCTACAATCCTACTTTCCATAGGCCTCGGCTCTATTTTTTAGTAAGCGATGGAAAGAACACTTGGTATCTTATAAAATAAATAAAAAACCACTTGTTATAATGAAATATATATACCCGAGCCACCCTCTTATTCTATTAAAAAAAAAAACACTTGTTATAATGAAAGATATTTGAGCCAACATAATAATAATAATAATAATAATAATAATAAAAAGCTATAAAGAAAACACTTACTGTTTTCTTCTCAAAAAAAAAAAAAAAAAAAAAAAATAGTAAAGCTGATTAAATTCTTCCTTAACAGATGTGCCAGTGCACCCAATACCAAAAGTTTAAAATTTATAATATAGAAATTAATGTACCAATGAATGTAAATTGATGGACAAATAATATTGAATTGTTAATTTATTTGTAATTGATAACATTTAGGTTTTTTTTTTTTTTTTTTTGAAGGGGATAACATATTAGTTTGTAAACTATAGTATATAATAAAATTTGTAATATATTTAACACTATTCTTCTATAAAATCAAACATCTTATCATGTCTAAATATCGTTAATAAAAAAATATATAGAATTGTTGAAAACCTTTTAATTATTATTTTTTTTAATTTTTTTTTTTTTTTTTGGGGTGAAAGAAAGCCTTTAAATTTATAGTAACATTACTTGATTTCTCTAAAGAGAGGAATAATTCAAATCTTCTTGTAAAAAAGAGTACTAAATTCAGTACATTGTAAGAGCATCGCCATTGTATTTTACATTATGCTGTAGCATACAAAACACTAAAATCACACTCCATTGGCTCACTGTAGAAATTAATACACGTTGCCATTGTAACATCTAAAAATATAAGTTACTGTAGCACTATATGTATATCATTTTTTTTATATATATATATTTTTAATCTCACACATTCTCTTGGTGATGCAAAATGAATTTTTTTTTAATTTTTAATTTTTTAATTTTTTTTTTTTTACGAATAAGTTGCTGGAAATGCTAAGTGATGGTTAAATATTTTAATTTAGTACCACAACCTTTTTCGGTGGGCCAGTTGATAGATTTTGAAAGTTGAGTGTATCTAACTTTGAATGAATCTGGAAGAAGCATGGATCTATGAATGACAATCTCGAAGTTTAAGCTTTGACCCATTTGCATTTTCCTTCATCAAAAAGAGCCCAACCAGAAAGAACAATAGGAATAAGGTCTATTAATTAAAGACTCCTATACAGCTTGGATAGGAAAGCAAGACCACTGCTATCTCAAAATTATTTTTTCTATCAAGGACATTTCAAAATTCTAAATTTTCTGTAACGCAAAATGGAAAAAAGAGAATCAAACTTGTCAAATATATGACCCTTTCTACCAATTTCAAGTTGATTTTAAAATGGAGCATTATTATGTTAACGAGAGAAACAAAAGTTCAACTCATGATTATTTGAGAGTTTTGGATAAAGGTTATTTACGAAGATTAATAGATTGTTATACTTTTTGGAGGTTTTTTTTTTTTTTTTTTTTTTTTTTTGTCTAATCTCTTCCCTCTAATTTTTTTTTTAAATAAAATAAAATCAGCTCTAAGAAACTAAAATTTTATTAAAATAGAAATCAATCCGTACTCCTGGTTTACTATAATGAATGGAAAAAAATAATTAAAAAAATTCAGTGCACTAGTTACACTAAATAATTTCACATGTCCAAAAATATTTTTTTCCTCCTTAGAAAATTACATTTTCTTCCTCTTTTTCAGGTAGAGAGAGAGAGAGAGAGAGAGAGAGAGAGAGAGAGAGAGAGAAAATACAAGCATTGGGTTTTGAGGTAATGAGGTCTTCAGATCCAAGGATGACTGTAGGTACATACGAATTTGCTTGATTTACTACTTTTTAATTTTTAATTTTTTATAATTGCTTGATTTACTACTTTCTAGGGCATGGTTTGCAAAGTTGAACTTTAGGAGCATTGAAAGTATTCACCTGCCTAAAGTGATATTATGTAAAAATTTCTAAGCTAATAATAATTAGTTTGATTATTCAGTGGACAATGGGGTTAATTTTCAGTTTGAAAGTTCATATATATAAAAAAAAAAAAAAAAAAAAAAAAAAAAAAAAAAAAAAATTCTGTTTGAAAGTTCATAATGATGTAAAAGACAGGAAATGACAAAAATAAATTAATATTTCTTGGACGTTGGAAACTTTGCAAAGAATGGTCAAAGAACATGCCTGGCAACTCCGACGGGAGAAAAACAAGGCAAAAAAGTTAGGAGAATGTTTGGTCACCCATTTTAAAACGTTGTGTTTAGTGTTTAAACACTAAACTTTAGTGTAAAAAAAAAAAAAAAAAGTGTTTAGTTGACCATTCCTGTTTAGAGTTGTTTAAAAAACATTGTTCAAAAATCCATGTTTTTTTGATGATTTTGGAAATCACCTCCGGCCTGATTTTAAACAATAAACACTAGTGTTCAGTGGCATTTCGGTAATTATTTTGAACACTATTATGGGCCTACTTGGTTAGCTTTTTTTCAAGTATTGTCTCCTCTCTTCTTGTCATCTCTTCACGCCAAATCCATCTGCACCTGGTACCAAGATCTCTCTCACCCACACAGTTAGAGCAACCCAACGACATTACTCTCACCCACCTCCATAACTCCCCTCACCGACCTATCGCCATTAAATCCTCACCCAGTGCCATTAAACCCATCGCCATTAAATCCTCACCGACCTATAATAAATGTGTCTTCTACACACTCAGCTTACACCGCATCACCAACCTCAGTCAATCACATTAACCACTTGCTCAGAATCATAATTCCACGCCCAACTGCCCCTAATCCTCGTAGAGATCCCACCCTCACCTACAAAGCTTTGGTGCTAACCTAAATCCAAACTCACACAGTGTGAAGGGCTTGGTTAGGTAAATATTTGTAATTTTCTTAATTACTTGTTGCAGCTTTCTTTCACATCCCAATCTAACTCAGATCAATTGACATTAATCCAGCTTAGGGTTTATTTAGTCTCGCATCTTCATTCAGATGGAAGCCTCATCCTCATCCTCCTCCACCTCTCTCGTGCTATACAGAGCATCTGCTTCCTCCTCTCACCGTGTTTCCTTACTGTAAACTGTTATAATTTCATAGGTAGTGAATCATTTGGTTGTTTGTTTTGTTATAATTTTGTGCCTAGGTCATGCATTTTGTTTTCATTTTGTGGCCTCTGTGCTGTTGCCTTTAAATCCTTGAGATCAGTAGGTGTAAGTGTAACTGTAAACTGTAAACATGTATCTTTTGCTGTCAAAAGAATGAAGGCCATAAAGTTAGGTACTCGGGCCATTCTCCCTTACCCACTGCTTCAAAGGAATAATCCATCTTTCTTACAATACCTTTACATTTGTAATTGCTGCATAGTGTCGGTTTCAATCATTGCCATTTCTTGTACAAGGATAGTGAAACAATTTGAACATTTTATTTTTGTCACGGGTCACTATAAAAGTCTATAAGTCCGATCGCGATGTGATCACCACTAGTTTAACGATGATAATATCTCTGTCCATCTTAAGAAATGGATTGAGACTCAATCCTTATTCTGTATACATTCAATCCATCATAGCTAAGAATTTGTTCTTGGGGAAGGTTGAATAAAAAAATTGATGACTAAGTTTTTTGTTTTTGTTTTTATTTTACCCCCTTTTTGGTATATATATTATGCATAGTAGTATAAAGCAGTATTATAAATAAGTACTTCATAACTCACATGTGTACTACAAATTACAAAATATATACTTATTAAATTTCAACAAACTTTAACAAAAAGACTTAAAAGTATCTTGAACTTATTATTATTTTTGATAATGAAATTGTCTTCAATCAACAAACATTTTATGAGGAAAGAGTTTTAAAAAAGTCTTTACTGTTATCTTTAATTTTTGAGATAATTGTTAGAGTGACATTGTCTACGTGTTCATTAATTATAATTTTATGAATGTTCAATTTTGTTTCTTCAAAGAATTATAAATGTCCAATTGATTTATGTACTTAGTCAATCCAAGTTACTCTTAGATATATATATATATATATATATATATATATATATATTAGATTTTTAGAAAAAAATTATACATTTAAAATATATATATCTAATTGTTATTTAATATTTTTTTCAAAAGGGCATGGCCTCTGGTCCAAAATCATAGGTGAAATTCCCACGTGGGAATTTCACACAATCCTTATCCAAGACAATACAAAATATTCATACAGTAATTGTGTTTCAGAGTTTGTTGTAAAATAAATGGTGCAATGACACACACACACATATATATATATATATATATATATATATTTGGTAAACTGGATATATTAAAAAGAAACTAGACAATGATATATGGTCCCATGACGAGTAACAAATTGCATTGTGATCTGTGAGTGAGTCAGGATAAGTATAAGTTGGTCCTGAACGTGGTGAGGAGGTTGACTTGTCCATTCCAAAAATACATAGCCCATCATACATAGGGAGCAATAATTGAATTCAACGAGAGAGAGAATGAAGAGAAAAGAAATACTGAGAGGCTGTTTGGATTGAGTTTTGTTTGGATTGAGTTTTTTGATAACTCAATTCTCTATTTTCATAACTCATAACTCAAAAATGGTGGGACCCATAGTAAAAAGGTTGTTTGGCCAAATGATAACTCTGTTTCCATAACTCTGTTTTCATCACTCAATTCTCTGATTTTTGAGTTATGAGTTATGGAAACTGAAAACAACAAAAGGCTGTTTTCAGTTTCCATAACTCATAACTCAATGGTATTTCCGTAAATAAACACACATGAGGGACCCACAGCCGCAACTTTTGACCACCTTTTGACTTTTTTTTTTTCTTTTCTGGGTTGGCGTTGGCTGTTTGTTTGTTTTTTTTTTTTTCTTTTCCTGGGTTGGCCGTTCAGTTTTTTTTTTTTCTTTTTTTTTTTTTGGGTTGGCGTTGTTCTTTTTTCTTTTTCTTTTTCTTTTCCTGGTTTGGCTGTTCGGTTTTTTTTTTTTTTTTTTTTTTCCTGGGTTGGCTGTTCGGTTTGGTTTTTTTTTTTTTTTTTTTTTTATATATATTAGCTTCGGTGAGTTGGGTACTAAAAAAAAAAAAAAAAAAAAACTGTACTGGCTGACAGGTGTGGGACCCATGAATAGTATGAAAAAATTGAGTGATGAAAATAAAAGTGATGTTGCCAAATGAGTGTGAAAAAATGAGTGATGAGTGATAAGTGATGAGTGATGAGTGATGAGTTATGAGTGATGAGTGATGAGTGATGGAAATTGAGTGACGGAAATTAAGTGATGAAAAATCCTTACCCAAACAGACCCTGAACAACACAGGAATTTTTTTTTTTTGAAGGCCAATCAAGCTTCATTAAAAAAAAAAACAAAACAAAAGCATTAGAAAGTACAGTTCAAAAGCATCTTCCTGATCACATTCACAAGCTGATTAGGTACGGATGATTCATTAACAAATCCCTGCAACCTATTATTAAGACTCCATTTGACCAAGCAATGAGCTGCCCATGTATGGAAGAGCACGCCAAGACATAGAAAAGTGCAGGTTAAGTCAATCTTAATATACTATTCAACGTTGAGTTTTATCGCTTGGAGGAAATGTAGCCAAGGAGCTACGGCCATCCATGACTCCATAACCCAACCAACCTTGCAGTTTCTACAATAGTTCCTACTTTTCATACCCCACACATCTATGTAAGATACTTGAGCCATACATCCTCTTATATTCTGCTACGTTTACTTTTAATAATAACTCTTTATTATCAGTCCAAAATATTAATTGGTTTTTGATGTATGTAAGGATTAAATTTCAGATCTCTAATTCAACTATCAGAAATTTTACCAGTTAAATTAACTGGAAGTCACTCTTATTCTATTAAGTTAAATGTAAAAGATACGTACTACAGATTTTATGGTATGCTGCATGAGTATCGAGAGGTATTTAATTAAGTAATAAAAATAATAGAGCCCATTAAATTCTTCCTTATCAGATGCACCAATGCAACTAACATGCTATGAACAAATGAATAGGGAGAGGGAAAAAAGTTCTAACATAAAGGCACACTATAAACTTCACTCAAAAGTTATAATAACTTTTAAGGGATGATGAAAGAAGTTATATTACATACAATATACTCTTTTAAGCAATGTAGAACAATTACCCTTTTTAAAAAAAAAAAAACAAACATGCACACACAATATTAAATTGTTTATTCATGATAGATGATATTTAGTTTGTAAACTATAGTATATAATAAAATTTGTATTATATCTATCACTCTTCTATAAAATCAAATATCTTTTTGTGTCTTAATATCGTTAATATAAAAATACATAATTGTTGAGATCCTTTTAATTATTATTATCATCATCTTTTGATGAAAGAAAGCCTTTTAATTTATAGTAACATTACTCAATTTCCCTAAAGAGAAGAATAATTCAAATCTCCCTTTTTGTATAAAAAAAAAAGAAAAGAAAAAAAGGTACTACATTTGTAAGGGCATTGCCATTGGATGATGTAAATTGCATTTTGCATGATTCTAGCAAACAAAACACAAAAAACACAGTCCATTGGCTCACTGTAGAAAATAATACAGGTTGCTAATTGCTATAGTGACATAGTACTGTAGCACGATGTAAATCTTTTTTCTTTTTCTTTTTTGTATTTTTAATCTCACACACTCTCTCTATGTGGCATACCCATGGTTATTGTAGCAACTTGTAGATAGAAAATATATTATTTTAATGTATTGAAAATGTAAAATAAAGAACAACGATGTATTACGTAATGATGTAAAATAAATAATTAAAGTGGGTTTTACATGGCATACCCATGTCATTGTAGCAACTGGCAGATCGAAAATATATTAATTTAATGTATTAAAAATGTAAAATAGAGAACGACAATGCGTTAGCTAATGATGTAAAATAAATAATTAAAGTGGGTTTTGGTAATGCAAAATATATTAATTTTTAATGCATAAGTTGACGAGAAGTTCTAAATATAGATAGTTAAATAATTTAATTTTATGAACGTTGAGCCGATCTAACTTTGAATGAATCTGAATGATGCATGGGAGATCTGTTGTTTGGGGCGAAGAGGAAGCAGAGAAAGGGAGATCTGTTGTCTTTGCGTGGGACTTTTCTCTCTCATTGAATTAAAATAATAGTTAATTTACTGTTCTTGTCTTAAAATAGATTGTTATACCAAATACTCAATTATATTTTTTCAGTTTAAAAAAAATTTTATAAAAATATGCTATCAAACACATTTTGTATTATGAGTACTCAAAAGACGTATTTTTAGTATATTCTTTAAATTACAATTTTCACATCATTTGGGGTGTTTGGTGAGTGTTTTCAAACAATAATTTTCAGTTTTTAAACAATATTTCACGTATTTTCACACACTTTTTCACCCACATGTATTTTCACAAAAAATTTTAAACAACAATTTTTAGTTTTTAAACACATGTACCAAACGAGCCCTTAAAAACCAAAACCACAATACTTCTGCCAAACTGACCCTTAAGTTTTGACCCATTTGCATTTCCTTCGACAAAAAGAGCCCAACCAGAAAGAACAACAGGAATAAGGTCTATGAAAGACTCCTATACAGCTTGAGCTTAGTGCACGAAAGACTGAAACAGCTAAGAGCCTCAATTTTGGATAGGAAATCAGGACCACTTAAATCTCCAAAGTAGCTTTTCAAAAAAAATAAAATAAAAATCTCCAAAGTAGGTTTTTTTTATTTTTTTATTTATTTATTATTATTATCAAGGACATTTCAAAATTCTAACTTTTCTGTAACGCAAAAAGGAAAAAGATAATCAAACTTGTCAAAGATATGACCCTTTCTACCAATCTCAAGTTGATTAAAGAATGGAGCATTATATTAACGAGAGACAGGGGCGACTTGATGCATTTAGGGGCCTAAGGCGAAAATTGATTATCTTGTTTTAGATGCAAAATTACTACTAATTAACATGAATTACTTAGATTTTTTTTTCCTTTTTTAGAAATTTTATAGACAAAAAAAAAAAAAAAATGACAAAATTTTTCATACTTATTGATGTGGCTTATTGATAATAGTAAGTAAAAGAGTGGCGTTAGTAGTAAACATAGATGAGAACTAGTAAAAATTTGCTAACTCAACTCTTAATATTATTCTTATTTTTTTTAGAAGTGCAACATTTACAATATTTTTTACAACAAATCCTAGGTTTTAAGTTGCTTTTTGTTTTCTATTTGAAAATATCACTATAATTATTTTTCTGCCATCAATAACAGGTTATAACAACTTACTACTTAGCATTAGTTGTAAAAGTGTTGTAAAAAATATTGTGGTCGTTACATTTTTCTCTCTTTTTTATTTGCTTTTCATCTGGTAAACAAATATTATTTTATTTATTGATTATAAATAACCCTATTAGTTAAAATTTGGGGGCCTTTTTTACTTGGGGCCTTAGCCAACCGCATCTCTTGCTCACCCATTCAACCGGCCTTGACGAGAGAACAGAAGTTCAACTCTATGATTATTTGAGAGTTTTGGATAAAGGTTATTTACGAAGATTAATATATTATTAATTATATTTTAGGAGGTTTTGTTTGTCTAATCTCTTCCCTCTATCTTTTTTTTTTTTTTTAAATGAGCTTTAAGAAGAAACGAAAGTGTATTAAAATAAGAAACCAATCCGTACTCCTGGTTTACTATACTAAACCGAAAAAAAAAAAATCAGTGCACTAGTTACACTAAATAATTTCACATGTCCAAAAAATATTTTTTTCCCCCTAGAAAATTACAAAAATACAAGCATTGGGTTTTGAGGTAATGAGGTCTTTAGATCCAAGGATGACTATAGGTACATATGAATTTGCTTGATTTAATTACTAGCTTTTTATTTATTTATTTTATAATTGCTTTTTTGCAAAATCGAACTTTTGGAACATTAAAATTTTGAAAATATTCATCTGCCTAAAGTGATTATGTAAAAATTTCTAAGCTAATAGTAATTAGTTTGATTATTGAGTGGACAATGGCAGGGGTTAATTTTCTGTTTGAAAGTTCATAAAAGCACTAGTACTGGGTGCGTAACATCAAAAAATCTCTCACATAAGATATTCTAAATGCTAAACAAGTTGGCATAGACGATCAATACCGATTCAAATTGTTTCTCAAAAAAAAAATACCGATTCAAATTTGGAACACGGACACAAACGCTAAAAAAAAAAAAAATTATTCTATTTCTCTCTCGTGTCTCCTCTAACGTATATCTCTCACTGTCTGCCTCACTTTCCTTAACCCTTCTCTCTCCTCTCCCTCTTCTCTCGTCTCCTAAGATCAATTATCTCCTCTCTCTCCCATTGCCATTCTGTCCTCTTTTCTTTCTCCCATGGCTGGTCCTCTATCAAATGCCGCCGCTCACCACAGCTCCAAATCCCCTACGGCCGGGTCACTCATGGAGGTGGCTTGGGTAATTTTTCAAATTGGGTTTATGGGTTTTTGGTTTTGAATTTATTGTTGTTGTTGCGGGTTCCATACGCAGTATACAATGGCAGTGGTTGGTGTTTTTACTGTGGCTATTGGTGCTTTGTACGGTGGTGATGATTGGTGTTTTTGTTGCTGGGTTTGGTAATCGGTTTGTTGTGGGTATTTGGCTGGATTTGGTTGGTTTGTTTTGATTTGTGTTTTGGGTTGTGGAGATGTGGTTGTTGTGGCAGTGGTTGTTGGTTGGTGTCCTCTGCTTTGATTCTTGGTTGGCAGCCACTACCTTAGGTTCTGTTTTGCATAGTGGCTAAGTTTTGTATTAATATATTATTTTAATATGTTGTAAATATTATTTTAATGTACCTCTTAACAAAAAAAAATTGTTTTAATGTATGAAATTAAATAATAGGATATGTGATCGATAAAATAATATATTAAAATATAATAATGTAGATTTTTTTATGGGTTAAAATGATATATTTTTGCAAAAAGACAGGTGCTGATGCTCAAGATGTAAATAGACAGAGAATGACAAAAATAAATTATTATTTCTTGGACAGTGGAAAATTTGCAATGAATGGTCAAAGAACACGGTGACTCTGACAGGGGAGAAAAATAATAGAAAAAAGTTAGTCGGCTTTGAAAATAAATAGAAAATTTGCTAGAAAGGTAAGAATTAAGGTATTGAATCTCGTACCGGTACGTACGGTCGATCTTGTACCGATATCGGTCATATTAGTCGGTATGTACCGTATCGATATATATATCGGTATTGAAACATCAACGTTTTGTACCAGTTTAAATACCGGTTATATTGACCAATTTCAGGCAATACCGACCGGAATGCTTGGTACTAACTGAAATAGAAAAAAAAATGTTTTGTAATTTTTGAATTTTTGTAAGGACAAAAGGGTAACTTATTTGCATTAACTTATTAGTATTATTTGTTTTTGGGTTGTGTTAACGGGCACTGTAAGGTGTCCGTTAACAACCATCTTTTGTAGCTTTTTGCTGTATTTATTCTACTTTTTCAGCTTTTTGGTAATTATTTAACAATTTTTTTTATTTTTTTTGGCCATTTTTTCAATAACTTTTTATAACCTTTAATACGTCAGACCCAATTTGGGAAACGTTAACCAGCACCACATGGTGCTGGTTAACATTTCCCTTTTTTTTTAGTATGCAATGAATAATTAAGCTTTCTATTTTTTATATTGTGTTTTTTTTTTTTCTTTTAATTGATGCTAAAATTTAAAACAATGAATAATTTGTTCTGAATTGAGGTAATATTTTATGATAAACTTTTATATTTATTATAATATATACACACACATACACATATATATATATATATATATATATATATATATATTTATAAATATAAAAAATAACGGTAAATCCTAAACAGTACACCGGTATTGACTGATATTAAAATATATCGTTCTACTGGTCAAGTACAACCTCCGGGACGAGATTGACTTCTTTGACAAAAACATCTCTATCAAGTGGCAGCATTTAATCCTTCTCCATTTTCTCCGATGTTCACATTATGAATAGTCTGCTATCCTATTTTCTATACCTAGAAAATGACATTTTAACTCCAAAATCTCTACTATTACAAACAAATTTATAATTTTTGTTACAATTTTTTCATGTGACTAATTGTGGGGGGTAAAAAAAGAGGTAATAAATCTGTATAAATGGGAGATAACGAATCACAATTTTTTTTTTTTTTTTTTTTTTTTAACGTTAAAAGCCCATATATACATGTACGGATTTACCTCTCTCCCACAGGAAGAAATAGAACTAGCAAACACGTGTAAGCTACCTGTTCATTTGAATGTATTTTCATGAATCTTCCACGAACAAACATGGGTGGGGGGTGGGGGGGAAGGATTCCTAATCCCTAATGTTTCGGTGTGAATTAAAATATATAACTACCAAGCCATAATAATATTACGAAAACAAAAATTTAAACAAGTACCACATAAACACAGTTACATAATAACACCAAATCTTATATGAAAAACCTTCCGTTATAGAGGGAAAAACCACGGGGCTGCTCCAAAAAAAACCAACTATGAAATAGAGATTACAACTATCAAGTTTATGTTAAACTTGAGTTCACAATAAATTGGATATATAACAAATAAGTCTCAAGGAGTAAATACAATCTCACTACAAAACCAGTAGCAAAATCTTTCTCTGAATACTCCAACTTCCATGGTTGTAGCACTCAAAAACTCCATGAAAACTCCACCAATTTATCTTTCTTGCGAGTAACTTGAGCAAAGAAAAATAACTCATTTTCCTTTTTCACCCTCTCACACTTCCACTGTTTCTCTCTATCTCTTCACACGGACTGCACCTCAAATGGCTAAATATCTCTGTGTTTTTGCTCACTCTACGGAACTCACACACACTGCTTTAGCCCTTACTCAGTGTGTTTCTCTCTTAAAAAAATATCCACTATAAAATAGAGATTACAACTATCAAGTTTATGCTAAACTTGAGTCCACAATAAATTGGATATATAATAAATAAATCTCAAGGAATACATACAACCTCACCACAAAACCAGTAGCAAAATCTTCCTCTGAATACTCCAACTCTTCATAGTTGTAACACTCAAAAACTTCATGAGAACTTCACCAATTTATCTTCCTTGCGTGTAACTTGAGCAAAGAAAAATAACTCATTTTTCTTTTTCACCCTCTCACACTCTCACTGCTTCTCTCTATCTCGTCACACGGACTGCACCTCAAATGGCTGAATATCTCTTCCGTGTTTTTGCTCACTCTACGGAACTCACACACACTGCTTCAGCCCTTACTCAGTGTGTTTCTCTCTCAATCAGACACCATGGCCGAATGGCCTTCCTTTTATTTTCCTTCTTTTCTCCTCAGCGTGTCTCACGCGCTTGCTCAGCTTTGCATTAAACCAAAAGCTGACTTTGTTTTTTTTTTTATTGAGAAGCCAAAAGCTGACTTTGGAAGCTTGAGGAAGCAAGCTCATTAATTGAGCTTTGACTAATGTGACAAGCAAGTGGGCTGGAGCCCCCAACAGGAGTTACATCTGAGGGAGCACTCAATATATATCAACTAGCTCACTATAGCAACTAGTTTACTATATATTTCTTCATTTTGTGCTGCAATAAAAGGCAAAAAAATCCATGAAATTTGGGAAGGAATTCACAGCACAAATGGTGCCTGAATGGCAAGAAGCATACATGGATTACAATCAACTTAAATCGCTTTTGAAAGAAATCCAACGCTTCAGGCAAAGAACCAAGCCACCAGCAACCCCAGCTGGCCTAAAACGAATGCTCACACTTTATAGAGCTTTTAGTGGCTTAACACAAAGATACAACAACCCCACAAGCCCATCATCAGCTTCTGATGACATTGAAAGCCAAGCCATTCTTGTCAATTCTGTGAACCATAGTGGCTCACAAAGTTATCAAACTACGTTTCTCATGTCCTCATATGAAGGTGGTGAATGTGAATTGGTTTACTTTAGGAGACTTGACGATGAATTCAATAAAGTGAACAAGTTTTACGAGGCTAAAGTGGAGGAGGTGATGAAGGAAGCAGCTATGTTGAACAAACAAATGGATGCTTTGATTGCTTTTAGGATCAAAGTGGAGAATCCTCAAGGGTGGTTTGATAGGTCTGTGGAGATGACTCGTCTTGCTTCTGATGTTGCTGCTTCAGCAGCTGCAGTGGCAGCTTCTACACCTAAAGGGGCCAGAGCAAGTAGTAAGTTTTTGAAGCTTTTTATTCATTAATTTTTTTTTTGGAAGCCTTTTCATACTGTTGTTAACTGCTAGTGTTGAAAAATGCCTAAATTATTACCCATTATACCGTAAAAAGCTTACAAATTAAACTAACAATGGACTTCATTGGTGCCCAGATCAATAACACAAAATAAATTTCTAAATTACTTTTATTTATTTATTTTGTATTAATAAAATGATGTATCACCAAGAGTAGCTTGAAAGTTCAAATATGTGTAAAAAATACCTTTGAACGTTTAGACCCCCAAATACAACTTAACCAATTCAAGTTTTATGACAAACAACAAGTGTGCGGAAAATGAACACAAGCTATAAACAGAATTGGTAAACAATCTAAGCCAATTAAAATCACATCCACAGCAGAAAATAAAAGGCAAAGATTAAGGGAAGAGAGATGCAAACACAAGGACAAAACACGATGTGTTATCGAAGAGGAAACCGAAGCCCTCGGCGTAAAACCTCTCCGCCGCCCTCCAAGCGGTCAATAATCCACTAGAAAATGTAGTTGGGATACATGAACAGTAATAGACCCTCCAAGCCTAATCTACCCGATGTACCTAAGCCCTCCAAGCTTCTTGCTTCAACGAGGTTGCGCCGAACCTATTTCTTTTCTAGCTTCCCGGATTCCGCTACTTGACCATAGCATCCGCCATCCTTGGCATCTTCCAATGCTTCCCAAAGCTCCAAAAACACTCAACACTCTAAATGGGTGTGGGTAGTGTTTGGATAGAAATCTCCTCTCAATAGGTATGACAATGAGAGAGGGAGTGAGAAGAGACTACAAAGATTTCTCTCTAAGAATGAGTAGCTCTCTCTAATTGGGTGGGTGTTTTGAAGAAACCTCTCTTAGGGTTTTTCTTTCTGAATGGCCACCCATATTTTGTGGGAATGAGGGATATTTATACTGGTGTGTGAATGGAATGCGAAGAGTCAGTTTTTCCAAAAACAGGGCTGGTTGGCGACTTGACCTCGCGACTTAACTGAGTCGCGAGTTCAAGCCGCGAGCTAACTGAATGGCCAGTCTGGATTTTTGTCCTGTAGTGCTCCAGCTGGCACGACTATTCAGCTCCCCTGCATGCTCTGCGCGTGTGCAAGTTTTGGCGGCTTGCAAGCCGCGAGCCTCCCGCGAGATCCAGCCGCGAGTCCTTGCTTCACTGCACAGTCTTGAGCATTTCTTGACACTTTCTCACACACTACCCTTACATGATTCCCACCTAAATACAAGGTTTCTAAGTGCTATATTACAAGCAAATTTGTCATGGAATAAAGCCAACACATGGTTGATTAAATTCAACCTTACAATCTCCCCCTTTGGCTATTCCGTGACAAAACATCCTAAAACAGACTCTAGACTTAAACGTGAGTTTGGGAACAATGGCAAAACTCACTCACACCTAAATCTAGAAGCTGTGAAGCTCTTGAATCATATGAACATGAAACTCCTGAAACACAACAATACACCATGATCATTGTATGCAGAAAAGCATGAAATGCATATGAAACAGGCAAAAAGTGGTCAAGCAAAGATGGAGTTAAGAAACAAACCATGGCTTGATCAAACAAGTAATCACTACAAGGTAGTGATCACAATGCTCATTCACACTTAGAATGAACACTTGAACATACAAGCTAACAAGAACAATGCAAGTTACTTGTATGCCCAACACTCAACCAATGCATAATACACTAGGTATATGCATCTAAGAACAATCCTACAAGGGCACAAGAGTGACAGTACTTAAAGGAAAATGCAATGCATTTATATAGAAGTACTGATTTAAACAAAGTATAAAAGGCTGCATAAAGCATGGTACAAACCATAAAGCCTACATAAAACCCTAAAAGCTTACAAAAGCAACATGGGTACAAATCACAAAATACTGAATATAAACTAAAAGTGTATAAATTTTCTCCCCTTCAAAGTGATGAGAGGCTGTGATGCACTTGGAATATATATACTTGTAACCTGAAACACTTGCACAAAACACATTAGACCCTCAAGGTAAAGCAAGTAATAAAAGGACAGGTATAATGAAACAAGTAAATTGCGATCAAGTAAACATGATGTGAAACATGTGAGCAACTTGATCATACACCAAAACAGTCATATAGAAATGACTACAATGATCACATAGCAAAGCAAATGATCATCCGAACATGCATTCAATGGAGCACAATAGCATAGGGATATATGCATGTCCAAAACAAAAACATGATACGATGAGAACCACAAGGCATAACTCAAAGCACCATAAAGCCAACAAGAAAACAAACAGAACAAAGTTTTCATATTATCTCAATGTCTTCTCCCCCTTGGTATATGCATCTCCCCTATGGAATATCTCTCCCCTTATGAGAAATAAAATTTCTCCCCCTAAGGATGTGCACAAGAGTCATATAGAAATGACAAAACACTCTGATATACTCTCTAAAGTATACTCTCCCCCTTTTTGACAGGAATAGACAAATGGTCAAAAAGAAACGAGGGCAAGAGATGAAGGTACGAACAATGCTAATGATGCATGAGAGGTGCGAGAAGAATGAGAAAATGAAGCTCAAACCTAAGACAATGTAAGATGCTACAGAGCATAAGGTAGACATGACATGCTAGGATGAAGAAGCAATGTCTAGACTAATGCATGACAAGGGTAGCAAAGGTGTGTGCAAGAGGTGGCTAAGTGCAATGCATGACCAATGCATGAAAAATGCACATGTGGGGCAAGGTGTGTTAAATACACAACCAATTAACTAAACATGTTCCTAATGAGGAAACATGAGAAACCCCAAAGTTTGGTACTCATCGGAGTCCAAACAAGCTAGAAAATGTCTAAGAGGCATTTTATCAAACACCTAGCATGCACACTATGAACAATAATGTGAAACAATGCATGAACATCATGAAAACCACCCTTAACACATGTTCTTTCTGCCACAAGGGGCCAACATCCAATGCAAATCAGCAAAAGAAACCAATCCCATGAAGAAATTTGACAAAAAATAAGTTTTCCCAACCCCTATGATAAAAATCCCAACCAAGAGCACAAAATACTCCAAAACATAATCTAAAGATCAAAATTAATGAAAAGAATTTATAATTACCTTAGAAATGTTAATGGAATGAAAAACCATTCAAATTGGTTGGGTTTTGATGTAAAAATATTGAAAGAGGGGTTTTAGAGAGGATGGGAGAGGTTTAAAACAAGTTTCCCACGAAAAAGCTTTATAAAAAGCTGATTTTGGGCGTTTCGCGACTGGGCGAGTCGCCAGGTTCAGTCGCGAAAATTTTCGCGAGTCGCCAGGTTCAGTCGCGAAAATTTTCGCGAGTCGCGAGTGAGTCGCGAGTGAGTCGCCAAAGCTTCTGGATGAACTCGCGACTGGCGAGTCGCCAGCTGAGCCGCGAAAAACTCTGACACTTATTTTTCAATACAGAACATGTTTAAACAATGAAAAACAAAGTAAACACTAAACATGAACACAAAAAGTGATAAAAATCACTTCCAAAAACATATAAAATGATCAAAAATCTTTTTGGATTGAACCATATATGATTGAGCACACACACATCACATTTAGACAAGTACAATCTAACAAATGAATAAGACATTCATTGAACATTAGGCATGTGTGTTGTGTGTGTGTATCAAATGTGGAATAATCCTTAGTCTAGAGTGAAGCTTCAATGATCAATTCAATCAAGTCATACACAACTAGTACTAAGTCAAGTGGTCTATCTCAATTATAGAAGTGAACATATATGACATCCCACAAGAAAATGATTACATAAGATTGAAGCTTTTCATTTGGCTTCTTACAATTCATGTCATTTGATCATTTTGAATCAATACAACTCATTTTGAGCAATACATCTCATTTTTGAGATTGATGCCTGAAATTTTTGATATTTCAATTTGGTGAACAAGCTTTTGGCTTTAGGGCATCATACATTTTCATATAAGTCGCTTTCCCTTTTTCCTAGTCGAATACTAGTATATGCGACGGCTTTTGCAGCTCATTATCTCTTTTCATTTTGAGATTTACATTTATTGAGCTCTTTAAGCAAAAAAAATAAAAGAGTGGGAAAAGATATAAGCACAAGTCTACGCATGTATCAAAACCAACATGACTATTGACTAATCATTCATGACAAGCTTGAAGATCAATTTACAACAATCACACAAAGATGTCAAGATTTTTCCCACAAAGATATAAGTGCAAAAATAACAAGCTAAGCTCATAAATGCACAAAGCCATTTGTACAAAAGTACAAGGCCAAACTCACATGTGATATGTGCTTAAACATCTACGATCAAACTTTTTGAATTTTTCACTTTTTATGTGGTTTTGGATTTTTTACTCACACAAAACTGAAATATAAAAGTAAGATCAAAAACAAAAAAAATGCATACAAATAAATGCAAGATGCACAAAATGCATGAAGATATGACATTTAATGCATGAAGGGTCCTACAAAGATCAAAAGAATTAGATCAAGGACCAAAAGAGCAAAAGCTCAATCATAGGAACCCTTCCTCATCCAAACGGAACGATTGTTTGGAATGAGTGTCTCAAGAGAAGTGAGACGAGGGTTGGAAGAATGAGAACCGGAGATGCACATAGTCAAGGAGTTAAGAGCATTAAACATTTTCTTTAACAACATTCTATTTTCACTCAAAACCGGTTTAGCTTTCAAAGAACAACTTCCAAAAAGCTCAAGTTTCTCTTTTCTTTTGATTCTCTTAAGAGCTTGAAACTTAGAGCAATGAGGTCTTAGATGACCAAATACACCACAATGGTAACACACAATGTGTTTAGGTCCACTAGGCCTTTTGGGAAGGGATCTAGCAATATGATTTTGTTCCCTCTTCAACTTATGACATTGAGGTCTTATATGACCAATCACACCACAATGGTGGCAAGTTGGAACAAACTTAGATCCATCCAAAGCCTTAGGTTGAGACCTAAACAGAGGCTTTGACTTAACAGCCTTTCTCTCCACCTTTTGATTTCTTTTATGTGGAGGAATGTACACCGATTTGTCCTTTAAGGTAGCACACACTAGGCATAAAATCGGGTACTTCAACATGATTGCAACATATATTTTCATCCTTTTTAACAATAGGTTCAGCAATCAAACACTTGGCATGCATCTTAAGAGATTCATTTTCACATTTAAGATCATCAACAAGTTTGTTAGACAAAACAAGTTTAACATCCAAGTCCATATTCAAACATTCAAACTCTTTCAGCTTTTCAAGAGAAATTTCAGCAAGATTCTTATATTTCTCAACCAATTTGTTGGATTCATTGAGTTTAGCAATCAAATCATCCTTTTCACAAAATAACTTGTTCAAATTCTTTTGAAACTTCTTAGCATTTTTCTTTAAGAGTTTGTCAACAACACCCATAGATTCAAATAACATGTCATCACACTTATGAGGATTAACACTCATAGAGGCAATTTCATAAACACGTGGCATGTTACATTCATCACCAACCAAATCATGCAAAGAGGCATACAAAGCACAATCCATGGCAAATAAACACAAGGGGTCAAGGATCACACTTAGGTATTTAAACCACAACAAGTGTACCCACTCTGATACCAATTGAAAGTTCAAATATGTGTAAAAAATACCTTTGAACGTTTAGACCCCCAAATACAACTTAACCAATTCAAGCTTTATGACAAACAACAAGTGTGCGGAAAATGAACACAAGCTATAAACAGAATTGGTAAACAATCTAAGCCAATTAAAATCACATCCACAGCAGAAAATAAAAGGCAAAGATTAAGGGAAGAGAGATGCAAACACAAGGACAACACACGATGTGTTATCGAAGAGGAAACCGAAGCCCTCGGCGTAAAACCTCTCCGCCGCCCTCCAAACGGTCAATAATCCACTAGAAAATGTAGTTGGGATACATGAACAGTAATAGACCCTCCAAGCCTAATCTACCTGATGTACCTAAGCCCTCTAAGCTTCTTGCTCCAACGAGGTTGCGCCGAACCTATTTCTTTTCTAGCTTCCCGGATTCCGCTACTTGACCATAGCATCCGCCATCCTTGGCATCTTCCAATGCTTCCCAAAGCTCCAAAAACACTCAACACTCTAAATGGGTGTGGGTAGTGTTTGGATAGAAATCTCCTCTCAATAGGTATGACAATGAGAGAGGGAGTGAGAAGAGACTACAAAGATTTCTCTCTAAGAATGAGTAGCTCTCTCTAATTGGGTGGGTGTTTTGAAGAAACCTCTCTTAGGGTTTTTCTTTCTGAATGGCCACCCATATTTTGTGGGAATGAGGGGTATTTATACTGGTGTGTGAATGGAATGCGAAGAGTCAGTTTTTCCAAAAACAGGGCTGGCTGGCGACTTGACCTCGCGACTTAACTGAGTCGCGAGTTCAAGCCGCGAGCTAACTGAATGGCCAGTCTGGATTTTTGTCCTGTAGTGCTCCAGCTGGCACGACTGTTCAGCTCCCCTGCATGCTTTGCGCGTGTGCAAGTTTTGGCAGCTTGCAAGCCGCGAGCCTCCCGCGAGATCCAGCCGCGAGTACCTGCTTCACTGCACAGTCTTGAGCATTTCTTGACACTCTCTCACACACTACCCTTACATGATTCCCACCTAAATACAAGGTTTCTAAGTGCTATATTACAAGCAAATTTGTCATGGAATAAAGCCAACACATGGTTGATTAAATTCAACCTTACATAGCTTCTTGGCACTTTTCTTTACAAGGAGAACGGGTTTGAATCTCACTTTCTCATTATTGTAATTATCGAATTATAAAAAAAAAAGTATATTAGTAAATCAATTCATACGGTTTACGTAATAAAAGTTGTAGCAACTATAACATCACTTGGGGACCGTGTTTTTGATTATATATGCAACGTGTTTGTAGTGTGAACTTATTTTACTAAAATAGTGGCTTGTTATGACCATGCTTCACTAGTTTCATATTCATAACAAGGCCAAAAATATCAAGTGTTTGCAAAATGATATCAATCAGTAGACTCTGCAATAACTAAATCAAATGCTCCATGATCAGGAAGAGTTCCCATGTCCATGGATGTGATTGAAGAGGGTCCGAGCAGCCATGGACCATCATTAGATGAATCAAGTGATGACAAAGATGACAAAGAGAACGAAATTGTCAACCAAATGGTTCAAGAACAGAGGCTAAAGAACATGAAGGGAACTAGACCAGCTCCTCTTGAAATACTTAGTCATGTGAAAATGAACAACACTCTAGAGACTCCTCGTTCAACCATTAAGGGCTTCCTCAATTACCCTATGCAGACAGAGCTGAATTTCACCAGGGAAAATTTGAGGAAAGTTGAAAATCAACTTAAGTGAGCTTTTGTTGAATTTTACCAGAAGCTTAGGCTTCTAAAGAACTACAGGTACTAGTTTATTATTAAATTTGGTTGGGTTTGCTTCATTGCTTGTCTTTCTTTCAAATGAATGCACTTAATGATCATATTGCTTTGAATGAACAGCTTCTTAAACACACTAGCATTTTCAAAGATCATGAAGAAATATGATAAGGTATTTCCCCTCTCCAAAAAAAAAAAAAAAAAAATTGTATATAGTTGATTCAAGTGTAGTTGTATTAAGAAAAAAGTTGTACATAAACAAATATGTTAAGATGCTAAAAGAAAAAAACTGTTAGCAAACTGACACTGCTCTTATTCCTAGGGTTTGGACATTGATTTTGGTTCTTACGTTTTGAGCTTAACATTGTAGATCACTTCAAGGAATGCATCAAAATATTACATGAAAATGGTGGATAATTCCAACCTTGGCAGTTCTGATGAGGTAAAATTTCTCTATTCATTGGCAAAATGCAAGAAAGAAAGGGGAACTTAACCTTTAGGCTTTGCTTACAAAAGGGTTGCTAATGTCAAGTAGTTTCCTCTAATCTGATATGCCATTTGCCATTTCAGATTACCAAACTTATGGAAAGGGTTGAAGTTACATTCATCAAACATTTCTTATGGAAAGGGTTGAAGTTACATTCATCAAACATTTCTCCAATTCTAACCGCACCAAAGGCATGAAAATCTTAAGACCCCAGGCAATGAGAGAAAGACATAGGACAACATTTTCCACAGGTAAAAATTTTTTGTTAGTATGAATTAAACTTCATAACAGTGAATTGGGACCAATTTTGATATCAATTTCTTTCCCTTGAATTTGGTCTTTGTAAAAACTTAAGGTTCTTTGGCTGGCTGCTCAGTAGCTCTGATATTAGCCCTTATTTTAATTGTCCGTGCCCGCAAACTCATGGGTAAGCCAAAGGCAACACAGTACATGGACACCATGTTTCCTCTTTACAGGTATATTCCCTCTTAAACTAAATTTGTAGGATTATCTATTCTGATATCATGATAAAATTTCATTTTTCCTAAAAGCTTAAACTAATAAACTAAGAGAAAACAATGAATATAATCATTATTATAACATAACAGAACAAGACATTCCAGTATTTAGTTGTTTTAGCTGAATAAAAACAGATTCATGAGATGAACATGACCTCCATTTCCAACAAAAGGGATATATAACTCTTTTGTTTTGGATGTTGAATCCCCTGCAGCTTGTTTGGCTTTATGGTTCTGCACATGATTATGTTTTCTGCCAATATATTCTTCTGGAGGCGATACCGGGTCAATTATTCCTTCATATTTGGATTCAAGCAAGGAATTGAGTTAGGGTATCGAGAAGTTCTCCTCCTCAGTTTTGGTCTTGCAGTGTTAGCACTAGCCAGTGTGCTCTTAAACCTTGACATGGAGATGGATCCAAAAACAAAAAATTATGGAACATACACCAAAATTCTGCCTCTGACCTTGGTTTTTGTAAGATTATTAAACTTAATTGATGATTTCCACATTTAACCTCTGAATATATAGGCAGCACCTAATCCTGTCTTTCTCTGCAGCTTGTGTTCATCATATTATTCTGCCCATTTAACATCATTTATTGCTCAAATCGTTTCTTCTTCCTTGCATGTCTCTTTCACTGTATCTGTGCTTCTTTGTACAAGGTAAATATTGGTCAAGAACTCATAATGCATAAGATTATTAAATAAAACTGGGGTGCTTTTGTATGAAGTATGAACATTTGTGAATTTCTTTCTATTGTAGGTGACACTCCCAGATTTTTTCTTGGCAGATCAGTTCACTAGCCAGGTTCGTAAATTGGTTCATGTTTTTATCAATTGCGCAAGAATGATACTATAACTACTGCAAATTTTACTATATAAAGCTACAAAGTTATAAATTGATGTGTCAACTTTTGAAACACACACAAAAAAAATCATTTACTCATTAATGTATCACCAATCACATTCATTGATCATTTTATTCTAACTTTTGTTGCAGGTGCAAGCCTTGAGAAGTTTTGAGTTCTACATTTGCTACTATGGTTGGGGCGACTTCCAGCACAGAGAGAACAGGTGTGAAGAAAGCAAAGTATACAAAACTTTCCTTTTCATTGTTGCAGTAATTCCATACTGGACTCGATTCCTTCAGGTACCAAGACATTTCTTTGACTTAATAAGTTTAGGGATAAAAAAAAGAAAAAAGAAAAAAGGCACAATCATTATATTTATGATATCATGTTGTAATTGGTGTATGCTAAAAGTGGTGTCAATGGTAAAATAATGTAAAAGTAATGTTACACCAATTTTAACTTGACATCTAACTATCTATGAGAGTTTTGAAAAGTTTTATGAAAGTCTTTTGTGTTTCAAATTCTGCTCTTCTTCTTATGCTGCTACAAGTTGAATGATAATTGCTTGATGGACATACTTAATTCCCTTTTCGTTTTTAGTGTCTCAGGCGCCTGTTTGAAGAGAAAGATCCCATGCAAGGATATAATGGCATTAAGTATTTTCTGACTATTGTGGCTGTTATCTTGAGGATTGCTTATAGTCTTGACAAGGGAATGGGTTGGAAAACATTAGCCGGGATTTTCTCAGCCATTGCAGCAATTGTTGCTACATACTGGGACCTTGTTATAGATTGGGGGCTTCTTCAACGTCGATCTAAGAACCGCTGGTTGAGAGACAAGCTCGTAGTCCCTCACAAAAGTGTATATTTTGGAGCAATGGTAAGAGAAAAAATAACTGTAGCATCTACATAGCTTTTGATAGATGTTATTTATTTTTAAAACTTAAAATAAACATAAAATATGCTCAAAGATATATGTTAATCATTAACTATCTCAACCTTACCTGTCTCGTGTCTGTGTTAGTGTCCATGACTCCATGTGCAGGCTTCTTAGCTTTTATCATCATCTAACACAGTAACACTACTAATTTTAACTTCATGACCATGCAGGTGTTGAATGTGTTGCTGAGGTTTGCATGGATGCAGACTGTATTGGGTTTCCAAGTGTCTTTCTTACATAAAAATTCCTTAATAGCCATTCTAGCTAGCCTAGAGATCATTCGTCGTGGCATATGGAATTTCTTCAGGTAACAAATTAAGATTTTAATAAGTCATTTTGGTACAATAACTTCTTTATTTTTTTATGATAATCCTAAACTTATATGCATAATTGATCAGATTGGAGAATGAACATTTGAACAATGTTGGCAAGTACCGAGCTTTCAAGTTTGTGCCACTACCCTTCAACTATGATGATAACGAATATAAAGATGAATACGCTATTTCAACATCTACATAAATAATATATATAAGACCAAGGAAAAAGAGGAAGGTTTTTTTTTTTTCCTTGGGAGATGCTGAGAATTGAGATGGAGGCGCATTAATATTTTTGTGAAGGCAGTCCATGACCATGACAGTCTCACATGATGTATTTATGTTGATAAATTCGAATTTTATGTTTTTTTTCCTAAATAATAATAGATTTTAATCTTATATAGAACCCATAATTATTGGAATTTACCTGACCTCATAAAACAAGTTGTAACAAAAAATTTTCTTTTGTTTCTAAGGTTCTTCTACACTACTATCAAAGCATTCCTCCCTTCACGAACTATGACACAAGCAGACAACATTGAACCTGGTCAGGTAAAAAGGCAAAACTACACTACGGATAATCTTTAACGGGTTCAAACAGGTTGGGTTAGGGTGTGCCCTTATTTATTTTTTCACATGATATATATATATATATATATATATATATATATATATATATATATATATAAAGAAAAACATGTATTTGCCACATAGTAAGCAAATTACTTGATGTAATATGCATTAGTTTAAATTCACACATTTAAAAAAAGAGCTTAGAGCCTCATATCAACAAATCAACTTGTTTTATAGTACTAAAATAAGACAAATTCTAGTATTACTAACCAAAATTATACTTGTCAGATTTATGTTAGACAATTTTGTTTGTATGTGGTTACAACTTATAATTATAATGCATGCACTTTTCTGTTAGAATTTATGAAATCTCATTCTTGAATTTTGTGTTGCTATTGAATTCTATGAAAGTTAAAACAATGGGCTAAAAAGTTGCTTATTTCTCGTTACAATTTTGTTAACACTGATTCATTGATAACCCTTATCTAGATGAGTATGAGCCTTGATGAAATATTAGTTTGATATTTGTTTCCAAAGCATTTCATCATTGTTAGGTTCTAAAGAATTAGCTACTAATGTATTAGAATTTCATTATGTATATGTTGGCAAACCATGATCACAATTTAGAGTATAAATTTAGGTTGCTCAAAGTATGTTTATTGTAAAGTTGGAATCGATTAATTGTAGAAAATTATTGTTCACTTTTTACAAGGCTCGATTGATCGAAGCTCGTGCAGAATGTTTTTCTACAGAAGTTTCCAACTCAGCCTAAGCTCATATGACGTGTAGGGTTTTATGTTTTGCCTTAAGTATAAAAGGAAAAACCCTAGCCACGTTTTCAGGTTGTTGTTTATGTTGTGTGTGAATCTCTTGTGAAATCTAGAGGTATTTGCCTTCATACACACTTAGGGTTATCAAGATCAAGATTGATGTTGAGAGTTTGGTGATTGTTTCAATTGCTGCATAAAGATCTTAAAGAAAAACACAAGTGAGAGTACTTGTGGTTACTGTGGATCAAGGAAAAAAGTAGTCCGTGGACTCAGAGCTATCACGTGGTCATGGTAATAAGTTTTTTACTCGAGGTAGCAATAGGATGTTAGTGGTCTAAGTCGCTATTGTAAAACTTCAATTCTTTCATAGTGGATCCGGTTTTACCTTGAGGATAGTTAGGTTAAATCTTCTCCAGGTTTTTACCGGTTTGGTTTTCTTAGGTTATCATATCGTTGTGTTCTTTATTTTCTGCGTTGCTTCAATAATATGATTTATTTGTGTTAACCTAGATTTGAATAATTTACCTAAGTTAATCTGTTTGTGTTTAAGGGGTCTAAAAACGTACAATCATCATATCAATTGATAGAAGCCTGGAAAGGTCACATAATTTCAAGATATTAAATTAAGGCTGTGTTTGGTTTGATAGGTGAAAATATCTTTTGAAAATGCTATCGAAAATATTTTTTCTACTACTTTTCCACATTTTCTTATCTCCCAAACATATATATAATAATTATTTAAAAAGAAAAAAAGAAATTTAGATTAAAAAAATAGAGATCAATGGCAGGCGGTAGTGGTTGGCAATCGAGGACGTTAGTGGGGGTGGTGGTTAGGTGGTCACTAGTGGGAGTGGGGGAGGGGTGGAGGTTTTGCTAATGAGTTTTGGGTGGGGCGGAAAATGAAAGGACCACAAATAAAAGTGTAAAACATTTTCCTCTAGAAGTCCTTTTATTTTACCGTAAATCAAAGAATAATTTCCAATTGGCCATTAATTTCAGTTGCTCCAAATTAACACTTGCAAATGCAGTATTTTTCTTTATTCATTTATTTTCTAAAATCAAATTTTGTTGAAACAAACATGGCCTAAAACACATTTTAGTGAAAAATCGTGTCAATTCTAAATCAAACTTTTATAGGTTACATACTTACATCCCATGATATATTAACAATAACTGAAAAGGACATCATTTTAACCAATAAAAGAAAAGGACATCATCAACAATAATAGTAGGCATCTTCTTTTTTATGCTCCCTTTTACATTGGAAGCAAGCTATTTGTGAAATTACTATTTACCATTTTTTTTTTTTTTAAATGCTCACTTTCTTCTTCATAACTAAATTTAATGATATTTCAAGGCTGAATTTTAATTATTTTAAAAAATATGTATCGAGTCATAGTTCAACCCATTTTTACACTAAGTCAAAAATTTCAAATTCATATTGGGTATTTTTTTTCTTTCAGATTTAGGTTGAATTTTCAAATCGAGTCCAGTTTTGTTAAGTCTTATTAATAATAGGAAAAATTCACTCAATTTGATACGTTAGGATAACCCAACGTATCTATTGGAACTGACCGTTAAAAACAAGCTCAACCCAACTCGATTAAACCCCGTACAAGAAAAGTTGAGTATCAGACTTGGACACCACTCACTAGCAGACAAACCGTGGACCTAGTCAAGTAAAATGGTAGGAGGGAATTGACTAACGTATGTAAAAGAAAAGTTGGTCACTGGGCCCCCCAACTCGATTAAACCCCATACAAGAAAAGTTGAGTACCAGACTTGGACACCACTCACTAGCAGACAAACCGTGGACCTAGTCAAGTAAAAGGCTAGGAGGGAATTGACTAACGTGTGTAAAAGAAAAGCTTGCTGACTGCCCGTTTCATAAGTGAGTTCAAATTCATATTTTCACATTTTAAACAATATTACACATATTTTTACCTATACGTATTTTAAAAAATTTCAAATAACAATTCTCAAACTACTCTACCAAACACTCCCAAGGCTAAAACTGCACTTGGACATTAGCGGACAACATTTTCGTTGAAGTAGATTGCTTAGGCTTATTGGATTTTTGCTTTTTGGCTCTTTTTTTTTTTTTTTTTTTTTTTTCAGTTATTCTAATTTTTAATTTTTTTAAAACATATGTTAAAATAAGCCAGCTTTTAGCCTTGTATTGCACATTTAACATAAACTTTACTAAAAAGTATATATTTTGATAAACAGCTGATAATCTATTCTCAAACACATGAGTAATGGAAAAAAAAAAAAAAGAATCTTAAATTGTGGTTTTGTTAGAATTATAATTAGGTAATTAAATACAGTTTATCATAGTATCAGAGAAAACAGGTTTGGAGTTCGATTCTTCACTCCGCTCAGTGGCGACGCCACTCAGAGGTCAGGGTGTTCCTAGGAACACCCTGACTTCAAAAAAAAAAAAAAAATTTATATATAATAATTAAAATTTTTTTATTTGTTTACCTTTAAAAAAAATAGGAACACCCTCAAGTAATATCAGGAACACCCTCAAAATTTTTATGCCAAACAAATTTTGAACTAAAATCTACAAAAAAAAAAAAAAAAAGCCAAAATCATCAGTTTTTGTCTTCACAGCCACTCACCACCACATCGCCGGTCACTTCCATGTCTCCGGCCACTTCCATTTGGTCAACCGCAGTCTCCCCACCTGCTTCAGCTTCTTCTTCCTTGCCGTTTCTTCTCCGTTCTCTGTTTTTCTTCAACTTTTCCGCTTCTCTGCTCTTTGTTATTTCTAGTTTTTAACGCCAATTACCGTATGTTCTTTGTACATTAGAGTCCCACTCCCCACGTGAATACTGAAGTCATTGAATGAGTCAACAGTTTTCAAAATTTTCAACCTTATCTCCATCCACCCACGTGCCTAGCTTTTACTTTTGCACATTAATTTTTATTTCTCTTGTCTTTTCATTATTGCATTTAGTAAGTACATTTACCTTTTTTTTTTGAAATAAAAAGGTTGTAAGTACATGTACTTGATAATATTATTAAACTACAACTCTCCTAAAAAAAATTTATACTACAACCATAATTATTACTACATTTAAAGGAATTATTATGTCAGACTTTAAAATCATTTTATATTTTTAAAAGAATATATAAAATTTTTAAGAAAATATATATATTTAGTGGTAATTTTAAAACAATATACCGATATTAATTGGTATCAAAATATTTCGTTTCTTTAACTAAACCAAAACGGCCTCCAGTACGGTATCGGAGAGGCAATTGGGTGTGTGCACACATGAGGTGTGTACTAGTGTGTGCTAATGCACAGTGGGGTGTGCTAGACTGCTAGTAGTTAGTAAAAAAAATTAACGAAGCAACTAAACACCAATAATTAATAATTTAATTAACTAATACATTATAAAAGACAAAAAAATTATATTATATTAGGCTAAACATCAATTAATAATTTAATAATTAATGAAACAACAATACAACAAATTCTAGTTTATAAAAGAAAAACAAATTTATGAAACAACTAAACAACAATAATTAATAATTTTATTAATATTTCAAATGAACTTATAGTTTATTTTATAGATACCTTTGTTCATTTCTTTTCTTTTCATTTTTTTTTTTCCTTTTGAGATTTTTCGGTGTACAGAATGCAAATTTGTTTTGGTTTTAAGAACTTTTTTTTTTAAAGCACAAACTTCATGCGAGCCAAATCTTGAATTTCAGTTGATATTTACCAAAACGTCCCAAAACAGAATGAAATTACCCGAAATTTTTTCAAAGTGGAATAGGAACACCCTGGACAAAATTCCTAGAGTCGCCACTGCATGGGTGTGTTCCAGTTGCCTGTGAAATTGTGTGATGAATTGAATGCTCTTTGTGCTAAATTTTGGTGGGGACAAGTGGGGAATGAAAGGAAGATCCATTGAAAGAGTTGGACCTCTCTCTCTCAACCAAAAAATGAAGGTGGGATGGGATTTAGAGATTTGAGATTATTTAACCTTGCAATGCTAGGAAAACAAGGGTGGAGATTGATGCATGAGAAGGATTCGCTTCTTTATAAATGTTTTAAAGCCAGGTATTTTCCTCGGTGCCATTTTCGTGATGCAACTGTTTCTCCTAATAGCTCTTTTGTATGGAGAAGTATAATGGTTGCCATGCTAATTTTAAAGAGTGGCTATTGTTGGAGGGTGGGTAGTGGTGATGAGATTCGGATTAGGAAGGACAAATGAATCCCCAATTATCCTTCTAATATTGTGCTGCACTCGATGGCTGAAGATGTAAAGGAATGTATGGTAGCTGATCTCATTGACCCGGATTTACACTATTGGAGGCGTGATTTTATAATGGAGACGTTTCACATAAATGATGCCAAGGCAATCTGTAAAATCCCATTAAGCCGAAGAAGGGGAGTGGATTTTGTGGTTTGGCTGCACACAAAAAATGGGGTATATTTGGTCCGGTCAGGTTATCATAAGGCTAGGAAGGTGATGACAAATGAGTCTTGGGCAAAGAGTTCAAATAGTGTAGAGGGACAGCAGATATGGAAGGTTTTGTGGGGCTTGAAGATTCCTAGTAAATTAAAAGTATCTGGGTGGAGAGCTTGCCATGAAATTCTGCCGACTAGAGTGAACCTTGCAAAGCGAAAAATATTAGAAGATGTTATGTGCCATTGCTGTAAAAGATTCCTTGAAACTGCATTACATGCTGTGTGGGATTGTGGAACTGCGCAAGATGTTTGGGCTGGGAGTATTACTTCACTGCAGAAATGGTCCACAAGCTCCCATGATTTCAGGGGTTTATTTGAGTCCTTGATGGAAAGATTACAGAAGGAAGAACTGGAAATTTTTAGTTACGTACTGTAGCACTATGTATATCAATTTTTATTTTTTTTTGTATTTTTAATCTCACACATTCTCTCTCTATGTGGCAGACCCATGTTATTATAGCAACATGTGGGTAGAAAATATATGATTTTAATGTATTGAGAATGCAAAATAAAGAATGAGATGTATACCGTAGAATATGTCGGGTAATTATGTAAAATAAACAAAGTGAGTTTTGGTGATGCAAAATAAATTTTTAGTTTTAATGAATAAGTTGATGGGAATGGTAAGTGATGGTTAAATAATTTGATTACCACAACCATTTTCGGTGGGCCAGTTGATAGGTTTTGAAAGTTGAGTGTATCTAACTTTGAATGAATCTGGAAGAAGCATGGATCTATGAATGACAATCTTGAAGTTTACGCTTTGACCCATTTGCATTTTCCTTCATCAAAAAGAGCCCAACCAGAAAGAACAATAGGAATAAGGTCTATTAAAGACTCCTATACAGCTTGGACAGGAAAGCAAGACCACTACTATCTCAAAATTATTTTTCCTACCAAGGACATTTCAAAATTCTAAATTTTCTGTAACGCAAAATGGAAAAAAGAGAATCAAACTTGTCAAAGATATGACCCTTTCTACCAATTTCAAGTTGATTTTAAAATGGAGCATTATACTAACGAGAGAAACAAAAGTTCAACTCTATGATTATTTGAGAGTTTTGGATAAAGGTTATTTACGAAGATTAATAGATTATTATACCTTTTGGAGGTTTTTTTTTTTTTTGTCTAATCTCTTCCCTCTAATTTTTTTAAAAATAAAATAAAATCAGCTCTAAGAAACTAAAATTTTATTAAAATAGAAATCAATCCGTACTCCTGGTTTACTATAATAAATGGAAAAAAAAATTAAAAAAAATTCAGTGCACTAGTTACACTAAATAATTTCACATGTCCAAAAATCTTTTTTTCCCCTTAGAAAATTACATTCTTCTTCCTCTTTGTCAGGCCAAAAGAGAGAGAGAAAAAGAAAAAGAAAAAGAAAAATACAAGCATTGGGTTTTGAGGTAATGAGGTCTCTTTAGATCCAAGGATGACTGTAGGTACATACGAATTTGCTTGATTTACTACTTTTAATTTTTTTTTTTATATATAATTAATTGCTTGATTTACTACTTTCTAGGGCATTGTTTGCAAAGTTGAACTTTAGGAGAATTAAAATTTTGAAAATATTCACCTGCCTAAAGTGATATTATGTAAAAATTTCTAAGCTAATAATAATTAGTTTGAATATTCAGTAGACAATGGGGTTAATTTTCTGTTTCAAAGTCCATAATGATGTAAAAGACAGGAAAAATAAATTAATATTTATTGGACGTTGGAAACTTTGCAAAGAATGATCAAAGAACATGCCTGGCAACTCTGACGGGGAGAAAAACAAGTCAAAAAAGTTAGGTGGCTTTGAAAATGAACATAAAATTTAGTGGAAATGGAAAAATATCGCCGTCAAGTGTCAAAATTAATCATTCTTCATTTTCTCCAATGTTCACATTTTCAATATTGACTGCTATCCTATTTTCTATACCTAGAAAATGACATTTTTACTCTAAAAAAAACCTTTTGTACCGCAAACAAATTAAATTTATAATTTTACTATAATTTTTTTATGTAACTGATTATGAATAGTGATAAAAAAAGATAATAAATTTATATAAAAATAACAAATAATTGATTACAATTTGTGTCATAAATAAAAATTGTGACAAAAGTTGTGAATTTATACGTGTTAGCAGAGTTAATCTTTTTTTTTTTTTTTTTTTTTTAACGTTAAAGCCGACATATACATGTACGGATGTACCTTTCTCCTACATGAAGAAATAGACTTAGCCAACACGTGTAAGCTAGCTGTTCATTTGAATTTTCCTTATGAATCTTCCACGAACAAAACATGAGCTAATACTATGGTCCTCAACATGTATATATATAGGGAGATAGTTACATCATCAGGAGCACTTAATATATCTCATAAAAGACACAAAAACCATGAAATTTGGGAAGGAATTCACAGCACAAATGGTGCCTGAATGGCAAGATGCATACATGGATTACAATCAACTTAAATCCCTTTTGAAAGAAATCCAACGCTTCAAGCAAAGAACCAAGCCACCAGCAACCCCAGCTGGCCTTAAACGAAAGCTCACACTTTATAGAGCTTTCAGTGGCTTAACACAAAGATACAACCACCCCACAAGCCCATCATCAGCTTCTGATGACATTGAAAGCCAAGCCATTCTTGTCAATTCTGTGAACCATGGTGGCTCAAAAAGTTATCAGACTACGTTTCTCATGTCCGATGATGAAGGTGGTGAATATGAATTGGTTTACTTTAGGAGACTTGACGATGAATTCAATAAAGTGAACAAGTTTTACAGGGCTAAAGTGGAGGAGGTGATGAAGGAAGCAGCTATGTTGAACAAACAAATGGATGCTATGATTGCTTTTAGGATCAAAGTGGAGAATCCTCAAGGGTGGTTTGATAGGTCTGTGGAGATGACTCGTCTTGCTTCTGATGTTGCTGCTTCAGCAGCTGCATTGGCTGCTTCTACACCAAGAGGAGCCAGAACAAGTAGTAAGTTTTTGAAGCTTTATATTCACAAATTTTTTTTTTGGAAGCCTTTTCATACTGTTGTTAACTGCTAGTGTTACACTAGTTGAAAAATGCTGAAATTATTACCAATATTACTGTAAAAAGCTTACAAATTAAACTAACAATGGACTTCATTGGTGCCCAGATCAATAACACAAAATAAATTTCTAAATTACTTTTATTCATTTATTTTGTATTAAAAAAATGATGCATCACCAAGAGCTTTGTAGTTTCTTGGCACTTTTCTTTATGAGGAGAACAGGTTCGAATCTCTCTTTTTCATTATTGTAATTATCGAATTATAAAAAAATGTATATTAGTAAATCAATTTATATGGCTTATGTAATAGAAGTTGTAGCAACTGTAATATTACTTTGGGACAATGTTTTCGGTTAGATATGCAACGTGTGTGAACTTATTTTACTAAAATAGTGGCTTGTTATGACCATGCTTCACTAGTTTCATATTCATAACAAGTCCAAAAATATCAAAGCGTTTGCAAAATGATATCAATTAGTAGAACTCTGCAATAACTAAACCAAATGCTCCATGGTCAGGAAGAGTTCCCATGTCCATGGATGTGATTGAAGAGGGTCCGAGCAGCTATGGACCATCATCAGATGAATCAAGTGATGACAAAGAGAATGAAATTGTCAACCAAATGGTTCATGAACAGAGGCTAAAGAACATGAAGGGAACTAGACCAGCTCCTCTTGAAATACTTAGTCATGTGAAAATGAACAACACTCAAGAGACTCCTCGTTCAACCATTAAAGGCTTACTCAAGCACCCTGTGCATACCGAGCTGAATTTTACTAGGGAAAATTTGAGGAAAGTTGAAGATCAACTTAAGCGAGCTTTTGTTGAATTTTACCAGAAGCTTAGGCTTCTAAAGAACTACAGGTACTAGATGGAAGTTCATTATTAAATTTGGTTGGGTTTGCCTGTCTTTCTTTCAAATGGATGCAGTAAATCATTTTGCTTTGAATGATACAGCTTCTTGAATATACTGGCATTTTCAAAGATCATGAAGAAATATGACAAGGTATTTCCCTCCAAAAAAAAAAAAAACATTGTATATAGTGTGCATTTGGATGAGAATGAGAACTTCGTTGATTTGCTTATTTATTGAAAAGTTGGTTCAAGACTCCAAGTATAGTTGTATTTAGAAAAAACTGAACATAAACAAATATGTTTAGATACTTTAAAAAAAAAAAAAAACTGCTAGCAAACAAACACTGCTCTTATTCCCAGGGTTTGGAGATTGATTTTGGTTCTTACGTTTTGAGCTTAACATTGCAGATCACTTCAAGGAATGCATCAAAATCTTACATGAAAATGGTGGATAACTCCTCCCTTGGTAGCTCTGATGAGGTAAAATTTCTCTATTCGTTAGCAAAATGGAAGAAAGAAAGGGGAGACCATATCATTCATTCTCAAAACTACTTAACCTTTAGGCCTTGCTTAAAAAAGGGTTGCTAATGTCAATTGCTTTCCTTCTAATCTGATATTCCATTTGCCATTTTAGATTACCAAACTTATGGAAAGGGTTGAAGCTACATTCATCAAACATTTCTCTAATTCTAACCGCACCAAAGGCATGAAAATCTTAAGACCCAAGGCAATGAGGGAAAGACATAGGACAACATTTTCCAATGGTAAGATCTTTTATTAGGATGAATTAAACTTCTTAGCAAGAATTGGGACCAATTCTGATATCAATTTCTTTCTCTTGAATTTGGTCTTTATAAAAACTTCAGGTTTTTTTGCTGGCGGCACAATAGCTCTGATTTTAGCCCTTATTTTAATTATTCGCGCACGCAATATCATGGATAAGCCAGAGGCAACAAAGTACATGGAAAACATGTTTCCACTTTACAAGTATATTTCTTCTTAAATTGAATTTCTAGGATTTTCTACTCTAATACCATGATAAAAGATCATTTGTCCAAAAGCTTAAACAAATAGAAAGTGATGAATTTAATCATTATTCTAACTTAACAAAACAAACAAGACATTCTAGTATTAAGTCATTTTAGCTGAATAAAAATTGATTCAAATGAACATGACTTCCATTTCCAACAATAGGGATCTATAACTCTTTTGTTTCACATGTTGAACTCCTTGCAGCTTGTTTGGTTTTATAGTTCTACACATGATTATGTATGCTGCCAATATATTCTTTTGGAGGCGATACCGGGTCAATTATTCCTTCATATTCGGATTCAAGCAAGGAACCGAGTTGGGGTATCAAAAAATTCTCCTCCTCAGTTTTGGTCTTGCAGTGTTAGCACTAGCTAGTGTACTCTTAAACCTTGACATGGAGATGGATCCAAATACAAAAGATTATGGAACATACACCGAACTTCTACCTCTGAACTTGGTTTTTGTAAGAATTATCAAACTTAAATGATGATTTCCTCATTTAACCTATGAATATATAGGCAGAACCTAATCCTGTGATTCCTCTCTTTTTCTACAGCTTGTACTAATCATATTATTTTGCCCATTTAACATCATGTATCGTTCAAGTCGTTTCTTCTTCCTTACATGTCTCTTTCACTGTATTCTTGCTCCTTTGTACAAGGTATATATTGATCAAGAAAAAGTAATGCATAAGATTAGTAAGTTGAACTGCGGTGGTTTGTATGAAGTATGAACATTGTGAATTTCTTTCTACTACAGGTGACGCTCCCAGATTTCTTCTTGGCTGATCAGCTCACTAGCCAGGTTGGTAAATTGTTGCATGTTGTTTATCAATTACCTAAGAATAAAAAGTAAATAATAATCCTTATAAATTGATGTATTAACTTTTGAAAAAAAAAAAAAGAGAAAATAATAATAATAAAGAAATTGATATACAATGTTATTAATTTAGCACCAATCACATTCATTGTTCATCAGTTTGGAAACCATTTTTAGTAAAAAATTTCACAGCTTTACTCATCTCTTGTCTATCCAGAAGTCCATGATATTGATCATTTTATTCTTCTTCTTTTGCAGGTGCAAGCCTTGAGAAGTTTTGAGTTCTACATTTGCTACTATATTTGGGGAGACTTTAAGCACAGACATAACACCTGCGGAAGAAGCAATGTATACATAACTTTCTGTTTCATTGTTGCTGTAATTCCATACTGGTCTCGACTCCTTCAGGTACGAACCTTAAAATTTCTTATTCTTATAAGTTTAGGGACAAAAAAAATTCACAACTATAATGGTATCATATTGGAATTGGTGTATGTAAAACTGGTTTCATTGGTGAAGTAATGTAAAAATGATGTAACACTAATTATAACTTAACATCTAAGAAAATTGTGAAAAATATTATGAAAGCTTTTTGTGGGCGTACTTAATTTCCTTTTGTTTTCCCACATGCTCTTCTTCATCTGCTGGCACAAATTGAATGATAATTGCTTGATGGACATAATTTTTTTTCATTTGTTTTTTCAGTGCCTCAGGCGCCTGTATGAAGAGAGAGATCCTATGCAAGGATATAATGGCATTAAATATTTTCTGACTATTGTGGCTGTTATCTTGAGGACTGCTTATGGTCTTGACGAGGGAATGGGTTGGAAAACATTAGCCTGGATTTTCTCAGCCATTGCAGCAATTGTTGCTACATACTGGGACCTTGTTATAGATTGGGGGCTTCTTCAACGTCGATCTAAGAACCGCTGGTTGAGAGACAAGCTATTAGTCCCTCACAAAAGTGTATATTTTGGAGCAATGGTAAGAGAAAAAATAATTGTAGCATCTACATAACTTTTGAAAGATCTCAGCCCCACCTGTCTCGTGTCTGTGTCAGTGTCCATGACTCCATGTGCAGGCTTCTTAGCTTTTATCAACATCTAACACAGTAACACTACTAATTTTAACTCCATGACCATGCAGGTGTTGAATGTGTTGCTGAGATTTGCATGGATGCAGACTGTATTGGGTTTGCAAGTGTCTTTCTTACATAAAAATTCCTTAATAGCCATTGTAGCTAGCCTAGAGATCATTCGTCGTGGCATATGGAATTTCTTCAGGTAACAAAGATTTTAATAAGTCATTTTGGTACAAAAACTTCTTTAATTTTTGTGATAAACCTAAATTTTTATGCATAATTGCTCAGATTGGAGAATGAACATTTGAACAATGTTGGCAAGTACCGAGCTTTCAAGTCTGTGCCACTACCCTTCAACTATGATGAAGATGAAGATAAAGATGAATAGGCTATTTCAACATTTTACATAAATAATATTTATAAGACTAAGGAAAACGAAGAAAGTTCAGATTATTCTAGAAACTACAGCGGAATTTTTTTTTTTTTTTTTCCATATTTTTCTTAGGAGATGCTGAGAATTGAGATGGAGGCACATTAATTTTTTTATGAGAAGGCAGCCCATGACCATGACAGTCTCACATGATGTATTTATGTTGATAAATTCAATTTTTTTTAATGTTTTTTCCCTAAATAATAATAAATTTTAATCTTATATTACAAGAACCCATAATTATTGAAATTTACCTAACCTCATAAAACAAGTTGTAACAAAAAATTTGCTTTTGTTTCTAAGGTTGTTCTACACTACTATCAATGCATTCCTCCCTTCACGAACTATGACACAAGCAGACGACATTGAACCTAGTCAAGTAAAAAGGCAGAACCACACTGTGGGTAATCTTTAATGGGTTCAAACGGGTTGGGTTAGGGTGTGCCCTTATTTTTTTTTTTTTCCACATAATATATATATATATATATATATATATATATATATATAAGAAAAACATGTATTTGCCACATAGTAAGCAAATTACTTGATGTAATATGCATTAATTTAAATTCACACATTTAAAAAAAGAGCTCAGAGCCTCAGATTAACAAATCAACTTGTTCTATAGTACTAAAATAAGACAAATTCTAGTATTACTAACCAAAATTATACTTGTCCCAATTGATTTATGTTAGAAAATTTTGTTTGTATGTGGTTACAACTTATAATTATAATGCATGCACTTTTCTGTCAGAATTTATGAAATCTCCTTCTTGAATTTTGTGTTGCCATTGAATTCTATGAAAGTTAAAACAATGGGCTAAAAAGTTGTTTATTTCTCGTTACAATTTTGTTGACACTGGTTCATGGATATTCCTTATCTAGATGAGTATGAGTCTTGATGAAATATTAGTTTGATATTCATTTCCAAAGCATTTCATCATCATATTAATAGATAGAAGCCTAGAAAAGTCACATAATTTCAAGATATTAAATTAAGGTTGTGTTTGGTTCGATAAAAGAAAATATTTTTTAATGTTTAGTTGAATTTTTGAAATGCTCTGGAAAATATTTTCAAGTGTTTTTTTGCGTTCCTGAAAATGCTATCGAAAACATATTTTCTACTACTGTCCCGCATTTTCTCATCTCCCAAGCATATACATAATAATAATTAAAAAAAAATAGATTAAAAAAAATATAGATCAATGGCAAGCGGCAATGGTTGGCAATCGAGGATGTTAGTGGGGGGTGGTGGTTAGGTGGTCGACAGTGAGGGTGGGGGAGGGGTAGAGGTTCGGTTGATGAGTTTTGGGTGGGGTAGAAAATGAAAGGACCGCAAATGAAACTGTAAAATATTTTCCGCTAGAAATCCTTTTATTTTATCGTAAATCAAAAAACAATTTCCAATTGACCAATTATTCCAATTGCTCCAAATTAACACCCACAAATGCAGTATTTTTCTTTACTTATTTTTATTCATTTATTTTCAGAAATCAAATTTTGTTGAAACAAACATGGCCTAAAACACATTTTTGTGAAAGAACGTGTCAATTCTAAATCAAACTTTTATAGGTTACATCGCATGATATATTAACAATAACTCAAAAGGAAATCATCAACAATAATAGTGGGCATCTTCTTTTTTATGCTCCCTTTTACATTGGAAGCAAGCTATTTGTGAAATTATTTACCAATTTTTTTTTTTTTTAAATGTTCACTTCCTTCTTCATAAATAAATTTAATGATATTTCAAGACTGAATTTTAATTATTTTAATAAAAATGTATCAAGTCATAGGTCAACCCATTTTTACACTAAGTCAAAATTTTCAAATTCACATTGGGTATTTTTTTTTCCTTCAGATTTAGATTGAATTTTCAAATCGGGTCCAGTTTTGTTAAGTCTTTTACATGATGGGAGAAATTCACTCAATTGAATACGTTAGAAGGGTCCAACATGTCTATTGAAACTGGCCATTGGAAACAAACTCGACCCAACTCGATTAAATGCCATACAAAAAAGGTTGGTAAGTAATGACTAACGAGTACCAAACTTGGACAACACTCACTAGCAGACAAACCGTGGACATGCTAAAGTAAAATGATAGGAGGGAATTGACTAACGTGTGTAAAAGAAAAGCTTGGTCACTAAAACTGCACTTGGACATTAGCGAACAACATTTTCGTTGAAATAGGCTGCATGCTACAAGAAAAACAAGCAGTTGCGGCGGGTGCGAAAACTGCCACTATATGTCACCTATTGCGACACGTTTTTGGTCCGCCGCTATACATGAGATTTATTGCGGCGTTTTTTGTGACCGCCGCTATGGGTAGGGTTTTTTGCAACATCCTACAGCGGCAGGACATAAAACCGCCACAATAGGGATCCCTTTTGCGGCAGGCTAGACCGCCATAACAGACCTTTTTCTCTTTTTTCCCAGCCCCAAAATTTTTCTCTTTTTTTTCGCCTTCCTACTTAAAGATCAAATGGTAAATTACATCCGATTGGCATGAAAATTGGCATGCATGTTAAGAACATATAGAAAATGTGATCCAACGGTTGGATTTACAAAATATGAATTCAACAATAAGTTATTCGTTGGTGTAACATTTTTTAGAGTTACATCAAGTGTAACTTGAACCTAACCCTATATTTCTTAATTTGATGTGAATTTTGACAAATCTACCGTTAGATTACATTATCTTCGTATATTTTTCATGCTTGCAAAATTTCAAGGTGATTAAAGATTAATAGTCATGTCATCAATCAATTGTTTAAATTCAAGTTCTTGTAGTTTAAAATAACGCATAAAAGATGAGTTTAAAGATCAAATGGCAAATTACATCCGATTGGCATGAAAATTGGCATGCATGTTAAGAACATATAGGAAATGTGATCCAACGGTTGGATTTTCAAAATATGAATTCAACAATAAGTTATTGGTTAGTGTAACATTTTTTAGAGTTACATCAAGTGTAACTTGAACCCAACCCCACATTTCTTAATTCGATGTGAATTTTGACAAATCTACCGTTAGATTACATTATCTTCATATATGTTTCATGATTACAAAATTTTAAGGTGATCAAAGATCAATAGCCATGTCATCAATCAATTGTTTAAATTCAAGTTTTTGTAGTTTAAAATAACGCATAAAAGATGAGTTTAAAGATCAAATGGTAAATTACATCCGATTGGCATGAAAATTGGCATGCATGTTAAGAACATATAGAAAATGTGATCCAATGGTTGGATTTTCAAAATATGAATTCAACAATAAGTTATTGGTTCGTGTAACATTTTTTAGAGTTACATCAAGTGTAACTTGAACCCAACCCCACATTTCTTAATTCGATGTGAATTTTGACAAATCTACCATTAGATTACATTATCTTCATATATTTTTCATGCTTACAAAATTTCAAGGTGATTAAAGATTAATAGTCATGTCATCAATCAATTGTTTAAATTCAAGTTTTTGTAATTTAAAATAACGCATAAAAGATGAGTTTAAAGATCAAATGGTAAATTACATCCGATTGGCATGAAAATTGGCATGCATGTTAAGAACATATAGAAAATGTGATCCAATGGTTGGATTTTCAAAATATGAATTCAACAATAAGTTATTGGTTGGTGTAACATTTTTTAGAGTTATATCACGTGTAACTTGAACCCAACCCTATATTTCTTAATTTGATGTGAATTTTGAAAAATCTACCGTTAGATTACATTATCTTCATATATTTTTCATGCTTACAAAATTTCAAGGTGATCAAAGATTAATAGTCATGTCATCAATCAATTCTTTAAATTCAAGTTTTTGTAGTTTAAAATAATGCATAAAAGATGAGTTTAAAGATCAAATGGTAAATTACATTAGATTGGCATGAAAATTGGCATGCATGTTAAGAACATATAGGAAATGTGATACAACGGTTGGATTTTCAAAATATGAATTCAACAATAAGTTATTGGTTGGTGTAACATTTTTTAGAGTTACATCACGTGTAACTTGAACCCAACCCTATATTTCTTAATTCGTTGAGAATTTTTACAAATCTACCGTTAGATTACATTATCTTCATATATTTTTCATGCTTACAAAATTTCAAGGTGATTAAAGATTAATAGCCATGTCATCAATCAATTGTTTAAATTCAAGTTTTTGTAGTTTAAAATAACGCATAAAATATGAGTTTGAAGATCAAATGGTAAATTACATCCGATTGTCATGAAAATTGTCATGCATGTTAAGAACATATAGAAAATATAATCCAACGGTTGGATTTTCAAAATATGAATTCAATAATAAGTTATTGATTGGTGTAACATTTTTTAGAGTTACATCAGGTGTAACTTGAACCCAACCCTATATTTCTTAATTTAATGTGTATTTTGACAAATCTACCGTTAGATTGCATTATCTTCATATATTTTTCATGCTTACAAAATTTCATGGTGATCAAAGATTAATAGCCATGTCATCAATCAATTGTTTAAATTCAAGTTTTTGTAGTTTAAAATAACGCATAAAAGATGAGTTTAAAGATCAAATGGTAAATTACATTCGATTGGTATGAAAATTGGCATGCATGTTAAGAACATATAGGAAATGTAATCCAACGGTTGGATTTTCAAAATATGAATTCAACAATAAGTTATTGGTTGGTGTAACATTTTTTAGAGTTACATCACGTGTAACTTGAACCCAACCCTATATTTCTTAATTCAATGTGAAATTTGACAAATTTACCATTAGATTGCATTATCTTCATATATTTTTCATGCTTACAAAATTTCAAGGTGATCAAAGATTAATAGCCATGTCATCAATCAATTGTTTAAATTCAAGTTTTTGTAATTTAAAATAACGCATAAAAGATGAGTTTAAAGATCAAATGGTAAATTACATCTGATTGGCATGAAAATTGGCATGCATGTTAAGAACATATAGAAAATGTGATCCAACGGTTGGATTTTCAAAATATGAATTTAACAGTAAGTTATTGGTTGGTGTAACATTTTTTAGAGTTACATCAAGTATAACTTGAACCCAACCCTATATTTCTTAATTCGATGTGAATTTTGACAAATTTACCGTTAGATTGCATTATCTTCATATATTTTTCATGCTTAAAAAATTTCAAGGTGATCAAAGATTAATAACCATGTCATCAATCAAATGTTTAAATTCAAGTTTTTGTAATTTAAAATAACGCATAAAGGATGAGTTTAAAGATCAAATGGTAAATTACATCTGATTGGCATGAAAATTGGCATGCATGTTAAGAACATATAGAAAATGTGATCCAACGGTTGGATTTTCAAAATATGAATTTAACAGTAAGTTATTGGTTGGTGTAACATTTTTTAGAGTTACATTAAGTATAACTTGAACCTAACCCTATATTTCTTAATTCGATGTGAATTTTGACAAATTTACCGTTAGATTGCATTAACTTCATATATTTTTCATGCTTAAAAAATTTCAAGGTGATCAAAGATTAATAACCATGTCATCAATCAAATGTTTAAATTCAAGTTTTTGTAATTTAAAATAACGCATAAAGGATGAGTTTAAAGATCAAATGGTAAATTACACCCGATTGGCATGAAAATTGGCATGCATGTTACGAACATATAGAAAATGTGATCCAACGGTTGGATTTTCAAAATATGAATCCAACAATAAGTTATTGGTTGGTGTAACATTTTTTAGAGTTACATCAAGTGTAACTTAAACCCAATCCTATATTTCTTAATTCGATGTGAATTTTGACAAATTTACCGTTAGATTGCATTATCTTCATATATTTTTCATGCTTACAAAATTGCAAGGTGATCAAAGATTAATAACCATGTCATCAATCAAATGTTTAAATTCAAGTTTTTGTAGTTTAAAATAACGCATAAAAGATGAGTTTAAAGATCAAATGGTAAATTACACCCGATTGGCATGAAAATTGACATGCATGTTACGAACATATAGAAAATGTGATCCAACGGTTGGATTTTGAAAATATGAATTCAACAATAAGTTATTGGTTGGTGTAACATTTTTTAGAGTTACATTAAGTGTAACTTGAACCCAACCCTGAATTTTGACAAATCTACCGTTAGATTACATTATCTTCATATATTTTTCTTACTTACAAAATTTCAAAGTGATCAAAGATTAATAGCCACGTCATCAATCAACTGTTTAAATTCAAGTTTTTGTAGTTTAAAATAACGCATAAAACATGAGTTTAAAGATCAAATGGTAAATTACACCCGATTGACATGAAAATTGGCATGTATGTTATGAACATATAGAAAATGTGATCTAACGGTTGTATTTTCAAAATATGAATTCAACAATAAGTTATTGGTTGGTGTAACATTTTTTAGAGTTACATCAAGTGTAACTTGAACCCAACCCTATATTTCTTAATTCGATGTGAATTTTGACAAATCTACCGTTAGATTACATTATCTTCATATATTTTTCTTTCTTACAAAATTTCAAGGTGATCAAAGATTAATAGCCATGTCATCAATCAATTGTTTAAATTCTAGTTTTTGTAATTTAAAATAATGCATAAAAGATGAGTTTAAAGATCAAATTCTAAATTACACCCGATTGACATGAAAATTGGCATGCACGTTAAGAACATATAGAACATGTAATCCAACGATTGTGTGAAAATTGGGGCAGAAGTTTTTCTTTTGAGTTTGTGATTGTGTGAGAAAATGCTTAATAAAATGTTGTTTTGATTAATTGTTATTGATCTAAGAATATGAGTTCTATTTTGGGAAGAACACAGAGCATAAACATGTTCTTCCAAAAAATTAATAATAATGAATGGAATAAAAAATTAATTTAATTATCTTATTTTATTTTTAAAAAATTTAAAAATTAAAATTTGTTTTAAATCTTATTTTATTTTTAAGAATAAAAACATGTTCTTCCCACACGTATAAATTTTTTTTCACCAAAAATTTTTCCCTCTTAATCTTTCCCTCTCACAAAATTTCCCCCAAATTTTTGCCCTTTCACTCTTTCACTTAGGGATTTCATGAGCTCTCTCCTTCTCATTCTCACTCTCTCTCACGAAACTCTCTCTTTCTCCCTTCACTCCTCTTCTCTCTTTCTCCCCTAACTCATCTTCGATCTATCCAAGTATCCAACAGACCCATTTGCCACCGCCACCCACTGCATAGCCACCTTCTGCCACCGATGCTAGCCACCACCGCCACCGTCGACCTCCAATCTTGCCGTTAGGTGTGGCTTTTGCTCTCCCTCTCACCTTCGGCTCTCCCTCACTCCATCGCCATGGCTCCTTCGATTTGTACTTCGCATGGCCTTCAGATCCTTCGACTTACATCGTCGTCGTCGACCTCCATCCACGCCGTTCGTCTGATGCATCTGATATGGTATGAGTTTCACACTAATTTTACTATATATATCTAGCTAGATTCTTTATCTTCTTATTTTTGTTTCTTTTTGCTTTTCGGTTAAGAATTCGTGTGCTTGTGAGGCATTGGATGTTTTAAGGGCATCGTTTAGATTTTTTGGGTGGTTTATTTTCTAAGTTATAAATTTGGTTGGTTGGTGATGCTCCTTTGATATGTGAGGAATTACATTTTACAGGTTTTGGGATTGTATACTTGTATTGTTAACTTGGTGGTTTAATAATCTGATATAGCAGGTGCTGGTAATTTGTCACTTTGATGACCGTCCAAGCTACCAGACAATTTGTCTTGAAGTTGCAGCTAGGAAGACCAAAAGCAAGGAATTGATACTGCTTTGGTAAGTTCATTTTTGAAATTTTAAAAATCTGAAGTCTACATGAATATTTGAAATGTCTTGAATGTTGGTTTATCAGATGGTTGTGTTTATGGATAAGCAAATGTGAAAAATGAGAAAAGTCAGTGTCCATGTTCTTCTCTAAATAATTTTACAAAGAGGGCTGTCAATGATTTAAATCAGGATCCAAATGCAATTGAATATGTCCTAATTACTTTGAAGTAGCCAGTGCTTGATTATGAACTAGTAAACTTGTGTTACATTGGATTGCACTTGAATCTGGGGGTTTCTAATTGATTTTATTAGTATTACTATTACCTATATTCATATGGTTGAAGAATTGTGCATATCGTATCTATATATGTGAATGAGACAACAAAGCTATTTATAATATATGATACTTATTTCTTAAGGTTAAAGCCAAAATCGTAACTCTAAACTCAGATTCACCCTTATTGTATTTGTATACATTTATAATACAAAGCTATTTATAGAGTAAATTAGTTAAGAGGACAACAAAGCTATTTATAATATATGATACTAAAATATTTCTTTTGCCTTGCTCTTTATGGCTCCTTAATTTATAAATCTCTCTCTCTCTCTCTCTCGTTTCTCTTTTTATTAAAATAGTCTATAGACCCTCTTTGAGACATACACGTAAGAGATATCATGCAATGTTTAATAGCATCACCATACTCTGAGGAGAGAGTGTGGAGGAAGCTGCAAGGATGGGAAGGAAAACTCCTTTCCCAAGCCGGAAGGGAGGTGCTTATTAAGGCGGTCATCCAAGCCATACCTACGTATGCAATGGGTTGCTTCAAACTACCTTTAGGGTTGTGCAATGAAATTGAGGGGATGGTCAGGAAGTTTTGGTGGGGACAACGAGGGGAGAAGAGAAAGGTTCATTGGCTAAAATGGGATGAGATGAAAAAAGCCAAAAAGGAAGGGGGTATGGGCTTTCGTGATTTAGCCTTACACAATGACTCCCTCTTGGCCAAACAAGCTTGGAGGTTGTTGGAGGATAAAACTTCCCTATTCTACAAGGTTTTCAAACCTCTTTTCTTTCCAAATTGCACAATTATGGAGGCGCCAGAATCTAGCCGAGGTTCTTATGCTTGGAAAAGCATACTCCAAGGAAGAGATGTGATCAAAAGGGGTGCATGTTGGAGAATAGGTGATGGGCAGAAAGTGAAGGTGTGGCATCATGTTTGGCTACCTTCTAAACCACCGGCTAGAATTTTATCACCCGTTCTTGAAGGTTGGGAGGAAGCCTGAGTTGACAAACTCATCAAGGAAGATTCAAGGACTTGGGATGATGATGTGATTGATGGCCTTTTTGTTCCGGGGGAAGCTGCCATCATTAAATCAATCCCGCTCTCAAGATTCCCCACTGAAGACAAGCTGTTTTGGCCATGGACTCAAACAGGGAAGTACAACTGCAAATCTGGATACAGATTTTTAAAGTATGAAGATGAAGTTTCAGGGGCGACGGAAGCACTGGCAGAGGACAGAAATTTCTGGGCAGCATTTGGGATTTGCGAGTCCCAAACAAGATTAAAAATTTTCTGTGGAGAGCATGCCGTGAGGCAGTCCCAACAAAAGCAAATTTGCAGCGACGACACATTCTGGAAAACGGCAGGTGCGAGCGTTGTATGATGGAGGATGAAACCACGTTACATGCATTGTGGTCTTGCAGCAAGAACAGGTCTGCCTGAACGTCATCAGAGTGGAACGGCTGCCAGAACATTAGCCCCGTTAACTTTAAGGAGCTATTATCGTGGATACTTCAAAACCATGGTAATCTGGAGCTCTTTGCGATAGTGACGTGGAGCTTATGGAATCAGAGGAATCAGATTCGGCTCAACAAGCCTTGCTGCCCATCGGACCTGATTGAAGCCCAGGCAAAGGAAAAATTGGAGGAATTCATGGCTACAATCCCAGCTAAACCAGCGCCCTTACCTCGACAGAGAGTGAAGTGGAAACCACCTGATGCGGGAAGCTTCAAAATAAATTTCGACGGCGCAATCTTCAAGCAGGAATATATGAGCGGGATTGGGGTGGTTATTCGTGATCACACAGGGGCTGTTATGGCCTTTCTTGCTCAAACCGTTGCACCTGCTATGCAGCCTATTGAGATTGAAGCAGTAGCTGTTGCTCGGGCTCTGGAGTTTGGAGAGGAAATAGGCATAACAGAGGCTGTACTTGAAGGTGACTCAGAGCTGATTATAAACTCACTTAAAGGAGGAGGACACTCAATTGCTTCAGTGGAGCCTTTACTTCATGATGCCATGGTTTTCTCTAGTCGTTATGCAAAATTGCTATACTCTCATTGTAGAAGAGATGGCAATAGATTAGCACATAGTCTAGCAAGATATTCTATTAATGTCTCAAGCTATGTAGTTTGGATGGAGGGAGTTCCCGATCCATTATTCACAGTTGTTCAACAAGATGTAGCCAATTTGGCAAGCTAATTTCAATAAAGTATCAATCTGTTTTCTCAAAAAAAAAAAAAAAAAAAAAACCATACTCTGATCTTACTACCATATAGTGAAGATCCAACTAAGGGTCATTGAATGCGAGAGAAATGTGTCAACTTTGCAATTAAGTTGATTGTTCTAGCCTTCTAGACCTCAGCTACCATTGAATCACCTCACCTCATTAACTTGTCATTAAATGACTGTCAATGTCTTGGTTTGCACAATCTCTTCATGTGGATTGATATCAGGTGTAATAACTAGAGTTAAGTATTGCACCTGATGCAATTAACTCACTTTTTCTCACAATTTTTTTTTTTATTTATATTTTTAACTTTTTTAACTTTAATTTTTTTACTTCCTTTTAATATTTAATTTAATGGTTGAGAACGAAAGTTAAAAAAACAGTTTTTAATCTCAGCCATTGATTACAATTGCATCAAGTGCAATACTTTAGGTATTACACTTGATCTCAATCCTCATTGTGTATATCTCCCCCCCTCTCTCTCTCTCTAGTCTCTACTGATATATACTTGTTCAGTTATAGCCACGCCTTTCTTTAATGGAAAAAACACATTTTGACTACAAACTATAGATGATATCACTATTTGCTCTCTTTACTAACTGGTTGGAATGTGGAGGCTATAATTTTCTCTTTGATTATCTCTTCAAATTTTTCCTCAATAACCATATGAAGTCTTGTATAATAGGCTCTCATATAGCCATTCCAACTAGGGTTTTGAAACACAAGCATTGACTTCGTTAAAACATGTGGCTGTCTAGGTCCACAATTCTTAATTGATTGATCTACTATTGAACATAAATTGAAACTCGTCTTTCAATTGACCAAGATGCAATTAAAAAATTGCCAAAATTGTGATTTTTATTGATTCAGGAGAAATTGAATGGCAGTTGATTTTTTATTTTTTTTTGCTAATCGGCAGTTGAAATCTTCAGCAACATTCTTCTTTGAGCTACATCTTAGACCTTTTAGTTTATAACATTTGGTAAACGTTACAAACTCTTATTAGATTTCAAGTCATGGAATTTGCCAATCTAAATCCTAACAATCTCCTTCTTTGGTAATTTTGTGACCATCGATCTCATTTCTCTTTTAATCTTTTCATTTGTTCATATGTGAGTTCTAAAGTAATGTACTTGGTCATTTGGTTTCCTTCAATTGTAAAAATTTCTCTCTAACTAGACTTTTTATATTCTTTGTCTTTGAGCTGGAAGATGTGATCATGGCAAAGGACTACTTAACTAAGGTTATTGTCACTTTGTGTCAAGCATATGAACTATTAGTCCTAATGGCAAATCAATAGCTGTTCTAGTAAGTGTTTCATTGCTTTTATGTGTACTTTTTGGTTTATTGTATTGATGTGTTTCAATGAGTTTAGTGAGATTGTGTTACTTAGGGCGTCGTTCTAGTCACAATTGGCTTTCTTTGTCCTGCTTCTCTGCAAAAATTAAATTTGATTATATGAAGGTTCTTTTTCACTGTCATTCTCAATTGTAATTGTCATAGTTACTCCCTGGCCTATTCTTTTTGTATATCTTTACAAGCAGAACTTTTTAAGCAATTAATTTTTTACTTGTCTAAAAACAAAATCATAAGTTTCCAAAATTACTTTAGAAAGTTTTTCAATTCTTAATTAGGCTGATTTGAGAATGAGTCAACTATATATCTGTTTCAAATTTGAGAATGAAATTAGGTTTATATATATTCTTTCCTTGTTGGCAGATTGCAAAAAGAAGAGGCAATACAAGTTTGTGTGATCAAAGCAAGTGAATTTGTTTGTGTTAGACTTAAGGTTCTCTCTCTCTCTCTCTCTCTCTCTCTCTCTCTCTCTCTCTCTCTATATATATATATATATATATATATATATATATATTTGTGGTGGGTTGTTGAATTGGGGCAAGCAGGTGGCTTGCATGGAGTTATAAGGTGGTTTTAGTCGATATTGGGAGTATTGATTGTTTTGTGTAATATTGGACGATTCTTGTTGAGTTATTTTTATTTGAAAAATTCATTTTAGGGGCTTCTCTATATCATTTTCATACATGAGGAACACTAAAATGAAATGGGATATTTAAAGAGATGTCCATTCCTAAAGAATATTGATAGTAATGATGCAAAGATAACTGAGGAACACTAAAATGAGATTGAAGCATATGGTAATAGATGAAAAAAAAAAAAAACATGGAAGCAGTTCTCCTAGGTTTTTAATAGATGAAAATGTTCTAGAAGTGTTTGGAATAATTCTTAGTTTATTAGATTAAAATATGTACTTGTAGTTGCTATTGATTGTCATTTGAAGGTGCATGATTCTTATGCATTATATATATATTGGATATTGGTTGTGGGGGGGGGTTGGGGAGCATGTGCTGTGGCTATATTAGAAAATCTAGAGTTGATGGCTGGGTGACATTCTACTCTGAGTTATATCCCAATGATTCAAGGCAATGATTACTCATTTATAGTTCTTGTTAACCATATGGTAAAATGCCTTTTTTTTTTTTTTTTGGTGTTTGTTTCAAAAAGGAAATAGGTATGGTACTATGGTTGTAAGACATACTTAGGGTGCTTCTGCAACTATGTTTTGACCTTCAAAAACATATGTAACTTACCATTGTTATTTATCTAGTTTTCCTTTGAATTTTTTAAGTATTTATAAAAGCCTATATATATATAGATTTTTGGTGTTAAATTTTGGGTATAGGAGCTTTGGGATTTTAAGGGTTTATATTGTGTTGTAACGTGTTTAATTTTGTGCGATATAGGCCGAAGGTTTCATTGGCACTTTTCTTCAATTACAACACCTCAATGGGACCGCCATATCGGGTTTTGGAAGATACCAACTTCATCAATTTCTCTATCCAGAATAAAGTGAGTGATTAGTAGTTTTATTCCATTTTATTTTAAATGGGTTTGGTTCATAAAAATGCATAGTTTGAGAGAAATTTTTATTGTTCATGACTTACTGAATGTGTGTATTTACCAATTGAGAAGGAAAAAGATCTAAGAATGAGATAGAAATCCTTATTCAATTCTAGAGCTTGTTCTCTTCCCATTAATGTATTGAAGGATATGTTCTAGAAGCATGGATAAAAATAATAACTTTATGTATTTTGACTTGGTAACTTGGCATTATAATCCTAACTTGTGCAATTTCTTTCATTGTTGTGTAGCTGGACTTGGAGAAGGGAATGATGGACTGCCTATATGCAAAATGTGAGTTTAGAATCACTGGTTTCTTCAATTTAATGTGAATATTAATTTGCTGCAAGAATTGTTGTGCCGTGTTGATGAGGTATCCTAAGTTCAACATAGTTGTTAATGTGGTTTTATAACAAGCATTGAGTGCCATGTATCATTGGCAAACACTTAAATATGTGTTGGTTGCTTAATGATATTTATCAAAATATTACTCTTGGTTGTGTGGATGTCCATGAGAATGCTTAAGGAATAAAATGAGGATCTTTTTTTAAATTATGATTTTATTGAATCTGCTATTGAATCCGCCTACCTTGTGGATTGAAGGCACTCCTTGTATCACGCAATGTGTGATGGCACTCTTGTGTACAAATGACCACATCTTTTCTTTTGTTAATTTTATGATGATGGTTATAGACAATGTTATGTATTTAATAATATATTTCTATGTTAATATAATGTTAGTTTGAGACAATTGTGGTGTTATCTGGTTAAATTTGTGGTATTGTCTTAGTGGGGCTAAAATTATTACAAGATTATTTGTAATAGGAATGTGGTTTTAAAACCCACTAGAAAAGGAAAAAAAAAAAAAAAAAGGACCTATAGTAGCGCCGTCTGCCCGTCGCTAAAAGTCAATGCCACGAATTCTGAACATGTATGACGGCGGTTTTATGCCCGCCGCAATAAACCTTCACCCACCGCTAAAAGGTACATCTATAGCTGCATTTTTCGTGACTGCCATAATCGACCTATAGCGGTACTGCAACACTGATGGGACGGCCCGCCGCTATAAGTCGAATGCACCTTTAGCGGCGCTTTTTTGGGCTTTAGCGGCTGTTCTGGCTCGCCGCAATAGCCCCTTTTTCTTGTATGTGACTATCCATTAAAACTGACCACGAAAACAAGTCTGGATTAAACTCCGTACAAGAAAAGTTGGTAGATATCGAGTACCAGACTTGGACACCGCTCACTAGCAGACAAACCGTGGACATGCTAAAGTAAAATGATAGAAGGGAATTGACTAACGTGTGTAAAAGAAAAGCTTGGTCACTAAAACTGCAGTTGGACATTAGCGGACAACATTTTTGTTGAAATAGACTGTGTTTGACTCTTGCTTGGGCTTATTTGATTTTTTTTTTTTTTTTTGGATCTTTTTTTCAGATATTCTATTTTTTAATTTTTTTTAAACATATGTTAAAATAAGCCAGCTATTGCACATTTAGAATATAATTTACTAAAAATTATATTTTTTAATAAACACTATGCAGATAATCTATTCTCAAACACAAGTAATGGAAAAAAAATCTTAAATTGTGGTTTTGTTATAATTATGGTTAGGTAATTAAATATAGTTTATCATAGTATTAGAGAAAATAGGTTTTGAGTTCAATTCTTCATTCTGCTTCTCATTTAAAATTTTAAAAATTTCACATATTCATCCTCATTTATTAAGGAAAAGTTTAAGCTCACACTTGTCCTAACATCCAGTCCACAACATTGAAAATATCATGTACAAATCTTATTTTCCCATTATGAAATTTTGTGTTTATAAATACATTGAGGGTTTTGGAAATTTTTTATTTATTTTAATTTTTACACTCACCAATAAAGGAAAATTAAAGTGTTTTAGCATGACTTGCAGATGATGGGAACTTTAAAGTGAAAACGGGTAGTACAAAGATTCGTAGTCATGTTCTTATATTTTCTGACACTGTACGAGCATGGTGCAATTTAGGTTCTTTCATTGCTTGTTAATTGTTGCTTTGCATGTTTTGACAAATAACAAGTGGAGAAGAAGAGGGGAGAGAACATGCATGTACATGTTGGATTCGTAAATAAAAAGCTGTTTTCATTTATTAGGGTGGAAAAACAGCTCGTTTTTATTTATTAGGGGAGACTAGTAGGTACCAATGTTATTAATTCCGTTTCGGACCCCTTTTCGGTTTGTCTAATGGAACGAAATATTTTGATACTGATCAATTCAAACGTACCGTTTCAAAGTGTTTCGGGTTTTTAAAAAAAATTAAAAATATACATACAATATAATTTTTTTTCATACTGCTTATTATAATAAATCAATTCCCTCACATTGTGTGGTAAAGAAAACTCCACGCCTACATTCTATATCCAATGTACTTCAATAGGCAAGTAGATACTAATAAGTAATAACCCATCGGTCCATCACACCATTCAAAAATTAAATAAAATAATAATTTTCAGATTCACTAAAAAGACAATTATATCTTGGAAGTAGGAGCCATTCAAAACTTTACCAAATCACATTAGTCTCAAAAAAAAAACCCAAGTCTCAGTTTTGCATTCAGCTTAACAAAGAAAAAAGTCTCAAGCTCTTAGCACTCTGAAGGTTTGACAAAACGTGAAGACAAGCAAGCGAAAAAATGTAGTGCAGAAAGAAATTATAAAGCCAAAAATGAAAAGGGAAAAGAAAAGATAGAGCATGCAGATGAAGGTTGGACACTGCCATTGTTGTTAATTTCCTTCTCTCTTCTTAATTTCTTTTTGGGTTGTGATTATTTTCTTATGAATTTAAAGCTTTAGATCTTGTCAAAATAGAAGCTTTACACGTGTGAATGGATCTGTGAACATCTGATTTGAGATGTAAAACAACGTAGTTGCTGGATAGAATTTTTTTTTTTTTTTAAAAGGCAAAACCAGTACCGGCCGAAATTCCCATTCCACCCGAAATTGGCCGGAATTGACCGGAATGGCCGAAACACCCCGAAACAGGACGGAATTTGACTTGAGGTGGAATGGGTGGTAGTACCATTCCGGATTGCACACCGGCACGAGAAATTCTGGTCGTTCAGGCTGGAATGGAACGGAATTAATAACATTGGTAGGTACAGCATATTAGGAGATAATAATTCAATTAAAATTTAAACATATGATTATATTGACCAATAAGACACAAATGATGTAATTTTTTTAAGGACAATTAACTTCAATATAACAATGTATTTAAATTTAATTGAGAAACTTAATGTACTGTACCTAAAATACTGTAACTAAGTTTTGCTCTAATTTGATATTTAATTTTAACAAGCACAATTACAAGCAAATAGAATTGTAAGAATACAAGGGACACTGACCTCCTGGTAAAATAGTAGGAACCATAATTCTTTAAGCACAAGGAAAGCATTAGGCATCCATATAGGCATGGTTAAAATACTAATCTCTATTAAGTGCAAATCTAATATTCAACCAAGTTGCTTTAACAAACCTGTCTGACAAGACACAATGAAAGCATCCAGTAATTGAACAGGTAAATTGGAGTCATTTGGCTAAATATTGCTTGTTTCAAAGTTTATTTGCGTTATAGGTACTGTTCCAACTTATTTAGGAAAATGAGGAAAGATAGTGAATTTCGGCAACACCGTTGCTGAAATTCAACAAAAGTATGAGAGAGAAAGAGAAAAAGTGGGAGAGAGAAAATGCATGAATTTCGGTAATGTAATTACCGAAATTCCTGCTGCCCGATTCAGCTACCTGAGTGTGTGCTCGAATAAAAAAGAAAGTAATTGCGGCAATGCCATTGCTGAAATAGGGGAAGAAAAAAAAAATTTGTGGCAATTGTGGCAATGCCATTGCCGAAAATGGAAGGGGAAAAAAAAATAGTAGTTGCCGAAATCTGGGGAGGAATTAAAAAAAAAAATGTTACGTCCACAATATTTTCACAACAAATCACATGTGATTAATTATTATTAGTTCAAATTTGAATTTAACACGGAGTTACTTTTTTAATCCAACAATAATAACTTGCCAGTTAAAATTTGTTGTCAAAATATTGTAAAAATTGTGTGCACATATCATTTCTTTAAAAAAAAAAAAAAAAAAGTGGAATGGAATTGTGGCAATGGCATTGCCGAAATAGGAGAAAAAAAATTTGCAATTAGTTTGTGGCAATGCCATTGCCGAAATAGGGGGCTAAAAAAAAAAAATTTGTGGCAATTGTGGCAATGCCATTGCTGAAAATGGGAGGGGAAAAAAAATAGTGGTTGTTGAAATTGGGGGAGGAATTAAAAAAAAAATGTTACGTCCACAATATTTTTACAACAAATCACATGTGATTAATTATTATTATTAGTTCAAATTTGAATTTAACACGGAGTTACTTTTTTAATCCAACAATAATAACTTGCCAATTAAAATTTGTTGTAAAAATATTGTAAAAATTGTGTGCACATATCATTTCTTAAAAAAAAAACAAAAAGTGGAATGGAATTGTGGCAATGGCATTGCCAAAATAGGAGAAAAAAAAATTTTGCAATTAGTTTGTGGCAATGCCATTGCCGAAATAGGGAGGTTAAAAAAAAAATTGTGGCAATTGTGGCAATGCCATTGCTTAAAATGGGAGGGAAAAAAAAGTGTTTGTCGAAATCTGGGGAGGAATTAAAAAAAAATGTTACGTCCACAATATTTTTACAATATTTTCACAACAAATCACATGTGATTAATTATTATTAGTTCAAATTTGAATTTAACACTGAGTTACTTTTTTAATCCAACAATAATAACTTGCCAGTTAAAATTTGTTGTAAAATATTATAAAAATTGTGTGCACATATCATTTCTTAAAAAAACAAAAGTGGAATGGAATTGTGGCAATGGCATTGCCGAAATAAGAGGGAAAATTTTATCCTATTTCGGCAATGCCATTGCCACAATTCTATTCCTTTTTTTTTTTTTTTAAGAAATGATATGTGCACACAATTTTTACAACAAATTTTAACTGGCAAGTTATTATTGTTGGATTAAAAAAGTAACTCCATGTTAAATTCAAATTTGAACTAATAATAATTAATCACATGTGATTTGTTGTGAAAATATTGTGGACGTAACATTTTTTTTTTTTAATTCCTCCCCAGATTTTGGCAAACACTTTTTTTTCCCTCCCATTTTCGGCAATGGCATTGCCACAATTTTTTTTTTAACCCCCCTATTTCGGCAATGGCATTGCCACAAACTAATTGCAATTTTTTTTTTCTCCTATTTCGGCAATGCCATTGCCACAATTCCGTTCCACTTTTTTTTTTTTAAATGATATGTGCACACAATTTTTACAATATTTTTACAACAAATTTTAACTGGCAAGTTATTATTGTTGGATTAAAAAAGTAACTCCATGTTAAATCAAATTTGAACTAATAATAATTAATCACATCTGATTTATCGTGAAAATATTGTGGACGTAACATTTTTTTTTTTTAATTTCTCTCCAGATTTCGGCAACCACTATTTTTTTTTCCCCTCCCATTTTCGGCAATGGCATTGCCACAATTGCCACAAAATATTTTTTTTCTTCCCCTATTTCGGCAATGGCATTGCCGCAATTAATTTCTTTTTTATTCAAGTACACAGCACACACTCGGGCAGCTGATTCGGGCAACAGGAATTTCGGTAATCACATTACTGAAATTCATGCATTTTCTCTCTCCCACTTTTTCTCTTTCTCTCTCATACTTTTGTTGAATTTTGGCAACGGTGTTACTGAAATTCACTCTCTTTCCTCATTTTTCTAAATAAGTTGGAACAATACCTATAACGCAAATAAACTTCAAAAAAAGCAATATTCAGCCAAATGACTCGGTAAATTGTGTTAAAAAATAAAAATAAAATAAAATAAATAAATAAAAAAGAAAAAAGAAAAGAAAAATCCACATCAAGCAAATCTATTGATCTTATCCACTAATAATTATGAATAAGACCACACTCATGGAAAGCATGAGACACTATATGAGACGGAACCAGGAATTTGACTTAGGGGACAAAATGTGAATCAAGATTACTAAATTTTGACCTTGGCCTTGACCTTTCAGTCTTTCACCATATTCTCCATTGTTCACAGTGCGTGGTGGAGAAATTTTTGTATGGGTCGTGACTCGTGAGTACAACAGCTCATCAAACTTTTCGTGTCCACATATACATGTAGTCTCTCTCACGTACACGTAGAAGAACCTTAGCCAACACATGTCTGCTCGCTATTCATTAGGAATTTTACTGCATGAATTTTCCACGAAGAAACATAAGATCCAGCCTACAAGGATTGTCCTCAACATGTGTGTGTATATAAATAGATACACAGAGAGAGAGAGAGAGAGAGAGAGAGAGAGAGAGAGAGTACTTACATCAAAGGTGTTCTCTTACACTCCCTAAGAAAACTATAGCTCACTATTGTTTGGTGCTGCAATAAAAGGCTAAAAAAACCATGAAATTTGGGAAGGAATTCACAGCACAAATGGTGCCTGAATGGCAAACAGCATACATGGATTACAATCAACTTAAATCCCTTTTGAAAGAAATCCAACGCTTCAAGCAAAGAACCAAGCCACCAGCAACCCCAGCTGGCCTTAAACGAAAGCTCACACTTTATAGAGCTTTTAGTGGCTTAACACAAAGATACAACCACCCCACAAGCCCATCATCAGCTTCTGATGACATTGAAAGCCAAGCCATTCTTGTCAATTCTGTGAACCATGGTGGCTCGCAAAGTTATCAAACTTCGTTTCTCATGAAGGTGGTGAATATGAATTGGTTTACTTTAGGAGACTTGATGATGAATTAAATAAAGTGGACAAGTTTTACAAGGCTAAAGTGGAGGAGGTGATGAAGGAAGCAGCTATGCTGAACAAGCAAATGGATGCTTTGATTGCTTTTAGGATCAAAGTGGAGAATCCTCAAGGTGGTTTTGATAGGTCTGTGGAGATGACTCGTCTTGCTTCTGATGTTGCTGCTTCAGCTGCTGCATTGGCTGCTTCTACACCAAAAGGGGCCAGAGCAAGCTTTAGTAAGTTTTTGAAGCTTTTTCATATGGTTGTTGTGTGTTTGGGAAAAAGTAATCAGTTTTTTTTTTCTTTTTTGTGTATTTTTTGCCTCAGTTTTAATTAAAAAAAACTTAAAATTAAATTTTTTGAAAATAAACTAACTTTTTTCTTATTATCTAACATCTAATAAATAAGTTATTGAAAATTACCATATACTAAATGTATATACATGTTGAAAAATTGCTAAAATTACTTTATCAGTTTTACTATAAAAATAAACGGTACAAGTTAACTTGACAATGAACTTGACTAATGCCCAAACAATAATAAATGATTTTTGAATTACTTTTTTTTTTTTTTTTGGTTAAAAAATTAATGCATTGTCAAGAGGCTTGTATCCTTTTCTTTTCTTTTCTTTTCTTTTTAAAGAGAATTAGGATTCAAATTCCATTCCTCCATTATTATTCTAACTATTAAACTATGGGGAAAAAATAAAGAGATTGATATATCAATTTGTATGATTATGTAATAAATTTTGTAATAAATTAGTCACGGACTTCACACATTGCACATGATAAAATTTTTAGGATACTCTCATTAAATTTATTTTTTTATTTTTTCATTTTGGACTAATTTAATAAATAGTAATGTAATTCATAATTATATTTTCATTTATTATAGGGACAATCACAAATGTAATATATATATATATACATATATATACTTCTACCATACCAAAATCAAAAAAAAAAAAAAAAAAAAAAAGCAAAAATTCAAAAGGTAAGTTAGCGAAAATATTGAAAATTTTTTTAATAAAAGTTATTTATAATATTTTGTGTATCATTAAAAATTATATAAAATTTGGAAATTATTCTTTTAGTTTTAAACAAATTTTCTCAAACCTAGTTTTTTGTACCATACAATCAAAAACACCGAGAAACATATCTAAAAAATTAATTAAACTCAAAAAAACTACAATTCAAAATTTAAAAAAAGGGAAAAATAAAATATTGAAACTTTTTTTCCTTAAAAAAAAAAAAAAAAAAAAAATCAAGAGTTACAATTCCAAAGGGGAAAAAAGTAGAGAAAAAAAAAATTAAGAGAAGAAGTATTATGTTAATGCTGTCATAATTTAATGTAACATGTGAAAAATAAATAGATAAATAAATAATTTTAAACACAAGTTTGAATTTGTTTTTTCTTAAAGATCTCAAAGAATACACTAATAAGATAAGAAAGACAGGGTTCACTCATCAAAGTGATTGTAGTGTGCACTTACTAAATAGTGGCATGTTATGACTATGTTTCACAAGTTTGATGTTCATAAAAGGCCAAACATATCAAAGTTTTTGTAAAAACTGATATCAATCAGTAGAACTTTGTAATAATAAACTAAATTTTCCATGAGCAAGAAGAGTACCCATGGCCATGGATGTGATTGAAGAGGGTCCGAGCAGTCATAGACCATCATCGGATGAATTAAGTGATGATAAAGATGACAAAGAGGATGAAATTGTCAACCCAAAGGTTCATAAACAGAAGCCAAATAACCTGAAGGCCACTAGACCAGCTCCTCTTGAAATACTTAGTCATGTGAAAATGAACAACACTCTAGAGACTCCTCGTTCAACCATTAAGGGCTTACTCAAGCACCCTGTGCAAACAGAGCTGAATTTTACCAGGGAAAATTTGAGAAAAGTTGAAGATCAACTTAAGCGAGCTTTTGTTGAATTTTACCAAAAGCTTAGGCTTCTAAAGAACTACAGGTACTAGATGGAAGTTCATTATTAAATTTGGTTGGGTTTGCCTGTCATTCTTTCAAATGGATGCAGTAAATCATTTTGCTTTGAATGATACAGCTTCCTGAATACACTGGCATTTTCAAAGATCATGAAGAAATATGATAAGGTATTTCCGTCCCCAAAAAAAAAAAAAAAAAAAAAAAAAAAAAAAAAAAATTGTATATAGTGTGCATTTGGATGAGAATGAGAACTTCGTTGATTTGCTTATTTGTTGAAAAGTTGGTTCAAGACTTCAAGTATAGTTGTATATAGAAAAAACTGTAAATAAACAAATACGTTAAGATACTAAAATCCTACTAGCAAACAGACACTACTCTTATTCCTAGGGTTTAGACATCAATTTTGGTTCTTACGTTTTGAGTTTAACATTGCAGATCACTTCAAGGAATGCATCAAAATCTTACATGAAAATGGTGGATAACTCCTACCTTGGAAGCTCTGATGAGGTAAAATTTCTCTATTCATTCTCAAAACAAATCAAACTTTAGGCTTTGCTTACAAAAGGGTTGCTATATCAAGTGCTTCCCATCTTATCTTCTTTCTTTTTTTTCTTTTTTTTTTTTGAGAAATAAACACACAAACACAAGAAAGGGGTTCTAACACAAAGACATATAACAAATTCCACTCAAAAACCATTGTAACTTTCCTTCAAATTTGATATGTCATTTTGTTCAGATTACCATACTTATGGAAAGGGTTGAAGCTACATTCATCAAACATTTCTCCAATTCTAACCGCACCAAAGGCATGAAAGTCTTAAGACCCCAGGCAATGAGAGAAAGACATAGGACAACATTTTCCACTGGTAAGATCTTTTATTTAGTATGAATTAAACTTCTTAACAGTGAATTGGGACCAATTCTGATATCAATTTCTTTCTCTTGAATTTGGTCTTTGTAAAAACTTCAGGTTTTTTGGCTGGCTGCTCTGTAGCTCTGATATTAGCCCTTATTTTAATTATTTGTGAACGTAATATCATGGATAAGCCAGAGGCAACAAAGTACATGGACAACATGTTTTCCCTTTACAGGTATATTTTTTCTTAAACTGAATTTCTAGGATTTTCTACTCTAGTATCATAATAAAGTATCATTTGTCCTAGAAGCTTAAACTAATAAACTAATAGAAAACGATGAATCTAATCATTATGTTAACATAACCGAACAAGAATTTCTAGTGTTAAGTTGTTTTAGCTGAATAAAAACAGATTCATGAGAAGAACACGACTTCCATTTCCAACAAAGGGGATATATAACTCTTTTGTTTCACATGTTGAACTCCCTGCAGCTTGTTTGGATTTAGAGTTCTACACATGATTATGTATGCTTCCAATATATACTTCTGGAGGCGATACCAAGTGAATTATTCCTTCATATTTGGATTCAAGCAAGGAACCGAGTTGGGGTATCGAGAAGTTCTCCTCCTCGGTTTTGGTCTTGCAGTGTTAGCACTAGCCATTGTGCTCTTAAACCTTGACATGGAGATGGATCAAAAAACAAAAGATTATGGAACATTCACCGAACTTCTGCCTCTGAACTTGGTTTTTGTAAGATTATTAAGCTTAATTGATGATTTCCACATTTAACCTCTGAATATATAGGCAGAACCTAACCCTTTCTTTCTCTGCAGTTTGTGTTCATCATATTATTCTGCCCATTTAACATCATGTATCGCTCAAATCGTTTCTTCTTCCTTACAAGTCTCTTTCACTGTATCTGTGCTCCTTTGTACAAGGTAAATATTGGTCAAGAACTCGTAATGCATAAGATCAGTAAGTAAAACTGGGGTGCTTGTGTATGAAGTATGAACATTTGTAAATTTTTTTCTATTGCAGGTGACACTCCCAGATTTCTTCTTGGCAGATCAATTCACTAGCCAGGTTCGTTAATTGGTTCATGTTGTTTATTAATTGCGCAAGAATGATACTATAACTACTACACATTTTACTATATAAAGCTACTAAGTTAAAAATTGATGTGTCAACTTTTGAAACACACAAAAAAAAACCATTTACTCATTAATGTATCACCAATCATATTCATTGATCATTTTATTCTAATTTTTGTTGCAGGTGCAAGCCTTGAGAAGTTTTGAGTTCTACATTTGTTACTATGTTTGGGGCGACTTCCAGCACAGAGAGAACAGGTGTGAAAAAAGCAAAGTATACGACACTTTCTTTTTCATTGTTGCAGTAATTCCATACTGGTCTCGATTCCTTCAGGTACCAAGACATTTCTTTGACTTAATAAGTTTAGGGATAAAAAAAGAAAAAAGAAATAAGGCACAATCATTATATTTATGGTATCATGTTGTAATTGGTGTATGCTAAAAGTGGTGTCAATGGTAAAATAATGTAAAAGTGATACTACACCAATTTTAACTTGACATCTAACTATTTATGAGAGTTTTGAAAAGTTTTATGAAAGCCTATTATGTCTCAAATATGAGTCTAAATCTTTTGTTCCACTTTTCCTGCTCTACTATATACTCCACAAATAAAAACATACCACATGTAAATCTAATTTAGGTTATTTATTTATTTATTTTAGGAAATTGAAATAATAGAAGGCATAAATTTAGTATTTAATAAATTAGATGGACATGTGGCATGTTTTTATTTATGGAGTATATAGTGGAACATGAATAGTGGGATAGAAGATTTGGACTCCTCAAATATTGCTCTTCTTCTTATGCTGCTACAAGTTGAACGATAATTGCTTGATGGACATACTTAATTCCCTTTTCACTTTTAGTGTCTCAGGCGCCTGTATGAAGAGAGAGATCCTATGCAAGGATATAATGGCATTAAATATTTTCTGACTATTGTGGCTGTTATCTTGAGGACTGCTAATGGTCCTGATAAGGTAATGGGTTGGAAATTATTAGCTGGGATTTTCTCAGCCATTGCAGCAATTGTTGCTACATACTGGGACCTTGTTATAGATTGGGGGCTTCTTCAACGTCGATGTAAGAACCGTTGGTTGAAAGACAAGCTATTAGTCCCTCACAAAAGTGTATATTTTGGAGCAATGGTAAGAGAAAAAAATAACTGTAGCATCTAAATAGCTTTTGATAGTTGTTATTTATTTTGAAAACTTAAAATAAACATAAAATATAATTAAAAATAAATAAAATATGCCCAAAAGATATATGTTAATCATTAACTATCTCAAACCCATCTGTCTCGTGTCTGTGTCAGTGTCCATGACTCCATGTGCATGCTTCTTAACACAGTAACACTACTAATTTTAACTTCATGACCATGCAGGTGTTAAATGTGTTGCTGAGGTTTGCATGGATGCAGACTGTATTGGGTTTCCAAGTGTCTTCCTTGCATAAAAATTCCTTAATGGCCATTGTAGCTAGCCTAGAGATCATTCGTCGTGGCATATGGAATTTCTTCAAGTAACAAAGATTTTATTAAGTCATTTTAGTACAAAAAGTTCCTTAATTTTTGTGATAAACATAAAATTTTAAGCATAATTGCTCAGATTGGAGAATGAACATTTGAACAATGTTGGCAAGTACCAAGCTTTCAAGTCTGTGCCACTACCCTTCAACTATGACGAAGATGAAGATAAAGATGAATAGGTTGTTTCAACTTCCTACATAAATAGGAGTAATATATTATATATAAGATCAAGGAAAATGAGGAAAGTTCAAATTATTCTAAAAACTACAACAGATTTTTTTTTTTTTTTTTCATGGGAGTTGTTGACAATTGAGATGGAGGCGCATTAATTTCTTTATAAAGGCAGTCCATGACCATGACAGTCTCACATGATGTATTTATGTTGATAATTTCAATTTTTATGTTACTTTTTCCTGAATAATAATAGATTTTAATCTTTCATTACAAGAACGCATAATTGTTGAAGTTTATCTAACCTTATAAAACAAGTTGTAACAAGAATTTTGCTTTTGTTACTAAGGTTGTTCTACACTACTATCAATGCATGCTTCCCTCAACACACTATGCCTACCTATAGGTCGATCTGGGTCGAGTTTGTGTCCAACCTGGACTCAATCTGACCACTTCAGGAAGGGAAAATCATAACCCGCAACTAACCCAAAATGAGTGTTAGATCTACCAGTTCGAGTCTCATCAGGTGTCAGATCTACATTTTTGAAGAACAGTGTGTTTCACTCTTGCTTATTTGATTTTTTTTTTCAATTTTTATTCCAATAATCTAATTTTTAATTTTTAAAAAATATGTTAAAATAAGCTACTTTTTAGCTTTTTGCCACAAATTTAATCTAAAAGTTACTAAAAAATAAAAATTATATCTTTTGATAAACACTATGCAAATAATCCATTTCCAAATACACAAATAATGAAAAAAAAAAAAATAGAAACAAAAGAATCTTATAATGTGATTTTGTTAAAATTATGGTTAAGTGATTAAATATAACTTATCATGATGTCAAAGAAAATAGGTTTTGAGTTCAATCATTCTCATTTATAATTTTAAAAATTCCACATTCAACTCTATTTATTAAGGGAGAGTTTAAGCTTCACACATGATGGAAGGTGTTAGAATTATGGTTGTCATAAAATTCACAATTTCCTAATATTTTAATCCACAAAATTGAAAATATCTAAGTTCAGTTCTTATTCTCCCATTCTGAAATCTTGCATTTCCTTTAATGCCAAACATGGTACCAAATTAAGTTCTGATACCTATGTAAACAAGACAATTATATTCATAATTCATTACAAGCCACCTCCTCACACAGCACGTCTCATCCAAACCAGCTCATAAAACTTGAAATTTTGTGTTTACAAATACATTGAGAGGGCTTTGGTAATTTTTATTTTATTTTTTAACACTCACCAATAAAGAAAAATTAAAGTGTTTCACCATGACTTGCAGATGATGGGAACTTTAAAGTGAAAACGAGAACAAAAATTATTAGTCATGTTCTTATATTTGCAGACCGTATGAGCATGATGCAATTTAAGTTCTTTCTTTGCTTGTTCATTGTTGCTTTTGCTTGTTTTTGACAAATGACAAGTTACAAGTGGAGAAGAAGAGGGAAGAGAACATGTTGGCTTCATGAATAAAAAGCTGTTTTTATTTATTAGGGGAAAAAATATCTCCTTCATTTATTAGGCAAGACCACTTAGGTAGTCTAAATTAGGGGATGATGATTCCAACTAAATTTAAGGCCAAAATATCATTTTGTTCCTAATATTTTGAAGTTATTGTCAATTTTGTTTATACATTTTGGTCGCAATCATTGGTCCATGTTATTTTCAACTTGCAGTCAATTTGGTCCCCACTGTCAATTCACTAACGGAAATTGACTACAAATTAAAAATAATAATGGTCACACAGTCCTCACACAGTCCCCTCCAAACTCACCCAACCAGAACCCAGCTGAACAAACATCACCAAAAAAACCCAAAAATGCTACCCAATCAAACCAAGGCCCAAACTCACTACCCAAACTTAAACCTCATGGCCCAAATACATGGTCCAATCAAATACAGCCCAAGAACCAACCCCATCACTCGCACTAACCAAAGCCTGACAACATAGTGCTTGACAATGACTGTGGGGATGTTGTAATACGTGAATTCCCATTATCCACTAGCCTCACAGTCATTGTGAAGCGGTATATTGTCAAGCATGAGCTTGGGGTAACACTGATGCCTGAAAATTGCTATTCACACTATTGTTGGTATGTTACTCTGTTACTTGTACTAATGGGGAAAACAATGTCCTAGCTCACTCTATTGATAAATGGGCTGTCCTTCGTAATTTGAAGAGAACTGTCAATTCACTACCGGAAATTGACTACAAATTAAAAATAATAATGACTAAATTGACTGCTATCAAAATGTGAGGACTACCTCCTCAGTCCTCAGTCCTCACACAGTCCCCTCCATACTCACCCAACCAGAATTCAGTTGAACAAACATCACCAAAAAAAAGAAAACCCCAAAAATGATGCCCAATCAAACCAAGGCCCAAACTCACTACCCAAACTTAAACCTCATGGCCCAAATACATGGTCCAATCAAATACAGCCCAAGAACCAACCCCATCACTCGCACTAAACAAAGCCTGACAACATAGTGCTTGACAATGACTATGGGGATGTTGTACTTGTAATACGTGAATTCCCATTATCCACTAGGGCCTCACAGTCATTGTCAAGCAGTACATTGTCAAGCATGAGCTTTGGGGTCACACTGATGCCTGAAAATTGCCATTCACACTCTATTGTTGGTATGTTACTCTGTTACTTGGACTAACGGGGAAAACAATGTCCTAGCTCACTCCATTGATAAATGGGCTGTCCTTCGTAATTTGAAGAGAACTGTTCCCATCCCCTCCCAATAAAAAAGAGCCTTCCCACATGCAGTTGGATCAACTCCCCAAGGTAAAGTTTGCCAACATTTGGACACATTAAACATAAGGCACTAATCTCTGGTCAAGCAAAACTTAGTCATGATCTTTCAAATAAGTCTGATTGCACTGTCCTTTTTCATAGGTGGGGTTCAAACCACATTCACCACTGTTCTATCACTTGAACCCCCAAGTTGATTTCACTCTCACCATAAATCAAGGTATTTTATGAATTTTCTTGCATTCTCTTCGAATCATAACATCCATCTACAAAACAGTTATTGATTTGCAAAACCTTTGAAACAGGACACGTAAAACATGAAAGAACCCCTCACCGAACACAAAGTTCGATAAATTTAAACAGCCATATGGAAGCACAGTAGAATACTAAAAAAAATTTCCTGCCTTTATAAGCGCAAATAGGATCCCAACCCCAGGTAGGAAAAGGTGCTTGGCAGATCATTCTTAAATCCCAATGGCCAAGATTTTTGAAGAAAAAACCATGTTAAAAATGCATAACTAGACAATCACAACAAGCACTTCCTCATCATCACAATCAACAAAAGCATCAATCCAAATTTACCAGATAACATTAATTTGGAGATCATGATCCATGCAAAGAAAACATAAAAAAGCACTAATGCACAGTCCAATTTCCTGAATATCTAAGAACTTTGCAGTTGACCAGTAGAATAACCTTTATATAATTTCATTTTCAACTTTTCATATATAAGAAAACCTCATGAGCACAATCTGTCAGTCTGTGCTGCACACAGCATGCATTAAAATATGCAAGCTTAATTTCAACCTAAAAACGAGAATATCAAAAGGGGGAGTTTTTTCATTAAAAAAAATTGTACTGATAAAATCTGAAAATTCGGAACAGACTGAAAAATTTATCTTACAATTGTAATCTAGATAATTCTAGAACAGTGCCCTGGACAGCATCAGTAAACAAGATGCAGGAAGTGGCAGGAAATGAGGACATCAACTTATCGAACTTTGAAAATCAATAGCAAATTTATATGAAACAAAATACAGTATCACTGAAGAAAAATACTGATTATACCCCATTGTTAACACAGGTCAAATAACCAATTTGAAGCAAACAAATAAAATTGAAGCAATGCAAGGAACACTAATCTATGGCAAAAGACCAGGAATTTGTTCAGGGTGAGGATTCACATGGAAAGCATTAATCCTATGGGCGTGGTTAAAATACTAATCTCCACTAAGCGAAAGTATAATATTCAACCAGGTTACCTAAACGTCTGCATAGACACAATAAAAGCATCAAGAAACAGGTGAATGTGTTAAAAATACAAAATAAATGTCCACATCAAGCAAAGATATTGATCTTACACCCATTGTTAACACGTGTTGACTTAGCAGTTGTGAACAAGCATGTTGAACTGAAATGGTACAATGGACACACAACTCCCACATAAAGGGAAGGATCAAAAAAGGTTCCAACACACTAAAATACAAAATAGTCTCCACTAACAAGTAGGATAAGTCTGCACTCACGGAAAGAATTAGACACAGTATGAGCATGGTGAAAGTACTAAACATCTAAACAACTAACAGTAAATCAAGAAATTGCACAACAACATGCCAATGAACATTAGAAGGGCATCAAGTAAGAAACATTTGAAGCGTATCTAAGCACGGAATAGGGAAATTTAGGGACAAGCCATGGAAAGGGAAAACCTTTACAATTCCATAGGTGTCTACCTCAATAGTGTTACCTGGTCTCCTTTACGAGGAGAACAAGGTTTGAATCCCGCTCCCCAACTTGTTGTAACAAATAAATTATAGTAAAATAAATAAATAAAAAACCATCAATTAAATTCAACCAAGACCAATGCAACACAAAAGGTGTCATCTAAGGAACTGTACTTAAGTTTTGCTCTCATAGAAATTGATTCACCAAAATGTACTTACCCAACAAAACCTAGTAGTAACACCGTTTTCATTATCTACTCGAAAATACCAACATAATGAGAAACATAATCAACAAAGTGAAGTTAACTAAAAAACTTCCATTTATCAAGACTTCCTTAATTGCCTCAAATCATGTCTTTTGAGTTCTAAAACAGAATCAAAAAGGCAACTAACCCCATCAAATTATCAATTAGAAGCGGTTTCTTTCTCTTTTGCCTTCTCAACATTATAAAAATCCGACCATTACCAACACCCGAAAAATCATAAATTTGTAAATACCAACATAAGAACCTAATCAACAAAGAAAAAAGTTGGCTAAAAAAACACTTCCCATTTATCAAGATTTCCTTAATTGCCTCTAACCAGGCCTCCATATCCCGAAACAAAAAATTCCGAAAAATCATGTCTTTTGTACTTTTATCACCGCGGCTCATACCCCGCACAAAATAGCAGCCCAAAAAAAACTACTAAATTTTGAGTTCTAAAACAGAATCAAAAAGCAAACTAACCTCATCAAATTATATCAATTAGAAGCAACTTCTACTTTCTCTTTCTCTTTCTCGTTCTCCAATTCCTTGAGGACTTCTTCCTTGGCCTTCTTCTCGGCTCGGATTATCGGCTCGTAGTAATCGGCGTGAGCTTCCATACACCTGGTCAACGCGGTGGTGATCTCGGCGCACTTGTCCACAATGTCCTCCTTGCTCTTCTCCGCCTCTTCGATGCACTTCTCCCAAGCTACGAAGCTGTCCTTGCACCCACCGCCTTTCATGAACAAGCAAAATCCACACTCTCCTTCTTCTTCGTCTTCGTCTCCTTCATCTCCACCTCCTTCTTCGTCTTTGTTTTCGACAGTATCAGAATCCTTCGCCGATTGATTCGAATCTTCCAGAGCTTTCTCTTTCTCTTTGTCTTGGTCTAGGGTTTTGGGGGTTTTGGAATCGGAATCGGACATTTTAGGGTTTGGTGAGTTAGAATCGGAGGGAATCGGTGAGTTGGGAGACGAGTCAACGTTGGTGTGAGTTTGTTGTTGTTGTTCGCTAGGGATTGATGAGGAAACGCCTCCCATGGCTTCTTGCTTTTGCTTAAACCTCCTAAAAACCCCACTTCCAAATATGCCTTTCTTATTTTTAATATACTACTATTTTTTTCAAAAGCTCATATATATATATATATATATATATATATTTTTTTTTTTTTTCTTTTCAAACTCAAACTCTTTTTTCAATTACTATTTTTTAGTAAATCCTTTTATATATATATTAAAAAACTTGAACTCTTATTTTTATTTCGCATCAATAAAAATTTTCCAGTAAAAAGTTAAATAAACTATTCTCAGACTGAAAAATATGTATATTCATCTTATCTTGAGTTGGGTCAAATAAGTTGGATTAAGTATGGATTTTGTCTAACAATGAACATCTAAAACTAAAATTTAGATACTTCTAATATTTAACCGTTAATAAGTGATAAGAGTCTTGTAGTTCAAGATATTTGTCATATATTTTAGCATTTTTATTTTTTTTATTATAGAAATCAGTTTTTAAATAAATAAGATAATTTAGTAATTTATATTGATAATTAGGTCATTCAGCTACCTACTCTAAAAGAATAAAACCCAAACCCTTTTAAACCTTAGCAAATTTAAAAGTGTGAACCCAAATCCACCGTAAACCCTGCTTTCTAGAAAATTCCAAATTCTTACTATTTGAGTTATATATAAAAATTAAAAAAATTAAAAAATCATCACTGGTTTCCCAAAAAAGAAAAGAAAAAAATTCATCACCAGTTCACCACTAAAGCTACATTCAATCAATTTTTTTTTAAAGATATATCTGATAAAAATTAAATCTTCTATAACAAAAATCTTAGTGATAGAAATAAAGCTTATTACTAATAGTTGATGAGGAATATTATATTATTTAGAATTGTAGTTTTAAAAGGAAATTGCAATTTGTATCATGGTCAGTAAAAAAAAAAAAAAGAGTCCTACTGAAATAAATAAATTTAATGGACAAGGACAACCAGTAGAAATTTATTTGAGAGAGTCATTTAAAACGTGGTTTGTTCAGAGCGTCACGCAAGACTGTTTTTTCTTGAGGCGAAAGTCATTACACGTGGTTTAATCCTAGCCGTTAATCATGTGGGCCGTCAAATTCCAGCCCAATTCCATTTCCCATCACGTAAGGCCTGCTAGGCCTCATGAAATCATCGTCAAAAGCAATGGCATGGAATTTGCCTCTTGAGTCTTGAGTCAAGACCTTGGTGCTCTATAAATGGATGTATCCAAAATTTTGATGTGATGCTTAAGAGACTGTTTAAGTGTTTTAGTGCAATGGATCTAAACTGTACATGTGGGTACAATGTTCTAGTACACTAACCCATTCATGTGTCATTATCTTAATGGGTTCAGTGCACTAGAGCACTGGACGCAAGCCAAGTCCTTTATAATAATATGTTTTAGTTGCGTGAAATGAATTAAAAATTTGTTGGATAAATTCAAATTTTGATTATGCTTAGTCTAGTACTTTGAAAGGGGAAAAAAATTGTCGCAAAAAGTGAGGGAAGGGAAGGGGGATTCAAATCCTAGTTTTTCTCATAAGAGAGACTAGATTATGTCATTGAGTTACAAAACTCTTGTTATTTGTCCAATACTTAACAATGAAGATCTTCTCTATCAAGCTTGGGTATTATATCTATATGATCAAATGCAAGAGCATAATCTACGACATATCCATTGGATTAGCCCTCTCTCTCATGTATATATCTGTTATGTGCTTGAGTATGTGTGTGACAATTTGAGCCTATTAAGCAAAAGCAAATGATGATTTGCAACTAATGGTAGGTTTTACTAATTAATTTAATCTATAACAGTTTTATTCTGTATCCAATTTGGATTTCAGAGTGCTTCAAATTTATCAACACCTAATATAATTTGTATGTGTTTCTATTGTTGAAGAAGTGGTTTCGCACCTTTTAACTCTTTGAATAGCTAGGAAGTTAGTTTTGCAAGAAAAGAGCAGAATGTTGTCGCCCACAATTTAGTTCAATGGGCTTTCTTTTGTATAGATCAGGGCCCATTTCCATCTTCTATGCCCTTATTAGTTGAGTTTGGGCTTTGTAATCTTAGTTTTTTGAAATAATAGTATTTATTCAACCAAAAAAAAAGCATGCACCATGACAATGGAATAGAATTTTATACTAATGAATAGAACTTGTGTGCATTCTCTGTGCTACAGGCCTTGCGATGAATCGTAACAACTTTGAAGCATTTTCTTTTTTTTTTGGCTGTACTTTGAAGCAATTTTCTTAACCATAAGAGTACGGGACATGAAATTTTCTTAATTATCTTTTCAAGGTCATCAAAGAATGAAGTGACTTACTTTTGTTCTTTTTTTTTTTTGAGAAAGAAGTGACTTAACTTCTCAGCAAAAAAAGAAGTAACTTAACATGTGCTAGTCCAGCATTCAGATTGGCTAAGAACCACAGATCATACTGGCTTTTATGGCTTGTTCCTCCTCCAAGTTGACCAGCATATATGATGGGCTTTTTGCCCATCATGGAAGGTTGAAGGTTTGCTGTGTACATATCGAGATATCAAAGACTTTATGAAGCTTATCAAGACTAGAGATCATCCTCAAAGCAAGGTGTTTGTATCATAGCCTTGGTGCACAATTGTGTGTTTATTTGTGTTGATGCTCAATCATCCTTGTCATCATCGTCGTCGTCATCATCATCATCATTGTCAGTCTCATAATAACTGAAAGGAAGTGGGACTGACTTGAATGCGCGGTACTTGCCCACATTGTTTAAGTGCTCGTTTTCCAACCTGATTGAATAAACAACCCAAGGTTCAAGCACACCCTATTATTAATTTCTGCTGTAACAAATGGCTAGAGGACTAATAAATCTAATACGTGCAGTCATCATATGTTGCACAAAATCTTGACAGACTGATAGAGTAGACATTTGCTTAATAGGTTTTGAAACCACAACTCACTCTCTATCCTATTCTTACAGGGAGAGGAGTTGCAATTTGAGCTCAAATTTACTAGCAAGATAGTGGTTCATTCAATCTCTTTGCTTTAATGATCACAATTCTTATTTGTGTTTTGTGCCTGATGCAGCAAGAATTGGCAGGATGTTAGTAGAACTGTACAGAACAAAAGCATACCCAACAAGCATTCATCCTGATTTAAGAAAAAGGCACAATACCTGAAGAAGCTCCAAATGCCACGACGGATAATCTCTAGGCAGGAAAAGATGGTTATTATGGTCATCTTATGAAGGGAACGCAATCTGAATTCTAACACCAATTGCATCCATGCAAATCGCAGTACTATATTCAAGACCTGCAATGAAAGCCCACAAACAAATTGGATTAATAGGACAAATAATTTTCATGTCTCTCACAGCCAGTCACTGAACCATACCATAGCTGCAAAGTAGACACTCTTGTGTGAAACTACAAGTTTATCTCTCAAATATTTGTTCTTTGATTGCCTTCGCAGAAGCCCCCAGTCTATGACAATATCCCAATATGTATTTATTAGTGCTGCAACAGAGGAGCTGACTAAAGCTAACACCATCCAGGCCATTCCCTTCTTTAGTTCAAAAGCTGTCCTTATAATAACTGCAACAATGGTCGAGAAGTACTTCAAACCATTGTACACATGCATTGCATCTTTGTCTTCACACAACCGACGAATGCACTACAAATTAACAAATACTTTCCATCAGTATGCTTAACTTTTTTTGAATGCTTAAATGTTTACTAAAAGATTTGTTTTACTTTTGTTAAAAGAAGGATGAGTATTTAGTCCTGCAATGGGGATGGATGCATGACCAGAGTAGGAAATTGGATGTAGAGCAAATGCAGTGTCTGAATGGATCATATTTGCGAGCTCATTCCTAACAAGGGGAGCAAAATCCTCTTAATGTTCTCCATGATCTCTGTTTGTGAGTCACTAGAAATGAAATGATACATGCTTGAATGGAAACATGATAGATGCAATTATAATTGCAACACCTTTTTAGTATAAATCTGGACAGTCAGATGGTACAAATCAATACATGATATATGTGGATGAACCAAAGGTCAAGTGTAGTGCTAGCCAAACAGCAAGCCATCCACTGTTAAGGACTAGCAAGAACTCATTTTTGAAACCCATGACACAAAGGTAGTTTTAGCGGTGCTAGCTGAACAGAGACATGAGCACGCTGTGTCGATGCATGGCATTTCTGTATTCAGAAATTCTTATCTGATCTATTCAGAGAATTACCCAAGTATGCCAGGGATAAATAGTGTTGAAAGGAACACTGTGGAAATTAGTTAAGTTTAGAACTATGGGTTTCCATCTCAGATACAATTCCACCATGCATCATAATTAGTATATACTTAAAAGTCAACACACAGAAAAGAACAGGTTTATTTATACCTGCAGGAACCGCAGCCAATACGGTATTACAGCAACAATGAAATAGAAGGTATTGTAGACACCATGACTAAGACACTTGCTTTGCCTCCTTGAGTACACTCCCAAACTATAGTAGCAAATGTATAACTCAAAACTCCGAAAGGCCGGGACCTGAGGTCAAACAGCAGCAAACAGCATAACAATAATACAAAGTCATAGATCCTTTAGTTATTGCAGCCATTAAAATGAATGAGAATATCAAACCTGGCTTGTAAGCTGGTCTGCCAAGAAAAAATCTGGTAGAGTAACCTGCAAAGAAAGACGATAAAAAATGGTATCTAATTCATCTTAACAATGTTATCTAGTTATTGACATTCCATTACCTGGTAGAGAGGAGCACAGATACAGCGGAAAATACATTTAATGAAGAAGAAACGACTTGAACGGTATAAAATGTTAAGAGGGCAGAAGGTGATGACAAGCACAAACTGCAAACAGAAAGATTGGAGTTAATTTGGAAATTTTAAACTATGCATGGCACAAGGCTAAACTTCAGTGAGAAAAGAAAATAAGCTATATCAGCAGTTAAATAAACTCAAGTTTAAAGCACTCTAGAAGAGAAAAATTTTCTACTTTAAAAAATCTTACAATAACCAACACCAGAGGAACCAGTTCAGTGATTGTCTTGTAGTCTCGAGTACTTGAGTCCGTGTCCAGCTGCAAGTTTGCTAGGAAACCGGCTGATGCAAGTACTGCAAGACCAGTGCTGAGGAGAAAAACTTCTCGATAGCCCAACTCAGTTCCTCGCTTGAAACCAAATATAAATGGATAGTTGACCCGATAACGTCTCCAGAAGTATATGTTGGCTGCATACATGAGCATATGTAGCACAATATATGCAAATAAACTGCAATGAAATTAGCTTATGTCAAAGAGGAAACAAAGGCTGAACCATAAAGTTGGAAGGGTGATTTATAAGTGCAAACTCATGGATAAGTAAATAGAAGTTTCAGGAAGGTCCTTGGTTACGTGTATAGTGGGAAAATGTTTTCCATGTACTGGGTGCCCTCCTCGTTATCCATAAGATTATGAGCTTCTATTATTAAAACAATAGCAACCAAAAGAGCAATTGAGCAACCCAAAAAGAAACCTACAATTATCAAGAAAAAAAAAGGTTGATTAATGCAGGCATCAGAACCACTGCTACAAGTTATCCTCACAAAAGCATTGAAAATAACAAAATGTGAAAGCCATGGTATAAAGAATTGAAGCAATTTAGGTTGAATTAGTTCTGATAATTGATTAGTGGAAGGAAAAAAAAAGTGTTTATCATGTACCTGAAAAAAATGTTACTCTATGCCTTTCTCTTTTAGCTTTTGGTCTCAATAACTTCATACCTTCTCTACGATTTGATTTTGAAAAGTTCTTGATGAATGTAGTCTCCACCTTCTCCAGGAGACCAGTAACCTACAATTAACAAAGTGATCCAACTAGTTCACAGTAAAATATGGTTAAAAGAATATGATTTGACTGTCTATGGTATCACACCAAGACACTAGCTTACATATTTGGCACCTTCAATATGGTCATATTCTGAGTCAAAGTAAATTAGTATTTGAACTTTTGAATGTGGATGTGGATAGGTAAACAGTATTTGTGCAAGAAATTCTAACTGATGGTAAACCAACATGTAGCAATTTGTTTCTCTAAAGCATTCCATTATAAACGGTCTTTTGAAGAATATAAAAGTTTCGTGTTGGTTGTGTTCATAGTTTGCCCCCACCCGGAACCAATCTATGTTTAACCAAAGTTGAGATTGCTAGCAAGACCAAAATCAGGTAAACCTCTTCATTCATTAATTCAATGTATTTATAGGTAAGTTCATTTTTTTTTTTAATATCGAATAATTAAGAATAGGCAAAAAACTTAAATCTAAGAAACCATTCATGCAGACAGGGAGCAAATATAAAGAGACTAGCCCTAGTTCTGTAATCAAGGAATTTTATGTGTTTTTCAAACCCAACCATCTCAGATTTGAAGAGTTCTCTTAGAAATTTTGTTTATTATACTAGACTCATGAATTTTATTGAATGATTACTCTCCAGGCATGGCTTGAAGTGTCAAATGTGTTTTTGATATTGTCACTCAATGAATTATGGAATATCTGTGGCATATGCACTTTTCATAATACATACATGTATATAATCTTATGTATGATTCACCAATATTATGATTGAATGTAAATAGATAAAAGAAACCTCATCAGAATTGCCAAGGTAAGAGTTGTCCACTATTCTCATGTATAATCTGGCAGCTCTCCTTGTTGTGATCTACATATGTTAAACATTCCTCATTAGAATACAATTATATCAAAATGAAATTTCTATAATTTTTATTTGACTAACTTATATAAGAGTATGCAACTCAGGAATCTAAAGAACAATATACTTGTTAAGTGTGCATCTGACCTTTTCATACTTTTTCATGATCTTGGAAAATGCTGCAAGATTCATAAAGCTGGTCCGTCCATTTGCAAAAGTGAATAAGCACAAAATAATTAAATGACATAAAAAGCAAGACCTTGTCTTATGCAGATTGCAGACACTCATTTACAGTTGATCACCTGTAGTGCTTTAGTAGACGGAGCTTGTGGTAAAATTCAACGAACACATGTCTCAGTCGTTCTTCAACTTTTCTCAGCTCCTCTTTATTAAAACTCAAGTCCTCTTCTTTGGAATCCTTGAAAACACCTTTTATGGTTGAAATTGGAGATTCAAGCGTATTGTTAATCTTCACGTGCTCAAGAATTTTTAGGGGATCTTCTTTGTAGTCATCCCTGTTCACCTCCTCCCTGTGATCACAACCACAACCGGCGGTGCTAACTGAATTGACTTCTGGACCAGCAGTAGACTCTTCTTGTTGATGATCATCATTTGTATCTACTTCAGGTATCAAACCCACATACTCCCTTCCTGCACATTTGGTGAGCAATCATATATTTGAAGGATTAATAGATACTTTAGCAGATGATTATTACTCAATTGAACTCAGAGACTCATATCCATATGCATCATTCCTACACGATTGGCAGTAAATCATATAATAGATATGACATGGCCTCCATTCTTCAATCAAGCTATCTATGACTTGATTCCAAAACTAGTGCACCAGTTTTGTAGGATATGGAGCAAACAATAAAGAACCAACAAGCTGCTTATTAAATATCCTGAATAAAGTACATTCCAAAGCTCTTGTGACCTAGTTAAACTTGTATACTAATTTCACTGCTTCCTGAAAATGGACTGAGTATTACTTGTCAAAAATACTCTAAAAACCTTCCCAAATTATTAAACAATTACCACTTAAAGCTTGATAGCATTCTTTAAATGATATGAGGCGATGAAAAGTTGCAAATGCATTTCATTTTTGTACTAGGGTGCAATGGCAAGTGTCTTCCACCAAAAGCGACCAGTCGCAAGTTCAAGCTAGAAATCAGCCTCTACAAAAAAGAGTGGTGGTTAAGGCTATCTACCAATTACTTGATCACCTCTCCTAGACCCCTCAAAGCTTATGCATTGAGTACAACCTTTTTTTATTTTTTTATTTTTTTAAGTTATAGAGTTACACATGCACCCAATAAGTCTTGAACATATGACCAGAGGCTCCAATTGTATTAAGTGTCATTCTACAATCTTCTACCACTGTTATAATTACCCACTTGGATGCATGTATTCCTTATATATATATATATATATATATATAAAAGTTCAAAACATACCGTCTGATCTTCAAAGAGACATTGGAAAGATAACATCTCTTTAGTCCTGCGTTTACCTGGATTCCTGTCTCTGCTGCAAGTAGTGCTTGTTGGGGGCATCTTCGAAGAGACATTGGAAAGATAACATCCCTTAAGACTAGAGCCATTGAGCTCAGGGTTTTCCACCTTTACCCGCAATGCAATGAAAGCATCCATTTGTTTATTCAAGACAGCAGCTTCATGCATCAGTGCCTCCACCTTGTCCTTGTAAAAATTACAGACCTTGTTGAGCTCTTCATCAAGTTTTCTGAAAAACATTACCTCAACCTCTCCTCCTTCTTCAGACTGCCTTAAGAACTTGGTCTTGTAAATCTGTCCGGAACCATCATGCTGCAATGTGTTAACATCTATAACTTGGTCCTCGATATCTCCCTTACTCGGAAGATTGCTAGCTTCTTTGTGTAGACCACTGAAGGTCTTGTCCAATGTTGGTTTCTTCTGTGAGGCCTTATTGTGTGTTGCAGGATGCTTAGTCTGCTTGTAACCCCTTACCTCTCTTAGTATTCTTTTTAGTCCATTATAATCCATATACGCTTCTGTCCACTCCGGCACCATTTGTTTCTTGAACTCTTTCCCAAACTTCATCTTGACCCTTCTATGTTAGTATAGTTTATATATTCTTTTCTCCTTTCACAAGACTTATTTTATAATCTCTCTTGTAAACTACCAAAAACCGCTTTAAGCTAAACAAGTTACAAACTGAGAATCAGAGTATAGTCCTTCATAATAAAAACCTGGGAATTTAGAAGTGTTACTAGCGTATCAGCAAGAACATAAAAAAAAAAAAGTGTATAATCTAACCAAAGAAGAAAAATAAATAATTGCACAAAGAAAGAACAAGTAGAATCTAGCCAAAGCTAAAATGGGTAGAATTCACTTCTAAGTTCTAACATCAATATAAACATATATAAATGTCAATCAAATTCAATAATTACAATAAGTGGGAGTGGAGGATTTGAACTAGGTTCTAGGAGACCAGACAATAGCACTGAGCTACAAGGCTCTTAGCATATATAAATGGCAATCAAGAATTCATAAATAATCACGAATAGTTTTTTTTTAAACAGAGGTAGATAATGGGGAGAGAGATGTGGGGTTCAAACCACAGACATGAAATATCACAAAGAATGCCATTGCCACTAGTTTATCTCATGTACCCACTAATAGTTATCAAAAGTATACAATTGTTTATAGTTTTATAAACACCAATGCAAGAATTGAAATGTAGACATGTTGAACTCTAATCATCAAAGAAACCAAGAAATTTAGATAGATAGAATGCAAAAGTACCTTTTTTTTTACAGCTGGGTATTTCTTGTTTTTTGGTGATGTCTTCTCAACAAAGAAAGCATATTTGAAAACTGAAAGGTCTCAGCCTCAGTTCCTATGTGTCCATTTATACACAGTACACACACACACACCACTGCTACATTGCTTACTAAGTCCAGTTAGTTATGCTTAAACAATCAGGTGCACCCGAGTACACTGCACTCACTTTGTCTCCACCAATCAGCCACTTGGTTTCTGCACTGGGTCAATACAACTTTGCATACGATTGGTTAGTACAGATTGCACTCTGTGGCCTAGGGAGTAGTGTATTTGGTCTTTATAGTTTTTGCTTTGCGGTGGAGCACTGCATGATCCACCAGTGGTGTGACACGTGTCCTTCTTCAAGGTTAGCTTGGAATTTGAGACGTTTATGCGTAACGTAACTGACTCCTGCAATTTTTGACACAAATTCTTTTACGTGCATTATTATAAGTCAGTTGGTATTATCTTTAGCCGTTGATTAAACATTCTTTGCCTGAACTTATTTGACATGAAGCCTTTTTTTTCTTTTTTTTTGATAGGGACATGAAGCCTTTTAGAGGCCTTGCGTATTGAGCTGGGATGCTATATGATCAAGTGGGAGATCAGTGTATAAATCTAAATATCCAATTGTCAAAACCATCCAAAGGCAGTGCATGATGAATTTTCCAACTATGTTATTTAAAAATAAAAAGTAAATTGTAAATGACACCCTTAAAGTTTTGGGGTGTTTAAATTTTACACCTTAAAATTTCAGAATTTGGATTTTACCTTTTGAAATTTAGGAATATTTGGATTTTACACCCTAATATTTCAGAATTTAGATTTTACCTCCTAAATTTTAGGAGTTTTTGGAATTTAGTCCTTAAACTTTGAAAATATTTTAATTTTACAGTCTAAAGTTTCAAAATTTTTGGTGTAAAAAATCCAAACACCCCTAAAATTTAGGAAGTAAAATCCAAATTAAAAAATGTCAAAGTATAAAATCCAAACACCTCCAAACTTTAGGGGGTAAATTCCAAATTCTGAAACTTTAGAATATAAAATCCAAAATTTTCCAAACTTTAAGGGTGTAATTTACAATTTACCCAAAACAAAAACATAAGTATAATACCTAGGGTTTAGGCATTTAAAATTATAAGATAAATTATCAAACTTGTGACCATTAGAGTTTTTTTTTTGTTGATGAAAATGAGCAAGAATTATCTCCTACATCCACCAGATGCAACAACTCTCTGGCAATACATGGATCCCACATCTATATAAAACCCACATGTTATGAGAGGACTATTGTATAAGGATAATTGTAGTATACATCAATAATATTTCATGGATTTCTCACAGTTGGTGCAGATCAAATACTTGTGAATCCCACATTTTGTAATATATTAGTTGCATACCACCAGATGCCCAAGATATTCACTTTGAAGATAAAATCATGAGCATCGCATGAGGTGCAAGTGTTACCGAGACTCAAGGCCATTGGCAAGCATATTTTGAGAATAGTTGGAATGCATTAATTGATCCACTAGACATTGTTGATTCTCATTGAACCTTTTGAAGTTACCAATTCTCAACCAAATTAGTTAACCTACTACAATGGCTGATATTCCAAACATTTTTTGTTACGTCTCTTGCTTATCGCCTACTTCCCAAATAGAGAGAACCTGCTTCCTAGTTAATACATCTTTTGTTCAAAATATTGCCATGGTTCAACATTTCAATTTTGGCTATAGTGCATGATCTAGTAGTACTATGTTCACATCGATGCCTTTCTGATTCCAAGTTTGCAGGCATTCATTGCCATCGTCAACTGTACAACCACCTGCTTCTCCAGAACTCAACTGAAAACTTGAACAAATCTAATCACACAATATGATTATTAATTTGGCTAAACAAAAGTGTTTGTAATCCCCTTCAAGTATGCTGATTTTTTATTTTATTTCATCCAAAAAAATAAAATCGCGAGAATGGGTAGTTTATACCTAGGTTTGAAAACATTTGACAATGAAACTGACATTTTTTAGATGATAGATATAGCTTTTCAGCATTTGAAAAGAGAAGCCTCCAATTTTTAGTTGATCTTGTGCCTTAACAGCCTGATTGGGATTGTTACAGTGAATTCAAAAAAAAAAACCAAAAGAATTTCAAGCAATTTTATGATAATTACCAAATTTACAACTTAAAAAATTAAACCCTTTTCTACCAGGGGAAAGCTGTACATTTCAATACTCTGCATTTCTGCTTGTATATCTCCCAGTTTGCAAAGAACCCTTCTAACCTATTTAAACAATTAAATTATCCACATTCCCAAATTCAATGAATGATGTTTTCACACTAATAAACATTTAGTAGAAAATCATACTGGTGGGAAAAAGAGCAAGCTTGATAAAAACCTGCATTCCTACAAGAAAGAGGCAATATAAACTCCAACAACTTCATGAAAATTGGTTGAAGACTGAAAAATTTGTGAGTCCACCAAGGTTTGATACTTCAAAGAATTTGATCATCGGGTTGAGTCATTTTGCTCATCGACACTTTCCCTATTTCCACTGCAACAAAAGAAGTGTGGCAACTTGATCCAACCACAGCTCCTGTGAAAGGAGCGTTGTAAATTGTACAAACGATACATTAATATAAAGATAAAATTATTTATTGGGACCACGTAAGTACATATATTCAATTTTTGAAGCAGGTGTCATAACTCATAAGTGTTTGGTTTAATACATGCATGAGGTGGAGGACACATAAAACTTTAGCTTTTTACTATGCATGTACTGTTGTTATGTTTGAACTATTGTATTAGTAACTTCAGTCATAGAGGATGCACTATGCTCTCTTTGTAATAAATCCATTCAAATTCATTCCTTCATATAAGGTTTTCAAGAAATGACTGAATCTTAGTTCATGGCATTATTATTTACAATCCCTCTCTTTCTTTTGCAAACCCTTAAGGCTCTGCTTCTCTTTAAAAATGAAGCAAAACCTCCCTAATTAAATTATTTGTCACCTCACTAAGACTTCATTGGATGAGCTTATTTTCACCTTAAAAGAGAATATATAGCTTTTCAAAACATAACCTTTTTGAAGGTACAGTTGTACTTTTACACAATAAACAAAATAAGACGATGAAGGCTAATAATTCATCTACCACAGAGACTTCACATCTGAAGATAGTGAACCAAATCAGGCTAAAAAATGAACAAAGCAACCTAAAATGTTCCTTAGAGAAAATCAAGACTTAAGTAAAAGACAAACTGCCAAGCTATAGTTTTAAAACATCAAAAGCATAGAAATCATAACTAGAACCCAATTTCCCAGGAAGATTCACTTGTTTGTCTGACAAAAACAAAAATAACACAAACATTAGCCTATTTTCATCATGAATTTTTTTTTTTTTTTTAATCAGGTGAACAGTGCTTCTCTCTTCCTCATGAAACATATGTCCAAAACAGTATTGGCAAAACACACCCAAAAAAAAAATGATAATGGCCAGATACTTACTTGCATCGCATTATTACAGGAATAGGTTTTAAAGCCTTTGGTCAATTTCTTATGCCTCTTTTATGGGGAGAAACCTGAATGATAGACAACGACTTTTAAGAATCACTTTCATACAAAGCATTCCTTATCCAAAATATCTACACATAAACAAACCTACCACCTTTAAGGACCAAAACAAATGAAGACAAACACAGTTAAAGGGCATGTCCAATAGGCAAGCCAGAATAAAATAATTGCTAAAAAGGAAAACTATATCAAGAGATAAATCATTGTTTCCAAGAAACATTTAGATAATCCCTACCCAAAAATCAAATGCCCCTATATGTGCAAAATATTGAGCCAATGAAATAAGATGTTGCCCAAAAATATTGTCAAGACATTTTATTTAGCAAATATTTTCTCTTTGATACATGTTTAAGTGGGGAGAGGGGATTCAAACCCTGAAATTCTTTGTTGGAAACATCATGCTATGACATTAAGCTACAAAGCTCTCAGTGATTTTATTTAGCAAATATTAAATAGTCTCAACAAAAAAATTATTTAAAAAAAAAAAAAGAGGAGGAACTTATGTTTTCAAGTGCCAATACTTCCTTAAACACACAGAAATACAACAACATATATTATAAATTTTCAATATGGAAAAAATCATACAGATATTGTTAAAAAAACATTAATCTTAAAAGAAAACATTCATGAAACAATTAAAATCAGAAAAGCACAACAGACAAAGCTTGTAATTAAACATTATCACCTATTCTGAGGGAACATTTTAAAACATTGAAGTCATATCACTACTTAATAGAATTGTTGCTCTTGAAACACATTTAAGTAAGCCAAATGGAAAATGAACCTCATGAGTCATGTCCTATTATATCCTAGTTCATAACAGCTCCTCTCACTCACACCCAGTAATAACAATCCAAAGACTACTAATTCAGCACACAAAAATAATCCCTCATATGGATGAACCCAAATCAATATGAAATTTTGTCCTCGGTCTAAAGATGAAGCTATTAGTAATAAGCAATATTAGTACCAAACTACCAAAAACCCTTAAACTTCAATAGTAAAACCCTATACCCCACACACAACCATACTCAAGACAATCCACCAAACCCAGAGCACCAAATATATATATTAAAAAAAAGTGAAGAACTAAAGTCAATAGGTACCTTCCTCTTGGGGACAGCCATAAGCTCCATAGATCTACCATAAGAAAAACTTGGAAACTCAAATCCAAACCCAATGATGTTGTTGTTTTGTTTTTTATCAAACTCAGGCAAAACAAATAGTGGAGATGTGACCCCTCAGCCAATGGCTCAATCCAATGGTGGAGGAAGAGCCATGACATTGACATGCTCAACCTCTGAAACCCTATCATGAACCCCAAGCTCCCCTCAGCACTCTTTAGTATCGTTGCCATTTTCATTGCCATTGCTATAGTTGCTCAGTCATTATACCCAAAACAATAGAAGGTTGAAGCAGTATGCATAGGTTATAAAAAGTATATTATGTGACAAATGAATGCAACACCCTCTCACCTTTATGTGCGACACACATACCTCAACCCTACATACAAGTCGTGAGTTTGATATTGCATATCCCCGTTACATAAGATACCACTTCGCATATGTTAGGAAAAAGGAAAGTGAACTAGTGAAATGACGTGAAACAGTGTTGTTCGTTGTTTATGTAGGAGCCTCAGCTAATACATATATCAACAATACTACAGACACACCCAATTTCATAACTTGCTAAAGTGGTCGACTGTGAGTGATGGAAAAAAAATATTGGTGGCAAGAAAGTGTCAGCTACTCATAGTTGAACACTTGAACATGTTGTGAAATTGGGCTGTGTCATTATATTTATTCATAGTAGATAGATAGATGATAATTGTGAATACATGGGCATCATGAATTTGGTTCAGATAATGAGAAATTGACATCAATGTTTCATCTTTGGCATACTTTCTAATAGACAATAGTGTACAAGACGGTTACACTGCAAGCCACTATTGTACATTGCTAGCGAAAAGAGGTTAAATCACAAACATAAAACAGTAAAAAATAGCATACATATGATATCATATCAGTGAAACTTAAAACACATACACATATAAGCCATTAACAAAAGCTTCAAATTTTTTTTTTTAAATCAGTGCTTCATTGATTTCCAAGCTAAACCAAGCAAATGGGTGTGAAGGTGTTCAAACCCAATGAGAAATTGGAAAAATAAAAATAGGCAGAAAGAAAGATTAGAACTCACGTGCTCTGAATCGCCGAACATTGCCGGTGGGTGCCGATTTGTGAAGAGAGAGAGAGAGTGGAATAGTTGGCGGCCAGTGAAAGACAATAGGGGAGGGGTTTCCTAAACAAGGACAACTTCGCCCGGTACGTTGAAAATTTATCGCATTTATCTCAAAACAAATATTGATATTAAAAAATAATTGTGATTGATGTATAAAAAATTTAGTGTAAGTGATACTGTGATAAGCATAGGTAAAAAAATAAAAATGATATTGTTCCCATAAGCTAACAACTCAGCAACTTATAAGTAAATTCCCGATAGCTCAATTGATAAAGTTGTTTGTGATCGAACAAGATATTTTGAATTTTTCCATTAAAAAAAAATCTAGAATTTGGATCTGCTTACATCAAAAACTTATTAATATTTTGGTCTAATGTTAAAGTACAATCATCATAGAATCATCATAGAGTGGATGTCATAAGTTCAAATTCTATCATATTGTCTAATAAATAAATAAATATAAATAAAAACTCAAGTTATAAATTTTGGAGCCATAATGGGCTCAAGTCAACAGTTTGCCCCATGTTTCCATACACGCGTAAAGGTGAAAAATTGGGTATATTCATAGGATTATTATTTTGAAAATCATCATAACAGAAGACTAAGTTTTTAAAAAAATAAAAATAAAAAAATAAAAAAGAAGATGAGAAGTATGGGATTAAGTTTAAGATGATGTGTACAGTTAGGGCTGTCCATGGGTCGGTCCGAGTCGAGTTTGTGCCCAACCCGCAACTGACCCGATCAGATCGGGTGGATGGAATCTCAACCCGCCGCCAACCAAGAGGATGATTGGCTCGGGCGGGTTGAAACTTCAACAGGATTCGGGCCAGTCAGTCGGGGTCTAAAATTTGGAAAACAGTGAGAATCTGGCGTAGATCCGACGAGAATCCAGCATAAAAATGGAGAAAAACGGTCAAAATCCTTGATGTCTCACCAGATCCGACCTAATCTAGGCCATTTTCGGCAAGATCTTGGCTAGATCCGGCAAAATCTTGTCGAGATCTTGACGAAAATGGTATAGATCTCACCAGATCTACCAAATATCGCTGGAAATTTTGTAGGTTGGTCGGATCGGGTTGATCGGATTTTGGAGGAAGTAAAACTGACACCTGACCCGGAAAACTCGGGTTTTGGAGGAATAAACCCGTCATCGACCACCGGAGAAGTTGGTTCGGTCGACAGCGGGTCAGGTCCGGTCGGTGACGGCGGGTGGGTCGGGTTGACCAGGTCTCTAGACAGCCCTATGTACAGTGCACAAGCTAGTGCAAGCAAACGTGTCCCTCACAATGTAGCAGAGCCGCCTTTCATCCCACTACCCTAGCAACATCAATTTTTCTCTCTCCTCCAACCGTGATATAGTACAGTAGATGTATTAAGGTTTGTGAGGAGGAATGAGAGTGAGACACCTGTAACTGTACATCCAGCAGCATTCCTCGTACTATAAGAGGAGAATGTTGTTGAGTAAAAAGGGTAGAGAGGTAGAAAATCTGGGTAGGAAAGAAAGGCAAAAGAAACAGGTTTTGGGAAGAACATCACATTGTAACCTTAAACTTTCCATTTTATTACACAGTCTTTTAAGAGTGAAGGATATTATGTCCTTCACTTGTCGTGATTTTTCATCCATTTCATAGGGTTTTCCACCTATATCCTGGTTGTTCTTTACTTTCTTTGTTCTGTCATTGTCTTCCTTTTCATGTTTTGGTGTTAAAGTTTACAATTTTATTGCTCACAAAGTTTTGACACCCAAATATACTGTTAAGCTTTTAGGTCACACACATCTAAACACCTAAAAATCTAACTTGCACGTACATGATGTAACTATTTTTTTTTTTTTAATAGATATGATAGAATTTCAACTTATAGTATGATTGTTTTTTATCACTAGATTAAAGATACCAATTAATTTTTTTATGTAGGTAGGATTTGAACCCCAATTTCATAAACTTATATCTTGTATATAGTCGTAAAGTTCAATGAATATAAATTCTAACCATTAAAGGTAGTAATTCAATGGACACTAAGCTTACTCGTGTGGATTTGGTGGGCACTAGATCCTAGATTCGACTCTCGCAATGAGAAATGTGTGTAAAACCTAAATTTTACCCTTGTAGTAAAACAAAAAATTGTTGTGAAACTTTTGAATGAGTATCCTTAGGATAATTGTTAATAAACTATTTTAGGAAAATTTTTACACTACTTTTATGTGAAATATAAAAAACAGTATAAAAATTAATTGTTTTTTTCTTTTCCCATAAAAAATTTCTAAAAGTAGTTCCTAAATCAATGTTCTTAGGGTATTCGTTAACTTTTTCCTATATTTTTTATTTCCAAATTCCAATGACCATATAAAGAAGTTGAACAGTATGACAACGAAGATCCCCTAACAAATATTCTCAAGAAAAAAAAAATCCCCTAACAAGGCAAATTATTATTTTAGAAATATTCACACAGTAAATTTCCTTTTCTTTCATAAGCAAGGCATACTTTACCATTTTTAGCTTGAGAACCATAATAAATTAATAACCCATATACCCAATGGCAAGATTGCAAAGGTTGTTCCTAATAAGGGATTATACGATAATTTTTCACTCAAAGATAAAAAATGTGGATTGGCTGTTGGTTAATGTTTTTTTTTTTTTTTTAGAAACAAACACACACACACAAGGGAGAGAGAAAGAAGTTCTAACACAAAAACATTCCACAACTCCACTCAAAAGCCATGGTGTTGTTGGCCAATGTTGAAGATAAAGAATGGAAGCATAGCAAAGCACGATTGTTTGATCACATATCAAATACAAGCTCGGAAACGACAGTGTTTGACATAAGTGGTGAATTAATGAATTTCATTGATACGGCGCGGTTTTGCTCTAGATTTGCTGAAGGCTTTATTGAAACGGTGTCGCAGGACTTAAGTGAGATGGGGTCAATAGTTTGTTACTAATTGAACATGTGTAATGCTCTTATTGGAAGTTTAGTTTAACCACTTTTCCCACTAATCTGGAAATTAGTTTCAGAGTTATTTTTAGATATTTTGGTTCATTCTCTTGGATTCGTTTGTAAATAAATAGTTAGCCTTTGTGGGTTTTAGTAAACTCAACTGATAAAGTCTCTGATGGTTGAATCCCCGCCTACACCAAAAACCGATTTGGTCTGATGATAAAAAGCTATTATTAGGAGCAGACATCATAGGTTGAAACTCTCTAAAAAAAAATAGTTAGCCTTTGTAATCTATTCTCACAATTTTGTAATCTCTCTTTTCATTCAATAAAACTGTGAGGTTTATTTAGAGAGAGAGTCTTCAAGTTTTTACAGCCAACATTATTTATCCTATTAAATTCTTGACATCAATTTTTTTTAGAAGAGATCAACATCATTTGTAAATGAGTGAATCATTGATATAGTTTTTATTGAATACAAATCCTCTGTACCATTTTTTGTTTTCCACTTTATGTTCCACCAATCACAACTTGTCATATATTTATTTAACTTTCCTTATAAAATAGCCAAAATTTAAAATGGAAAAAAAATAAATAAATAACACATGACAAGTTGTAATTAGTGGAACACAAAAAGTGTTATAGAGGATTTGTATTAGCTTTTATTATATATAATTAATCACAATAAGTAACCTAAAAACAATTTTTGAATTACTAAATTTATTGATTTAATCCATTATTGTGATTGTCATGGTTATCATTTCAATAATTAAAAATAGGAAAAAAAATATAGAAAAGAAGGAAAGAAAGTTATAGAGATTGCAGCCATGATTCTAGGAGCAGATATGTGAAACATAAATGAAACAAATCAAGCCACCTCGTTAGGCTTTTTAACGGCTTTTAATGTTTTAAGTTGAAAACTTGCTCATATCACTATAACCAGCTCGAATTAGTCTTCACAGTCCAAACTCCAAAGTCCAAACCTCTCTCTCTTTGTGCAGATTGTTTGTTACTTTTAGACCCCATGAACTTTAAAGAGTGAACCCGTTCCCTTTTTATAAGAATTTGAATGGTTAATCTTAAAGCTTTCATCAACTCCAGCAAAGGCCACAAATAGACGAATCCTCAGAGCCTTATGAGTACACCAAAGATGTTGAAGGTATTGGTTGCTTCTTTGATGGCTTTCCCACTTCTTCTCACACTCACACTCGTCCTTCAAAACCCACCTGCCAATCGCATTGGTGAAGTCTTTGATGCCAGTGCTTTGGAAAACACAACTCACAATGTTACTTCATTGCATGCAGGTGAGAACGGTGTTGTTAGGTTATGCACCTCCTGTTTGGTTGCTTACAATTATATGAATATATGAGTAATGACACAACATAGTTCACAATTTTTTTTTTTTTTTTTTTGGCGATAGTTGAGGTGACAAGTTGTAATTCGTGTACAATAGCATGTGAAAATGACATCTCAACAAGTTAAAAAAGTTGTGAAATTTTATTGAATTTTGGATAGGATAGAATGAAAGAAAATAATACATGTGATTGACTATGATTAGTCTGTTGATGATTCATAATGACTCCAAAGTTTTGGGATAAAGACTTGGTAGTTGTTGTTGTTTGTCGTTTTGGCTTCATAGAATTGTGACCACCTTTTTGTTTTAGATATTGGGTTTTTGATAGTTTTGGTGTTTGTATGGTTATGTAGGATTTGGTGTTTTTTTTTTTTTTTTTTTGTTATTTTTTTTTTTTATTATAAGGGCCATATTTTGGAAAGATGAGTTTTTTTTTAGCATAACTAGAGATTTTACTTTGGTGAATTTGGTGAGTTCAATTTGTGTAAAATTAGTCACCCTTTATGTATTTCTCATTGATTTGCTCATTCCCATTCGATGTTTTTTCAATAATGAATCACTAAAATGGTGGCAAAGAACTGGAAAATTACAACAATTAGTGATTTTTATGCTGTTTGATACAAGAGATATGCTTTTGAGAAGGATAGCTTAACGACTGTATGCAAGAGACCTGAGAAAAATCTGGACACATAAAGTATTGTTTCTGAAAAGTAAATATTTTTGCATATTTGGGATGCAAATTTTGCAATTCAGACTAGTACAATCTTTTAGGTTAGGAAGGTCCATAAATCCACTAGCCAGGGACCATGAACATAAGCAATAGAGTTGTTTTTTTGTTTTATTTTATATTTTTGATGTGATCTCCATTCATGATTATATTTTTTTAGATTATCTTAGAATGTTGTTGTACTGATAATGACATGTCTGTAATTTGATATAAATCCTATGTAAATTAAATCATAAGAAAGGATTTTACTTGAGTCATAATTTGAAAATGCAGAATGGTCCTAGGTTTATGACATAATCTATACTAATTTTGAAGTTTTATCTTGTTGCTAGATATAGATAATTATGAAAATAACTCATTTGTGCATTTGTATAACTTAAGCAGCTCAATTTTTCTTCAAGTACTTACTTTTTTGTGTAGTTTATTAGGAAAGTTGGAAGTTTGAATTTGGACCTCCAATTTGAGCTATCTATGTTTCTTAGTACTTATATCACTATAGTTAAAGTCAACTCTTTATACAAATTTAACTATAGTTCCATATACTAGCACTTAGCATGAGCATAATATTGCATAACACTGTTAGTAAGCTCCCAAAGCTGCATGATTTTAGATACTCAATACCATTTCCATACTGGATGTCCTTGGGTTTCAGAATACTCTTTTGCTGATCTTCAATGTCATTAGAATAAAAGGAATTACAAGCGAGGTACTCCACCTTAGAAACAGACCTGATATGAGATGGGAGGTTACCTTTATTGAAACAAAAAGACTGACAGGAGTTTAAAGCAAACTTAGCAACTGTATGAGCTGCAAAATTGCAATTTTCCTGGGGTTTCAAAATACTTAAATTAGAATACTTAAGACATTTGTGAGTTGACAATAGTGAAGATAACTCAAAGCTTATGTTGGAAGGTATTGGCTTTACCCTTACTAATCTCTACCAACAAAACAAAGCCTAAAAGTATCTTCATGTATTGATTTCCTAGTATATCAAATAAGCATAGTGTTTTGATTTCTTTACTACAATTTGTAGGTTCAGAAGATGTTTCCTCTCAACTTACTGACATGCCTAAAGATAAACTACTTGGTGGACTTCTTGCTTCTGGATTTGATGAGGGATCTTGCTTAAGCAGGTATCAATCCAGTTTATTTCGAAGACCATCACTTCACAAACCGTCTTCTTATCTCCTTTCAAGACTACGGAGTTATGAAGATCTCCATAAACGATGTGGACCTTATACTAAAACATACAATAGAACACAAAAACTTCTCAAGTCTCACCTCAGTGCTAGTTCTACAAAGTGTAAGTATGTTGTGTGGATATCTTATAGTGGCTTGGGCAACAGGGTTTTAACCCTGACATCTGCATTTCTTTATGCCCTCCTCACAAATAGAGTATTGCTTGTTGACCAAGGAAAGGATATGGCTGATCTTTTCTGTGAGCCATTTCCAGAAAAATCATGGGTTTTGCCTGTTGACTTCCCCCTCAAAGAGACATTTAAAATCCTTAGTCAGAAGTTTCCTCATTCTTATGGGAACATGATGAAGAAGAACATCTCAAATACTTCAACAATATCACTACCATCATATTTATATCTCCATCTAGCACATGATTATGATGATCATGATAAACTCTTTTTATGTGATCAAGATCAAACTCTTCTCAGTAGAGTTCCTTGGTTGATAATGAAATCAGATCTATACTTTGTCCCATCTCTCTTCTTGATGCCCTCTTTTGGGCAAGAACTAAGCAAATTATTCCCACAGAAAGATACTGTTTTCCACCACTTAGGCCGCTATCTTTTACACCCCTCAAATCATGTATGGGGACTAATAACAAGGTACTATCAAGCCTACTTAGCTAAAGCAGATGAGAGGATTGGAATTCAAATAAGAAATTTTGATACTGGACCTGGTCCTTTCCAATATATGATGGATCAAGTTTTAGCTTGTACACTGAAGTATAAAGTGTTGCCACAAGTAGATAGGAAGAGAACTATTGTTACCCAATCAGAAAAGGCAAACTTGAAAGCTATCCTTATAACATCTTTGAGTTCTGGGTACTTTGAGAATGTAAGAAACATGTACTGGGAACACCCAACAGTGAATGGAGATGAGGTTGAGGTTTTCCAACCAAGTCAAGAACAATTTCAACATACAGAGAACAGGTTGCACAACAGCAAGGCATGGGCAGAAATGTATCTCCTCAGCTTAACTGATGTCTTGGTTACAAGTGCATGGTCAACATTTGGTTATGTAGCTCAAGGTCTTGGAGGTTTAAAGCCATGGATTCTTTACAAGTCTGATAATCAGACGACCCCTAATCCACCTTGTCGTCAGGCCATGTCAATGGAGCCTTGTTTTCATGCTCCCCCATTTTATGATTGCAAGACAAAGAAAGGAATTGATATTGGCGCACTTGTTCCCCATGTGAGACATTGTGAAGATATGAGCTGGGGCTTAAAATTGGTTGATAATCATGATGAGTTGTAGGCTTTTACAATTCATTATTTTGTGCCAATGGGCTTCTAGTCCAATGGCGCCTAACCCTTCCCCTGTCTCCCGTATCAAGGATTCGATCTGCCTTGCCTTCCCCTTCCCATAATTTTTCTTAAAAAATTATTATTTGTATTTACTTGACCAATTTTGCACACAGATATATTTATAAAATAGAATTCTTTTGCCACCAAGAGTCTTGTAGCTCAACTAATAGGCACATCTTGGTGTTTTGAATGAAGACATCCCAGGTTCAAATCCCCCCACCCCCAATTATCAAATTACCAACCAAAAAAAGAAAAAAAAAACTTTTGCCCTTAAAGATTTTGAAAACAGCTAGTATCCATCCTTTATTTATTTTGTTTTATAGGTGGCCGATTTTGATTGTCCTTAAAGATTTTGAAAACAGCTAGTATCCATCCTTTATTTGTTTTGTTTTATAGGTGGCCGATTTTGATTGTAAAGGATCTATAGTCGATTTAAAAAACAATTGGAACTAAGGCTTGGTCGTTGGCTCGTTGCTCTATGTAATTGACATATAATAGTTGTATACCAATTGTATTTGACAAATAATGCCTCCACAAAAGATTCAAGTATACTAATATTGTCTTCTTAAAAAAAAGTATTCTAACATCGGAAGCAAACAACCATGAGATATGGTTAATTAACATATTACCATCCTAAGTACCTTCTTATTTTATAGCGAGTCATTCTATGTACCTATATTATTTCCTAGCTGTGTCATCCAAAATAGAACAATATCTTCCCTTGCAATTAGTACTCCACCCTTGACAACTTAATTTATCACGTTGTTAATTGCTGTGGATGCTTTACGATAGTGAAATTTGGAAAGCAATTCTTCAAGCCATATAGAAAATTTCCCGTGAATGGAACTAATGGGAATGCTGATACATGGAGGTTTGATTTTAAATATAATAACTTGTACAATTGCTTTTCCTTCTTGATATTTTAAATCTAAAGTTTTTCATGCACCAAGAACAACAGTGTCGGAAAATGAAAACGTGCATATTGTTTGGCTGTTTCGCACCTAGAACCATGTATGGCCCGACTATTTGGCCTTTCAAGAAATGTTCAAAAAAATAATTATTCATGTCTCATACTCTATCAAAGTTTAGATCAAATCCACAAAACCCAAACTTTCTTAAGAACTGACAATGTTAGATCTGCCCTCCTCATGTACAATCACAGGAAATTATAAATTATAGAGTTAGGAAATGAACAATTACCAGAAAACTGTAAAATAAAAAATAAATAAATAAATTGTTGGTGGTGGCTATAGAAGAAATCGACGCAACTAGAAAAACTCAACCATAGAAGCAATCGACCCAACTGCAAGAACAATATTATGTTTGTTTTTAAATTTTATAAAACCTAACTTTTAGATCTTTTTTTCTCTTGATTTTTTTAGTTTTTAATGTTTTGGGAGGAGAGAGATATAAAAGGGTAGTAAAAATACAAATTTACCCATATATTTAACAGATGTGGGTAACAGGAGACTAATGAACCTTACCTCAAGTGGGGAAAGTGACACTTTTCAAACCACAAATAGGCAAAGTGACTTTGAGTCAAATCACATGTGGGTTTAGTGTAATTTCCCCTTTATATTACAAGCAACGCTTGAGCTTCCTAAACTCGATTTCCACGTGGACTTTTAAATTATAAAATACCAGATTAGCCTTTGCCACCATGTCACATTTTTTTGGAACTCAATTTTCATAAACTCGAGTTCTATGTAGAACTCAAACTTCATGAACTCGAGTTTCAAAATAGTGGTATATTGCTAAATATTTCTCAAACAGTAGTAGAATGTTAAATATTTTGTCCAAAGATGATATTTGGCCATTTTGACCTCAAATTGGAAACTAAGGTAAACTTTAGTGAGCAATTGCATCATTTTAGTGGATTGCCTACTTTAGCATTAAAAAAGAATTAAAGTTTTTTTTTTTTTTTTTTTAAAGTATTACAGTACCTTTTTTTTTTTTTTTTTTGAGAAACAAACACACACAAGGGAGAGGAAAATGAGTTCTAACACAAAGGCACACCACAACTCCACTCAAAAGCCTAATAAAGAAAAGAAAGGCTATCAAGTTATCCAATTGGAACAATTCCATTATTTCAATCAACAATACAAGGAAAAAAAATATTAAAACGAAAATTTTTTGGTAAACATAGGAAAGTGCATATATTTAAGTAGTTATTTTTAAAAAATAAATTTAACTCGAAAGATTGTGGACTTCTCGATGATTTTTGTATCCTACTTATTGTTTTTTTTTTTTTTTTTGGCTGAGAGTATCCTACTTATTGTTTTACTTTTGCTATTAGCCAGTGCATATATGCCTATGCGGTTATGCTTATCAAAAAATGCTTATGCGGTTATGCCGTCAATGTCAATTTTCAATTAATATCACCTAATAGGCTTTATTGAAAGATTTATTTCAACAGAAAACAAGGAGATCAAATCATATTTTCGGAGTAATTAATTATTCAGAAGTAGCCGCTATAAATTGAGACTCTATAAATTAAAAAAAATCATAGGAATGATACTCGTGACTAATTTCTTTTTCTTTTTTTCTTTTAGAAAGGTATATTCATGACTAATTTAATAAGCTGTTTTCACCTCAACAACAAGTCCATCTTTCCAGCTGTCTTAGAGTGTGTTTGTTTGGAGGTGAAATGGGGTAGATGGAAAACTTTGGAGAGAAAATAGGAAGGAAAACTTTTTTGGAGTGTGTTTGGTTGGGTGAGGAGGAAGGAAAATAAATGATAGAGCCTGGGTGTTTTCTCCCTGGACCCACCAAAAAGTTTTTTCTCCAAAATGGAGAGAAAACAAGAGAGAAAATGTTTGGACAAAAAACTCCCCTCTGCTAAGAGCATTTTTATCAAGGGTGCTATAAGTGCTAAAATGCTATTTTAGCATTTATAACCACAAAAACCCACTCCATCGAAGATGCCATATGCTAAAAAATTTGACATCTTGCTACATTGCACTCTCATTTTTGAGAGCGCATTGTAGCAAGATGTTATTATTTTTTAATATTTTTAATTCTCTCTCTCCTCAGACTCAGACTCACTCCGTCCTCTTTCTCACTCTCACTCTCTCTATCATTTCTCTCTTTCTCTCTGCTTCTCACTGACTCTAGTCTCTCTCTGTCTCCTTCTTTCTCACTGAGCGACAATTTGACTCCGGCAACCAGTGTGGATAGTGGTTCGACGAAACCGATGAAGAAGATGAGGTCGAGTTTGTGGTTCGTGGGTCTCTGCTGTTGATCGGGGTGGTTGGGTTGCAGTGGTTCGGTGAGCGTGGTTGGGTTTCAACAGGTGTGGTGGGTTTTGTGATTTGATTTTGGGTGAGAAATTTCTTCAAATATGCTCTTTCTGATTTTGGGTCTGTGATTTCTAACATAGATTTGTGATTTGTGGTTCATGATTCGTGGGTCTCTGTTTGTCGCTTTTCACCGAGGGTGGGTTGTTTTGATTTTGTGATTTTGGTTGTTTTGTGGGTTTTGTGCTTAGATTTTGGTGGGTGTGATTTGATTTGTGATTTGATGGGCTTCTGGGTCTTTATTGTGATTTGATTTTGGTTAGGTTTTGGCCGTGGTGGTGGTTGTGATTTGATTTTGCCTGGGTTTCGGCAATGGTGCATGGTTGGAGGTGATGAGCTTGAAAAGCTCCGGCCATGGAGGTTTAGAATGAGAGCTCAGTTTAAGAGGTAGGGCTCAAAGGGATGAGAAGGGTTTTAGGTCGAGAATATGAAGAGGGTGAGACTTAGGGTCAAATCACCGTGGAGTGGTGGCATTGATGTTCAGAGACGAAGCTTGGTGGTCAGCCATGGAGCACGAGTTTGAGAGCAAAAGATCAGAGAGAGGGAGAAGGTTCTAGATCTGTTGGGTTGAGAAAGAGAGAGAGAGCAAAGGAAGAGAGAGGAAGAATAAAAAATAAAAATAATAAAGAAAGAATATTTAAATGAAGTGGTAAAAAAAAAGTTTTAACGTAGGTTGTATTATAAAGTGACGTGTTAAATGTTATAAAGTTGGTTTTTTAAATGCTAAATGCTAAAATTTTTACAATTTTTTATGAGAATGCTCTAACGTGCTAAGTACTATTCATAGTCTTTTTTAATTTTTTTTTTTTTTTTTACGTGTTAGCTGTTTCTTTTTTTTTTTTTCTTTTTTTAATTTCCTTCTTTAGTTTTTTTGCCCTTTTCCTTTTTCTAATCTCCTTTAGTTTTCTTTTTGTCGTTTCAATTTTTTTTTTTTTTTTTAATTTCGTTCTTTTAACTTTTTTTGTCCTTCTCTGTACACTTTTGGTGCTTTTATTTTTTTGTTCATTTGTATTTTTTTTCTTATTTGTTATTTTTTTTAATCTATTAGAGACGTGAAAGTAAATTTATACAAACTATATTTTTTATTACTCCATTTTTTACTCTCAAACCAAAATCTTGATGGAAAACTAAAAACTTTTCTATCCTCTCTCTATTTTCTATCCTCCCACTTTTTCATCCCTCCAACCAAACAGACTATTTAAAGAAAAGAAAAAAAATGGGACCGTCCTATAATAGGGATTAGGATTCGGTGCAATTACATTTAACAATTGCTCCTTAACTCCAATTCTCTCACAACTTTTTTTACTTTTATTCATTTTTTATATTTAATGGTTGAAATTAATTTTTTTTTTCAACTTTAAAAGTCAATTCCTCCAACAGACAGTGGGGTGGGAGTGAAAAAAGTATAACATGTTTCAGTAATACCGACTCAATATTTGCTTTAGTAAGTCTCATTTTAATAAATGAGTGTCACATGTTCCAAAATAACCCCATTAGCCTGTTGCACTGGACCAAAGCAAAAGACAATTTTATCCTAAAAAATTTCAAACCGGCGCCACTTTCTTCCACACTTTACCAAACCTGAAATTGCAAAACCCATATGTTTCTCTCTGTCTCAAATGCTCCCTCTCCTTTCTCTCTCTCTCTCACCCCGGACCTCGTTGCCAAATACAGCCATTGCCGTGCTTCGTTGGTCCAGCGAGATCGGAATTTGTATCCTCTGAAAACCTCGAAAATCATCTTTATTCTATTTCTAGCGTCATCGTCAGAACCCGCACCACTTTCTTAGTCATCGATTCCGACACTCAACGACGCAAAGGGGTAATTTTTCCTTTTTATCTGCTTCTTTTCAATACCTTTTCACATCTTCTTTTTCATTTTCTTTTTATTTACTTGCAAACTACTGCTGGGAGGCTTATCTGAGTGTGGAAAGGAGACAAATTTTTTATTTTCTTTTTATTTCTTTGCAACTACGGATGGGAGACACTTTTTCTGATAAAAGTTTAGAAGATGGGAGGCACATTTGAGTGTGGAAAGGAGATCAATTTTTCAGTTTCTTTTTATTTCTTTGCAACTATAGATGGGTTTTTTCACTTATCACCATACAAAATAATGCAAAGGCTCATTTTAGTGTGGAAAGGAGATAGATAGGAATACTAGAACTTGGAACTTGTTGTATATGTGATAGCCTAAACAGGAAGTTTATTTTTGATATATATCCCAATTTTTGTGAAACAAAGAGTTTAAGAAACTCATCTGGATACTGAAACTGATCTGTCTCTCTTTGAATTTGGCATTGGTGCAGGGATGTGATGCTTCTGTTCTATTCGGTTTGTTGAAGGAATTGATTCCAATAGTTAGTCTCTTTCTAAAAGTCTCCACTAAGGTATTCAATCTATCTCTTCCTTTGTCTTTTTTTAGTTTAAGTCTCTGGTTGTGTAATTATGGAAAACTATGAGTTTTGTCTATTCAAGTTGTTCATTCAATATTCTTTTTCATGATTAGGCTAGACTAGTAACGGATTTTTCAGAAAATGCTCTTGATACAGTTGGTGACAATGAAAAAAAGTGAAAATCATGAAATATAATATTGGGTAAATACTATGAAATTAAACTTGGAATGCTAGTGAGTTCCTAAGGAGAAGCATATAACCTTTATAATAAGTATGCTTTAAACAAGGGGTTTGGCATTTGAAAAGGGGAGATGGTGGATCAAAATTAGATTGTGACTGTTTTGAGAATGCTATTTTTTATACCACTTATTGAACTAATAAGTATAACTTAATATGTGCACCATTTGGGGGAATCAACCGTCATTGGAACAATGTTTTAATTGGTTGTGCCTTGTTAACAGATGAGACTATTGAGAAGAAGTGGAAAAGATGAGAAGAAGTGTAAAATATGCAACTAATTCACTAGCTCCGCAAGCTAGTTCTATGAGACATGGTATGTTCAAAATTACCATTTTAATCTCTCTTTTTTTCTTAGCTTTGCTTGTTAAGTTAAACCATTTGTTACTATTTCCTCTTTTTCTTAGTAGATATTCAATCATCATTATTTTCCCTAGAGTTGTTTATTGCTTATCCCATGTTTAGTTATACATGAATGCTTCAAGAAAGTACCTTAATGTCACACATGAGCTAGGCACAATATGTTACTTTATAAACTTTTTACATTAGGAAGGAAAAAAAAAAGACCCTTTAACATATAAAATTTTTTTCCAGGGCCCTACCACAAGATTCTGAAGAATGATGGAAAACGTTTTTGGACAGTTTTTTGGAATAGCAAACTGCACAGATGTATGCACAACTAGTGGACAATATTTTTGGGCAACATATTTGACTTGGACAGTTTTTTAGATGGCATATCTAACAATTTGGACAATTGATACCTTTTGTAACAACTCTTTTGGATAAATTCTGTAACTAATGTGGCTAAACAAAAATGTTAGATTTTATATGAAAATGATGAATATTTTTAAATGTAATAAAGTTCATTTCTATACGTGCATCTTTGAATAAGACAATTGTGGATGAAGGCCATAAAATTCATTAAGGGAGAGGCTGATAATTTTGGAGGGTGATTCCAGTTCCTCCAATCTAGACAATTTGGAAATAGTCTTGGAGATGACTTCGGAGTTCTCATTTTCTTTTGCTAAAAATTAACCTTACAAAGGACTTTTGTTCAATATGAGCAAAATTTAATTGTATTAAGATGAACTAAATACATTGATGTGCTCTCTAATTTGTGTTGCCAAAATGTTTAGCCATTCAATCTTCAATTTTTCTCAAATCCAACTATTATGATCAATTTACAAAACAATTTAATACATCAAATTTGAATTTGAGCTTAATGAGTAAATTGTTGTGCAATCATAAAATTCTGCTTAAAACTAGATCAATCTTTACTTCAGAATTTTTTTTTTCACCTTTGGGTGAGGTCCACCTCTATATATAATCATGAAAACTCAAGCATGCTTTATTGTATCCTAATTGGCTTGAAGATAATATTTGCAATTACAAACTTGAAAACAATATCTCAGCGAAAAACAAACTTGAAAACAATATAATTGTCCACTATTCATATATGAAAGTTGTATGACAAACATGAAATGAAACAATCTAATTATAAGACTTTTTTCTTAAATTATGGCTCTCAAAACAACTTGCGATCATACAATTGCCTAAGTAGAAGGCCTCAAATGTCTTCTTTTCTCAACATTCATAAATATAGATAGTGAGACAATTTGCAAATCACATCTTCCATCAACAACCCAGCTTAAGCTACTTGATATTCTCTTTCAATGTTTTACAGCATTTAAGCTCCAGCCTTGGAGATTTATCTGTGCAAAAAAGAAGAAGAAGGCACTCACATAAGAATAAGAAATTAAAGTACCTAACACAATCATAGGCATTAAACAGTACAAGTAATTGCAGCGTAAAATACAAAAAATATATATGAATAGCTTTGCCACTACAAATTTCCAACAAATCTGATGGTATCAAAAACAAATTCAAAGAAAGAAAATGGAATTTCATTCACTCATTTTGGGAATAATTAAACCCCAAACTTTTACCAAATGAAATGTATAAATTCAGTAAAACGAAAATGATATCCACCAATGAAACAGTCATGAAAGAAAATGGTAATAGCTGTGTAGTAAGTATCACCAGCAACAATGACATTGAAGACACAATTAAGAACATCAAACGTGCTAATAAGCACGTTATGTGTTATATCATACCTTTACGGCTTTACCAACAGTAAACTAAGACAAAGTATTGTACCTGTCAAAGAATATGTCTAATTCCTCTTATCAAAATTATCCATTGACTGCCCACCTTCTCCTACAATGAGCTCTCTGCATACAAAACTTCCTTGCAACCACCTTTTCTTTTGTACCACAACTCTACTGAGCCTAACAACACGTTGGGTTGATAGTCCACTCCTTAAATTTTCAAAAACCAAATAAATAAACAACAGAAAATAAAACTATTTTATTAACATAACTGATAATGGAAACAAAATTAACAGGAAATTTATAGTAAAAACAAATGTAATTTGTGCTTAGAATTCCAGATTATATTATTTCTTTGTAACTTTTAGTCCTCTAATTCTCCAATACCATAAAAGGATCTTTACGTTACAAATCTAGACTACACATTCATATAAATATAATGGGTAAAAATAATAGATAAGCATAGTAACTTCAAATTTTTGGCCTGATCCGAACCTACCCACAAATTAACAGGGTCAAGATGCTCTTTTTGTTTAGATTAGTAGAGTAGTCTGATGCGATATTTTTGAAACTGATGTCACTTGTTTATCGTTTATTGGGTGGGAAACACTAAAATAAATGTTGAGTTGGCATGATATATATTCTTGTTGGAGCGAGGGAATAGTTACCCGAAGAAAACGTATGCCCTTACGCCAGCATTAAGCATTTCGATAATTAAGAAAGAGTAGTAGGACCATATGATATGATATATATATTCCTATCTTCTTCTTCTTCTTCTTCTTCTACCGCTTGGCTAAAAGGCTGCAACAAGTAGTATTAGAAGTTGATTGTTGAAGAAAAAAAGGCAGAAGCAAAGAATTAATAATGGGTGGAAGAGTAGAGAGAATAAAGCTGGGTTCACAGGGACTGAAGGTGTCCGCACAAGGTTTAGGGTGCATGGGAATGTCCGCCTTCTACGGTCCTCCAAAGCCTGATGAAGACATGATCTCTCTCATCCACCATGCCATCCACGCTGGTGTCACCTTCCTCGACACCTCCGACGTCTATGGCCCCTTCACCAATGAAATCCTCCTTGGAAAGGTACTAATTTAAAATGTTGTACGTGTTCCTACTACTTTCCTAGCTAATTTTCCATTTTGCGTGGTTGGTACAGGCTTTGAAGGGAGGGGTAAGAGAGAAGGTGGAATTGGCAACAAAGTTTGGCGGTAGCTTTGCGGATGGGAAGATGGAGATCCGTGGCGATCCAGGGTATGTGAGAGCAGCTTGTGAGGCCAGTTTGAAGCGCCTCAATATTGATTGTATTGATCTCTACTATCAGCATCGTGTTGACACCCGCGTTCCCATTGAAGCCACGGTTAGTTAATTCATATCAGATTCAGATATCAAGTCTTAAGTAGTATCAGTCTTGTGCTTTTTTAATGTCCCCTGAAATTAATTTCTATCGACAATTCCATATATATATATATATATATATATACACGTTTTTCAATTCCCAATAAAAATTTTCTAAAAACGGATTTGATAATGTATGTCCTAAGGGTGTACATTAACCGGATCCTATATATATATATATATATATATATATATATATATATATATGGGCAAGACTTAGGTACAATATTTAAGTATTATTACCTAGGTCCCTTTTTAAGATTCTGTCATGTTGATTTTTGTTCATCGGATTGAAGTGTATTTTTTAGTTAAGTATCCACATAACTGAACCTTAATAGGGAAACTTGAGGAACATCACTTAAAGTACTATGCCTAAATTTTGTCCTCTATATATGGTACCATCTCCGTTTATCTTTTCATTATATCAAAAATTATTCTTTGCATATATATGTGATGGCTGGAACTGGAATATACATTTTTTAACTCTCACAACCTTATCTTAATGTATTTGTAACTAACTTCCACACAATAAAGACCATTGTATTTCTATAAAAATAAATATAGGGCAGGGACTATTTAGTTCTAAGTGTTTGTAAGCATTATTATATTATACAATCTTTGTTCCCAAATTCTCCAATCTAGTGTGCTTTGTTACTTTCAAAGTTCTTTCTAGCTTACAAAGGTCACTCCATTTTTAGATAAGGTAATGCAGTAAAGCCTAAGTTGAGGCAAATGTCTATGGCGGCAGGTTTTCCAATGTCATGGCATGTCACAATCGATCTCCGTATTTTATCCTGTTTATGTTCTCTTCTTGGTTTCAACTCATGATCTTTGTTAGCATGTATTTCTTCAATTTTAAGTGTTAATCTAACTCTTTTGCTTTGTAAATTTTTGTTCAATTGTATTTTACCAAACAATAGCTGGTGGAAATAGAGTGTATGCATTCAATTCAGAAATAGAACCAGAAATGTTGGCAGTAGAGAAATCCCCTTTTACAGAAATTAAGCCTATTATCTTTTCTTTTTTCCATTGTCTATTTCCTGATAATTATTTGAACAACATGAGCAGAATCTGTTCAGATTCCATTTAGAGTTGAGCTGATTTTGTCTTCTGATTTTAAAAGTCCCCGTTGGAGTCATATCCTGTCTCAGTGAAATGCCATATTAAGATTTGACTGAAGATCCAAGATTTAAAGAATGTCATTCAGAAAAAAGAGTGCAGGATATTTAGCCACACTTTGTTACACTCTCCTTTTTGTAGTTTCCTCTCTTAGGAACACTATCGTAAGCCTTTTTACTTTCATATTTTTAAACATGAACATTGTGTGGACTTCCTTCTCCATTCTATACTTGTGGTGCCAAAAAAGTAGAAGTTTGTTCTCGCTTGCCTCTTTTGCTCATTCATATTGGAAGAACTGAAACCTTCTTTCACATTTCCATTATAGTTTAGAGTATTGGAAGAAGATCATGTGTATGAATGACGACAAAAGCAAACCAAATTAGGAACTCCTCATTTTCTCCTTTATTCTACTTCAATCAATTCAACTGAGTGAGGGAATCAAACTAATGATTATTTTTTTTTAATTGATTGAACTGAATATTGAATCAATGCGGGAATCAACTAATGCTTTTGTTTTGATGAACTCATTTTTTCACTTTTCTATATAGTGTATTTCATACAACTTCACCCCATCCCCCATTCTTATCTGTATCTCCACATCCCTAATATTTTGGACGGCATCCTAGGCAAATTCAAGAAATCAATATTCTGAATTCATTTTTATATTTAATATATATTTTTAGTGACTTCACATTTCCTTTTGGGGAGAGAGAGAGTCAAAGGCACCATGTTTTACTTGTGCTCCTTTTGAAGGATTGATGAGCATTGTTGTGAAGGCGTCATATTTTGACATATAATCACTATCAATATGCATATTTAAATCTAGCTTCATGCTTCACTGTAAGTGATCATCATTGTTAAATTATTTTGTAATTATTTATGAGATCTTTGAATAAAGGAAACTACCATTTGCCTAAGAACATGTAACCATGAACCTATCCTATCATGACTGTCAGATAATGATCAGCAAGCATTATAATTTGGCATTTATCATATTCTAAGTAGTCTAATTACATATCAATATACTATCGTTACAGTGATTATCTTGCAGTTATCTCTTTGTTAGCTAGCTTAGTTGTTACATTTGTTGCCACTATTTTCTCTTAATGTGTCCCATTATGCATCTTTTAAAATCTTGCTGTTGAGCATCCTCTAATTCTATTTTCTCTTAATATGTCCCATTATGCATCTTTTAAAATCTTGCTGTTGAGCATCCTCTAATTCTAATCTCCTTTGTATTGTAAGATTGGAGAACTCAAGAAACTAGTTGAAGAGGGTAAAGTGAAGTATATAGGTCTATCTGAGGCCTCTGCTTCTACAATCAGAAGGGCACATGCGGTTCATCCCATAACTGCTGTGCAGCTAGAGTGGTCTTTGTGGTCTAGAGATGTGGAGGAAGAAATAATTCCTACTTGCAGGTGAGGTGTCAATTACAATTGCATTTTAAGGTATATAATAATTATGGTTCATAATTTAAATTTACTCTCCTAATTGTTCAGGGAACTAGGGATTGGGATTGTGGCATACAGTCCTCTAGGACGAGGGTTCTTTTCGTCTGGGTCTAAGTTTCTTGAAAATCTGACGGACGATGATTTCCGAAAGGTTTGTAGGTCCATCACTCAAATGTTGTGCTTCGAAATGAGATATACATGCATTTAGTTTCACAGTTTTACAGCATCATCAGTGCATTATTAGAGATTTTATCTCCTCAGTTGGCTCACATGGTGATTGACCTTGCAAATATCTATATGCTTTGCCTGATTCTCTTAATGAACTAATAATACAGCATATAAGGTTTGACTTGTTACCAACTTCGTTAGTGGTTATAGTATACAGGTAATCTAATAATCTGAACAAGTGATTTTCAATGTCTAAATGTTTTGCTGATAACTTCATAGTACAGATGTTGTCTATTGTATATTTGTTATTGTATACTACCTCATTTATCATTTAGCCATTAAGAATATTTGGTTCTTCTCTATAATACAATTTTTTAACCTCTTTCTAGATCAGTTTTCTTGAAATAGAATATTTTCCCATTTAACTCCTTTTCGTTTTGCAGAAAACTATTTTTATGTAATGGTTATGGACTAATTGTTTGTTGCTATTTTGTCATTGCTCCAAAGAATTTTAATAATCAATTCTAGAATCTTTGTAAGTCATCTATGAAAGAAGATTTTGACTTTTTGGATGTTGTACTACTTGAAAGATACTGATTTTAATATATGCCAATACTTCAATGGCACAACATACTGATTGAACCGAATAAATTAAGCATGGCATACCTAGATTACAATTGTTATTTTCCTACCTCGGTTTATGTCATCTGTACTACCTTCTGGAATCTTTTAGAGTCATGAAAATTAAGTGATGCAGGACATTTAAGAGAAAATAAAAGAACTAGAAAAATAAAAGATAAACCCTAAGAATCAGCACCTAGGGGTCGCTTGGAATTGGCACCAAGCAAGAAAACTTAGCCATCAACACTTAAGGTGTTAGGAATCAGCACCTAATGAATTGGAAACCCTCCCATCTGAATTTCATTAATCAATAGAGTTGTTAGAGGGACACAAGGCTGTGGGTTGTGGAAGAACATTAGGAAACGTGCAGTCATGTGGTGTATGTAACGGGTGAGTGTACGCGAATTTGGTTCTAGCACGACTCTTGGATCGGTCCTGTTTCTTTGAAGGAGTTATATCAGGAATTTTTTGTCTGTGCTGTGGTTCTAGATGCTCTGATTTCTGATATGATTTTATATGCACTAGATGGGGGAGGTAGGAGTTGGAACTTACTTTTCCGTCGTGAGTTTAATGACTGGGAAACGGGGAATTTTTCTCTTTCTTTGGGCATGTTTTTGCCAAAATTCCAAGGGGGGTGGTTGATGATGTTATGATTTGGCAGTTGAATCGTTTATGGTATTTTTTTTTTGTGCACTCCTTTTATAATTCTTTTTTGAAAGCACCTTATGTTTCTTTCCCTTGTCAAAGCATTTGGTGTGTTAAGATACCTAAAAGGTTGTCTTTCTTTTTATGGACTACTACTAGGGGTGGGATTCTTACAATAGATAACCTTGTTAAAAAGAACTTGTCTCTTGTTAATTGGTTTTGCCTATGTCCATGTGATAAGGAAACTGTGGATTACCTTTTACTACATTGTAGTTTTGCTCATGCTTTGTGGAGTGAGGTTTTTCTTTTGTTTGGGGTTCAGTGGGTGATGCCAAATAGTGAATACAATTGTCTCTCTTCTTTACACTTGGAGGAATTGATTGGGGGAATTATTCTTCAAATGTTTGGAATATGATACTAGTATGTCTTAAGGGGTGAGTATGGAAGGAAAGCAATGCCTGAACTTTTGAGGACACTGAGAGACCTATTTATCTATTGAAGAATTTGCTAGCTAGGACCTTGTTTGAGTGGTCTCATATTTGGGGTCTTACACATTGTATTTCCTTGTCTTTTTTTCTTATTTTTGTTAGAGTTTCTATTTGATTTTTTTTTTATTCTTTGCTGTGAGTTTACAATCGTAAACACATTGCACTTTTACTATCAATAAAACTTTTATTACCTATAAAAAAAAAAAAAGTCTAATAAAACATAAACCACTTGAAGCCATTATATAGAGCTTGCAAGAATCAAAGTTCATAAACCATAAAACTTTAAACTGATAATTATCTAAAGGCCAATCCTTATCTAATTTTCTAATCCTTATTTGAACTCAAAATAAAATGGAATCCTAAACTAATCCAACTACATAAGAAATCCAATCTAATAAGGTGTGTTGTCCTCATCAACCCTCCTGGGGTGGGGAAGACTCGGCCCCATCAAATATAACTCTGAGTAGTACTCTAGTAAATTCGGATCAAGTTGCTGCAGTTCATCTCTTGTGATCCAAGTGTAGTCCAATATTGGTCGTCCCCTCCAGCGAACTAGGTACCACTAAATTTCTCCATCCCTAGTAGAAATAACCTGTTCATCTAAAATAGCATCAATATTTTATTTACGTGCTGGTATAGGGATTTGGACAAAATCATGGGGTTGGTAATAAACTGCTGGGCCTTTATAAATAGCCAAATTCTCACTATTAAAGATGGAGTCATTTTTATAATCAGTATGAAAATCAACAATATATGCATTTGGTCCAGTATGTTTCAATATTTTGACTGATTCAGTACTACAAGCTTGCAATTGCTTACTTGGAACCATGATGAAATCCTGTGCTTGAAATTTCGTGTAATCTAAACTTGCATGAATTTTATAGGGATTATCATTTTCTGGAAATTGTTTACTTACCTCGTGATGCTTATATGTTCCTGTTGACTCAAGTGCCCTATCATGGGGTGAAATGGGAGACTACCTAAAGGCTTCCTAGACTTTACTTCAAATGGAATCATGCTTTCAATTTTGGGACTTTCACATGCATATTGGTTGACATGGGAAATGGAATACTCACTGTGTCTTTTCTAGATCACTCTCATGGGTTGTGAGTTGGTATCGTTTGAATGCAACCAAGTTTAAGGCTTTCCTCGCATTAATCATTTCTGACATTGATTTCAGCCATGTTGGGTTCATACACTTCTTCTATATCTTCCTCTTTATTCTCTTTCTCCTCTTCATAAAGAATAAGGGCCTTAGTTGGGCATTTGGCAGCAATATGACCAAAGCCTTGCGTTTTAAAGCATTGTAGGTGGGAACCTATCTTTGATTATTCACTCACCACTACTTTTCCTTTATCATCCCTAGCTAATGGTGCACTAATTGTGTTGGGCATAAGAGGGGGTAAGGTGAGTTGAGGCCTAGGGGGTAAGGTGAATTGAGGCTTGCTACTTGAAGATAGAGGACTGGTGGTGACACTACAGATTTCAGGATACCTCACAAACAGGGATCTAGAAGCTAACTCACATTTTCTAGCAAGTTCATAGGTATGATCTACGAACTAATCCAACTACATAAGAAATCCAATCTAATAAGGTGTGTTGTCCTCATCATTAAGCCAGGGAACAGCAGCTGTGGATGCCTACAGACCTAAATAGATGTGTTATGGAATTTGTTAAAACTTTATATTCATCATTGCCTTTATAAATTGTGCTACCTCAAAATTATTTTTAGTGACGAAGTCTTGATGCTGATTACAATAAGTATTTTAATTTGTAATTATCATTGGCTTTATTAATGACAGAATGAGTAGTGACCCTGCCTCCATGAAAGTCTTCGTTGTTGTTTCGTGATTCAGTCCTGATGCTAGCTAATATATGTAGTTGCTACTTGCAGTTCCTACCCAGGTTCCAACCTGAAAATCTGGAGCATAACAAAACCATATTTGAGCATGTTAATGAAATGGCAGCAAGGAAGGGATGCACCCCATCACAGCTAGCACTGGCTTGGGTTCATCACCAAGGAAAGGACGTGTGTCCCATACCTGGAACCACCAAGATTGAAAATTTTAACCAAAACATTGGAGCTCTGTCTGTGAAACTGACACCAGAAGAAATGGTTGAACTTGAATCATTTGCTGCTGAGGATGTCGTGAAGGGTGACAGATATTCAAATGACGTTCCAACTTGGAAGGATTCTGAAACCCCACCACTTTCTTCTTGGAAAGCTACATAAGCACAAGTCTATTTCTATGTATCAATATGTACGTGAGTTTCATGAGCTTTTGTCATGCATCATGTATTAACAAGAACGTTTGAGTTTAGATTGAGTTCTTGACTGCTTGAAGAATAAGTACGTTATGCTGAAAATAATGTATGCTTACAAATTATAATCATACCAGCTTCAACGACCTCAATTATAAACATAGAATACATATTATCTGTCTCATTTTTTATATTCTACTTTATGCTATGAATGCTTGCACACATGGTAAACCTTACCAAAACAACATGGTCTCAAGTACTAGACGATTTAGCCTATGGTACCTTGGGGTCAATCAAGTTTGGGTTGTATTCAACCTTCTGATCGTTATATTTATTTCACCATGGAACTGGCTCACTGATCATTTGTGGCCTCTAGCCATCAAACTGAGTACAGGTGAGACATCTAATCTAATACATGAAAGACAAAATGATTCCCACTCTTGTTAATATATAGTATCTTAACATCCTTCTTAGTAGTTTCATGCTATAAGAAAACAGAGAGCTAGAAAAGAGAGGAATTGATAACAAGCTAGAGAGAAGACCAAGATTTTAGAAATTTTCTGTTAATTGCAATAATTAAGAACTTTGAATACAAGAGGTATTTATATACCAGAACAATCACCAGACTAGATAACCTACAACTAACTACTCCCACATTATACGGATCTACTTACTTACAACCAATCAGTAAATTACATGTGTCTATATATACGTTACATTGTAAACTACAAGTCGTATTAATCATGACTGTCGTATATCAAGCGCAAATGCTAATCTTCCATTACTCTGTTCTGATGCTCTGCCTCTCTGCCTGATGCACTGCCTCTCTACCTGAGTTAACTTCTCCAACTACACTTTATCTTCATTAGCTTAAGCCACTCGAATCTTCTTTCTTCTTCTGTTTGTGATCTTTGTAGTCAACATTATTTTGATATTCCCCCTCAAGATGAGAAGCTAAACTACGGATGTTCACAACATTCATCTTGCCCAATAAGTATTTCAATTGTTGACTGTTGAGAGCTTTTGTAAGCAAATATGCCAATTTTGAATGTGTAGGAGTAAAGAACAACCTAACAACATTATCTTGCACCTTATCTCTGACTAGATGGCAGTCCACCTCTATGTGTTTGGTTCTTTTTTGAAACACTGGATTTTCTCCATTGTAAATGGCAGCTTGATTGTCACAAAACATAAGAGCAGGTCGAGGATGATAAATCTCTAAATCCTTCAATAAAGCTAGTAACCAAGTCATTTCACAAACGGTGAGAGCCATGGCCCTATATTCTGCTTCAACAGAAGATCTTGACACTATGGACTGTTTCTTGGACTTCCATGACACTAGAGAATCACCCAAAAATATGCAATACCCTATAGTAGACCTTTTGGTATCAATGCAAGATGCCCAATCAGCATCTGTATATGCTTTCAAGTGGAAATTAGATGTAGCAGATAGCAAGATACCTTGTCCAGGACAGCCTTTTATGTACTGCAACACCTTATAAACCGCATCCAGATGAGGCTTCCTAGGTTTTGTCATGAATTGGCTTAACTTGTGAACAAGATATGCAATGTCTAGCCTAGTGATAGTTAAATCAACAGTCTGCCCACCAACCTTTTGTACACACCTGGATTAGATAGCAGTTTTCCTTGAAATTTGCTTAATTTCAAATTATGTTCCATTGGCACCTTACTAGGCCTGCAAGCTGACATTCCAGCATCCTTTAAGACCTCTAATGCATATTTTTGTTGACACAAAGTAATCCCTTTGTCTGATCTAGCTACCTCAAGACCAAGAAAGTATTTTAAACCTCCAAGGTCTTTAAGTTTAAAATGCTGATCTAAAGAAACCTTAAGTTCCTCAACTGCTTGAACATTGTTGCTTGCTATGAGAATGTCATCAACATAAACCACCAAAGCTATGAAAGAATCATTAAACTTCTTTGTAAATAGTGAGTAGTCAACCTTAGATTTCTTAAAACCATGCTGCTTGATTGCCTTTCACAGCCTTAGATTTATTCAATTTGCAAACAACATTCCTCCCTTTGCTATGAAAGCCTTGAAGGAGCTGCATATACACCTCCTCATGAAGATCACCATTCAAGAAGGCATTGTTGACATCTAATTGGACCAAATGCCATCCTTTCACAGCAAATATGGCAAGAAGAGTCTTAACAGTAGTGAGCTTGGCAACCGGAGAGAAAGTATCAGTAAAATCCAATCCCTCTTGCTGAGTAAAACCCTTAGCAATAAGTCTTGCTTTATACCTCTCTATAGAACCATCTGCCTTGTATTTCACCCTATAAACCCATTTACATCCAATAGCCTTTTTGTTTGAAGGCAAAGGAGTAAGAGTCCAAGTATTATTAGAAACCAGGGCTACAATCTTAGCATCCATGGCCTCTAGCCATTTAGGATCCTTAATAGCCTCATGATAGAATCTTGGTTCAGGAATAGAGGTAATAAGAGAGCAAAAATTGGCATAAGAAGGAGAGAGATAGGAAGAATCAAGATAGTCAGAAAGAGGGTATTTTGTAATTGGATTGGCTGAGGAGGAACCTGACTTGCTGATAGGATGAGATTGAGTAGGCTCATCTATATATTACTAAAAGTTGAAGTGTAGCATTTAATGCTGCTGCTCTCACGTTACACCACATCAGCTGTCACGTCATTCTTTTTTTTCTTTTCTTTTTTAAAATATAATTTGTCCTACAATTTTAAAATGGTTTTTACAATTTTCAGCCTATAAATGCAATCCACTACTTATTTATTTACTTCTACTATCACCCTATAATAAATCCAGCTCACTACTTATTTATTTACTTCCACTATCACCCTATAATAAATCTATTTAATTAATCCAGCCCACCTCTTATTTATTTAGTTCTACTATCAAGCCCAATCCAAAACCTTTTCAGTTCAGTTTTAGGGTTTTGTGTGAGCCTTTTCAGCTTAAAGGAAGAGAAAAAAACAAAAACAAAAAAACAAAAAAAAAACAAAAAATTTTGAAGCATTTCAAGCTTTAGGGTTTTTTTTTTTTTTTTTTAATTGTTTTTAACATTTATTTTTTTAATATTTACACTTCTCCAATCTTTCTCCCTCCCTTACCTTTTCATCTCCTCACTACCCTCTACATTAATATTATTCTTCCTCTTTCCCTTCATCTTCCTTTATTTTTGTTTCTTCTTATTCACACCCTCTTACTATAAATTTGTCACTATCTCTTCTATTCTATGCATAGTTTTTACCCACAAAAAAAAAAAAAAAGGTTCCCTCTCTCTCTCTCTCTCCTCTCTCTCTCTCTCTCTCTCTCTCTCTCTCTCTCTCTCTCTCTCTCTCTCTCTCTAAATTTTTTGGTGGATTTTTTTTTTCTTACATCTCTACTTTAGGTTGATAATTTTTTATATTCTTTAAAACTCTATTTTGGGTAAATACGATTTAGTTTTGTTTTTTAAATTGTGATTTAATTTTGTTTTTTAAATTGTTGTTGTTGTTGTTTTTTTTTTTTTTTTTTTTTTTTAATTCTCTTTGATTGTTAAATGTTATCCTATTGCGTTCTAAAGAATTAAATATAGCATATAAAAATATAATATTATTCTATTACATAGCATGATTTGGATAATTTGGTATTTATTCTATTACATAGCATGATTTTTTATAGTGCTCAATTTAGATATTAAACTATGAGACTTTACTAATTTTTGTTTATTTTCTAATTCTTTGTGGTGGACAAAGTACTCTTAATAATTGTATTAGAAGTACTCTATAATGCCATTTATTTAAAGAAAAGCAAAGGTTAGCCAAACGAAAATAATCGGATATGTGACAAATTTTAACTTTTGCAATTTTATTTTTATTTTTATTATTTTATAACAGTGCATGTATAGAAATTTAATTCTTAGATTTTGCTAATAATTGCTTATTTGATAATATGTTTTGGGCTGGTGAAGGAATAACAAGTTCTAAAAACATGGAATCATGTGGAGTAGCCACATTAGGACAAATGTGAGGAAGGGAAATAGAAGAGTGAGGTAAAGTGGCAGAAGAAATGAATGGGAAAGTAGTTTCATGAAAAGAAACATCCCTTGAAATGAAAATCTACCTTGTGACGAAGTTTAACAACTTGTAACCCTTAACACCATAAGGGTACCCAAGAAAAACACAAGGAATAGATCTAGGAGCAAACTTAGACCTATTGTGAGCTAATGTAGAGGCAAAGCAAAGGCATCCAAAAACTTTTAAGTGATGATTAGAAGGAATCTTGCTATAAAGCTTCTCTAAAGGAGTTTTATGGTCTAAAACAATACTAGTCAACATATTTATGATATAAACAGCTGTCAAAACACAATCTCCCCAATAACAAAATGGTATGTTAGACTAAAATTTCAATGCCCTTGCAATGTTTAGAATATGTTGATGCTTTCTTTCCATAACTAAATTCTGCTGTGGAGTAGCAACACAAGAGTGTCAATGAATAACCCCATGTTGAGCATAAAACTCTTGAGCATTGTCAATTCTAATAACTTTGATGCTGGTTTGAAATTGAGTGAATATCATTTTGCAAAATGAAATCAGTAAAGGCCTAGTTTCTATTTTAGATTTCATGAGGTAAACCCATGTCGACCTTGTAGCATCATCTGCAATAGTAAGAAAGTATCTAAAGCCATCATGAGTTGCTTTAGCAAAGGGTCCCCATACATCACAATGGATTAAATCAAAAGCATGATCAGACAAGTGTTTAGAATTAGGAAAAGGCAATCTTTTATGCTTTGTAATAGACAAACAACACATTCTTTATTGAAATGAAAGGAAGATACATCAGATATACAATGATAAAGTTTGTCATCAGAAACATGTCCTAATCTAAGATGCCATAAGTAAGGCTTGGTAACAATAGGAACATGAGAAACAGAATGAACAAAGGACTGTAAAACTGACTCTAGGATAGTAGTAGCTTCTGAGATAGACTTGCAATTCTCTAAAGTTTGCAGCAGGTACAGATTGCTATGAACCTTACCTAATCCAATCATTTTCCAACAAGTAAGGTCCTGTATGAAACAATAATCGGAGAGGAAAACCAAACTGATGGTTTTTAGACCCTTTAAAACCACAATCAGATTAACCTAGGTAATTAGCCAAGTGATTACTTAGTCAAATTAACAAATCTAGGTTAACATAAATATATCATATCAATGTATAGTAGCGGAAAATAAAAAACACAATGATATGATAACCTAGGAAAACCAAACCGGTAAAAAACCTAGGGAGGATTTAACCTAGCTATCCTCAAGGTAAAAAACAAATCCACTAGAAAGAATCGAAGTTTTACAATAGCGACTTAGACCACTAACATCCTATTGCTACCCACCACGTGCAAGCTCTGAGACCACGTGCAAGCTCCGAGACCATGGACTTCTTCTTTCTTTAGCCTTTGCAAAACACAAATACCCACGTTTGTGACTTTGAGATCCCACTCAAAGGTTTAGCAACACAAACTCTCCTGTTTGTGATTCCAAGACCACCCTTGAAGGTTTAGATTATCAGCACCTTTGATGACTAGAGAAGGCAACAACTTCTATAACACCGGATTTTGAGATTCTTCAAGGATTAACACCGGTAGAAGACATAAGAGAGCTTTTGGGTACAAAACCCTAGATCTACAAAAGAGGCACAAGATGCACTCTAATCTCTCTAAAAAACTCTCAAAACCCCACCTAGGGTTAGCTTATAATGTCCTTTAAATACTGGAAAAAAACGGCTTGCGATTTGGGCTTCAAACAGATAAGTTATGGCCTTTTTACGTTTGCTGATTTTGCTGATATGCGATTTTCGATCAATCGAAAATCACTAGCATCAATCAAGTATCAATCGAACCAACTAGCTTGTAACTCATTTGTTTTTATCCCGAACTTGAGTTTTTTGTCTTGGGCTTCAATGTAGACCATTCTAAACTAATGAGACTTAGTTTTTGTCATGTTTTGTCATGGTTTGCCAACATTACAAACTCAAAACCTAACAATCTCCCCTTTTGGCAATCCATGACAAAACACACATACAACATAATGCCTATATACAATAAAATGCCCATATACAATAAAATGCCCAAATACATCACAAATCCCAATATAAGACTCCTAAATAAGAAGTTGCACGAAGAGGTAGAAGGTCTTGATCAGAATGTACCTGTCTTTCCTGAACACTCAACAAACACATCACCACATGTGTGGAAAGAAAGACAATAATATGAAACAGAATATAAAAAAACAAAAGTAAATTCTAACTCTCCCCCTAAGTTAGATACATCAAAAAGTTTTTATGTTCTCCCCTTTTCAAAAAACAAATTCAACTCCCCCTAAACAAAACAAATAGGATTCCCACATATTCTCACATTTCATCTAAATCTCCCCCTTTTTGTCACGTATTGACAAAGACAACGCATTGTTGCCCAAATTAAAAAAAACATACGCAACAAAGGTAAGAGAAAATAGAGAATAAAGGGAACACAAGACAATTCAACTCTATAGAAAATAGAGACAACTCCCCCTAAGAAGAGCAATAACTCCCCTATAAATAACAAAGGTTAAAAAAAACTTTTCTCCCCCTATAAAAATAAGAAAAACAAAACAAGTTTTGGGGAAAAATTTAGGAGGTGGGGAAAATAAAGACAGACAAACCAAACTTAAAAACTAAGTTGAGGATACACATAAAGAAAAATATTCTCTCTTTCAATAAATGCAAACTTGACACTATGTGACCCATAAACAGTTGCATGAGTAGAGAAAATATTTGCACATTCATTATCCATCATATCTCTTAAGAAAAAAAATTTTCTGCAGTTCACAAATAAAAATAGCATATACTAAAATGTACAAAGGACTCAAAAATTAATTAATCAATTTGTAAATCATGTTGAGTACCCAATTTAGCAAAGTGTATGCATGTTATGTGTGAAACAATGAGAGATATGACTGCAAAATTGCAAGATGGAAAAAAAAAATCAATGTAATGCATGTGAATCCTAAACATAAATGATGCATGAAAAAATAAATTGGTCAAATACTTAAAAACTGAAAATTTTCAGTTTTGATCGGTCGAGAAATAGGTTTGATCAATCAAAAATCTAGAAAAGTGAAATTTTGAAAAACAGTGCAAGTTAATGCAGAAACTCCTCAAAGCACATTGTGTTATGAATAAAATGCATGAGTATGAGATGAAATTTTTTTCAAAAACACTTGAATTCAACCCAGATCTTCCAAAAACAAGATTTTCAATCAATTTGACCTTAAATTCTCAAGCTTTAAACACATTTTGCATTAAAATCAAGGAACTTTTAATCTTGGATGGCCACAACAAAATCACACACAATATAATGTACTAAATTTAGCAAAGAGTAACTTGTGTAGTGCGTGCAACTAGCAAAAGCTTGAGATACATGTGAGATGATATGTAAATAGAAATCAATCACAATTTCTACAAAATTTATCACATAGAATTGAAAGAGACTATCACCTAAAGAGTTACATCATATAACTCCCACATCTCCCAGAAAACAAGCTTGCAATCATGTAAGTTTCTTGATTTGCCTCATAATATACACAACAATTTTATTTGATTGATTTAACATCAAGTTCAATAATGTACACACCAATTTTAACATTTAAACCGAGGCTACACCTTATAATCTTTTTGTGCATGTGCTACACTTTCTCGAGCACAAAATCTTACGATATGCACTAAGGTATTCATGATTGGTTAGTAAACAGTGGTGAGATGGTTATTTATGCCTTTCTCAAAAAGTTCAAGTCTGACAGTCAAAGGCATGTGACTTCAAGATCAAGACAAGGTAATCAAAACCATAAACATCTTTTCCACACAACATGTACTAAAAAACTCAAACTAGTAAAGTGCAATAAAAGAAGCTCATCCAAGCTAAACAAGGTACATAAACATGTTATGTAAAGTTAATATGGTCAATCCTTGATTATAAATCCAAGATGTGAAATACAAAACACAAAAATCTTTTTGGTTTTTAAAAAATTTTATGACCAAAAACAAAAAGCATACATTATGCTAAATGAACAATGCAAATGCAATGCATGACAGTGCTTAACTAAGTTATAGAGGGTACACAAACAAGAAATATCAATTTCTTAAATGAACAATGCAAATGCAATGCATGACAGTGCTTAACTAAGCTATAGAGGGTACACAAACAAGAAATATCAATTTCTTAATTAACCCATGAGTACATGTACAAACTAGTACATACTCACACAAAATCAAAAATAGCTTAGCACTTATATAACACATTCTATTCAAGTTTCTCCACAATGTCAAGCATGTTCTAAATCAAGAGAGAGATATCATAATTCATGTAATCCTCAAGAAAAATAAAACTAGACACAAAATAAAATATTTTTGTCTTTTTGAAAATTTTCAATGTTTTTGGATTTTTTTATTAAATAAAAAAACATTCTAAAAAAAAAAACAAAACAACCAAAAACAGAAACAAGACATGTCCACAAACAATTAAAAGAATTAAATCAGGGACAAGTCAGTAACACTCACCTTGGAGAATCTTTTCTCACTCATATAGCATGAGTCTTTGGCTTTATAGGTGAAAATCAATATGAAGCAGAGTGTATTTGAGGGATTACACCAATCTTCTGAGAAAGATTGAAATCTTGCAAATTCCTTTCATAAGCCAACAAACTTAAATTTTTCAAAATAATATGAAACAATTTATATGGACTTATGGCAGGAAAAATATCATCACAAATCCTAGACTGAAACACTGAATGCTTAAATTTCAATTTATGACAATTAGGACGAATGTGATTGGAGACACCACAAAAGTGACAAACAAGAACAAATTTAGGAACATCAGTATTCCTAACAACAAATCTAGTCTCAGATTTTGGTTTTTGCCTCAACAAAGAACAATTTAGTCTAATATGACCAACAACACCACAAAGGTGACAGGTAGGCACAAAAATAGATTTATTATGCTCTCTAACAGTAGGTTTAGACATAGGTTTGGAAACTTCAGCGTTTACATCAGAACTTTTACCTTTGTCTAACCTAGCAAAATAAGCCTTTTCTTTATTATTCCTCTTAAAAGGAGGGATATAAACTTTCTCAATTTTAGGCTTAAGAGATACAGAAACACTTCTGTTAACAACAGCAAGCTTGGTATTAGTCAAATTTTCAATTTTAGCTTTAGATTCAACTAACTCTTGTTCCAAGCTTTTCATCTTCTCATCTTGAGAGGAAATTTGATTTCTCAAAAATTCATTCTTTTTATTAGATTCATCTAATCTAACAACCAATTCCTCTTTTTCAAGATTAGCCAATTTTAACTCTTCCTTGAATTTCTTAGCAATTTTCATAGATTTCAATAATTCCTTACGAAGAGTTTCACAGGCATCAATAAAATCAACAGAAGCATGAGCAGAAACATGATCAGAAGGACACTTCAAATTATCCATGACAACAGGGGTCAAGGATCAGGTCTTAGATCAAAAGATCTAAAACAAAAGAGCAACCCACGTTGATACCACTTGATAGTTTTTAGACCCCTTAAAACCACAATCAGATTAACCTAGGTAATTAGCCAAGTGATTACTTAGTCAAATTAACAAATCTAGGTTAACACAAATATATCATATCAATGTATAGTAGCGGAAAATAAAAAACACAATGATATGATAACCTAGAAAAACCAAACCGGTAAAAAACCTAGGGAGGATTTAACCTAGCTATCCTCAAGGTAAAAAGCAAATCCACTAGAAAGAATCGAAGTTTTATAATAGCGACTTAGACCACTAATATCCTATTACTACCCACCAGTAGAAACTTACTGACACGACCACGTGCAAGCTCCGAGACCACGGATTCCTTCTTTCTTTAGCCTTTGCAAAACACAAATACCCACGTTTGTGACTTTGAGATCCCACTCAAAGGTTTAGCAACACAAACTCTCCTGTTTGTGACTCCAAGACCACCCTTGAAGGTTTAGATCATTAGCACCTTTGATGACTAGAGAAGGCAGCAACTTCTACAACACCGGATCTTGAGATTCTTCAAGGAATAACACCGGTAGAAGACATAAGAGAGCTTTTGGGTACAGAACCCTAGATCTACAAAAGAGGCACAAGATGCACTCTAATCTCTCTAAAAAACTCTCAAAACCCCACCTAGGGTTAGCTTATAATGTCCTTTAAATACTAGAAAAAAAAGCTCACGATTTGGGTTTCAAACAGATAAGTTATGGCCTTTTTACGTTTGCTAATTTTACTGATATGCAATTTTCGATCAATCAAAAATCACTAGCATCAATCGAGTATTAATCGAACCAACCAGCTTGTAACTCATTTGTTTTTATCTCAAACTTGAGTTTTTTGTCTTGGGCTTCAATGTAGACCATTCTAAACTAATGAGACTTAGTTTTTGTCATGTTTTGTCATGGTTTGCCAACATTACAAACTCAAAGCCTAACACAAACAACATGAGAAGGACTTGGTTAATTTGCTTATTGAAATCAGATTGAAAGTAAAGGTTGGGACACAAATCACATCCTCAAGAATTAAGGTTGAAGTGACTTGAACTATGCCTATGTGTGTGACAAGAACCTTTTCACCATTAGGCAAATGCACAAAAGAAGAGATTGAACTAGTAATCCTAGTAAACAATGAAGTGGAATGGATAATATGGTTAGTGGCCCCTGTATCAAGAACCCAAGTTTCCTCATTGTAAGCTGTTTTTTTTGAAGGATTTTTCAGTAAAAATAGAATTCTTCAAATTAAGACAAACAGAATCCTAGAAAGAGGCATAAGAAATACCTGAGAGAGCTGAATTTGCTGAGTGAATAGCATCATTGGTGCCAGAAGAAGATGCATGAGAACTCAGCATTGACAACAGCTGCTAGCATTGTTCAGATGTGAAAGGGAAAGATCCTGACTGTGATGTAGCCTCAGATTGACTAGGTTCACCATCAAGAGTCACTTGATTAGCCATAGACACCTTGCCCTTTTGCTTGTAACCTGGTGGAAATCCAACTAGTTTGTAGCACTTCTCCATGAAATGACCAACTTTGCCACAATGACTGCATACAGGTCTACCCTTTCCTTTTGTGCTCTTCCTAGCTTGATTGAACCCTTGAGTCTTGACTGCAAGGGCAGTTAAATCAACTAAAGTTCATCCATTGAAACCTAAAGCCCTCTGCCTTTCCTTTTGTATCACCAAAGAGAAAGCCTTGTCAATTGAGGGATTTGGCTCCATCATCAGAATCTAAGTTCTGACTTGTGAATAGACTTAATTCAAGCCATTAAGGAATTGCATCAAGGAATCTTGATGATGAAAGGATGTGATCTTGTCATTCACTCCACAGACAAATTTACTACAAGAACAACATGGTAAAGGCCTGAGATTGAGCAATTGATCCCAAGACGCTTGAAGATCAGTGAAGAAAGTAGTCACTATTGCATCTCCTTGCATAATTGTTGAAATCAGTTTTTGAAGCTGTGAAATCCGTGGACCATTAGCTTGTGAGAAACAATTCCTGAGTGAATTCCAAACCTCCATTGCAGTGTTTCTGTAAATCACACTTGCAATGATGTGAGGAGAGATTGAATTCAAGATCCATGAAGAAATCATGGAATTGTTCTTTGACCAGGCAATCTTTTCCAGAGGAGTAATTGCCATGGAAGCTGTTACGGAACCATCCACAAAGCCTAGCTTGCTCTTCACATCCAATGCCATCTACATAGCCCTAGCCTAATTAGGGTAATTGTCTCCTGTCAAGAGCTGAGTGACAAGAATTGCACTGGGTGACTCTACATAATGCAAGAAAAAAGGACTTCTCGAATCCTCCATTGGAGAAAGCTCACGATGAGCAGTGGATTGAGAAGAAGAAGATTGCGAAGCTTGATCTTGGTTCACCATTGACAGAAGCACAAAGCTCTGATACCATATAAGAAAATAGAGAGCTAGGAAAGAGAGGAATTGATAACAAGCTAGAGAGAAGACCAAGATTGAAGAAATTTTCTATTAATTGCATTAATTAAGAACTGTGAATACAAGAGGTATTTATATACCAGAACAATCACCAAACTAGATAACCTACAACTAACTAATCCCACATTATACGGATCTACTTACTTACAACCAATCAGGACATTACACATGTCTATATATACATTACATTGTAAACTACAAGTCATATTAATCATGATTGTCATATATCAATCCCAAATGCTAAGCTTCCATTACTCTGTTCTGATGCTCTGCCTCTCTGCCTCTTTGCTTGAGCCAACTTCTCCAACTAGGCTTCATCTTCATTAGCTTAAGCCACTCGAATCTTCTTTCTTCTTCTGTTTGTGATCTTTGCAGTCAACATTATTTTGATACATGCAAACCAAAAAGGTAAATGTTGAACAACCAAAAAGGTAAATATTGAACATCCAAAAATCTATGAATTATTTCAAAGCAAAAAATTAGCGTCCATCACCATAAAAAAAGTTGAGAAATGGCCTTGGCCTGTACCTCAATCTTGCAAAATTTTGTTAGTGTTAATGACTTAAAGCCTTTAAAACTCGACCACCAGATAAGCTTTCAGTAGATCCCAAATTGAATTGGGTAATGTGAGGATCAGTTTTGAGCTCCTTCAAAATTTAAGCTTTCATTTCTTCTGCTCTGAGGTAAGGGAATTTAAAAAAAAAAACACCCGAAAGGTCATTACACGATTTTAAAGCTTATATTGCTCTAACTTGCTTTAAAAAGAACATTATAAACTAATAGTCATCTTTTATGCAATAAAACTAGTGGATATGCAATATTACATTTAAACCAAGGGTGAAGCTAGAGGGGTCACGCAGGGGGCAACTGCCCTCCCAGCCCACCCAAAAATTAATAGGAATTTATAATACATCAGCTTGGACTATCATCCTTAACCTAGGAGGAATTTTATCTTACCAAAAGCTCTACTCACTCACACTTACACTCTGTTTGTTTCGATGGAAAATTTTGTGTAAAAATAGTTTTCTGTATTTTCCAGTATTTGGTAGCATCAGAAAAAATGAGTCAAAAGAAAACTATCTTTAGTCAACAGAAAAAGTATAGCTTATTTTTAAAGATTGTTTTCCATACAAAGTGTAAGTATGTTGTGTGGATATCTTATAGTGGCTTGGGCAACAGGGTTTTAACCCTGACATTTGCATTTCTCTATGCCTTTCTCACAAATAGAGTATTGCTTGTTGACCAAGGAATGGATATGGCTGATCTTTTTTGTGAGCCATTTCCAAAAAAATCATGGCTTTTGCCTGTTGACTTCCCCCTCAAAGAGACATTTAAAATCCTTAGTCAGAAGTTTCCTCATTCTTATGGGAACATGTTGAAGAAGAACATCTTAAATACTTTAATAGTATCACTACCATCATATTTATATCTCCATCTAGCACATGATTACAATGATCATGATAAGCTCTTTTTATGTGATCAAGATCAAACTTTTCTTAGTAGAGTTCCTTGGTTGATAATGAAATCAGATCTATACTTTGTCTCATCTCTCTTCTTAATGCCCTCTTTTGGGCAAGAATTAAGCAAATTATTCCTACAGAAAGATAATGTTTTCCTCCACTTAGGCCTGTACCTTTTCCACCCCTCAAATCATGTATGGGGCCTAATAACAAGGTATTATGAAGCCTACTTAGCAAAAGCAGATGAGAGGATTGGAATTCAAATAAGAAATTTTGATACAGGACCTGGTCCTTTCCAATATGTGATGGATCAAGTTTTAGATTATACACTAAAGTATAAAGTGTTGCCACAAGTAGATAGGAAGAGAACTATTGTTACCCAATCAGAAAAGGCAAACTTGAAAGCTATCCTTATAACGTCTTTGAGTTCTGGGTACTTTGAGAACGTAAGAAACATGTACTGGGAACACCCAACAGTGAATGGAGACGTGGTTGAGGTTTTTCAACCAAGAGAAGAACAATTTCAACATAAAGAGAACAAGTTGCACAACAGCAAGGCATGGGCAGAAATGTATCTCCTCAGCTTAACTGATGTCTTGGTTACAAGTGCATGGTCAACATTTGGTTATGTAGCTCAAGGTCTTGGAGGTTTGAAGCCATGGATTCTCTACAAGTCTGATAATCAAACGACCCCTAATCCACCTTGTCGTCAGGCCATGTCAATGGAGCCTTGTTTTCATGCTCCCCCATTTTATGATTGCAAGACAAAGAAAGGAACTGATAATAGTGCACTTGTTCCCCATGTGAGACATTGTGAAGATATGAGCTGGGGCTTAAAACTAGTTGATAATCCTGATGAGTTGCAGGCTTTTACAATTCATTATTTGTGCCAATGGGCTTCTAGTCCGATGGTGCCTAACCCCTCCCATGTCTCCCGTATCACGAATTTGACTTGCCATCAAGAGCCTTGTAGCTCAACTAATAGGCACATCTTGGTGTTTTGAATGAAGACATCCAGGTTCAAATCCTCCCACCCCCAATTATCAAATTATCAACAAAAGAAAAAACTTTTTCCCTTAAAGATTTTGGAAACAACTAGTATCCATCCTTTATTTATTTATTTATTTTGTTTTATAGGTGGCGGATTCTAATTGTAGAAGATCTATTGTTGATTTCAAAAACAATTGGAACTAAGGCTTGGTCGTTGCTCTATGTAATTGATGTATAATAGTTGTATTCCAATTGTATTTGACAAATAATGCCTCCACAAAATATTCAAGTATACTAATATTGTCTTCTTAAAAAAAAGTATTCTAACATCGGAAGCAAACGACCATGAGATATGGTTAATTAACAAATTACCATCCTAATTCCTAAGTACCTTCTTATTTTATAGCGAGTCATTCTATGTACCTATATCATTTCCTAGCTGTCTCATCCAAAATAGAACAATATCTTGCCTTGCAATTAGTACTCCACCCTTGACAACTTAATGCATCACGTTGTTAATTGCTGTGGATGCTTTACGATAGTGAAATTTGGAAAGCAATTCTTCAAGCCATATAGAAAATTTCACGTGAATGGAACTAATGGGAATGCTGATACATGGAGGTTTGATTTTAAATATAATAACTTGTACAATTGCTTTTCCTTCTTGATATTTTAAAACTAAAGTTTTTCATGCACCAAGAACAACAGTGTCGGAAAATGAAAACCTGCATATTGTTTGACTGTTTCGCACCTAGAACCATGTATGGCCCGACTATTTGGCCTTTCAAGAAATGTTCAAAAAAATAATTATTCATGTCTCATACTCTATCAAAGTTTAGATCAAATCCACAAAACCCAAACTTTCTAAAGAACTAACAATGTTAGATTTGCTCTCCTCATGTACAATCACAGGAAATTATAAATTATAGAGTTAGGAAATGAACAATTACCAGAAAACTATAAAATAAAAAAATAAAAAATAAAAAAATTGTTGGAGGTGGCTATAGAAGCAATCGACCCAACTACAAAAACTCAACCATAGAAGCAATCGACCCAACTGCAAGAACAATATTATGTTTGTTTTTAAATTTTATAAAACCTAACTTTTAGATCTTTTTTTCTCTTGATTTTTTTAGTTTTTAATGTTTTGAGAGGAGAGAGATATAAAAGGGTAGCAAAAATACAAATTTACCCATATATTTAACAAATGTGAGTAATAGGAGACTAATGAACCTTACCTCAAGTGGGTAAAGTGACACTTTTCAAACCACAGATAGGCAAAGTGACTTCGAGTCAAATCACAGGTTGATTTAATGTAATTCCCCCTTTATATTACAAGCAACTTGAGCTTTCTAAACTCGATTTCCACGTGGACTTTTAAATTATAAAATACCATATTAGCCTCTACCACCATGTCACATTTTTTTGGAACTCAATTTTCATAAACTCGAGTTCTATGTAAAACTCAAACTTCATGAACTCAAGTTTCAAAATAGTGGTATATTGCTAAATATTTCTCAAATAGTAGTAGAATGTTAAATATTTTGTCCAAAGATGGTATTTGGCCATTTAGACCCCAAATTGGAAACTAAGGTAAACTTTAGTGAGCAATTGCATCATTTTAGTGGATTGCCTACTTTTGCAAAACTACATAAATGGTCCCTATCCTTTACATCATATTTCAATTTAGTCCCTAACCTTTCAATTGTGTCAATTTGTTCCCTAACCTTTTAGTGTCGTGTCAACTTAGTCCCTGCCGTTATCTCATAGATGGAAAAATCTGACGTGTCAAACGGCCTAATTTTTTATTTCCATGTCAATGGACACAAGTCCTGCCACGTTAGTTTTTTTTTTTTTAACCCAAATTAATTTAACCCAAATCATTTTTTTTTTTTTTTGATAAGAAAATTTGTAGATTTTATTAAACAGGGGCAGGCCCTCCTTCTGACGGTGCGTTCTCTCTTCCACCAACACCCTCTCTACTCCGGCAATGCCTTCTCTCTCTTCCGGCAGCGCCTTCTCTACTCCGGCAGTGCTTTCTCTATTCTAGCAGCATCAGGTGTGTCTCTTTCTATCTCACGATTTCTCTTTCTCTCATCCTTACTTCATGAGATAACAGCAGTGGAGATTTTTATGTCTTTTTTTACTTGATTTTTATGCTCAATCTCGCATTAGTGGAGATTGGCCCTATGGATGTTGCAATGCAGAAACTCCATTTTTTAACCCTTTAACTTTGTTATAGTCGCAGCTCAAAAAAAAAAAAAAAAAAAAAAAAAAAAACTTTGTTATAATCCACTGTGAAACTGTTTGAGACCATTTCTACCTTAAATTGTTGGACCCACTTGTAGTAAACAAGTGAGTTTGTTTATTATCTATTAGGCTTAATTTCAATACAGGGTAATAGTAATTTTAAGCTTTTATTATGTTTTTCTTGAGATTTTGGTGGTGTAAGAGTAATTTTAGATAGTCCTTAACTTGGGTGTCTAGGGGAAGTTTTTCTTAACACTTCAACAAACACTTTATTTTGCAGGTGGTAGCCCTTTCCATTTGTAAGTGAATGATTGTATTGATAAATGAACGTCAGGGATTTATATATATATGTGTGTGTGTGTGTTAATATTAGATTCTATGTGAAGACATTATTTTCTATTGCAGACCATGGATTTTTAGATTTTCTTTACTTTTGAATTATTCAAAGAGTTGTGTCAAACACTTTATTTTGCAGGGAAATGCTAGAAAGCTACTTGACAAACATTTGATGAGAATAGCCACTAAAATTTTCAAAATTAGGACTTGCCTAGATACTTTGGTGTTTAATATTTTTGCTATTGGTGACTTATTCTCAATCTGTCATCAATCATAAGTTTTAGATGATGATTTCGTATGATACTTTTGTTTGGAGCTCATATTCTTTGACTGTTTCTTTTATGTTATTGTGGGTTTTTTTGTGGCTATTCATTTGAAACTAATTGTAATTTATTTGTACTAGGTTACAAATGTCTTCAAGTACCTCATATGGAGGCTTGCAGCACAATGATGTTAACTTAAAGGCTAACTAATGTAATAGTTTCAAATGATGTAATTTTGAGTTTGTAATAGATACTACAATGTAATTTTAGTTTGCAATCATCCAAACTCAAAATGACACTAAACAAAAATATCCATTCAAGCACATTGGCAATCTTCCATATTTTTTGGCATTAAGAAGTACCAAACTGCAAAGACAATAAGGAAAATAATGGACACGATACATAAAAAACTGGGCATCATAAAATGACACTAACAATAACATCCATTCAAACCTGTTGGTAATCATCTAGAGTACTCAATAGTATCAAATTACATGACATATCAAACATGTCAATACACAACATAACTTAAAATGAACATCCAAAGTGCATGAACAAACTGGTAGTTGACTTAAAACATGAATCAATAATAGAATATAAGTCAAAACAAATAAAAATTCCAGCTGATCTTTAAAATGAATATAAATAAAAATTAGCCACGACTTCCTTCCTTTCCTTTTTTGCTTTGTCCCCTAAATGATGGTGGTGCATGAATTGATTCCTGACTGCCAAGTATGTTGAATGTCTCCCTATACCTTGCAGTTTGACTAGCAGCCATCAGTATTTCTTTGGTTAGAGAAGTGTTTCCTTTCCATGAAGGAGGCGGACCCCATATTTCTGGAAGTGGTACATTGCTAACCCAAGGCTTTATTTTCCCCCTTGGCATATCAATTGCTTTTCTCCTAGGCCTTTTTGACTTTTTACCTTGTGGTAGTGGAACAAATGGACCATTTTCAGCATTGGTAAATGCCCTAGCTATTGCGGAGGTCACTCTTGTGGCTATTGCATTTGCAGCTGATTGTGTATTTGCACCACCTTCAGAATGTGCTTGTGCACTTGCAGTTGACCGTGGTGGTATTATTGGCTGTAAAGGTTGATTTTCATATGCACTAGCACTTGCACTTGCACCAACACTAGCACTTGCACTTGTACCCTCTCCCTAGCAAAGCGATAAGAGACAATTATCACTTTTATGTAGTAACTAAACTTATACCGTACGTAGTAGGCTGTGTGAAATTACTCTGTTGTTGACTTGTAGGCTGCCTTTGATTGCCACCAACTTTTCCTTTGCATGTCCTCTTGTTATGACCAACCTCTTTACAATATTAACACTTCAAGCTCACCATCCTCCAAGCTCACCATAGGCATCCTATACCACAGGCCTAAGCCCACCATCCTCCAAGCTCACCATAGGCATCCTATACCACAACCTACCATAACTAATATACCCCAACTTCTCAACCATATTTCTCAATTCTTGGGCAAACCAACAATCTCGTTCATTAACATCAAAATAATTTATAGCAATCCCCTCATACCTAATTGGATCGCTCAAAAATTTCCCACCATGATGAACTTCCACAGAAAATTCATCCATTCTTGCAAAAAAAAAAAACAAACAAACAAAATATGATACATAAACAATATTATTTTTCACTAGTACCAGTTAGGCTTTTATGCACTTCTTTTATTTCATTAAAGGGAGAAAAAGAAAAATACAAATTTAATCTTTTGTTATCATTCTTAGAAACAGGTCCTCATTCTTAGCATTTTCCAAACTCAGCTTTTTTGTTTTTAATGGGTCTCGTGCACTTTTCACAGGACCCACAAACTACTTTTTTCAACAAAAACAACTTTAAAACTGGGTCGTACAGTACTATTTACATATTTAAAAATTATTTTGTTACTGTGTTTTCAGTTTTCAGCAATAAGTAGTACCAAAACAAACCCTATTTATAAAGAATGAAGTGTCAACTTGACCATCTCCATGTCTTGACTCCTTTATTGAATTTTCTATGTGAATCTGGTACCTTTTGAATCAAATGACTTATCATGCAAAGGTTCATTTGAATGTGTTTGTCTGTATGTGTATATTACTACAAGTGGGTCCTACCATTTAAGGTAGAAATGGTCCCAAACAGATTCACAGTGGACTATAGCGGAGTTAAAGGGTTAAAAAAAAAATTGGAGTTTCTACATTGCAGCAACCATATAGCCAATCTCCACTGATGCGAGATTGGGCATAAAAAATTAGTAAGAAAAGAGTATAAAAATACAGGGGAGCCAAAGGTATAACAATAGGAGCAGGAAAAGACTAAATCACGATATAAAGTAAGACACAAAGGTTGAGCCAAATTGATCGAGGGAGCCAAACATGAAGTAAGGATGAGTGATAGAGAGAGAGAAAGCGCGAGATAAAGAGACAGACCTGGGCTTGCTGGAGTAGAGAAGGTGCCGCTGGAAGAAGGAAGGCGCCGCTGGAAGAAGGAGCCGCCACCCTCACCGTTAGGGATTTTGGATTTTAGGGAGATGTGTGTTTTAGAATTAATTTGGGTCTGCCCTTGTTTAATAAAATCTGCAAATTTTCTTATCAAACCAAAAAAAATAAAAAAATTTGATTTGGGTTAAATTAATTTGGGTTTAAAAAAAAAAAAAAAAAAAACTAATGTGAAAAGACATGTGTCCGTTGATGTGGTAATAAAAATTAGGCCATTTGACATGTCAAATTTTTCCATTCATGAGATAACGGCAGAGACTAAGTTAACACGATATTAAAAGGTTAGGGACCAAATTGACACAAGTGAAAGGTTAGGGACTAAATTGAAATATGGTGTAAAAAATAGGGACCATTTATGTAGTTTACCCAAAAAGAATTAAACTTTTTTTTTTTTAAATTTTAAAGTATTACTTTTTTTTTTTTTTTGGAGAAACAAACACACACAAGGGAGAGGAAAATGAGTTTTAACATAAAGGCACACCACAACTCCACTCAAAAGCCTAATAAAGAAAAGAAAAGCTGTCAAGTTATCCAATTGGAACAATTCCATTATTTCAATCAACAATACAAGGAAAAATATTAAAACGAAAGATTGTGGACTTCTTGATGATTTTTGTATCCTACTTATTGTTTTTTTTTTTTTTTTTTTTGGCTGAGAGTATCCTACTTATTGTTTTACTTTTGCTATTAGCTAGTGCATATATGCCTATGCAGTTATGATTATCAAAAAATGCTTATGTGGTTATATGCCGTCAATGTCAATTTTCAATTAATATCACCTAATACTAAAAGGCTTCATTGAAAGATTTATTTCAACAGAAAACAAGGAGATCAAATCATATTTTCGAAATCAAATCATATTTTCGGAGTAATTAATTATTCAGAAGTAACTGCTATAAATTGAAACTCTATAAATTAAAAAAAAAAAAAAAATCATAGGAATGATACTCATAACTAATTTCTTTTTATTTTTTTCTTTTAGAAAGGTATATTCATGACTAATTAAATCAGCCGTTATCACCTAAACAAGAAGTCCATCTTTGCAGTTATCTTAGGGAGTGTTTGTTTGCAGTTATCTTACGTGTTAGCTGTTTCTTTTTTTTTTTTTAGTTTTTTTGTCCTTTTCCTTTTTCTAATCTCCTTTAGTTTTCTTTTTGTCGTTTTCCTCTTTTCTTTTTCTTTTTTTTTTTTCATTCTTTAACTTTTTTTTTGTCCTTCTCTGTACACTTTTGGTGCTTTTATTTTTTTTGTTCATTTGTATTTTTTTTTCTTATTTGTTATTTTTTTTATCAATTAGGGGCATGAAAGTAAATTTATACAAACTATATTTTTTATTCCTCCATTTTTTACTCTCAAACCAAACATCATGATGGAAAACTAAAAACTTTTCTATTCTCTCTTTATTTTCTATCCTCCTACTTTCATTCCTCCAACCAAACGGACCATTTAAAGAAAAGGAAAAAAATGGGACCATCCTATAATAGGTCCGTTGCAATTACATTTAACAATTGCTCCTTGCAATTCACTCCAATTCTCTCACAACTTTTTTTTACTTTTATTCATTTTTTATATTTAATGATTGAAATTATATTTTTTTTTTCAACTTTAAAACTCAATTCCTCCAACAGATAGTGGGGGTGGGAGTAGAGAAAGTATACAATGTTCCAATAAATGAGTGATCAAAATAACCACATTAGCCTGTTGCACTGGACCAAAGCAAAAGACAATTTTATCCTAAAAAATTTCAAACCAGCACCACTTTCTTCACACTTTACTAAACCTAAAATTGCAAATGTCTCTGTTTGTCTCAAATGCTCCCTCTCCTTTCGCTCTCTCTCACCCCGGACCTCATTGCCAAATACAGCCATTGCCATGCTTCGTTGGTCCAGCGAGATCGGAATTTGTATCCTCTGAAAACCTCGAAAATCATCTTTATTCTATTTCTAGCGTCATCGTCAGAACCCGCACCACTTTCTTAGTCACCGATTCTGACACTCAACGACGCAAAGGGGTAATTTTTCCTTTTTATCTGCTTCTTTTCAATACCTTTTCACATCTTCTTTTTATTTACTTGGAAACTACTGCTGGGAGGCGTATCTGAGTGTGGAAAGGAGACAAATTTTTCAGTTTCTTTTTATTTCTTTGCAACTATAGATGGGGTTTTTTCACTTATCACCACACAAAATAATGCAAAGGCTCATTTTAGCGTGGAAAGGAGATAGATAGGAATACTAGAACTTGAAACTTGTTGTATATGTGATAGCCTAAACAGGAAGTTTATTTTTGATATATATCCCAGTTTTGTGAAACAAAGAGTTTAAGAAACTCATCTGGATACTGAAACTGATTTGTCTCTCTTTGAATTTGGCATTGGTGCAGGGATGTGATGCTTCTGTTCTATTCGGTTTGTTGAAGGAATTGATTCCAATAGTTAGTCCCTTTCTAAAAGTCTCCACTAAGGGTATTCAATCTAGCTCTTCCTTTGTCTTTTTTTAGTTTAAGTCTCTAGTTGTGTAATTATGGAAAACTATGAGTTTTGTCTATTCAAGTTGTTCATTCAATATTCTTTTTCATGATTAGGCTAAGACTAGTAACGGATTTTTCAGAAAATGCTCTTGATACAGTTGGTGACAATGAAAAAAAGTGAAAATCATGAAATATAATATTGGGTAAATACTATGAAATTAAACTTGGAATGCTAGTGAGTTCCTAAGGAGAAGCATATAACCTTTATAATAAATATGCTTTAAACAAGGGGTTTGGCATTCGAAAAGGGGAGATGGTGGATCAAAATTAGATTGTGACTGTTTTGAGAATGCTATTTTTTATACCACTTATTGAACTAATAGGTATAACTTAATATGTGCACCATTTGTGGGAATCAACTGTCATTGGAACAAAGTTTTAATTGGTTGTGCCTTGTTAACAGATGAGACTATTGAGAAGAAGTGTAAAATATGCAACTAGTTCACTAGCTCTGCAAGCTAGTTCTATGAGACATGGTATGTTCAAAATTACTATTTTAATCTCTTCTTTTTTTTTTTTTTTTTTTTTTTTTTTTTTAGCTTTGCTTGTTAAGTTAAACCATTTGCTACTATTTCCTCTTTTTCTTAGGAGATATTCAATCATCATTATTTTCCCTGGAGTTGTTTATTGCTTATCCCATGTTTAGTTATACATGAATACTTCAAGAAAGTACCTTAATGTCACACATGAGCTAGGTACAATATGTTACTTTATAAACTTTTTACATTAGGAAGAAAAAAAAAAGGCCCTTTAACATATACATTTTTTTTTCCAAGGCCCTACCACAAGATTCTGAAGAATGATGGAGAACGTTTTTGGACAGTTTTTTGGAATAGCAAACTGCACAGATGTATGCACAACTAGTGGACAATATTTTTGGGCAACATATTCGACTTGGACAGTTTTTTGGATGGCATATCTAACAATTTGGACAATTGATACCTTTTGTAACAACTCTTTTGGATACATTTTGTAACTAATGTGGCTAAACAAAAATGTTAGATTCTATACAGAAATGATGAATATTTTTAAATGTAATAAGTTCATTTCTATACATGCATCTTTGACTAAGACAATTGTGGATGAAGGCCGTAAAATTCATTAAGGGAGAGGCTAATAATTTTGGAGGGTGATTACAGTTCCTCCAATCTAAACAATTTGCAAATAGTCTTGGAGATGACTTCGGAGTTCTCATTTTCTTTTGCTAAAAATTAACCTTACAAAGGACTTTTGTTCAATATGAGCAAAATTTAATTGTATTAAGATGAACTAAATACATTGATGTGCTCTCTAATTTGTGTTGCCAAAATGTTTAGCCATTCAATCTTCAATTTTTCTCAAATCCAAAATTATGATCAATTTACAAAACAATTTAATACATCAAATTTGAATTTGAGCTTTATGAGTAAATTGTTGTGCAATCATAAAATTCTGCTTAAAACCAGATCAGTCTTTAGATCAATTTATGACCGATTGTTGTGCATTTCAGCCATTGTCTTCGGGGGGTTTTTTGCAAGAGAGGCCACAAGGTCTCTGGATCTCAACCCTGCTTTGAAGGTCGTCAGCTGCACCTTGTCATCAGTTTCGTCCACTTCCAGAGTTTCCCGAGTGAATCGCTTGACATATGACCTCAGAGTCTCCTTCTCTCCCTGTCTTATGGTGAGCAAGTAATCTACTGGTCTCCTTGGGCGTTGTCCCCCTATGAAGTGGCGCAAGAAAGCACTACTCAGCTGATCGAAGTTGTCTATGGACGAGTTTGGCAACTTAGTAAACCACTCTCTTGCAGCTCCTTTGAGAGTCGTAGGGAAGGAACGACACAATATCTCGTCAGGTGGCTGCTGAAGACCCAGAGTCGTCTTAAAGGTATTAAGATGATCCTGAGGGTCCTTGAGTCCGTCGAATGGCTCTAATTGAGGCAGGCGAAACTTTGACGGCACGGGGCAATCAAGTACCGCTGCAGTGAAGGGCGAATCTGTAGCCCTTATCATTTTGTCTACGCTCCGGTCTGTCTTTTCTTTGATAGCGCTCCTTAGTTCGTCCATTTCTTTCCTCATTTCCCGAAGAAGATCTGAGTTCTGTTCGTCCGGAGTAGTTGGTCTCCGGGGGGTTTCCCTCTGTTGGCTATCCCCCTCTCCCTCCGTGTTACCCTTGGACCGGTTTTCTTCCTGTTGAGCTTGTTGAACCTGCTGGAGCCGCAACTTCATTTCCTGGTTCTGTCTGGTGAGTTCCTCAATGGTGGCTGCAAGGGCTTGAACTTGCTGGGCCAAGGTTGCTGAATCTGGGTTGGATTCCATCTGGATATGGAGAATTGATGGAAACTACATTTTCGAATGTGAATCTGAAAACTCGTTTCCCACAGACGGCGCCAAACTGATGGAACACAAATTCGTCAGTAAGAGTGAGCAGATGGAATCCCTTGTAGAATGTGAAGGTTTGCTCGATGAGGGCCACCGGTGTGGTGCCTGCCACAAAGCCTCCGATGCCAAAGTTAGGATAACAATCAAACACAGTAAAGAAGTAAAATGTAATTTCAGAGTATTTTTGCATATATCCTCTTCTGTTGGTTGTATGAAAGTTTTATACCTGAGGCCTTAGGGGCTAGCCGTTGGGGCTGTTAATGCTCTCTGAAGTAACGCCCCTGGTCCAGTAATGAGACTTTTAAGAGGCTCCTAACGGTCTGCTTGGTCGATTTAGTAACTGCTCAGGTCATTGATTGACTGCATTGAATGACCCCCTGCCTTCGTCAGTGATGATGGCTTTCTTTGTTGTTTCTGATGACCTCGTCATGGATGATCCCTTCGTCATTAATGTTGTCTTCGTCAGTGGGATGTAGAATCGTCATTCCTGTCAGTGGACAATATTTTTGGGCACCATATTTGACTTGGACAGTTTTTTAGATGGCATATCTAACAATTTGGACAATTGATACCTTTTGTAACAACTCTTTTGGATAAATTCTGTAACTAATGTGGCTAAACAAAAATGTTAGATTTTATATGAAAATGATGAATATTTTTAAATGTAATAAAGTTCATTTCTATACGTGCATCTTTGAATAAGACAATTGTGGATGAAGGCCATAAAATTCATTAAGGGAGAGGCTGATAATTTTGGAGGGTGATTCCAGTTCCTCCAATCTAGACAATTTGCAAATAGTCTTGGAGATGACTTCGGAGTTCTCATTTTCTTTTGCTAAAAATTAACCTTACAAAGGACTTTTGTTCAATATGAGCAAAATTTAATTGTATTAAGATGAACTAAATACATTGATGTGCTCTTTAATTTGTGTTGCCAAAATGTTTAGCCATTCAATCTTCAATTTTTCTCAAATCCAACTATTATGATCAATTTACAAAACAATTTAATACATCAAATTTGAATTTGAGCTTAATGAGTAAATTGTTGTGCAATCATAAAATTCTGCTGAAAACTAGATCAGTCTTTACTTTAGAATTTTTTTTCACCTTTGGGTGAGGTCCACCTCTATATATAATCATGAAAACTCAAGCATGCTTTATTGTATCCTAATTGGCTTGAAGATAATATTTGCAATTACAAACTTGAAAACAATATCTCAACGAAAAACAAACTTGAAAACAATATAATTGTCCACTATTCATATATGAAAGTTGTATGACAAACATGAAATGAAACAATCTACTTATAAGACTTTTTTCTTAAATTATGGCTCTCAAAACAACTTGCGATCATACAATTTCCTTAGTAGAAGACCTCAAATGTCTTCTTTTCTCAGCATTCATAAATATAGATAGTGAGACAATTTGCAAATCACATCTTCCATCAATAACCCAGCATAAGCTACTTGATATTCTCTTTCAATGTTTTACAGCATTTAAGCTCCAGCCTTGGAGATTTATTTGTGCAAAAAAGAAGAAGGCACTCACATAAGAATAAGAAATTAAAGTACCTAACACAATCATATGCATTAAACAGTACTAGTAATTGCAGCGTAAAATACAAAAAATATATGAATAGCTTTGCCACTACAAATTTCCAACAAATCTGATGGTATCAAAAACAAATTCAAAGAAAGAAAATGGAATTTCATTCACTCATTTTGGGAATAATTAAACCCAAAACTTTTACTAAATGAAATGTATAAATTCAGTAAATCGAAAATGATATCCACCAATGAAACAGTCATGAAAGAAAATGGTAATAGCTGTGTAGTAAGTATCACCAGCAACAATGACATTGAAGACACAATTAAGAACATCAAACATGCTAATAAGCACATTATGTGTTATATCATACCTTTACGGCTTTACCAACAGTAAACTAAGACAAAGTATTGTACCTGTCAAAGAATATGTCTAATTCCTCTTATCAAAATTATCCATTGACTGCCCACCTTCTCCTACAATGAGCTCTCTGCATACAAAACTTCCTTGCAACCACCTTTTCTTTTGTACCACAACTCTACTAAGCCTAACAACACGTTGGGTTGATAGTCCACTCCTTAAATTTTCAAAAACCAAATAAATAAACAACAGAAAATAAAACTATTTTATTAACATAACTGATAATGGAAACAAAATTAACAGGAAATTTATAGTAAAAACAAATGTAATTTGTGCTTAGAATTCCAGATTATATTATTTCTTTGTAACTTTTAGTCTTCTAATTCTCCAATACCATAAAAGGATCTTTACGTTACAAATCTAGACTACACATTCATATAAATATAATGGGTAAAAATAATACATAAGCATAGTAACTTCAAATTTTTGGCCTGATCCGAACCTACCCACAAATTAACAGGGTCAAGATGCTCTTTTTGTTTAGATTAGTAGAGTAGTCTGATGCGATATTTTTGAAACTGATGTCACTTGTTTATCGTTTATTGGGTGGGAAACACTAAAATAAATGTTGAGTTGGCATGATATATATTCTTGTTGGAGCGAGGGAATAGTTACCCGAAGAAAACGTATGCCCTTACGCCAGCATTAAGCATTTCGATAATTAAGAAAGAGTAGTAGGACCATATGATATGATATATATATTCCTATCTTCTTCTTCTTCTTCTACCGCCTGGCTAAAAGGCTGCAACAAGTAGTATTAGAAGTTGATTGTTGAAGAAAAAAAAGCAGAAGCAAAGAATTAATAATGGGTGGAAGAGTAGAGAGAATAAAGCTGGGTTCTCAGGGACTGGAGGTGTCTGCACAAGGCTTAGGGTGCATGGGAATGTCCGCCGCCTACGGTCCTCCAAAGCCTGATGGAGACATGATCTCTCTCATCCATCATGCCATCCACACTGGTGTCACCTTCCTCGACACCTCCGACATCTATGGCCCCTTCACCAATGAAATCCTCCTTGGAAAGGTACTAATTTTAAATGTTGTACGTGTTCCTACTACTTTCCTAGCTAATTTTCCATTAATTTTGCGTGGGTGGTTGGTTGGTACAGGCTTTGAAGGGAGGGGTAAGAGAGAAGGTGGAATTGGCAACAAAGTTTGGCGCTAGAGCGGATGGGAAGATGGAGATCCGTGGCGATCCAGGGTATGTGAGAGCAGCTTGTGAGGCCAGTTTGAAGCGCCTCAATATTGATTGTATTGATCTCTACTATCAGCATCGTGTTGACACCCGCGTTCCCATTGAAGTCACGGTTAGTTAATTCATATCTGATTCAGATACATCAAGTCTTAAGTGGTAGTAGTCTTGTGCTTTTTTAATGTCCCCTGAAATTAATTTCTATCGACAATTCCATATATATATATATATATAGATGGGTTCAAGTTACACCTGGTATAACTTCACAAGAATTACACTCTTTTTAGACCGTAGATTTCTATTAGATCTAACGGTTAAAAAAGGTCAATTATCTATGTCATTATTAAACATTTATTACTTGTCACACTGACTAACCAAATTAATGGTAGGGAATATTATATTACTATTTTTTTTTCTATTTTCTGTTTCTCTCTCTCTCTAATTAATTTATCTCTAACCTTGCACAAGCGCTATTCCTAACTTTCTGAGTTGCAGACCTTCTTTAGCATGACCTTATTATTTTATAATATACCACTTGACTATTACAAGTTATGTCTTTCGTAGGATGCCAAATAAGTCCATTGTGCTTCTTATCCGATTATGTTTTCTTTATGTTTTCCTCAACTTGGTTAAATAAAAACACTATTATTATTTGTGGGCATAGCCATCAACGTTGAATCTTGAACTTCTATATATGTGTGTGTTGTTCTACAAGACGTGATGGGTTTACATAAATTTCGTCAGAAATTCATGGTCACCTCTTAATGAAACTCTCTTTTTATAACAGTGTTGGCGAATTTGTTTAATGAATCAAGTTATTTGATATATGACTAATTTTTATATTTAGGAATATGAAATCATGGAGTTTGGAAGAGGCATAAATTGTTTTATTTTAGTAATTAATTTTGGCACTTACAAGCACAAAAGTAAATTCTGATCCTTTAATTTTAGTAATCGTTGTTTGTGTTTAATATAAATTGAGGATAAGCATTGATCCTTTAATTTTCGAGAGAATGATAAATCTGATCCTAAGATAGTGTTTTATTTTGTAGAAACCCAGATATTGATGAAAATATCCAGGTTCACAGGTGTGTTTATCTGAAAACAAAAAAGAAAAAAGGAAAAAAAGAAAAAGAAAAATGAAAACAAAAGAAAGAAAAGAAGAAGAACACAAGAAGAAAGAAATGAAAAAATTTGAGAGACAATCATTAATACTAGGATATCCTCTAAAATCTAAAATCTAGCATTAATGACTCTATATTAATGGCATGAGAAGTAGTGATTTATCACTGTTAGATCTAATAAAAATCTACGGTCTAAAAGTGGTGTAACTCTTGTGAAGTTACACCAGGTGTAACTTGAACCTATCTCATATATATATATATATATATATATATATATATATATATATCATTTTTGGAAAAGGTTTTATGGAGACAGCTTTTTTAATTTTGGATAAAATTTTTTCAAAAACGGATTTGTTAAGGGCATATATTAACCGGACCATATATATATATAGAGGTAAGACTTAGGTACTTATTTAGATTCTGTTACTTAGGTTCTCCTTTAAAAATTCTGTCATGTGGATTTTTGTTTATAGAATTGAAGTATATTTTTTTACTTAAGTACCCACATAGCTGAATCTTAATATGAAAACCTAAAGCACACCTAAAGCACAGCAATTAAGATACTGTTGTCTTTTCATTATATCAAAAATTATTCTTTGCATATATATGTGATGGCTGGAACTGGAATATACATTTTTTAACTCTCACAACCTTATCTTAATGTATCTGTAACTAACTTCCACACAATAAAGACCATTGTATTTCTATAAAAATAAAAATAGGGGAGAGACTATTTAGTTCTAAGTGTTTGTAAGCATTATTATATTATACAATCTTTGTTCCCAAATTCTCTAGTCTAGTGTGCTTTTTTCCTTTCAAAGTTCTTTCTAGCTTACAAGGATCACTCCATTTTTAGATAAAGTAATGTAGTAAAGCCTAAGTTGAGGCAAATGTCTAGGGCGGCTGGGTTGGCTTATTAATTGCAATGTCATGGCATGTCACAATCGATCTCCTTATTTTTTCTTGTTTATGTTCTCTTCTTGGTTTCAACTCATGATCTTTGTTAGCATGTATTTCTTCAATTTTAAGTGTTAATCTAACTCTTTTGCTTTGTAAATTTTTGTTCAATTGGATTTTTCCAAACAATAGCTGGTAGAAATAGAGTGTACGCATTCAATTCAGAAATAGAACCAGAAATGTTGGCAGTAGAGAAATCCCCTTTTACAGAAATTTAGCCTATTATCTTTTCTCTTTTTCATTGTCTATTTCCTGATAATTATTTGAACAACATGAGCAGAATCTGTGCGGATTCCATTTAGAGTTGAGCTGATTTTGTCTTCCGATTTTAAAAGTCCCCGTTGGAGTCATATCCTGTCTCAGTGAAATGCCATATTAAGATTTGACTGAAGCTCCAAGATTTAAAGAATGTCATTCAGAAAAAAGAGTGCAGGATATTTAGCCACACTTTGTTACACTCTCCTTTTTGTAGTTTCCTCTCTCAGGAACACTATTATAAGCCTTTTTACTTTCATATTTTTTAAACATGAACATTGTGTGGACTTCCTTCTCCGTTCTATACTTGTGGTGCCAAAAAAGTATCACTTGCCTCTTTTGCTCATTCATATTGGAAGAACTGAAACCTTCTTTAACATTTCCATTATAGTTTAGAGTATTGGAAGATCATGTGCCTGAATGACAACAAAAGCAAACCAAATTAGGAACTCCTCATTTTCTCCTTTATTCTACTTCAATCAATTCAACTGAGTGAGGGAATCAAACTAATGATTTTTATTTTTTTTTTAATTGATTGAACTGAATATTGAATTAATGCGGGAATCAACTAACGCTTTTGTTTTGATGAACTCATTTTCACTTTTCTATATAATGTATTTCATACAACTTCACCCCATCCCCCCATTCTTATCTATATCTCCACATCCCTAATATTTTGGACTGCATCCTAGGCAAATTCAAGAAATCAATATTCTGAATTCATTTTTATATTTAATATATATTTTTAGTGACTTCACATTTCCTTTCGGGGAGAGAGAGAGTCAAAGGCACCATGTTTTACTTGTGCCCCTTTTGAAGGATTAATGAGCATTGTTGTGAAGGCGTCATATTTTGACATATGATGACTATCAATATGCATATTTAAATTTAGCTTCATGCATCACTGTAAGTGATCATCATTGTTAAATTATTTTGTAATTATTTATGAGATCTTTGAATAAAGGAAACTACCATTTGCCTAAGAACATGTAACCATGAACCTATCCTATCATGGCTGTTAGATAATGATCAGCAAGCATTATAATTTGGCATTTATCATATTCTAAGTAGTCTAATTACATATCAATATACTATTGTTACAGTGATTATCTTGCAGTTATCTCTTTGTTAGCTAGCTTAGTTGTTACATTTGTTGCCACTATTTTCTCTTAATGTGTCCCATTATGCATCTTTTAATATCTTGCTGTTGAGCATCCTCTAATTCTATTTTCTCTTAATATGTCCCATTACGCATCTTTTAAAATCTTGCTGTCGAGCATCCTCTAATTCTAATCTCCTTTGTATTGTAAGATTGGAGAACTCAAGAAACTAGTTGAAGAGGGTAAAGTGAAGTATATAGGTCTATCTGAGGCCTCTGCTTCTACAATCAGAAGGGCACATGCGGTTCATCCCATAACTGCTGTGCAGCTAGAGTGGTCTTTGTGGTCTAGAGATGTGGAGGAAGAAATAATTCCTACATGCAGGTGAGGTGTCAATTACAATTGCATTTTAAGGTATATAATAATTATGGTTCAAAATTTAAATTTACTCTCCTAATTGTTCAGGGAACTAGGTATTGGGATTGTGGCATACAGTCCTCTAGGACGAGGGTTCTTTTCATCTGGGTCTAAGATTCTTGAAAATCTGACGGACGGTGATTTCCGAAAGGTTTGTAGGTCCATCACTCAAATGTTGTGCTTCAAAATGAGATATACATGCATTTAGTTTCACAGTTTTATAGCATCATCAGCGCATTATTAGAGATTTTATCTCCCCAGTTGGCTCACATGGTGATTGACCTTGCAAATATCTATATGCTTCGCCTGATTCTCTTAATGAACTAATACAGCATATAAGGTTTGACTTGTTATCAACTTCGTTAGTGGTTCTAGTATACATGTAATCTAATAATCTGAACAAGTGATTTTCAATGTCTAAATGTTTTGCTGATAACTTCACAATGCAGATGTCAAGTGTCTATTGTATATTTGTTATTGTATCCTACCTCATTTCTCATTTAGCCATTCCGAATATTTGGTTCTTCTCTATAATAAGATTTTTTAACCGCTTTCTAGATCAGTTTTCTTGAAATAGAATATTTTCCCATTTAACTCCTTTTCGTTTTACAGAGAACTATTTTTATGTAATGGTTATGGACTAATTGTTTGTTGCTATTTTGTCATTGCTCCAAAGAATTATAATAATCAATTCTAGAATCTATGTAAGTCATCTATGAAAGAAGTTTTTGACTTTTTGAATGCTGTACTACTTGAAAGATACTGATTTTAATATATGCCAATACTTCAATGGCACATCATACTGATTGAACTGAATAAATTAAGCATGGCATACCTAGATTACAATTGTTATTTTCCTACCTCAGTTTATGTCATCTGTACTGCCTTCTGGAATCTTTTAGAGTCATGAAAATTAAGTGATGCAAGACAATTAAGAGAAAATAAAAGAACAAGAAAACTAAAAGATAAACCCTAAGAATCAGCACCTAGGGGTCGATTGGAATTGGCACCAAGCAAGAAAATTTAGCCATCAACACCTAAGGTGTTAGGAATCAGCACCCAATGAATTGAAAAATCTCCCATCTGAATTTCATTAATCAATAGAGCTGTTAGAGGGACACATGGCTGTGGGTTGTGGAAGAACATTAGGGAAGGTGCAGTCATGTGGTGTATGCAGTGGGAGAGGGTATTCGCATTCAATTCTAGCACGACTCTTGGAGCGGTCCTACTTCTTTGAAAGAGTTATATCAGGAATTTTTTGTCTGTGCTGTGGTTCAAGATGCTCTGATTTCTGATCTGATTTTATATGCACCAGATGGGGGAGGTAGAAGTTGGAACTTACTTTTCAATCATGAGTTTAATGACTAGGAAATGGGGAGATTTAGCTCTTTCTTTGAGCATGTTTCTGCCAAAATTCCAAGGGGGGTGGGTGATGATGTTATGATTTGGCAATTGAATCGTTTATGGTATTTTTTATGTGCACTCCTTTTATAATTCTTTATTGAAAGCAACTTCTATTTCTTTCCCTTGCAGAGCATTTGGTGTGTTAAGATATCTAAAAGGTTGTCTTTCTTTTTATGGACTGTTACTAGGGGTGGGATTCTTACAATAGATAACCTTGTTAAAAAGAACTTGCCTCTTGTTAACTGGTGTTGACTATGTCGGTGTGATGATGAAACTGTGGATTACCTTTTACTCCATTGTAGTTTTGCTCATGCTTTGTGGAGTGAGGTTCTTCTTTTGTTTGGGGTTCAGTGGGTGATGCCGAATAGTGAATACAATTGTCTCTCTTCTTTTCGCTTGGAGGAATTGATTGGGGAATTATTCTTCAAATGTTTGGAATATGGTACTAGCATGTCTTATGTGGTGAGTATGGAAGGAACGCAATGCTTGAACTTTTGAGGACACTGAGAGACCTATTTATCTGTTGAAGAATTTGCTAGCTAGGACCTTGTTTGAGTGGTCTCATATTTGGGGTCTTACACATTATATTTTCTTGTCTTTTTTTCCTTACTTCTGTTAGAGTTTCTATTTGATTTTTTTTTTTTTTGGTATTATTTTCTTTGCTATGAGTTTACAATCGTAAACACATTGCACTTTTGCTATCAATAAAACTTTATTACCTAAAAAAAAAAAAATCCAATAAAACATAAACCACTTGAAGCCATTATATAGAGCTTGCAAGAATAAAAGTTCATAAACCATAAAACTCTAAACTGATAGTAATCTAAAGGCCAATCCTTCTCTAATTGTCTAATCCTTATGTGAACTCAAAATAAATTGGAATCCTAAACTAATCCAACTACATAAGAAATCCAATCTAGTAAGGTGTGCTGTCCTCGTCAACCCTCCTAGGGTGGGGAAGACTCGGCCCCATCAAGTATAACTCTGAGTAGTACTCTAATAAATCCGGATCAAGTTGCTGCGGCAAGTTCCTGTAGTTCATCTCTTGTGATCCAAGTGCAGTCCGATATTGGTCGTCCCTTCCTGCGAACTAGGTACCATTGAATCTCCATCCCTAGTAGAAATAACCTGTTCATCTAAAATAGCATCAATATTTTATTTGCATGCTGGTATAGGGATTTGGACAAAATCCATGGTTGATAATAAACTTCTGGGCCTTTATAAATATCCAAATCCTCACTATTAAAGATGGAGTCATTTTTATAATCAGTTTGAAAATCAACAATATATGCATTTGGTCCAACATGTTTCCACATTTTGACTGATTCAGTACTACAAGCTTGCAATTGCTTACTTGGAACCATGATGAAATCCCGTGCTTGAAATTTCATGTAATTTGAAGTAGCATGAATTTTATAGGGATTATCATTTTCTAGAAATTGTTTACTTACCTCATGATGCTTATATGTTCCTATTGACTTCCTACTTTACTTCAAATGGAATCATGCTTTCAGTTTTGGGACTTTCACATGCATATTGGTTTACATGGGAAATGGAATCCTCACTCTGTCTTTTATAGATCACTCTCATGGGTTGTGAGTTGGTATCATTTGAATGCAACCAAGTTTAAGGTTTTCCTCGCGTTAATCATCTCTGACATTGATTTCAGCCATGTTGGGTTCATACACTTCTTCTATATCGTCCACTTTATTCTCTTTCTCCTCTTCATAAAGGACAAGGGCCTTAGTTGGGCATTTGGCAGCAATATGACCAAAGCCTTGCGATTTAAAGCATTGTAGGTGGGAACCTATCTTTGATGATTCACTCTCCACTCCTTTTCCTTTATCATCCCTAGCTAATGGTGCACTAATTGTGTTGGGCATAGGAGGGGGTAAGGTGAGTTGAGGCCTAGGGGGTAAGGTGAATTGAGGCTTGCTACTTGAAGATAGAGGACTGGTGGTGACACTATAGATTTCAGGATACCTCACAAACAAGGATCTAGAAGCTAACTCACATTTTTTAGCAAGTTCATAGGCATGATCTATGAACTAATCCAACTACATAAGAAATCCAATCTAATAAGGTGCGCTGTCCTCATCATTAAGCCAGGGAACAGCAACTGTGGATGCCTACAGACCTAAATAGATGTGTTATGGAATTTGTTAAAACTTTATATTCATCATTGCCTTTATAAATTGTGCTACCTCAAAATTATTTTTAGTGACGAAGTCTTGATGCTGATAACAATAAGTATTTTAATGTGTAATTATCATTGGCTTTATTAATGACAGAATGAGTAGTGACCCTGCCTCCATGAAAGTCTCCGTTGTTGTTTTGTGATTCAGTCCTGATGCTAGCTAATATATGTAGTTGCTACTTGCAGCTCCTACCCAGGTTCCAACCTGAAAATCTGGAGCATAACAAAACCATATTTGAGCATGTTAATGAAGTGGCAGCAAGGAAGGGATGCACCCCATCACAGTTAGCACTAGCTTGGGTTCATCACCAAGGAAAGGACGTGTGTCCCATACCTGGAACCACCAAGATTGAAAACTTTAACCAAAACATTGGAGCTCTGTCTATGAAACTGACACCAGAAGAAATGGTTGAACTTGAATCATTTGCTGCTGAGGGTGTCGTGAAGGGCGACAGATATACAAAGGAGTTTGCAACTTGGAAGGATTCTGAAACCCCACCATTTTCTTCATGGAAAGCTACATAAGCACAAGTCTATTTCTATGTATCAATATGTACGTGAGTTTCATGAGCTTTTGTCATGCGTCATGTATCAACAAGTACATTTGAGTTTAGGTTGAGTTCTTGACTGCTTAAAGAATAAGTACGTTATGCTGAAAATAATGAATGCTTATAAATTATAATCATACCAGCTTCAACGACCTCGATTATAAACATAGAATGCAAATCATCTACCCCATATTTTATATTCTACTTTATGCTATGAATGCTTGCACACGTAGTAAACCTTATCAAAACAACATGGTCCCAAATACTAGACGATTTAGCCTATGGTGCCTTGGGGTCAATCAAGTTTGGGTTGTATTCAACCTTATGATCGTCACCGTGGAACTGGCTCACTGATCATTTGTGGCCTCTAGCCCTCAAACTGAGTACAGGTGAGGCATCTAATCTAATACATGAAAGACAAAAAGATTCCCACTCTTGTTAATATATAGTATCTTCACATCCTTCTTAGGAGTATCATGCAAACCAAAAAGGTAAATGTTGAACATCCAAAAATCCATGACACAACTGTTACGAATTATTTCAAAGCAAAAAATTAGTATCCATCACCATAAAAAAGTTGAGAAATGGCCTTGGCTTGTACCTCAATCTCGCAAAATTTTGTTAGTGTTAATGAATCGAAGTCTTTAAAACTTGGCCACCAGATAAGCTTTCAGCAGATCCCAAATTGAATTGGGTAATGTGAGGATCAGGTTTGAGCTCCTTCAAAATTTAAGCTCTCGTTTCTTCTGTTCTAAGAAAAGGAAATTTTTAAAATTAAAAAAAAAAAAAAAAAAAAAAAAAAAAAAAAAAAACACCTACAAGGTCATTACACAATTTAAAAGCTTATATTGCTCTAACTTGCTTAAATAAGAACATTATAAACAATTAGTCATGTTTTATGCAATAAAACTAGTGGATATGCAATATTACATTTAAACCAAGGGCGGACTTAAGGGAGTCAAGTGGTGGGCAACTGCCCTCCCTACCCACTCAAGAATTACCCTTACTTCTAATAGCTAATACTTATTAAAAACCCTTACCTACTTTTTTTTTGGGGGGGGGGGGGGGGGGGGGGTTATAGTAATAACAATTTATAATACACCAGCTTGGACTATCTTCCTTAACCTGGGAGGAATTTTATCTTACCAAAAGCTCTACTCACTCACACACAATTATAATTTAGCCAACTAATTACGTTACTCTATCTATTTCTTTGGTCTTAAAACAAAGCATAACTTCTAACTTCTAAATGAACCAATGAGCAACCCTAAGTCCTCTACTAGCATGCCTTGTGCTAAAGTTTTTTAGTGTGACCCTACCGTACTTTAGCAAAGAGGCCTTGATCAATCCCTTCAAGAATAATGTCTTGCATACCAACTTGGAAAGCAAACTATATAGCTTGGAAAGCAAACTATATAGCTTGGAAAGCCTCCATCTATTGTGAAGTTTGCTTGACAAACCCCCTCCCTACTTAGCTTATACATATGACTTTTTCCTTTTTCTTTTGTGAAATTTCTTGTTCATGTAGTTAATTAGCTATCTATTATTTTAAATTAAAAAAAAAAATATTTAATGTCTATTATGGTTTAGAAAGTGTGTAAAAAAAAATACCATATATATTAGGGAAAAAAAATAAACCACATTATTTTTAACTTTAAAAAAATAACCCTCAATATTAATTAATAAAATAAACTTTATACAATATTTTTTCTCAAAAAAAAAAGGGGGGAGGGGGGGGGGGGAACAAGGTGTCATGCCAACCCCAAAGTAAATGCAATGGGGACCCGATTACTCCAATGCCAAAGCAAATGAGATGGGGGCACGAGGTCCTCTCATGTAGGTTTCTCTATTGCTAAGAAAGTTTTGGCTCTAGCCATCTTCTCTTAGGCTGTAGAATAGGTTGTCCCTTCCTTGTGAAGGTGTGTTTTTTTCTCCAAAGGTAACAACGTTACTTTTGAGCTTGTTGGTTTTTTTGTTGTGGGGATTAAGGAAACAACTTTTAATGGAGGAAATTACCAAGACCTGGAACAACCTCTCCCTTAACGAGAGGGAAGGTTTAGGCTTCACACTATAGAGCAAACTCAGATCTTCTGAGTTTCTAATAGTTGCAAAATTCTTAACCAAGCAAGTACTAAAAATAGAAGTAGTGGCACGAATGTTCAGGCAATTGTGGTGGTCCACTAGTGGTTTTAAAATTTGGACTCTTGATGATCATGTAGTCATGTTTGTTTTTAGTAACCAGGTGGATGTGACTCGTATTATCCAGAGTGAGCCATGGTGTTTTGACAAGCATCTGGTAGTTTTGGAGAAATTTGAGGTTGATGTTCATGTACGAGAACTCCAGTTCAATAAGGCTACTTTCTGGGTTCAAGTGCATGACATTCCAATCCGTTTCATGATGAGAGAAATAGCGGAGAACATTAGTGATATCATTGAGGAGGTTAGTAGATCAATTGGCGGAGTAGATGAGGACAGTGGTAGTTTCATACGGGTAAGGGTAAGATATCGACCTACCATTGTGCAAGGGTAGATTGGTGTCGTTTGAGAACGGGAAGAAGTTGTGTGATCGGTGCAACACTGCAAGTGCACAGTATCGTAGTTTTATAGTAAAGTGATGGGAAGAGTATCGTCCTCAAGGATTGGTAACTTACTTTTGACAAATACCAAAATTATGCTAATCTCGATTTTATCTAGAGAAGTCACTAAGGTTTTTTGTAATTGGAATTCAGAATAAAATCAATTTAAATAAAAGATACGCAGAGGAAAAGAAAGATGTTGCTTGAAAATCAACTTAATGAGAAAGAAACTTCTAGGAAATCGATTTCACCTAATCCCTCACTATGCTTAACTCATCTAGCTAATTGAATTTAATTCTCTCTATTTGTTAGCAATCTCCAAACTCTTCTAAAAGCCTCTTTCGACAGTCAATTGGAAACATTCTTGTTCATCATTTTACACAAGAGTATGCAATTTAATAAAGCAAGAAAGCATTAAGACCAAAGATTTTAATACTACATAGATTCATACAAGTCTTTCGATCTCTATATTTACCTATGCTAAAATATTCAAGATCTATCCTATAATTCCCTCTTTCGACAGCAAATCACAAGATCAAAATCATCTAATTAATGGCCAGTTAATTAGAAGCAATAAGCTCAGAATAAATTAGACAAACATGAAGAGAATTAATTCAAATTACCATAGAAAAGCAAGCATAGTTTGGAATTAGATTACATCATTTTCCTAGAATAAAGAAAATTTAGTTCATGCTAAAAATTAAATTCAACATAAATGAATTCACCATCATTTTTCTGAGGAGATTCGAAGGAAAATAAATGCTGAAAATATATCTCGTCTCAGTCCTCCCAGTTTAGCCTCTGTCTTTCAGTTTCAGCACCTCTGCCTTTCAGTTTCAGCACTCTCTCTTTTCTGTTTCAACACTCTCTCTTTTCTGTTTCAGCCCTTCAGCGCCTCCCTTTTTCTTTTTGTTTTGTTTCAGCCTTTTTTTTTTATTCAATGCCGTCCTCCGTTTTTCAGTTTTGTGCTCTCCCCTTTTCTTTCAGTTTCAGCGCCCTTTTTTTTTTTTCCAGTCCAGCGCTTCTCTTTTCTTTCTTTCTTTCAAAAATGTGTTGCCCTTCTTTAGCCCAAAACGTTGGTCTTTTTAGCCCAAAACGTTTGTCTTTTCAGCCCAACCTTCTATTTTCAGCCTAAAACATGTTGCCTTCAAAAGCCCAACTCTCTATTTTCTTCATTTTCTTCAAATCTGGAATAAAATTTATATAACAATAATGAAGTCTAAAATCAACAAAAAAATAAAATTAGACTAAAGTTTAAAGTTGAGAAGTGACAAATTATGCTAAATTATGCAAGTCATCACTGTGGGTCAAGTTCAGGTATGAAAGACTACCTAATATTTGTTATTGGTGCGGGTGTCTAGATCATGGAGACAAAAAGTGTAAAATGTGGATTGAAAGCAAAGGGACTCTCACTGCAGAACAAAAATAGTTTGATCAAAGTTTGAGAGCTCCTCCATATAGATCCTATAATAAGCTAGTTGTTTTTGTTCCATGACGGAGCCCATGTTTCTGTCAAAAAAAGCGCTACAAGTGATGGGGGGAGCAACTCAGGCGCGATGGAAGAGAATCTTCATCGGTCTCCATCTGAGAGCAATCCCGATATGGAATGGGATTCAGAGGGGGGTGTGGAGTATGCAAAATTTCCTGCTACCTAGCTAATCTGCCTATAGAAAAGGTAAATCCAACTGGGTTCATTTCGAAATCGAAAAAGTCCACTCTCTAGGAAGGAGCTAGTAAGGAAGCACATAAGGAAAGTGAAACAGTGAGTAAAGCGACCTTAGGTGTTTCTTCAACTTTGGGTATACAGAATGCGGGTAAGTTTGAGGGTGGTGATCCATTCCTGGCTAAGTTACAGAAAATAGACCGAGATATCAGAAAGTTTGATACCAAGAATTGTCGGATTGTATCGAGGGCAGATGAATTTCCAAATAACACATCTTTGGATGCTCGGTGTATTAATGACAATGATCTTCATCACGAAATCAAGGCGGGAGCGCTGGGTGGGGGACCAAAATCAATGGAGTGTTCTGGGCCTGTTAAATTGTGTGGGCTAGTAAATGGGCCTTCGTCAGCTAGGCTGAAGGACAAACCTGGGCTTCAATTTGTGCAGGGAAAGGCGTGTGAGGAGTTAAGAAGGCCCTTCCAAGAGTTAACAAATCAGGCCAAGCCCATCAACATGCCACAGAAGATGCAAGGGGGTGGATGGACTAGGATAACTAGGGCGGCCTGAGTTGATGAGATACGGGTACCAAATAACACCCAACCGAGGGAAAGGCCAATGCTTGATATCTTAGAAGTACAACTAGTGAGATGGCAAGAGGTGAGTCTCAATGAAGCTCCTATACCATCCAATCCATTGGCGGTGGCCGCCCTTCAACCCCGCCATTCAACATGAAATGCATAAGTTGGAACTGTCATGGGCTTAAGAACCCACGGCGAGTTCGAGAGCTTTCAGATTTAATGAAGGCAAAAGATCCCAACCTAGTTTTTTTGATGGAAACTAGGAAGAAGAAGTCCTACTTGGAATGATTGAGGTGTTGCCTGAAATTTGACAATTTATTTATAGTGCCAAGGAAGAATCTGGGTGGAGGGCTTGTCTTGCTTTGGTCGAATGACATCAACCTTCACATCAGAAGACATATCGAAGCAGTGATAAATCCAAGAATTGATGACGCCTGGCACTTCACGGGATTCTACAGAGCACCTAAAGTGGCCAACCGAGAAGATTCTTGGTCAGTTCTTCATCATCTCACATCCCAGCTTGATTTGCCATGGGTATGTATCGGTGATTTTAACGAAATCACGAAAGTTAAGGAGAAATTTGGAGGTGCGATCCTACCAGAGAAGCAAATGCAGGATTTTAGGGATTGCTAGGTGTTGAGGGGAAAATTTTGATGTTCCCAAATAGAATATGAGGTAGCTAAGCTGAAACTAGACTATGGGCTCTTGAGATGATACCCAAAGGCTTTCAGTGTGATGACAAAGCCTACCCAAGCAAAAAACAAAGGCTGCACATAACAAAACAACAACAAAAGCCCAATGAAATACACGTTACAATACTTAATTAGTACATTAATGGTCCTGGTCCGATAGTTCAAATCAATCCTCTAGTGGTACAGTATTATCTCTAGCAGTACGGTAATTTCAGGTTAATAAATGTGTTTACATGGTAAAAATCATATTTTTTTTTCCTTATTATTATTAAGTCAACATGAGAGAGAACTTCTATAGTTTCCAAAACATTATGGCCTTCATCATAATAATAAACAAGGGTTAAAGGCTCCATAGTTACAAATAAAAGAGGAAAAATAGGATGGAATGAAGGGAGAGAAAGATCCCCAGTTCAGTGCAGCAAGTATTAAACTAAGATTTTGGTGAGTATGTGTGCCTAAAGCATGAATGAGGTGAATGTGGGCTGTTTTGAGTGAGTGGGATAGGATTAATATTGAGATTGAAGCTTTTTGTGAGTAATGGGTTGTTAGTGTCTAGTTGGAGGACATTTTTGAGCTGTGATTGTGTGAAGGGAGGAGAAGAATATCTGGGATTAGATGAGTGTAGAGTAAAGATGATGAGTGGTGAGCTTAAAGAGAGCTAAACCACCAGCAAAAATGGCAAATGAACCCCAAAGTCTCAGAGTGGGGTGGCTGTCCCTTTGTGGGCTGAGGTGCTTATGCTTTTATAATGGAGTTTAGAGAAGCATTAATTAACAAGCATCCAAAAAAACGTAGGTCTCATTCAAGGGAGCAGGTTAGCTGAATTAATAACCTGGATTTGGCCTAAAAATGGGAGATTTGCTTTTGGGGCTGTTTTGCTTCTTTGGACAAGGTAGTATTTGGAGTAATCTTGCATTAAATGCTAAGATTGCTGAAATTGTGTTCAGCCAATGGGATTAAGGCAAGTATTAAGGAAGAATTCTAGTGCTGCAACTGAGCTTTGGACCCTAGGAAGTAGGATTCAACACCCTAAGCCAGGTGTCAAAGTTTAAGCTCACTTCAGAGGGTTCCGCTGGAGATCCTTTATGCCCTCCAAACCATATGTTCCCAATTTTTTCCCCTTTAGGATTCATGGGCTGGGCACATGAATCACGTCTTGAACGTTTTTAAACATTTATAGCATCAATTTGTTGAAGTTTGGATAATTTGGTTTCAGCTCCTCTTCCGCTGGAGGTGTAGTCTTGAGGAAGATGATGGAGTCCCTTCATCCTTTTGACTTTAGCTGATATGACAGCCCTTGGGCACTGTTCACGTCAGGTAGAGGATGGCAGAAAACTGATAGGACAGCCCTTAATCCATTCTTAAAGCTTGGTTCCCTTGTATAAGTCCCTAGTTGCTTTTTTTGGTTAGAAATGAACAAGGGCTGTTTGCCCACTCTCCTTTGCCTCCTGCTAGTGCTTTTTGCTTGGGCTTGCTCACATGGGCTGGGTTGTGTGCACATGTTGCCATGGGTTTTCATTCCTCATGGACTTTTATTAGTAAATATTTTTGGGTTTTTCATAAATACTTACAATGGGCCTTTGGGCAATTAGTTGTAATGTTTGAAACAATAGGACAAGTTTCAAAATACTTTTGTAAATAATATTTACTTTGATGAATTCCATGTTGCAATAATGTTCATGGTTTCTAATAATCGCATCATAACTTAAATGATGATCTTGTGGGTTTGAATGTTTACCATGAGTGTCGAAGGCATATATTATGGATGTCGCGATGCAAATGATGTCCATGTATTTCATGGGTTTATAATATGAGAACATAATTTTCAAGATAACTCCCAATGAGTTTTTTTATAAGACGATTGCCATGGTTTTTGCCATGATAATATTTTGCCTTGATATTTTTTCTTTGCCAAGTATTGATAATCTTGGGCTCTTTTTTGACAAAATAGCTCCAACGAAAATTGGGCTTTGATATTGCCAATGAGAATTAGGCTTTGATTTTGCCAATGAGAAATGGGTTTTGATGTTGCCAATGTGAATTGGACTTTTGATATTGCCAATGTGAATTGGGCTTTGATTTTGCCAATGAGAATTGGGCTTTTGGATAGATAAATTGCCATGGGTGTAAATCATGGGCTTTGATTATGGATTTGAATTCCATTGATAAAATTGTTTTGCCACAGACTTGAATCATGGGCTTTTCAAATATTGCCAAGCATAAGTATTCTTGGGCTTTAAATAGAATAGGATATGTGTATTTAAAAGTAAATAGGTGGTACTTAAATAAAATTAGGTGAAAAGAAAGTACCTTAACACCAAGATTTCTGTGGATTTAAGGATTTAGGCTTTTCAGGCTTACTTTCACTTGATGTAACAATTGATTCAATGGTCCTTTGATGTGGGTTCAGCTGGACAGAGCTCTAGCAACAACTGAATGGCTATTGAAGTTCCCATCAATCCGGTTGCACCATTTGCAAGGTTTGTCCTCTGACCATAAACCTTTGTGGCTTGCTTCAGACGATATCCAAACTCGATTTTATCGACCTCAAAGACCTTTTCGCTTTGAGGCAATGTGGCTCAAGGATGAGTGATGTGAAGGAGTGGTCCACTCGGCGTGGGATATGTGCTCCAATGGTAATCCAATGGATAAGGTCTTAGGGAAGGTTAGTGACTGCCAAAATCAGCTTAAACTATGGGATAAAAATATTTTTGGCAATATTCATATCGTTCTAGCTAGGAAGAGGAAAGAACTACTAAAGGCAGAGAATGCATCCATGGCAGGCAGGGGGCATGCTCGTGTAAAAGTGCCGACTAATGAGATTAAACAGCTCATGGATAGGGAGGAATGCATGTGGAAGCAGCACTCTAGAATTGAATGGCTTCAATACGGGGATCAAAACACCAAGTATTTCCATTGTAGAGCCATGGAGAGGAATAAGCGGAATTTTATTTCAGGGCTTGAGAATGAACATGGGGCTTGGGTGGAAGGGGAAAATCATATTGGAGATTTGCTTACAAGGTACTACTCTTCGCTGTTCACCACTACAAACCCCACGGATTTGGACCCAGTACTCAATGGTGTGGAATTACGGGTCACGGAAGATATGAACTCTAAATTGCTTAAACCTTTCGTGCTGGCAGAGGTGTTGTCTGCTCTCAAGCAAATGGATGCAGATACAGCCCCAGGTCCAGATGGTCTTCCACTGTTGTTTTACAAGCAGTTCTGGGAGAAAATTGGAAGGGGAGTTTCTAAAGCAATCCTTACGGTGCTCAACTCAGGTACCATTCCTATTTCCCTTAATCTTACTTTCATATCTTTGATTCCGAAAATTCAGAGTCCTAAAAAAGTATCTGATTTTAGGTCAATCAACTTAAGTAATGTGTTGTATAAGTTGATACCAAAGGTCCTAGCAAACCATTTGAAGCCTTTGCTGCCTAACCTGGTGTCAAAAACTCAGAGCGCGTTCATGTCTGACCGCCTTATCAAAATAATATTCTTGTAGCACATGAAACACTGCACTACTTGAAGGAACGAAGATGTGGCAAAATAGGATGTATGGCTTTGAAGCTCAATATGAGCAAAGCATTTGTCCGAGTCGAATGGGTGTATTTAGAGAAGATCATGGAGAAGATGGGATTTAACAAAAGATAGATAAATCTTATCACTGCCTATACCCGTTCAGTTATTCACTGTTGAAGTACAAATTTTCGGGCCCTCATCTCATTAGCCCACTCACTAAAATACCCATACAAGCCCATAAACTATTTTGAGTCCATACAAATATTTCCTAAATACTTCCCACATATTACCAAAATATTTCCCGTGATTATTACCCACCCTGGACTCTCACAAATATTACCCATTATATCCCACATATTATTCAACTTGGGCTCTCACACAAATACTTATCATACCACTACCAAAATTGGGCCACAAAATTATACCATCTCTACAAAAGGCCCAAACTCATTTACCTTGTGGGCAAAATCCAAAAAGCCCAACAAAACTCTTTTTACAAAGCCCGTTGCTACATGACACCTCTAGACCAAAATCAAGTAAACCTCTTCATTCATTAATTCAATGTATTTATAGGTAAGTTTTTTTTTTTTTTTTTTTTTTAATATTGAATAATTAAGAATAGGCAAAAAACTTAAATCTAAGAAACCATTCATGCAGACAGGGAGCAAATATAAAGAGACTAGCCCTAGTTATGTAATCAAGGAATTTTAAGTGTTTTTCAAACTCAACCATCTCAGATTTGAAGAGTTCTCTTAGAAATTTTATTTATTATACTAGACACATGAATTTTATTGAATGATTACTCTCCAGGCGTGGCTTGAATTGTCGAATGTGTTTTTGATATTGTCACTCAATGAATTATGGAATATCTGTGGCATATGCACTTTTCATAATACATACATGTATATAATCTTATGTATGATTCACCAATATTATGATTGAACGTAAATAGAAATAAGAAACCTCATCAGAATTGCCAAGGTAAGAGTCATCCACTATTCTCATGTATAATCTGGCAGCTCTCCTTCTTGTGATCTACATATGTTAAACATTCCTCATTAGAATACTATTATATCGAAATGAAATTTCTATAATTTTTATTTAACTAACTTATATAAGAGTATGCAACTCAGGAATCTAAAGAACAATATACTTGTTAAGTGTGCATCTGACCTTTTCATACTTTTTCATGATCTTGGAAAATGCTGCAAGATTCATAAAGCTGGTCCATCCATTTGCAAAAGTGAATAAGCACAAAATAATTAAATGACATAAAAAGCAAGACCTTGTCTTATGCAGATTGCAGACACAGTTGATCACCTGTAGTGCTTTAGTAGACGGAGCTTGTGGTAAAATTCAACGAACACATGTCTCAGTCGTTCTTCAACTTTTCTCAGCTCCTCTTTATTAAAACTCAAGTCCTCTTTTTTGGAATCCTTAAAAACGCCTTTTATGGTTGAAATTGGAGATTCAAGCGTATTGTTAATCTTCACGTGCTCAAGAATTTTTAGGGGATCTTCTTTGTAGTCATCCTTGTTCACCTCGTCCCTCTGATCACAACCACAACCGGCAGTGCTAACTGAATTGACTTCTGGACCAGCAGTAGACTCTTCTTGTTGATGATCATCATTTGTATCTACTTCAGGTATCAAACCAACATACTCCCTCCTGCACATTTGGTGAGCAATCATATATTTGAAGGATTAATAGATACTTTAGCAGATGATTATTACTCAATTGAACTCAGAGACTCATATCCATATGCATCATTCCTACACAATTGGCAGTAAATCATATAATAGATATGACATGGCCTCCATTCTTCAATCAAGCTATCTATGACTTGATTCCAAAACTAGTGCACCAGTTTTGTAGGATGTGGGGCAAACAATAAAGAACCAACAAGCTGCTTATTAAATATCCTGAATAAAGTACATTCCAAAGCTCTTGTGACCTAGTTAAACTTGTATACTAATTTCACTGCTTCTTGAAAATGGACTGAGTATTACTTGTCAAAAATACTCTAAAAACCTTCCCAAATTATAAAACAATTACCACTTAAAGCTTGATAGCATTCTTTAAATGATATGAGGTGATGAAAAGTTGCAAATGCATTTCATTTTTGTACTAGGGTGCAATGGCAAGTGTCGTCCACCAAAAGCGACCAGTCACAAGTTCAAGCTAGAAATCAGCCTCCACAAAAAAGAGTGGTGGTTAAGGCTATCTACCAATCACTTGATCACCTCTCCTAGACCCCTCAAAGCTTATGCATTGAGTACAACCTTTTTTTATTTTTTAAGTTATAGTGTTACACATGCACCCAATAAGTCTTGAACATATGACCAGAGGCTCCAATTGTATTAAGTGTCATTCTACAATCTTCTCCCACTGTTATAATTACCCACTTGGATGAATGTATTCCTTATATATATATATATATATATATGTAAAAGTTCAAAACATACCGTATGATCTTCAAAGAGACATTGGAAAGATAACATCTCTTTAGTCCTGCATTTACCTGGATTCCTGTCTCTGCTGCAAGTAGTGCTTGTTGGGGGCATCTTCGAAGAGACATTGGAAAGATAACATCTTGTAAGACTAGAGCCATTGAGATCAGGGTTTTCCACCTTTACCCGCAATGCAATGAAAGCATCCATTTGTTTATTCAAGACAGCAGCTTCATGCATCAGTGCCTCCACCTTGTCCTTGTAAAAATTACAGACCTTGTTGAGCTCTTCATCAAGTTTTCTGAAAAACATTACCTCAACCTCTCCTCCTTCTTCAGACTTCCTTAAGAACTTGGTCTTGTAAATCTGTCCAGAACCATCTTGCTGCAATGTGTTAACATCTATAACTTGGTCCTCGATATCTCCCTTACTCGGAAGATTGCTAGCTTCTTTGTGTAGACCTCTGAAGGTCTTGTCCAATGTTGGTTTCTTCCGTGAGGCCTTATTGTGTTTTGCAGGATGCTTAGTCTGCTTGTAACCCCTTACCTAATTAGTATTCTTTTTAGTCCATTATAATCCATATAGGCTTCTGTCCACTCCGGCACCATTTGTTTCTTAAACTCTTTACCAAACTTCATCTTGACCCTTCTATGTTAGTATAGTTTATATATTCTTTTCTCCTTTCACAAGACTTATTTTATAATCTCTCTTGTAAACTACCAAAAACTGCTTTAAGCTAAACAAGTTACAAAATGAGAATCAGAGTATAGTCCTTCATAATAAAAATCTGGGAATTTAGAAGTGTTACTAGCGTATCAGCAAGAACATAAAAAAAGTGTATAATCTAACCAAAGAAGAAAAATAAATAATTGCACAAAGAAAGAAGAAGTAGAATCTAGCCAAAGCTAAAATGGGTAGAATACACTTCTAAGTTCTAACATCAGTATAAACATATATAAATGGCAATCAAATTCAATAATTACAATAAGTGGGGGGTGGAGGATTTGAACCGGGTTCTAGGAGACTAGACAATAGTACTGAGCTACAAAGCTCTTAGCATATATAAATGGCAATCAAGAATTCATAAATAATCACTAGTAGTTTTTTTTTTATAAAAAATATAGGTAGATAATGGAGAGAGATGTGGGGTTCAAACCACAGACATGAAGTACTACAAAGAATGCCATTACCACTAGTTTATCTCATGTACCCACTAATAGTTATCAAAAGTATACAATTAATTGTTTATAGTTTTATAAACACCAATGCAAGAATTGAAATGTAGACATATTGAACTCTAATCATCAAAGAAACCAAGAAAGTTAGACAGATAGAATGCAAAAGTACATTTTTTTACAACTGGGTATTTCTTGTTTTTTGGTGATGTCTTCTCAACAAAGAAAGCATATTTGAAAACTGAAAGGTCTCAGCCTCAGTTCCTATGTGTCCATTTATACACAGTACACACACACACCACTGCTACATTGCTTACCGAGTCCAGTTAGTTATGCTTAAACAATCAGGTGCACCCGAGTACACTGCACTCACTTTGTCTCCACCAATCAGCCACTTGGTTTCTGCATTGGGTCAATGCAACTTTGCATACGATTGGTTAGTACAGATTGCACTCTGTGGCCTAGGGAGTAGTGTATTTGGTCTTTATAGTTTTTGCTTTGCGGTGGAGCACTGAATGATCCACCAATGGTGTGACACGTGTCCGTCTTCAAGGTTAGCTTGGAATTTGAGACGTTTATGCGTAACGTAACTGACTCCTGCAATTTTTGACACAAATTCTTTTACGTGCATTATTATGAGTCAGCTGATATTATCTTTAGCCGTTGATTCTTTGCCCGAACTTATTTGACATGAAGCCTTTTTTTTATTTATTTTTGATAGGGACATGAAGCCTTTTAGAGGCCTTGCGCATTGAGCTGGGATGCTATATGGTCAAGCGGGAGATCAGTGTATAAATCTAAATATCCAATTGTCAAAACCATCCAAAGGCAGTGCATGATGAATTTTCCAACTATGTTATTTAAAAATAAAAAAGTAAATTGCAAATGACACCTTTAAAGTTTTGAGGTGTTTAAACTTTACACCTTAAAATTTTAGGATTTAGATTTTTACCCTTTGAAATTTAGGAATGTTTGGATTTTACACTATAATATTTCAGAATTTAGATTTTACCCTTAAATTTTAGGGGTTTTTGGAATTTACTCCTGAAAGTTTGAGAATATTTGGATTTTACAGTCTAAAAATTCAGAATTTTTGGTGTAAAAAATCCAAACACTCCTAAAATTTAGGAAATAAAATCCAAATTCAAAAATGTCAAGGTATAAAATCCAAACACTCCCAAACTTCAGAGGGTAAATTCCAAATTCTAAAACTTTAGGATATAAAATCTAAAATTCCCCAAACTTTAGGGGTGTAATTTGCAATTTATCTAAAACAAAAACATAAGTATAGTACCTAAGGTTTAGGCATTTAAAATTATAAGATAAATTATCAAACTTGTGACCATTTGAGATTATTATTTTTTTTATGGATTTTTTTTTTTTTTTTTTGGATGAAAATGAGCAAGAATTATTTCCTACATCCACCAGATGCAACAAATCTTTGGCAATACATGGATCCCACATCTATATAAAACTCACATGTTATAAGAGGACTGTTGTATAACGTTAATTGTAGTATACATCAATTATATTTCATGGATTTCTCACAGTTGGTGCAGACCAAATACTTGTGAATCCCCACATTTTGTAATATATTAGTTGCGTACCACCGGATGCCCAAGATATACCCTTTGAAGATCAAATCATGAGCATCACATGAGGTGCAAGTGTTACTGAGACTCAAGGCCATTGGCATGCATATTTTGAGTATAGTTGGAATGCATTAATTGGTCCACTAGACATTGTTGATTCTCTCATTGAACCTTTTTAAGTTACCAGTTCTCAACCAAATTAGTTAACCTACTACAATGGCTGATATTCCAAACATTTTTTGTTACATCTCCTGCTTATCGCCTACTTCCCAAAAAGAGAAAACCTGCTTCCTAGTTAATACATCTTTTGTTCAAAATATTGTCATGATTCAACATTTCAATTTTGGCTATAGTGCATGATCTAGTAGTATTATGTTCACATCAATGCCTTTCTGATTCCAAGTTTGCAGGCATTCATTTCCATTGTCAACTGTACAACCACCTGCTTCACCAGAACTCAACTGAAAACTTGAACAAATCTAATCACGCAATATGATTATTAATTTGGCTAAACAAAAGTGTTTGTAATCCCCTTCAAGTATGCTGATTTTTTATTTTATTTCATCCAAAAAAATAAAAGCGCGAGAATGGGTAGTTTATACCTAGGTTTGAAAACTTTTGACAATGACATTGACATGTTTTTAGATGATAGATATAGCTTTTCAGCATTTGAAAAGAGCAGCCTCCAATTTTTAGTTGATCTTGTGCATTAACAGCCTGATTGGGATTGTTACAGTGAATTCAAAAAAAAAAACCAAAAGAATTTCAAGAAATTTTATGATAATTACCAAATTTACAACTTAGAAAATTAAACCCTTTTCTACCAGGGGAAAGGTGTACATTTCAATACTCTACATTTCTGCTTGTATATCTCCCAGTTTGCAAAGAACCCTTCTAACCTATTTAAACAATTAAATTATCCACATTCCCAAATTCAATGAATGATGTTTTCACAATAATAAACATTTAGTAGAAGATCATACTGGCGAGAAAAAGAGCAAGCTTGATAAAAACCTGCATTCCTACAAGAAAGAGGCAATATAAACTCCAACAACTTCATGAAAATTGGTTGAAGACTGAAAAATTTATGAGTCCACCAAGGTTTGATACTTTAATGGTCTTTTTGGAAGTTTAGAGAGGAAGGAGAATAGAGAGGAGGAGAGTAGTGGGGTGGAGAGTAGAGGGGAATGGTTCCCCTCCACCTTGTTTGGATATTTTTAAAATTAGTAAGGGGGAAGGGAGTAATTAGCTCTTCCCTTTGTTTGGATGTTTTAAAAATTAGGATGGAGAAAGGAAGAAATGATTAAAATAGACAAATTTACCCCTATTTGAAAATGGACTTGCAACATTGGTCTATTATAAATTTAAAAAGATTAAATTGAGAAATTTATCTAGTCAATAATTTATTTACTCTACTCTCCCTCCAAATCTCTCTAATTTTGGGGAATTAAAAATGAGGGGTTGGAGGTGGTTGAAACCCCTCCAAACTCTTCCTCCTCCTTCCCTAAAAAACTTCCAAACAAGGTAATTGAACTACTCTCCCTCCCTCTACTCTACTCCCCCTTTTTTTTTAAACTTCCAAACAGGCCATAAAGAATTTGATCATCGGGTTGAGTCATTTTGCTCATAGACACTTTCCCTATTTCCACTGCAACAAAAGAAGTGTGGCAACTTGATCCGACCACAGCTCCTGTGAAAGGAGCGTTGTAAATTGTACAAACGATACATTAATATAAAGATAAAATTACTTATTGGGACCACGTAAGTACATATATTCAATTTTTGAAGCAGGTGTCATAACTCATAAGTGTTTGGTTTAATACATGCATGAGGTGGAGGACACATAAAACTTTAGCTTTTTACTATGCATGTACTGTTGTTATGTTTGAACTATTGTATTAGTAAATTTAGTCATAAAGGATGCACTATGCTCTCTTTGTAATAAATCCATTCAAATTCATTCCTTCATCTAAGGTTTTTAAGAAATGACTGAATCTTAGTTCATGGCATTATTATTTACAATCCCTCTCTTTCTTTTGCAAACCCTTCAGGCTCTGCTTCTCTTCAAAAATGAAGCAAAACCTCCCTAATTAAATGATTTGTCACCTCACTAAGACTTCATTGGATGAGCTTATTTTCACCTTAAAAGAGAATATATAGCTTTTCAAAACATAACCCTTTTTAAGGTACAGTTGTACTTTTACACAATAAACAAAATAAGCCGATAAAGGCTAATAATTCATCTACCACAGAGACTTCACATCTGAAGATAGTGAACCAAATGAGGCTAAAAAATGAACAAAGCAACCTAAAATGTTCCTTAGAGAAAATCAAGACTTAAGTAAAAGACAAACTGCCAAGCTATAGTTTTAAAACATCAAAAGCCTAGAAATCATAACTAGAACCCAATTTTCCAGGAAGATTCATTTGTTTGTCTGACAAAAACAAAAATGACACAAACATTAGCCTATTTTCATCATGAATTTTTTTTTTTTTTAATCAGGTGAACAGTGCTACTCTCTTCCTCATGAAACATATGTCCAAGACAGCATTGGCAAAACACACCCAAAAAAAAATGATAATGGCAAGATACTTACTTGCATCGCATTATCACAGGAATAGGTTTTAAAGCCTTTGGTCAATTTCTTATGCCTCTTTTATGGGGAGAAACCTGAATGATAGACAACGACTTTTAAGAATCACTTTCATACAAAGCATTCCTTATCCAAAATATCTACACATAAACAAACCTACCACCTTTAAGGACCAAAACAAATAAAGACAAAAACAGTTAAAGGGCATGTCCAACAGGCAAGCCAGAATAAAATAATTGCTAAAATGGAAAACTATATCAAGAGATAAATCATCGTTTCCAAGAAACATTTAGATAATCCCTACCCAAAAATCAAATGCCCCTATATGTGCAAAATATTGAGCCAATGAAATAAGATGTTGCCCAAAAATATTGCCAAGACATCTTATTTAGCAAATATTTTCTCTTTGATACATGTTTAAGTGGGGAGAGGGGATTCAAACCCTGAAATTCTCTGTTGGAAACATCATGCTTTGACATTAAGCTACAAAGCTCTCAGTGATTTTATTTAGCAAATATTAAATAGTCTCAACAAAAAATTCTTAAAAAAAAAAAAAAGAGAGGAGGAACTTATGTTTTCAAGTGCCAATACTTCCTTAAACACACAGAAATACAACAACATATATTATAAATTTTCAATATGGAAAAAATCATACAGATATTGTTAAAAAAACATTAATCTTAAAAGAAAACATTCATGAAGCAATTAAAATCAGCAAAGCACAACAGACAAAGCTTGTCATTAAACATTATCACCTATTCTAAGGGAACATTTTAAAACATTGAAGTCATATCACTACTTAATAGAATTGCTGCTCTTGAAACACATTTAAGTAAGCCAAATGGAAAATGAACCTCATGAGTCATGTCCTATTATATCCTAGTTCATAACAGCTCCTCTCACTCACACCTAGTAATAACAATCCGAAGACTACTAATTCAGCACACAAAAATAATCCCTCATATGGCTGAACCCAAATCAATATGAAATTTTGTCCTCGGTCTAAAGATGAAGCTATTAGTAATAAGCAATATTAGTACCAAACTATCAAAAACCCTTAAACTTCAATAGCAAAACCCTATACCCCACACACAACCATACTCAAGATAATCCACCAAACCCAGAGCTCCAAATATATATATTAAAAAAAGTGAAGTACTAAAGTCAATAGGTACCTTCCTCTTGGGGACAGCCATAAGCTCCATAGATCTACCATAAGAAAAACTTGGAAACTCAAATCCAAACCCAATGATGTTTTTGTTTTGTTTTTTATCAAACTCAGGCAAAACAAATAGTGGAGATGTGACCCCTCAGTCAATGGCTCAATACAATGGTGGAGGAAGAGCCATGACATGCTCAACCTCTGAAACCCTATCGTGAACCCCAAGCTCCCCTCGGCCCTCTTTAGTATCGTTGCCATTTTCATCGCCATTGCTATAGTTGCTCAGCCATTATACCCAAAACAATAGAAGGTTGAAGCAGTATGCATAGGTTATAAAAAGTATATTATGTGACAAATGAATGCAACACCCTCTCACCTTTATGTGCGACACACATACCTCAACCCTACATACAAGTCGTGAGTCTGATATTGCATATTCCCGTTACATAAGATACCACTTCGCATATGTTAGGAAAAAGGAAAGTGAACTAGTGAAATGACGTGAAACAGTGTTGTTCGTTGCTTATGTAGGAGCCTCAGCTAATACATATATCAACAATACTACGGACACACCCAATTTCGTAACTTGCTAAAGTGGTTGATTGTGAGTGATGGAAAAAAAATATTGGTGGCAAGAAAGTGTCAGCTACTCATGGTTGAACACTTGAACATGTTGTGAAATTGGGTTGTGTCATTATATTTATTCATAGTAGATAGATAGATGATAATTGTGAATACATGGGCATCATGAATTTGGTTCAGATAATGAGAAATTGACATCAATGTTTCATCTTTGGCATACTTTCTAATAGACAATAGTGTACAAGACGGTTACACTGCAAGCCACTATTGTACATTGCTAGCGAAAAGAGGTTAAATCACAAACATAAAACAGTAAAAAATAGCATACATATGATATCATATCAGTGAAACTTAAAACACATACACATATAAGCCATTTCAAAAGCTTCAAATTTTTTTTTTTAAAATCAGTGCTTCATTGATTTCCAAGCTAAACCAAGCAAATGGGTGTGAAGGTGTTCAAACCCAATGAGAAATTGGAAAAATAAAAATAGGCAGAAAGAAAGATTAGAACTCACGTGCTCTGAATCGCCGAACATTGCCGGTGGGTGCCGATTTGTGAAGAGAGAGAGAGAGAGAGAGAGAGTGGAATAGTTGGCGGCCAGTGAAAGACAATAGGGGAGGGGTTTCCTAAACAAGGACAACTTCGCCCGGTACGTTGAAAATTTATCGCATTTATCTCAAAACAAATATTGATATTAAAAAATAATTGTGATTGATGTATAAAAAATTTAGTGTAAGTGATACTGTGATAAGCATAGGTAAAAAAATAAAAATGATATTGTTCCCATAAGCTAACAACTCAGCAACTTATAAGTAAATTCCCGATAGCTCAATTGATAAAGTTGTTTGTGATCGAACAAGATATTTTGAATTTTTCCATTAAAAAAAAAATCTAGAATTTGGATCTGCTTACATCAAAAACTTATTAATATTTTGGTCTAATGATAAAGTACAATCATCATAGAATCATCATAGAGTGGATGTCATAAGTTCAAATTCTATCATATTGTCTAATAAATAAATAAATATAAATAAAAACTCAAGTTATAAATTTTGGAGCCATAATGGGCTCAAGTCAACAGTTTGCCCTATGTTTCCATACACGCGTAAAGGTGAAAAATTGGGTATATTCATAGAATTATTATTTTGAAAATCATCATAACAGAAGACTAAGTTTTTAAAAAAATAAAAATAAATAAATAAAAAAGAAGATGAGAAGTATGGGATTAAGTTTAAGATGATGTGTACAGTTAGGGTTGTCCATGGGTCGGTCCGGGTTGAGTTTGTGCCCAACCCGCAACTGACCCGATCAGATCGGGTGGATGGAATCTCAACCCGCCGCCAACCAAGAGGATGATTGGCTCGGGCGGGTTGAAACTTCAACAGGATTCGGGCAAGTCAGTCGGGGTCTAAAATTTGGAAAACAGTGAGAATCTGGCGTAGATCCGATGAGAATCCAGCATAAAAATGGAGAAAAAGGGTCAAAATCCTTGATGTCTCACCAAATCCGGCCTAATCTAGGCCATTTTCGGCAAGATCTTGGCTAGATCCGGCAAAATCTTGTCAAGATCTTGACGAAAATGGTATAGATCTCACCAGATCTACCAAATATCGCTGGAAATTTTGTGGGTTGGTCGGATCGGGTTGATCGGATTTTGGAGGAAGTAAAACTGACACCTGACCCGAAAAACTTGGGTTTTGGAGGAATAAACCCGTCACCGACCATCGGAGAAGTTGGTTCGATCGACGGCGGGTTAGGTCCGGTTGGTGACGACGGGTGGGTCGGGTTGACAAGGTCTCTAGACAGCCCTATGTACAGTGCATAAGCTAGTGCAAGCAAACGTGTCCCTCACAATGTAGCTGAGCCGCCTTTCATCCCACTACCCTAGCAACATCAATTTTTCTCTCTCCTCCAACCATGATATAGTACAGTAGATGTATTAAGGTTTGTGAGGAGGAATGAGAGTGAGACACCTGTAACTGTACATCCAGCAGCATTCCTCGTACTATAAGAGGAGAATGTTGTTGAGTAAAAAGGGTTGAGAGGTAGAAAATCTGGGTAGGAAAGAAAGGCAAAAGAAACAGGTTTTTGGAAGAACATCACATTGTAACCTTAAACTTTCCATTTTATTACACAGTCTTTTAAGAGTGAAGGATATTATGTCCTTCACTTGTCGTGATTTTTCATCCATTTCATAGGGTTTTCCACCTATATCCTGGTTGTTCTTTACTTTCTTTGTTCTATCATTGTCTTCCTTTTCATGTTTTGGTGTTAAAGTTTACAATTTTATTGCTCACAAAGTTTTGACACCCAAATATACTGTTAAGCTTTTAGGTCACACACATCTAAACACCTAAAAATCTAACTTGCACGTACATGATGTAACTATTTTTTTTTTTAATAGATACGATAGAATTTCAACTTATAGTATGATTGTTTTTTATCACTAGATTAAAGATACCAATTAATTTTTTTATGTAGGTAGGATTTGAACCCCAATTTCATAAACTTATATCTTGTATATAGTCGTAAAGTTCAATGAATATAAATTCTAACCATTAAAGGTAGTAATTCAATGGACACTAAGCTTACTCGTGTGGATTTGGTGGGCACTAGATCCTAGATTCGACTCTCGCAATGAGAAATGTGTGTAAAACCTAAATTTTACCCTTGTAGTAAAACAAAAAATTGTTGTGAAACTTTTGAATGAGTATCCTTAGGGTAATTGTTAATAAACTATTTTAGGAAAATTTTTACACTACTTTTATGTGAAATATAAAAAACAGTATAAAAATTAATTGTTTTTTTCTTTTCCCATAAAAAAATTTCTAAAAGTAGTTCCTAAATCAATGTTCTTAGGGTATTCGTTAACTTTTTCCTCTATTTTTTATTTCCAAATTCCAATGACCATATAAAGAAGTTGAACAGTATGACAATGAAGATCCCCTAACAAATATTCTCAAGAAAAAAAAAATCCCCTAACAAGGCAAATTATTATTTTAGAAATATTCACACAATAAATTTCCTTTTCTTTCATAAGCAAGGCATACTTTACCATTTTTAGCTTGAGAACCATAATAAATTAATAACCCATATACCTAGTGGCAAGATTGCAAAGGTTGTTCCTAATAAGGGATTATACGATAATTTTTCACTCAAAGATAAAAAATGTGGATTGGCTGTTGGTTAATTTTTTTTTTTTTTTTTAGAAACAAACACACACACCCAAGGGAGAGAGAAAGGAGTTCTAACACAAAAACATACCACAACTCCACTCAAAAGCCATGGTGCTGTTGGCCAATGTTGAAGATAAAGAATGGAAGCATAGCAAAGCACGATTGTTTGATCACATATCAAATACAAGCTCAGAAACGACAGCGTTTGACATAAGTGGTGAATTAATGAATTTCATTGATACGGTGCGGTTTTGCTCTAGATTTGCTGAAGGCTTTATTGAAACAGTGTCGCAGGACTTAAGTGAGATGGGGTCAATAGTTTGTTACTAATTGAACATGTGTAATGCTCTTATTGGAAGTTTAGTTTAACCACTTTTCCCACTAATCTGGAAATTAGTTTCAGAGTTATTTTTAGATATTTTGGTTCATTCTCTTGGATTCGTTTGTAAATAAATAGTTAGCCTTTGTGGGTTTTAGTAAGCTCAACTGATAAAGTCTCTGATGGTTGAATCCCCGCCTACACCAAAAACCGATTTGGTCTGATGATAAAAAGCTATTATTAGGAGCGGACATCATAGGTTGAAACTCTCTAAAAAAAAATAGTTAGCCTTTGTAATCTATTCTCACAATTTTGTAATCTCTCTTTTCATTCAATAAAACTATGAGGTTTATTTAGAGAGAGAGTCTTCAAGTTTTTACAGCCAACATTATTTATCCTATTAAATTCTTGACATCAATTTTTTTTAGAAGAGATCAACATCATTTGTAAATGAGTGAATCATTGATATAGTTTTTATTGAATACAAATCCTCTGTACCATTTTTTGTTTTCCACTTTATGTTCCACCAATCACAACTTGTCATATATTTATTTAACTTTCCTTATAAAATAGCCAAAATTTAAAATGGAAAAATAAATAAATAAATAACACATGACAAGTTGTAATTAGTGGAACACAAAAAGTGTTATAGAGGATTTGTATTAGCTTTTATTATATATAATTAATCACAATAAGTAACCTAAAAACAATTTTTGAATTACTAAATTTATTGATTTAATCCATTATTGTGATTGTCATGGTTATCATTTCAATAATTAAAAATAGGAAAAAAAATATAGAAAAGAAGGAAAGAAAGTTATAGAGATTGCAGCCATGATTCTAGGAGCAGATATGTGAAACATAAATGAAACAAATCAAGCCACCTCGTTTGGCTTTTTAACGGCTTTTAATGTTTTAAGTTGAAAACTTGCTCATATCACTATAACCAGCTCGAATTAGTCTTCACAGTCCAAACTCCAAAGTCCAAGCCTCTCTCTCTCTGTGCAGATTTTTTGTTACTTTTAGACCCCATGAACTTTAAAGAGTGAACCCGTTCCCTTTTTATAAGAATTTGAATGGTTAATCTTAAAGCTTTCATGATTCTCAAAAAAAAAATAAATAAAGCTTTCATCAACTCCAGCAAAGGCCACAAATAGACGAATCCTCAGAGCCTTATGAGTACACCAAAGATGTTGAAGGTATTGGTTGCTTCTTTGATGGCTTTCCCACTTCTTCTCACACTCACACTCATCCTTCAAAACCCACCTGCCAATCGCATTGGTGAAGTCTTTGATGCCAGTGCTTTGGAAAACACAACTCACAATGTTACTTCATTGCACGCAGGTGAGAACGGTGTTGTTAGGTTATGCACCTCCTGTTTGGTTGCTTACAACTATATGAATATATGAGTAATGACACAACATAGTTCACAAATTTTTTTTTTTTTTTTTTTTTTTTTTGGCGATAGTTGAGGTGACAAGTTGTAATTCGTGTACAGTAGCATGTGAAAATGACATCTCAACAAGTTAAAAAAGTTGTGAAATTTTATTGAATTTTGGATAGAATAGAATGAAAGAAAATAATACATGTGATTGACTATGATTAGTCTGTTGATGATTCATAATGACTCCAAAGTTTTGGGATAAAGACTTGGTAGTTGTTGTTGTTTGTTGTTTTGGCTTCATAGAATTGTGACCACCTTTTTGTTTTAGATATTGGGTTTTTGATAGTTTTGGTGTTTGTATGGTTATGTAGGATTTGGTGTTTTTTTTTTTTTTTGTTATTTTATTTTTTTTATTATAAGGGCCATATTTTGGAAAGATGAGTTTTTTTTTAGCATAACTAGAGATTTTACTTTGGTGAATTTGGTGAGTTCAATTTGTGTAAAATTAGTCACCCTTTATGTATTTCTCATTGATTTGCTCATTCCCATTCGATGTTTTTTCAATAATGAATCACTAAAATGGTGGCAAAGAACTGGAAAGTTACAACAATTAGTGATTTTTATGCTGTTTGATACAAGAGATATGCTTTTGAGAAGGATAGCTTAACGACTGTATGCAAGAGACCTGAGAAAAATCTGGACACATAAAGTATTGTTTCTGAAAAGTAAATATTTTTGCATATTTGGGATGCAAATTTTGCAATTCAGACTAGTACAATCTTTTAGGTTAGGAAGGTCCATAAATCCACTAGCCAGGGACCATGAACATAAGCAATAGAGTTGTTTTTTTGTTTTATTTTATATTTTTGATGTGATCTCCATTCATGATTATATTTTTTTAGATTATCTTAGAATGTTGTTGTACTGATAATGACATGCCTGTAATTTGATATAAATCCTATGTAAATTAAATCATAAGAAAGGATTTTACTTGAGTCATAATTTGAAAATGCAGAATGGTCCTAGGTTTATGACATAATCTATACTAATTTTGAAGTTTTATCTTGTTGCTAGATATAGATAATTATGAAAATAACTCATTTGTGCATTTGTATAACTTAAGCAGCTCAATTTTTCTTCAAGTACTTACTTTTTTGTGTAGTTTATTAGGAAAGTTGGAAGTTTGAATTTGGTCCTCCAATTTGAGCTATCTATGTTTCTTAGTACTTATATCACTATAGTTAAAGTCAACTCTTTATACAAATTTAACTATAGTTCCATATACTAGCACTTAGCATGAGCATAATATTGCATAACACTGTTAGTAAGCTCCCAAAGCTGCATGATTTTAGATACTCAATACCATTTCCATACTGGATGTCCTTGGGTTTCAGAATACTTTTTTGCTGATCTTCAATGTCATTAGAATAAAAGGAATTACAAGCGAGGTACTCCACCTTAGAAACAGACCTGATATGAGATGGGAGGTTACCTTTATTGAAACAAAAAGACTGACAGGAGTTTAAAGCAAACTTAGCAACTGTATGAGCTGCAAAATTGCAATTTTCCTGGGGTTTCAAAATACTTAAATTAGAATACTTAAGACATTTGTGAGTTGACAATAGTGAAGATAACTCAAAGCTTATGTTGGAAGGTATTGGCTTTACCCTTACTAATCTCTACCAACAAAACAAAGCCTAAAAGTATCTTCATGTATTGATTTCCTAGTATATCAAATAAGCATAGTGTTTTGATTTCTTTACTACAATTTGTAGGTTCAGAAGATGTTTCCTCTCAACTTACTGACATGCCTAAAGATAAACTACTCGGTGGACTTCTTGCTTCTGGATTTGATGAGGGATCTTGCTTAAGCAGGTATCAATCCAGTTTATTTCGAAGACCATCACTTCACAAACCATCTTCTTATCTCCTTTCAAGACTACGGAGTTATGAAGATCTCCATAAACGATGTGGACCTTATACTAAAACATACAATAGAACACAAAAACTTCTCAAGTCTCACCTCAGTGCTAGTTCTACAAAGTGTAAGTATGTTGTGTGGATATCTTATAGTGGCTTGGGCAACAGGGTTTTAACCCTGACATCTGCATTTCTTTATGCCCTCCTCACAAATAGAGTATTGCTTGTTGACCAAGGAAAGGATATGACTGATCTTTTTTGTGAGCCATTTCCAGAAAAATCATGGGTTTTGCCTGTTGACTTCCCCCTCAAAGAGACATTTAAAATCCTTAGTCAGAAGTTTCCTCATTCTTATGGGAACATGGTGAAGAAGAACATCTCAAATACTTCATCAGTATCACTACCATCATATTTATATCTCCATCTAGCACATGATTATGATGATCATGATAAACTCTTTTTATGTGATCAAGATCAAACTCTTCTCAGTAGAGTTCCTTGGTTGATAATGAAATCAGATCTATACTTTGTCCCATCTCTCTTCTTGATGCCCTCTTTTGGGCAAGAATTAAGCAAATTATTCCCACAGAAAGATACTATTTTCCACCACTTAGGCCGCTATCTTTTCCACCCCTCAAATCATGTATGGGGACTAATAACAAGGTACTATCAAGCCTACTTAGCTAAAGCAGATGAGAGGATTGGAATTCAAATAAGAAATTTTGATACTGGACCTGGTCCTTTCCAATATGTGATGGATCAAGTTTTAGCTTGTACACTGAAGTATAAAGTGTTGCCACAAGTAGATAGGAAGAGAACTATTGTTACCCAATCAGAAAAGGCAAACTTGAAAGCTATCCTTATAACATCTTTGAGTTCTGGGTACTTTGAGAATGTAAGAAACATGTACTGGGAACACCCAACAGTGAATGGAGATGTGGTTGAGGTTTTCCAACCAAGCCAAGAACAATTTCAACATACAGAGAACAGGTTGCACAACAGCAAGGCATGGGCAGAAATGTATCTCCTCAGCTTAACTGATGTCTTGGTTACAAGTGCATGGTCAACATTTGGTTATGTAGCTCAAGGTCTTGGAGGTTTGAAGCCATGGATTCTCTACAAGTCTGATAATCAGACGACCCCTAATCCACCTTGTCGTCAGGCCATGTCAATGGAGCCTTGTTTTCATGCTCCCCCATTTTATGATTGCAAGACAAAGAAAGGAATTGATATTGGTGCACTTGTTCCCCATGTGAGACATTGTGAAGATATGAGCTGGGGCTTAAAACTGGTTGATAATCATGATGAGTTGTAGGCTTTTACAATTCATTATTTTGTGCCAATGGGCTTCTAGTCCAATGGCGCCTAACACCTCCCCTGTCTCCCGTATCAAGGATTCGATCTGCCTTGCCTTCCCCTTCCCATAATTTTTCTTAAAAAATTATTATTTGTATTTACTTGACCAATTTTGCACACAAATATATTTATAAAATAGAATTCTTTTGCCACCAAGAGTCTTGTAGCTCAACTAATAGGCACATCTTGGTGTTTTGAATGAAGACATCCCAGGTTCAAATCCCCCCACTCCCAATTATCAAATTACCAACCAAAAAAAAAAAAAAACTTTTGCCCTTAAAGATTTTGAAAACAGCTAGTATCCATCCTTTATTTATTTTGTTTTATAGGTGGCCGATTTTGATTGTCCTTAAAGATTTTGAAAACAGCTAGTATCCATCCTTTATTTATTTTGTTTTATAGGTGGCCGATTTTGATTGTAAAGGATCTATAGTCGATTTCAAAAACAATTGGAACTAAGGCTTGGTCGTTGCTCTATGTAATTGACATATAATAGTTGTATACCAACTGTATTTGACAAATAATGCCTCCACAAAAGATTCAAGTATACTAATATTGTCTTCTTAAAAAAAAGTATTCTAACATCAGAAGCAAACAACCATGAGATATGGTTAATTAACATATTACCATCCTAAGTACCTTCTTATTTTATAGCGAGTCATTCTATGTACCTATATTATTTCCTAGCTGTGTCATCCAAAATAGAACAATATCTTGCCTTGCAATTAGTACTCCACCCTTGACAACTTAATTTATCACGTTGTTAATTGCTGTGGATGCTTTACGCGCGATAGTGAAATTTGGAAAGCAATTCTTCAAGCCATATAGAAAATTTCCCGTGAATGGAACTAATGGGAATGCTGATACATGGAGGTTTGATTTTAAATATAATAACTTGTACAATTGCTTTTCCTTCTTGATATTTTAAAACTAAAGTTTTTCATGCACCAAGAACAACAGTGTCGGAAAATGAAAACCTGCATATTGTTTGGCTGTTTCGCACCTAGAACCATGTATGGCCCGACTATTTGGCCTTTCAAGAAATGTTCAAAAAAATAATTATTCATGTCTCATACTCTATCAAAGTTTAGATCAAATCCACAAAACCCAAACTTTCTTAAGAACTGACAATGTTAGATCTGCCCTCCTCATGTACAATCACAGGAAATTATAAATTATAGAGTTAGGAAATGAACAATTACCAGAAAACTGTAAAATAAAAAATAAATAAATAAATTGTTGGTGGTGGCTATAGAAGAAATCGACCCAACTACAAAAACTCAACCATAGAAGCAATCGACCCAACTGCAAGAACAATATTATGTTTGTTTTTAAATTTTATAAAACCTAACTTTTAGATCTTTTTTTCTCTTGATTTTTTTAGTTTTTAATGTTTTGGAAGGAGAGAGATATAAAACGGTAGTAAAAATACAAATTTACCCATATATTTAACAGATGTGGGTAACAGGAGACTAATGAACCTTACCTCAAGTGGGAAACTGACACTTTTCAAACCACAGATAGGCAAAGTGACTTCGAGTCAAATCACATGTGGGTTTAGTGTAATTTCCCCTTTATATTACAAGCAACGCTTGAGCTTCCTAAACTCGATTTCCACGTGGACTTTTAAATTATAAAATACCAGATTAGCCTTTGCCACTATGTCACATTTTTTTGGAACTCAATTTTCATAAACTCGAGTTCTATGTAGAACTTAAACTTCATGAACTCGAGTTTCAAAATAGTAGTATATTGCTAAATATTTCTCAAACAGTAGTAGAATGTTAAATATTTTGTCCAAAGATGGTATTTGGCCATTTTGACCTCAAATTGGAAACTAAGGTAAACTTTAGTGAGCAATTGCATCATTTTAGTGGATTGCCTACTTTAGCATTAAAAAAGAATTAAAGTTTTTTTTTTTTTTTTAAGTATTACAGTACCTTTTTTTTTTTTTTTTTGAGAAACAAACACACACAAGGGAGAGGAAAATGAGTTCTAACACAAAGGCACACCACAACTCCACTCAAAAGCTTAACAAAGAAAAGAAAGGCTATCAAGTTATCCAATTGGAACAATTCCATTATTTCAATCAACAATACAAGGAAAAAAATATTAAAACGAAAATTTTTTGGTAAACATAGGAAAGTGCATATATTTAAGTAGTTATTTTAAAAAAATAAATTTAACTCGAAAGATTGTGGACTTCTCGATGATTTTTGTATCCTACTTATTGTTTTTTTTTTTTTTTTTGGCTGTGAGTATCCTACTTATTGTTTTACTTTTGCTATTAGCCAGTGCATATATGCCTATGCGGTTATGCTTATCAAAAAATGCTTATGCGGTTATGCCGTCAATGTCAATTTTCAATTAATATCACCTAATAGGCTTTATTGAAAGATTTATTTCAACAGAAAACAAGGAGATCAAATCATATTTTCGGAGTAATTAATTATTCAGAAGTAGCCGCTATAAATTGAAACTCTATAAATTAAAAAAAATCATAGGAATGATACTCGTGACTAATTTCTTTTTCTTTTTTTCTTTTAGAAAGGTATATTCATGACTAATTTAATAAGCTGTTTTCACCTCAACAACAAGTCCATCTTTGCAGTTATCTTAGAGTGTGTTTGTTTGGAGGTGAAATGGGGTAGATGGAAAACTTTGGAGAGAAAATAGGAAGAAAAACTTTTTTGGAGTGTGTTTGGTTGGGTGAGGAGGAAGGAAAATAAATGATAGAGCCCGGGTGTTTTCTCCCTGGACCCACCAAAAAGTTTTTTCTCCAAAATGGAGAGAAAATGTTTGGACAAAAAACTCCCCTCTGCTAAGAGCATTTTTATCAAGGGTGCTATAAGTGCTAAAATGCTATTTTAGCATTTATAACCACAAAAACCCACTCCATCGAAGATGCCATATGCTAAAAAATTTGACATCTTGCTACATTGCGCTCTCATTTTTGAGAGCACATTGTAGCAAGATGTTATTATTTTTTAATATTTTTAATTCTCTCTCACCTCAGACTCAGACTCACTCTGTCCTCTTTCTCACTCTCACTCTCTCTATCGTTTCTCTCTTTCTCTCTGCTTCTCACTGACTCTGGTCTCTCTCTGTCTCCCTCTTTCTCACTGAGCGATAGTTTGACTCCGGCAACCAGTGTGGATAGTGGTTCGACGAAACCGATGAAGAAGATGAGGTCGAGTTTGTGGTTCGTGGGTCTTTGCTGTTGATCGGGGTGGTTGGGTTGCAGTGGTTCGGTGAGCATGGTTGGGTTTCAACAGGTGTGGTGGGTTTTGTGATTTGATTTTGGGTGAGAAATTTCTTCAAATATGCTCTTTCTGATTTTGGGTCTGTGATTTCTAACATAGATTTGTGATTTGTGGTTCATGATTCGTGGGTCTCTGTTTGTCGCTTTTCACCGAGGGTGGGTTGTTTTGATTTTGTGATTTTGGTTGTTTTGTGGGTTTTGTGCTTTGATTTTGGTGGGTGTGATTTGATTTGTGATTTGATGGGCTTCTGGGTCTTTATTGTGATTTGATTTTGGCTAGGTTTTGGCCGTGGTGGTAGTTGTGATTTGATTTTGCCTGGGTTTCGGCAATGGTGCGTGGTTGGAGGTGATGAGCTTGAAAAGCTCCGGCCATGGAGGTTTAGAATGAGAGCTCAGTTTAAGAGGGAGGGCTCAAAGGGATGAGAAGGGTTTTAGGTCGAGAATATGAAGAGGGTGAGACTTAGGGTCGAATCATCGTGGAGTGGTGGCGTTGATGTTCAGAGACGAAGCTTGGTGGTCAGCCATGGAGCACGGGTTTGAGAGCAAAAGATCAGAGAGAGGGAGAAGGTTCTAGATCTGTTGGGTTGAGAAAGAGAGAGAGAAACAGAGGGAGAGAGAGGAAGAATAAAAAATAATAAAGAAAGAATATTTAAATGAAGTGGTAAAAAAAAAGTTTTAATGTAGGTTGACAGGTTGTATTATAAAGTGATGTGTTAAATGTTATAAAGTTGGTTTTTTGAATGCTAAATGCTAAAATTTTTACAATTTTTTATGAGAATGCTCTAAGAGCATTCACATTAGCTCTTGCATAATTGTGTATAAATGTGTAAAATACACATTTTGACCGTTTTTACACATTTTGAAGCAAAAAACACACTGCATCAGTCCAGCTAAAATCATGCATAATCATCTAAAATTTTCAACGAGCTACAGTACCCGTGTAAATTTACACGGGCACTGTAGCATGTGTATTTAGTTTTTTATTAATTTCCGTTCGCACCAATTTTTCTCTCTCTTCTCCGTCCACAACGACCTCAACGGAAAAACAAACAAACCCAAACGGGAAAAAAAAAAAAAAAAAAAAAGAGACAGATCGGTGCTAAAAAAAAAAAAAAAAAAAAAAAAACCCAAACGGAAAAACAAACAAACCCAAACAGAAAAACAAAAAAGAGACAGATCGGTGCTTAAACCAACACAGAGATATACTTGCTAAAAAAAAAAAAAAAAAAACCCAAACGGAAAAACAAACAAACCCAAACGGAAAAAAAAAAAAAAAAAAAAAAAAAAAAGAGACAGATCGGTGCTAAAAAAAAAAAAAAACCCAAACGGAAAAACAAACAAACCCATACGGAAAAACAAAAAAGAGACAGATCGGTGCTTATCGGAACGATCGGAGCTCGTGGGTCTCGCTTGGTCGGAGCTCGTGGGTATGGGTCTTGATCGGAGCTCGGAGCTATGGATCGGTGCTGCTGTGGATCGATGCTTGTGATCGGAGCTGTGATCGGAGCTGTGGATCGGTGATCGGAGCTGTGATGATGTGGATCGGTTTGTGACCGAGAGGGAGAGAGATGAGACAGAGAGATAGACTGAGAGGGAGAGACCGAGTATGGAGAAAATATGAGGGATGGAGAGATAGAAGAGAGAGAGTGAAATCAGAAAAGGGATGGAGAGATAGAAGAGAGAGAGTGAAATCAGAAAATATGAGGGATGGAGAGATAGAAGAGAGAGAGTGAAATCAGAAAATATGAGTGAGGGATGGAGAGATAGCGCGTATTAAAACGGTGAGGTGAGAGAAATAATAAAATAATTAAGTAAATTGATTATTTAAATAAGAGTGGTGATAAAATAGATGAACTGATGTGGGTGTTTTGTAAAAGTGATAGTGTAAAATAGAAAAAGTAGATTTTTGGTGTAAAATAGATGGAATCTTTTAAACGGGCTGATGTGAATGCTCTAACGTGCTAAGTACTATTCATAGTCTTTTTTAATTTTTTTAGTGTTAGCTGTTTCTTTTTTTTTCTTTTTTTAATTTCCTTCTTTAGTTTTTTTGCCCTTTTCCTTTTTCTAATCTCCTTTAGTTTTCTTTTTGTAGTTTCAATTTTTTTTTTTTTTTTAATTTCGTTCTTTTAACTTTTTTTGTCCTTCTCTAAACACTTTTGGTGCTTTTATTTTTTTGTTCATTTGTATTTTTTTTTCTTATTTGTTATTTTTTTTAATCTATTAGAGACATGAAAGTAAATTTATACAAACTATATTTTTTATTACTCCATTTTTTACTCTCAAACCAAACATCTTGATGGAAAACTAAAAACTTTTCTATCCTCTCTCTATTTTCTATCCTCCAACCAAACAAACTATTTAAAGAAAAGAAAAAAAATGGGACCGTCCTATAATAGGGATTAGGATCCGGTGCAATTACATTTAACAATTGCTCCTTAACTCCAATTCTCTCACAACTTTTTTTACTTTTATTCATTTTTTATATTTAATGGTTGAAATTAATTTTTTTTTTTCAACTTTAGAAGTCAATTCCTCCAACAGACAGTGGGGTGGGAGTGGAAAAAATATAACATGTTTCAGTAATACCGACTCAATATTTGTTTTAGTATTTCTTATCCAATAAATGAGTGTCACATGTTCCAAAATAACCCCATTAGCCTGTTGCACTAAACCAAAGCAAAAGACAATGTTATCCTAAAAAATTTCAAACCGGCGCCACTTTCTTCCACACTTTACCAAACCTGAAATTGCAAAACCCATATGTTTCTCTCTGTCTCAAATGCTCCCTCTCCTTTCTCTCTCTCTCTCACCCCGGACCTCGTTGCCAAATACAGCCATTGCCGTGCTTCGTTGGTCCAGCGAGATCGGAATTTGTATCCTCTGAAAACCTCGAAAATCATCTTTATTCTATTTCTAGCGTCATCGTCAGAACCCGCACCACTTTCTTAGTCACCGATTCCGACACTCAACGACGCAAAGGGGTAATTTTTCCTTTTTATCAGCTTCTTTTCAATACCTTTTCACATCTTCTTTTTCATTTTCTTTTTATTTACTTGCAAACTACTGCTGGGAGGCGTATCTGAGTGTGGAAAGGAGACAAATTTTTTATTTTCTTTTTATTTCTTTGCAACTACGGATGGGAGACACTTTTTCTGATAAAAGTTTAGAAGATGGGAGGCACATTTGAGTGTGGAAAGGAGATCAATTTTTCAGTTTCTTTTTATTTCTTTGCAACTATAGATGGGTTTTTTCACTTATCACCATACAAAATAATGCAAAGGCTCATTTTAGTGTGGAAAGGAGATAGATAGGAATACTAGAACTTGAAACTTGTTGTATATGTGATAGCCTAAACAGGAAGTTTATTTTTGATATATATCCCAATTTTTGTGAAACAAAGAGTTTAAGAAACTCATCTGGATACTGAAACTGATCTGTCTCTCTTTGAATTTGGCATTGGTGCAGGGATGTGATGCTTCTGTTCTATTCGGTTTGTTGAAGGAATTGATTCCAATAGTTAGTCTCTTTCTAAAAGTCTCCACTAAGGTATTCAATCTATCTCTTCCTTTGTCTTTTTTTAGTTTAAGTCTCTGGTTGTGTAATTATGGAAAACTATGAGTTTTGTCTATTCAAGTTGTTCATTCAATATTCTTTTTCATGATTAGGCTAGACTAGTAACGGATTTTTCAGAAAATGCTCTTGATACAGTTGGTGACAATGAAAAAAAGTGAAAATCATGAAATATAATATTGGGTAAATACTATGAAATTAAACTTGGAATGCTAGTGAGTTCCTAAGGAGAAGCATATAACCTTTATAATAAGTATGCTTTAAACAAGGGGTTTGGCATTCGAAAAGGGGAGATGGTGGATCAAAATTAGATTGTGACTGTTTTGAGAATGCTATTTTTTATACCACTTATTGAACTAATAAGTATAACTTAATATGTGCACCATTTGTGGGAATCAAACGTCATGGAACAATGTTTTAATTGGTTGTGCCTTGTTAACAGATGAGACTATTGAGAAGAAGTGGAAAAGATGAGAAGTGTAAAATATGCAACTAGTTCACTAGCTCCGCAAGCTAGTTCTATGAGACATGGTATGTTCAAAATTACTATTTTAATCTCTCTTTTTTTCTTAGCTTTGCTTGTTAAGTTAAACCATTTGTTACTATTTCCTCTTTTTCTTAGGAGATATTCAATCATCATTATTTTCCTCGAAGTTGTCTATTGCTTATTCCATGTTTAGTTATACATGAATGCTTCAAGAAAGTACCTTAATGTCACACATGAGCTAGGTACAATATGTTACTTTATAAACTTTTTACATTAGGAAGAAAAAAAAAAGGCCCTTTAACATATAATTTTTTTTTTCCAGGGCCCTACCACAAGATTCTGAAGAATGATGGAGAACGTTTTTGGACAGTTTTTTGGAATAGCAAACTGCACAGATGTATGCACAACTAGTGGACAATATTTTTGAGCAACATATTTGACTTGGACAGTTTTTTAGATGGCATATCTAACAATTTGGACAATTGATACCATTTGTAACAACTCTTTTGGATACATTTTGTAACTAATGTGGCTAAACAAAAATTTTAGATTCTATATGAAAATGATGAATATTTTTAAATGTAATAAAGTTCATTTCTATACGTGCATCTTTGAATAAGACAATTGTGGATGAAGGCCGTAAAATTCATTAAGGGAGAGGCTGATAAGTTTGGAGGGTGATTACAGTTCCTCTAATCTAGACAATTTGCAAATAGTCTTGGAGATGACTTTGGAGTTCTCATTTTCTTTTGCTAAAAATTAACCTTACAAAGGACTTTTGTTCAATATGAGCAAAATTTAATTGTATTAAGATGAACTAAATACATTGATGTGCTCTCTAATTTGTGTTGCCAAAATGTTTAGCCATTCAATCTTCAATTTTTCTCAAATCCAACAATTATGATCAATTTACAAAACAATTTAATACATCAAATTTGAATTTGAGCTTTATGAGTAAATTGTTGTGCAATCATAAAATTCTGCTTAAAACTAGATCAGTCTTTACTTCAGAATTTTTTTTCACCTTTGGGTGAGGTACACCTCTATATATAATGATGAAAACTCAAGCATGCTTTATTGTATCCTAATTGGCTTGAAGATAATATTTGCAATTACAAACTTGAAAACAATATCTCAGCGAAAAACAAACTTGAAAACAATATAATTGTCCACTAAGTTGTATGACAAACATGAAATGAAACAATCGACTTATAAGACTTTTTTCTTAAATTATGGCTCTCAAAACAACTTGCGATCATACAATTGCCTAAGTAGAAGGCCTCAAATGTCTTCTTTTCTCAACATTCATAAATATAGATAGTGAGACAATTTGCAAATCACATCTTCCATCAACAACCCAGCTTAAGCTACTTGATATTCTCTTTCAATGTTTTACAGCATTTAAGCTCCAGCCTTGGAGATTTATCTGTGCAAAAAAGAAGAAGAAGGCACTCACATAAGAATAAGAAATTAAAGTACCTAACACAATCATAGGCATTAAACAGTACAAGTAATTGCAGCGTAAAATACAAAAAATATATATGAATAGCTTTGCCACTACAAATTTCCAACAAATCTGATGGTATCAAAAACAAATTCAAAGAAAGAAAACAGAATTTCATTCACTCATTTTGGGAATAATTAAACCCCAAACTTTTACCAAATGAAATGTATAAATTCAGTAAAACGAAAATGATATCCACCAATGAAACAGTCATGAAAGAAAATGGTAATAGCTGTGTAGTAAGTATCACCAGCAACAATGACATTGAAGACACAATTAAGAACATCAAACGTGCTAATAAGCACGTTATGTGTTATATCATACCTTTACGGCTTTACCAACAGTAAACTAAGACAAAGTATTGTACCTGTCAAAGAATATGTCTAATTCCTCTTATCAAAATTATCCATTGACTGCCCACCTTCTCCTACAATGCGTAAAGTCGATTTTGGAATTAGATTCCAAAAAGCGTAAGACGGAGAAAGATAGGGGTTATAGGGCGGGGTTTTGAAAAAATTTCAGGGTCAAGATGGTCTTTTTGTTTGGATTAGCGGAGAAGTCTGATGCGTATTTTGAAAACAGGAGTCACTTGTTTATTGGAAAGAAACACCAAAAAAATACTGAGTTAGTAATACATATACTTTCTTGTCGGAGTGAGGGAATAGTTACCCAAAGAAAACGTAAGCATTTTTATAATTACGAAAGAGGACAGTTTGTGTTTGTATGTGTAGGTGTAGGAGTGGTAGGACCATATGATATGATATATATATATATATATATTCCTATCTTCTTCTTCTTCTTCTTCTACCGCTTGGCTAAAAGGCAGCAACAAGTAGTAGTAGAAGTTGATTGTTGAAGAAAAGAAAAAAAAGAGAGCAAAGAATTAATAATGGGTGGAAGAGTAGAGAGAATAAAGCTGGGTTCTCGGGGACTGGAGGTGTCTGCACAAGGCTTAGGGTGCATGGGAATGTCCGCCGCCTACGGTCCTCCAAAGCCTGATGAAGACATGATCTCTCTCATCCATCATGCCATCCACACTGGTGTCACCTTCCTCGACACCTCCGACATCTATGGCCCCTTCACCAATGAAATCCTCCTTGGAAAGGTACTAATTTAAAATGTTGTACGTGTTCCTACTACTTTCCTAGCTAATTTTCCATTTTGCGTGGGTGGGTTGGTACAGGCTTTGAAGGGAGGGGTAAGAGAGAAGGTGGAATTGGCAACAAAGTTTGGTGCTAGCTTTGCGGATGGGAAGATGGAGATCCGTGGCGATCCAGGGTATGTGAGAGCAGCTTGTGAGGCCAGTTTGAAGCGCCTCAATATTGATTGTATTGATCTCTACTATCAGCATCGTGTTGACACCCGAGTTCCCATTGAAGTCACGGTTAGTTAATTCATATCAGATTCAGATATCAAGTCTTAAGTACCCACAAATAAATATATATGCAAGATTTAGTTACAGTATTTAGACGATGTTACTTAAATTCTCTTTTTAAGATTCTGTCACATAAATTTTTGTTCATAGGATTGAAATGTGTGTTTTAGTTAAATACCCACATAGCCGAATCTTAATAAGAAAACTTAAAGAACAGCAGTTAAGGTATTATACCTAAATTTTGTCCTCTATATATAGTACCATCTCCATTTGTCTTTTCATTATATCAAAAATTATTCTTTGCATATATATATGTGATGGCTGGAACTGGAATATACATTTTTTAACTCTCACAATCTTATCTTAATGTATTTGTAACTAACTTCCACACAATAAAGACCATTATATTTCTATAAAAATAAAAATAGGGGAGGGACTATTTAGTTCTAAGTGTTTGTAAGCATTATTATATTATACAATCTTTGTTCCCAAATTCTCCAGTCTAGCGTGCTTTGTTCCTTTCAAAGTTCTTTCTAGCTTACAAGGGTCACTCCATTTTTAGATAAAGTAATGTAGTAAAGCCTAAGTTGAGGCAAATGTCTATGGCGGCAGGTTTTGCAATGTCATGGCATGTCACAATCGATCTCCGTATTTTATCCTGTTTATGTTCTCTTCTTGGTTTCAACTCATGATCTTTGTTAGCATGCATTTCTTCAATTTTAAGTGTTAATCTAACTCTTTTGCTTTGTAAATTTTTGTTCAATTGGATTTTTCCAAACAATAGCTGGTGGAAATAGAGTGTATGCATTCAATTCAGAAATAGAACCATAAATGTTGGCAGTAGAGAAATCCCCTTTTACAGAAATTTAGCCTATTATCTTTTCTCTTTTTCATTGTCTATTTCCTGATAATTATTTGAACAACATGAGCAGAATCTGTGCGGATTCCATTTAGAGTCGAGCTGATTTTGTCTTCTGATTTTAAAAGTCCCCGTTGGAGTCATATCCTGTCTCAGTGAAATGCCATATTAAGATTTGACTGAAGATCCAAGATTTAAAGAATGTCATTCAGAAAAAAGAGTGCAGGATATTTAGCCACACTTTGTTACACTCTCCTTTTTGTAGTTTCCTCTCTCAGGAACACTATTATAAGCCTTTTTACTTTCATATTTTTTAAACATGAACATTGTGTGGACTTCCTTCTCCATTCTATACTTGTGGTGCCAAAAAAGTAGAAGTTTGTTCTCACTTGCCTCTTTTGCTCATTCATATTGGAAGAACTGAAACCTTCTTTAATATTTCCATTATAGTTTAGAGTATTGGAAGAAGATCATGCGTATGAATGAGAACAAAAGCAAACCAAATTAGGAACTCCTCATTTTCTCCTTTATTCTACTTCAATCAATTCAACTGAGTGAGGGAATCAAACTAATGATTTTTTTTTTTTTTTAATTGATTGAACTGAATATTGAATTAATGCGGGAATCAACTAATGCTTTTGTTTTGATGAACTCATTTTCACTTTTCTATATAATGTATTTCATACAACTTCACCCCATCCCCCCATTCTTATCTGTATCTCCACATCCCTAATATTTTGGACTGCATACTAGGCAAATTCAAGAAATCAATATTCTGAATTCATTTTTATATTTAATATATATTTTTAGTGACTTCACATTTCCTTTCGGGGAGAAAGAGAGTCAAAGGCACCATGTTTTACTTGTGCCCCTTTTGAAGGATTAATGAGCATTGTTGTGAAGGCGTCATATTTTGACATATGATGACTATCAATATGCATATTTAAATTTAGCTTCATGCTTCACTGTAAGTGATCATCATTGTTAAATTATTTTGTAATTATTTATGAGATCTTTGAATAAAGGAAACTACCATTTGCCTAAGAACATGTAACCATGAACCTATCCTATCATGACTGTCAGATAATGATCAGCAAGCATTATAACTTGGCATTTATCATATTCTAAGTAGTCTAATTACATATCAATATACTATTGTTACAGTGATTATCTTGCAGTTATCTCTTTGTTAGCTAGCTTAGTTGTTACATTTGTTGCCACTATTTTCTCTTAATGTGTCCCATTATGCATCTTTTAAAATCTTGCTGTTGAGCATCCTCTAATTCTATTTTCTCTTAATATGTCCCATTATGCATCTTTTAAAATCTTGATGTTGAGCATCCTCTAATTCTAATCTCCTTTGTATTGTAAGATTGGAGAACTCAAGAAACTAGTTGAAGAGGGTAAAGTGAAGTATATAGGTCTATCTGAGGCCTCTGCTTCTACAATCAGAAGGGCACATGCGGTTCATCCCATAACTGCTGTGCAGCTAGAGTGGTCTTTGTGGTCTAGAGATGTGGAGGAAGAAATAATTCCTACTTGCAGGTGAGGTGTCAATTACAATTGCATTTTAAGGTATATAATAATTATGGTTCAAAATTTAAATTTACTCTCCTAATTGTTCAGGGAACTAGGGATTGGGATTGTGGCATACAGTCCTCTAGGACGAGGGTTCTTTTCGTCTGGGTCTAAGGTTCTTGAAAATCTGACGGACGATGATTTCCGAAAGGTTTGTAGGTCCATCACTCAAATGTTGTGCTTCGAAATGAGATATACATGCATTTAGTTTCACAGTTTTATAGCATCATCAGTGCATTATTAGAAATTTTATCTCCTCAGTTGGCTCACATGGTGATTGACCTTGCAAATATCTATATGCTTCGCCTGATTCTCTTAATGAACTAATACAGCATATAAAGTTTGACTTGTTACCAACTTCGTTAGTGGTTATAGTATACAGGTAATCTAATAATCTGAACAAGTGATTTTCAATGTCTAAATGTTTTGCTGATAACTTCACAGTGCAGATGTCAAGTGTCTATTGTATATTTGTTATTGTATCCTACCTCATTTCTCATTTAGCCATTCAGAATATTTGGTTCTTCTCTATAATAAGATTTTTTAACCTCTTTCTAGATCAGTTTTCTTGAAATAGAATATTTTCCCATTTAACTCCTTTTCGTTTTACTGAAAACTATTTTTATATAATGGTTATGGACTAATTGTTTGTTGCTATTTTGTCATTGCTCCAAAGAATTTTAATAATCAATTCTAGAATCTATGTAAGTCATCTATGAAAGAAGTTTTTGACTTTTTGGATGCTGTACTACTTGAAAGATACTGATTTTAATATATGCCAATACTTCAATGGCACATCATACTGATTGAACCGAATAAATTAAGCATGGCATACCTAGATTACAATTGTTATTTTCCTACCTCAGTTTATGTCATCTGTACTGCCTTCTGGAATCTTTTAGAGTCATGAAAATTAAGTGATGCAGGACATTTAAGTGAAAATAAAAGAACAAGAAAAATAAAAGATAAACCCTAAGAATCAGCACCTAGGGGTTGCTTGGAATTGGCACCAAGCAAGAAAACTTAGCCATCAACACCTAAGGTGTTAGGAATCAGCACCCAATGAATTGGAAAATCTCCCATCTGAATTTCATTAATCAATAGAGATGTGGGTTGTGGAAGAACATTAGGAAAGGTGCAGTCATGTGGTGTATGCAGCGGGAGAGTGTATTCGCATTCGGTTCTAGCACGACTCTTGGAGCGGTCCTATTTCTTTGAAGGAGTTATATCAAGAATTTTATCTGTGCTGTGGTTCTAGATGCTCTGATTTCTGATCTAATTTTATATGCACTAGATGGGGGAGGTAGGATTTAAGTGAAAATAAAAGAACAAGAAAAATAAAAGATAAACCCTAAGAATCAGCACCTAGGGGTCGCTTGGAATTGGCACCAAGCAAGAAAACTTAGCCATCAACACCTAAGGTGTTAGGAATCAGCACCCAATGAATTGGAAAATCTCCCATCTGAATTTCATTAATCAATGGAGATGTGGGTTGTGGAAGAACATTAGGAAAGGTGCAGTCATGTGGTGTATGCAGCGGGAGAGTGTATTCGCATTCGGTTCTAGCACGACTCTTGGAGCGGTCCTATTTCTTTGAAGGAGTTATATCAAGAATTTTATCTGTGCTGTGGTTCTAGATGCTCTGATTTCTGATCTAATTTTATATGCACTAGATGGGGGAGGTAGGATTTGGAACCTACTTTTCCGTCGTGAGTTTAATGACTGGGAAACGGGGAGATTTTTCTCTTTCTTTGAGCATGTTTCTGCCAGAATTCCAAGGGGGGTGGGTGATGATGTTATGATTTGGTAGTTGAATCGTTTATGGTATTTTTTATGTGCACTCCTTTTATAATTCTTTTTTGAAAGCAACTTCTGTTTCTTTTCCTTGGCAAAGCATTTGGTGTGTTAAGATACCTAAAAGGTTGTCTTTCTTTTTATGGACTACTGCTAGGGGTGGGATTCTTACAATAGATAATCTTGTAAAAAAGAACTTGCCTCTTGTTAATTGGTTTTGCCTATGTCCGTGTGATAAGGAAACTGTGGATTACCTTTTACTACATTGTGGTTTTGCTCATGCTTTGTGGAGTGAGGTTTTTCTTTTGTTTAGGGTTCAGTGGGTGATGCCAAATAGCGAATACAGTTGTCTCTCTTCTTTTCACTTGGAGGAATTGATTGGGGGAATTATTCTTTAAATGTTTGGAATATGGTACTAGCATGTCTTAAGTGGTGAGTATGGAAGGAACGCAATGCTTGAACTTTTGAGGACACTGTGAGACCTATTTATCTGTTGAAGAATTTGCTAGCTAGGACCTTGTTTGAGTGGTCTCGTATTTGGGGTCTTACACATTGTATTTTCTTGTCTTTTTTCCTTATTTTTGTTAGAGTTTCTATTTGATTTTTTTTTTTTTTTTTTTTTGCTGTGAGTTTACAATCATAAACACATTGCAGTTTTGCTATCGATAAAACTTTTATTACCTATTAAAAAAAAAAAAAAAAAAAAGTCTAATAAAACATAAGCCACTTGAAGCCATTATATAGGGCTTGCAAGAATCAAAGTTCATAAACCATAAAACTTTAAACTAATATTTATCTAAAGGTCAATCCTTATCTAATTGTCTAATCCTTATTTGAACTCAAAATAAAATGGAATCCTAAACTAATCCAACTACATAAGAAATCCAATCTAATAAGGTGTGTTGTCCTCATCAACCCTCCTGGGGTGGGGAAGACTCAGCCCCATCAAGTATAACTCTGAGTAGTAATCTAGTAAATCCGGATCAAGTTGCTGCAGTTCATCTCTTGTGATCCAAGTGTAGTCCGATATTGGTCGTCCCTTCCAGCGAACTAGGTACCACTGAATTTCTCCATCCCTAGTAGAAATAACCTATTCATCTAAAATAGCATCAATATTTTATTTACGTGCTGGTATAGGGATTTGGACAAAATCATGGGGTTGGTAATAAACTGCTGGACCTTTATAAATAGCCAAATTCTCACTATTAAAGATGGAGTCATTTTTATAATCAGTTTGAAAATCAACAATATATACATTTGGTCCAACATGTTTCAATATTTTGACTGATTCAGTACTACAAGCTTGCAATTGCTTACTTGGAACCATGATGAAATCCCGTGCTTGAAATTTCATGTAATCTGAACTAGCATGAATTTTATAGGGATTATCATTTTCTGGAAATTGTTTACTTACTTCATGATGCTTATATGTTCCTATTGACTCAAGTGCCCTATCATGGGGTGAAATGGGAGACTACCTAAAGGCTTCCTAGACTTTACTTCAAATGGAATCATGCTTTCAGTTTTGGGACTTTCACATGCATATTGGTTGACATGGGAAATGGAATCCTCACTGTGTCTTTTCTAGATCACTCTCATGGGTTGTGAGTTGGTATCATTTGAATGCAACCAAGTTTAAGGCTTTCCTCGCATTAATCATCTTTGACATTGATTTCAGCCATGTTGGGTTCATACACTTCTTCGATGTCGTCCTCTTTATTCTCTTTCTCCTCTTCATAAAGAATAAGGGCCTTAGTTGGGCATTTGGCAGCAATATGACCAAAGCCTTGCGATTTAAAGCATTGTAGGTGGGAACCTATCTTTGATTATTCACTCACCACTCCTTTTCCTTTATCATCCCTAGCTAATGGTGCACTAATTGTGTTGGGCATAGGAGGGGGTAAGGTGAGTTGAGGCCTAGGGGGTAAGGTGAATTGAGGCTTGCTACTTGAAGATAGAGGACTGGTGGTGACACTACAGATTTCAGGATACCTCACAAACAGGGATCTAGAAGCCAACTCACATTTTCTAGCAAGTTCATAGGCATGATCTATGAACTAATCCAACTACATAAGAAATCCAATTTAATAAGGTGCGCTGTCCTCATCATTAAGCCAGGGAACAGCAGCTGTGGATGCCTACAGACCTAAATAGATGTGTTATGGAATTTGTTAAAACTTTATATTCATCATTGCCTTTATAAATTGTGCTACCTCAAAATTATTTTTAGTGACGAAGTCTTGATGCTGATAACAATAAGTATTTTAATGTGTAATTATCATTGGCTTTATTAATGACAGAATGAGTAGTGACCCTGCCTCCATGAAAGTCTCCGTTGTTGTTTTGTGATTCAGTCTTGATGCTAGCTAATATATGTAGTTGCTACTTGCAGTCCCTACCCAGGTTCCAACCTGAAAATCTGGAGCATAACAAAACCATATTTGAGCGTGTTAATGAAATGGCAGCAAGGAAGGGATGCACCCCATCACAGCTAGCACTGGCTTGGGTTCATCACCAAGGAAAGGACGTGTGTCCCATACCTGGAACCACCAAGATTGAAAACTTTAACCAAAACATTGGAGCTCTGTCTGTGAAACTGACACCAGAAGAAATGGTTGAACTTGAATCATTTGCTGCTGAGGATGTCGTGAAGGGTGACAGATATTCGAATGACGTTGCAACTTGGAAGGATTCTGAAACCCCACCACTTTCTTCTTGGAAAGCTACATAAGCACAAGTCTTTTTCTATGTATCAATATGTACGTGAGTTTCATGAGCTTTTGTCATGCGTCATGTATTAACAAGTACGTTTGAGTTTTGGTTGAGTTCTTGACTGCTTGAAGAATAAGTACGTTATGCTGAAAATAATGTATGCTTACAAATTATAATCATACCAGCTTCAACGACCTCGATTATAAACATAGAATACATATTATCTATCTCATTTTTTATATTCTACTTTATGCTATGAATGCTTGCACACGTAGTAAACCTTACCAAAACAACATGGTCCCTAGTACTAGACGATTTAGCCTATGGTGCCTTGGGGTCAATCAAGTTTGGGTTGTATTCAACCTTATGATCGTTATATTTATTTCACCGTGGAACTGGCTCACTGATCATTTGTGGCCCCTAGCCCTCAAACTGAGTACAGGTGAGGCATCTAATCTAATACATGAAAGACAAAAAGATTCCCACTCTTGTTAATATATTGTATCTTCACATCCTTCTTAGAAGTATCATGCAAACCAAAAAGGTAAATGTTGAACATCCAAAAATCCATGACACAAATGTTACGAATTATTTCAAAACAAAAAATTAGTATCCATCACCATAAAAAGTTGAGAAATGGCCTTGGCCTGTACCTCAATCTCGCAAAATTTTGTTAGTGTTAATGACTTGAAGCCTTTAAAACTTGGCCACCAGATAAGCTTTTAGCAGATCCCAAATTGAATTGAGTAATGTGAGGATCAGTTTGAGCTCCTTCAAAATTTAAGCTCTTTTTTCTTCTGCTCTGAGGTAAGGGAATTTTTAAAATATAAAAATAAAATAAAAAATAAAAATAAAACACCCGGATGGTCATTACACGATTTAAAAGCTTATATTGCTCTAACTTGCTTTAATAAGAACATTATAAATGGTTAGTCATGTTTTATGCAATAAAACTAGTGGATATGCAATATTAAATTTAAACCAAGGGCAGAGCTAGGGGGGTCAAGTGGTGGCAATTGCCCTTCTAGCCTGCCTAAAAATTACCCTTAGTTCTTATAGCTAATATTTATTAAAAACCCTTGCCTTTTTTTTTGGGGGGGGGGGGGGGGGGGGGGGGGAGGGGTTATAGCAATAGCAATTTATAATACATCAGCTTGGACTATCTTCCTTAACCTAGAAGGAGTTTTATCTTACCAAAAGCTTTACTCACTCACACTTAATGATAATTTAGCCAACTAATTATGTTACTCTATTGTTTCTTTGGTCTTAAAACAAAGCATAACTTCTAACTTCTAAATGAACCAATGAGCAACCTTAAGTCCTCTACTAGCATGCCTTGTGCTAAAGTTTTTTAGTGTGACCCTACCGTACTTTAGCAAAGAGGCCTTGATCAATCCCTTCAAGAATAATGTCTTGCATACCAACGTGGAACGCAAACTATACTGCTTGGAAAGCCTCCATCTATTGTGAAGTTTGCTTGATAAACCCCCTCCTTACTTAGCTTATAACATATGATTTTTTTCCTTTTTCTTTTGTGAAATTTCTTGTTCATATAGTTAATTAGCTATCTTCTCTATTATTTAAATTTTTTTAAAAATATTTAATGTCTATTATGGTTTAGAAAGTGTGTAAAAAAATACCATACTAGAGAAAAAAATTAAATAAACCCATTATTTTTAACTTAAAAAAAAAAATAACCCTCAATATTAATTAATAAAATAAACTTTATATGATTTTTTTTCTCAAAAAAAAAAAAGGGGATCAAGGTGTTATGCCAACCCCAAAGTAAATGCAATGGGGACCCAATTACTCCAATGCCAAAGAAAATGAGATGGGGGCACGAGGTCCCCTCATGTAGGTTTCTCTGTAGCTAAGAAAGTTTTGGGTCTAGCCATCTTCTCTTAGGCTGTAGAATAGGTTGTCCCTTCCTTGTGAAGGTTTGTTTTGTTCTCCAAAGGTAACAACGTTACCTTTTGAGCTTGTTGGGTTTTTTGTTGTGGGAATTAGGGAAACACCTTTTAATGGAGGAAATTACCAAGACCTGGAACAACCTTTCCCTTAACGAGAGGGAAGGTTCAGGCTTCACACTACAAAACAAACTCAGATCTTCTGAGTTTCTAATAGCTGCAAAATTCTTAACCAGGCAAGTGCTAAACATAGAAGCAGTGGCACGAACGTTCAGGAAATTGTGGCGGTCCACTAGTGGTTTTAAAATTCAGACTCTTGATGATCATGTCGTCGTGTCTATTTTTAGTAACCAAGTGGATGTGACTCGTATTATCCAGAGCGAGCCATGGTGTTTTGTCAAGCATCTAGTAGTTTTGGAGAAATTTGAGGCCGATGTTCATGTACGAGAACTCTAGTTCAATAAGGCTACTTTCTGGGTTCAAGTGCATGACATTCCAATCCGTTTCATGATGAGAGAAATAGCGAAGAACATTTGCGATATCATTAGGGAGGTTAGTAGATCAATTGGCGGAGTAGATGAGGATAATAGTAGTTTCATACGAGTAAGGTTAACTTTGGATATCGCCCTACCACTGTGCAGGGGTAGATTGGTGTCATTTGAGAATGGGAAGAAGCTGTGGGTCAAGTTCAAGTACGAAAGACTGCTTAATACTTGTTATTGGTGTGGGCGTCTGGATCATGGAGACAAAAAGTGTAAAATGCGGATTGAAAGCAAAGGCACTCTCACTGTGGAACAAAAACAGTTGGATCAGAGTTTGGGAGCTCCTCCATATAGATCCTATAATAAGCCAGTTGTTTTTTTATCATGGTTACTATGACGGAGCCAGTGTTTCTGTCAAAAAAAGTGCTACAAGTGAGGGGGGGAGCAGCTCAGGCACGACGGAGGAGAATCTTCATCGGTCTCTGTCTGAGAACAGTCTCGATATGGAATGGGATTCAGAGAGGGGTGTGGAGTACGCAGAATTTACTGCTACCTCAGCTAATTTGCCTACAGAAAAGGTAAATCCAGCTAGGTTCATTTCGAAATCGAAAAAGTCCACTCTCTGGGAAGGAGCTAGTAAGGAAGCACTTAAGGAAAGTGAAACGGTGAGTAAAACGACCTTAGATGTTTCTTCAATTTTGGGTATGCAGAATGCAGGTAAGTTTGAAGGTGGTGATCCATTCCTAGCTAAGTTATAGGAAATAGATTGAGATATCAGGAAGTTTGATACCGAGAATTGTGGGTGATAGGCCACAAACTGAATGACCCCTTGTGATAGAAATTAATTAATTAATTAGCCAAGTTATTAATTAATCAATTTATCATGCAAACGAGTGGTAGCACAAACAAATTACCAAATAAACTAATTATGCAGCGGAAAATAAATAACACGGTGATTTTGTTTACGAATGGGGAAAACCTAACGGCAAAAACCCCACCGGGTGATTTTCAGGTCACCATTCCCGAAACTCCACTATTATCACAACAAGCGGTTATAAGTAAAGGAATCCCAAGTACCTTACCAACCTATAGTTGAACCCTTACCCCAATACCCAATTGGACTTATTCTGTAGTGACAGTTCCCCTTTCAGATGCACGACTCCTAAGTACGTGACTAACCAATTGCGCGGATCCCAGTACGCGACTTCAATCACCAACTATGAAGGTTGTTGGCTGCAAAGTTCTTCAGTTCATCCACACGATGAAGATCAAGAAGATGCTTGGTCACAAAACCCTATGATGCACATACACAGCAACTTCTTCAAGAGAAAGAGATGAACTAGAGCAAGAACTTCGTCTCCGGTCACAATTTGCTTGAACAGAGTTTGGTCAAAGCTTGTGCAAGTTGTGAACTGTTTGACGGCCCTTAAAACAATCCTTTTATATGTCTAGGGTTAGGAGAAAAGAAAGCCCAAAGACAAATTCATGGATCCCAAGAAAATCAGACTTAAATTCTGAAAATCTTAAACCTCGACAAATAGGAGGTGTCGAGAAGCTGTTGAGCAGGTGTCGAGCACACCGAACGTAGAACAGCTTTCTTAAGCTCGATAGATACAGCTGTCGAGCCAACTGTCGAGCTTTAATGATTTTGCACAATCAACTTGTTTTCTTAGACAAACTTGAATGCTTCAACACTTGATCTTGAAATATGGTTTCTTGAAGTATTTAAACACATCCTAAATCTACCCAAATATAAGTAAAGTGCATTTTGTCAAAGGATAAGCCAATTACATAAAATCATGACATATGTTCATAACATGTGTAACACATATGTCCTAACAGTGGGATTGTATCGGGGGCAGATGAATTTCTAAATAACACGTCTTTGGATGCTCGGTGTAATAATGACAATGATCTTCGTCACGATATCAAGGCGGGAGCGCTGGGTGGGGGACCAAAATCAGTGGAGTGTTCTGGGCCTGTTAATTATGTGGGCTAGCAAATGGGTCTTTGTCAGCAGGGCTGAAGGACAAACCTAGGCTTCAATTTGTGCAGGGAAAGGCATGTGAGGAATTAAGGAGGCCCTTCCAGGAGTTAAAAAAATCAGGCCGAGCCCATCAACAAGCCATAGAAGATGCAAGGGGGTGGATGGACTAGGATAACTAAGGCGGCCCGAGTTGATGAGATACAGGTACCAAATAACACCCAATTGAGGGAAAGGCTAACGCTTGATATCTCAGAAGTACAACTAGCAAAACGGCAAAAGGTGAGTCTCGATAAAGCTCTGATACCATCCAATCCATCAGCGGTGGCTGCCCTTTAGCCCCACCATTCAACATGAATTGCATAAGTTGGAATTGCCGTGGGCTTGGGAACTCACAGCGAATTCGAAAGCTTTCGGATTTAGTGAAGGCAAAAGATCCCAACCTGGTTTTTCTGATGGAAACTAGGAAAAAGAAGTCCTACTTGGAACGATTGAGGTGTTGCCTGAAATTTGACAATTTGTTTATTGTGCCAAGGAAGAATCTGGGTGGAGGGCTTGTCTTGCTGTGGTCGAATGACATCAACCTTTACATCAGAACTTTTTTGCCTCAACATATTGATGTAGTGATAAATCTAGGAATTGATGACGCTTGGCACTTCACGGGTTTCTATGGAGCACTTGAAGTGGCCAACCGGGAAGACTCTTGGTCAGTCCTTCGCCATCTTGCATCCTAGCTTGATTTGCCATGGGTATGTATTGGTGATTTTAACGAAATTATGAAAGTTAAGGAGAAATCTGGAGGTGCGATTTGGCTAGAGAAGCAAATGCAGGATTTTAGGGATTGCCAGGATTTCTGTGGATTTAAGGATTTAGGCTTTTTGGCTTACCTTTCACATGGTGTAACAATCGATTCAATGGTCCTTTGATGTGGGTTCGGCTGGATAGAGCTCTAACAATAGCTGAATGGCTATTGAAGTTCCCATCAGTCCAGTTGCACAATTTGCAAGGTTTGTCCTCTAATTATAAACCTTTATGGCTTGCTTCAAACTATATCCAAACTCGGTTTTATCGACCTCAAAGACCTTTTCGGTTTGAGGTAATGTGGCTCAAGAATGAGTGATGTGAAGGAGTGGTCCACTCGGCATGGGATATGCGCTCCGATGGTAATCTAATGGATAAGGTCTTAAGGAAGGTTAGTGACTGCCAAAATCAGCTTAAACTATGGGATAAAAATATTTTTGGCAATGTTTGTATCGCTCTGGCTAGGAAAAGGAAAGAACTACTGAAGGCAGAGAGCGCATCCATGGCAGGCAGGGGGCATGCTCGTGTAAAAGTGCTAACTGATGAGATTAAACAGCTCATGGATAGGGAGGAATGCATGTGGAAGCAACACTCTAGAACTAAATGGCTTTGATACGAGGATCAAAACACCAAGTATTTCTATTGAAGAGCCACAGAAAGGAATAAGCGGAATTTTATTTCAGGGCTTGAGAATGAATAGGGAGCTTGGGTGGAAAGGGAAAATCAGATTGGAGAATTGTTTACAAGGTACTACTCTTCGCTGTTCACCACTGCAAACCCCATGGATTTGGACCCTGTACTCAATGGTTTGGAATTACGGGTCACGGAAGATATGAACTTTGGATTGCTTAAACCTTTTGTGCTGGTAGTGGTGCTGTCAACTCTCAAGCAAATGGGTGCAGATACAGCCCCGGCTCCAGATGGTCTTCCACCATTGTTTTACAAGCAGTTCTGGGAGAAAATTGGAAAGGAAGTTTCTGAAGCAGTCCTTACAGTGCTAAACTCAAGTATCATTCCTGTTTCCCTTAGTCATACTTTCATATCTTTGATTCCAAAAATTCAGAGTCCTAGAAAAGTATCTGATTTTAGGCCGATCAGCTTAAGTAATGTGTTGTACAAGTTGATAGCAAAGCTCCTGGCAAACCGTTTAAATCCTTTGTTGCCTAACCTGGTGTCAAAAACTCAAAGTGCGTTCATGCTTGACCACCTTATCACAGTTAATATTCTTGTAGCACATGAAACACTGCACTACTTGAAGGAACGAAGATGTGGCAAGATCGGATATATGGCTTTAAAGCTTGATATGAGCAAAGCATATGACCGAGTCAAATGGGTGTATTTAGAGAAGATCATGGAAAAGATGGGTTTTAACCAAAGATGGATAAATCTTATTACTTCTTGTACCCGTTCAGTTACTTACTCAGTGTTGCTTAATGGTCAACCCCATGGGTCCATTACCCCCATGAGGGGTTTGCGTCAAGGAGACCTATTATCCCTCTACATGTTCCTATTGCTGATAGAAGGTTTGCATTCTTTATTTAAAAGGGCGGAGGAGAATGGAGATACAAGGGGAATTTCTTTGTGCTCCGCTGGTCCAAGAGTCTTGCACTTACTGTTTGCCGATGACAGTTTAGTTTTTTGTAGAGCTATTATCTCTAAATGTGTGAAGATCCAGTTGATTCTATACCAATATGAGAGAGCTTTGGGGCAGTGCATAAACAGGGGGAAGACAAATATTTTCTTTAGTTCGAATATGCATCAGCGGACTCAAGAAGCAATATCTACTTTCTTGGGTATTCCTGCGACCTAAAGATATAAGCAATACTTGGGTTTACCCTCGCTGGTTGGGAGAGCAAAGAAAAAGTCATTCAGCATAATTAAGGAAAGAATATGGAAAAAATTGAAGGGTTGGAAAGAGAAGTTGTTATCACAAGCGGGGTGTGAAATTCTGATCAAGGCAGTCATTCAAGTGATCCCCACTTACCCAATGTCCTACTTTAAGTTACCAAAAGGGCTGATTAAAGAAATAGAAACTCTTATTAGAAAATTTTGGTGGGGGTATAGAGGTGAGCAAAGGAAGATACACTGGGTAAGTTAAGAGAAGATGTGTCGGCCCAAAGACGAGGGTGGTATAGGGTTTAGAGAGTTAAGTAAGTTCAATGATTCGCTATTGGCCAAGCAATTAAGTGAGATGGGGTCAGTAGTTTGTTACTAATTGAATGCGTGTAATGCTCTTATTGGGAGTTTAACCACTTTTCCCACTAATCTGGAAATTAGTTTCAGAGTTAGTTTTAGATATTTTGGTTCATTCTCTTGGATTCGTTTGTAAATAAATAGTTAGCCTTTATGGGTTCCAATAAACTCAATTGGTAAAGTCTCTGATGGTTGAATAAGAGATTTGGGGTTCAATCCCTACCTACACCAAAAAACGATTGGTGTCTTGGTCTAATGATAAAGAGCCATCATTAGAAGCGGACGCCATAGGTTAAAACTCTCCAAAAAAAAAAATAGTTAGCCTTTGTAATCTATTCTCACAATTTTGTAATCTCTCTTTTCATTCAATAAAATTGTGAGGTTTATTTAGAGAGAGAGTCTTCAAGTTTTTATAGCCAACATTATTTATCCTATTAAATTCCTGACATCAATTTTTTTTAGAAGAGATCAACATCATTTGTAAATGACTGAATCATTGATATGGTTTTTATTGAATGCAAATCCTCTATACCATTTTTTGTGTTCCACTTTATGTTTCACCAATCATAACTTGTCATATATTTGTTTAACTTTCCTTATAAAATAGCCAAAATTTAAAATGGAAAAAAATAATAAAAACATGTGACAAGTTGTAATTAGTGAAACACAAAAAGTGTTATAGAAGATTTGTATTCGTTTTTATTATATATTAATCACAATAAGTAACATAAAAACAATTTTTGAATTACTAAATTTATTGATTTAATTCATTATTGTGATTGTCATGGTTATAATTTCAACAATTAAAAATAGGAAAAAAAAAATATAGAAAAGAAGGAAAGAAAGTTGTAGAGATTGCAGCCATGATTCTAGGAGCAGATATGTGAAACATAAAGGAAACAAATCAAGCCACCTCGTTTGGCTTTGACTCTTTCTTTCTTTCTTTCTTTCTTTCTTTCTTCATAATTCAATATGTGAACGGTGAAGACTGAAACAGAGATGGTTTAAACCTTAGACATCTCCCTTAAAGATATCAACAGATGTCAATTGAGCGACAAAACTTTTTAATGGCTTTTAATGTTTTAATTTGAAAACTTGCTCATATCACTATAACCAGCTTGAATCAGTCTTCACAGTTCAAACTCCAAAGTCCAAACCTCTCTCTCTTTGTGCAGATTGTTTGTTACTTTTAGACCCCATGAACTTTAAAGAGTGAACCCGTTCTGTTTTTATAAGAATTTGAATGGTTAATCTTAAAGCTTTCATCAACTCCAGCAAAGGCCACAAATAGACGAATCCTCAGAGCCTCATGAGTACACCAAAGATGTTGAAGCTATTGGTTGCTTCTTTGGTGGCTTTCCCAATTCTTGTCACACTCACACTCGTCCTTCAAAACCCACTTGCCAATCACATTGGTGAAGTCTTTAAAGCCAGTGCTTTGGAAAACGCAGCTCACAATGTTACTTCATTGCATGTAGGTGAGAATGATGTTGTTAGGTTATGTGCCTCCTATTTGGTTGCTTACAATTACATGAATATATAAGTAATGACATAACATAGTTCACAACTTTTTTTTTTTTGCAATAGTTGAGGTGACAAGTTGTGATTCGTGTACAATAGCATGTGAAAATGACATCTCAACAAGTTAAAAAAGTTGTGAAATTTTATTGAATTTTGGATAGGATAGAATGAAAGAAAATAATAGATGTGATTGACTGTGATTAGTCTGTTGATGATTCATAATGACTCCAAAGTTTTGGGATAAAGACTTGGTAGTTGTTGTTGTTTGTCGTTTTGGCTTCGTAGAATTGTGACTAACTTTTTGTTTTAGATATTGGGTTTTTGATAGTTTTGGTGTTTGTATGGTTATGTAGTATTAGGTGTTTTTTTTTTCTCGTTATTTTTTAAAAAATTATTATAAGGGCCATATTTTGGAAAGATTGGTTTTTTTAGCATAACTAGGGATTTTACTTTGGTTAATTTAGTGAGTTCAATTTGTGTAAAATTGGCCACCCTTTATGTATTTCTCATTGATTGGCTCATTCCCATTCGATGTTTTTTCAATAATTAATCACTAAAATGGTATAAAGAAGTTTATTTGGCAAAGAACTGGAAAATTACTACAGTTAGTGCTTTTTATGCTGTTTGATACAAGAGCTATATATGCTTTTGAGAAGGATAGCTTAACGAATGTATGCAAGATATATATGAAATTGAACCATAAGACAGGATTTTAGTTGGGTCATAATTTGAAACCATAATTTTTCCCATACTTTTTTAAACTTTACATCTTCACTTGTCAATGAAGAAAAGTATGCATAATCACAATAGGTACTGAGTTATGTTCTATAGGGAAAAGCCAAAAAGCCACTTCTGTTTTAATTATGTTAATTTTAAAGTTGTGCAAGGAACTTTCCCCCCTGAAAATTCAAAGAGTAACTAATAGACCTGAGAAAAATCTGGGCACATATAGTATAGCTTCTAAAAAGTAAATATTTTTGCATATTTGGGATGCAAATTCTACAATTCAGACTAGTACAATCTTTTAGGTTAGGAAGGTCCATAAATCCACTAGTCAGGGACCATGAACATAAGCAATAGAGTTGTTTTTTGTTTTATTTATATTTTTGATGTGATCTCCATTCATGATTATATATTTTTTAGATTATCTTAGAATGTTGTTGTACTGATAATGACATGTCTGTAATTTGATATAAATCCTATGTAAATTAAATCATAAGAAAGGATTTTACTTGGGTCATAATTTGAAAATGCAGAATGGTCCTAGGTTTATGACATAATCTATACTAATTTTGAAGTTTTATCTTGTTGCTAGATATAGATAATTATGAAAATAACTCATTTGTGCATTTGTATAACTTAAGCAGCTCAATTTTTCTTTAAGTACTTACTTTTTTGTGTAGTTTATTAGGAAAGTTGAAAGTTTGAATTTGGACCTCCAATTTGAGCTATCAATGTTTCTTAGTACTCATATCACTATAATTACAGTCAAGTCTTTATACAAATTTAACTGTAGTTCCATATACTAGCACTTAGCATGAGCATAATATTGTATAATACTTTTAGTAAGCTCCCAAAGCTGCATGATTTTAGATACTCAATACCATTTCCATATTGGATGTCCTCGGGTTTCAAAATACTTTTTTGCTAATCTTCAATGTCATTAGACTAAAAGGAATTACAAGCGAGGTACTCCACCTTAGAAACAAACCTGATATGAGGTGGGATGTTACCTTTATTGAAACAAAAAGACTGACAGGAGTTTAAAGCAAACTTAGCAACTATATAAGCTACAGAATTGCAATTTTCCCTGGGTTTCAGAATACTTAAATTAGAATACTTAAGACATTTGTGAGTTGACAATAGTGAAGATAACTCAAAGCTTATGTTGGAAGGTATTGGCTTTACCCTTACTAATCTCTACCAACAAAACAAGGCCTAAAAGTATCTTCATGTATTGATTTTCTAGTATATCAAATAAGCATAGTGTTTTCATTTCTTTACTACAATTTGTAGGTTCAGAAGATGTTTCCTCTCAACTTACTGACATGCCTAAAGATAAACTACTTGGTGGACTTCTTGCTTCTGGATTTGATGAGGGATCTTGCTTAAGTAGGTATCAATCCAGTTTATTTTGAAGACCATCACTTCATAAACCGTCTTCTTATCTCCTTTCAAGACTACGGAGTTATGAAGATCTCCATAAACGATGTGGACCTTATACTAAATCATACAATAGAACACAAAAACTTCTCAAGTCTCACCTCAATGCTAGTTCTACAAAGTGTAAGTATGTTGTGTGGATATCTTATAGTGGCTTGGGCAACAGGGTTTTAACCTTGACATCTGCACTTCTTTATGCCTTCCTCACAAATAGAGTATTGCTTGTTGACCAAGGAAAGGATATGGCTGATCTTTTCTGTGAGCCATTTCCAGAAAAATCATGGATTTTGCTTGTTGACTTCCCCCTCAAAGAGACATTTAAAATCCTTAGTCAGAAGTTTCCTCATTCTTATAGGAACATGTTGAAGAAGAACATCTCAAATACTTCAACAGTATCACTACCATCATATTTGTATCTCCATCTAGCACATGATTATGATAATCATGATAAGCTCTTTTTATGTGATCAAGATCAAACTCTTCTCAGTAGAGTTCCTTGGTTGATAATGAAATCAAATCTATACTTTGTCCCATCTCTCTTCTTGATGCCCTCTTTTGAGCAAGAACTAAGCAAATTATTCCCACAGAAAGATACTGTTTTCCACCACTTAGGCCGCTATCTTTTCCACCCCTCAAATCATGTATGGGGACTAATAACAAGGTACTATCAAGCCTACTTAGCTAAAGCAGATGAGAGGATTGGAATTCAAATAAGAAATTTTGATACAGGACCTGGTCCTTTCCAATATGTGATGGATCAAGTTTTAGCTTATACAGTAAAGTATTAAGTGTTGCTACAAGTAGATAGGAAGAGAACTATTGTTACCCAATCAGAAAAGGCAAACTTGAAAGCTATCCTTATAACATCTTTGAGTTCTGGGTACTTTGAGAATGTAAGAAACATGTATTGGGAACACCTAACAGTGAATGGAGATGTGAGGTTTTCCAACCAAGCCAAGAACAATTTCAACATACAAAGAACAGGTTGCACAACAGCAAGGCATGGGCAGAAATGTATCTCCTCAGCTTAACTGATGTCTTGGTTACAAGTGCATGGTCAACATTTGGTTATGTAGCTCAAGGTCTTGGAGGTTTGAAGCCATGGATTCTCTACAAGTCTGATAATCAAACGACCCCTAATCCACCTTGTCATCAAGCCACGTCAATGGAGCCTTGTTTTCATGCTCCCCCATTTTGTGATTGCAAGACAAAGAAAGGAATTGATAATGGTGCACTTGTTCCCCATGTGAGACATTGTGAAGATATGAGCTGGGGCTTAAAACTGGTTCAGAATCATGATGAGTTGTAGGCTTTTACAATTCATTATTTGTGCCAATGGGCTTCTAGTCTGATGGCGCCTAACCCCTCCCCTGTCTCTTGTATCACGGATTCGACTTGCCTTCCCTTCCCTTTCCCATAATTAAAAAAAAAAAAAAAATTATTATTTGTATTTACTTGACCAATTTTGCACACAGATATATTTATAAAATAGAATTCTTTTGCCACCAAGAGCCTTGTAGCTCAACTAATAGGCACATCTTGGTGTTTTGAATGAAGACATCCAGGTTTAAATCCCCCCGCCCCCAATTATCAAATTATCAACAACAAAAAAAAAAACTTTTTCCCTTAAAAGATTTTGAAAACAGCTAGTATCCATCCTTTATTTATTTATTTATTTTGTTTTATAGGTGGCCGATTCTGATTGTAGAAGATCTATAGTCGATTTCAAAAAAAATTGGAACTAAGGCTTGGTCGTTGCTCTATGTTATTGACATATAATAGTTGTATACCAATTGTATTTGACAAATAATGCCTCCACAAAAGATTCAAGTATACTAATATTGTCTTCTTAAAAAAAAGTATTCTAACATCGGAAGCAAACAACCATGAGATATGGTTAATTAACATATTACCATCCTAAGTACCTTCTTATTTTATAGCGAGTCATTCTATGTACCTATATTATTTCCTAGCTGTCTCATCCAAAATAGAACAATATATTGCCTTGCAATTAGTACTCCACCCTTGACAACTTAATGCATCACGTTGTTAATTGCTGTGGATGCTTTACGATAGTGAAATTTGGAAAGCAATTCTTCAAGCCATATAGAAAATTTCACGTGAATGGAACTAATGTGAATGCTGATACATGGAGGTTTGATTTTAAATATAATAACTTATACAATTGCCTTTCCTTCTTGATATTTTAAAACTAAAGGTTTTCATGCACCAAGAACAACTGTGTTGGAAATTGAAAACCTGCATATTGTTCGGCTGTTTCGCACCTAGAGCCATGTATGGCCCGACTCTTTGGCCTTTCATGAAATGTTCAAAAAAATAATTATTCATGTCCCATACTCTATCAAAGTTTAGATCAAATCCACAAAACCCAAACTTTCTTAAGAACTGACAATGTTAGATCTGCCCTCCTCATGTACAATCATAGGAAATTATAAATTATAGAGTTAGGAAATGAACAATTACCAGAAAACTGTAAAATAAATAAAATTTAAAAAAAAATTGTTGGTGGTGGCTATAGAAGTAATCGACCCAACTACAAAAACCCAACCATAGAAGCAATTGACCCAACTACAAGAACAATATTATGTTTGTTTTTAAATTTTATAAAACATAACTTTTAGATCTTTTTTACTCTTTATTTTTTTTAGTTTTTTATGTTTTGGGAGGAAAGAGATATATAAAAGTATAGCAAAAATACAAATTTACTCCTATTTTTAACAAAGGTGGGTAATAGGAGACTAACGGACCTTACCTCAAGTGAATAAAGTGACACTTTTCAAACCACAGGTAGGCAAAGTAACTTCGGGTCAAATCACAAGTGGGTTTAGTGTAATTTCCCTTTTATATTACAAGCAACTTGAGTTTCATAAACTCAAGTTCCATGTGGACTTTTAAATTATAAAATACCATATTAGCCTCTGCCACCATGTCACATTTTTCTGGAACTCGATTTTCATAAACTCAAGTTCTATGTAGAACTCAAGTTTCATGAACTCGAGTTTCAAAATAGTGGTATATTGCTAAATATTTCTCAAACAGTGGTAAATTGCTAAATATTTTGTCCAAAGATGGTATTTGGTCATTTTGACCCCAAATTGGAAACTAAGGTAAACTTTAGTGAGCAATTGCATCATTTTAGTGGATTGCCTACTTGAGCATTAAAAAAGAATTAAAGTCTTCTTTTTTTAAGTATTAATTTTTTTTTTTTTTGGGAGAAACAAACACACATACAAGAGAGAGGAAAATGAATTCTAACACAAAAACACACCACAATTGGAACAAGTTCTAACACAAAGAAAGGCGGTCAAGTTATCCAATTGGAACAATTCCATTATTTCAATCGACAATACAAGAAAAAATATTAAAATGAAATTTTTTTGGTAAACGTAAGAAAGTGCATATATTTAAGTAGTTATTTTTTAAAAGTAAATTTAACTCGAAAGATTGTGGACTTCTCGTTGATTTTTGTATCCTACTTATTGTTTTTTTTTTTTTTTGGCTGAGAGTATCCTGCTTATTGTTTTACTTTTGCTGTCAGTCAGTGCATATATGCCTATGCAGTTAAGCTTATCAAAAAATGCTTATGCGGTTATGCCATCAATGTCAATTTTCAATTAATATCACCTAATAGGCTTTATTGAAAGATTTATTTCAACAGAAAATAAGGAGAACAAATCATATTTTCGAAGTAATTAATTATTCAGAAGTGGCCGCTATAAATTGAAAATTTATAAATAAAAAAAATCATAGGAATGATACTCATGACTAATTTCTTTTTCTTTTTTCTTTTAGAAAGGTATATTCATGTCTAATTTAATAAGCCGTTTTCACCTCAACAACAAGTCCATCTTTGTAGTTATCTTAAGATGTGTTTGTTTGGAGATGAAATATAGTAGATGTAAATTTTTTAAGAGAAAATAGGAAGGGAAATTTTTTTAGAATGTGTTTGCTTAAGTGGAGAGAAAAGAAAATAAATAATAGAGCCTGGGTTTTTTTTTTCGGGCCTATCAAAAAACTTTCTTTTCAAAATGGAGAGAAAACAATAGAGAAAAAGTTTGGACAAAAAACTCCCCTGTGCTAACGTGCCAGTACTGTTCATAGTATATTTTTTTTTCTTGCTTTCTTTTCCGTTTTGTCTTTTTTATGTGTGTCAGCTGTTTCTTTTTGTTATTTTATAAATTTCCTTCTTCAGTTTTTTTTTGTCCTTTTCCTTTTCTTAATCTCCTTTAGTTTTTTTTTTGTCGTTTTCCTTTTTTTTTCTTTTTTTAATTTCGTTCTTTAGCTTTTTCTTTTTGTCCTTATCTGTACACTTTCGGCGCTTTTATTTTTTTGTTCAATTGTATTTTTTTTTTCCTATTTGTTATTTTTTATCTATTATGGGTATGAAAGTAAATTTCTACAAATTATATTTTCTATCCCTCAATTTTTCTACTCTCAAACCAAACACTAAGAAAAACTAAAAACTTTTCTATCCTCTCACTTTCCATCCTCCCACTTTTTCACCCTTCCAACCAAACAGACCCTCTAAAAAAAACAAAAAAAATGAGACCGTTGTCTAATAGAGTTTAGGATCCGGTGCAATAACATTTAGCAATTGCTCCATGCAATTCACTCCAATTCTCTCACCACTCTTTTTACTTTTATTCAATTTTTTATATTTAGTGGATGAAATTTATTATTATTATTTCAACTTTAAAACTCAATCTCTCCAACAGACGGTGGAGGTGGGAGTGGGGGAGTAGTTACCCAAAGAAAACGTATGTCCTTACGCCAGCATTTTCATAATGGCGAAAGAGCACAGTTCGTATTTGTAGGTGTATATTTCTATCTTCTTGGCTATAAAAGGCAGCAACAAGTAGCAGCAGCAGCAGCAGCAGAAGAAGTTGATTGTTGAAGAAAAAAAAAGAAGAAGCAAAGAATTAATAATGGGTGGAAGAGTAGAGAGAATAAAGCTGGGTTCACAGGGACTGGAGGTGTCTGCACAAGGCTTAGGGTGCATGGGAATGTCCGCCTTCTACGGTCCTCCAAAGCCTGATGAAGACATGATCTCTCTCATCCACCATGCCATCCACGCTGGTGTCACCTTCCTCGACACCTCCGACATCTATGGCCCCTTCACCAATGAAATCCTCCTTGGAAAGGTACTAATTTAAAACGTTGTACGTGTTCCTACTTTCCTAGCTAGGCAGCAATGCATATGCATTACTCACTCTTAATTTTCCATTTTGCGTGGGTGGGTGGTTGCTACAGGCTTTGAAGGGAGGGGTAAGAGAGAAGGTGGAATTGGCAACAAAGTTTGGTAATAGCTTTGCGGATGGGAAGAGGGAAATCCGTGGCGATCCAGGGTATGTGAGAGCAGCTTGTGAAGCCAGTTTGAAGCGCCTCAATATTGATTGTATTGATCTCTACTATCAGCATCGTGTTGACACCCGCGTTCCCATTGAAGTCACGGTTAGTTAATTCATATCAGATTCAGATATATCAGGTCTTACTCTTAAAGTAGTAGTCTTGTGCTTTTTTTCTTTTCAATGTCCCCTGAAATTAATTTCTATCGACAATTCCGCATATATATATATATATATATATATATATAGTAACATCTCCATTTGTCTTTTCATTATATCAAAAATTATTCTTTGCATATATATGTGATGGCTGGACCTGGAATATACATTTTTTTTAGAGAGATGTTACGTTCACAATATTTTTATAATATATTTACAACAAATCATATAGATGGTTACTTGTTATTGGTTCAAATTTAAAACTAACACTAAGATTAATTTTTTGCCCCAACAATAGCAACCAGCATCAACCTGCCACTTAGGATTTGTTATAAAAATGTTGTGGACATATCATTTTTTTTTTTATATAAATTTTAAAAATTTATGATTTTTTAATCCTTATAAAATATTCGTGACCACCTTAAATTTTTTTAGGCCTAACATAATTAAATTTTGGACAAAATTTGGTAACAAACTTTTTTTTTTTTTAATTGTACGTGAATTTTGAAAAATTCACAAATAGTTACATTTTCTTCTTATATCTTCCATATTTGCAAAATTTCAAAAAGATCAATGATTAATAGCTATGTCATCACTCAAATCTTTAAATTTCAAGTTTTTGTAATCTAAAATTATACATAAAAGATAAATTTATGGATCAAAAGTAAATAAGATACGATTGACATGAAATTTGACATGCGTTTTAAGAACATAAATATTAAAGAACATGCAATTCAACAATTAAATCTTCAAAATTGACCATGTTAATTTATTTAATGAGAGTTGTAGCTTTAGGGTATAATTAAGTTTGTAGCCAAACTTTGTCTTTAAACTTTAGTCCCCTTAACAATATATTAGGTCCTTACAAACAAAAAGAAAATTTCCAAGAAAATTTCTATCTAACTAAAATTTTGATAGAGATGTAACTTGCAACATTGGTAATGAAATTATCATGCAAACATTTCAAAATGAAAAAAAATTTAAAAAAAATTGTAAAAAGAAATTGTAAGACTTTATGTATTTGTGTGAGTGTGTTTTTTTTTTTTTTTGGTCAATATATGAAGTTCTCTTCTAATTAAATTTTGTGTAATTTAAGTTTCTTAATAACCACCCTGGAAAATATTCCTAGAGCCCCCACTGCTCACAACCTTATCTTAATGTATTTTGTAACTAACTTCCACACAATAAAGACCATTGTATTTCTATAAAAATAAAAATAGGGGAGGGACTATTCTTTGTTTCTTTCAAAGTTCTTTCTAGCTTACAAGGGTCACTCCATTAATTTTTAGATAAAGTAATGTAGTAAAGCCTAAGTTGAGGCAAATGTCTATGGCGACAGGGTTGGCTTATTAATTGCAATGTCATGGCATGTCACAATCAATCTCCTTATTTTATCTTGTTTATGTTCTCTTCTTGGTTTCAACTCATGATCTTTGTTAGCATGTATTTCTTCAATTATAAGTGTTAATCTAACTCTTTTGCTTAGTAAATTTTTGTTCAATTGGATTTTTCCAAACAATAGCTGGTGGAAATAGAGTGTATGCATTCAATTCAGAAATAGAACTAGAAATGTTGGCAGTAAAGAAATACCCTATTACAGAAATTTAGCCTATTATCTTTTCTCTTTTTCATTGTCTATTTCCTGATAATTATTTGAACAACATGAGCAGAATCTGTGCCGATTCCATTTAGACTCGAGCTGATTTTGTCTTCTGATTTTAAAAGTCCCCGTTGGAGTCATATCCTGTCTCAGTGAAATGCCATATTAAGATTTGACTGAAGATCCAAGATTTAAAGAATGTCATTCAGAAAAAAGAGTGCAGGATATTTAGCCACACTTTGTTACACTCTCCTTTTTGTAGTTTCCTCTCTCAGGAACATTATTATAAGCCTTTTTACTTTCATATTTTTTAAACATGAACATTGTGTGGACTTCCTTCTCCATTCTATACTTGTGGTGCCAAAAAAGTAGAAGTTTGTTCTCACTTGCCTCTTTTGCTCATCCATATTGGAAGAACTGAAACCTTCTTTAACATTTCCATTATAGTTTAGAGGATTGGAAGAAGATCATGCGTATGAATGACAACAAAAGCAAACCAAATTAGGAACTCCTCATTTTCTCCTTTATTCTACTTCAATCAATTCAACTGAGTGAGGGAATCAAACTAATGATTTTTTTTTTTTTAATTGATTGAACTGAATATTGAATTAATGCGGGAATCAACTAACGCTTTTGTTTTGATGAACTCATTTTCACTTTTCTATATAATGTATTTCATACAACTTCACCCCATCCCCCCATTCTTATCTGTATCTCCACATCCCTAATATTTTGGACTGCATACTAGGCAAATTCAAGAAATCAATATTCTGAATTCATTTTTATATTTAATATATATTTTTAGTGACTTCACATTTCCTTTCGGGGAGAGAGAGAGTCAAAGGCACCATGTTTTACTTGTGCCCCTTTTGAAGGATTAATGAGCATTGTTGTGAAGGCGTCATATTTTGACATATGATGACTATCAATATCCATATTTAAATTTAGCTTCATGCTTCACTGTAAGTGATCATCATTGTTAAATTATTTTGTAATTATTTATGAGATCTTTGAATAAAGGAAACTACAATTTGCCTAAGAACATGTAACCATGAACCTATCCTATCATGACTGTCAGATAATGATCAGCAAGCATTATAATTTGGCATTTATCATATTCTAAGTAGTCTAATTACATATCAATATACTATTGTTACAGTGATTATCTTGCAGTTATCTCTTTGTTAGCTTGCTTAGTTGTTACATTTGTTGCCACTATTTTCTCTTAATGTGTCCCATTATGCATCTTTTAAAATCTTGCTGTTGAGCATCCTCTAATTCTATTTTCTCTTTATATGTCCCATTGTGCATCTTTTAAAATCTTGCTGTCGAGCATCCTCTAATTCTAATCTCCTTTGTATTGTAAGATTGGAGAACTCAAGAAACTAGTTGAAGAGGGTAAAGTGAAGTATATAGGTCTATCTGAGGCCTCTGCTTCTACAATCAGAAGGGCACATGCGGTTCATCCCATAACTGCTGTGCAGCTAGAGTGGTCTTTGTGGTCTAGAGATGTGGAGGAAGAAATAATTCCTACTTGCAGGTGAGGTGTCAATTACAATTGCATTTTAAGGTATATAATAATTATGGTTCAAAATTTAAATTTACTCTCCTAATTGTTCAGGGAACTAGGGATTGGGATTGTGGCATACAGTCCTCTTGGACGAGGGTTCTTTTCGTCTGGGTCTAAGGTTCTTGAAAATCTGACGGACGATGATTTCCGAAAGGTTTGTAGGTCCATCACTCATATGTTGTGCTTCGAAATGAGATATACATGCATTTAGTTTCACAGTTTTATAGCATCATCAGTGCATTATTAGAGATTTTATCTCCCCAGTTGGCTCACATGGTGATTGACCTTGCAAATATCTATATGCTTCGCCTGATTCTCTTAATGAACTAATACAGCATATAAGGTTTGACTTGTTACCAACTTCGTTAGTGGTTATAGTATACAGGTAATCTAATAATCTGAACAAGTGATTTTCAATGTCTAAATGTTTTGCTGATAACTTCACAATGCAGATGTCAAGTGTCTATTGTATATTTGTTAGTGTATCCTACCTCATTTCTCATTTAGCCATTCAGAATATTTGGTTCTTCTCTATAATAAGATTTTTTAACCGCTTTCTAGATCAGTTTTCTTGAAATAGAATATTTTCCCATTTAACTCCTTTTCGTTTTACAGAAAACTATTTTTATGTAATGGTTATGGACTAATTGTTTGTTGCTATTTTGTCATTGCTTCAAAGAATTATAATAATCAATTCTAGAATCTATGTAAGTCATCTATGAAAGAAGTTTTTGACTTTTTGAATGCTGTACTACTTGAAAGATACTGATTTTAATATATGCCAATACTTCAATGGCACATCATACTGATTGAACTGAATAAATTAAGCATGGCATACCTAGATTACAATTGTTATTTTCCTACCTCGGTTTATGTCATCTGTACTGCCTTCTGGAATCTTTTAGAGTCATGAAAATTAAGTGATGCAGGACAATTAAGAGAAAATAAAAGAACAAAAAAACTAAAAGATAAACCCTAAGAATCAGCACCTAGGGGTCGCTTGGAATTGGCACCAAGCAAGAAAATTTAGCCATCAACACCTAAGGTGTTAGGAATCAGCACCCAATGAATTGAAAAATCTCCCATCTGAACTTCATTAATCAATAGAGCTGTTAGAGGGACACATGGCTGTGGGTTGTGGAAGAACATTAGGAAAGGTGCAGTCATGTGGTGTATGTAGTGGGAGAGGGTATTCGCATTCAATTTTAGCACGACTCTTGGAGTGGTCCTATTTCTCTGAAAGAGTTATATCAGGAATTTTTTGTCTGTGCTGTGGTTCAAGATGCTCTGATTTCTAATCTGAATTTATATGCACCAAATGGGAGAGGTATAAGTTGGAACTTACTTTTCCATCATGAGTTTAATGACTAGGAAACGGGGAGATTTCACTCTTTCTTTGAGCATGTTTCTGCCAGAATTCCAAGGGGGGTGGGTGATGATGTTATGATTTGGCAGTTGAATCGTTTGTGGTATTTTTTATGTGCACTCCTTTTATAATTCTTTATTGAAAGCAACTTCTGTTTCTTTCCCTTGGCAGAGCATTTGGTGTGTTAAGATACCTAAAAGGTTGTCTTTCTTTTTATGGACTGTTGCTAAGGGTGGGATTCTTACAATAGATAACCTTGTCAAAAAGATCTTGCCTCTTGTTAATTGGTGTTGCCTATGTCGGTGTGATGAGGAAACTGTGGATTACCTTTTACTCCATTGTAGTTTTGCTCATGCTTTGTGGAGTGAGGTTCTTCTTTTGTTTGGGGTTCAGTAGGTGATGCCGAACGGCGAATACAGTTGTCTCTCTTCTTTTCGCTTGGAGGAATTGATTGGGGAATTATTCTTCAAATGTTTGGAATATAGTACTAGCATGTCTTATGTGGTGAGTATGGAAGGAACGCAATGCTTGAACTTTTGAGGACACTGAGATACCTATTTATCTGTTGAAGAATTTGCTAGCTAGGACCTTGTTTGAGTGGTTTCGGATTTGGGGTCTTACACATTGTATTTCCTTGTCTTTTTTCCTTATTTTTTTTTTGGGGTATTATTTTCTTTTCTATGAGTTTACAATCGTAAACACATTGCACTTTTGCTATCAATAAAACTTTTATTACCTATAAAAAAAAAAAGTCTAATAAAACATAAACCACTTGAAGCCATTATATAGAGCTTGCAAGAATAAAAGTTCATAAACCATAAAACTCTAAACTGATAGTAATCTAAAGGCCAATCCTTATCTAATCGTCTAATCCTTATGTGAACTCAAAATAATTTGGAATCCTAAACTAATCCAACTACATAAGAAATCCAATCTAATAAGGTGTGCTGTCCTCATCAACCCTCCTGGGGTGGGGAAGACTCGGCCCCTTCAAGTATAACTCTGAGTAGTACTCTAATAAATCCGGATCAAGTTGCTGCAGTTCATCTCTTGTGATCCAAGTGCAGTACGATATTGGTCATCCCTTCCAGCGAACTAGGTACCACTGAATTTCTCCATCCCTAGTAGAAATAATTTGTTCATCTAAAATAGCATCAATATTTTATTTACCTGCTGGTATAGGGATTTGGACAAAATCATGGGGTTGGTAATAAACTGCTAGGCCTTTATAAATATCCAAATTCTCACTATTAAAGATGGAGTCATTTTTATAATCAGTTTGAAAATCAACAATATATGCATTTGGTCCAACATGTTTCAACATTTTGACTGATTTAGTACTACAAGCTTGCAATTGCGTACTTGGAACCATGACGAAATCCCGTGCTTGAAATTTCATGTAATTTGAACTAGCATGAATTTTATAGGGATTATCATTTTCTCGAAATTGTTTACTTACCTCATGATGCTTATATGTTCCTATTGACTCAAGTGCCCTATCATGGGGTGAAATGGGAGAGTACCTAAAGGCTTCCTACTTTACTTCAAATGGAACCATGCTTTCAGTTTTGGGACTTTCACATGCATATTGGTTTACATGGGAAATGGAATCCTCACTCTGTCTTTTCTAGATCACTCTCATGGGTTGTGAGTTGGTATCATTTGAATGCAACCAAGTTTAAGGTTTTCCTCGCATTAATCATCTCTGACATTGATTTCAGCCATGTTGGGTTCATACACTTCTTCTATATCGTCCTCTTTATTCTCTTTCTCCTCTTCATAAAGGACAAGGGCCTTAGTTGGGCATTTGGCAGCAATATGACCAAAGCCTTGCGATTTAAAGCATTGTAGGTGGGAACCTATCTTTGATGATTCACTCTCCACTCCTTTTCCTTTATCATCCCTAGCTAATGGTGCACTAATTGTGTTGGGCATAGGAGGGGGTAAGGTGAGTTAGGGCCAGGGGGTAAGGTGAATTGAGGCTTGCTACTTGAAGATAGAGGACTAGTGGTGATTCTATGGATTTCAGGATACCTCACAAACAGGGATCTAAAAGCTAACTCACATTTTCTAGCAACTTCATAGGCATGATCTATGACCTAATCCAACTACATAAGAAATCCAATCTAATAAGGTGTGCTGTCCTCATCATTAAGCCAGGGAACAGAAGCTGTGGATGCCTACAGACCTAAATAGATGTGTTATGGAATTTTTTTAAACTTTATATTCATCATTGCCTTTATAAATTGTGCTACCTCAAAATTATTTTTAGTGATGAAGTCTTGATGTTGATAACAATAAGTATTTTAACATGTAATTATCATTGGCTTTATGAATGACAAAATGAGTAGTGACCCTGCCTCCATGAAAGTCTCCGTTGTTGTTTCGTGATTCAGTCCTGATGCTAGCTAATATATGTAGTTGCTACTTGCAGTTCCTACCCAGGTTCCAACCTGAAAATCTGGAGCATAACAAAACCATATTTGAGCGTGTTAATGAAATGGCAGCAAGGAAGGGATGCACCCCATCACAGCTAGCACTGGCTTGGGTTCATCACCAAGGAAAGGACGTGTGTCCCATACCTGGAACCACCAAGATTGAAAACTTTAACCAAAACATTGGAGCTCTGTCTGTGAAACTGACACCAGAAGAAATGGTTGAACTTGAATCATTTGCTGCTGAGGATGTCGTGAAGGGCGACAGATATACGAAGGAGGTTGCAACTTGGAAGGATTCTGAAACCCCACCACTTTCTTCATGGAAAGCTACATAAGCACAAGTCTGTTTCTATGTATCAATATGTACGTGAGTTTCATGAGCTTTTGTCATTCGTCATTTATCAACAAGTACGTTGAGTTTAGGTTGAGCTCTTGACTGCTTAAAGAATAAGTACGTTATGCTGAAAATAATGTATGCTTATAAATTATTATCATACCAGCTTCAACGACCTCGATTATAAACATAGAATACAAATTATCTATCCCATTTTTTATATTCTGCTTTATGCTATGAATGCTTGCACACGTGGTAAACCTTACCAAAACAACATGGTCCCAAGTACTAGACGATTTAGCCTATGGTGCCTTGGGGTCAATCAAGTTTGGGTTGTATTCAACCTTATGATCATTATATTTATTTCACCGTGAAACTGGCTCACTGATCATTTATGGCCTCTAGCCCTCAGGTGAGGCATCTAATTAAATACATGAAAGACAAAAAGATTCCCACTCTTGTTAATATATAGTATCTTAACATCCTTCTTAGTAGTTTCATGCTATAAGAAAACAGAGAGCTTGGAAAGAGAGGAATTGATAACAAGCTAGAGAGAAGACCAAGATTTAAGAAATTTTCTGTTAATTGCAATAATTAAGAACTGTGAATACAAGAGGTATTTATATACCAGAACAATCACCAGACTAGATAACCTACAACTAACTACTCCCACATTATACGGATCTACTTACTTACAACCAATCAGTACATTACACGTGTCTATATATACATTACATTGTAAACTACAAGTCGTATTAATCATGACTGTCGTATGTCAAGCCCAAATGCTAATCTTCCATTACTCTGTTCTGATGCTCTGCCTCTCTGCCTGATGCTCTGCCTCTCTACCTGAGCCAACTTCTCCAACTACACTTTATCTTCATTAGCTTAAGCCACTCGAATCTTCTTTCTTCTTCTGTTTGTGATCTTTGCAGTCAACATTATTTTGATATTCCCCCTCAAGATGAGAAGCTAAACTATGGATGTTCACAACATTCATCTTGCCCAATAAGTATTTCAATTGTTGGCTGTTGAGAGCTTTTGTAAGCAAATATGCCAATTCTGAATGTGTAGGAGTAAAGAACAACCTCACAACATTATCTTGCACCTTATCTCTGACTAGATGGCAGTCCACCTCTATGTGTTTGGTTCTTTTGTGAAACACTGGATTTTCTCCAATGTAAATGGCAGCTTGATTGTCACAAAACATAAGAGCAGGTTGAGGATGATAAATCTCTAAATCCTTCAATAAAGCTAGTAACCAAGTCATTTCACAAACGGTGACAGCCATGGCCCTATATTCTGCTTCAGCAGAAGATCTTGACACTATGGACTGTTTCTTGACTTCCATGACACTAGAGAATCACCCAAAAATATGCAATACCCTGTAGTAGGCCTTCTGGTATCAATGCAAGATGTAGCAGATAGCAAGATACCTTGTCCAGGACAGCCTTTTATGTACTGCAGCACCTTATAAGCTACATCCAGATGAGGCTTCCTAGGTATTGACATGAATTGGCTTAACTTGTGAACAGGATATGCAATGTCTGGCCTAGTGATAGTTAAATCAACATTTTGCCCACCAACCTTCTGTACACACCTGGATCAGATAGCAGTTTTCCTTGAAATTTGCTTAATTTCAAATTCTGTTCCATTGGCACCTTACTAGGCTTGCAAGCTGACATTCCAGCATCCTTCAAGACCTCTAATGCATATTTTTGTTGACACAAAGTAATCCCTTTGTCTGATCTAGCTACCTCAAGACCAAGAAAGTATTTTAAACCTCCAAGGTCTTTAAGTTTAAAATGTTGATCTAAAGAAACCTTAAGTTCCTCAACTGCTTGAACTTTGTTGCTTGCTATGAGAATGTCATCAACATAAACCACCAAAGCTATGAAAGAATCATTAAACTTCTTTGTAAACAATGAGTAGTCAGCCTTAGATTTCTTAAAACCATGCTGCTTGATGACAGAACAAAACTTAGCATTCCATTGCCTTGATGCCTGTTTAAGTCCATACAAAGACTTATTCAATTTGCAAACAACATTCCCCCCTTTGCTGTGAAAGCCTTGAGGGAGCTGCATATACACCTCCTTATGAAGATCACCATTCAAGAAGGCATTGTTGAAATCTAATTGGACCAAATGCCATCCTTTCACAGCAAATATGGCAAGAAGAGTCTTAACAGTAGTGAGCTTGGCAACCGGAGAGAAAGTGTCAGTAAAATCCGATCCCTCTTGCTGAGTAAAACCCTTAGCAATAAGTCTTGCTTTATACCTCTCTACAAAACCATCTGCCTTGTATTTCACCCTATAAACCCATTTACATTCAATAGCCTTTTTGTTTGAAGGCAAAGGAGTAAGAGTCCAAGTATTATTAGAAACCAAGGCTACAATCTCAGCATCCATGGCCTCTTGCCATTTAGGATCCTTAACAGCCTCATGATAGAATCTTGGTTCAGGAATAGAGGTAGTAAGAGAGAAAAAATTGGCATCAGAAGGAGAGAGATGGGAAGAATCAAGATAGTCAAAAAGTGGGTATTTTGTACCTGGATTGGCTAAGGAAGAACCTGACTTGCTGATAGGATGAGATTGAGTAGGCTCATCAATATATATATATATATATATAAAAGCAGAGAACTCATGCGAGAGTGCATGAGGTTCTGCCATGTGGCGCTCTATATGAGTTCTTTGCAATCCTCTTTATTATGAGACGATGTTTTCCAACCTTAAAAATTAAAACAATGAAGCTTTTATGTTTAGCACTTATTGCTTCATCAAAAATCAATTCAGTTCTTCCTCTCTCCTAACTCTTCACTTCTTTCCATTACAAAAAACAAAGACTCTTCACTTATTCCGGACAAAAAAAAAAAAAAAAAAGAACTTTCACTTCCCCGTTCAAATTTAAATGCACACTATGGATAAGCACCAGACAAAGTGAGACCAAGCTTTGCACTATTACACCTTTATAATAATATTATACTTCCCAAGTAATTTCCGTTGAGATCAAACCCATCTTAAATTTTTTAAATTTCATTCATTCTCTTTCTTAACTCTTCAATTCTTTCTCTGTCTCTTAACTCTTCACTTCTTCTCGCAAAAACAAAAACAAAAAACTCCTTCACTTCCCCTTTCAATTAAATGCACACTACATACCTGTTTCTTTTGAAAATTATATATTGATGGATCAACGATTCCTCTATGAGTTCATGGACAAAAGCTCCTTTCTTAGTGTCTGTAAATAAATAAATATTGCCAACTCTCTCTCTCTTTTTCTTTCTTTCATTTTTTTTTTTTCAAAATTTTATTTGGGATACTGAGTTTGTGGCAATGTTTGAGGGAAGACAGACTCAGGGAGATTGAAGCTTCAACTTTACCTATTTTGGCCAGGGACTAAAGTCACTAAACCCAAGGAGAAAAAGCCACCGGCCCCTAATTTATCAAAGCCTTCTTCAGTATCTAAGAGGTACAAAATACTAATAGAAAATTTGTTCATTCTTTGTTGTTGTTTGGTAATGGATTTTTGATAATCAAACAAGATGGTGGTTTGTTTCTTTTCATTTGAACTGTTTACTGGTTGAGATTTTTACTGAGCCACACCGTTTTTGTAATTTATGATTTGGCTTTTGGTGAGTGATTTAAATATGTTACATGAGGATGTGATTAAGACAATTAGTTGAATTGGGTACTATTTAGACCCTAAGGCAAAGACAAGTTGAGTAAATAATCTGGTTTTGTTGGGCAGGTAGAAAGATCAACGAGGAAGAAGCTTAATCAATAAATCAAGCTCCTCTATGCCACATGTAATCGGAGCACAAACTCATGTATCTGTATGGATTGGGTCACATTCAAAGCGCCAATGGAGGCAAAACTTTTGTGGGATTTGAAGTGCAAAGAGCCCAAGAGTAATTATATATTTTATCTTGAATCCATAGTGTTTGATAAAATGCTTGACAGAAAATTTATAATTTTTATTTGGTTGTATGATATAGCAGCCTATATAATTGACATGAGTGAAACAAATTAAATTAGCTACGGGTAAGAAAGTTATTATTTTAAGGTGAATAATTTTCTTTTACCTATTGAGGGGTTAAGTATTATTTGGTAGCAAAGTTTTAAAAGAATCACCACAATCTACACATATTCTATGTCCTACTAAATGATAGAAACTCAATTGTTAAAAATAAGCACAAAAAAAGAAACAATAGAATAGCAAAGGTACAAATTAAGAACTAAGTGGGCAGAAAAAATTATGTGGTGTCTCCATTATTTGAAGGTTAGCCTAGAATCTATATAAACTCAAGTATTAAAAAATTGTTAAATATATTATACAGGTGCACCTTTGTTAAAAAATTGTTAAATATGTTGAATCATGTCTACCTCAACCATCATTGAAACTACTTGCCTTATTTATTTATTTATTGGTCAAGTATCATGTACAGTTGTCCGCATGAGCCTCGACAATATCAAAGTGTGTTTGTTGCTTTGCCTAAACATGAATCACTATGCAACCTTAGCACTGCTATAGTTAAAATATTATTGAAGATGCTTCATAAGATCAATGCCTTAGACATTTCGTATGACAAGGGATAGGTTGAAGGAGTTTGATATGCATAATGTATGCTTGCAATTAATTGGTTTACAATCAACTGATGGTTTGCAACAAAATATGCCTACATTCTCCGAAGTTTCTACTATAATTGTAGGTGATTTTAGCAATGAAAATATCCACCATTTATGCTATAATATATGTACAAAAATTTCAAAAACCATTTTACATAAAAGCTTATAGCATTATCCACGCAACGCGCGGGCAACCTTCTAGTTAGTAATAATAGTGTTGCACTTGTACTCTTGCAAGTAGGAAGGGGTTTTGGTAGCCCTAGAAGACCTTCTTAAAGAAGGAAGGGAAGCATGTGGAACAACAGCATGCCCTTGATCAAGGGGCAAAGAACCAGGTTCTGCAGCAGGTTTTGCATAATATATAATGACAGAATCTGGTATAGCAGAATCTGGCAATGCAGAATTTGAGATGACAGGCAGAGAAAAGTCTAAAAATGGACTAGAAACCTGAATAGGACCAGAATCAGAAGATGGAAGACCTGGCGAAGGAATAACAAGTTCTAAAAACATGGAATCGTGTGGAGTAGCCACATTAGGACAAATGTGAGGAAGGAAAATAGATGAGTGAGGTGAAGTGGCAGAAGAAATGAATGGGAAAGTAGTTTCATGAAAAGAAACATCCCTTGAAATGAAAATCTGCCTTGTGATGAAGTTTAACAACCTATAACCCTTAACACCATAAGGGTACCCAAGAAAAACAGAAGGAATAGATCTAGGGCAAACTTAGACCTATTGTGAGCTAATGTAAAGGCAACGCAAAGGCATCCGAAAACTTTTAAGTGATGATAAGAAGGAATCTTGCTATAAAGCTTCTCAAAAGGAGTTTTATGATCTAAAACAGAACTAGTCAGCATATTTATGATGTAAACAGCTGTCAAAACACAATCTCCCCAATAACAAAGTGGTATGTTAGACTGAAATTTCAATGCCCTTACAATGTTTAGAATATGTTGATGCTTTCTCTCCACAACTGAATTCTGTTGTGAAGTAGCAACACAAGAGTGTCAATGAATAATCCCATGTTGAGCATAAAACTCTTTGAGGAAAAACTCTTGAGCATTGTCAGTTCTAATCACTTTGATGCTATTTTGAAATTGAGTGAATATCATTTTGCAAAATGAAATTAGTAAATGCCTAGTTTCTGTTTTAGATTTCATGAGGTAAACCCATGTGGACCTTGTAGCATCATCTACAATAGTAAGAAAGTATCTAAAGCCATCATGAGTTGCTTTAGCAAAGGGTCCCCATACATCACAATGGATTAAATCAAAAGCATGATCAAACAAGTGTTTAGAATTAGGAAAAGGCAATCTTTTATGCTTTGTAATAGGACAAACAACACATTCTTTATTGAAATGAAAGGAAGATACATCAGATATACAATGATGAAGTTTGTCATCAGAAACATGTCATAATCTAAGATGCCACAAGTAAGGCTTGGTAACAATAGGAACATGAGAAACAAAATGAACAAAGGACTGTAAAACTGACTCTAGGACAGTAGTAGCTTTTGAGATAGACTTGCAATTCTCTAAAGTTTGCAGCAGGTACAGGTTGCTATGAAGCTTACCCAATCCAATCATTTTCCAGCAAGTAAGGTCCTGTATGAAACAATAATTGGAGAGGAAAACCAAACAACATGACAAGGACTTGGTTAATTTGCTTACTGAAATCAGATTGAAAGTAAAGGCTGGGACATAAATCACATCCTCAAGAATTAAGTTTGAAGTAACCTGAACTATGCCTATGTGTGTGACAAGAACCTTTTCACCATTAGGCAAATGCACAAAAGAAGAGATTGAACTAGTAATCTTAGTAAACAATGAAGTGGAATGGATAATATGGTCAATGGCCCCTGTATCAAGAACCCAAGTTTCCTCATTGTAAGCTGTTTTGTTTGAAGGATGTTCAGTAAAAACTGAATTCTTCAAATTAAGACAAACAGAATCCTAGAAAGAGGCACCAGAAATACCTGAGAGAGCTGAATTTGCTGAATGAATAGCATCATTGGTGCCAGAAGAAGATGCATGAGAACTCAGCATTGACAACAGCTGCTGGCATTGTTCAGATGTGAAAGGGAAAGATCCTAACTGTGATGTAGCCTCAAATTGACTAGGTTCACCATCAAGAGTCACTTGATTAGCCATAGACACCTTGCCCTTTTGCTTGTAACCTGGTGGAAATCCAACTAGTTTGTAGCACTTCTCCATGAAATGACCAACTTCGCCACAATGACTGCATACAGGTCTACCCTTTCCTTTTGTGCTCTTCCCAGCTTGATTGAACCCTTGAGTCTTGACTGCAAGGGCAGTTGAATCAACTAAAGTTCCTCCATTGAAACCTAAAGCCCTCTGCCTTTCCTCTTGTATCACCAAAGAGAAAGCCTTGTCAATTGAAGGACTTGGCTCCATCATCAGAATCTGAGTTCTGACTTGTGAATAGACTTCATTCAAGCCATTAAGGAATTGCATCAAGGAAACTTGATGATGAAAGGATGTGATCTTGTCATTCACTCCACAGACAAATTTACTACAAGAACAACATGGTAAAGGCCTAAGATTGAGCAATTGATCCCAAGAAGCTTGAAGATCAGTGAAGAAAGTAGTCACTGTTGCATCTCCTTGCATAATTATTGAAATCAATTTCTGAAGCTGTGAAATCCGTGGACCATTAGCTTGTGAGAAACGATTCCTGAGTGAATTCCAAACCTCCATTGCAGTGTTTCTGTAAATCACACTTGCAGTGATGTGAGGAGAGATTGAATTCAAGATCCATGAAGAAATCATGGAATTGTTCTTTGACCAGGCAATCTTTTCCAGAGGAGTAATTGCCATGGAAGCTGTTATGGAACCATCCACAAAGCCTAGCTTGCTCTTCGCATCCAATGCCATATGCATAGCCCTAGCCTAATTAGGGTAATTGTCTTCTGTTAAGAGCTGAGTGACAAGAATTGCACTTGGTGACTCTACATGATGCAAGAAAAAAGGACTTCTCGGATCCTCCATTAGAGGAAGCTCACGATGAGCAGTGGATTGAGAAGAAGAAGATTGCGAAGCTTGATCTTGGTTCACCATTGACAGAAGCACAAAGCTCTGATACCATATAAGAAAACAAAGAGCTAGGAAAGAGAGGAATTGATAACAAGCTAGAGAGAAGACCAAGATTGAAGAAATTTTCTATTAATTGCATTAATTAAGAACTGTGAATACAAGAGGTATTTATATACCAGAACAATCACCATACTAGATAACCTACAACTAACTAATCCCATATTATACGAATCTACTTACTTACAACCAATCAGTACATTACACGTGTCTATATATACATTACATTGTAAACTACAAGTTGTATTAATCATGACTGTCGTATATCAAGCCCAAATGCTAATCTTCCATTACTCTGTTCTGATGCTTTGCCTCTTTGCCTGATGCTCTGCCTCTCTGCCTCTCTGCCTGAGCCAACTTCTCCAACTAGGCTTCATCTTCATTAGCTTAAGCCACTCGAATCTTCTTTCTTCTTCTGTTTGCGAGCAGCCAACATTATTTTGATACATGCAAACCAAAAAGGTAAATGTTGAACATCCAAAAATCTACGAATTATTTCAAAGCAAAAAATTAGCATCCATCACCATAAAAAAAGTTGAGAAATGGCCTTGGCCTGTACCTCAATCTCACAAAATTTTGTTAGTGTTAATGACTTAAAGCCTTTAAAATTCAGCCACCAGATAAGCTTTCAGCAGATCCCAAATTGAATTGGGTAATGTGAGGATCAGTTTTGAGCTCCTTCAAAATTTAAGCTTTCGTTTCTTCTTCTCTAAGGTAAGGGAATTTAAAAAAAAAAAAAAAAGAACACCAGGAAGGTCATTACACGATTTTAAAGCTTATATTGCTCTAACTTGCTTTAAAAAGAACATTATAAACGGATAGTCATCTTTTATGTAATAAAACTAGTGGATATGCAATATTACATTTAAACCAAGGGCGGAGCTAGGGGGGTCACGCAGGGAGCAACTGCCCTCCCAGCCCGCCCAAAAATTACCCTTAGTTCTTATAGCTAATACTTATTAAAAACCCTTGCCTACTTTTTTGTTGGGGGGGGGGGGGTGTTATAGTAATAGGAATTTATAATACATCAGCTTGGACTATCTTCCTTAACCTAGGAGGAATTTTATCTTACCAAAAGCTCTACTCACTCACACTTACACTCTTGTTTGTTTCGATGGAAAACTTTGTGTAAAAATAGTTTTCTGTATTTTCCAATATTTGTTAGCATCAGAAAAAATGAGTCAAAAGAAAACTATCTTTAGTCAACAGAAAAAGTATAGCTTATTTTTAAAGATTGTTTTCCATACAAAGTGTAAGTATGTTGTGTGGATATCTTATAGTGGCTTGGGCAACAGGATTTTAACCCTGACATTTGCATTTCTCTATGCCCTCCTCACAAATAAAGTATTGCTTGTTGACCAAGGAATGGATATGGTTGATCTTTTCTGTGAGCCATTTCCAGAAAAATCATGGCTTTTGCCTGTTGACTTCCCCCTCAAAGAGACATTTAAAATCCTTAGTCAGAAGTTTCCTCATTCTTATGGGAACATGTTGAAGAAGAACATCTTAAATACTTCAACAGTATCACTACCATCATATTTATATCTCCATCTAGCACATGATTACGATGATCATGGTAAGCTCTTTTTATGTGATCAAGATCAAACTCTTCTCAGTAGAGCTCCTTGGTTGATAATGAAATCAGATAACTACTTTGTCTCATCTCTCTTCTTGATGCCCTCTTTTGAGCAAGAATTAAGCAAATTATTCCCACAGAAAGATACTGTTTTCCACCACTTAGGCCGGTACCTTTTCCACCCCTCAAATCATGTATGGGGCCTAATAACAAGGTACTATGAAGCCTACTTAGCTAAAGCAGATGAAAGGATTGGAATTCAAATAAGAAATTTTGATACAGGACCTGGTCCTTTCCAATATGTGATGGATCAAGTTTTAGCTTGTACACTAAAGTATAAAGTGTTGCCACAAGTAGATAGGAAGAGAACTATCGTTACCCAATCAAAAAAGGCAAACTTGAAAGCTATCCTTATAACATCTTTGAGTTCTGGGTACTTTGAGAATGTAAGAAACATGTACTGGGAACATCCAACAGTGAATGGAGATGTGGTTGAGGTTTTCCAACCAAGCCAAGAACAATTTCAACATATAGAGAACATGTTGCACAACAGCAAGGCATGGGCAGAAATGTATCTCCTCAGCTTAACTGATGTCTTGGTTACAAGTGCATGGTCAACATTTGGTTATGTAGCTCAAGGTCTTGGAGGTTTGAAGCCATGGATTCTCTACAAGTCTGATAATCAGAAGACCCCTAATCCACCTTGTAGACAGGCCATGTCAATGGAGCCTTGTTTTCATGCTCCCCCATTTTATGATTGCAAGACAAAGAAAGGAATTTGATAATGGTGCACTTGTTCCCCATGTGAGACATTGTGAAGATATGAGTTGGGGCTTAAAATTGGTTGATAATCATGATGAGTTGTAGGCTTTAACAATTCATTATTTGTGCCAATGGGCTTCTAGTCCGATGGAGCCTAACCCCTCCCCTGTCTCCCATATCACGGATTCAACCAGCCTTCCCTTCCCCTTCCCACAAATTAGGAAAAAAAAAAAAAATATATATATATATATATATATATATATATATATATATTATTTGTATTTACTTGACCAATTTTGAACACAGATATATTTATAAAATATAATTCTTTTGCCACCAAGAGCCTTGTAGCTCAACTAATACGCACATCTTGGTGTTTTGAATGAAGACATCTAGGTTCAAATCCTCCCGCCCCTAATTATCAAATTATCAACAACAAAAAAAAAAAATTTCCCTTAAAGATTTTGAAAACAGCTAGTATCCGTCCTTTATTTATTTATTTATTTTGTTTTATAGGTGGCTGATTCTGATTGTAGAAGATCTATTGTTGATTTCAAAAACAATTGGAACTAAAGCTTGGTCATCACTCTGTGTAATTGACATATAATAGTTGTATACCAATTGTATTTGACAAATAATGCCTCCACAAAAGATTCAAGTATACTAATATTGTCTTCTTAAAAAAAAGTATTCTAACATCGGCAGCGAACAACCATGAGGTATGGTTAATTAACATATTACCATCCTAAGTACCTTCTTATTTTATAGCGAGTCATTCTATGTACCTGTATTATTTCCTAGCTGTCTCATCCAAAATAGAACAATATCTTGCCTTGCAATTAGTACTCCACCCTTGACAACTTAATGCATCATGTTGTTAATTGCTGTGGATGCTTTACGATAGTCAAATTTGGAAAGCAATTCTTCAAGCCATATAGAAAATTTCACGTGAATGGAACTAATGGGAATGCTGATACATGGAGGTTTGATTTTAAATATAATAACTTGTACAATTGCCTTTCCTTCTTGATATTTTAAAACTAAAGTTTTTCATGCACCAAGAACAACTATGTCGGAAATTGAAAACCTGCATATTGTTTGGTTGCTTCGCACCTATTACCATGGGAGAAAATGAACATTTGCCCCTTTCGTCAAAACTTTTCAACAAAATGCCCCATATCTGAAACCATTTAGGAAAATGCTCCTATTTTGAAACTCGATTTTTGGACAATCAAGTTATAGTGAATTGAAAAAAAAAAAAAAAAAAATTCTGCAACTCAAGTTCATGGAACTTGAGTTTCATGTAAAGTACTCGAGTTCCATGTGAAGTACTTGAGTTCATGGAACTCGAGTTCCTTGAAAAAATTCAAATGGAACTTGAGTTCTATGAACTCAAGTACTTCACATGGAACTCAAGTTCCAAAAAAAAAAAAAAAAATTCCCATGTTCGCTATAACTCAATGTTCCAAAAATCGAGTTTTACATTTGAAACTCGATTTTTAGAAAATCGAGTTTCAAAACATGGACATTTTCCTAATTAGTTTCAGACATGGGATATTTTGCTGGAAAGTTTGTGAAAAATGGATAAAAGCCCATTTTGGCCCAGAACCATGTATGGCCCGACTCTTTGGCCTTTCATGAAATGTTCCAAAAAAATAATTATTCATGTCCCATACTCTATCAAAGTTTAGATCAAATCCACAAAACCCAAACTTTCTAAAGAACTGACAATGTTAGATCTACCCTCCTCATGTACAATTACAGGAAATTATAAATTATAGAGTTAGGAAATAAACAATTACCAGAAAACTATAAAATAAAAAATTGTTGGTGGTGGCTATAGAAGCAATTGACCCAACTACAAAAACTCAACCATAGAAGCAATCGACCCAACTGCAAGAACAATATTATGTTTGTTTTTAAATTTTATAAAACATAACTTTTAGATCTTTTTTCTCTTGATTTTTTTAGTTTTTTATGTTTTGGGAGGAGAGAGATATAAAAGGATAGCAAAAATACAAATTTACCCCTATTTTTAACAGAGATGGGTAACAGGAGACTAATGAACCTTACCTCAAGTGGATAAAGTAACACTTTTCAAACCACGGGTAGGCAAAATGGCTTTGGGTCAAATCACAAGTGGGTTTAGTGTAATTTTCCCTTTATATTACAAGCAACTCGAGCTTCCTAAACTCAAGTTCCATGTGGACTTTTAAATTATAAAATACCAAATTAGCCTTTGCCACCATTTCACATTTTTTTGGAACTCGATTTTCATAAACTCGAGTTCTATGTAGAACTCAAGTTTCATGAACTCGACTTTCAAAATAGTGGTATAGTGCTAAATATTTCTCAAACAGTGGTAAATTGCTAAATATTTTGTCCAAAGATGGTATTTGGCCATTTTGACCTCAAATTGGAAACTAAGGTAAACTTTAGTGAGCAATTGCATCATTTTAGTGGATTGCCTACTTTAGCATTAAAAAATAATTAAAGTTTTTTTTTTTTTTTAAAGTATTACTTCCTTTTCTTTTTTTTTCTTTTTTTGAGAAACAAACACACACAAGAGAGAGGAAAATGAGTTCTAACATAAAGGCACACCACAACTCTACTCAAAAGCCTAATAAAGAAAAGAAAGGCTGTCAAGTTATCCAATTGGAACAATTCAATTATTTCAATTGACAATACAAGGAAAAATATTAAAATGAAATTTTTTTGGTAAACATAAGAAAGTGCATATATTTAAGTAGTTATTTAAAAAAAATAAATATAACTCGAAAGATTGTGGACTTCTTGATGATTTTTGTATCCTACTTATTGTTTTTTTTTTTTTTTTTTTTTGGCTGAGAGTATCCTACATATTGTTTTACTTTTGTTGTTAGCAAGTGCGTATATGCCTATGCAGTTATGCTTATCAAAAAGGCGTAAATGCACTTTTAGTATCTATATTTTGAATTTTTTCTATTTTAGTTCCTACATTTTATTTTTATCATTTTTAGTCCCTAAACCAATTAATGCGGGTCATTTAAGTCCTTAAAGCACCCTTCCGTCACCAAACTAACGGGGAACAGACAGATCAATAAAATAATGTTTTGTTTTACACCTGGATCAAAAGGAAATGGAGGAGGAGGAGGTTGAAGTTGATGAGGCATCAGAGAAGGACGAGAATTTGAAGACTAAAAAGAAAAAAGAAGAAGAAGAACAACAAAAATAAGAAGACGGAGAATGAAAAGGAAAATGAGAGCCACAAAGGTGAGGAATTTCCAGCTGGTTAGTTTCTGGGTTGGTGTTTAACACAGTTTGATACAATTTGCACATTGATGATTTGTTAGTTTTTCTAATATAATTGGTGTGTGGCTTAAAAATTTTACTCGTTACACAGTAAATATATACATGTTTTTGAAATGGTAATATATCAATTTAAATTTAGTTGATTTTGATTTTTGACTACTGTACTCGTCAATGGTTCGATTGTGGGTTAATTTCTGGATTGGTGAGTGTTTTTGTTTTGGTTCATAATGATCTCTGTATTTGTTTATGATTATATTTTTTTCTTTCTGACTCTCACTCAAACTTAAGTTGTTACCCTATGAATCTATGATGCTTATCTTACAGTTATTATGTCAAAAAAATTTCCATGTATCAATTTCTGGGTCAGTATTCAGGTTGGATATTCAAATTTTGCTCTTTAAATATGTTACTGATATGCTAAGCTATCAGTTGATGTGTTGGTGTCAAACTTTCCTTTTTAAAGACACACCAATTCTTGATCTATCTTTGGTAGCTCTATTTTTCTTTTCGTGAGAGCTATTGTTCGAATATATACTTGTTCATGGTTTTGGAATTTATTATTATTTTTTTGTCAGAGTAAAGCTAAGTTTATGCAACTTAATGCATACAATGTTTTAACTTTCATCTTTGATTTTTTTTTTTTTTAACTTAATCCATATAATTTTTTTGATTTTACTTGATCTGAATATTGTCATTTTACTTATGTAGTAGATTGAAAATTTTGTTTTGAGTTAGCATAGTGAGAAAGTTCTTATAGTGATTGTACCAAGGTTTTTCCATCTGTCTTTATATTTAGAAGTTTTTGTTTCAGCAGAACACCTTCTTTTGTGTACTCTTTAATTTCTGTACATATGAATGATTCATTATCAAACCCTATTCTAAATGTGTAGTCAAACTTGCTCTCGTTTGTAGCATGCTGTGTAATCTGTATAGGATTGTATTGAAAAATTAATGTGAACTAAAAGAGACATGTTCCACAAACTGTATGTTGTGATTTGTAGTTAGCAATGGCAAGAATGATGTTGAAGATGAGTTGGTTGATGAAGCTGAATATTATGCATGGAATGAATTAAGGCTCCATCCTCTGCTCATGAAATCAGTATACAGGCTTGGGTTCAAGGAACCAACTCCAATACAGAAAGCTTGTATTCCTGTAACTGCTCATCAAGGGAAGGTTGGTTAAGCTTAATGATTGCTTCACGTCTATTTCCCCGTTATTTTAAAACAAAACATTATTTTATTAAAACAAAATATTATTTTATTGATCCGTCTATTTCCCATTAGTTTGGTGACGGAATGGTGCTTCAAGAACTTAAATGACCCGCGTTAATTGGTTTTGGGACTAAAAGTGATAAAAATAAAATGTAGGGACTAAAATGTAAAAAAGTCAAAATGTAGGGACTAAAAGTGCATTTACGCCTATGGGGGGTATAAAACCGAGAGGCCCATGTTAATGTCCGCGTTGGGCTCAAGGCCCTATCCGAGGAAGGATCTTCCTCGGCCAAAGGAGGGGCCATCCTCGGCCATAACTATAGCCGAGGACAAAGGGAGCGACTCGGTTCTGATGATGACACCCTAGGTCATTCCACCGAAATGGAAAAGTACTAGAACGACAAAGAACAAAGGAAAAGCTGTCATTACTGCAATTAAGTACTCTAAACCTGGCAGAGCCATGTTTTTCAGTCTTTACGACCATTCCCAACCACTTTGGGTATGGGTTGATGGGACAAGTATCAACCTTATGAATCTCAACCTACACGTGGACATTCAAGAGAGGGTAGAAGCTAGTATAAAAGGAGGAATAGGCAATCCATAAAAGGGGGGACTCCCCCCGAAGCCCAAGGGCAGGAGTCATTCAAACTGCGCCAAAGAGAAAATCTCCTTGAACAAGCTCAGTTCATCTCTGCGCAACCACCTTGACCGCCATGACTAACAATTGCCCGCTCGCTAAGGCCTAGCTTTTCAGCCCACTCTCTACAAATTTATTGTGTGGACCGTCAACGTTTGAGCCCATTCCAATTCTGGGGCCAATACGATTTCAGTCCTTACAATTGGCACCGTCTGTGGGAAAGCTTGTGCGTTAGTGCAAGCGGCGGTTAGTCATGGTAGGATCAAGCCCCTACCAACAAGGGTCCCTCGAAAGAGAGAATTTTGGCAGTGGTGCAAGCTACGCGCGGCTCACCCTCAGGGTTACGCTATGAAGTGCCAGTGGCACGGACAATTCTAGGGGCTTCCAACATCGGGTCTATGCCCCACACGTTTGTCAAGGGGCTAACCCTCGCGGGTCCAGTAGCCCGATTCACCAAATTCACATAAGTTTTGGACAGAACCAAGGTCTTGCATGGTCCTCGGACTCAAACCTATGAGAAAACCAACTACTTCAAAAAGAAAACATAAGTTTTGGATAGAACCAAGGTCTTGCATGGTCCTCAGACTCAAACCTATGGGGAAACCAACTACTTCAAAAAGAAAACATAAGTTTTGGACAGAACCAAGATCTTGCAAGGTCCTCGGACTCAAACCTATGAGGAAACCAACTACTTCAAAAAGAAAACATAAGTTTTGGACAGAACTAAGGTCTTGCATGGTCCTCGGACTCAAACCTATGGGGAAACCAACTACTTCAAAAAGAAAACATAAGTTTTGGACAGAACCAAGGTCTTGCATGGTCCTCGGACTCAAACCTATAGGGAAACCAACTACTTCAAAAAGAAAACATAAGTTTTGGACAGAACCAAGGTCTTGCATGGTCCTCAGACTCAAACCTATGAGGAAACCAACTACTTCAAAAAGAAAACATAAGTTTTGGACAGAACCAAGGTCTTGCATGGTCCTCGGACTCAAACCTATGGGGAAACCAACTACTTCAAAAAGAAAACATAAGTTTTGGACAGAACCAAGGTCTTGCATGGTCCTCGGACTCAAACCTATGGAGAAACCAACTACTTCAAAAAGGAAACATAAGTTTTTGACAGAACCAAGGTTTTGCATGGTCCTCGGACTCAAACCTATGAGGAAACCAAGGTCTTGGATGGTCCTCAAACTCAAACCTATGGGGAAACCAACTACTTCAAAAAAGAAAACATAAGTTTTGGACAGAACCAAGGTCTTGCATGATCCTCGGACTCAAACCTATGGGGAAACCAACTACTTCAAAAAGAAAACATAAAACCTATGGGGAAACCAACTACTTCAAAAAGAAAACATAAGTTTTGGACAGAACCAAGGTCTGACATGGTCCTCGGACTCAAACCTATGGGGAAACCAACTACTTCGAAAAAGAAAACATAAGTTTTTGACAAAACCAAGGTCTTGCATGGTCCTCGGACTCAAACCTATGGGGAAACCGACTACTTCAAAAAGAAAACATAAGTTTTTGATGAAACCAAGGTCTTGCATGGTCCTCGGACTCAAACCTATGGGGAAACCGACTACTTCAAAAAGAAAACATAAGTTTTGGACGAAACCAAGGTCTTGCATGGTCATCGGACTCAAACCTATAAGGACACCAACTACTTCAAAAAAGAAAACATAAGTTTTGGACAAAACCAAGGTCTTGCATAGTCCTCGGACTCAAACCTATGGGGAAACCAACTACTTCAAAAAGAAAACATAAGTTTTGGACAGAACCAAGGTCTTGTATGGTCCTCGGACTCAAACCTATGGGGAAACCAACTACTTCAAAAAGAAAACATAAGTTTTGGACAGAATCAAGGTCTTGCATGGTCCTCGGACTCAAACCTATGGGGAAACCAACTACTTCAAAAAGAAAACATAAGTTTTGGACAGAACCAAGGTCTTGCATGTTCCTCGGACCCAAACCTATAGGAAACTAACTACATCAAGAGAGGCTCAAATCCTAGGCAGAATGGAAGTCCCGCGCGGTCCTCGAACCCCGGCCCTATGGAAACTAACACACAATGGCACCTTTCCAAGTGTTTAGACCAGGTACAGTCATGCCTCGGTCCTCGGACCGGATGTCTAAAACAAGTTAAGGCTATGAATACCATCTGAAACGTGGCAAAGCACCCTAGTGCCCGACGACCCCCTCGAACAGTTCATTTTAGGTTACACGTCCTCGAGCGACCGCCCCATACGCAATACAGAACATTTGGCTATTATTCCGATTAGTCTCATGTGGTTAACCTACTTAAAGTCGGCATTGTTGTGCCCGTCAGTTTTGATAAGTTCAAAGAGGTAACTCTTTGCTAAACAAGGGCATCGGCCCTAAGTACTGTTCGAAAAAAAAAGACACCAGCACATCCATTCACAAAATAACTATTGTAGAAAAGAAAGAATACACAAAATGAGATAAATTCATCTTTTATTAGACAAAGAAGTAGTACAGCATACAAAAAAGGGGCTTAGACGGGCCTATACCAGAAACTAACTACAGAAACAAAAAAGGGGGGGGGGGGGGGGGGGGGAATACACGGAAACAATAGATCTTTCAATTTTGCTCTTGCAGCAACTAAGCACGTCTGGATGGCACCAGCGATGGAAGAGAAGAAGAAGCAGAGGCACCTAGTCCACATCCTTGCTCTAGCCGCAACTAAGCCAGTCTGGATGGCACCAGTGATGGAAGAGAGGAAGAAGCGGGGATGCCGAGTCCCCATACCTGCTCTAACGGCAATCGAGCAAGTGTCGCATTAGCAGAAATCGGGCACGTACGGATGGTACCGGCGATGGAAAATCTCAGTGTTGTCGCACCAAAAATCTGATGCGACCTGCGCCTGCTTCGGATTTTGGCTGAAGGAAGAAGAGGCTCCTTTCTTGCCTTATCGGAGAGAAGAAACGTCTTGAGTCTCTGTCTCCCTTGTCCTAACCGGGCCATTCTTAATCTTGAAGATACCCAAGGCTTTTGAAGGAGGTGTGGTTCCTTCACCCTCACCCTAGCCTTAACCATCTCACTTCTTAAGGCTCAGTCACACTAGTAATGGGGACTTTAAGCACAATTGGAGGGTTAGGAATTCGAAAAGCCTAAAGGGTCTGCCAATAAAGGAAATGACCTCCCACCGTGCTCCTTATATAGGGGGCAAGCCTTGTAGCATTTAATCCGTCCAAATCTCCAAGGAAAAACTACAAACGAGATAAGTCTCGCTCAATTCCCAAAGCGGTCTTCGGCCGTTGGATTTGCGCCGCCTCATAAAGAGACTTTAATGAAGGCGCACCTCGTGTACCGAAACGGCAGGAACGCAGCGTGGGTAAACTAAAGGAATGTCTCACAGCCAGGAACTTGCTTCAGGCAAGCAAAGAGGCTCCAGCATTGCTGAAGGACAAGACTTGGCAAGCTGTGACATAGGCCCGACGTCACCAAAACCCTCCTCTCCGTCCGAGGATCCAGACAGCAGGATTTTGAGAGGCTATTGTGGGGGGTATAAAACCGAAAGGCCCATGTCAATGTCCGCGTTGGGCCCAAGGCCCTATCCAAGAAAGGATCTTCCTCGGCCAAAGGAAGGGCCACCTCGGCCATAACTATAGCCAAGGACAAAGGGAGCGACTCAGTCCTGATGATGACACCCTAGGTCATTCCACCAAACAAGAAAAGTACTAGAACGACAAAGAACAAAGGAAAAGCTATCATTACTGCAATTAAGTACTCTACATCTGACAGAGCCATGCTTTTCAATCTTTACGACCATTCCCAACCACTTTGGGTACGGGCTGATGGGACAAGTATCAACCCTATGAATCTCAACCTACACGTGGACATTCAAGAGAGGGTAGAAACTAGTATAAAAGGAGGAAGAGGCAATCCATAAAGGGGGGGACTCCCCCCGGAGCCCAAGGGCAGGAGTCATTCAAACTGCGCCAAAGAGAAAATCTCCTTGAATAAGCTCAGTTCATCTCTGCGCAACCACCTTGACCGCCATGACTAGCAATTGCCCGCCCGCTAAGGCCTAGCTTTTCAGCCCACTCTCTACAAATTTATTGTGTGGACCATCAACATTTGAGCCCATTCCAATTTTGGGGCCAATACGATTTCAATCCTTACAACGCCTATCAAAAAATGCTTATGCGGTTATGCCATCAATGTCAATTTTCAATTAATATCACATAATAGGTTTTATTGAAAGATTTATTTCAATAGAAAACAAGGAGATCAAATCATATTTTCGGAGTAATTAATTATTCAAAAGTAGCCGCTATAAATTGGAACTTTATAAATAAATAAAAAAATCATAGGAATGATACTCTTGACTAATTTCTTTTTCTTGTTTCTTTTTTCTTTTAGAAATGTATATTCATCACTAATTTAATAAGCCGTTTTCACCTCAACAATAAGTCCATCTTTGCAGTTATCTTAAGGTGTGTTTGTTTGGAAGTGAAATAGAGTAGATGAAAAACTTTTGAGAGAAAATAGGAAAGAAATTTTTTTTGGAATGTGTTTGGTTAAATGGAGAGGAAGGAAAATAAATGAAAAGACCCAAGTGTTTTTTCTTGAGCCCACCAAAAACTTTTCTCTCCAAAATGAAGAGAAAACAAGAAAGAAAGAAGGTGTTTGGTACATGCACTTAAAAATTGAAAACATGTGTTTGAAAACATGTGTAGAAATACGTGTGGGTAAAAAAGTATGTGAAAATACGTTTAATATTGTCTAAAAACTAGAAACATGTGTTTGAGTGGGTGTACCAAACACATGTACACTTTTGGTGTAATATCCTTTTTTCGTACTTTAACTTTTTTTTTTTTTGTCCTTCTCTATACACTTTTGGTGCCTTTATTTTTTTTGTGCATTTGTATTTTTTTTTCTTATTTGTTATTTTTTTATCAATTAGTGGAATAAAAATAAATTTATAAAAAATATATTTTCTATTCCTCCACTTTTTTATTCTTAAATCAAATACCATAGAAAAAACTAAGAACTTTTTTATTTTCTCACATTTCTACTAATTTTTTCATTTTCTATCCTCCTACTTTTTTACTCCTCCAACTAAATAGGCAAGGAAAAAAAAAAAATGAGACAGTCCTCTAATAGGAATTAAGATCCGATGCAATTACATTTAGCAATTGCTCTCACTCCAATTCTCTCACAATTTTTTTTTACTTTTATTCAATTTTTTATATTTAATAGTTAAAATTTAAAATTTTTTATATTTAAAACTCAATCCCTCCAACTGACGGTGGGGCCGTGGGGGTGGGAGTGGGGGGAATAGTTACCCCAAGAAAACGTATGTCCTTACGCCAGCATTTTGATATTTCTATCTTCTTGGCTATAAAAGGCAGCAACAAGTAGTAGCAGCAGCAGCAGCAGTAGAAGTTGATTGTTGAAGGAAAAAAAAAAAGCGAAGAATTAATAATGGGTGGAAGAGTAGAGAGGATAAAGCTGGGTTCACAGGGACTGGAGGTGTCTGCACAAGGTTTAGGGTGCATGGGAATGTCAGCCTTCTATGGTCCTCCAAAGCCTGATGAGGACATGATCTCTCTCGTCCATCACGCCATCCACACTGGTGTCACCTTCCTCGACACCTCCGACGTCTATGGCCCCTTCACCAATGAAATCCTCCTTGGAAAGGTACTAATTAAAATGTTGTACGTGTTCCTACTACTTTCCTAGCTAATTTTCCATTTTGCGTGGGTGGGTTGGTACAGGCTTTGAAGGGAGGGGTAAGAGAGAAGGTGGAATTGGCAACAAAGTTTGGTGCTAGCTTTGCGGATGGGAAGATGGAGATCCGTGGCGATCCAGGGTATGTGAGAGCAGCTTGTGAGGCCAGTTTGAAGCGCCTCAATATTGATTGTATTGATCTCTACTATCAGCATCGTGTTGACACCCGCGTTCCCATTGAAGTCACGGTTAGCTAATTCATATCTGATTCAGATAAATCAAGTCTTAAGTAGTGGTAGTCTTGTGCTTTTTTAATGTCCCCTGAAATTAATTTCTATCGACAACTCCATGTGTATATATATATATATAAAAGCTTTTTCGATTCTCGATAAAATTTTCTCAAAAACAGATTTGTTAATGTATGTCGTTAATCAGGTCCTATAGACAAGACTTAGAAACAGTATTTATGCACTATTACTTAGGTTCCTTTTAAGATTTTCTAATGCTGATTTTTGTTCAAGTCTATTTTTTAGCTAAGTATCCACATAGCTGAATCTATTAGGAACCTAAGGAACAGTACTGTACTGTACCTAAATTTTGTATTCTATATATAGTACCATCTCCATTTGTCTTTTCATTATATCAAAAATTACTCTTTGCATATATATGTGATGGCTGGAACCGGAATATACATTTTTTAACTCTCACAACCTTATCTTAATGTATTTGTAACTAACTTCCACACAATAAAGACCATTGTATTTCTATAAAAATAAAAATAGGGGAGGGACTATTTAGTTCTAAGTGTTTGTAAGCATTATTATATTATACAATCTTTGTTCCCAAATTCTCCAGTCTAGTGTGCTTTGTTCCTTTCAAAGTTCTTTCTAGCTTACAAGGGTCACTCCATTTTTAGATAAAGTAATGTAGTAAAGCCTAAGTTGAGGCAAATGTCTATGTCTATGGTTGGCTTATTAATTGCAATGTCATGGCATGTCGCAATCGATCTCCTTATTTTATCCTGTTTATGTTCTCTTCTTGGTTTCAACTCATGATCTTTTTTAGCATGTATTTCTTCAATTTTAAGTGTTAATCTAACTCTTTTGCTTTGTAAATTTTTGTTCAATTGGATTTTTCCAAACAATAGCTGGTAGAAATAGAGTGTATGCATTCAATTCAGAAATAGAACCAGAAATGTTGGCAGTAGAGAAATCCCCTTTTACAGAAATTTAGCCTATTATCTTTTCTCTTTTTCATTGTCTATTTCCTGATAATTATTTGAACAACATGAGCAGAATCTGTGCGGATTCCATTTAGACTCGAGCTGATTTTGTCTTCTGATTTTAAAAGTCCCCGTTGGAGTCATATCCTGTCCCAGTGAAATGCCATATTAAGATTTGACTGAAGATCCAAGATTTAAAGAATGTCATTCAGAAAAAAGAGTGCAGGATATTTAGCCACACTTTGTTACACTCTCCTTTTTGTAGTTTCCTCTCTCAGGAACACTATTATAAGCCTTTTTACTTTCATATTTTTTAAACATGAACATTGTGTGGACTTCCTTCTCCATTCTATACTTGTGGTGCCAAAAAAGTAGAAGTTTGTTCTCACTTGCCTCTTTTGCTCATTCATATTGGAAGAACTGAAACCTTCTTTAACATTTCCATTATAGTTTAGAGTATTGGAAGAAGATCATGCGTATGAATGACAACAAAAGCAAACCAAATTAGGAACTCCTCATTTTCTCCTTTATTCTACTTCAATCAATTCAACTGAGTGAGGGAATCAAACTAATGATTTTTTTTTTTTTTTAATTGATTGAACTGAATATTGAATTAATGCGGGAATCAACTAACGCTTTTGTTTTGATGAACTCATTTTCACTTTTCTATATAATGTATTTCATACAACTTCACCCCATCCCCCCATTCTTATCTGTATCTCCACATCCCTAATATTTTGGACTGCATACTAGGCAAATTCAAGAAATCAATATTCTGAATTCGTTTTTATATTTAATATATATTTTTAGTGACTTCACATTTCCTTTCGGGGAGAGAGAGAGTCAAAGGCACCATGTTTTACTTGTGCCCCTTTTGAAGGATTAATGAGCATTGTTGTGAAGGCGTCATATTTTGACATATGATGACCATCAATATGCATATTTAAATTTAGCTTCATGCTTCACTGTAAGTGATCATCATTGTTAAATTATTTTGTAATTATTTATGAGATCTTTGAATAAAGGAAACTACCATTTGCCTAAGAACATGTAACCATGAACCTATCCTATAATGACTGTCAGATAATGATCAGCAAGCATTATAATTTGGCATTTATCATATTCTAAGTAGTCTAATTACATATCAATATACTATTGTTACAGTGATTATCTTGCAGTTATCTCTTTGTTAGCTAGCTTAGTTGTTACATTTGTTGCCACTATTTTCTCTTAATGTGTCCCATTATGCATCTTTTAAAATCTTGCTGTTGAGCATCCTCTAATTCTATTTTCTCTTAATATGTCCCATTATGCATCTTTTAAAATCTTGCTGTCGAGCATCCTCTAATTCTAATCTCCTTTGTATTGTAAGATTGGAGAACTCAAGAAACTAGTTGAAGAGGGTAAAGTGAAGTATATAGGTCTATCTGAGGCCTCTGCTTCTACAATCAGAAGGGCACATGCGGTTCATCCCATTACTGCTGTGCAGCTAGAGTGGTCTTTGTGGTCTAGAGATGTGGAGGAAGAAATAATTCCTACTTGCAGGTGAGGTGTCAATTACAATTGCATTTTAAGGTATATAATAATTATGGTTCAAAATTTAAATTTACTCTCCTAATTGTTCAGGGAACTAGGGATTGGGATTGTGGCATACAGCCCTCTAGGACGAGGGTTCTTTTCGTCTGGGTCTAAGGTTCTTGAAAATCTGACGGACGATGATTTCCGAAAGGTTTGTAGGTCCATCACTCAAATGTTGTGCTTCGAAATAAGATATACATGCATTTAGTTTCACAGTTTTATAGCATCATCAGTGCATTATTAGAGATTTTATCTCCCCAGTTGGCTTACATGGTGATTGACCTTGCAAATATCTATATGCTTCGCCTGATTCTCTTAATGAACTAATACAGCATATAAGGTTTGACTTGTTACCAACTTCGTTAGTGGTTATAGTATACAGGTAATCTAATAATCTGAACAAGTGATTTTCAATGTCTAAATGTTTTGCTGATAACTTCACAATGCAGATGTCAAGTGTCTATTGTATATTTGTTATTGTATCCTACCTCATTTCTCATTTAGCCATTCAGAATATTTGGTTCTTCTCTATAATAAGATTTTTTAATCGCTTTCTAGATCAGTTTTCTTGAAATAGAATATTTTCCCATTTAACTCCTTTTTGTTTTACAGAAAACTATTTTTATGTAATGGTTATGGACTAATTGTTTGTTGCTATTTTGTCATTGCTCCAAAGAATTATAATAATCAATTCTAGAATCTATGTAAGTCATCTATGAACGAAGTTTTTGACTTTTTGAATGCTGTACTACTTGAAAGATACTGATTTTAATATATGCCAATACTTCAATGGCACATCATACTGATTGAACTGAATAAATTAAGCATGGCATACCTAGATTACAATTGTTATTTTCCTACCTCGGTTTATGTCATCTGTACTGCCTTCTGGAATCTTTTAGAGTCATGAAAATTAAGTGATGCAGGACAATTAAGAGAAAATAAAAGAACAAGAAAACTAAAAGATAAACCCTAAGAATCAGCACCTAGGGGTCACTTGGAATTGGCACCAAGCAAGAAAATTTAGCCATCAACACCTAAGGTGTTAGGAATCAGTACCCAATGAATTGAAAAATCTCCCATCTGAATTTCATTAATCAATAGAGCTGTTAGAGGGACACATGGTTGTGGGTTGTGGAAGAACATTAGGGAAGGTGCAGTCATGTGGTGTATGCAGTGGGAGAGGGTATTCGCATTCAATTCTAGCACGACTCCTGGAGCAGTCCTACTTCTTTGAAAGAGTTATATCAGGAATTTTTTGTCTATGCTGTGGTTCAAGATGCTCTGATTTCTGATCTGATTTTATATGCACCAGATGGGGGAGGTAGAAGTTGGAACTTACTTTTCCATCATGAGTTTAATGACTAGGAAACGGGGAGATTTCACTCTTTCTTTGAGCATGTTTCTGCCAAAATTCCAAGGGGGGTGGGTGATGATGTTATGATTTGGCAGTTGAATCGTTTATGGTATTTTTTATGTGCACTCCTTTTATAATTCTTTATTGAAAGCAACTTCTGTTTCTTTCCCTTGGCAGAGCATTTGGTGTGTTAAGATACCTAAAAGGTTGTCTTTCTTTTTATGGACTGTTGCTAGGGGTGGGATTCTTACAATAGATAACCTTGTTAAAAAGAACTTGCCTCTTGTTAATTGGTGTTGCCTATGTCGGTGTGATGAGGAAACTGTGGATTACCTTTTACTCCATTGTAGTTTTGCTCATGCTTTGTGGAGTGAGGTTCTTCTTTTGTTTGGGGTTCAGTGGGTGATGCTAAATAGCGAATACAGTTGTCTCTCTTCTTTTCGCTTGGAGGAATTGATTGGGGAATTATTCTTCAAATGTTTGGAATATAGTACTAGCATGTCTTATGTGGTGAGTATGGAAGGAATGCAATGCTTGAACTTTTGAGGACATTGAGAGACCTATTTATCTGTTGAAGAATTTGCTAGCTAGGACCTTGTTTGAGTGGTCTCATATTTGGGGTCTTACACAGTGTATTTCCTTGTCTTTTTTTCCTTATTTCTGTTAGAGTTTCTATTTGATTTTTTTTTTTTTTGGCATTATTTTCTTTGCTGTGAGTTTACAATCGTAAACACATTGCACTTTTGCTATCAATAAAACTTTTATTACCTATAAAAAAAAATAATAAAAATAAAAAAAGTCTAATAAAACATAAACCACTTGAAGCCATTATATAGAGCTTGCAAGAATAAAAGTTCATAAACCATAAAACTCTAAACTGATAGTAATCTAAAGGCCAATCCTTATCTAATCGTCTAATCCTTATGTGAACTCAAAATAAATTGGAATCCTAAACTAATCCAACTACATAAGAAATCCAATCTAGTAAGGTGTGCTGTCCTCATCAACCCTCCTGGGGTGGGGAAGACTCGGCCCTATCAAGTATAACTCTGAGTAGTACTCTAATAAATCCGGATCAAGTTGCTGCGGCAAGTTCCTGCAGTTCATCTCTTGTGATCCAAGTGCAGTCCGATATTGGTCGTCCCTTCCAGCGAACTAGGTACCATTGAATCTCCATCCCTAGTAGAAATAACCTGTTCATCTAAAATAGCATCAATATTTAATTTACATGCTGGTATAGGGATTTGGACAAAATCCATGGTTGATAATAAACTGCTGGGCCTTTATAAATATCCAAATCCTCACTATTAAAGATGGAGTCATTTTTATAATCAGTTTGAAAATCAACAATATATGCATTCGGTCCAACATGTTTCAACATTTTGACTGATTCAGTACTACAAGCTTGCAATTGCTTACTTGGAACCATGATGAAATCCCGTGCTTGAAATTTCATGTAATTTGAAGTAGCATGAATTTTATAGGGATTATCATTTTCTGGAAATTGTTTACTTACCTCATGATGCTTATATGTTCCTATTGACTTAAGTGCCCTGTCATGGGGTGAAATGGGAGAGTACCTAAAGGCTTCCTACTTTACTTCAAATGGAACCATGCTTTCAGTTTTGGGACTTTCACATGCATATTGGTTTACATGGGAAATGGAATCCTCACTCTATCTTTTCTAGATCACTCTCATGGGTTGTGAGTTGGTATCATTTGAATGCAACCAAGTTTAAGGTTTTCCTCGCGTTAATCATCTCTGACATTGATTTCAGCCATGTTGGGTTCATACACTTCTTCCATATCGTCCTCTTTATTCTCTTTCTCCTCTTCATAAAGGACAAGGGCCTTAGTTGGGCATTTGGCAGCAATATGACCAAAGCCTTGCGATTTAAAGCATTGTAGGTGGGAACCTATCTTTGATGATTCACTCTCCACTCCTTTTCCTTTATCATCCCTAGCTAATGGTGCACTAATTGTGTTGGGCATAGGAGGGGGTAAGGTGAGTTGAGGCCTAGGGGGTAAGGTGAATTGAGGCTTGCTACTTGAAGATAGAGGACTGGTGGTGACACTTTGGATTTCAGGATACCTCACAAACAGGGATCTAAAAGCTAACTCACATTTTCTAGCAAGTTCATAGGCATGATCTATGAACTAATCCAACTACATAAGAAATCCAATCTAATAAGGTGTGTTGTCCTCATCATTAAGCCAGGGAACAGAAGCTGTGGATGCCTACAGACCTGAATAGATGTGTTATGGAATTTTTTAAAACTTTATATTCATCATTGCCTTTATAAATTGTGCTACCTCAAAATTATTTTCAGTGATGAAGTCTTGATGCTGATAACAATAAGTATTTTAATGTGTAATTATCATTGGCTTTATGAATGACAGAATGAGTAGTGACCCTACCTCCATGAAAGTCTCCGTTGTTGTTTCGTGATTCAGTCCTGATGCTAGCTAATATATGTAGTTGCTACTTGCAGTTCCTACCCAGGTTCCAACCTGAAAATCTGGAGCATAACAAAACCATATTTGAGCGTGTTAATGAAATGGCAGCAAGGAAGGGATGCACCCCATCACAGCTAGCACTGGCTTGGGTTCATCACCAAGGAAAGGACGTGTGTCCCATACCTGGAACCACCAAGATTGAAAACTTTAACCAAAACATTGGAGCTCTGTCTGTGAAACTCACACCAGAAGAAATGGTTGAACTTGAATCATTTGCTACTGAGGATGTCGTGAAGGGCGACAGATATACAAAGGAGGTTGCAACTTGGAAGGATTCTGAAACCCCACCACTTTCTTCATGGAAAGCTACATAAGCACAAGTCTATTTCTATGTATCAATATGTACGTGAGTTTCATGAGCTTTTGTCATGCGTCATGTATCAACAAGTATGTTTGAGTTTAGGTTGAGTTCTTGACTGCTTAAAGAACAAGTACGTTATGCTGAAAATAATGTATGCTTATAAATTATAATCATACCAGCTTCAACGACCTCGATTATAAACATAGAATACAAATTATCTACCCCATTTTTTATATTCTACTTTATGCTATGAATGCTTGCACACATAGTAAACCTTACCAAAACAACATGGTCCCAAATACTAGACGATTTAGCCTATGGTGCCTTGGGGTCAATCAAGTTTGGGTTGTATTCAACCTTATGATCGTTATATTTATTTCACCGTGGAACTGGCTCACTGATCATTTGTGGCCTCTAGCCCTCAAACTGAGTACAGGTGAGGCATCTAATCTAATACATGAAAGACAAAAAGATTCCCACTCTTGTTAATATATAGTATCTTCACATCCTTCTTAGTAGTATCATGCAAACCAAAAAGGTAAATGTTGAACATCCAAAAATCCAGGACACAACTATTACAAATTATTTCAAAGCAAAAAATTAGTATCCATCACCATAAAAAAGTTGAGAAATGGCCTTGGCCTGTACCTCAATCTCGCAAAATTTTGTTAGTGTTAATGACTCGAAGCCTTTAAAACTTGGCCACCAGATAAGCTTTCAGCAGATCCCAAATTGAATTGGGTAATGTGAGGATCAGGTTTGAGCTCCTTCAAAATTTAAGCTCTCGTTTCTTCTGCTCTGAGGTAAGGGAATTTTTAAAATTAAAAAAAAAAAAAAAAAAAAACACCAGGAAGGTCATTACACGATTTAAAAGCTTATATTCCTCTAACTTGCTTAAATAAGAACATTATAAACAGTTAGTCATGTTTTATGCAATAAAACTAGTGGATATGCAATATTACATTTAAACCAAGGGCGGACCTAGGTATCATGCCACCCAAAAAGAAGAGTAGCTAATTCCAATAGCGAGGAACCTATTGTTAATTTGCGAAGGCCAACCAAAGCAAGGGTTGATACTGAGGCTGAAGTCACTCAAGACGTGAGAAATAATGAACGTCCTAGGGTGACACGCACTAATCCTTTGGATGAAGCTGCTACCCGACTGTTGGACAGGTTGGTCCATGTTGCTAGTAGAGGCACAGGTAGAGTAGAGGCAAGGGCTGGTTGCTCTTTTGAGACTTTTATGAAGTAGAATCCCCCTTCCTTTGATGGGAAGCCAGATCCTACAGAAGCTGAGAATTGGTTCTTGCAAATGGAGAAATTGTTAGAATCTTTAGATTGCACTGACTCTCAGAAGGTGCGGTTTGCAACTCTCAAGTTGATTGGAAAAGCTGAGCGTTGGTGGAGATCTACTAAAGCCATTTTGGAGGGAATGGACACTGAGAGAAATCCCATCGCTTGGGAGAAATTTAAAGGGGTTTTCTATGATAACTACTTCCTTAAGGTGGTTCGGGAACGAAAAGAGAGGGAATTTGCTGATTTGGTGCAAGGAAGTATGACTGTTGATCAGTATGCAGCTAAATTCATCGAGTTATCTCGCTTTGGACCCCACTTAATCCTTACTGAGGCGAAGAAAGCAAGCAGATTTCAAAAGGGGTTGAATGAGAGACTTCGACACCATCTGATTGCATCAGGGGTTGATAATTATGCAGAGTCAGTTAAGAGAGCTATAAGACTGGAGGAAGATTTCAAGAACAGTGTTAGGAAGGAGAACCCACCTAGAAACATTGGACAAACAGGCTTTCGACAAGGCAATGCTCAAGGTCATTGGAACAAAAAAGGATCTTTTGGAAGGTTTAGGAGTAATTCATCATCAAATAAGCCAGAAAATAAGAATCCACCCCAGAATGCTTAAGGTAGAAGTTCGAATGCTTACCCTACATGTGGAAGGTTTCATGGAGATAAGCCGTGTTTCTTTGAAGGAAAGGCTTATTATAACTGTGGGAAGACAGGACACTTAGCTAGAAGCTGTACTTCTCCTCAACAAAACTCAATGGCACAACCTGGAAAGAATGATCAAAGGAGGAAAGCACAAGGGAGAGTGTTTGCACTCACACCGCAAGACGTTCAAGCTTCGGATACTGTGGTTACAGGTATCCTCCCATTATTCTCAAACTTTGCTAAAACTCTATTTGATTCTGGATCTACACACTCTTTCATCTCCTCTCAATATGCTAAGTTATGTGATAAGAAACCTGGCTCTGATACCATTTGTAACGACCCCACCCCACCTGTGTAGATATTATCCGCTTTGGGGCCTCATACCCCTCACGGTTTTGTTCTCCCCCAAAGCACACAGCAGTAGGGGAAAAGGTCTCTACACATTAAAGGGAGGTCATTCCTTATAATCACATTCTCATGTGCTTCCCTAGGCGATGTGAGATTCCATGGAATGCAAGATCCCCCTTTTTGGGTCACTACATATAATACACCAGCTTGAACTATCTTCCTTAACTTGGGAGGAATTTTATCTTACCAAAAGCTCTACTCACTCACACTTAATGATAATTTAGCCAACTAATTACGTTACTCTATCTGTTTCTTTGGTCTTAAAACAAAGCATAACTTCTAACTGCTAAATGAACCAATGAGCAACCTTAAGTCCTCTACTAGCATGCCTTGTGCTAAAGTTTTTTAGTGTGACCCTACCGTACTTTAGCAAAGAGGCCTTGATCAATCCCTTCAAGAATAATGTCTTGCATACCAACCTGAAAAGCAAACTATACCGCTTGGAAAGCCTCCATCTATTGTGAAGTTTGCTTGATAAACCCCCTCCCTACTTAGCTTATTACATATGACTTTTTCCTTTTTCTTTTGTGAAATTTCTTGTTCATGTAGTTAATTAGCTATCTATTATTTTAAATTTTTTTAAAAATATTTAATGTCTATTATGGTTTAGAAAGTGTGTAAAATATTAGAGAGAAAAAATAAACCCATTATTTTTAACTTTAAAAAAAAAAACCCTCAATATTAATTAATAAAATAAACTTTATACGATATTTTTTCTCAAAAAAAAGGGGGGGGGGGGGGGGGGAACAAGGTGTTATGCCAACCCTAAAGTAAATGCAATGGGGACCCGATTACTCCAACGCCAAAGCAAATGAGATGGGGGCACGAGGTCCTCTCATGTAGGTTTCTCTGTTGCTAAGAAAGTTTTGGCTCTAGCCATCTTCTCTTAAGCTGTAGAATAGGTTGTCCCTTCCTTGTGAAGTTGTGTTTTGTTCTCCAAAGGTAACAATGTTACCTTTTGAGCTTGTTGGGTTTTTTGTTATGGGGATTAAGGAAACACCTTTTAATGGAGGAAATTACCAAGACCTGGAACAACCTCTCCCTTAACGAGAGGGAAGGTTCAGGCTTCACACTACAGAGCAAACTCAGATCTTCTGAGTTTCTAATAGCTGCAAAATTCTTAACCAAGCGAGTACTAAAAATAGAAACAGTGGCACAAACGTTCAGGCAATTGTGGCGGTCCACTAGTGGTTTTAAAATTCGGACTCTTGATGATCATGTAGTCATGTTTATTTTTAGTAACCAGGTGGATGTGACTCGTATTATCCAGAGTGAGCCATGGTGTTTTGACAAGCATCTGGTAGTTTTGGAGAAATTTGAGGCTGATGTTCATGTACAAGAACTCCAGTTCAATAAGGCTAATTTCTGGGTTCAAGTGCATGACATTCCAATCCGTTTCATGACGAGAGAAATAGCGGAGAACATTAGCGATATCATTGGGGAGGTTAGTAGATCAATTGGCGGAGTAGATGAGGACAGTGGTAATTTCATACGGGTAAGGGTAAGATATCGACCTACCATTGTGCAAGGGTAGATTGGTGTCGTTTGAGAACGAGAAGAAGCTGTGGGTCAAGTTTAGGTACGAAAGACTGCCTAATATTTGTTATTGGTGCGGGCGTCACTGCAGCATTGATGGTTATGGAATAATTCTTTTTTACAAGCTGCAAGTGACTCATTATTTGCATTGTTTTCGTTCTAACCATTTTTGTTAGTTCCTTTCATATTGAATTTCAGACTGAATCTTAATAATAAGTGCGCCTATTTCCTGTATTAACTTACTGAGTATCAAGTAATTTGCATAAAGGCCATGTTTTCAAGTCTTCAACTTTTTAGTTCTACGATCATCTTATGATTTGGGGCCTTTTCATGAACTCTATAGCAACATTGAAATTGGTTTCTGGACTCATGAATTGTAAGCCAAACATTAATTCACTTAGGCTTTGTGTTTCTACAGGATCTGTAGTTTTGATCCCCCTCCTGCTCGTTTATTTGGTTTGCGGGTGCTTGATCTAAAGGAGCAGGGAGTTAGTGAGGAAGAAGCAATGACTGTAACTGATGTATGTATTCCTGATTCATAATTTCAAAAAAAACAGCTGCAATTTGTAATTGCTGTTGTTTCTTGGTGTCTAGACGGAATATCGAGCAGAGAAAAAAGCAAAGAAAAAGGCATATTCTCGCTTGAAGCAGATTGCACGTCTTCAAGGGAAGAAACCTCCTCCTAACCCATATCCTAGTGCTATCAAAGAGATTCAAGCTGAGGAGAGGAAGTACGTTCGTGACCGTTTCTTCAATCCCAAAATACTTGAAATTGTGCAGAAGTTGAAAGAGGAGAAGGCAGCAGAGGCACAAGACAGATTCAGGGGGGGTGACTGGTAACCCTATAATGGCAATAGAGCACAAACATAGTGTTGTCTTTTGTTTCTGGATCCTTAGTTCTGATAATAGTTAGGGCCAATAAACCACTAGGGTTCATTGGCTTTGATAGTTAGGTCCAATGTGAGCTCAATTAGCAGGCCAAGCACTTTAGAAAGGATTTTTTTTTTTTTCCTTTTTTTTATGTTAATATTCTCAAGAATCCTCTTTGTTTTTTTGTTAACAAAAACTATAGATTCTGTTATTGATTGATCATTGAAGTTTTGAGCAAATATGTAATAAAATTATGTTTTGGGCTTCCATATTTATTAATGGCCATTCCTGAGAAGCATCATTCCAGAGACTGAGCTATTTATCAAAAAAAGAAACCCTTCTACTTTTTTCCCTTTTAACTTCATTCTCAAGGTCGAGGCCTCAACATTTTGCATGAGTCGGTAGATTTAGTAGAATTTCGGTATTTCTTTTTAACATGTGGTTAATGATTTTCCCAATCTTTTATTGACAATTTAAGGATTATTTGAGAGTTTGGACCTAGCTCATGGTCGGCTTCCTCTGTAGTAGTAATTATCATATGCACCCACTCACAGTCTATGGACTCCACGGGTGTGCACAAGATACCACTTCCCTCTGCAGATAACCATTAAGTTTGGTGCGGTAATGCTATTTACACCTAGTTGGGCTCAAGGTATGTATGTGATTCGGCTGTTGAGTATTTCTTTTCATATTTTTTTCTCACCATATCACCAATGCATAATCATGAGCTTATGAGGGAAAATTCCTATTGAAGGTTGGAATTATGATATAATCTTGAAATCTGTGGGTTTTGTTGCCAGTCATCTTCATTTTGGACCTGTTACATGCTGAATGCCAACATTAGTAGGTGAATAGCATTTCTAGTCTTACACCCCCACAATAGACAAACAGGTGCATTTGGTTTTCCAAAAATCAATGAATGCAATTGTGCTGGGTCTAATTGAATGAAATTAGCTCACTGGCTATCTTTAGTAATCCTGCACAAAGAGCAAGAGCTATGGAGATCATGGACATGCATGTAGGGCTAATGGTTGTTAGGTTGGTGGTGCATCATTTTGCATTGTGTTTGCTAAATGCCAGGTACATAGCAGAATTTATCAAAATGGTTTGTTTTGCTGCTTCAAATGTTCCATAATCTAAGTCTGCTGTCCATAAACCTGAAAGGTGGTAAATGTTTGTGACAGTGGCATGTAGTGAGTTGTGTGTTCCAATTAGCTCAATGCCTCAACTGGTAAAGTCTCTTACCATTGAATAAGAGAATTGAGTTCTGTCTCTTTCAATGCCATTCAAGTTTCATTTGTCTTTTGACCCCACAATTCATAAATCACCAGATCACCCAATCCCATGAGCTTCTCCATCATCCACCAAGGAAGCATCATCAGTAGCAGCAGCTTCAACAATAATGAAAACCTTTAAGGCCTTCACAAATATCTCATTCAACCACCCAAAAAATAACTGACCCAACTACCTTACTCCCCAACCACCTAAATGGCTTTCAGCCAAACCCAACATGCTCATTCTTTATGTCTCACTCTAATCCCAGAAACAATGTTCTCTATCTCACTCACTACTCTACAAAACCAGACACCAAAAGAGAATGAAACAGACCAATATTCGACCATTGAGCCCAACTCAAAATATCATTTTCTTCTTCTTTTTTTATCGTCATCACCATCATCATCTAGAGGGTTGGTGTTTGGTTCGGGTCCTGGAAACACATGGGACATGCAGAAATAAGTTCACTGGTTGTGGAAAAGTTTCCTCAGTGACGAGGAAATGTGGTGGTACACGGGGTACTATGGAAAGTCTAATGGAAACCTGGGTTTGGATTCGATAGGTTTAGCAGTTTCAAGCAATGGGATTCGTTGGGAGAGAGGTTGAGAAGCTGTTAACTGAAATCAAGTAGTGAAGCAGGTTTGGTGATGAATTTTAGAAAGGATTAGTGGGCATTTGATACTGAGAAAATTAGGCCCTGTGAGGTGGTGGTCAAGTCTAGTACAAAGGTTAGAGTTGTACTACACTGGATATAGTTATGAGAAGGTTTTGCATTGATGTGTTTAATGGTGAAGGTGAGCATCATAGTGGAGCTTTGTTGATATATGGCCTGAGAGAGAATGGGACTCCTCATTTATTGCAGCCCCACAAGTTGTGTTTCATGGCAGTAGTGATCTTAGAATATGTTAGTATTACCATTCATTTGATTTGGAAAATGGGGAATTTGGTATTGGAATTGCAAGGTCCAGGGATGGGATTGAGTGGGCGAAGTTGGGGAGGATAATGGGATGAGGAGGAAGTGGTTCTTTAGATGAGTCTGGGGTGATGAATGTGCATGGACAAATTAGATATGAATGGAGAATCAAATTATATTGATGAAAATTTTGAACCAAATTATTCTGAGAATGAGTATAGTATATCAACAGAAGAAGGTATTAGTACTAATATATTAGAACAAAAAACATTTAATCAACTAAAAGAAAAGAAAAAATGAACAAGAAGTTCAATAAATAAATAAATAAAAAATCAAGAATGAGTCTCCTCCTTACAGTATCAGTTTCCTTTCTACAAGAAAAAGGGGCTATTGCGGCGGGCCAGAAGCGCCGCTAAAACCCAAAAAAGCGCCGCTAAAGGTACTTTTGACCTACAGCGGCGGGTGCTATTGCGGCGGGCCATCCCATCAGTATTGCAGTGCCGCTATAGGTCAATTGCGGCGTTCACGAAAAGTGCCGCAATAGATCAGCCATTTAGCGGCGCTTTTGGTCTATTGCGGCGGGCTAAAAACCGCCGTCATATGACGTCACATTCAGGTCAAGTGGCCTTTTAGCGGCGGTCAATAAGCGCCGCTATAGGACTTCATGTACAACCGCTATATGTTTGAAGCTTTAGCGGCGGGCGATAAACGCCACTATAGGTCTTCAATTATTTCATAATTTTAGTCCTTCAGCGGCGGTTTTTGCCCGCCGCTATAGGTTAATTTTTTTTTTTCCCCTCCTCGGTCCTAGAACCACATTTCTATTACAAATAACCTGCAATAAATTTTAGCTCCACTAAGACATTACCACAAATGTCTCCAAACTAACATCATATTAATATAGAAATATATTATCAAATACATAACATTGTCTATAACCATTATTATAAGATTAACAAAAAAAAAGATATGGTCATTTGAATTAAAGAATTATTCAGAAAAATATTTCACAATCATTACTTGATGCAGGGATTCTAAAGGGCTGCTGTTTAGGCTTAGAATTGATTGAGGGAAATGGTGTGACAAAACCTTCTTAAAAGAAATCCATCTCTTGAAAGTAGCACTAGGCTATGTAATTGCATTCAAAACTGAATAATTTGTACAGCTTAGGGATATTTATACATGCCATGCTTAAAAAAAACTTCTAAACAAAGAAAGTTTCTACAACTAGCAACTAAAATCCTAGAAATTCGAATCTCTAATCAAAATACAAAAATCAAAAACAAAACAAAAGCTAGAATTGAACTGGAAATTGAACCTTTCGATTAACATGATCCACGAGATTCGGCGAATTAACATCACCGAGTGATCAATCAGCAACGAATTCCTCAATCCGGTAAGTGAAGAACCAGTACGCAACGATGACAAAGACTGAGGCGGCCACCATGACCTTGATCTCCCACCACAACGGTACCAGAAACTCCATTGCCGTTTCAATCATCATCGTCACAATCACCATCACCATCACCACCACCACCACCAAGCTCAACAACCACGAAAATCAGCGACAACACAAAAATCGAAATACCAGAAAACAAAAAAATCATATATACGTCAAACAAACGAAGCGGTCCATGGCTGCTTCGCTCTTTGAATTTTCTAGGGTTTCGAATTTTTCAAAACCATGAAATTTTGCAATAACGAAGCACAAAAAATTTCTCAGAGAGAGAGAAAGAGAGTCAAGGACTCAAAGGCTTTGGGACCGAGAATCCTAGAAAGAGATGAGTGAAGAGAGAGAGAGAGGGGATTGGGAATGAGGAGGGCGGCTGAATGACAAAGAGACGTGTAGGGTTTTTTATTTTTAGCTTGTTAGATACAGTTTGACAACATAGCTTCTGTTTTAACTTACAGAATTTTGTTTCGAACTGGTGATAGGGATCATTTTTGTTTTCTATATTTCTACAACCAACCAGGCAAGCCCATGTATTGACATAGTAATCCTTAGAATATAAACATGTTGAGAAAAAGGACATGTATATATATATATATATATATATACATACCAGGTGAACCAGAATTATGAGCCCTTTATATTTAAAATCAATAAAACAACTTCAAACCAAAACAACAAACACCATACAAACATTACCAGTAAGCACTAAGCACCCCCATTGTTAACCCTTAGGCAATGTGATAGACAGTGCTACCATGGTAGCCTACACCTAAAACCTAAAATCAGTTAACATAAACCAATAAAACAACCTGGTTTATTCCAGATCATGGCAAAAACCTGGTTTATTCAAGATCATAGCAACAAACAAAGAATTCTCTAGCATCTTGAGATGCTAAAAAATTCGAAGGAAATGAATGTGACTACTCAGGGCTCCCTAATCAGCATACATAAAATTCCTTGAGATCCTAAGAATTCTAAGACAAACAAAACAAATTTCTATAATTGATGAGTAAATACCATAACCAAAACAAAATGCAACCAGAAACGAATCTATCAAGCTGCACAATTGAGACCACAAATACCTTAATTTACCAGGCAATGTATCCATTCAATTCAAATGATAAGCCTTTCCACAATGTAATATATAGTTCACCTTGTTTACTAATCTCTCCTTTATCATTTTCCAGGAGAAGACTTCTCAATAAGTAAGACAAGCCAAAAACAAAAATAAACACCCAACTCCTCAAAACTTGAATAGCTAAAATGAAACTAACATCATTCTTCAAGTTTTTGAAAATCCCAGACTTGGGCTGTTTCTCATTCCTCCATTTCCTCAAATACACTTTAAGGGGTAGTTTTTTCATTACATGTGGCTGGTTCTTTGAAATCTCAAAATATAGTTCACCATCAAAACATTAAACTTTTTTATTGGTAAGACACACCTAGTGAGTCTTTATATATATATATATATATATATATATATATATATAATGAGATTTATTTAATGGGAATTTTACCTCATGTTCATGATGATCAAAACAAAGAATCTTAAAAAATTACAAAGAATCAAACAGAGAATCAAAGAGAGCCTTGAAAATCAAAAATAGAATTACAATGTGTAAAGCCCCATGCGTGAGACCAATAAAACAAGGTTTGAATCAACAAGAATTTCAGCTGATCAAGAGATCTCTCAATATCCTCAAAAGTGAAATTGAGCCTAGTGAGTCTTGAACCCACAACACCAGCCTCTATCCATTATTATGGCAAGTCAAAGTGCCATTTGAGCTAGAGCTCATTGGCCATCAAATGTGAAACTGAGACCATGTTTAATAGAGTAGAATAAGAAATTTATAGACAAAATGCTAAGGAGTCCAAATATCCATAAAAGAAACTCACCAAAGCAGCAAGCTCTGTTGCTAAGCATTTCCTAGCTCTCTCAACATATTCACGTGCTTCATCATACTAGAGGGAAAATTATAAATGATTCTCAATAGTTGCTAAAAACATAATCAGGAGTAAAACATATTTGGCGGATATAAGCGTACCTTTCCTCTACGAACTAATAAAACAGCCCTGAAAAATGTTCCATTACTACTTCCATCACCACCCCCAACAGTGTTCCCCAAACCCCGAAGTTTGGTTTCATCACCATCATCTAATTGAGACACATATTCAGCCATTTGATCCCACTCTCCCATGTTCCAAGCAACACTTGCAGCCTGAGATGACCACATAAGGAAAGTCAGCATGAGCACTAAGGGTATTAGTAACAACCATTTAAACACCACAAGCCAACCATTGGGGCCATTTCTAGTTGAGCAGCTGGCTCAGCTGGGGTCCAATATTCTTTGCACAAGCTGTTAAGCTCCTCCCATCGAGCCAATGCAGCAAGGCATCGCATCCGTCCTACAGAAGACCACTCATATGAAGCATTTTCAAAAACTAATACAACATAGAATTACCTCCAAAAGTTTGAGATTCTTAACCATAGGAAGGCAGAATCACAAAAACCTTAAAATTTAACCAGAAAAGGAACAAAAAAAACAATAATAATAGTAACAAAAATGCATACAAATATGGAAGAGGAAATTCCAGGAATGGTGTAACAATAATAATAAAAGAACTGTATCTCTGATGCATTTACATACTCAAAGCAAACAACCACAACTATAAGTGATTGATGTAGGATACCATATGAGATATTACAACAAATTATCTTCTGATCTTTTAGCTTGATACGTTTTGGTAATGCCATCTAAAACTGGCATAGGAAACAAAGATCACCATTCCAACATCACTGTGGACCACAAGTACTTGTTTCTTATTCTCATCAATTCCTAGAAGCCAACCAACTACCTTCTTTCACACGATTCACTGTTAAATTTAGACTTTGCTGTTTAACTTTTATTTCCAATAGGACCAATACTAGATCAATCTACATTTGATAACAGCCAGTAGATCTTCTTTGGTCAAAACTACCAGTTAAATTTGTTACTTCACATGTGTAGCTAAAAATATCAACACAGTTCATTTGTGATAACTCGCACATTCTTCTTGGCTAGTAAAAAGTATTGATTATTTATACATGGGCCAGCCATTTTTTAATCTTTCAAAATGGGAGGAAAAGAGGAGGGAAAATGTAATTTATAAGTGATTTGAAAATTTTATCCCCTCAAATCTATGAAAAATAATTTAATACAACTATGTAATAATAATTTCTTATATATATATAAAAGTGCCAATGCCCCTACAGTGTTTTGCTACTGTGCATCCAACGTTTTTCACTGTTCATCTACAGTGCAATTTTGGTGAGTCCCTCTATTTTGTCTTTTTGTGAAGCCAAAACGGTTTGTTTGGCTGAAATGTGAAAACCAAATAAAAAAGAAAAGAAAAGGAAGGCAGAGATAGAGAGCGAGAGGGCTAGAGAGTTCTGGAATTTGGAACTCTCTCTGCCTCTCAACCTCTATTTTTCTCTCTTTCTCAAAACTCAGCCACAAACCCCAATTTGTCACCACCACAATTACCCCAAAACAAAATTGCCACCATGGGTTGCATGGAGATGGACTCTCAAAAGGGATTTTTTTTTTTTTTTTTTACATTGATCGGATTGATAATCCATATACAAGATTAAACAGCAAAGGTTACCAGTGTTAATAACCAAACAAGTGATTCATTTTAAGGATCTAATAAACGAATTATTGTGTCTTGATTCAAAAAACTGTTTATTGCAGTCATTACTAACACAATGGAGATTAATCTAGCATTTTTATCATTTACAAGGGAAAAAATGTTATTTCTTATTTTATTAATTTTTGAATGGGTGTCAGGTGTTTGCTTGACTTTTGAATTAATCAACTATGCTATTACTCTTAACCTTTAAAGCTTCAACTCTCTAATTCTTTCCCCCTTTCTAGGCTGTCGCTTTGGTTAAAACCAATCTAGGAGCTGGAACAGGTAGCAAAGAGGTTGAAGTATGAAGCATACCAAAGAGGTTGTGCAGGATCAAGGAGATTCCTCTCACATTAGATGTGGAAGCACCCTTCCTTGGCTTGATACTCAAGTTTGGTTTTCTACAAGAGTAGAAGATGGAGTGCAATAAAATCAAGTGATTCACAATGATAGAAAATCATAGTGTTGTGCTATTGACGGTTAGAGATGTAAACAAACTCATTAGAATGTGAATGTGTACTACATACTATCACCTTCTAGCATAGAGCTATATCTAAAAGCTTAGTTTCTATGGTGGTTGAATTTAGCTAGAAAACATGCCTTATTTTTTGATTTTGTAAATAACCATTGGCTAAAGTCAACTATGATTACAAGGTAGACATAGTGCTTGGTAGTGGATGTGTCTAACTATATTTGGTAGTTAGACGATACTCCTGGTTACATTTTTATTTCATATATATACTTATAAAAAAAAAATTAAAAAAAAAACTATATTTGGTGGTGATACTTTGTCAAGCTGTTTTCAATTTCATCAATGATCAGCTAGAATCTTGTTTTCTTCTTCTTTTATGGGGTCTTATGGATTTACAACATAGATTATTATAGGATTTTAAGGACTTGTTTTTACTAAATGTATTGCTACTTTTGGGTTTACAACATAGATTAATATGGGATTTTAAGGATTGGTTAGCTGTCCATTACACTTTTAAATTTTTACTCTAATATAGACAATGGGATGGAAATTGAAAATTTAACACTAAAATAAGTTGTCAACTTTAAATTTTAAAACTCGGGATATATTTACAAATACCCAATGCATAGGCAAGCACGTGCCTTGCACGTGCAGCCAACACTAGTAATAGGAAAAGAGGTCAGGCCTTGGGATGGCACATGCCTCCACCAAAAAGTGATAGATTTTCGGGTTTGAGTCCGGCAATCAGCCTCTTAAAAAATAAAATGGAGATATGGTAGCATACAAATCACCTCCCAGACCCCACAAAAATAAACTTTCATTCTGGGTTAATACTTTTTTATATAATTAGAATTTAATTCAATAAATAAAATTTCTAATCTATTTTTTCATGCCTTCCAGCAAAAGTTGTCAATTGAAAATATTTATTTGTTTCTTTGTTTATCTAGCAAGATACTTTCCTTATGGGATAAGTTTGAGCTACATTGTTGATAGGCAGCTCTAGTTTCAATTCTTTAAAAAAAATTATATGAAAGTTTTAATAGAATATCCATGAATCATAAGGGAGCATATGTGTTTATAACAGGGGGACATCAAAATGAAACCTCGAAAAGTAGAACTTAAATGATAAACGTTCTAACAGGTAATTTTCTTTAATGATAAACATTATAAAATGTAATTTTTTTAAAATATACCTCGTGCTGATGTAATTGATTGTTTATATGTATTAGTGCTTCAACTACAGCTACAGGGTTAGCATCCATCTTCTTGGAGAGAGCTCCTTCAAATTCCATTTCTTTGTAGTGCAGGGCCTTAGCAAATGCACGACACTACCATGTCGTATTAACAATTATAAAAAATAAAATATAAACTATATTTAAAAAAAAAAAAAAAAAAACTGAACAAGCAATATACTTTTATAGATGAAAATCCTTCAGGTTTTTTCAAACAGAACCACTCAGGTTTATAGAGAAACTAAATCGAAGTAAAACTTATAATTCAGATCAAGTTTTTCAAAGCAAATAAAATCTCCGATTATGAAAAAACTTGGATTATCGATGAGATTAATTCCTAAAATATACACACACACACACACACTAATTACAGCTTCTTCTAATCAGAGTGAACAAAACGATTTGTATTACCTGGAAATAGTCTCTTCGTTCTTCTTTTGGCCGTCCTTCTGAGCCTTCTCTCGGATCTGATGCAGCGCCGACATAATGCCTTTGATATCACTGCGATTCCACCATCTTTTTTTATTTTTTTTCAGTCCCAGATCTCAATCAAAAAAACGCACAAAGTAAGGCACTTGCAATAAGTAATTTCATATATTTTTATGTTTGACGTATATATGATTTTGAGTGAATCCTAGAAAGAGATGAGTGAAGAGGGAGAGAGGGGGTGGCTGAATGAGAAAGAGATGTGTAGGGTTTTTTATGTTTAGTTTTAAAGAGAACCAAAACGACGTAGTTTTGATAATAGTAACTTTAAAAATGAAAAGGGAAAACAAAAAAAGAGAGGCTGTCATGGAGGTTAGAACCATGGATGGGACCTTGAAAAATATATATGTCACGCGAGTTAACCACTAAGGCAACATAAGTTTTCGTTGTTCATTATTATTATTTATATGTAATATAACACTGAAATTTTTGACTTACTTTAGAATTAGGATTTAAAAAATAATTATAATTTTTTTTAATTAGACCTCACATTATATTTTTTTTTTATGTATAAAAAAAGGACTCACTTTAGGTTTCAATACAAATAAAAAGAAAAAAGAAAGACTCATGTAAAAAAAAAAAAAACTTTAGGATGAAGGAAAATAAAGAGAGAGAGACTCATTTTAGGACTCTCTCATTATTTAGTTCTTATTGAATTCAAACTTTGAAAATCCAACCGTTGAATTACATTTTCTATATGTTCTTAACATGTATGCCAAATTTTATTCCGATCAGATGTAATTTACCATTTGATCTTTAAACTCATCATTTATACATTATTTTACACTACAAAAACTTGAATTCAAAAAATTGATTGATGACATGACTATTAATTTTTGATCACATTGAAAATTTGTAAATATGAAAAATATATGAAGATAATGTAATCTAACGGTAGATTCTTCAAAATTCACATCAAATTAAGAAATATAGGATTGGTTTCAAGTTACACTTGATATAAATCTAAAAAATGTTACACCAACCAATAACTTATTGTTGAATTCATATTTTGAAAATCCAACCGTTGGATCACATGTTCTATATGTTCTTAACATGAATGCCAATTTTCATGCCAATCAGATGTAACTTATCATTTGATCTTTAAACTCATCTTTTATGCGTTATTTTAAACTACAAAAACTTGAATTTAAACAATTGATTGATGACATGGCTATTAATCTTTGATCATCTTGAAATTTTGTAAGCATGAAAAATATATGAAGATAATGTAATTTAACGGTAGATTCTTCAAAATTCACATCAAATTAAGAAATATAGGGTTGGGTTCAAGTTACACTTGATATAAATCTAAAAAATGTTACACCAACCAATAACTTATTGTTGAATTCATATTTTGAAAATCCAACCGTTGGATCACATGTTCTATATGTTCTTAACATGCATGCCAATTTTCATGCCAATCGGATGTAATTTATCATTTGATCTTTAAACTCATCTTTTATGCGTTATTTTAAACTATAAAAACTTGAATTTAAACAATTGATTGATAACATGGCTATTAATCTTTGATCACCTTGAAATTTTGTAAGCATGAAAAATATATGAAGATAATGTAATTTAACGGTAGATTCTTCAAAATTCACATCGAATTAAGAAATATAGGGTTGAGTTCAAGTTACACTTGATTTAACTCTAAAAAATATTACACCAACCAATAACTTATTGTTGAATTCATATTTTTAAAATTCAACCGTTGGATCACATTTTCTATATGTTCTTAACATGCATGCCAATTTTCATGCCAATCGGATGTAATTTATCATTTGATCTTTAAACTCATCTTTTATGCGATATTTTAAACTACAAAATCTTGAATTTAAACAGTTGATTGATGACATGGTTATTAATATTTGATCACCTTGAAATTTTGTAAGCATGAAAAATATATGAAGATAATGTAATCTAACGGTAGATTCTTCAAAATTCACATCGAATTAAGAAATATAGGGTTGGGTTCAAGTTACACTTAATATAAATCTAAAAAATGTTACACCAACCAACCAATAACTTATTGCTGAATTCATATTTTGAAAATCCAACTGTTGGATCACATGTTCTATATGTTCTTAACATGCATGCCAATTTTCATGCCAATCGAATGTAATTTATCATTTAATCTTTAAACTCATCTTTTATGTGTTATTTTAAACTACAAAAACTTGAATTTAAACAATTGATTGATGACATGGCTATTAATCTTTGATCACCTTGAAATTTTGTAAGCATGAAAAATATATGAAGATAATGTAATCTAACGGTAGATTCTTCAAAATTCACATCGAATTAAGAAATATAGGGTCGGGTTCAAGTTACACTTGATTTAACTCTAAAAAATGTTACACCAACCAATAACTTATTGTTGAATTCATATTTTTAAAATCCAACCATTGGATCACATTTTCTATATGTTCTTAACATGCATGTCAATTTTCATGCCAATCGGATGTAATTTATCATTTGATCTTTAAACTCATCTTTTATGCGCTATTTTAAACTACAAAATCTTGAATTTAAACAATTGATTGATGACATGGTTATTAATCTTTGATCACCTTGAAATTTTGTAAGCATAAAAAATATATAAAGATAATGTAATCTAACGGTAGATTCTTCAAAATTCACATCAAATTAAGAAATATAGGGTTAGGTTCAAGTTACAATTGATATAAATCTAAAAAATGTTACACCAACCAATAACTTATTGTTGAATTCATATTTTGAAAATCCAACCATTGGATCACATGTTCTATATGTTCTTAACATGCATGCTAATTTTCATGCCAATCGGATGTAATTTATCATTTTATCTTTAAACTCATCTTTTATGCGTTATTTTAAACTACAAAAACTTGAATTTAAACAATTGATTGATGACATGGCTATTAATTTTTGATCACCTTAAAATTTTGTAAGCATGAAAAATATATGAAAATAATGTAATCTAATGGTAGATTCTTCAAAATTCACATCGAATTAAGAAATATAGGGTTGGGTTTAAGTTACACTTGATATAACTCTTAAAAATGTTACACCAACCAATAACTTATTGTTGAATTCATATTTTGAAAATCCAACTGATGGATCACGTTTTCTATATGTTCTTAACATGCATGCCAATTTTTATGCCAATCGGATGTAATTTACCATTTGATTTTTAAACTCATCTTTTATGCGTTATTTTAAACTACAAAAACTTGAATTTAAATAATTGATTGATGACATAGTTATTAATCTTTGATCACCTTGAAATTTTGTTAGCATGAAAAATATATGAAGATAATGTAATCTAATGGTAGATTCTTCAAAATTCATATCAAATTAAGAAATATAGGGTTGGGTTCAAGTTACACTTGATATAACTCTTAAAAATGTTACACCAACCAATAACTTATTGTTGAATTCATATTTTGAAAATCCAACCGATGGATCACATTTTCTATATGTTCTTAACATGCATGCTAATTTTCATGTCAATCAGGTGTAATTTACCATTTGATTTTTAAACTCATCTTTTATGCGTTATTTTAAATTACAAAAACTTGAATTTAAATAATTGATTGATGACATGACTATTAATCTTTAATCACCTTGAAATTTTGTATGCATGAAAAATATATGAATTTTGACAATATAGGGTTGGGTTCAAGTTATACTTGATGTAACTCTAAAAAATGTTACACCAACCAATAACTTATTGTTGAATTCATATTTTGAAAATCCAACTTTTGGATTACATGTTCTATATGTTTTTAACATGCATGCCAATCGGGTTTAATTTACTATTTGATCTTTAAGTGAGAAAGCAAAAAAAAATAGAGGGAAATTTTGAGGCTGGGAAATTTCAAGGTCTATTGCGGCAGTCCAACCCATCGCAAAAAGGAGTACATATTGCGGCGGGTCAATGACCCGTTGACCCGCCGCTATATCTAAGCTTAACGCCACTAAAATAGGTCTATTGCGGCGGGCCAAAAAAGCGCCGCAATAGGCAACATATAGCGGCAGTTTTCGCACCCGCCGCAATAGCTCGTTTTTCTTGTAGTGTATATAGATTATTACATAATTGAAATCAATTAGAACCCGTCTATCATGTGTTATATCCATGGTTTTAAAAAACAGACCGGACCGACCGGTCCAACCGGGAACCGGTCATGAATCCGGTCCGATTATGACAAATAACCGAAAAAAGTTAAAAATCGGAAATACTCGGAAATCGGCCGGTCCAACCGTAAAACCAAAAACCGGTATGGTTGAACCGGTTTTGGAATGTTTGATGATAGATCAAAACACTGTCGTTTTGAACAACAGCAACTACAACAAAAAGAGGAAAAAAAAAGAATATGAAATATAGGTAAAAAGAATTTAGGATCGTGATATGTGTTTTACAAAGAGAGTGTGATCTTCACTATTTCTTGAGGTGGATATCCTTTAGCTTCTTCAACTTCTTTAGCTCACTAATTTTTTATCTTGAGTTTTGCTGCAAAGAGAGAGACTAAGAGTGGCTGTGCAGCACAGAAGAAGCAGTTTTGGCTTTGGAGACTTCAGAGATTGGATCGGACTTAAAGAATAAAAAGGAGAAAATTGAAGTGTAAATTAGGCCATGTTTGTTTCATGTAAGTGATTTTCCGGAAAGGAAAATATTTTTAAGTATTTGGTTGCATTTCAGAAAATGTTGTGAAAGATATTTTCTGGTGTTTGGTTGTATTGTTGAAAATGCTATTTTCCTACAAATTTTTCACACGGCAATTCAACCCACGGCAGCAAACTCCGGCAATCAAAAGCCACAACCACCAAAACACCACCACCACACCACCACAACAACAACAAAAATCAAAATCACACAGAAATCAAAATCACAGAGAGAGAGAGATTGGTGGGTCGAAGATCGGTGGGTCGAAGGCGAGATCGCGCGGAGGCGAGATAGAAGGTGCGATTGGCGCGGTGTGATCGTCGGACTGGAGCTCGCAAGATCGAGCGGCGCGGTGCGATCGTCAGACTGGAGCTCGCGAGATCGAGCGGCGCGGTGCTGCGATTGACGAGACCGGTGCGACTGGTGCATGCAATCGTCGGACTGGAGCTCGGGGTTTGCCGGCGATCGTCGGACTGGACTGGAGCTTAAATTAATAATAAACCAACCTTACTACAACAATGTTATTATCTATTGTTAATTTAATATTTTTTTTCATTAGAGTTAATTTGATATTTAATACATATAACTTCTTATATACTCTTATAAGTTGTAGATTAATTTTCTAAATACAGTACAAGAAAACCAAATTCATATATATATATATATATATATTAAAACTAAATATTATTAGTCATAAATTTATTATTTTTATAAGTGAAAAATTATAAAATAAATATTTATGACGTCACCGGTCGGACCATCGGTTTAACCCCAGTCGGACTAGAAAACCGATAATCAGTCTCTTTTCCGGTTCTTTGACCGTACTGGTTTTTAAAACCACGGTTATATCTATTAGACTAAAGCAACATATATAATATGACTATATTTTTTATCATTAAATTACTTTAGCCTTCATGAGTTCCATTAAACTAAAGCAACCTCTTTATTTTTTTATAAATTTTTTATTATAATTGTTTACACACCATATGTCATTATTCATATGGATCAATTAAGACAACAAATTCATACTACCAATAATATATTTGTAATGTGGTGCATGTATTAAATTTAAGTTTTCTAAGTGATAAATGAAAAAGTAGAAGATGTGTATTACCAAAATATAAACTATTCTTACGACTTTCACATTTGTTGCCTCACATCAATTTTTGAAATATGTGTATCTTCACAGTAGCATTTTAATTTTATTTTCAGGATTATATAGAGTTTTTTTTTTTTTTTTTTTTTTTTTTTTTTTTTTAAGAATTTGTAAATTGTTACATACTAGTTAGAACTATTTAGAACTCATCTATTACAAAGTTCTATTAAACTATATAGTATATAGTGTTCATTTAAAAAAGTCTATTTAAATTATGTATCGTTTTCTTTCAAATAAGTTTTTTTTTTTTATATAAAAATAACTTTTTGTACAGATTATGTTAGATCTTTTTGTACAGATTCTTTTGTTTGACTTTATTTATTAATTGATTCATTGTATATATTTTTCAACAAACCTTTTTCTTATACGCCACAAGTTAGCAACTAATTTTACAATTAATATACCAATATTTTATACTTTTGAATGCCCCCCTTAAGTCACATATTTTGTAATGCCAGAATTCTGTCTTTTTCAATGATTTTAGTAAATTATTGTCGAGGTACAAATTTTCGGGCCCAAATTTCATTAGCCCACTCACTAAAAAATATCCACACAAGCCTATACGCTATTTTAAGTCCACATAAATATTCCCCACATATTACTCAAATATTCTCCATGTTATTGGGCTCTCACAAATATTCCCTATATAAGCCCTATAAATTACCTTGAGCCCTCCCACAAATACTACCCATTATATCCTACATATTATCAAACTTGGGCTTTCCACAAAAATACTTATCACATTACTGCAAAATTGGGCCACAAAATTATACTATCTCCACAAAAAAGCCCAAAATCATTTACCTTGTGGGAAAAATCCAAAAAGCCCAACAAAACTCTCTTATAAAGCCCGTTGCTACATGACACCTCTAGAAGCTCGTTGCTACATGGCACCTCTAAAGCCTGTTGCTACACGGCACTTCTTAAAAGCTCGTTACTACACGGCACCTTTAAAAGTCCGTTGCTACACGGCACCTTTAAAAGCCCGTTGCTACACGACACTTCTAAAGCCTGTTGCTACACGGCACCTCTAAAACCCGCTGCTACACGGCACCTCTAAAGCCTGTTGCTACACTATACCTCTTAAAAGCCCGTTGCTACACGACACCTCTAAAACTCGTTGCTACACGGCACCTCTAAAGCCCGTTGCTACAAGGCAATATTTTTACAAAATCTTACAAAGCCAAATTCTATTTTGGCACCTATTTTATAAAGCCCAAATGCTATTTTGGTACCTATTTTACAAAGCCCAAATATTATTTTTGGCAACTACTCATAAAGCCCAATAATACTTTGGCACCTATTTTACAAAGCCCAATATTTTTTTGGCAATTACATATAAAGCCCAATACTATTTTGGCACATGTTTACAAAGCCCAAATATTATTTTTGGCAACTACTCATGAAGCCCAATAATACTTTGGCACCTATTTGCAAAAGCCCAAATATTATTTTGGCAAAAACAATTACATTATGCTCAAAAGCCCAAAACTATTTCTTGGCAAAACCATATCTTCATATACTAAAGTCCCTAATCCATGGGAAATAAAAATTACTCATCTCTCAAAAATATTTCTTTTACAAAATTTATGGGAACTATGCTTATTTTTTCCATAATCAACTAACTATAAAAGCCTATGTATATCACCCACGACTAAACCATTCATCTTGTAGGGATGGACAAGCCCAAAGAAGCTCAATTACAAGGCCCAGCTGAGCCAGCCCAGCTCACATGAAAATCCTAGCAACTGAAGCTCACGTGAGTTGTCCAGTCAAGTTTCAGTACAACCTGACAGCTGGAGCCCATCACCATCAGTTCCAACTTGACCAGTCAGATCAGAAAAGGACACGTGTCCAGCAGGGGTTAAACCCTTCCTTGCTAAGTTCATTTCCATCAATTCTCATGTGACATAAAGCTGGTATGACATAATATAAAGTTGGGAAAGCTTCAGCCAGCTGTCTTCCCTTTCTTCTCCAACCTATTCGGTCAAGGACTAAGGGCAGCCATAACCAGGCCATGAAAGCTTCTAGAACAACTTGAAATCAGCTCATTATCTTGCCAAAAACGTGCACTTTCTAGTTTATAGATCAAGCACATGAATCCAAATGGGGAAATTTAGGGAAATGTGGTTTGTAGGGCGCCAAAGGGATCTCTAGCAGAGTTCCCAACAAAGGGCTCCAAGGTTGACACCTAGTTTGGGGTGATGCAACCTGCCCTAGGGAGCTCTGATTCTAGCAGCAGCAAAACCAAGATCATTAACCTAATACATGCTTTAATCCCATCAACTGAGGCCAATCAGCATTTAATACCAAGTCAGAATCCCAACTGTTATTACCCAAAACAACAAGAAAATTCTAAAAGCTGAGCTTACCACTCTTGGCCAAAATCCTAAGAACGATTTTCTAAGAATTTTCTGAAGATTGAGGAAGATTTAGTAGAGATTATTTGCTAATTACCCCCTCAAACTCAACTATAAATGGAACTTTCCATTAGCACTTCAATACATACTAAGAGATACACTAATAGAAAAGAGTTCTTCCTTAACTTCTCTGTTTAGCCTTCTCTAAGCTCTGGCAAAGTTCCGAGTCACTGAGTTCTTAGCTTCAAGCTTAGAAACTAAGTTCTCCAACTCCTAGCTCATAAATACTCCTCATATCTCTACCTATAAACACTCATCTATCCCCAGCAGAAAGCTCCAGCAGCTTTACTATACACTTTCACTCACTACTCATATTACTCAAAATGACCTTCACTACTCACTACATATACTATACCCACAAGCATGCCTTGGCATCATAATAATCTTACTGCGCTAGTTGGAATCTCTCTCTCTCCCTTCATCTCACACTAAGTTTCTTCATTATTTGTTATCATGGAACCTATGACATTTGTTTATTCATTTACTATTGAAGGTTATGACGTGACTGTTACTATAGAGTTTTTCCCTTATATTATTGTATTAGAAGACTCTTCTCCAGAGTCCACGGATGATGAGTTTGAAGATGTAGATACTTTTATTAATTTGTGAATATCTAACGACTGGAGGTTTATTCTGCTCTGTTTCATTTTTCCGATATAATACTTTATCGCTGGGATACTTTACTGCTAAAATATTTTACTGCTGGGTTATTTTTTTATTACAATATGCTTTTTATTGTGCTGACGTGTCTGCTGTAGGAAGTGTTTTTGGGCCACCTCATAACCCTTGTCAATCCCATCCTAGGCCCAAGGTATAAAAAGAGGGCAAACTCTTCAAAAACTTCACCGATAGCCTTTGGGCTGTGCTTCAAGCCCATCGTCAAGTTTCGGTTTAGGCCCCCAACTCAACATAAATCTCATTTGTCGGAAGGAAAACTTTTTCGCCCCCGACAATTATATATAGGTCAAATAAACAGGTAATGTTTATAGGGTCTGATTAACGAGTGTCTTTAGAACATTTGTTAATGTACCATTTTAGAAAAAAAATTATATCACTTTTTAAAAAAATATATAAAGCTATCAAAAATTTATTACTTTTTCTGTCATAAAAATTTTAAAAAGAAAAACATTTCATAAACCAATGACTTTAGGGCCACCATTAATTTTTCCCATTTTTATAGTGCGACAGCAATGGGTATATTTGACTCTTTTATACTAAAGAATCTAATTTTGATTCTATGTATAACTAATTAGAAATAGAATTTGAATAATATTTAAAAGATTTTTCATATGCTTCCCCCATATAATTAGGAGTACTAGAGCAAAGTAAGGTTGGATCCATGTACAGTATGTTCGGAATTTTTGGGATTTAATTTTTTTTTTTCTATTGTTTGATAGAATTGTAACTATTGTTGACAAATGGACCTCTAAGTCTCAAACTCTAACATACCAAAATAATAAACCAAAAAAAAAAATATATATATATATATAGTATATATAGAGAGAGAGAGAGAGAGAGAGAGAGAGAGAGAGAGAGAGAATTCAATTGCAAATAATGTACGGCCAAATGCCAGAGACTGTTTTCAAAGACAGTTATCCTATATATTGTCTTTGAAAATTTGTCTTTTTCGTGGAAGAAGCTAAATGAAAAAGTTGTTCTGAAAGCATAATAATTAATATTAATATGCTAGCCCAGGCTGTGTCTTCATATTTATAATTCTCAAAACACTGTATTATTGTAGCCTCGTGGGAAATAGTAAGATGCAGATGCTACTGAAATCTTGTACGTGGTATTAGACTATTAGTTCCACCATGCAGCCATTTCTAGATCATCATTGTGCTCCAATTTTTATTTATTATTTTTCTGCTTCAAGTTTGGCACGTTGAAAGGTCTCCAATTTGCAGATTGGAGGTACTTCCCCAAGCTGTCAAAATCTAGTAAAATGGCCAATAAAATATAGTAGGAAGAGTAATCATTGATTCCATATACTATATTTTTAATAATTTTTTAATATAATTTTCAGTTAACTTAATTGATAAAACTATTTATTATTGAATAAAAAATCTAAGTTTTTATATACTAAAAATTAATTAGTGTCTTAATATTATAAAAATCAATTATTATGGAGCAGATATTATAAATTAAAATTTATTGTATCTATAAAAAAAATTGTTACCAAATTTTTATATGAACTCATCGCTAACAACATTTTATTGTACCTATCATTCACAACTTGTCTTTTAAACATCCGGATGTGAGAAAAGTTGTGTTCCTAGACTTATGAGTATGATAACATAAAAAAAAAAAAAATTATTAACTTTTTCTATGTCATCGTTTTAATATATATTTTAAAATTTGGTTTTTTAGAGTTACAAATAGTGTAAAATTATGTTAGTTTAAACTAATTAAAAATTATTGTCTTTTTGTATAAAATAACCCAACACTAACCATTCTAATTAAATTAGTTTTTCTCTTATCTAAATAAATTGTTGATTAGATAAATTATTTTCTACAAATTCTCTAATTTAAATTTTATTTAATAATTAAATAAATATTTTTCCAAGATTTTTTGTGCATTACACGGATTAAAAACTAGTATAAAAAAAAAAAAACCAATATGTTGTTGGAGTTTTTTTTTTTTTTTTTTTTTTTTTTGAGGAAAAACAATTTTGACTTATGTTGCATTATGCATGCGTTCATATAATGAATAAAAGTTTTTTTTTTTTTTGAGAGAGAGTTTCAACCTATGGCATCCGTTTCTAATGATAGCTCTTTATCATCAGACTAAGACACCAATCAATTTTTGGTGTAGCCGGGGATTGAATCTCAGATTTCTTATACAACCATCAGAGACTTTACCAGTTGAGCTAAATAATGTCTGAGATAATGTAATTATGGAGGGTGCAATTTCATCACTACTCTTTATATATATTTATATATATATATATATTATAATACATACATACATAATTTTAAAGGCATTTGATTCCCGCATTTTCTTGGTGTCACACACATGTAGTCGCCACAAACTAATGGAATATCACATAATAAAAATCTTGTGAATCACCCCGTGCACAAAAAGAACCATGAATATGTTATTTAATTAGTACAAATGAAGGAACCAAAGAAAAAAGAAATAGTGCCAAAGATGAAACAATCAGTGTCCAATAATATATATTCTCTCAACCAAAAATATTATTTTTCTGCTTCAAGTTTGGCACGTTGAAAGGTCTCCAATTTGACTTGCAGATTGGAGGTACTTCCCCAAGCTGTCAAAATCTAGTAAAATGGCCAATAAAATATAGTAGGAAGAGTAATGATTGATTGCATATACTATATTTTCAATAATTTTTTAATATAGTTTTCTGTTAACTTAATTGATAAAATTATATATTGTTTTCAGTGTCCAATAATATACATTCTCTCAACCAAAAATATTATTTTTCTGCTTCAAGTTTGGCACGTTGAAAGGTCTCCAATTTGACTTGCAGATTGGAGGTACTTCCCCAAGCTGTCAAAATCTAGTAAAATGGCCAATGTAATGATTGATTGTATATACTATATTTTCAATAATTTTTTAATATAGTTTTTAGTTAACTTAATTGGTAAAATTATTTATTATTAAAAAAAAACCTAAGTATTCATATACTAAAAAACTAATTAGTGTCTTAATATGTTATAGAAACCAATTATTATGGAGCAGACCTTATAAATTAAAATTTATTGTATCTATAAAAAATAAAAAAATCGTTACCAAATTTTTATATGAACTCATCGCTAACAACATTTTATTGTACCTATCATTCACAACTTGTCTTTTAAGCATCCGGATGTGAGAAAAGTTGTGTTCCTAGACTTATGAGTATAATAACATAAAAAAATTTTATTGACTTTTTCTATGTCATCGTTTTAATATATATTTTAAAATTTGGTTTTTTAGAGTTACAAATAGTGTAAAATTATGTTAGTTTAAACTAATTAAAAATCATTGTCTTTTTGTATAAAATAACCCAACACTAACCATTCTAATTAAATTAGTTTTTCTCGTATCTAAATAAATTATTGATTAGATAAATTATTTTCTACAAATTCTCTAATTTAACTTTTATTTAATAATTAAATAAATATTTTTCCAAGATTTTATTTTTGTGCATTACACGGATTAAAAACCAGTATTAAGAAAACCAATATGTTGTGGGTTTTTTTTTTTCTCTCCTTTATTTTGTCTGAGGAAAAACAATTTTGACTTATGTTGCATCATGCATGCGTTCATATAATGAATTAAAGTTGGTAATAAAGAAGCATTAAAATATTCAAGATTGTCTCCTGCAATATTGAAATAAATAAATAAATAATGTCTGAGATAATGTAATTATGGAGGGTGCAATTTCATCACTCTTTTTATATATATATATATATATATATACATAATTTTAAAGGCATTTGGCCCCAGCATTTTCTTGGTGTCACACACATGTAGTCGCCACAAACTAATGGAATATCACATAATAAAAATCTTGTGAATACCCCGTGCACAAAAAGAACAATGAATATGTTATTTAATTAGTACAAATGAAGGAACCAAAGAAAAAAAAATAGTGCCAAAGATGAAACAATCAGTGTCCAATAATTAATATACATTATTCTCTTAACCAAAAAAAAAAGTCCAATCATATATTTACATGGTTTATAATAAATTGGTATTTATCTCGTGGACATTTCTTTTATCTATTTTTTGGGGGAAGGAAAAAATTCATCACATTAAACCAATAAAATGTTGAACTTTGCCGAAATGAATGGAAGATACAGAATCTTGAGCTTAATACACTGTGTCTTATAGAGAGTAATCTGTGCTGACTTGCATTGCATGCATGCTGGCATTCTTGCAAAGTCCCAAACAAGTTAAGCCTAGTAATAATTATCTCTTGGATCTATATATCATATATCATAGGCATCACTCGTGAGTATACATGCGAACTCTACGATTTCATACAGTTGTGAGGTTCACATGCATGCTATGAGTCTGAAGAGTGAAGACATAGGGCAAAGCTTGGTCCAGTACTTGTTCCCTTACCAGGACAGTTGCAATGATGAGACGTGACCAAAATAAATACGTTTTATCATCGTGATGGATCTAGTATACTGGATGATGGTACACTGAACCCTAATCAAGTTATATATATATACACATGCATAGGATAAGACGTAAAAGTTACCTTTCCAAAAGTCTAACTTACTCCCTCGTGGATCCCTTCACCATAAAATGCCTCCCCTTTAACGAACATTACCCACTTCAAAATTCAAACTAAAAGATTCTTCTTAACGTATATGGGACATTTAAAAAGAAATTTTTATTACTTTTTGTCTTACAAATGTTTTCCTCTCTTCCTTTACCATTTTTCCATAATATTCCATGAAATCACAAATCTTCAGCATGTATTTCTTTTAACTAAACTATTGGATTGGTTTAGGAAATATTTTTAAAAATTTTTTATTAAAAAAGAATAAAATAACTTGTTTTTTTCATACTTTTTTATATTTTCATAAAAATTGTATCAAAATTTTTCTAAAATTGTCCATTAACAAATGTACTAAAAATACTCGTTAAATAGGTTATTTCCTCAAGCTTTTTAGATTTTTTTTTTTTTATCAAAAATTCTAGGACTATAACTTATTTCACACATTTTGCCACAACTCTTCTATGTAGTTGGCTATGAACGGTGAAAAAAAAAAAGTTGTTGGTTTATATAAAAATAACAAACAATCAATCATAGCCTACTACATAAAATAATTGTAGTAAAATGTGTGAAATAGGTTAAAGTTCTCATATTACTTTTTTGTTATTAACTCATACTGTGAACAATAAAAAATACAGAATAAAAAAACGTTCGGGTAATATTTTATATCCACTGAATCCCTCATTGGTGACATTGTAATTGAATCTTCCACAAGCTGTGATAAAGAATAGAAGATTACTTGATCAGATATCTATCATATCACATAGAAAATGATATATCACTGAGGACAACCGAGTGAATTGGCATTATGCATGAAAGTATAAATTAAAATAGAACCACTATGGCTAGTTATGAGCTGTGCTTTGAGTGTCTGGTGGGGTGGATTTAGTAATTATGGCCCTGAGAATAGACATTCCCCTATTGCAAAGGACATTAAGATTTAAGACTGTGGGTTTGGATTTTGAGGGACAGATGTTGAATGAAAGATAAGGACTTTTAAGGAGTTAGGTGCACACACGCTCCTTCTAGACTCAGCCAAGACCATGGGACTTTCCGATGATGTATTGCTCTTAATTCTTTAGGAAAAAAAATTTTTGGTCAGCATTTATAATTTTATACTAGGGATTTGATTTGACAAATAATTTTGCCAAAAAAAAATATTGTAGTTAGTGAGTTGTCTCGTAGCTTTTTGTTGGTCACCCAAACTACCACCCAAAAAAAAAACTTGTCTTGTAATTAATGCAAGAAATTAAAATTTTTGACTTTCTAATTTTATCATAGTAAACCTTAGATTTTATAAGTCATGATAATTTAAATCGATATTTGTAAAAATCCACTAATAGAGTAATTTATTTGGTGAGGAAAGTTTTTACAGCCAATGATACCATTTTTGTTATAGATGGTTGCCTTTTTCTTCGTAATAAAGAGCGAGAAATCTATGAGAGAAAGAGAGCGTAGAATACAATGAGAGAAGTTTTAAATACAAATAAGAAGGAGAGAAAAGTTAAAAAGGATGTAAGAGAGATGAATTGAGATAGATAGAGTATTTGTATTGTCATGACTTATACAATATGAATTTTAAATGATAACATTAAAATGTCAAGGTTTAATTTGTCACAATGAACAAACTTTGGAGATCTTTTATTTATTTATTTATTTATTTTAAGAATTTACTTTCACCCTTTAATGGATGAGATTCCCTTTGTCTTTGTGTCCATTTTTGATGGTTTGCTTTTCTCTTGGTGATTAGTAGAGAGCTAAAAGAAGCAAGACTGTAAAGACCTTTTTCTAACAACTAGTATTGAAAGCTAACCTTTTGAAGGGTTTGCCAATATGGTATGCACTTTGTTACTTTGCTTACATAGTTTATTTTTTTACCATGGATCCCTTGCTTGAAGAAATGAATGATCAAAAGGGGGATTGGATTCTAGAAAACAAAGAATAATGTTTATACTCCACGTCTTTATAAACATTTAGCCATTTAGGCAAGGACGATGTCGAGGAACCAAAACAAACAAACAAACAAAAAACTAATAAATGCATCATGAATGATTACAATTCCCCTCCCAAGCCTAACTTATAATATAAATATAGTATAATTTTGTTGATTTCTTCGATTACTTTTTATGTTATAATTAATAAGCTATTACCTCTTTTATATGTCAAACTTTTTTAGGAAAGCGATAATAGATTAAAAAAAAAAAAAAAAAAAAGTAAAGTTTTAATCAAAGAGAGAGAGAGAGAGAGAGAGAGAGAGAAACAATATATTACCTTTCAAAAGTTCTAAAAAAATGGTAAGAGAATCACAAGTTCCTTACATAATAATTTATTCCCCTTTTATAAAAATTTTGAGTATAAGCAATTATTTAATAAAGAAATAAGATATAAACTTCAAAGTCTAATATTATTTTTAAGTTCCTTCTCAAAAAAAAATTATTATTATTTTTAAGTTAAACCCTAAAGTTTCGGGTACATAAATGTTCAAAATATAATTTTAAAATTATTACAATTCGAGCATGTCATAAGTCTATATTAACCAAAATAAAATAAACTTATGTAATTTGTAATCGGTATTTAGCTAATGAAAATTTGCCGATTTAAAATGTGAATTTCAACTGAAAAATCAATAAATATATTTATTATTTATGCCAAAAATATTTTAATAGATAAATAATGTAATGAATATAATATCTTTTTGTTAGTTATAAGTTGTAATCGTGTAAGTTACCAAGTGACTACGATAGGATCCGAACAGACCCCACCTACTTCACAAGGAGGGGAAATCATGCTAAAGAGAAATAATGCCCTGCGAGAGTCCGCCATCCGAGCACAGGCCTTGATGCTGGGCTCAAGTTACTAGGGAATTATGGGCCCACCCCCTTGATGTGAGATTGGACATGTTGAAACAGTAACCTAGACTCAAAGGGCCATCCAGATCTTGCAAATGACAGAGCCCACACACAGGTGGAATATTCTCATCATTACCAATCCACCAACAAAAGATTATAGAAGAGGAAAAGCTTGTGAGAGAATGGGTTTGAACATTTTTTCTGGGGAGAGAAACATGAGTGAACAGGAGAAAACCATGTTATATTTGGAAAGAGTATCCAACTCAGGATACTTTAAAGGCACCTCAGCCACCTGAGAACCTCCTCGAGCGGCTAGGCTTACAATACATAACCACCTTATTACTACCTCCAATTACCAACTATCAGCCTAACTCTTCTTGGAACCTCTCATTGTGAGCTATACCTGAAGTATTACACAAATTAATTAGGGGTCTAGGCCCAATGATCATCACATAGTCGTGGGTCATACCACCACAATATATATCAAAATCTCTTTTTGTTTTTTTCTGAATTTCATTTTCTAAGTGCTAAGTAGTCCTTGTCATCAAACAACACTTTGAACAACATCATTCTAAATGTACACCAGATTTTGCACCTACAAAGCATGGTGAGTCTCATTATTCTAAAATAATTAACACTTTAGATTCATCTCATTTGGGGGTAAGCAAAACTCATAAAAAATTTGATTAAAGTATGCAATAAATTAATGATATTTAAAGTTCTAAGTAAAATTTTAGTAATATTGTCAGAGGTTGAGTGAAATGTTTTCATAGTATTCTCCATTCATAAACTATTCAATCTTAATCTTTAGGTGCTACCACAATAAAGGTTTAAAAGCAAGAAGAAGGTTATTATCACTTTATAGCCCAAAGGTAAAGGCCACGAAACTTTAATGGACTTAAACAAATAAAAAAAAATAAAAAAATCGTACTCAAAGCTTAAAAAGTCCTCACCTAATCAAAATTAGAGGAAATATGCCTACAATTTCACGTTAGGATATATATATATATATATATATATATATATATATATATATGGTTCAAAACGGGTGTTGGTATGACACGAACATGGTATATGTATTTTTTACAAAAAAGAGGTATATGCACATACGTATATTTGTATGCACACAAATACACGCGCATGGGTATATATAGATGTACTTACATATATACATGTATAAATATTCTTGAAAACAAGGTATTTTATAAACACGAACATGATATATGTATTTTCTACAAAAAACAGAGGGCAGGTACATACATATATACGTATATTCATATGTACACAAATACACGCACATGTGTGTATGTAGATGTACGTATGTATATGTGCATGTATATACCCTCATTTTGTAAAACATGTTTATACCATTTGTTATTTGACCCAGCATGCAGGCTGCCTAGGCCACGGCAACCTAGCATGGGCATGCAGCCAAGGTCACAACATGCCTGCATGCATGCTGCCTTGGCTATGGCAACCCAATGTGGGCATGCAGCCAATGCTATGGCATGCTCACGTGTTCCCTGTCTAAGCCATTTGACCATTTTAGGAAAATTTTGATATCATTTTTATGAAAATTATAAAAAGTTGTGAAAAAATCAGTTATTTTATTTTATTTTTTATTTTTTATAAAATGTTTATAAAAATATTTCTTAAACCAATGCTCTTAAAACATCCGTTAATTTTTCTCATATATTATATACACGTGATAAAATTTTAATATATGGGTCAACTTCATGATAATCGCTCTTATCATCAAAATAAATAAAGAATTATCATCAAGAGCGGACGCTATTGATTGAAATTCACAAGTAGGTAAAATCCACAAAAAGCACAAGAAATCTAAACACTTTACATTTAGTTTATCATACATTAAAGCTAAAAACAAAAATCCTCTAAAAGGTTGTTAAGCCGTACACCCTCCACAAAGTGTCACTTCGTATTAAGTTTTCTTTTTTTTAATCATTTGGTGTAAATAAAAAAAATCCTAAACCACTTTTTTATAAGTAAATAAAATCCTAAACTAGTTTTTTATAAATAAAAAATAAGGGGAATACGAAGTAGATGAGCCCATTAAATATAAGTCCTTAGCCCAAAAACATAAACTATTATGAGTCTATGGATTCATGGAATGGAACTAGTCTAAGTTGACCAAAAGACATTTTAATACGAAGTACACTAAAACGCAGCCTCACTAGCGACCATTCCACCTTGGAAATTCAAAGCAACAACATGTTATAAGAAATTGTATAACTCTCAAGTCTCAACCAAGAACGAAAAATTAGTTGATGAAAACTAGTTAGCAAGGATTGACTGAGCCAGAGATCATGAACATGTCTTTTACAATAAAACTTGAAATTAGCGGATCATTGAAAACCAATGTGGAGACCACAATTTGGTTTTTTTTTTTTTTTTTTTAATAGTTTTGACTAGTATAATTGTACGGGTGTTATAATGGTGTTTTATTGTCATATAATCATACCAATCCAGAGGTTTAAGGTAATCATTTGCTTTGTCCAGCCGCATACTCCCCACAGGACCTAGAGGATACTAAAGGCTGAATTGTCTCTCTCAAAAGCAATATAAGATGGTGACAATATTTTCATGGCTCACCTAGACAATGACCACCCATGATATAGCTATTCTTAATAAAAGATGTTGAAGTTTACAAATGCAAACACTTCTGCATTATAAAAATGTATTTGCAAAACTATTAGTTCTGAAATATTAAATGAATAATGCTAGGAATGCAACTAAATGAAAAATTGTGATTGATTTAACATCTCTTTTATGTAAGCTGACATTACATTTATTATATGGTAATCACAACATGTCACCCGTTAACCTTAACAGCTGCACGATGTACGAGTAGTTGTTGCCTGTAAAACTGAAGTACAAATACTTTACGTAACTGAATAAATAGGGATATAACATGATATATTTTCACATGCAACCCTACATTTAAGTATAAACAATGCAGTGAAATAATATTTTACTGTACAATCAAGTGAAATCAAATTATTAAGAAGCAGAAATCTTTTAGATGTGGACAATATCAATTAATTAGTTCTTTACCCATCCTTCCATGGCTGTGCCACATGAAAGGTAGCTAGGTTGAACATCATTCCTCAACCCTAAGTCAAGGGTTCATTAGAAGGGCACAAGGCGCAGACAAGTTGTACCTAAAAAATATTAGTTAACTTGTTGCAGGTTAAGCAGAAAATAAAAAATAAAAACCCAAAAATAAAAACCTAGAACATAACAGTACTGTTGATCATCAGCAACCCAAACTTTCTGCTACTATTCAAAAACAAAAGCAGCATTCTCATTCTAAAAGTTTCTTCCCACAAAAATTAGTTAGTTTTGGACCTCAAAATGGCCAAGTTTCATGTGAGGGTGATATTGCAAGAGTAATGTGTTCCACTCAGAAAATATGTGTAGCACATCAGGTTCAACATAACTGGTTTCAGAGACCTAGGTCCTTGACAAGAAGCTCATGTATTAAGTCATTTCAAGTTGTATATGGTCTAGTGCACTAGAAAAGTTAACATGAACATAACCAACCAACAAATTATAGAATAAATATAGCATGTGATGCTGGTTGCATGATTGGTTCCCTGATTTGAAGGAAGAAAAAAGTAAAATAAGCATAGTAAAGTTGGCTCCTTAATTAAAATGTCCCTCTTTGTTTTTCTAGTCATTTTGCTGATTTTATTCTCTCTCTTCAGCATTTGACAATGAGATTCTTCTCTAATTACAGGGAAAAAAAAAGAGAAGGACAGAAGAGAAAACCAAATTGATATTGGTGCCATCAACTTCTAAAGAATTAAAATCCCCAGAGTAATAAATTTTTTATTTCGGTTCACACAAGATCTAAAGACATGTGAAACGTTTTCATACCAACTAAGCAAAAAATCTAGCACAAATAATATGTCTCAACTAAAAATGAGTGAGTCAACCAAAGCTCAGGTCTTGCCTTGGCCATTTGACAGGTAGAAGTAACCAATATTCCCAATTGGTGCAAAAGGGGGGGAGCAGGAGGTGTCAAAATTCATTGGGAAGAATAGTAGATAGTACAAGAACAAGGAGTGAGAATGACAAATTTATGAAATATTGGAATTTTCTGTTTCCCTAAATATACCGACGAATATCTTTTAGGATATTTCTGAACAGTCCCTAGCATTTGGAATTTTTGATGACCTCCTACAGAATCTAAATTTTCTACAATATTTGCCCTTAGTACAATGTTGAAATAACACTTTTTACATTGAGCTATAAGTTACAGCTTCTGCATACTTCACTATTTCACCCTAGGGTCATATGCAATGTCCCTCTAAACTATAAATTTGAGCAGCCAAGCCCCTTAATTATATGATGATTAATTGCAAGTTTGCAACATTCCCCACTGTCAATATCACATAAAAAATAAAAGAAAATAAGCACATCATCATGTGATAAATATAACACAAATTGGAGAAACTTTAACAGTGGTGAGAAATTGCAATTGATCCCTTTGTTTAAGGGGGTGATTATTTAATTTAAATTTTTAGGGTACATTACAACTGATATCATATTTTAGGATGGGAAGATGCACTTTACCATAATTTCTTTACCCTACAGACTTTCAGGTTAAAAGGGGTTTAACAAGTACTCTCATGCAAGCTCCAGAGGTCAATGATGTATTTGAATATAATTCAAATTATGAGAGGATGTATTTAGAGATAAAGAAAATTTTGGGGCAAATTTTCAAATAGCCCAAAAAGAAATTCTCTACTTCATATAAAAGCCACGTGAATGTGGCACCACTTAATTTGTATCTGATTCTGCCATTGATACCAATCCAATTTCTTTCTGCTCTCCTGTAGTCCTCTAATGGACGCAGCGGCAGTCACAAGGATCAAAACAGTAAATCTTCTTGCATCTTATACCGCAGGCAGAAAGATGAACACAACAAATCTAATCCAACCATCATGGCCTTCTACCCAACCACAAACACTTGCTTTCTATGCCTCTGGCACATCTTCATGTGGCAACTTTCCCGGCCACCAAAGATGTCCATGTCCTAAGTCTAAAAATAGCATCTTCTCTTTCACTAGGTGCTCCACAAAACCAGGCATTGACAGCAATAATGCGACAAATAAGAATCCTGCCATTGAACGGGATCCGAGTTCAAAATCTCAACATTTGGCATCTCCCCTGCCAAATCAAGCACTAACATCATCTTGTTCAAGAGGTCTGGTGCTTGACTTGGGTCCCAAAAACAGCTGGGATAGTGCCGAAATTGGCTCACCAGTTGTGAAAAGATACATAGGAGACAATGAGGAAAGGTGGTATATGTGGTACCATGGAAGGTCTGATATTAACAACAACACTTCCGAATCCATCGGGTTAGCAGTTTCGAGCAATGGAATTCATTGGGCTAGAGAAGAACATGTTAGATCATCTGGGGATGCTGGTTTGGTGATGAATTGCAGCAAGAATTGGTGGGCTTTTGACACAGATAGTATCAGGCCTTCTGAGATGGTTATTATGTCCAGTCCTATGTACAGTGCTGTTTACTGGCTTTATTACACAGGATATAGTTCTGAAGAAGTTAACTTATCAGGAGTTCCAAACATTTTACAAAACCCAGAAAGAGTCCATGGCGGAGACAAGAAAGATGAAAATCATAAAATTGGCAAAATTTTCAAGTCTCTGCCAGGGCTGGCATGCAGTCAAGATGGAAGGCACTGGGCTAGAATTGAAGGGGACCACCACAGTGGAGCCTTGTTAGATGTGGGATCAGACAAGGAGTGGGATTCTTTGTTTATTGCCGCACCTCACGTTGTAGTGCACAGCAACGATGACCTCAGGATGTATTATCATTCATATGATGTGGAAAATGGACAGTTTGCTCTTGGAGTTGCAAGATCAAGAGATGGGATCAGATGGGTGAAACTGGGGAAGATCCTTGGAGGTGGATCAAAAGGTTCTTTTGATGAAATTGGGGTCAAGAATGCGTGTGTGGTGAGAAACAGCAAAGAAGGAAACTATTTGATGGCATATGAGGGCGTTTCAGCAGATGGGATGAGGTGTATTGGGCTTGCAGTATCTCCAGATGGGCTAAAGAATTGGACAAGGCTTCAAGAAGACCCTGTTCTTAAGCCTTCAGAAGATGATGGATGGGATAATAAAGGAGTGGGGTCCCCATGTCTAATTCAGATGGAGGGAAATGTAGATAAATGGAGATTGTATTATGTAGGTGTTGGGTGTGGAGGAAGGAATGGAATTGGATTGGCAGTTTCGGAAGGCAGTAACATAGGAAAGTTTAGAAGATGGGCAGATTTCACTTGTAAGATAAATGTATAGAGCATTATTACCATGTTAACATATATCAATAATTGTTTAATCAAACTCTTGTTCATTCTAAGACCATAACAAAAAAGTTTAGTGTGTGAAATGTAACAAAAACTTACTATACCATCCCATCAGCTACACTCTACTTCCATTTGTTCTGAAAACTTTAGAAACACTACTTCCATTAATGGAACAAAGCACCAGTAGTTGCTAAGGAAAGCATAGAATAGGATAACTGCAGCAACACCCAAAATTCTTCTGAAGCTCAGAGTTCTGCCAGATTTAAAGTCCAAGTCTCCTAAAATGATTCTAGTTATCAATCAGCTCTAAAGGCTCCAAAATTACCAATGTGCCTTCATAGAGCACTAACGTTTTAACGGTGCCAATAGCACCACCTTACTCTTAAACTCAACAAAGTCTTCTATCACAACTATTTGAAGTCTACCAATCAAATCAATAATTGGCAACCAACTCCATCTAGGGCCAATTCTACTGCTACCTATAGGCCATCATATTTATCTCATTTGATTCAATCCTTTTCCCTTTCCCATATATCAACCTAAAGTTGAATTAAACTGCTCCTCTTTCATGTAGACTTGACCAACCATTTCAAACTTCATAAAACTACAAAACAGTTCACAAAATGTGGAATAAAATTAGTGTTGGGTGGACCATAATTCGGCTCCCTACGACCACTCTATAAACAGAATCATGGAACGCAATGTCAGATGCCATAAAAGACTTTTGAGTGTATCTCCCTTATCACCAATTGATTTTGAGGCAAAGTCGCACATGTCACAGTTCGACAAGTGGTATCAAAGCCAAGGTCATAGGTTTAAGTCACAACTCCAAATCCTTGAACTCTTCTATCTGTGGACTCTGTCAAACATGAACACCCCGCTCACGACTTCAAGAACCCTCTTGAAGATCACTCCAGCAACTTGTTTGTGTATTGAATGCAGCTACTTCAACTAGATCTTCAAAATTCTTACTAGAGCTCCGGTTGATGCTTTGAGAGAGCTTGAAAATCTCCAACTTGTGTGTACAATATACAGCTCGAAAATCCTCAAATAACATGCCCTAGGTCTCCTTAATGTCTTGGCTTTAAATCCACAAAACCCTAGATGCACAACAGTTGATTGAGTTAAAACAGGATTTTGTCAACACAATTCTCAATAGGTTGAGATACAAGCTCGATAGGTCAAGTTAAGTGATTCTCAACCAATTAGCTTGGTGTTGAGCAGGTATCAAAATTCCAAAAATTTCACGTCTTCTTGAGCAGAAACGTGGCCATGTCTTGGTCTTGAAAAAGGACTTCAAACACTCTCAAGACAATCCTAAAAGGTTACATTTGTTCACTGTTTGCTAACCTAAGACTTTGGACTCAACTTGTACTTGTAATAAAAGAGTAGCTAAGAAGTACTTAGAGAATCTAAAGGATTTGAGCATTTGACGAAGGAGATTAGGAGGTGGAATGAGGAAATCCAAGCAACAATTAGAATAAAAGAGTGAGAGCTATAAACATCTACTTAGATATAGAGACAATGTCACTGATGAAAATTAGGACATGGCTATGAGGGAAGGAAAAAAAGGAAATCCAAGAGGTTAGATTTAAGGCTTATGGTTAATTATATAGTAAGTTTGGGATGATGGATGGAAAAAAGAAATTTTATATACTTTCTAAGACAAGTTTTTAATGGAGGCTATAGAGGTAGGGGTGTGCATCCAACCCACTAACTAGAAGAAACTAACCCAACCCACTCTGACGCCTTGGGTTGGTTTTCGTGGGTTGGGATAGGTTGGAACTTTTATTTTGAGTATTGGGTTAGGTTGGGTTCAAGTTGATAGTTTTTATAGCCCATCTAACCCAATCTAACCCACCTATAGATAAGTTTATTTTATTACCCTATTTTATTTTATTTTTAGTTTAATTTATTTTGGTATTTTAAGAATTATTTTTTATGAATTTAGAAATTTACGATATAATTTAGGCACATTATGTAAATAGTAATCATTTATTAAAACACATGAAACATGTAAGCGACCCACCAACATGACCCACATGAGCTAGGTTGGGTTGGTTTCTACACATGTGATGAGTTAGGTTAGGTTGGGAATTTCTCAACCCGGGTTAGGTTGGGAATTTCTCAACTTGTCATTGAAAAAACTTTCCAACCTGATTGTGCACACCCCTACGTATAGGAAATTAGAGTGATGGAAGAATTATTTAGAAAAAATATTTTATTAAATGCCATACAAGAAATTAGAATGAGTAATCCAATTATGGATAGAAACTACAGTTTTGTTAGAACAATTGGTCATAGAACAATTAGATGACCAAGGTAAAGGACACATTGAGGAGGATGAAAACAACAAAAGTTGTGGAACCTAATGCAATCCTTATTTAATTTTAGAAGTGCTTGAGTGATGTGGGTGTAAGATGGTTGACAAACCTTTTCAATAAGATTTTAAGTGTTAACAAAATGCAGGGTGAAGGAAAAGCACTTTAATAACTTTACACAAGAACAAATGAGAGATTCAAAACTATACAAATTACCTTGGAATTAAGTATATGAGTCACACTATGAAACTTTGGGAGAGGTGACTAAATATAGGTTAAGACATGAAACAACTAAATCAAAGAATCAATTTGGATTTATGCCAGGATGGTCTACCATGGAAAGCTATTTTGTTATTGAAAATGACTAATGAAAAAATATTGAGAAACCTATAAAGATCTTCATATGTTTCCTATTAACTAAGAGAGAATATGAAGGGTAAATAGAAAGGTTATGTGATGATTTTAAAATAGAAATGAGTTCTTCTAAAGTATATTAAAGTGATTAAGGATAATATTGGAGCTATAAATAGTGTAAGAAAAGGTGGGCATCACAAGTAAGTTTCCAATCACAAATAGCTTTGTATTATGGATTAGATGAAGTCCATATTTATAGCATTAGTTATGCAAAAGCTTACTAGATCAATTCAAGATGAAATCTATTAATGTATGCCTTTTGCAGATTATGTAGATGTAATGAATGGATGCTTTAGACTAAGTAGAAGTTAAATATAGTACATGGAGTGCAAACTTAATAAAAGGAGAAATAAAGATGAAGGGGTTGTAAAACTTGATGATCAAGAAGTACCAAAAGATCATTGCTTTCGAAATCTTGGATCAATAATCCATAAGAATGGAAAGATAAAAAAGTATATGAATCATAGGATAAGAGCATGGTTAATGAAGTAGAAAAGTGCATTAGGAGTATTGCGTGACAGTAAAAATGCCTATTAAGAAATGAGAATTTTTTGTCTTCATAACTAACCCTAAAAAATATTGTCAAATGGAGCTAGCAAAATATTTTAATATGTACTCAATTTAATTGCTTAAAAATCACAGAAAATGGTTCCTTAAGCACAGTAGAAATCCTATTTGGATGTTATTCCCCTATGGCCAAGGAGTCACTAACAACCTAAGTATATTTTTCACCCATCATTTTGTCATAATTTAGACATTTGGGAAAAGAATCCTTTGATGTAGGACATTTTACATAAATACACTTTAACATAACACTAAGGTACACAAACAGTACACATCCAGTTGCTCTCTGTTTGTCACCCATCATTTTTCTTTTTCTTTTGGTAAGTTTCTACACACACATGATGACATAAACGTATACTGTCTTCCCCAGCTTTCTTGCTTGTATTGACAAATAACTTATGCAAATTAGCACCACCTTGATGGGAAGAAATTCAATTGAATTGATACGTTCAGAAGCATGCTTTGTATAGGCAAAACTGAAAAAAGGGTTATGTAGTCCTAGGCCAAGCCTATCACCTCACTCCTAACCCTATAAAATGGATACAAGAACACAAAATGTAGATGCTTTGAGCTCTTCCAGATATTACCACCCCACAAGGTTACTAATGATTGAGGTCCTTTCATGTCACACTAAATTCTTGAAGAGAAATCTGCACTTTATGTAGAGAAGATGGTGGGCTCGAGAGCAAAACATTGTAGTGCATATATCACAGGACATAGTAGCCTATTAATAGTTCTCTCCTTTATTAAGATGGAGTTTATTTTCAAAAAAGGGAACATAATATTACAAACTTTAGAAATCTTTCTATGGTGTATTCTTTGAGGCCTTCCTTACTATTTGATTGAATTTCTATGCTCATAGAATGGCTAGGGGCTAGGGCTAAGAAAGCCTAACTAAAAGCAAAGAGAAAGTCATTAGTAACCATAGCCTTCTTGAATATCAAAGTAATGGGAGATCATACAAGGAAAAATACCACTTCAATTGGAGCAAAAAAGTGGAAACTACATTTATGCACCCTTGACCTCACTAAAAAGTGCTCTGAAACAAAAAAATATCAGCATTATTCATTTCAATAAGGAGCCCTAAACCTCAAATTCTTTCAACTTCTTTTTAACAATTGTACCTTATATTGACAAGATTGTCATGAGAAACTGTATTTTAAATAAATTCCAGTGATTCTTAATTCCATCATTCAGAAGGCCATTAAAGGAATCTCTAAACATTACTCATTAACTCATTCCTATAAGTTGTTAAACTTATCTTATTAATTCACACTTCCATTACTCATTTGCTAAAAGCACATATATGATTTTTTTTTTTTCTTTCCATAAATTCCTCAAGAAGTAGAGGTTGGTTAACAAGTTAGTTAAATAAAACTTTTAAAAATTGGATTTTCCTATTTTGGGTAATTAGTGAATGTTCACAAAAGGCAAAACTTCTTTTGGACAAGTTCTAGCTGATTCAAGAACTGAAACATGCAACAACAACAACTAAGCCTTATACAATTGTGGGTCACATAAAACTACTGAACCATATACAATATAAATTCTGGGTCACATAAAACTTAAAAAAAAAAATTCAAGAGTCCCACAAAAGGCCTTTTTGAATTCTTTCAATAAAACAAGTGTGTTAGTGTTACCATTCACAATAATTTTTACTTTCTGTTCTTGTTGTTGACTTACACATACACATTCAAACAAGCACATAATCCTTGAAAATACTAATATAGAATTCTTAATAGTGTAACTCCAATTTGACAACCCCAAATGTGTAAAACTGCTCAAACATACATGATTTTAACTTTTAATATTCTCTTATCCAAACTTCACATCCAGCTCAAAATGAATAAAAAAGAACATGAACCCAGAAAAACTAATCGCATAAATAAACAAAAAGCAATGAAAGATTATAAATTTAAATCAGAACAGAGGCTACCATTGCGAGAAGAATGTTTGTTGCAGAATCAGGAGCTCCAAACTTGATTGCAGAATCAGAAGCTACCTACTCGAAGTGGCTAAAGGCTATGGCTTTATCTTTGTCTTGCTGTTGATTTGTCTTTTTGTTAATTAGTAGAGATGTCGGAGTAATCAATTTCCCATGTTTTTGCAATTAAATAAGATAAGATAGCACTTGTAAAAGTTTTTTGAGAAAGATAGCACTTGTAAAAGTAGTGGAGTAGTTGTTAATTTTTTTTTTTCTTTTAAAATATGAGAAAAAGTTAACAGGGTGTTTTAATTTTTATTATAAAATTTTTACAGCAAAGAAAAAAAAAATTTCATTCTCTATATTTCTCATGAATGTAATATTAAAAATTTCTTAAAATAGTCTATTAATAAATGCTCATTAATAAGACCCTTAATTTATTCGAATCATCAAAGTTTTTTGAGAAAGATAGCACTTGTAAAAGTAGTGGAGTAGTTGTTAAATTTTTTTTTTCTTTTAAAATATGAGAAAAAGTTAACAGGGTGTTTTAATTTTTATTATAAAATTTTTACAGCAAAGAAAAAAAAAATTTTCATTCTCTATATTTCTCATGAATGTAGTATTAAAAATTTCTTAAAATAGTCTATTAATAAATGCTCGCTAATAGGACCCTTAATTTATTCAAATCATCATCCTAAAAACATAAAAAGATACCTGTTAAACTATAAAACTCTCATTAGGGGTGCCTTCTTCTAGAGTAACATGTTAATAAATATGAAAAATGTTTTGTCCTGTGTTGTACTTATTGTTTTTTGTTTTTTGGTACCCAAAAAAAAATGAAAATTAAATTCATAGTTAATTACAAAGGCATTAGAAGGACTAATGGCCTATATAGTGCTTGCCCTTGTCTAAATACAACAAATAATTCATTAAAGGGGGTTTAAAAGCGAAATAAAGATTTTCAACGAACAAAAACCATGTGTGCTTGCATACATTGGTTGGCTTTCTCTAAAATAATGTTAACTTTATGTTCATTTAAAAAATAATATTGAAAATTTTATTGTGTTAGTACAAAGGAAAGCAAAAGTTAAAATGAGAAGAAAACTAATTCTTGTTTCTAAAATTTTGGCCTATTTGAACCAATCCTCATTAGGGTACTAGTCATGGCTATCTTACTTCCTCACAAGGAATCAATGCTAAGGGGTCTCAGTAGTTTGAGTTCAATAAGGTAGATTAAGCGATAACTTAACATCATGTTCACCAAAAAATACTAGTGATTTCAAATGATAAAAGATAATAATTCTTATTTTCAAAGTAGCATTGTGTTTGCCAAGAATCTTATAGTTACACTGATAAATTTTGGTATTTTCAAGAGATATTTTTAGGATTCAAATTTTTCCTCCCCATTATAACTATTGAATATTAAAATAATATCTTTCATGTGAAAGTTGTAACTCAAGACCTATCTCATATAAAAACTCTAAGAACTACCTTATAGGACTGCACTTTGGGCCATTTGAGACTTTTGCCCAAGATTTTAGTGGCATTGAGTCCAACCAATCTAAGCCCATGAAAACGAAGCAATAAAGGTTCCTTATAAGCCGACATTGATTTCTTGGACATTGGCCTATACGTAATGGTGAAAAAGCACCTAAATGGGCCTTAACTGGACTCAAACACAGATTAAGCAAGTTGAGTCAAAAACTTGCATAGTACAAGCCCAGCTCTGAGAAAAATTTTCAAGCTACCATCTTCTAGATACAAACTCATGTAAAAAAAAAAAAAAAAATTACTATTATTTCACTCATTTTTCACATATATTTTTTATATTATAAAATGTTAAAATTATTAACAATTGTACTATAACAGATTACAAACTTATTTGACAATGAATGTAATTAATATCACATCAACACCATAATAAATAAATTAATTACATTTTCTTAATGTTTTAAAGGTTAACACATCAATTTATATTAACTATTTAATAAAAATGGTATAACCATAACACTTTTTTTAAAAAGAAAAGTGTTTACAAGACCGAACATATTAAATTTGATTTAACTCAATGTTGAGACAATGTCCTCTTTTGTAGTACATACTGAGAAAAAGAAAAGTCCATGAAGGGATTTTATGACAAGAGACAAGATGATATCATAATGTGATCCTTACATATTTTTTCACTTTTCAAACAAATTTAAAAAGAGAAGTATTACGAGTGAATTTATGAGGCAAGACACGGCAATATTGATGAGACATTTTACATGCTTTTATTTTTATTTTTTAAAACAGAGAATAACACAGTGAATTAATTAAGGATGCAATATTTATCCAATAATAGATAAGAATGGATTCACATCCCGTACAATCCCAGCCATCCATTTAATCTAATGGCTCCTTTTTTTGACACCTCATCAGGACACGCTGGCAATCTGTGTGCCCACTTAAGATTTCATTTCAGCTTCCCATTTTTCAATTTCACTAAGGGTACGTTTGGTACACTGAATGTAGATTACATTAGGAATAGTAATCTTTATTACTAGGAATAGAAGACATTGTAATGTAATAACTATTATTATTCATAAGTTTGGTTGTTACATATAGAAAGCTTGTAAAAGATGATGTATAAGGAAACTTTATATTTTTGGAAATATATTAATTCTAAAACCTATTATATATACTAAGGAATAACTATTACACCCATTTTAAAGAGGAATAGCTATTCTTCAATTTAAAGAATAGTCATTCCAATGTAATAACTAATCCATGTAATAAAGATGCAACCAAATGACCGAATTGCTATTACACGTGAATAACTATTCCATTACAGAAGTTATTACAGCATATCAAACGTAGCCTAAGGGTTGGGGTTTGTAGAGAATCGGGTGTTTAAGTGAGAATTTGATGTCTTTCGTTCCCTGTTTTCAAAAAAGCTTGAGAAAATAAGGGTGTTTTCTAAAAAATTTCTTGTGCTTATCGCCCAGCTTGTCTGAAGTGTGCCGCTACCGATTTATCGCGTTCTCTCTCCGCCCATCACCGCTGGTAAGTCCTCCTCTCCTCCCATCAACCGATCAAATTGTTGTGTGTTTATAGTTTTTGCTCTATTGGGCATATATTGGATGTGTTTGGCATTTTTTCAATTTGGGTGAGAAAATGATTTCAGATTTGTACGATTACCTTTGTGCTATGGAGTTTTAACTTGTGAATAGTTTGGTTGGGTCTTGTGTGCATTTGGCCTTCTGAGTTTCATATATTTATATATATACTTTATTCAAATGGTGGGTTTATGTTCATTTGTGAAAGGTGTTTTAATTTAGTTAAGGTTTTTCAGGTTTGATCTATGGAGGGATATGAGATTGAGAGAGAAAGAAAGAGAGTTTGGTCGAAGGAGAGAAGAAGCCACCATCGGAGGTGGTGGTTGTGATGAGCCAGCCTTGCCGATTTGGGCTTGTTTCAAAGAGAGACCACTACTCGGTAAAAGGGTTTTCTTTTATCTCTATTTTTTTTAATAAACTCTGTTTGGTTGAAGGAAGGAAAGTAAATAATGGCGTCACAATTTTGTTGATTGATTTATTGGGGCTGAATTTAATTCTGTTTTCTCTTTTTTTGGTTTTTAGCTTAGGAATTGAAATCAATTCTTATATTTCTTGCTTTTTTGTCAATTGTTTAAAAATGCTTGAATCCTTGTAATTTGTATTCAATGGGCTTATTATTACGTTCCTAATGATGAAAGTTTGAACATTTATGAGCTATTTAACCAAAGCATGAATGTTCAATACACTGAAAGGCTTTCACAGAAAAATTTTGACAGCACATTTTCATTTGGAGTTAATTACATAAAATTGAATTTAAAGACTTCTTGTAGATGTGTTGTTAAAAAGGCATGCTTTTATTCTTCTTCTTTGGTCTGCAATTTGTTGTGTGGTCAGTTAAAGTTATAAATTGCAATAAAATAGAGTAATTTGGTCATAATATTTGGGTTCTCTCTATCATGATGTTAACGAGGAGCGTGATTTTAAGAGCATGTCTGAATTGGTTCTTCTTTGGTTGTGTGCACTGATGTTGAAATTATGGTAGGCTGTGTAAACTGTTTTCATTGTTAATCTACCAGTTTTATTTGTACAATGGGGTTAAGAAGAGTAAATCATTGATGGATGGGAAATAAATAATGACTCTTGCTCTGTATTGTGCAGTTGGCATCAATGCAGTATTCATGCAGACATACATTGGAAAAATTTCATGCCCATACATCTGTGGGAAGCAATTGGATCATGGGGTGCTTCTAGTGGGGTATGGTTCTGCTGGTTATGCTCCTATCCGGTTCAAGGAAAAGCCATTCTGGATCTTAAAGAACTCTTGGGGAGAAAACTGGGGAGAGAATGGATATTACAAGATTTGTAGGGGTCGTAACGTATGCAGAGTGGGGTTTTGTTCATGACTCATCTATTTTAGTTGGGATCATAATCGAGATGTAGCTATTTTGGCTTTCTTGAAACACTGAAATCACATATTTATATTGTGAAGCTAATTTAGCTAAGCTATAAAGCCTTTTTGTTTTGGGTTTTGTTCATTTGGTTGTGGATAAAAATTTCAATGAATTTTTGTTGTTTATATCAAGTGAATCTGGTGGCCCTACTATAAGCATAAATGGTTTTTTTCCTTTTGTTATTACTAGATGGTATGAGAACCATAATTATTAGCTTGTCTTTGAGATGAAATTATTAGCTTTTTATGCGCTCGTTGTGCCTTGTATATAAGCATGTTTTAACATCTGATGTTTCTCCAAAAAAAATTAAAAAAAAGTCTTTGCATTGTTATTTTATTAATTTCATGTGTCATCAAAGTTTTAATAAACAATTGAAATTTTGACTTAAGGATCAAAAACTCGCATGTTTCCACAAAAGGACAGTCTTTTGATGCATAACTTTCATTATCAATGGCCAAATTTATATAATTTTCATAAGGATATTTTCTCTTCAACAAAAGCCATATGACATAGCTGACCCACTATTAGCAACCTTACGGAAAGTTGAAAACTAGACTATATAACCATTGCATTCAAAAAATGAACAATAGTTTAATACATGCCATTGCATTTAAAAATATTAATTACTTGTATATATAATTAATGTCTAATTAGAAGTTACTCAAACATGCACTTGTACAATCTAACATGTTTAACATGTTTGAGTAGTTTCTTTAGTTACAAAAAATTTACTATATGTGCAATCAGTTATCTAAGTTGTCAGATACGCTGTTCAAAAAATTGTCCAAAAAATATTGTCCACTGTGCAATATACTCTCAGACAACTTGCCAAAAAATGTTGGCCATGTCCACTGTGCAATATACTCTCAAATAACTTGCTAAAAATGTTGTCCAAGCCATGTCCACTGTAATATATTATTAGACAAACTGCCAAAAAATGTTGTCCTTCATACTACAAAATCAATATTAGCCTGAAAAAATGTCAACAAAATCAAGTTACATTTTGAACTTAAACAAACATGAGAAAATTTGACTATTATTGAACTTACCATTTATTAGTTTTTTACATACCAAAAAAGCGTTGTGTTTGCAGGCAAGCATTTGTATTTTCAACACATAGAGTTAGTCCATAATTGAACCCAACTTCATTTCCTTGTGTATATATATAAACAAATAAGTTTATTCATTTGGTGAGTAGAGAGGATATAAACACATGGATTTATTTTTTACTTGACCAATATTCATTTGGTGAGTAAGAATTAAAACTAAATATTTTAAATTTGAGGGACCAAAACCAAACTTGCCTCGACCAAAAATATAATAAGTCACTCACCAAATTGTTACAGGTGAAACTCACACAAAAGGCCAGTCAGGAATGACCTTTTAATAAAGTCACTCACCACAGGCCAAGCCAAAACCCAAATCACCCATTGCCAGGTATGCATAGCCAAGAGACGATTAATAGCCAACCACACCCAAATCATCCATCACTATCAACCATCAAAGAGCCAACCCAAATCACTAGTCAACAAGACAAAACACAGCCAAGCCATAACAATATCCCAACCCATCAACTACCTGACTGGCAGCCAAGACCTACTTAAATCTTACGCATAAAGCCACTTCAACAGAAACTTCGTAATACAAATCAATCAGAAAAACAGACTTCAAATCCACCAATTCAAAAGTTTCTAGATAGTCACTTAAAACATGAATGTACATCACACAAATCTAACAAGTTCATGAAAAAAAAATAATAAAAAAAAAGAAGAAAGGAAGATTGGCAGAGCTCAACTGTTAAAGTGTATCATACCTATACAAAGACAAACTTTCAATTATCAAAATTTTATCTCTAAAAAAAAATTATCAAAATTCTCTATCCCTATGACAATAAATTTTTATCACTAAATTCTAACTGCAAACTTGAAAGGCAAAGATTAAAACACTACAGTTTAAATACAATGAGGACCTAAAAGCATAGAATTCAAGCAATGTAACAATAAAATAGGGATTTTATACATCTGGGTTTTATCCATACGAGCTTTAGCAAGCCAATTTATTGATTCAATCATCTTCTTTGGTTTATTCCTTATTGTCCATTTTGTTCTTGTAATTCCTATCATTTTATGAAAACACTTTTTTTATGAATATTATTCTGTATAAGGAACCTGAAACAATACAACGAATCCAATGCAAACAAGAATGAACATTTACGTCTCTCTTTTCTTTTGTTGTTTAGTTTTCTTGAAGCAAAAATTGAATTTTTAGCATAAAACCCAAATGGCCAACCACTACTGATACTCTATTTTGTTAGGTAGGACAAAGAAAATGAAAATAGAGTAATTTTTATTTTATCATATGGGATACTTCAAAAATTAACGATTCCACTTAATTAGACTCCAAAAAACTTCATTGCCTATTTGAAATTCTTCTTCACTACTATTAAATTATCTTATACATAATGACTCTAAAAAAATATATATTATACATAACAAACACGCACACAAATATATAGGAAGTGAAAGAGGGAAAAGGGGTACCAGAAAGAGGAGGACAAAGGGGATTTTGGGGAAAGTGGCTTCATTGCTTCAGAGAGACCTTCACTCAGGGCCGGCCCAAGGCCTAGGCAAGTTAGGCCTAGGCCTAAGGCTCCACCAAAAAACAAAATTCCCCTTAGGAAAAAGGCCCCACTTTCAATAGTTAAAGGCCCAAATTTTTACAAAATTACATATATATTTTAAAGGTTGTGCATTTTTTTATTAGTAATGTTAAGAATATTACAAATTTTACTTTTGGCTTACAAATTACAATGTTATTAATCACAAAAAAATGATTTAAATATTCAATAGTTAAATTGATGAAGTTCATAAATGAGAATCAATGTCACATTATATTTTGAACATTTTATAGTGCTTTTAGCACAATTTTCCTTTTCATTTCTATTAAGACTCTCAAAGTATGAGACCAATAGAACCCTAACCCAATTGAAACCCTAAAATGTTTCAAAAAAATGTTGCAAATGTGTTACATCATCAATTATAGATTAATCTCCCTAATAGTTTGAGACTTTAATTTTTGTAAATTGATATCCTACAAAGTCACACACCAAATAATATCTATCTCTCGCTCTCTCTTAAAAAAAGATATAAAATTAAAAATTAGATTACAACTTTACTTAACTATACATCGTCATATATCCAAAATAAAGTATCTTTTTTAATCGTAATATATTTTTATTTATTTTCATTAATATTTATGGTTCAAGTTCAACTATGATATTCAATTCTCAATATGAAATTAACATTAGTTTAGTTGGTATTGTTCATCAAATTATGTATTTAATGTATCAAATTAACCTTTATTTAATAAGTATTAAATAATTTTGTTTAATTAATATTTATATTAAAGGCCCAGTATAAATTTTTCGCTTTAGGCCCCAAATTATGTTGGGCCGCCCCTGCCTTCACTTTATGAGAGTTGGGACTTGGGACAGCTTCACACACGAGAAAGAGGGAGGAAGTTCTTTTATTGAAGAGCGAGATGGGTCTTCTTCGTTGGCGTCGGAATCAGACGAGCTTGAAGCTTTGCCAGAGCTTTGGAAGAAGAGTAACTCTACTGGGTTCTCGAAGCTATGGAGGTTCAGAGAATTCGTTCATCGAAGCAACAGTGATGGCAAAGAGAGAGGCTTGGCCTTGTGTGGACTGGTATCGGGCTACTGTGACAATGGATTGAAGGAGAGGCAGAGAGCAACCTCAAACGCAGGGGAGAGAGAGAGAGAGAGAGAGAGAGAGAGAGAGAGAGAGAGAGAGAGAATTTTGATTTTTGGCTGGGTTTACTCAGACTTACCAAAACAGTGGGCGGGCTGAAATTTTTTAAGGGTAAAGTAGTATTTTTGTTATTTGGTGAGGTGTCAATGATTTAAGCCATTAGATTAGATGGATGGCTGAGATTAGAGGTATTGCACGGGATGTGAATCCGAGAAGAATCATGGAGTACTACTAAATTCGATAACTCCATTTATCAGACAATGAACTAAGGTCATTATTATGTGCTGATTCCAATGGAGATATGTGACTCTTTTTGCAGTGTAATGTAATGTGACAGGTAAAGATGAGACATCGGTTATGACCGATTTGGATCTCGTGCAATATTTAGGATATCACATAGGATGCAATAGAATCCAAGAACTAATAAAATATTAAAAAATAAGTTGAAGAAATGTCTGCAATTGGATGATATTTGTTTTTTAAAACCTTTTACAGTTTATTCTAAAACTTCTTATTTTTTGTTTCGTTTTTTTACTTTTCAAATCCAATCCAATGGTTACTAGCTATTCTTTCAACTTGTCTAACTTTTTGTTGACCATTAGATGCTATTGCATCTTGTGCAATACCTAGTATATTGTATAGGATTCAAATCTAGCTGCTACATTATTCATAATAAAAATAGAGACACGTCAATAATTAATTAAAAAAAGATAATTAAATTTATTTGCATAATTAATTACAAAAGCATTAGAAGGACTAATGGACTATATTACATGCCTTTCCCTATCTAGATTTAACAACAAGGAGTCCTCTAAGGGGGTTTCAAAAGTGAAATAAAGTTTTTTTTGGTTGACAACAATTATGTTTGCATCCGTGCATTGATTGACTTCTCCAAGAGTAAGACAATGTTAAGTTTATATAATTTTTTTTTTAAAGAAAGTTAAAATTTCATTTTGTTGGTATAAAGGATAACAAAAGTCAAAATGAGAGAAACCTACACTCGTTTCTAAAATTTGGCTTGAACTAAATCTTTACCCTTAGTCTTAGGGTTTTTTTTTTTTTTTTTGGCAATAAAAAATAAAAGAGTTAGGAACTAGCCGTGGCTATCTTACATCCATCTTGAGGAACCAATGCTAAAGGGTCTCAAACTCAATGTTTTGAGTTCAATAAGGTGGATTAAGCCATAACCTAACATCATGTTCATCAAAGCAATGGAAGTTTTAGACGATAAAAGACAATAATTCTTAAATTAAAATTAATATTGTATTTATTAAGAACCTTGTTACTAAATTAGCATATTGTGGTTTTTTTTTTTTTTTTTTTTTGAGAGAGTTTCAACCTATGGCGTCCGCTCCTAATGATAGCTCTTTATCATCAGACCAAGACACCAATCAGTTTTTGGTGTAGGCGGGGATTGAACCCCAGATCTCTTATACAATTATCAGAGACTTTACCAGTTGAGCTAACTGGAACCCACAGTATATTATGGTATTTTTAACAGAGCAGTAAAGGGTCCATATAGACTCGCACTGGTTTCTTTGAAAATGGAATAAACAAAATGGTGAAAAAAGCATTGATATGGGCCCTAACTCGACTCAAACCCAAAATAAGCAAGTTGAATCAATAGCTTGCATAGTACAAGGCCAGCCCTGATTTCACTCATTTTTTACATATAATTATAAAGAGATGCTATATCCACAATATTTTTACAACATTTTCACAACAAATTATAAGTGGTTAGTTGTCATACTTATTGGTTCAAATTTGAACCTAACACTAAGATTACTTTTTTGCTCCAACAACAACAACCTGTAACAACTTGCTACTTAGGATTTGTTGTAAAAATGTTGTGAAAATGTTGTGGACATATCATTTCTCATAATTATAGCATGTTAAAATTATTAGCTATCAAACTATAAAGATTAAAAGTTTACAAATTCATGTGCCAATGAATGTGATTTTTTTTTTTTTTTTTGAGAGAGTTTCAACTTATATCAGTTTTTGGTGTAGGCGGGGAATTGAACCACAGATTTCTTATTCAACCATCAGAAATTTTACTAATTGAGCTAACTGGAACCCATAATGAATGTGATTTAATAAACAAATAAATAATATTTCCTTAATGTCTTAAAAGTTAACACATCAATTTATAAAAACTATATAGTAAAATTTGTATAACTTATAACACTCTTTTTCTCCTTTTTTTTTATTTTTTATTTTTTTATTTTTTATTTTTTATGTTTACAAGAGCGAGCACATTAAATTTGATTTAACTTGATGTTGAGACAATGCCCTCTTTTGTTTTGCATATTAATTAAAAGAGAAAAAGAGAAGTCCAACTCAATGTCGAGACAATGTTCACTTTTGTAGTACAAATTAATTAAAAGAGAAAAAGAAAAGTCCATGAAGTAATTTATGATGAGAGACAAGATGATATTATAATGTGATCCCTACATGTTTTTTCACTTTCCGAACAATTTGTTTTAAGTTGAAAATGAACATGAAAAGAGAAGGACTAGGAGTCAATTTATGAGTCAAGACAAGGCAATATTGATGAGACATTTTACATGTTTTTATTTTTATATTTATATTTATTTTATTTTTTAAAAGCAAAGAATAATACAATGATTTAATTAAGCATGTAATATTTATCCAAAAATAGAGAAGAATCATGGATTACTACTGAATTTGATAACTCCATTTATCAGGTAATGAACTAAGGTCATTATTATGTGCTGAATCGAATGGAGAAATGAGACTTTTTTTGTAGTGTAATGTAATGTGACAAGTAAAGATGAGACATTTGGTTGTAACCGATTTAGATCTCGTGAAATATTTAGGGTATTGCAAAGGATGCAATAGCATCCGATGACTAATAAAAAATGAAAAAATAAATAGTTGAAAAAATTTATGTAATTGGATTAGATTTAAAAAAAAAAAAAAAAAAATTTTTACTATTTATTCTATAACTTTTTATTGTTTGTTTTGTTTTTTAACTTCTTGGATCCAATCTAATGGTTACTTGCTTCTTTTTTCTTCTTCTTTTTTTTTTTATTTTTTTTTTATTTTTTTTTTATCTTGTCTAACTTTTTGTTGACCATTAGATGTTATTGCACCTTGTGTAATACCTATTATATTGTAAAGGATTCAAATCTAGCCGCTACATTATTCATAATAAAAATAGAGACACATCAATAATTAATTAAAAAGAGATAATTAAATTTATTTGTAGAGTTTATTCATAATAAAAATAGAGACACATCAATAATTAATTAAAAAGAGATAATTAAATTTATTTGTAGAGTTAATTACAAAGGCATTAGAAGGACTAATGGACTATTTTACGGTTCTGCCCGAAGCACGTTGCCCTGCCGCAACGTCAGAATGCCGCATCGCATGGAGATCAGATCAGATACTATCTTTGATGCATTTTCACAACAGCAATAAGTAGCAAGGGCCTTTTTCATCGACCTTGTCGACCAATCATACAAGATTTAGGGATCTCTTAAATACCATGCTTGTAGGGTCAACAACAAAGAGTCTTCTAAGGGGGTTTCAAAAGCGAAATAAAGCTTTTCAATTGACAACAATTACGTTTGCATCCATGCATTGGTTGGCTTTTCTAAGAGTAAGATAATGTTAAGTTTATGTAAGTTTTTTAAAACGAAAATTTTGTTGAAATTTCAATTTGTTGGAATGAAGGATAACAACCGTCAAAATGAGAAAACTTACTCTTGCTTCTAAAATTTGGCTTGAACTAAATCTTTACTCTTAGTCCTAGGGTTTTTTTTTTTTTTTTGGCAATAAAAATTAAAAGAGTTAGGGAACTAGCCATGGTTATCTTACTTCCATAGTGAGAATCAATGTTAAGAGGTCGCAAACTCAATGGTTTGAGTTCAATAAGGTGGATCAAGCCATAACCTAACATGTTCATCAAAGCAACAATGGTTTTAGATGATAAAATGCAATAATCCTCAAGTTAAAATTAATATTGTGTCTGTCAACTAGGAGAAATTATAAGATCCACATGCTGGACAAGTGATGTGGTCCACCATTTTACTAAAAAACTTTCATCTGTTTAAAATTGTTAGTTAAAAAAAAATTTAAAACAGAAATTAATTATTGATGCAGCAATTTTAAACAAATGGAAGTTTTTTAGTGGAATAGTAGACAAGTAACATGGTCCACTAGAGGACTCTATAATTTCTCGTCAATTAGAGTCAACAACCGTGTAACTAAATTGGCATATTATGTTATTTTTAACGGATATTTTCAAAATTAAAATCTCCATTTCTCCATTATAGCTATCAAATTATCAAAAACATTAAAATAGTCTTTCTAGTGAAAGTTGGAAGTCAAGACTTATCTCTCATATAAAAATCCGTAGGACCACATAATAGGACTGCACTTTGGGTCATGTGAATTTGCCCAAAATTTTAGTGGCATTGAGTCCAACCAATCTAAACCCATGAAAACGAAGCAACAAAGGGTCCCTATAGGCTCGTACTGGTTCCTTTGAAAATGGCCAATACAAAATGGTGAAAAAAGCATTGAGATGGACCTTAACTGGACACAATCACAGAATAAGAAAATTGATAATATTATTCAAGCTACTATCTTCTAGTCTAGTCTTGTCTAAATATTATTTCACTCATATTTAAAATATAATCGTAGCATGTTAAAATTATTAGCTACTAATAATTAACCTATAAAAGTTTACAAACTCATGTGACAATAAACATGATCAGTATCACATCAACACCATAATAAATAAATAAATAAATTATATTAATTTTTTTTTGATAAATTATATTTTTATAATGTTTTAAAAGATAATACATTAATTTGTAAGAACTATATAATAAAATTTGTATAACTTTAACACTCTTGTTTTCTTTTTCTTTTTTTAATTTTTACAAAACCGAGCACATTAAATTTGATTTAACTCAACGTTGAGACAATGCCCACTTTTGTATTGCATAATAATTAAAAGAGAAAAAGAGTCTAGTCCTTTTTTTTTTTTTTTTTTTTGGAGACAATGTTCTCTTTTGTAGTACAAAATTAATTAAATGGGAAAAAGAAAAGTCCATGAAGGGATTTATTATGAGACAGGTATTATAATATGACCCCTACATGTTTTCTCACTTTTCCACAATTTTGTCAAAGTTGAAAGTGGAAATGAAAGAGAAGGACTACAAATGAATTTGTTAGGGGCAAGGCAAAGACAAGACAAGACAATTTTTATGTGACATTTTTACATTTTTTTATTTAATTTTTAACCAAGAATAACAAGTGAATTACCTAAAGGTCTGTTTGGTTGGAGGAGTGGAAAAGTGGAAGGATGGAAAATTAGTGGGAAGATAGAAAAGATTTGGTTTTCCCTCATGTGTGTTTGGTTGGAGGGGTGGAAAAGTGGGAGGGTGGAAAACTCTTTTGTTTGGTTGGAGAGAAAAAGAGGAGGATGGAAAATGTAGTTCATATAAATTGACTATTATGTCCTTGTTATATGATATATAAAAAATAGATATATTTACACTCATTAAATAATATAAAAATTAACACAAATACATATACATTTATATTACTTTTCTTTATTATTATATATAATTTAAAATTTATGGGCAACAAATATTGATTATGTGTTAACTGGGAAGATATTTTGAAAAAAAAAACAACAACAACAACTTTATCCACATGACCATTGTTACGTAAACTCGGAAAACATTTTCCAAAAAAAAAAAAAAAAAACTTTATCCACTAGCCTTTTCAATAATACAATGACCCTTTACACTAAAAACTGGGCAAGGCAAAAAAAAAAATAAAAAAAAATAAAAGAAGAGAACTTGGAGTTCACGTTGCTGTGAAGATGCTGAGAGATAAGGATGAAGAGGCAATAAGGTTGATAGGTCACAGGATGTCGGAAAGTGAAAGGGTTAGGTGAGAGCAATAAAAAGTGAGGGTATTTTTGTCATAGCAGGCCTCAACGTTTTCTCTCTTATTTTTTCTTCATTTTGGAGAGAAAAGTTTTTGGGGGCCTGGGTGGAAAATGCCTAGGCTCCACACAAAAGTTTTCTTTCCCCTCCTCCCAACCAAACAACACACAAATTCATTTTCTCTCCAAAGTTTTCCATCCTCCCTATTTTACCTTCAAACAAACACACCCTAAAAGTAGAGAAGCAGGCATGGAGTGGTATTGAATTCAAATATATAACTCCATAATAATGAATTGAGGTATTTCTTTTTTTTGGTAAACTTGAATTGAGGTATTTCATACTATGCCTATAATACACTACAAACACTGAGTCCTAGCCTAGGTCATTATCACTTGCTGAATCCAAAGCGACAAATGAGGCTTTTTTTTCTTTTTATTTTTTTCTTTTCTCTTTTCTTTTTTAATGAATAAAAAATGAGGCTATTTTTTTGTAATGTAATGAAATGTGACAAGCAAGGATACTTTATTGGATATGAGTAGGGGTGTTCATGGTGTGATGTAGTATGGTGCAATTTTAGGCCTTTTTTAGCACCGTTTTTTGCGGTGCGGTTTAACCAAAATTATAACTGCACCACATCTCATTTTTGCAATTACATGTGCGGTCAGTGCAATGCGGTTTAAAGAATAAAAAATGAGGCTATTTTTTTGTAATGTAATGAAATGTGACAAGCAAGGATACTTTATTGGATATGATTAGGGGTGTTCATGGTGTGATGCAGTATGGTGCAATTTTAGGCCTTTTTTAGCATCGTTTTTTGCGGTGCGGTTTAACCAAAATTATAACTACACCACACCTCATTTTTGCGGTTACATGTGCGGTACAGTGCGGTTTAGAGTTTAGCCAAAACCATAATTGCACCACACCTCATTTTTGTGGTCACATGTGCGGTGCGATGTATAGGATGCAATTTGAAACCGATATATTTTTCAAATTTTGGGTTTTTCTTGCCTAGCTCAAAACTGATTGTTCTCTTTGTTTTGGGCCAAAATTTAAAATATTGAGCTAGTTTTTTTTTTTTTTTTTTTGGGTTGGTTTCCTAATCAACACTTGCTTGGATTATTAAACTTTTTTTTGTTTTTGTTGAAAACTAGGGTTATTAAACTATTAATAATATATTAAATATTTTAAAAAAAAATATATATATATATATTAATATATAGAGAGGGTGCGGTGCGATATGGTGCGGTGTGTTATTAGTTGCGGTGCAATGCAGTTATACCATTTTGCGAGCGATTTTGGTGCAGTTTTTACGGTTTGTGCGGTTTGGTGAACACCCCTAGATAGGACGGATTTAGATCCCATGCAATATTTAGAGTATTGAATGGTAGCATCCAATGACTAAAAAATATTAAAATTTAAAAAAAAAAAAGTTGAAAAATATCTGTGATTGGAAGGGATTTCTTTTAATTTTTTACTACTATTTATTTTTTAAACTTTTTTGGTATGATCCAAAGGAAATTTGTGCATCCCATCTCCCTTCCCTTGGGCCAACTCTGTAGTTGGGCTCACAATTTATTTAGTTAAGTGGGCTTATGAGTATCCTACAATGGGCAGCTCCTAGGTAGAGTAACTCTAGATTTGACTAAAGTGATCAACTACTTTAACCGAATACTCAACTAGAAATGCTCGGTCACTTTCCCGGCTCCTCCTCTCGTGTCTAACCCCTTTCTCTTAGGCGTTTCTTCTATTTATAGCCTTGCTTCAGTGAGTTGGTAATGATTACTCGTTTCTTCACTCGTGTGGGAGGGGCCTGATTAAATTATCCCTAACAAGAGGGTCCCACATTGGAAACAAGAGTCTTGGAACTAACAATAGACGCCAGTGATTTCTCAGCAACGATATTACCCAGGGCACTACCAAGATTGTTTGGGCCGAGCTCAGTCTACACCAGGCTCTTGGTCGGTATAATTCATCAGTCTGATATACCAGGCAAGGTGGATCCCTCATTCTTAGTACCGATCACTCGGGCTCCCAACCCTGGGCCAAGGGCCACAGGTCCATGACCGTACACAGTTATTTTTAAATTTTTTTAATATTTTGCTAACCATTAGATGCTATTGCATCCTGTGCAATATCTAGAGTATTATAGAGGACTCAAATCCTATTGCGACATTATTCATAATAAAAAAAAGCCACGTCAATAGTCAATTCAAATCCTAGCTATTTGCTAACCATTATGATTCTTTATTTAAATTATGTTATGTTAAAGTTTTAATTTTATCTCTATTATACTTTGTTTTTGTTTTTTTGGCTAGATAATTTGAGGAAGTCCTGTTGCAAGAATATCATTTGTTCTGGTCTTGACTTCCTCTTATGAGAATCGAAGGCACAGAGCCGGATGAATACATTTTAAGGCTCAAGGCAAAAACAAATTAGTGGTTTTTTAATATTTAAATATCAACTAAATATTAATTATTCAATTTTCTATATAATTTTTTTATTTAAAAACCTTTCTTCTTATTTTGTGAGATGTAATTTATTAATTAAGTTTTTGTATTTAGTGTTAACATCTTTTTTATAAGATGTTATAAAAATTGATTGTCAATGATTGTTTGGCACACTCTTTTAAAATTAAAAAAAAAAAAAGTTTATGGTCTCAATCGGGTAGGATTTCTAAAGCAAAACCCACCTCTATATATATATATATATATATATATATATATATATATTTTTTTTTTTTTTTTTCCTTTTAAAAAAAATTATCATTCTAGAATTTTAGGACATTTTTGCACTATTTTAAAGGTCTTTTATTTATGTAATGAGGACCTTAAAAGTTAGAACACCTTAAATATTTTTGGCATAGGTGGTGCCATAGGCCTAAGCAATTATAATAATTTGTCACTCATCTAACTTTCATTTCTGGATGAATTTTTTTTCTTGAGTAAATACAATTGCAATAGTACGTTAATTTCTAACTTTTGATGCTTGCATCAATGTTTTATCCGTGGTGTTTTTATCATGATGTTCATATATATATATGACAGTGTTACTCTTTAATTAATGTTTTTTTTTTTTAATTTTTTTAAAATTTTTTTATACAAGATAGGATTTCTACTCTAGCGTAATCTAAGTGTATATGTGTGTGAAGCTCCCTCCTAGAGACTTGAACTCCGGCTCTTACCCCCCAAACCCCACAAGCATTTATACTTATGGAGTGACCACTGCACCAAGGGTGTGCGGTGGTAATTAAGGTTTTTTTTACTTAAACAAATATAATTAGTTTCTCTGTTATAAGAATATTGAACACATAAATACATAATGAGTTAGTAATTAATTATGACTTTTAATTGGTTTATATATTATCGGAAAGCCAGCAACAACATTTTGGGTCTTATGATGTGGGCTTTGGCCCTCCTTGTTTTGTATCTGTTGTTAAGGCTGAGGCTAGTGGTTCCTTTGTGTATTTTTCTTTATTCTAAATAAGATTTGCAGCCAAATCAAAAAAATAAATAAATAAATAAGGAAAGCCAACAACAATATATAGATGTTAGTATATTTTTTGGTAAACTACTTTTTTTTTTTTTTTGAGTAATGTTACAAACACAAATTATTTTACAACATTTTTACAAACAGCTGATGTGGCTTTAGTATTTTTCAAATAGTTATTGTAAGTAAAAATGTGATATTAGCGATGGATCCATATTAGAACTAATAAGAATTTGCCACATCAGTAATTTGTAAAAATGTTGTAAAATAATTTGTGTCTGTAGCATTACTCATTTTTTTTTGAGAAACAAACACACACACACAAGGGAGAGGGAAAGAGGTTCTAACACAAAAGCACATCACAACTCTACTCAAAAGCCATGGTAACTTTTAAGAGAGGGTGGGGCAAGTTATACTACACACAACACACTCTCTTAAGCAATGTGGGACAATTATCCATTCTTTTTTTTGAGAAACAAACACACACACACACATAAGGGAGAGGGAAAGGGGTTCTAACACAAATGCACACCACAACTCTACTCAAAAGTCATGGTAACTTTTAAGGGAGAGTGGGGCAAGTTATACTACACACAACACACTCTCTTAAGCAATGTGGGACAATTATCCATTCTTTTTTTTGAGAAACAGGTAAACTTCATATTTGATCCTTAATCTTTAGATCATTTATCAATTTAGTCTCTAATCTTTCAAACGTGTCAAATTGGTCCATAACCTATTGATATTGTGTAAAAAATGTCCCTACCTTTAAGTGATGAATGAAAAATGATGACATAGCTAACGGTCAAAATAAAATAATATTTTTATGACACATGTATTGCCACCTTAGCATAAAAATAAAAAAATAAAAGTTAAGGTTAATTTTTCTGAATTGAAATTATCTTTTTCATCAATTTCATTTTTCTTTGTTTTTTCAGGAACCAAATAGTGGTTAAAAACCCAGAATTGAAAGCTAAACTTCCTTTTCTTTAATTTCCTTGCAACCAAACAAGAAAAAACCAACTTTGAAGCTCTACTAAAGCATATTTACACTATTACTCCAAATCATTCTCTCTTTATATTTTTTTTACCATTGCCAAATTACGTTCTTGATGAAATAACCAATGCTATCATCCCAATCCAAATCCTTCGTCTTCTTCGTCGGTGACGGCAAGGCACATGTCATGGCAGACCCACCTTTCAAACCCGAAACCTCCTTTTGGACACTCCTACTCTCCTCCTCTACCATAGCCTCCAATGCATTCAGTGACTCTTCATTCTAATCTTTCTTCATCTTCTTGTTCCCAAAGCTCCCTTTCTTAGCCCCAAATCACTCTCATTCCTCTTCCCTTTCTCCTTCCTATTCGAATATAAACAAGGTGGGTTGCGTTAAAGGCTTCCTGAGCTTGAAAGTTGTTTTTCATTTTTGGTTGCTAGGCAAAAGAAGGAGGTTAGAGCTTTCAATTCTGGGTTTTTAACCCTTGTTTGGTTCCTAAGAAAGCAAAGGAAAATGAAATGAATGAAAAAGATAATTTCAATCCTGAAAATTAACCTTAACTCTTTTTTCTTTTCTTTTTTTTTTTTTTTTTTTTAAGTTTATGCTAAGGTGGCAATACATGTGGCATAAAAATATTATTTTATTTTGACTGCTAGCCATGTTATCATTTTTCATCCATTACTTAACGGTAGGTACATTTTTTACACAATATTAAAAGGTTAGGGACCAAATGAACATGTTTAAAATGTTAGAGACCAAATTGACAAATAACGTAAAGGGTAGGGACCAAATACATAGTTTACCTCTTTTTTTTTTCTTTTTTTTCATGTATTAAGTTAGTCTTAAAAGCTAAAACTTAGTATTTTTATTAGGCCTGACAAAATAGCTTCAACATGATGATCAAACCCCACTCAATCCATACAAGTTCAGTTGCATTAATTTTAGAGCTACCATAAACTAGGAGTCTTTTGGCTGAATATTGCTAAATTTGAAGTTAATTTGTGTTATAGGTACTGTTTCAACTTATTTAGGAAACTGAGGAAAGAGAGTGAATTTCGGCAATACCATTGCCGAAATTCAACAAAAGCAGGAGAGAGAAATTTTTGATTTTCGGCAACACCATCACCGAAATAGGAGGGAAAATTTTTTATTTTTTTTCCCTCCTATTTCGGCAATGCCATTGCCGCATTTCACTCTTTTTTTTTTTCTTTTCTTTTTTTTTTTAAGAAATGATATGTGCACACAATTTTTACAATATTTTTACAACATTTTTACAACAAATCACAGGTAATTAGTTATGATTAGTTAAAATTTGAATTTAACACTGAGATTACTTTTTTAATCCAACAAATATAACCTGCCACTTAAAATTTGTTGTAAAAATATTGTAAAAATTGTGTGCACATATCATTTCTTAAAAAAAAAAAAAAAAAAAAAAAAAAAAAAAAAAAAAAAAAAAAAGAAAGTGAAATGTGGCAATGCCCTTGCCACATTTCACTTTCTTCTTTTTTTTTTTTTTTTTTTTTTTTTTTTTTTTTTAAGAAATGATATGTGCACACAATTTTTACAATATTTTTACAACAAATTTTAAGTGGCAGGTTATATTTGTTGGATTAAAAAAGTAATCTCAGTGTTAAATTCAAATTTTAACTAATCATAACTAATTACCTGTGATTTGTTGTAAAAATGTTGTAAAAATATTGTAAAAATTGTGTGCACATATCATTTCTTAAAAAAAAAAAGAAAAGAAAAAAAAAAAGAGTGAAATGTGGCAATGGCATTGCCGAAATAGGAGGGAAAAAAAATAAAAAATTTTCCCTCCTATTTCGGTGATGGTGTTGCCGAAAATCAAAAATTTCTCTTTCCTGCTTTTGTTGAATTTCGGCAATGGTATTACCGAAATTCACTCTCTTTCCTCAGTTTCCTAAATAAGTTGAAACAGTACCTATAACACAAATTAACTTCAAATTTAGCAATATTCAGCCAAAAGACTCATAAACTAGCTTGGATTGGATGTTTCTCAATCCGATGAGTAAGGTTAGATTGAGAAAGGTATGGTAGATATTGAAGCCATGGCAACGGTAAAGCAATTCTTGAAAGAGATTTAGAGCTTATTATGAATTCTCTGAAAGCAAAAGATGTATCTCTAGCTTTGTTTGGTCATTTGATTTCTAATTCTAAGTTACTTGCAGATACCTTTAGGAGTATTAGTTTTTCTCATGTTCGCCGTTTAGGTAATTCTGCTGCTCATAACCTTCCTAGATATGCTAAACATGTCACAAATTTTTCAATGTGGATGGAAGATGTTCATTCCCACCTTACTGCTGTAATCTAAACCGATATGACTCATTTAATGGAATTTCAGCCTTCTTCTCGAACCCAGGCCCAAATCACCCCTAAGTTATACTTGCAAGAAAAATATGGCTTACAATACTAGCCTATTTGGGATGACTTAAAAATAAAAATAATTCAATTTATTTTTTACATACAATTTTTTAAAATCTCACATTTTTGTTGTTGTTCAAATTACAACTTTACAACACTCAGCATTATAAACGAAATAATGCTCATATGGTAAAAATTTTTATGGTTGAATAAGAAATCTGGGTTTAACTCCAGTCTAAAAAAAAAAATCAATTAGCGTCACGATCTTATGATAAAGAACATAATTATAAGAAGTAGACGTCACAATATAAAACACTATAAAAATAAAAATAAATCTAATCTAATGAAAATAAAACCGTACCAAACTCATATAGATGCTGTTTCTTTTTTCGTTGAAACGTAGATGCTGTATCATTGTGAATGGTTTTTGGACTTTTGCCCATCGAAACAATCTAATTTGATGAAAATAAAACCGTACCAGACTCATAGGTGCGGTTTGGATAGCACTGAATTGTGTTTACGTTTTGTACGTTTTTTTTTTTTTTTTTTTCCCTTCCGCCCGTATTTGTTGACTTTTCCAATGATGAACAGTACATTTATGCACTGTTCACGGATCTATCAATTCTACTTTTTAACAACTTTTTCATTAAAAATGAGTCCCACAATACTATTCACACATTTAAAAATTATTTTGCTACAGTATTTTCAGTTTTCAGTTTTAGTAAAATTAGTTCTATCCAACTGAACAATTATTGACTATGACAATGTTACTCTTTAATTATGATTTTTTTTTTTTTAACTTTACAAAACTAATTGTTTTCTCAGTTATAAGAAAATGGACACATAAATACATAATGAATTAGTAATTATCACTTTTATTTGATTTATAATTTTATATTATAGAAAAGCCAACAACAATAGATGCTAGTATTGTTTTTTCATATATTAATTTAATCTTAAAAGATAGTATATTTTACTAAGCATGACAAAATATCTCTTCCATCTTCAGTTGCTGCCTTGGAATGTTTGGCGGTTGTTCATGCACTTAGATTTGCCAGTGAATGTGGCTTCTCCCCTATTATCCTTGAGGGTGATTTGTATGCAAAGCTCTTAGCAGTGAGGAAGAGTCGTTTACTTTTTTTAGTCATCTGGTAGCTAAAATCAAATCTCTTGTAAAGACCTTATGTGTAGTTATTTTTTTCTATACTCGTAAATAATGTAACTCTGTAACTCATAACTTGATTAGGCATATTTAGCGGTTTATCAATGTGGACACATCTCAATTTTGTAACTTTGACCGATGTTGGTTGAGTTTTCTTAATAAAATTTTCAATTTTCTTCTAAAATCAAATAAAATTACTAAGCATGGCAAAATAGCTTCAACCCAATGAACTAACCCAACTCAATTCATACAAGTTGGGTTGGGTTAATATTTAGAGCAACCCAAACTAACTTGGACAGGAGATTTCTCAGTCCAAAAAGTAAGGTTATATTGGAAAATACCACAAACACAAACCCAAAGCCAAACTCAACACACTCCTAAGTTATACTTGAAAGAACAATATATATATTTTGAGAAATACTTGAAAGAACAATATAGCTTTAAGTACTAGACTACTAGCCTATTTGGGATGCCTTAAAAAATGAAAATAAATCAATTTATTTCTTAGATACAATTTTTTAAAACCTCACCCTTTTTTTAATTCTAATTACAACTTTAAAAGACTCAACATTATAAACAAAATAATCTAATCTAAATGAAAATAAAACCGTACCAAACTCATAGATGCTGTATCATTTTGCTTCTCAAAAAAAAAAAAAAAAAATGATGCTGTAGGTCCGTTTGAATAGAACTTATTTTGTTAAAACTAAAAACTGAAAACTGAAAATATTGTAACAAAATTATTTTTAAATATGTGAATAATACCGTAAGAACAATTTTTAATGAAAAAATTGCTGAAAAGTGAGATTTGTGGATCCGTATATTATTCACAGATCCACAATGTGCTGAAAAAGAGTTGAAAGGTGAAATAGTGTGATTACTGTTTATGAACAGTATATAAACAGTAACCGTTTGTCTTAAACGTGTGCCAAAAAAAAAAAAAAGGGAAACGCCAAACTCAAAACGCCAGTGTATCATTTTTGCTGAAACATCGATGCTGTATCATTGTGAATGGTTTTTGGCCTTTTGCCCAAATATAGGAAAGTATTGAACAAACACTGATAAAGATCAGCATCTATTTACAGCTAGTTTCATAATTACATTTGGGTTTTCAATTTTAGTTTTCCGTTTTTTTTTTTTGAGAATGTTTTTTTAATCTTCTCGTCATTAGAGATTATTAAATTTCCGTGTTTTCATGGAAGTGATTGAAGTGACTATGCAGTAAGCCCCGGTGCAGTGGTGGCAGTTGGTGACTTATTTCTCTTTTGTATGAAAGTGGATACAATCAAATTAATAGGACGTTCTTCCCAAAAAAATTAATAGGACGTAAAATCACATTAATGGCAGACATTTCTGTGTGCTCAACACGAAGCAATGAAAATGATGAAATATCAGAATATTTATTATTTACCTTGAGCTGCACTTTTTTTTTCTCACCAAGAATTTATGAATCCATTTGGTATATGTGTTTAAAAATAAAAAATTGTTATTTGAAAATATTTATAAAAATATGTATGGGTGGAAAAATATGTGAAAATATATGTAATATTGTTTAAAAATTGAAAATAATTGTTTGAAAACACAAACCAAACACCTCCTATGCCTGGCCAGTTTTTACTAGACATATTAAAATTCGGATAGGTATCATAGATCTGGGCACATTTGGTAAGAAAGTTTTAGACCCCGTTTAGTAGAGGATTTTAACGATATGTTTTTAGTTTTTAAACAATATTACATATATTTTTACACATTTTTTTACTCACACATATTTCAAAAAAATACAAACAATGTTACTAGAACAACATTATTAGGGGGCCGTTTGGTAACGTTGTTTGTATTTTTTGAAACTATATGTGGATGAAAAAGTGTGTGAAAATACGTGTAATGTTGTTTAAACAATAGTAACAAACAAGCTGTGTCATTTTTTTCTCTTTCTCTAAATATGTACAAGTATGGACAAAATTTAGTTACAAACTCACTCAATAAAATAAATATTACAACATATATTAAAAATTTAACAATTAAATTGCATGTTCATTACACTCTTAATATACATATTAAATTTTGTGTCAATTGGATATTATTTTTTATATGATCTATAAGCTTATATTTTGTGTATAATTTTAAATTGTAAAAACTTGTAATTTAAAAAATTTATTGATGACATAGCTATTGATTTTTAATTTTTTCTTGAAATTTTACAAGTATGGAAGATATAAGAAGAAGATGTAATACAATGATGAATTTGTCAAAATTCACCTCCAATAAAAAGTTATTAAGTAAGTTTGTAGCCTAAGACTACAACTAATTTTGTAGCTAAATTTTGTTCTATAAATATATAAACTTATTAAAGATGAGTGTTGTGAATGTATCATAGTAGCTTAGGTTTTATATATAATAATCTATCCGCAAAATAATTCATAATTATCATGGTAATAAGTTGCTAATTAAATGTAATATAAACATTGGACTCAAATCAAAATCAATACAGGTACATGAACTCAACTATTGTGAAATTGTTTCTTAAAAAAAGAAAAAATTTGTGAAATTTTTATTTTGTCTATAAGTGTGTAAGATTACTTCATTACTTAGAGCATCCTCATCAAAGATTTTTAAAAATTTAGCATTTACCATCTCAAAAATATACTTTATCAATTTTAACACCTTACTTTATAATACACCCAACATCAAAGATTTTATATTTTTTACCACTTCATTAAAATATTAATTTTTTATTCTCATTCACATCTCTTTCACTACCAACAAACCCACCGCCATTGCAAACACTCGCTGCCGCCCACAGCCACAGCCACCACCACCAACCACAACCTCAACCCCCAACCACCAAAAAAAAAAAAAAATCCACCCCAACCTCTTTGATGACCACCACCCCAACCACCACAAATCCACAACCAATGACCTTAACCCACCGGCACAACCAACCTCAACCCACGGCACAAACACACAACCTCAACCAACTTCAACCCACCGCACAAACCCACGGCCTCAACCAACCTCAACCCACGGTCTTAACCAACCCCAACCACTGTCAGACCCACGACCCACTTACAATCATCAAGACTCATCAGACCCACGAGAGGGAGAATATGAGAAAGAGAGATGAGAGAGAACGAGAATGAGAGAGTGAGAGTGAGAGTGATAGTCTGAAGAGAGAGAAAGAAAAATATTAAAAAAATGATAACACCTTGCTACAGTGTATTCTCAAAAATGAAAGCGCATTGTAGCAAGATGGCAAATTTTTTAGGATATAGCATGTTTGATGGAGCAGCATTTGTGGTTTTAGATACTAAAAATAGCATTTTAGCACTTATAGCATCTTTGATAAGAATGCTCTTATTTACTATGAGTTGTATGCACTTTTGTTTTTTCTTCTCTCTCTATTTACTGTTTTTTTAATCTCCTTATTCATGAGATTCGTCTTATTTCAGATAATATTTTGGTGGCTTTTAAGTCTTTACATAGCATGCAGAGGCATACTGGCAAGGATGATTATATGGCCATAAAACTGGATCTGAGCAAAGATTATGATAGAGTGGAGTGGGTGTATTTGGAGGCAGTGATGAGGAAAATGGGGTTTGATGAAAAATGGATTCGACTGATGATGACCTGCATTACTACTGTTTCCTATTCCATCTTAATTAATGGGGAACCAAAAGGCATGATCACTCCAACCCGGGGTATCAGACAGGGGGACCCATTATCTCCTTTTTTGTTCTTGCTGTGTACTGAAGGTTTGAATGCTCTAATTGTACAAGTAGCCATCTGTGGAGATATTAAGGGCTTTGCTTTATGTAGAAGTGGACCTAGACTAACACATTTTCTTTTTGCAGATGATAGTCTACTTTTTTGCAGAGCCACAAATCAGGAATGCAGTAATATTTTGGAAATTTTGGAGGTGTATGGGAGTTGTTCCGGCCAGCAAATAAACAGAAATAAAACCACCATTTTTTTTAGTAAGCTTACTTCAGAAGAAAAAAGGGGACATATCAAACAAGTTTTGGGGGTTCTGGAGATTAAACAGTATGAGAAGTATCTTGGGTTACCATCCTTTGTAGGGAGGAGGAAAAAAGCCAGCTTTGAATTCATTAAGGAAAAGGTTTGGAGGAAGTTGCAAGGGTGGGAGGAAAAATTGTTATCTCAGGCTGGGAGAGAGGTTCTGACCAAAGCAGTCGTACAAGCTATACCCACCTATACTATGAGTTGCTTTAAGCTACCCATAGGGCTATGTACTGAATTGGAGAGCCTTATTCGAAAATTTTGGTGGGGGCAACGAGGAGATCGGCGGAAAATTCATTGGGTCAAATGGGAGACACTTGTACAACCCAAGTGTGATAGTGGTATGGGCTTTAAAGATTTGGCTCTCTTCAATGATGCCTTGCTAGCCAAACAAGCTTGGCGTCTCCTACACAATGAAGACTCTCTTTTCCACAAAGTCTTTAAAAGTAAATTTTTCCCAGACTGTTCTTTCATGGAGGCCCCAGAGTGTGCTGGTGGTTCATATGCTTGGAGTAGTTTACTTAAGGGAAGGGAGGTGTTGTGGAGAGGGGCACGTTGGAGAGTGGGGAATGGAGATTCTATTAAGATATGGGATTACCCATGGCTGCCAAGTTTGGAGCATCCTAGGGTCTTATCTCCAGTCATTGATGGCCTACATGAAGCTACAGTAGACTTCCTCATCAACCCAATAAATAGAAGCTGGGACAGGGATGTTGTGGCTGGTTTCTTTGCTCCTTTGGAAGCTGACCTCATACTGAAAATCCCACTTAGCCCCACCAATGTTGAAGACAAACTCATATGGCCCCATGTTCCTAACGGAATGTATACGGTAAAGTCGGGTTACAGGTTCCTTGCTCAAGAAAAAGCAGGTCCACGGCCTTCTCATCAGGTTCAAGCTGATTCTCCAAACATTTGGCGTCGAATATGGGGGCTCTCGGTGCCGAATAAAGTAAAAAATTTCCTATGGAGGGCGTGTAAGGAAGCTTTACCAGTGAAGACCAACCTGATTCGCCGAAAAGTCTTGGCTGAAGACATTTGCTGCCACTGTAATTTGAGAGCAGAGGATGGATTCCATGCATTGTGGGACTGTGCTGCACTTTTGGCCATTTGGGAAGCTGACTCGTTATGGCTGTTTTGCAGGTCAAAAAAATTCTCAAACTTCTATGAGTTGGCATGTTTTGTGTTGGAGAATGGCAGAAACTCGGAGTTTTTTGCAGCCTTGGTGTGGACAATCTTTAGCTAAATTTGCAAGACATATTGATGAGTTCTCTGTGTGGATAGAGGATGTTCCACCACAAGTCAGTGATGTACTTTTAGTTGATTTTGGTTGATTTTCAGTAATTTAATTCAGATGCAGGTTTTTCAAAAAAAAAAAAAAAAGATTCTTCATATGGTCCTGCTGTTGCACCATCAGGTGAAAGTGCATTTAATATATACAAAGGGATTAATCAAATATGATGAGATAAGCTATGGAGACTTTTTTTTTTTTTTTGAAAAAAAAAATCATATGTTTCACTCATAATATTGTATTTTATATATACTTCACCGATCATAATATGATACATATCTTTTTCTTTTTTTCTTTTTTTTGTTGGGAAAGTAACATATGGAGAGAATATTATCATCCTATACATATCTTCTATGATTCATTTACATTTATTTCCATAATTAATCTCTTAATTTACATGGAACTATTATGGAGGAAAATTATATATAGAATTTTGAAATAGTTTTTTTTTTTTTTGTTTCAATTTTATTTTCATTTTTTCATAATATTTTTCCTTCAATGAATTCTTTCTATTTTGAATTATGTTGACTTTCTTAATTATGTGATGATTTTTATTTTATTTTATATATATTGTTTCTTTGATTGATTTTCTTAACAATAAAATTTTAATTTTTCTTAAGTACTACTCATCATGTATGTATCCATTTGAACATTGACTTTCATATATTATAATTAAGGATTTTATCAATAAATATTATTGAGCTCTCTTTAATTAAGTTTACCTGTATAAAGAGAGTTCGATAATTAATATTGTTTTAAGTATATCGCAATATGCTTATATCTTTTATTGTGAGTATTTTATGTATTTTTTAATCGATATATCAATTTCTAACATTTTTTGAATTTTATAGTGGTTATTTAACCTTATAGTTTGATCAAGGACTCAAAACTATACCAAGTTAAGTTCTGGCTTGAGTTTAATTAGTAGAAGTAGTTTTAAATTGGAAGAACACTTGGTACAAAAGCATAGTAAATTTGAAATTTAATTTAGTATAGTTGATACAATATTAATTATAGTAAATTAGTTCGTTCATTTACTGAATTTTCACTTTAATTATTTAGTATAGATAGTGAAAATGAGCATGAGTTGGATTATTGCTTCTATATATTTTTTAATTTTTATCTTATAATCTCCTTCTTCGCATGAGATTATTCATTTTTCCTCTATGTCCGCATGTTATTAATAAGTCTTATAATGTAAAATGTTTCGAAACTTTTTCCACAACTGCTAATAATGTGGTTTGTCATTTTTTTTTTGAGCTTACAAGAAGTGGGAATGGAAACTTTGGATCAAAGTTCTTTCTATTTGAAGAATTAAGTAATGTCATTAAGTAGTAAGGCTCTTGGAATGTGGCCTGTCATAATTGATACATATTAAAAGTGGTGTGAGCTTTGTCAACATAAAAGTAATGTTACTGAAGAGGATAAAATATGGGCCTGACGGGCCTATGGTAATGGGCCTGACGGATAGGAACTGTTGGGCCGGGGTGAAGATGATCCAACGCTCTTCGAAGGCCCATCGCCGAAGGGCACAGTAAGAGCCCATGTTCCGAGATCTTTATCGCTCATTGTCTAGATACGAGTTGAAATAAATTTCCTCTATGAGGAAAACCTTGCTCACCACGCTCAAAAAGACTCGAAGTAGAGTCCTACATGGAAAAGACTTGGACACCAAGAAGGAAAAGCCGACTCTCTACTACTATAAAAGCCCTAATACCCTCACAAATTAAGGTACGCGTTATTTACCCTCTCTAGCACTCTAGAGTTGTGAAAATAATTCTAACTTGACCTTCGGAGAGTAGTTGGCCGGCACCACACCGGTGCTCTCTAAGGTCTTTTTTCGATTGTTTTCGTTGTGCAGGTTTGCTTCGAAGTCGTGAGTGCTGTGTGACCTATTGGTGATATTTTCGACATCATCAGTTGGCGCCGTCTGTGGGAAACATCGCGTAGCACGTTATCGCTTCCTAAGACAAAAAGAGTTACATGGTACTCACTCGCTCGATGGCGACCACTAACGACGTTCAAGAAGAAGAAGGCCCTACGACTGCTCTTGAGAGACAGGTCAGGACGCTCGCCACAGCCGTGGAGCGCCTCACCAAACAAAACCACGATCTAGAAGAGCAGCTGAACCAGAAAAATGCGGCGACCAATAACCAAGGAGCAGATCAAGAAGGGACCAGCGTTGAAAGAAGGAATCACGAAGGACCACAGGAGAGCAACGCCCCAAGCAGACTAGAACGACGGGACAATAGCATTCCTTCTCTGATAGATACAGCTCCACCACCCATCATCGCGGAGATGCAGGCGATGAAGGAACAGATGGAAGTGATGATGAACGCTCTCAAGGGAAGAGTGTCTAGTAATCTTGACGACCTTGTCAACCGGACCGACTCGCCATTTACGACAACCGTCAACTCCTTCCCCCTGCCAAGTAAATTTCGCATGCCAAATATGGACAGTTATGACGGGGTCAAGGACCCTCTAGATCACCTAGAGACCTTCAAGACCCTGATGCACCTTCAGGGAGTGGCAGACGCAATTATGTGCAGGGCCTTTCCTACAACCCTAAAGGGCGCAGCGAGGATTTGGTTTAGCCGGCTAGCACCCAACTCCATCAGCACCTTCAAGGAGCTAAGCGCTCAGTTTACTACGCACTTCATTGGAGGACATTGGTATAAGAAATCCACAGCTTGTTTGATGAATATCAAGCAGCGAGAGGACGAGACATTAAGGGCATACATATCACGCTTCAATAAAGAGGCGCTCTCGATCGACGAAGCCGACGACAAGATACTGGTAGCAGCATTCACGAATGGGCTGAAGGGGGGTAAGTTTTTGTTCTCCCTATACAAAAACGACCCGAAAACTATGTCAGAAGTGCTTTACAGGGCCACCAAATATATGAATGCTGAAGACGCGCTGTTAGCCCGAGAAGATAGGCCCAAGAAAAGAGACAGGCAAGAAGACCCCCGACAGGACCAGGGGCGGAAGAAAGGCAAGATGGGAGACCAAAGGGAGGAGAGACGCCCTAAACCCATGGGCGGAAGGTTCACTAGTTTCACACCGTTAACAACCCCGATAGACCAAGTCCTAATGCAAATTAAGGACGAAGGAGCCCTGACGTTTCCGGGAAAACTGAAGAGTGATCCCAACAAACGATCCAGGGACAAATATTGCCGTTTCCACCGTGACCACGGTCACGACACAGCCGATTGCTACGACTTGAAGCAGCAGATTGAAGCCCTTATCCGACAAGGAAAGCTGCAAAAGTTCGTCAGCAAGGAGAGAACGGATCCATCGCCGCAAGAACAACACCCCCGACGGGAGAACGAGCGACCAAGACCTCCCATAGGGGACATAAGGATGATAATTGGAGGAACAGTTGCAGCCGGGTCTTCAAAAAAGGCCCGCAAAACGTACCTCCGTATGGTGCAGAGCGTCCAGCTGACGGGCACCGTCCCGAAGACAGCAAGGCGAGGTCCCATTATCGGGTTCACGGAAGAAGACGCACAACGCCTACACCATCCACACGACGATGCCCTCGTCGTCAGCATGCGGGTAGGAGACTACAACATGCACCGAGTATTGATCGACAACGGTAGCTCAGCAGATATCTTGTACTATCCGGCGTTCCAGCAAATGAGGATTGACAGGGAGCGATTGATACCGACGAACGCCCCGCTCGTTGGTTTTGGAGGAAGCCGCGTATTCCCATTGGGCGCGGTCACGTTATCAGTGACGGTAGGCGATTACCCCCAGCAAATCACCAGGGACGTAACCTTCCTGGTGGTCGATTGTTCGTCCGCTTACAACGCTATCCTTGGACGACCCACGCTCAACTCGTGGAAGGCGGTGACATCAACTTACCACCTGATGATCAAGTTTCCTACGGATTATGGAGCAGGAGAGCTCCGCGGAAGTCAAATGGCCGCCCGAGAATGCTACGTGGCTATGATGGAACTGGAAGAACAAATCCAGGCATTGAACATAGAAAAGCACCGAACGGTGGCAGAACCAACAGAAAAGCTAGAAGAGATAATACTCGACAGCTCCAATCCGGAACGTACAACCAAGATCGGAACGCTCGCCAAAACCGGAATCCGCCAAGAACTCATAACTTTCTTGAGGAGCAATCTAGATGTGTTTGCCTGGAGTCATGACGATATGCCAGGAATTGATCCCTCAGTCATGGTACATAGATTGAATGTGTTGCCCTCCTTTCCACCCGTCCGGCAGAAGAAGAGAGTGTTCGCCCCAGAACGAGACCAAGCAATAGCGGAAGAAGTCCGCAAACTACAAGAGGCAAGCTTCATTAGGGAAGTCTACTATCCCGACTGGCTAGCGAATGTAGTTATGGTGAAAAAAGCGAACGGCAAGTGGCGGATGTGCGTGGATTTCACCGATCTTAACAAAGCATGTCCCAAAGATAGCTATCCCCTTCCAAGGATCGACGTCCTGGTAGACTCCACGGCTCAACACCAGCTACTAAGCTTCATGGACGCTTTCTCGGGTTATAACCAAATCCGCATGCACGAGGCAGACCAGGAGAAGACTTCGTTCGTGACCAGTCAAGGGCTCTTCTGCTACAAGGTAATGCCATTCGGCCTAAAGAATGCGGGGGCAACGTACCAAAGACTGATGAACAAGATGTTCGCGCAGCAAATCGGGAGGAATGTCCAGGTCTACGTCGATGACATGTTAGTGAAGAGCCGGAAGGAGGAAGACCACCTGAACGATCTTAGGGAAACATTCAGAACGCTTCGATCCTATAACATGAAGCTCAATCCGGGAAAGTGCGCATTCGGCGTAACGGCGGGAAAATTCCTAGGATTCATGGTATCTCAAAGGGGGATTGAGGCTAACCCGGACAAGATCCGAGCCATAATAGAGATGGCCCCCCCGCGAAATGTGAAGGAAGTACAAAGCCTTAACGGCAAGGTAGCGGCATTAAATAGATTCGTGTCGAGAGTCACGGACAAGTGTTTGCCCTTCTTTCGAACGTTAAAAAAGTCTTTCGAGTGGATGGACGAGTGTCAGCGAGCATTCGAGGAATTGAAAGCATATCTATCTTCACCACCCCTACTTAGTCCCTCGCAACCAGGTGAAGAACTCTTCCTCTACTTGGCCGTTTCCCCTGTCGCAGTCAGCGCGGCCCTAATTAGAGAAGAGGATAGGATACAGAAGCCCGTATACTACACCAGCCGGGCGCTCCGTGGAGCTGAAGAAAGATACCCACTTATGGAGAAACTCGCCTTTGCATTAGTCACGGCGGCTCGCAAGCTCAAGCCCTACTTTCAAGCCCATACCGTGAACGTAATGACCGACAAGCCCTTGAGGAGGGCATTGAGTAATCCTGAAGCCGCAGGACGACTGACGCTGTGGGCAATAGAATTGAGCGAGTTTGATATCAACTACCGTCCACGCGCAGCCATTAAGGGACAGGTCGTAGCCGATTTTATAGCAGAATTTACTCGTAACGAAGACAAGGGGGCAGGAGAGTCCCCTCAGTGGAGCATATATACCGATGGATCATCCAATCGGCGAGCTGGGGGAGTCGGTATCGTATTGCTGTCACCAGAAGGAGACAAGATTGAATGTATGGTCCGTCTCGACTTCCCCATCACCAACAATGAAGCGGAATACGAAGCAGTAGTGACAGGCCTTGACCTAGCCAAAGCCGCCGGAGCCGAGAGTGTAGCCGTCTACTGCGACTCTCAGGTCGTAACCAATCAAGTAAACGGAGATTATGAATGCAAGGGGGAAAGGATGAAGAGATATCTTGATCAAGTAAGGGCGAGAATCAACGGGCTAGAAGCCAAGGTCATACAAATCCCAAGGGGAGAAAATGAGCTCGCCGATCGGCTAGCCAAAACCGCATCAGCAGAACACATGATAACACCGGGTAATGTACTTTCTTTTGTTCAACTTTCTCCACTAATAGACCCCGGCAACATGCAGGAGATACGCTCCGAAAGTAACTGGACTACACAGATAATTTCATACTTGAAGGACGGGTTACTGCCAGATGATAAGGAGACAGCAAGAAAGCTAAAGGTCCGAGCGGCAAGGTTCGTCTTAATAAAAGACATTCTGTACAAGAGAGGTTTCTCCCGTCCATATCTAAGATGCCTGGATACCGAAGAGGCAGACTACGTAATGAGGGAAGTACACGAAGGGATATGTGGGAACCATTCTGGATCGAAGTCGTTGGTGCACAAACTGGTACGGGCTGGGTATTACTGGCCGACCATGCAGAAAGATGCCGAGTCTTACGTCAAAAGCTGCGACAAATGCCAGAGATTCAGCAATGTTATTAGACAGCCAACCGAAGAGCTAACCCCTTTGACGGCTCCATGGCCGTTCGCTCAGTGGGGACTGGATATCATGGGACCTTTCCCAACGGCGATAAGGCAGCTGAAGTTCTTGGTAGTGGGTATTGACTACTTCACAAAATGGGTAGAAGCGGAAGCCTTGGCCACCATTACAGAGAAGAACATTAGAAGTTTTGTCTGGAGGTGCATCATATGCAGGTTCGGTATTCCTAGAGTACTTGTCTCGGATAACGGAAGGCAGTTCGACAACAGCTACTTCCGGGATTTCTGCTCACAGCTAGGAATAAAAAACCACTACTCATCACCCGCCCATCCTCAGGCTAATGGCCAGGTCGAAGTCACGAACCGATCACTGCTTAAGATTATCAAGACTCGGCTCGAGGGGGCAAAGAGCATATGGCCAGAAGAATTGCCAAGCATACTATGGGCATATAGGACAACGGCGAGGACCCCAACAGGAGAGACACCATTCCGACTAACGTACGGGAGCGAGGCGGTCATCCCGGCAGAAGTTGGGCTCACAAGTTACAGGGTTCACAACCATGACGAGAGCAGCAATGACGAAACAATGAGGCTACAGCTGGACCTCATAGACGAGGTGAGGTCGGCGGCGGAGCAAAGGATCGCTAGATACCAGGATCGCATGGCCAGACAGTATAATTCCCGGGTCCGACACAGAGACTTCAAAGTAGGAGACCTCGTACTTAGGAAGGTCATGGGGGCAACTAGAGACCCTACACAGGGAAAGCTTGGCCCCAATTGGGAAGGACCTTATCGAGTTACGTCATGGAAAAGAAAAGGAACCTACCACCTGGAAACGACAGACGGAGAGAAGCTACCACATCCATGGAACGCCGAACACTTGAGAAAGTACTACCAGTAATAGTAACATGGCGAACGACGACCAGCTTTTCATAAGTTTTTAATTATTAATTTTCCTTCAGCTATTTTTTGCTACAATCTAGTCGTGCCTTTTTAAGCCCAAGGGGGCAGGCATTTTTCCCTTACGCATTTTCTTTTAAGAATAAATAATCAGATACAGTTTTGATTTTCTACATGGATGTGTTTTTAGTCCAGAAAATAGGACGGATCATCCCATGAGGATGACGACTTAAAGTCCAGAAATGGACGGATCATCCTACAAGGATGCTTCTTGATGTCCAAAATGGACGGATACTAAATAGTCCACATGGTGGACGGATACAAAATAAAGTCCACAAGGTGGACGGGTCATCCCATGAGGATGACGACTTCAAGTCCAAAAATGGACGGATCATCCTACAAGGTTGCCTCTTGATGTCCAAAATGGACGGATACTAAATAGTCCACATAGTGGACGGATACAAAATAAAGTCCACAAGGTGGACGGATCATCCCATGAGGATGACAACTTCAAGTCCAAAAATGGACGGACCATCTTACAAGGTTGCCACTTGATGTCCAAAATGGACGGATACTAAATAGTCCACATAGTGAACTGATACAAAAGTCCACAAGGTGGACGGATCATCCCATGAGGATGACGACTTCAAGTCCAAAAATGGACGGATCATCCTACAAGGATGCCTCTTGATGTCCAAAATGGACGGATACCAAATAGTCCACATAATGGACGGATGCAAAACAAAGTCCACAAGGTGGACGGGTAACTCTAGGAAGATGATCACTAGAAATCCAAAATAGACGGATGGACGGGTCATTCCAAGGATAACGAGTCTAGTCCAAAGTAGGCGAATAGACGGATTACCAAAGAATATACCTATGCATGCCGGATCCAATACTAACTAGTAGCTGGACGGACGCAAATAGGTCAAATAATGACGGTTCAAAAAAAAAAAAAAAAAAAAAAAACATTCGAAATATAAAATGAAGTGAACGGATGCATTTGAAAAAAAAAATAGGCCATTAAAAGGCAATGTTTACATATCATCAACAACGGATGAGAATTGTTCCCAAAATACAAGAAACAAAAATATTTGGCTACTGGGCTTTGTCCTCATTGACGACGGATTGACAAACCGTTTCCGCATCAGGCTTAGCTTGTTCAACTTTTGCTGGTGCTGACTCCCCGTCACCAAGACCATCGACATCAGCAAAGAGGTCATCTGTATCCTCTGAAGCACCAGGCACGACGGATGTCTGAGCTGGGTCTTCAACTTTGAACTTTGAAAAATCTAAGTCCGGATAAGACTGCTTGACCTGACGGATTGCATCCATGAATCCTTGATGAAAAGAATCACCTAGCTCAGTAATTAGGGCGTCGGAGTCACGGTACTCACGAACTGCAGCGTCCTTAGCCTGACGGACTTCATTTTTTAGATCTTCTATCTCTTTGTCCTTACTCTCTATAGCCTTCTTCGCCTCGTCCGTCGCCTGTTCAAGGTTTTTCCTTGCCTTCTCCGAAAGTTCAAGCTTCTTCTCCATCCTGGGTCTCCAATTCTGCAGTTGAAGAAGCTCCTCCTCCGTCCGCTCCGCTTTCGCCCGTACACGATCCAGGGCCGTCTCATGGTTGAGGCACCGTCCCATCAACCCCTTCATCATGACCATTGCCTAAAAAATGGTAACATGATAGTAATAAAGTGAACTATGGGCGAAAAAGGTGTAATTTACATTTAAATAGTAGACGGGCTGTCTTACCTGTGTAATTGCAAAAAGGCCCGTCTCACCCATGGCCTCCGTCGAATGATTCCCAAGGTCTTCATAATCCTCCGCCGATATGATGGAGGAGATCTGTTCTAAGGCGTACTTAGAATCCTCTCGAAGAAGGACGGGCGGTTTCTCTTGCTCCTGCGACGGTCCCTTCATGAGCCCCTTACCAACCCCGTGCTTGATTGGAGTTGCCGTCTTTGGAGGCTCCGCCATAAGTCCCACGACGGGTTCCAAAGAGACTTTGGCCTTCTTGGCCTGACGATCCACCTTGGGCTGAGTCTTCCTCTTGGCAGACGGATTGCTTGGGCCCGTCACAGGGGTAGCAACATCGCCGGTCTTCTTTGCGGCTTTGGATCTGATCAGAGCTCTTCTCTTGGCGTCATCCATTTCTGAAATATGGACGGGGGTATTAATTATCAAAGTAAGCTGCGTCACTTGTCAAGAATAGGATGACAAACTTACGTCTCCTAATCTTTGCCTCGTATTTGACGGCTGCAGCTGTTGGCTCTGGTCCGTCGCAATACCAATGAATGGTCTTAAGTGTCACGAGCTTCGCCCAAGTCCTTTCCTCCGGCTGGGTCTTTGTGAAGATCTTCTCAAGGAAGGCGAACTCCTTAATATTGACTTGGGGGCGTCGTCCAACTGCAAAAAAAAAAAAAAAAAAAAAAAAAAAAAAAAAAAAAAAAAAAAAAGGAGGAGGAGAGGACGGTTAGATTATTCCAAACAGAATGAAATTAAGTAAAAAAAAAAAAAAAAAATAAAAAAAAATAAAATAAAATAAAATAAAATTTTGGGGACGGTCCATACTAGACGGGTGTAATATGCCCCAAGTAGTGTCGACGGGCATGAAATCCGTGTCCCCTGGACGACACATCCAACCGTCACCCTCCAGGAAGAAGTAACGGCTCTTCCAATCCCTGTTTGAGTCCGGCGTATCATAGATGACTTTCAATAGCGGACTCCTGGGGACGAAGCTATATATTCCCCTAGACTTATCTATTTCGTTTGGACGGTAGCAATGAAGGAACTCCCTAACCGTCAGCCTCTTGGCTCCGTCGGACATTGCGCCGTACAAGATCTCCATTGCTATGAAGACCCTCCAGGCATTGGGGGAAATCTGGTTCACGGATAATCCCAGATAGTGGAGGAGCTCACGGTGAAGCGGACTCAATGGAAACCTGAGTCCGGCCTTCAACATTTGTTCATAAACCCCGACACCGTCTACCCCTTCATAATAACATCTCTCTGATTCGTAGGGCAGACGGATGGAAATATGTTCCGGAATTTGATAGTGATCCCTAAACGTTTTAAAGTGTTGCTCTTTGATGACGGACGAGAAGTAATTCACCGTCCACTCTGGTAGCATGACGAACTCCCTGAGCCCATCAGCACCAATGACGGATCTAACAATCTGTTCCTCACTTTCACCAGAGCCTTCGTCCTGTTCCTCCATATCCTCATATGTTGAGGACGAGGAGGAGGTGGACGGGCTCCTGTCATCACGAGGACTATCTTGTTCTCTATGACCGGACGGATATACTTCCTCGTAATCCAGCCCGTCACGAACAACCGACTGATTACTGGACGCACTAGACATTTCCTACATGAAACGATAAAAACCTAAGACTCTGACGGGGTCTATATGTACATAACGGGTGTAGGTGCAAAGGAAAATTAGAACAAGTTTGACTTTGAGAAAGGGCACTTACCGATGAGGAAGTATAGCACTGACGATTGAAGCAACTAGACGGTTCAACCCCTGACAAAACGTGACGGGTATTCTCTGACAAGTGTGACGGGTGAGCTCTGACAGGATGATTTTTGCTGAAACTGGAGAAATGAGAAGGAAGACTCCCTTATTTATAAAGGTGATGCACGGAAGTCGAAGCGCCGCTTCGATCCGAGATAAAACCCAATCAACTTATGACACGTGTCGCCATCATTAAATGACTTTCGTACAGCCTGTCTATAGTTGGTATGGTTGACGGACTCCTTCTGTGCACTGTCACCCTTGCTTGCATGAACCCGTCAACTTATTGTCTCCATAACCTTGAAACCTCCCGTCTTATTGACCTCATTCCGTCATAAAAAATATCCGTCACCCCCTTTACCTTAGGATCGTCACCCCAAGGTTCCTTTGTCCGAAAGGTTGACGGACCCTTGGGGTGAAGGGGGCAACTGAAGAGGATAAAATATGGGCCTGACGGGCCTATGGTAATGGGCCTGACGGATAGGAACTGTTGGGCCGGGGTGAAGATGATCCAACGCTCTTCGAAGGCCCATCGCCGAAGGGCACAGTAAGAGCCCATGTTCCGAGATCTTTATCGCTCATTGTCTAGATACGAGTTGAAATAAATTTCCTCTATGAGGAAAACCTTGCTCACCACGCTCAAAAAGACTCGAAGTAGAGTCCTACATGGAAAAGACTTGGACACCAAGAAGGAAAAGCCGACTCTCTACTACTATAAAAGCCCTAATACCCTCACAAATTAAGGTACGCGTTATTTACCCTCTCTAGCACTCTAGAGTTGTGAAAATAATTCTAACTTGACCTTCGGAGAGTAGTTGGCCGGCACCACACCGGTGCTCTCTAAGGTCTTTTTTCGATTGTTTTCGTTGTGCAGGTTTGCTTCGAAGTCGTGAGTGCTGTGTGACCTATTGGTGATATTTTCGACATCATCAGTTACTACAATCACAGTTTACTATCTTATCAATCTATGAAAAAATTGTGTCTATATCATTAAGGTTTTTGGATGAAATCATTGTTGTTGATAGTGATGTGGCCTGTCATAATTGATACATATTAAAAGTGGTGTGAGTTTTGTCAACATAAAAGTAATGTTACTACAATCACAGTTTACTATCTTATCAATCTATGAAAAAATTGTGTCTATATCATTAAGGTTTTTGGATGAAATCATTGTTGTTGATAGTGAGGGGGTTTGGTCCTTCTATGTAAAACTGCATGCAATTAATCGAGATAAACATACGTAAAATACAATATTTGAGAAAATTGAATGAAGTAAGATATGCAAAATAACATTATTACAACGAATCCACGATGTGAATATAAGGAAAATGCTGATATGTTTGTCATATTTACCACGAGTTAATTTTCATTTTATAATCTCTTTCTTCAAATGAGATTTTCAATTGATGTCATTTTGTAGTTCATTAAATTAAGTAATTGTCCCTTTATATATATAAAATGAGACCATCAGGTCCGTGATGATTGCCCCCCATGCCATTGAGCACATGTGACTTATGTTTCGCTGAATCTTTTAATTTGGGATAATATCCTATCTTATTGAATTTTTTAATTTCCTTATATTTTTATTTAGAGGTAAGACGTGTTCCATTTAAAAATCAAATAAATATATGTGTCGCACATTTGAATAAAAATAAAAGAAAATTTGGAGGAATGAATTGAAAAAAACTCTTTCTCCCATATCTATTTTCGGGTTTATTTGGGATCCGCTTATTTTACTGAAACTGAAAACTTTTTACTTAAAATATTGTAGATAAAGGTAAAAGTTAGCTGAAATTGTACGGTGTGACCCATGAATAGTAGCAAAAATAAGCTGAATAGTAAAATAAGTTGGCAAAAATAATTTTTGCCAAACACACACTTCATCAAAGAAAAAAATCTATATTGAAAGTGAGGGAGTTGGTTTTCTACTTTTCCTAACTTGTTTAACCTATATTCAGATAGAATCACCGGCCTTTCCATTTCCATTTTTAACTTAGAATAGAGAGAGTTTATTTTATAGTTAAATGATGAGTATAAAATGTCATATCATTCAAAATTTTAAATGACGTATCACTAAGGGTCTGTTTAAGATTGGCTTATTTTGTTAAAACTGAAAACTTTTTATTAAAAGTACTGTAGATAAAGGTAAAAGTTAGTTGAAATAGTACAACGAGACTCATAAATAGTACTAAAAAGTGCAGTGTGGTCCATAAATAATAGCAAAAATAAGCTGAATAATAAAATAAACTAACTTTTTTAATTTTTGCCAAACACACACTAAGAGTGCATTTGGGAAGCGCGTTTTGCGCTTCCCAGACGCACGTTTGCGTTTTAGATTTTTTTTTTTTTTTCCCCCCGGCCGTAACTTTTTGACTTTTCTCCTGTGAACAGTGCTCTTGTGCACTGTTCACGGATCCCACAAACTACACTTTTCAGCAACTTTTCATTAAAAATGGGTCTCACGGTACTATTTACACATTTAAAAATTATTTTGCTACAGTATTTTTCAGTTTTCAGTTTTCAGCTGTATCCAAACAGACCCTAAATATACTTTTATATCTATAATATTTAATTTGAATAATAAAACATATCCATCTCAAATGAATCCAGTCTAACACGATAGCACTTGATTATATCTGGTGCATGAGCGTGGGATGCACTGCAACTGCAACACTACTTATGGCCCTGGCTTACTCATCTGTTGCACCATGGTCCATGGATGGTGCACTCAGAATTACTCATAATGTACGTAATTGCTGCTTCGTCCTTAATATTTTGTACCAATGAGATGGCCGTACGTACGGTGGTATTCACTCTCCAAGTCGCAATAATATGTAGAAGTGTAGCAGAACAGAAGGAAAGACCCATCCAAAATAGCAACTAGCAACCTCAGATCTCTCTGCTGGGACATTAACTGTAAAGAGCTAGCTGTTACATACAACTGACAATTAAGTTCACTAAGGCCCATCCATTTAATGCACTCTTGAATTGCACAATCTATAACCAATGCCATGAGATTTGAAAGATTGCCATTAGATATGAAAGATTCTACAGAAAAATAAAATGTACTATCTTTCTACTGTTCTACCTAGTTTGTTTGCCTTTTTTTTTGGGGGCGGGTTTTCTCTTTTTGTATGGCTAAGTTTACACTGATGTTCTGAGTCTTCTGACCTAGATCTACATTCAAATAAATAACAAAATTAAAAAGAAGAAAAAGCAGTGGTGGTTAATTAATAATTTATACTACTGCAAAAGATATTTCAAGTAATCCATTTGTTTTAATTAAAAGCTGTTAAAGTTATTATGAATTTTACAATAAAAAATGTAAAAAAGAATATGATTGTTGCCATATCTTAGATATCAATAACATATATAATAAATAATTTTTTTTGGTTAAATTGGATATTTGGTCATCAAACTTTAACATTTGTTTAAAATATTGTACGCACTTATACTATAAAATGTTTCATAAAAAGCTCCTTAAATATGATCATCTTATAGATGAAATATGCTAATTAACATAACAAATGGAATTTATGAAACCGAGATCACTTATTCTATTTGCCATGTCAATATTTACCATCAAACAAATGAGGATAAAAACCTTTTTCATAAAAGTTTTGAAGTATAAGAACTAAATTAAAACATTTTAAAATATGAGGAAAATTTTGTAACAATTGTCAAAGTTTAAGGACTAATATGCAACTTAACCTAAAACTTTAAATTACTCTTTTTTTTTGTATTTTAAAAATTGATATGTTAATTTATAAAGTCTATGGAATAAAATTTAGGGTAAAAGTTGTTACGCATATTTCTTATAAACAGTTTTTTTTTTTTTTTTAACTGAAATCGTGAGTTGAAAACACAATTTCTATTGTAAACAGTGTATATAACAAATAGGGGTGGCAAAATATTGTTTAAAATATTGTACGCACTTATACTATAAAATGTTTCATAAAAAGCTCCTTAAATATGATCATCTTATAGATGAAATATGCTAATTAACATAACAAATGGAATTTATGAAACCGAGATCACTTATTCTATTTGCCATGTCAATATTTACCATCAAACAAATAAGGATAAAAACCTTTTTCATAAAAGTTTTGAAGTATAAGAACTAAATTAAAACATTTTAAAATATGAGGAAAATTTTGTAACAATTGTCAAAGTTTAAGGACTAATATGCAACTTAACCTAAAACTTTAAATTACTCTTTTTTTTGTATTTTAAAAATTGATATGTTAATTTATAAAGTCTATGGGATAAAATTTAGGGTAAAAGTTGTTACGCATATTTCTTATAAACAGTTTTTTTTTTTTTAACTGAAATCGTGAGTTGAAAACACAATTTCTATTGTAAACAGTGTATATAACAAATAGGGGTGGCAAAGTAAGCCCAAATTCATTTGTCCACCCAAATCCACCCACTCTAATTAAACTTAAACCCATCCAATTATTAGTTGGGTTAAATGGATATCAACCCAATTAAATCCAATAAAAATTGGATTTTAACTAAAAACCCATTGGAACTCATTTAATCCAAAAACAATATAACTAAATTCAACCCAACCCATTCCAAAAAAAAAAAAAAAAAAAAAAAACCACATGATCACGCTCACCCTCGTCCTCATGATCGTCGGCTTGACCGTGAGAGTGAGTTGACGAGCTCGGATCGGAGCTGAACGAAATCGACTCGTCTTCCAGAGGAGCAGTGTGACTCAGCAGAATATTCTGAAACTCGTCCTCCAGCCGAGCCATGGCGATCCGAATCGGAGCTGAATGAAATCGACTCGGCTTCCAGAGGGGCAGTGTGAATCAGCAGAATATTTCGAAACTCGTCCTCCGGCTGAGCCATGGCGATCCGAATCGAAGCTGAACAAAATCGACTCAGCTTCCAGAGGGGTAGTGTGACTCAGCAGAATATTCTGAAACTCATCCTCCAGCCGAGCCATGGCGATCCGAATCGTCGAGTTCAAACCGCTTTCGTCGCTGTTGTTGCTTTCGTTGTTCATGGTGGTGGAAAATAGCAACCGTTGGATTTCATCGACGGCTTGTAACTAACGATCAACTTCGTTCCAATCAAAATCGAAGATCATTTTCTCTCTGGCTTCCTCTGATGCGGTTGAGTCCCACCGCAAGATTATCCCCTCCGCTTCATCCAACGGCGTTCGTTTATCCTCTGGTGGCTCCATTACAAAAAAAAAAAAAAAAAAAAAAAAAAAAAAAAAAATCTAAGAGAGGGTTTTTGATTTTTGGTCATTTTCACTTTAGTGACATTTTGGTAATTTTGATAATTGGGTAATTGGGTGGGTTGGAGTTTACCTATAATAATTGGGTTGGGTTAGATTTGAGTTAGAAGTAATTAGTTAAATGGATTTTAATGGATAAATGAGTTTTATATACCCAACTCAATTATGTCCATCCTAAACCCGTCTATTTGCCATCCCTAATAACAAACATTACCCTTAAATTTATAGTAGCTATATCATCATTTGAATAAAGGTGACATGCATAATGGTTAAAGGACTTCTCACTATTATTAGAAAGTCTTTCTTATGATTACATTTGATGCATGGGGCTGCAATAACATCTAGCTAGTACTAATTAAGAGTACTCTAAGAGAAGACAAAGTTTTACTACACTTTCAGAACACAGGTGAACCAGAGGACGAGACATTCACCAAATGGAGTATACTGTTCCAGTAATTCTTATTGTTCTCCTCAAAATTACCACCGCAACTTTTGTCCCCATTGTCCAAGCTGTCTCCTCCACCCATCAATGTGTTATGTTCTTCACAATTGTAACCAAAGATATCCGTGAAACCTTCCATGATATTTGAGAGTTGCATGTTGTTTTCATTCACAGCCCTAAAAGAGTCACCAATTATCCATGCACTTTCTGTGGTGTTAGTAGCAGTAATTGTTGTTGTGGTACTACTATTATTCATGTCCTGCAATGACATTGTGTTATCCATTTCACATGTGACTGAGTTTTTGGCGAAATCAAGTGCTGCACTCACTGTGTTTTCATTGAACACAACGTTTGGGATAGTGACAGTGTGGTCTGCGAAGCTCAACGTGGAAGTTGGAGATTCAAGGTCATCACAACCTATAGGGAACATTCCTGGACTTATTGACTTTGACCACACTCCTTGCCAAGCTTTGAGTACGTCTAGGCATGGTGGTGGTGGGTTTTTGTTGATAAGCTGAGTCTGAATCTGAGTCTGAGTCTGAGTTTGAGTCTGAGACTGAATAGGGTTAGACACCACAACAAGCTTGGACTCTCTCACAAGTCTAGCTTCAGCTTCAAGACGTGCACTCTCCCACTGAGCCATGTGGCTTAAATTGGCTGCATTTTTGGAGTTGCCACTGCCTGAGCTGAGTGCATCGGTTTTGGGCTTGTGGGTCACGGGATCAATGCCCATTTTAGTTAGTCTTTTCTTCAAATGTGTGTTCCAATAGTTCTTGATCTCATTATCGGTTCTTTTGGGCAAGTGAGTTGCTATAGCTGACCATCTGCAAAAGAAAAAAAAAATCATATCATATATATATGGATCAATAATTCATCTAAGTCACACAAATTTTTTTTCGATGTGACCTAGTATAATTGACACATAATAAAAATAATAGTCAATAACATATAGAATATCATTTAAAATTTTAAAATAATGTGACATTATTTATACATCTATGTTTATAATATTTAACATAAAATATAAAAATATTATTTTATGTAAAAGTAATATTATTTTAATTATAATTTGTCTAATTTAACAAGTTACGAAAAAGATAATATTTCGACAAACGACAATGAAATTAATGATTGAGATCAGGAAAGTCGACAAAGAAAGGTACATTCATTAAAATCCAATAAGTTTTGGGGAAAAAGATAACCAAAGGTGAGTTTGAATAGGATTCTCCTCAACCACGTGAGTGGGACAGGGTCGTATATATGCTATGTTTAAATTGCATTCTACTTATTCCTTAAAAAAAAAAAAAAAAAAAAATCACATTCTACTTTAGTGATCATATGTCTTATTATAATTTTCTATGAGTAATGTCTCATATTAGTGATTAAGCCACAATTTCAGTTGCTTAAAATAGTTTGTATGCAACAAATTTAAACTATTTAAAAAAAAAAAAATTGCAGACATGCAGTCTGATGTAGCAGACAGTATGTTGAAATTTTGGTCTACTCATCATTTAGAGCTCTTTTACATGTCTTTTCCTCTTTCAATTTATGAACTCTACCTGTTGTCGAACTGTATATATAATTTATTTGAAAAACTTATTATAATCCAACAAACTAACTTATAATATGTTAACTTTTAAATATAAAATTTAAAAAATAATAATTAAAAATGATTTATTAGATTATTTATTTAGTAATAATCACTTCTTTTTTTAATAATCAAGAAACTTAACAAGTTGGAACTACCATCAACAACAACACACAGTCAGGCCAAAAGGCCAGACTCAAAACAACAAAAGCCTCCAAAGAGGTTAACAGCATTAGCAACGCCAAGTTCAAGCAGGCCAACAAAAATCTTAGCTCCAAATTACTACATTCATTATTTCATCAACTTATAATTTAAAAAAAAATTGATAATAACTTTAACATCTTTTTCAATTATAAGACGAAAAATTCTAATAAGTAATAGTAAAAGACAAGAGTGGGTCTGTGGAAGGAAAATGATTATATCACAGTCACAGACACCGTTTTTTTTTGTTTTGCTAAAAAACACAGACACTGTAAATAGAAATATTTGCAGAAACCTTTGACTTTTCTTTAAAAAAACTAAAGATTACCTGTTTCCAAGAAGAGCGTGAAGCTGAATGATGGTTTGCTCTTCCTGCAAACTGAACTTTCCTCTTTTAATGTCTGGTCTGAGGTAATTAGTCCACCTCAGTCGGCAGCTTTTCCCACATCTCTGAAGCCCTAAAAAAACCAAAAAAAAAAAAAAAACCATGAGTTTAGTGCCTTTAGAGGTGTTGTAATATTTGGCTATATCCATAATACAAGTATACACTATAAAGGGTCCTCATAAATAGAAAAATCACCAGCTTTTGCAGGCAAGGCTCGCCAGCTTCCATGACCATGTTCTTCAATGTAAGCCAAGAGCTTTTGGTCTTCCTCAGGAGTCCATGGACCTTTCTTTAAACCCACCTTTTCACAACATGGAGACCTGCCCATTTTGGAGTTATGATAATGACCAAGTAAAAGAACTTTAGGAATCTCTAGTAATAGTTCCCACAAAGAGAAAGAGAAAGAGAAACTGAGAATTATAGGAAGTACTGTTTGGGAACGAGGAAAATGAAGGATTGGAGTAGTGAAGCTGATGGGTCAGTCATAATATATAGAGGATAAGAAATTAAATGTGACCTTGACGAACCAAAAATTTTAGGTCATGAATATTATACCCTCAACCTTCTACATATAATGAAAAACTACAATACTATATTCAATTTCAAATCCCCTATATTTCTGCATGGCTAGCCTAGCTATTAAGTACAAAAAAAAGGAGTTAGCTTTGTTGGTAACTCACATGTTGTTCATCCACAGGCTTATCATTGCACACGATCTGGTAGGTGGGGGCTTTAATCAAACGTTTGTCATGGTTCAATCATAGCAGTTTTATTTGTTTGCATCATTTCATGTGAGTCTAATTGTCAATATATATATATATATATATATACACATATAATCTATAGGGGTGTGTGTCACAAAGACAATTAAAAAACAAAGAGTCCCTATCCCAACAATCACAAACATTTCCCAAGAAAAAGGAAAAAAAGAAATTGAAAAGAAAAAAGTATATGCTAATGATTTTCCCAACTAATTAATTCACTAGGGACGTTTGTACATGGTTCTGATATGCTAGAAATTTTCCCCTTTAAATTCATACAGTACGAAAAGGGTCCAATATATATATATATATATATATATATATATATATATATATATTGTGATTTATTATTTTATATTCACATTTTTTAAAATCATTTCTAGAAAATAATACAGATTGATAAAGATATTTGAAAAAAAAAAAAAAAAACAGAAAAAAGAAGAAGAATAAAATTATAAAAACTATATGTAAATAAAATAATATTAATTGTATCAAAAAAAAAATTATTAATATATCAAAAATATTTTAATAATTTGTGATTTACTTGAAACTTCAATAGTTAAACCTAAAGTAAGTTACACTATCTTAATGATTAGTTAATGAGTAATATGTCAATTTTTTTTTTTTTAATTTTATGATGTGTAATACATACATAAATTGAATCATATTGGGCAAACAAGACGTGTAATGTGTATGAGTTTTACTGTATTAAAATATAAATTATGATATCTATTAAAACTAATTAAAATAAATATTTTATTTTAAATGCATATCTTATATTTTAAATGCTTATTCTTTCTTTCTTTTTGTATTGTCATTTTTAAAAAAAAAAAAAAATGCTTATTCCATTTTTTTTTTGTATTATCACTTATTTTTCAAAATATTGCAACAAGTGAATACATTCTTCTTTGGATTATGTGTATTGTAGGGTCACGATTTGGGGCCTAAGCCCAAGTTGTATGGGTCTTGATCCAATGAGCCCAATGCAATGAATTTGTAGAGAGTGTGTCGAAGAACTAGGTTTTAGTAAGTTGGGTAACGGCTAGTATATGATTAAAAGACAATTAAGCACAAATAAGAGACATTGACATCAACGAACTTTCAATCCGAGGAGACAAAAGTTCTTGTATATTCATCATCGTTCAACTCTTTTGAGATAATTGTGATTGCTACAGTATTCTCTCCTTTTCTTTTCCCCTCCCCATCTTAAGGGGATCTCTCCCATTATATAGCCCTATTTGAACCATCTTGATCCTACACTTGTTGATCATCTGAGTTCCCACTTGAGTGCTCGTCCCATCAAACACCCCCCTTCAACCTTCTGTGAGTTGAGGTAGCCAAGGCAACACTGTTCAGAGGTCCTCTCCACATAAATGCGGCCAGAAAAGTAGCTGCAATGCATTTAATGCGGTGGTAGCAGCTTTTCTTTAGATATTTTGTATTTCCTTCTTCCCTGTATGTTTACGTGGCACATTCCTGTCTCTAGGGCCTTTTGGAAGGGCCCTCTGACTGCTAGAGTTATGCATTTGAGCTACTTCTGTCACGTCCGAGGAGGTGTTCCTCCTCGGACCATCTTTCACATATTCATTGCTTACGAGACCTTAATCGGGAGTCCCTTTAGCAACCTTTTTCCTCTCCTTGGACTCGTCAATTGTCCCAGGTGAAACCCTAAGCCCAATACATGATTTTGGGCCTTCATCCCCACATGTATAATAAAAGAATTATCACTGCACTATGAATAAATTAAAATTATTAAGCTAATTTTACTTTACATGAACTCTATTGACAAAGTTCCAATAATTTAAAGTGCTATTTTGGTCTAAATTCTCTTATCAAAAGTTAAACTTTACAATAAATTAAATTTTATAATTTATTTTAAATTATTTTATTTGTCAACGATAATTCTTAGAGTTGATTTAAAAAAAATAAAAATAAAAATCTTACATGATATACTTCTGCATATAATTTGAGGTAATTTTTTATTTTTTTAAATAAATTTTTTAACGTTTAATTTCACTTATATTTGTATCTTTTTTTTGCTTTACATATAAAATTACTTAATCCGTGCATCTCTATTTAAATGAAAACTCATGTTACCTTTAATATAAAAATTAATTCTTTAAAAATGCTGGTATTTTCATTAACTAAACCGTACATATCCTTCTTGAAAACAAGCAAAATTTTCAAAATAATTTGTACAAATGTCTTTCAAATAAAGAAAATACCATACTCCCAAAAAAAATACCGCAAATTAAATATACTACGGGTCTGTTTGGATACAGCTTATTTGCTAAAAACTAAAAATTTATTGCTGAAAATACTGTAGTAAAATATTTTTTTAAATGCAAAATATTATTCACTTACTACTGTTCACGTGTTTCTGTACTTTAGCTGGTCTATGAACAGTGCCATGAGACCAGCTAAAAAACCCAATGCCAACTTCAATGTAGACAGATTGCTAAACAAACGCACACTACAAATAATTTATTTTTGCAGAGAAAAAAAAGAGAGTATAGTATTCCTATCAATTTAACAAGAATAGCACATGGTGGGTGCTGTTTTCTGTAGAAACTGATATCAGAAATGATAAATGTTAGCACTGTTAAGCCGTGGGACCAATTGGTTTATGGCTGCTTCGAGTATAGGAGGAAGCTCATATTCTATTTCTATGCCACGGGGAGAAATTTTGGTGAATCCCCAGCAAGCATTAATAATTGTGTGTGATTGTTTTTTTTTTTTAAATTAAAGATAGAAACTTTTTTTTCTAATATATTACTGTATTATACTTTTTGTTTAGACAATTTAATTATTACTTATAATCAAATGATAAGTGCTAATAAAGTTTTTTCCTCATCAAATATTATTGGAATAATGATAGAGATACAAATTTTTTTACAAAAGTTTTTACAAAATGTTGATGTGGTGAGTGGTAAATAAAAAAAGTGATGTTAATGGTGAGCCCAGGTAGAAACCAATATGAAGTTGACTACATTAACAGTTTGTAAAAATGTTGTAAAAGAGTTTGTAACTGTAGCATTACTTATTAATGTACTAAAAAGAAAATTATTGTTATTTCAATTATAACTTATGCGTCCGGTTGTGGGTTCCAGAAAGCTCAACTGGTAAAATCTCTGATGGTTGTATAAGAGATCTGGGGTTCAATCCCCGCCTATACAAAAAACTGATTGGTGCCTTGGTCTAATGATAAAGAGTCATTATCAGAAGCGGACGTCATAGGTTGAAACTCTCTCTAAAAACACTTATGCGTCCGGTTAATGTATACCCTTAGGGCATATATTAATCATCAATTATCACTACGATAATTATCACTATGATAAAGAGTCATTATCAGAAGCGGACGCCATAGATTGAAACTCTCTCTAAAAAAACTTATGCATCCGGTTAATGTATACCCTTAGGGCATATATTAATCATCAATTATCACTATGATAATTACGAAAAAAAAAAAAAATTTTGTATTTCTAAGTTCAAAGGTTACCTAATCAAAATTCGTTGCCCAGTAAAACTATAAAAGCAAAAGAAAATTTTCTGACAATTGCTTTTACTAGTTACTCCTATCAAATAACCAAAAAAAAAAAATTGATGTTAAATAAATAAATAGCGATTATTGGTTAGGATCATTTACTCTTGATAATAAATATACACGAACTTTAGAGCAGCTACACTAAAGATGGGCGTAGAAAAAGTACATACATTGCCGTAAAGCAATTTGTGGCACTTATCACACATAATAATTTAAATAATCACAATTCACACACACACACACAAAATAAATGTCCATTCAAGTTTCAACATCTACATCATTCTTATTTTTAATCAAACATTGGAAATCTCTAGCTTTGATGTGTTTTCTAGTGTTTTAATGCCCATTTGAGGTTGTTATAGAGCTTTTATACAAGATAAAAATTCTACTTTAACCTAATTTAAGTATATATGTGTAAAACTCCCTCCTGAAAACTTGAATTCCGGCTCTTACCCCCCCACACCCTATAAGTACTTATACTCATGGAGTGACTATCGCACTAAGGGTGTGCGGTGGTTTTACGATAAATAGATTTAACTAAAAACATATAAAGATTTAACAAATTATAATGATATAAGAGACTTTGAAATTGTAACACCAATTTGATAACTAAATTGATAAAAGGCCTTTAGATGAGATAAATGGCTAAAATAATTTTACAAAAGTGTTTTAAAATTTCATGCTTGCATTCAATTAATAGCTAGTTTATTATTGTTATTAGGTCCAATTAATGGGTGCCTTTAAAGTATCTATTAATTATCAATTTTAGAAGAGGTAATTACAATTCCCTCCCTTAAAGTTTGAGGGAATGACACTTCACCCTAAACTTGAAAGGAAAAAACGCTCTCTTCCCTTGAGATTTGAAGAAATTAACACTCACCCCCTTCTATTTATATTAGTAGTGAAATATTTCAAAATTTTTATAAGAATATCTTCACAAAAGTTTAACCATGCATGGTTAGTAAAAACATAACTGATAAATTTATAATAAAAATGTAAAATTTATAAAGCACCAAAGCACTTAAAACGACACTCTCCATAACCCATTGAAATTGAAAAAAAGAAGAAGTAAAGTCATACTTAATATTTAAAAATACACTTTAATTAAAATTTTAAAACAACTGGTTCTGAAATTGAGGATAATTTTGGAAACTTGCCCTTAAGCAAAGGGCAAGTTAGTACACACATTTTCAATATTAATTTAACAAAATTTGATCATACGGATGTCAAGAGGGGAAAATGCTTTTTCCCTTCAAGTTTGAAGTGGAGTGTCATCTCCCCAATCCTTAAGGGAGGGGAGTGTAATTACCCCATTTTAGAAAAAAATTTATGGAAAAAAAATATATAAAAAAAAAAATCAGTTATTTTTTCATTTTCCCATAAAAAATTTCATAAAATGGTTTATCAATGGATGCCCAAAGGAAATTTGTTATTATTGTTACCATCATATCTCTCTCACACACACAAAAAATAGGTAATTATCATGTATCATTTTGAAAAATAAGCATGGATATTTTGTAAATTCATTATTTATATTGAAAGTTGGACAAATGCACCAATGTTATAGTTTGGAGTTACTAATACTAAGTAATTATGTATTTATGTTTGTGCATATTTGAGAATCAATAAAATTTCCGTCTTTACTACAAAAAAAAAAAAAAGAAGAAAGGTTTTTAATATCTAGTTTAATTTAGTTTTAAGTTATTTTTCAATGTTATGGGAAAGCAAAAGCTCTTCAAAAAAAATTAATAAACATGTAACAAGTTTTGCTAAAGAGCTTTAAAAGTTTAAACTACTTACTAGAGTCTAATAACTGATCAATTGGTTGGTATCTCTTAGTGTTTCTAAGAGAAACATTCATAATTTTGTGAATATATTTTAATAGCTTGGAGCAATTTAACAAGATGGTGTTCTTCAAATTTGTATGTTGGTTTTGATTCAATCTTACATTGTGATATCTGCTGTAAAACCAAAAATATATAATTGGAATACTAACATGTATCTTTTGAACTACAATTCTCTCTCTCCCTCTCTCCTTTTTTATTTATATATGCTTTAAAAAAAAAATACTATTTAGGGACTCAATTTACAAAAGTCTAACTAAACCAGGGGCAGCTCCACGTTGAGACATGGGTGGTCATAGGATCTTGGAAAAATATATATTTTTTATATATAAATTTTAGAACTTTATGATTTTTTACCTTGAAAAAAAAATTTGTGACCACTTTAAATTTTTTTTGGGCCAACATAATTAAACTTTGGCAACAAACTTGGTTGTATATTAATGCTACAACTCCATTTAATAAATGAATTTTGACAAATCCATCATTGGCTTACATTTTCTTCTTATATCCTTCGTATGCTTATAAAATTTCAATAAGATCAAAGATTAATAGCTATGTCATCAATCAAATATTAAAATTTTGAGTTTTTTAAGTCTAAAATTAGAAATAAAAAATAAGTTTATGGATAGAATAGTAAATAATATTCAATTAACATTAAATTTGACATGTGTTTTAAAAACACAAAGATCATACAATTCAACAATTATATTTTCAAAATATGTAGGCATATTAATTTTTTTAGTTAGAGTTGTAGCCAAACTTTGTCCTTAAACTTTAGTCCCCTTAATAATATATATATATATATATATATATATATATATATATATATATATATAAATGAATAAAAGTATATCATACATGATACAATTTTATTTCAAACCAAGTTAAGTGAATCTCCTTCAACTCATTATATGACAATTCGAATTATCATCCTTAAGTAGGATAGAGTTAATTAGTTCCTTCAACCTAACTACTACATGATAACTTAAAAAATTACTCATGTACTTTTGGTTACATGATCTATTTAATAGTCAAGCGACTTGTTTGAATGATTTAATGACACACGTGATTTGATACATGTGGACTGTCTTATGATCCATCACGCAGAAACTTTGTTCTTTTAATCACAAGACTGATCACTAGGTCATCTAGATAAGTTGCACTACCATTAAATGTATTATGTAATTTTTTATTTCTTTTTGAGAATATAATTAAATTTATTGATGGCTACTCATTTGGGTCAATACTTGATACGTAGAGAGATATAAACAATGGTGTATAACAACACATTTGTATTCTATTATCTATCCATTTAAATTTGTAAATTTTGATTACACATAGCAAACATCATTGTGCTAACAACATGTGTGTATACTATTTTAATTAAGTGTCATGTTAGTTAATAAACAATATTAGAAATTTTTTTAACACCACTCTCATAGGAAGGAAAATTTTTAGGTACTCCTGGAGTATGGATAAATGGTACTCCATCCTCTCACATTTAGAAAAATTAATTGTTTTATCATTTTTCCATAAAATGTTTCTAAAAATAGTTTCTAAACTAGTGTCTTTAAAACATTTCTTGACATTTCCCTTTAATTATATTCATATAATTTCCATTACACACAGGCGCACTAAACCTTAACCTTTCCTCTATTTACCCTCAATCTAAACGGAATATTAATTTTTCTTTTTTCCTTTTCATTTATGATTGGTTTCTTCAAAAAAAAATTATATAAAAAAAAATCCATTCACATAACAAGACTTACCCTCACCACCAAAATATATTATCTGTGAATGAGGAAAGATCATATTTGTGAATTGATTTTCATCCCAAAAAAAAAAAAAATTGTGAATTGATGGAGTATGGGTCGACCTCCTTAAATCCATAATTTTGTTCCTGTCAGCTTTAAATATCTTTACGGTCCCAACAAGCCCGTAGTCTTAAATTCTGGATTCACATCAGGTGCAATAGCTAGGGTATTGCACCTGGTGCAATACCTAATCAATGGCTGAGATTGAAAGTTGAAAAAGCAACTTTCAATCTCAGCCATTAAATAAAATATATTTAAAAAGAGTTAAGAAGTTAAAGTTTAAAAGTTAAAAAAATTAAAAAAAATTGTGAGGGAAGTGGAGGTATTGCACCAGGTCCAATACCCTAGGTATTGCACCTGATGTGAATCCTTAAATTCCAATTAATGAAGTCTACCATCGACTACTTCAACCCTAGTATCCTGACCTTACTATTTCTTTTTGGGTAGTCGACATAATCAATTATAATTGTAAGGACACGATTCTGTTGAGGCCCAATAAGGATGTTGGGCTCGCACACGAAAGATCCCTCACAATATGATTTGTAGAGAGTGGGCTTGAAAAGCTAGCCGTTGGGCACGGGGCGATATTCCGGTCTTGATTTTAGAGGAATTCATATAGAAAGAGGAGTTGGGTTTGAACATTTAAGCCCTATAGTGTCGCATCCCATGGGGTTTGACTCCTCGGACTTGATCCGAGGAGCATTAAGGTCCTACTCCGGTTCCCCCACGGTGGGTTTTTTCTCTGATCTGCATGAGTTGTTCCGGTGTTTTCCCCCATGGAGTCTCTTCCTGAGGTGGGATGGAGAGAGAGCCCCCCTCCTTGGCTCACTTACTTTTTCTTTTATACTAGCCTGCGTTCGCTGTCCTTCGTCCACGTGTAGGGTCAACCTTTACAAGACTGATATTTGTCCCATCAGTCTAATCCCAGCATTGTTGGGGATGGTTGATAAAGCTGAAGAATACGGCTCTGGCAGGTGCAGAGCCTTAGCTGGGAAGGGTAGTAAGGATAACTTTCCCAAGATATTTTAGATCTTCTTTCAAGTTTTAGTCCTATACCAGTTTTACCCTTTCTTTTCTTTGGTGGGATTTTGGATCTGCCGAGGACTGAACTATCCTCGGCTGTATCCCAAAACTATTTGGTGCTCTCTACTATCGGGCTTGGTCCATAGCTCTCCTCGGCTTGGGCCTTCGGACTCTCCACGAGCAAATGGGCCTGGCCCATAAATTATTGGGCCCCACAATAGCCCCTCAAAACCTGGCTGTCCAACCTCCCGGTTGGAAAGAGGGGTTTTGGTATTGCCGAGCCTTTATTATAGCTCCTTTAATTTAGCCCTTCATTAATGCTGATGGTTTCTCCACCTGCCCAGAAAATATAACGGCTTACAAGGTGTTCCCTTTAATTTACTCGTGACCCGCTCCTGCCGTTTGGCTGTCCAAGACGTGCCTTCAATGACTTCCCTTTACGAGACTCATTTATGTCCGACGGCTCATCTGATGAGGTGGGGAAGTGGAACGGACACACCTTTTGTTTTTCAGATTCTTTTGGAAACCAGAACGAATTTAATACCTTCCATTTTGCCCTCCCTATAAGAAGGCAAGTATGAGGTCATCACTTTCGTACAGAGACCCTTTTATCTTTCTGAAATCTGAAACCCTCAGCCTCCCTTAGCGTTTACTTAACCCAATTGTTATACACCAGATCAGAATACGTTTACCATAACGAGTGATGAAGGAACCACACCCCTCCTCAAAGCATCATGTTCTGATAAAGCTCGAAACGGTTCGGTCAAGGCAAGGATGGCGGAGACTCAAGATTTGTCCCACCTTCCTTTCAGCCAAAATCCGAAGCAGGGGCTCATCACGTCAGAATTTCGGCGTGACTGAGTCGAGAACTCCCATCATCATAATCAACTGCTCTCTTACGAGCATACCTAATACGGCCCTAGTGTGTTAGGAGTCAGGAACGAGGCAGGGACTAAGTGCCTCTGCTTCTTCCTCTCTTCGTTCACTGGTGCCCTCCTCCGCCTCCCTTCCTTAGTCTTCCCAGCACCAGATCCCTCCTGGTGCTTTCACTTCTCCCTCTTCTGCTCCTTTTTCTTTCTTTTCATCTCTTCTCTCTTCTTCTCCTCCTTCTTTACTCATGTCCTCCATCTTCCTCATTCATCTCCTCTACCCCCTTCTTCCTTCTCCTTCAAATTCTTCTTCCTTCTCCTTCAAATTCTTCTTCCAAAGAAGGTTCTTCTTTCGATATGAGCAATACTGAGGCAGGGATTGGAGAGACTTTGAAGACGAGTTTAAAAGACACCTGACTGTTTACTTACCTGTACTGCGGATGTAAGTGTTGCTTCGGCAGCTCACCTTTTGTATAGGCTTGTTTGAGCCCCACTTTGTACGTTGTAATAATTTTTCATATTAATAAAAATTGTTGTTATTTTATTTCGCATGTTCTGTCTCTATGTTTTTACAAATTTGCAAACGCTGCTCGGCACAATAATATAGCATTTGAATCGATGACAACTAAGGCCAAAATACTTGCTAATAAAAAGATGTCAACTTTAACAGAATTGTTTGACATAGCAGTGTGTACCTGTGAATAACGATACTTGCCCGAAACAATGCCGAGATTAGAACTGGATGCTCTATTCGGTGCAGGAAATAATCATTCGAAGGCGTATCACCCGCAAAAATGAACAGCCCCCTTAGGCTACCGAATAGTGGAGTGCCCCACCATCATCTTAACACTTTTATTGTCCTTAACATTTTACAGTATTTGGGCCGGGGATTTTCCCATCCGAGCAGTTGATTTCCCCCTAGGCTTGAGTCCGAGGACCATGCAAGGCCTTGGTTCTGTACAAAACTTGTAATGTTTCTTTTTTGTACTTGGTTTCCCCATAGGCTTGAGTCCGAGGACCATGCAAGGCCTTGGTTCTGTCCAATACTTGTAATGTTTCTTTTTTGTACTTGGTTTCCCCATAGGCTTGAGTCCGAGGACCATGCAAGGCCTTGGTTCTGTCCAAAACTTGTAATGTTTCTTTTTTGTACTTGGTTTCCCCGTAGGCTTGAGTCCGAGGACCATGCAAGGCCTTAGTTCTATCCCTGGGCCCCCATGCAGAATGGGCCTGGGCCGCGAATTTACTGGGCCCACAAATTAAGAGGTATTTCCGTAGTCTTAGGTCACGCGGTACTTTTTGGCGTCCCAGTGTTCGAGGTGCGCCTTCACGAGGCTCCTTTAATCTCAGGGTTGCAGACGGCATTGGAAATCGAGCCGGAGACATTTTGTCAGTAGCATTCCTTGGGACGCTGCGTGAATTAAATGCCACCACCTTATCTTTTTAAATAAATAGGAGAGAAAGTTGCTGTACCTGTGCACAAATCCTTCAGTTTCCTTCCTTAGTATATCATGTTTGAGGCGAGGGTTGGGGAAAAGGAACTCTCTCCGCCACAAAGGCGCCGTGTCTTCCTGAGACTCAAAATAGTGAGGTACGGGCAAAGGAGGCATAAATTTAAGGGAATATTCCGTTTCGACAGAGGGGAAAGGGCGTTTCTCCTTCTTTTAGTCAAAATCCGAAGCAGGTTCTGTTCATGCCAGAATTTTGGTGTGTCAGAAGAAAGATTCTCCGCCATCAGCGCCTCTGCCTTGTTGCAGGCAAATTTTTGGTGAAGGCTCCTCAACTTCCGGCTCCCTGCACCTTTCCTTCAGCGGTGCAGGCCCCAAGCTGGGTTCTTTTGCTGCCTGAGTTATGGGCATGCAAAAGCATTGAGGAAGAAAAAGGTCTTGAAGCAGTAGCCAACCTCTCATCTGTGCTTCTTCTTCGGCTTTACCTTCATTCTCTTGTATTTTTCTTTTCACTCATGTAGTTAGCTTTAGCATAAGCTTATTTCAGCTTTTCATTGTACACTGTACTATTTCTATGCCTTAATAAAAGATAAGTTTATTTCTTTCTAAATACTTTTTCTTTTCTGCAACAACTACTTAGTGCATGAACATTAAATACATGCTCGTCCTTAAACTTATCGATGTTATCAAGTATCATAATGGCAATTATCAGTAAATTAAACTCTGGAAACTAACCGGAATAACGGCCGAGCGCTGAGCGATGCATGCAAAACAAATGACCGAGATCGATGAACTCTGAATGATTCGTCCGAGAGGGTAGCCGAATAATGAGGGACTTCGATTGTGTTTTTGGGTAATATATTGCGCTATATTGCATCAGTCCCTTTGGTGTTGGGGATCCGTGCAGTTTAGGGATTAACCCAACTGTTAACGGGGAGTTCTCCTCGGATAAAATTTAATGTTCAAGTAACGGTTTTTTTTTTTTTTTTTTTTTTTTTTTTTTTTTTTTTTTTGTATATGTACTTGGTTTCCCCATAGGCTTGAGTCCGAGGACCATGCAAGGCCTTGGTTCTGTCCAAAACTTGTAAGATTTCTTTTATGTACTTGGTTTCCCCATAGGCTTGAGTCCGAGGACCATGCAAGGCCTTGGTTCTGTCCAAAACTTGTAAGATTTCTTTTATGTACTTGGTTTCCCCATAGGCTTGAGTCCGAGGACCATGCAAGGCCTTGGTTCTGTCCAAAACTTGTGAGATTTCTTTTATGTACTTGGTTTCCCCATAGGCTTGAGTCCGAGGACCATGCAAGGCTTTGGTTCTGTCCAAAACTTGTGAGATTTCTTTTATGTACTTGGTTTCCCCATAGGCTTGAGTCCGAGGACCATGCAAGGCCTTGGTTCTGTCCAAAACTTATAAGATTTCTTTTATGTACTTGGTTTCCCCATAGGCTTGAGTCCGAGGACCATGCAAGGCCTTGGTTCTGTCCAAAACTTGTGAGATTTCTTTTATTTTTATTTTTTTATTTTTTATTTTTTTTTACTTATTTATTTTCGAACGTAAGCCCCTAGACCAGGGCGGGGAAAGCCGGCTTGAGGCCAGAAGCCCCTAGAGTTGTCCGCGCCGTTGTCACTGCGAGGCGCAGCCCTTAGCAGAAGTTTATGTCAAAACAACAACTGCATGTCGCCGGAGACGGAGGAAACTCCGCGAACCTCTGCTTGCTAGAGAGTTGACTCCACCGCCACCTGCGCCAACGCGCAAGCTTTCCCACAGACGGCGCCAATTGTAAGGACACGATTCTGTTGAGGCCCAATAAGGATGTTGGGCTCGCACACGAAAGATCCCTCACAATATGATTTGTAGAGAGTGGGCTTGAAAAGCTAGCCATTGGGCACAGGGCGATATTCCGGTCTTGATTTTAGAGGAATTCATATAGAAAGAGGAGTTGGGTTTGAACATTTAAGCCCTATAGTGTCGCATCCCATGGGGTTTGACTCCTCGGACTTAATCCGAGGAGCATTAAGGTCCTACTCCGGTTCCCCCACGGTGGGTTTTTTCTCTGATCTGCATGAGTTGTTCCGGTGTTTTCCCCCATGGAGTCTCTTCCTGAGGTGGGATGGAGAGAGAGCCCCCCTCCTTGGCTCACTTACTTTTTCTTTTATACTAGCCTGCGTTCGCTGTCCTTCGTCCACGTGTAGGGTCAACCTTTACAAGACTGATATTTGTCCCATCAGTCTAATCCCAGCATTGTTGGGGATGGTTGATAAAGCTGAAGAATACGGCTCTGGTAGGTGCAGAGCCTTAGCTGGGAAGGGTAGTAAGGATAACTTTCCCAAGATATTTTAGATCTTCTTTCAAGTTTTAGTCCTATACCAGTTTTACCCTTTCTTTTCTTTGGTGGGATTTTGGATCTGCCGAGGACTGAACTGTCCTCGGCTGTATCCCAAAACTGTTTGGTGCTCTCTACTATCGGGCTTGGTCCATAGCTCTCCTCGGCTTGGGCCTTCGGACTCTCCACGAGCAAATGGGCCTGACCCATAAATTATTGGGCCCCACAATAATCATTCACTTACAATTCTTACTAATATTTCCATCTCTGTTCATTTTTTATTTCTTTTTCTTCTTTGATGGGAAGAAAATATTTTATTGGCAAAATTATTTGATAGGTAAGAATTTTTTTTTCTTTTTCAAAGAAAATCAAATTCACAATTAAGTGTGCACTTCTTCCCAATTTAAAAATGAAAAATCATAAAATTATTTTTTCATGGGAATTTAAGATGAAGTAAACTTTGATCTCATCAGTTTAAATTTCCATTATTTTAAATGAATAAATCTTTTAAAAAATAAGAAATTAGAGAGAATTGTATTTGTTTTGACCTATAGTATTTTATTTGTCATAACAATGATAGTAATGACTAATGACAATGATGATAACAAAATTTTAATCCTAAAGTTTTAAGAAGTTTGAAATATTCTTTATATGAAAATTTTATTACCAAGAGTTTAAATAAATTCAAAAAAAAATTTTGATATTTTTTTTTGAAAAATTTAACATAAATTTTTTTAATATATTGATAAACACTCAATTTACAAGACATACTTTAAGTAACTTGAGGTATTTTTTTTTTCATTAAGTGAAAATGTTTTTTTTTTAAATTTAAATTTAATTTTTAATTCATCACACATGAATATTGCTAGTTATCCCTAAGTCAGTCTCAATTTTTTTTTAGCTCACTTAATGATATTTGAAAATATGTATATATATATATATATATATGTGTGTGTGTGTGTGCGCGCTCGCGCATGGTTTTATTTTGCTTCATTCATGCATGTCATTATTTGCAAACCTTCATGTGTTTTAAGACAGAAAGAAATTCTAAAAGGTTGAGTTCCAAATGCATACATGATAAAATTATAAAATCATTTAAGGTATATAACATTACCATTACTCAATAGTGAAAGTTCGTTTAGAACCCTATTATGTGAATTGACCAATATTAAGCCAAGTAATTAATAATCAATTTATGTTGGAGGCTTTAATCAGTGCAAACAACACCAATATTGTACAAAAGAAATAGCAATGGAAATAAAGAACACGCAATATGATAACTTAGAAAAAACTAACGAACAACTGTTCCAAAGTAAAAACTACTAGGGGAAACCTTCCCAAATAGAACAATTCATTATAACAAGAGAAGTTATTACAATTTAAGTAAAACAGTTACATATACTTTACAACCTGTACACCGACTTATAACAAAACCTTCTACTACTCTAAAATATATGAACTTTTCAGTTATATGAATTGTGCGTGCCCAAAATTGTAGCTGACGCAATAAGGGGCTCACAATTTATTTGTATGTGGGTGATGTGCTCAATCCTACCTAGCGAGGCCCCAAACCTGCGATAGCACTCTCCCTCTATTCCCCAGAATTTCCCAGTACGTCACTTCACTCTTCCTCTCTCTGTTTTGCCTCTCTCTTCTCCCTCTTCCCAAAACCCAACCCCCCTTACCATTGCCTCGACCCCCTTTTATAGCTCTCTGTGAGTGGGGCAGCCATCATTTCTTCCCCCACTCACTCACATGTTCCTATGTCCCTCAGAATCCCAAGGGATCCTCACGACTCCAGAGGATTCCCTTGGAACTTCTTTCAAACACCGAACAGTACTCGGGAATGGATTCCTTTTCTGAATCACCATTCTCGGTGGCCGACCTTTGGGGGATTGCCTACAAACTCCCTTTGTGATCGGTTCGAGGCACCGACCTCTAGAAGACCCCTTGGATATGGTCACATTAATTTCTGGTACCCAGCTAGTGGTCGAGCCCGATGTGATGGCTTCGGAGGTTATCCCCCGTGGGCATATCGGGCCTGCATCACTTACTGGGCCTCGGGCCTCGTGTTGGGCTTTCTTTTAGGTGGGCTGACCCAATTCCTCGGGCCCAACTCACCCACATGAATGCTTCACGGATGACGTACCCGCAATCATGACCAAAACCTCGAACCGATTCCAACAACCTCTTGAAGATTTTAATTCCATAGTTGCACTGAGATGAAAGTTCTGTGATATTAACAAATGTCCAATATTTTTTTGGATCTTGGTATATGGAATAAAAAACCTCTTAATGGATATTTGATAGAAGAGGTAGAAAGACTCTAGGAATGTTCATATCTAGTCTCTCTTAGCTTTGTGGTTGTCTTCCTCTTATCTAAATTAGGGTTACAAAACCTTGATTAAATACGTGTAGGGTTTGGGGTTTAAATTGCTACAAAAAGCCTTTGGAAAAGCCCAGGTCGTTGGCTTTCTGCAAAGGTTAGGTCGACCTAATTGTTAGGCGAAGGTCAACCAAACTCCTCTAGAAGGCCACATTGATGATCTCAATTGACCTAACTATTTGGGGAACGTTAATCCAACTTTTTTTATAGACTCGATTGTTAAGTCAATGTCTGGCGAAATTCTCTGTACAACATATTAAACAACTCTTGACATACACTCAACCCAATTACAATGAATACATATAAATTATTATGATTGCATTAAAACTTTTGACACGGAATTAGCCAACACTAAGATGACCCTAACAAATAGATACACATATATAAACAAGCATCTACACATAAAAGGCAAAAATTGGGGGGAAATTGTTTTCCCAAATATATTAATAGGAAGATTAATCATTGCTTCAATATGTCCACTCTAATCTTATATTTAGTTAGCGGGTCCTGTTAACAAATCCGGACAATTATTAATAAATAATTTTAGGAATATTTTGACACCACTTTAACATGAAATATAAAAAGCCATTAAAAATATTAATTCATTTTTTTCTTTTTGCATAAAAATTTTTAAAAATATTTTCTAAATTAATAATCTTAGACCATCTGTTAACTTTCCCCTTAGTTAATTTTAGTAAATTAACTAAAAGCATTGATTCCTATCATGTAAATAGCTATGGTTTTTTTTTTTTTTTTGAGAAACTTGTAAATAGCTATGGTGATCACACGTAAATAAATAAATATAATTCACCACGTACGGTTGGTCAGCCTTTACCCTTTTTATTCAGTAAAAATAATAAAAACGTGAAGCACGTTACAATTAATGAAATGAGCAAATCCATGCTCACCGACGCTGAAATATTGTTGTCCTGCATTTTCTTCTTGGCTTATAATAAGTAAACACCTGAAATTCTTACTAGACATTACTTTTTTTGACAGAGAAAATTGACAGATCGATTGTTTATGATTATTTCATGACAGAGGTATTTTCTGATTTCTATTTACTGTCATCTATAATGCCTCCATCTGTAGCAAAAGAGACCACCATGGTGCATGCATACTACTCTGCATTACAATTTATCAGCAAAAATATAAGGGCCGGTTAACAGGTGTGTTTAAAATATTTGTTAATAGATCATTTTAGAAAAATTTTGATACTACTTTCATGAGAAATATGGTAAATTACAAATTATATCCCTAAAATTTGGAATGTTTAGATTTTACATACTGAAATTTCAAAATTTAGAATTTACCCCCTAAAGTTTGGAGGTGTAAAATCCAAACACCCTCAAACTTTAAGGAGTAAAATTCAAAAACTCCTAAAATTTAGAGAGTAAAATCTAAATTCTGAAACGTTAAGGTGTAAAATTCAAACACCCCCAAATTTTAAGGGGTAAAATCTAAATTCTGAAATTTCAGGATATAAATTCCAAAAACTCCAAAATTTAGGAGTGTAATTTGCAATTTACCTTGAAAAATATAAAAAGTTGACAAAAAATCAATTTTTTTTTTTTTCATAAAAAAATTTCGAAAAATATTTTCTAAACCAATATCTTTAAGACATTCGCTAACATTTTCCAAAATATAATATCTATCAACAGTATGGCTTCAAGATGTTTCGTTTATAAAAAGAAATATAATGATTAATTTTTTTCTTTTTAGGTAAAAAAAAAGAACATATATAAATATATATATATATATATATATTTTGAGAGAGTTTCAACCTATGGCGTCCGCTCCTGATAATAGCTTTTTATCATCAGACTAAGACACCAATCAATTTTTGGTGTAGGCGGGGATTGAACCTCAAATCTCTTATACAACTATAAAAAACTTTACCAGTTGAGCTAACTGGAACCCACAAAAAAGAACATATATGTGTGTACACATTTATGTTAATAGTATGCTATGATGAGGCTTATAAAATAAAATAAAATAAATAGTATGCTATGATGAGATGCATTTATCTTGAGTGAAAGCTGTGGTCCCTATACAAATTAATTAAGAGTTGAGAAGTTGAGGTTAAATATGAGCTGAAAGTGCTGCAATTCATATTTAATTTGACAATGATAAATGCTCTAAATTCAATATAAAGGATATGTATTTATATCATTACAGTTAAAAAAACACCTAGAAGTTTGTGTGGTTATTTTAAGCACGGCATTTGTCAAATGGAGCCAGTATGCCATAACTGCCTCCAAAATGGCTCTGATAATAATTATACTAATGGAACCAAAATTTAAAGCCCAAAATGATCATAATGTATAAATCACACCAAGGTGTACAATACTCAACAAAAAACATTTTCCTTTATTTTTCTTTTGAATCTCTTGATGTTACATATCCAAAATGGCTTGTGTAACTTTCTACAAGTACCATAAGGACAAGACCACAAATTATGATGTATAGTATTTACTACTTTATTAAACAATGTTTTTTTATACAGGTTTTGAAAAATAAAGTGAGCACACAAAATGCAATAAATTTATGTGTGAAAATCAATGATTTACTGTCTATATTTTTCTTTTGAAAAGTGTGCATTATTCCTTATAATCTAATATTTATTATTCCTTGATTCATACTCAGGGTGAGGGCACTCATTAATAATTTAATATTACTTTTTTACTCCTCTTTTATTATTTTTTCACTTCTAATTAATAAATATAGTGCTTGTCAAGTAAAGTGTGAATTTCCTTTGAAACTATGCATGCTCTCAAAACCTAGAATAATTGAGTATAAACGTGACGGTGTCTAATTCAGGTGATTCTTCATAGTTGGGTACGGTAACTGGATGAACATATAGGATAAATAAATGTTTATAAGACTGAAAGGTACTTCACTGCTTCACATTGACATGGATTGGAGAAGGACTTTGAAAGCAAATTTTTTTGTTGATCTATCGGGAAACAAGGACATGAATATGGTTGCCTGAATTTCACTAGTTTGTTTATTATTATCAGAGAATCATATATAGCCAATAGCCATAGGTTTTCCTTGACAAAATCCTTCAATTTCAACAGATCCCTAGGACTAGGATGTCGATGTTCTCGAAAAAATCCTTGACAAAATCCTTGATGTATTCCTTTATTAATTTCTCAACAAATTTGCTCCAACAACTGTGCGGATTCTTCGCTGTTTATAAATCAACATAAATTCATATATTCATACACTATTTCTTAAAAATAAAAAAACAAAAAATGATCAACAATTGGAGAAGTTCTAGATTTGTTTATAACATGAAGGTAACCACACCACACACTCTTAGTGTGATGATCATTTCACAAGTACAAGTTTTTGTGGGAGTAGGGGGTAAGAGTTGGGGTTCAAGTCTTCAAAATTGAATTTCACACACATATACACTTAGATTATGCTAAAAGTAAAATTTCTATTTCAAATTAAAAAAAAAAAAAAAAGAGAAGTGAATACGTACTTTGTAAACATGTATGCAGATAATTACCTACAAGAGAGGAGAGAAAATATAGGAAATATATTTATTAACAAAAAGAGGTTAAAAATTAGGTGAAGTTCAAATTTTATTGGCAATCATGAGCAAAATTTTTGTAATTTATTCTTTTGAATATTTGTATTTTTTTTTTCTAGTGGTAAATTTGTTGTTTAAAAAAAAAAATCAATGTAAAATAACAGAATGATGTAACCTTAGTAAAAGTTGCACTACTTGAAGTTAACATCATCATGATCAAGATTGATGAACCATAGTACCAATTGTACCAAAATGCCAACTGTTTTCGTGCAAGGATATATTCATTGTTTCACCGAAAAAAAACTGAGCTTATCAACCCAAAAAAAAAAAAAAAAATACAGGTTGAAGTTGTAAATAGGGTTTTTTTTTTTTTTTTTTTTTTATACTTTTGAGAAAAATAGGATATAATATATATATAGTGTTCTTTGTTTGAGTGAAAAAAAAAAAAAAATTAAAAAGAAATAAAAAAAATTATATAAATTGGCATTTTACATGTTTGTTAAATACTTTCAGTGGTCTTAGAGCTGATAAATTGATAATCATAGAACATCACAAACAAATAAAAATATAATAATAATTAGTGATCCATAATGTGAAAATCAATTGAAAAGCACTAGTTAATCTTATTATTATTTAGCAACATGGACATTTAAGGTTCAAATTATTTGTGTAAGACCGGTTATACTAATTCGTACTACTTATAGTTTAACATTTTAACTGACACCTCCAAGTATCCAGATTTTTAGGATTCAAATTCTCGCTCCCAATTATTGAATTATTAAAAAAAAAAAAAAAGGCAATAAAGTATGATTATCACAAAAGATTTTTACTTTTTGTCTTAAAAAGAAAAACACAAATAACAAATTAACAAAAATGAATAAAGAAAGAAAGAGTTTGGTCAGGGTCTCATAAAGTGAAAATAAGAAGCTAACTCAAAATGAAAGACTTAATAAATAATCAAAACGCTTTATTCAAGTAGATTCTAGTTAGCTCAACTGGTAAATGTTTATGTTGCTAAATAATCGGTCTTACACAAATAATAAAAAGCTATCATCAGGAGCTATCATACTTATAAAAAGCTAATATTAGGAGCTAAATAACCGGTCTTAGTCTGATAATAAAAAGCTATCATCAGGAGCTAACGACGCCATATATTAAAACTCTCTTTTAAAAAAAAAAAAAAAAACTTTATTCAGCCCCAATGCATCAATGATGACTGGTGAGGCCAAACGTGTGGAGTAACTGTACTCCATTTAAAGAATGAATTAAAATTCACGTGCAGGGGGCTTCCCAATATCTTGGGATATATATATAATTTTTTAGAAAGAATATCTTGGGATATAATTTTTTTTTTTTTGAGAAACATCTTGGGATATAATTGTGGATAGATAGGGTTTTCTCTCCCCATATTAATGATGTTTTCATAGTTTTTGCAATACTTGAATAATTATTTATAAAATAAAGAAAGTCTTGGACCATTTCCATCTCACAAATACATTATCTCCTCATTATCAATATATATATATATATATATATATTTCCACATAAATAATTTTTAAGTGATTATAAAGAGTAGATTCCAATATTTGAAAACTCTGTCAATAGGTTTTGTTTTACAAACCCAGCTGTGAATGCTCCTAGTAGTATAACTTAATCTACTTTATAAGGAGAAACTGAGTTTAGATTCTTTCTCTTCCACTGATTATTGTAACTAGCTATCAAATTATTTTTAAAAATTATTTAAGGATATTATCTTATTTAATATATATTTTATAATAAACTATTAAGGTTAGATATGTCTGCGTACTTTAAAAATAATTACTTGCTTTTCATTCAATTTTGTTTGTCTACTTAAAAATTTTAACAAGATATCATTTAATTGATATTTATCTTTCAAATAAAAAGATGAGTAATTTTCAATCCTAGTATGTTTAATTAAACTCATACCAATATAACTGTTTAGTGATTTTCTTTTTGATCCGAGGCATAAATTCTACTCTAGCTTAATCAATCTGTGTATATATATATGAAACTCTCTCCTAAAAACTTAAACTCAGGTCCTTGTTCACCTTCTATCTCATAAAAGCATATTTGTGAAATGACTATCATACCAAGAGTGCACGATGGTTGTTAAGTCATTTTCAAACCCAACAATGTTTTAACTTTTAATTTAAGACATCAAATACTCAAAAAGAAAAAAGAAAAAGAAAAAACTTTTAGACATCAAAACATAAAATAATGAATACAGATATATAAATATATGTTCTTGTATAAAAATAAAAAAAGAAATATATATATATATATATATATATATATGTGATTCATATTACCCCATTTGGCAGTTGAGAACTTGGTCCCAAAATCTACTTTACATGAATAATGCATTGAAACCTTTTTTTTTTAATCTTTTCTTTAATTAAAGCAAATAGTACTACTGTTAATCATAAATTTCTCAAGAGGGATTTTTTTGACACTGAGAATGCTGAGTAGTGAGTAGTGAACCTTCGGTTTGTCGTATTGTATCATCCATGTTTGCTTCATGAGGGACTTTAATTTTTTTTTATTTGTTAAAATTAAGTTTATTTATTGTTCTCTGGTCACTCAGTGAGACCCTCTTTGGCAGGCTATTAAATGGGTTAACGATGACATTGGAGGCAAAAATTTAGAGAGTTCTGGGCTTCTGGCCGAAGTTACTTTTTCCTCCTGTGCTATATTATGGCTTAGTTATCAAAAGAGAAAAACCAAGCTCACATTTACAATTGTCAGAAATAAAATAAAAAACAGTCGCATCATAAAAAGAAAAGGAAATAGGAGTCAGTAGATAACACATCCTGTGCCTCACAATAATTAGTGTCGTACAAATTCCCAGCTTGCTTAGTTATACGTCTTAAAAACTGAAATTAAATTCAGGCATTTAATTACCACGTGGTCACGATGCTCTGTATTCTAATCTCTTCTATTTTGAGTCAGATGCGTTGTATTCTAAAACTTTATAGTTTATACAAGTAGGCAGGACCGGAGTTAGAATTTTTTATTTGGGGTGAAATTTTGATACTAATATAGTATTCATGAATCAAGATAAATTATCATACACATATATAAACATTAGTGCTGGCTCAATGGTATAAGCCATTGATGCAATTGCCTAAAACCCCAAGTAAAAAAAATGCCCACAAATTTTATCTTAATTAAGCCGAAATATTAACCAATAAATAAAGTAATATTTTTTTATAAAATGAAAAAAAAAAATTTCTACGTTTACAATATTTTTCACAATACTTTTACAACAAATCCTAAATAGTAAGTTGTTACAGAGAGTTATTGATAGCAAAAAAATAATTTTAGTGGTGGGTTCAAATAGAGAACAAAAAGCAACTTAACACTTAGGGTTTGTTTGAAATCCGCTTATTTTGTTAAAACTGAAAACTTTTTGCTGAAAATACTGTAGATAAAGGTAAAAGTTAGCTGAAATAGTACAATGAAATCCATGAATAGTAGCAAAAATAAGTTGAATAGTAAAATAAGTTGGCAAAAAATAATTTTTGCCAAACAGACACTTAGGGTCCGTTTGGATTGAACTTATTGTTGCTGAAACTGAAAACTGAAAACTGAAAGTACTGTTGCAAAATAATTTTTAAATGTGTGAATAGTACCGTGAGACCTATTTTTAATATTTTTTAGTGCGTGAACAGTGATGAACAGTGCGTGAACAGTGATTTTTGTCCCCTGCACAGTGAACCCATGTGAGGTTACTGTTCACGTGCAGGGAAAAATAAAAAATAAAAAAAAATCTGAAAACGCAGCCCACGAAAACGCAAACGCCCACCCCAAACACACACTTAATATTTGTTCTGAAAAAATATTGTGATTGTAGTAGCACTTCTTAAAAAAAAATTGCTACATTTTTCACAATAGTTGAGTTAGCAAATTTTTACTAGTTCTCATTTAGGTCTACCACTAACATCACTCTTTTACTTACTACTATCAATCTGTCATATCAACAAATGTAAAAAGTTTAGTAAAAAAAAAAAAAAATTCTACATGGTTCATGCTAATTATAATTATTAGTAATTTTGCATATAAAATAAGATAATCAATTTTCGTCTTAAGCCCCCAAATGTATCAAGCCACTCCTGATAAACATTAATATTTTGATAATATAGTAGATTATAATTTATAAGTATATAGTATATATATATAATTAACAATTTTAACATATGTATATTCGCAAGATAATTTTTTAGGGGAATTTATCATCTTTTAAACTCCAATTAATATAAGAAAATTGTCTAGTTTGATATTAAACATGTACAAAAGATGAATTTTAAAAAACAAAAAACTACCTTGTTTCTATAACTACTAGACCGATTGGCAAATTTTATTAGTTTTTAAGAGCATCGTTGGACTAACTCAAACATTTGGGGGGAACTTCTATTTTTGTAGCAAAATATTTTAAGTTTTTAATACTTATACATAATATAAAAGAATTTTTTAAAATTTGGTGGGGGGGGGGGGGGGTGGGGGGTGTGGGAAGCCTTGCTATTGCTCCGCCCCTGCATGCACATGCATGCATTTGTTATACAATTTTGTAATGTACTTCCATTATTAATACATATATGTACTATAATACAACCCAGTAATTCCTTAGCATGCATACCATTGCTCATTGTCATATTATCCCTAAAATTTCGTTTATGTAATTCCTTAACATGCATAACATTGCTCATTGATTTTGTTAAAATGTTTTGCGCTAATTAAAGCCTGCTAATTAAAATCTAAATTTGATATAATTTATATGTTTCACTTGCAAAAATCTAAAGTGGGCTATTCTCAGGAGCCCAAAAAAAAAAAGAAAAAAAAAAAGAACCTAAAATATTTAGCTAAAATAATGAGAAAAGAGAAAAAACAAGTAATCTTAATTATGAGAATTTTTTTTTGAACGTATATAGGAGGCTGTCATTCATATCAGGACGCGTAAGGAAGGTGGTGGTGAGGCAATGTTTTTATTAGAAGTAACTGTGTCTTGGAACAGGTTGTTGCTTTTAAAATTTTCTCCATAATTAATTAATTAATTATTAAGAAGAGAGGGGCAGATGAAATTCATGAAGCATGTATAATGTCCCCAAACCCACCTTAAAAGGACTAGCATGAGTGCATGACTTCGTTAAGGGTTTTTTGCAAGTCAGCTTGTGAATCTTATTTCCCTGTTTTCATTTACATAATATGCCCTTATGATCTAAATACCAATATGTATCCATTTATAAGTACCATATCACTTAAGAGGAAATAGGTTTTCTATCGATATATTATCCTCAAGTTTAAGGACTAGCATAATTGGTTAGAGATTACATCTTGTAAAGTGGGTGTCACTAGTTTGAATATATCAATTTTCTATCATCTTCAAAGCAAAACTTACATATCAAAGAAAAAATCTATATCATCCTCATAGAACATTAACCACTTCATTTAAGGATCGTGTCCATTTCACAGTTTTATTTCTTGAAGTTTTAAATAGTGTGACATAGATATACTTTTAGATTTATAATATTTAATTTTAATATTGAAAATGATTAGATTCAAATGGAGATAATCCATTTCTCATACAGTTTGGGAAAGCTACTTATGTGCATATATCTTGAAGCAAAGTAAAGCCCTATTAAGCCTATTTCATTGGTTATTTTGTGGAGTAGTACTTTTCCATTGTGTGAAACAAACAAGAAGGGTTTCTACTTTCTACAGTATTTCTCAGTATCCTTAGATTTTTTTTTTTTGTTGGAGTATCTTAGTTATTTATTGGAAAATAAGCTAGCAATGGACGTTATAAGCAAAGTGTTGCAGCAAGAAGAGAGTACCTCTACCTTAAATTGGAGAGTTATTTCGAGCAGATATTGTCACATCCATATTGAAATGTAGTTGGAGACGTATTCTCAGCTCTACCAACTAAGTGAACATTTGTTCAGTACCTCTTCGGAGTTGGGACCCAATGATATTTATGTACAATTGTTTTACCTTTCTCTGTTACGTATTAGCATTTAGCAACCAACTATGATAAGCCTTTAATACGGTACTTTTATGACACATCCTCCAAAATATATAAAAAAGCAATAGTACTTTGTGAAAAGCATGCACTTATGTTTGTTCGATGGGAACGAACAAGTGTTTCAGTATTTTATTACTAACAAACACAGCTTTTTCTTCGTTTGGTCTACTTCAAGAGTTGTTTTGGAGAGATTATGGGATTCATTTGAAAGCTGGTAAATTTTTTTTGGAGAAAGTGTCATACATAGCTACTATAAGTGATCTGTAATTCTGTATCGTCCAATTGTGCATGTGATTCAGTGAGACAGAGATATGTAGGAATCTTTCTTAGTGTCATGTATAACAAGGTGGAATGGCTATTAATTATATAATATATGCATATTTAGAGCTTTTGATAAACAAAGCCACAAGAACTTCAGAAACAAATTAGGCCAGTTCATTATTGGTTAGCTAGAGTTAAGGGTCCATGTAATGATAGGCTGATCGAAAACTTTGTGAATTTGATTGAATTGGGTTTTATTGGTGTGTTGTGTTGGATGTGCCGAGTCTCATATCTAGTGTTTATTAAGTAAAAAATATAAGTGATTAGAGCTTTAAATGTAATTGACTAATCATTTTGAGATATAACATAGATGTAACCTTTTTTTCTTTTTCTTTTTTTTTTTCTTTTTTTTTTTTTTTTTTTTTCGAGTTGTGATACTATTTTTTTAAGTAAAGTTGTAATAATATGGTAACCCTAAGGAGTAGCTTACTTATAACATTTCATGATAAAAGGAAAAATGGCAATATTATGATGGTTCCATGAGTTTTAGGGTTGACTTGTGAGCATCCAGCTTCACACATTTAGGATGGTATAAATTGGTATAGCTAGAAGCCATTTATAGATTACATTTACTAAATACTAAACTGCAAAAAAAATTGGTGGGGAAGTTAAGTTACCTTCATCAATCTCTAACATATACTAGTAGTGCACAATGATATCAAATGGGAAAGAGAAGTAACAATGGTTGTTCCATAACTAGAATATTAAACAGGCATAAAGTTTTCTATCAGCCTATCATTACATGGATGCAATCAAGGGAGCTCAACCCCCAACTATCAAACAGCTGGATGACCTAATTGCCTTGAAGCTGAAAACCAGCCCACTTTAAAGAAGCTAGGGCAAGAAAATGGGCTCAGAAGTCTGGCCCAGTTTTAATCAGACAATAGAGCCTTAAACATCTGTGGGAACCAGGAATTAACAAGCAACTACAAAGAGAAATTGAATTGTGGGAGGTGGGGGGGGGGGGGGGGGGGGGGGGTGGGGTACCGAATATTTACAGCTGATCATCTGAAACATAAATTGCCTTAATTCACAGTAAGGAAAAATCTAATAAGTTTGCCACTTATGAATGGGTTGCCAACTGTAGAAATAGCCAAGAGTTGTCGATAAAGAGTGGTGATAGTTAGATACTGCGTACGAGATATACGACTGAAAGTTTGTTTTAAAAACACGATTTCAGTTATAATTGTGAAATCATATTTTCAAAACACGGTTTCATAATTTCACAACTGTAATTGAAATTGTGTTTTTAAAACACGGTTTTAGCTAAAGTGTGTATGTCAATGTATAACTCAGCGTGTGCAACAATAATTAGCGTATGACAAAGTAGTAGTTTTAGTTCATTCAACTAATAAAATCTCTTGTTGCCAAATAAGGGACTTGAATTTGAATTTGAATTCCATCTACTCATAAAAAAATCTATTAATATTTTGATCCGATGATAAAAAGAAATATAATGGAGTATATGTAATAGTTTCAAATGCTAATGTATCTTTGGAAAAAAAAATTCAGGCATAAGGCAAAGCAAGGCTTCTATTATTAATCAATCATCGATTCACAATTGGGGCTCTAGTAGAATCACTGAACACAGGCTAAACATTTGGATTGCCATTTGAGAGTTGACGCATGCATGAAATTGGTTCTAAGTCATCTTTTGAGTTTCCAAACATTCTTTGGTTGCAAATAATTAAGGGAAATCTAGATGCCCCGACTATGTCAACTCCCATAAAACTTTATTGGTCCGTTTGGATTGAGGAGGAAGGAGGGGGAGTAGAGTAGGGTAGATTTAGCCTAAAATTAACTTATTTTTAGCCAACTTTACTCTACTCCCTTCCACACCCCCCTCCTTCTCCCCTCCATCCAAATGGGCCATATATTAAGTAGAATTTTAAATTCCTTTGAATGTATATGGGATACTTGTCTTGTGTACACATTCCAGAGTTTTTGAAAATTCTATTTGTGCTATATTGATAGTATCATGTTCATGTTTATGCTCCCTTCCTCACCTGACTACTCTCTCTCCCTCACCCCAATTGAAGTCAGGTCATCATTTTGTAGACCTTAACAATACAAAGTGTTTATGCTATGTCTTAGCTTTTGTTTTGTTTTGTATTTTGTTTCTTGAGATAATTAATATTATTAATTTTTCTTGAGATATTTCAAGTTTATATTCTACATGAGTAGTTTGAGAACAAAAATCCCTTCAAAATTCTTGGGAATTAGCCAATGAGAATCTTATATACTTATAAATGTTATCATATTCTTTATTAAATCAACTGCAAGTATCTTTATATTCCCAAGAATTGTATAACATCCTCTGGAACCTAAATACAAGAGAGTATATTAGATTTTCCAAATCAAACGCCATCTAAAAGTCATTTATGTAGAGAAAATACATTCCAAGTTCATAAATAAAACTCTACAAGACATTTAGGATTGTAAAATGCCTTTGAGCATCCCAAGCAAAATTTCCAAGTAAATGGACCTGCCACTAAAAGTCTGTGTCTACATGCAAATCTGATCTTCAATACATGAATGTCACTTAATATCAATTGTCACCAGCTAACTGTTTTATTACATGCTGAGAACCCAAAACTCAAAATAGTTTAAAATGGGCAAAAAACTAGGCCTTTCTATAGCACTGACATAATTTGTGGCACTCTTTTACTCTTAAGAGGCTGACGCCAATCACCATCCAATGCAACAGATATATGAATCATTGCATGAAAGAGGGTAATTGATTTGCCATCTTTGAAGCTTGAAAAGGTGCTTATCAATGGCTCTAATTTAGATCTTAACAGTTGCAAGGTGAGTGCTGAACAATTAATTTATCAGAAGGAAGAGAGCCCTGCAATTTGTCTTTCTCATAAGAGACCCAAAACAGAAATTGCCATGGACCAAGCCTTGCCCATGTTGGAAAGAACCCCTTCCATAGTGCTCTTAATCCTTCAATTCTAACAGTCTTCACTAGACAATCATAAGAACTGTTGTAAATAATCTTCCCTTCTTTGCCTGCTGCCTGGTTCATCATTCTTGTCTTTATACATCAGCTGGACAACTCAAAGTAGTTGCAGAAAGACCTGACATAATAGAGGCCAAGGTGTGGGCATAGATACTGTCATTAGCTATTTGATTTTGAATAACAAAACGTTTTGCATGATCATAGCACGCTAATTCTCCCATATTCACCAAAAATGCTCTTTGTACATTTGGGAAAACTCCTTTCCAAAGTCCTCCAAAACCTTCTGTACGCACAATCTTGCTTAAAGCATCAAGAGGGCCTGAGTATCTAGGTTGGAGACCTTGGCTCACCAAATGGCCATCTGCTTGCATCCTCACCTTAACAGGATCAGCAGGGCTCGCCACTACCTGCGCTACTAATGGCAAATAGAGAAGTACCATTACTCATCAAACAAATATGCCATGCACTAAACAAATTAATCAACAGGTTTTCTTGTTTAACCAAGAACTGTAGCAGGTATTAATATCATTTGGTTACTAAAATATCATTAAACTTGTAGCATTCATGTCTTCATCCACTTAGGACATGACATAAATCATTTGAAAGTAAAGCTACAGTTGGCTTTTAAAGATGCCTAAGACCTCTAAGGCCTGGTGAACGAATGAAACACCAGATAAATGTATATGTTCCTGTGCAAATCTCAGCAATAACTTGTTCTAGTTTCACATATTGATCATTTTAAACTCAAAAGAAATTTTTTTGGTGGAATAGTATAAGCAGACTCAATACTGACGAAGTCAATAATCCATTTTCTGAGCCAATGCTTCAAAAAAAGTACACTTATAAGGAGGGGTAAGATGTATTATATTCTGTAAGAGGAAAAAAGTGATTGAGGATCATATTCCCCCATTCAATCAGGCCAAGTTTTTAGCCAGTTGATACCCTCTATGGAGTTAGAGAATAGTCTAAGATTTACCTGTCAAATTCAAAGGAATGCAGGATGATTCTTTCTCATCCTTAAATAGGAACTCCAAGACTATCAGCTATATTCTAAAGTTATGCCAGGAATGTGTTTTCTGTTTTCTAGAAAGATGTAATGCTTAATTGAAGAACCACAAAATATCACCATCTAACAGAGGACCCTAAAAAACAACTCAATTGATTCTATACAAGTCGGGGTTGATAATCTACAGTCATGGTAAGTGTTCGTTAAGTCATATTTTTTAGAAGTAACTTGTTGGATAACTTGGATTTGAGTTAGTATAGAACAATTATTGTCCATTGATTGGCAGTAAGTTAATTGTAGCAATTGGGTAGCGGTAAATGGAAATGTTTGCGGAGAGTATATTAGGACTTGGGGGGCCAGTTTCCCTCAAACCTTACCAAGTTTTCTTAAATTTTTCTCTTACCAAAATAGACTCTCGTAACTTCATTAACACCTTCAAAGGGCACCCATCACAATGCGAGTGAAATCTTCCATTACATGAAGTCATCAATTCAAAACTGTTGGGTATACACGTGTGAGTAAAATCTCGCATTGAATAATGATGAGAAGAATGCGAGATTTTACTCACATGTGTATACTCAACGGTCTTGAACTGATGACCTCGTCCTCTATCTTATTACATGAAATGAGGAAGTGTCATTTAAGCAAAGAGCTCATTAGCACCAAGGGTCTACATTTTCTAGCAAAAACACTTGGGGTTTTGGGGGTTTTGAGTTACTTCTACAGTCCAAGTACAAATGAAATGAAAGAAAGAGTTTGAAAAGCTAGCCAATCACGAGGGATGAGAAAATTCTAGGAAGCTTCCTCCTTTACAAATACCCTAACGTCTATGTTTATTTACAAAAGAACCAAATTGTTTTAGTTTTTACTAACTAATCTGATTAGTTTATTAGGAATTTTCTTAAATGTTTATATTAAAATGATATGTACTATAATACAACCCAGTAATTCCTAAGCATGCATACCATTGCTCATTGTCATATTATCCCTAAAATTTTGTTTATGTAATTCCTTAACATGCATACCATTGCTCATTGATTTTGTTAAAATTTTTTGAGCTAATTAAAGCCTGCTAATTAAAATCTAAATTTGATATAATTTATGTGTTTCACTTGCAAAAATCTAAAGAGGGCTATTCTCATGAACCCCAAAAAAAAAAAAAAAAAAAAAACTAAAATATGTAGCTAATTTTTTTTTTTGAACATATATAGAAGGTTGCCATTCATATCAGGACGCGTAAGGAAGGTGGTGGCAAGGCAGTGTTTTTATTAGAAGTAACTGTGTCTTGGAACAGGTTGTTGCTTTTTTAATTTTCTCCATAATGAATTAGTTAACTATTAAGATGAGGGGTAGATGAAATTTATGAAGCGTATATATAAGTCCCCAAACCCACCTTAAAAGGACCAGCATGAGTGCATGACTTCGTTAAGGGTTTTTTGCAAGTCAACTTGTGAATCTTATTTCCCTGTTTTCATTTACATAATATGCTCTTATGATACCAATATGTATCCATTAAGTACCATTTTACTTAAGAGGAAATAGGTTTTCTATCGATATATTATCCCCAAGTTCAAGGACTAGCATAATTAGTTAGAGATTACATCTTGTAAAACAAATGTCACTAGTTTGAATATATCAATTTTCTGTCATTTTCAAAGCAAAACTTACATATCAAAGAAAAAATCTATATCATCCTGATAGAACATTATCCACTTCATTTAAAAATCATGTCCATTTCATAGTTTTATTTCTTAAAGTTTTAAATAATGTGATATAGATATACTTTTAGATTTATATTATTTAATTTTAATATTGAAAATGATTAAATTCAAATTGAGATAATCCTTTTCTCATATAGTTTGGGAAAGCTACTTATGTGCATATATCTTGGAGCACAGTAAAGCCCTATTAAGACTATTTCATTGGTTATTTTGTGGAGTAGTACTCTTCCATTATGTGAAACAAACAAGAAGGGTTTCTACTTTCTATTTCTCAATATCCTTAGATTTTTTTTTTTTTGTTGGAGCATCTTAGTTATTTATTGGAAGAAGACAGTACCTCTACGTTAAATTGGAGAGTTATTTCGAGCAGATACTGTCACATCTATATTGAAATGTAGTTGGAGACGTATTCTCAGCTCTACCAACTAAGTGTACATTTGTTATTTTTTAATCACTTCAGTACTCCTTGGGAGTTGGGACCCCAATGAAATTGGGTCTGGCTTGTGTCCAGTGAAAATTTTCACTGGACACAAGCCTTTCCCAATGAAATTTATGTACAACTGTTTACCTTTCGGTATCATGGTCCTTTATTATTTTGGTTTTGACATTTCCTGTTAGTCTGTCTAAGAGGACTTGAAAATGTCATATGCCACTAGTATTTAGCATCTAAGCTTTGAAAACCCCCCAACAGCCGGACTTGCAAAATCATCCCATTGCAAAAAAATTTATAATCTTAAGCATCTGTAGTAGTTGGTGCAAAAATTATGTCATTTTGCCACATCAAATGCCTATTTTATTATTTTACCACATCATTTTACAACATCTCATTTATCAGATGTTTTATAATTTAATTCTATATATTAAAATAATATTTACTACACATTAAAATACATTATTTTGGTTTACCACATCTGTCCGTACCGTTGCAAATTTACAATGGTACGGACACAAAATGGTATATGTGCCAAATATATGCAACATATGCAACATCTGCTAGGAGCTATTTTTTGTGTTTGGTGTGAAATATGTGTCAAATATTTAGCATTTGGCATATATCCCACGTCTACTGTGGGTGCTCTATGAGATGGTACTGTAACAGTATTGTGTAATAAAAATTAGTTTTTTATTTGTCTAATGCTTCTTCTCTCTCCTCTCTCTCTCTCATTTCATTTCACTTTCTCTCTCCAATTTCTCTCTCCTTCGTTCTGCTCTCTCCTCTTCAAACCCGAAACCCATACAATCTCAGCACTTCCTTCCTCTCTATCTCAGATCAGTTTGCTATGGATTCCGATGGGTATGTTATGGATTCTGATGGGGTTGCTATGGATTTGTGGGTTTCTGTGTTGATCAAAACTGAAATGGGTTTTCGATTTTTGATCTTAGGAAACAAACAAACAACAACAATAAATCGAAAATCAATGAATATCAGAGATGGGTTTGGAAAAAAAAGATTTACCTTCAGGTCCAGCATTTGGGCAGTAGAGGAAAAAATCATTGAGATTGGATCTGAGAACCGGAAGCCGACCCTTACGGGCGTAGGATTTGAGGGCGGTGTCAATGACCGCAGCGACAAGCTCGTCCTCACTCACCACGAATCGGATCGGACCGACACTCCCTAACACGGTTATGCTAATCAACAACCTGTTACCGCCTTTGTTGGCGGCGGTCTGATTCTTCTTTGGCTTGTACAGCAACATCTTTGTGGGTTTAATTTGGTTTTGGTTTGACGGTGGTTTAACGGTGATGGCCTTACTGGTTGTTTTTTTTTTTCTTATCTGTTCTTGTGCCAGAGGTGGAGGGAGAGAGACGAAAAGGAAAAGAGAGAAAGAGAGAGAAATAGTAAAAGAATAATAAAATAGAATATTTAAATAATTTGGGAAAAAAATAGAGTTTTAAGATGTTGGGTGTATTGAAAAATTATATATTATAATTGATAAAGTAATTTTTTATGATGGTAAAATAGGATGTGATGAGATCATGAGATTTCTGGTTGTGGATGCTCTAAGCGTATTAGCATTTAGCAACCAACTATGATAAGGATGGGATGAGATTTTTAAAGTGTTAAATGCTACAAATTTTAGAATTCTTGATAAGGATGCATAAGCCTTTAATACAGTACTTTCATGACATATCCTCCAAAATATATAAAAAAGCAAGAGGACTTAGTGAAAAGCATGCACTTATGTTTGATCGATGGGAACAAGTGTTTCAGTATTTTCACTATTTGATTATATATATAAAAAAAAAAAAAAAAACAGTATTTTCACTATTTTGTAACAACTCACACAACTTTTTCTTCCTTTGGTCTACTCAAGAGTTGTTTTGGAGAGATTAGGGGATTCATTTGAAAGCCAGTAAATCTTTTTTTGGAGAAAGTGTCATACGTGGCTACAGTTATAAGTGATCTGTAATTCCGTAGGGTCCAATTGTACATGTAGGAATCTTTCTTGTGCCAGGTATAACAAGGTGGAATGGCTATTATGTTATATATGCATATTTAGAGCTTTTGATAAACAAAGCCACAAGAACTTCAGAAACAAATTAGGCCAGTTCATTGGTTAGCTAGAGTTAAGAGCATCCACATCAGTGTGTGGAAACTCTTGTATAATAGAAAAAACTACCATTTTTACACATTTTGAAGCAAAATTACTCTACATCAGTGCTTCCAAAGTCTTGTATAATCATGTATATTTATCCACGAGCTACAGTAACCGTGAATATATACACGGTTACTGTAGCTCGTGTATACAATATTTTAATAATTTCTGGTTCGCTCGTTTTTTTCTCTCTCTTCTCCATCTGCACAACCAACACCCTCATCATCATCAACTGTTTCTTCCTCTTATATACACACACTCCCACAGTCAAAATCAAAAATCAACAACAAAAATCAAAAATCAACCACAAAATCAACAACAAAATCACCCAGAAACACCACAAAACCAAACACACCCACACACGAACACACCAACGGAGACAGAGAGAGTGGATCGGAACTTGTGGCAGATCGGCGTGCTTGGATCGGAGTGCTTGGATCGGCGTTCTTCTCGCTATGCTTGGATCGGAGACAGAGAGAGTGTATCGGCGCTTGTGGCGGATCGGCGTGCTTGGATCGGCGTTCTTCTCGCCGTGCTTGGATCGGAGTTCTTCTCGCCATGCTTGGATCGGAGACAGAGAGAGTGGATCGGCGCTTGTGGCGGATCGGCGTGCTTAGATCGGCGTGCTTGGATCGGCGTTCTTCTCGCCGTGCTTGGATCGGAGACAGAGAGAGTGTATCAGAGTTCTTCTCGGCGCCGTGCTCCCTGCTTGGATCGAAAGTTCCAAATGTTTGGAATAGAGGGGAGTTTCAGAGAAACTCTAGAACAGAGCCTCGTGAGTGGAGAGAGAGAGAGGCTCGTGAGTGGAGAGTGGAGAGATAGACCGAGAGGGAGAGACCGGGTATAGAGAGAGAGAAAGAAATCAGATGGAGAGATAGAAGAGGAAATCAGAAATATGATAGACCGGGTATAGAGAGAGAGAAAGAAATCAGATGGAGAGATAGAAGAGGAAATCAGAAATATGATAGAGAGAGAGAAAGCGGGTATAAAAACGGTAATGGGTTAGGTGAGGAATAATAATAAAATAATTAAGAAAATTGATTATTTAAATAAGAGTGGTGGTAGAATAGATGAACTGATGTGGGTGTTTTGTAAAAATGATGGTGTAAAATAGAAAAAGTAGGTTTTTGATGTAAAATAGACAGAATCTTTTAGACGAGCTGATGTGAATGCTCTTAGGGGTCCATGTAAACTTTGTGAATTTGATTGGATTGGGTTTTATTGGTGTGTTGTGTCGTATGTATCGAGTTCATATCTGACGTTTATTAGGAAAAGAATATAAGTGATTAGAGTTTTAAATGTAATTGACTAATCCTTTTGAGGTATAATATAGATGTAACTTGTGTTTTTTTCGAATTGTGATACTATTTTTTTAAGTAAAGTTGTAATAATATGGTAACTCTAAAGAGTAGCTTACTTATAACATTTCATGATAAAAGGAAAAATAGCAATCACAGATATTATGATGGTTCCATGTGTTTTAGGGTTGACTTGTGAACATCCAGCTTTGCACATTTAGGATGGTATAAATTGGTATAGTTAGAAGCCATTTATGCATTACATTTACTAAATACTAAACTGCAAACAAATTTGGTGGGGAAGTTAAGTTACCTTCATCAATATCTAACATATACTAGTAGTGCGCAATGATATCAGATGGGAAAGAGAAGTAACAAGGGTTGTTCCATAACTAGAATATTAAACAGGCATAAAGTTTTCTATCAGCCTATCATTATATGGATGCAATCAAGGGAGCTCAAACCCCAACTATCAAACAGCTGGCTAACCTAACTGCCTTGAAGCTGAAAACCAGCCCACTTTAAAGTAGCTGGGGCATGCAAATGGGCTCAGAGTCTGGTCCAGTTCCAATCAGACAATAGAGTCTTAAACATCCGTGGGAACCAGGAATTAACAAGCAACTTCCAGGAGAAATTGAATTGTGGAAGGTGGGGGGTACTGAATATTTACAGCTGATCATTTGAAACATAAATTGCCTTAATTTACAGTAAGGAAAAATCTAATAAGTTTGCCACTTATGAATGGGTTGCCACCTGTAGAAACAGCCAAGAGTTGTCGGCAAAGAGCGGTGGTAGTTAAATACTACGTACAAGATACACGGCTAAAAGTGTGTTTTGAAAACATGATTTCAGTTATAATTGTGAAATAATATTTTTCAAAACACGATTTCATAATTTCACAATTGCAATTGAAATCGTGTTTTTAAAACATGGTTTTAGTTGAAGTGTGTACGTTAATGTATAACTCAGCATGTGCAACAATAATTAGCGTATGACAAAGTAGTAGTTTCAATTAATTTAACTAATAAAGTCTCTTGTTGCCAAATAATGGACTTGGATTTGAATTCCGTCTACACATAAAAGAAATCTATTAATGTTTTGATCCAATGATAAAAAAAAATATAATGGAGTATATGTAATAGTTTCAAATTCTAATGTATCTTTGGAAAAAAAAAAATGCAGGCATAAGGCAAGGCAAGGCTTCTATTATTAATCAATCATCGATTCTCAATCAGGGCTCCAGTAGAATCATTGAACACAGGCTAAACATTTGGATTGCCATTTGAGAGTTGACGCATACTTGAAATTGGTTCTAAGTCATCTTTTGAGTTTCTAAACATTCTTTGGTTGCAAATAATTAAAGGAAATCTAGATGCCCATAAAACTTTATAATAAGCAGACTTTTGAATTCCTTTGAATGCGTATGGAATACTTGTCTTGTGTCCACATTCCAGAGTTTTCGAAAATTCTATTTGTGCTATATTGATAGTATCATGTTCTTGTTTATGCTCCCTTCCACACCTGACTACTCCCTGTGCCTCACCCCAATACAATACAAAGTGTTTATGCTATGCCTTAGCTTTTGTTTTGTTTTGTTTTTTGTTTCTTGAGATAATTAATATTATTAATTTTTCTTGAGATATTTCAAGTTTATATTCTAAATGAGTAGTTTGAGAACAAAAATCCCTTCAAAATTCTTGGGAATAAGACAATGAGAATCTTATATACTTAAAAAAATTTATCATATTCTTTATTAAATCAAATGCGAGCATCTTTATATTCCCAAGAATTGTATAACATCCTCTGGAACCTAAATACAAGAGAATATATTAGATTTTCCAAATCAAACGCCATCTAAAAGACATTTGTGTAGAGTAAATACATTTCAAGTTCATAAATAAAACTCTACAAAGACATTTAGGATTGTAAAATGCCTTTGAGCATTCCAAGCAAAATTTCCAAATACAATTCAGTAAATGGACCTGCCACTAAAAGGTGGTGTCTGCATGCAAATCTGATCTTCAATACATGAATGTCACTTAATATCAGTTGTCACCAGCTAACTGTTTATTACATGCTGAGAAAAAAAACTCAGAATAGTTTAAAATGGGCAAAAGACTAGGCCTTTCTATAGCACTGATATAATGTGTGCCACTCTTTTACTCACGCCAATAACCATCCAATGCAACAGATATATGAATCATTGCACGCAAGAGGGTAATTGATTTGCCATCTTTGAAGCTTGAAAAGGTGCTTATCAATGGCTCTAATTTAGGAGATCTTAACAGTTGCAAGGTGAGCGCTGATCAAATAATTTATCAGAAGGAAGAGAACCCTGCAATTTGTCGGAGTTTCTCATAAGAGACCCAAAACACAAATTGCCATGGACCAAGCCTTGCCCATGTTGGAAAGAACCCCTTCCATAGTGCTCTTAATCCTTCAATTCTAACAGTCTTCACTAGACAAGCATAAGAACTGTTGTAAATAATCTTCCCTTCTTTTCCTGCTGCCTGGTTCATCATTCTTGTCTTCACTACATCAGCTGGACAACTCAAAGTAGTTGCTGAAAGACCTGACATAATAGAGGCCAAGGTGTGGGCATAGATATTGTCATTAGCTATTTGATTTTGAATAACAAAACGTTTTGCATGATCATAGCACGCTAATTCTCCCATATTCACCAAAAATGCTCTTTGTACATTTGGGAAAACTCCTTTCCAAAGTCCTCCAAAACCTTCTGTGCGCACAATCTTGTTTAAAGCATCAAGAGGGCCTGAGTATCTAGGTTGGAGACCTTGGCTCACCAAACGGCCATCTGCTTGCATCCTCACCTTAACAAGATCAGCAGGGCTTGCCACTACCTGCACTACTAATGGCAAATAGAGAACTAACATTACTCATCAAACAAAGATGTCATGCATTAACAAATAAATCAAAAGATTTTTATTGTTAAATTAATATCTGTTGCAGGAATTAATATCATTTGGCTACTAAATATATCACTAAACTTTTAAAGATGCCTAAAATCCCAAAGGTCCAGTGACCAGATGAATCAGCAGATATAAGCAGGCTCAATAATGACGAAACCAATAATCTATTTTCTTTGCCAGTGCTTCAACAAAAGTAGATTCCTATGGAGGGGTGAAGAAGTATTATATATATATATAGAAGTATAAAGAAGTATTATATTCTGTAAGAGGAAAACAAGATCGAAGATCATATACTGCCCCCTTAATCAGGCCAAGTTTTTTGGGAAGCATGGACACTTCATTTAGAGCGCCGTACCCGTGTCATATCCGTGTTGTACCCGTGTCATACCGGTGTCGTACCGGCTGTTTTATGTTATAATTTTTCAGAAATTGCTCATGTCACCTTGTCGTACCCATGTCCGTGCTTCCTTTAGCCAGTTGATATCCTCTATGGAACCAATGAATAGCTTAAGATTTACTCGTCAAACTAAAAGGAATGCAGGATGATTCTTTCTTATCCTTAAATAGGAACTCCAAGACTATCAGCTATATACTAAAATGATGCCGGGAATAATTTTCTGGTTTTCAGAAAAGATGTAATGCTTAACTGAAGAAGCACAAAAAACAAAACAAAAAAACAACAAACACTAACAGAGGACCCTAAATACCAACTTGATCAATTTATACAATGCGGGGTTGATTGTCTGTAATCATGGTAAATGTTCATTAAGGCATACATTTATAATAAGTAAACCTGTAGGATTTTAACAATTATTGTCTGTTGAATAGCAGTGGGTCAATTGTAGCAATTATTTGGTGTTCCTATGACTTATTCTTAGTTCCTTATCTCTTACATAACAATAGTAGTAAATGGAAATGTTTACTATGGAGAGTAACTTAGGAGACTTGAACTGAGTTTTCTTCAATTTTCTTCTTAACAAAAATCTATTCCTGTAACTTCTTAATTAGCACCTTCAAAGGGCATATCCCATTCCCATTACACACATTTCTCTAACCACTAATCACTTGCAGCTTTGAGTGTTAATATATGTGTACATTTGAGCTAGAGCTCACAAACTTTAAGGCTTTAAATCAATTTCATTTCCAAAATGGCGGGTGATTTTTTTTTTTTCTCCTTACATTTCAATTAGTTCAATCAGTAAAGTCTTTTGTCACGTTGGTCATATCTCGATATAGGTTTATAATATTATATCTTATTCTTGACTACAAAAAATAAATATTTTTTTATATTATTATTATATATATTTAGTGTGCAAGTTCTTTACTAATATATGATATGTGTACAGTCTAAACTATAAAATAAAATAAAAATAACACAAAAATAAAAATTCAACCATAATTTTGGATAAATAAATAATAATAAAAAGCTGAGGCTTTTACCTGAGCGATGACACCGGAGAAACCGCCGGCGAGAGCCTTGGCAGAGAGAGAAAGCGTACCACCACCGTCACCGTCAGCGGAGACCACCGCATTCCTGAGATTCTCGTAAGCTACGATCCGAATGGGAGTGTAGAAGAGGTGTCTGATAATCGCTGGGGACAAGCCCTTGTAGAGCCCTAGTGGGCCTTGCTCCCGAACGATCTCCGTGGCCACTCGGAACGCGTTGGTCCTCGAGCTCGAGCTCGAGCTCGACTCGAGCTGAAGCCTGGTCTTGGTGAGGTCGATTGGGAAGGTCGAGGTCTCGGCAGCCATGGCCGAGAGTGACGTCAGCATTAGCTTCACGTGGGTATTTTTGTGGGCCCGGAGCTGACCTCGTTCTTCTTCTCCGCTTGGTTTCATCTCTCACTCTCACTCTCATATCTGTTCTTCTCTGCAAATGAAGCTTTATTTATTTAATCGTTTTTTTTTTTTGGGGGGGAATAAACGACGTGCCGTTTATTGTTTATTTCTTAGGTTTTAGCGAGTTTGGGCCTCGCAAATGGGTTTTTTGAAAGGCCTCTTAAGAGGCCCAAATAGTATTGAAGTTATAAAAAAAAAAAAAAAAAAAAAAGGCCCAAATGGGGCCAGGTGATGAGTCTTTGCCAATTAGAACACTTTTTATTTGAATTGATGAATGGCTTGTTTATGTTTGTTAATGTTAGCTTTTAGGGTTGTCTTTTACATTTTAGGTCAACTCTAGACAAGCTCGTACCAAACTTGAACACCATATAATCTTGCAATAGCTTTTGTTTAGTTTTAGCTTATTTTGTTAATGTAAAATTTTTAAAATACAAATAAAAAATAATAATTAGCAAAAAGTTAAATAAGTTGACACCAAATGAACACCAAACTTAACTTACTAGCTTAATTATAAAACAACATCAATATAAATTCACTTAAAATCAAGTTGTTGAGAAGCCACATGTTCAATCTTAGTGCGCGCTCCAACTCCGCTAAGCATAATTCTCAATATTGTGCTTGGATTATTATTTTTTAATAAAAAATACTAAAGTTGTTATGACTTCTATTTTAAAATGTTTACAAATTGACATAATAAGGAATGTGATTATTAGTCTTTAACAGTCTAACAAATAAATATTCAAATTAATTTTTGTATTCATACAAAAAAAATTGTAAGTTGTATGCAATAATATTTGCAGTATCGAATTATCAATCATTTTTATTGATTTATTTGAAATTGGATAAAATTATAAGTATAATAATAAATAAATAAAACAAGTATTTAAAGTCCTATATAGTGTATAAGTAATAAATGAATAATGTTATTGTATGCGAAATATGTTTAGTGATAGCAACGTAAGAAGTTGTTGTGACCTATCATACGTGCGAGTTTAAGACTTGTGAATTCAAGTAATAGTAATCCATTATTACGTGAATTGTCCCACACCCTACTTAAATTGAGTTTAAGTGAGTCAGGAGAAGTGATCACATCAAAATACGAACCAGTTGATTCAACCAAAAGTTAGACCTAAACCGGTTTTGTCAAAATTGGAACTGGAGCCAATTTTTTTTTTTTTTGGATCGGAACTGGACCCAATTTTGGTTGGCCATTCCGGTTTTTATTTATTTATTTTTTTCAAAAAAAAAGAAAAAAAGAGCAATGGCAAAAGCAAAAGAGACACTACTGTGAACTCCACTCCCCCAACACCATTTCAATCTCACTGTGGCGGCAAAACCCCCCACACACACAGAAAAATCAAAACTTGATGGCGACGGAGGGACCCTCCTCCTCCTCCTCCAGCAACCTAGCGATTCTCGACTCTCTCACCGACGATTCCATCCGACAAATCCACGATAGCTACACCGGCTTCTGCGCCACCACCGCAACCCTTCTCACCGGCGCCGGTGACCTCTCCGTCGGCCCAGAATTCATCGCTCACGTCCATTCCCTCTGCCACCACGGCCTCCACTCTCTCGTTCGCGACCACTTTCTCAAGTCACTAGAGGTATATACACATATGTATCTATGTATGCAAGATTGTCATAATGTACTCAATTTTCAAAGTTAGGGCACTATTTGTTTGGAAAATTCGTACTTCAATTAGGGTTTCATTTTCTGTGTGTGCAGGAAATTTTTGAGCAAAATGGAGCTTCGAAATTTTGGCGCCATTTTGATGCTTACACCAATTTTGCACTTCTCTCCAAAAACCAACCCCCTGTATGTATAGCATCAACCTCTATATATATATGGCAACGTTACAATCACTTAATAGCTTATTATTGGATTAAAGTTTCAAACTTTTCACCTTTGGATTATATGTTTTCATTCTTAACATGCTCACTAAATTTCATATATTGGATGCTATTTACTATTCAATTCATACTCATTTTTTGTGGGTATTTTTAAAATAAAGAATTTTTTTTTTTTTTTTAATTCAATTGTTACAACAAGTGGGGAGGGGGGATTTGAATCGTGGTTTTCCTTAAGAAGGAGACCAGGCAACACCATTGAGCTACAAGACTCTTTGAAAATTCTAAAATACAGTGCTCCTGGGTACGGGCATAAACTGTTTAGCCTGTCATGGGTGCCTCTGAATTACCCGACAATTGGTTCTGATGGGTGGGGTCTATTACTCGTAGGTTTTACTAGCTAGAAGCGAGTCTAAAGGGCCCTTCTTTAGAGAGGTTCCCTATGTTATCCAAACTTGAAATTTAAACATCTTATAGTTGCGTGCGTGTGTGTGTGTGTGTGAGAGAGAGAGAGAGATCAATTAAAATTCTTGATAAGTATAAGGTATTGAATTGGAAAATTGGTGACTTGCACTTTTCTTTCTTTTTTTTTGGGATTATACACACAACGCATATGGTGGATCATGAACTGGCGATCTCACCTTCTACATTACATTTACGAGGGTAATGTAGAGAGAGAGGAGATGCCATTAAGCTACAACTCATTGGCTTAATTGTGAAGTGCAGATATGCGAGAGTGAGGTTCAGGAAGTGTTGTGCAAAGCTCTAGAAGAGATATCTTTGGAAAAGCAATACCAGGAGAAGTGCTTGTTGATGTTGTCTCATGCTTTGCAGTCCTACAAGGATCAGATGTCTGAGGGAAGGCATCCTTCGGATGCGGAGAGAAGCCATCTCTTTTCTAGATACCAATTACTCGTGTCTTCAGTGCTTATGGCTAGTCTTCCTCGGCATTTTCCTGGTATATACTTAATGATATATCTTGATTGATTACTAGTATTCTTGAGCATAGTGCTTTTGCTGAGTTCGTGTTGGCTAAAAACTAGACTTCAATGAATGCTATTCGGTAGTTAGCATCCTTCATCTAAGTATTTTTCATTTTTGGCTTGTTCTGTGTGTTATGAAGATTGAAAGTTTGGGAGATGGATATTATAAATTCACATTTGATGCATCAAAAATTTATTTGGGTCTGGTTCAGGTATTGCTTGGATCTGCATGTCAGTATCCATAGCAAGTGAATACATTCTATTTGGTGGCTCAGTATAGAAGAAAAAAAGCTTAAATTTTGATTGATAATCGTCAATCTAAATTATTTTGTTATATTCTAGCGCTCCCCTGTGCTCCCAAAAAACATAGAAGCCCAAGAAAGAATATATGCATTTATTTTTTTTCCAAAGAATGAATGTATTCCTCAACAATTGATTGAAATGGAAGGCTTTAAGAAGTATATACCATGTAGGGTTCTTGGGAAACCTACTTATTTCTATACCAAGGAGTATTTGAGCTCATCGAGTAACTAGATATAGATGGGGCAGCAATCACTGCTGTCTTGATGCACCATGTGTTGGATTGATCTTCTGCTGAATGTTCTATTTGTTTGCCATCACCCAGTTCTCCACTACACTAGTCAGTACAAGGTCAAGTCACTCAACTGTAATTAGGTGTGCTTTAGGATTAAAACAATCCACTTTTCTTATTTTACCTGATTATCTACACTGGAGATCTTTTGTTTTATGTTGTCTAAAAATTAGCTTTGTGCGAGTGTGTAACAATTTCCTGATTTTACTTTAATTTCTTCCTTCTTTTTACCTCCCAAATGTTCTTAGAGATACTCCACTGGTATTTTAAGGGAAGGTTGGAGGAATTGAGTACAATAATGGGTGGAGAGTTCGATGATGATGAATCTCAAGACAAAGATGAAATGGATTTAGATGAAAAAAGCAAAATCTCTTATAGGACTGGTGAAATGGATATTGATGAATGTTCTCACCAGGGTAGGTTCTTGGAGAACAATAAGTTGGTAAAGAACATCGGGAAGGTTGTTCGAGATCTTAGAAGTCTTGGATTTACATCTATGACTGAAGATGCCTATTCTTCTGCCATATTTCTGCTTCTAAAGGTGAGCATGTGTTCCATTTTTGCAATAGCTGTCCAGCTTATTTCTTTTCACCTCTACATTGGCCTTTTTCTTTTCATTTCCAATATTGTATTGTTGTATTGGACATCCTCTTTTCCAATACCATATGTGAGAATCACATCTCACATTTTCTTTGTATGTAATTTGTCTTTGGGTCCCATCTAAATTTTCCTGTATGTGTGGCAGGCTAAAGTACATGATTTGGCTGGTGATGATTACAGAAGTTCTGTTTTGGAGTCCATTAAAGGGTGGATACAGGTATTTTTTCTTGTTTATGTTGCCTTATTTTTTTAATTATCATTTTCTAAAATCCCTAATGTCTTAACTTGTTATCTATCCAAGATGTTTTCATTTGTGTTGCACTTTTGATTCAATAAACCTGGTCCTCTTTTTGAGTTAATGGATTAAATTGTACTGGTCTATACCATATGACAGATGTTTTCTTGTCTATATATGCGGAAGGTCGTTGAACAATTGTTGAAGATATTATAGTTGTTTCAGCTAGGCATATAATTATTTGGTTTATATGTAATTGGGTTTTTTATATAAATTATTTGTTAGTTATAATATGGCTATATACAAAATTGTATTAGTTCTTTGGTCATAAACAGTAATTTGATTTGATTTAAGGAGCTACTGTAATTGTCCAAAAGTTCTTCTTGCATAGAGTGAATGCAATCTGCAAGATGCTGTAAAATTGATATTGTTTTTCTTGCCATGTTTTGTATTTCTTCTGCTTATTTTTCTACTGTCCTCCATGCTAGTTTCTAGTTTAGGTATATATTTTTATGCTACTAATAAATGACTCCATATACTTGGAGTTATGTCTCCCAGGCTGTGCCTCTCCAGTTCTTCCGTGCACTTCTTGCTTATCTTGGTGACTCTGTTAGTTATGATAGTCCTTCATCTGGTCTCAAATCACCTTTGGCTTCACATCCTTCGTCATGCTATCCTGGAATTGATACTCCCTCTCAAGGACTTGTTAGATGGCAGTTGCGGCTAGAGTATTTTGCTTATGAAACATTGCAAGATTTAAGGATAGCCAAACTATTTGAGATAATTGTGGATTATCCTGACAGGTGATTCCTTTTACATTCTTAATCTGGTATTTTCCTTGGTTTCCTATTGTAGAAGTCAAGTAAATGTGATTGTTACAGTGGTCAAGTTGTCAAATTGTGCACTGGTCTTGCTTTATTTTTGTTTCTTATAAATGAGAAGAGAATTAAGATTCTTACAGTAGCTATAATTGCAACATAATTTGATGTGATGAGATCTCTATATCAACTGGATGGTGAAATGGGTGTTAATGTTTGATACAATCACTTGAATGCCTGAAAGATTCTCCTGTGGTTGTCCTCATTCTGTTTTCCATTTTTCTTTTCCTAATTTTTTTTCTAATAAATTTTGCAGCTCTCCAGCTATTGAAGATTTAAAACAATGTCTTGAATATACGGGACAACATTCTAAGTTGGTTGAATCATTTATCTCAGCACTACAATATCGCTTGCTTACTGCTGGTGCCTCAACCAATGACATACTGCATCAATATGTTTCAACTATTAAAGCACTACGGACAATAGATCCGGCAGGTGTTTTTCTTGAAGCAGTTGGTGAACCAATAAGAGACTATTTAAGGGGAAGGAAAGATACCATAAAATGCATTGTGACAATGTTAACTGATGGGACTGGTGGAAATCCTAATGTATCTGGAAATGCTGGGGATAGCCTTCTTGAAGAATTAAATAGAGATGAAGAAAGTCAAGAGAATACTGGTGTTGATGATGATTTCATCACCGATGACAAGCAAGCATGGATCAATGCTGCCTGGTATGTTTATGCTATCATGGCAATGGATGATATGTAACTTAGTTGTACCTTTAAGCTTGCCTTGTCAGTTGACTGATATATGTCTCCATGAATTCTGCCTGTCAGCTGGGAGCCTGATCCTGTAGAAGCTGACCCATCGAAAGGTAGTAGGAACCGGAGAAAAGTTGACATACTTGGGATGATTGTTGGCATAATTGGTTCAAAGGACCAACTAGTCAATGAATATCGTGTTATGCTGGCAGAAAAGCTTCTCAACAAATCTGATTATGACATTGACTCAGAGATACGTACTTTAGAACTCCTCAAGGCGGGTGGTTTGTATATTGGAGTCTTTGATCTGTTTAATTAGCTCTCCTGGTAGTAGTTGACATTTGGCATTCTCTTTGTTGCGTTAGAATTTTCTGCCTTCATTTTCATGGTGGTACTGTCATCCTGCAGATACATTTTGGAGAGAGCAGCATGCAAAAATGTGAAATAATGCTCAATGACCTGATAGATTCAAAGAGGACAAACTCCAATATAAAAGCAACCATTGCTCAGACCCCTCTGACAGGTAGCATTTTGAAATTAGGAATGAGATAAACTATGATTGGGTGACACCTCATCAAATTTGATGGTGCTGCACCCATCTTCACATTCCATGGCAAGAATCCTTTCCATATCCAAATCATTCAAATAAATCTACAAACTATGATGGATGGCATTTTGCTTGAATAAGTGTAGTATTATGATTTATATCTTTCTTTAGTAGTTTTTGGGACTACTTGTGCCATGATTGCCAATAGGCCATCTTAGTTTCTAATGATCTATTCATTTATGAAAAAATTTCAAGTAACCTTTGGTGAATAAATTCTTAGGGGCTGAGCCGGGGGAGTCTGCAGTGTCAATGGATATTCTTGATGCTACAATCATATCTTCTAATTTCTGGCCCCCAATCCAGGTATAGAGGTCACCACTGCTATCATTGATATCAATCATTTTAAATTCTGGTAGTTGGAAAAGGCATGATAATTTACGTGATCTTTGTTGACGGTCTTCTACATGGGGTTTTACTTATAGTAACTCCGTTCAGTTCATTGCTGATTTCTTTTTTAGCCGTTGCCTTTTTTTTACAGAATAATTTTTTTCTAATTCTTTAGACTCCTTTGTGTTCATTGTACATGTGCATTAAGTAGTCTTATTTCAATAAATTTTTAATTTACTTATAAAAAAAAAAAAGTTTTCTGGCAATATTACTTGACGTGCTATCTAGATGATTGGGCATATTTACATGTTTTCTCATTTCTGCAATCACACACACTCTCTGCTGTCTCTGCATGAAGTATCTGTTTACACCAACACTATAGACCTATATCTGTCCCTTGCTAACAATATATATACTTGGGTTAAAATTTCTTCTTTTCAAATGACAATTTCATTTTTCCTTAGTGACAAATTATTTTTGCTCTATTAACCTTAAAGAATATTTTCAGGATGAGACCCTTAATGTGCCTGAGCCAGTTGACAACCTGCTCTCTGATTATGCAAAGAGGTTTAATGAAATCAAAACCCCTCGTAAGCTTCTATGGAAGAAAAATCTTGGTACAGTCAAGGTATGGTTCAAAATTAAAAAAATGCAATTTGATACACACTGATATTTGGATTACTCCCATGTTTAAACAAAGCAAAATTTGTCCAGTTCCTTTATATCTGTCCTGAATCAGTAAATCATTCACTTTTTTATTTATCATGGATGTGCAGTTGGAGTTGCAATTTGAAGATAGGGCAGTGCAGTTCACAGTGGCACCTGTACATGCAGCAATTATAATGCAATTTCAGGATCAAACGAGGTAACCATGGGAATTATCTGAATGCATTATATGCTATTCATCAATAGTGTAACCGCATTTGTATTTTCTACTTTCAGTTGGACCTCTAAAAATCTTGCAGCTGCTATTGGCTTACCTGTAGATGTACTCAATCGAAGGATAAATTTTTGGATAAGCAAGGTATCTGATAACATTCACTTAATTAGTGTTGGACACTTGATAGATCTAATGAAAAATCCTGGATTGCTGCTGAACATACATGACCAATTCAATGATTCATTCTAGTGAATGATCAATTAGTGTTGGACACTCAATAGATTTTTAATAGCTGAAAAAAAATAAGGCTTACTTGCTTGGTTCAATTTCCTTTACCTCAGAACTTTCCACATTATACTGGCAATGGCACCAATCTTCTTTTATTGACTTTGTGGTTATTTTGAATTGTAGGCTTTGTTGCTTTTTTTGTGAAGTCAACCTTTTTGTTTTTTTCCTTCCAAGTACTGGTTAAATCTGCTCAGTTAGGTAGAAATTTGGTAATCCATAAATATTCAAATATATTATAATCTTCAAAGGCTGGGGTCAAGATGAAAACTAATTTTATTAACCTCCTTTTGTAATCAGGGAATCCTTGCAGAATCACTTGGGGCAGACTCTAATGACCATGTATTTACCCTGATGGAAGGCATGGTTGAAACTAATAAGAATGGTGGAAATAGTGGGAGTTGTGAGGAGATTTTAGTTGGTGATGACGAGGGAGAGAGATCTGTGGCCTCTGTTGAGGATCAAATACGCAAGGAAATGACTATTTATGAGGTATGTGATGTGAATTTGAGCATTATTTGACGTAATTGCATGAATGGTTGTTTGAAACTGCTACGTTGTTTCTTTTTCTGACTTTCCTTGTACAAATTCCAAATTAGTCAGACTCAAGACCCTGCTTTGAAGGATATTTACTTTTATTTATAGGGTTGGGTGGGTCTGGTGTTTCATTTTGGACTAAAGGCTATAACTAAAAGTTACTCTTAACTCACCAAGGTTAAGTAGAAGTAGATATCCCCAGAAAAAGAGATGGGGAAGAACAGAAATTTCTCTCTTCACTCAGCAAAAAGCTAGCCTTAGATAATACTCCAGAATTGGATCATCAAACAACCTTTTAGGTTCCAGCAGATAATTTTCTGTTGCTGATCATAGCTTTGTCAAGTAGTAATTATTGAACTAGCCTTCCCAAGAGGGAAGAAAGAAAGCACTGAAAATGTAAATGACTGGGAAAAAAAAACTGTTTCTTCTGGCTTACTCTGATAACCATGTTAGATTTGGCTAGCCCTGGGCAATCATTTGGTTAAGTATCAGAATTAAAAGGAAGATTTACAAGTACTTATGCATCTGCATGAAATTTATTAATTGTCATCTTGTTCTATGAATAACTCTAAATCGCACTTGCTTCTAGAAATTTATCATGGGGATGCTCACAAACTTTGGAAGCATGGCATTAGATCGAATTCATAATACTCTCAAGGTAAGAATTGTACTAACAGGCTCCTTAAATTTTGATTTAGCTACAAATTTCATGATTGCTAAACTAAATTACTTTTTAACACATTGCTCTAGATGTTTTGCGTAGCTGACCCCCCTTACGATAAATCACTCCAACAACTTCAGAGCTTCTTATCTGGTCTAGTTTCTGAAGAAAAGTTGGAACTGAGAGATGGAATGTACTTCATGAAGAAATAATGACTTGTCATTAAGCAAGTAGAGCTGGTGAGATTTCCTTTAGAGTTAAACTATTAATAGAGTGGAAAGGTCACAGGATAAGTTTCTGAAAGCACAATCTTGTTATATACTTTTCTGTTCTCTTCATTTCATGAGCTACCAAAATTGAACCTCATATATGCATTTCCCAATGTTTTAGGAATGTCTTCAGGAAGAGTGCGCTAAAATTTCAGAGTTTTTGCAATCTGTACATAGCCCTGTGAAGATGGCAATCTTTGTGGCAGGAGTGTGTCACAATTATCCCGAGTTCTAGTTGGGACGCTCATTGAACATCATCCTGTTTTCTGATGCAAGTTGCAGTGTCTTTTCGGATGGTTTCCAATGGATCTGTGGAGAGCAATTTTGGGTTATTCTTAAGATCATCTTCAATTCTCTGCAGAAAACAGTTTTTTGGTGTGTGGAATATGGATGCACACAGAGCTGGAGTTCTGGAGAATAGGCATTCAAAATTGCAGGAATTTGGAAAAAAAAAAAAATCCTATTTGAGTTATTCTTAACAGGTTCCTTTGGCTTTGATCCATTAATTAGTAAGTTTATTATGATTTGTATTATTAATAGGTGTATAAGTCTTACGTGCACGCTCTGAATTTTAAGATGGCCCTGAGGCCCTTCTCTGTTGAAATTTGAAACTGCTGCATCTTTTGATGAATAACATAACAGCTACCAAAGAGCTTAGTAACATATGGAATCCATTGAATTTCTTTTAAGCATTCCTTTTATGCTTTTAAGAATGTGAGCTTTCTGCAAATTTATGATTCTAACAAGGCCTCAGATAGTCTCAGAAGGATTAGATAATGTGATTTTTTTTTTTTTAAATCATTGGCCCGGTCTAAAATGTCAACAAAATGATGCATAAGTGCAGATGTATGGCAGTAAGTCAGCAGATCTTCATAATTTCCCGACGGCAATCAATGTCATTTTTTCATCTTAGAAAGTTGAAGAACCTCAACATGATGTCTTGTGAAGAACTTGCAGTTAGGTGGATTGAGATTCAGTGCAATACCCAAGTGCAATTGAATCAATTAGCCAATACAATTTTTTTTTTTTTTTTTTTTTTTTTTTTTTTCAACTTTTTGTATTGCACCAGATTATCCCAGTTTAGCAATGGTTCATCCTTTACCGTGTTCAAATGAGGCCCTATATTATTATGGGAACAAGCAAACTGTTCAAAAAGGCGTTATCTTTTTGGTTGTGATCTTCATAGTGTCTTTGTTTGAGAGAAAATTTGGTGGTATCTTTGAAAATTGTGAATTTGTGATTTGATGGGGACTGAGTGAGAGATGGCGTATCTAAATTTGATAAGTTCATCTTTTTATTGTTTCCCGGATTTAGTTTAATCTTTTTAATAATGCTCATTTTTAAGGTAAACGAAAGTCTTAAAAAATTGGACGTGTTTGGTGTGAAAATATTAAATATGTGGCATTTTACATGCCTTAGATTTATAGAATTTAAATTTCAAATATATACTGGTTTTTATATAATTGAAACGTAAATGAAGAGCCTCTTAATCATGAATCATGTGTTGTCTCTCGTGAGTTGACATTTCCTTGTCTATATCAGTAAGAAATTGGGCTAAACAAACATTGATAATAATTATTACACATTTTTTGAACTAAAATAATAAGTTGAAAATTAAAATTTGTTTTGAACTAAAATAGTAAGTTGAAAACATGATTTCACTTTTGAAAACATGATTTCACTTTTGAAATCATGTCTTCAACTCACAATTTTAATTCAAAAAATAAGCGTGTAACCGTGTGTGTAACAATCACTACTCAACAAATAATATTAGGATCTTCTCTATTTGTTTGTAAAATGAAGAATAACCATTTAATTTTTTACTAATCAAAATGTGAAAATTTGTTTTGAACTAAAATAGTAAGTTGAAAACATGATTTCACTTTTGAAATCATGTCTTCAACTCACAATTTTAATTCAAAAAATAGGTATGTAATTGTGTGTGTAACAAACACTACTCAACAAATAATATTAGGATCTTTTCCATTTGTTTGTAAAATGAAGAATAACCATTTAATTTTTTACTAATCAAAATGTGTACATGATATCTTGTCATTTTTTAACAAATCAGTTTGGTAGATTGAGATTTTAAAATTTAAACATATATTTTTATATTTATAATTAAAGATTTTACTCTTCTCCAATTAAAACAAAATAAAATTAAATAAATTAAATCTTTGTTATAAAACTAATCCTATAAAATAGCCTTCATTCGTGTAAAAACAAATAGTATTCCTCTGTTTTACTCAACACTAATTAATTAATAAAGAGACATAAAATAATAATAATAATAAGAGAAATGCTATGTCTACAACATTTTTACAACATTTCTACAACAAATCCTAATTGGCAAGTTATTACTAGTTGTTATTGTTGGGGCAAAAATGTAATCTTAGCGTTAATTTGAAATTTAAACCAATAACAACTAACCACCTGTAACCACCTGTGATTTGTTGTAGAAATATTGTAAAAATGTTGTGGACGTAGAATCTCTCTAATAATAATAATAATAATAATAGTAATAAATAAAGAACCCCAACATAGCCGTTGCCGTTACTGAACAAAATGTGAGACAAAAGTTAAAACTTAGAATAAGCAATTTGACCGTTACAAAACCCTCAAATTCAAATCCTTTAACATACTTCACCACTGACCAGTCAAAGACGCAAAAGCAGTTTTCAGTCCACCACCCACTACCATCAAAAAAACAATGACAGAACTCCAAATGGCCGAAGAGCAAATGCAAAAGCTCAGATCCAAAGCCAAGGAGCACCTCCTCAGAGAAGAATGGGAAGAATCCATACTTGCCTACTCTCACTTCATCAATCTTTGCCAAGACCAAATCTCAAACACCCAACATCACTTAGACCCAGAAAACCTTTCCAAGCTCCACAAATCTCTCTGCTTAGGCCTCTCAAATCGAGCCGAGGCACGGTCCAGACTGAGAGAATTTGATGAAGCATTGAAGGATTGTGAACAATCTTTGAAAATTGAGAGTACCCATTTCAAGACCCTGCTATGCAAAGGTAAGATTTTGCTAAATCTCAATAGGTACTCTATGGCTTTGGACTGTTTCAAGACTGCTCTTTTGGATCCTCAGGCTAATGAGAATGCTGAAAGCCTTAATGGGTATCTGGAGAAATGCAAAAAGCTCGAGTTTTTATCAAGGACCGGAGGCTTTGATCTCTCAGATTGGATTGTAAACAAGTATCGAGGAAAGTCCCCAGAACTAGCCGAGTACATTGGTGCTGTGCAGATAAGGAAATCTGTGATTAGTGGGCGTGGCCTATTTGCAACAAAGAACATTGATGCTGGGACTCTGGTGTTGGTCACCAAAGCAGTTGCCACAGAGAGAGGTATATTGCCTAGTGAAGATTCAGGTGAGAATGCCCAATTGGTTATGTGGAAGAATTTCATTGATAAAGTTACAAGTTCAATTGCAAAATGTCCTAGAACTTGTTATTTGATTAATACATTGTCAGTTGGCGAAGATGAGGACGTGTTAGAGGTTCCAGATATAAGTCTTTTTAGGCCTGAGGCTGAGGAGGAAAGTAGAGACTTGGATAAGAAGCTTGATATGGCTAGTATTCTAAACATCTTGGATGTGAATTCTCTGGTTGAAGATGCAGTTTCAGCCAAAGTTTTGGGGAGGAACAGTGATTATTATGGTGTTGGATTGTGGGTATTAGCTTCATTCATTAACCATTCTTGTAGTCCTAATGCAAGGCGTTTGCATGTAGGGGATTATGTGATGGTTCATGTTTCAAGGGATGTTAAGGCAGGTGAAGAGATTACATTTGCTTATCATGATGTGCTTTTGCCATTGGATAAGCGTAGAGAAATGTCAAACTCATGGGGGTTTCAATGTAATTGTAAGAGGTGCAAGTTTGAGGAGGAAATGAGTGAAAAGCAAGAGATTAGAGAAATTGAAATTGGCCTTGAAAGAGGGATAGATATGGGTGGTGCAGTGTACAGATTAGAGGAATGTATGAGGAGATGTGTAGTGAGGGGTAAGCAGAAAGGCTATTTGAGGGCATCCTATTGGTCTGCATATTCTGAGGCTTATGGTTCACAGAAGTCAATGAAGAGATGGGGACAGCGGATTCCGGCTGTGGATGCGGTGGTGGATAGTTTAGTTGAAGTATTGGGAAGTGATGAGAGGTTATTGAAGGTGTTGATTGAAGGATTGAATAAAAGTTCAGGGGTCTTGGACAAGGAGAGGGCTTTGAAGCTGGGAAGAGGAGTGTATGGAAAGGTGGTTAAGAAACAAGCATTAAGGACTCTACTTGATATTGGCTTTTTTTGACCAACCTATTATCTTTTCATTGTTAACAAAATCCATAGCAACACACAAGTTCTACTTTTTTTTCTTTTTCCTGCCACTTTGATTTGTTTAATAGCTTCGAGTTATATTACCTCAAGGCTCAAGCTACAAGTCTATTCATTTTGTTCTTGCTAACAAAGCTACTTAGCTAGCTTCTGCTTTTTTTTCTTTTTTTTTTGGTTGTTGTTGTTGTTGACATGTTGTTAACAAAGCTATTTAGCTACACACAAGTTCCATTCAGTTTTCTTTCTCGTACCACTGATCTGTTTAATTGCTTCAAATCAGATTATACAAAGATATTGGCCTATTAACTAATACAAGTTCTATTCGTTTTTCTTTTTCTTGACACTTTGATCTGTTTAAATGCATCGAGTTAGACCACCTCACCCTTTTAGTGTATTGGGCATTTTATGGTGTTTGGCACAACAAAAAACACAAGATGATAGAGAAAATTTTCTATGATCAGCAAAAAGGAAAAACTCATAAAGCAAAATAAGCTTTCCCTCTTTGAAATTAATTTTTCTGAATGAAAGTTTGTTCATATAACTAAAAGAAATATTAATAATTTTCCAGCAAACTATAATTAGTTTCCGGCTCACTTTCAAAATTAGACCCAAACATTGAAAAATAAGTTCGTTTTCCCAAATATGCTTTCCAAAGTTCATGCTATTTTCCAAATAAAAATAAATAAATAAATAAATTGTCGAAATAAACAGAAATTTGCTTTTCAAGGAGAGAGATTTCAAAAGTGTAGTTTGCTTGGTCAATAAGGTCATTGTGCCAAATCTAATCCATGCTCCAAGTAACCATAAAATTCTGGGCAATTAAGATTAATTGGCTAATTTCTTTTTTTTAGACAAGACCATCATATTGAGATCCATATGATTACAAACTTAACATCTATGATAACCTAACAAGTTGAGAAAATTAGAGGAAAATATACCATGTATCGGTTATATGTATCAAGAAAAATATACTTTACTTTCGAAGGATGACAAAAGTGTCCCACCCTGCTCGACCCACCTTATTCATGTTCTCTATCATGTGGAATTTCCAACCCAAAGAGGGGATAGGATGAGGAATAGAATGAGTTTGTCTGCATCGTCTTGTGTGTGTATTATGTAATTCTCTCTTTACTCCCTCTCTTCATACTCATTCAGATCTCTTTGTTCCCTCTCTCCATAGTCATTTTTTCTAAATGACATTTATTTCCTAGAACCAGTCACTTTTGCACCTAATTTTGAACATAGATTTCAAAGTTAGGGTTATTTTCCCATTTAACACTACCATTAAATTTTATTTATTTATTTTTAAAAAATTTCCTTTTTAAAATTTGTTTTTGTGAATGAAAGTTTGTTCATATAATTATGCGAAATCAAATGAAATATTAATAATTTTCCATAAAACAACAAAATAAAATTTCAACTCATTTTCAAAATCAGCGTCACACACTAAAATACAAATCCTTTTATCAAAAATGCTTTCCAAAGTACATGCCATTTTCCAAAAATATTATTTTCTATTGAAATAACCGCAAATTTGCCTTTCTAGAAGAAGGATTTCATTAATTACAAAAGCTTAGTTAACTAAGTCAAGAAGGTTATTATGCCAAAGTTAGTCAATGTTCTTAAGTAATTATAAAATTCTCAAAAATTAAGATTAACCATCTAATTTTTCAGTCAAGTTTAATGAGCTAATTTTTTAGTCAAGACCAACAGAAACGGATCCATAAAATGGTAGAACTTAACATTTATTGTGTAATGAGACCAACCCATACATACATAAAGATAGTAAAAATGCCCCATCTTGGCCCACCCTGCCCCAAAGAAGGGACAGGACAAGAGTTTGTATATATCTTTTATTTAATACATATTTAAATTACTTATTTATATAACCCCTTTATTTCTTCTCCCATGTCCATCCTATTAATATCGAATTCACCAAATTGAGAACTGAGAGGGTTGCAAAATGCCTCCACCCCAAGCCCTGACGGCCCCATCGTGAAGGTGAAGGCGGATGAGACGGGAGATCACATCCCACAGTGTTGCCCTCACTATGAGTATACACTCATGTTTGGGAGATTGGAGGCAACTGGGTTGGACTGTTGCTGGCTTGAATACTAATAACACTGTTTTTGCAATGATACTAATTGTGCGCATCTTTCTCATTTTTATTAGTAAAAAAAAAATAAGAAGCAGTATAAACAAATGTTTCATTTTTATTTTTTGACAGGCATTAAAAGAAATCAAACAGAGGACAACTATCCAATTGCAAAGCAAAACCCTGTAAGAATCTGTCCCTTTTCAAGGGCCATAATAAGGCAATGTCATACTGAAATTCATTTTCAAGAAAACATGAAGACCCTTCTCCAATCTCAAATACCAGCCATTCGCACCAGCTTATTGTAAAGAATGCGGTCATCCCTACCGGTGTTGCTCTCTAACAATGCACTTTGCACAAGTTCCTGATGCATGAGATACATTAGCTACCAGACAATCAACACAAAAATATCAAGCAAGGAATTAAAAATAAAAAATATGGACAAAACCCAAAAAGAATCAAATATGGAAGAGTAATTGAATAACAGATTTTTTCACCTTCACATCCCTGTGTGAGAGGAAATTCCCCAAGTTGTGGATGATCAACCTCATATCTTCAACCTGAAAGACAACAGTTGCTCCTTATCACACTAATCATCATGATATCACGCATATGAGAGAGAAAGAGTACAAATAAAATATTTACCCTAATGTAGCCAGCTCGATTTCGGTCAAAAAACCTAAAAGCCTGTTTCAAATTTGAAAACTAACATTAATATAATGACAAGTGCATGCAACAAACATGCTATAACAGAAATTGGGAAATAACAAAAGGGGGCAAAGAGTTCCCAAAAACATACTTGCAATAATTCTTTATCAATAGCAACCTCCGTCACGGCAGAAGTTTCTTTCTTAACAGTATCAGCGGAAGTTTCTTTCCTACCAGTATCAGCCTTTGAGTCTGTCTTTTCATTCCCATCAGACTTGAGCTCTGTCTCAGCAGCTTTTGGTTTCTCTTTCTCCTTCAAAGAGTCCTCTGCTTTATCTTTATCATTTCCTTCCACCTTTTCAGGTGCAGCATTCACAGCAGTCTTCTCTTCTTTATTCACATTAGGTAAGTCATGATGCGTACCTGACTCCTCCATTTCTTCGTCCTCTTCAGGATCTTCCTCTGGATCTTCATCATCAGTTTCATCTTCCATCTTCACCACATCCTTTTCATTTTCCATCTTCACCACATCCATTTCATCTTCCATCTTCACCTCATTAACATGATCAACAGATTTATCCTCCTCCTTGACCTTGGTTTTGTCATCATCTGGTTGAGCTGTGTTCAACGTTTCAGACTTAATATCTTGCTCTTTCACAGGGAGATCACTGGTCTTTGCTCGCTTCACCGGTGATTTTTTATCCTTTTCCTTTTCTTGAATTTCATCCCGTTGCCTCTTACGTTGATTTCTTTTTGTCACAAATTTTACACGTAGTTTCTGCACACACGCACACCCAAAAAATAAGCATGTAAATGAGGATGCCTCAGTAAAGGAAGCCAGTAATATGCATATTGACATAGTCCATAACAAACCTGTAGAAATGTTAAAATACGACTACCCATCTGATATTGAAGCATTTCATACAACGATTCAGCAAATAATGACAACTGCAAGAAACATGAAACACAGTGAGGAAGAAACAACAAGCTATAATCTTGCTAGTTATACAAGGTCAGACACAGAGAGAGAGAGACAGCATATAAGAGAAATGGATGAAGCAGGAGAACAAACCTCAAACGTTGATTCTTGCATGTCCTTGTCAGTATAATCCAGGAGTGAATCCAGTGAAAGTGACAATGAACGAAGCTGTAATGGAAGATTCATAGTTAGACAAGGAGTAAAAACAAGCTACATTAGATGGGATGAACATACAGAATATATTTGATTATGTACATAATGCTGTGTAGGATGGCAAAGACCTACTTTGGATTCCTTGTTCCATTTGGTTTGTAAAATCAATCCAGGGTGTCGAGGAGGTTCTTCAGGCTTTCTCTTTTCTTTCAAATCTTTATTTGATTTGTTTCTAGAGTCATCTTTTCCATCATTTTCTTTTCTCACTTTCTCATCTTTAGATTTATCCCCATCTTTTAATTTTCCCTTCTTGCCATCAGTTTGAGGAACTTTCTTCTTGTCAGCATCAGTCTCCACTTTAGACACCACGCCACTTTTCTCACCACTTTTTCTTTCATCCTCCTCCTTATCATCCTTGTCAGCCTTTATCTCTGTTTTGCTTGAATCGCCATCTCCTTGCTTCTTAGTGGCAACTGTTTTGGAGTCGGTCTTGGGAACTGTTTTCTTTTCAGATCTTTTGACCTCACTGACCAGATTTTCAGCATCTGCTGCTTGCCTCTCTGTGTTTTTGGTTTCATGCACTGGCTGAACTACCTTTATTTCATCCCCATCAGCATCTTTCTTAGTTCCAGGAACCCCATCACTGGATTCCAAACCAGGGACCTTTTTTTTAGCTATCCTCTTAATTATTTTTTTCTTCACAGTTGTTTTTACACTGGTACCTTCCACAACTGCAGCACTGCTTGGATCTGAATTATCCTTTGGTATATCTTCAGTACCTTCATTCTGAGCAGTTTTTCCTGCTGGAACCTTTTTTACCACCTTTTTTCTTACAAATGTCTTAGCAGGAGTAACTGACTTATCCTGTTGATCAGGTATCTCTGAGTTTGCGCTCTTCTGTCCATTATCCTTCTCATCCAGCTTGTCATTTTGTTTGCTGGCACTACTACCAGCTGTCTTATCAACAACCTTCTGCTTGACAATCTTCTTTATGATCTTCTTCTTCCCAGGCTTCACGCTGCCACTTGTCTGAGCAACAGCAGATTCATCCGGTTCCTTTTTCTCCACATTCTTGATTTCCTCGCCTGTTTCAGCCCCATCTTTTTTCTCAACAATTTTGTTATTCCCATCACCCTTTTCTTCAGCTGTAGTAATCCCTTTCACACCATTTCCATTTTTCTCCTTTTTGTTAGAATCTTCTGCTTGTCCAGAGGATGTGGACTCTTTCTTTTTTTCTGATTTGTCTAGTCTTTTGACATCTTTTGAGGAATCCTTTTCCTTATCTAAATTACAACACCCCCAAAAAAAAGAAATCAATTTGATAACTGATGACTAACATAGGAAGTAGATATCAAATAAAATGAGACCATGCACAGCAAGTTACCTTTCAGCCCATCTTTCTTCTCTCTAGACCTCTGAAAAGAATACAGCATTATATTAGTAAGAAGAAAGCAGCAAACCCAAAAGACCTAGGCAAGAATAGACATGATTGCCAAACGTTGAGCACTAATGTTGCTCTAAATAGAGACAGAATGTTAAATAATAGATAACCCCATGTAATTGGTATTAAGACTTTAATGGGATGAATTCAGCAATGTTGTGTCCAGAATCTAAAGATATTTTGACCAGCCCACTTTCAATTACATGCCCATATCATGATTGCCAGATATCAAGTTCTTTCCTTTCAAAAATGTGTGTATTGGAATTGACAACAAGCATCACACTCAAAGTGCATTAGTAACAACATTTTCAACAACTGAATTTGATCTGCACTCAATCTCAGAACAGATATCTGTCCATGTATCTACATATGCGCATAACTACATGCACATATTTTGTGTTTGCCTCTGCCAGTGTGTGAATTAGATGTCTTTTGGCAACGAACTTGAGCATGAGTAAAACTGATCAAAAAAAGCTTCAAACAATATAGCAACAAACCTCTTTTTTCAAAGAAAGTTGGCGCTCTCTCTCTGCAACAGCCTTCTTGTGAGCAAGCCATTGGTCTTTCCATGCATCCAAAGAGGGGAGACATTCAGACAAATCTGGAACAAACAGTACAGTGACCTCCTTATGGCTAAAAAGTCCATCCTTGCCAAGTCTGTCATAGTGTATCTGCAAACACCAAGTAGAATTAAAAATTAACTTTCTGGATCCAGTAAACACATGCACGTAACCAAAAACAAAATCTTTAACTACAACCTAGAAACATCAAAAGAGTTCGAAAATGCTACATATTGCACTGTCTCATCTGCATCATAACCAAAAAATAAAAATAAAAAAAAACGATTTTTTGTTTTTTTGGTCAACAAAGATGATACCTAAAAAGTTATAAACAAGGAGTCTGAACCTGTACAGTAAAATATTACATATTGAAGTAGCCAAGACTCCCAAAAAAAAATGGGGATAAGCTACCAAACCTCTTCCAGACCCCATAAAAGTGTAAGTTTTGTACAGTGGGTACAAATTTGTTTTTGGAAGTAGCCAAGAATATAGATGTAAATGTAATGTTTGGGGAAATATCTCTGTTAGTGAAAATATAGGTAGGCTAATTTAATGATTTAGTGTATGTTTTGACAACTAAATCATCTTATAATTCATAAAACTAAGATCTCAATAAGAAAAAAAATCAAACATAAAGCAGAAGCTTGAAGAAATTCATTCCAAAGTCAGCCACCTTAGATAACCCAAAAGGCCTACTGAAATAAGCTATAAAAGCCACAACGAGTATGCTCACTGTTGTAACAAAAATTCAAAGAAACTGAAGAGGTCCTAATAAATGTAACAATCATCAAAAGAAAGTCCTACCTCAAGAAAACGATTCCAATGACGGCAGTTCTGTAAATCAAGTTGAGTGACATCTTTTGCATATCTACAAAGTAAAAATAACTTCAGGTCATTTGAAAAACATCATTTCTAGACATCCTCTACAACAAATATCAGACAGCACAAACCTATGGACTGTTTGAATTAAAGAGGTATCATCAACTGATGGGTCAACACCATCAGCAGGATTCCATTGACCACCAATTGTCATGAAAGACTGGTCCTTTTTAAGCAAGGCAAACCGGAGGATATTGCAAATGTGGGGTATGCGATCATCAGAACTTTTTTCAGATGACAGCTCCTCCAGAGCATTCTTGCTAAGTCCGCTCATCAAAATCATCTGAACCAAGAAGACAAAGAAACCTTAATTAATCATAACAAACTTTAATACAATTCATCATCCAACAGCAGCTTTAAAATAATAAAATGGTGACAAAGCACATAAATAATGGATCCATCATGATAAAACATATGATAAGGGGACCCTCATCCCTCTTCCTATGGGCTCTCCCACACTTTTGGGGATCCTGAATATGTAAAACTTAACTGTGCATTCCACCGATAAAATTTCAGCAAAACAAATGCTCAAATGGACCCACAAAACCATGCACTCTAATCAAAATTAGTAGATCTAACAAATACTTTTTGATTAAGAAAGATCAAATTTTTTATCAATCCCACATGAGGGATGAGGGCTTTGAATGTTTTACACTTTTACTTCACCCCAAATTGTTTCTTCTTTTCTAGTTCATTAGTGAGTTTTTGCCCCAAGGGGAACCAGAAGGGGAATTGAACTAGTGACCATCGGTTCATGAAGCGTTATACCCAAAATTGTACCACCCCATGGGGCTTACCTTGCCCCAAACTATTATAAGTCATGCAAAATCTTTGCTAAAGGGAGAGAATTCATGACAACCTATCTTGTAAGAGACCTCATGATAATTTTTTTTTCCTTTGTGTAGCCAACCATGCTTTAACATTTTCATCATAAAGCAGCAAACACTTGGTTCTCATATGATTTAAAAGCGCAATTAGTTAATCACCAGCAAGTAGCAACAAGTCCACAATGCCCAAGAATATGAAAAACAACCAATTTATGGGCTTACAACTTCCTCATACGATATAATTATTATTAGAATAACTTAAAATCTCAGGTACTCAGGTCTAAGCTACTGTGGGCAGTTATTATTGATTCCAAAAGCTGGCAGAACCTTAACAGCATCAATGGAATAAATTGTCCACTGCACAGTGCATTATCTTTAATTGAAACAAGTATAGTTTTATAATTTTAAATTTAAAAATGCATTGTCTTTAATTGAAACAAATATAGTTTTATAATTTTAATTTTAAAAATGATTTACCTTTGCCTTCCACACTATATTTCCATGTTCTGATTTCGTAGGTGCTTCAGCCAAAAGCTCAGCAGATGGCTCTTTCAGCTCAGTTGCCTTCTCTTCTTCAACAAAATCATGCTCAAAACTGCTCCACCCAACAATGTATATAAAAAAATAAAAAATAAAAACCTTATCTTTCCCTTCTTTCAAAAAAAAGTAATACAACAAACATCCATTTGGTTTTGAGAAGTGAAGAAACATAGAATATTAGAAATCACAAAACTAGTTAAAGTTCAAATACTTGTTCTGAGATGCAATATTTGTTTTTTTTTTTTTTTTTTTTTTTGCCCAGAAACTGGACCAAACTTTTAGAAAAACAAGTAAAAGGTTGTTTTACTACTTTTCTTTCTTGTACATATTTTTATGCTATTTCATTCATCTTGCATGAACTAGTCTTTTTCAATAAAATTTTTCTTACTTAAAAACCATTAAAATCACAAACTGCCACTTGCACCCAAAAAAATTAAAGGTACAAAAGCATATGCTGGATAACCATAAGATAATCTTTGCAAAAACCATTGAAGTAACAGCATAAAAGAGTGGCACCTGACAGGAGTGTTGATGGAAAGTCTAAGATTCTCCTTTGGCCAGTTCACAATAGCCTAAAAAAATAAAACACCACATTAAGGCAATTATTCAACTATCTACTTGACATCTTTAAAATAAATGATTAAGACTAACCTTTGAAAATTCTGGGGACACATAGAGTCTAGGGTATCTCTTATCAAGTGACAAATAATCCCTCTCAACATCTACCAAACTTATTGAGTGAACCTGCAAATAGACAGCATTCATCACTGAAAGGAATGAAATACATGTACATGCCTGGTTTCAGAAAAACATAGCAGCATGCACCAAATACATAGTTCTTAACAGGGAGGGAAAAAAAATCTCATGATCTTCTTTTGTGTTTCAAAATTCAAATCAGTTCTTCCATAAAAAGGAGTACTTCCAAAATTGAAATTGCTATTGATAAACATCGACCATCAGGTAAGAATAAAATAAATCATACATGCAAGTCTACTGGATTTAACATAAGGCCAAGGTCATAAATCCTAGAAAAGAGGTATGCAGCACTTTCTCCATAAAAGCACGTATAAATCAATCCGATGCACCAAACGAAAGACCAAAAGATTGAAGGGAGAGATATTGTAAGAATGGAGAGTAGGTAAGGAACAAGAAGCCAAAAGAAAACCCCAGATCTAAACATTCCCAACCAGAGCTAAAAGATCAACAGGAGGAAACATGGAAGGAAAAAGGCCCAAATTCATAGCAATACAAGGAATAGTCAAGAGTGAGAAAACTCCCCAGAAGTAAAATCTGCATCCCAGAGCGAAAGACAAGAGAGCAATATGAAAAGAGTAAAGCCACAACTAAGAGCAATAACAGGAAGCAACAAGAATGAACCCAATGAAGCCCTCAACTCCACATCCCCACAGGAAAAACAGCAGATCCTTGAAGAGGAATATTCTCATTATCATTAAATGTCTTAAGCTCTTTACTAGTTTTTTTTTTTTTTTTTTTTTTACCTTGCAGACATATTCTCTCCTTTTTTCTTTAACAGGTGAATGATGCCTTCAGCATAAGAGAACACCAAGTTAGTTACAAGGGCTGCAAGATACACAAGCAGCTATATATTCAGAACTTGAGCAGGACGCAAAATAAAACATCAAGATCCACCTATGTAAAGCATCATGATGTGGGGAATCTCGTCGCAAAGATTTCCCCTCCTTCACCGAAGAGGAACCACGGCGGTCCCTAGAGACTCTTGCTGGAGTTCGATCACGCCTGGCTTCAAGTCCACGTTTGCGCTCTCGTTCTCTCTCCTTCTCCCGTCGTTCCAACATGCGTTCCCTTTCACGCTCTCTTTCTCGTTCTCGTTCCCGTTCACGTTCCCGTTCCTTCTCCCTTTCTCTGTCTCTATCTCTCTCACGCAAACGCTCCCTACGCCGCTCCTCCTCCCTTAGCTCGAACTCTCTAAGGTAAGCAGCCCTGTCATCCTTGTGATCCTCAATTCTTGGATGACCACCACGTGATGACACACTGCTTGGATAATCCAATTCAAGAGATGTGCCATGAAGCCCTTTTCCAGTGGCATAGTCCCTACCAGGAGGCAGACTCACTCCATAACCAGGATTTGAAGAACTCTGTGCATACATGAGATCTTCCGCATTTCTCCGTGGAGCTGCCCCTAATATCGATGGAGCTTGTTGTCCACTATACGAAGAAGCACTAAGCATTGATAAACTGCGAGGATCAGCATCCATCCTTCCTCCATAAGAGAGAAGATCTTGGGTGGGATGACGACTTGCAGTACTTCTTGCTGCAAGATAATCTGCTTGTCTGCCAGAAATGTGTTGCTACTCAGTGTTGTAAGGAATATATTATTATCTTATATAGCTGTGCATAGACTATCACCATTGAGAGTAAACCCACTTCATTAAACAAAGTTAAGGATGACCTTGACCCTTCATTATTGGGAAAAGGATATAATTTATAAAGTGATTATAGTTGCTACAAAGAGGAAATTCATTTGAACAAATCTTATGGCTACCATATATCAGTCAGAAAGCTAAAAGTACCTGGCACTTCCATCCAGAGATGTAGATTGCAATGATTGAGCTTTTAACAATTGTTCTTGTCGAAGCAATGCCTGATCAATGCGATCATACATCTCATTCTGTTGATTTAGATAACAAAAACAAAGATCATTATCATTATTTACACATGCACGAACAATAAGTAAAAATTTCATATTTCATTAAATAAAAATACTAAGAAAAACAAGCAGAAACTAACAGATTTGTTGAAACAATGACAAAAGGAGTTACCTGATGTTGACTAAAACCAACAGAATCAGCATATCGCCCAGTTGGTTCACTTTGCAAGTCCCTACCAACATAGGCACTCTGTCGTTCACCATATTGTCGTCTGTCTAATTTAGAATAATCCGGAACCTTCTCAGCATATAATTGATCACCTTTGTGACTATATCCATGGCCTGAGGAGGAGACATAGTCAGTCGATGCAAATTTAGGTGAATCTTGTATAGCCGAGGCATAGCCACCACGACCTTCCAAAGCTGACGATCCAGCACCTTTCACATTCAATGCTGCAACCTACATAGAGAAAGATTCTGCACGTATTAGCATCACACCAGATGATTCACTCAAGATTTCAACAGCTAATAAAGCCATGACTTGGATGAGTGAACCCAATGTAGTCAAAGGTGAAAGACGACCTTAAGGCACTAGGGCCTTGTATTGCCCAAGGCGAGAGGTGCCAAAAAGGCACTAGCCCAAGTGAAGCAAGGCGCTAAATTCTAAATATAATTTTTAGTTTTTTACATATTTATAGCATAAATATATATATATATATATATATATTAATGTACTGAAAATTATAATCAAGCAACTCTTACTTTGTTCCTGATTGATAGGAAAACCAGTTTTTGGGTTGAATTCCAACAGATCCCCCCCCCCCCCCACCAAAAAAAAAAAAAAGAAGTTAAAAAGAGAGAGTAGTAGAGGGAAAAAAAAGAAACAGAGGAGAGTTGCCATAAGAGAGTAGAGGGGGGAAAAAACTGACAGAGGAGAGCTATCAGGGAAAGAAAGAGACAAAGCAGAGCTGCCATGAGAGAGGAGTAAAGACAAACAAAAACAGAAAGAAAAGAGAGAGGAGGTAAAGAGAGGTAAGACTGTAAGAGAGTAAAAAACGAAAGTAAAAAAGTAAGCTTTTTAAATGTAGAAATAGATTAATGTAATAAAAATAAAACTCAGTTTGTTGGGTGGCCAGTAACTGTTGTAGTGTCCGAAACCTGTGTGCATATGTTGTTTTTTTATATATATTTGTGGTTCCAAAAGGCTAATATTTGCTTTGCCTTTTTTTAAATATTTGTGGGTGCCAACTCATACCCCATTATGTCACTAAAAGAAAAAACTGAGATACAAATATCACTTTGTTTTTAACGAAATCATCACTTTGTTTTCAAAGGAACCGAGTATTAACACCAAAAAAAAAAAAAAAAAAAACAAACAAACAAACAAAAACTTGAAACTTTGAAAGTGGTGGAGGCGACCAAGGCTCTTGCCTAGTGCCTGGAAAATGTGTTCAAAGCGAGCACCTCACTAAAGGCGCCTTGCCTCAGTGACTTAGAGGCACTTTTATGCCACCTCACCTCGCCTGAGCGCCTAAGCGGTCACTTGAAACACCTTTGACTACACGGAGTGAACCACCGAACAGCTTACAAATGATTATTGCGAAGTTGTCAAGATGCAAGCAATCAATGAGATGTAACTTGATGTTATGTGCAATATGGAATTATAGTGTTCTGAGACTTTAAATAGTCTGTGGCTTAGGGACATACTTGATGGGATATAAACACAGGCGGAAAAGAGATTCCCTACTAATGCTTTATTGGAAGCATATAGTCAATAAGAATTACATGGGGCATCGAGGTCATAGGACAGATTAATGTTTTTATCATACTGAATTTTGATCTGAGCATCATTACTTGGGCATCAATGTCATAAGACAGTTGAATAAAACAAATTATAAACTCCTTGGAAGTAGACAGATGAGAAACTCAATGCAACAGGCAAGTAAAATGGCTAGGATGAGGTTTTGTTGAGCCGCTATGAGGTGAGGCAAGGTAATGAGAAGCGCACACACACACACACACATATTTTAAAAGTAAACCATTCACCTGCTGAGCACCACTTAAAGCAGCCGAACCATACACAGAGCTATACTGTCCCCCATAGTGAGCCGCAGTTGAAGTATGAGGTCTATACCCACCAACATCAGCTTCCTGAGAGCCAACCAACATTGATGAATGCCGAGCAGCCAATGAATGCTGAGAACCCCCATCAGGGCCTCCAACGGTACTGCCAGAGTAAGCAGCTCCCAACTACAAAATGCAATAAATAAGGATAAATGAGACCACCACTCTATCAACAGAGACCAGGCACATTACACATGCCCATGTGACACCACCACCTCAAAGTTTAGACACAACAAAAATAGCTCTATATATACCGACATTTGTTATTAAGGCAGTTAAAGAACTACCTTAAAATGGCTTCTAAGGGTACAATATACTCATAAAACCATTTTCTTGTAGCTACATCATTATAGCAAGTAAAAGTACAATCTTTTTAAAGAGTCCAAACAAGAACTTCTAGATTACAAAATGGTTGCCCATAGAGTGAAGCATTCTACGCAATCAAAATAAAAACCAGTAACAAACAGAAATAAAATAAAATAAAAACTAAATCTTTTTTATTTGGAAAAAAAATATTTCCTTGATAAATAAGAACCACTATTGAAATGGAGATACCGGCATTTGTTATTGAGGCAGTTAAAGAACTTCCTTAAAATGGCTTCTAAAGGTACAACATACTCATAACCATTTCCTTGTAATTCCATCATTATAGCAAGTAAAAGTACACTCTTTTTTAAGAGTCTTAACAAGAACTTCTAAATTACAAAGTGGTTGCCCGTATAGAGTGAAGCATACTACACAATCAAAATCAAACCCGGTAACAAACAGCCAAAAAAATAAAAATCTTTCCTTGAAAAATAACAACCACTATTGAAATGGAGATACCAGCATTTGTTATTGAGGCAGTTAAAGAACTACCTTAAAGGTACAATATACTCATAACCATTTACTAGTAATTCCATCATTATAGCAAGTAAAAGTGCACTCTTTTTTAATAGTCTGAACAAGAACTTCTAAATTACAAAATGGTTGCCCATATAGAGTGAAGCATTCTCCACAATCCAAATTGAACCCGGTAATAATCATTATTGAAATGGAGATATAAACACAAAGTTTTCCTAAAAAATATACAATCTAAACAATATAGAGGGTCTATAAGGCCTACAATTAAATGGGTATTACTAGTTCCAATAATACACAACCACTCAAACAATGATCTCAAAAAAGAACAAATTCAGCTCAATAACCAATACCGCCACACCATTATATATACAATTATTCCTATCCCTCCATATTTCCCACATTACACCCACAAAACTCTTGTTCAAAACACAGCTAAAGATAAAAAATTTTGCTTTGATTAACAGAAAAGAAACTTACACTAGCGCCATACGCAGCCGATTGAGCCGCATACGATTGCTGCCCAAACGCATTGCTCCCTCTCGAGGAGTACATGGTTCTTTCACAAACACACACAGATATAATTTACCAAATAAATATTAACCTGCATTAAAAATTTGCACCAAATTAAACAAATATTAAAGAACAAAAATTTCCTGATTCTTTCATAATCGGATTTCAAAGAAAGCAAAAAAATAAATCCAAATCGAAGCTGAACAAAAAATAAAAATTTGTGCTTTGCAATTGATAGATGAATTGCAGTGTGAAATTACCAAAGCGGAAGATATAGAAAGCGAAACCCTAACGAAGATTGGTGGTGATGGAGCTTACCGAAGATAATCGAAGATGAATTTTTTTTGTGTGTGTTCGAGGTTCGAGTAATCGAAAACCCTAATTCTCAGAGAAGAGAGAAAACGATGACTCGGAAAAGACTAAATATGAGAGAATGAATGAATGGATGAATGAGAATGAGAGTGAGAGTGAGGTGTAAATACGTGTAGAAAATATCGTTTGGGCGTTTTGTGGGCTTTTCTAAAGAGAGATTCATTGGGATGGAAATTTGGCCCAAACTGATATCTCAAAAGATTTGACTTGGGCCGAAGGGTTTTTTTTTTTTTTTTTTTTTTAATTGTGGAAGTGAAAGGGGCTTATAAGCCCTGAGGGTGTATACAGTTCGATGTGGCCGGTGTTGGGAGAGGTTTTTGCGCCACGTCGACCTCGTTGGTTTTCGTAAAGTTCAAATTGTTGAAACGGTAATCGGATGTTGAATACTAGTAAAACAGAGAGAAAGAAACATCTACATGATCATAAAGTGGATATGGGATCTCAAAAGCATATTGGAGATCCTAAAAACTCAACCACTTCAGGCCCAAACTACCAATCAAACCCAATGGAAAGAGAAATACATATATGGGATCTCAAAGGAGAAATAGAAAATAGATATGCTTTGACCCTTCGATCAACATGACCACCACTCGCAATGGTTTATGACACCATCACTTAACCCCTACGACACACCATCTCTCGCTCTCATGGAGGCTCAATCTTCACCATCCTATTAGTGATCAAATCAAAGTGATGCACATAACATTTAGACTAGAAAGCTAAGGAGTTGGGAGAGAAAAGGGTATTTAAAAATTGATGAGAGATAAGAGTATGACAAAATATGCATGAATGTATGTGTGCGTGTGTGTATGTCTAAATTGGTGCAGTTTTTGCCATAACTTTAAAAAGAGGACCAACAACCGCACCGGTCGATTATTGATACACTTGAAAACTATAGATCATTAAATCATGCACCATCGACAACTACCTTTGGTGTAGTAGCCAACTTGGCACCAATCTGGTTTCTCGATCTAGTTCAGTGACCATATAGCCTTGCTTACATTAAATTTTTTTGGGGGGGGGGGGGGGGGGGTTTAATGAGTCTTTGTTTGAATGCATTTTAAAAAGGGGAGGGAGAAGGGTATGAGGGCATTTAGAAGGATCATACACGATCATTGAGTTCCCCTTTCATCTCCAAAAAATGAGAAGGGCATCTATTCATCCAAACAAGGGGGAGAGATAACTATTCCCTCCCTTCTTCTCTCCTTCCCCACCTTACCCTCTACCATCCTTTTTCTCCAAATATCTAGACAAACTATTAGTAGGAGAACATGACAATGTTGTTAAGCTGCTATAATCTTGACGGAAAATAATCATTTTATGATTTGTTTTTAAGTGTTGGAGTATGTAAAAAAGACTGTGGGTTCAAGATACTCTTTTTTTTAATTCTTTTCAGAACACATAAAATTACGATCAGATATGATATGACTTTAGATTTTGGCCTATTCCATGACATTTCTTTTGCGAGGAATTTCAAGTTCATTAATGTAATTTAGCTCTTCTAAAAAGATCATGTTATAGTTTGTATTTGAAGTTGCAACTCAAGATGGTGAATTTAGAAGCTCACTTGATGTTAACTTAAGTGAAGATGAATGCATGCCTAACCCCTACTAAAGCAAACCATTATGCTGTGTTTGGATGTTTAAAAAAGGAGGGGGAGTAGAGTAAAGGGAGGGAGAGTAATTTAAACCTTATTTAGAAGTTTTTTAAGGAAGGAGGGGGAGGGGTTTAGACTACCTCTATCACCTCATTTTTAATTCCCCCAAATTGGAGAGATTTGGAGGGAGAGTAGAATACATAAATTATTGACCAAGTAAATTACTTAATTTACCCTTATTATATTAACAAAATTACAATGTTTTGTAACTTAAAAAAAAAAATCTGTAACCCACAAAATTACAATGTTTTTCACGAACAAAGTCTACTTACTATGGTAGCGAAGCTTCGCCGGCCGAATACGATGCTGGAACTACTATCGTACAAGAACGTAGTTGGATTGACGCCGATGGAGGGACGGCCACCGGTGATGAAGCTAACGAAGTTGTTGTTGAATGTGACGATCCAGGGGAGTCTCGGCCCCGTACAAGTGGTCATGTCATCGGAATTGACGGTCGGCAATCTCGTCGCCGCCGTAGTGAAGATTTACGCTAAAGAGTGTCGCCGGCCAATCTTGTTGTCCACCGATCCGGCCATGTTCAACCTCCAGTACTTGCAGTTCAGCTTAGAAAGTGAGAATCTTGTAATAATAGTCGTTGATTGTGTAATTTTGGTGACACGTGTGCGGTTATGATTGGCGGTGTGTTTTATTAATTAATTAATTAAATTTTTATGTGATGGGGCTAGGTATGGACAATGTTGATTATTTAAAAAATCAGAAAAAATATTTAATTATAGACTAATGTTGTTTATTTAATTCACATCAAAAAAAAATTATAAAAAAAAAATATTGCATGCTATAGTTATAATTATTTAATCTAACAAATTAATCATAGACCAATGTTGCAAGTCCATTTTCAAATAAGGGTAAAGTTGTCTATTTAAATCATTTTCTCTCATTTCCATCCTAATTTTTAAAACATCCAAACAAGAGAAATGATTAATTACTCCCTTCCCCCTTACTAATTTTAAAAACATCCAAACAAGGTAGAGGATAACCATTGCCCTCTACTCTCCTCTCCACTATCCTCCTCCCCTCTACTCCCCTCCCTCTCTAAACTTCCAAACAGGCCATTAAGCTTGACTAACCCTTGCTCAACGTTAACTCGAGAGATCACAAAAAATTATTATCCGATCAGTTTCTGATTCCTTTTTGTGTCGCCACTTTTTGTGCACCTATTTAAACCCACTTTGAATAATTTTTAGTATAGAACAGGAGGCCACAACCTATTTAGAGAGAAAACCTTACACCTTTTTTATTTATTTTTTCTCATTATGTTTCATAGAAAAATTATTGTCGTTTGTCCACTCATCATGTGATTCCAAAGAGAGTATTTGATTGTCTTATTGTTTTTCTGCTTCGTCATTAAATCACGTGTTATTACTTTTATGACTTTTTTTTTATTTTTTGGGAGAAACTGCTTTTATGACTTGGTGCATGTTGAAATGTGGTGTAATATAATTATATTGTGAATAATGTATATGAGAAAAACGCTAAATAATTCCTCTGCATAGTTAACAACGGGGTCTAAAGTAGTTTTTTCAAGAGGTATTAGAGCATTTAGAATACAAAAGGGTCTAAAACTGACTTCTCACTCTATAATAACTAGTACGTAAGCCATGCAAACACATAAATGCATTTAAAATTAAACACAATTTTTATTATAAAAATATAAATAATTAGTCAAATTATTAATAAATAAAAAACATGTTACACATGCATTAATGCATACATATAAATACATCTAAAATTAAACACACTTTTTATCATAAAAATATAAATAATTAGTGAAATTATTTTTTTTAAAGTAAACGTAATTAGTTACATGTTACAATTCTTACCTAAATTTAATACTACTTATGATAATTTTTTTTTCTAATTTTTTAAAAGATAGAACATGTGGTGATCTTTGTTGTGTGGTGATTTTAATTGAGTATATGTGATTGGTTTAAAAAAAAAAAAAAATTATAGTTCATTAATATTAGATTCTTAGTATTTTGCACTCATTAACTCATTTGACACAAAGATTAAAAAATCTAAGTGGACATATGGCACAAACTTAAATGGATAATTATGGTATGGTCTCCACATAAATTTATACACATGGCGCAAAATTGGATTCTAGTTTCAAATTCTAATTGAACTTTCTCTAATCTTTGCCTATTAATATATATATATAGATGAAGTAACTTTGTTGAACTTTAATTTTTTTTTTTTTTGAGAGTTTCAACATATGGCATCTGTTCCTGATGATAACATTTTATCATCAAATCAAGACATCAATCGATTTTTGGTGTAGGTGGTGATTGAACTCCAAATCTCTTATTCAACCATCAGAGATTTTACCAATTGAGCTAACTGGAATCCACTAAAAATCTTATTTATTCATTGTGTATATTGTATATTTTGTTATGTCATTAGTATCTTTTTTTCTTTTCTTTTCTTTTCTTTTTTTTTTTTTTTTTTTTTTTTTAATTATAGAACTACGTCGTTAGTATTTAAACAATATGTTGGTTAGTACTGTTTTGGTAATTGATTAAATTTTATTGTGAGACAAAATCCATTCACTAATTTTCACAATGAATGAATATAATTTTGAGAACTATAAGGTAAAGTTACTCAAGAAAGAAATCTAAGAAATCTAAAGCACAAGAATAAAAGTTATACATAAAATCAATATGATAAAGTTATTTTTTAAAAGGTTCAGTCCAGAAACAAAACTAAACATAAAAATAAAGATTGTAAATACACATATCAATATACAATTAACGAGTTTATTATTAAAAAGGTTGATTCCATGAACAAATCTTAGAATAAAGATTATAAATGCACAAAATCAATATGATATGGTTATTATTAAAAAGGCTCCATGTGAGAAGTAAAGTGATTCATTGCTACATTATTAAATAAATAAATAAAGTGATTCATTCCTTTTGTCTTTGAGGGAGAGACAAAAGGAACATAATTTTCTCTATTTTACTGTTGAGATTTATTTCTAGAATTGACGGTGTATAAAATGTAGTGTCATTTAAAATTTTAAATAATGTGAAATACCTTTAAATTAGATCGAGGTCCTCTAAAATTCTCAAGTTAACTATACTATAGAATTCCTAAAATCCTATCAATTTAGTTTGAAACGAGAAAATTAGATTTGAACACATCATCAACATCTTAAAGAAAAAAATGTTAACTACCACTATTTTGATATATATTAAAACATTTATGATGTGGTAAAATTCAATAAATTTATTTTAAAATAGATATATGTACATAATTTCAGGAACTCTACGATCTACGGTAGAATGACCTTAAGAACTCTAAAGTAAAGTAGTTAAATCTCTTTTAGATTTGTAATATTTAATACAAATCATGAAATGGATAGCAGAATAGAACGAGAAAAGAGATTCAAAATGTTTAGATGTCAGTATTGATTAAGAAGCAAAAATATATTTAAAAAGTTTGGTGACCACAGGAAACAAAATTGTTTACTTTACTATGAAGTCAGTATCTAAATCTTTTACTATCGATGTTTATCAGTGCTCATGTAAGTATGTAATAAAGAAAAACGATTCTCTTTTTGGAAAAGTAAATAATAAAGAAAAACGATTCTCTTTTTGAAAAATCTTACTAAATTTTTTTAAAAAAACTTTTTTTAATATAAGATAGAAATTCTACTCTAGTCTAAATACAATATAACCTTCACATATATTTGGACGGTAAGTTTATTAATCTGAGATGTGATGTAAATTTAGAAATTCCAAGTACAATCAATCACATTATCATTGTAGAGAGTTTTCAAATTATCTCATTGGTAAAAAATAGAATATTTAAGGTCTGTTTGGATACCGCTTATTTTGCTGAAAATTGAAAATTTATTATTAAAAATACTATTGCAAAATATTTTTTAAAAAGCAAAATACTATTCACGCATTTTTTACAAATTGACTGATCCATAAACAATGTCATTAACAATGTCGTGTGACCAGCCAAAAAAAAAAAGGCGCAAACATCCTCAGGCAAACTCACGCTTGGCTAATAGTTGGGACACACTACAAAATGGTGTGCGAAGAATACCATTTAGGCATGTGACCCTTTTTTTTCTTCAATACAAGTTAGACACGTGATACTTGATCCTTCCTCCAATTGCGTTGCATGCGATTATATTCCATTTGTATAGCAACACTTTAAAACAAATATCAAAGGTATTCAAATCATGTAATCTTACAAAATTAATTTTATATATGAGAATTAAGAAAATCATTTAGAACCATCGGAATATAGCAATATAGTATTGTCTTATCTTAAATAGTAGTTTACCACTTGTGTAAATGATGTAATCTAATTGCACACTGACAAATGTATAAATTGTCAAAATGTATACAAAAGTGTGTGTTCATAAAAGAAACACGTGTTATAGGGCAGTGGTCAAGCTCCCTTTTTTTTTCTTTTTCTTTTTTTAATTTAATTTTATGGGAAAGTGGTCAAGCCCTTGATTTGTCTTTCTTCAGCTTGACTTGTGCGTAAATCTGGATGCCAAGATGGACGCCTTAAATTTTGGCTGGAACAAGTTAATTTTGTTTTAAGAAAAATTATTTCAAAATATAATTATGTTTTAAAAAAACTATACCCATAAACTTAATAAAATAAGTCAATCAAAAAGCTTAACTAATGATGACTAAACATATAAAAGTTAGCAGCCTACTTCTAAAAAAATACACACACACACACTAATGACTAAACAGTAAACACATTTAAAGTGCTTCTATTAGTATATGTATACAGGCAAACAAATCATTGAATTTTTTTTTTTTTTGAGAAATCACAATTCATTGAACTTTGGACCAAGTTTTTCCTCAAACATAAGAATTAAAAAAATCATTTAGAACCATTGGAATATAGTAATATAGTATTGTCTTATCTCAAATAGTATTTTACTAAGAATTTAATTAATGAAATTTACTATCCACATAAAAATGGAGTACTACCCTGATGTATTTCAAAAGAACTAAGATGAGAGCACAAACTTGATTTGAAAAATATCAATTTTTGTGTACGCACCCATCAATCAAGACAATATTTTTCTAATTAATATTTTTTTTACTATACCAAATAGAAGAAAAAAAATGTATAAAAAATATTTCACATTGAAAACTAAAATTCCAAATCATTGTTCTCAACTAGAACATCCAATTATTTACATATTAAAAACAAATTAAAAAATCCAAAAAGGAACTTATAATTGAGAAAAACTTCTTTTTTTTTTTTAGAGAGAGTTTCAATCTATAGCGTCCGCTCATGATGATAGCTCTTTATCATCAGACCAAGACACCAATTAGTTTTTGGTGTAGACGGAGATTGAACTCCAGATCTCTTATTCAACCATCAAAAACTTTACCAGTTAAGAAAAACTTGGTCTAAAGTTCAATGAATTGATTGCGGGTATACAAAAACTAATTGTAGCACTTTAAATGTGTTTAGTCATTAGTGTGTGTGTGTGTGTGTTTTTTTTTTTTTTTGAGAAGTAGCTGCTAACTTTTATATGTTTACTCGTCACTAGTCACTATCTCATGCATTGCACGGAATAATTAAATTAAAATTAAAATTATTTAATTTGCTAAATGTACCAACTTGAAAATGAATGAAAATAAAAAATTTTGTTTAAAAAATAAACATATTTCCCTTGGCATTACCACTAACATAAAACTTTAATTTTGTTACAAAAAAAAAACCCAAAAAGGATAAATACAAATGTAAGGACACAATTTGGAACGACCCAAAACGATACTGGGTTCGCACGTAAATAGGTCCAAACAATATGATTTGTAGAGCGTGGGTGTAAAGAACTAGGTTAACCTTTTGTTTTAAGCTCAAAGCTGGCACAACGATCCTTTCGTTTGGTGATCGATACAGTTCCTTTTTTTTCTTTTCGTTCTTTTTCTCTTTTCTGTTCTTTTTTCTCTTTTTCCTCTCGATCCCCTCTTTCATGTTCTTCTTTCAGTTTATATACCACCCTCTGTATTCCATCCTCACCACACACGTGTAGGTTGGGTTCGGAGAATTTCTTTTTGTCCCATCTAGCACCTCTTGGAACTTCCTGTGGGCAGCTGTAAGGCTGCCTCCCTACTGTTCAGGTATCACCTCCACATTAATGCGGCCAGAGAGTTGGTTGAGAGGTAGTTAATGCGGAGGCAGCTGTAGTTATAGATATTTGTTTTCCTTTTCTCTTAGACCCTTAGTCTGTTATCCTTATCTTTCAGTGGTGACGTAATTCTGGGGTCTGGTTGTAACAAGGCCGCATCCTGTTCGTCCTCAGACACGTACTGCCGAGGAATATAGCGTCCTCGGACGAATACAGAACTCTACCTTCGTGATATTGACCACCACCCCTTTCAGCAATTGCCTTGTGACCTGACATGGCTTCCTCGGACGGATATACATCCTCGGATGAGCCACAAGCCCAACGATCCTGACCTTAATGGGCCTGCTGATTGACAGGCCCCCACAACAAAAAATTCGTATTTTTTTTCTCTAATTTTTTATTACATATAAGTGATCAGCATTCTCAACCTTATTTATAGAAGTGAAAAAAAAATAATAATAATAGTAAACATTTATTCTATTAGTGAAGTATTTTCTTTTACCCATAAACAAATAATATATCAATAAGTAAACTTGTTTCAAATTCAACCACATAGATAACAACTACTCACAGAGCTCTAGCAATGTTGTTGAGGAGCTTCTCATAAATCATCAAAGAAAATAGACACAACCTTAACCACAAAATCTAAAATGTTATCTTGCAGTTTCTGAATTGTTCAAACTGGTCATCCAAATACCTCTTTTTGTCTCCAACAAAACCCATCACCAAAATTCTTCTACCAATCTAAATGAAAACATAGAGCAATACAAATACCGTTTGCTTTAAAGGAAAATAGGCTATATTTTTTAAAAACTTTTTAAGCCTCTATAGTTTTTGATCAAGATTAAGTCTTTCAAACTTGGAAAACTCATAGCTTGAATTAAAATGACGTTGTTTTATATCAAATTATCACTGATGATGTTAGGAAAAATTAATCTAAGAGTTCAATTGAAATATTTTTTATAAATTGGTAGGATTTAAGATTTAAAAAAAATAAAAAGTTAATTTAAAGCCTTTTAGCCTATTCCTAAACTATTCTATTGAAAATATAATTTTTTTTTTCTATCAAACAGTTAAAATATAATTTAAAATGTTATTAATATTTAGAGGTCCCATGAGGTTGGGCCTAAAAAAATATTAGCCAATCCAAACTTGGATCCTCTTTTGTGTGAGATGTCAATTGTTAGCAAAGGGTCCGTTTGGTAATGTTGTTTTAATAACGTTGTTTAAGTGTTGTGAAAATATATGTGGGTGAAAAAAAGTTGTGGAAATATGTATTGTGTTGTTTAAACAATGAAAACTATTGTTTGAACAACACAACCAAACAACCCCTAAGTATCCCATTTTGATTTCACCATGCTAGTGTCCAAAAGTGGCTATAAAAATTTTGGGCTTATTTTTGAAAGATGAAACAGTCGACTTCAAACCATGTAATGCTTTGATACCCAATATTACCAATTCAATTAAATTGTGAGTTTTTTTTTTTTTTTTTGAGAAACAAACTAACTGTTAAACATACACACACACAATTACACCCTCTCTCCAAATTCAAACACATCACTTAACCCAAAGTATCACTACAAAAGGACCTAACTCTTATAGTAATAGAGTGGGGCTTTTCGGTTTGGTTGAAGCCTTGAAGATTTTATGGCGGTGTTGAGCTAAAGGGAGAGACACTGAATTAAACACATATGCAAGAGATAGTGTGTGTGCAGGGGTGCTTATCGGAAAAAGGGGACTGTTTAATAGTATAAAATTTGAGTAAAATAAATTAATCCAAAAAAATATAAATAATGTGCAAAATTGTGGGAGAAGCTTATGTGTCAACATATTATGAGATCAATAAAAAGTCAAAGGCTTCAGTTTTATAGCATATATATAGATATAGATTATAGATTAGTTAAGCTTTTTGATTGACTTATTTTATTAAATTTATGGGTATAGTTTTTGAAAACATAATTATATTTTGAAATAATTTTTCTTAAAACAAAGTTAACTTGGTCCAGCCAAAAGTTAAGGCGTCCATCTTGGCATCCAGATTTGCGCACAAGCCAAGCTGGAGAAAGACAAACCAAGAGCTTGACCACTTTCCCATTAAATTAAATTAAAAAGAAAAAACAGGAACTTGACCACTTTGCTACTACGCACGTTTCTTTTATGAGCACACATTTTTGTGTACATTTTAACAATTTATGCATTTGTTAACGTGATTGAATTGTATTATTTACATGAGTCCACCACTAGTATTTAATGAAAAGTAATTCAATTGTATAATATTTTTGGAGTATAACAATCTAGTACTCCCTACTTTTTTAATGGCAATATCCTGTTATTTTTTAAACTAGCGAAACCTATTATTCATGTGGGAGTGGAGAATATCATATCACCATATGATAAGAATACTGAATAGTCATTCGATAACTGAGGATACAACACATATTTTGATTTAAAAAATCACCATTTTTGTGTACTCTCCCATTTGATCAATAAATATTTTGATTTTAATTAATAATTTTTATTTTATCAAATATAAAAATAAATAAATGTAGAAAATAGTTTACATTGTAAACCAAAATTCCAAATCATTCTCACGTGGAACAAGAACAACCAATTATACATATAAAAAAAATAAAAATCTATAAAGGGTGTAACCGAGAAAGACTTGTTCCAAAGTTCAATGAATTGTTTACCGTGTCGTAAAGTGTAAACTAATGGCAGCACTTGAATGTGCTTAGAGTCTGTTTGAATATCGTTTATTTTGCTGAAAATACTGAAAACTTATTACTGAAAATACTGTAGCAAAATAATTTTTAAAAAGTAAAACATTGTTCACGCATTTATTGAAAATTGGCTGGTCCATGAACGGTGCCGTGGGATCAGCCAAAAAAAGCACAAAACGCGCTAATCGCAACAGGCAAACGCACGCTTAGTGACTTTAATCATTAATTAAAGCTTTTCATTGACTATTTGATTGGGTATAATTTATTACAACATAGTTATAATTTAAAATAATTTGTCTTAAAACAAAATAAACTCGATCCAACCAACCGCAATTCTTATAAGACCACAGGCTTTACCACAATTTGTATATATGTTAACTTGTGATTGTGTTACATGACTTTCACACGAGCTCATTATTGTTATTTGGTGAAAATATTAAAATAATCAAATCACCATTTGACACGGGCTAAATTATGGTAAAGTCGTATGACAAAATAGTCTTCTCTATAATTTTTGAGCCAAAATTTAGGGTAAATGGAGAGAGGATGGAAAAGTAAGAGAATAGAAAAAGATTTTAGTTTCCCTTATTTGTTTTTGGTTGAAAGGGTGGAAAAGTTGAGGGATGAAAAACTTTTTTATTTGGTTGAAAATAAAGTTTGTATAAATTTACCATCATGTACCTATTGAATAAAACAAAAGGTAACACATTATACTTAAAAAAAATTGTGTATAGATAGACACTTTATTGAAGTTAAAAAAAATATATATATAGCATAAGAAATTAACCCAAAACTGTTTTCTATAAAAAAAAAAAAAAAAAAAAAAAAAAAAAAAAAAGAAGAAGAAGAAGAAAGCTACACGTCTAGACAAAAATCAAAGAAAATAAAAAGAAAAGAAGCCAACATTTCCGAACAAAAGCAAAAGCAAAAAAAAAAAAAAAAAAAGAAAAAGAAAAAAGGAAGCCAACACGTTAATAACAGAGAAAGAAAAAATCAAGGAAAAAAAAGCCAACGCGTTAGAGACTTGGAGGTGAATTTCAAGAGTATTTTTGGAAGCTCATTTCATGAGCTTCCCCCTCTCAAATTTTTCTCCATTTTGGGAAAAAACTTTTTGGTGGGCTCGGAAAGAAAACACCTGAGATCACCATTTATTTTCCTTCCTCCCTATCCAACTAAACACACTCTAAAAAAGTTTCCGTTTCTATTTTCTCTCCAAAGTCTTCCATCTACCCTATTTCACCTCCAAACAAACACACCCTTAAGACATCCATCTTGACAACTAAATCTACCTACACACAAGCCAAGTTGGAGTTCCAGATAGACAAACCAAGAGCTTGACCACTACCCTACCACACACGACTCTATTATGGACATGCTTTTGTACACATTATCACTTACACATCAATCCACCACTAATACTTAATTTAATCATAATCTACCACTAATACTTAATACAATCACCACTTGTCACATGTTTGTGTCTGTGTCTGTTTGCAAATAACTTATTTAGCTTGTTACTGTAAACTTTTTGTCAGAAGTACCATAGATGAAATGAAAAAGTTAATCCAAACGGGCACTATGACTCAATTCTTTGTACTTATGCGTGATAGGATTATATTACTTACGCGTGGATCCACTACTAAACCACTGAATACTTGATAAAAAGTAACCCAATCATCAATTTATGATGTGTACAAGTTGTGTCAAACTGTGCAAGAGTGCAAGCAACAGTGGGTGCTAAACTTTTTTGTCTACGCATGCTATTGAAAAGAGAGCCGAGATGTTTGAATTAACGGCTGAGATTCACAGAATATTCTTAGTCTTCACCAAATTTTTATTTTGAGGTTATTCTTCACCATTGAAAACCTAAACATAGTTAAAGTCAAATTCAACGAAGCCACGTGGGAATTTTGATCTTGATCCAAAGGACACGACCAAAACACTAGTTTTATATTTATTTTTTAATGTTGTCAAAATCAATGGGGCTGATCTGCTCCAATAAGAGCACACTAGCGACGTGGCAAGATAAGAAGCACGAACATTTCACACCTACATAATTTTTTTTTTTCCCCCTTAACCTTATCCTACCCTACTCTTTTTGGACGTACACGCGTCATCTTTTTAAGTGGCCATGATTGAGACACTTTTGCTGACTCAAATATCATAGCTTTTTCTCAAACCTTCGTGTACCTAATACAAGACTCTCTCTTTGCCCAATCAATTTTGTTCACTTATTTATTTTGTTTCGGAAAAATTATAAGACCACATAAAATAGTACAACTTATGACACAGTCATCAAAATGATAAACTGTAAATGATAGGAAAAAGTAATGAGTTTACATAAAAGTAACATACAGTCAATCATAGTCTTACACGTAATATAATTATGGTAAAAGTTGTGAAAATTTATGTATTGTAATAACTTTGCTGTGTTTGGACCATTATATGAGTTGAGTTATTCTCATTGATGAAGTTTCTTTTAGCATTATGTCATCCTAATCCTATTGAGTATTATATACTCCAAACTCCAAACTCCAAAGTCTAAGAATAATTATATATTTACAAGTAAATTTGTTGGTTTAGTGGATAATTACAAAGTAGGTCTAAGGAACTTTATTATTATTAAATTAAAAAGAATGGAATCCGTAATCTTACTTATCCTCTTATAATCCATTTAGGCTTACTTGCACCCATCTTTCTTTTGTTCAAATTTATATTCTGTTGTGTAGTCTTCTTCTTTTTGTATTTTATATATTTTTGATGGTTAATACATAGCCTAGAGCATAACAAAACAACCTGCAATCTTTTTTTATCTGTCATGTATACGTATGCCGTCTGTCAATTCTATGCAACATATTAAATATAAGATTTATTATGTAAGCTACTGGATAAATGTATCACCTTTTGTTTGAATAAAACAAATACATTCAATGAGAAAGATACTTAAAAATGTATTATGCATATCATCAAAAAAAAAAAAAAAGTATTATGAATAATCATTTTTTAGATACCCAATAATGGTATTGTATTATTACTTATTACATTATACTATGGCAAATTGCATATGTAAAATTATCTAAGCACAACACATGGTATAACTCAATATAAATTGATATATTTAGCTCCATATTTGCAATTAGGACTTTATAAGATTTAAAAACCGCTCATGGCAATTTGTAGTGATTATATTAATGTTAATTGTAAGGACTCAATTTGTAGCGACCCCAAATGGGTATATTGGGTTCGAACGTTAAAGGCCCAAACAATAAAATTTGTAGAGAGTGGGATAAAAGGCTAGGCCTTGGTGAACGGACAGCCGTTAGTCATGGTGTTCGTTCTGATTGTACAGGGGTGAATCTAGCGTATCTAGGAAGACTTTCCCCTTGGCACGGCCTGAGTGGCTTCGGTCCTTGGACCTCGTCTGAGGAACTTAATCTTCTTAGTATTCTTTTTATGCTAAGGTTTTTTATGGCCCTGGAGACCATCCCCCCTTCTTTTTGGCGCTCCCTCCTCCTTTTATACTAGCATTTCCCCTATCTCATACGTCCACGTGTAGGTTCCGCTTTTTAGGGCTGATACTTATCTTGTCAGCCCATACCCAAAGTGGTTGGGGGTGGTTGTAAAAGCTGAGAAGCATGGCTCTGTCAGGCGCAGAGTACTTAATTGCAGTAATGACAGCCTTTCCCTTGTCCTTTGCCGCCACATTGTTCAGGGGTCCTTCTCCCATCAATGCGGAGGTGTTTAGCTTTTCCTTAAACCGCTTCTATATTGTGTTCGTCCTTTTTTCTGGGAGCGCTTTGGGAATTGCTTTTGATGGTGTGCCACTCCTTCCTTCTAGGTTTTGGGATGCCGATGACAGGATCGTTCTCGGCTATATCTCTAGGCCATTTGGACTTCTGTTGCATGTCCTCGGCTACGCCTCTCCTCAGTGCGAGCCTTGGGCTCTAATGTAAAGTGGGCCGGGATCACAAATATTCTGGCCCCACATTAATAATATTTTTTTTTTTGAGAAAAAATGCTAATAATATTTAATTAATCATTTTACAACATATGGTATGTGCCACCATCGGCAAAAACATTAGAACTAGCCATGCCCCAAACCCTTCTCATAATTTTTTATGTGGCAAATAATTGAATTTCCCACCAACTTTCATATACTTTGTCAATTCTAATCCTATTAAAAAATTTATAAATAAAAAAAGACAAGAAAACTTAAACAAACCCACAAGTTTCAATGTATTTTTGTATCTTTTTTCACATTGTAAATAACGGGTTAGATTAATAGTATATAGTTAGGTTAAAATACACAAAAAAATTAGAAAAAAAAATTTCAAATTCCAAAAGGTTTTCACACCATGACACCATCTTATTAAAGCTACCTTTTTCATCTTTGGAGTTTTACGATACCTTTGATATTTCACACATCATGATTCATGACATGAATCATGATGTCTCATGAATCATGATGTGTGAAAGATCAAAGATAAGACTCAAGTACAATGCTAGCTAATAAAGCATCACAATAAGATTCCATTGAATAAACCCCCATCCGGATAGGGATGCCTTAAAACACCAAGGACAACAACTAAGATTATAATAAAGCACTCTGCGTACTCGTGCGAGTATTGCTTGTAATTTTTTTTTTAAAAATACGAGGTATGAGAGTCAAAGAAACAACCAATCAAAGTCATGGACTAGCATAAAACGACAAAAAAAACTCAACGATAAAAGGCCTAGCCCTCTCTCGTTAAACATTTCAAACACTCCTACATTTCTTTCTATACCCTTTTTTTTCTTACTTCCTTCTTATCCTTGTAGTCCAAGAAATCCCCCCCAAAAGAAAAGAACTATTCCAAAGTTTTGGAAAACTTTGAATAGATTAATGGAGGGCAGAGCTAGATCTGACCTTCCTCCTGGTTTTAGGTTCCACCCAACTGATGAGGAATTGATCATATATTACCTTAGGAACCAAGCAACCTCAAAGCCATGCCCTGTATCAATAATCCCTGAGGTTGATATTTACAAATTTGATCCATGGCAATTGCCCGGTTAGTATTTTATAACATGTCACAACTTTGTGTGACAAAAAAACCTTTAGATTTTCACATATATATATGATTGATTAGTTGCTTATTTTAAGCTATGTATTAGTGTTTTAAAGGTTTGAAATTGATTTTGTGTACTCTTTGTGTTGTGCAGAAAAGGCAGAATTTGGAGAGAATGAATGGTACTTCTTCACTCCTCGTGATAGGAAATACCCAAATGGGGTGAGGCCAAATAGAGCAACTGTGTCTGGATATTGGAAAGCCACAGGCACAGATAAGGCTATCTATAGTGGTGCTAAGTATGTTGGGGTGAAGAAAGCTCTTGTGTTCTACAAGGGTAGACCACCAAAGGGTATAAAGACTGATTGGATTATGCATGAATATCGCTTAACCGATTCGCGAAAACAACCCAAGAAGCTTGTGGGATCCATGAGAGTAAGCCTCTTTGTTGCTAATGTTACATTTTCAAGAATTTTGGTCATGTTTCTTTGGCTAATTGATGATCATTTTGCTTGTGTTTGTGTTTTTTTTTTTTTTTTTCATTTCAGTTGGATGATTGGGTCCTATGTAGGATCTATAAGAAGAGGCATCTGGCCAAAGTTTTGGACCCAAAAGTGGAAGAATCACTGCCTGCTCCAATTGATGTAACATTGCCAAATGATGCTATTGATCAAAATATGTCAAAATTCCCAAGACCCTGCTCACTTACTCATCTATTGGATTTGGAATACTTGGGCCCAATTTCCCAACTTTTATGTGACAATTCATACAATTCAAACTTTGATTTCCAAAACTTCATTGGCAATGCTGGGACTGACAATGCTGAGAGACCCCAGCAAGGAGAAATACAGTACCAACAATATATGGATTCAGGGAAGTTCCAATTGAATCAGGGTGGCATCTTTAGCCAACCCATGTTTCTGAATCCAGTGTATGATATGCGTGGCTTTGAACGCTAAAAGAAATGAAAATTGGCCTGGTTTCATATAACAACTGGCATCAACTATTTAAGATTGTTTATTGAGAGAATTTTGTTTTACATGAAATTTTAAATTGATATAAGTGATTCTCAAGATCAAATGGCTCATAATAATATCAAACTTTGTTTATAAATAGTATGAACCCCTCAAATTGCGGTCCTCATTGCACATTGTTTATTAGATTTTGTCAATTCAAAATAATGTCATTTCATAAAATTAATTTGAATATGGTTCTAACTTCTAAACCAATTATAAAATTATTTCAAAATTAAACTAATCTAGTCCATTTATAATTGTGTTACTAATTTGGAAATAGAAAGGGACTAATTAAGAAATAATTTTATTTATTTATACTGATTGAGTATTTGTCATTGTAATTTACCAAACATCTCCTGTATACTTCGTCATGTAATGCAAGCATTTCGTGGAAAATATGCTATAGAACCCATCACAACTCACAAAGCCAACAGTTTCCTTGTGCATATGAACAATCATCCATTTTATTGTTATTTAAGACATGGATTGCCACCGAATACTTTGACAAATTTATGGGATCTTTTCAAACAACTTCCTCAATTATTTTGGTCCTTGAGCTATAAAGTTGTTACTTATCCATAAAGATAACCGCAGCCATGACAAGGATGGTCAAAAAAACCGTGTGGAAGTCATGAGGTGTACCACACCTAGAGATGCAGCCCACAATTTAATTTATGTTATCGTGTATGCTGTACATGTAATCACGCTACTCTCGCGTAGGGTAGGGCTGGCCCTAGGCTTAGGCCACTTACTAGAGAAAAAACCCCAAATTTTGGAACAAAAATTGAGATATACATTTAAAATTTTTTTTTTGGGTATATAGGAAAAAAATAATTAGTTTTACATTTTACATTTTCTTCCACTTTTAAGAAGTACCAAAGAATTGAGTAATGCTAGAGATATTACAATTTTAAATACATAAGGTTTACAAATATGTATCACTAATTACAAGAAATAATTTAGATAGGAAAATACTATAAATACTATAAATTTTACTTTAAAACCTTTATGCAAATTGATTTGACAATTAATATGATTTGTAGACGTCAACAACCTATTAAATGCATTTTCAAATTACTTAGTGATACATCTTTATAAGCATCATGTTGTAAAATTTATAGAGAAATGCTAACAAGTGCTCTTAGGGCACTGGTTAAGAATCCAGTTAAAAAAAGTTTTTATGAGGAAAGAAAAAAAAAACAATTAATATTTTGACAGCTTTTTTCATTTGTCATAAAAGTGATGTCAAAACTTTCCTAAAATGGATTATTAACGAGTGCCCTAAGGGCACTTGTTAGCATGACCCAAATTTATAATATCCCTAACATCATTCATTCAAATACTTCTTTTTTATCTTTTTGAAGTGTCATTAATTACATTCATTGCTACAACATTTGTACTTTTTTTTTGTAAAATTTGTTATAATTTTAGCATTTCTTCAAAAAAAAAAAAAAAAAAACATATTACAAGATAAAAAGAATGCATTTTTGTTATATAAAAATTATGATATTGAAAACTAGTTAAATATTATTTAATTAATAATAAAAATGCTCCATTTAGATATATCACCTTAAGCCTCAAAGTTTGTTGGGCCACCCCTGACGTAGGGTTACCCATCCCTATGTAATTGCACCAATCCCTATGAGAGAGTGTGTTTATATATATTTTTTATATACGCCATAAACTCTATAAATGAACTAAATCTGCATTGAATTGGTGATATGTCAAAGTTATGTTACCGCATATTTTTTATTCCTCCTACATGAAGCATGAAGAGTTTGGCTTACCTACAATGCTTTATGTATTGGAAGTGACATAGACACAAGTTCTAATTAAAATGGTCATTTTGACTTGGTATCCCATCAAATGCACAGAAACATTGGATAAAAGCCTTACCCATTAAGAAAACCTTTAAAAGATGATTTGTTATACACATATATGAAAGTGTGTATGGGTTGAATTTCATACTTTTCAGTGCAAGCTGTGCAAAAGTTAGATGGAATTCCATAAATACATTGTGGCGTGTGAGAAAAAAATGAAAGAGAAAGGAGACTTTTTTTTTTTCTTTTTTCCTTTTGTCCTATATACATACTCAAAGAGAGATACATTAAGGGTTTTCTTTAAAGAAGGATTTTGAGTGCTATGACTAAAAAAAAAAAAGGTTGAAATATCTATAGGAGAGATCTTGGTGCCTTGTTGGTTCCACTGGTTTTTTTTATAGTAAGATTGTATTATTTCATAAATATAATATTTTTGTATTTTTGCAATTTATTGTGAACTAAAGTTTTGGACATATATTTGAGTGTTGTAATATTTATTTTATTCTAATATATTGATCAAATTTACCTTGTATTTTTGTTTTCCATCCACGAAATTGGTGTGTACTTGCATGATTTATTGCTTTGACTATTGCTTGGAATTATTTTAATTTGATTCACACAGACAAAAGTTTAGCCCGGCTGTTAGAAAAATATTATGGAGTCATTAAAAAATTGAGTTCTAATGTGTCTACTTGAATATTGTATTAAAGTGATGAAAATTCTTAAGTCCCACATAAAAAATGAAAAAGATAATATATGAGTTTATATACTAATGGGTTGGATATTAAGTTGGGCTTAGGCATGTGTCTAATACATGTTCATTTTTGTTTTTGAACAATGTGTCAATGCATCATTCATTCTTCACATATCTAGTCTATAAGTTATTTAATTATTTTTCAGATTCCGTATTATATATATATATAGAATGTATATATTGTTTTTGTTTATTGAATATATTTGTGTTTTTGTATATGATTAGATATGTATATTGTTCACGATTGCTTGAGTACATGGGAAGCAAGTTGGATGATGAGCCTAGTACTTCGGTGCACGCGTGCATGGGGTTGGAACTTGGAATGCCGTTGGGATTGATGAAGACATTTCAGACCCTAATAGATTATCATAATAATAAATCAATGCACTTGCATCAGCAAGAATGAATTCTATATGAATTAGTTTTAGTCTCTGCTCAATTTAATGAAACACTCTTTCTCTAATCTTTATTTTCATTTTTTTTAAAACCATAGCTAACTTATTGACTACGTGATGGGTCTCACGGACCCCTTTTGTTACTTGAATTCATGAGAAATTTCTGTGTTGTTCACTTGCTCCAACTGCATAATTCAATATTTACAATTGGGGCAAGTTAGGTCAAGAGCACAAAGAGGGTGAAACATTTTTTATCCTCAGTCACCCTAAAGTGTAAAAAGATTGTTGACAAAGTATAGCTATCTCATTGCTAATTATAAGTCACACCACTCACCCACATTTTAACCACTCCCTATATCATAGTCATTATAAAGAACAACCCCATCTAAGCTCTCTTTGTCAAACATAGATAGATGCTCTTTATTAGCCTTCAATTTTCATTTGAAATTGGAGAAGGAAAAGAATCTATCATTAATTTGTTGCTTCCACAGGTAGATAAAGCATGGAATTGTGGATGATAGCTTGCATGATTTTGACATGGATATTTATCCATAGATTGAGTCAAAGGTACAAGAAAGGCCCCAAAACATGGCCACTCGTGGGGGCAGCAATAGAACAACTCATTAACTTTGACAGAATGCACGATTGGCTTGTCGAGTACCTGTCTGAATCAAAAACTGTCGTGGTCCCAATGCCATTCACAACATATACTTACATTGCAGATCCTGCAAATGTAGAACATGTCCTTAAGACCAACTTTGCCAATTATCCGAAGGTAAAGGACAATGATATTCATTCAAAATGTCATTGTTATTGATGTAGTTATTTGCTTTTACAATTGTGGAATGGTAGGAGATATATATTCTGCACTGCTTTAACTAGTTTGTTGAAGATTCATAGCTGACCTCAATTTTGTGACTATTTGAGTTTGTTTGGCTCTATATTTAATTGAGCCATAAAAAGCTGTTTTTGTGCTACAAAGCACTTGAAGCTGAAAATTTGGAAATTCTAGGAAAAAACTCTATAATTTATTGTTCATGCTTTATAAATCCAGAACTTTGAAGCAATATTCATTGTAATTTGCCAAATATTCAAAACACTACAAAGTTGAAGTTAAAGCACCATATCACAAAAACTCTACCGTTTAAGCACTACTTCCCACAGCGCAGCCAAATGGGTACTAGAGCTTGGTTGTTATTGTTGCAATGCTTATCGATAAACTGCATGTGCAGTTAACTTCAAGACACATATAGGTTTATCAGGTAATATGCATCAACATCATGGAACACTGTCTCTGGTTAAATGCAAAGCTTGGACTACATGCTTTCTGTTTATCTTCTTTAATTTTTTATGCCTTTGATATGTGAGTGTAATTCTGACTGAAGGGTGAAGTGTATCATTCGTATATGGAAGTGCTGCTTGGAGATGGGATTTTCAATGCAGATGGTGAGCTTTGGAGGAAACAAAGGAAGACTGCAAGCTTTGAGTTTGCTTCCAAGAACTTACGAGATTTCAGCACTACAGTGTTCAGAGAATATAGTCTGAAGCTCTCTGCCATTCTAAGGGAAGCTTCTTTCCACAACCAAGAAGTAGACATGCAGGTCACTTCAAAACCTCTTTGAATTCCTAAATGCTGGATAATCATAAAAGTTAGAGGGTAGTCAAGGCACCATGGAAATAAATTCTGCTTACTGCAAAAACATAATGAAATGACTTAGAAATTCTTTTTTTCAAAAGCTCCTCTCTTTACTGCTGCCATGTCTTAATAAGTATAAAAATTTCTTTTCTAGGATTTGTTGATGAGGATGACTTTGGACTCTATATGTAAGGTGGGATTTGGCGTGGAAATTGGGACTTTGGCTCCTAATTTACCAGATAATCACTTTGCTCAGTCTTTTGACAATGCAAACATCATTGTGACACTTCGGTTCATTGATCCACTGTGGAAAATAAAGAAATTTCTGAATGTGGGCAGAGAAGCTTTACTTGATAAGTGCATTAAAATCATTGATGACTTCACCTACTCAGTTATTCGGAGAAGGAAAGCAGAAATAGTAGAAGCTCGAGAGAGTGGCAGAAAAAACATGGTAACAGATAGAAACTCTTTTATGTTTTTTCTGAAGCTTGTTTCTCCAGCATTACTGAAAGGTACAAATTCATTATTAAGAAAAAAAATTTCACCATAAAAATTTCAGATAAAGCATGATATATTGTCAAGATTTATTGAATTAAGTGAAGACATGGAAAGCAATTCGACAGACAAGAATCTCAGAGATGTTGTCCTGAATTTTGTGATTGCTGGCCGTGACACAACAGCAACTACTCTCTCATGGGCTACATACATGATAATGACCCATGCTGATGTAGCTGAGAAGCTTTACTTGGAGCTCAAAACTCTTGAAAAAGAACAAGCAAAAGAAGAGAATGTATCATTGGTTCAGTGTGACACTGAGGACTCTGAATCATTTTATCAAAGAGTATCACAATTTGCAGGCCTCTTGAATTATGATTCTCTGGGGAGGTTATATTATTTGCATGCAGTGATCACAGAGACACTTCGTTTGTACCCAGCAGTCCCTCAGGTTTGGCCTCTTTTTTTCCATTCAATTGGTGTATGCTATGAAACCTTCTACAGGGAAAGTATATCAGTTTAAATTCCCTATCTTTTATCGATAAAACAAGAACAGTTGACATAACAGATGACTTGAATAGGACATTGCTTCTCCTGTTCAGTAACTCTTCTGCATGTTAAAATGATTGGAGTGTGCTGAAGAGAGAGAAGCAAATCCAAAGGAAAAATCATTTTGATGTCCACCTATAGCTACTCCAAATGGTCTAATTCATAGCTCTTCCCCAAGGGCAAAATGGACAAAGCTGCATTATGATACCGAAGCATGCAGGCTATGGAGTATGGAATACTTAGAAGTTCATGTTCTATACTGGACTACAACTTTCTTCCATGAATGAAGCAGATTGACCTGCTTTTCAGATAAATTATACTTCTCTAAGCTCCTTTCAAGAGCATACTCAATGAATGAAAATTTTCTGTTTATAGGACCCCAAGGGCATTTTGAAAGATGATGTCTTGCCGGATGGAACCAAAGTAAGAGCAGGAGGCATGGTAACTTACGTTCCCTACTCAATGGGTAGAATGGAATACAACTGGGGCCCAGATGCAACTTCATTCAAACCTGAGAGGTGGCTCAAAGATGGATTCTTCCAAAATGCATCTCCATTCAAGTTCACTGCATTTCAGGTAAGTACTTGAAGCTTTATTTACTAAGGTTTTGTGTTTGGGAATTTGCTGGACATTGAGGTGTTTCATGGTTCTTGTTTTCTGTGTCCTTCAGGCTGGGCCAAGGATATGCCTTGGGAAGGACTCTGCTTATCTCCAAATGAAGATGGCACTGGCCATTTTGTGTAGGTTCTACAAATTCAGTTTGGTGCCAGGTCATCCAGTGAAGTACAGGATGATGACAATACTATCAATGGCGCATGGCCTGAAGCTTACCATAGCCAGACGTTCTTAAGATGCCCCAGTAGCTGTTCTTCTGTCATGCAATTAGCATCAGATTGTAACACAAGGGCTGGACAGTTTATTAATCGTTTGAAAGCTAAAACAGAAAAAATTGCTAACTATCTTGTGCAAAGAAGAGAAATATGGAACAGTGCACTATATTTTGGGGGAAAAGGGTAAGCTTGTAGTATCCACTAAACTAAGGAGTAATCTGGCTTTAGTAACCTGGCGCATGTGATTTAAAACCAAAATAATAAAGGACCATGATTTTAGAGGGGCTACTTTGCTTGCTTTCTTAATACTATGGGTGTTAAGGAGGAAGATTGATAAATGTTGGGATGTTCAGAAAATAGCTATAAATTTGAATTCTTTCTTCAGCTTAAATCTGAAGTCGTTCCATAAAGATAAAATCATGAAGTAATCTGATCTAATGCTAATAAATCACATTGTGGATATTATACACATGGAGTATTTATAGTTCGCTTATTTATATTCACTGGAACTATAGTGAAACCTGATCTTGATGAAGACAAACAGCAGAAACTAAGAAATTAATTTCTGCTTCTGGTCTTGCCATTCATTGATTTCAGCTTCTATCTTTGCTTGCACTGTTGCGTGAAAACCTGAGTATGGCTCATAATTAAAGAAGGTCTGAAGAGCCTGAAGCAATTTAAAATACCAGTTATAAAGCATAGTCTGAAATGGTAAAGGAATCCTGCTAATTAAAATAAAATTATGTACCTCCAGCAGCACAAAGAAGGGAGCCATTATAAAGGCTTGAACAAGGTTATCCAAAAGAGCTGGTGCTCGTCCCTGCAGAACATGATTGAGTTTTAGGTATAATCAGTCTGACAGGTTATTAACCATGTCGCAAACAAAAAAATTAGTTACCTCGAAGATCCCATGGCCAATAAACTGTACAGTCCAACATAATATCTGACCCACCAGTACAACCTGGAAATAATTTGGTAGTGGTTGAAATTAAATGAGATAAAATGAAAATCCCTTACATAATTTATACTATCAAGAAGAAAAAAGCGCATTAGTAAAAACTTGGAAGTACAGGAAATTGGTGCTAAAGCGAGCAACAGCTTTATTTCATAGAAACAAATGTATTATAAGCAAAAAACTTCTTCTCCTGCGTAGCATGGACTGATATATGCCCCTATGCCATCCACAAAATCTCCAATGAAAAATGAGTAGCACAGGCAACCAACTTGTAGCCCAAATTGTAGTTGTTAGCATTATTCTTATATGAAGACATTAGAAATATAGCACTACTAACGCCCCCCCCCCCCCCCCTCACCAAAACAAAAGTAGTCATATGATCCAAAACAGTCATGCAACCATTATTCTTTGTAATCAAAGAAGATCCACATTTCTTAACCCAAGATTTTATGACTCTAAACTATGAAGGGAACTAGGGAAGTAGCATCCCTTTGATTTTTAATTTTCTCAAGACTAATGTTCTGTGGAAACGGTTAAAGTTAAAGCAATATGCCCCCATCTCCATCCTATAAGACTTAATTGTCCAAACATAAACGAGCCTCATTCAGCATCAATGCACTCTTTTCCTGAAATCATTCTCCCTCATAGAAGCATAGCTGGGTGGGTTTCACACATCATTCACTTTCACTCTCCTAAATAAACCAGAGACCAAGGGCACCTTTAACGTTAATTCAAGTACAAACTTCTGATGCTTTAACCTTATAATGCTTGCATTCCTAATATTGTCTAGCCCATAGTGTATTAGTTTTCTTCCCAAACTGCATCAAGATGTAAAATGTGATAGGCTTTTATTTGTCAATACACTTATGAGTTCCTTTCATGTTGTGAACAAGCGTATTGGAGCCATGTTGTAATAGTGCAGTGCGTCACTGTCAATGGATGGAAATGGAAGGAGATGATTCCAAGGAGGTGTCTTTGGAGCTATAAACTTTATATTATGAGTATATATCAATAAACAGATAAAGACAAAGGAGTCAATAAATCTTTTTTTTTTTTTTTTTTTTTTTTGCTGGAAAGGAGCCAATAAATCTAAATATGAAGTTCCCCCCACATTTTTTACTTATTCATCTAGCATTTTTTTTCATATAACAATTAAAAAGACCAATTACAGAAAGCTTTCTGTTTAAAAAAAAAAAACAGATTATGCTCCTTCCTCAGATAGCTAAATCTTAAACTCATAAAATTACTAGTGCCAGATAATAAACAGATAAAGACAAAGGAGTCAACAGATCTAAATATGAGTACCCCATATTTCTTACTTATTCATCTTGCAATGTTTTCATATAACAATTAAAAAGACCTATTACAGAAAATCCAAAACTTTCAGTGATTTTTTTTAAAAATGGGGTCCCTTGTAACAATCAGAGATTCTGTTCCTTCCTCATATAGCTACATTACAACTGAGCTGGCGATAGCTTAAAAAATGTAAAACAACCTCAAGCAGGACCTGTTACAATTCATAAAGTGGGACCCTGATTCTGCAAGCCTAAGAATAAGTATATGAGAAAAAAAAAAATTTAAAATTAAAAAAAAAAAAAAAAAAAAAATCTTTGCTAGTTATGAATGGGCTTATTTTGACAAATTATGTATAATGCACGACAAGCCATCCTCACTTGATAAAAATTCTTCTCCTTAACTATTCTTGTAAAATAAAAGGAAACAAAATGGAAGACAATATATCCCTCAAAGAAACAACTAAGAAAAGACAGAATAAGGAATTATATCATAATATGCAACAGCAACAAGAATGCAAAGCAGAACTGCTCTAGCATTTCTAGCATTACATAATCTTGATTACGAGTCTAATGTGAATATGACAATAGAACAGAATATCATTCATCTCAGCATAGAATAAGGCTGCCAAGAAAACAATGAAGCAACAAACAAAATAAGATGCTAAATCGCTTTTTCTTTCATCAAAATATAGTTCGTACATTCCTAGCACAATATAGAACCAAAAACCATTAATCCAATAACACATATTCCTTCAGAATATGAAAATGATCCTAAACTCTATTAATTCCCAACGAAATTCAGTAATAAACAAAACTGAATACTAATTCAGCACAGTAAGGGGTAACAAAAGAGTGGTTTTTTACTGTCATAGTGGCCAAATGACAACAGAAACACCAGCTCAATTGCAAAATATTTAAACAAGCAAGTTAGTGCGTAAGAAGCATGGACATGGACATGGACATGGACATGGATACAACACTATATGGGACATGGTGACACTGCAATTCTTGAAAAATTAGTATGATACGACATTAATCTATATATCGTTATGTATATACTATATATTATGTTTATTCTAAGTTTTCAAAATAATTAACTATCAGAATCTTTAAAAACATAACTAAAATCGAAGGAATTTTTATAAGAAAAAGTTATATTTTTCTTCTTGACCCAGTAAGGACATACATGTAGAGTGTCCCTGGCGTGTCTTTGTTCTACAAGGTCACTCAGGAATTTTGGAGTGTCTTGTTCTTCTTATGTTAGCACTATAACATGTAAAAATGTTCTTCATTCAGAATCCTGAAAATTACTAAAAATTGTCCCAAAACAAAAAGGATTCCCTTATGTAAAACACCATAGATTATCCAAATTCCAAACCACATATAAGCTATCTACTGCGGCAACCACAAATGATTTCCAATGATTCCAAGCAACAAACTCATAACTCTCCCATAACAAAACAATTAATAATCATATAAACAAAATACCCTTTAAATTTCAAATACAAAAGAGAAGCCACAGTAAATTTATGAACAAAAAACTAATAATAAACTAAGAATTGTACCTTCCAAGCTAGTGAAAACCCGAGTCTACTTGCAATAAAACTGCTAGCAACCCAACAAATAGCACAGAGCAGAGCAGCCAAGGACCCAGCTTTCACATCCAAACAGACGTAAAACACAGAATAGATCAAAGCTAACAAGAACCCAAAATTCAAAACCAGAACAAAATGATTCCCAAACAGAAAAAACTCCAAGTGGGGGAGGTTGAACAGAGAGGGCGTGAAATAAAGCATAAGAAGAGCTGTGAAAAAGATTGGCCAAACAAACACCATATGGATGGCTATGTTTATTCGGTTGCTATGATAAGCACCATAGAAAGCAAAGTGCTTTTCAAGGTCAAGCAATCCCTTTCCCATTGGGGTATGAGGAAGCTTTTTTTCAGGGAAAGTAAGTGATTTGCGAGTTTTCCCGAGAAAAAAATTGGGTTTTGCTTGGATTTGTGTGAGGGAAAGAGGGTTTTGAGAATTGGATGAAAAGGTTTTGCGAGTTGTTAGAAAAGAGAACGACAAATTACAGAGGTTTCAAAGACAGAACAGAAGCCATGGAAAAGGCTTCATTTTGCTTTCGTGAATAAACAACGCTGCGACTTGTAAATTGTAACAGCCCAACTTATTAAGCTATGACAAGCTCACCCGAGGTGGATATTACTAGGTCACCAAGAGAATGTGATTGGCTAGTGAGTAAAATTTCAGCACATGGGAAGATTTCAAATTAAACTATAAACACACCATTTGCTACAACAAAAATGAGAGCATTTACCGTGATTGATAAGATCATTCACAATGATGATGCCAAATTGCTATTTTAAACAACTAATACAACAAAAATGAGGTTGCAAGTCATGAGTGGTATTTGTTATAAATACAATATTTTACACATTCGTACACTTAAAAATCGTGACTTGATAAGGGCATTTACAATGATGATGCTAAATTGCCAAATTGCTATTTTAAACAACTAATACAACAAAAATGAGGCACGTGAGTGGTGTTTGTCATAAATACAATGTTTTACACATTCGTACACTTGAAAATCGTGACTTCAAGTAATGATTTTAGTGCATTTTGTGTGTTTTTGTAACAATATAAATATTTAGCCATGAGTGATTGTTTTTCATGGATTTTTTTTTTTCCCTTCTATTACTTAAAATTATGGCAAAAAACGACAAAAATGTTTTATTTATAGACTTTCTCTATATTTGTAGGACCATGTTGTATTCCTAATCAAATAAAAACATGGGCATATTTAGCTTTTAAATTCTTTGAATCAAACGATACCTTAGTTCAACTTTATAGCTTTTCGAGTTTCAAATAAAACTTTGAACTTTTAAGATTGTGTCCATGTAAATTTTAAAGTTTTCAAATTTGATTTAGAATTTTTGTTGAGTTTGATTAGGGGTTAAATAATGTAGGCTCAATTAAAGAACTAAACGATTTAGTTTATAATAGTCTTAAAATTTGAAATTCTTAAAATTATAAGGTTTAATTTGAAATCACTTACTTGTAAAAAAATTGAAATCACCTACTTTAAAATGTAATTTATCTAAACTTTTTTTTCTTTTTGACTTTTGACATTTCTTTGAAGCAAGCTAAGTGGGAAAGGATGACAGATTATAAAGAAAAATGTGTGTGGTCTTGGTAATTTAAGCTATATTTGAAATTTTCAATATTGTTGCCAATTATTTCCTTGTATTGAGTTGACTCAACATATTTAAGTTGATGAAAAAGTATATTGTTGAGAGTTGAGAGTTGAGACACGATGTAGTTCAATAGTGATTGTCAAAGCTAAAAATAATCAATATTTACCGACCATTTTAATTTAATTAAGTTTCCAAAAGGGGACCCTCAATTGTATTAGAAGCTCTCATTAAAAATCCAAAAATGACCAATATCCAACACCTCAATTACTTGATAAACCTATACACAACTGACAACCGTTTGAAATTATATAATTGGTAGCTGGTGAACTTACTAGTTTTTGGTAGTAGATGGAGGGCTTAATAGCTCATTCAATGGTATTTTGGCTTGCTTGCAAGCCATGAGTGTTATGTTAGGTGAAATGCAGAGGAGAGCAGGAGCCTGAACCTAAGCATACATTAACAAACTATTAAAGGAGAAAGCTATACAAACATGGGATGGGAGAATGGTGGATCACCAATGAGAGGAATTGCTAATGCTATCACATATTATTTCTGTTAGCGACTAAGGCCTGCTCGAGGATGAGTCTCAACTTTCAAATTGTGTGCAATCTATTTAGGAATGCTACATTCAACACTAACTCCAGTGGCGACTCTAGGAATTTTGTCCAGGGTGTTCCTGGACAAATCGGAACAATAACCTACCCTATTCTACTTTGAAAAAATTTCGGGTCATTTCAATCTATTTCGAGTGTTTCGGGACATTTCGGTAAATACCGACCGAAATTCAAGATTTGGTCGGCATGAAGTTTGTGCTTAAAATTTTTTTTTTCTTAAAACCAAAACAAATTTGCATTCTGTACACCAAAAAACCTCAAAAGGAAAAAAAAAATGAAAAGAAAAGAAATGAATGGAGGCGCAATCACCCCGTTGCGCCTATGTGCTTGATGATGAGGTTTCAGGCGGAGGTGTAAGGCGTTGTCGTTGATGATGTTTTTTTCTTTAGGTGGTTTCTGATTTTAGGTTAGGTAAGTTTTTGATTTTAATCGGCGGATGCATATTTGTATAATCAATGTTATGAATATCGTTTCGGACCCCGTTTCGATTTGCCTATTGGAACGGAATATTTCGATACCGACTTATTTCGACGTACCGTTTTAGAGTGTTTCAGAGTTACGTTATTTTATAATGAAAAAAAGTATATATATGTGTATATATATATATATATTATTAATAAAAAAAACCTATATAAATTATTAAAGGTTTTAAAGAAGTTATAAGTACATATTTCAACTAATATGTAATCTTTAAGCCCAAATAATAATAATAATAATAATAAGTTCAATCATTTATAAAATATAATAAGAGTAATAATATGAAGAAAAAAAAAATTGATGTTAATATTAGTTTTTTTTTTTTTTTTGACTGAAAAGGTAGAATACTTTTATTAAAAGAATAATCAAATACATGTAAAGGAGGGTCCGGGGCTCTCATAGACTTAACAGCTAGCCTAGCCCATGGACAAAATATTTATCATTAAAAAATTCCACCAAAACCACTAGTGGGCTGGCAAAAGCAGAACAAATAAAAAAGGTAAAACAAAAGACATAGAATTTAAGGAAGAGAAGAAGAGAAGGACCGAAACCCACAAATAAAATTTAAGACAAATAGTCACATACATTACCTGTACAACACACAGATAAAAAGGGAAAGGCAGACTGGCTGTAGAACCGAACCCCACCAGAAGAAAAAATAAAAAAGAGAAGAGAAGAAGAAGGGTCCCAAACCCACCAAAAGAAGAAGAAGATGGGTCTAAAACCTAGAAGAAGAAGGAAAAAAAAAAAAAAAAAAAAAAAAAAAAAAGAAGAAGAAGAAGGGTTCGTAACCAAGAAGATGAAGAAGAAGGTAGGATTTTTTTTTTTTTTTTTTTTTTTTTGAGAATACGTTTGGGTTGGGCCTGTTGGGTATTTAGTTAATAATGTATTTTGATTTAAAAATCTGGTTGGGGTTGGTTTTGTTTAGGATTGATGTTAGGCTTTTATTTTTGGGCTTGTTCTGTAACAATTTTTTTTTTTTTTAGATTTTAGCTCAAAATTTGTTTGGCATAAAACTTTTGAGAGTGTTCCTGATTTTGCTTGAGGGTGTTCCTATTTTTTTTTCTATGGGTAAACAAATAAAAAAATTTAAATTATTATATATAATTTTTTTTTTTTTTTTTTTTGGGTCAGGGTGTTCCTGGGAACACCCTGAACCCAACGTGGCGTCGCCACTGACTAACTCGACAAATCTAACTCAGTTCAATCCAACCCGATTTTTTGAGTTGCTATTTTTGTGGATAGATAAGTTAGATTGGATTCTAATTTTTTTTAAGGCTTGGGTTGGGATGATTTTGCCATTATTAATAGCTTAAATATATTATTTTAAAATTTTAATTTTGACAAAATCAGATTTGGTTGAATTTGCTAACCATCTTGTGCAAAGAAGAGAAATATGGAACAATACAGTATATTTTTGGGCTTGTTCTGTAACAATTTTTTTTTTTTTTTTAAGATTTTAGCTCAAAATTTGTTTGGCATAAAACTTTTGAGAGTGTTCCTGATTTTGCTTGAGGGTGTTCCTATTTTTTTTTCTATGGGTAAACAAATAAAAAAATTTAAATTATTATATATAATTTTTTTTTTTTTTTTTTTTTGGGTCAGGGTGTTCCCAGGAACACCCTGAACCCAACGTGGCGTCGCCACTGACTAACTCGACAAATCTAACTCAGTTCAATCCAACCCGATTTTTTGAGTTGGTATTTTTGTGGATAGATAAGTTAGATTGGATTCTAATTTTTTTTAAGGCTTGGGTTGGGATGATTTTGCCATTATTAATAGCTTAAATATATTATTTTAAAATTTTAATTTTGACAAAATCAGATTTGGTTGAATTTGCTAACCATCTTGTGCAAAGAAGAGAAATATGGAACAATACAGTATATTTTGGGGGGAAAATGGTAAGGTTGTAATATCCACTATACTAAGGTGTAATCTGACACATGTGACTCAAAACCAAAATAATAAGGGACCATGATTTTAGAGAAGCTACTTTGCTTACTTTCTTAATACTTACTGGTGTTAAGGAGGAAGATTAATAAATGTTGGGATATTCAGCAAATAGCTATAAATTTGAATTCATTCTTCAGCTTATATCTAAAGTTATTCCATAAAGATAAAATTATGAAGTAATGTTTTGTTATCTAATGCTAATAAATCACAATGTGGATATTATTATATACATAAAAGTATGAAGGTATTTATAGTTTGCTTGTTTCTAAAAAATGACCAAAATACCTTCTAGTCATGTAAAACATTGACACCCTTACTTTTCGTAATAGTCAAAAACCTTAAAAAATTTCTTCCAAAAATCAGCAAAGAAAGAAGGGCCGTGTGTGTGTGAGAGAGAGAGAGAAAACAGACTTGCTTTCATACTACAGTGATCAAACAAACTTGTTGGCGTTTGGAGGACAGATTCGAGACAATTCTTGTTTTAAAAGGAAATGTATTCTTGTTTTGGTGTGTGCACATACCAAAAATCCACCGTAGAAGTTGTATTTTTTTTTTTTAATAATTAGTTATTTTTCAAAAAAAATCATTTTAAAATTAATATAATTGCTATTTTAATGGAATTGGTTAGAAAGTACTTTTTTTTCTTCTCATTTTTTTTCTTACTATGATTGAAATATTTGGATATTTTCGGTTCTGAAAAAAGTTTCCTTCAAATTTAATAATAATAATAATAGAAAACTTGTGCTTTCAAATCCACAGGCACCCTCAATTCTCTCTAGTTTTGAGGTCGCAACAGTAAAGAGTTTCGGACATCCTTACTTTGTACCAGATACGTATGACATCTCTGTTTTTTGAAAAAACACTGCAACACTCAAAAGTAGAAAATTTTCACACAACCTTGAAACCTCTTCTCTCTAGAACACATTAAATATTTTTCGTGACTTGTTTGGTGACATACACAGCATTGGTGAATTTGTAGAATTGATGATAGAGAGAGACATACATAGATTCAACGGAGAGGAAGATAGAGAGAGGACTAAATTGACATAATTAATAGTTGATTTTTTTTTTAATCAAAAGTAGATGAAATTAGCATAATCTGAAAAATTATAAATGACTTATCTTCAAAATAATGATTTTGATTTGCCAAGAGCCATGTAGCTCAACTGGCACAACACTTAGCGTATTGAAAACTTTTTGACAGGCATTAAAAGAAATCAACCGGAGGACAACAATCCAATTGCAAACCAAAACCCTGTAAGAATCTGTCCCCTTTCAAGGGCCATAATAAGGCAATGTCATACTGAAATTCATTTTCAAGAAAACATGAAGACCCTACCAATCTCAAAAAACAGACATTCGCACCAGCTTATCGTAAAGAATGCGGTCATCCCTGCTGGTGTTGCTCTCTAACAATGCACTTTGCACAAGTTCCTGATGCATGAGATACATTAGCTACCAAACAATCAACACAAAAATATCAAGCAAGGAATTAAAAATAAAAAATACAGACAACCAAAAAATAATCAAATATGGAACAGTAATTGAATAACAGATTTTTTCACCTTCACATCCCTGTGTGAGAGGAACTTCCCCAAGTTGTGGATGATCAACCTCATATCTTCAACCTGAAAGACAACAGTTACTCCTTACCACACTAATCATCATGATATCACGCATATGAGAGAGAGAGAGAGAGAGAGAGAGAGAGAGTACACATAGATGATCAACCTCATATCTTCACCTCATCAACATGATCAACAGTTTTATCCTCCTCCTTGACCTTGGTTTTGTCTTCATCTGGTTGAGCTGTGTTCAACGTTTCAGACTTGATATCTTGCTCTTTCCCAGGGAGATCACTGGTCTTTGCTCGCTTCACTGGTGATTTTTTATCCCTTTCCTTTTCTTGAATTTCATCCCGTTGCCTCTTATGTTTTTGTCACAAATTTTAGACGTAGTTTCTGCACATGCTCTCGCCCAAAAAATAAGCATGTAAATGAGGATGCCTCAAGAAAGGAAGCAAGTATCATGCATATTGACATAGTCCACAGCAAACCTGTAGAAATGTTAAAATACGTCTACCCATCTGATATTGAAGCATTTCATACAACGATTCAGCAAATAATGACAACTGCAAGAAACATGATCTTGCTAGTTATACAAGCTCACAGAGAGAAAGAGAGAGACAGCATATAAGAGAAGTGGATGAAGCAGAACAAACCTCAAATGTTGATTCTTGCATGTCCTTGTCAGTATAATCCAGGAGTGAATCCAGTGAAAGTGATAATGAACGAAGCTGTAATGGAAGATTCATAGTTAGACAAGGAGTACAAACAAGTTACATTAGATGGGGTGAAATAAATTTGATTAACATGTAGTATATAATGCTGTGTAGGATGGCAAAAACCTACTTTGGATTCCTTGCTCCATTTGGTTTATAAAATAAATCCAGGGTGCCGAGGAGGTTCTTCAGGCTCTCTTTTCTTTCAAATCTTTATTTGATTTGCTTCTAGAGTCATCTTTTCCATCATCAGTCTCCACTTTAGACACCACGCCACTTTTCTCACCACTTTTTCTTTCATCGTCCTTATCATCCTTTATCTCTGTTTTGCTTGAATTGCCATCTCCTTGCTTCTTAGTGGCAACAGTTTTGGAGACGGTCTTGCGAACTGTTTTCTTTTCAGATCTTTTGACCTCACTGACCAGATTTTCAGCATCTGCTGCTTGCCTCTCTGTGTTTTTGGTTTCATGCACTGCCTGAACTACCTTTATTTCATCCCCATCAGCATCTTCTTAGTTCCAGAAAACCCATCACTGGATTCCAAACCAGAGACCTTTTTTTGGCTATCCTCTTAATTATTTTTTTCTCCACAGTTGTTTTTACACTGGTACCTTCCACAACTGCAGCACTGCTTGGATCTGAATTATCCTTTGGTTTATCTTCAGTACCTTCATTCTGAGCAGTTTTTCCCGCTGGAACCTTTTTTACCACCTTTTTTCTTACAAATGTTTTAGTGGGAACAACTGATTTATCCTGTTGATCAGGTATCTCTGAGTTTACATTCTTCAGTCCATTATCCTTCTCATCCAATCACCCTTTTGTTCAGCTGTAGTAATTCCTTTCAGACCATTTCCATTTTTCTCCCTTTTGTTAGAATCTTCTGCTTGTCCAGAGGATGTGGACTCTTTTCTTTTTTTCCCGATTTGTCTAGTCTTTTGACATCTTTTTAGGAATCCTTTTCCTTATCTAAATTACAAGCCCCCAAAAAAATGAAATCAATTTGATTACTGATGACTAACATAAGAAGAAAAGAGTTATCAAATAAAATGAGACCATGCACAACAATTTACCTTTCAGCCCATCTTTCTTCTCACTAGACCTCTGACAACAATACAGCATTATATAAGTAAGAAGAAAGCAACAAATCCAAAAGACCTAGGCAAGAATAGACATGATTGCCAAACATTGAGCACCAATGTTGCTCTAAATAGAGCCAGAATGTTAAATAATAGATATCTCCATGTAATTGGTATTAAGACTTTAATGGGGTGAATTCAGCAACATTGTGTCCAGAATCTAAATATGTTTTGACCAACCCACTTTTCAATTACATGCCCCTATCACGAGAGCCAGATATCGAGTTCTTTTCAGGTTGATTTCTACAAATACAGCTCCACACTCAAATTTCCTATTCAAAAATGTGTTTATTGGAATTGACTACAAGCATAGCACTCAAAATGCATGAGTAACAACGTTTTCAACGACTGAATTTGATCTGCACTCAATCTCAGAAAAGATATCTGTCCATGTATCTACATATGTGCATGACTGCATGCACATATTTTGTGTTTGTCTCAGCCAGTGTATAAATTAGATGTCTTTTGGCAACGAACCTGAGCATAAGTAAAACCAATAAAAAAAAGTTTCAAACAATATAACTACAAACCTCTTTTTTCACAGAAAGTTGGCGCTCCCTCTCTGCAACAGCCTTCTTGTGAGCAAGCCATTGCCCATTGGTCTCTCCATGCATCCAAAGAAGGGAGACATTCAGAAAAATCTGGAACAAATAGTACAGTGACCTCCTTATGGCTAAAAAGTCCATCCTTGCCAAGTCTGTCATAGTGTATCTGCAAACACCTAGTAGAATTAAAAATTAAATTTCTGGATCCAGTAAACACACGCACGTAGCCAAAAACAAAATCTCTAAATACAACCCAGAAACATCAAAAGAATTCAAAAACACTACATATTGCACTGTGTCATCTGCATCACAACCAAAGAAAAACACTTTTTTTCTTTTTTTTTGGTCAACAAAGATGATACCTAAAGAGTAATAAACAAGGAGCCTGAACCTGTATGGTAAATTATTACATGTTGAAGTAGCCAAGACTCCAAAAAGATGGGGATAAGCTACCAATGAATCACCTCTTCCAGACCCCATAAAAGTGGAAACTTTGTACAGTGGGTATAAATATTTTTATGGAAGTAGCCAAGAATATAGATGTAAAAATGTAATGTTTGGGGAAATATCTCTGTCGTTACTTGTTAGTGGAAATATACATAGGCTAATTTAATGATTTAGTGTAAATTTTGACAACTAAATCATCTTCTAATTCATAAAACTAAGATCTCAATAAGAAAAAAAAATCAAACATAAAGCAGAAGCCTTGAAGAAATTCATATCAATGTCAGCCACCTTAGATAACCCAAAAGGCCTATTGAAATAAGCTATAAAAGCCACAATGAGTATGTTCACTGTTGTAACAAAAATTCATAGTAACTGAAGAGGTCCTAAGAAATGTAACAATCATCAAAAGAAAGTTCTACCTTAAGAAAACAATTCCAATGACGGCAGTTCTGCAAATCAAGTTGAGTGACATCTTTTGCATATCCACAAAGTAAAAATAACATCAGGTCATTTGAAGAACATAATTTCTAGATATCCTCTACAACAAATTTCCGACAGCACAAACCTATGGACAGTTTGAATTAAAGAGGTATCATCAACTGATGGGTCAACACCATCAGCAAGATTCCATTGACCACCAAGTGTCATAAAAAGCTGGTCCTTTTTAAGCAAGGCAAACCGGAGATATTGCAAATGTGGGGCATGCAATCATCAGAACTTTTTTCAGACAACAACTCCTCCAGAGCATTCTTGCTAAGTCCGCTCATCAAAATCATCTGAACCAATAAGACAAAGAAACCTTAATTAATCATAACAAACTTTAATACAATTCATCATCCAACAGCAGCTTTAAAATAATCAAATGGTGACAAAGCACATAATAATGGATCCATCATGATAAAACATATAATAAGTGGACCCTCATCCCTCTTCCTATGGGCTCTCCCACACTTTTGGGGATCCTGAACATGTAAAACTTAACTGTGCATTCCACTGATAGAATTTCAGCAAAACAAACACTTAAATGGACCCACAAAACCATGAACTCTAGTCAAAATTAGTAAATCTAATAAATACATTTTGATTAAGAAAGATTAAATTTTTTATCAATCCCGCACGGGGGATGAGGCACAAGAGCTTTGAATGTTTTACTTCACCCCAAATTGTTTCTTCTTTTCTAGTTCATGAAGCGTGATACCCAAAACTGTACCACCCCATGGGGCTAAACTTGCCCCAATCTATTATTATAAGTCATGCAAAATCTTTGCTAAAGGGGGAGAATTCATGACAACCTATCTTGTAAGAGACCTCATGATAATTTTTTTTTTCCTTGAGATAAATTTCTTGTGTAGCAAACCATGCTTTAACATTTTCATCATAAAGCAGCAAACACACGGTTCTCATATGATTTAAGAGCGCAATTAGTTAATCACCAGCAAGTAGCAATAAATCCACAATGCCCAAGAATATGAAAAACAACCAATTTATGGGCTTACAACTTCCTAATACGATATAATTATTACTAGAATAACTTAAAAATATCAAGTACTCAGGTCTAAGCTTCTGTGGCCAGTTATTACTGATTCCAAAGCTGGCAGAACCTTAACAGCATTGATGGAATAAATTGTCCACTGCACAGTGGTCTTTAATTGAAACAAGTATAGTTTTATAATTTTAAAATGCATTGTCTTTCATTGAAACAAATATAGTTTTATAATTTTAAAAATGATTTACCTTTGCCTTCCACACTATATTTCCATGTTCTTGTTTCGTAGGTGCTTCAGCTCAGTTGCCTTCTCTTCTTCAACAAAATCGTGCTCAAAACTACCCCACTCAACAATGTATATAAAAAATAATAATAATAAAGGATATGGCTACCACTGCCTTTGTCGGGGGGACAAGCACTGTATTCCCCTATTTGCTAGAGCGCACTAGGGATATAAGTTCAATAGAAATCAAAACACTCAATTGGAGGGGAGTCCTTAAGGCTTTGGACAACTTATTTAACTCAGAAAAAATCCATGACCGATTTGCGTGTAGAGACTGACCTGGACAGGCTCCCAAATTTACTTAAGTCTGGAAAAAGAAAAAAAGATGTAGCTGCAAATCTAAGTTGGAGCTTTTTAAGTGACTTTAAAGCAACAGTTGTATGACCAAATAAGATTTCTTTTGGTTCTGTCCAAGGTTCGGTGAATCTGGTGGCCCACCACTTGTCACAAATTGGATGTTTCTACCAATTTCTTGACAAGAGAGGTGATTAGAATGTAAAAGTTTGGGTGTTTAGGAAGGATTTGAAGAGCGTAGCTCCCTGCAAGATCAAAGTTCTGAAGGACCTCACAAGTTATGTGGAAGTGGATATTGTTGAGCACACTGCTCCAAGAGAACTGAAAGTGATTTTAGCTCTAGACCTTTGCAAACGGCATTTGAATCCAGTCCATGCAATTGAGAAGAAAGTCCCTGAGGAAGTTATGAAAGTACCTAAACAATTATGTGGAAGTGGATATTGTTTAGATATTTTCATAACATCCTCAGAGACTTTCTTCTCAATTACATGGACTGGATTCAAATGCCGCTTGCAAAGGTCTAGAACTAAAATCACTTTCAGCTCTCTTGGAGCAATGTCCTCAACAATATCCACTTCCACATGACTTGTGAGGTCCTTCAGAACTTTGATCTTGCAGGAAGCTACGCTCTTCAAATCCTTCCTAAACACCCAAAATTTTACATTCTGATCACCTCTCTTGTCAAGAAATTGGTAGAAATATCCAATTTGTGACAAGTGGTGGGTCACCAGATTCACCGAACCTTGGACAGATCCAAAAGAAATCTTGTTTGGTCTTACAACTGTTGCTTTAAAGTCATTTAAAAAGCTCCAACTTAGATTTGCAGCTACATCTTTTTTTCTTTTTCTAGACTTCAGTAAATTTGGGAGCCCGTCCAGGTCAGTCTCTACACGCAAATCGGTCATGGATTTTTCCTGAATTAAATAAGTTGTCCAAAGCCTTAAGGACTCTCCCTCCAATTGAGTGTTTTGATTTCTCTTGAACTTATATCCCGATACACTCCAGAAAATAGGGGAATACAACGCTTGTCCCTCCCGACAAAGGCAGTGGCAGCCACATCCTTTGGGTGAGACTTCATTGCTGCATCACAGGAGACTGTAATTCTATTATCGGCGGAGGGACTCTATACCCTTGGATGCAAATTGCATTCACCTAACAATGAAAATAATCCTAAAATTAAAAAAATAACAAAAATTGGAAACTAGGGTATTAGAAAATTAAAAAAAAAGAAGATTATAATCATACATCTGCCTTTAATCACATCAAAATTTCCAAATTTAAATACCAACCCTTCTTTGAATCAAAATCAAGAATTGACAAAGAGGGCAATGGCCATTGCAACCACATCCTTGGCCTGCAACAAGATATATATAAGAAAATTAAGCATACTAAACACTAAATAAGATGGACTTCACCATCTTAGGTGTCCTTTTGTAGTCTTTTCCTATTCCTTTTCTTGTGTGATAGTGTTAGTCATTTACTAATTACCCAAGGCATGTTTGGTTTTTGATTCCAAACAATAGTGTTCAATGTTTAAACACTAAAAACTGTGGTTCTAAAAAAAAATAACGTGCTTGGTAAGGGTGTTTTTTAGGAGTGTTTGAGTTAAGTTGCTCATTTTAAGGTGTTTAAACACTAAATTTGGAAATTTCTTTTCAGTTTTCAGATTTCAAACAACATTGCTCGATGACACTTTTGTAAATATTTTGAAAAATATGGGACCCACTTGATTAGACAACACATAAAGCTTCCTTCTTTAGTTCCAACTAAGGGGCCCACTTGTCAACTTTTTTTAAAAAAAATATACACATACCAAACACACAATTATATTTTTTCACACACTAAAACATGTTATTTGAAACATGGGACCAAACACATTTTTTGCTTTATGAATACTGTAAACACGTGTTTTCACAATACTTTTTAAACCACAGTTTTCACATCATTTTAAACAATGATATTAGAAATCTCCAACCAAACGGGCCCTAAGTATCCTTTCCCTAATTATCTAAATACACTATAACTTCACATCCAATTCTCTAGTTCTTTAATTTAATTTAATTTCTCCTCTCTGCCTAAACTTCACAATTCAGTTCTATTATTCAAAAAAAAAAAAAATTCAGTTCTATTCAAACTAAGATTCTCATTTGCGGTTGTCACTCAATGAGTCAATGTCTATCTTCTGCAGTCTACAGCCTAAAACTCTTAGGCTCTCTTGGAAAGACCGAAGCTTCTTTGAGAAGCCTCAATCTCTCTCTCTTTTATCATAAGTTTCTTCCTTATGATAAAAAAAGGTTCAATGTATTCATTGCCTTAAAAGACTTGCCTACAGTAATAATGGTGCAACAACACAATACCATAGGCACTTGAAAGGTTGCCTAACTCGTAAACTAGCTTATAAGAAGCAAAATGATATAAAAAGGAAATTACAAAATCTACAATTGATATGAAAATGACCACATTTTATTCCATAAAATTAAAATGAATGTTAAATAACGTGAAAAAAGTAATGTAAAAGGCATTAAAGCCATTGAATATGATACAAACTGTATCATACTTAATGCCTCTAGTTGACAAGATACCTTGACTGGTAATGCATCATACATTGATTTTTCATATAAATTTGACTATTTTAGTTGGAGCCAAACTTTAGTGTCGATAGTTTGGGCTTGTCTCTCTAACTATCATAAGCCCTTTTTCAGTCTCAAAAGATGATATGCCCTTTTAACTTGGTACTCAACGCCATGAGAGAAGGGCTAGATGAATTTGTGTTTAGCCTCATTGTTTCTTGAGATTGGTACATGAGTACAGGAGTACATCATGTTCATTACCATAAATTTTTTTACTAATCTCGAAGGTACATACTAATTTGATGGGGTTTAATAAGGTCTGATACCTTCTTACCCTATTGCAGCAGCGATGTATTAGCATCATGTCTAATGGGAAACTTTTTTTTTTTTTTTGAGAAAGTTGTCTAATGGGAAACTAATCAGACTAGATGTTAGATATGGATATCCCTTCCATTTTCAACTCTCCATCTTCCTTTCATTAATGTTTTTCTAGGTCCAGGAGTTATGGTGTTTTTAGGCTGAGACAATAAGAAAAAGGAAAATATCTCCTCTTGTCTTGTAAGGTACAGAGTTTGGATTCTCTCATACTTGCATTTCACCCATTTCTTTTTCCATCATATGAGTCTGAGAACAAATCCTGAAAATTAATATTGGCTTCCTAGGATCCCCATGTATACTCTAATTCGATTAAGCCAATCAACTCAAGACAAAAGCCTCATTGTATAACAAGAGTATTTGTCCAATAAGAATATTTGTCCAATACACTTGTTTATAGGACCCCAAGGGCATTTTAAAAGTTGGTCTTGCCGGATGGAACCAAAGTAAAAGCAGGAGGCATTGTAACTTATGTTCCCTAATCAATGGGCAGAATGGAATGCAACTGGGGCCCTGATGCAGCTTCATTCAAACCTGAGAGGTGGCTCAAAGATGGATTCTTCCAAAATGCATCTCCATTCAAGTTCGCTGCATTTCAGCCTTTGTGGGTATAGGTTTGTTGGATTTAGAGATCAGGGTTCCAAAAAGGGGATTTTGATTTGGAGTTTAGGGGTTTGGAAAAATTGGATTTTTGGTTTTGAGTTTGTTTCAATAAAGCTGAGTGTGTTTGTTTCACTGCTTGGTCATGTGGGTTTGGGTGTGAACAAGAATCTGTGTGCATGTGTGTCTTGTGTTCATGTGAATGCTTGAGCTAATATAAAGTATAAACATGTGAGTATTAGTGATGAGCATAGATAAGTAAATAATTTAGGAAGGTGAGAAATAGATGCTACCTGTTCTTTGGTTTTATGCTTGATCTTCTTCCCACTGCTCTCTGTTATTGCTTTCTCCACATTGCTTTGCTTTTTGTGGAGGTGTCTTCTTCTTCTTCCACCCTCTGTCTGGCATCCTTGTTGGTGGTTGTTGAGTAAATGGCAAAAAGGAGGGACCTTTGCTAGGTTTTATTTTTGGGCTTGATGGTAGAGAGTAGAAAGGAGGAAGCTTTCAATGTTTTGGTTATGTTTTTGGGTTTTGGAGGTTGAGGAGCTAGCTGTGTTTTTAGTCTCAGGTTGATGTAAAAAGTACATATTTTTCTTGTGTTTTTTGGTTTTTGTATTGGAGGCTAAGAAGATGGTATTGTTTGTTTTGTGTTGGTGGAAATGAGAAAAAGGATAGGTATTTTTCCCAGGCTTTTGGGTGGTTTTGCTTGTCCTTTTTTGGATGATGGAGTAGTAGAAGAGGAAGAAGATACAACAGTGGGAGAGTTAGGAGAGAGAGAGAGACTTCCGGAAAATGAAGATACAAAAGAGACCCTGTGGACCCCTCCATCCAAGCAAACTGGCCATAATAAACTGAGCCTTCAATTATTGAGTTTGTAACAACTGACTGAGCCTTGAATTATTTAGTCCTGGTCCTACCAACTCCAATAAATATGCCTGACTAAAGCAATCCTCAGACTCAGAAAAAGTGAGAAGTTTTGAGCATTTTCAACCCGTGACTTTGCAAACTAAGAAAAAAATAAATTATGTTCTGGAGGCAAACCAATAGCATTCACTCTTTTTTTTTTTTTTTTCTATCTACTGTAGCTTTGCTATCTGCTAGGATGGTACTCTTCAGTGTCAGAGATGCTTTATACTTTCTGTTTACTGTTCACCCACTGATGACTGAACTGCCCAAGTGCACTGCCCAACTTGGAGGGTATAAAGTGCATTTTAACCTTGTAATTATGTTTGTAAATGCATATTTTCTTAATTAGGTATATGGACAAGATGGACCTTACCCAAAATAAATTGATTTGGTGGGTGAAAGGTATTGACTAGTTATTTAAGTAGATAAATATACTAACTATACACTGGTATCGTTACTCCTCTAAGAACATACCCAAAAATATACCGGATTGTACTGGCTTATTTTGACTGTATTCGTCAGTATTGGTGTTTCAGCTAATATAATAAAAAAATTATTTGATATAATATATTGGTTAATGAACTTAAGGTAATATGTAGGCTTATAAAATATGAGAATTCTAAATATTATGTATAAACATAAAAATTAATAAATTCATACTTACATAAATAATAAAAATATTTTTTTATATATAGACACATATAAATAGTGGTAAACATGAAACGGTACACAGATATTAATTGGTACCAAAATATTTTATTTTTTTGACCAAATTGAAACATCCCCTAATACGAAACTAACCCCTTTAGAATAAATTAATACATTAGTGATTATTACCTTGCTCGTCCATGGCGGAAAATGGATGGAAAACATGATAAGAAATATTGGAAAGAAAATATATGTTTTCCATTATCTAGGTCACATTGAAAAACGGAAGAGAAAATGGGTGGTCCTATCACCTATGTGTTTTCCACACACAAAATCTCATCTCCCCAAATCAAGAGAAAATGAAGAAGGAAAAGCCACATTGAAGCAAAAAAAAACTTTTTTGCCCTTCCAACCATGCGGTGCTTCCTCTTTTATTTTTTTTTTTTTTGAAAGGCTCTTTTATTTATATATATATATATATATATATATATATATAACACAGCTAATTAGTATAGTATTCTTTTTTTCTCATATTTTGAATGGATGTTTAATGTATATAATAGGTGTGATGCCTTAACTTTTATGTCATCTTTACTAATTTAATTTATAAAAAGTTATGTTTTTCTTATATAATAAGAAATAAATAAAATTACTTCCTACCTATAATGTAACAGGGGCATAATAGTAAATTCATACAAATTATTATTTTCATCTCTTTATATTTTTTTCCCATCATATATATATATATATATATATATATATTACATGCTATATCTACAATATTTTCATAACAAATTATAAGTGACAAGTTGTTACGGGTTATTATTGGTAGACAAAAAAGTAATTTGAGTGGTAAGTTTAAATTAGAACCAATAACAATTTATCATCTATCATTGGTTATAAAATTATTGTTATGTAATATTCACGACATTTGTTATGAATAGATAGGCCATGGCTAATCACTCATGCAATTAATACAATGAAGTCAAGGTCACTTGGCCTATATATGCAACAAAAATTTTCATTTTAAAATTCTAGAATGTAATACTGTGATTGATATATATCAATATTAGAATTACCTTCAATCAAACTTGAAAATTCTCGTCGGATCTTATTAACACAATTGAATTTAGCTATTATTCTGTCTCCATAATTATACAAAAATCTAAAACTAAACAGAATTTTAACTCCCTTAGGTTAGTCATTCTTCTCAGTTATATCCACATCCATAGTATTTGCACAGTCCTTTAGAACTTGTGGAAGTGGATATAATTGAGAAAGGAAGCTAGGAATTCTGTTTAGCTTTAGATTTTTCTAAGAGGCATCTAATTGCTATTTGCGTAATTAAGGAGACCAACCCTAATAAGGAGTCAATAAAAATACATAAATTCTATTATGATTATAAGATCAGACAAGAGTTTTCAAAATTTTAATTAAATGTAGTTCTAATATCAATATATTTCAATTGTATTATATTTTATAATTTTAAAATGAATTTTATTTATTTTACAGATATGGGCCAAGGGATAACTAATCAAGTGTTAAATGCTACCATTCTTTAAAATTAGAGTGTAGAGTTGGTAGCAACCATTTGAAGGGATGGAAATTACAATCAATTGTGACAGACACAAAGATCATCCAGGTCTACACACACACAGAGACATATATGTAAAAGGATTTAGTGTAAAGGTTTTGGTTTACACCCTTCAAGGACATGTTACATCCTTATATTACTAAAACAAGTACGTCTAATCACACATATATCTCAATAAACGCTATATATCAGGTTTTAAGTAAAAGACTGATATTTTTCTTAAAAAAAAAGTAAAAGACTGTTATTAAGTGTAGAAGAATGTATTGAGTTTTTTTTTTTTTTTTTTTTTTTATAATTTTTTTTTTTTGAGAAAAAAAATGTATTGAGTTTTAAGCAAAGATTGATGTAACAATTTCTTATTGAATGATGTAAAATATGAGTTTTACACTCATACTTACCAAATTCGGACTCATATATTATTATTATTACTATTATTTAGTAAGAAAATGAAGGAAGCATTCAATAGTTGGTACAAAAATTGACTTTGGGAATAACTGTGTAGTATTGTAGGGGAAGCCGAAAACAACCCTATTTAGAGAGTATTATTATTATTATTATTATTATTCAAAATTTATGACATCAATCATCAATGATGGATTTGCATATTAGGAAACTATAGCCCTAAATTATCATAGAGAACCTGTCTTGAATCTTGATGCAGCTTAAGCCAGCTCTTAAAAAAAATGTTTAATGTTTATGTTCTAATCCAACCAAAAAAAGTTTTTTTTTTTTTTTTGGTTCTTTCTCAAAAAAAAAAAAAAAAAAACTTTTTTTGGTTGGATTAGACACAACTCACACAAGCCATGAAAGTAAATGAAAAAACGTTTTCAAAATATCTTAATTACGGAGAAGAAATGAATAGGATAGGATGATGATATATATACCTCAAAAGGATGAAATATTTATGAAAATGAAGAATATCCTGGGGTTTATATAGAGGAGTACTTTCTGGAGGAGCTGATTATTTAAAGTGGGTTTGAGCCCAAAGATCAAACGAATTGGGCTTTAAACTGCTTTAAACTGGGTTCAAATTTGGTCTTGAGAAAAGGCATGGGTTTGATGGAATTTTCGGATTGGGCTAGCCTAGGCTTAGTGTATGGGCTAAAGCTTGCTTTTATTAGTGGGCTTTTGATTTTAGGCTAAAAAGTGTCTTGGGCTGGATCTAAACAACTGATGGATTGACTTGACCCGACCAAAATGCATCAACTCTCACCCCACACCGCCACCACCACCACCACCAGGCCGAACCTCCATGTTTCAGCCAATAGCCGCTGTCAAGAGCCACTGCTTAGGTGGCCCTCTTCTCCCTCAGCTTCCCTCTCTATATCTCTATTTCTCTTTACAGTGTGTTTACTTTTGTGATGTCTAGCATCATTCCGCAAGTCTTTTACAAGCATCATTCCTTAAAATATCTTATTTGTGTTTGCCATTTCCATTCTGTACGTATTTTTGCAATTTATTATTTCTATTCCGTATGTAGTTTTAAAATAGATTGTTCAAATTCACCATGTGTTTGTATTTTTTTAAATTTATTGTGAACTAAAGTTTTGGACATATATTTGAGTGTTGAAATAAAATGGATTGATCAAATTCACCATGTGTTTTTATCCCTCCTCTAAATTGGTGTGTATTCACTCTGTGTATCCCTCCTCGAAATCTAGCTAGGTAGAGGGTAATTTAATTAGCTGTATATAAGTATTTGGTAGCTGACTCAGTAACAGAGATAGCTAAGCAAAACTAATGAAATTAATGTTTTCGGTTATTCGGTAGGAACTATAAAAACTAATGAGTTGATTTCTCCGAAACCAATAAAGAATATATGTGACTATAGTTTTTGGACTCAGAAAAGGCTATCTATCAAAAAAAAAAAAAAAGGGGGGACTCAGAAAAGGTTATGCAGTGATGATGAGTGAACAGATTGGCTTATCTTAAACAAGTGATCCTTAACTGGATTAAATAATCCATGAGTCTAGTTATCTACCATGACCTCTACACCCGACCCCACAAAAATGAGAGTTTAGTGCAACGAGTATGGTCTTTTTTCTTTTCATCTACAAACCCAAAAAATCAAGCCCTTAACTTTTACCTTTCAAAAACCATAAACCCTCCATACTTTCTTACATCAAATAGCACATCAAACCATCTTTTAATTCTTAACACAACCTCATAATCCTTTCTTCAACAATTCTAAACCCATCCACAAATTCTTTTAAATCTTTTTTTTTGAGATAATATGGACAGAAGACATAGGGAATGGAAATGGAGGGAGCGAGAAGACAAATCTTAAACCCATCATAAGCACATATGGACAAATTCTCCATTTTGTCCTATGTCACAATTCTTGTTGATTAATAAATTAAACTAGACTAAACACCTAGGCAACCGAGTGCCTTTAGAGCCTAGGCGAGCAAGGCGAAAGCCCTAAACCATGAAAAAGGCTCTAAATAATTTTTTTAATTTAATTTAATTTTTATAAAACCCATCAAAAGATTTTTTTTCGAAGTTTGTTGTAGAACCTATAGTTAGATTATTAATTTAAAAAAGCTTGTTGTAAAATCTGTTGTTAAATTACTTAATTTAAAAAAGCTTATATTTGTTAGATTAATTAATTTACACAAGCTTGTTGTAAAACCTATTGTTAGAATAATTAATAGAGTTAAAATCCCTAAAGCTTGTTAAGCCTATTTGATAATAATTAAGCCACATAATTTCTTCATGCAACACATGTAAAACACTTTTATTTTTTATTTTTTATGTGACAAGTAAAACACTTGATAATAATATTTTAGTGAGTTAGATACATATGAACAAAGTTATCTACATATAATAATAACTAAATTATGGTGTTCCAAAAAAAAAAAAAAAAAAACTATATTATGTGGCGTCTTGCTTTAATCAGTCACCTCACCTCTCGGGAGATACAAGGTCTTGGTGACTTAAGGTCACCGCCTTGCAATTAGTTAACTCGCAAATAACAAAGCAATAGTATTGTAGTTTTTTTTTTTTTTTATTAGGAGGATTTGTACTTTTTTTTTTGTAGTTACAACCTCCAGTCAAAACCCTTAAATTAAATTAAATATTTATAATAAAAAAAAAGTAAAAAGAAAAGAAAAGAAAAAGAATTGCATTGTTTTGTGTGTGGGTCCACAGTAGTATCTAGTCAGGCTTTTCCTCTTAAAAAATAGGAGGAAATTTGGCATTTAGCATTATTTTAGCAACTATTTAGTTAGTTGTCAAGTTTGTAAAACTATTTTGCAAACTGGTATCTCAAGGCTCTAAAACTCGAGTTCAATGAAAGAACTCGAGTCTCTAAGTCTTGAGTTCAAAGTTGTGGCGATATGATGTGGAAGAAAAATTCACGCGGAACTCGAGTCTTTTCTTGCTGAAGAAAATTTTAGGTTTGTGTGTGTTGGGTTTGTTCCTGCTCCTGCTCCTCCTCTTCCTGCTCCTTCTCCTTTTCCTACTCTTGCTCCTTCTCCTCTTACTCTTTCTCTTTCCTTCTCCTTCTAAGTCTGTACACACTTTATGGAACTTGAGTCTCTAAGACTCGAGTTCCACATGGATAATGTTCCACGTCAGTTGTGTGCCAGCACTAGAACTAGAGTTTTAAATGTATGAATTTTGTCATCAAACTTGAGTCTAAAAGACTCGAGAATCTACGAAAAGCATGATCGCCATTGCACTTACAGTATAGTAAAAAGGGATCAATATTTAAATCTATAGAGTTTGATCTGATTAGTTGCAGATGTATGTTTCTAACCTTTTTTTTTTCTTATTTTCTAATACCCTAATTTCCAATTTTTCTTGCTTTCTAATTTTAGATTTATTTACATTGTCAAGGAAATGCAATTTGCATCCAAAGCTATGGAGTCCCTCATCAGATAAGAGTATTACAGTTTCTTGTGATGCAGTTATGAAATCTCATCCAAAGGACATGGGTGCCACAACCTTTGTGACGAGAGACAAGCGGTCTATTCCATTGCTTGCTGGAGTGTGCTAGGGATACAAATTCAAGAGAGATCAAAACACTCTATTAGAGGGAGAGTCATTGAGGCTTTGGACCACTTATCTGGTTCATAGAAAATCCATTAGGAGGAATATGTATGTTGTGGTCAAATGAAGCAATAGTGGAAGTTAAAGATTTTAATAGTTATATTATTGCAGTGAAGATCTCTGAAGACTTTTGTAATTGGGTTTTAGTTGGTTTCTATGGGCCTCCATACCCAGTTAAGATTAGGAGGAATTAGGAGCTTTATTACAAATGATAGAGGACCCGTAGGTGTGCTTAGGTGACTTTAATTTGTGCAAAGAGAGGGAGAGAGAGAGGGACACACCACACCTCTTTTGTGTCTATAAATATAAAGGAATGGTACGAGGCATAGAAGCTAAGGGCAAGGATATCATGGGGCTAAAAGAAACAAAGTTATTGGGGTTGGGAGACTCTTGTTATAGGAGGGATGGTACTGACTTTAAATAGATATTTTAAACAAATTTCTCTGGTTGTATTCTAGGCAACTAGGCCTTCAAAGCTAACATTTTGTATCTATACCATTGTTGTTGAATAATTATGGAGCCGGATGTGGCAGGAAATATCTATTTCTATTCCTTTGGTCAGTTTGGTCCTTGGTTTTTTGTTCTCTCTATTACTATACAATCCTTTCTTTATAACAATTGAAACCAAGTCTTTCTCCCTACTCTTGAGAAATAATGGCTCTCTATAGCATCATTTCGTAAGCCTTTCATTTATCTTGTAGTATCCAGTAAAAAGATTACAACTTATTTAGTGTTTAATATGCTTAATTTTCTTACATTTATCTTATATATATATATGTCTCTTATTGCAGGCCAAGGATGTGGTTGCAATGACCATTGCCCTTTTCGTGGATTCCTAATTTTGGTTTACAAAAGGGTCAGTATTTAAATCTAGAGAGTTTGATGTGATTATTGCAAAAAAAATTTGTTGCAATAACTAATTGCAAAATTTTTTTGTTGTAATTACTTATTGCAATGAAAAATTTCGTTGCAATAGAGCTTGATGAATTAAGTGATTTAGTTCCAAAAGCCCTCCATGGCCTACCTGTTGTAATAAATTTATTTTGTAATAATATATTTTTCTTATTTTCTAATTTTAGTTTGCAATGACCATTGCCCTTTTTGTGGATTCTCGATTTCAGTTTACAAAAGGGTTAGTATTTAAATTCGGAGAGTTTGATGTGACTAGTGGCAGTAGAGGTATGTTTCTAATCTTTTTATTTTCTAATACCTAGTTTCCAATTTTTGTTATTTTCTAATTTTAGGTTTATTTACATTGTTAGGGAGATGCAAGTTTCATCCAAGGTTATGGATTCCATAAATAGATAAGCGTGTTACAGTTTCTTGTGATGCAGCAATAAAATCTCATCCAAAGGAGATGGCTGCCACAACCTTTATAGTGAGGGACAAGCGTTCTATCCCCTTGTTTGCTGGAGTGTGCTGGGGATACAAGTTCAAGAAAAGCACTCAATTAGAGGGAGAGTCATTGAGGCTTTGGACTACTTTTTTTGGCTCAGAGAAAATCTATGACTGAATTGCATGTGGAGACGGATTTAACCACATTGCCGGGATAGTAAATTCTAGGTATGGAGAGAAAGATATATCTTCTGATTTGAATTGGAGTTTCTTGAGTAGGTTCAGAGCAGAGGTAGTGAGACCAAATAATATTTGGTTTGGAGCAGTTCATGGCTCGGTGAATAGGGTTGCCCACAACTTGACACAATTGGTTGCCTATACCACTTTCTTGAAGAGGAAGAAAATCTGAATTTGGAAGTTTGGACCTTTAGGAAAGCTTTGAAGAGCGACAATACTTATAAAGTAGAAGTTCTAAAGGATCCCGCAACTTCTGTAGAAGTGGAGGTTGTAGAGAAGAACTCTCCAAGAGAGCTAAAGTTATGTTTAGCTCTAGATTCTGTTAAGAGGTGTTTAGAAGGCCATATGATTAAGAAGAAAGGATTTGTGGAGAATGACCTTGAGAAGAATATCAAAATTCCTAAGTTCAATTCATCAAATGAGACTAGGAGTTTTTTTTAGGTGTGATTGAAGGTAATATAGATTTTAAAGTGTTACAATGTATTATTTTAAATTGAGATTTCTTTTTTTAAATTGAAATTTGTTTTTTGCAGATATTGGGCAAGGAATTGAAGATAAAGTTTTAGATGCTGTTGTACTCTAGGCTTGGAGTAAAAAGTTAACTGCACCAATTGTAGAGCTAGAGATTCCTATATTCTATGGCCCACAGAGCACTGGTTCATATGAAGATAAAATACTGTAAGGATAAGATAGATGATAATTACCCCTTAGAGTGTGAAAATTTGATGAAAAACTATGTATTGCATTACTTCTCTAAGTCAGAGTACATTAGATATTTATACAAGATATAAGAGTGTAACTGCATATGTGCTTCATGCTCTTCATTTAACTTCAAACCTTTTTACATAGAGTTGGTTTTTTTTTTTTTTTTTTGGTGTGTGTGTATATATATATATATATATATATATTTTTTTTTTTTTTTTTCTTGTTCACATCTTAGGTTTAAAGCAATGAAATCACTGATTATCTTTTGGAGACGTCACTCGCCCAGACTTGGCACAAATTTGTTGCAATAACTTATACCGTATCTTATTGCAACAAAATGTTTTGTTGCAATAACTATAGCAAAGAAATATTTTGTTGTGATAACTTATTGCAAAATTTTTTTGTTGCAATAACTTATTGCAAATTTTTTTTTGTTGCAATTACTTATTGCAATGAAAAATTTCATTGCAATAGAGCTTGATGAATTGAGTGATCCAGTCCCAAAAGCCCTCCATGCCCTACCTATTGCAATAAAATTTATTTTGCAATAATATATTTTTCTTAATTTCTAACTTTAGGTTTATTTTCTAATTTTAGGTTGCAATGGCCATTGCCCTTTTCATACAAAAGGATCAGTATTTAAATCTGGAGAGTGTGATGTGATTAGTGGCAGTAGAGACATGTTTCTAATCTTTTTTATTTTTTAATACCCTAGTTTTAAGGAGAGGCAAGTTTCCTTAAAAGTTATGGATTCCCTTAGTAGATAAGAGTGTTACAGTGTCTTGTGATGCAGCGATAAAATCTCATCCAAAGGAGATGGCTGTCACAGCCTTTATAGCGAGGGACAAGCGGTCTATTCCCTTGTTTGCTGGAGTGTGATGGGATACAAATTCAAGAAAAACACTCAATTAAAGGGAGAGTCATTAAGGCTTTAGACTACTTATTTGGCTTATAGAAAATTCACGACTGAGTTGCATGTGGAGACAGATTTGGTCACGCTGTCGGGGATATTGAATTTTGAGTATAGAGAGAAATATGTATCTTAAGTAGGTTCAAAGAAGAGGTAGTAAGACCAATCGATATTTGGTTTGGAGTAGTTCGTGGTTCGGTGAATAGGGTTGCTCGCGACTCAAAATAGATTGGTTGCCTCTACCACATTCTTGAATTCCCGATTGTTGCAGGCCAAAGATGTGGTTGCAATGGACATTGCCCTTTTCATGGATTCCCAATTTTGGTTTACAAAAGGGTCAGTATTTAAATCTGGAGAGTTTGATCTGATTAATGGCATATGTATGTTTCTAATCCTTTTTATTTTCTAATACCCTACTTTCCAATTTTTCTTATTTTCTAAACACCAACCCATTTAATAAATTTTCATTTTCAAAAAAAGAAAAAAAAAAGAAAAAGAAAAAGAGGTAGCAATTAATAAAGCCTTAAATTTTTTGGAAGAGAGCCAATACTACGAACCAATTAATAAATTTTGCTTCAACTTTTCATAAAAAGATTCCCAACTCCCCAACTACTCCCTGACTTTTTTGGTCCCTTGAAATTATGGCAGCCCCAAACAAGTCCTTATGTAAAGTGTAAATTTTCTGAAACAAATGCTAGTCGGCTTCGACTTTTTATAAAGTGTTCCAACTAATCCCACTAATTGGACCCAATTGTGCCCACTTCCAACCCTAATTTCAGCTATACTCGTAAGGTAGCCATTGAAGGTTATTCCAAAAAAAAAAAGTTGACATCGAAGGTCTTTCCGAGAAAATCAAATACATTAAAGTTTCTTTGATGATCTAAATATGAGGAAGAAAAAGGTAAGTATAGTAAAGTATAGTAAACTACTTTGTTGCAATAACTTATACCGTATCTTATTGCAATAAAATGTTTCGTTGCAATAAAAATATTTTCTTGCGATAACTTATTGCAAATTTTTTTTGTTGCAATTACTTATTGCAATGAAAAATTTTGTTGCAATAGAGCTTGACAAATTTGGTCACATTGCCGGGGTATATGTATTTTTTTTCTTTTTTTTTTCTTTTTTTTCTTGTTCACATCTTAGGTTTCAATTATTGAAATCACTGAGTCTCTTTTGGAAATGTTAGTCACGCAAACTTGGCACAAATTTGGAGAATTTCAAGGCCAACGATAAAGAGACAAGGGTATGTTTGTTTTCATTCATGATGTATTTTTTTTTTTAATGATTATGCTTTGATGTAGGACAAATTAGGGAGTTGTCTACATTTATTTGTGATGGATTTAGGGTTAGGAAAGAATAAGAATTAGAGAGAAATAAGGGCAGGGATGTGGAATAGATGGAGAATAAGGTGTAAGAAAACAAAGTTCATAAAAAAGAACACGCCTAGAAAGAAAATGTAACCCTTGAATGGAGGAGTGTGGCTCTATCTCATTTTTTCTCGTTTTTCCATTTCTATTCTACTTGATCGTTGTAATATTGAAGTAATAATCTGATGCTAATGTTATTATGAAAAATATTTGAGTAATCAAGAAAATTATGAAAAATAATCATATTGAACATATATGAAAGTGCATTGCTCAAGTAGGTTGACAAATCTAAAACTCCTTAAACAATATTTTCTTACCCATACTAAGGAGGTAGTCACCACTTTGGATTTGATAATAAATTTTCTTTAGACACATGCCTTAAATAATTGTATAAAAACCAATAAAAATTTGTCATGTATATTAAATCTAATTCGCATAATCAATGTGTAATCTTATAAATTTTTTTAATAGATACTTCAATTTTTTTTAAGCTCATTACAAGACTAGTTTTTTTTTTTTTTTTTTTTTTTTTTTTTTTTCCCTTAAGGATGAATCTATTATTTTGGAGGTGAAACTCTTAAAAATATTTATTTTGATTAACAACAAAGAAAAAAAAAAAAACAGAAAGACTATTAACCTTTTATGAGGAGCATGGCATATAGGTGTCAGTGAAGAAGACCTATAAGCCAACAAATTGTACGTAGAAGCAAGTTATAAAGTCAAACATACGAGTCTCTTAAAGCAAAGTTGTGTTTAATTACGATTAGCTATTATAAAGCCAAGTTTTAATAATTCTCAGTAGGAAAAGGCTGTAACAGGACAATTCCTTTGTTAAGTAGGTCATACTTGAGAAGAGAAGCCCTCATCCAACATTAGAAAACAACAAAAAGATTTCAAAGGAATAATTCCCGGTGTAACAAATCAAGAAAGGCATACTTCTCTAACATTCTCTAAAAACAAAAAAAAAAAACTAAAATTAAAAATTGATTTGAAGAGCTTTGAAAAAGATTGGCCAAACAAACACCATGTAAATGGCTATGTTTATTTGGGTTGCTATGGTAAAGGTATTAGTAAGCTTTTTTTTTTTTTTTTTCAAGTGAAAGTTAAGTGATTTTCTTGTGAGTTTTCTCGAGAAAAGAAAATGTTTTTTGTTTGAATTTGTGAGGTAAAGAGGGTTTTGAGAATTGGATGAAAAGGTTTACAAGTTGTTAGAAAAGAAAACGAGAAATTACAGAGGTTTCAAGGACACGAACTGAGGCCATGGAAAAAGCTTAATTATGCTTTCGTGAATAAAAAATGTTGTGACTTGTAAGTTGTAACAAGCCAGCTAGTAAGACTTTTTGGATTGGAAGATTTCAAATTAAATTTAATAATAAGAGATTTGAGGTTCAAATCTTAACTACATCATAAATCAATTGGTGTATTGACTTGATGATAATGTTGTGAGGCATATCAAAATCCTCAAATCAAACATTGCCTAAAGTTTAATCTAATAATTTTTGAGTTTCATATTAAATCTTGAATTTTTAAAATCGTTCCAATGTAAGCTTTAAAATTTTTTATATTTGATTTAGGGTTTGTTTTATTGAGTTTTATTAGGGGTTTAAAAATGTAGATTCAATTAATTAATAGTAATCTTAGATTAGATATCAAAATTTTCGAACATTTTGAGACAATAAAATTATTGAAATTATAGGGTCTAGTTTAAAATCAGCTTCTTCTAAAAAATAAAATAAAATAAAAAAAATAAAAATCAGCTAGTTTAAAATATAATTTATGATTATTTTTTTTCTTTATGAAATGACAAGGGTCTAGCTGTGACTTCATTGGTTGGGCATAAATGTGGGCGTCCAACCTTATATGTTGAGTTTAGACATTTCCTTTATGCAAGCTAAGTGGGAAAGGATGACAGATTATAAAGAAAAATTTATGTGGCCTTGGTAATTTAATCTATATTTGAGAATTTAATATTGTTCCCAACCATTTTATTGTATTCAGTTGGCTCAACATATTTAAGTTGACAGAAAAGTATATGGTTGAGACACGATGAAGTTCAATGGCGGTGTCAAAGCTAAAAATCCTAAGTATTCATTGATCAGTTGAATTTGATTTGATTTCCAGGATGGGGCCCCTTAATTGTATTAGAAGTTCTCATTAGAAATCAGAAAAGAACCAATATCCAACACCTCAATGAGAGTAATGCAATGATGGAGAGCTTGAACTTACTAGTTTTTGGTAGTAGATGGATAGCCCTTTTTTAAAATTTATATATATATATATATATATATATATTATAAATATAAATTTTTGACTTATGGTGTCCACTTTTGATAATTGTGCTCTTTAGTAGATTAGGGCACCAATCGGTTTTTGGTGTAGGTGGGGATTGAACCCTAGATCTCTTATTCAACCATCAGAAATTTTACTAGTTGAGATAATTGGAATCCGCTGAGCTTAATAACTCATTTGATGGTATTTTGCCTTACATGCAAGCCATGAGTCATGAGTATTATGGTAGGGAACTATGATGGAGAGCTTGAGCTTGAAGCCCGATCCTCAGCATACATTAAGAAACTAGTAAATGAGAAAGCTATAGAAACATGGGATGGGGGAATGGTGGATCGGAAATTGAAGCAATTACTATTGCTATCACATATTAGTTTTTTTTTTTTTTTCGATAATCTTTTTTAATAAAATAAATTAAAACTTAATTTTTTATTAGGATTTAACACCGACCCTCATACACCTCTATCTCCATTTAATTGGACATTACTTTTAGAAATACTGTTTTCAAACCAAGCCCATATTCTGGCCCAAAAAGGATAAAGAAGGAAAGAAGCCCAGATAAATTTCAACCATAGTTGGGCTTAAAGTTAAACTCACCCACATCCAGATGGGTCCCAAACTCTCCCACCACCAGAACAAGATAACTCCAACGTGGCAAGAAGCTAAGGTCCATGTTGGATTTAACAGGCAACAAGGTCATCCACAAAACTTGCCCCAAAAATCCACAATGACACAATTTCCCATTCATCAAAAAAAATCATGTCCAGCTTCACTAACACAAGCACTGCTCCCATTCATGCCCAACTCGCCAAACCACACAGTCATGATCACAGGAAGAAAAGCTCAGTCCCGATAGTCAGAGCCTCATTTCCTAGTGAACAAAATGTGACACATAGAAGAAACTTTGTAGCAACATTGTTAGCAACTTCAATGGCAGCAATTGGTGTACATGGCACACCAATTGCACTTGCTCAGAATTGGGGTACACGTTCATTTCTAAAGGAACGTTATTTTGAGCCAGGGTTGTCACCAGAAGATGCAGTGGCTAGGATTAGACAAACTGCCGAGGGGTTACATAGCATTAGGTACATGTTGGACACCATGGCTTGGAGGTATGTCTTATTTTACATTCGATTAAAGCAGGCCTATCTTTCTCAGGATATGAAAAATGTTATGTCTCTGTTGCCGGAAAATCGCCGGAAGGATTATGTTAAAACTGCAAATGAGTTGGTGGATAACATGATGGAGGTATGTTGTTTGTGTATCCTTTAAGAGTTTATGGCAATCTTCATCGTATTTGATTTGGTAGCAAATAAAAATTTGACTTTGCTCATTGTTGACACTTGACATTAACTTGGTGAGACTAGTTTAGAAAATTATTAAGGCTTTTATGATAAGAATATCCAAAGACACATGTATTTGTTAGAATTTATGTCGAAAATTAGAGAGAGAAAGGAAGCAGGTGCACATAAAAATTTAAGTGGTTCGACTTGGCCTACATTCATAAACGATTACATCTTTACTGTTTTGAATTGTATGTTTCAATGGGTCCATTAAAGATATAAATAATAGACTAAACTCTAAATTAATTTCAGAATTACTTTACATGTATTGGAAGTAATGTTACTACAAGTATGATTATGGTTACTTTATTAAGCTCTGCAAGTAGGTTGTAGTACATTGAATCTAAATTAGTTATACAACCTAATCAAACCTTATGCCTGGATATCTCTAATGTATTTTTGAAATATTAATTGTAATATAGTTCTATCTTTATTATTGTTCTTTTATGTGTTGGGAAATTTTGTTATACATAGTAGAATAGACCTTTTATCTTTGAAAGGTGAAGTTTCACCAAGTAAAAAGAATTCGGGATTTTACAAGTTATCAACAGAACTACTAGTGAGATTTCCTATTTCTGTATATATTTAACTATTTTTTTTTTTTTTTTTTTTTTTTTTTTCAGCTTGACTATTTTGTTCGCACGCCGAAAGTATATGAATCATACCTATATTACGAGAAGACATTAAAATCAATAGATGATCTTGTGGCATTGTTAGCCTAGTACAAGATGGAGTTTTATGAGTGCTAAAATGGGAGCATGGCTGCAGTTTCTCAATCAATTGGAAACTTGAGATTTCCAGTCAATTTAAGGTGATTACAAGAAAAATGTTGAATTTCACTGGACTTTTGTGCTGAACTCTGCAATTTGTTGATTATTATGTATGGTGTAGATTGAAGGAATATATAGTTATATACCATAGCTTAAGATCAGGTTATATTGTTATGTGAATGAAATATTTGTAAGAATAGGAAAAACATGTCTATAAAATAACAAAGCCCAAAACTCCAACAAGAGACTATACAAACACAATATAAGAAGTTCATAAACATGACTTCTAACATACTTTATATTACCATTACAGAGAGAAATGTTAAGGGCACAATTTTCATAACTTGTTAACATGACAAGTTTTGATCAAAATAACATCAGTTTACAAGGATTAAACTACTAACACCACATTATATTATGTACCAATCATAATAGGCTACATAAGCAGTTGTGAAAATTTTTATCTAGATTTATGGTTTTAGAACCCTAATAAATGAACATGGATGTCTGTATGTCATAGATTAGCATCTAGAAATAGCCACAGCAGAGGTAACAATTAGCAGCATGAATATGAGTATTCCTCCAAAAGAGCCAATCAAAGATCCAGAAGTGCGCTCACAGAAGGAATTGAATTGTTGGCAGATTGCAACCCAATTGGCACTAGCATTCCCATTGTGTGCCAAGTATACTATTGCTGTTGCTGCAGAAGCTCCAGCAGTAAGAAGAGCCAACATTACCTTAAGAAAAGTTGAAATACATTTTCATTAGAAATCTTAAGATTCTTTAATTATATGCATAATAGATTGTAAATTTTTTTTTTAATGTGGATTAAATAAATTTTTTCCTGATGTAGACAAAATGATGTAGTTTTATTGTACGACTGTTTTGAGATTATGTGGTACTTAAGAAATACATAAGCATTGGGTATATGGACAAAAGGGTCTATTTCAAAACATTACATAATATTAAGAGACAATCAAATTATCCCAAAATTTAAGGGTGTAAATTGTAATTTAGTAGCACAAAAAAAGGAAATGAGATTTTTTTTTATTGAAAAGAGAGATGAACCAAGAGTCTTTTAGCACAAGTACTAGTACTTTTCAATATTTCTAATAGAGAGATCCAAGATTTAAAACCCTCTTCTCAAATTATTAAAAAAAGAAAAAGAAAAAAGAAAAAAAAGTTAGAGAGGAGATAAAGATTGACGTTGTCTTTATATATAAAGCAGGCCACTAAGCTAAATTGTAAAGAATAAAATTATGGTCTCAACCAAGTTAGTCTAATATAATGATACAACATATTTGTATTCTTTATCTTTTATATATATATATATATATATTTAAAAAAAATCTAGCAAGGAACATATTTGTTGACTGTTAATTACTCCAGAAGTTTAAGCTTATGGTGAATAGCTTTATCCTTTATTTATTTGTGTCCCAAGTCCTGACGTGATGCTCATATATAAGTGAGCTCATCCATGAAAGAATGGGGGTGGAGGTAAAACTGATGCTCATCCTTATATATGCTCATCTATATGTGAGCTCATCCATGTATTTTCTAGCATAAAGTAGTTTTGACTTTTGAACATTAGGATTTTTTGCACTCAATGTTGCTAAAAGCGCGCTTTAGGTGCGCTTAAGCTCAAAGCTTGGAAACTCTAAGTTCTTAATGCTTTGCTAGGCCAAAAATAAAGCGCATTTAACGAAATGCTCTTTAGGCATGCTTTTTTGGAGCTTTTTGAAGAAGCACAAAGCACGCATAGACATGTTTTTTTTTTATTTTTTATTTTTTATTTATCTTATTACTAAAAAAGATATAGATCATCAAAACTAATTGCTTGATCTTAAAAGAAATGACATGGACCAATGATTTACTACACAACCACTATCCTGAATAAATTTTTTTATTTATTTACATGTCACAAGATAAGAACAATGTTAATTTACAATTCTTATATTTTTTGTCTTTGACTTTTAGATGCATGTTGATTTTACCATATACGGCATTTGATCATAACTATCTTGGTTATGTATTTTTATAAAGCAAGAGAATTATATAAAATATTATGTTTAAACTTTCTATGACTAAATTATTATGATATTGACCATTGATAATTGTTTTTTATTTACTATATAAAAATTTTAGGAATTAAAATGACTTAGGTAAGATTTGAACTTATACAAACATTATACAATGCACTAACCTAATAGGTAAAATATACAAATTTTGAGTTTTTTTTAATCATATGCTACCTATGAGATATTATATTTGAAAACTATGCCCCGCCCCATATAAGTTGATCCAATATATGCAGCATTATTCTTCTCACAGCTTATGAGACAATTATTATTTTTGTTTTTGGGTTTCTAAGCAACTATATGTATGGTTCTAAACTACCTTGCTGCTTTTAAGTACAAAGTATCTTTACCGTGTCAAAGATGACCAAGATGATCCTACTATTTATTGCTGCACTCCTGATGATGTGAAAGATAGATAGTGGTAGAGAAATTACAACAAGATAGCCACATACAATCGAATTCGCGATCACAAAGAACCTGTTTGATATAGATACTTAAATAGAGTTAAACTTTTATATATCAAGATAACAAATTTACTTATAATAAATCCCAACAAATCAAAAAATGACTGGTGCATCATGGTGCATAACTTACGTGAAAGTAGGAAGATCATTGTACTGAGCAGAAAATTGGACAAACTGTGTGAAAAATGGTAGTGTTTCGTTTGTTGTTCCCATTGCTACAGCACTTCCTAGTGTTCCAATAGCTGCAATAATTCGAAGAATTAAGTCCACTATAGAGAGCCCTCTAGTGACCCCTTGTGTTGAGGTTAAACGCTTGGAAGTTTCACCAGCCTCAAGTGGTTGAGGTTCTGTCTTCATTTTGATGGGGGCTAAAGTCTTCTTTTCTCTTTTACACTTTTAAGGCTTTGGATAATGCTAGAAGCTGAAACTGCTTGACAGAGAGGTTAGGGAAGGACATGCATTTATACAAATCATCACACGAAAGCAGATGTGGATTTTCTAAAAGAATCAACCAGTTAGAAACAAGCAAAGTGGAGAGGTTAGCCAAGTTGAATTGATCTGAGTTTTGCTTCTCTAAGCAGATGAAATGTATGTCATTTTGTGACTTGGTGCAGGCCAAATGGTACATGATTTTTTTTTATATTATTTTTTTTTAACACCAAACTTAGGAGGGAGCTTTGTATTATCTTAACAATCCTACCTGCTCATACTTGCTTTATCTTGTGGATATTTTAAAATATAACAAATGTCTTCCTAGCCAGTTCCTAGCTACTCAAATTGTAACAAAGTCCTTGTACAAATTTGGATCTGTTCAATGCCCTCTAAAATTAAAATGCTGTAAGCTGTATAAATGGGGCATTTAGCATCTAATCAAGGTTCTAAGCGTTGACACGTATAAGTTGGGGAGAGGTCAATTAAGAAGTTAATATAACGTATAGGAATATGACTTAATTTAAAAGTTTGGGCCAATGAGTTTGGTTTCGAGTTGTTATATTAATCACTTGTTCTTATCATTAATTAATATGTAATTAGTCACAAATCCATACAATGCATGAGAAAATTTAATATAATTATTTTATAAGAATATAATGTAAAATTTTTAGGTTAATATTACACAATTATAATATTGTTTTATATAAATAGAGAAAATGTTATTAAAAGGACATTTTTTTTTTAAAAAAAATACCATAATCTGTTGACTAATTTGAACATATCCAAAAATATTTATAAAAAAACACTCTAATTCTATGGAACATATGTAACATTTTACATTAAGTTTAAAGTTTTATATAAGTTTAGAATTGTAGCATTTTTTTTCCAAATATAAGTATAATGCCTATATTATTGAAACTTAAATTTTAAGGTAATCTTTCTTCTCAAAATTTTTTTAAGGTAATCTTTTAATCTTTATAATATTTATTACTTTTTTTAGAGCCAATATCTCTATTTTCTAATGCTTATTTTGTTTATATTTTTTAGCCCAAAACTAAAGAGTTTGGTCTAAATAGAATAAAATTTCATATTTTTCAACTCAAAAATTAGGGGGGTGAATATTTTTTAAGCCTAAAATTGAATAGGTAACCTAAAAAAAGAATCAATTTAAGGCTCAATTAGTCCAAAATGGACAGAATGGATTGAAGTGGACCAAAGTGGACTGAAATAGATCGAATGAAAAAAAATAGACCGAAATGGACCAAAGTGACGAAATGGACTAAATAGATTGAAATGGGCTGAATGGACAAAAATGGACCAAAGTGAACTGAACGGACCAAAGAGAACAAGTGGACCAAAATGATACCCTGATATGGTTTAACAAGAGCTTACGTGGCAACAATAAATGCATTACCATCATCAATGGAGTACCCTTTACTCAACCACGGATGGAGTAAACATGTAAGTCTCTTTTGTACAACTATAGCAGTCGTTAGCATGAACATCACATTAACTCATCACTAGTAGAGCTTTTTACTCAACAATTGGTGGGGCAAATATGAGAGTTTTCCTCACTCTACTTGGCAGGACCCACTAGTGAACACTCGCCTAATTAAACCATCAGTTTTGATAAAACCAAATATTAAATACATGTAAAACAAAATGAAAAATGCATTTAGGCCCCTAACAACGACTTTCTACCAATTTTACTGATTGACAATTGATGTCCACGTGATTAGTTAATAGGTTTCATGGATAATAGACACACAACAGTAATAGAACAATCACATCTCAACTGACACACTAACATCGTGGATTGTTTATGGAGTGAAAACCCAAAACACCTTACTATTCTTCTAGCTGAAGTCAGATTATAAAGCTACTAAGGAATTCTCAAAAGACTTTCCCAAAATTTGATGTTCTATGTTATTTGGCATAACACATCAAATTTGCATTCCAAACTCAAGGCACCATCAAGCTTCTACCTTGAACTTGAGGGAAAGTGTTAAAGATTTGAGTTATCATATGTTTGTATAATGGCTTGTATAATGGCTTGTAAGGTTAAATTTATTCAATCATGTGTTGACTTTATCTTGTGTCAAATTTGCTTGTCATTCAGCAATTAGAAACCTTGTATTTAGGTGGGAATAATGTAAGGGTTGCGAGTGAGAGAGTGAAAAATTGATCAAGTGTGTGCATTCAAGAGTATTCTCGTGATTGGAACTTGCGATTGACTCACGAGTGGTGACTCACCAGAAGTGTCACACGTGTGAAGCATGCAGGAAATTGAAGGGTCATGACAGCTGAATCACTATAGGACAAAAAGTACAGTCTAGCTTTCTGTTAGTTGGCGACTAGAACTCGACTCATCCCAGTCACGAGTCACTCGCCAAAGCTCCTTGTTTTGCAGAAAAATGACTTTTCATATTCCTTCTCATACCCTATTATAAATACCCTTATACTCACGAAATGTAGAGAGCTTCCAGAGAGAAAATTTTGAGAAAAAAACCCCAGAGAACAACAAGATTGATTCATCCACAATCTTATACATTTGACTCTTCAAATTTCTCTACTCTCACCCTCTCCATTGACATACCCTTGAGAGGAGTTATAGCCAAATCCTTACCTCACCATATTCATATCAGTGAGAAGGCTATTTGGTGCTTGGGAAGCAGTTCAGAGAAGACCAATTCATTTGGTTGATGCAATGGGCTTATTGCGGGATCTGGTAAGCTAGAGAAGATAACATTAGGCTTAATCCTGTTGGAGCAAGAAGTTTGGAGGACTTAGGTGCATCGGGTAGATTAGGCTTGGAGGGTTTATTGCTATTCATGTATCTTAACTGATTTTCTAGTGGATCATTTCACCGCTTGGAGGGCGGTGGAGAGGTTTTTTGCCAAGTTCTTCAGTTTTCTTTTCGATAACATGTGCCGGTGTTATCTTGTATTTGTATCTCTCTAACCCTTACTCTTTACTTTTAATTATTGCTGTGTTGTGATTACATTATGGCTTAGAGTTGTTTGGTTGTTTGGGTGTAGCTTGTGCTTATCATTCAGCACATATATTGTTTGAGTATAAGCTTGTGTTGGTAATTTTGAAATTGGGATCTAAACATTCACTAATGTTTTACACATCAAGTGAACTTTCATGGCCCAAGAGGCTTAATATATTGTAAGCTCAACTAGGGGTAACTGTAACTTCGATATGTACCTTACCCTGCTTAAGGTTTATTGTAACACAGTTAAGTATAGTTAAACTCTAGCCGCTAAGAGTTTCATCCATGAATGTAGGCCAGACCATGTAATATCTGTATTTTCTTTCTCTTTTGATTCCACTCTTTTACAATCGAATATTTCTCACTCAATCTTTTATTTCAACATTTTTAAAAAAATAATGACTCTATCTGGCTATTGCACTTACAGACTTCAATTCAAGCTCAAAAGTTACCTTGGATGTGAAGTGTAAACTGGTGTCTATAATTGCATAACACATGTTTCATATTTTACACATGCTGAAGATTCTTTGATTGAGACAAACCAAGGAATACTAATTTCAGTTAAAGCAAATTTTGTTGATAATTGTGTTTTATACTCTAATAGTATGTTCCGAAGTGAAAGCACGAATCATATTATATCTGTAATTGAGAATGAGTTCAGATTTTGGTGGACCCTTGCTTGTATAAAATGCGAGATACACCAGACTTTATGGAATTTTTTGCGAGATTATTTGGGTCCGTAGAGTTGTAAAAAAATTGGCACTATACAAACATTGGCGGAGTGAACATTAACTAAATCATTGAGAGTTCATATCATATGGAGGAATCTATATAAACAAACAAAAAAAAAAAAACAAAACCATATGGAGAAATGTAAAGAGAGAACTTACTGCAATAACATTTTTTTTATACATCTCTGAATCGCTAAGCCTCTTCCATTGCAAGTGAAGTAATCACCATTACTGCTATTATCATTATCATCATAGATCTAACATGTGAATAGGAGATAAACATGTAGCCAAAGAGAACTTGCCGATTAATTCTAATAGAAATATATGAACATTTGATTCTATATATATGAATTCACATGGATAGTGGATACTTAGATTTACTATTTATCATCTGAAAATTACAAAGCTATAAAGAAAGCTTTCCGGCAAGTCATCCTTGGCTGCAGCAAATTACCTCTCATCCTCCACATGTAGGAGCTTGATGATAACACCTTAAACAGCAGCAACCAACAACAAGCATTTGTCAAGTAGGGAATTTGTGGAAGTGGGCTGGACAAGAAGAAGAAGAAGAAGAAGAAGAAGAAAAAGAAAAAGAAGAATCACAAAATGGGACTGTGAGCTTTGTTGTGTTTGAACTTCGAATGTGAAGTGTTATTCTTGCTGGTAAAGAGTTGTTATTGTGTTTGTGTGGTTACTGGTTAGGTACTTAGGCATGTTTACCCCTTTGTATGTGAAATTGGTGAACTTGAACCAATAAGATGAGAGAGAAGAAATGATTAGTACTTAAAGTGGGGTTGGAAATTATATGCAACAATTGCATAGGTGTCAAGAATCTAGTAGAAATCAAATGTAAAGATAAAAAATATAATTCTATCACCTGCAGTGAAGATAGCTTATGCACTATATTGCTCTAAAGTCTAAACCCATCAAGATATTATATGTCTTTTCTTTTCTACCGACATGTGATTGTACAGTAATGTACTTCAGCAACAAATTGACAGTTTGCAATGAATTTTCTGCGTGTGATCGTTTGCCAAGTTCAACTTTAAGGACAGAGGCATTACTTAAATTTTTTTTTTTGATGAGTAGAGGCATTACTTAAATGAAGGTTAGGCCTCGATTGTCTAGCATTTTCTATTCAAAATTTACTTTTCAGCTTTTTCTTTATGCCAAATTGCCAATTAATTGTTTACTTTTTGTCGGTGTAAATATAATAATAATGAAAATAACACAAAAAGAAGAATACAATATAAAGGGTTAGTTCATTCTTAGATCTGGTTCATTTTCATTCTTGACACTTCCTCCCTTCATCTCTACTTAAGTACGTATCTAGCCCAATATCTGAATTAATATATATTAGCCTATTAATTATCACAATTAAAAGGAATAAAATAATCTCTCTCATTTTCAATATAGGATTAAACATTTTCACCTATTCTTTCTCTCTCATATCTCCCATATCTTTACATTTATGTTGTAATATAAATCAATTTTAATTATAATATTAAAATGCTCTAACACTTTTTTTTTTTTTAACAGGATATATTTACTTTGGAAAAAATTTGAATACATTTTCCTAAGTATTGTATTTTAAGTTCATAATTAAATTTAATCATGCAATTGCATTGGTTAATATAGCTCGTTGCAACCACATGATTGAATTTAATTGAGAAATCTAAGGTAAATTGTCCATCTACTTCTTCTCTCCAAATCAAAGTCTTTCAAAAGTCTATGCAATGCAAGCAAAGAAACATTTTATTCTACCATATACATAATTCCAAAGGGTCATTAACCTTAATTTTTTTCCCCACTATGAAATATATATTTTCAGATTGGATTGGAATATGGGGTTAGGTACTGATTTTCAAGCTTGGGGGAAAAAATGCAGAATGTGCAGCTTGACAGAGTTTTCAAAGAAGTTATGAGGAGATGGCATTACTTGGTGATGTAATGGAATGGGGCAGTGGATACGGTTATGGGCATGACATGGGCTGTAAATAAATTTTTTATGGTACCAATTTGATCCTTATGAAACAGAGAACTCCTTTCTTGTGAACTCTGAACTCAGTCATCCCTATTTTCTGCCCCATCTTCAGGTGCAAGTGTACTAGCACCCACTTGCTTCTTGGTCACGGGTTTAGAATGGAATCCCTCTACTCTTGACTTCTAGGCTATGCACCTAATATGTTGGACTATCTAAATTCTAAAGCTTACATCATTCATTTATTGTTTTTAATTTGAGAATTAAGTAATTCAACACTCATTAAGTTGTATTTCCTTTAACTTCAAAAAATCAAAATACGCTGGAGTTTGGGTTCAAGTTGAACATCAAAGCGTTTCTTACGAAGTCTTGAAATATTTGTTATAATCCCTAAAGTACATTTGTATGTTCATAGCATTCAATTTAGAAAGTCTTTCACTTAAATTTAGCTAGACCAAAGTGGACCGAAATGCCTAGTTTATGTGCTTCAACAGGAGTATAACAATAACAAATGTTATGTTTAGGGTTTTAAATAATATGTTTAAGATATATATATATATATATATATATATATATATATATATATATATTAATAAGTTTGGATTTAGAATAGTTGCTCTCAATCTAAACTTGTCTTTTCCCATTATGTAATGACAAAAAAATGGACCGAATGAATTGAAGTGAACCAAATGGACTGAAGTGGACACAAATGAGTTGAATTGGACCAAATGGACTGAGTTGGACCGAATAGTACTAAAGTTGACTGAAGTGGACCAAATAGGACCAAATGGACAAAATAGGACCAAATAAGACCGGTTTAGATTCGAAGTGGAACGAATTGGACCAAATAGGACCTTGAAATCTCGGATTTGCACTAAAGCATAAGAGCTTGTTTAGACCCTCAATTAAAAATTACGGCTAGATTACTTTCACTCTTACTTAAACAAAGTGCAGAACAAAAGTAAATGTGCACAATGAACCGATACTATTCTAGTACATAAACATGAACAATAAACAATAAATGTAAAGTACAAGAGTAAGGGAAGAGAGATGCAAACACAAGATAACATCAAGACGTGTTATTGAAGAGGAAATCGAAGAACTCGACAAAAAACCTCTTCGCGACCCTCCAAGTTGAAATCAATCCACTAGAGAATAAAGTTGGAGTACACGAATAACAAAAGACCCTTCAAGCCTAGTTTACCCAATGTACTTGAGCTCTCCAAGCTCTTGCTACCAACGGACTTCTCAGAGTCATGTTTTCTCTAGCTTTCCAGATCCCACAATATGCCTGATTACATCCACCAAGTCTCACCGGCTTCTTTTGGCAAATCTCCAAAACTTCCCAAGCTCCAAAACACTCTCTACACTTTGAATAGGTGTGGATTGTGTTTGAGTACAAATCTCCTCTCAAGATATGACAATGGGAGGGGGAAGGAGAAGAGGTTAGAATGATTTCTTACTAAGGATGAGTAGCTCTCTCTCTCTAAAAGATGGGTATGTTGTGTTGTAAAAAACCTATCTAGGGTTTTTCTCTCTGAATAGCTTCTCATACTTTTGTGGGTAATGAGGGTATATATAGTATGAGTGAAGGGTAAGAAAGTCACACTTAAAATCCTCCAGGCAGAATGTTTCACGAGTATTTCGCGGGAAGGCCTTACCCACGAGACACTCGCAAAATCGACAGCTTGGCATGACTCTTTAGCTTCCAGCATGTGCTTCTCACGTGCCCTTTTCGCAGGTTACTCTTCTCGCAAACTTCTCGTGAGTTAGTCGTGAAAATTGCATTGATTATTCATTTTATGCTCGATTCTTTACTAACTTAATACGAAACCCAATACAATAAAATTCTACAAAATACAAGGAACAAAATTAAAGCAAATACAACATTTTTTGTCATGAAATAAAGCCAACATAAAACATAGTTGTAAATCACAACTTTACAGACCTTATAGGACCAAATTGGACCGAAATGGATAGAATGGACTGAATAGAACCAAAGTGGACCAAATAAAACCAAAGTAGACTGAATAGGACTAACGTGGACTAAATAAGACCGAATAGGACCAAAGTGTGTAAAATGGACCGAATAGAACAAAAGTGGACTAAATAGGACCAAACTGGACGAAGTAGACAAAATGGACCGAAGTACACTACAAAAATATAAGAGAAACACACTTGTAGTGGTAAAATTTGGTTTAAAAATAAAATAAATAAAATAATGATGTTATGAAGGCTTCAAAGTGAGGTAGCAAATATAGATATAGAATACATATGATATTAAGTTTTATTTATTAATCTTATTTAAACAAACAATTCATGCATCATAAATAAATATAGGACATTCAATGTTTGGCGCCTTGTTGTCAATCTAGGTTTTGATGTATTTGGCATCATAAAAAAGGGTGCACATAGTTGTTATTGTAGTTTAATTGCATGGGCTATGCATGTTTGGCACGTGAAGATTGGATAATCTTCCTATAATTGGTCATGGTGTGCTCTTCTATATGTCTCGCTAATGTTCCCACAACGGGTTTTCCATGGCTTGAAAGTTGGAACTACAACTATTATTTAATTTTTCTATGAGGATTCTTGCTTTTTATATAGATGTATGGGTTGAGCTTATCCTAATTCTTTTAATCATTTATGATTTTTAGGAGAGTAAGTTGTCTACACCTCCTTTACTGTGAAGCAAGTCAAAGACTTGCATGCCACTCTAAAAAAAACAATTCCTAATGGGAGTTTAAATACAAGCTATGTATTGGGTCTTTACTGTGAAGAAAGTCAAAGACTTGCACGCGACTCTAAAAACAAACAAATCCTAATGGGAGTCTAAATACAAGCTATGTATTGGGTATTAAAAGGAATGGTTGACATTTGATTAGTTTTTGTCAAATAAATAGGGAATTTAAAAAAAAAAATTTATGTGTCAAATAAATAAAGAATTAAAAAAATTAAAAATTATGTGAAAAATTGTGAGACTACCAAAGCTTATGTGGCATAATATGGAAAACTCCAAAAAAGTCATATCTTTGGCTATTATATATTAAATATTTGAGAGAGAAAGTACAATTTAACCCAATGAAGTCAAGAAGAATCATTTTTAATAACCTTTTAGAGTATTAGGCCTTGTTTGGTTTGTTTTTTTTTCATCACTCAATTTCCATCACTCAATTTCCGTCACTCATCACTCATCACTCATCACTCTAAATACTACACCCGTTTGGCACCATCACTTAATTTCCATCACTCAATATTTTTCACACTATTTGTGGGTCCCATACCTGTCACTCATTGTAGGTTTTTTTTTTTACCTAAACTCACCGAACTAGTGAAAAAAGAAGAAAAGAAACCCAGAACAGACCGAAGTGAAAGAAAGAAGAAGAAGAAAAAAAAGAAAAAAAAAAGAAACCCAGAACAGACCGAAGTGAAAGAAAGAAGAAGAAAAAACAAAAAAAAAAAACCTAGAACAGACCGAAGTGAAAGAAAGAAGAAGAAAAGAAAAGAAAAGAAAAAAACCCCAGAATAGACCAAAAAAAAAACCCAAAACAGACCGAAGTGAAAGAAAGAAGAAGAAAAGAAAAGAAAAGAAAAAAACCCCAGAATAGACCAAAAAAAAAACCCAAAACAGACCGAAGTGAAAGAAAGAAGAAGAAAAGAAAAGAAAAGAAAAAAACCCCAGAATAGACCAAAAAAAAAAAACCAGAACAGACCGAAGTGAAAGAAAGAAGAAGAAGAAAAGAAAAGAAAAAAAAAAAAAGAACCGAATAGCCAAGAAGAAAGGAAAAAAAAAAAGAGCCAAAAGTGGTCAAAAGTTGCGGCTGGTACTGTTTGTGGGTCCCCTTTTGTGTGTTTAATTACATTATTGCCATTGAGTTATGAGTTATGGAAACTGAAAACAACTAAAATGTGTTTTCAGTTTCCATAACTCATAACTCAAAAATCAGAGAATTGAGTGATGGAAACAGAGTTATAGAAACAGAGTTATCGTTTGCCAAACAACCTTTTTGTCATGGGTCCCACCATTTTTGAGTTATGAGTTATGGAAACTGAGAATTGAGTTACGGAAACAGGTAAACCAAACACCCCCTTAGCATCCGGTTTCTAAAAATTATCCCATTTTACCATCTCAAAAACTATTTTATTTATTACACCATACCACTTCACAACACACTCAACATCCCAAACTCTATTTTATTTTTTCAATTTTATTTAGATTTTTTTTTACTATTTCTATATCTCTCTCTTCCTCTTCCTCTTCCTATCTTTCTCCCTCTTTCTTAAAGCAACCAACAACCACAACCAACATGGTAACCCTCCACCACCACCATCAATCACCCATCCCCACCACCACAGCAACCCTCCACCACCACCATGAACTAGACCCACAACACAACAGCAAACCCACCCCCCATAACCAACACGGCAAACCCTCCCCCCCCCCCCCCCCCCCCACCCCACCCCACCCCACCCCATCAGTTACAAACCCAACCACACCTACACTCATCAAACCCACCACCACAAAAAAAAAAAAAAAAAAAACCCAGCCACTACCAAAACCCATCAACACAACCACAATCCCCACCATCAACAACACAAAAACCACCCATACCCAAATTAACTAGACCAAACCATGACCAAAACGACCCATAGCCAAAACCCATCACCAAAATCGATTAGCAAGCAAACCCAACACCACCCAAACCCACGAACAAGTCGATCTCGTCGTCGCACCAACCACGCAACTGCAAACCACCGGACCCACGTCGATATCGCAACCAAAACCACAACCCATCACCACCCATATCCATGGCCAAAACCCACTAGACCCACGCCAATCTCGCAACCAGAACCACAATAACCTTTGACCACGCCGATCTCAACACAAAAAAAACAACCATCATCGTGAGAGAGGGAGTGAGAACTGAAGGGGAGAGAGAGAGAGAGAAAGAGAGAGAGAATTAGAGAAGTGAAAGGGAGAGTGGGAGACGAAGAGAGATAGAGAATGCGAGGAGAGAGTAAAGTAAAAAGACTAAAGTTGCGTTTGTCATTGGTTGAAAAATGTAGCTTTTTTTACTATTTAACTTATTTTTGGTATTATTCAGCTTATTTTTTGTACTATTTATGGGTCCAATTGTACTTTTTTGGTAATATTCATGAGTTCCACTATACTATTTTAGCTAGTTTTTAGCTTTATCTACAGAACTTTCAGTAAAAAGCTAAATAAGCTGTTCCCAAACGGATTCTAAAAATATGAATTTAATATTATACCATTCTGCTACATTAACTTACAATTATAAGTCCAAATAAAGCATATCTTTTGTGCTTTGATGCTAAAATTTAGCATATCGTTACATTTGAAGGCCGGACACTAATGCTCATTTGAGATGTAATAAAGTGGCTTTTGTTTTTTCTAATAATACAAAAGAGAGTGAGGACGATATTGTCTGGCTTGCAAAATTCACATCTATTCTCTTTCCCATTATACAACTTTTTATTATTATTTATTTTTGAGATAAAAGATATGAAAGGTTTTAATAGAAAAAGCACTTCATCCAATGTACAACTTCATATTGAATAAATAAAGCTCTTTATCCGCTCTATCATACGGGCTAATAGTCATGCAGCTTCACCGGGTAGTCAAGTACCTCATGTCTCTTGGTCTTTCTTCCAAAACTTTATATGTCTAAGTCTCCCTCATTTGTAGATTTCGATTAGTTCAATTTGTAAAGTTTTTTTTTTATGATTTAATAAAAAATACAGAATTGAATTCCGCTTACACAAAAAATCAACCAAGGATCTTGGTCTTTGGATAAATGCAATAAGAAAAAATTCAGGCCCAATCCAGCTCTTCAAGGCAGGCAACAGTCTTACCATTAAGCCCATTTGCTCTCAAAGCCCATGACCAACCCACCTACCCGAACACTCAAAGTTCATCTCTGCGTACTGCGTAGTCTCTAGGCTGCTTTGTTTTAGTAGGACGGTGTGGAATTCAATCAAGTAGGGCCGCTTCTGCCGTCGGATCTAAGATCAATCAGGTTATCAAATCCATTACTCTCTGTATTCTTTTATTGCATGCTTTAAACAAAGCTTAGTAATTAGTATTCAATGTTCATTCATCAATATACCAATACCCAATACCGCTTTTGTAAATTTAACAACCTTGCAGCCATAATTACTGTGAAGTTTCAGCCTTTTGCTCATCTGGGTCTTTTTTATTTTGGGTTTTCATTAATGATTTTGCTCTGAAATGGGACTATAAATTTGAATGCCTGTAATAAATACTTTGTTTCTAAAGTTGTTTTCTTAGCTATGTAAAGGACCTGTATTAACAAATTTATATTGTTCAATCTTCAATATGTTAACTTTAGCTGTGAACTAGTTGTGCTGGTCATTGAAAAAGTCTTTTGTGCTCCCTTACATGACTTGGTTATTTATTTTGTTATTGATTTTGTTGGTCACTAAATTGGCTTGTGCATGAATTTGTTTGGTGAGATATTTATTGAAGTTTCATTAGGGTCAGAGTGTATTTGTGCAATAATTGACCATTTGAATGAATGAATTGGATGAGGCATAGGATTAGACAACTAATGGAATAAAGTGTATAACTATGACATAATGTAGTAAGTCTTACATTTTCAGGAGACGATGGGGGAACGGTTGTGATCGCTGGTCGGAACATATACGGAAGTAATCATTTGTGTCGTGTATTGACATTAAGCTTGAAAGGGGAAAATAATTGGGAGGCTGAGAATTAGAGTTGAATGGTTAAAGTGGAACTCTGCATTTTGAGTGTTGTGTAATTATGTTATTATATCAATAAAGCCATACGAAATACAAAATTCCCATTTGTCAATTTAAGAAGCTTGTTTAGAGTAAGTTTTTTTTATTTTTATAATTTTTTTTATGAGGATGCTGAGATGAATTAGTAAAGAAGTAAAAATTGCAAGAATGGAAGTGATTATTAGGACCAGTTGTATAAGGGCATGGTTTACTTCTGCACTTGTAGCGATGTCAGACACTAAGGAACAAAGTCATAGTTATATGACATTCTGTGGCTTTATCTGGGTAATTTGGCAGGAATATTACATATCTTTGGCTACTTTGTTATGTTGATTGGCAACAATGAATGGATGAATGGGCTCATTCCTTTTGTCATGTAATTGCTGTGAAATTTCTCTCTTCTGTTTGGACATTGCATTCAAATGCCTGCACTTGTTGAGAAGTTTAAAATCTAGTTTTTTCATTTGTGATAGATATAAAATCAGTTGTTCATAGTTGCATTCCTCACCGGTGCAGAAAGCAGAAAATGTCAGGTGCAAATAATGAGGATATAAAGGAGCAGGAGCTTACTGATAATACTCTAAATAATCAAGTTGATGGTGACAGTTCCGTGGATGACCTTAACAAAGCTTTGGATAAAAATGATGAAAATCCCATGCCTTCACCCCAGCAGGAGGTATTGTGGAAATTCTTCTTTTTTATATTTGGGTTTGTTTTGTGAAAGAATATGGGCTTCATACGTAATTAGGATCTAGGAAGCATGGACACGGGTATGGCACTATGACACGAGCATTTTCTGAAAAATTATAACATGACATGGTGAGTATGACACAGGTACAGCACCACAAATGAAGTGTCTGTGCTTCCTAGATCAGGATAAAGGACAATAAAAAATTGAACACGTTAAAAAATTCAGATCCCATGTTATTTAATTTGATACCCCTGAAATCATAAAAATGCTGAGAAAGGATTTTGTTTGGCCAAAATTTTTACCTGTCTCAATTTTCTCCACAAGACAACTCACAGAAAATATAAAATTCTTAGCGGCAAGGTGGTTCACTTCCATTTTGTAGTGCCTGAAATTTGAAATCTAAAGCTGCATTGCATTAGTCATAAGTCATAACTTTCCAAGAATTGAAAAGTGGTGTCAAAGGCATAGTTTTCCAAAATAGTCTCATCGTATCATTGTCAATTTGTCATCATGGAATACAGTAAAATCATTCTCTGGTATGTCTTCTGCAGGAGGAGATAGTCAAGAAAAAGTATGGAGGACTATTACCCAGGAAGCATCCATTGATATCCAAGGTGAATATTTTTTTTCCTTCCTCATGCTCTCTCTTTTTCTTTGAAGACATTAATTTAGTTCAAGTTTTACCCTGAAAGTAACCGCAAATAAATTTTTTTTTTCCTAGGACCATGAACGTGCTTTTTTTGATTCTGCTGATTGGGCATTGGGAAAGGTACTCATTTTAATTTCTTGAGAACTTCAAAACAGTTACAGTTGCTATAACTAGTTTTGACATTGACTGCATAATTTCTAGTTTAAATGCCTAATGTCTTGGCCTGCCACCTGCCTCTTTGACTTGTTGAACAGCAAGGAGCACAAAAACCTAAAGGACCCCTTGAAGCACTCCGCCCAAAGTTGCAGGTACTTACTGTTAAGTCTGGCTTTTTATTCTACTTGAAGTTTAGATTGAGCTTACCATGCAATAATTTAATAGATCTTTACATGCTATGCAGGAAAATCAATAAATTGTGTTGTTTATTACAGTTTTAAATTGTGTATATGGAGCTGCCTGGGGTTAATATCTGATAAACCTGCATATAAAGCAAAGCATAATTAGAATCGGAAAGAAGACCACCTCTGCATGGGGTTGTTTACAATGGTTGGATAAAGAAACTGACACCTCTAGTTCCAGATAACTTGGGGTCAGCTTTGATCATTTATTCATGTGCTAAAATTGAAATTTTAAAGTTTTATAGATAGCCTTGTTATTTGAAACTTTTATGTATTAAATTACTCTTTGGTGTGCATGCTTTGGTGCCTCTTGTATGATTATCACTTAGCATTTCACTTTAACAAAGGGCAAGATAACCATTATTGTTCTCAACAGTGACCAACCTCCTATTCCTGCCATAATTTGCTACAACTCCTGCAAAAAGAAAGGAAAAAATAAAGAAAAAGAAAAAAGTAGAAGTCAATGATCTCTAGCTCAAATGACATCTATTCTCTTTGTAAGAGGTTAAGGGCAAGGTGGAGAGTGAGGTTGTGGGTTCAACAAGACTCACCTAATGCATCAATAATTACTGCTAAAAAAACTCCGGCAAAAGGAAAAAAACAAAAACCAAATAAAAGGTAACAAGATAATTCACGGCAACATGAAGTTCAAAAAAATCCTATACAACTAGGGCTGTGTTTCTTATTTTAGTTTTCCATCTGTCTTCATTTTAACAATGCTCTTTCTTCTTTGTGTTTTCCTTGTCTTTCTTATGCTCATCAGCCGACGCCACACCAGCAAGTTCGTTCAAGGCGCTCAGCTTATGCTCCTGCAGATGAAGGCGGTGAAGGTATGTGCAATAAATGATCATGTCCTGGTCCTAGTGCATGACCAGTGAATCCACTAACTAGTATTTGCCAGAACAGTGTTTCAGCCCCCCTTCTCTTTTTATACAGTTGATGGCAGCAACAATCACTCCATTTCATCTGAGGACCAAAGCTGTATGTTAGATGCTGGGGAACATAATGATACTACTTCTGATGGTGACAACAATGACAAAACTGGTTCCAATGATCAAAAGTGCCGCGAGTAGCTGTCTGTGCTGGGCTTCAGTTCACTCCTGACAGAACAGCAAATGGTAACTTGAAGTTGGAAGCTGCTTAGACCTTCTTAAGGTCCTTTACTGAATAAGCAAAACAAAGCAAAATTTTGCATCAATTTTAATAGCCATATAACATTTGAGTGCTTATACCATTCTCATCATCTGCTTGAATTCTCCTCTACTGCTTGTAGTTCACAAGAAGGTATCACATGCATCAGATAAATGCATTCTTTCTCTTATTACACGTGTGGCCTGTTTTCCTTGTGAGAAGATGATGATATATCCGAGCCTCACAAACTAAGAGGGAGAATGCATATATTTAATGCATGAAATTGACAGAACATAAAAAGGTTGGAGGGAGATGGAAACGGGCCTCACAAAATGACAAGAAAGTGCCCGATGGCCCAAGTTTTGCGCGTCATCACCAATACAGAGTGTTGCTTAAAAGATAGATCTGAATGTTAATTGAGGTTTTTGAAGTTATGTATAAAAAACATAACTACAATTATTTGGAGTATGGAAACATAGAACATAAACTAATATTAGATAAGTTTTCAAATGAAAAACATGAATAAGGCAAGAGTGACAATGAGTGAATTAGACGTCTGGATTGGTCCATGTCTTTGTATTTGAGGCATATCATGATTCCTGCACGGCAAATTCCAAATTCTAAACGGTTAAACAAGCTAGTACTCGTGTGTGTGAGACAGATTTCATAAACCTCTTCTATCTCTCCTTTACTTTTTATCTTCTTTTAAATAGGATTTTTTTTGGATAGGTATACAGTGGGGAGAGAGAGGTGACATCCACATAAAAAATAAGGGGTACCATAAAGGATGTTATTACCACTAGATTATCACTTGAATCCTTCAATTATTTCATAAAAGAAGAACATAGTCCATCTCCATCCTGAACTTCCAACACAGAGAGCGGGATGGAGGAGATGGAAGGGGTTCCTCTACGGTTACAATCATAACTCAGAAACCCACCCTACTAACAACTTAACATGAGAATGAGTTATAGAGTCAAGTTTTCTTAAAGCATGTGAGACTTACCCAAAAGAGAAAGACTTAAAACAAAATAGAGATAATAGACTATGCTCCAATGGAGTACTGAGGTGGAGAGACTATAATAATTCTTGTATAACATACTTCAAGAGCTTTGGAGATTGCAAAAAGTCTAGGTTGAGCTCAAGCCATAGATCTCAATCCAAATTGTATTAATGTCTGCTTATGATCTCTAAAGACAACTGCAGTACAAACTTTCGATGCTCTTATAGCAGCATCAAAGTTAATTCTATCGAAACCATCTATCCTAATTTCTAGGGCCATTTGCAATATCTATCCTAAACTTTAAATTGTACCATTAAACCGTAGATATGAGTTCTACATGATGCATGAAAATGTTGAATGGAACAATTTTTTATGAATAAGTTATCGAAAAAATATTTTGAAATTCAATTTTGTCATATTACTCGTTTACTCATTTGTTGGTTTTTTCAAAAAAAAAAGAATTTTCTTGATTCTTGTGTGAGAAAAATTAATGAACCTAATCTGCATGACATGTGAATGATGTTTAAGAAATTAAGAATGAAAACCACATCTATTCTTATTATTTTTTGTGATACAACTTAAATGAATACATTCTTAAGCTTTTGACATATGTCAAAAGAATATAAATATTTCAGATTTTCTTATGAGATACAATTTATTCACATTCTTGTCAAATGGAAATAAATATGTACAAATTTTATTACACTAAAATTCTAATCTATGTCAAGAGTTTTGTAGCTCTACTGGTTAGCATCTTCTGGTGTGTGTCTATCATATTTAGGGTTCAAATACCCCCTCCCCATTGTAACTATCGAATTATCAAAATCCTAATCTAATATGTCATAAAATTTTACATATTTAATGATATCATCTCCTTTCAGGACCTTGACTATGATTTATATGCAATAATTTACTTCATGTGGATTTCCAAATCTAATGTGACCTAATGTTTATGTGGGAGGGAAGGATCCAAACATAGCATAGAGCCCATAAGCTTAGTTCGAGGATGGGCAGAGGACTATTCATGCACCAATCTAAACCTAACACGTGGACTAAGTCCAAGAATGGAATGCGAACGAAGCCATCGTCCGAGAAGCCTTAAGAACGAATGCACCTCGAGAGTACCTCAATTGGCCACTTGCACTAAAAGGGGAAGGCACCATGGAAGACATCAGAGATGTGCAAGTAAAGAAGAGAGGAAATATTTGGGAAGATAACCATCACCTTCACATTTAATATACTATACCAACTTAGCTGGCCGCATTTATGAGGAAAAAACACCTGAACAATAGTTCCATAGCTCACAACATTCTCTACCACCTCCAGCAGGGTCCTGATGGGACAAACATCCCAATTGCTACCCAGATACGTACAGGTGGAGAGCTTAGATGCATTAGGAAGGACTATATAAAGGAAAGAAATCCCTCTAAGAAAGGGGTTGAAAAATAGAAGCTAAACAAGAGAGAAGAGAGCATTAACTTGTATTAAGATTGAAACAAATAATATATGAACATTCCATCCTCGGACAAGCCCAAGGAAGAGTTTATACTTAATTTGTGTTTCATTTCATCATATTAAGGGTCCGTTTGGATAGAACTTATTTTGCTGAAACTGAAAATTGAAAACACTGTAACAAAATAATTTTTAAATGTGTGAATAGTGCCGTGGGACCCATTTTTAATGAAAAAGTTGTTGAAAAATGAAGTTTGTGGATCCGTGAACAGTGCACGGATGCACTGTTTACGCTGAAAAGTCAACAAAATCGGCTAATAAAAAAAAAAAAAAAAAGTGAAAACGCAACGCAGGAAACGTGGATCCAAACCGCACCTAAGGGTCACAACTTCACTGATTTCATGCTTGGACCATACATAGCATTATAGTTGACTTAGAAAGCTCACTCTCTTATAAATTAATTGTGTTGGGTCAGAAATACCAAGCACCACTATTCTAAGTGGGTCTGGAACTATTTTTGTACCCTTACAGTTTCCATGATGAATGAACATTCATGACACAAAATTTAAAATGAATATGTGAGAAAATGAATTTATAATAGATTGATTTCAGAAATTAAACTTTTTTTTTTTTTTTTATTCATGTTAGAAATTCTATTATAGTATAATTTAAGTGTATATGTGTGTGAAACTCTCTCCTGAAGAGGTGAACTTCGGTCCTTGCCCCCCCATCTTACAAGAACTTTATACTTGTGAAGTGACCATTATACCAAAAGTGTGCAGTGGATGTAACAGATCAAAGTCTAACATTGAGCAAAACTAAGAAAACAAATGTTTTTTTTTTTTTTTTTAATCTTTATAAATATTTTCTATGAACATAATTCAAGATGACATAATCTAATTTAATGAATAAATCAAATAAAATCATAATACAAAATGATCGAATCTTACATGCATCATGCTTGATTGATCATATAATTAGTAATTAATGGCGAAAATCTTATCTTGTCCACTTTGACGAATGGAAATTCTAAATTTCTAAAGACCACCATGTTCCCTCCTCAAAATTACTGACTTTCACTTAGTAATTGTGCTTTAATTACCTTACTTGATGTTGAAATGCTTTTGGTGGACTAGGTATTTGATTTGGATTGCAAAATGTGATGATCTTAATAAGTTTTGTGGGTGAGACATGGTTTTCTATATATGATAAGTTGAGAGGTTTTCTTAGGAATTGTGTACATCCTTATAAATTGTACCCCTATAGTTGAAGACAATTTTTATTTTAAAGTGATAGGAGTTGAAAATCTTGATGTTAGATTGTCCACTCAAAATGCCAAGATTGGTACTTGTTCAGAGTGCTAATCAACACTTTGATTAGGAGTTTTCCAATTTTTCAGCTTTTTTCCCTTTTCTTTTTCAGATTTTTCTTCTTCAGTTTTGGTCTTTTAAAGAGATACATACAAGAGTTTTGATTATGACGGACTACTTTTTTCTGATTGGGTTGACCCTAAATATAATTGGCCTATCCAAATTATCAAAATGATTAATTTATTAATTTAGGAATTTCCAATTATCCTATAGGGTTATCTCATGCTTACATGCTAATGATTATTTTCTATTTAGACCAACAAAAAATTATTCTTTTTAAGGACCAATCAAAACAATTAACCTTAATCCAATATACTATTGATTATTTTGGATTTGTAATTGTTCCTTCACATACTTTTTAATAATAATAATAACACTTATTTTAACTAAAAAAAAATCATTTTGCCCTTCAATTCCATGATGAACCACTATGATATAGAATTCAACAACAGGATAATTATGGAGTTTTGATTTTATTGAAAAAGATGATTTTTCTATGCCATATTTGGGTAAAAAATGGGAATGTTCAAGATTGCGAAATGGAGTGTGTTTATATATACATGTTATGAATCACCTTACGGTAGATAACAATACAATAAACCTTATTTCTTAATATGATCAACTTTAGGGATGGAAAAATGTATTTTTCCCCTCCCACCCCAACCTAACAAGCCCATCTCTTCTTCTTAAATAAATAATAATTAAAAAAAAAAGCCATCTCACCCCATGCCATGTGGGTTTGTGGGGGATATATTTTGGTCATAATATCATCTACTAAGACAATTATTTCTTTTTTTCAATACTTTCACTCACACTATTTCGTCTATCTTCTCACATCTCTTAACTTTCGTTTGGAAGGAGGGAATAGAATGAAAAGGAAAGAAAAGAATAATTTTAGAATATTCTTTCCTTCCTTTGTTTGGGAGTAATGGAGAGAATGAAAAGTCCATTATCTTGTTTAGGAGTTTAAGTAGGAGGGAATGAAATGGGTAGAAGGGAACACTCATTCCTCTCTATTCCCTTAAAATCTCAAATTTTTATTCGCCCTAAAATTGGGAGAAATGGGAGAGAATGAAATTAGATTTAATGAATTTTTTACTAAAACTTCCAAAATACCCCTATATATTCAACTTTTTATTTTAAAATAGGGGTCTAATAGTAATATTGTCATAAAATGATTCTATTCTATTTCCTCTCTATTACTCCCAAACAAGATTACTTACATTCCATTTATTTTCATTCTTTTCCATTTCTTTATTTAAAAATATCCAATCAAGGTTACTTAATTCCATTCCTTTCCCTTACTTAAATGCATTTCATTCCTTTCCATTTCCTTATGATCATTCATTTTCATTCTATTCAATTTCCTTGTAAACCCCAGAACAAAGAGTTTATAAGGGAATTGAATGAAATGAAATAAAATGATCATAAGAGAATGGAAAGGAATGAGATGGAGTGAATGTATTTAAGTAAGGGAAAAAATGGAATGGAATGAAATTAAGTAATTTTGATTGGATGTTTTCAAATAAATGAATGGAATGTAAGTAATTTTGTTTGGAAGCAACATAGAGGGATAGAATTGAATCATTTTATGACAATATTACTATTAGACCTCTATTTTTAAATAAAGGGTTGAATATATAGGGGTATTTTGGGCATTTTAGTAAAAAATTCATTAAATCTAATTTCATTCCCTTTCATTCCTCCCAATTTTAGAGGGAATAAAAATTTGAAGTTTTAAGAAAATAGAGAGGAATGAGTATTTCCTACTATCTATTCCATTCTCTCCCACTTAAACTCTCAAACAAGGTAATGAATTTTCCATTCTCTTCATTAAAACTCCCAAGTAAGAGAAGGGAATGGAAGGGAAGAATATTCTAAAATTATTATTTTAATTTTTTTCCCTTCCATTTCATTTTTCCAAATGAGGACTTACTTTCAACAACATTGACACCATCTCATTATGGATGACAAAAAGCTAGTGCCCCACCAAACCTTAACCTATCTTGTACTCACCTCACGCGGGTTTTTATTTTTTATTTTTTTCATCATAAGAGAGGACAAGACACCCATAATCCAATCTCGTCTGGCTCTATTATCATCCCTAATCAAGTCAATTTATTCTATTGCCTTCCAATTGTCTCATTATAATTTAAAACAATAAAATTTTTGGCAACAAAAAACTCAAATTAATGTCTCGTTATAATTTAAAACAATAAATTTTTTGACATTAAAAAACTCAAATTAATGTTGTGATAACGTTTGATACGAAAACAACATCATTTTGATTATGTTATAAGGAAACAAAAGTCTCATATGATGTTGCAAGACAGATTGTAACCTCAATTCTTTATACTTTGAGGGGTCAATTTCATTATAATAATAAAATATGTGACATTAGGCCAGCAACTCTTCACATATTAACATGGATAATCCTTAACAGTGGACATGACATTTGCTAAATGCTAACCACTAACTACATATAATTGTTCAGAAAGCTCATAAAATTAATCAAGAGACATTGTTTATAAAGGACAAAACAGTCATTTTACTTAAAAAAAATCCCTATCAGAAGTCAACATTTAAATAAATAGCTCTCCATTCTCCATTACCATTTGATTCTCAAAAAAGAAAAAGAAAAAGAAAAAAAGCTCTCCATTTAAATAAAACTTAATTTGTTTACAAAAATGTTGTGTCATATAGCATTTTTCCTTTCTTAAACATTAAATCAACACATGAGGCAGGCCGAACAGGTGGAGCACTCCTCGGCTAGCTAGGCAGGATATATAAAAAGTTGTGGAATAGTATTTGGCAGCTACAGCCTACAGGTACCCCCCAAGGTTAGAATGTTTGTATGGCGGGCGTGCTCCGATATACTCCCAACCCGCATGAAGCTATGCCAAAGGAAGATCCCTGTCGACCCAGCATGTGCTCTTTGGGGATGCCCCATGGCAAGGAATGTTTGGGCAACGGTGCCAGGAAAGTTGCAGAAACGCAGCTCAGCAGCTGAAGAGTTCTATAGCTTGGCGAGAGACAGGCACCTCTTTGACAAAAAACAAGCTCAACCCTGCAGCGACATTCTACGAGGGGCTATGACACTGCTACATGAATACCAAAGGCTTATCTAACGGCTCAATACACTAGTGGTCATTTCTTGTTTTATCCTTCTCCAATGGGTTGTTAGACTGGGCAATGGCCTCCACATGCAAACCCATGCCCGGCCAATATTTAAACTTTTTTTGTATTACGTGGGCCTGGGGATAGCCTTGTATTTCAATACTCTTTGAATAATAATATTTCTATCTTTACTGTCAAAAAAAAAAAAAAAAAAAACATTAAATCAACACATTTACTTCCATACATAGTCACATATTTTAAAATGATAGAGTTTTTTATTTTTTTTTATTTTTTTATTATAACTGACTTCAAATAAAAGATCTCATCATAATAACTTCTAATTATAACTTTGACTATATATGTTGTCTTTTCAAATATTGAATAGTAAGATGATCTGAACTCTATATAACTGTATTTTAAACAAAAATAATAATAATAATAATAATAATAATAATGAAACTCCATTTACTCCAATATGACTTGTTTATCATATTTTTAAAACCAATATCTTCCTTCAAAATCTTTTTTTTTTTTTCTTTTTTTTTTTTTGTGGTGATTTGATATAATAGATATTGTCTATTGGATCACTCCTTCTCAAATGTCTATGTAAACCTAATTTCATTTGATTCTTGTGAAAGGTCACATGCTAACATTAAAACTATGATAAAATCTTGTAACCTAGCCAAAAGACATTATTTAAAGTGGAATTCATTTAAGTTGAAAATGTTCATCGTGTTAATACCAAAAAAAAAAAAAAACCCCCCCTTAAAAATGCTCATATTTCCAAAAGTCACTATTCTTTTTATTTGATAAAAATATATTAAGAATAAATTAAATTTTATAAATTAAAAAATAATTTTTTTTGAGACGATATTTATTTCAAATATGTCTAATCATTTAGCTGTATATAATAGATAATTAAGGATTTAAGTCCTTATGAATTTACTTCAAAATAAGAAAACAATAAGGTGGGAAAGAATTGATGGTTAGAAAATTTATGAAAAAACTCATGGTACCAATGTTGTATTTATTTATCCTTATTCTTGTTGAAGTGCAAGCCAATGATCTCGTCCCTACTTCTTTTCATCCTTCATTTTCAGTTCCGCTTCCTTTTTCCTTTAAACTTGATAATTCACAGGTATCAATTTATACCTTTCTTGATGAAAGTATTAGAATCTGTGTAAATTTGAACAAAAAAGTTAAAATTGACCTCTTTGCAGAATGTATTAGATTGAGTTATCATTATTGCCTTACAGATTTGATTATGCATGACAAGACCCAATGTGGCAGAAGGCTAAACAAGGCTCTCATTATTGCTTTGAACAACATAAGTCATTGAATCACTTTGCAAGTTGTTTACTTGAATGGTTTGAAACGGAAACGTATTGAGATGTCGTTTATACAGAAAATTCAAGAGCTAGCTACAGTTTTAGATTTGGTAAATAGTTTTTAACCCCTCTCTCTCTCTCTCTCTCTCTCTATATATATATATATATATATAATGCACAAATGCATAACAAATATTTATACGTTAGCAACCAATGACATTCTTAAAAAAAATGCTAAATCTATAATATTTTTACAATAAATTTTATGAGGCAAATTGTTATTGGTAAGTAAAAAAGTGATACCAATTATTGGTAGATTTATTGTGAAAATTTGTAGACATGACATTAATCATACTTTCTCATAGGTCCAAGTCACTTATATTCAACTCATGCCAAATTTGGGCCTAAGATCGTGCTATTAGTCCCATGGATTAGAGTGTGAGAAAGGATATCCCATTTGATTTTATAGATTAATAACCAAAATTAACCTCATAGATAAAGGCTAATTCATGATTATCTAATTTGGGCTTATACTTTATAGGTAGATCGTAGATTACAAGAATATGAGAGAGTGCTATATATAAAAAAAATAAAACCAATGTTTGGAGGGAAAATATTTAGGTACTCTCGAAATATAGTAAAATGGTACTCTTTCATATCATATTTATGGTAGATCCCACTATGACTTTAATGAGTGAACTCCAACATGAATATGAGAGGAGAAATCATCATTCACCGTGCTCTGAAAGTACCTAAGAATTACTCTGTTTAGAGAGTGACAATTCCTAAAATGAGAAGTTTGTAAATTTAAGAAAGATTATGAAAACACACGAATGATACCTTTTTGGCCGTTACATATACAATTTTTTCTAGAACCATGAGTGCTGTTTTACTTCTAGATAGCATAACTTCACCAATTTTAAGACCATAAATATCACTTGTTTTAGAACTCAAAATGTTTAAGCTGGAACTTGTTTTGGATTTCAAAATGTTTAAATTGGACCTCGTTTCAAAATCTTGAATATATATCTACTTACTCATTTCACTTTAAAATTATTTTTATTTTTTTGAGATATCATTAAAATAGTGCCTAGAGATAATTCTCAAAACATCTTTGAATTGTGAATTGTATAAAATGCTTATTATATGATGTCTCTAAAACCCACAATATCGTAGACATTTTCCTGACATATGGACTCACAAGTCACAACCTTCTTGGTTTAGGAGGAAATTGCAATTTACCTTTAGACCCTTTGGTTTGATACTAGTTTTAATTTGCCCATTGTGTTAATAGTTTTTCAATAAAAAAAATTTCTTTAATTTATCGTCAAAAATATTACAATGTAATTCAATACAATTTATAAAATTGTTATCAATCAGTGTACTATTTTTTTAATGGTATTACTTTAATTGTAATTGCATGACTTGTAAGTAGTTAAGTTTAACAAGCTACACGTAATATACATTGTCTTGAGGGAAAAATACTTAGATAGTCCCGAAATATTGTTTCGGATACTCTCGCAAAGGGGGTGGCCCTACACATGGGTCTCACCATGGGGTCTGATGATGCCGTGAATATCACCAGTGAGTTTGCACAATCCTCGCTCACCAATGCAACCTGCAAGAAGAAGAAAGTAATCTCGCCGTGGGCACCGGTGTGGTGTCGACCAAGTACCCTCCGACGGTCAAGTTAGAATTGTTCTCAACTCTAGAGTGCTAGAGAGGGTAAATTATGCATACCTCGGTTTGTGAGAGCATTAGTGCTTTTATAGTAGTAGAAAGTCGGCTTCCCTTCCTTGGACTAGAAGTCCTTTCCTTTTAGGATTCTACTATGAGCAATCCCAAACGTGATGGACAAGCACTTCTTCGTAGGGTGGGCTTTCCATCAAGGCTGACCTTCTAGAATCATCCTTATGCGGACATTCTGATCTCTCTAGGATTCCATCGGATTCCAAACGTGTACACCAAGTATTTTAAGTAATGCTAAGCACCGGGCCCATCCTTAATGCCGGCCCATGAGTCCGAATCCGTCAGGCCCATTGTTGCGCAATTTCTGACCCCATCAGTTGCCCCCTTCACCCTATGATCCGTCATGATTTTAAGTGGTCGGATCATTAGGGTGACGGTTAAATACAATTTAGATGGCGATCAGGTACTGTTTATGATGTTGGTTGAAAATTTGACAAGGTTGACGGTTCCCTAAGGGGTACTCTCTGCGGATGCGTGTTGACAGGTTGTCAACATTTATGAGGTATGCCACGTGTCGTATTTCGATTGGACGGTGCATCGGATCAAAGCGTCGCTTCGTCTTCCGTGCACCACTTATATAAATAACACACCTCTCTCCCTTCATTTCCATTATTTTCGGCCAAATACCGTGTCAGAGCAGAGTCGTCAATTTTGTCAGAGCACTCCGTCGAGAATCTATATCCGTCAACTACTCGACCGTCAACTAAAAATCACCAAGTGTGGTGAGTACTTATTCTCATCTCATCATTTTTTCTGAAGTTGTATTTCCTGCTTATATTTTGTTTAGTCATACACACCCGTCATTACATTTAGACCCGTCAGTCTTAGGTTTCGTCGTTAATTGTAGGCAATGTCTAGTGCGTCAAGTAACCAGTCAGTGGTTCGTGACGGGACGGAATACGAGGAGGTATACCCGTCCGGTCAAAGAGACCAGGAGAGTCCCGGTGAAGATAGGAGTCCGTCTTCCTCTTCTTCATCCTCAGCAAATGAGGATATGGAGATGGTTGAAGAAGGTTCTTATGATGATGACGGGGATCAAGCACTGGGGCCCGTCGTTGGTGCTGATGGACTAAGGGAGTTCATCATGCTACCAGAGTGGACGGTGCATAATTTCAGATCGATCATCAAGGATAGACACTTCAGCACTTTTAGAGCAAACTTCCAAATTCCAGATTACATCCCCATCCGTCTACCTTACGTGTCGGAGAAGTGTTACTATGAAGGTGTAGAGGGTGTCGGAGTGTACGAGCAGATGCTGAAGGCCGGACTTCGGTTTCCGCTAAGTACACTCCATAGAGAACTTTTACATTATTTGGGACTGTCCGTCACCCAAATATCTCCGAACGCCTGGAGGGTCTTCATAGCGATGGAGATTCTCTATGGTGCGATGTCGGACGGTGAAAGGAGATTGACGGTGCGTGAATTCCTCCATTACTACCGTTCGGATGAGATAGATAGATCAAAGGGGATGTATAGTTTTGCTTGTAGAAGCCCTTTGTTGAAGGTTATCTTTGAGACCCCCGACTCAAATAGAGACTGGAAGAGCCGTTATTTCTTCCTTGAGGGTGACAAGTGGATGAACAATCCAGGAGAGACGGAGTACATGCCCGTCGACACAACTTGGGGAGTAATACAATCATCTCGTATGCACCCGTCACATTTTGTAATCCTATTAATACCCGTCCATTAACAATGACTTTCTAACCGTCTTCAGTCTCTGCAGGTAGACGGCGCCCATAAGTTAACCTTGACGAGTACAGTTTTCTTGAGAAGATTTTCCAAAAGACTAAGCCGGAAGAAAGGACTTGGGCCAAATTGGTGAATCCGAAAACAATACATTGGTACTGTGACGGTCCTGAGCCTACTCAAGAAGCCATTAAATACGACGAGAGGATTCACAGACGTGAGCCTGTCAACTTTTTTTTTTTTTTTTGTTTTTTATATATCGTTCACAAATAATTCCTTCCGTCATATTTCGCAGAGATGGACGACGCAAAGAGGAGAGCACTGATTAAGTCACAGGCCGTCAGGCAAAAGGTGACGGGGGAGGTTGTCGTGCCCAAGGGGACGGTGTCATCGGCAAAAAGAAAACAGCCGTCCAAGTCTGACCGTCCACCTAAGCAACAGAAAATTCCCTTAGAGCCTGTCGTCGGATTGATGGCTGAAGGTGCAAAGACCGTCACCCCAGCTAAGCATGGGGTTGGTAAGGGCCTAATGAAGGCTCCGTCCACCAGCCAGGAGAAGCCTCCACCCCTTCTCCGTGACGACTCAAAATTTGCTCTGGAGAGGCTAACGTCGGTTCTTTCTTCGGAGGACTATGAGGACCTGGGCAATCACTCGACGGAGGCCATGGGGGAGACGGGTCTGTTTGCCATTGCACAGGTAACTTTACTTGTTGGTCTGAGTCCGTCAACTTATTTTTGCTTTACTCTAACACCCCCCTTTTTTTATTTCAGTCCTTGGTTATGATGAAGGGCCTAATGGACCGTTGTTTAAAACGAGAGGCAGCTCTGGAACGTGTACGGGCGAAGGCAGAGCAGACGGAAGACGAACTCGTCCAACTTCATAAATGGAAATATACAATGGAAAAGAAGTTCGACTTATGTGAGCAGGAGAGAAAAGAGCTTGAGCAGAGGACGGAAGAAGCTGGGAAAGTCTTGAAAACCAAAGACCAGGAAATAGAGGTCTTGAAGGAAAAGCTCCGTCAGGCCAAGGAAGATGCGGTCCGTGAGTACCGAGATTCCGACGCTTTGTTAAGAGAGCTGGGAGGTTCGTTCCTTCAAGGCTTTGATGATGCACTCCGTCAGCTCAAAAAAACCTATCCTGATCTGGACGTATCAATGGTTAACGTCAACGACCAGGATCAGACGTCTGTTGTGCCTGCCGCTTCAGAAAATACGGACGACCTTTTTGGTGACGATGTGCCTCAGGGTGACGGAGAGTCGGCCCCGTCAAAGGATGTCCAAGATGCCGGCCTGGACAAAGTAGACTGATATTTTATCTTGTAATCTGTTGTTTGAACTCAATCCGTTCTTCCTTTTTTGTATTAAACAGTTGCCCGTCGGGGCTTTTTATCCGTTTATTAATGTTTCTATTTTATTTTTACGCTTACTTTTTCTGTTCGGCACTTTCTTACATACCCGTCCTCATGAAGATGAGAGTATTTCTAGCCAACATTTTAATTCGTCCATATTGTGGAGTTTAATGATATTTCACTATTATTGATCTTGTCCACCCTTGGTGATCCGTCCTCATGAGGACACATCATTCTTTGGGTGGTTCGTCCAAAGTTATTTTTGTTATGCTGCTTCGTCCACTTTTGGACTTTGTGCTACTTTTTGTGATCCGTCCACTTTGTGAACTGACCCGTTCATTTAAGTGACAGCGATCCGTCAACTTTATGGACTTTTCACTTATAAAGTGATCCGTCCATTTTTGGACTGTAGGATAGTTCACCGTTTTTGTGTCCCGTCCACTTAGTGGATAATGATCCGTCCGTTTTTGGACTGTTTTCACTTACTGAGTGATTCGTCCATTTTTGGACTATAGGGTAGTTTACCCTTTTGGTAGTCCGTCCACTTAGTGGATAATGATCCGTCCACTTTCTGGACTGTTTTTACTCATTGAGTGATCCGTCCATTTTCGGACTTCATAGGGTAGTTCACCCTTTTGGTAGTCCGTCCACTTAGTGGATAATGATCCGTCCACTTTGTGGACTGTTTTTACTCATTGAGTGATCCGTCCACTTTTGGACTTCATAGGGTAGTTCACCCTTTTGGTAGTCCGTCCACTTAGTGGATAATGATCCGTCCACTTTGTGGACTGTTTTTACTCATTGAGTGATCCGTCCACTTTTGGACTTCATAGGGTAGTTCACCCTTTTGGTAGTCCGTCCACTTAGTGGATAATGATCCGTCCACTTTGTGGACTATTTTTACTCATTGAGTGATCCGTCCATTTTTGGACTTTATAGGGTAGTTCACCCTTTTGGTAGTCCGTCCACTTAGTGGATAATGATCCGTCCACTTTGTGGACTGTTTTCACTCATTGAGTGATCCGTCCATTTTTGGACTTTATAAGGTAGTTCACCCTTTTGGTAGTCCGTCCACTTAGTGGATAATGATCCGTCCATTTTTGGACTCCGTTATCTGTATTAATTCGTAATAAACATTCATGTGGAAGATCGAAGTTGTGTCTGAATATTCTCCTTTAATGAAAATTTATTCTAGCAAAAGTACCTGCCCCCTTGGGCTTAAAAAGGCACAAAAAGATTGTAGCAAAGGTGAAAGAAAAGCTTGTAAATTGTAGTTAAAAAATAAAATAAACTTGGAGATCGCCGGTTCCTCATGTTTTTCCTACTGGTAGTATTTCCGAAGATGCTCCGTGTTCCAAGGGTGCTGCAGCTTTTGCCCGTCAATCGTCTCAAGGTTGTAGGTGCCCTTTCTTTGCCATGACGTGATCCTGTAGGGTCCTTCCCAGTTGGGGCCGAGCTTTCCTTGTGAAGGATCTCTGGCGGCGCCCATTACTTTTCGTAATACAAGATCCCCGACCTGGAAGTCTCTGTGCCTCACTTTGTTGTTGTAGTATTTCGCCATGAGGTTTTGATAACGCGCCAACCTCTGCTCCGCTGTCGCTCTGACTTCATCCACTAGATCAAGCTGGAGGCGCATAGCCTCTTCGTTCTTATCTTTGTCGTAGCTCTCTACCCTGTAGCTCGTGAGACCCACTTCAGCGGGAATGACCGCTTCAGCTCTATATGCAAGTCGGAACGGTGTTTCTCCAGTGGGAGTTCTTGCTGTGGTTCTGTATGCCCACAAGACGCTTGGTAGTTCGTCCGGCATTAAGGATGGGCCTGGTGCTTAGCATTACTTAAAATACTTGGTGTACACGTTTGGAATCCGATGGAATCCTAGAGAGATCAGAATGTCCGCATAAGGATGATTCTAGAAGGTCAGCCTTGATGGAAAGCCCACCCTACGAAGAAGTGCTTGTCCATCACGTTTGGGATTGCTCATAGTAGAATCCTAAAAGGAAAGGACTTCTAGTCCAAGGAAGGGAAGCCGACTTTCTACTACTATAAAAGCACTAATGCTCTCACAAACCGAGGTACGCATAATTTACCCTCTCTAGCACTCTAGAGTTGAGAACAATTCTAACTTGACCGTCGGAGGGTACTTGGTCGATACCACACCGGTGCCCACGGCGAGATTACTTTCTTCTTCTTGCAGGTTGCATTGGTGAGCGAGGATTGTGCAAACTCACTGGTGATATTCACGGCATCATCAGTTGGCGCCGTCTGTGGGAAACGCGAAGAAGTTAAGCCAGATCATCGCCTCTCGGACATAAGAGTTGCATGCTCCGTGTTCCAAGGGTGCTGCAGCTTTTGCCCGTCAATCGTCTCAAGGTTGTAGGTGCCCTTTCTTTGCCATGACGTGATCCTGTAGGGTCCTTCCCAGTTGGGGCCAAGCTTTCCTTGTGAAGGATCTCTGGCGGCGCCTATTACTTTTCGTAATACAAGATCCCCGACCTGGAAGTCTCTATGCCTCACTTTGTTATTGTAGTGTTTCGCCATGAGGTTTTGATAACGCGCCAACCTCTGCTCCGCTGTCGCTCTGACTTCGTCCACTAGATCAAGCTGAAGGCGCATAGCCTCTTCGTTCTTATCTTTGTCGTAGCTCTCTACCCTGTAGCTCGTGAGACCCACTTCAGCGGGAATGACCGCTTCAGCTCCATATGCAAGTCGGAACGGTGTTTCTCCAGTGGGAGTTCTTGCTGTGGTTCTGTATGCCCACAGGACGCTTGGTAGTTCGTCCGGCCAGATTCCCTTTGCCCCTTCCAGACGGGTCTTGATTATTTTGAGCAGGGACCGGTTTGTGACCTCGACTTGCCCATTCGCCTGTGGATGTGCGGGTGACGAGTAGTGATTCTTGATCCCTAGCTCCGAGCAGAAATTTCTGAACGCGCTGTTGTCGAATTGCTTACCGTTGTCAGAGACCAGCACTCTGGGTATCCCGTACCTGCATATAATGTTTCTCCAGACGAAGCTCCGGATGTTTTTCTCTGTTATCGTGGCTAAGGCTTCCGCCTCGACCCACTTGGTGAAGTAGTCTATGCCGACTACCAAGAACTTCAGCTGCCGGATAGCCGTTGGGAACGGGCCCATGATATCAAGTCCCCATTGCGCGAATGGCCAGGGAGCCGTCATAGGTGTCAGTTCCTCGGACGGCTGCCTGATGAGATTGCTAAACCTTTGACATCTGTCGCAAGATTGGACATAGGATTGTGCATCCTTCATCATTGTAGGCCAGTAGTATCCTGCTCGGATCATTTTGTGTACTAGCGATCGTGCGCCCGAGTGGTTCCCGCAGATACCCTCGTGTATTTCTCTCATCACGTAGTCTGCTTCCTCTCGGCATAAACACCTCAAGTACGGTCGCGAAAAACCCCTTTTATATAGGATGTCTTTTATCAGCACGAAACGCGAGGCCCGGACCTTCAACTTTCTTGCAGCGCCCTTTTCTTCTAGTAACACCCCAGCCTTCAGGTAGGAGATCAATGGCGTGGTCCAATTATACTCAGTGTTTACTACCTGCATATTTGCTCCGTCAGCGATAAGTGGTGATATTTGGACGAATGATAATACCTGTTCAGGAACCAGCACGAATTCGGCAGATGCAGCTTTTGCTAGGTGGTCAGCCCATTCGTTTTCTTCTCTTGGGATCTGAAAGAATTCGACTTCGAGGCTGCTGGTCCGGTACTTCACTTCTTCAAAATACCTCCTCATTCTATCGTTTTTGCATTCGTAGTCGCCTTTGATCTGATTTGTTACCACTTGGGAGTCGCAGTGGGCAACTATGCTTTTTGCTCCTGCGGCCTCTGCAAGGTCTAGTCCTGCTACCAAGGCTTCATACTCCGCCTCGTTGTTGGTCGTTGGGAAATCCAACCGGATCATGCATTGTATCGTGTCCCCCTGCGGAGTTTTAATCACTACTCCGGCTCCTCCGGCTCTTCTGTTTGAGGATCCGTCGGTATAGATACTCCATTGTTCCTTGTTTTCTATCAGCTGATCCTCCCCGAGTGTGAATTCGGCGATGAAGTCAGCTACTGCTTGCCCTTTGATGGCCGTCCGCGGGCGGTACTGGATATCGAACTCGCTAAGCTCTATTGCCCATAAGGCCATTCTCCCTGCTGCTTCTGGGCTATCCATGGCTTTCCTCAGTGGCTTGTCTGTTAAGACAATGATCGTATGCGCTTGGAAGTATGGCTTAAGTCTCCGCGCGGCGATTACTAACGCGAAAGCCAATTTCTCCATCTGAGGGTACCTCTCTTCTGCTCCACGGAGTGCGCGGCTTGTAAAGTAGACGGGTTTCTGAATGCCGTCATCCTCCCTCACCAATGCCGCGCTTACCGCGGCACCCGATACTGCCAAATAAAGGTAGAGTTTCTCACCTTGTACGGACGGACTGAGCAGTGGCGGAGACGAGAGATAGGTTTTTAGCTCGTTGAAAGCCGTTTGGCATTCATCCGTCCACTCAAATGACTTCCTCAGTGTGCGGAAAAATGGCAAGCACCTATCTGTTGCCCTTGAGACGAACCTGTTTAAAGCCGCGATCTTTCCATTTAAGCTTTGGACCTCCTTTATCGTCCTTGGTGGTTCCAACTCCATTATTGCCCGTACCTTCTCCGGGTTGACCTCTATCCCTCTTTGGGATACCATGTAACCCAAGAACTTCCCCGCTGTTACCCCGAATGCACACTTGTTCGGATTCAGCTTCATGTTGAATGATCGTAGTGTATCGAATGTTTCTCTGAGGTCGTCTAGGTGATTTTCTTCGTGCATGCTTTTAACCAACATGTCGTCAACATAAACCTGAACATTCCTGCCGATCTGATGTGCAAACATCTTGTTCATTAGCCTTTGGTATGTTGCTCCAGCGTTTTTGAGTCCAAAAGGCATCACCTTGTAGCAGAATAGTCCCTGACTCGTGACAAAAGAGGTCTTCTCCTGGTCAGATTCGTCCATCATGATCTGGTTGTAGCCAGAGAAAGCATCCATGAAACTTAGAAGCTGGTGTCTTGCAGTTGAATCTACAAGGGTATCTATCCGTGGGAGTGGGTAGCTGTCTTTGGGGCAAGCCTTGTTGAGATCCGTGAAATCTACGCACATCCTCCAGCTTCCGTTGGCCTTTTTAACCATCACGACGTTTGCCAGCCAGTCGGGATAGTATACTTCCCGGATGAAACCTGCCTTCAGTAACTTCCCAACTTCCTCAGCTATGGCCTTATCTCGTTCCTGGGCGAAGACTCGCTTCTTTTGTCGGACTGGAGGGAAGGAGGGCGACACATTTAATCTGTGGACCATGATTGAGGGGTCGATTCCTGGCATGTCTTCATGATTCCAGGCGAAGACATCTTGGTTATTTCTTAGGAAAGTCGTGATCATCTGCCGTATAGGCCAACTGGCTAGTGTGCCGATCTTTGTTATTCGTTCAGGCCGTGTGTCATCAAGTCTTACTTCTTCCAGCTCTTCAACTAGTTCTGCTAATGCTCGCTGCTTCCCGATACACATCGTCTGCTGCTGATCCTCCATCTCTAACATGGCAATATAGCATTCTCGTGCTGCTATTTGATTTCCCCGCAGTTCTCCTACCCCATACTCCGTCGGGAATTTGATCATGAGGTGGTATGTTGAAGTTACCGCTTTCCAGGAATTGAGAGTGGGTCGTCCGAGGATGGCATTATAGGCGGACGAGCAGTCGACCACGAGAAACGTTATCTCCTTTGTGATCTGCTGAGGATAGTCACCTGCCGTCACAGCTAGCGTTATTGCGCCCAATGGGAATACCTTTGTACCCCCAAATCCTACGAGTGGGGCGTTCGTTGGGGACAATTGTTCCCTACCAATTCTCATCTGCTGGAATGCCGGATAGTAAAGGATGTCGGCTGAGCTGCCGTTGTCGACTAGGACCCGGTGCATATTATAGTCCCCAACCTGGAGGCTGACTACTAGCGCGTCGTCATGAGGATGGTGAAGTCTCCGCGCGTCATCTTCTGAAAAGTTTATGACGGGATTACTCATTCGCGGCATCTTTGGTACAGATCCTGTAAGTTGGACGCTATGGACCATCCTGAGGTAGGTTTTGCGGGCTTTTTTGGAAGATCCGGCTGCAGTCGTGCCCCCTACAATCATTCGGATATCTCCTATGGGTGGTTTAGGGCGCTCGTTTTCTCGTCGGGGGGCCCGTTCTTCCGGTGCATCAGTTCTTTCCCTGCTAACGAACCTCTGTAGCTTCCCCTGCCTGATTAGGGCCTCAATCTGCTGCTTCAGGTCATAGCAGTTAGATGTGTCGTGCCCGTGGTCTCGGTGAAAGCGACAATACTTGTCTCTTGGTCTTTTGTTGGGGTCTCCCTTCAACTTTCCAGGGAAGGTCAAAGCTCCTTCATCTTTGATTTGCATCAAGACTTGGTCGATCGGGGTGGTTAACGGAGTGAAATTGGTGAATCTCCCGGTGGGGGGTCTGGAGCGTTTTTCTTCGCGTTGATCCCCGGTTCTAGTAACCTTTCGTCCCCTATCTTGTCTCGTGTCCTCCTGCCTTTCCCTCTTCTTTGGCCTTTCCTCACGGGCCAGCAGCGCATCTTCTGCATTCATGTACTTAGTAGCCCTGTAGAGAACATCCGTCATGGTTTTTGGGTCATTCTTGTACAAGGAAAACAAGAACTTACCCTTCCGCAGTCCGCTAGTGAACGCGGCCACGAGTATTTTATCGTCAGCTTCATCAATCGAAAGGGCTTCTTTGTTGAAACGTGTTATGTAGGCTCGCAGTGTTTCGTCTTCTCGCTGCTTGATGTTCATTAAGCACGCGGTGGACTTTTTGTATCGATGTCCGCCTATGAAGTGTGAGGTGAACAGGGCGCTCAACTCCTTGAAAGTATTGATGGAGTTCGATGTTAACCTACTGAACCAAATTCTCGCAGGCCCTTTCAGCGTGGTCGGGAACGCCCTACACATAATCTCGTCAGGTACACCCTAAAGGTGCATCAGTGTTTTGAAGGTCTCTAGATGATCGAGTGGATCTTTGACCCCGTCGTAACTTTCGATCTGGGGCATCCGGAACTTCTGTGGCAGGGGGAATGAGTTGACGGGCGTGGTGAACGGTGAGTCTGTCCTGTTCACCAAGTCATCAAGATCAGAAGATACTCGCCCCTTGAGGGCGTTCATCATGACCTCCATTTGTTCCTTCATCGCCTGCATCTCCGCGACGATTGGCGGAGGGGCAAAATCCATGAGAGACGGAAGGCTCACGTTTTGCCGCTCCGGTCGGCTTGGGGCGTTGCTGCCCTCTGGCTTCTCCTGCTCCCTTCGTTCGGCGCTGTTTCCTTCCTGGTTTTGCTCCTGAAGGTTAGGTCCTGCCTCCTTCTGGCGTAGCTGCTCCTCCAGATCATGGTTTTGCTTTGTGAGTCGTTCTACTGCCGTCATAAGAGTCTGGACCTATCTTTCTAATGCAGTAGATCTCGGTGGATCCTCCTCTTGTGCGTTGGTGGTGGTAGCCATCGAGCGAGTGAGTACCATGCAACTCTTATGTCCGGGAGGCGATGATCTGGCTTAACTTCTTCGCGTTTCCCACAGACGGCGCCAACTGATGATGCCGTGAATATCACCAGTGAGTTTGCACAATCCTCGCTCACCAATGCAACCTGCAAGAAGAAGAAAGTAATCTCGCCGTGGGCACCGGTGTGGTGTCGACCAAGTAGCCTCCGACGGTCAAGTTAGAATTGTTCTCAACTCTAGAGTGCTAGAGAGGTTAAATTATGCGTACCTCGGTTTGTGAGAGCATTAGTGCTTTTATAGTAGTAGAAAGAAAGTCGGCTTCCCTTCCTTGGACTAGAAGTCCTTTCCTTTTAGGATTCTACTATGAGCAATCCCAAACGTGATGGACAAGCACTTCTTCGTAGGGTGGGCTTTCCATCAAGGCTGACCTTCTAGAATCATCCTTATGCGGACATTCTGATCTCTCTAGGATTCCATCGGATTCCAAACGTGTACACCAAGTATTTTAAGTAATGCTAAGCACCAGGCCCATCCTTAATGCCGGCCCATGAGTCCGAATCCGTCAGGCCCATTGTTGCGCAATTTCTGACCCCATCAGGGTCCACCCTCTTTATGAGAGTTCAGAGCAATGCTCCAAACTTTCTAAATATATATTGCCAATCTTTAGGAATTAAGTTCATGGCTTGGGTGAACATTCAATACAACTGAATTCAATACAACTGAATTTAATGGATTATATAAAATGCAAGGTCCACTAATTAGATCAAGGGAATTAAGCTTTTACAATGGTTTGGACTAGGTTTATTAGGCACATGGTTCATCTATTGATTTCTGACTATCGCTCTCCCTTATTCTACTTTAGCAACCTACTCCCTCATATGATTTATTATTATTTTGGTTTTTTTTTTTTTTTTTAAGCTACCTAAGCCATTTTGCGTAATCTTGCTTTTCTAATTCTTATGCAGTGAGCTTCTAATTTTTTTTTTTTTTTTTGTATTTATTTTATTTTTACATTTAATTATAAGTAAGGAGGAGAAGAAATGTACAATAAAATTGCTTTTTTTGGTTTACTAAGCTGCATGGTTGACATGTGCAAATCTATTATTAAGATAAAAATACATACATACATATATATAGCCGGACTATTTTTATCCCTGTCCAAGAGACATCCCAAATACCTCTATGGACTAATAATGTTATGGATTGAATTTGAAACGTTCGGATTTATGTAATGTCCTAAACTAATGAGCCCATCAACTGACCCTTCAGAGTAATACAAACAAATTCTTATGTCATAAACACACTAAATAAAATATAAATCATAATTTTCTAATACTAGCGTAAGTTATAACCATAAATATATCATATACAAAATTATAAACATGAGAAAAATTACATCCTTTTTAGACCTTAGATTCTCATTCAATCTAACAGTAAACAAAACACTACTTGTTCTGTTGCTACAACTGAGTTCATGATATTAGCCCCCCACACCAGTACCCATCATCTTTAAAAAAAAGCTTATTGTTCTGTACTTCTGTGGCTAAAAACTGAGTTCATTATTAAACCATAACAATGGACTACAAATCATCTTCCATAATAGATAGATACATTGACCCCCAAAGAAAAAAAGCCATAACAACTGACTTCAAAAACCACAAATCAATTAAAGAAAACATATACAATGGTTATATTTTGTTTCTAGATCTGACAAAATATGCTAAATTGCTAATCCTCAATCAGTGGCAGAGCCAGAATTTCAATTTAGGGAGGCAAGATTGAAAAACAATACTAAAAACAAAATTAATCTAAAAATATTAATCGATAATAATAACAAAATAAATAGACAATTGTAACTACAAGTATATATTTCATATTATTAAAACAAAGAAACAAAAATAATCAATCATAGTTCCTAACAATCAAAGTGAGAAATTAATTTAAATATATAAAATTTAGACATAATTTGATTGCTTAAAATAAATTTAAAAAAAAAAAATCAATCTACAAAAGTTAACTATGGAACCTACGGATTGAATTGTCATACAAACACAACTTTTTCACAATAAATTTTACAATTGTTAAAATAGTGGATTGTGATTTGTGAAGGAAATAAAGTGGTGGGTTCATCAATGTAAGTTGTTCACCTTTCACACAGTTAACCATTTTCACAACTGTAAAATTTATTGTGAAAAAAATTATGTTTATAGCATTATAATTATAATAAGAAAAGAAAAGAAAAATTAGAATAGGGAAGAAAAGTACTGTAAATAGTACAATAGATGGGACAAGATCAAAACTACTGGAAATAAATACTATTTAAGAATATTAAAATAGGTGAAAGTGTGATTGTGTGAGGGAATTGAGAAGCTTTTTTTCCATTTTCTTTCCAGTGTTAGGGCTGTTTCATAATAGTGGGAGTGTTTTTTCTATTTTTTCCACTGACGTAGGGGGGGCAAACTACTTAAATACACATCACATGCATAGCAAGTATCAAGGCATTTTTTAGAGGAGTCAGGGGGGGCAATTGCCCCCCCCTCTCCCCCCTTTTTGGCTCCGCCCCTGTCCTCAATCTTTGCCTCTAGGTGTTTTGCTTGATGGATCTGAATTGCATTATGATAGTTCTTGACTCCATGGTACTCACTAGAACTAGAGGACAATTTTTTAAAATAGATATGGTAGAAATTTAACCTATAGTGTCTACTTTATGATGATTATTTTTTATCATCAGACCAAAATACCAATTGGTTTATCTTATTCAACAAAAAAAAAAAAAAAAATTATCAGTTGAGTTAATTGGTAGCCATTGCCGTTAATAGTGTTATTAATCCTCACTGAACAAGAATAAAAGTGACCGAAGAGTGGAAGATGATATATATATAGTATTTTTTTGGAGTAAGTGTGGAAGATGATTTTAATGAGAGAGCAGCGGTGAATTTAATTAAAATAGGTTGACATGCCAAATGCTAATTTTTTTTTTTAATATTAATGACCAGTAATATGCATGCATTTGCTAATTGCGATGCATGTATTAATTATAAATTCTATATAAAAAAATATTTTAAAAATAACATCAAAACTTTTGTGAGTCACTTGAACCTTTAATAGAGTTTTATTTATATTAATTTTTTTTTTGTACACAGTAATACTTATTAGAACGCACACGAAAATAGTAATATTAGTGTTTTAAATAGGGTTTATAATACAGTATATAATAACTACAAAAAGGCCTAACCTTTGTAGTTGTAGACTGTAATTATAAATAGCAGACACTTGACACACACAACTAATATGGGATATTAAATTATTGAAATGCGAAAAATTATATATTGAGCTACTTGGGGCAAGGAAGGTATGTAATGTTTGAATTTTATTATATTAAAATACAAAATAATGATAGATGAGCAAAATAATTAAATTTTTCATGATAGATAAAAAAAATACTTAACATAAATTTTAAATTTTATTTTAAAAATCTTAAAATTGGTTGAAATATAATTTTAGTTGGAGTAGAATTTTAAATTTTTCTTATAAAGTTTGACACAAGTTGAACCATGATTGGAGTAGAATTATAAATTCCTTAAAACTTATCTAATAGAATTTTACCTAAAGCAAGTTATCCTAATTAATGAGAATTTAATCATTTGTCGTAGAGGGAAGTTTTTATTATTTTTTATTATTTTTTTGGAGAAATAGTCATGGCTTTTAACTCATTTTATTATAAGATTAAATTCAGTAAGGATGTGGTGTAAAACCCATATTTTACCCCTCCAATCCCAACATGTTATATTATCTTAGGCAAAAATGCAAAACTGACCCTCTAACTTTCACATTTTTTCATTTCAGTCCTCTAACTTTCAGTTTTGTCAATTCAGTCCTCTAACTTTCAATTTTTTTCAATTCAAGGCTCTGTTAAAGGTTTGTTACTGCTGGCGTTAAACACACCAAAACGACGCTGTTTTCATGTGGTTTTTTTTTTTTTTTTTTTTTTATTTTTATTTTTATAATTCGGAATTAAAAGAAAATAAGAAAAAAAAAAGAAAAGAAAAAGAAAAGAGAAAACAATAAGGGGAACGATGACGTCGTTCCCCTTCCCCTGAATCAAAACAAAACATTAGAAGACTTCCAAATTTCCAATCCCTAACTTTGAGAGAGAGAGAGAGAGTGAGCCGGTTTGAGAGAGAGAGAGTGACTGAGGTCACTGGCGACTGAGTTCGCCCCTGCTCTAGACCTCGTCGCCCCTGCTTGCCGTGTAAACCACCTCGCTACTCTGACTTGACTGAATCGGTGATGGGTGTGCTTTGCCTTACCTTACCGTAGCTCCTCCTCACCGTGTAATCCACCTCGCTGCTCTGCCTTGGCTGAATCGGTGATGGGTGTGCCATGAAGACTATGAGGACTTGATTGGTAAACGTGGGTAAAAGTGGGGAGAGGAAGCCAGCCAAGTCAGAAGACTTGAAATCAGGATGTGTTATAGAATTTTGGGTTTAGGAATTTTGCTCTCCTTATAGAATTTTTATATAAATTATCTCCATATGTATCATGAAGATGTGTTATTTTTTTTGTTTTTGTTTTTGGGCAATTGTTTTTGTTTTTTTTCCTTTGTTGTAATGTTTTCCATTTCAGAAAACTGGTGGGTTGGTTTTGTAATGCACAATAGATTTGTATCCTTGTTTCTGTAAGATTAACAATCAAACCGGCTCAGTCGCAGGGGCGAACTCAGTCGCCGGAAGTCTTCTAATGTTTTGTTTTGTTTTGGAAGTCTTCTAACGTTTTGGTGTGTTTGACGCCAGCAATAACAGACCTTTAACAGAGCCTTGAATTGAAAAAAAGGAGGACTGAATTGACAAAACTGAAGTTAGAGGACTGAAATGAAAAAATGTGAAAGTTAGAGGGTCAGTTTTGCATTTTTGCCATTATCTTATCACATATTTAAGAGTAAGCACAACTACACTCAGTCAATTCTAATACTCTTATATAAATCCAATCAAATTGCAAGTTTATTGAAATGTTATTAGGTGTGGTAGGTTATATTGAATTTTAAGTAAAATGCTGATGTGGCAATCACTTATTGGATATTGTAAAATATGGGTTTTACATCCCATCTTTACAAAATTCGGACGCTTTTATTATATAAATAATACTCCATATATAATGTGCAAAGTATTGTTGTGTTGATGGTTAGATTTAATTGGAATCTATAATCTAGAAAATGTGTAACTTTAGTCAAGTTATACCAATTGTCTAATTTAAAGTAATGCACAAAGTTGACCTTAACAAAATAAACTTCATCTCTTATTATCTCTGTAAGGACTCAATTTGTAACGACCCCAAACCGATATGGGGTTCGCACGTTTAAGGGCCCAAACAATAAAATTTGTAGAACGTGGGCTGAAAGACTAGGCCTTGGTCATCGGACAGTAGTTGGTCATGGTGTTCATGGCAATCGCACAATGGTGTACCATGCTTGCCCAAGAAGATTTTCTCCTCGGCACGACTTGGGAGGCTCTAGCTCTTGGCCTTTCGCCCCCCCCCCCCCCCCCCCTTTTTGCTTGCTTCCTTCTCCTTTTATACTAGCCTTTACCCTCTCCCTAACTTCCACGTGTAGGTTCAACTTTCGAGGGCTGATGCTTGTCCTATCGGCCCATACCCAAAGTGGTTTGGGGCGGTTGTAAAAATTGAAAAGCATTGCTCTGTCAGGCGCAGAGTACTTAATTACAGTAATGGCAGCCTTTCCCTTTTCTTTTGTCAATTCACTGTTCAGGGGTCCTTTCCCCATCAATGCGGAGGTGTTTAGCTTTTCCTTGAACCGCTCCTACACCGTACTTGCTCTTTCCTCCAGGAGCAATTTAGGATGCCGAGGACAAAATCATTCTAGGCTATATCTCCAGGCCATTTGGACTTCTGTTGCATGTCCTCAGCAACGCTTATCCTCGGCGTGGGCCTTGGGCCCTAATGCAAAGTGGGCCGGGATCACAAATATTCTGGCCCCACAATCTCCATAGTCAAATTGTTAAAAAATTCCTTTTCAATATAAAATTATAAAATTGTCTACCTAAAGGTAATAAAAAAAATCTAATGAAACTAATGAAATTTCCAAACTTCAAAGACATGAATGGCTAAAAATTGTGTAAGTAGAAAAACAAATTTTATCATATAAAAGGAAATCTAGAAGGAAAAAATGAAAAAGAAAAAAGAACACAATCAATAAAACCTACCTCAAACACAGACTCATACCTAAAAAGTCTCCTTTTTAATTTTCACCAATGCATAAATAAAATCAGTGGGTTTAACATTAAATCACATATTTTAAAAACAGCACTTCTAATAGTTATTAAAAAAAAAAAAAAAAAAACCCTAAGCAATGATTACAAAAGTAAATATTCAAAGACATGGATATGATGTGAGTTGGGTTTGGGATTGTACCTTCAGAGCATGAAAAACAAAGAGGGAAGGAGAGAAGATGAAAGAGACTTGTCGGTGATGTCCAACTGTTGGTGCGAGCTAATGAAAAATAGTGTAAGCAAATGCAAAAACAAATTTTATCATAACAAATGAAATCTAGAGAAAAAGAATAAAAGAAAAAAGAACACCCAATCAATAAAACCTACCTCAAACACTGACCCATACCTAAAAAGCATCCTTTTAATGTGTGTATGAAATGTAAAATAGTAACGTACAATACTTCATAACTCAATATGTGCTATAAACAAAAATGTCTCAATTAAAATTAAACAATCATGAGACAAGATTGGCAAAACGATTTAATATTTTATAAGAAATATAAAACAGAAAGCAATGAAAAGTAAATTAAAAAAATCAAAACAAAGCAAATAGTACTTGGAAAGAGTTAAAAACAACAGGTATCATGATATAGATAGAGCCGATTAGCTATAGGGCATAGATAGAGCACTACTGCACAGTTAGGTGACCTGGGGATGAGGATGATGGGCCCATGGCACAAACAAAAGCTTTAATCTTTCACTTGTGACTTGTGTACAAAAAAAATAGTAAGGCAAACATGCGTGTAGAGAGAGAGAGAGAGAGAGAGACATGGTGGTGCAGCACATTAACAAAGTTTTTGACTTTTCAATTTTTCTACCGTACAAGTAAGCCCTAGATGTATTGGGATGAAAATTATAATTTTTTCCCTTTTTTTGTTGAAGTAATTGTTAAAATACCTATGTGTTCATTTTAAAGATGCTGAATATTTAATTATTGTAATTTTTTGACATATGTATTTATAGATTGTATTTTATTTAAATAAAAATTATGTTTAGTTTTAGACTTTCTTAAATATATATGTATATTATCAGGTATGGGGGTCAAAATAATAAGGTTATTTAAAAATTTTCAAATTATTTAGGATATTTCCACAAAAAATTTTAATTTTTTTTTAAAAATTTTGAGGGGGCCCAAGCCCCCCTCAGCCTTCAAGTAACTACACCACTGAGCGCATTGAGTATGGCCTGTTTATATTATGACTTGAAACTAATTTTGCTATGAAAAGCTTACAACTTGACGTGAGAATGAATGTAAATTGTGCTACTTTAACAATTTAATAAATAAACGTTTGAATTACCTTTTTATGATTGGTGCTACTTCAACAACTTAATAACTAAATGTTTGAATTAATTTTTTGTAATTGGTGACACATCAATTTATAAGAATTGTGTAGTAAAAGTTAAGGTATCCCTAGTATAACTTGGCCAAAATGGGTATTTATCCCTAATTTTAAAACTATGTAGCAAAATACCCCTCTTTCTAAATTATTTAGCAAAATGCCCCTATTTTTTGAACTCAATTTTAATAAAATTAGGTTACAGGTGGAACTTAACATTAGCAATGTTGAGTTCTATGCATATTTTGCCACTTATTAATTAATTTATTTATTTGAAAATTTAAGTGGAATTTAACATTGTGAATGTTGAGTTCGACTTAAAAATACACATAGAACTCGATTTTAAGGATATCACGTTTTACGCAGAACTTGATTTTATTAAAATCAAGTTCCAAAATAGGGGCATTTTGCTAAACACTTTGAAAAAATGAGTATTTTGTTACATAGTTTTAAAATTATGGGTAAATACCCATTTTAGCCAATATCACTTTAGTTGAAAACTTCTTAATATAAATAATTATTTTCTTACTGTGGCTATTCAATGGCAAGCTTACTGGTACCACAAACATAATAAGGTTTTATATATATATATATATATATATATATATATATATATATTCTTCTTTTATACGTTATGCATAATTCTTATAGACTTGAGCACCTACTTTCTTTATCTACTTCATTTAATGAGTTTTGTTTCACTTTTTTTCTGTGCTATGGTTTCAGATTCGATTGAAGTAGCTTCAAAGTTGATGCAATAGCTAAACTTGATATATGAAAGTGTTTAAGTGTATGTTTTTAATTGTAAAATAAAATTATTCAAGGATATTGTTTACCTAATTTTATACTATTGTATTTTTCAATCTTAAAGTTAAGTTGATTGCCGCATTTTGGACCTAAATTAAATTGATGTCATGTGGGAGTTTGAATTATATTAGATTATATATATATATATATATATATATATATATATAAATTTATTCTATCAATTTTATGGATTGTGATGTTGGATAGTATCAAGCAATTAACCATTCTTCTTTATTTGATTTCAAACAACATATTTTATCTTGTTCAGAAATAGTGTTTTACATCTATAAGTATATGTGTGGTGATGCAAGAAGGAATTTCCTCTAACCATATCCTTGTAGAGTCTACATATATAGAATCCAAGGAAAGGGCATGGGCTACTTAGTTACACCTCTTGGAACTGCATTGCAAACCTACTTTAGTCTTTTTCTTTTCTTTTGATAATTTGATCATTAGGGAGAGAATATTTGAACATTGGATGTTTCTATTAAAAATATTAAGTGCTAGTAGAGGACAAGACTCTTGGCCATCTAGTTGGAGTGTTGAATAATGTGTGCAAAACTTTCATAAGATTTGTCAGATGATTGTAGTGTTGAGAACACCAATAGCAACTCTCTTTCTATAGTATCTTCCTCTGCTCCAGTTTCTATCACATATTGTTTTATAAGCAGTGAATTCCAATGAAAATATTCCAAAAGAAATGGACTAAAGTTGTGGGATTAAAGCAATCCTAAGTCACATAGTTCTAATTTAAACTATAGTAAAACATATGGGGTGTTATTAAAAATAGTCACATTTAGAGATATATAGATACATTTTACTTTCTTTTTTTTTGGTTTCTAAAAATTACATGCTTGACATGTGGAAGTCTATTATTAATTAAAATGAAAATATGAACATGTTGAGTCTTTGATGTGTATTTGTGAGTTCGAGATCGAGACCTAAGATCTGTTGAAGAAAATGATGTTTCTAGAATATTGGTACATCCCCGATCAATCGAGAATTGTAGATTCAATTGTTGATTTAACGTGATTTTATTATGTTTGCTATACAAATGGGCTTTTGTAACCTTAATTAGGGAGCCTACATAAAGGCCCAGTAAACAAGTTTTAGCGAGATTGTAAACGCTAATAACTTGAGTTATTTAGAGAAAATCATAGCCTCCACCCATGGTTTCAAAAGAAAATAGAGAAAAATCAATACGGTTACAGCGTTGTTGCAGCCATGGTGTAGATCATGGTTGAAGCCATAAAGCCATCCCAAGGTTTATTATAGAGATCAAATTTTCAAGAGGTTCTTGGAGCCACAAGCAGGGAGTTTGTGCAACGATATCTAGAGTAGAAGAGTCACAGGGTTGGAGCTGAGTGTGGTCACAAAATTTAAAGAACAATTTATTCATTATACGTGGCTCTGCAACTAGCACACATGTTTAACACACAAGAAAAAGGCTACAAATCCCAAGATGTTTCATGCACCAAGTGCACATTTTATTGCCATTTCTGGCCGGTCTTCACAGTGAGTGTAGCAGCACTTGAATTCCATGTTGTGGACGAAGGGTAAAATGCTGAACTGGTGAGTGGACATAGGTTGGGGATATGGTGAAGGCATATCGTTGTAGAATCATTGAAAGAGCAATCTTTGCTTCATTGGTGGCAAAGTTCAAACCCACACAAGTCCGAGGTCCCATTCCAAAGGGAAAAAAAGCAGCTATGTTGTTGTTAGTAGCCTTGGCAACACCATCTGAGAATCTCTCTGGTTTGAAAAGATGCACGTCCTCTCCCCATATTTGAGGGTCATGATGAAGTGCAAGAGGTGGGATGTACAATAATAGATTAGCTGGAAGAATGAGCTTCCCCAGTCTAGCTTCCCTTTCAACTATTCTTAGTACTGAAAGTGTAGGAGTATATAACCTCAAAGTCTCATTGATGATCATGCTCATCTGCATATGAAAGAATATCGAAAAAATTAGAATTTAATATTTGCAATGTTAAAAATCTTATTAGTGCCTCTCTGTCTCTCTAGAAATTTTTCTCTCCCATCATTGCCCACACTTGGTAAAAACATCATCTAGATTTCTATATTCTTCTACAAGCTGTTCTGAGTAAAAAATCACCACCACTGATTCTTATGGAAGTTTGGATAAGAAAAAATTTACTGACAATAAAAGAGGAATTTAGAAGCTTCGAAATCGCTGGCTTTACCGACTTGAAGCAAGTATTAAAAGGGGGAGATGGTGCCTGTGTGTGAAGCAAGTGAATGAGTGATAATAGTGAGTGTATAAGTTTCCAGGGACTGGGGTGTGTATGCAAGTGTTTAATTGAGTGAGTGTTCTATATAAAAACTGAGTGTGTTCAAGGTGTTAAAGTGATATAGAACAAGTAATTGATATGATTTTTAGAAAATCTTACGGTCTTGAGTTTTGTGATGCCATCTGGAGTTGGATTTTGTTGGCCAAAAAAATTGAGCACCTCCTTTCTTGCTTTCTCTTGCCAATCAGGGTGGATTGCCAGAAGAAATACAGTCCATGTAAGTAAGGTAGTAGTGGTTTCTTGTCCAGCAATGTAAAATGTCTTGCACTCATCCACTATATCTTGTACTGAAATCCTTCGGTCAACATTGGCATCATGATGAGCCTTTAAAAGTAAATCAAGAAAATCACCCCCAGTACTGCTGCCGAACTCTCTAGTCATTACCTTCATTTCTCTTTTCTTAATTATCTCTAGTATAGAGTAGTGTATATCTTTTTCAAGCTCCTCCGATTCAATTTCATCATTTGTTTTATAAATTTTACTGTAAAAATAGACAAATGCTTAATGTTTAGCTAAAAGGACTTTATCTGATGCTAGGAAACCCAAGTTTACTAGGACTTTACCTGATGCCGGGAAACCTGAGTTTGTAACCATTGATGGCTGTTAACGAGGCCAATTTCATCAACATCTGAAAAATCTTCTTCCCTTCTACGTAACTACTCCCAAAAGCAGTCTTGGAAATCACTTCTGATGTATATAGTCTAATTTCTTCGAATACCTCGATCTCTTTGCCTTCATGATGTTTCCACCGTTCTAGCATTTCCTCCGCACTTGTGATCATTGCTGGAGTCATATTCTGCATTCAAAAGTGAACCTCTTCTAACAATTCAAACTAAGTTATTAATAATTTAATAAGCTAGTTTGTTATTGAGTTTAGTTACAATTAAAAACAATATTTATTTATAAGAACAAGAGGATCATCAAAACTGTACAAATTAGCATGGAATTAAACTTATGAGTTACACTATAAAACTTTGGGAAAGAGTGATTGAACGTAGGTTAAGGCATGAAACAACAATATGGGAGAATCAATTTGATTTCATGCTAAGACGATCTACCATTTAAGCTATTTTCTTACTTAGACATCTAATGGTAAAATATAAAGAGGCTTGTAATGAGAAACTATATGGTAGGGTCCCTAGAGAGGTTATCAAGTGGGTTTTGGAAAGAAATTAGTTCCTATGAAGTATATTAAGTTGATTAAGGATATTTATGATGGAGATATAATTAGTGCGATAACAATTGGAGGAATCACAAGTTTCCTATTCTTATAGGTTTGCATCAAGGATCAACATTAAATCCATATCTCTTTGCAGTAGTGATGGATGAACTTACCAAATCGATCCAAGAGGAAGGCACGTGGTGTATGCTTTTTGCAAATGATATCATATCATATCATATATCATATTGTTTACTATATATAAAAGCAAAAGTTGAGAGAAAGTTGAATCCTACAATTAAGGTTGTTTTGTCACGTATGAAAAAAGCCTATTTAAAATTTTACTATGGTGTCTTGGTACACCATCACATAACCTCCCACTTTTTTGGCTCCCCTATAACTACAACCCCCCCCCCCCCTCCCTCCAATTTTTTGTATAAAATAAGTTGGAGGCTATGTGATGGTGTACCAAGACACCATAGTAAATTTGAGAGAAAAATACTAGAAAAATTTGGAAAAAAATCCCTAGAAAATTTTGAAAAAAAAAAAAAATATATATATATATATACACACACACATACACGCATATACTACAAGGAATTTATCAAGAAAATTTATACACACACGCGCATATATCCTTAGGGGGAAGAAATCTCATTTCTTCTAGGCATCTAAGAATTTTTATAATCTTGCTTTATATTGTTACCCATATAATTTAAGCTTTTCTCCCATCCTTTTACTTTGATATCATCCTTTTTAATTTCAAGCTTTCCCCCCATCCCCTTTACTTTAACGTCATCCCTTTTAATTTTTGCTCAATCTCCCTTCCCTTTTATTTATTGCACTTTTTATTTCCCTTGTTCTATACACACACACACACACACACACACACACACACACACATATGCATATACTACTATCTACTCACCTAAAAAAAAAAGATTTTCTATCCATCTCTTTTAAATGGGTTTTAAATCTCAAGTAAAGCACAATATGGGTATGTCATCTTAAGGATGGTTGATGGTTTAGAATTCCCATCTATTTTTGATGAAGAACCCATAGGACTTGAAAGAGATTAAGACTTATTTAAAAGGGATCCCTAAAAAAAACCTTTTAATGAACCTTTACTGTGGTGCTAAAACCCAAAATGCTCGATGATTTTTGGGTCAAACTCCCAATTTATTTGTTTGGATGAGTATGGAATTTCCTATAATGGGAAAACCTTCTGGAGCCAACCCGACGGCCCAATAGAAGGTTCTTAAGCCCCACTCTACACTCTTTTCCCTTGTATGTATGCTTCTCGAGAAGGCCCAAGTTATATTGGGCAGAAACCTTCTCTCCCTTTTTTGGTCATTCCTCACTCTTCTCCTGTGTCTCCCCCCAAAAATGCCAACCCCCTCTTCTCTAGCACACTCTCCCTTTTATAACACCCTCCTAGTGGGATCCCAATGATGATGTTTCATCCACCTTGTCTTTTCAAAACTAACATGTTTTTGCTAAAATGAATGATTTTTAGAAACTACAAGTCCCCCCAAATTTTCGGATTCCCTTACAGAATGGCAATTTCAGAAGAAATTTTTTTTTCTAAAAGATGAAAACTTATTTCCCTTTTGCAAACTTTGCTTGTTCAAAAAGAAATCTTTTTCTCAAAAAAAAAAAAAAATAATAATGAGTAGTTTTTAAAACTTCTTCTTTTCAAAAAAAAAATATAAAGAAATTCTTCTTCATAAAAAACATCTTTTCCAAACTTTCCTTTCAAAAATAAAATAGAGTTAACGTTTTGAAACTTGTTTATGCATTGCAATTTAAAGCTTTTCCTTAGAATGGCATTCTTTAAGGATTTGTGTCTATGATTCAATTCCATTGAACCCATAGACACCAATCAAGCTTAAATAGCCCATTTTTTTGGTTTGGCACTAACACATTTTTATTGTCATCTTTTTTTTTTTTTTTTTTTTTTTTGCATGGTAAAAATGAGAAAAGTGTGGATGACAACAAGGTGCTACTTTACCAACTCACTCTTTTTATTTTTGTGTTATAATTTATTTGTGTATAGTAGTTAGTATTCACATGCTATCTATCTAATTAATAAATACTCACATGATATTACATACTATTTCTCTAATTGCATGTTTCCTCACATGTTATTTATGTATATATCCTACATGCTTTGATTGTAAATATTCTTTAACATTAATATTCACATGTTACATTATAAGTAAATAAATACTCATATGTATACACATATAAATGTTTGCAAAACTTTTTCCAAAAAAAAAAAAAAAACCAAAATGCCAAGTATCTAATTTGTTCATTAAAAAGATAACATTTAAAATAAATTAAAATTAGATATTATTTTTTGGATAGATATTGTGGGATGCTTAATATATTCCCCACATGTAATCAAACTTCAAATATCTTGAATCAATAATTCATAAACACAGAATCTAAATGCTTCCAATTAAGTACGACTAAACTAAGGCATAGAGGGTAAGTTTAGTAAAAGTAGAAACAAAAACAAAGGAGGGGTAGTAAAAGATTACTTTCAGGCTCTCGGCATGGAAGGCATGATTGGCCAATTTCTTCATCTTTGCCCATTTTTCACCTTCAGATGCCGAAAGCCCATCTCCGAAGAGCTTCTTCATATAGCCTACAGCCGCTTCCTTCGGATAAGCTTTGTCTTTATTGTTCAGTATCTCTTTGATAAGCTCTGGTTCTGTAATGACCAGTTGAGGTTGAGTGCCATACCATTGAAGAAAATTCTTCCCTGCACCGAAGAGAGGGGGAATGTAAGAAAATTAAAAATGATCAAATTTAGTAAAACGTACATAGTTGGAGTTTTTTTTTTTTTTTTGTTACCATATTTGTTGACCCATGAATGAACATGAGGCTGAACTCTGGACAATAAGTCATGTGATAAACCCATTGGCCTACTCAAGGCTTCTTTTTTCATGTTCAAAATTTCTTTGGTGCTTCCACCGACGAATCTGTAAGGAAGACCTGTGATTCCCTGTGAACGCATTTGATGTTGTATGCGAATAGGAGTCCACCATAGTTTGTGAACGACCCGGATTAGAGCCAAGACAATGTAGAGGCAGAGAGAGCTTGAAAAAAAGATTGCAAAGATTCCAACAGCACCCATTTTTTCTTTTTCCACGAAACTTTTTGGAACTTCACTTCAGAATCAGTATATATGATTTTCCTCAAGGTAGGTTTCAAAGTCTGTGTGATGGAATGGTGTGAGAGAAATGAGAGAGTGAGAAATGATACTGATGTTTTATAGTTGCAGATGAGAGACTGAACTAACTGAAGTGTGCTACCAAAGACCCTGATAACTGCAGTGTGCTAACTGACGTGTGCTACCAAAGACAAGACCCTGATAACTGCAGTGTGCTAACTGACGTGTGCTACCAAAGACACTGATAACTGAAGTATGCTACCAAAGACACTGATAACTGAAGTGTGCTGACTGACGTGTGCTACCAAAGACACTGATAACTGAAGTGTGCTACCAAACACACTGATGTTGGGTGGAACAAGAAGCCTCACAACTGCCCAAAGTCCATTACCACAAGAAGACAATTGGTTACAGAAAAAAGGATAGAATGATTGTCAGGTCTTCTAGATTTATAGTGTGTGGGTCTCAGCTTCATTTGTCAGTGTTCCCCACTTGTGGTACACAGCTAAAATCTTCTTAAATTTAAGAGAATCTTCAGCAATTTATTTATATTTTTATAAAATTCAAACACCCCTAAAATTTATGAAATAAAATTTAAATTCTAAAGAGTCTGGGGAGTAAAATTCAAACACCTTCAAACTAGTTTTAAATAAAAGTAACAAATTCAAAATGACCTCAAATGGTGCAATTCACAAATTAGGCATTAATTTAGTCATTCTATCTATTTGCAGATAAAAATTTTTAGGCGATTACAAATTTTTGACAAGATCAATGTTTTCCGAGAAGATTTTCGGATTTTGCTTCGATTCATTTACTAGTTTCTCGGATATGTTCTAACAGCACCCATTTTTTCTTTTTCCACGAAACTTTTTGGAACTTCACTTCAGAATCAGTATATATGATTTTCCTCAAGGTAGGTTTCAAAGTCTGTGTGATGGAATGGTGGGAGAGAAATGAGAGAGTGAGAAATGATACTGATGTTTTGTAGTTGCAGATGAGAGACTGAACTAACTGAAGTGTGCTACCAAAGACACTGATAACTGCAGTGTGCTAACTGAAGTATGCTAACAAAGAAACTGATAACTGTGCTACCAAACACACTGATAACTGAAGTATGCTACCAAACATACTGATCACTGAAGTGTGCTAAACAGGGGCGGAGGGAGGGGGGAGGAAATATAGTACATTGGTATGTTCTGGAATATGGAGTGGACGAAGTGGTAGCCTGGTAGAGGAGAAAAGTAAAAAGAAAAGTCAAAAGTGAAGATAGAGATCAGAGAGAAGGGAAATAATACATGTGTGGAGGAGAAAAAAAGAGGAAAAAATAATAAAGAAATGTATGGAGGAAGAAAAAAGAGATAAGGGAAAAATAAAATAAGGAATAAGAAATTAAAATTAAGAAATGCTACCATAATATTTTCACAATATTTTTATAATAAATCTTAAGTGTAGGATTGCTACTAGCTAATACTAGTGAAAAAAATAATTTAATTGGTGTGTTCAAATTAAAATCAATAATAACTTACCACACATGATTTGTTGTGAAAGTATTGTACAAATGTACGTGGCACTTCATATTAACATTAGATGATTCTACAAGTCATTATATTATTGCCACAAGTGCTCCACTAGATTTGTTAAAAAAAATATTTCCATCAGTCTCTTTTTCGGTTCTTTTACCGTACCGGTTTTTAAAACCATGATTTTATATTAGATTCTATATGGTAATTATATTAGCATATAGTTGTTTATTTATTTTGTTATTAATATTGATAAACTTTTTTAGATTCATTTTTTTACTTTTAATCTTGCCCCCGACATAAATTCCTAGCTCCGCCACCAATGCTAACTGAGGTGTGCTACCAAACACACTGATGTTAGGTGGAACAAGGAGCCTCTAAACTACCCAAAGTCCATTACCACAAGAAGAAAATTGGTTACAGAAAAAAGGATAGAATGATTGTCAGGTCTTCTAGATTTATAGTGTGTGGGTCGCAGCTTCAATTGTTGGTGTTCCCCACTTGTGGTTCACAGCTAAAATCTTCTTAAATTTAAGAGAATCTTCAGCAGTTTATTCGTATTTTTATAAAATTCAAACACCTCTAAAATTTATGAAGTAAAATTTAAATTCTAAAACGACAGGAGAGTAAAATTCAAACACCTCCAAACTAGTTTTAAATAAAAGTAACAAATTCAAAATGACCTCAAATGGTGCAATTCACAAATTAGGCATTAATTTAGTCATTCTGTCTATTTGCAGATAAAAAATTTTAGGCGATTACAAATTTTTGACAAGATCAATGTTTTCCGAGAAGATTTTCAGATTTTACTTCAATTCATTTACTAGTTTCTCGGATATGTTCTAACTTGACTAATTCTTTCTACACTCGATATAATTGAATTTGAAGAATTATATAAAACGTAGGTGCTTCAGTTAGATCAGGCGAAGCTTTTACAATGGTTTATTGGAGCTTGGATTAAGCTTTTACAATAGTTAATTTTTTGAAGTTGATTAATGCCACTATAAAATAACTCAAGGGGTTGAACAATTTCTTAACAGTCTCTGCCCCACCACACCCTAACCGACCTTTGCTCCCACCCTACATGGGGTTTCCTGCCCCAAGGGAGGATGAGGCACCCATGGTTCAATATATACCATCCCTCCCTATTGTCATCCTTAATCAAGTTGATTTATTTTGTTGGCTTCTAATGTCACCTCATAATTTACAATAATCACTTTTTTGACATTAAAAAAATCTCAAATTATTGTTGCAAAACATAACCAGCAAGACAACGTCATTTTGATTATATTATGAGACCTCAAGCCTTTCTAGTTTAAGGGGTCATTTTTCATTATAAAATAAAATATGTGACTTTTGGCTGGTATCTCTTCACATATTAAAGTGGATATCCCTTAGTAGTGTAGATGACTTTTACGAAATGCTAACCACTAACTACACATAATAGTTGTCTTGAAAGCCCACAAAAGAAACCAAGAGACATTATTTTTTTAAGGCAAAAAAGAAAGTCATTTAATTAATAAGAAATTTCTATCAAAAGTTAACATTTAGATGGCTCTCCAATTAAATAAAACTTTGGTTAATAACATTTAGGCTTGCTTAATTAAGTATTGGTTTGACACTTTTCACAACAAAAAAAGAAAAAAGGTTTGACACAATTTCTTTTAATTAGCTTAATTGGTAAAGTTTCTTATAGTGGAATAAGAGATCTAAAATTTGATCCCCACCTACACCAAAAATCAATTAACGTCTTGGTCTAATGTTAAAGAGCAATCATCAAGTAAAGACGCCATAAGTTGAAACTCAAAAAAAAAAAAAAAAACACAATTTCTTCCATACATAGTCATGTAGTTTAACATGATCGAGTTTATTTTTCCTAATCCAATCAAATGTACCATCATAATGTTCAACTATCAATTTTTTTCACCCTATAAATTTCCTTCTCTATAAACACAAGTATTTTAGTAATAACTTCCATATATAATGACCATATATGTTGTCTTTTTGTTAATGAATAATAGGATGCTATGAACTCCATATATTGAATATGCATTACTCAGAAAAGCTCGGCTTGTTTAAAGCCCTAAAGTCAATAACCACCATTCATTTTCTTCCTCTATCCTTGAGATACGTAAGAAAAGAATAAAAAAATTTAACTGCAAAATGAATAGAGCCAGTGTAAATTTACATAGCTACTGTAGCAACTATGTATTTTTACACAATTTTGCATAACTAGCCTGATGTGAGTGAATTTTGGGCTTGGTTGGCTAAAATGTGGTACTTTTTTTGAAAAGTCACATGCTAACATAAAAATTATTATAAAATTAGAACAAAGTTTAGTTACGAAAACCTTAGTCAATAAAATAAACATTACAATATATTTTAAAAATCTAACCGTTGAATTGTATGTTATTTACGTTCTTAATATACATGTCAAATTTTGTGTCAATCAGATATTATTTACTATATAATCTATAATTTTATATTTTATACATAATTTTAAACTACAAAAACTTGCAATTTAAATAATTTATTGATAACATAGCTATTGATCTTTAATTTTTTAGAAAATTTTGCAAGCATGGAGGATATAAGAAGAAGATGTAATCTAATGATGGATTTTCAAAATTCACCTCCAATAAAAGAATATTGAATAAGGTTGTAGCCTAAAGATATAACTAATTTTGTAGCTAAACTTTGTCCATAAAGTTATTTAACCTTGCCAAAAAAAGTACTTAGAGTCCGTTTGGTTGGAATGGTAGAAAAGTGGGAGGATAGAAAAGATTTTAATTTTTCTTCTTTTTGTTTGGTTGGGAGTGGAAAAATAGAGGGATGGAAAAAGTGAGTTTGTATAAATTTACACATATATCCTTGTTAAAAAATGATGCCCAATTAAAACCAAAAAGGTGACAAACAACCAAAAAAAAAAATCAATCACCTAAATTTATTAAAAAATAAAAATCATGTCCATAAAAAAAATCACATCTAACAAAAAAAAAAAAACTCACACACAAAAGAAAGCAAAAGAAAAAGAAAGAATACTGGACAAGCTTGCCGAGTAAATCAAAATCAAAATCAAAAAAAAAAAAAAAAAAAAAAAAAAAAAGAGAAAGAAGAAGAAGAGGTAGGCAACGAGCATGCCCAGTAAATTCACAAAAAAAAGAAGAAGAAGAAGAAGGAGAGGAGGCAATGCCCAGTAAATTCACAAAAAAAAAGAAGAAGAAGAAGAAGGAGAGGAGGCATGCAACGCCCAAAGGAAAAAAAAAAAAAAAAAAGTGTGAAGAAAAGTAACGTGGATGAAGCCCATGTGCAATTGCATATGGGCATTTTCGACCAAAAATGATGCCTAATTTCTCCCTTCAGTTTTCTCTTCATTTTGGGAAGAAAACTTTTTGGTGGGTTCGGGGAGAAAACACCTGGGTCTTACTATTTATTTTCCTTCCTGCTCACCCAACCAAACACACTCTAAAAAAGTTTTCCTTCCCATTTTCTCTCCAGGGTTTTCCATCCGCTATATTTCACCTCCAAACAAATACATCCTTAGACTAGAGGCCATTTAACTTGAAAATGCTCATTATATATATATATATATATGCTTATACTTCAAAAAATCATAATTATTAAATAGTACCTATTTGATAAAAAAAAATTAGAATAAATTGAATTTATAAATTATATTATAATTGGACAAAAGTTTGGCTACAATTTAGTTTGTAGCTAGTGGCTACAACTTCACTCAATATATTTTTATCGTATGTAAATTTTGACAAATCCATAATTAGATTACATTTTCTTCTTATAGCCTCTATGCTTTTAAAATTTTCAGAAAATAAAAAATGAATAGCTATGTCATCAATTAAATGTTTAAATTTCAAGTTTTGTAGTGTAAAATTATGCACAAAAAAAAAATTATAAATTGAATAGTAAATAACATCCGATTATCACAAAATTTGACATGTTTGTTAAAAATATAAAGAATATGCAATCCAATAATTAGATTTTCAAAATATGTAGTCATATTAGTTTTTTTAGTAGACGTATTAGCTATTGGTTACAAATTAGTTTATAGTCAAACTTTATCCGTTATATTTGTATCAAATATGTATAATCATTTAGTTGTATATAAAGGAGAAGGGTTTAAGTCATTATGAATTTAACTTCATAAATAAGAAAACTTATAAGGTTGGAAAGAATTGATGGCTAGGAAATTTATGAGAAAACTCATGGTGACAATGATAGATTTACTTATCCTTATTCTCCTTGAAATGCAAGCTAATAATCTTGTCTCTACTTCTTCCTATCGTTCACTTTCAAACCCACCTCCAATTCCCTTTGAACTTGACAATGTTAAAGGACCAGTTTATAATTGCCTTGATGTAAATGTCGCACATTATAAAAAAATGGCTAAAAATTCTTCTGTTATCTTCTTTGCAGAATGTGTTAGTATGTGTTAGAGATAACATTATGCATCGAGACGACCTAGTGTGGCCAAAGGCTCAACAAGGCTTGCATCATTGCACTGTAGAGAATGAGCGGACTCCTAAGTTTTTCGTTGATTTTGCAGATTGTTTACTTTAATGGTTTGAAAGAATGAAAAAGATTGAGATGTCATCTATATATTTATATAAAACCGAAACATCTGAAACTCCCACAATTTTCCACGTCATTACAATATGAAAGTTCAAAAACGTGTAAAAACACCTTTGAACGTTTAGACCCTCAAATTACAACTTAACCAATTCAAGCAATATGTCAAACAACTAGCGTGCGGAAACTTAACATATGCTATAATATGAAATTGGTTAAAAACTATCTAAGCCATAACAAAATAAAATCCACAGCAGATAATAAAAAGGCAAAGATAGAGAGGAAGGAAGAAGCAAACACAAAGACAACACGCGATGTGTTATCGAAGAGGAAACCGAAGCCCTCGGCGTAAAAGCTTTCCGCCGCCCTCCAAGCGGTAAACAATCCACTAGAAAATACAGTTGGGATACAAGGACAGCAATAGACCCTCCAAGCCTAATCTACCCAGTGCACCTAAGCCCTCCAAGCTTCTTGCTCCAACGAGGTTGCGCCGAACCTTTTTCTTTTCTAGCTTCCCGGATTCCGCTACTAGACCATAGCATCAACCAATGAAGATTGGTTCTTTCCTAACTGCTTCCCAGAAATCCAAACAACTGTCTCACAGTGATGATGATGGTGAGAACCAGGTTTGGTATAATGCCTCTCAAGGATTTGACAATGGAGAGGAAGAGAGTTGGGGAATTTGGAGAGACTCTAAGGTATAGATTGTGGGTGAATCAATCTTGTTTTTCTTTAGGGTTTCTCTCTCAAAATTCTCTCTGGAAGCTCTCTTTCAATCGTGGGTAAAAGGGGTATTTATATTAGAGTGGGAGAGGAATGTGAAACGTCAGGTTTTACAAAACAGGGGTGGCTCGCGGCTTGACCTCGCGGCTTGACTAAGTCGCGAGATCCAGTCGCGAGATAACCGTATGGCCAGTTGTCCTGTTTTGTCCTGTAGTGCTCCAGCTGGCATGACTGTTCACCTTCCAGCATGCTTGGCACGTGTGCTGCGTCTGGCGGCTTGAAGCCGCGAGTCACCCGTGAGTCCCAGCCGCGAGTCTCTGTTTTCTTGCACACTCTTGAGCAATCTTCACTCTATCTCACTCACTACCCTTACATCAAACCCACCTAAATACAGGGTTACTAAATGCTGAATTACAAGCAAATTTGGCACGGAATAAAGCCAATTAGATGGTTGAATAAATTCAACCTTACACAATATTAAAAAAAAAAACATAATAAAACTTTTCTAAACCCGAACCCGATGCTCTGCCAATCTCTTTCTCCAAAATGCACGCCCTGCCTTCTCTCCTTCTACCAGCTCCCCCAACCCAACGCTCCTCTATGCTCCTCCTCTACCAACTCCCCCAACGATCATATCCACGGCAAACCAGCAGCAAAGCATCTAAAGACACCATACCCACCATACCCACAGATTCCTCAATCAAAACCCACCATATCCACCATACCCACAAACCAACAGACATCTTCTTCCTCAGAACAGATCTATAATAAATACTATATAACTGAAACTTTTGAACCTTTATTAATCTCTTAAGAGAATGCCACATCAACTTTGTTGGCTCCTTACTCACCAGTCACTGCTAAGGAGGTCGATAGTGTGCCGTACATGACAGAAATTTCCGAAAGTTAAAAAAAAAATTAGTGGCAGAACTCACGTCATTGCCGTTGTTATCACTTTTTTCCTGTTGTCATCTCACGTCGCTGGTCATCTCCCTATACTACTCAAGCTTTCTCAGTCTGCCCTACCTTTCTATTTCGTCTCCTTCTTCTCATTTTTTGAGTCGTACTACCATCCTTTATTTTTCTTTTATATTATGTGGTAGTTGTGGGCTCTTGGTTTACGAGCCACCTAACATCTCATGTGAATTTATTGTAGTGTTTTGAAACTTGAAACAACTTTTTGAAATTTTAAATTTCAATTATACATGCTTTCATTTGTTATTATTAGTTTTTTATTGTTATCATCCAAGTCCTTTTTTTATATCACCATGTTTATTATTATTATTATTATTATTATTATTAATGCTGAAATTTAAGTACTAATAGACAGGTATATTAGTTAAAATATATGCACATATAATTTTAAGTATTTTAAACAAATTATATGAACTCTAATTAATAAATATTTAAATATATTCAAAGTCTAAGTACTCCAATCAAAAGAATTCAGTTATTTAGTTTACGACTTCATGTCTACAATTTGTCGTTTAAATTTTATATTTGCCCTCACATAACATATAGGGTGTGTTTGTTATTGTTGCTTAAATAATAGTTCTTAGTATTTAAACAATATTACACGTATTTCTACACATATTTTCACTTACACGTATTTCCATAAAACAACAATAACATTACTAGAATTCTCTTACCAAACATGCCCTAATAACTGGGACTTCTAGAACCTTTTAGACATGAAGAGAATTTAGCCTCATCATTACCATTAAAGGTGTTTGACAAAATGCCTGAGAGAAATTTGAAATTACTTCAATTATTTTCTTTTATATGTTTTGATCTATTCATGTAGGGAGTGAAGAGGGTTTTCCCTATTTTAATAGTCATAGATTACAAAATGAACATTCAGTGAATATATCTATAAATTTCTATAATATGGTTTTTTTTTGTTTCATGTTGTTATTAGTTCTTGAGATTGATGAGGGCTATGATTCCTATGTATAACATATTAAAAAAATAACCTGAATTCCTAGACATTGATGTTGATCTTTTACTCAAATTTTGTTGCTTAATAATTTATAATCAAAATAATTGATAATCAAGTAGATAGTTTAGTAAATATACTTTTTTCATTCTAATAAAATTTAATAAATTCAAAGCAAAAGTGTGATTTCCCCTGCATTGCATGGGATTAGCGACTAGTTTATATATAAAATCCAGCTAGCTCAAGTTTTGGATTTGGTAATATATATATTGTGTCTTCATTTAATTTGTTGGTTTCTAAATTACATGCTTGACATGTGAAAGTCTATTATTATAGTGAAAATACGAACAAATTCTTGTTATGGCACCTGAAAAAAAAAAAAAAAAAAAAAAAAATTATAATACTAGAGTAAGTCAATAGCGAAATACTGTAGCAATCAAGAACTGAACTTGTAATCAAACTTGAGAAAAATATATAAGAACCGATCTCCTCGAACTATGCCGAGGACGATTTTCTTTAGTTTAAATCAGTCTATCTTCATTTTCTTGTCATCAAAACCTACTTCACTTGTTGTCTAATTCATTAAAACCAAGTTTTCCAACCCACTCTCTACAAATTCATTGTATTGGACTTTTTGGGCCTAAGTTCATTTATCCTTTGGGCTAGGAATCCAAATTTGGTCCTTACAACTATTTTACCTAATTTTATACTATTGTATTTTTCAATCCTAAAGTTATGTTGATTGCCGCATTTGACCTAAAATTGATATCATGTGGGAGTTGAATTATATTGGATTATACACACACACACACACACACACACACACACACATATATATAAAGTTTGGTTCAAGTTACACTATTCAATATTTTGTAATTAGATTCGAATTTTGACAAATCCACAGTTAGATTATATTATCTTCGTATATTCTCCATATTTGCAAAATTTCAAGGTGATCAAAGATTAATAACCATGTCATCAATTAATTGTTTAAATTCAAGTTTTTGTAATTTAAAATAATGCATAAAAAATGAGTTTATGGATCAAATGGTAAATAACATCCAATTAACATGAAAATTGGCATGAAAGTTAAAAACATATAAAACATGTTATTCAACAGTGAGATTTTCAAAATATGAATTATATAATAAATTATTGGATAGTGCAACATTACTTAGAATTATATCAGGTGTAACTTGAACTCAACTATATATATATATATATATAGTCTATCAATTTTATGGATTGTGATGTTGGATAGTATTGAGCAATTTACCATTCTACTTTTTTTCATGTCAAACAACATATTTTATTTTGTTCAGAAAAAGTGTTTTACATCTATAAGTATATGTGTAGTGATACAAGAAGGAATTTCCTCTTCTTCTAACCATATCCTCGTAGACTCTACATATATAGCATCCAAGGAAAGGGCATGGGCTACTCAGTTAATCCTATTGGAAACGCATTGCAAGCCTACTTTAGTTTTTTTCTTTTCTTTTAATAATTTGATAATTGAGGGGAGGAGATTTGAACATTGGATGTTTCTGCTAAAACTATTAGGAAGTGCAAGTAGAGTACAAGACTCCTGGCCATCTAATTGGAGTGTTGAATTATGTGTGCAAAACTTTCATAAGATTTGTCAGATGACTGTAGTGTTTGCGAACAACAATGGCAACTCTTTTACTGTAGTATCTTCCTTTGCTCCAATTTCTATCACGTACTTATTGTTTTATGAGCAATGAATTCCAATGAAAATATTCCAAAAGAAATGGACTAGAGTTGTGTGATTAAAGCAACCCTAAGTCACACAGTTCTAATTTAAACTATAATAAAACATATGGGGTGTTATTAAAAATAGTCAGACTTAGAGATATATAGATACATTTTACTTTTTTTTTGGTTTTTGTTGTGAAAATTTGTGAAATAATCTATTTACGCTAGGTTAAAGAATAGAGAAGAGAAAATATGACATAAGGAAATTTACATGGTTCAACAATATGCCTACATCCACAGGAGGCGACAAACTAAAGTTTTATTATAACTTTGGAGATTATAACAATAACTTAAAGACACTCTCGCACAAACCCAAACCTCAAATACATCCTTATTAGTTCTCTTACAAATAAATAGAGAACACCCTATTGTATTTAGACATGATTTGCAAGACACTCTAGCTCCCTATCTCTGGTGCACACACACGGAAGAAATTCTTTGCTATCTCACATAGGAGCTCTCTTACATCTTCTCTCAAACTCACCATCTATTTATAGCTAGAGATTCAGCCCAAGTTGAAACAGTTTGATCACAGGAAAATAATGCAACACTTCTATTGTTAAAGAAGTCACATAGTGGCCAAGAATCCATGCAACATTTAATGCAAGGGTGTAGTATTTCTTCAAACACTCATTTGCAAGATTGCAAATCTTTGGCTTGGTTGAATATCAAGCCATACTTTCATACTTTCTGACATGGGCATGCATGCAAACATTTAATGGTTTGTTGGCTAATGTCAAGTCATCAACTTTTGACAATTCAAGCCATTCCAATAGTTTCTAAATTACATGCTTGACATGTGGAAGTCTATTATTAGGGATAATTACAGTAAACCTACCTGTGGTATGGCCCGTTTTCACTTTGCCTACCCGTGGTTCAATCATTTACACTTTTCCCACCTGAGATTAGTTCTGTTAGCCTTCTGTAACCCACCTCTCCATTTGCCATTAGAAAAACACATTTTTAGGCAAAAACAAATATAACAAGAATCAAAAAGCTAGGGTTTTTCATTGCTCATGAACTTCAATGAGAACAAAGTGGAGGAATAGCACACAAATCCCACTCTAATCTTGGCTTCTCTCCCCAATGTGGCTAGGATTCAAAGTGGGTTTGAAGTTGGAATTGGGGTCCGAATGAGAACATGGGGCAAATGGGTGTCCGAAATCCGAGAGCCCAGGAAGAATACCCACCAAAACGACCATCAAAGAGAATATAGCACAATGTTCGTGCTCATTCAACTGACGAGATTCAGTCACCATGAACATAACAATAAGTATTAAACATAAATAGCATTCTCAACCTGCCCAAAGATTATAGAATAAGCCAAAAATAAAGAGCCAGCCTAGCAAGCAAAATGAAAGACCAAACACATTTCAAGTTGCAAATCACAGAAAATCCATATTATTTCATACCTAATAAATATAATAAAAAGAGATGCGAGGAAATGAGCAAAACCCAAGGTAAATCTCTCACTACAATCATGGCTCATCCCTCTCCATCTCTTTGTAACATTACTCCTAAATAAATAAATTAAACTCACAAAACCACTCTCTTAGGAACATATTGTGGTTCCTAAGAATTTCAAGTTCAACCTTCTTAAGACTATAAATAAAACTAATAATAATAACAATAACTAATTGATCCTAAGCTGCAAAACTTATTGGCAGGGTATATTGAGGGGTTTGTCCATCCAAGAAACAATGTCATTGCCAATATCAGCAAAATCCCAGTTAGGAAGCTCGCTAGGGCCATCATTGTCAAACCCACAAATCTCAATGTCCTCCAAGCCGCTGTAACCATCAAAAAACTACCCAATATTATCAAAGCAGAGAGGATCAAACTCAGACTCAGGCTCAAAATTGAGCTCTTGCTCAAATGGAACATCAACAAATGTCTCGTCCTGGGCTTTTGGATTTCGAACACCCATTTGCCCCATGTTCTCATTCGAACCCCAATTCCAACTTCAAATCCACTTTGAATCCCAGCTACATTGGGGAGAGAAGCCAAGATTAGAGTGGGATTTGTGTGCTATTCCTTCACTTTGTTCTCATTGAAGTTCATGAGCAATGAAAAACCCTAGCTTTTTTATTCTTGTTATATTTGTTTTAGCCTAAAAATGTGTTTTTTTAACGGCAAACGGAGAGGTGGGTTACGGAAGGCTAATGAAACTAATCTCAAGTGGGCAAAGTGTGAATGGTTGAACCACATGTAGGCAAAGTAAAAACGGATCATACCGCAGGCGGGTTTACTGTAATTATCCCCTATTATTAATTAAAATGAAAATACAAACAGGTTGTGTCTTTAATGTGTATCTGTGAGTTCAATATGAAGACCTAAGATCTATTGAAGAAAATGGTGTTTCTAGAATATTAGTACATCCTCGATCAATCGAGAATTGTGGATTCAATTGTTGATCTAATGCGATTTTATTAAGTTTGTTATACAAGTGGGTTTTTGTAATCTTAATTAGGGAGCCTAATAAAGGCTTATTAAACAAGTTTTCGATAAACGAGAAATAATATTAATTAAACAAACTCAAAATGTTAAAATGAAATATTTGAAAAGATGGATAGATGAAAAATATTTTAATTTTTTTTTTAATTTTTAGGGAGAAAAAATTATCTTCCACAAAATTTAAAGAACAATTTACACATCATACCACAATTACAAAGTGATATTTATTCTTACGTATTGCGTAGAGCTGCAACTAGTACACATAGATTTACACACATCCTATTTTTGAACCGAAACCGTGACTTCATTTATTTTTCTTATTTCTTCCAAGCCATCAAATCCCAAGCTAACTAACAACCGAAAAAAGGCTACAAATCCCAAGATGTTTCATGCACCAAGTGCATTTTATTGCCATTTCTGGCCGGTCTTCACAGTGAGTGTAGCAGCACTTGAATTCCATGTTGTGGACGAAGGGTAAAATGCTGAACTGGTGAGTGGACATAGATTGGGGATAGGGTGAAGGCATGGCGTTGTAGATGTTGGGTTACACGTGTGAGTGAAGTCCCACATTGAATAAAGATGAGAAGAATGAGTGGTTAATATAACATAATTGAGCACATACCCATAGGGCTTAGGCCTTTTGGGTTAAAGTGTGTCTCTATATGTTATATTAATTACTCAAGGAAGCTCCCCAAGGTGTTAATCTCCCCAACAACTGGTATCAGAGCCTAGGGTTAGGTTTGAGTGGGAGCAATGGCAGAGGAAGCAGGAAAGGCGTCTGGAATAGAAAAGTTTGATGGCACAGACTTCGCATATTGGAGGATGCAGATTGAAGATTATCTCTATGGGAGGAAATTGCATCTGCCTCTTTTAGGGACAAAACCTGAGGCTATGAAGGCTGAGGAATGGGCTCTTCTTGACAGGCAGGTACTAGGAGTTATCAGGTTAACTCTGTCTAGGTCTGTTGCACACAATGTTGTAAAGGAGAAGACCACAGCAGATCTGATGAAGGCTTTGTCTGGTATGTATGAAAAGCCGTCAGCAAACAATAAAGTGCACTTGATGAAGAAACTGTTCAATCTGAAGATGGCAGAGAATGCATCAGTAGCACAACATCTGAATGAATTTAACACTATCACAAATCAATTGTCGTCTGTAGAAATTGATTTTGATGATGAGATTCGTGCACTGATCGTTTTGGCTTCTTTGCCAAACAGTTGGGAGGCAATGAGAATGGCAGTAAGCAATTCTACAGGAAAGGAAAAACTCAAGTACAATGATATACGAGATTTAATTCTGGCTGAGGAGATTCGCCGAAGAGATGCAGGCGAAACCTCAGGATCTGGTTCTGCCCTAAACCTTGAGACAAGAGGCAGAGGTAATAACAGAAATTCAAATCGGGGCAGATCAAAATCCAGAAATTCTAATCGGAACAGAAGTAAATCTAGATCAGGCCAACAAGTACAATGCTGGAATTGTGGGAAAACAGGTCACTTTAGGAATCAATGCAAAAGTCCTAAGAAGAAGAATGAAGATGATTCTGCTAATGCTGTAACAGAAGAGGTACAGGATGCATTACTTCTTGCAGTAGACAGTCCACTTGATGATTGGGTTTTGGATTCAGGAGCTTCGTTTCATACCACTCCACACCGAGAAATCATACAGAATTATGTTGTAGGTGATTTTGGTAAGGTGTATTTGGCTGATGGTTCAGCCTTGGATGTTGTGGGTATGGGAGATGTTCGAATATTGTTGCCCAATGGGTCTGTTTGGTTACTGGAGAAGATTCGACATATTCCTGACCTGAGGAGGAATCTGATTTCTGTTGGACAACTTGATGATGAAGGACATGCAATACTATTTGTTGGTGGTACTTGGAAGGTTACAAAGGGAGCTAGGGTATTGGCTCGTGGAAAGAAAACTGGTACTCTGTACATGACCTCAAGTCCAAGAGACACAATTGCAGTTGCTGATGCAAGTACTGATACAAGCCTATGGCACCGCAGACTTGGTCATATGAGTGAGAAAGGGATGAAGATGCTGCTGTCAAAAGGAAAACTACCAGAATTGAAGTCCATTGATTTTGACATGTGTGAAAGTTGCATCTTAGGAAAGCAGAAAAAGGTGAGCTTCTTGAAAACTGGCAGGACACCGAAGGCTGAAAAATTGGAGTTAGTACACACTGATTTGTGGGGGCCTTCTCCGGTTGCATCCCTTGGAGGTTCAAGGTACTACATCACTTTCATTGATGACTCAAGCAGAAAGGTATGGATTTATTTTCTGAAAAATAAATCAGATGTATTTGAAACCTTTAAGAAGTGGAAGGCCATGGTTGAGACAGAAACAGGTTTGAAAGTAAAATGTTTGAGGTCAGATAATGGAGGAGAGTACATAGATGGAGGGTTCAGTGAGTATTGTGCTGCACAGGGAATTAGGATGGAGAAGACCATTCCTGGGACACCACAGCAGAATGGTGTGGCTGAGCGCATGAACAGAACTCTCAATGAGCGTGCTAGGAGTATGAGGTTGCATGCTGGACTACCAAAAACTTTTTGGGCTGATGCTGTTAGCACTGCAGCTTACCTGATAAACCGAGGACCTTCAGTTCCCATGGAGTTCAGACTTCCTGAGGAGGTTTGGAGCGGTAAAGAGGTAAAGTTTTCACACTTAAAAGTTTTTGGTTGTGTTTCTTATGTTCATATTGATTCTGATGCTCGTAGTAAACTTGATGCAAAGTCTAAAATATGTTTTTTCATTGGCTATGGTGATGAGAAATTTGGCTATAGGTTTTGGGATGAACAAAACAGGAAAATCATCAGAAGTAGAAATGTGATATTTAATGAACAGGTTATGTACAAGGACAGGTCAACTGTAGTGCCAGATGTTACAGGGATAGATCAAAAGAAATCTGAGTTTGTCAACTTAGATGAATTGACTGAAGGTGCTGTCCAGAAAAGGGGTGAAGAAGATAAGGAGAATGTAAATTCACAGATAGATCTGAGTACACCTGTAGCTGAAGTTCGCAGATCTTCCAGGAACATTAGACCTCCACAGCGTTATTCACCCACTTTAAATTATCTCCTGTTGACTGATGGTGGTGAGCCAGAGTGTTATGATGAAGCCTTGCAAGATGAGAATTCAAGCAAGTGGGAGTTAGCCATGAAGGATGAGATGGATTCCTTGTTGGGGAATCAAACATGGGAACTGACTGAATTGCCAGTAGGAAAGAAAGCTTTGCACAACAAGTGGGTATACAGAATAAAGAATGAGCATGATGGTAGCAAACGTTACAAGGCCAGATTAGTCATTAAAGGGTTCCAGCAGAAGGAAGGCATTGACTACACAGAAATATTTTCTCCAGTTGTGAAGATGTCAACAATCAGACTAGTACTGGGAATGGTGGCTGCAGAAAACCTACATCTTGAGCAGTTAGATGTGAAGACAGCATTCCTTCATGGTGACTTGGAGGAAAACCTTTACATGATTCAGCCAGAAGGGTTCATTGCTCAAGGACAAGAGAATTTAGTCTGCAAACTGAGAAAGAGCTTGTATGGCCTAAAACAAGCTCCTAGACAGTGGTACAAGAAATTTGACAGTTTTATGCACAGAATTGGGTTCAAGAGATGTGAAGCTGATCACTGTTGCTATGTTAAGTTTTTTGACAATTCTTACATCATATTACTGTTGTATGTGGATGATATGCTTATTGCAGGGTCTAGCATTGAGGAGATTAATAATCTGAAGAAGCAATTGTCCAAACAGTTTGCAATGAAGGATTTGGGAGCTGCAAAGCAAATCCTTGGTATGAGAATCATTAGAGACAAGGCTAATGGTACATTGAAACTTTCACAGTCAGAGTATGTGAAGAAAGTTCTCAGCAGGTTCAACATGAATGAAGCTAAACCAGTGAGCACACCCTTAGGTAGTCATTTCAAACTAAGCAAAGAACAATCACCGAAGACAGAAGAAGAAAGGGACCACATGAGCAAGGTGCCCTATGCCTCAGCTATTGGCAGCTTGATGTATGCTATGGTGTGTACAAGGCCAGACATTGCACATGCAGTGGGAGTTGTGAGCAGATTCATGAGTAGGCCTGGAAAGCAGCATTGGGAGGCAGTCAAGTGGATTCTGAGATATCTGAAGGGTTCATCAGATACATGTCTTTGCTTCACAGGTGCAAGTTTGAAACTGCAGGGTTATGTAGATGCTGATTTTGCTGGTGATATTGACAGTAGAAAGAGTACTACAGGGTTTGTTTTCACTCTGGGTGGTACAGCTATATCATGGGCTTCAAATCTACAGAAGATTGTTACTTTGTCTACTACAAAAGCTGAGTATGTTGCAGCAACTGAAGCTGGAAAGGAGATGATTTGGCTACATGGTTTCTTAGATGAATTGGGTAAAAAGCAGGAGATGGGCATTCTACACAGTGACAGTCAGAGTGCAATCTTTCTTGCCAAAAATTCGGCTTTTCATTCAAAGTCGAAGCACATACAAACAAAATACCACTTTATCCGTTACCTTGTTGAAGATAAGCTGGTAATGCTTGAGAAGATTTGTGGATCTAAGAACCCGGCAGACATGTTGACTAAGGGTGTCACTATTGAGAAGTTGAAGCTGTGCGCAGCTTCAATTGGTCTTCTAGCTTGAGGACAGGAGGATGAGTTGCAGGGATGAGGGATTGTGTTATGGAGGATTGTGGCTGATGTTTGCAGCTTGTGAGCCCTTAAGGGCTAAGGTGGAGCTGATGGAGAAGTTTGCTCGTGTAGCTTGATCAATTCAAGTCAAGGTGGAGATTTGTTGAAATGGGCCGTGTATGACTTTAATTGCCAAGCCCAAGTCAACGTAAATAGAATCCTAGTTGTAAAAGGAATGCTCCAGCCGACTTGACATATATATATATATATATATTAGGTTTTGTCAAGCAAGGTGCAGCTGTGAGAATATAGAGAGATTTCCAATTAACCTAGTGAGCAAGCCGCATGAGAGAAAATAGAGAAAAGAGAGGCAGCCAGCTTCTATTCTTATTTTTTCTATGAGAGAGTGCTAGGGTGTAATTGGGATTTGGGTTTCTTGAGAGTGTTCTTGTGCACTATTGTATTTTCCCTGATAATAGTGAAATCCCTGCAACTCCGTGGACGTAGGCAAATTGCCGAACCACGTAAATATTGTTTTGTGCGTGTGATTATTTTTCTTTGACGCGTGTTTTCTCTATTTGTTTTGTTTCTCACAGGTTGGGATTTTGGTTAAATTCCCTACAATGGTATCAGAGCACATGGTGGTGTGCGGCGAAGGTGGTGAGGTGTTCATGGTCCCTACCCAGCGGGGACAGAGAAAGCCTAAACGGCCCACACATAAAGATCCTGGAGAAGAAAAAAAACCCAACAAAGGAATATTGCTAATGGTGATAAATAATGGTGTGGTGCGAGGTTCCCATGGACATGGACGTACGGGGTTCCCATGGATGTGCGTGCGGGGTTGACACGTGGTTCCCATGGATGGCGTACGAGAGACTCATGGATGACGCGCTGATGAAGTGAAAAGCCCATTAGGCAAGGGGGAGTGAGTAGGACTTGTTCATGACCCACAAAGAAGTCTTGAAGCCCATAAAGAGGCAGACTCACACGTGAGGGGGAGATTTGTTGGGTTACACGTGTGAGTGAAGTCCCACATTGAATAAAGATGAGAAGAATGAGTGGTTAATATAACATAATTGAGCACATACCCATAGGGCTTAGGCCTTTTGGGTTAAAGTGTGTCTCTATATGTTATATTAATTACTCAAGGAAGCTCCCCAAGGTGTTAATCTCCCCAACAGTAGAATCATTGAAAGAGCAATCTTTGCTTCAGTGGTGGCAAAGTTCAAGCCCACACAAGTCCGAGGTCCCATTCCGAAGGGAAAAAAAGCAGCTATGTTGTTGTTAGTAACCTTGGCAACACCTTCTGAGAATCTCTCTGGTTTGAAAAGATGCACGTCCTCTCCCAATATTTGAGGGTCATGATGAAGTGCAAGAGGTGGGATGTACAATAATAGATTAGCTGGAACAATGAGCTTCCCCAGTCTAGCTTCCCTTTCAACTTTTCTTAGTATTGAAAGTGTAGGAGTATATAACCTCAAAGTCTCATTGATGATCATGGTCATCTGCATATGAAAGAATATCGAAAAAATTAGAATTTAATATTTGCAATGTTGTAAATCTTATTAGTGCCTCTCTGTCTCTCTAGAAATTTTTCTCTCCCATATCATTGCCCGCACTTGGTAAAAACACCATCTAGATTTCTATATTCTTCGACAAACTGTTCTAAGTAAAAAATCACCACCACTGATTCTTATGGAAGTTTAGATAAGAAAAAATTTACTAACAATAAAAGAGGAATTTAGAAGCTTCGAAATTGCTGGCTTTACCGACTTGAAGCAAGTATTAAAAGGGGGAGATGGAGCCTATGTGTGTAAAGCAAGTGAATGAGTGATAATAGTGTGAGTGTATAGGTGTCTAGAGACTGAGGTGTATGTGCAAGTGTTTCATTGAGTGAGTGAGTGTTCTATATAAAAACCTAGTGTGTTGAGGGTGTTAAAGTGATATAGAATAAGTAATTGATATGATTTTCAGAAGTTCTTACAATCTTGAGTTTTGTGATGCCATCTGGATTTGGATTTTGTTGGCCAAAAAAATTGAGCACCTCCTTTCTTGCTTCTCTTGCCAATCAGTGTGGATTGCTAGAAGCAATATAGTCCACGCAAGCAAAGCAGTAGTGGTTTCTTGTCCAGCAATGTAAAATGTCTTACACTCATCCACCATATCTTGTACTGTAATCCTTCGGCCAACATTGGCATCATGATGAGCCTTTAAAAGTAATTCAAGAAAATCATCACCCCCAGACTGCTGCCAAACTCTGTAGTTGTTACCTTCGTTTCTCTTTTCTTAATTATCTCTAATATAGAGTAGTATATACCTTTTTCAAGCTCCTCCGACTCAATTTCATCATTTGTTTTATAAATTTTACTGTAAAAATAGACAAATACTTAATGTCAACTAAAAGGACTTTATCTGATGCAAGGAAATCCAAGTTTACAAGGACTTTACCTGATGCCAGGAAACCTGAGTTTATAACCATTAATGGCTGTTATCGAGGACAGTTTCATCAACATCTGAAAAATGTTCCTCCCTTCTAAGTAACTACTCCCAAAAGCGGTCTTGGAAATTACTTCTGATGTAAATAGTCTAAATTCCTCAAATACTTCGATCTCTTTGCCTTCATGATGTTTCCACCGTTCTAGCATTTCCTCCACACTTGTGATCATTGCTGGAATCATATTCTGCATTCAAAAGTGAACCTCTTCTAACAATTCAAACTAATTTATGAATAATTTAATAAGCTAGTTTGTTATTGAGTTTAGTTTTAGTTAAATATAATACCTATTTATAAGAACAAGAGGATATTCAAAACTATTCAAATAACCATGGAATTAAACTTATGAGCCACACTATAAAACTGTGGGAAAGAGTGATTGAACATAGGTTAAGACATGAAACAACAATATTGAAGAATCATTTTGGTTTCATGCTAAGATGATCTACCATGGAAGCTATTTTCTTACTTAGACATCTAATGGTAAAATATAAAGAGGCCCATATAGATCTTCACATTGTTTACATTGATTTAGAGAAAGTATATGGTAGGGTTCCTAGAGAGGTTATGAAGTGGGTTTTGGAAAGAAATTAGTTCCTCTAAAGTATATTAAGTTGATTAAGGATATGTATGACGGAGATGTAATTAGTGCGATAACAATTGGAGGAATCACAAGCAAGTTTCCTATCCTTATAGGTTTTCATCAAGGATTAATATAAAATCCATGTTTAATATTAAACTACGTACTATGTTTAAATTTGTTCAAGATGAGATTTTAGATGCAATTCCTCCAGCATGCATGAGCTCAACTTTGGACATCGATTTATAAAAAATTGCTAAAGAACTATTTGAATTACTAGAATTATGTGCTTTTAATTATTAATAAAAATTTGCTTGACACAATAGTGCTTATCACCATTACACACTTGAAACTTCCATAGTGGAAATTTGTTGCATTCTTAGAATTCAAGACTACAAAATATTGAGCAAGGTATAACTTGGAAGAGAAAAATATGTATTTATTTTTCTTTTCCAATTTGTTTTAGGTTATTTTGTTCTTTTATGGTTTTCAGAGATTTAATTTACATGTTTGTGTATTAAAAGTTGCCATTGTTAACTATGTTCGATGCATTTTTTATCTATTTAGGGCATGTTTGGTTGTGTTGTTTAAACAATAGTTTTCATTGTTTAAATAACACAACACATATTTTCACAACACTTTTTCACCCACACGTATTTCCACAACACTTAAATAACATTATTAGAACAACATTACCAAACGGGCCCTTAACATTCGAACATCAATCATGGGCATCTACATCCCCATTTGGATTTTCCTAGCAAGTGTAAGTGATTATGCTGGTTAATGCTAAGGCTATAAAAGATCTTATAATACTTATAAATATATCAGAGTTCCTTTAACTTATTAGCTATGTTATCTCTTATCAATTAGTTACTATATCAAAGTCGTGTAGATCTAGACCACCAAATTTATAGAATTTAAGGTGATGTTTTTTCCATTAAGGTTTGATTTCGGCTTGTCCACATTTAAATTTTGCTTCTTAGAGTATTTCTACAGATAAAAATTGAAAGATTTTTTCTTTATATCTATACATTGGAATATTACCTTATATTATTATTGAATATGCTCTCCTTAGTTTTTGTGATTTTTAAAGTCAGTAGAAATAGTTTATTAAAGTTAAGTGTATCCCAATGTATTTTATAAAGAGTTTAATTACAAGCAGGACAAATGAATGAATATACAACATTACCCAGATGAATTTTAAAGTATTTTATTGTATTGTTATGTGTAGTTGACTGTATTTTAAATATGTAAAATTTTTCTGCGCATTGCACATTTTAAATGCTAGTAGTTTTAGTGGAAGAAACTAGAAGTGTAGCCAATATGTAGTTAGAAATTTGGCAAGACACCCTAGAATCTAAATGCTTTTGGTTCAATATGACTAAAATAAGGCACATAGAGTGTAACTTTAGTAAAAGTAGAAACAAAAACAAAGGGGTAGTAAGATTTGATGGTCAAGAGATGCTAAAGAGCGACAATTTTCGATATCTTGAATCAATAATTCATAAACACTGAGAGATTTCATAGGATAAAAGCAAGATGGATATAATGGAGAAGTGCATAAGAAGTGTTGTACGATTATAGAATACCTATTAAGCTAAAGAGAAAATTTTATAAGACTACTATACGACTAGCTATGCTTTATGGTGTGTTGGGTTGTTAAGAAGTAACATATTCATAAAATGAGTGTAGCTGAAATAAAAATGTTAAGATTGATATGTGAAAATACACAGAAAGATAATATTAGAAATGAGGAAATTTGCTTAAAGATAGGGATAGCCCCTATTGATGAAAAGATTGAGGGGTCGCTTAAGATGGTTTGGTTATGTTTAGAGGATTGCAATTAATACACCAACAAGAAAGAATAAGTTGATCCGAGTTGAGGGAACAAAAAAAGGTAGAAAAAGACCCAAAATCACATTAATAGAAGTAATATAAAAACATGCTAATTAAGGGAGTAACAAAAAATATAACTTTAAATAAAATAGAATAGAGTAAAAGAATATGTATTGACCCTAACTAATCTATTGAGAATTTATAGTTGACTCAAAATTTTCGGACCAACGCTGGACCTGTTTGGTAACATTACTCAAACAACAGTTTTCAATGTTTAAACGCTGAAAGCTGTTGGTCTCCAAAAAAATAACATGTTTGGTAAGAGTATTTTTTTAGGAGTGTTTGAGTTACATTTTTCATTTTAGGATATTTAAATACTGAATTTAGAAAACCCCTCTTACCAGTTTTTAGTTTTCAAATAACATTGTTCAATAATGGCACTTTTGTAAATATTTTAAAAACTGTAGGTCCTACTTATTAGACTACATGTCATCACTTTTTTTATAAAAAAAAAAACACACATACCAAACACACAATTATGTTTTTTCACTTTTAAAAAGACGTTATTAGAAATATAGTATCAAACACATTTTTTGCATTATTAGTATTTTAAATATGTGTTTTCACAACACTTTTTAAACCACATTTTTCATATAATTTTGAACAACAATACTCAAATACCTCTACCAAATTTGTTGTTGTTATTGTTGTAAACTTTTTTGAGAAGGTTATTGTTGTAAACTTAAATATAATATGTTTTTCAAAGCAAATAAGAGATTACTTTCAAGCTCTCGGCATGGAAGGCATGATTGGCCAATTTCTTCATCTTTGCCCATTTTTCACCTTCAGATGCCGAAAGCCCATCTCCGAAGAGCTTCTTCAGATAGCCTACGACCTCTTCCTTCGGATAAGCTTTGTCTCTATTGTTCATTATCTCTTTGATAAGCTCTGGTTCTGTAATGACCAATTGAGGCTGAGTGCCATACCATTGAAGATAATTCTTCCCTGCACCGAAGAGAAGTGGGGGAATGTAAGAAAATGAAAAATGATCAAATTTAGTAAAATTTACATAGTTGGAGGTTTTTTTTTTTTTTTTGTTTTTTGGTTACCATATTTGTTGATCCATGAGTGAACATGAGGCTGAACTTTGGACATTATGTCATTTGATAAATCCATAGGCCTGCTCATGGCTTCATTTTTCATGTTGAAAATTTCTTTGGTGCTTCCACAGACGAATCTGTAAGAAGGACCTGTGATTCCCTGTGAACGCATTTGATGTTGCATGCGAATAGGAGTCCACCATAGTTTGTTAACGAGCCAGATTAGAGCCAAGACAAAGTAGAGACAGAGAGAGCTTGAAAGAAAGATTGCAAAGATTCCAACAGCACCCATTTTTTCTTTTTCCATATATGAATATGATTTTCCTCAAGGTAGGTTTCAAAGTCAGTGTGATGGAAATATGAAATGGAATGGTGGGAGAGAAATGAGAGTGTGAGGTTTTGTAGTTGCAGATGATTGACTGAACTGTGTTACCGAACACACTGATGTTTGAATGTCGTTATTGTTTGGTCTAACAAGGAGGCTAGCTAAAAGTCCATTATATTACAACAAGAAGATTATTTATTTTATGTAGTTGAAATTGAAAGAGAGATGGAGGGAAGGAAAAGATTTTGCCGACGTCTGATCAAGTGGTTTTAGGAAAAAGGATCGAGTGAAGTCAGGCCTTCTAGATTTCTAGTATATGGGCTCCATTTTTCTGTGTTCATACTTCTGGCTCACGGCTAAAATCTTCCTATTTTTTTTTTTTTTTTTTTGAGAAGAAAAATCTTCCTAAATCTAAATACTTAAAATAGTCATATTGTAGAAAGAGATTAGATGTAAGAGTGATATAAGAAAAGGAACAAATTTGAGTATGCACCTCCCATTTTGCGACTTTCAACGGGCCGGTATTTTAGGATTGGCTAAATAAATTATAAATTATAAATCTATATATATATAATTAAAGCCAAAACTCAGAGAAAATTCAATTAAATTTCAAATTAAAAGCCTAATTTTAAGCCATGACTCTCAAGCTCCTCTCTCTCTTAAATATTTCTCTACGGATAAATCTCAAAGAACTATCATCATCAAAGAACTATCAACAACACACCAAACCCACCCCCACCCCCCCACCCCAAACACACAACAAACAAATTTTTAAGTAAACTTGCAACCCTTTCTCTACTCATATTTATAGACTTATAAAACATTGTCAATTTCTTTTCTCACGTCTTTTTTTCATAGTTAACAAATCCTTTGCTTCATAACTAACCATTGAATTTAACAATATGAAAAATTCAAATGTATAAAAGAACTTTAAATCCCATATGAGGATTCAAATAAGCAACCATAGGAATTTGAAAAATATGGCTTTTGGAAACCATACTTCATTATAAAGTTATTTGGAGATTTTATTTATTAGTATTAATTTTGTTGTTGTCGAATGCCTTTTTTGTTTTGGGTTGCATCTTAACAATAAACAAAGCCAGTAGTCCAATTATTTGTAGTAAGACTACAAGGGTATGATTGGGCAAGTCCAGTAGTTATTTTTCTTCTAAGTCCAATGTACATGACTTATTGTTTGGAGACAATAAGTTGAAAGTGGTATTTCTTGAAAATTTTAAAATTACATGAGATAAAGATCTATAATGGAAAAATATATAGTTGAATTTAGTTATACAATTAGTAACAATGACCAGACTTTAATACAAGTTTTTTATATATACAGTTAGGTAGATGAGATTTATCGATTAAAAATTTAAAATATATTTTGTTTCTCAATAGGTAAATATAAAGAGAGAGTATTTACTTAATATGGGGGATGGCACTCAAAAGCGGTAAATATTCATCAATAGCTAAAATATAGCATTCCATATGAGTTGTTGTTGTTACTTATCTTTGAAAAGATCATATCCAAAAAGAAACACCAAAAAATGAGGAAAATTATAAATTCAGCACATTATCAGAGAAATTTGATTAGTTTACTAGCTTTTATAATAGGGTTTTTTTTTTTTTTTTAGTCTTTCGTAGTGCTCTTCAAGTATATACTTAGTTATGTGTGACTTTTAATGAAGCTAAGCATTACTAGAAACAATGGAATTATAGCAGAAAATATAGTGGAACAAATGAAAGCTCTAAGCGAAAGCTATTTATTTGTCTTAATTCATGAGTGAATTTTGGTTTGGAAGATTCACAAATGAATTGAATGAATCTGAAAATATTTCATTTGAGAATCATATAGCATAATATAATAGTTGGTGAATGCCATGCTTGAGAGAGAAAAGACTTTAAAGTTTGATTTGTGAGCCAGGGGATAATAGTGGGTGCATGCCATTTGATAATTGTGTCTTTGACCGTATAATAGTCTTTGCTCACAAAACATTACGTAGGTTTGGGTATGTTCTTATTTGTATGACTTGTATGGTGTCGATATGGACTTTCATTTTTATTAATATTTTTTTATCTTTACTTTTTCTCATCTTCCTGCCACATTGTAGGTTAGAACATTGTTCCTAGTGACAGCCTTGCCTTAATGTGCAGTGTATGCTTGAGACATCGACTACAAAATATGAGGGCTATTATGGCTCTTGCAAAACGTCACTATAAATCTTAAAAATGCTGCTATAGGACCATCGGGTCTCATGAACAAGTTGAATCCCCCTATAAGCTTTGCAAATCAAAGGTACATAACTTAACCATGACTCTTAAGGCATTGTCATTGTCCATATAGTTCAAGGCAAGCTCTGTGTTTTTAATTTTTTAAGACAAAACTTTTTCTCCTAATTATTGTCATTCATGCTCATTTTGTGTCATGTTGAACTTGATATCGAAATCATGTATGAAGCATAGCTCCTACATGCGCCCATGGAATGAGGCTTATAGTACATGTAACCTATTCGCCTTCTCAAAAAAAGTGAATACTAAGGTCCTTATTCAAGCAGAAGCTAAAGCTTTTTTATGTGTAGCGGAATTAGCAGGTCAAATGTATGTAGCTTTAGAATGTGGTAATTGAGGGTAATTCCAAAAATTGTGTTGAGGTAGTGACCAATAGATCCAAATTAGTGCATTGGAGAACTATTAATTTTGTTGTTGAAGTTAGATTGCTACATGCAAGATTTGACCAGCTTGAGTTTGTCAAATTAATTAAGCTGCACATGTCTTAGCAAGATGGACTTTGTCAAACTCTTTTCCAAGTTATTTTGGAGAAGGGGATTGGTCCCTTAGAAAGAATTGTCTTAGCATGACTAATTCTATTGTATATTTCTTTCGTGGTCCCTATTTAAGATTTTGCTTCAATTCATTTACTAGTTTCTCGAAGATGTTCTCACTTGACTAATACTTTCTACATTCGATATAATTGAATTTGAAGGATTATATAAAACGTAAGGTCCACCAGTTAGATCGGGCAAAGCTTTTACAATGGTTTGGAGTTTGGATTAAGCTTTTAGAATAGTTAATTTGTTGAAGTTGATTAACACCACTATAAAATAAACCAAGGGGTCGAACAATTTCTTAACAGTCCCTGCTCCACCACACCCTAACCTACCTTTGCTCCCACCCTACTTGGGTCACCCATGGTCCAATACCATACCTCCCTATTGTCATCCTTAATCAAGTTAGTTTATTTTGTTGGCTTCCAATGTCTCCACATAATTTATAATAATCACTTTTTTTACATTAAAAAATCTCAAATTATTGTTGCAAAACTACATCATTTTGATTATGTTATGAGACCTCAAGCCTTTCTAGTTTAAAGGGTCATTTTTCATTATAAGATAAAATATGTGACTTTTGGCCGGTAACTCTTCATATATTAAGAGTCCGTTTGGGATCCGCTTATTTTGTTAAAACTAAAAATTTTTTGCTGAAAGTACGGTAAATAAAGGTAAAAGTTAGCGGAAATAATACAATGAGACCCATGAATAGTACCAAAAAGTGTAGTGAGACCTTTAAATAGTAGTAAAAATAAACTAAATAATAAAATAAGTTAGCAAAAATAATATTTGCCAAACAGACACTAAAGTGGATATTCCTTAATAGTGAAGATGACTTTTACTAAATGCTAACCACTAACTACATAATAGTTGTTTTGAAAGCTCATAAAAGAAACCAAGAGATATTATATTTTTTTTAAGGCAAAAAAAGAAAATCATTTAATTAATAAGAAATTTCTATCAAAAGTCACCATTTAGAATTAGATAGCTCTCCAATTAAATAAAACTTTGGTTAAAAAAATATTGTGCCACATAACTTTTTTTTTAAGGCAAAAAAGAAGTGCACACAAAAAAAGCATGGAAAGAAGCCAAAGAAACAATTGTCAAAAAAAAACAAGAAAGAGCATGAAGTTCCAATGAATCAAAGAAAGAGAAGAAAAATACTGAAGTTGAAAAAAGAAATGGAAAAGAAAGCATCAGCCGTTGGAGAAAAGGAAAAATCCAAAAAAAGAACTATTCATCTAATCCCTAGGAATTGCTGCGAGGCGGCGAAACTAAAAGCGTGCAAAGAAAGAAAAGAAGTCCACTGTCTCCAAGAAAAGTCTATAGAATCAACCTATTGGGCCGCTCATCCTTGGGTTTGTTTGCGCACTTGCTACATGTAGGTCATATGTTTCTTTTCGAAACTTGATTGAAGCTTGTAACAATGGACTTAGTTTTATATTTTCAATAGTTGGTCCAACAAGACATGTTCTGGTCCTTGTACATGCAAGTAGGACCAAGATGATGAGCACCAAGCACCTCTAGCTGGGCTTTCCAATTAAGGTGATACTATGCCAGCCTATTAGGCAGAATTATTACAAGACAATTCTTTGATATGGGAACTGTCTATATGTGCCTACAGATTTTATGACTCGTTCCTATGTGCATGAAGTGGCAAGTGAAGTCTAGTATCATTATCAAATATCTGCAAGTTGAAGTTGTTAAGACTTAAGAATAATAATAATAATAATATTCATGCAGTCTAAGGCTCGTCAGTCGTGCATCAAAATTCAAGTTTCGAGACTTGCTCACTCACCATGTTCAAAGATTACGTAAGTGAACAAGTCTCGATGGGAAATTTGTAGAAGTGGAAATTTTGCAACCAATCACAAAGCGCCATATTCTCCTTTTTATGATTCTCTCTGACTCTCTCACACCCTCTCTGACCTAACATGGCAAAACATGCCAAGAATTTCAATTTGGAAAAATTCATTTGTCCGTTGTAGTAGATGCATTATATTTATGTCAACAAGCAAGATTTTCACTACACATGAACCATGTTCAAAAAGATATAATCTGCTACATTAAAACAGTTTAACAGATAATTGTATCCCTGCAAACCGTTTGGTTATTTCTGTGAACAATCTTAGTATGCCACAGCATGACTAAGGGAGAACCCTTTACATTATGCTGGATGAGAAAGGCTAGTCTACCAATTGTGTAGTCTAATTTTTATGGTGATACAACCAAAGCACCCTTCTTATGAGTGACAATGTTAGGCACTTAGGCCTCAAGTGTATTTTTTGATGCAAAACCTCTTAATTGGAGCACCTGGAAGTCAGATAGACATGGAGGTCTTCAATCTAATCTTTCCATAGGTTTGCCATGAATACCTGAAGCTATTGTTAAAATTCCTATTACATGCCAAATAGTGCCTTTGCATTGCCACTAAGGATCATTCATCCGAGTGCTACATTTATAAGGTTCTCGATATTCATTACATGTCCTTCATTTTATCTTTTTGGCAATGAAATATTATAAATGATTAAGAGTCCATAAGGATCCCTTTAATTATTCTTGAATTAAAATTCTTTGAAATGCAAAGGTAATAGCATGTGTCTGATATTGGTAAGAGTTTGGGTATGGGTGCTATGGGTTTTGAGGACCTCAAAGTTTCTTTTAGTTGGAAAATAAAGTTTTACTTCTTGAGCTGCTCAAATTTTCTTTTAGTTGAGCAATTCGTTAAGAAATAAAGGAATATATTAACATAAAAAGTGAGTTGTACGCTCTCTAGTCTATCCTTTAGAAGCCTCTCAAAATTGATAGTCAATAGAAATCCAACTCACATGAAAGCCTAAGTTGTTTAAATAAAAAATAATGAGTGTCAATTCATCGTTGACAAGCAATTTATCTTAGCAACTTGTGACTTCAATTTTTATTAGTTAGTATCTCTCATGGTAAGTAGTTAACATTATCCACTAAATTTCTCACATGGCCAAACACCAAAAAATTTCAAAAGGTTTCATTTGGCACTACACTCTACGTACTACTCACTCTAATCAAAGGAGACTCAATCATGATTACGTCTCTAGGAAGGGCATCAAATTCAAGTTCTAGTTCACATCATATGAGTATCAAATTAGATGAAGTAGATGAGGAAAATGACGGGGAGTGACTAATATTTTACATAAAGTTGATGCGAAAGATGATGGGGTTACAAAGTTTGTGATGACTATAATAATGGTCTATTGCTCAATGAGGTCGATGATCATACACTTTTAGGATTGCGCGGTGTTACTTTTGTTAGGCATAGAAATTACTAGCTAACATTTTTGTGCTTTTTTAGCCTTTTCCTTTTAAGTATGTTGTCATATAACCATGTACTTGATGTCTTCATTTTGATCATGGTTATTAAATATCATATTTGTGTATATCTTGTAAATTACATGATTACATGAATATTATTTTATTAATAATTAATAATAACTTTAGCAAACATTATTTTTTACATGTCTTCATTTTGATCATGGTTATTAAATATCATATTTGTGTATATCTTGTAAATTACATGTTTACATGATTTTTTTATTAATAATTAATATTAACTTTAGCAAACATTGTTTTTTTTAATAATGTGGGGTTCACTTCAATCAGGCACACTCTAACATTTCATTGTTTTTTTTTTTTTAATGTGGGTTTCACTTTTTATCGTATTATAATATTATATGATTAGTTGACCGCTTTAATCATATTGGATCGCAAGATTGTTGGGCCAAGCATGGAATCATATTGGACTGCAGGATTGTTGGGCCAAGCATAGACAATGTAGCGAGAGACTAAATATAGATGTGCAGACCTACTGATCTAAAGCGGAAAGGGACCTATCAACCCAACTAGTAGAATATAGGCAATGTCTACCATTTGTATTTGTAATTATTATTTTGACAAGGGAGTTGTAATTGTTTTTTATTATTTTCTTGGAGTGTGATATCGTGGGTTGTAATTATTTAATAAATAAATTGAGGGGAAAAAAATTAATTAGAGGCCCAAGCCTAAAAAACAAATACACAATGCTATCTATCCAGTTCAACAAATTTGACCCAACCCATTTAATAAATTGTCATTAAAAAAAAAGTATTGGCACCTAGCCTACACCTAACCCTAAGGTAGCCATTGAAAAAGAGCAAACAGTAAAGTCTACACCCAACCTTAGGGTAGCCATTGAAAAAGAAAAACAAACACACAATGCTATCTACCCAGACCAACACCCAACCCTTTTAATAAATTGTCATTAAAAAAATAAAAAAATAAAAAGTATAGGCACCCAGCCTATACTTTACCCTAAGGTAGTGATTGAAGAAAAGCAAACAGTAGAGCCTACACCCAATCCTAAGGTAGCCATTAATGATCTAAACATGAGGAAAAGAGAGGTACGGTATATATTGTGTTGCAGCCTTGCAGGATTGTTGCAATAAAATAGGTAGCCATTGAAGATCATTCCAAAAAAATGATGACATTGAAGGTCTTTCCAAAAAAAGCAAACACAGTAAAGTTTCTTTGGTGATTTAAACATAGGGAAGAAAGAGACACCGTAATTTTTGTTGCAATGACCACTAAATCTTTCACCATCATCATTCCTTAAACTTTAAGAGATTTGTAGTATCTAGTAAAAAGATGACAAGATTACAACTTAGGGTTTAGTATGCTTAATTTTCTTACATTTATCTTATTTATACCCTAGTTTTCAATTTTTCTTATTTTCTAATAGAGGAAGATAATCTGAATTTGAAAGTTTGGACCTTTAGGAAAGCTTCGAAGAGTGACGGCACTTATAAAGTAGAAGTTCTAAAGGATCCCACAACTTTTGTAGAAGTGGAGGTTGTTGAGAAGATCGCCCCAAGAGAGGTAAAGTCAAGTTTAGCTCTAGACTTTGCTAGGAGGCGTTTAGAAGGCCAAATGATTAAGGAGAAAGGATTTGAGGAGATAATTGAGGAGAAAGACGTTGAGGAGAATATCGAAATTCCTAAGTTCAATTCATTGGATGAGACTGGGCGATTTTTTTTAGGTGTGATTGAAGGTAATATGAACTTTAAAGTGTTACAATTTATTATTTTAAATTGAAATTTCTTTTTCTAAATTGAATTTTTTTTTTTTTTTTTTTTTTTTTTTTTTTTTTTTTTTTTGCAGATATAAGGCAAGGAATTGAGGATAAAGTTTTAGACACTGTTGTTGTCCAAATTTGGAGTAAAAAGTTAGCTACACCAGTTGTGGAGCTAGAGACCCCTATATTCTAAGGCCCTATATTCGACTCAAAGAGCGCTGGTCTATATGAAGAAAAATATTGTGAGCAGGTGATAAATACCCTTTAGAGTGGGTTTTTTTTTTTTTTTTTGGTGTGTATATATATATATATTTTTGTATATATTTTTTTCTTGTTCACATCTTAGGTTTAAATCAATGAAATCGTTGATTATCTTTTGGAAACATCACTCGCCCATACCTGGCACAAATTTGAAGGATTTCATGGTCAACGATGAAGAGACAAGGGTTTAATTGTTTTCATTCATAATGTATTTTTTTTTAATGATTATTTATTCATAAAGACTCATACTTAGACTATTAAAATGACACGACTTTCACTTCAATTTTACTTCACATGAGGATCCAATAAAATAATTCTTGAATAGGCGAATTTGCAAAGTTGTAGCAAATTAATCTTCCATAACTTCATCATGCTTGTTTTGATATATTGCATTTTTTTTATGTAGGTATTTAAGAAATTGCTTATTGAGAAGAGGTAAGGTTATGAAACCATTTGTGCTTTTCAATAACATTTTTCATATTTGGCATATTTTATAATTATAAATAGAATTTTAAAATTAATGTATATGTTATTATCATTTAGGAATGAGATGCAAGAAGCAGCTCATAGCTGTACTATGGTTGACGATGAGGATGATTGTGTAAGTATTATGACAGAAGGTATTATTATTATTATTATAGTTCAAAATTATGATATTTTTGTTTATTTGATGGCAGGGATATGTTCGCATACTAGGAAAGTACAGCATTAATCGTCACTCTAAGGTGTCTCTTGATGATTACCACTTGAAAGACCTCCTCATATAACAAAGGTTCCAACTAATAGGGTCAACCAATGTTTTAGAGAAAGATTCATTAAACTTTGATCAAAGCAATTTACGCTTTTTGATAAATTATTTGTAATGAATTCTTACTTACTTTAAAAAAAAAAAAAAGTTAAAAATTTGCAAACGTTCTAAATTTCTAACTTTTTTTTTTTTCTGGTGTAGACACAAGCCATGGAAGTGAAGAAAAAAGTGTTTTCAAAATTTCTAAATTATGGAGACAAGTTGTTTGGGAATGATGTTACAGATGATACCTCTGACGAAATTTTTATGAAGATAAGGAGTTAATAGGATCACTACACCAAAATAAGTCTATTACATCAAGTGTTAATATAACAAAATTAGTATAGTAACATTAAACGTAATTATTTAATATAATTATTTAGTAAATAAATTGAGAGAGAGAAAAAAAAAAGAAAAAAAAAAAAAAGAACTAGAGACCCAAGCCTTAAAAAAGATATACACAATGCTATCTACCTAGCCCAACAGAATTGACCCAACCCATTTGATAAATTGTCATAAAAAAAAAGAAAAAAAGAAAAGTATAGGCACCCAGCCTACACCTAACCCTAAGGTAGCAATTGAAGACGATAAACAGTAAAGTCCACACCCAACTCTAAGGTAGTCATTGAAGAAGAAAAAAAAATACACAATGCTATCTACCCAGACCAACAGAGTTGACCCAACCCATTTAATAAATTGTCATTTAAAAAAAAAAAAGTATAGGCACCCAGCCTATACTTTAGGCTAAGGTGGTCATATTTTATTATCGTGTAGGAAGAATATGAAAGAAGTGTTTGCTATCTGTATGTAAGTATTATTATTATTATTATTATTATTATTATTATTATTATTATTATAGTTCAAAATTATGATATCATTGTTACTCTTTTCTTGATGGCAGGGATATGTTTGCATACTAGGAAAGTACAGCATTAATCGTTAATCATCACTCTAAGGTGACACTTGATGATTACCGCTTGGAAGACCTCCCCATATAATAGAGCGGTTCCAACTAATGGGGCCAACTAATGTTTTAGAGATAAATTCATTAAGCTTTGATCAAAGCAATTTACGCTTTTTGGCAAATTATTTGTAATGAATTCTTACTTACCTTAAAAAAAGTTTAAATTTGCAAACGTTCTAAATTTCTAACATTTTTTTTTTTTTTTTGTAGACACAAGCCATGGAAGTGAAGAAAAAAGTGTTTTCAAAATTTCTAAATTATTGGGACAAGTTGTTTGGGAATGATGATACAGATGATACCTCTAATGAAATTTTTATGAAGATGAGGAGTGATTAGGATCACTACACCATAATAACTCTATTACATCAACTGTTAATACAACAAAATTAGTATAATTACATCTACAAGTTAAAAGTCATTGCAATAATAACTTAAAGCTGGTAAATTATTACATCAATAATAAGTAGTTGTAATAACTTATAATTTTCTCTTACAATAAAGGCTTTAATACAAAATTGCATTAGGAAAATTTGTTGCAATAACTTAAATTAAAGAAATCATTGCAATAACTTGATTCAAATTATTCATGCAATTTATTACAATGAAAATTTCAAAATGATAGCTTATTGCAATGAAGACATCTTTGCAATAACCAAATATCAATTATTTTACAATTTATTGTAATGATAAACATGAAACAATTAACTATTATAACCAAGATATCGTTGCAATAACTTGACCTGAATTAGTTTGTCAATTATTTACAATCTATTACTATAGAATTTGTGAAGTAATAGCCTATTGCAACAAGAGATTCGAAACAATAAATTGTATTGCAAGAAAAACTATACATTGCATTAAAGTTATCATTAAAATATCTAAAATTTATTGCAACAAAATTTTTTATTCCACAAACCTATTACTTCAAATTTTATTGCAACACCTTGCATCAACTATTGCAATGTCCCCGATATCATTGCAATGGTTTTTTCATTGTAATAAACATTTTTTTGCATGGATGTATGAAAATAAAGTCCCTAAGGATGTTATGAGATACCTAAATTTAATTGTTCAGATAAGTTCGGACAATTTTTTTTAGGTTTGATTGAAGGTATGTATCAAATTTATATTAATTACAAAATTACAATTTAGATTTTAATTTTTTTTTTGCAGATATAAGGCAAGGATAGCTGATGAAGTGTTAGAGTCTGTTGTTATCCAAATTTGGAGTAAAATGTTAGTAGCACCTGTTAAAGAATTAGAGATCCCTTTAAGCTACAGCCCACACAGAGATGGTCTAGACCAAAAATTGTAAGTAACACTTTGTTATTTGCTTCATTGGTTTTTTTTTGTGTGTGTGTGTGTGTGTGTGTGTGTGTATATATATATATATTCATTTATTTATATTTGTTTCTTTTTCCTTGTTCACATCATAGGTTTCAATCATTGAAAGCACTGAGTCTCTTTTGGAAACGTCACTCGCGCATACCCGGCATGGATTTAGAGAAATTCATGGTCAACAATGAAGAGACAGGGGTATGTTTGTTTTCATTTATAATTTTTTTTAATGATTATGCTTTGATGTAGGACAAATTAGGGATTTGTCTACTTTTATTTGTGGTGGACTTAGGGTTAGGAAACGTGGGGCCAGAGAATTTATGACCCGGCCCACTTTCCATCTGGACCCAAGGCCCATGCCGATAAAAGCAGTTGCCGAGGACAAGTGGTGAAAGACTAAACAGCCTAGAGATGCAGCCGAGGATGACCCTGTCCTCGGCATCCCAAGACTTCAAAGGGAAGAGCGACATGTCATCAAAGGCAGCCTCCAAAGTATCCCCAGAGGAAGAGGCGAGTCGAATGGGACTCACGTGGGGGTACGGAGTGGGAGTGGTTCAAAGAGAGGACGTTACCTCCGCATTGAATGCGCCCACAAACGTCCTATCCATATTGATGGGAAAAGACTCATGAACAGTGTGACTTCGGTTATTGCAACTAACAGAAAGTAGGGGGAGGCGGCTGATGGGACAGGCACTCGAACAGGTACCTGCCTGATCAACAGGTGGAGGGTCAGGATCAACCAAGAAGGGTTATATAATGTAACGGCTTATGCGCCAAAAAAGTGGGGGACAAACCGTCTCCCAGTCCCTTGAGCCCTAAACAAGGGAGAGTTATAAGAATATCAATCCCCTCAGACAAGGTCTAAGGACCGGAGCCGCTCAGGCCGTGCCGGAGGAAAGGTCTTATTAGATACACTACTACCACGAACACCGTGACTAACTACCATCCAGTGACCAAGGCCTAGTCTTTCAGCCCACGCTCTACAAATTTTATTGCAAGGGCCTTTAACGTGCGAAGCCCATATCAGTTGGGATCGTCACAATTTGAGTCCTTACAGGAAATAAGAAGAATTAGAGAGAAATAAGGGCAAGGAGGTGGAATAGATGGAGAATAAGGTTTAGGAAAACAAAGTTCATCAAAAAGAACATGTCTGGTAAATCTTGCCAGTGGAAGGGTAAAAGCAAATGTAACCCTTGGTATTAGAAGGATAACCTAAAAAAATCCAAGTAGTAGTTCTGAATTGGAGTTTATGTTTGTTGTAAGGCCTTAGCAGAGGATAACAACTGCAGCCAAAGGTTCTAAGCTGAGAAAGATCAGGTTTGGAAGGAAAAAGGGCTTCTGAAGCGGAGTGAGAATTAAACACTGAGGAGGGCAGTCTGTTAATTAGAAAAATTGCGGTTCTTACTGCATAGGACCAATGAGTGAGAGATAAATTGGCCTGTGACAACATTCAGTGCAGACTTTACAATGTGTCTATGTTTTTTTTTTTTTCCACTACACCATTTTGCTATGGTGTATAACGAAAACTAAACTGATGAGAAATGCCATGGGAAGAAAAAAATTGGGTAAAAAAATTAGAGATATACTCCCCACCACCATCTGACCTAAGAACCTTTAGTTGAAAATTGAGTTTCAATGAGAGATTTAAAGTGAATAAAAGTAGGTAGAACTTTCAGATTTAGGTTTTAACAAAAATAGCCAAGTGAATCGCTGTAATCATTGACAAAGAGCAAGTAAAAACAAAATTCACTACTTTCACTTAATGACACATGTCCCTATGAGTTAACTTTAGCTTCCATTGAATTACATGTAGCTTTTGTCATTATATTACTGTATTTGTATTGTCGTTTCGCCCTATGTCTCTATATATCTCTTTACAAAAGACACATACTTAAACTATTGAAATGACATGACTTTCACTTCAATTGGACTTCACATGAGGATCCAGTAAAATAGTTCTTGAATAGGCGAATTTGCAAAGTTGTAGCAAATTAAGCTTCCATAACTTCATCATCCTTTTTTTGATACATTTCTTTTTTATATGTAGGTATTTAAGAAATTGCTTATTGAGAAGAGGTAAGGTTATGAGACCATTTTATATTTGGTGCATTTTATAATTATAATTATAATTTTAACATTAATATATAATGTATTATCATTTAGGAAGAATATGCAAGAAGGATTTGATAGTTGTACTATGGTTGATACTAAAAATGATTGTGTAAGTATTACGAGTTATGATAGAAGGTATTATTATTATTATTATAGTTTAAAATTATGATTTCACTGTTATTTTTTTCATACGGCAGGGATATGTTCGCATATTGGGAAAGTACAGCCCTAAGTATCACTCTAAGGTGGCTCTTAAGCATTACCACTTGGAAGACCTCCTCACAACAGAGAGGTTCCAAGTAATGGGATTGACCAATGTCTTAGAAACAGATTCATTCAAATTTGATTTTTTGGTAAATTATTTTTAATGAATTCTTACTTACCTTAAAAAAAATGTTTAAATTTCTAACTTCTTTTTTTTTTGCTGTAGACACAAGCCATGGAAGTAAAGGAAAAGGTGTTTTCAAAATTTCTAAAATATGGAGACGAGTTGTTTGGGGATGATGATATAGATGATACTTCTGATGAAATTTTTATCAAGACGAGGAGTGAATGGGATTCATTCAAGCTTGGTCTTACAAAAAAAAAAGGATAATATAGGAGTACATTTTGGAGGTGCTGTGAGGGAAAGGTTTGTTCTTGTTAGATCTTAGCATTAATTGTTTTTTCTCCTTGATTTTTTTTTCTGTGCATGTGCTTGGAAAGCATACTGAAGTGATTCTAATGGTTTGGTAGGATCATTTGAGCCTTTTTGGTGGAAGAGCAATATATCGTGTTTTTGAACTCTTTTTGATGTTTTTGGGTTGTATTTTGAGATTTTGTTTTGGGTTAAGTGCCTGTATTTACCAGATCCAAAAAGTTAATTTTTAATTCTACTTGGCGTTTGCAGATACACTATGATTCTATGACAGACTTGGAAAGGTTTGTAGTTATATTGTTTGAAAACGAGAGAGAATGAGAGCGCAAACATGGACTTGAAGCAGGCATGATCAAACTCCAGCAAGAGTCTCTAGGGACTGCCATGGTTCCTCTTCGCCGAAGGAGGCGAAATCTTTGTGACGAGATTCCCCACATCATGATGCTTTACATATGTAGATCTTGATGTTTTATTTTGCGTCCTTCTCAAGTTCTGAATATATTGCTGCTTGTGTATCTTCCAGCCCTTGTAACTAACTTGGTGTTCTCTTATGCTGTTACTTCAATGCTTTTTGCGAAGTTTATCTTATGATTATCTAGAACATGCTATTGTACCTTTAATTGTTTTGGTGCAAGTGGTAGTTTGTGATTTTAATGGTTTTTGTTAAACAATCTATTAATTTATTTTTGATAAGTAAGAAAAATTTTATTGAAAAAGATTACTTAATGCAAGATGAATGAAGTACCATAAAAATATGTACAAGAAAGAAAAGTAGAAAAACAATCTACTACTTGTTTTTCTAAAAATTTTGTCCAGTTACTGGCCAAAAAAAAAAAAAAACAAATATTGCATCTCAGAACAAGCATTTGAACTTAAACTAGTTTTGTGATTTCTAATATCCTATGTTTCTTCACTTCTTCTCAAAACCAAATGGATGGTTGTTGTATTACTTAGTTTTTGAAAGAAGGAAAAGATAAGATGGTTTTTATTTTTATTTTTTATTATTTTTATACATTGTTGAGTAGAGCATTTTTAAGCATGATTTTGCAGAAGAAGAGAAGGCAACTGAGCTGAAAGAGCCATCTGCTGATCTTTTGGCCGAAGCACCTACGATATCAAATCTGCTGATTTTTTTTTTTTTTTTGTGTAAACACAAGCCATGGAAGTAAAAAAAAAGGTGTTTTCAAAATTTCTAAATTATTGGGACAAGTTGTTTAGGAATGATGATACAGATGATACCTCTAATGAAATTTTTATGAAGATGAGGAGTGATTAGGATCACTACACCATAATAAGTCTATTACATCAACTGTTAATACAACAAGATTAGTATAATTACATCTACAAGTTAAAAGTCATTGCAATAATAATTTAAAGCTGGTAAATTATTACATCAATAATAAGTAGTTGTAATAACTTATAATTTTCTATTACAATAGAAGCTTTAATACAAAATTGCATTAGGAAAATTTGTTGCAATAACTTAAATTAAAGAAATCATTGCAATAACTTGATTCAAATTATTCATGCAATCTATTAATTACAATGAAAATTTCAAAATGATAGCTTATTGCAATGAAGACATCTTTGCAATAACCAAATATCAATTATTTTACAATTTATTGTAATGATAAACATGAAACAATTAACTATTATAACAAAGATATCGTTGCAATAACTTAACTTGAATTAGTTTGTCCATTATTTGCAATCTATTAATATAGAATTTGTGAAGTAATAGCCTATTGCAACAAGAGATTCGAAACAATAAATTGTATTGCAACAAAAACTATACATTGCATTAAAGTTATCATTAAAATATCTAAAATTTATTGCAACGAAATTTTTTATTCCACAAACCTATTACTTCAAATTTTATTGCAACACCTTGCATTAACTATTGCAATGTCCCCGATATTATTGCAATGGTTTTTTTCATTGTAATAAACATTTTTTTTATTGTAGTGGATTCATACAAGGTTGGCCTTGCAAAAAAAAAAAAAAAAGGATATTATAAGAGTACTCTTTGGAGGTGTTGTGAGGGAAAGATTTGTTCTTGTTAGATCCTAGCATTAACTGTTTTTTCTCCTTTTTTTTTCTATGCACGTGCTTGGAAACCATCCTGAAGTGATTCTAATTATTTGGTAAGATCATTTGAGCCTTTTTGGTGGAAAAGGAGAAGATTGTGAAAAAAGCCTCTCAATACTGTTGTTAGTCAATAGAAATCCAACTCACAAGATCGTGAAAACCCAAGTTTTTCCAAGTGTTTAGAACCACTGTGTTGTATCTGATGTGTTTTGGCAGGTTGGGTTTGCTTAAAAGGCCCAAGAGGCCCAAGCCTAATAGGTTGACCCATGTGGTCAGCTTTGACACCTTTGGGCTAAACAAAGTGGGCCCAAACAACACCTTTGTCTGACCTTGTATAACTAGCAACACAACTTACCTAGAGTGAGAGAGAGATTGTGAGAGAGAAATGAAACCTTAAGAGAGAGAGAGAGAATGGTTTTTTGAGACTTTGAAAGAGGGAAGTAGGAGAGTATCCTGGAGGGTTACAAGTACAGGAAGGAACGAGAAATCTGAGTGAGAAATTGACCTACTTCAAATACTCCCAAACGATAGCGTATTGAGTTTTAGGCCAAGGTAATATGGTCCGATTATGTTTTTTTGGGTTTGGACTTTGGCCCTATAGCCTAACTCTATGTTTTTGTTGTAATTGCTGGCTTTTTCTATGAAAGCTTCTTTAAAAATATATATAATAATAAAATAAATAAAAATTTTGAGTTTTTTTTTGGGGAGGGGGGTGTTTAAGCTAGAAAATTTTAGGTATTCCCGGAGTACTATAAATGCATACTCCCTCCTCTCACATAAATGGTGGGTCCCGTCATGAATTTAATTAGTGGGACCCACCATTCATGTGAGAAGAAGGAATACGCATTTATGGTACTCCGGAAGTACACAAAAATTTCCCGTTTAAGCTCTACTTCCACACATAATGATAGCAGCTCTAGGTGTTTCCAATTAATGTTTAGAATTCAAAATAATTTCCCCTTCATTTTTGTTAATATCACATTACCCAAAAATAAAAGTTTAAATGATAATTACACCTTTTAAATTTGAATGAAATTCATTTCATTTATCTAACTTCACTTTCCTTCAATTGGGTACTTTAAATTTTAAATTTATTCAATTCAAACATTTTGTCCAATTTCCTTTAGAATTTATTTATTCATTTAGCTATGTGTTTTTGTTGTAATTGCTGGCTTTTTCTTTAAAGGATTCTTGCTCAAAAATTAAAATAAAATAAAAAGGAAAAGAATAGAGAAGAAAGAAGAAGAAGGTCGTAAAATAGTTATGTTATCAATCAAATGTTAAAATTTTGAATTTTTCGTAATCTAAAATTATACGCACAAAAAAAAGTTTATGAATCAAATAATAAATAAGCACGAAATTTGTCATACATGTAAAGAACATAAAGGATATACAATTCCACGATTAGATTTTCAAAATATGTAACCATGTCTTTTTTTTAGTGAGAGTTGTAATCATGCAACTATGGTTGTAGCCAAATTTTGTCTTTTCTATAAAGGCTTCTTGATTATCAAAAAAAAATAAAAGTAAAATAAATAAATAACAAATTAGATTTTTTTTTGTTGGGATTAATTTTTATGTTAGGATTTAAGCTCTACATATGATGACAGCTTCTAGCGTTTCCAATAAAAGTTCAAGGTTCAAAAATAATCTCCCCTTCTCCATGGTTACTAACCTACTATCAAACTATCAACCAAAAAATATATATATATATATATATATATATATATACTAGACATAGCTAAGAATATTTAGCTTTGTTTTTTGAGGACCAAGCTCAGGATATGACACAATAGCTCTTTAGCTTTTTTTATTTTTTATTTTTTATTTTTAAGATGGGATAATTACAGCAAACCCACCTGAGGTTTGGCCCGTTTGCACTTTGCCTACCCGTGGTTCAAAACTTATCACTTTGCCCACCTGAACTTCAATCTGTTACCCATCCGTTACCCACCTCACCCTCAGACGTTAGAAAAACACCCTTTTATTAAAAATAGAACATAACACGGATCAAACACGAACCATCGAATCTTTTCCTCACAAACACAAGAACACAACATTTGTAAATATAGTTCAAAATTTTCAGTTACACACATCTAAAACCAATTAAATCCTCTGAATCCATACCAAAATCCCTCACATTTTTCAAACCCAAACTGTAATAAAAAAAGTTTTAGAACCCAATCATAGATTAAACAGAAAATAGAAACAAACCAAAGAGAGAAAAACAGCACCATTGTTCATCTTGCCGATGGTGGTGTTCGAGTGCTTCGACCTAAAGATTGATGGTGGCTTGTACGACGGCTTGGCTGTCGTGGCGGTGGCTCATAGTGGTGCTAACGGCGGCTATGGAGGTCAACCACCATTAGCAACCAAAATCAAATAAAACCCACAACCAAAAAGCAAAAAAAAAAAAAAAATTTGAAACCCACGAAGCGTTGCCACCCACTCCACCACCACCACTATTAGAACCCACAACTCAACACCACCACCACGCCCACAATCCATAACCACCACAAGCCACAACCCATAACCCCACCATAATCAAATCATTATCAAACCCACAACCCAAAAGCAAAAAAAGAAAAGAAAAAAATAAAACCACCGCCAGCCGAGATGGAGGCCGAGATTGAGCTCCATTCTCTCTAAACCACCGCCGGCCCTCTTCCTAGATCTGCTCCAAACTGCCGAGACGAAGGCCGAGATCGAGCTCCATTCTCTCTAAACCACCGTCGGCCCTCTTCCTGGATTTGCTCCAAACTGCCGAGACGAAAGCTGAGACCGAGACGGATGCGAGAACGAAGGAAATCAAATGAACCCACAACCAAAACCACAAAAAAAATGAAACCCATGAAGCAAGAATGAAGGAAAATGAAACCCATCGCTGTGCTTTGGTCAAGGAAGCTTTTCTGGGAATGAAGGGCTATGTGGGTCGAGTCCTTTGCCTGCTTGTTCGTTCACCAATACATCTCCAGTGACTGCACTGGCTCAGACGGTGCCATCAAACCCGAGCTCGTTACCAGAAGCGCCTGTAATGAGTGAAGCAAAAGGAAAATTGTCTTCGAAGAAAGGGTTAAGTACTGGTGTGATAGTTGGCCTGTTGTGATAGTTGGCCTGTTGTGAAATTGTTGATATTGTTATGGATTAAAAATAATTTCATTGAGTCATTTGATTGGTGTGTTGTTCCTCCACTTTGTTCTCATTGAAATTCATGAGGAATGAAAAACCCTAGCTTTTTTATTCTTGTTATATTTGTTTTAGCCTAAAAATGTGTTTTTCTAACGGCAAACGGAGAGGTGGGTTACGGAAGGCTAACAGAACTAACTTCAGGTGGGCAAAGTGATAAGTTTTGAACCACGGGTAGGCAAAGTGCAAACGGGCCAAACCTCAGGTGGGTTTGCTGTAATTATCCCTTTTAAGATAGATAGTGGGAAAGTAGAGTAAAAGAAATGGTGTTCCAACCACAAATATAGGATACTACAAAAACAGTTTCTATGAAAATATAATTATAATACGTCAAAACAAGTTTTAATTAATTTCATCTTCTTATTACTTACCCAAAAAGAGGAAAAAAAAATCATCTTATTTTTCTGATTAATTTTATGGTGACCTCTCCTAATGTGTTTACCTTAAATTTTGTAGGTTGGGAAGGATGAACTTTTCAATAGCCATTTTCACATACAGTTACATAATTTACAAATTTTAGTGCCAATCTTCACCCCATTTTTATTCCCTTCGCCCTTCATCTCCACAAAAATTATCTAGACTGGAAACTTAATGATGGAGAATCAATTGATTGCCTATACAACTACAAGACCATGGAGAAATTCACAAGCACAACTTTAGACAAGACCTGCAGGCATTGTTTTAAACATTTTGGAGATGTAGAACCACACTTACGAATCAAAGCTTTCTTTCTGCCTTTTTGTTCTGAACCGAACACACGAGCATAAAGAAATAATGTAAGATTTTGAGAAAGAGTGACATTAATTTCTATAAATTCATCTTTTTCATGAATATATCTCCACATGTATAGCATTCTCATAAGAAATTATATTCTTAAAAGTATAGTAAATATATAAATAATAAACGTTTTGGCATAAGTACTAACAATATCTTAATGATACTCCCAAAGAAAATAAATACATCAATTCTTTTGTAATAAAACTCTAACAAAAGATGATCGATACCATTATCTACATTTACGTTTTTTTTTCCAATAAACAAAAATGCTATTTTACTCTGGTGGGCCATATTTAAGTGGGCTTTATTTGATTCTAAAAAAAAAAAAAAAAAAAAAAAGTGGGCTTTATTTTGATGGGTCCATTATAAAGTGCTAAATTAGCTTGACAAACTAAATTTTTTTGAGTAAAATTTGCTTGACAAACTAATGAAAAATACTAGTAACTATTTGTTTATGAGACTCTTTTTGTGAACTATTAAATTAGGTGATAGAGTGGGCCTAGTTAGCTGTATTTTGTAGCCCTGTCACATAAGTTAATATTCTTTTTTACCCTTTTTGGATTTAATAAACTAAAAATCACATAAGCCCACTCCACCATTGAAAATCCCAAGCCAATTCTCTCCTTTAGGTCCAATTCGAATGCCTCTAAGCTCCAGCCCACATTAAAATTTATCTTCACCCTAACCCAATCCAAAAAATCACACACTCAAACCCACAGCCTTTTTAAAATCAAAGTAAAGCCAAGCCCAAAAATTAAGCTCCTTTTTAAATCCATTCCACCACAAGGGCCAATCTGGATCCACAGGCCAACACATCTTTCCCCAAAAAAATATGCTATTAAAATTTTTTTGTGTGGTTATTTAGGCATCTGATTTTTTTTTTTTTTTTTTTTTGAGGAAATTTTAACTTATGGCGTTCGCTCCTGATAATAACTCTTTAATATCAGACTAAGACACCAATCAGTTTTCAGTTTTTGGTGTAGGCATTGAACCACAAATCTCTTATACAACCATCAGAGACTTTACCAATTAAAATTTTAATTTATTATGATTAGTTTCCTACGGTTTCTTTTGTTTATGCAGTTAAACCCAATAATCAGTAATCACTGCTAATTTACAAATTTGCTATGTATTAGAACTGTTTCGGTTTATAAAATAAAAAATAAACAAACAAACTTTTGGGCTTGGCTTCTAAACAATAATATATGTGCCCAAACGCAAATAAAATTGATGTGGATTGGTATTAAAATTTAGGAATAGATGGACTTTTTAAATGATATTTGTAGTGTTTAAAAAAAGTTTAATACTATTTATTTATTTATTATTATTATTATTTTTTTGTTATGGATGTCTACTAGGTGGCCACCTTTTAGGATTAAAAATAACTTCATAACTCCTATAAAAAAATTTGCCTCATTATAATAATTTTCATTTTATAAAAGTTAATAATCTCCATTCATTATAATTCGAAATTGCTATATTTTATAATAACAAAAATATATAGAGATGTTGATACCATATTTTGTCCGGCTCTAAATTTCGATAGAAGGTTTAGCATTGAATTAAAGGATTTCATGGTTTTAATGGTTAAAACTCATTTTTTGCTGATTTTTATGCTGTTGACTAAATTTGATTGAGCTTAAATTGAAATCTAACCTTGTGATTAGATTAATTTAGATGTTATATTTAAAACCACGAAAATTTGTGTAATTTGATTGGTCATGGGCGAAAATCAAACTTGATTTGAATGAGATATCACTGATTGAAATTACTCGTGTTGCATTATTGTTGAAAAAATATGTAATTTTCTATGTAATACGTTCTAAAATTTCAATATGATTTCTATGAAAAATTAATACTAAATATACTATTTGGGTTTCCTTACTATAGCATGCCATTAAGATTTAAGCATCAAATTGATTAAAGAATTTAACTAATTTTCTTAAACTATATGTCCCGTTTTTATCTAGGTCTATTTATTTTGTCATATTTAGTCCTTTTATTTATTAGGAGCATGTGGTTTAATAAGAGGTCAAGTTAATTTCTTTTAATTAATGAGCATGTCAAGCTTTATTCATAGCTATAGATTCTAGGTTCTAATTCAATGCACAAGAATATTAAGGTGACCTTAAAGGGTGACACATCACATTCTTATCTACTACCATCCCTATTCACATACCTTAAATTGCTAAACCCTACCCTAAACCCTAGGAGCTTCTCAAGCAGTCTCTCCAAAATTTTGTATACTTTGGAGAGTGAACATTTATTTTTATCTTTTAACTACCTACTTTTTCAAATATGTTTTTCAACGGATTCTTTATCTTTTATCTATCTCATTCAAATATTATTTCTTCATCCTTTTTTTTTTTAATCTTTCTTTGTTTGTTTTTTCAATCTTCCTTTATTTATTTCTAATAACTATATTTTTTTAAATACCCAACAACCATATTTTTAAAATCTCCCAATGATAATATTTTTAAATTTTTTCTAATGATATTTTTTAACAAATCTCATGAATCACTTGTGGTAATGATATAGTGATTTGTAGGTCATCAAATTTTAACTAAAAATCATTATAAAAAAAATTAACTAAAAATGTTGTATTCACAATATTTTTCACAACATATTCATAGTAAATCTTATGTGATAAGTTATTGCTGGTTCTAATTTGAACTCATCAATCATCACTAAAATTATTTTTTTTAATCACCAATAACAACCTATCACTTAAAATTTATTGAGAAAATATTGTAACAACCTTTCTTTTTAATTTCCCCTTATTTCTTTATTTATTTTTTTTCGGCCTTTCCTTTTTTTTTTCTTTTTTTTTTTTTCCGCTCTCTCTATCTTTATTTCTCTCTCTCACAAATGGAGATTGCCGGCGGATAACTCGTCCTCCTCCCCACAGCAGCTTAGGCAATAACAGCCATTTGACTCCCAAAACAAAGTCAAAAAAGCAAAAACACCAAAAAAATTCTTCCTTTCATACCCAAAGCCTCACAAAAGTACACAAAAAGCTCCCACCAAAATTTATTTTAATTAATTAATGGACATGTCAAGATTTATTGTGAATCAATTGTTGATTTACAGCTCTAACGGACCCCTTTTTATTAAAATGCGTGGGCCAATGGATGTTGGGCTTAAATCTAAACGAGGTTTGGACCTAGTCCTAGTGTAGATTTCGGATTTGAGTTAGCTTATGACCTGATGGGCTGGTTGGGCTAGGCTGATCAGATGTAGGCTTGAACTAAAAGATTGAACCAACGTTGGGCCTAAGGGATTCTGGGCTAGCACAAAATGATTTGGGCTTGTAGGTTTTGGTTCGGGCCCAAGGCTGACTGAGGCATGGGCTGGATCTCATAAATGGGTCGGGCTAGACCCGGCCTAACCTTCCTATTTCCTCTCTAACCCACCCGGCCCTCTTGAACATTCTAACCCTCCTCTCTCTCTCTCTCTCTCTCTCTCTCTCTTCTCAAGCTCCCTCGAAGAACCTCCATGGCCAAAGCTCAAAGAGCTCATCACCACCGCTCGATCTTCCTTTCACCGAAAGCTCTCTCTCTGAACCAATCTCGGCCTAAAGCCTTTCTCTCCTCCTCTTCGATCTCTCCGATCTAGAGCCAAGCAAAACCTTCAAACTCCATCATGTCAAACACTGGCCACCACCACTCAACACCTCACTCTCTCTCTCTCTCTCTCTCTCTCAGTCTAAACCAAACCCGAGCCAAACACTTCTCTCTCTTCGATTTCCTAAACCCTATCTAACTTTCAAACTCTATCTCTCTCTCTCTCCCGATCTAGCTCCTAGGAGAGCCCCAAGCGGCGCGTGAAGGATGGATCGGTGGTCTGGAGGCCAAGGAGGGTCTTGCAGAAGTGAATTCTCTCTTCGTGTATCTTCTTTGCCTTTTCTTTCTATCTGGACCCCAGAAAAATTCTTCCTTTCATACCCAAAGCCTCACAAAAGTACACAAAAAGCTCCCAGCAACTACTACAACAAAAACAACAACAACCACTTCAACAAACAACTGCAGCAGATCAAGCAAGAAAAGCAGAGAAAAAAGAAGAAGGAAAACAGAGTATCAAGAAGATGGGTAACATCACTTCCTCTTTTCCCTATGTCTACTTGAAACCAATTTTTATGCACATACTCATATCATTTGATTCACACAAGCATGCATTTTTCAACCTAAAAGGTCAGCTTTTTTCTTTTTTCTGTCAGTTCCGTACACAGAACACAAGACACACACACAATTACATAATACAGAGCACAAACACACACGCACATAGCCATGACGAACCCCGAACCCACGGCCAAACCATCATAAACACACAAACACAACCCATCTCATAAAACCCACAAATACCCATTTTGAAACAAACCTCAAAACCCAAAATAAAAATCTTTTCTCAAACCCCCCAAAACCCAGACCAAATTTACAATCAGACAGCCAAAACCAAATCCCAAATCCTCAAACTCACAAACACAACCAAACAATAGAAAGGCTTAAGGCTTAATTAATCTGATTTGGGTTTAAGATAGAAATAGAAAGAAAAAGATTTAAAGAGAAGAGATAAGATAGTGAGGTGGCGTTCTGTCATTGGTCTATAGAGATTTCTTTTAATAGTTTGGGTTTGGACCGGGTTGGACCCATTTGGGTCAACTACCATCTAAAACTAAAAATCACATAGGCCCACTCCACTAAAAATATCAAGCCAATTCTCTCCTTTAGGCCCAATCCGAATGCCTCTAAGCTCCAGCCCACATTAAAATTTAGCTTCACCCAGACCCAATCCAAAAAATCACACTCATAAGCCCATCAGCCTTTTTAAAATCAAAGTCAAGCCAAGCCCAAAAGTAAAGCTCCTTTTTAAATCCATTCCACCACAAGGGCCCAATCCGGATCCATAAGCCAAACATCTTTCAAAATTACAAACCAACCCAAATATTTTCAAAATTACACTTTAACCCAAAACTTTTCTAAATTACAATTTGACCTCAGGATTTCACAAATTTGCAAAATGACCCCTAAAACCTCAAAAATTGCACAAGGGCTCTTGAGGTCACAGAAATGTCTTTTTCTTGTTTTGCCAAAATTAAAAAAGATTTCTTCAAGATTAATAAATTTTCAAATGACATTATTTTCACACTTCACAGGAGTTGAACATTTGCATTGTCTTTTTTGCATGAGATCAAATGCTTTGGGAGAAGTAATTGCAAAACTGCATTTAGTATGCTATGCTTTGGAGTGAGGTTAGCTATACTTAATTCCTTACGCAATTTACATTCCTAGTGTATGTTATGCTATCATAAACTTAGTAGATATTAAGGTTTACCAATTTACATTCCTAGTGTATGTTATGCTATCATAAACTTAGTAGATATTAAGGTTTACCAATTTACATTCCTAGTGTATGCCATGCTATCATATACTTAGTAAATATTAAGGTTTACTTGGAAGGAAGTGAAAGAAAGAGAAAAAGGAGTGGGGCAGTAGTAAAAGACATCTCCAACTCTATTATATGGTCAGTTTGCTTGGATGGAGGGGTCATGTCTCTGTATTTTGGGTCTCTTTTGTATCTTCGTTTTCCAGGCTTTCTCTCTTCTAACTCACCTACTGTTCTGTGTGTTATTATTATTATGCTTTGATATGCAAACTTCTCTGTATCTTTGTTATTAGTGCTAATCCATGGCTAATTTATAGGCACTTCTAACCGAAAACATACCATTTGCGGTTGAGTTCCATGTTAAAGAGTCCTCAGGAAGTGAAAAACTTAGAGGTAAACTCAATATAGTATCAGCCTCATTTGGTAAAAAGATTTGGTGAACTAAATCAGCTTTCCAAACACCCAAACTGCTATCAATTAGATCACTTACCAAAGCTTGATCACCAAGAGTGTTCTAAGGAGAAATTACCTTGAAAGTAGTTGGGGTTGGAAGCCATTTGTTTGACCAGATTCGGATTTTATTACCATTCCTTACTCTCCATCTCATCCCTTGTCTTACAATATGCTGAGCTGCCATAATACTCCTTCATGTGTAGGAAGGCCTTCTCCCAAGAGTAGGAAAATATTTGGCTTTAAGAACATGATAGGCAAGGGAATTAGGATTAGATTGAAGTTTCCATACTTGTTTTGCTAAAAAAGTAGATTAAATTCCTTCAAGAGTTTAAAACCCATACCTTGAGATTTCGGAATGCACATTTTTTCCTAACTGATCCATGCCATCTTCCTTTCCTCTCCTCTCCTCTCAGATCCCACCAAAAATTCTGCACCATGCTAGTTAACTCATTACAGAGGGTGTGGAATCTTGAAACAACCCACTATGTAAGTTGGTACCACTTCCGCTTGAGTTGCTGCCTTAATGAGAAAAGATATGTACTCATAACACTTTCACAATAAATCTTAATTGGTAGTTTGTTATTGGATGGAAAAAAAAAAAAAAGAAAGTAATTTAAGTTGTTGATTTAAATTAGAATCAATAATAATTTATAACCTACGATTTGTTGTGGAAATATTGTGAACATAACACTTCTCGTAATTTACCTTTCCTAATTTAGTGCAGTAGGAGAAATTATACCATACTCATGGTGGACCGGTCTATCATTCCACTAAAAGACTCACAAATTTAAAATAGTTGTGTCAATCCCATATGATTAAAACCCTTAAACAAGGAAATTAAACTCTGTTTAATTTTTTTTTTTTTTTAATATCATAAAATGACTCAGCAATTTTAAACTGGTGGGAAGTATTTTAGTGTGAAATGGTGGACCAGTAGGCAAAAGTAACGTGGTCCACACATGAGGACAGTATAGTATATAATTTTTCATAGCAAATCAAAAGGTGTATTAGTAAATCAAATATTGAGATTAAAAATTTAAAAGTTACTTTTAATTTCAACCCCTGAATAAAAAATATTTTTTTGAGTAAGACTATCAAATTAAATTAGTGCGAATTGTCGAGAATACCGCTAATTTATTTTGATAGTCTTACCAAAAAAAAAAAAAAGAAGTTAAAACCGTAATTCAACAAAATTCATAAACCAAAAAATACCGGAGAAAAACTCCTAAACTTCTCACCAGATTGATACAAACTTCGTCATAATCCACTTCACTTTTGACTCCACGCCAGCGATTCCACTATTATTAGTGATTAGTGAACCTAATAATGATTAGGGAAGGGTAATGGAATAATTCCTTCATATTTATGGAGATAGGGGATATAATTCACATGGATATAGTAAGTCTCGCTTGGGCTGCTTTAATGGTAGTCTTTACATTTTCTTTTTCACTCGTAGAATGGGGTAGAAGTGGACTCTTTTTACAACGAAGCAAATAATTTATTACGAAGCAAAGTGTTACTAACACTTCTTATCCTTAGTTCCTTACAATTCTTGTTCTTCATATAGTCCATCACTCAGAGGGGCCGTAGCTTAGGGATCTCTATCTCTTTAACTGGTTGTTATAACTTTGCACTCTATATCTGAACAACAACAACCTCTAAGACTAGATCGTCTATTCCTTGCCCTAAATCTACAAAAAAAAAAAAAAAAAAAAAAAATTCAATTTAAAAATATAAATTGTAAATAAATCTATTTTAAGTTTTATATCTTCAATCAAACTTAAAAAAAATTGCTCAATCTTATCCAAGAAATTGAATTTAGGTATTTTCATATTATCCGCACTGCCTCTCTCCTCAATTCCTTTCTTCTCAATTACATGGACTCATCCTAAACGTTTCTTACAAAAGTCTAGAGCTAAAATTAATTTTAGATCTCTTGGAGCAATCTTCTCAATAACTTCCACTTCTACAAAATTTGTGGGATTCTTTAAAACTTGTGGGATTCTTTAAAACTTGTATTTTTCAAGGAGCATCGCTCTTCAAACTTTTTCTAAAAGTCCAAATTTCAAAATTCAGATTATCTCCCTTGTCAAGAAATTGGTAGAAGCAACCTATTTGTGGTAAGTGGTGGGCAACTCTATTCACTGAACCATGGACTAGTCCAAACCAGATTTTGTTTGGTCTCACAACCTTTACTTTGATCTTAAAAAAAACTCCAATTTTGATATGAAAACTCATCTTTTTCTCTTTTTCCAAAATTTAATATCTCTGGGCCGAACCAAGTAAATTTCTACATGCAACTCATTTACAAGTCATTTCCATAACAATTTGCATTTTCCTAACAATGCAAATTCCTACAATTTGTAATTTCCTGACAAATGCAAATTGTTTGGGAAATGTAAATTGCAAACATTCTGGGGTTATCTATTATTTAACATTCTGGCTCTATTTAGAGCAACATTAGTGCTCAACGTTTGGCAACATGTCTATTCTTGCCTAGGTCTTTTGAATTTGCTGCTTTCTTCTTACTAATATAATGCTTTATTCTTTTCAGAGGTCTAGAGAGAAGAAAGATGGGCTGAAAGGTAACTTGTTGTGCATGGTCTCATTTTATTTGATCTCTCTTTTCTTCTTATGTTTTTCATCAGTTATCAAATTGATTTTTTTTTTTTTTTTGGGGGGTGTTGTAATTTAGATAAGGAAAAGGATTCCTTAAAAGATGTCAAAAGACTAGACAAATCAGAAAAAAAGAAAGAGTCCACATCCTCTGGACAAGCAGAAGATTCTATCAAAAAGGAGAAAAATGGAAATGGAATGAAAAGGGTGATTGGATGAGAAGGATAGTTGACAGAAGAACGTAAATTCAGAGATACCTGATCAACAGGATAAATTGGTTGCTCCCACTAAGACATTTGTAAGAAAAAAGATGGTAAAAAAAGGTTCCAGCAGGAAAAACTGCTCAGAATGACAAATCCAAGCAGTGCTGCAGTTGTGGAAGGTACCAGTGTAAAAACAACTGTGAAGAAAAAAATAATTAAGAGGATAGCTAAAAAAATGGTCTCTGGTTTGGAATCCAGTGATAGGGTTCCTGGAACTAAGAAAGATGCTGATGGGAATGAAATAAAGGCTGTTTAGGCAGTGCATGAAACCAAAAACACGAAGATGCAAGTTGTTAACGTGTATTAGGGTATGTGGGCTTTAGGCCCACCTTGTTTACTTGTATAGCACACTTACTTGTACTACACACTCTGCCTCCTATATAAAAGCACTTATGTATATTCTATTACTTAAGAAATACAATACAATCATTCAGTATTTCTAACATGGTATCAGAGCCACCTTCCTTTGGCCATGGTTTTCTGTCCTTACGGTATATTTAAGAGCAATCTTTGTCTTCCTCGGTGTTTTTTTTTTTCGCTGCGTTCATTTTCTTTGGCTTCCTACTGCTGCCATCAAAACTCTCCGGTATAGTCAAGCCACCATTAGAAGTCGCATCAACACTGCAAGACCATTGCCTTCCTCAAACTACTGTCACAAAGCCAAACTTCATTCAAGGGATCTTCTCAACCTTATCAAATCTCAAGATTTCATCAAACTTCCATCTTGAGTTTGAGAAGGGGTGTTAGAGATATATTAGCCCATTAGCATAGGCCCAAGCCTAATTCTACTTTGTGTGCAAGCCAAATCTCCTACTTGTACTAGAAATCTATTAGTCTAGGGTTTAATCTACTATATATACACATGTTATGATTCATTGTAACACAGGATTTGTACTACACTTTAATATATTATTGATGTAGCCCTTTAGGGTTTCCTCCGTGGATGTAGGCCGTTAGGCTGAACCACGTAACTCTCGTGTGTTACTGTGTTCTATACTTTATGTTTTTGCTTCCGCATCCATACTAGCATATTCAACATGGTGTATCAATGCTAATATTTAAACATGGTATTAGAGCTACCCAACCCTGAGCTTGGGTCCCCTGCTCCTGCTCCGCCTGAAGATCTTGCACAAGACATTCCACCTCGTCACTCAACTCGGGTAAGATCCATTCCTACACATTTACTTGATTATCATTGTTACACTGCCCTTGCTACACTGCATGAGCCTCACACCTATCGTGAGACTTCCACTGACCCTTTATGGCAGATTGCAATGAAAGAGGAACTTGATGCATTATCTAAAAACCATACTTGGGATTTGGTGACTCTCCCCCCTGGGAAATCTGTGGTTGGTTGTAAGTGGATCTACAAGATTAAGACTCGCTCTGATGGGTCCATTGAGCGCTACAAAGCTCGTCTTGTTGCAAAAGGTTTTACACAAGAGTATGGGATTGATTATGAAGAGACCTTTGCTCCGATTGCTCGTATCTCATCTGTTCGAGCTCTCTTAGCTGTTGCTGCTGCCAGAAAATGGGACCTTTTTCAGATGGATGTCAAAAATGCATTCATTAATGGGGATTTAAGTGAAGAAGTTTATATGCAACCTTCTCCTGGTCTCTCTGTTGAATCAAATAAGGTTTGTTACCTTTGGCGTGCTCTTTATGGCCTTAAACAAGCTCCACGAGCTTGGTTTGCCAAATTCAGCTCTACCATCTCTCGCTTAGGTTACATGGCCAGTCATTATGATTCTACCTTATTTCTTCGTCGCACTGACAAAGGCACTATTTTACTTCTCCTGTATATGGATGATATGATCATAACTGGTGATGACCTCAGTGGCATTCAAGAACTCAAGGATTTTCTCAGTCAGCAGTTTGAGATGAAAGATCTTGGACATCTCAGCTACTTCTTGGGTCTTGAAATCACTCATTCTACAGATGGACTTTATATTACTCAAGCCAAGTATGCCTCTGAACTCTTGTCTCGAGCTGGACTCACTGATAGCAAGACTGTTGACACTCCAGTTGAGCTTAATGCGCATCTGACTCCGTCAGGGGGGAAACCGTTGTCTAATCCCTCTCTTTACAGACGCTTGGTTGGCAGCCTAGTTTATCTCACTGTCACTCGTCCAGACATTTCCTATGCTGTTCACCAGGTGAGTCAGTATCTGTCTGCTCCACGATTGACTCACTATGTCGCGACCCAAATCCATGGAACAAGAATTTAGATGCATGACTAACCTGCTAAACTTATATAAATCCATAAACATAATTAATCCAAAATAAATCAATACTCCAAAGAAAACAGTACTCTTAAAAACCTCTTACAAAAATCTAAACTCCACAAAATGGGAAAATAATCTCCACCATAACAAAAACATGAATCACAAAATAAGGTAACTAAATTCTATAAGTCTTCAATTCATACTGAAGTTGCCTATAACTTCCATGCTCTACCTTGCACCTTACAAAGCGACCCAACGGTTCTATATTCCCAACTATATTTTAATCTGAAAAAAAATAGTAATTGATGGGGTGAGCCACACATCTAGTAAGTAATTATACAGAATACACAACGGAATAGAGTCAAGCCAGGCACGAGTATTTTGATTTTTCACACACTCATTCAATGATATCAAAAATAATTATTCCAACACATATAACGAATCATTTAATACAATTGTAATCACATCTTAAAATCATTAGAAACCACATACATATAATTGATCAGAGCACAGTGTCACATATACACATCACATATTCTCATATACAATCCTGTGAGCGGATACCAACATCTAACCCCTGCTGGTGAGGGATCAACACATATTCTCACATACAATCCTGTGAGCGGATTTACACATATATCTGATATATCTGATCAATTCTAAAAACATTTATTTTGAGTCACATATCATAAAGCAAAATTTATACAAAATATAATAATTCACTTGATATTAACAATTTCTTTTCAAATACAGAGGCATATCAAAGATCACAATATCGAATAGAACATAAATCAAGGATGCTTGACTCTCTTAGGGAATGAATAAGAACTGAAGAGTTTATATAAATATTTTTACAATTCTTGAGTAAGTTTGAAAACCCAATTTGCTAAAAGAAACCTCTTAAATACCATTTGAAAAATAAGAATATGACTTTGAAATCACTTAGTTTTAAACAAACTTAAAGAACAAGAACCTTTTTAGAAGACTTACTTTGAAACTCAATTATTTTCAAAAAAATAGTTTAGTTTAGGAATCATCTTTTAAATGAGATTTGGACATTCGAAACTTATTTAAAATTCGAAGTATCTCTTTAAAACATTGTCTAAAAGTCGAAGTTTCTCTTTCAATGATGTAAAAATAATTCTTTCGATAAACTTAAGAAAACATAAGCTTTAAAAATATAACTTTTGAAAACCTTTAACTTCTAAGAACCTAAAGAATAAAACTTGTGCATATTATGCATAATTACTTACTGCACTTGAATCACTCTGAAAGTCCAGCTGAAACACCCTCCAAACAGTCTCAAAATACTCTTAGATGGGACCTAGAATCAATCATGGAAATTACTTAATATCCTCCATAAAATATAAATCTTACTAACCTATACAAACTGACTCACAAGTAAAATACTTTGCTGAACTAAAAGATAGCACTAATGCCAAGCATCTCTACCCAAAATTGTGTTTCCTTGAATTTATCAAACCTATAGGCAGCAGCTAATACTATAAGATTTAAATATATAACCCCAAAGAAAACTGTGGGCCAAATCTATTATGACTTTGCTCAAGGACTTAATTTCATTGACCCTAATGGATTTAATACCACAATATTTTGGGATGAAATTACAATTCGGATAAAAGAAACAAATCTGTCATTAACCTTTTAAAGAATAGTAGACGTTGGACCTTAAGGTATCATTTTGATTGGAATTAGTCAACACCTAGGCAATAGACCATCAAAGCTACAATAAGAAGAATAGGACCCTGACAAATATGAGAGATAACAAGTGACATAAGGGTGGGGTCAAGTGCAGAATTTCCAGCAAGTTAGAATTAGAGTTACGACAGCCCAAAAATTCATATGGCCCTACAAAAGTAACGCTAGCCTTATACATGGGTTTAACAATTTCGGCTTTTGCTCAAGGGTCCGAACAGTGACAATCAAGATTTCTGAATAATTGAAACCACATAAAACCATAATCTAAGAAATTACCAATTCAACAATCTACACACCACTAAAGTTTCTTTTATAATAAAATTCTAACTCCTTAATTCTTGTTTCTAACGGTGAGAAATCATACCTTGAACAATCTGATTGCCCTTTCACTTGTATATGCTATAAACTCCAAAGAAAAACCTCTTAGCCTCTTTGATAAAACCCTTTCTATGAAAACCCTGACTGTCTCTTCTTCTACCCTGTAGTTTGTATTAAAGATGTGGGCTTAGTAGGGTAGCAAGCTGCAGTTACTAATAAAAAGAAAACCTATGGCCCATCAATTATATTTAAAAGAAAACTTAATAATAACCTCAAATAAAAGTATGCGGGGTATTACACACTATGCTGCTGTTCTGCGCATTCTTCGATACCTAAAGGGCACTCTCTTCCATGGTCTTTTCTACTCTGCTCAGTCTCCTCTTGTTCTCCGTGCATTTTCTGATGCTGATTGGGCAGGAGATCCCACTGATCGTAGGTCCACCACTGGTTATTGCTTTCTTCTTGATTCTTCTCTGATTTCTTGGCGAAGCAAAAAACAAACTCATGTGGCCCGCTCCAGTACTGAAGCAGAATATCGTACCCTTGCTGATACCACATCTGAGCTCCTTTGGCTACGGTAGCTTCTCAAAGACTTAGGTGTATCCACATCCTCTGCTACTCCTCTTTATTGTGACAACCAGAGTGTCATTCATATTGCTCACAATGATGTCTTCCATGAACGGACTAAACACATCAAGATCGATTGTCATTTTATCCGTTATCATCTTGTCCATGGTGCTTTCAAGCTGATTTCAGTTTCTTCTAAAGATCAACTTGCAGATATCTTCACCAAGTCACATCCTAAGGGACGTCTTCGCACTTTGGTTGACAACCTCAAGTTGGTCTCACATCCACCTTGAGTTTGAAGGGGGCTGTTAACGTGTATTAGGGTATGTGGGCTTTAGGCCCACCTTGTTTACTTTATAGCACACTTACTTGTACTACACACTCTGCCTCCTATATAAAGGCACTTGTGTATATTCTATTACTTGAGAAATACAATACAATCATTCAATATTTCTAACACAAGTAGCAGATGATTAGTGTGGTAAGGAGCAACTGTTGTCTTTCAGGTTGAAGATATGAGGTTGATCATCCACAACTTGGGGAAGTTCCTCTCACACAGGGATGTGAAGGTGAAAAAACCTGTTATTCAATTACTGTTCTATATTTGATACTTTTTGGGTTTTGTCCATATTTTCTATTTTTAATTCCTTGCTTGATATTTTTGTGTTGATTGTCTGGTAGCTAATGTATCTCATGCATCAGGAACTTGTGCAAAGTGCATTGTTAGAGAGCAGCACCGGTAGGGGATGACCGCATTCTTTACAATAAGCTAGTGCGAATGTCTGTTATTTGAGATTGGAAGGGTCTACATGTTTTCTTGAAAATGAATTTCAGTATGACATTGCCTTATAATGGCCCTTGAAAGGGGACAGATTCTTACAAGGTTTTGGTTTGGAATTGGATTGTTGTCCTCTGTTTGATTTCTTTTAATGCCTATCAAAAAATAAAAATGAAACATTTGTTAGTACTGCTTTTTATTTTTTAGTCCAAGTGAGAATTTCAATTTACAACCATAAAAAATTTAGGGACGTGTTCTAACTTCTAACTTTTACCTCCAAAGAAATGTGATTCTTAATCTCATGCCTTAATATAAGGAGGAAAAAGCTATAATGGATTTGGTGATTTATATCCTCAACTCAAGCCACACCCTTGCAAGTAGCAACAAGTTGCTTCGGCCCTTAGGAAAACGTCTTCTCCTATCAACAAGTTTATAGATTTCTTTGCTAATAAACTTTGGTCTTGAAATTAGCTAGAGTAACAAAAAGGAGCAAATATAATGATAAAACTACCATGCATAGTCTACATTGTTAGCTTTCCTGATTGTGAGAATAAATCCTTTTCTAAAAAAAATTTGCGTCTTTCATAAATATTTTTATTTGATAATTTTGAACATATAATTTTACATCTCTACTCAGATTGAAAAATTATGACATAGTACTAATTCATTCAATGTCAATTTTGCCTCATGGATCTATAGGTGTACAAATTGTTGAACAATAAATATTTAAAAAATTATGTTTATAAAATGCATAATTTTTCCACTACTTTTGTTCTTAAATTAAATGCATTACTAATCATTTTATTTTAAAATAATTGCATTATAAATCAATTAGTGTGTTCACCAATGAGTTTATTGTTCTTATCTTTTATGAAAAAATAAACAAACATTTATAATCTAATTTAGCCACGAATCCGAAGGCCTCCTATTCCTTTGGGACCTCAGGAATCCGAAGCCAAAGCATTAGAGGAGGGAGTCCTCTTTGAGTCATTAGAGGAGGTAGTCTTCAAAAGTGACTCAAAGATAATTATTGAGTCTTTACGGGAAGAAAGTGAACCACCTACTACAATTTGTAATATTATTGAGAGGATTCGGCAGAAACTATAAGACTTCAGAAGCATGCAAGTGAACCACGTCAAGCGGGAAGACAATTGTAACTTGGCACAACATGCTAATGATGTTTTTGACTATATAATTTAGATAGAGGAAAATTGTAATATGATTGAGTTTTCTTTGGCTCAAGATGTACTATTTTTTATTTTCTTCTTAAAAAAAGTTACAACTTTTTTATTAAAAAAAAAATTCAGCCACGAATCAAAAGTGGCCAGCACAAAAAATCTTTATATAATAATAAATAATATATTTTTAAAATTAAAAAAAAAAAAAAAAAAAAAAAAAAAAAAAAAAACTTTTAAAACTTGTCTACGTATAATACTTATCCAATTATAAATTAAAGAAAAAACCCTACTAACCACGGGTTAAAAGCCCTAGGAATTGCTGCGAGGCGGTGAAAAATAAAAGCATGCAAAGGAAGAAAAGAAGTCCACTGCCTCCAAGAAAAGTCTAGAATCGGGCTCTATTGCTCAGAACTCAATCTATTGGGCCGCTCATCCTTGCTTGGGTTTGCTTGTAATAATGGACTTAGTTTTATATTTTCAATAGTTGGCCCAACAATACTTGTTCTGGTCCTTATACATGCAAGTAGAACCAAGATGATGAACGCCAAGCACCTCTAGCTGGGTTTTCCAATTGGGCCGAATTATTACAAGACAATTCTTTGATATGGGAACTGTCTATATGTGCCTACCGATTCTATGACATGTTTCTATGTGCGTGCAGTGGCAAGTTAAGTCTAGTATCATTATGAAACATCAGCAAGTTGTTAAGACTTAAGAATAATAATAAGCAGCTTCTCAAAAAAAAAAAAAAAAGAATAATAATAAGCAAAACTATAATATTAGTCCCTCAAGTTTACTCTGTAGGGATAATTGGTCTCTTAAGTTTGAAGTGAGCACACTTCGTTTTTTAAGTTTCAAAACTAAGTTGTATTGGTCTTTTTTTTTTTACTGTCATTACTGGTGTTACTTATGTGGCTAACAAAAGTACGAAACAATAACTTGGCAATTATTTTAATGACGTGACAATTTTTTAAGTAAAAAATTAATAAAATCAATTTACACATTAAAAAAAAAAAAAAAAATTGACCCATTCTAATTCAAGTCTTAATCCTAACTCGATACCAAATTAAAACTCATCTGCAATCTAATTCACAAACCCACGAGAGAGAGATCGAACAGTTCCAAGCCAACCATTATCTTTCAAAGCAAAGACAAAGAGCTCGATATCAATCATGGAGGAGATGAAGAAGAAGAAGAAGATGAGGACGACTACAGTATTCGCAACCAGGGCCGGCCCAAGGCCTAGGCAACTTAGGACTAGGCCTAAGGCCCCAAAACCAAAAAAGAAATTCCCTACTAAAAAAAGGCCCCATCCCTCTCCATAAAGGCCCAAAATTTTATAAAAATATAACATTTTTAAATAATTAGTACTTTTTTTAAGAGTGATGTTAAAGATACCACAAATTTTACTATAGGTTTAAGTTTAAGTTTAGCTGACATGTCACCAATCACATAAATAGTAACTCAAACACAAATAAATTAAGTTGTTGAAATTCATCAATTAAAGTCATTATCACGTTATATTGTGAACATTTTGTAGTATCTTTAAGATTTTTCTTTTTCATTTCTAACAAGGCTTCCAAAATAGGAGACCAATAGAAATTTAAACCAATTGAAACCCTAAAATGCATCCAAAAGAAATGCTGCAAATGTGATAATCATCAATGATTAATCTCCTCTAATAGTTTGAGATCTTAATTTTTGTAAACTAATCATCTATAAAGTCACACACCAAATAATATCTATTTATCTCTTTCTCTTAAAAAGAATATATAAAATTAAATTTTAGATTACAACTATACTTAACTATGCATAATCATATATCCAAGTTAAAGTAAGTTTCTTTTTTAAATAAATAATATTTTTTTAATTATTTTTGTTTAAATTTATGGTTGAATTATGATATACAATTATCGGTTATTATTCATCAATTTTTATATTTACATTAAATTAGTCTTAACTTAATTAGTGTTATATAAATTTATTTAATTAATGTTTAAGTATAAAAAGCCCATATAAAATTTTCGCCTTTCAGCCCCAAATTTTGTTGGGCCGGCACTGTTCGTAACAATTGGATGAAACAATTACGTATTATTTAGAAAAAATAATACTCAGCCGTGCAAAGCTAAACCCAACGCCGCTTCAACGAAAGAAGTCGCCGGATATTCTCCACCCCCACTAGTCAACAGTCAACAAGGTTCTCTCTCTCTCGCTCAAACTTCATCAGACATAGAAACCTTGTGAAATTTCTGATGTTAATCCACTTATTCAAAAAATTTCTGACATAGATACTCTTTCTTTGAGTTCATATTATCTATACTTTGATGGGTAAAAATTTCTAGGCCAAGTAAAATTACATTTAGCTGTTTCCTTTCGTAGAATGTGATGCTTTAAGATTCTTGTGAAATTTTGTATTGGCCTTTCGAGTTTTGATGCTGGCGTCTTTTCCAAACTCAGGCTCGACGGCGACGGCGATGTTTGGTGTTTTTATTTTCACTGGTTTTTTTGCTCGCGGTTGTTGCTTTTTTTAATAACAGGGTGTAAATGTGGAATTTTACACCACATTCTTATCAAATTTGGACTCTTGATATCTATAGAAAGAATTTCCAAAAAAAAAAAGTTAGTAGCTATGATATTGGTGCGGTCGGTTTCGGTTTAGTCATAAGGGTGAGGTCTTGGTTTATTCATGTCCTGCTGGGTGAGTGTTTAAATTACAAATTTGAAAAAAAAAATAATAAATTATATTTTGAATTCAAGTGGAGATTTTACCACTTCTCTGTTGCAACCTTAACAAAGTGAACAATAAAGACTGCTGTGGATTCTAAATTTCTAATTGGTAGCTTTGATATCTTCTTCTTTTGCTTTAAACCTATTCTTTTGGAAGTTTGCAGTTTTGGAATTGTTTATCACACATAATTTCATATTATGTTAGTTGTATTATGATCCAGCATTTTCTTTTAATATCTGATTCAATGTCTTTTGATCCTAAACTAATTTTCTTCAGGTGGTAATATGAGTCAGCTTGGTTTTTCACTCTTTCGCATCTCTATCAAAAGGACTGGTTTAAGAAACATTTCTGGAGTGTTGTCTTTAAGGTGCTTTTTTTCTTGTCCTAGCTCAGCAGAATTAAATCCTTCTCCATTTCGACTACTTGGACCTCCAGAAATCTCTCATTCAACGGTTAATGCGACCCCAAGTCTAGTTGATACCCAAGACTTCTTCTCTGATGAAAAGCTACTTCGGGAGAAATGCTATCTTAGATCACGTGATCCGTGTTTTCAATTTTATGAAGAGCGTAGACAAAAGAAAACATTTGATGGTCTGGTGAACTATTTGGAGAATTCTTGGTACCACTGTCCACATACTACCCTCAAACTCATTTGCCTCCTGAGGAACACTAGTTATTTTAGAAACCTAAGAAGAGAGGAGTTCTTTGTGGCAGCTATGTGGCTCCACCAATACCACCCTAAAACGTTAGCGTGCAATGTGAAAACATTTGCCAAATTTGGGTGTTTGAAAGACTTGCTGGAAATCCTCCGTCGGATTGTCAATAGTGGCACCCCGAAACATACATATATCATAGACAGGGAAGAACTTGAAAGGAGAGAGAGAAATTTAAGAAGGATAAAGAAAAATATGAGAAGCAAAATACTTATAAGGATAAAGATGAGAAGGAAAAATATGAAGGTTGTGAAGGATAAGACAAAGACTAAGAAAGAGAAGTCAACATATTTGAGAATGGTAAAAAGAAATATGATGTTAAAAGAGGACTTTGAGAAGAGATTGAAGGCTCTGAAGGATAGGACGAATGCTGAGAAAAATAGAAAGGAGAAAATAAATATGATGGTAAAAAAAGCCATTCGGCGGTACAATTACGATAAAAAATACCGTTTCTTATATGATCGGATTTCTGATCTCTTTGCCAAGCTACTTAAGGCTGATCTTGAGCACTTGAATTCTGGGCGGACAGCAAAAATTAGTTTGGCTTCAAAATGGTGCCCTTCTCTTTACTCTTCTTATGATTATTCAACTTTATTTTGTGAGAGTGTTGCCAGGAGGCTTTTCCCTTATGATTCTTGTCCTGAATACAAAGGGATCGATGAGGCTCACTATGTTTACAGAGTTCGAAACCGTTTACAAAAAGAAGTTCTTGTCCCACTTCGCAAAGCCTTAGAGTTACCAGAAATTTACATGAGTGCCAATCAATGGAACTTGCTTCCATACGATCGAATCTCATCTGTTGCCTTCAAAACTTACAAGCGTGCATTCTATAAGCATGACCGAGAAAGGTTTTTGCAGTACCTTCAAAATGTGCAGTGCCTTGAAATGCCAAAAACCACTGCCAAGGATTTACTTCCTCATGAGATATTAAAACTTTTTCAGTACGCTAATGGTCATGAAGTTGCTGAACTGCAATGGAAAAGGATGCTGGATGCTTTCTCTAAGAATGGGAAATTTGTCAATTGCATTTCAACGTTTAACAGTAATGATTGGACAGATGAATTCTGCTGTGGCTTTACATTGATGACTTCTGAACTCTGTGCAAGCCCTTGGAAGGGAAAGGTCCTTAAGTACAGTGATAATCCTGAGGTGGTGAGCATCAAGGGAGATGATCTTCGGTCAAGGATAAATTTTTGTAGACTAAATAATGTTGTGAGCCCGAAAGGAGATGGTAATGATACTAAACCATGGGGCCTGCTGCTATTATCATTCTTGGATAAACTTTTGGAAACTGCAATAGACCTGAATGTGAGCAAGCAGGACATGATCAAAAGGGTTTTCATGTTTGAAGGTAAACGCCCTAATTGTGCGTCTAGTTGCCATTACGAAAGCTGTTGTAGGGACCATGATTGTGGCTGGAGAAAGAACTATGAAGCAATGAAGGAGAAGTTTGAAGTGAATGGGTATGTGATGCCCCAAATTACCCATTGGGAATGGGACATGACTTGCATGAGTGAATTTGGACTGAAATATCCGGAAGTGATATCATTTGAAGGTGGTCTGACACACATAAGAGGACTCTTAAAGACAAGTTTCAGATTTTTTGTGGAGGGAGATGGAACCCTGAATTTAAGAGCTATGATGGATTCGGAGATTTGCAGTGCAGATGACCCAGAACTTTTAGTGCACGATTGATTTTATTTTATTTTATAATTTTGTTACTCTCTTTTTAGCTAGACAGTCGTTTGTGTTAGTAAATTTTCATAGGTAATTTTCATTATCTATTCTATTTTAAGTAACTTATCAAAAAATATTATCTATTCTATTTTAAGTAGGTTCTATGGATTTTGTCTGATGCATTATTATCCTGCTATTTTAAGTAGGCTCTTAAAACTTGAACTTGAGTTCGATAGATTATGCCTAAACTTGTGTAGCTTCAATATATCAAGACATTGCATTGGAGGTATGCAGGTAGTTTCGAAATTGGCTCTTAGTTTAAGAACTTGACAAGTCTTTGAGAGAGTAAATTAGATGGCATATATCGTGAACAAAAAGATTTTAATTTTTTTTTAAGAGATCATAATGAAGATAACTGCTAAAGAGTTTAGTAGGGTTAGCTTTACAGAGTTCCAAACGATTTATTAAACCAAAAGGTAGCCATATAATTTTTTGAAGCTTTGAGTTGCTAGTTGCCTTGGTTCTTTGAGAATTCATAGGTGGACAACATGAAAAATAGGTTTAGTCCCTTGAGACTGAAGCCTTCTTATCGTGTATCCATGGTTTACTCTTAGCAGTCCAAAGGGCTCTGCCTTGATGAGGTTCTACGTCATCAAAAAAGAGAGAGAGAGATTGAAGCCTTCTAATGTCATAGACCAAAGTCTCGACCTTCCATTTTCTTACTTCTCTGATGCACATTGATTCATTTTCTGTCTCCGACAGTAAACCTGAATTGTCTTGCTTACATTTGGACTTCTCTCTAATTGCATACAATATACAGCTTGTTTTCCTCATTAACTCATTTGATGGCACCTAGCAAATACTCTTACCCAAGCTTGACTTCTCTGTTGCATGTTGATTCATTTTTTGTCTCCAACAGTAAACCTGAATTGTCTTGCTTTCATTTGAACATCTCTCTGATTGCATATAACATACAGCTTGTTTTCCTCATTAACTTATTTGATGGCACCTAGCAAATACTCCTACCCAAGCTTGACTTTGTTACATAAGCTATCCCCCCATCTCTTAGTTTTTGTTTTTGTTTTTGTTTTTGTTTTTTGTTTTTTTTTTTTTTTTTTTGGTTGTTGTACATTACTTATTCAAAATGTCATATAAGTACACATAGTTGATTTTTTAACCGTCACATAGTGGATTAAAGAAAATTTCCTCCAAACCAATTTGTATATAAACTTTTTCCATAAATATATAAAAAGATTTATTCCTTATTCTCATCTTGAAACAAATAATAAATTGAATAATTCCAAGTTGATTGTAATTAAGTCAACATTAGGAGTGTGCATTTAACCCACCAATTCAAGGCGGAACTAGTGAGGGACATTTTTCTAAAATAAAAATAATAATAGTATATATTTCTAAATAATATTTAAAAGGTTTGGCTAAAAGAAATATATTTGACCCTAAGTTGAATAAAAAAAATTATATTTGTTAGTATTTTGAAACTTAGTTTTGATAAAAATTTGAATACTGGGCTTAATTGTGTATATTATAATTATTAATTAAATAATGTGCTTAAATAGTTGCATAAAAACCTTTTTTAAAAATTTAATTAGGCATGACAAAATGGCTGTAGCCTGACAATCCAAACTAACCCAACGTTGGGCTGAGTTGGTTAGAGCTATTGTTGATGGCTACTTCTGTTAAAAACCCTATAAGCCCGTACAAATTAAGGCCCATCTCCTTTTAAGCCTACTATCTCTATCTACAACATTTTATTTTCATACACGGCCCAGTTTCATGTATTTTATTTAGGGTATTGAATGACTGTAATTTGGAGAGTAAAGAATGAGCCTATTTGGGCTTACTCATGGACCCAAACTTGAGCTTTACATAGTGTAGGGACAAGATTTGGAGCCCAGGCCCACTCTATATGGAATCCTGGTAAGAAAAGCCCTGTACAATGAATTTTGTAGAGTATGGGTCAAAGAACTAGGTTTAGGTGAGTCAAGCAGTGGTTTGCATGGGATTAAGGAACATCCAGACAAGAACAAAAGCTATTATGATGAAATGACCTCCGATCTGAGGAGACTTAGAAATTTATTTATGACTACAGATCATTACATTAGGGTTCTTTTGCATGCTACAGTATTCTCTCTCCTTTTTCTCGTCCCCTCCTTATGGGGGCTTCTATACATTATATAGGCTCTTCCTGATCATCTGGGTTTTACACTTGTTGATCATCCAAGCCTCCACTTGAGCACCTATCCCATCAGACACCTCTTTCAGTCCTTTGTGAGTTGTGATAGCCAAGATAACACTGTTCATGGGTCTTCTCCACATTAATGCGGTCAGAAAAGTAACTGCAGTGCATTTAATGTGGTGGTGGCAACTTTTGCTTAGATATTTTGTGTTTTCTTCCTTTTCATGTGTTTAGGGGATGCGCTTCAGTGGTTTGGACATACCTCTGCTCCGGATTTTCAGTGTCCGAGGAGGGGTTCCTCCTCGGACCCTCTTTCTTTGTCTCCCGTGATAAGGCTTATAACGCAGATGGTCTAAGTCACGTTGTCTCCTCGGACTAACTAGTGTCCTCGGACGGCCCAAGGCCCAACTGGTCACTTTGGGCCATAGCCCCCACACATAGTGAGTTGCCAATGTAGTTGTCAAGATCGTTTGACATGTATTGTATCATGTACAAAATATTTTGTATTGTAAGTATGTATTAGAAATACTTAAGAATTGTATGATATATAGGCGTGTATCGTAAAAATTGAATCAAATTGTATTGTATCATATGAATCAGACGATACATGAACATATGGTTTAAATTGGGGTTTTTACTAAAATTTCAACTCAAATGTTTTTCAACTTTTTTTAAAATAAAATTATTGAGCTACTACTACTTTAGCCCAATACAACAACCTAGCATGAGTTCCCCATCTCACCTTTTCCCTTAAAAATTTAGACGACACCTTATTTTTTATTATTCGACCTATAAAATTATTGGATATAAAAGTTTGGTAATTGCAACAATTCCATTCAATATCTTTTTATTAGATGTAAATTTTGAAAAATCTATCATTGGATGACATTTTCATCTTATATCCTCCATATTTGCAAATTTTTTAAAATATTAAAGATAAATAGCTATGTCATCAATCAAAAGTTTATTGTGGGGACCGGCCCAGAATTACAGGCTGGGCCAGGCCCGTCCGAGGTCGCCGGTCCATCCGAGGAGCCAGCGTGACTCAATTAATCCTTATTCAGGCCCAATAGATGTGGAGAAAACATGTCTGAGGAGTAATTTCTCCTCGGATACTGAAAATCCGGAGCAAAGGCACGTCCAAGCCACTACAGCCTATTTTCTAAATACGTAAGAAGGAGGGAAACCCGAAATATCTCAGCAAAGGCTGCCACCACCACATTAAATGCATTACAACTACTCCCCTGGCCGCATTAATGTGGAGGAGACCCCTGAACAGTACTACCTTGGCTACCGCAACTCACAAAGAGCTAGGAGAGGTGTCTGATGGGACAGGTGCTCAAGTGGGGGTTTGGATGATCAACAAGTGTGAAGCCCAGATGACTGGAAAATGCCTATATAATATGTAGAAGTCCCCCAAGAGAAGGGGACCAGAAAAAGGAAGGTGAGAACAGCAAGAAGAGCAAGAAGAAGAAGAAGAAGAAGAAGAAGAAAAAAAAAAGGAGCAGAAAACGTTAGCGTAGAGGAAAATCTTATTGTACTGATTTATACCCATTAATAAAGTTGCGAGCCCTATTATTCCTGGAGGACTCTCCAACACAGTAGCATTTGTTTTATTTATATATTCCATTAACCATGTAACAAACTGTTTAGACTTACTTAAGCAAAGTTCTTTAGCCCATACTCTACAACATTCATTGTGTCGGGATTTGCGGGTCAAGACTTTGCTCAACAAGGATCTGGGCCCCAAAAAATTGTGTCCCTACATTTATATTTTTCAATTTTTGTAATCTAAAATTATGCATAAAAAATAAGTTTATGAATTGAATAATAAATAAAATTTGGTTGACACGAAATTTGTTGTGCATGTTAAGAATATAAAGAACATGTAATTTAACGGTTAAATTTTCAAAATATGTAGTCTTTTTATTTTTTTAGTGGGAGTTGTATTTTGTAGCCAAACTTTGTATAGGTTAAGGGTGATTTTTACTTTTTAAAAATAAATAAATAAATAAAACTCCTACTATTTACTATTCCTTGGATTTTTTTTTTTTTTTTACAAAAAAAAAATAATAATAAATAAATCAATATACACATTCTCATTAATGTGTCTATGTGTATGGATTCAAGTTACACTTGATGTAACTCTAAGTTATATTACATTACTCAATATATTTTTATTGAATACGAATTTTAACAAATCTCATGTTGGATTAGATTTTATTCTTATACTCTAGATGCTTGCAAAATTTTAAGGTAATCTAAGATCAAGAGTTATGTCTTTATTCAAATATTTAAAAATCAAGTTTTTGTATTTAAAACTATGCATATATAAAGATGTGTATCTCAATCAAACAGCAAATTCGATTGACACAAAACTTGAAATGTGGTTATGAACATAAAAAACATATAATTCAACCATGGAAATTTGAAATATTTCAAATGATCTTGATAACTGTATTGACATGTCTCTCCCTCTTTATTTTTTTGGATACTGTGATTTGTAGACACCGAGCCACCAAATGGCTAATGTGAATGATAAAAAAAGCGGATTGGATAACTCGTAATGTCCGGTAGCTAATTTACACAGTGTTTATCAAAAAAAATTTGGTAACTTTTATCTCTCCTCTATATATCTCTATATATTAAGAGGATTTAGAAAGTTAGTTATGCCTTTAAAAAATATCAAAAATATCCCTAAGCTGATTAGATAATCCTTATTCTTAAAAAATAAAAAATAGGGTTAAAATTACAATTCAACAAAGTGTTTTAAAAAAAATACCCGAAAAACTTTTTTTCCTAAAAATTAGCACATTGTCTTTTTTTTTTTTTTAAAGTACACTCTCTATTTAAATATATCCCATCCACATTTGATAATTGTTTCCTAAAAAGTAGTACACACTAAACCCAGTAGTTTACTCTATTTCAAATCCTAAATTTTAGTTTCTTAAAAATCTATTCTTGTGTAACCTCACTAACTATAAATAAATTCAAATTGAAAAATTACATTAAACTTTAAAATAAATAATAATAAAAATCTCTAGGCATGTGCGGAGTGATGAGGCTAGTGTTAAATAAATGTGTGGCAAATAGCTAAAAGCTGGCTTCTTTTTCAAAAAAGATAAACGTTAGATTATTTTGAAAAAAAAAAAAAAAAGAAACAGCTTTTTTTTTTTTTTGGCCAAACGCACACCCATTCCTTTCAAACTTTTCCCTCATTGCTATAAGTTATTGTTACTGTAGAGAATATATATATATACTAGCCTCTGAGCATGCGCCTGAGGCTCTTCTATTTTTTTGGGTAAATGTTAATAATTTGCCTCTATTATAATTTAGAAATATATATTTTTATTTTTCAAACAAATAAAAAGGATTATTGTAGGGAAATGAATTGGCTGTAAGAAATTGTTATTAACGAAAGAAATGGGTTTATTTGACCATCAAAGAAGTCCATTGTGAATTCCAATTGAGAAGACAAAAATCAAACCCACAAAAGTTACATGAGAATTAATTGGATTTTATAGATTTAATGGAGAAGTTGTTTAGTGTTTGTCCCCGAAAAGCAAGAGGCGAAATTTAGGTGAACAGTGAACTTCACTCATAAAAATAAAAATAAAATGAGGACTTATAAGGAAGAATCTCATTAGATGAAGAGAATAAATATAGCATACCTTCTTTTGGAGAATAAAGCTAGTTGCATGAACAGTTTTTTTTAACATGCTCCAAAACTAATTTTTTTAAGACGCTGGAAGAAAGTTAAGTGAGGGTAGAAGCAATTTTCCTTAATCTAATAGGTGGGAGAGAAACATAAGTGTTGGAAATAACTGTATGTGGGAAGGAGTAGGAGGTGGTGGTTTTATTTGTGTTCGTGGGATGAAAAGATTTTTTGTTTTTTAGAAATAGGAGAGAAGTTTGAATCTATTTAGGACTCTAGTTGGAAGTTATACAGAGAATTATCTGGTAGTTTTTTAATTTGAATTTATCTATTGTTAGTGAGTTTACACGGGAATGAATTTTTAAAAAACTACCCTAAAATATAGAATTTGAAATGGAGTAAACTGCTGGTTTAGTATTTGCTACTTTTTCGAAAAAAATAAAAAAATAAAAAAAATAAAAAAAGTATCAAATATGCGTGAGATATATTTAAATAGAGAGTGTGCTAATTTTTAGGAAAAAAGTTTCTTTGATATATATATATATATATATTTTTTTTTTCTTTTTTTGAATTTTGTTGAATTACAATTTTAACCTCATTTTTTTATTTTTTTAAGAATAAGGGTTATCTAATTAGATTAGGGGTATTTTTTACAGTAAAAAAAGCAATAACTAACTTATCGAATCCTCCTAATGTATACAAATATATATATTACTTAAAACTTAGTACGGAAGATATCATCACAACGTGCTTCTAACAACAAATCTTGGGTTAAATGTCCTGAACCACTTGAGTATACCATAGTCTATCCATGTTGGCTCTCGACAGAACTGAATTTGGGGTCTTAGTATGCAGAGTCCATCCAATTACACTAGAAGCAACAATAGCCAAGGTTTATCTATCTGCTTCAGGAAATTAAAAGAAATTTAATAATACAATCCACAAGGAGATGAAGGTAAAAAATTTTATACAAATATGTGATTTTGGATTACTACCATTGCCATAAGTTATTTTATTTGTGGCTCATGTTACTAAGAGGAAGCAGGGGATGGCTCAGTTGGGCTGCCATTAGTAGCCTTGAGATCCAAAAGATGAGAGGGCAACAAAAACAACCTAGCAGACCTAATGTGAACAAAATTTGTATATAAGATTTGGGCAAAAATTCCATTTTGGTTTCTAAATTTGGAATCACAGTTAATTTAATCCTTACATTTTCGTAATAATTGATTTGATCCCTATTATTTTCGGAAAAAAAAAATGGTTGTTTAGCCTTAATTTTTGAACTATATAGCCAAACAGTCTACTTTTCAAACTATGTGGCAAAATATTCTTGTTTTGGAACTCAATATTGCTAATATCGAGTTCTGATATTTTTAAGCGGAACTCAACATTCCAAATATTGAGTTTTGCGCAAAATTTTCAAAAAATTTAAATGACAAAATATGCATAGCTAATGTCGAGTTTGAGTTCCACACAAAACTCAATATTAGCAATGTCAAATTTCCAAACATACGTATTTTGCTACATAGTTCAAAATTAAGGTTAAACAGTCATTTGCTCATGTTATTTTCAACTTGCAACTAAATTGTTGTTTGTCATTAACTCACTAACAGAAAACGCTTACGTACAATCAGTGTGCACTATTGGCACACTCAAGGCTTATGATACTTAAATAATAATGAAAAAGATTTATTGTTATTAAAAATGCCACATCAGCTAAAAAAATGTTTTTTTAAAAATAAAATAAAAAACTACCCGTTCTCTCTCTCTCTCTCTCCCTCTCTCTCTCTCTCTCTCTCTCTAAAATCAAAGCAAATAAAATTCCAAAAAATAAAGCAATTAATCAATCAAAAAATTAAAGCAAATATTGTCGAAGACATCGGTGCCTTCTTGAGAACTCGATCTATCTCTCTTTGAAGTTTCATAAATTGTCCATTCTAGAATTCGTATCAATTTTATCATCCAAATTGCAAAGATTAATCGTCTTCTACTACTCCGATGGTTTCTTTTCTTGTAGATTCTAGTTTTAGGGTTCCACTAGTACTATTTTTGGTTTTAGTGCTCTGTAACTTGGAAGTTAGAATAGTTTCTTGTAGATTCTAGTTTTAGGGTTCCACTAGTACTATTTTTGGTTTTAGTGCTCTGTAACTTGGAAGTTAGAATAGGACCACGATGGATAAGTCATAAGTCATAAATTATGGAATGGACTGAGTGACATAAGTCATAAATTAGCTGATGTGACATTTTTTACTGTCTACAATTTTTATTTATTTATTTTGGTAGCCACATAAGCCTCAAGTGTGTCAGCACTGCACACCGTTTGTCACATAAGCATTTTTCATTGGTAAGTTAACAAGGCAAAGACCAAATTGATTGCATTTTCCGTCTCATTTGATGGAGGCAACAACATTCCTTCATTCATGCTGTGCTAATGATATACATTACTGGCTGATTGTGCGATATTTCATCACAAAGTTAACCATTGTAAAAAAGTTTTAAGGGATGAGTAGCTTGATCCAGTTTCTCCAGTTATTCCATATAAGGATAAATGGTTAGATTAGATAGCTCATGTATCTCTGTTTGGTTGCTGCAACAATGGTAACATTTATAAGAATCCAATAGTATTTCCATTACAAGTAACCTTCCAACTAACAAGAAAACAATATTGACAAAGAAAAAGAAAAGGATTTAAAAACAGGAACAAGGTCATTTCAATTCTCTATTCATGTATGCAAGTTTGTGAGTCAACATTACAGAATTGCCCTGTAAATGTAGGTATATGACTATATGTACTATCTTCCTCAATTTATATAGGCCAGTAATTCATTACAATAAGAAGACAACACAATGAGTTGAATGGCTGTGTTTTCAAGAGACTTCACACCTTAGATTGATCCTCAACAACAGAAGATTTTAATGTTACAATAGAAACTGCTTCGGCAAGGTGGGAAAAGGTGTAATACAGCAACTGCCTTGGATCTAAAGTCCTAACTTTACAAGGATCTGCTCCTAAGAACACTACCATTTACTTTGTCTGCCCTCATATATGAAATAGGAAGAACACTACCATCTACTTTGTTTGCCCTCATATATGAAATAGGTACGTAACTCTGACCATTATCGTGCAGAAAAGAAATCCTTTCTATGATAACATACTGTATTGATAAAAAACGAGAAAAACATACATTTTAGTATTTTACCATTTTTAAAATGTTATCATACATACTCTCATATATGATCAAAACGTACAGAAATTGTGACTCGATTTTTGGTTGGAAATTGTGACTTATTAAGTCACAATTTTTGTGCATTTTGAGAGTGTATAAAGGGATGTGCATAACAAGTACCACCATTTTTAAAACAAATAAAATAATAAAGAAAGCATTCAAAATTGTTGAGAATTTTTTTTCCTATTTTTTGTTGTATAAAAATAGTTTTTTTTTCCCACAACTGTAGATTCTCAAATGAACTAAATGTGTGGTCCATAATTCTAGTGTGCAGTGCAAAAACATACTGCATTCATGAAAATGTGAAGCTCACCACTGTCATTCCATAGGTATACAGTATACTAATACAGGTAACGAAAAACCATTCTCTGTTTTGCTCCAATATGAAATTATTAGATTTACAAGAGCAATTAACATACACAACCAAACCTTCTATCTCCGTATTTATGAAATAGGTACATAAAACAGCTTAGATCCTTGGACAAACAATAGCTTAGATCTTCAATCTCCAAATGTCTGGTGTTTTCGTGAGAATGTAAGGTTCAGTCAAGAAAATAGTACATAATAAAACAGATTACATACAAAAGACAAGTCCTGAGGACTGGTCTTCCAAGATCATCATTAAGACTTAGCACTAACAAATGGTCACCATTTGACATTTAACTGAGCAAAGAGATATAACAAAGAATCAGAAACGACCCATAAGCTTATTTACCATCTTTAAATGGTTAGCCATGTTAGATTAGACTTTGTGCACTTCTGTTAAAACATTTTTCTGTACATAAAAGCTATTAGCTTAGTAACCTACTTGCTCTTATTAATACTTGTTTGTCCTCGAGCTCTTTGGCATCCTCAGGCATGGCTCATGGACCAGTACCCTTATCTGAGTATCTTATCCCCACATTACTCTAATTGTTGTTGAATATTACTAATTGTTTGAATATTAGTAACTGATGTTACTAATTGTCAGAGTCATTGGGTGGGTGGCTTAGTAACAAGAAGTCATCGTTCTTAGTTTAAAAAAAAAAAAAAAGTCTTTAGTAACATTACTAATATTCAACAACAATTAGTAACATCAGTGCAATTTGAAGACTAAAGACTTTTTTTTTTTTTTTTAACTAAGAACGATGACTTCTTATTACTAACCCACCCAATGACTCTGACAATTAGTAACATCAGTTACTAATATTCAAACAATTAGTAATATTCAACAACAATTAGTAATGTGGGGATAAGATACTCAGATAAGGGTATTGGGCCATGAGCCATGCCCGAGGATGCCAAAGAGCTCGAGAACAAACAAGTATTAATAAGGGCAAGTGGGTTACTAAGCTAACAGCTGTTAATGCAAAACCTCCTTAAACTCTTTAGCTGTTATCTTCCTTACAATCTTAAAAAATATATATATAACTAGTTGAAATATCACGAGATATACTTTCTAATTACTCCCTCACAAACTTGTCAAGTTTTTTAACTAAGTGTTAATTTCAAAACTATCTGCATGCCTCCAATGCAATGTCTTGATATTTTGAAGCTACATGAGTTTAGACATAATCAATTTAACTCCACTGAAATTCACTCGATTCATACGAGAGAGAGAGAGAGAGAGAGAGAGAGAACACACACACCTCAGAGCTTAGGGTTTTTAATACTAGAGGTTAGGGAACAATAAAATTCAAGGCATTGGCTTCTTCTCTATCAAATTCAAGAGAGTTTTCTCAACAAAAAAAATTCAAGGCAAAGTTACACCGACCAAATTCTTGAATTCAAGGTTAACAAAAGAAAGAAGAAAAAAAAGGGTAAAACATTGGGCACCTAGTCAATAATTCAAACAAAGCATCAACATAAGAGTACCTCCACGAAACTTATGATAGTGAAACCAAGAAGCACTTATTTAGATTCTGTGTGGTGCTTGGGGGTGTCATAATGTTGATGAACTCTAACTCAAATGATATTTCTTTCACTAATAAGAAGATAAAGGTTAGATGCGCAACTTAACAATAAACAAAAACAATACAATGCCACTTATAAGTCTGTTAAGGATTCATAACTGATCATAAAATATTGGGACTAAAGCTTGATGAGTGTTGTTGTTGTATGCCATTGACAACATCAATTTACATTGTTATCCATGGAGAAACTTGCCCTCTAAGTAGACATAGCTAATTTACTTATAAATTCTACTAAACCAAAACAAAAACTCATCTCCAAAGCTAAGGAAAAGCAGAATAAAAACACCCTACATTACATCAAACATCTAGAATGGCCTTTTACACCAAAAAAAAAAAAGTACCATACTCTACTCTTCACTGCCCTCATGCAAATATCAATTTTGAGGCACCCTCATAAACAGAAATGGTTCTGATAATTGAATGACGACCATCATAAACCCATTTAGGCAAGCCAATGACATCAACCTTCTTGAAACCTTGTCCCTCCATATCACAGAAAAGAAGACACGCAGGGTAGTCCTTACACGACACAAACCAAGAAAATGGCTCTAGCAATATCTCCCCCGTGGGAATAGTCCCAATTGGAATAGGTTTACTGTAGAAGTTTGCTCTAAAATCCAATGGAACGCTAATTTTCTCCTCAAACCACACATGATTTTGGTAATCCTTTAGTATCCAGAACTGGCATATGTACTCATCATCACGAAATCTGTCACCGCTATATTTGTAATCTACCAAAGCCAAGCACCCACCAAGTTCAATTAATCGATTAAATTCAAAATGTAAAAGTTTAAAGTTTTCGGCTTTGTAGTTATGAGGAAGCAGAATTAGTCTAAAGTTCTCATCTTTGAGATCAAAAGCGACAATGTAATTCCCAAACTGTGTTCCCCAATGTATTGCACCATTAATACAAACACTTTTCCCAGAACTCATATACTTGGTAGAATGAAAAGGCAACTCAGGGTTTATCTTTACCTTTCTCCACGAACCAATGCTTCTGCAGCCTAGTGTAAAAACCGTGCACACCATTTGACTAACTCTAGGATTTGATTCTGGAATAGCAACTGTCCATTCAACACGTAACACTTTGTGAGTGTTGGTTAAAGGGTCAAAGCCAAAATGTGTTTCAGCGTACAAAGTGGTATCTGTTTCAGTTTCAGAGGTGAGTGAATGAGGAAGAGTTAAGAGTTTGTTGGGTGGTGGGGTTATAGGTGAGAATAGGGGTGTGGTTGGAATGGGGATAGTCATGGCGATGAAGGAGAAAAAAAGGGTTGAGATATTGAGAAGTGTTGAGACCTTTGGATGGGAGGAAGGGAGTGTGAGCGTGAGGAGTGAGGTGGGTTTGGATCCCAAAGAGAGTGGATGATGGATTATTGGGATGGAGAAGAAGTGTTGTTGGAATGTGTCTTTGTTGAAGGCAGAGATAAGGAGGTGGTGGGTGTTATCGGATTTGGATGTGGATGTACGTAGTTGACGAAGATGCAAAGAATGGGAAGCGCTTCTGATTCTGAAACGCATCAAGGACATGGCCGCCACCGCCGCCACACCCTCCCCCCTCTCTATCTCTCTCTCACTCTTACTCTTAGTCACTTGGTTGTTGCTAGCGCACTCTGCTTCCATTGCTGGTCTCCGTGGTGGTAATAGGTACTCTCTCTCTCTCTCTCTCTCTCTGGGTAGCTTTAGGGTTTAAGTTGATGTTAATTTTTGGTTTTGATTTGTTTTTAGGGTTTTACGCTTTTCTTGATGTTGTTGATGAGTATTTTACTGTTAGATAAATCGATGCAATCCACCTCCCCTTTTACTCTATCCTTATTCTTGGCCTTCCTCTATGTTTTCTCTACTCTTGGGTCTCTAGGCTTTTGATCCAAAAGAGGTTTCTTGATTCTGTCTCCAGGGTGAGTTACTGAGTTTTTAAGCTTCAAAGTTTTGTTTTTTCCCCTCGTTTGGTTGCTGGGAAAGTTTGGGAAAATGAAGGAAATTGAATTTTGAATTCTGGGTGTTTCTTTTCTTCAATTCTTGGAAGTCATAACAGGATAAGAGAGAGGTTTATTGGTTTTGGGTGGAAATGTTATGATTTGGGTGATTTGTTATCAATGACCACATTTTTTATATCATAGTTTAGTTGAATGGGTGTGTGGAAAATCTGAGTGGGACTTTGGAGTTTGAATTGAGTAGCTGAGATGTATTATGGTGGTTTCTAATTCCAAGTTGTGAAATTCATAATTGAAAACTAGTCATCGAATTAGAGATGGATTAATCATTAGTTATTTCAACAAACACTATCACTACATCTATCTGTTCAAGGCATTTAATCTACACAAAAGCCACTTTCCCCTCTAAAATTGAAACTAGTTATTTTTTATAGCACTTTAGTGAACAAATCATCATATGTTGTTCAATATAAAACTAAAATTAAAAAAAAAAAAAAAAAAAAAAGTGTTTTTACGATATATAGAGCCTTTTTTTTTGGTTGAGGAAAATGATAAATAGAGCTAGAAACAACATACACGCTTCTTCAATATGATTAAATTTGATCGGGACATGAGATAAGTATAAAACACCCAATTATGTAAACACCATTACTAGTGGCCAGATTCCCTAAGCAATACTATTTTAAAAGCCATTATATTGTAAACTATGGATAAAAGGAAGGAAAGAAACCTTAACAAGCAAGACCTTGCCTGTTATTGCCTGTTTAGGAGCATTGATACTGATGTCTTTGTGTAGTCACTTTAAGGAGCTCTACTGCCTATTAAATATCTTGTCTCTAAACCAACTATGTCAGCATATGATTCTAGCAGCTACAATTGTTTCAATAGAAAGTTGAAACCAAGAACAATTGTCGGCTAAAATTTTTATATGAGAAGTAATTTTCGAAGTTTATCATGCTTCTCCCTTTGTTAAAATTTTTTCCCAAACATCATAGTTAAATGTATAGAGTAGGGAATGATCCAAGTCAATTGCAACCATAATTGAAGCAAGTAATGGACTACTAGGTGCCTTTTTCTTTGTACCCATCCTTAAACCCTTCACCCACGTAGCCACAAGGCTTCAGGCTAGGCAAATAACCAATGACTGTCAGCACACACTGAAAAAATAGCAGACCCCCATGAACTGCTCCTTGGCCACCAAGGTAAGAAAGGAAATATGCGCAAAAGGAATCTGTAATGACTGAAGCACATTAAGCCATTCAATCAAAAAAACCAATGAAGCTTAAGATGTTTTTAAACACGAGCTACAACTGTGGTTGGCACAATTGCAAAAGTCCATGTAATCACTTCAGCATCCAAGAATGTATAGCAAATCAAAATGTGACATGACCACTTCCCTTGTGAGGAAACCACAACTAATTTGTGCAAGAAAATATAATTTGGGAGAATCAAAAACTTCTATTACAAGTAAGCCACAACCGACAAAATATCAAGAAAAATCCGCTTATTCTTTGCAATCCTGGGAAGAATTGCCCAAATGCAATCTCCTAATTATGAATATATATCCAATAGTTACCCACTTACCCTTTTATATTTCCTAAAAAAATTAAACTTCCTTTTTGATAAAGTGGGAGGGAGAATCTAGATAATAAATAAATAAATAAAATCCAGCAAACTATTCACTTAAGTATTGAGGAATGGAGCAAGAAAAATCAAGTAATAGCCAAAGTAATGCTCTTGATCAGTGCCCTAAGAACAAAAACAAAAAATGTAATTTTATTCGACTATGAAGTCAGGTATGGTATTTCCCCTAAAAGCACATTCATATAGCATGACAGTGTATGTAATCTGGGAATATAGGAATAAAATATTAGTGGTTTTGGGTTGAACAGCACCTGATTTTCCCTACTTCATCATAGAAGGTAATGCCGAATCGTCCGAAAATGAAAGATTTCATAACCACCCATTGAGGCACTCCCGTGATCTCAAGCCTCTTCAAAAACTGTGTCTTTGTATGATAATAGAGAAACGACATGTCCTCTTCATACGCACGAGCTTTCAGAAAGATCTCACCAGCGTTACTGTCGATGGCAAGAATGTAACTCCTCGTCAAATCAGAAATATCAAAAGGAAAACGAATAGTTTGTTTAACCCAAGAGTAGTTGTGATTGTGGAAGTCCTCCTCCAATATCCAAACATCCAACTTGTCATGCAACTCATTTAACAAAGCCAAGCGTCCACAATCCAAAAAAAGAGCTGTTTCATCGTTTGATTTCAACTCATCAGGGATAGAGATGAGTCTAAAAGTCTCTTCGTGGAGGTCAAATGCCAGTACCTTAAACAGGTCGTCATACATGCTGACAAGCCAATATACTGCACCATTAACAGAAACACCAAAAGCATTCTGAGCATACCTTATCTGATCCAAGTCAATTCCGCAGTAGTTTTCAGGCTCTATCTCTCTCCAATTATTATTGTCGTGACTGAACAGTGTGAGAATGCTACGAAAACTAAACAACTTGAATTGGTTGGACAAAGGATCCAACCCAAAACCGAAATAACGAAAGTGTTCTGGAAGGTGAACAGTGAAACGCTCTGCAGTATTGATCTCGGCTGTGTTGATATTGTAGATATCTATAGTATTGCCATTCACAACATTATTTGTGCGAAGAAGCAGAAATCCTTCTTTGATGAGTGGATCATAGATTTTATGAGGAAGATGATAAAAATAATGGTCCGTTACAGATGTTATACCAGAAACTGTGAAGACGAGAGTGGCGGGTCCTATATTTTTGCCTCCCTCATTGATCTCTGCAGAATAATAATGTGCCACGGTTTCTGCTGCAACACACTTACTAAATTCTCTGTAGCCTATCAGGATTCGGCTCGTGCGGGTGTGCTGATGATGACAACGCTGTTCTTCTTCTTCTTCTTCTTCATGGCGGCTAGATAAGGATAAGCGGCGGAGGATTTGTTTTACAAGGGAAGTAGTACAAGCAGTAGCAGAAGCAGTAGTGGTGGTCTTCAACTTCGACTTCAACAACGCCCTTAGAGACATCATCCTCTGTTGTAGTGGTGGTCTCGATACCGCTTATTTTGCTGAAAAGATCAAGCCGCGTGGCGAGGATGGCGTGGGGAGGCCGGCGTGTGGAGGCGGCAGCAGAGGCAGATTCATGTTGAGTGGAGGCTGTGAGAGTGACAGTGAATACATGTGGGCTGTGGGGTATGTGGAGTAGCTGCGGAGGCCGGCGTGTGGAGTAGCCGTGGAGGCCGGAGTGTGGAGGCCGGTGGCAGATGTCGAGTGATGGAGGCTGGTGTAAGAGAGAGTGATGGAGGCTTTGTGTGAGAGAGAGTGACAGAGGCGTGAAAGTGAAAGTGGGGTAGGTAGGGTAAGGGTAGGGTTTTTTTTTTTCAATTAGTTCCAGTTTAACTTAATTAATTTAAGTTAATTAGTTTAATTTTAATCAGTTAGTCTAACTTATCTACTGGGCAGTGCGCTTGATGGATTTTGGCAAGGCCAAACGCTTTACAAACTTTATTCTATGCACTTAAAATCGAACCAAAATTTTCAATTTTTTATATAATAAAACTAAAACCGAATCGAATTAAATTTTTACAACGGTTCAGTTGGTTTGAAGCGGTTTTTTCAATTCCTCAGTTTTTTGCACATCTATAAGAGTGTTTTTTTAAGAGTGTTTGAGTTACGTTTCTCATTTTAGGGTGCTTAAACACTGAATCTAGAAAACTCCTCTTACCAGTTTTCAGTTTTCACATAACATTGTTCAATGGCACTTTTGTAATTATTTTAAAAACTTTAGGTCCCACATTAGATTATGTGGGGCCGGGGAGCTTATGATCTGGCCCACGCTCTATTGGGGCTCAGGGTCCATGCCGAGGAGGGTATGCGCCGAGGACGAATAGGGAAAGGCCGGTGTGTCTAGTGGAACAGCCGAGGATGACCCTGTCCTCGGCACTACGGGATTTCAAGGGGAGTAGCAACGACTCGATAATGGCTATCCCCAAGAAACCCCCGGAAGGAGATACAAGTAGAACGGGACCCACGCTGGGGGGTACGGTGCAAAACTGGTTCAAGATAAACACATCCTCTCCGCATTAAATGCACCCGCCAGCATCCTGACTGTGTTAATGAGAGAAGACGCCTGGTCAGGGAGACTTCGATCGTCCCAACTAACGAAAAGCAAGATGGGACAGTCGATGGGACAGGTACAGAAGTTAGCACCTGCCTGGCCAACAAGTGGAGGGCTAAGATCATCCGAGAAGGGCTATATAATGTGAAGGTTAATGCGCCATAAGGAGGGGGCTGGGAAAAATGGCCAAAACCAGAGCCTCCCAGCCCACCTCCGGGAGAAAGACTCCTAGGGCGTGCACAATTTATTTATGTATGAACACCCCAGAACACCACCGACTTGTGACCAAGGCCTAACCTTTCAAACCCATGCTTTACAAATGATATTGTATGGGCCTTTTTTACGTGCACTGTTATTGGGTCGCTCCAAATCGTGTCCTTACAGATTACATGTCATTACTTTTTTTAAAAACAAACACTCATACCAAACACATAATTATATTTTTTTTTCACTTTTAAAAAAACGTTATTAAAAATATAATATTCAAACATATTTTTACATTATAAATACATTAAAAATGTGATTTCACAATATTTTTTAAACAAAAATTTTCACGCTAATTTAATTAATAATACTCAAACACCTCTTTTTGTAGGTGGTGACTAGTAGTTTACACAAAGCTCCTGGTGTTGACGGGCTTCATGCGGGTTTTTTCCAGAGGTTCTGGTTAGTGGTGGGGGAATCGGTTAAAAAGGAAATCAAAGAAGTGTTTAGGAAGCAAAAAGTTCCGGAGTATCTTAACCGGACCTTAATTGTTTTGATTCCTAAACAATCTGGTCCAGAAACTGTTAGTCAATATAGGCCCATAAGCCTTTGCAACACGATATACAAGATTATTGCAAAAATTATTGTTTTGAGGATTCGACACTTGCTACCATCCTTGATTTCTCCAATGCAGACAGCTTTTATTGAAGGCAGAAGGGGTTCAGATAACGTCATAATTGCCCAAGAATTAATTTACTCTCTTAGGAAGAGGAAGGGGAGGACGGGGTTCATGGTTGTGAAGATTGATCTTGAAAAGGCCTATGACCGCCTAGAGTGGTCGTTCATTAAAATGGTGCTTGAACATTTTGGTTTTCCAGAGAATATGATAAGGTTGATATTGAGTTGTGTCTCCTCCACTACAACAGCGCTATTGTTCAATGGTAGCAAACTTGAGTCTTTCCAACCTTCAAGAGGAATAAGACAGGGAGATCCCATCTCTCCCTATCTTTTTCTGTTGTGTATGGAGTTTCTTGGAGCCCAAATCACTGGTATGTGTGAGGATAGAAGGTGGGATAAAGTAAGGGCTTCTAGAAGTGGTCCGAGCTTTTCTCACGTATTTTTCGCTGATGACTTATTGCTGTTTGCCAAAGCAGACTACAAAAATTGCGAAGCTATCATTGAAGTTCTTGACAATTTCTGCAACCTGGCTGGGCAGAAAATTAACTATACCAAATCTAAGGTTCTTTTTTCTCCTAATGTCACTAGAGGAAGGGCGAGAGGCATTTGTAGGAGATTGGGTATTGCCGCAACCACCAACCTTGGTAAATACCTGGGTTTTCCCATTATTAACCAAGGAAGAGTGGGGAATGCTTTTAATTTTGTGGTTAACAAGATACAAAGTAAGCTAGATGGTTGGAGATCTAAACTGTTATCAAGGGCTGGTAAGCTGGTTCTTGTTAAATCTTCTGCGGCTCCTGTGGCAGAATATTATATGCAATGCCATTTGCTGCCTGTTAAAGTTTGCAACCAAATTGATAAGCTTCAAAGAGACTTTCTTTGGGGTTCAACTGAGGAAAGAAGGAGGCTGCATCTGGTTAGGTGGGAGACTGTGACACTTCCCAAAGAACTTGGAGGGCTGGGGTTGCATAATATGAGGGATAGGAACTGTGCTTTGTTAGCAAAGCTTTGCTGGAGATTAGCTTGTGAGCAGGAAGCACCTTGGGCGAAGATGCTGGTGGCTAAATACCTCTCGCCCAGCAGATTAAATGATGAAGGTAATAAGCTTCCTTGCTCCTCTATTTGGGCAGCTTGCAAGAAGGGTGGACCAGTCTATGTCAAGGGGCTAAAATGGTCAGTGAGGAATGGGGAGAAAGTGAAGGTGTGGGATGATTTTTGGCTTCCTATTGGTCCTTTGAAAAACATAATTGAAGGGCCTTTAAACCGGTATGATAATCTCATTACGGTGAAGCAATGTTTTAATCAAAACCATGAATGGCAAGTTCAATGTCTTTCTTTTGATCTGCCGGAACACATTCTCAGTGTCATCAAAGCTATTCCGCTGTCTTGCAGCCCGGAAGCTGAGGATTCACTTCATTGGGCCTTTCCAAAAATGGTTTTTTCTCTTTGAAATCTGCATACTTGTTGGCAAGGGATTTAAACCCGTTGAACCTTGATACTATTACGGTGGATTGGGTGTGGAAAGCTGAAACTTATCTTAAGGTTCAGTTTTTTCTATGGCTGTGTCTTCAAAATAGCGTGCCCACCGGGGAAGTTTTGGGTTCAAGGGGTTTAAGTCTTGACCCCATCTGCAAAATCTGTCTTCAAAGCATGGAAGCAATGGATCATCTCTTGAGGGGCTGTTGGTTTGCCCGTGACTTTTGGCAGCAAATTCAATTCCCGGTTTGTCTAAGGGATACTTTTAGTTTACCGGTTAGTAGATGGCTTGAGGTCAACTGTAAGGCAGAAATCAATCACAGTAGAATGGGCATTCCTTGGAAGATTGTGTTTCCCATGGGAGTGTGGCAGCTATGGTTGCATAGAAACACTTTTCTTTTCAAATCCGGCAAGGTGAACCGGTCTTGTTTCAGTAAGAGTGTTAAGGATAGTGTAGAGTTCTTCTCTATAGGGCTGAATGCTAAATTGCCTAAAGTCAAATCTGTTGTTGCCGTGGGATGGGAGAAACCTCCAGCGGGTTGGGTGATGCTAAATTCAGATGGTTCAGCTCTTAGCAGCCTAGGAGGTGCTGGTGGGGGCGGAGTGATCAGAGACCATGAGGGGAAATGGTTGAAAGGTTATGCTAGGTCTCTTGGTAGCACCAACAGCTGTGTAGCTGAACTATGGGCTGTAAGGGATGGTCTTTTACTTGCTAAGGAAATGGGGCTGCACAACATCATTGTAGAGCTGGATGCATTAAGTGTTGTATCACTCTTAAACAATAATACCACCAACTTGACTTTGGAACCTTGCTTAATGATTGCAGGAACCTAGTGAAGGAGTTCCCCAACATGCAGATAAAGCACATATATAGGGAGGCCAACCAATGTGCGGATGCAATGGCCAAAATGGGCGCAAACAATGTAAACTCTTTTGTTGTTTTTTTGAATACACCGGCTGTGGTGGAAAGAATCCTAGCTAATGATAAAGCTAGCTTGTGTTATAACAGACTTGTTTGTTCCTAGTTTTTATGATATTTCCTTATTGACCAAAAAAAAAAAAGACTAGTAGTTTACAGTGCAATATGGGTTTCTCTATCTCTTCTAGTCACACATGCAAGTGGGGTGTGAAGAACTCACATCGGTACTATATAATAAAATAAAAGTGACTTCCCAAGATTACCAAAACAAAAAAAAAAATGACTTCCCAAGATTACTTCCAACTCCCAATATTTACCCTCAAATCCCGATCAGAAGATTAAGAACAGCTTACCTGCTGCTATTTATTCTTGGTGCTTGTCTTTTTGTAGGTTCTTTTCATGAATTAATTTATTAATAATAATTTGTAAGATTACCAAAAACAAAACAAAAAGGTTCCAAAGAGGACTGATCAGCAATAAAAACAAGAGAAAAAAAAGTTGAAATTTATTCAGCAATGATGTGATTTTTCAAATGGCAGTTCAGTCATGACTCATGAGTGACTCCTTTTTTTGATAACCGGTCAGAAAACTCATGAGTGACTCCTGACTAGGTGGGAATGGGGCGAATTTAGATCCCAAAACAACAGATAGCTGTGGCAATGGATGGTTCAGATCAAAAGTTATTAAACTTAACTTTCCACTGAAAATAATTGAGAGGTTAAAAATAAAGATCATTTGAAATCGACGGCTAAGGTGGAAAGTTAACTTTTTTTTTTTTTTTTTTACTTTTCATTCTTGCCAATCGCACGAAATGCAACACAGTAGGGTATCACACTCTAAGACATGGGCTACTCGGAAAAGGGAATCTTGACTCTTCTTTCAAACAAAAAACAAGGGAAAATATTAAAATTTGGTTTGATAACGTTCTTCTAATAATATTATTTGTATTGCTTTTAAATATATAAATAAAAAAATGTGTAAAAATATATATAATACTATTTAAAAACTGAATACATGTTAAATTACTCTATCAAACGGGTCCTTAACTTGGCACAAAGTTACAAAACTAGTTAGAAAAGACGCAAGCACAAAGGCCAACCGAATGGTAAACCTAGAAGCAGAAAATATTTAATTAAAATCAATATATGTCCAATATATAACAATATATAATACAGTAATAACAGTAGTTGTATACTTCTCTCTTTTTTTTTTTTTCCCTGAATAGTAATAATAGTAGTTGTACACTTGTATAATATATTGAAAATATCTTAATTTGACTAACGGGAGATGGTTTAGTCGGTAAAGGTTTAGAGACTTCGTCTAACCTGCCTAGCTTTAAGTCTTACTACCACTAGTCCTCCATTAATAGGAATCCACAAGGATTGATTATAAATATTAATTCAAATGCTTTGCCCGAGGACTGACGTAGCTTAGCTAACCTTCATTTTTTGTTTACAACCAAAAAAGAAATCTTAATTTAAATAGCCCCTTAATAATAGGCATTGGAATTCTTCTAAAAAAAACTTTGGAGGCCTCTCACATTATCATAATTTTATTTATCATCTTAGTTAAATTACCAATTTGGTTCCTAACGTATACCGTACATGTTGAAATGGTTCCTACATTCTAAAACTCTGTTTGGATCACATTTTGGCGTTCGTGTTTCTGCGTTTTGCTTTCTTTTCTTTTCTTTTTTTGGATCAACGCCTCTTGCACTATTCATAGGACATGAACTGTGCATTAAGGCAAAGCTACAGTGTTGAACAATGTTTTCAGCAGTGAACAGTAATTCAGAAATTATTTTTTTTTATTGTTTTTAGCAATAAGTTTTCAGTTTTCAGCAAAATAAACGGTATCCAAACACACATTAGATGTGTCAGTCTTTTAGGCTGTGTTTGGTTGCCGTAAAACGTTTTCCGGAAAATACATATTTTCCGGAAATGCTAATTTCCGGAAAAGGAAAATATTTTTGTGTGTTTGGTTGTATTTCAAAAAATTTTCCGGAAAATATTTTCTAGTGTTTGGAAAAGAAGGAGGAAAACACAAACCCAGAAAATCCCAATCCACAACCCAGAGGTACACTCATGGTCGCTCCAGAAGCTTATAAACCATGAGTGGGAGGGTGTTCTACCCGATGTGGGACTGCACTCAGGTCTTCCCATACTCGGGGCCAGAACAAAAACCGTGCGGGCCTGGCTCCCCAAAGCGGACAAACGCCTCGCGGTGTGTTGTGCACAATGTACACACAACTTATATATACACAACTCAAAAAAAAAAAAATTTGAGAGTAATAGAAGCAAATATAATTGACAAATATATGAAAGAAAAAAGAAAATTCTCGAATAAGTTCATCCAATCTCAGAAAGTGGAAAAAAGAAGCAATATTAACACTACTCAAATAGGGTATATGCACATGCATTGTACATATTAGCAATTAATTTATAAATATAAAATAATAATAATAAATAAACCGTGCTTTACAGAGGTCAACAACTAGTATGGAAGAAAGCAGAGAAACCAGGTTTTATTTGAATGAACGGAGAAAATAGCCAAAAAGCACCTTTTTGCAAATTATATTGCAATCTACTACTATTTCGAAAATATGTAGGGATCTATCACTTTTTGGGTACTCAAGTATAGCAAAATCGAGTTTGCCATGATACTCGAGTTTATGGATCAAAAATTTTTTGAGTACATTTTTTCAAAAAACTCGAGTTTTTTAAACTCAAGTTTCAAAAATGGTGGTATATCCCTATATATTTCCAAAACAGTGGTATATTGCTAATTTTTTCAAAAAATAGTGGTAGTGTGCCATTTTCACCTGAATGAACAACTATATTCTAGTAGATTTTAATTTGCAGGTATGCTAAAGAGCTTATGAGAGACCAAAGCAGCAGTGCAAGTTAGACAACTGAGTTTCTGGTCTGCTGTCATAACAGTTGGAGACAGAGAAATTGAATCAATGTGAAACAGGTAAGAAAGATAATGGAAGGTTGAGACTGTGGTCTATGACATCAAAGGCTTTGGTCTCAAGGGACAAAAGCTATTTTTTATGTTGTCCACCCAAGAATTCTTAAAAAACCAAGGAAACACAGCTTCAAAAACAAAAATTTATACGGATGCCTTTTTAGCTTAATAAATCTTTTGGCACTCTGTAATGCAAAACCTCCTTAAACCCTTTAGCTGTTATCTTCCTTACGATCTTAAATAATATATATAACTAATTGAAATATCACGAGATATACTTTCCAATTACTCCCTCACAAACTTGTCAAGTTCTTTAACTAAGTGTCAATTTCAAAACTATCTGCATGCCTCCAATGCAATGTCTTGATATTTTGAAGCTACATGAGTTTAGACATGATCAATTTAACTCAACTGAAATTCACTCAATTCATACGAGAGAGAGAGAGAGAGAGAGAGAGAGAGAGAGAGAGAGAGAGAGAGAGAGAGAGAGAGAGAGAGAGAGCACACAATTTAGAGCTTGGGGTTTTGAATACTAGAGGTAAGGGAACAATAGTACCATCACACTCAAGAAATAGTCTTTCAGTTTGTTCATCCACTAGGCATTATTTGCGTGTGCGTTCTTGTAGTTGCATTTAAATACATTCTTCCAATTAAATTCTTCGATGTAAAAATGTGGTAGTCAAATTCAACTCGTGTCAATTTAAAAATCTTATTGCATTTTCAGTCAATTCTTCATATGTATAATGCACCTAATTAATCATTTCATATGAACACAATAAAACTTAATGATACCAAATAAAATGCAATTGAACATTCTCTAAAGTAAAAAATATATATAATTGAACATTCTCATTTTGTTCTTGTCCACGAATTTCTAGCAATTTTATTTTTAACTTAGAACTCTTCTAAGTAATATGTAATACATTATGAGGATGAAAGTACCATCTGACCAAGCCGTTGGCTTCTTCTCTATCAAATTCAAGGCAGAGTTACACCAACCAAATTCTTGAATTCAAGCTTAACAAAAGAAAGAGAAAAAAAAAAGATAGTAAAACATTGGGCAACTACTCAATAATTCAAACAAAGCATCAACATAAGAGCACCTCCACGTAACTTACAATAGTGAAACCAAGACGCACTTATTAAGATTCTGTGTGGTGCTTGGGGATGTCATAATGTTGAAGAACTCTAACTCAAATGATATTTCTTTCACTAATAAGAAGATGAAGGTTAGATGCGCAACTTATCAATTAAAAAAAAAAAACAATACAATGCCACTTACAAGTCTGTTGAGGATTCATAACTGATCATAAAATATTGGGAATAAAGCTTGATGAGTGATGTTGTTGTATGCCATTGACAACATCAATTCACATTGTTATCCATGGAGAAACTTGCCCTCTAAGTAGACATAGCTAATTTAGTTATAAATTCTACTAAACCAAAACAAGATCTCATCTCCAAAGCTAAGCAAAGGCAGAATAAAAACACCCTACATTACATCAAACATCTAGAATGGCCTTCTACAAAAAAAAAAAAAAAAAAAAAAAAAAAAACTCTACTCTTCACTTCCCTCATGCAAATATCGATTTTGAGGCACCCTCATAAACAGAAATGGTTCTGATGATTGAATGACGACCATTATAAAACCATTTAGGCAAGCCAGTGACATCAACCTTCTTGAAACCTTGTCCCTCAATATCATAGAAAAGCAGACACGCAGGGTAGTTCTTAGACGACACATACCAAGAAAATGGCTCTAGCAATATCTCCCCCGTGGGAATAGTCCCAATTGGAATAGGTTTACCGCAGAAGTTTTCTCTAAAATCAAGTGGAACGCTAATTTTCTCCTCAACCCACACATGATTGTGGTAATCCTTTAGTATCCAGAACTGGCATATGTATTCATCACCACGATATCTGTCACCACTATATTTGTAATCTACCAAAGCCAAGCACCCACCAAGTTCAATTAATCGATTAAATTCAAAATGTAACGGTTTAAAGTTTTCAGCTTTGTAGTTATGGGGAAGTGGAATTAGTCTAAAGTTCTCATCTTTGAGATCAAAAGCGACAATGTAATTCCCAAACTGTGTTACCCAATGTATTGCACTATTAATACAAACACTTTTCCCAGATCTCATATACTTGGTAGAATGAAAAGGCAACTCAGGGTTTATCTTTACCTTTCTCCACGAACCAATGCTTCTGCAGCCTAGTGTAAAAACCGTGCACACCATTTGACTAACTCTAGGATTTGATTCTGGAATAGCAACTGTCCATTCAACACGTAACACTTTGTGAGTGTTGGTTAAAGGGTCGAAGCCAAAATGTGTATCAGCGTACAAAGTGGTATCTGTTTCAGTTTCAGAGGTGAGTGAATGAGGAAGAGTTAGAGTTTGTTGGGTGGTGGGGTTATAGGTGAGAATAGGGGCGTGATTGGAATGGGGATAGTCATGGCGGTGAAGGAGAAAAAAAGGGTTGAGATATTGAGAAGTGTTGAGACCTTTGGGATGGGAGGAAGGGAGTGTAAGCGTGAGGAGTGAGGTGGGTTTGGATCCCAAAGAGAGTGGATGATGGATTATTGGGATGGAGAAGAAGTGTTGTTGGAATGTGTCTTTGTTGAAGGCAGAGATAAGGAGGTGGTGGGTATTATCGGATTTGGATGTGGATGTACATAGTTGACGAAGATGCAAAGAATGGCAAGCGCTTCCGATTCTGAAACGCATCAGGGACATGGCCGCTGCCGCCACACCCTCTTCCCTCTCTATCTCTCTCAATCAAGAGGCAGGCTTAGGTAATAGTCGGACCTCTTCCCTAGCAGTGTTTGGAGTTGGACGGGAGATAAAAGCAATTCAGAATGGTCATGGGTTTGGAATTTTTTTTTTTTTTTTTTTTTTTTTTTGAACGGGTTTGGACTTTGGATTGATACAGGGTTGAGATTTTATTCAACCTGGCCCAAATCCTTTAGAAAGTTGTCAAATTTTTTGACATTTAACATGATTTTTGGAACAATTTCATTATGTGGCATGTTTTTAAAACATATTTGTAAACTAGCATTTTGAGTCTTACAAGCCCAAAACTATAGCGATTAAGACTTGAGTTCCATGTGCTAGCAATGCTGACATGGAATTTTAATCTGTGTAAAATTTAATACACGTGGAACTCGCTCATGTTACAAATTGAATTCAAGTGGAGATTTTACCAATTCTCTGTTGCAACCTTAACAAAGTGAACAACAAAGTCTGCTGTGGATTCTAATTGGTAGCTTTTTTGATATCTTCTTCTTTTGCTTTAAACCTATTCTTTTGGAAGTTAGCAGTTTTGGAATTGTCTATCACGCATAATTTCATATTATGTTAGTTGTATTATGATCCGGCATTTTCTTTTAATATATCTGATTCAATGTCTTTTGATCCTAAACTAATTTTCTTCAGGTAGTAATATGAGTCAACTTGGTTTTTCACTCTTTCGCATCTCTATCAAAAGGACTGGTTTAAGAAACATTTCTGGGGTGTTGTCTTTAAGGTGCTGTTTTTCTTGTCCTAGCTCAGCAGAATTAAATCCTTCTCCATTTCGACTACTTGGAAATCTCTCATTCAACAGTTAATGCGGCCCCAAGTCTAGTTGATACCCAAGACTTCTTCTCTGATGAAAAACTACTTCGTGAGCAATGCTATCGTACATCACGTGATCCGTGTTTTCAATTTTATGAAGAGCGTAGAAAAATGAAACCATTTGTTAATCTGGTGAACTATTTGTTGTCTTGCTTTCATTTTTTTTTTTTTTTTTTTCTGGTACATGACTTATTAAAAATGTCGTATAAGTACACATCATTGATTTTCTTAACTGTCACATAGTGGATTAAAGAAAATTTCCTCCAAACCAATTTGTATATAAACTTTTTCCATAAATATATAAAAAGATTTATTCCTTATATTCATCTTGAAACAAATAATAAATTGAATAATTCCAAGTTGATTGGAAATTAAGTAAGTCAACATTAGGAGTGTGCGTCTTGCTTTCATTTGGACTTCTCTCTGATTGCATACAATATTCAACTTGTTTTCCTCATTAAATTATTTGATGGCACCTAGCAAAAACTCTTACCCAAGATTGACTTTGTTACATAAGCTATCCATCTCTTGTTTTATTTTTTTTTGGTACATGACTTATTAAAAATGTCGTATAAGTACACATAGTTGAATTTTTTAACTGTCACATAGTGGATTAAAGAAAATTTCCTCCAAACCAATTTGTATATAAACTTTTTCCATAAATATATAAAAAGATTTATTCCTTATACTCATCTTGAAACAAATAATAAATTGAATAATTCCAAGTTGATTGTAAATTAAGTAGGTCAACATTAGGAGTGTGCATTTAACCCACCAATTCAAGGCGAAACTAGTGATAGTTTTCTAAAATAATAATAATAATAGTATATGTAAGGACTGAATTTGGATTAGACCCAGTATGAGATTGGGTTTAAGCCCAACAAGTCCAAACAATGAATTTATAGAGCATGGGTGAAAGAACTAGTTCTACTCTAAAAGATGGATCATAAAAGTTGCTAAATTAAGATCGTTAAGCACAAGTAAAGTAAGAAAATCTGTCCTCAGCACAGCCTGAGAAATTTATCTTATAATATCTTGTTGATGAACACAATTTCAAGAATCCACAATGTTATTGCCTAGATTTTATGATTTTTTCTCGATCCCCCTTTTAGGTCACCTTCCTGTGCTATATATTACAATCTTGGTGTTATCCCTACCATACACATGTAGGTTGGATTCTAGGAGCTCCTTCTTGTCCCATCCAACACCTCCTAGAACCATCAAACAGTAGCTGTAAGATTACTTGGTCACTGTTCATGTATCACCTCCACATTAATGCGGCCAGAGAATTAGTTGGAAGGCATTTAATGTGGAGGTAGCAGTTTTTGAAGATATTTGTTGCCCCCCTTTACTTACCCCTTATCCAACCTCCAACTCCTAGTTGTGATGTAACTTTGAAGAATGTCTAGGGTGATATGACACTCTTATTGACGTCGGATCCTTATTCCCGAGATGGCTTTTCTCCTCGGACGTATGTTAGACTTATCTCATACTATCTTTATTTTTCTCTTTATACCATTCCCATTATAACCTCATTTGGCCATTCTCGGATTAGTTAATGTCCTCGGATTGGGCCATAGGCCCAATTCGTACAGTCTTAATAATACTTCCTGACTAATTGGCCCCCACAATATATATTTCTAAATAATATTTAAAAGGTTTGGCTAAAAAAAAAAATTTGACCCTAAGTTGAATAAAAAAAAATTATATTTGTTAGTATTTTGAAACTTAGTTTTGATAAAAAATTGAAAGATTTAGTATTTAAAAGGTTTAATATTTTGAAATTTATTTTTGATAAAAATTTGAATACTGGGCTTAATTGTGTATATTATAATTATTAATTAAATAATGTGCTTAAATAGTTGCATAAAAACCTTTTTTAAAAATTTAATTAGGCATGACAAAATGGTTGTAGCCTGACAATCCAAACTAACCCAACGTTGGGCTGAGTTGGTTAGAGCTATTGTCGATGGCTACTTTTGTTAAAAACCCTATAAGCCCAAACAAATTAAGGCCCATCTCCTTTTCAGCCTACTATCTCTGTCTACAACATTTTATTTTCATACGCGGCCCAAGACCAAGTATTTTATTTAGGGTATTGAATGATTGTGGTTTGGAGAGTAAAGAATGAGCCTATTTGGGCTTACTCATGGACCCAAACTTGAGCTTTACATAGTGAGTTGCAAATGTAGTTGTCAAGATCGTATGATATATATTGTATCATGTACAAAAAAATTTGTATTGTAAGGGTGTATTAGAAGTACTAAAGAATTGTATGATATATAGGTGTATGTTGTAAAAATTGTATCAAATCGTATTGTATCATATGAATCAGACGATACATGAACATATGGTTTAAATTGAGGTTTTTACTAAAATTTCAACTTAAATGTTTTTTTACTTTTTTTTAAATAAAATTATTGAGTTACTACTACTTTAGCCTAGGGGTGGCAAATGGGTGGGTTTGGGGTGGGCATAATTGAGTTGAGCATATAAAACTCATTTACCCATTAAAACCCATTTAACTAATTACTTCTAACCCAAATCCAACACAACCCAATTATTATGGGTAAACCCCAACCCACCCAATTACCTAATTATCAAAATTACCAAAATCCCACTAAAGTGAAAATGACCAAAGTACTCTAAAATCTTCAAAAATAACCAAAATACCCCCTAAATCTAAAATTACCAAAATACTCCCAAAATCCAAAGTTTAGCCCAATACAATAACCTGGCATGAGTTCCCCATCTCACCTTTTCCCTTAAAAATTTAGACAACACCTTATTTTTTTACTATTCAACCTATAAAATTATTGGATATAAAAGTTTGGTAATGACAACAATTCCATTCAATATCTTTTTATTATATGTAAATTTTGACAAATCCATCATTAGATGACATTTTTTTCTTATATCCTCCATATTTGCAAATTTTTTAGAATATTAAAGATCAATAGCTATGTCATCAATCAAAAGTTTAAATTTTTCAATTTTTGTAATCTAAAATTATGCATAAAAAATAAGTTTATGGATCAAATAGTAAATAAAATCCGATCAACATGAAATTTGTTGTGCATGTTAAAAATATAAAAAACATGTAATTTAACGGTTAAATTTCAAAATATGCAATTTTTTATTTTATTTTAGTGGGAGTTGTATTTTGTAGCCAAACTTTGTCTCGGTTAAGGGTGATTTTTACTTTTTTAAAATAAATAAATAAATTAAACTCCTGTCTTGGTTGATTTTTACTATTTACTATTCCTTGGATTTATTTAAAAAAAAAAAAAAAAAAAAACCCTAAATATACACATTATCATTAATGTGTGTGTGTGTGTGTATGGGTTTAAGTTACACTTGGTGTAACTCTAAGTTATATTACATTATTCAATATATTTTTATTGAATGCGAATTTTAACAAATGTCATGTTAAATTATATTTTATTCTTATACTCTAGATGCTTGCAAAATTTTAAGGTAATCTAAGATCAAGAGCTATGTCATTATTCAAATATTTAAAAATCAAGTTTTTGTATTAAAAACTATGCATATATAAAAGATGTGTATCTCGATCAAACAACAAATATTATTCGATTGACACAAAACTTGAAATGTGGTTATGAACATAAAAAACATATAATCCAATCATAGAAATTGGAAATATTTCAAATGATCTTGATAACTGTATTGACATATCTCTCCCTCTTTATTTTTTTGGATACTGTGATTTGTAGGCACCAAGCCACCAAATGGCTAATGTGAATAATAAAAAAAAGCGATTTGGATAATCCGTAATGTCCAGTAGCTAATTTACACAGTGTTTATCAAAAAAAAATTGGTAACTTTTATCTCTTCTCTATATATCTTCTCTATATATTAAGAGTATTCAGAAAGTTAGTTATGCCTTTAAAAAATATAAAAAATACCCCTAAGCTAATTAGATAATCCTTATTCTTAAAAAATAAAAAAATAGGGTTAAAATTGTAATTCAACAAAGAGTTTAAAAAAGAAAAAACTACCCGAAAAACTTTTTTCCTAAAAATTAACACATTCTCTATTTTTTTTTTAAAAGCACGCTATCTATTTAAATACATCTCATTCACGTTTGATAATTGTTTCCTAAAAAGTAGCACACACTAAATCCAGTGGTTTACTCTATTTCAAATCCTAAATTTTAGTTTCTTAAAAATCCATTCTTGTGTAACCTCACTAACTATAAATAAATTCAAATTGAAAAATTACATTAAACTTTAAAATTAAAAAAAAAAAAAAATCTCATCGCACATGTGGAATGATGAGGCTACTGTTAAATAAATGTGTGGCAAATAACTAAAAGCTAGCTTCTTTTCCAAAAAATATAAATGTTAGATTATTTTGAAAAAAGAAGAAGAATGAAACAGTTTTTTTTTTTTTGCCAAATGCACACCCATTCCTTTCAAACTTTTCCCTCATTGCTATAAGTTATTGTTACCGTAGAGACTAGAGAATATATATATATATATATATATATATATATATTAGTATTATGCCTATGCGATGCACAGCTTAATTAAGAATCTTGTATAAACTAAATAAATAAGAAAACATTTTCGAATTTAAGTAAAATTAAATAATAAAATAGATAGAACAATTTATTATCAAATTTATTAATAATTGATTCTCAAACCATAACCATATGAATCACATAAAACTCAATAAATTTAGGTTTAACAAAAGAAAAAAAATACACAAAATACATACCTATAAGGTTGTAGGTAGAAGAAGAGAAGAATAGAAGGAAAAAAAAATCATACAGTAGGTATTTATTATGAATTATTTGATATATATACACTCTACATTGAAGAAGTTGATATGAACAAAAAGTCTAATGCCAGTCTAATTTGTGGAAGTATGAATTATAGGAAAAGAAGATAAGAACAAAATATTATATCTAATTTTTTTTTTTTTTTTGGAAAATCTAAAAAATATGAACTAATAATGTTAAAATTTTTAAGTCGATTTTAACGTATATATAATGTTAAGTTGATTTTGACGTGTATATATATATATGATATAATTTATGTTTTGTTTTTTTAGAATTCCATATAATTTATGTTTTTTAAAGATTGATGATAGTAGTTGTATACGTGTATTATGATTTTTTTTTTAATTAATGTTGATATGACAATTAGTGTGAAACCAAAATTCTAATCCCCTAGAGTGCTGGAAGTCTAGAACTCATAAATCATAAATGAAGTAGATCTCCTATTGCTAATTAAATAAATTACTTAGAAATTATAGATAAATTAATAATAAAAGGATTAGATGAAGAATTTGCATTGTACTTAGAAATTATAGATAAATTAATAATAAAAGGATTAGATGAAGAATTTGCATTGTATTCAAATTGAAATTTTTATCAACTTAGAAATTATAGGAAAATAAGATAAGAACAAAAAAAAAAATTATATATATATTTTTAAAAATCTAACAAAATTTCTACAATTTCGTGAAGTCACTTGGTGCAATCACAGTGTCTAAGCCCAATTTTCATTATATAATATATATATATATATTACTTAAAACTTAGTACGAAAGATATCATCGCAACGTGCTTTTAACAACAAATCTTGGGTTAAATGTCCTGAACCACTTGAGTATACCATAGTCTATCCATATTGGCTCTCGATAGAACTAGGGACCGAGCCAGAGTTTTGAGTTTAGGGGGGTGGCTTTATTGTTAATTGTGTGCAATGGTTTCAACCTTTCACTTTACTAATACTTAGCTATTGAGATTTTTAAAAAAAAATTTTTTTATGCCAGTAAGAACAAAATTATTTTTGTTTATAATTTCTTAAATGACAGGGTTTTTTATTTTAAATAAAATTGGTTAATTGAGCTTAATTTTTTTTTTTTTAAGTTTTACTCTTGGTAATTTTTGTTGTTGAGCCTTTTTTTTTTTTTTGGCTTGTATATTTTGTTTTAGATTTTAGATCAATAAATTTTTTTATAGTCACTAAAATGAAAAAAATACTAGCACCACAAACTTTTTTTTATTTTATATATTATTGATGTAATAAGTGGTTATGAGTAAGTAAAAAAATGATGTGAGTGGAAGTTCATGTGTGAACCAATAAGAATTTGCTACCAAAACAGTTTGTAAGAGTGTTGTAAAAAAGTTTATGAGTATAGCATTACTCTTAAAAGAATTAATGATATTGTTTAAGGGAAAAATAATAATTTTATAAAACAAAATTGCTAAAATTATTACACATATATGTAATAATTCTTTAAAAAAAAAATTTAGGGGGGCCATCCCCTCCCCCACTAGTCCAAAGCTAGCTACGTCCTTGGACAGAACTAAATTTGGGGTCTTAGTATGCAGAGTCCATCCAATTACACTAGAAGCAATAATAGCCAAGGTTTGTCTATCTGCTTTAGGAAATTAAAAGAAATTTAATAATATGTCATATTTATGAGAGGACAATCCACAAGGAGATGAAGGTAAAATCCTTAATACAAATATGTGATTTTGGGTTACTACCATTGCCATAAGTTATTTTATTTGCAGCTCATGTTACCAAGAGGAAGCAGGGGATGGCTCAGTTGGGCTGCCATTAGTAGCCTTGAGATCCAAAAGAAGAGAGGGCAACAAAAACAACCTAGCAGACCTAATGTGAAAATAATTTGTATATAAGATTTGGGCAAAAATACCATTTTGGTTTCTGAATTTGGAGTCACAATTAATTTGATCCTTACATTTTTGTAGTAGTTGATTTGATCCCTATTATTTTTGGGGAAAAAAATGGTTGTTTAGCCTTAATTTTTGAACTATATAGCCAAATAGTTCACTTTTTAAACTATGTGGCAAAATACTCTTGTTTTGGAACTTGATATTGCTAATGTCAAGTTCTGATATTTTTAAGTGGAACTTGACATTCCTAATATTGAGCTTTGTGCAAAATTTTCAAAAAATTTAAATGACAAAATACGCATAGCTAATGTCGAGTTTGAGTTCCACACAGAACTCGACATTAACAATGTCGAGTTTCCAAACTTGCGTATTTTGCTACAAAGTTCGAAAATGGATTGTTTGGTAAACTAGTTCAAAATTAAGGTTAAACAGTTATTTGCTCATGTTATTTTCAACTTGCAACTTAATTGTTGTCTGTCATTAACTCACTAACAAAAAACACTTACGTACAATCAGTGTGCACTGTTGGCACACTCGAGGCTTATGATAAATACTAATGAAAAAGATTTATTGTTATAAAAAATGTCACATAAGCTAAAAAAATGTTTTTTTTAATAAAATAAAATAAAAAAAACTACTAGTTTTGTCTCTCTCTCTCTCACACAAAAAAATCAAAGCAAATCAAATTCCAAAAAATAAAAACAATTAATCAATCAAAAAATTGAAGCAAATGTTGTCGAAGACATCGATGCCTTCTTGAGAACTCGATCTATCTCTCCCTGAAGTTTCATAAATTGTCCATCCTAGAATTCATATTAATTTTATCATCCAGATTGCAAAGATTAATCGTCTTTTCCTACCACTCCGATGGTTTCTTTTCTTGTAGATTCTAATTCTAGGGTTTTATTAGTATTATTTTTGGTTTTAGTTCTCTGTAACTTGGAAGTTAGAATAGGACCACAATGGATAAGTCGTAAGTCATAAATTATGGAATGGACTGAGTGGCATAAGTCATAAATTAGCTGATGTGGAATTTTTTACTGTCAATAATTAATTATTTATTTATTTAAATAGCCACATAAGCCTCAAGTGTGCCAGCACTGCACACCGTTTGTCACATAAGCATTTTCCATTAATGAGTTAATATGACAAGGACCAAATTGATTGCATTTTCCGTCTCATTTGACGGAGGCAGCAACATTCCTTCATCCATGCTGTGCTAATGATACACATTACTGGCTGATTGTGTGATATTTCATCACAAAGTTAACCATTGTAAAAAAGTTTTAAGGGATGAGTAACTTGATCCAATTTCTCCCGTTATTCCATATAAGGATAAATGGTTAGATTAGATAGCTCATGTATCTCTGTTTGGTTGCTGCAACAATGGTAACATTTATAAGAATTCAAAAGTATTTCCATTACAAGTAACCTTCCAACTAACAAGAAAACAATATTGACAAAGAAAAAGAAAGGGATTAAAAAAAAGGAACAAGGTCATTTCAATTCTCTATTCATGTATGCAAGTTTGTGAGTCAACATTAAAGAATTGCCCTGTAAATGTAGGTAAATAACTATATGTACTATCTTCCTCAATTTATATAGGCCAGTAATTCATTACAATAAGAAGACAACACAATGAGTTGAATGGATGAGTTTTCAAGAGACTTCACACCTTAGATTGATCCTCAACAGCAGAAGATTTTAATGTTACAATAGAAACTGCTTCGCCAAGGTGGGAAAAGGTGTAATATAGCAACTGCCTTGGATCTAAAGTCCTAACTTTACAAGGATCTGTTCCTAAGAACACTACCATCTACTTTGTCTGGTTGTTCTGCTTTGTCTGGCCTCATATATGAAATAGGTATGTAACTCTGACCATTATTATGCAGAAAAGAAATCCTTGTTATGATACCATACTGTATTGATAAAAAATGAGAAAAACATACATTTTAGTATTTTACCATTTTTAAAATGTTATTATACATTCTCTCATATATGATCAAAATGTACAGAAGTTGTGACTTGATTTTTGGTTGGAAATTGTGACTTATTAAGTCACAATTTTGGTGCATTTTGAGAGTGTATATAACGGGATGTGCATAATAAGTACCACCATTTTTAAAACAAATAAAATAATAAAGAAAGCATTCAAAATTGTTGAGAATTTTTTTCCTATTTTTTGTTGTATAAAAATAGTTTTTTGTTCCCACAACCGTAGATTCTCAAATGAACTAAATGTGTGGTTCATAATTCTAGTGTGCAGTGCAAAACATACTGCATTCATGAAAATGTGAAGCTCACCACTGTCAATAAAATAGTACATAATAAAACAGATTACATACAAAAGACAAATCTTGAGGACTGGTCTTCCAAGATCATCATTAAGACTTCGCACTAACAAATGGTCACCATTTGAAATTTAATTGAGCAAAGAGAGATAACAGAGAATCAGAAACGACCCATAAGCTTATTTGCCATCTTTAAATGGTTAGCCATGTTAGATTAGACTTTGTGCACTTCTGTTAAAACATTTTTCTGTAAATAAAAGCTATTAGCTTAGTAACCTACTTGCCCTTATTAATACTTGTTTGTACTTGAGCTCTTTGGCATCCTCGGGTGTGGCTCATGGCCCAATACCCTTATCTGAGTATCTTATCCCCACGTTACTAATTGTAGTTGAATATTACTGATTGTTTGAATATTAGTAACTGATGTTACTAATTGTCAGAGTCATTGGGAGGGTGGCTTAGTAACAACAAGTCATCTTTCTTAGCTTAAAAAAAAAAAGTCTTTAGTCTTCAAATTGCACTAATGTTACTAATTGCTGTTGAATTATGAATTCTGGGTGTTTCTTTTCTTCAATTCTTGGAAGTCATAACAGGATAAAAGAGAGGTTTATTGGTTTTGGGTGGAAATGTTATGATTTGGGTGGTTTTAATCAATGACCACATTTTTTATATCATAGTTTAGTTGAATGGGTGTTTGGAAAATCTGATTGGGACTTTGGAGTTTGAATTTAGTAGCTGAGATGTATTATGGTGGTTTCTAATTCCAAGTTGTGAAATTCATAATTGAAAACTAGTCATCAAATTAGAGATGGATTAATCATTAGTTATTTCAACAAACACTATCACTACATCTTTCTGTTCAAGGCATTTAATCTACACAAAAGCCACTTTCCCCTCTAAAATTGACACTAATTATTTTTAATAACACTTTAGTGAACAAATCATCATATGTTGTTCAATATACCCAAAGGCAAAAACTAATGCAAAAGGGAACAAAAAGGATAAAACTAAAATTATAAAAAATAAAAAAAATAGTGTTTTTACGATATATAGAGCTTTTTTTTTTTTGGTTGAGGAAAACGATAAATAGAGCTAGAAACAACATACACACTTCTTCAATATGATTAAATTTGATAGGGACATGAGAGAAGTATAAAACACCCAATTTTGTAAATACCATTACTAGTGGCCAGATTCCCTAAGCAATACTATTTTAAAAGCCATTATATTGTAAACTATGGATAAAAGGAAGGAAAGACACACCTTGACAAGCAAGATCTTGCCTGTTATTGCCTGTTTAGGAGTCTTGATACTGATGTCTTTGTGTAGTCACTTTAAGGAGCTCTACTGCCCATTAAACATCTTGTCTCTAAACCAACTATGTCAGCATATGATTCTAGCAGCTACAACTGTTTCAATAGAAAGTTGAAACCAAGAACAATTGTCAGCTAAAATTTTTATATGAGAAGTAATTTTCGAAGTTTATCATGCTTCTCCCTTTGTTAAAATTTTTTCCCAAACATCATAGTTAAATGTGTAGAGTAGGGAATGATCCAAGTCATTTGCAACCATAATTGAAGCAAGTAATGGACTACTAGGTGCCTTTTTCTTTGTACCCATCCTTAAACCCTTCACCCACATAGCCACAAGACTACAGGCTAGGCAAATAAACAATGACTGTCAGCACACACTGAAAAAATAGCAGACCCCCATGAACTGCTCCTTGGCCACCAAAGTAAGAAGGGAAATAAGCGCAAAAGGAATCTGTAATGACTGAAGCACATTAAGCCATTCATTCAAAAAAACCAATGAAGTTTAAGATGTTTTTAAACACAAGAGCTACAACTATGGTTGGCACAATAAGTCCATGTAATCAATGCCCTTAGGCATTTCTTGAGACAAGTTGAGAAAGCCTCCCATGATAAATTGTATGCCATAAGAGCCAGTTCTTGTGCTACCCTGTCCAGCTGCCAATAAAACAATACCCCAAATATAAAGGATTGGGAAGAGTCCTCCTTTGTATTTATTTCAAAGACATTGCCCTGCATTTACTAGTCCTATACTACTTGCTTGTTTAGTACCATACAATCCCTTAACAATTATGCTAATTGCTAGGTAGCACATAGCTTCGACTAACATAGCTTTGGCTAACTTCTTTACCTGCTCCTATCCTTCAAAGTGCAGGTAATCCTGCAGGGGGTTAAAAAAACCTCCCACATTACACATCACTTCAGCATCCAAGAATGTATAGCAAGTCAAAATGTGACATGACCACTTCCCTTGAGAGGAAACCACAACTAATTTGTGCAAGAAAATATAATTTGGGAGAATCAAAAACTTCTATTACAAGTAAGCCACAATCGACAAAATATCAAGAAAAATCCGCATATTCTTTGCAATCCTGGGAAGAATTGCCCAAATGCAATCTCCTAATTATGAATATCTATCCAATAGTTACCCACTTACCCTTTTATATTTCCTTAAAAAATTAAACTTCCTTTTAGTTTTTGATAAAGTGGGAGGGAGGGAGAAACTAGATTAAAAAAAAAAATTCAGCAAACTATTTACTTAAGTATTAAGGAATGGAGTGAGAAAAATCAAGTAATAACCAAAGTAATGCTCTTGATCAGTGCCCTAAAAACAAAAACAAAAAATGTAATTTTAGTCAACTATGAAGTCAGGTATGGTATTTCCCCTAAAAGCACATTCATATAGCATGGCAGTGTATGTAATCTGGGAATATAGGAATAAAATATTAGTGGTTTTGGGTTGAACGGCACCTAATTTTTCCCTCCTTCCCCATAGAAGGTAATGCTGACGAATTCGCAACTGTGAGATTTCATTACCAGCCATTGAGGCACTCCCGGGATCCCAAGCCTCTTCAAAAATTCTGTCTTTGTATGATAATAGAGAAACGGCATTTCCTCTTTATACGCATGAGCTTCCAGAAAGATCTCACCAGTGTTAGTGTCGATGGCAAGAATGTGACTCCTCGGCGTCAAATCAGAAATATCAAAAGGAAAACGAATAGTTTGTTTAACCCAAGAGTAGTTGTGATTGTGGTAGTCCTCCTCCAATATCCAAACATCCAACTTGTCATGCAACCCATTTATCAAAGCCAAGCGTCCACAATCCAAAAAAAGAGCTGTTTTATTGTTTGATTTCAACTCATCAGGGATAGTGATGAGTCTAAAAGTCTCTTCGTGGAGGTCAAATGCCAGTACCTTAAACAGGTCGTCATACATTTTGACAAGCCAATACACTGCCCCATTAACAGAAACACCAAAATCATTCTGAGCATACCTTATCTGATTCAAGTGAATTCCGCAGTAGTTTTCAGGCTCTATCTCTCTCCAATTGTTAACGTCGTGACTGAACAGCGTGAGAATGCTACGAAAACTGAACAACTTGAATTGGTTGGACAAAGGATCAAACCCAAAACCGAAATAACTAAAGTGTTCTGGAAGGTGAACAGTGAAACGCTCTGCAGTATTGATCTCGGCTGTGTTGATGTTTAAGATATCTATAGTACTGCCTTTCACAGCATAATCATTGCGAAGAAGCAGAAATCCATCTTTGATGAGTGGATCATAGATTTTATGAGGAAGATGATAAAAATAAAGGTCCGTTAGAGCTGATATACCAGGAAACGAGAGTGGCGGGTCCTATATTTTTGCCTCCCTCATTGATCTCTCCAGAATAACAATGTGCCACGGCTTCTGATCCAGGATACTTTCTAGTTTCTCTATAGCATATCAGGATTCGGCTCGTGCGGGTGTGCTGATGATGACAACGCTGTTGCTGTTCTTCTTCTTCTTCTTCTTCATGGCGGCTAGATAAGGATAAGCGGCGGAGAATTTGTTTCACAAGGGAAGTAGTACAAGCAGTAGCAGAAGCAGTGGTGGTCGTCTTCAACTTCGACTTCAACAACGCCCTTAGAGACATCACCCTCTGCTGTTTGTGTGGTGTCAGCGGCGCTAGACATATACATCTAAGGGTTTGTGTGGGGAGGCCGGCGTGTGAAGGGCCGGCAGCAGAGGCAGATTCCTGTGGAGTGGAGGCTGTGAGAGTGACAGTGAATACGTGTGGGCTGTAGGGTATGTGGAGGCCGGCGTGTGGAGGCCGATGGCAGATGTCGACTGATAGAGGCTGGTGTGTGTAATAGGGAGTGATGGAGGCGTGTAAGTGAAAGTGGGGCAGGTTGGGTAAGGGTAGGGTTGTTTTTTTTTTTTTTTCGACTAGTTTATGTTTAACTTAATTAATTTAAGTTAATTAGTTTAATTTTAGTTAGTTAATCTAATTTATCTAATGGCCAGTGGGCTTGAGTAATTTTGGCAAGGTCGAGCTCGAATGCTTTACAAACTTTATACTATATATTTAATATAAAATATAAGAGTTCGAATTTGGTAATGATAGGTATAAAATTTATGTTTTACATCATTCAATAAGAGATTACAACATCAGTATTTTAGTTAAAATTCAATACATCCTATCACATCTAATAACATCTCAATAAACTCCTAATTTGATTGGATTTATATATGAGTATTATAATTAATTCAGTGTGATTGTTTTTATTTTTAAATATGTAATAAAATTATGTGGGATGTTGATATTAGAGGGATAAAACATTAGTTTTACACTACGTCCTTACTGAATTTAATCTCAAAATATAATATCATATTACATTACTGTAAGGACTCAATTTGGGACAATCCCCAATGAGTATTGGGTTCGAACGTTAAAGGTCCAAACAATAAATTTGTAGAGAGTGGGCTAAAAGGTTAGGCCTTGGTGAACGGATAGTTGTTAGTTATGGTGTTCATGATGATCGTACGGAGGTGAACTTAGCGTATCTAAGAAGACTTTCTCCTCGGCATGGCCTAAGTGGCTCCGGTCCTTGGACCTCGTCTGAGGAGCTTAATGCTCTTATTATTCTTTTTGCGTTAGGGTTCAATGGCCCCTGGAGACAATCAGCCTTCTGCCCCCCTTTTTTAATAGCTGCTTCTAGACATGGCAAAATGGGTCAGAATTTTCTGATTCGACCCGACCCGACCCAAAAAATACCCGACCCGAACCCGATTTTTTTGACCCGAAGCAAAAATGGGTTGACCCGTGACCCGACCCGTGTTTTGTGCGGGTCAACCCGACCCGACCCGAACCCGAACCATTTTTTTAAAACTTTTTTTTTTTGGTAAAAAAAATAATGAAATTAAGACAATATTGGTTTAATTGTTTATTATGAGTTTTAAGGAAACAATTGATACATTTACATAACTGCATGCAAATTAATTGAAAAATAAATGGTTGAGCATTCTGTAATGAGTAAAGATTTTTAGATATCAAATAGCAAAGTACATGCTAAGATAATCTGGTTACAGTAAAGTTAAAAATAGATTTAAAATTATAGATATGTGTGAGACACATTCACAAGTGTGAAAATAGTAAAGCCAAAGTATCAAATTAGCATAAATTATGAATGCTTAGATCTATTTTTTAACAATTTATGTTCAAAATAAATGGCTTTTCAAAATAAATTATGATATTTCCTAGAGTGTGTGCTGCTTAACAATGATATGATCTTCATAAAAGAGACTAAGTATAAATAAGTAAGCAATCAAACTTTAATGTATATCTCAAATTGAAATAGAGTGTCAACCACAATTGATAATAGATTATAAAATTAATTTTTAAAATTGTAACTTTCTTATATGTTTTTATTCTTTATCAAATGAGTTATCCAATCTTATCAAAAAAAAAAAAAAAAAAGAGTTATCCAATAAGTCATTTGTAATTTTTTTTTTTTTTTTGGAATGTTGATATTGTGTAAAAATAAAACTTGTATATTTGTTTTACTTATCTTTGTGTTGTTTTGTTTTAGATAGCAATGTTAGGATTTGTATAATTTTAAAATTATTGAATAAATATTAATAAGTTTAACTGAGTTTATTCTTGATATAAATAGTGAATTCAAAATAATGCATTTTACATCAATTAATATGTTGCATAACTATCCAAATGGCAAATACATATTGTTTTCTTTATAAAAAAAATAAAAAATATAAAAAATAAAAAATAAAAAATTTCATGTGAAAAATACGGGTCAACCCGACCCGACCCAACCCGACTCGCAACTCGAACCTGATTTCAACCCGCTTAAAATGACCCGTTTTTGACCCGTGACCCGTTTGACCCGTGACCCGATTGACTCGACCCGAACTCGACCCGACTCGCCCGTTTTGCCATGTCTAGTTGCTTTCTCCTCTTTTTATACTAGCTTTTCCCCTCTCTCAAATGTCCACGTGTAGGTTTTGTTTTTTAGGGCTGATAGTTGTCTTGTCAGCCCATACCCAAAGTGGTTGGGGGTGGTTGTAAAAGCTGAAGAGCATGGCCCTGTCAGGCGCAGAGTACTTAATTGCAGTATTGGCAGCCTTTCCCTTGAACCGTTCCTACACTGTACTCGCCCTTTCTTCTGGGAACGCTCTGGGGGCTGCCTTTGATGGCGTGCCATTCTTTCCTTCTAAGTTTTGGGATGCCGTGGACATGATCGTCCTCGGCCACACCTCTAGGCCATTTGGACTTTCGTTGCACATTCTCGGCAACGTCTCTCCTCGGCTCGGCCTTGGACCCTAATATAAAGTGGGCCGGGATCACAAATTCTCTGGCCCTACAATTACATTACATATACTAAAAGTTTGATTTAGATGTCATGGTTATGCCAAGTGATAACACCAAACTGAAGAAATTTTGTTAGATTTTTAGATTTTAAAAATAAAAAATGGATATAATTTTTTTTCTTATCTTCTTCTTCTAAATTTTCAAGTTGATAAAAATCTTAATTTAATTACAAACCAAATTATTTTCTTCATCTATTTCTTCTTAATTTGATTACAATCCAAAATCTTCATCTTCATCTAATCTTTTTTTTTTTTTTTTTTTTTTTTTTTTTTTTTCATTTAAATTACTACACCTATTGCTACACGTAAAAAATATATTAAAAAAATGATATTTTTCACACCTCGTTGATCCATTTAGTAGACTTAGAGTTTTAGTTTAACTCAATTTCTCTTGGATTCAACTTAATGAAGTGTGAAAATTATCACGTTTACCATGACTTTTGAGTGGAGTTATGGTGTGTTTTTATGTTATAACCTCTTTCCTTCTCCCTTATATGTGTGTTTGTTTCTAAAAAAAAAAAAAAAAAAAAGTCTACTAAATGGATATAATTTTTTTTCTTATCTTATTCTCCTATTATTTCTAAGTTGATAAAAATCTTAATTTAACTACAATCTACAAAACACACACAAAGAAAACTAAGGGCCCGTTTGGTTATAGTTTTCAAAAATTGTTGTTTAAAAAGATGTGAAAATTGTAGTTTAAAAAGTGTTGTTGAAAAACGTATTTTTAGTGTGAATAAAACAAAAAAATGTGTTTGGTATCATGATTTAAACAACATTTTTCAGTGTTCAAAAAATATAAAATATGTGTTTAGTATGTGTGTTTTGAATGATAAAAAAAGCTGACCAAAGTACAAAAAAATATATTTTAAATTAGGAGAGAGAACATGGTGGGCCCATAAATCAGGAGAGAGCCAAAACATTAAAAAAAAAACTGACGAAAGTATGAAAAAGCTAACCGACGCACTAGTGTTTGTTGTTTGAAATAATTACGGAATTGCCACTAAGCACTAGTGTTTATTGTTTAAAAACCATCCGAAGCTGATTTCAAAAAATGGGTTTTACAACATTGGCTTTTGAACAATATTTTCCAAACAACAAGGACATAACTGGTACATCAAACATATTTTTTTTTTGTTTTTGGACACTAGTGTTCAGTGTTTAAACACTAAACACTAGTGTTTAAACATAGTGACCAAACGGCGCCTAAAACATCTTCTATCTTTTCACTTCTCTATCTTTCTCCTTATTTTCTATTCTACCATTTTTTTCATCTTCTAACTAAACAAATCCTAAATTTAATTTTTAAAAAAATCTTATCACAAAATAAATATTTTACATACGTGGATCCCATATTCTCTCTTGTAATAACTTTAAAAAAAAAAAAAATTTGAAGAGGCAAATAAAAATAAAACATAATTTAATTAAAATATTAGTATTTTTGACAAAAGAATTGATTAGATGAAAAGGTTGTTTGTTTATCTTTTTGTATTTTTCTGGGTTTGTAAGTTTTTTTTTGTTTTCCCTTAAAAATTTGAAAGTCGACATATTTTTAGAAAATGAAGAGAAGAGAAAAAATTTTATTTGTTGCACAAAAAAGAAAGAGGAATGATTAGATTACCATTCTTATTACAATTTCGCATAAGTATTAAATTACAAGTGATAAAAATTGTAGATTTACATGAAACTACCACTTTTACTCAACAACTCGCAACTGTTTAGGAGAAAATTATTGAATACTCCGGGAGTACTATAAATGCATATTCTCTCATCTCACATGAATTGTGGGTCCCATCATGAAATTAATTAGTGAGGCATACAATTATATAAGAGGAAGGAATATGCATTTATGATATTTCAGGAGTATTATATAATTACTCCTGGTTAGGTATAGAAGCTCCGGCAAAAATGGTAACAAAAAATATGGTCCCAACATATGAAAGAAAAAAAAAAAGGAAACTATTGGGGGTGTTTGGTACATGTTTTCAAATAACAATTTTCAGTTTTTAAACAACATTACACGTATTTTTATACATGTTTTCATCTATACATATTTTTACACATATTTTCAAACAACAATTTTCAATTTTTAAGTGCATGTACTAGACATCCGAATCTCTTGAGTCTTGCCAACTATCTTCTCAAAAAAGGAAAAGAGGGGAAAAAATAAAATAAAAATCTCTTGCCAACTACAAGTCATAAAGGAAGGCCGAAGGCAGTCATAATTACCAAAGTAGGACTTAATATTACACTTAATACATACACGAGCCAAACAATACCCCACCACCCACCATTATCATTTATCATCAAAAGTCATGCTTATTATGAAAAAAAAAGGGGGGGGGGGGAGGTTGGGGAAGAAGCTATGGTGGTGGTAAAAAGTGAGAGAGAAGAAGGAACAAGGTTTACCAAGAAATAGGGGTGTGTAAAAAACTGACGAATTGAAAAAATTGCCAGAAACCGACCGAATCGTTGTTAAAATTTCAGTTCGGTTTTGGTTTCATTTTTTTAAAACCGAAATTTTCAGTTTTGGTTCTGGATTTTTTCACCTCCAAACTGACCGAACCGACCGATATATATATTTATGTAACACAAATGTTTAGTTGATCAGTGGCTTAGTGGTATTCTGCTCGTGGTGCGCTTGGTTGATCCCTGATTCGAGCCTTCGCGTGGGTCGTGGGTATTTTTGCTATTTAATTTTTTAAAACCCTAGAGCATGATATAAATACGGAAATACCCCTTATGATATAAAGCCCTAGAGCATGCTATTTTATTCTTTTCTTCATCCGCCCCCTTCCCCAACTTTTTCTCGTTTCTTTCCACCCTTCTCGCTTCAGTTTGGTGCGATTGTTTGACACACACGGAGAACAAAATGGAAGAAGAAAAGCTTTCTTCACTCAAATTCTTCAGTCTCTCTGACTCTCTCTCTCTCTCTCTCTCTCTCTCTCTCTCTGTGAGTTTCTTCTCTTCACTTCAGATCAATGAAGACCAACTGTAACAGATCTCTACTTCCCTGATCTTTCGTATATCTCAGATTCTGATATAATCGGTGAGGTTTTTTTACACTTTTGGCTGTGTTTGTTTTGTTTCGTTTATACTATGATTTATTTTTTCAAGTGAACGGTGATTTTGCTTTAGAGTGATCTGTGTGAAAAGTTTTGAGCTTGTGGTTTTTATCGATTCTGAGTGTGATTTTATATGCTTTGGTTTTTGCTTTATCGTTTGAAAGAGTGTGGTTTTGAAAATCTCAATAACCCTCTCTTTGGAAAACCGAAAATCGACCGAAACCGAAATACACCGAAACCGATTGTTTTCCAGCCATTTCGGTCGGTTTCAGGAAAAGGCATCTCCGGCTCTATTATTATGGCTTTATTTTGTATCTTTGTAGTAGTATTACTATTATTATGCTTAGATATGCAGATTTCTTTGTGGTGTTCACTGTTCATTATGTGAAAAAACTCTTTCTCCTCCGTCGGTGGACGGCGCCACCGACAGGGACTGAGGTGAGTGAGGGCAGTTAAGGTCATTAACGTTATTAATCAATGCATGCACCCAAATTTCTATATTTCTTTTTTTTAATAGAAATTGGAAAATTCTAGTACCACAACTCTATGCACAACTTTGTGCACAACTCGGCCACGTGGCGAGTTGTGGTTGGTGGCGAGTTGTGCACAAAGGAGTGGCACCAGAACTACTCATAGAAATTTTCTATATTTTTATTAATAGAAACAGCTAAGGTGGGCCCATTTAGGTTCATGTAATGTAAGTTTCGCATGGGCTTCTCTCAAACATAAATTAAAAAAAAAAAATTGCATGGGCCCAATACGCGTGAAGTTCGTTTTTATTTATTTAATTTTTTTTTATTTCTAAACTTTAAACTTTTAAAAAAAAAAAATTTCTTATTTAATTTAAGGGTTTTGATTGGAAGTTGCATTTACAAAGTACAACCCTTCTGGGTAAAAAAGAGTGTAGTACAAAACCCTGCAAACCTTTCTGTCGACAACTCTTCTTCTAACGAGAAGACCCCTAAAAACCCTAAGGTAAAACCGCAAAAAAACCTGTGTTCCATCAAGATGTTTGCCGTAGCATCGAGAACTCGCACTACCCTACCTTCAAAATGTATCACCACCTCCCTGAGGAGATCATCAAAGACATCAAGAGAGAACTTGCCCTTGTAGTTTGGTTCTCCAAACAGATCAATAAGGGAAGGATAGGATAGGATGTTCTCAGATCAGATGAGAATACAGCCTCTGATGCAGCGGAGGTTAGTGCCAAAGAACACAAAATAACTTACCTATCAAAAACAAAATAACTCTCCTATCCAAAAGTTCTTGGATAAAAACCATTGTTATTTATTCTCTGAAAATCAATTTTTATGTTTTTGTTTTAGAGAATGTTAGAGAAGCATGTCTTTCTTGATTTTTGTTACACCTGGAATTATTACTTTGAAATATTTTTGTTGTTTTCCTATGTTGGATGAGGATGAGGGCTGCTCTTCTCAAGTATGAGAATTGTCTAGTTACTGCCTTGAATTATTAAAGCTTGGCTTTGTAATTTGCTTTAAGAGATTACACTTTGACAGTTTTTTTTTCAATTTATTGTTCTTTTATTGCCTATTGCTTTGTTATTTGTGAGCAAGGTGGCGACCTTAAGCTGCCAAGGCCTTGTATCTCCCGAGGGTTGAGGTGATTGATTAAAGCAAAGCGCCACATAATATAGCTATCATACGTAGATAACTTTTGCTTGTGCGCATCAAACATGCTAAAATATTATTTTCAAGTGTTTTTACATATGTTGCATTAAGAATTAGGTGGCTTAATTATTTTCATATAGGCTTTAGCAAGTTTTAGGGTTTTTAGCTCTATGAATTATTCTAACAATAGGTTTTAGTTTCTGTTTTACAACAAGCTTGTGTAAATTGATTAATCTAACAAATAAGTTTTATAATCTTTAAAAAAAAAAAAAACTAGTCTTTTAAGGAACTTAAAATTTTTTTTTTTTTTTTTTGAAGCATCTCTCAAAAAAATTATAAGATTACACATTGATTATGCGAATTAGATTTACTATACATGACAATTTTTCTCCAAGTTGTGACATAGGAAAAGATGGAGAATTCGTCCATATGTGCTTATGATGGGTATCATAGGTTTAGGATTAAAAGAATTTGTGGATCTAGGGTTTAGAATTGTTGAAGAAAGGGTTTTGGGGTTGTGTTCAGAATTAAAAGATGGTTTGATGTGTTATTTGATGTAAGTAAGTATGGAGGGTTTATGGGCTTTGAAAGGTAAAAGTTTAGGGCTTGATTTTTTGGGTTTGAGGACGAAAAGGAAAAAGAAGACTATATACTCATTGTACAAAGCTCCCACTTTTGTGGGGTCTGGTAGAGGTCATGGTAGGTGGCCTTACCTCCAATTTATTGAAGAGGCTGATTGTCGGTCCCGAACTTGTGACCGCTTTTTTTTTTTTTTTTATATTTATTTATTGTGAAAGGTAGTTGCCATTGCTGCAAGGCTTGACCTCTTTAAGGAAGTAGTAAAAGAGAGAATTTTATGGTGATTGAGGACTGTACAAAAAATACTATATGAAAGAAAATAAGCTAAGAGGAAAGGAGAAAAGAACACTTGAAGGCCAGCATGCTTCGATTCTTAAAATTATTTTGTTGAGCAACTTCGTTTACAATTTGAGTACATTGAACGCAAGTATATAGTAAGGCTCTTTATGGTAGTAGAGTCCTATTTTGCAAGGCTCTTTTGCCCTTCAATTTGAAATATTTTTTTTATATTAAGTGTCTTTTCCAAGGATGACCAGCTCTTCTTCTATTTACTTTCTAGAAACTAATTAAGATGCTCTCTCTCTCTCAAACATTCATCTATCACTACAACAAACATGAGCTTTTTCAACATATTTGTATCTACGGTTATTAAAAAATGTTGATAAAAGCCTTTAGTTTCTACATTTACATTCAACTGTTGAAAATTCACATATGTATTTCTGCAGTTGGCATAACCTTTGAAATAGGTGGTGAGAAATTCACATAGGTATTTTCACAGTTGGCATAACTGTTGAAATAAGTGATAAATAAATGGTGAAAAATTGACATGCCAACTGATTGAATAGGGATAATTTATATCAACAGTTGGATGAATGTAGAAAAAAGAAATTAAATATTTTAATCAACGGGTTATAAATGTTGAAAATAAAAACACAGCTTATATAGGTATTTTACTATTAATCAACAAGTTATCTCCCTCTCTCTCACTCTCGCTCTCTCATAGGTCTTGGCGATTAATTTTCCTGTTATTTTCTAGGCAACCAAACAGAATCCAATCGCTCCCTCTCTCTCACTCTATATCTCGTTCTCTCATAGGTCTTGGTGGTTGATTTTCCTGCTATTTTCTAGGCAACCAAACAGATTCTCGACTCAATTTTTCTATTATTCTCCCTCCAATTAGGTATTTTTTCCATTTCTCTTGATTTTGTTGTTTTAAAAACTTATTTCTGATCAATTTGTTTTTTCTTAGACTCGAATTTTGGCCATACTCTGTTATTCGCTTTGAAGATTTTGAACTTTGCTGTTTTTGTTCTTGAATTTGAAATGCTATGTCAAAATTGAATTTGTGGTTGTGTATTGCGTGCTTTCAATGTGATTGCAGGTGCATTGTGGTTGATTTTCTCAAAAAAGCTCGATCTTAGGCCTTGAACTCGGTGGACGTAGATACTCAATCAAAGAAGCTTCTGGATGCGCTGTTGAGTATCATTGTAGATGAGTTCTACACTCAGCCAGAGGATATGACTGAAAACAAAAATTGTGCTTCTCTGTTTCATGTTTTGGATCCTTGCGATGGCTATGACTTTCTTCTTCAGTTCAAGAGTTGAAAACTCATTCTGTGGATCTCCTCCGACTTGAACTATAGTGGTGAGAACTTTCATCACTCTGATTCTGCTTGGAACTGTATATTCCCACACTGACAAGATGTGTAAATGGAAAAGTGATTTGGCCAAGTACTGTTTCACAAAATTGAATTGAAAACTTGGTTAATGCAGCACACTACTCATATGAATTGTTAAATTTCCGTTTCGTATTGATTGTGATGTGAGCTCTCTGAATTTCCTGTATGGGATGTATAAATTCAAGCTCTGATGCCTTGGCCTATGATTGCGACATATATAAGGTAGTGACAAATTTGTAGTTTAATAGTTCTATTGGGTCTTGATTTGCAAAAACTTTCTAATTTTTTCTCTTTGGTTACGTATAGGTTTTTTTTTTTTTGGGTCCATTTTTATGTTTATGATCTATGACATTTTCTGCTAACTACAGCTTGCAACTCAGATCAAATGCTGGCTTGATTCTTTTTTATTTTTTCCTGATACATGTCATACTTAAGTAGATGCAGAAGTACAAACCAACTCTGTTTGATGTTATAGTTGATAGTTGATACTATTGGAGTCGCTTAGTAGCCTTTTCACCCGCCTCTTATTGCAGTCAATTTAGCTTGGTAGCTTGTTGCTTCACTTTCTTTGTAAGATTTTATTTTGATAGTGCTTTATCTTTAAAGATATAGATTCATTCAGATGTTGCGTGGCTATGGAATATTATGTTTTACTTCACCTAGTTATGAAAGCACTATTGAATTCTTAGTGTTCACCATATGTTACCGAATGGGCCTGTTATCAGTGCTTATCAACCGTCCTATTTACTTTGTGAGAAAATAACAATTGGTGTGCTCTACATTCAGAAAAGATGGATTTTAATTTTATTCTAGGAATTCCAAACACACTTCTAACCAGTTTGAGCTAGACTGTAGCAGCAACTACTACAACAACAGCAACCACTTCAACAAACAACTGCAGCAGATCAAGCAAGAAAAGCAGAGAAAAAAGGAGGAAAACTGAGTATCAAGAAGATGGGTAACATCACTTCCTATTTTTCCCTGTGTCTACTTGAAACCAATTTTTATGCACATACTCGTATTATTTGATTCACACAACACAAGCATGCATCTTTCAACCTAAAAAGGTCATCTTTTTTTCTTTTTTCTGTCAGTTCCGTACACAGAACACAAGACACGCATACAATACATAATACAGAGCACAAACACACGCAACCCAGCTCATAAAACCCACAAATACCCATTTTAAAACAAACCTCAAAAACCCAAAATAAAAATCTTTTCTCAAACCCCCTCAAAACCCAGATCAAATTTCCAATCACAGCCAAAACCAAATCCCAAATCCTCAAACTCACAAACTCAACCAAACAATAGAAAGAAAGGCTTCAGGCTTAATCTGATTTGGGTTTAAGATAGAAATAGAAAGAAAAAGATTTAAGAGAAGAGATAAGATGGTGAGGTGGCGTTCTGTCATTGGTCTATAGAGATTTCCTTTAATAGTTTGGGTTTGGACTGGGTTGGACCCATTTGGGTCAGCTACCATCTATAACTAGAAATCACATAAGTCCACTCCACTAAAAATACCAAGCCAATTCTCTCCTTTAGGCCCAATCCGAATGCCTCTAAGCTCCAGCCCACATTAAAATTTAGCTTCACCCAGACTCAATCCAAAAAATCACACACATAAGCCCACCAGCCTTTTAAAATCAAAGTCAAGCCAAGCCCAAAAGTAAAGCTCCATTTTAAATCCATTCCACCACAAGGGCCCAATCCGGATCCATAAGCCAAACATCTTTCAAAATTACAAACCAACCCAAATATTTTCAAAATTACCCTTTAACCCAAAACTTTTCTAAATTACAATTTGACCTCAGGATTTCACAAATTTGCTAAATGACCCCGAAAACCTCAAAAATTGCACAAGGGCTCTTGAGGTCACAGAAATGCCTTTTTCTTGTTTTGCCAAAATTAAAAAAGATTTCTTCAAGATTAATAAATTTTCAAATGACATCATTTCCACACTTCACAGGAATTGAACATTTGCATTGTCTTTTTTGCATGAGATCAAATGCTTTGGGAGAAGTAATTGAAAAACTGCATTTAGTATGCTACGCTTTGGAGTGAGGTTAGCTATACTTAATTCCTAATGCAATTTACATTCCTAGCGTATGTTATGCTATCATATGCTTAGTAAATATTAAGGTTTACCAATTTACATTCCTAGTGTATGCCATGCTATCATTAGGAGAAATTATACCATACTCATGGTGGATTAGTCTACCATTCCACTAAAAGACTTACAAATTTAAAATAGTCATGTCATTCCCATATGATTAAAAGCCTTAAACAAGGAGGTCAAATTTTGTTTAATTTTTTTTTCTAATATCATAAAATGACTTAGCAATTTTAAATAGATGGGGAATATTTTAGTGTGAAGTGGTGGACCAGTAGGCAAAGGTAACGCAGTCCACACATGAGGACAGTATAAGTATATAATTTTTCATAGCAAATCAAAAGGTGTATTAGTAAATCAAAGACTGAGATTAAAAATTTTAAAAATCACTTTTAATTTCAACCCTTGAATAAAAAATATTTTTTTGAGTAAGACTATCAAATTAAATTAGTGCGAATTGTCGAGAATACCGCTAATTTAATTTGATAGGCTTACAAAAAAAATAAAAATTTGCATTTTTTTAGGATTTGTTCTCGGGATTTGTTTTCTACATGCAACTCATTTCCCTAACAATTTGCATTTCCCTAACAATGCAAATTTCTACAATCTGTATTTTCCTAACAAATGCAAATGGTTTGGGAAATGTAAATTGCATTTCCCTAGCATTTTAGGAAATTATATCCTAAAAATTGTTAGGAAATGGAAATTGCATTTCCTTAACAATGCAAATGATTGAGTTGTATGTAGGGAAATGAATTTGCCCAACTAATTTGTATTTCCCTAACAAGATTTACATTTACATGACTAGATGTGTGTAAAAACTGACTCGAGGGACTCCATAGCCTTGGAGCTTGACCAAGTCAGTTTCTACAACGCAACTTAGTCATGAAAATGCAATTAGATGCAAATTGTTAGGAAATGCAATTGTTAGTTCCCTAACAATGTAATTGCATTGCCTTAATAATTTTAGAGTGGAAATGCAATTGGATGCAAATTGTTAGTTCCCTAACAATGTAAATTGTAATTCCTTAATAATTTTAGGGAAATGCAATCGACGAGGGATGAAAGCAAGCATACAATTTGTATTTGTTAGGGAAATGCAAACTGTTAGGGAAATGCAAATTGGTAGGGCAAATTCATTTCCCTAATAAGTCATTTTCCCAACGAAGGTACCTAGCATTTCAAAGATAGCTCAAAAGTTTTTAGGTTTTCACCTCTGTAACATCATTAAGACTCTGTTTACAAGCCAAAGTTCCTCAAGAGTCCTCAAGTGCTTTGGAATGAAGTACATCCTCTCACCATTCACCACCTCAGGAATCTCTCACCACTCACCACCGGCCATGATCGACCAACCCCACCCATTTTTTAAATTGAATTATATAAATTCTTGCAGACTGTAGGTTTTCTGTAACAAAATTTAACCACGTTTTCTGTTTGATAACAAAGCATTGTGCGACATGTAGTTTAGAATAAACTTTTCATTTAGTAGATTTTATATACACGTGTAACAATATAATTGGCTATAGAGATTAGATGCGTATATAGTGGAGATTAGTTAGAAATTAGTTACACTCTTAGATCTTGTATGAATATCTAATGTACTCTGACTTAGAGAAGTAATGCAATACACAGTTTTTCTTCAAATTTTCACACTCTAAGGGGTAATTATCATCTATCTTATACTTATAGTATTTTATCTTCATATGAACCAGCGCTCTATGGGCTGTAGAATATAGGGATTTCTAGCTCTACAACTGGTGTAGCTAACTTTTTACTCCAGGCTTGGAGTACAATAGTATCTAAAACTTTATTTTCAAATCCTTGCTCTATATCTGCAAAAAACAAATTTCAATTTAAAAAAAGAAATCTCAATTTAAAATAATACATTGTAACACTTTAAAATCTATATTACTTTCAATCACACCTAAAAAAAATCTCTCAGTCTCATCTGATGAATTGAACTTAGGAATTTTGATATTCTCCTCAAGGTCATTCTCTACAAATCCTTTCTTCTTAATCATATGGCCTTCTAAACACCTCCTAACAGAGGCTAGAGCTAAACATAACTTTAGCTCTCTTGGAGTGCTTCTCTACACAACCTCCATAGAACTTCTACTTTATAAGTATCGTCACTCTTCAAAGCCTTCCTAAAAGTTTAAACTTCCAAATTCAGATTTTCTTCCTCTTCAAGAAGGTGGTAGAGGCAACCAATTTGTGGGCAACCCTATTCACCGAGCCATGAACTTCTCCAAACCAAATATTATTTGGTCTTACTACCTCTGCTCTGAACCTACTCAAGAAACTCCAATTTGGATCAGAATATATATATTTCTCTCCATACCCAGAATTTACTATCCTCGGCACTGTGGTCAAATCTGTCTCCACTTGCAATTCAATCATAGATTTTGGCCGAGTCAAAAAAGTAGTCCAAAGCCTCAATGACTCTCCCTCTAATTGAGTGTTTTTCTTGAACTTGTATCCCCAGCACACTCCAACAAACAAGGGGATAGATCGCTGGTCCCTCGCTATAAATGCTGTGGCAGCCATCTCCTTTGGATGAGCTTTTAGCGCGCTGCATCACAGGACACTGTAACTCTCTTATTTGCCGAGGGAATCCATAGCCTTGGATGAAACTTGCATCTCCCTAACAATGTAAATAAATCTAAAATTAGAAAATAACAAAAATTGGAAACTAGGATATTAGAAAATAAAAAAGATTAGAAATATACCTCTGCTACCACTAATCACATCAAACTCTTCAGCTTTAAATGCTGACCGTTTTGTGAACCGCAATCATCGAGAATCCACAAAAAGGGCAATGACCATTGCAACAACATCCTTAGCTTGCAACAAGATATATATATATATATATATATATATATATAAAAAAATAAGATAAATGTAAAAATATTAAGCATACTAAACACTAAATTAATATGCTTAATATTTCTTTATATATCTTGCAACAAGATATATATATATATATCTTGTTGTAGGCTAAGGACGTTGCAATGGTTATTGCCTTTTTTGTGGATTCCCGATTGCGGTGCACAAAACGGCCAGCATTTAAAGTTGAAGAGTTTGATGTGATTAGTGGTTGCAAAGGTATATTTCTAATCTTTTTTATTTTCTAATATCCGAGTTTCCAATTTTTGTTATTTTGTTATTTTAGGTTTATTTACATTGTTAGGGAGATGCAAGTTTCATCCGAGGCTATGGATTCCCTCGGCAAATAAGAGAGTTACAGTGTCCTATGATGCAGTGCTAAAAGCTCATTCAAAGGAGATGGTTGCCACAACATTTATAGCGAGGGACCAATGATCTATCCCCTTGTTTGTTGGAGTGTGCTGGGGATACAAGTTCAAGAAAAGCGCTCAATTAGAGGGAGAGTTATTGAGGCTTTGGACTACTTTTTTGGCTCAGACAAAATCTATTACTAAATTGCATGTGGAGACGAATTCGACCACATTGTGGTAACTTTTGGGTATGGAGAGAGATATATCTTTTGATCTAAATTGGAGTTTCTTGAGTAGGTTTAGAGTAGAGGTAGTGAGACCAAATAATATTTGGTTTGGAGTAATTCATGGCTTGATGAATAGGGTTGCCCACAAATTGGCTGCCTCTACCACCTTCTTGAAGAAGAAGAAAATCTAAATTTGGAAGTTTGGACCTTTAGGAAAGCTTTGAAGAGCAACGATACTTATAGAGTAGAAGTTCTAAAGGATCCCACAACTTTTGTAGAAGTGGAGGTTGTAGAGAAGAATGCTCCAAGAGAGCTAAACTTATCTGTTAGGAGGTATTTAGAAGGCCATATGATTAAGAAGAAAGAATTTGTGGGGAATGACCTTGAGGAGAATATCAAAATTACTAAGTTCAATTCATCAGATGAGACTAGAAGATTTTTTTTAGGTGTGATTGAAGGTAATATAGATTTTAAAGTTGTTACAATGTATTATTTTAAATTGAGATTTCTTTTTTTAAATTGAAATTTGTTTTTTGCAGATATAGGGCAAGGAATTGAAGATAAAGTTTTAGATGCGGTTGTATTCCAAGCTTGGAGTAAAAAGTTAGCTGCACCAGTTGTAGAGTTAGAGATCCCTATATTGTACGGCTCATAGAGCGCTGGTTCATATGAAGATAAAATATTGTAAGTATAAGATAGATGATAATTACCCCTTAAGAGTGTGAAAATTTGATGAAAAATTGTGTATTGCATTACTTTTTTAAGTCAGAGTACATTAGATATTTATACAAGATCTAAGAGTGTAACTAACTTCTAACTAATCTCCACTATATACGCATCTAATCTCTATACTAATATCAAGACATTGCAATGGAGGCATGCAGATAGTTTTGAAATTAACACTTAGCTAAAGAACTTGACAAGTTTGCGAGGGAGTAATTAGAAAGTATATCTCGTAATATTTCAATTTGTTATATATATATTTTTTAAGATCGTAAGGAAGATAACAGTTAAAGAGTTTAAGGAGGTTTTGCATTATAGAGTGCCAAAAGATTTATTAAGCTGAAAAGGTATCCATATAAATTTTTGTTTTTGAAGCTATGTGTTGCCTTGGTTTTTTGAGAATTCTTGGGTGGACAACATAAAAAATAGCTTTTGTCCCTTGAGACTAAAGCCTTTGATATAATAGCTTTTATGTACAGAAAAATGTTTTAACAGTTATTAGCTTAGTAACCTACTTGCCCTTATTAATACTTGTTTGTCCTCGAGCTCTTTGGCATCCTTGGGCAGGGCTTATCTGAGTATCTTATCCCCCATTACTAATTGTTGTTGAATATTACTAATTGTTTGAATATTAGTGACTGATGTTACTAATATTCAAACACCTCCAAAGAGTGCTCCTATTTTATCCTCTTTTTTTTTTGCAAGACCAAGCTTGAATGACTCCCATTCACCCCTCATCTTGATAAAGACTTAAGCAGAAGTATCATTTGTATCATCATTCTCAAACAACTCGTCTCCATAGTTTAGAAATTTTGAAAACGCCTTTTTCTTTACTTCCATAGCATTTATCTAAACACAAAAAAACAAGAAAAGAAAAAAGTTAGAAATTTAAACTTTTTTTAAGGTAAGAATTCATTAAAAAAAATTTACCAAGAAGCGTAAATTGGTTTGATCAAACTTGAATGAATCTGTTTTTAAGACATTGGTCGATCCCATTACTTGGAACCTCTCTGCTGTGAGAAGAGGTCTTCCAAGTGGTAATGCTTAAGAGCCACCTTAGAGCGATACTTAGGGCTGTACTTTCCCAATATGCGAATGTATCCCTGCCGTAAGAAAAAAATAACAATGATATCATAATTTTAAACTATAATAATTATAATACCTTCTGTCATAATTCATAACACTTACACAATCATTCTTAGCGTCAATCGTAGTACAACTATCAAATCCTTCTTGCATATTCTTCCGAAATGATAATAAAACATATATATTAGCATTAAAATTAAAATTAAATTATAAAATATACCAAATATGAAAAATGTTATTGAAAAACACAAATGGTTTCATAACTTTACCTCTTCTTAAAAACACAATCATTCTCATACTCAAGAAATTGGTTATTGAGAAGAGGTAAAGTTACGAGACCATTTGTGTTTTTCAATAACGTTTTTCATATTTTGTGTATTTTATAATTTAATTATAATTTTAACGCTAATATATATGTTTTATTATCATTTAGGAAGAATATGCAAGAAGGATTTGATAGCTGTACTATGATTGACGCTAAGAATGATTGTGTAAGTGTTATGAATTATGACAGAAGGTATTATCATTATTATAGTTTAAAATTATGATATCATTGTTATTTTTTTCTTATGGCAGGGATACATTCGCGTATTGGGAAAGTACAACCCTAAGTATCGCTCTAAGGTGGCTCTTAAGCATTACCACTTGGAAGACCTCCTCACAGCAGAGAGGTTCCAAGTAATGGGACCAACCAATGTCTTAGAAACAGATTCATTCAAGTTTGATCAAACCAATTTACGCTTCTTGGTAAATTTCTTTAATGAATTGTTACTTACCTTTAAAAAATGTTTTTTTTTTCCTGTTTTTTTTGGGTGTAGACGAATGCTATGGAAGTAAAGAAAAATGCATTTTCAAAATTTCTAAACTATGGAGACGAGTTGTTTGAGAATGATGATACTTTTGATGAAGTCATCAAGATGAGGGGTGAATGGGAGTCATTCAAGCTTGGTCTTGCAAAAAAAAAGAAGGATAAAATAGGCCCAGTTCAACCCAGTAAATACCCGATGTGGGACTCATCACACACCCACACACATCAAACAATCAATCAAATTGGGGCATCACATGCTGTGAGGGAAAGGTTTATTCATGTTAGATCCTAGCATTAATTGTTTTCTCTCCTTGATTTTTTTCTGCTCATGTGCTTCGAAAGCATACTTGGTAGGATCATTTGTGCCTTTTTGGTGGTAGAGCAATATATCATGTTTTTGAACTCTTTTTGATGTTTCTGGGTTGTATTTGGAGACTTTGTTTTTGGTTACGTGCTTGTATTTACCAGATCCAAAAAGTGAATTTTTAATTCTACTTGGCGTTTGCATATGCACTATGAGACCATGACCGATTTGGAAAGGTCTGTACTTATTTTGTTTGAAAACAAGAGAGAACGAGAGTGCAAACGTGGACTTGAAGCCGGACATGATCGAACTCCAGCAAGAGTCTCTAGGGGCTGCCGTGGTTCCTCTTTGGTGAAGGATGGGAAATCTTTGCGACGAGATTCCCCACACCATGATGCTCTACATATGTGGATCTTGATGTTTTATTTTGTGTCCTGCTCAAGTTCTAAATATATTGCTGCATGTGTATCTTGGAGCCCTTGTAACTAACTTGGTGTTCTCTTATGCTATTACTTCAATGCTTTTTGCAAAGTTAATCTTATGCTTATCCAGAACATGCTATTGTACCTTTAATCTTTTTCGTGCAAGTGGCAGTTTGTGATTTTAATGGTTTTTGTTAAACAATCTATTACTTTTTTTGGATGAGTAAGAAAAATTTTATTGAAAAAGACTACTTCATGCAAGATGAATGGAGTACCATAAAAATATGTACAAGAAAGAAGAGTAGAAAAACAATCTGTTACTTGTTTTTCTAAAATTTTTGTCCAGTTACTGGCCAAAAAACAAATATTGCATCTTAGAACAAGCATTTGAACTCAAACTAGTTTTATGATTTATAATATCCTATGTTTCTTCACTTCTTCTCAAAACCAAGTGGATGGTTGTTGTATTACTTATTTTTTGAAAGAAGGAAACGATAAGATGGTTTTTAGTTATTATTATTATTATTTTTATACATTGTTGAGTAGTGCAGTTTTGATCATGATTTTGTTGAAGAAGAGAAGGTAGCTGAGCTGAAAGAGCCGTCTGCTGATCTTTTGGCTGAAGCACCTACAAAATCAGAGCATGGAAATATAACTTGGTGTTCTCTTATGCTGAAGGCATCTTTCACCTGTTAAAGAAAAAAGGAGAGACTATGTCTGCAAGGTAAAAAAAAAAAAAAAATCTAGTATAGAGCTCAAGACATTTAATGATAATGAAAATATTCCTCTTCAAGGATCTGCTGTTTTTCCTGTGGGATATGGAGTTGAGGGCTTCATTGGGTTCATTCTTGTTGCTTCCTGTGATTGCTCTTAGTTGTGGCTTTACTCTTTTCATATTGCTCTCTCTTGTCTTTCACACTGGGATGCAGATTTTACTTCGGGGGAGTTTTCTCAGTCTTGAGTCTTGACCATTCCTTGTATTGCTATGAATTTGTGCCTTTTTCCTTCCATGTTTCCTCCTGTTGGTCTTTTTGCTCTGGTTGGGAATGTTTAGATCTGGGGTTTTCTTTTGGCTTCTTGTTCCTTATCTACTCTCCATTCTTACAATATATCTCCCTTCAATCTCTAGGTCTTTCGTTTGGTACATCAGATTGATTTATACGTGCTTTTATGGAGAAAGTTCTGCATACCTCTTTTCTAGGATTTATGACCTTGGCCTTATGTTAAATCCAGTAGACTTGCATGTATGATTCATTTTATTCTTACCTGATGGTTGATGTTTATCAACAGCAATTTCAATTTTGGAAGTTTACCTTTTTATGGAAGAACTGATTTGAATTTTGAAACACAAAAGATCATGAGATTTTTTGTCCCTCCCTGTTATGGACTATGTATTTGGTGCATGCTGCTATGTTTTGCTGAAACCAGGCATGTGCATGTATTTCATTCCTTTCAGTGATGAATGCTGTCTATGCAGGTTCACTCATTTAGTTTAGTAGATGTTGAGAGGGATTATTTGTCACTTGATAAGTGATATCCTAGACTCTTTGTGTCCCCTGGATTTTCAAAACCTAGTCTTTATCATTTATTTTAAAGATGTCAAGTAGATAGTTGAATAATTGCCGTAATGTGGTGTTTAATTGTTTTAGGCTATTGTGAACTGGCCGAAGGAGAACCTTAGACTTTCCATCAACACTCCTGTCAGGTACCACTCGTTAATGCTGTTACTTCAATGGTTTTTGCAAAGTTTATCTTATGCTTATCCAGAATATGCTTATGTACCTTCAATATTTTTATTGCAATAGACTACTTGCAAGATGAATGAAGTAGCATAAAAATTTGAACAAGAAAGAAAAGTAGAAGAACAACTATTTGCTTGTTTTTCTAAAATTTTGGTCCAGTTTTTGGCCAAAAAAAGAAAACAAATATTGCATCTCAGAACAAGTATTTGAACTTTAACTAGTTTTGTGATTTTTAATATCCTATGTTTCTTCACTTTTTCTCAAAACCAAATGGATGGTTGTTGTATTACTTATTTTTTGAAAGAAGGGAAAGATAAGATGTTTTATTATTATTATTTTTTATATACATTGTTGAGTGGAGCAGGTTTGAGCATGATTTTGTTGAAGAAGAGAAGGCAACTGAGCTGAAAGAGCCATCTGCTGAGCTTTTGGCTGAAGCACCTACGAATTCAGAACATGGAAATATAGTGTGAAAGGCAAAGGGTAAATCATTTTTAAAATTAAAATTATAAAACTATATTTGTTTCAATTAAAGAGAATGCATTTTTAAATTTAAAAGTATAAAACTATACTTGTTTCAATTAAAGACAATGCACTGTGCAGTGGACAATTTATTCCATCAATGCTGTTAAGGTTCTGCCATCTTTTGGAATCAGTAATAACTGGCCACAGAAGCTTAGACCTGAGTACCTGATATTTTAAGTTATTCTAATAATAATTATATCGTATGAGGAAGTTGTAAGCCCATAAATTGGTTGTTTTTCATATTCTTGGGCATTGTGGATTTGTTGCTACTTGCTGGTGATTAACTAATTGCACTCTTAAATCATATGAGAACTGTGTTTGCGGCTTTATGATGAAAATGTTAAAGCATGGTTTGCTACACAATAAATTTATCTCAAGGAAAAAAAAATTATCATGAGGTCTCTTACAAGGTAGGTTGTCATGAATTCTCCCCCTTTAGCAAAGATTTTGCATGACTTATAATAGATTGGGGCAAGGTTAGCCCCATGGGGTGGTACAGTTTTGTGTATCACGCCATGAACCGGTGGTTACTAGTTCAATTCCCCTTCTGCTCTCACTTGGGGCAAAAACTCACTAATGAACTAGAAAAGAAGAAACAATTTGGGGTGAAGTAAAACATTCAAAGCTCTCGTGCCTCATCCCCGTGCGGGATTGATAAAAAATTTGATCTTTCTTAATCAAAATGTATTTATTAGATTTACTAATTTTGACTAGAGTGCATGGTTTTGTGGGTCCATTTAAGCATTTGTTTTGCTGAAATTCTATCAGTGGAATGCACAGTTAAGTTTTACATGTTCAGGATCCTCAAAAGTGTGGGAGAGCCCATAGGTAGAGGGATGAGGGTCCCCTTATTATATGTTTTATCATGATGGATCCATTATTTATGTGCTTTGTCACCATTTGATTATTTTAAAGCTGCTGTTGGATGATGAATTGTATTAAAGTTTGTTATGATTAATTAAGGTTTCTTTGTCTTCTTGGTTCAGATGATTTTGATGAGCGGACTTAGCAAGAATGCTCTGGAGGAGCTGTCATCTGAAAAAAATTCTGATGATCGCATACCCCACGTTTGCAATATCTCCAGTTTGCCTTGCTTAAAAAGGACCAGTCTTTCTCTTTCATGACACTTGGTGGTCAATGGAATCCTGCTGATGGTGTTGACCCATCAGTTGATGATACCTCTTTAATTCAAACAGTCCATAGGTTTGTGCTGTCGGAAATTTGTTGTAGAGGATATCTAGAAATTATGTTCAAATGACCTGATGTTATTTTTACTTTGTAGATATGCAAAAGATGTCACTCAACTTGATTTGCAGAACTGCCATCGTTGGAATTGTTTTCTTAAGGTAGAACTTTCTTTTGATGATTGTTACATTTATTAGGACCTCTTCAGTTACTTTGAATTTTTGTTACAACAGTTAACATACTCGTTGTGGCTTTTATAGCTTATTTCAATAGGCCTTTTGGGTTATCTAAGGTGGCTGACGTTGATATGAATTTCTTCAAGGCTTCTGCTTTATGTTTGATTTTTTTTCTTATTGAGATCTTAGTTTTATGAATTAGAAGATGATTTAGGTGTCAAAACTTACACTAAATCATTAAATTAGCCTATGTATATTTCCACTAACAAGTAACAACAGAGATATTTCCCCAAACATTACATTTACATCTATATTCTTGGCTACTTCCATAAAAATATTTGTACCCACTGTACAAAGTTTCCACTTTTATGGGGTTTGGAAGAGGTGATTCATTGGTAGCTTATCCCCATTTTTTTGGAGTCTTGGCTACTTCAATATGTAATAATTTACTGTACAGGTTCAGGCTCCTTGTTCATAACTTTTTAGGTATCATCTTTGTTGACCAAAAAAAAGAAAAAAAAAAGCGTTTTTCTTTGGTTGTGATGCAGATGAGACAGTGCAATATGTAGTGTTTTTGAACTCTTTTGATGTTTCTGGGTTGTATTTAGAGATTTTGTTTTTGGTTACGTGCGTGTGTTTACTGGATCCAGAAATTTAATTTTTAATTCTACTTGGTGTTTGCAGATACACTATGACAGACTTGGCAAGGATGGACTTTTTAGCCATAAGGAGGTCACTGTACTATTTGTTCCAGATTTTTCTGAATGTCTCCCTTCTTTGGATGCATGGAGAGACCAATGGGCAATGGCTTGCTCACAAGAAGGCTGTTGCAGAGAGGGAGTGCCAACTTTCTTTGAAAAAAGAGGTTTGTAGTTATATTGTTCGAAACTTTTTTTTATTGGTTTTACTTATGCTCAGGTTCGTTGCCAAAAGACATCTAATTTATACACTGGCAGAGACAAACACAAAATATGTGCATGCAGTCATGCACATATGTAGATACATGGGCAAATATCTGTTCTGAGATTGAGTGCAGATCAAATTCAGTCTTGAAAACATTGTTACTCATGCACTTTGAGTATGATGCTTCTTGTCAATTCCAATGAACACATTTTTGAAAGTGAATTTGAGTGTGGAGCTGTATTTGTAGAAATCAACCTGGAAAGAACTCGATATCTGACTCTCATGATAGGGGCATGTAATTGAAAAGTGGGTTGGTCAAAACATCTTTAGATTATGGACACAATGTTGCTGAATTCACCCCATTAAAGTCTTAATACCAATTACATGGAGATATCTATTATTTAACTTTCTGGCTCTATTTAGAGCAACATTGGTGCTCAATGTTTGGCAATCATGTCTATTCTTGCCTAGGTCTTTTGGATTTGTTGCTTTCTTCTTACTAATATAATGCTGTATTGTTGTCAGAGGTCTAGTGAGAAGAAAGATGGGCTGAAAGGTAAATTGTTGTGCATGGTCTCATTTTATTTAATATCACTTTTCTTCTTATGTTAGTCACCAGTGATCAAATTGATTCATTTTTTTTGGGGGGGGGGGGGGGTTTGTAATTTAGATAAGGAAAAGGATTCCTCAAAAGATGTCAAAAGACTAGACAAATCAGAAAAAAGGAAAAAGAGTCCACATCCTCTGGACAAGCAGAAGATTCTAACAAAAAGGAGAAAAATGGAAATGGTCTGAAAGGAATTACTACAGCTGAAGAAAAGGGTGATTGGATGAGAAGGATAATGGACAGAAGAATGTGAACTCAGAGATACCTGATCAACAGGATAAGTCAGTTGCTCCCACTAAAACATTTGTAAGAAAAAAGGTGGTAAAAAAGGTTCCAGCAGGAAAAATTGTTCAGAATGAAGGTACTGAAGATAAACCAAAGGATAATTTAGATCCAAGCAGTGCTGCAAGTTGTGGAAGGTACCAGTGTAAAAAAAACTGCGGAGAAAAAAATAATTAGGAGGATAGCTAAAAAAAGGTCTCTGGTTTGGAATCCAGTGATGGGGTTTCTGGAACTAAGAAAGATGCTGATGGGGATGAAATAGGCAGTGCATGAAACCAAAAACACAGAGAGGCAAGCAGCAGATGCTGAAAATCTGGTCAGTGAGGTCAAAAGATCTGAAAAGAAAACAGTTCCCAAGACCGACTCCAAAACAGTTGCCACTAAGAAGCAAGGAGATGGCGATTCAAGGAAAACAGAGATAGAGGCTGACAAGGATGATAAGGAGGATGAAAGACAAACTGGTGAGAAAAGTGGCATGGTGTCTAAAGTGCAGACTGATGCTGACAAGAAGAAAGTTCCTCAAAATGATGGCAAGATGGGAAAATTAAAAGATGGGGATAAATCTAAAGATGAGAAAGTGAAAAAGGACAATGATGGAAAAGATGACTCTAGAAGCAAATCAAATAAAGATTTGAAAGAAAAGAGAGCCTGAAGAACCTCCTCGACATCTTGGTTTGATTTTACAAACCAAATGGAGCAAGGAATCCAAAGTAGGTTTTTGCCATCCTACACAGCATTATATACTACATGTTAATCAAATTTATTTCACCCCATCTAATGTAACTTGTTTGTACTCCTTGTCTAACTATGAATCTTCCATTACAGCTTTGTTCATTATCACTTTCACCGGATTCACTCCTGGATTATACTGACAAGGACATGCAAGAATCAACATTTGAGGTTTGTTCTCCTGCTTCATCCACTTCTCTTCTATGCTCTCTCTCTCTCTCTCTCTCTGTCTGACATGCAAGATCATGTTTCTTGCAGTTGTCATTATTTGCTGAATCGTTGTATGAAATGCTTCAATATCAGATGGGTAGTCGTATTCTACAGGTTTGCTATGGACTATGTCAATATGCATAATACTTGCTTCCTTTCTTGAGGCATCCTCATTTACATGCTTATTTTTTGGGCGAGGGCATGTGCAGAAACTGTCTAAAATTTGTGACAAAAAGAAATCAACATAAGAGGCAACGGGAAGAAATTCAAGAAAAGGAAAGGGATAAAATATCACCAGTGAAGCGAGCAAAGACCAGTGATCTCCCTGTGAAAGAGCAAGATATCAAGTCGGAAACGTTGAACACAGCTCAACCAGATGAAGACAAAACCAAGGTCAAGGAGGAGGATAAAACTGTTGATCATGTTGATGAGGTGAAGATATGAGGTTGATCATCTATGTGTACTCTCTCTCTCTCATATGCGTGATATCATGATGATTAGTGTGGTAAGGAGTAACTGTTGTCTTTCAGGTTGAAGATATGAGGTTGATCATCCACAACTTGGGGAAGTTCCTCTCACACAGGGATGTGCAGGTGAAAAAATCTGTTATTCAATTACTGTTCCATATTTGATTATTTTTTGGTTCTGTATTTTTTTATTTTTAATTCCTTGCTTGATATTTTTGTGTTGATTGTTTGGTAGCTAATGTATCTCATGCATCCGGAACTTGTGCAAAGTGCATTGTTAGAGAGCAACACCAGCAGGGATGACCGCATTCTTTACAATAAGCTGGTGCGGATGTCTGGTATTTGAGATTGGAAGGGTCTTCATGTTTTCTTGAAAATGAATTTCAATATGACATTGCCTTATTTATGGCCCTCGAGAGGGGACAGATTCTTACGGGGTTTTGGTTGCAATTGGATTGTTGTCCTCCGTTTGATTTCTTTTAATGCCTATTAAAAAGTTTTCAATACACTAAGTGTTGTGCCACTTGAGCTACATGGCTCTTGGCAAATCAAAATCGATATTTTGAAGATGAGTGATTTATAATTTTTTAGATTATGCTAATTTCATCAACTTTTGATTAAAAAAAAAAAATCAACTATTAATTATGTCGATTTAGTCTTTTTGTGTCGCTCTCTCTATCTTCCTCTCCGTATGAATCTATGTATGTCTCTCTCTCATCAATTCTACAAATCCACCAATGCTGTGTAGGTTACCAAACAAGTCACGAAAAATATGTAATGTGTGAAAACTTTCTACTTTTGAGTGTTGCAATGTTTTTTCAAAAAACAGAGATATCATTCGTATCTGGTATGAAGTAAGGATGTCCGAAACTCTCTTTACTGTTGCGACCTCAAAACTAGAGAGAATTGAGGGTGCCTGTGGATTTGAAAGCACAAGTTTTCTATTATTATTATTATTATTATTATTATTAAATTTGAAGGAAACTTTTTTCAGAACCGAAAATATCCAAATATTTCAATAATAGTAAGAAAAAAAAATTGTGAAGAAAAAAAAAAAAACACTTTCTAACCAAGTCCATTAAAATAGTAATTATATTAATTTTAAAATAATTTTTTTTGAAAAATAATTAATTATTGGGAAAAAAAAAAAAAAAAACTTTTACGGTGGATTTTTGGTATGTGCACACACCAAAACAAGAATACATTTCCTTTTAAAACAAGAAATTGTCTCGAATCTGTCCTCCAAACGCCAAGAAGTCTGGTTGATCACTATAGTATGAAAACATGTCTGTTTTCTCTCTCACACACGCACACGGCCCTTCTTTTTTTGTGGATTTTTGGAAGAATTTTTTAGGTTTATGACTATTGCGAAAAGTAAGGGTGTTAATGTTTGACATGATGAGCAAATAGAAGGTATTTTGGTCAATTTTTTAGAAACAAGCAAATTATAATATCCACATTGTGTTTGTTAGATTGTTAATAATATCTACATTGTGATTTATTAGCATTAGATCACATAACATTATTTCATGATTTTATCTTTATGGTGGAATAACTTCAGATATATGTTGAAGAATGAATTCAAATTAATAGCTATTTGCTGAACATCCCAACATTGATTAATTTTCCTCCTTAACACCCGTAAGTATTAAGAAAGCAAGCCAAGTAGCTTCTCTAAAATCATGGTCCCTTATTATTTTGGTTTTGAATCACATGCGCTAGATTACACCTTAGTTTAGTGTATATTACAAGCTTACCATTTTTCCCCCAAGATATACTGTATTGTTCTATATTTCTCTTCTTTGCACAAGATAATTAGCAAATTCAACCAAAACCGATTTTGTCAAAATTAAAATTTTAAAAATATTTATTTAAGCTATTAATAATGGCAAAATCATCCCAACCCAAGTCTTAAAAGAAACTAGAATCCAATCCAACTTATCTATCCACAAAAATACCTACTCAAAAATTTGGGTTGATTGAATTGTGTTAGATTTGTTGAGTTCGTGTATTGAATGTAGCATTCCTAAATAGAGTACACACAATTTGAGAGTTGAGACTCATCCTTGAGTGGGCCTTGGTCACTAACAGAAATAATATGTGATAACATTTGCAATTCTTCTCATTGGGGATCCACCATTCTCCCATCCCATGTTTGTATAGCTTTCTCCTTTAATAGTTTGTTAATGCATGCTTAGGATCAGGCTCATGCTCTCCTTTGCATTTCACCTAACATAACACTCATGGCTTGCATTGCATGAAAGGCAAAATACCATTGAATGAGCTATTAAGCTCTCCATCTACTGCCAAAAACTAATAAGTTCACTGGCTACCAATTATATAATTTCAAACGGTTGTCAGTTGTGTATAGGTTTTTCATGTCATTGAGGTGTTGGATATTGGTCATTTTCTGATTTCTAATGAGAGCTTCTAATACAATTGACGGTGCCCATTTTGGAAACTTAATTAAATTAAAATGGTCCATGAATATTTATTATTTAGGGTCTATTTGAGATCCGCTTATTTTGCTGAAAATATTGTAGATAAAGATAAAACTTAGCTGAAATAGTATAGTGGGACTCATGAATAGTACCAAAAAGTGCATTGGAATCCGTAAATAGTACAAAAAATAAGCTAATCCCAAACAAAACCTTAGTCGGGACTTTTAGCTTTGACAATCACTATTGAACTACATCGTCATCGTGTCTCAACTCTCTATCTCTCAATCATATACTTTTTCATCAATTTAAATATGTTGAGTCAACTCAATACAAGGAAATGTTGGCAATAATATTGCAAATTGCAAATATAGCTTAAATTACCAAGACCACACACATTTTTCTTTATAATATGTCATCCTTTCCCACTTAGCTTGCTTAAAGGAAATGTCAAAAGTCAAAAAGGAAAAAAGTTAGATAAATTACATTTTAAAGTAGGCTATTTCAATTTTTTTACAAGTAGGTGGTTTCAAATTAAACCTTACAATTTTAAGAATTTCAAATTTTAAGACTATTATAAACTATATTGTATAGTTTCCTTAATTGAACCTACATTTTTTAACCCCTAATCCAACTTAACAAAAATTCTAAATCAAATTTGAAAAGTTTAAATTTTACATTGATCATACAATTTTAAAAGTCCAGAGTTTTATTTGAAACTTGAAAAGCTATTAAGTTGAACTTAGATATTGTTTGATTCAAAGAATTTAAAATCTAAATATGCCCACATTTTATTTGTTTAGGAATACGACATGATTCCAAAAATATAAAGAAAGTCTAAAACAAAACTTTTTTTTGTCCTTTTTTGTCATAACTTTAAGTAATAGAAGAAAAGAAAATAGATTCATCTCAAGTATAAACAATCACTTATGGCTAAATATTGTTATACATACTAACATACACACAAAATACACTAAAATCATAACTTCAAGTGACGATTTTCAAGTGTATTTATAACAAATACAGCTCATGACTTGCTCTGTGAATCTTCTTATCAAAAAAAAAAAAAATATATATATATATATATATAGAGAGAGAGAGAGAGAGAGAGAGAGAGAGAGAGAGAGAGAGAGAGAGAGAGAGAGAGAGAGTTGGGTTCAAGTTATATCTGACAGTGATGGCTCTAGGAATTATTTTTAGGGTGGTCACTAAGAAACTTAAATTATACAAAATTTAATAAAAAGACAATTTGAATATATTAACGTCACAAAAAAAAAAAAACACGCAAATACATGAAATATTACAATTTTTTGTATTAACAAAGAGAATAAGAAAAAAAAAAAGACTAATAAAAAATAAAGTACAAATTGAAATTGCTGATATGAGAATAATAAAGTTTCCACAACAATTTTATAACAAATCTTGTGCAACAAGTTGTTAGCCTGTTATTGGTGGGTAAAACATGTCAATATTGAACCCAAATTAGAATTAGTAATAGCTTACCACATAAAATTTATTGTGAAAATGTTGTGGATGTAACATTACTCTTATATTTATTGAACTCAAATTTTTATGAGTCTCAAGTAAAAATATTCAATATTTTTATTAGGGTGGTCAAATAGGTTACTTTAGTAAATAATATATATTTTTGGTATATACATATAATATTTTCAAGTCAGGGTGGTTCTAGAACATATTAATTTGAAATAATTATTTATATAATTTTTTTTGACAAGTAACGGTGGTCTTAGGACCATCCTCACATATAACTATAGAGCCGCCGATGAAACCTGGTGTAACTCTAAGCGATATTACACTATTTAGTAACTTATTATTAGATGTGAATTTTGACAAATCTATTGTTGGATTACATTATAATCATATACTCTCTATGCTTGCAAAATTTCACGGTGATCAAAGATTAATAGTCATGTTATCAATCAATTATTTAAATTCAAGTTTTTGTAGTTTAAAATAATTCATAAAATATGAGTTTATGAATCACATGGTAAATAACATCTGATTGGTATGAAAATTGGCATGCATATTAAGCACATATAGAACATGTAATTTAACGGTGAGATTCTTAAAATATGAATTTAATAACAAGTTATTGGGTAGTATAACATTACTTAAAGTTATATTAAGTGTAACTTGAACCTACCCCATATATATATATATCACTGTGAATGCTCTTATCAAGTTGTAACAAATGATGTCTTTACTCTCTAGTTTAATTTGAAATCTTCCCATGTAACTTGGCTGAAAGGATTTTGCTCACTAGCCAATCATATTCTCATGGTGACCTAGTAAGATCCATCTCGGGTGACCTTATCATAGCTCTAATAAGTTGGTCTGTTAATATTTACGAGTCACAACGTTGTCTACTCATGAAAGCAAAATGAAGCTTTTTCATGGCTTCTGTTCTGTCTTTGAAACCTCTGTAATTTGTCGTTCTCTTTTCTAACAACTCGCAAACCTTTTCATCCAATTCTCAAAACGCTCTTTCCCTCACACAAATCCAAACAAAACCCTATTTTTTTCTCGGGAAAACTCGCAAGAAAATCACTTACTTTCCCTGAAAAAAGCTTCCCCATACCCCAATGGGAAAGATCGGATTGTTTGACCTTGAAAAGCACTTTGCTTTCCATGGTGCTTATCGTAGCAACCGAATAAGCATAGCCATCCATATGGTGTTTGTGGCTGCTCTGCTCTGTGCTATTTGTTGGGTTGCTAGCAGTTTTATTGCAAGTAGACTTGGGTTTTCACTAGCTTGGAAGGTACAATTCTTAGTTTATTATTAGTTTTTGTTCATAAATTTACTATTGCTTTCCTTTTGTATTTGAAATTGAAAGGGTCTTTTGTTTATAAATTGTTTTTTTATGGGAGAGTTATGCATTTGTTTATGCTTGGAGTCATTGGGAATCATTTGTGGTTGCCGCAGTAGATAGCTTACATGTGGTTTGGAATTTGGATAATCTATGGTGTTTTGCATAAGGGAATCCTTTTTGTTTTGGGACAATTTGTAGTAATTTTCAGGATTCTGAATGAAGAACATTTTTACATATTATAGCTCTAACATAAGAAGAACAAGACACTCCAAAATTCCTGAGTGACTTTGTAGAACATGGACACACCGAGGACAAACTACATGCGTGTCCTTACTGGGTCAAGAAGAAAAAGTATAACTTATTCTTTTAAAAATTCCTTCGATTTTAGATAAGTTTTTAAAGATTCTGATAGTTGTTATTTATTTTGAAAACTCAGAATACACATAAAATATGCTTAAAAATAAATAGGATATACATAACGATATATTGATTAATGCCATATTGTCCTAATTTTTCAAGAATTGCAGTGTCACTGTGTCCCATGTAGTGTCGTGTGCACGTCCAGGTCCATGCTTCTTAGGCACTAACTTGCCTTTTGAAATATTTTGCAATTGAGCCAGTGTTTACTGTTGTCATATGGCCACAATGACAGTAAAAAACCACTCCTTTGTTTCCCCTTACAGTGCTGAATTAGTATTCAGTTTTGTTTATTACTGAATTTCGTTGGGAATTATTAGAGTTTAGGATCATTTTTATTTTCTGAAGGAATATGTGTTATTGGATGAATGGTTTTTGGTTCTATGTTGTGCCATAAATGTACTAACCATATTTTGGTGAAAGTAAAAGCGATTTAGCATCTTATTTTGTTTGTTGCTTCATTGTTTTCTTGGCAGCCTTATTCTATGCTGAGATGAATGTTTTTCTGTTCTACTGTCATATTTACATTAGACTAGTAATCAAGATTATGTAATACTAGAAATGCTAGAGCAGTTCCGCTTTGCATTCTTGTTGCATATTATGATATAATTCCTTATTCTGTCTTTTCTTAGTTGTTTCTTTGGGGCATATATTGTCTTCCATTTTGTTTCCTTTTATTTTACAAGAATAGTTAAGGAGAAAAAATTTTATCAAGTGAGGATGGCTTGTCATGCATTATACATAATTTGTCAAAATAAGCCCATTCATAACTAGCAAATAAATTTTTTTGTTTTAAATTTTTTTTTAAAAAGTTTTCTCATATACACATTCTTAGGCGTGCAGCATCAAGGTCCCACTTTGTGAATTGGGTCCTGCTTGAGGTTGTTTTACAGTTTTTAGCTATTGCCAGCTCAGTTGTAATGTCACTATATGAGGAAGGAACATAATCTCTGCTTGTTACAATGGAACCCATTCAAAAAAAAAAAAAAATCACTGAAAGTTTTCTGTAATAGGTCTTTTTAATTGTTATATGAAAGCATTGCAAGATGAATAAATAAAAAATGTGGGGTTACTCATATTTAGATTTGTTGACTCCTTTGTCTTTATCTATTTATTATCTGGCACTAGTAATTTTATGAGTTTAAGATGTAGCTATTTGAGGAAAGAGCATAATCTTTACTTGTTACAAGGGGCCCAGTCTTTTTTTTTGAAGCTGAAAGCTTTCTGTAATTGGTCATTGTTGTATGAAAAAATTGCTAGATGAATAAGTAAAAAATGTGGGGGGTACTTCATATTTAGATTTATTGACTCCTTTTTCTTTATCTGTTTATTGATGTATACTCAATATAATGTTTATAGCTCCAAAGACACCTCCTTGGAATCATCTCCTTCCATTTCCATCCGTTGACAGTGACACACTGCACTACTACAACATGGCTCCAATAAGCTTGTTCACAACATGAAAGGAACTCATAAGTGTATTGACAAATAAAAGCCTGTCACATTTTACATCTTGATGCAGTTTGGGAAGAAAACTAATACACTATGGGCTAGAAAATATTAGGAATGCAAGCATTATAAGGTTAAAGCATCAGAAGTTTGTACCTGAATTAACGTTAAAGGTGCCCTTGGTCTCTGGTTTATTTAGGAGAGTGAAAGTGAATGATTTGTGAAACCCACACAGCTTTGCTTCTATGAGGGAGAATTATTTCAGGAAAAGAGTGCATTGATGCTGAATGAGGCTCATTTATGGTTGGACAATTAAGTCTTATAGAATGGAAATGGGGGCATATTGCTTTAGCTTTAACCGTTTTCACAGAACATTAGTCTTGAGAAAATTAAATATCATAGGGATGCTACTTCCCTAGTTCCCTTCATTGTTTAGAGTCATAAAATCTTGGGTTAGGAAATGTGGATCTTCTTTGGTTACAAAGAATAATTGTTGCATGGCTGTTTCGGATCATACGACTACTTTTTCTTTTTCTTTTTCTTTTTTCTTTTTTTCGGTGTTTGGGGGGGGGGGGGGGGGGGTTGTTAGTAGTGCTATAGTTCTAATGTCTTCATATAAGAATAATGCTAACAACTGCGTTTTGGCCTACTAGTTGGTTGGCTGTGCTACTCATTTTTCATTGGAGATTTTGTGGATGGCATAGGGACGAATATCAGTCCATGCTGTGCAGGAGGAGAAGTTTTTTTGCTTATATTAATTTGTTTCTCTGAAACAAAGCTGTTGCTTGCTTTAGCACCAATTTCCTGTACTTTCAAGTTTTTACTAATGTGCTTTTTTCTTCTTGATAGTATAAATTATGTAAGGGATTTTCATTTTATCTCATTTAATTTCATCCACTACCAAATTATTTCCAGGTGTGCTGGTGGCTCAGCTATTGTGTTGGATTGTACAGTTTATTGGCCATGTGATCTTTGAGGTAACTAATCTTGTTGTCTGCGACATGGTTAATGATCTGTCAGACTATTATAGCTTAAACTCAATCATGTTCTGTAGGGATGAGCACCAGCTCTTTTGGATAACCTTGTTCAAGTCTTTATAATGGCTCCCTTCTTTGTGCTGCTGGAGGTATGTAATTTTATTTTTATTAGCAGGATTCCTTTACCATTTCTGACTATGCTTTATATCTGGTATTTTAAATTGCTTCAGGCTCTTCAGACCTTCTTTGGTTATGAGCCATACTTAGGTTTTCACGCGTTAGTGCAAGCAAAGATAGAAGCTGAAATCAATGAATGGCAAGACCAGAAGCAGAAATTAATTTCTTAGTTTCTGTTGTCTGTCTTCATCAAGATCAGTTTTCACTATAGTTCAAGTGAATATAAATAAGCAAACTATAACTACCATCATACTTCCATGTATATAATATCCACACTGTGATTTATTTGCATTAGATCAGATTACTTCATGATTTTATCTTTATGGAACAACTTCAGATTTAAGCTGAAGAAAGAATTCAAATTTATAGCTATTTGCTGAACATCCCAACATTTATCAATCTTCCTCCTTAACACCCATAGTATTAAGAAAGCAAGCGAAGTAGGCCCTCTAAAATTATGGTCCTTTATTATTTTGGTTTTGAATCAGATGCGCCAGATTACCCCTTAGTTTAGTGAATACTACAAGCTTACCCTTTTGCCCCCAAAATATAGTGCTATAATGTTCCATATTTCTCTTCTTTGCATAAGATAGTTAGCAATTTTTTCTGTTTTAGCTTTCAAATGGTTAATAAACTGTTCAGCCCTTGCATTACAGTCTGATGCTAATTGCATGACAGAAGAACAGCTACTATGGCATCTTAAGATCGTCTTGCTATGGTAAGCTTCAAGCCATGCGCCATTGATAGTAATGTCATCATCCTGTACTTCACTGGTTGACCTGGCACCAAACTGAATTTTTGGAACCTACACAAAATGGCCAATGCCATCTTCATTTGGAGATATGCAGAGTCCTTCCCAAGGCATATCCTTGGCCCAGCCTGAAGGACACAGAAAACAAGAACCATGAAACACCTCAATGTCCAGTAAATTCCCAAACACAAAACCTTGGTAAATAATGCTCCATTTATTTCGATGTAATATATTTGCAAAAAAATATTTTCCAATTTTACTGTAATTGTTTTGCAGTAAAATATTTGATCAAAAGTAAAATATTTTCAATCAACCAAATCAATCGAAGAAAATTTATGTAATATATTTTATGCTTAAAATTTTGGTAAAACATTTTACAATTGCTTTCTCCGCACCCCGGATACTTATCACTCTTCTCTTTTCGCTCCCACCCATGGTCACTTTATGCTCAAACTCTCCCAGATCAGATTTCTCTCCAAAAAAACCCAGCCACCTCCGGTCCTCTCTCCCATCAATCCTTGGCTCTAAGGTCTGAGGCACCACCGCCAGCTCCAGCTTCTGCCGGAGCCGCCCATCGCCGGCGAAACCCAGGTAGTTTTCTGTGTTTTTAGATTAGATTTCTCCTTTTCTTTTCGTTTTTCTTCATCTCTAACCTTTCTCTGGTTTTTCTTAGGTTTGATTTCTACTCCTTGCTGGAAAAACTCAAAGTTTCAGGTTTTATTTTTGATGAATCATAATATTTACACATATTTGATTTCTTATCATTTTTCATATGGGTTTTTCAGTGTTGATTTAGTTGTCTGAGATTTATTTATTTTTTGATGATTTTGACATTGGTTGTTTGATATGAGTTAGGGTTTATGATTTTCAAATATGGATTTTTTTTTTTTTTTTGGGGGTGGGGGGTGGGGTTATTTATGTGTGGCATTATGATAGGATGAGAAAGTTTTTGTTGGAGAAATTTTTCAACAAAACCTTCTAACTTGAAGTTGCTGGATACGTTGTGTGAAACATGTTAGTGGTACCATGGTATTCTTTAGGTTATTAATAATTATGGAACAATTCCATATTTTGGAAGGTTATGTGTTAATGTTAGCTATATTGTCGTAGTCTTTGGGTTTTATGCAACACTGAGTGACATGTTTTGGAGTTATTATGGAATAATTTGATATTTTGGATTCATTAGTAGTATGATAATGTTATATTTTGTCCAGAAATATTTGCAGGTGTTTATTTCTTCTCGTGAACTTATTTATTGATACCTGGAATGGTGTTCAATTTGAGATGTTATACAAACTTCCCTTTTCATACCCAGCTGGTTTCTTCTAATATCTATGATTGTACATGTCCAACTAAGACTCATGCCATATTTGTACCAAATCTGCCTATGAATGCAACTGTTGAACAACTTGAAGCGGTTTTCAACAATTTTGGGCCTATTAAGCATAATGGTATTCAAGTTAGAAGTAGCAAGGTATGTTTCATATTTAACTTGGTTAACTCCATTTAGATTTCTTATTTATAATGATGTTCACATGTTTTTTATTTGGCTATCTTCTATCCAGCAACAGGGGACATGTTTTGGTTTCGTGGAATTTGAATCTGCCAGTTCGATGCAAAGTGCTATTGAGGTATTGACTTTTCTGTTTATATTCTTTGCCACCTAATTTGTTGTTATCTTGTATATTGGGGATTAACCTTTTAATCGACAATAACTTACCTGTCTAAACTACCATTGTATAGTCTAAGCTTCATTCTCACATTTTCCACCAAGCAAGGACACACAAAACTTCATCCTCTGTTTTCTGTATGGCTGTCATGATTAACTTTTCATACTTTGTGGATATGTGTGGTACGCTTGTTAACTTAATGTTGTGAAGTAACTTATGTGTTTTTGTCTCATGGATTCGGTTATTTTATGTGATGAGAGTCTGGAGTCTTTGAGTGCCTGCTGGATGGGGCCATGGCTACCTTTGTGCTTTCTTTTTCATATGGTTGGAACTGATGGTCTGGTGTTTCTTGCAGCTAACAATGACAGAGGGAGGTTTCCTGGACAGGCTGGTTATCGAAATGATAACTTTAGGGGCCGTGGAAACTTCAGTGGTGGAAATTTTAGTGGAGGCTGTGGCTATGGGGAGAAATGAATTTGAGAGGCGAGGTGATTTCTCAAAAGAAGTTTACAAGATGATTTACAAGCTTCAGCTAAAGCTCAAAGAAGTGGTACTATAAATAGATTAACCTTTTTAATCATTGGTGATGTCTCAGTATAATTTATCATAGTATCCCTTAAACATTCATGATCAATGTATATTCATTATTTTGAACTTGTATAAGTAGATTCAACCTTTTTAGCCATTCATCTGTCCCTATGTAATTTTTGGAAGTTAATAAAAAAAAATGTTTTAAATTTTTACTGGTTATTTATTTATTTATTTATTTTCCATTTTACGTTGTGCCAAACACTAGAAAATATTTTACATAACATTTTCATGTACGCTGCCGAACACTGTAAAATGAAAGTATTTTCTTGCAAATATTTTATACATAAAATATTTTACATCGAAACAAACGGAGTGTAAAACTTCAAGTACTTACTTGAAATGCAGTGAACTTGAATGGAGATGCATTTTGGAAGAATCCATCTTTGAGCCACCTCTCAGGTTTGAATGAAGCTGCATCAGGGCCCTAGTTGTATTCCATTCTACCTATTGAGTAGGGAACGCAAGTTACCATGCCTCCTGCTTTTACTTTGGTTTCACCCGGCAAGACATCATCTTTTAAAATGCCCTTGGGGTCCTATAAACAGAAAATGTTCATTCATTGAGTATGCTCTTGAAAGGAGCTTAGAGAAGTATAATTTCTACGAAAAGCAGGTCAATCCGCTTCATTCATTGAAGAAAGTTGTAGTCCAGTATAGAACATGAAATTCTAAGTATTCCATAGCTTACATGCTTTGGAACCATAATGCAGCTTTGTCCGTTCTGCCCTTGGGGCAGAGCTATGAATTAGACCATTTGGAGTAGCTATAGGTGGACATCAAATGTTTTTTCCTTTGGATTTGCTTCTCGCTCTTCAGCACACTCCAAAAGAAACTTGAAATCATTTTAACATGCAAAAGAGTAGCTGAACAAGGGAAGCAATGTCCCATTCAAGTCATCTTTTATGTTAACTATTCTTGTTTTATCGATAAAAAGATAGGGTATTTAAACTAGTTTACTTTTCCGGTAGAAGGTTTCATAGCATGCATCAATTGAATAGGAAAAAAGAGGCTAAACCTGTGTGACTGCCAGGTACAAACGAAGTTTCTCTGTGATCACTGCATGCAAATAATATAACCTCCCCAGAGAATCATAATTCAATAGTCCTGCAAATTGTGTTACTCTTGGATTGAATGGTTCAGAGTCCTCAGTGTCGCACTGAACCAATGACACATTCTCTTCTTTTGCTTGATCTTTTTCAAAAGTTTTGAGCTCCAAGTAAAGCTTCTCAGCTACATCAGCATGGGTCATTATCATGTATGTAGCCCATGAGAGAGTAGTTGCTGTTGTGTCACGGCCAGCAATCACAAAATTCAGGACAACATCTCTGAGATTCTTGTCTGTCGAATTGCTTTTCATGTCTTCACTTAATTAAGTAAATCTTGACAATATATCATGGTTTATCTGATATTTTTATCGTGAAAAAAAAATTTCTTAATAGTGAATTTGTACCTTTCAGTAATGCTAGAGAAACAAGCTTTAGAAAAAACATAAAGAGTTTCTATCATTTTGCCACATTTTTTATGGGAAAATGGGCATTTGCCCCTAATTTATAAACTATACAGCAAAAGACCCATGTTTAGCAAAATACCATTGTTTTTGAAACTTGATTTTGACAAAATTGAGTTCCATATAAAACTCAATATTTTCAAAATCGAGTTATATGTATATTTTTAAGTGAAACCCGACATTAGCAATGTCGAGTTTTACTTAGATTTTCAAAAAAAAAAAAAAAAGTGGCAAAATAGGCATAAAACTTGACATTGCTATTGTCGAGTTTCACCTGTAACTCGATTTTGTTAATATCGAGTTTTAAAAATGGGGACATTTTGTTAAATACTTTCAAAATAGAGATATTTTACCGCATAGTTTAAAATTAGGGACAAATGTCCATTTTTTACCCCTTTTTTTCTGCCACTCTCTCTAGCTTCTACTATTTCTGCTTCCCTTCTCCGAATAACTGAGTAGGTGAAGTCATCAATGATTTTAATGCACTTATCAAGTAAAGCTTCTCTGCCCACAATCAGGAGTTTCTTTATTTTTCCACAGTGGATCAATGAACCGAAGTGTCACAATGATGTTTGCACTGTCAAAAGCCTGAGCAAAGTGATTATCTGGTAGATTTGGACCCAAAGTCCCAATTCCAAATCTAACCTTACATATAGAGTCCAAAGTCATCCTCATCAACAAATCCTAGAAAAGAAATTTTTTATATTTTATTTAGATAAGGCAGTACTAAAGGGTGGAGCTTTTGAAAATATGAATTTAATGTCATTCCATTATGAATTTATTTGGTTTGATGTTTTTGATTTTTACAAAACCTGAGTTTTAGATTTTCTTTTCTCTTCTTTTCAGTTTTTTTTTTTTTTAAATGTTTTGGAAGAAGAGACATAAAAGGGGAGTAAAAATGAATATTTACCCTTGTTTTGTTAGAGGTTGGTTATGAAACCCCTAATGGAGCATACCTTAAGTGAGTAAAGTTGCAGTTTTCAAACCACAGATAGGCAATGTAAATTCGGGTCAAATCACATATGGTTTTGCCACGTGGATTTGCCACCGTCCACTTAGTACCCGTCCACCGTAGGCGATCCATCCACCACAGGTCATCCGTCCACCTACAATACGTGTCGTCGTGTTGCACCATCTCTTTGTCCGTCAACCTAGTGTAGTCGCCTGTGGTAGGTCCTGTAAAATTGGACCGTCCACTTTGATTTTATCCTCTTCAACATGTAATATATATGAGAGGACAATCCACAAGGACTTGAAGACAAATTTTTCAGTACAAATTTGTGATTTTGGGTCACTATCATTGCTATATGTAATTTTATTTACAGCACATGTTACTAAGAGGGAGCCAGGGATGGCCCGTTTGGGCTGCCATTAGTATCCTTGACACCCAAAAGACGAGGGGGCAGCAAAAACAACCTAGCAGACCTAATAAAAATATAATTTGCATAGAAGACTCGATATCACCAGGGCGGTGCTTCATTTGAAAGAGCCAGCAACGTTACTTCTGACTGTTTTATGTTAGGGCACTCATGATGTGCTAATGCAAATGCTATACATCACTGGCTAGTTGCCTCCGCTATTTCATCACAAAGTTAAACATTGGGAAAATAAAATCTTAAGGGATGAGTAGCTTGATCCAAGTTATCCAGTCATTCCATCAGTGGATAAATGGTTAGATAGCTAATGGATCTCAGTTTGGTTGCTGCAGCAAACAGTGGTAACATTTATAAAAATTCAAATGTATTTCCCCCACAAGTAACCTTCCAACTAAAAAAAAAAAAAAACAATATTGACAAAGAAAAAGAAAGGGAATAAAAGGAACAAGGTCATTTCAATTCTCTATTCACGTACGCAAGTTTGTGTCAACATTACAGAATTACCTTGTAAATGTAGGTATGTTATATGTACTACATTTCATCCCCGGTTTATACAGGTTAATAAGTCATTACAATAAGAATACAACATAATGAGTTGAATGGTTGGGTTTACATGAGACTTCACACCCTAGATTGATTGTCATCAACAGAAGATTTGATGTTACCATAGAAACTGCTCAGCAGGGTGGGAAAAGGGCTAATTATAGCAACTGCCTTGGATCTAAAGTCCAAACTTTACAAGGATTGGTTACTAAGATCACTACCAAATTCAAACAATAGCTTAGATCTTCAATCTTCAATCTCCAAATGCCTAGTGTTTTTGTGAGAATGTAAGGTTCAATCAATAATAAATTACATGATAAAACAGATTACATACAAAAAGACAAGTCACGAGGTGTTCCAAGATCATCATTAAGACTTAGCACGAACAAATGGTCACCATTTGAAATTTAACTGAGCAAAGAGAGATAACAGAGAATCAGAAACGACCAATAAGCCTATTGCCATCTTTAAATGGTTAGTCATGTTACGTGTAATTCAGTTAAAACATCCTCTGCACATGAAGTATCTTGTTTTTCAATAAAAAAAATTATATTAAAAAGAAAAAAAGAAGAAGAAAGGAGTCAAGTTAGATTGCAGTCAAACACCTCGCATGGCCTTTCACAAAGAACGTACTGTACTCTACTCTTTGCTGCAAATCTCGATTTTGAGGGCCCATTTCTAAGACCTTTCACCCATATACAGCAATGGTTCTGATGATTCGAGGACCACCCGAATGAACCCATTCAGGCAAGCCAGTGATGTCAACCTTCTTGAAGCCTCGTCCATCCATATCATAGAAAAGCAGCCACGCAAGACTCTTAGTCTTACACAAAGATAGCGGCTTTAGCAATATCTCGCCTGTGGAAATAGTCCCAATAGGAACAGGTTGACCACAATTGATCCAACTAACTGGGTAGAGTATTCTCTTTTTAACCCACACATGATTTTGGTAATCCTTTAGTATCCACATGTGCATTATGTAATCTCCTTTATAACCTGTGTCACCAATCAAAGCCAAGCGCCCACCAACCTCAATTAACCGTTCATATTTCAAACGTATCGGTACATAGGTTTCTTCTTTGTAGTCATGGGGAAGTGGTATTAGTCTAAAGTTTTCATCTTTGAGATCAAAAGCCACAATGGAATCCCCATAACATGTTAACCAATGTATTGCACCATTAATACAGAGACTTTCCCCACCATTACCAAACTTGGTACAATCAAAAGGCAGAACAGTGTTTACCTTTCTCCAAGACCCCTTGCCTAGTGTCAAAACCATGCACTCCATATTAATAACTCTAGGAATTGATGGTGGAATGGGTTCTATCCATTTCACACGAAGGATTTTGTGGAGTCTGGTTATAGGGTCGAAGCCAAAATGGGTTTTGATGTCCCAAGTAGTCGCAGTTGCAGCAGGGATTGGAGGATCAAAAGGAAGTGAGAGTTTGTTGGGTGGTGGGGTTGTAGGTGAGAATAGGGTCGTGATCGTTAGGGCCGTGAAAGCAGAACAAGGGGTTGAGATATCGGGAAGAAGTGAGACCCATGGGATGGGAAGGGAGTGTGAAGAGTGGGGTGGGGGATCCCAGAGATAATGAATCATGGATTATTGGGAAGGAGAAAAAGTGTTGGTGGAATGTGTCTTCGTTGAAGGCAGACAAAAGGAGGTGGGTGTTATCAGATGTAGATGTAGATGTGGATGTGCATAGTTGACGAAGGTGCAAACATCGGCAAGCTCTTCTGAAACGCATCAAGGACATGGCTGCTGCTGCGGACTCTCTCTAAAAAAGAACACAAAAAGGAGTTCAAATCTCTCTTCTGCCCTCTCGTTATTCCACAAATAAAATTTTTATAGATGTCTATTTATTTAATTAATTGTTAATTTTTTTTGCCATTCTTAACTCAGTTACCGTCTCCCCCTCTCTCTCCAAAAAAAAAAAAAAAAAAATCTCAGTTACCTTAATTAAATGAAGAAAAAAAAAATACAACAGTTAAGGGCCCGTTTAGTCATAGTTTTTAAAAATTGTTGTTTAAAAAGATGTGAAAATTGTGGTTTAAAAAATGTTGTTGAAATACGTGTTTTTAGTGTTTATAAAACAAAAAAATGTGTTTGGTATCGTGGTTTAAATAATGTGTTTTAGTGTTCAAAAAACATAAAAAATGTGTTTGGTACGTGTGTTTAATTTTGTAAAAAAAGCTAAGCATTGTACGAAATAACCATTTTTAAATCATGAGAGAGAATACTCCGTTCATTGCTATCTCTTTCCACTATCCCTTCTATTCCCTTAGCAGAAAACCAAACCCCTGCACTCCTCATCTCCATCGACGCCTCAAAACATCCACGGCTGGGCTTCACGATCGTCGTATCTCATCTCCACCGTCAGCATTCCAAGATCCAGCTCGAGATCGAGCTTTTGTCGCCGCCGACCCATCACTCCAAGATCCATGTTCGAATCTCACTTTCACCTTGCTTGTCAATGGGTTTTTGTCTAAAGAGTGAACATTTCCATCGGTGCTGACATTGACATGTACCCCCTCAGATAGGAAGGCTGCATCAAGTTCTCTCTCTTCATCACTATTGGGAGCTGGTTGAGCAGATGAAATTTGGAGGAAACCCGTGGCTGTGTTTGAATTGAAAAGCGTGCCCAACAGCTCATAGTGTCTCATCCCCTTTTTCTTGAACTCCCTGAATTTATGATTGACCTATTAACAACCATATATATTGGGTTAGATGTTTTATTGATATAAAAACTAATAAATAAATACCTATTTAGCTTAGAGTTGCTTGACTCCCTAAAAAAAAGGCTAGTAAAAAAAAAAAAATCAATGCACTTTGGCACTTTCTAACACCCCAAAAAAATTCCTTCAGGACATGACAAGTGACATCATTGTTTAAATAAAAAAAATCATTGTTACCAACTAAAAAGATTATCAAATGTTTAAGAATTAATTTTTCATCCATATCATGTAACTAGAGCACACCTGCAATCAATTTGACCTAACTAATATTTTAATCATTAATTTCTATCTATCCAACGGATAGAAAGTTCATCCGCAACCAACTTCTCAACTAAAACCATAATCTGAATTTCCAATATTTTTCACAATTTGCTTATATGTCTTGCTTCTAATATTATTTTCAATATTAACTCACCATTAGCACTATTTTCACATGAGTCCACATGTTTATTTAGTTTAGCTTTTTTTCCCCCATCTTAAAAGAATATATAAAACTTTTTAAATCTTCACATTATTAACATGACTTTATCCCCACTTATTTTTAAATAAATTATACCAAATGAACACCATAATGGACTTCTCAACAAATCATAAAAGGCAACATAAATATAATAAGTTCCGAGACGTTGGTTTTAGTTAACTTAACCAATCAAATTTCTTATTGCCGTATAATATAATTAGGTTTGAATATCATTTATACCAAAAATCAATTAATGTCTTAACCACAATTCAAATTCCTCAACCTCCACTAATGTATCCAAAAAGAGAGTCTCTTAATCTACTATTAAAGAACAACTATAATTGCTTCTCAAAAAAAAAAGAAAAAGAAAAAAGAACAACTATAATTCAACAAACACAACAGGTTTAAAACTCATTGCATTTATATCACAAAAAAAAAATCACAATATTTTCACAACAAGCTAAGTAGTTAGCCCATCATAAGTCAAAATAAAATGAATGAAAAAAAGGGGTTTGGCTTACCTTTAGTATTTTTTTAACCAAAATCTTCTTTTATTTTAATGAGAAACTATCACATTATCTACTAACTAAATAAAATGCTGAAATTAAAACTCACTACCACTTGCTATTGTATATTTAAAACAACAGGAGATGTCCAGTTACAAAAGTACCAGAGGGAAGCCAAACCCTAAAAAAAATTATCAAACGCAATTCAAAACAAATGTATTGTGAAAAGATTTTGATATTTAATATTTTGTTATGTTCCTAAATTTTCCCATAATATTGGGTGTTTCAAAAGGGAAAAAAAAGGGTTCTTGGGTGAGGGTGAGAAATCATAAGGGCTTGTAAATAAATACATGAGAAAACAAAGGACCTCAGTGCTAGTCGAGTTTCCATAAGAAAGAGAACATCATGCTTAAACTCAAGGGCAATTTTCTGACATTGTAGAACTGCAAAAGATTTGCCCAAACCTCTACAGTTTCAACTTATAACTCTCATGGTTGTAGGGGAAGCTGATGGGGGTCAACTTCTTGGAACCCATCTTGATTTTATGTGGCAGGTGTGAGTGAATCTGCCATAAACCCATCAGAAACAATAGTGCTTGGTTCTACAATATCATCCAAAGGTATGACTTCCTTTTGCTTCCCTAGAGTGATTGAGTTAGAGAAGAATCCACACAATAGCTTCTATCTGATGACTGATGTTTCTACCTAACCTCCCTATCTCCTTACGGAATCTCTTCCTTGAATTAGGTTTGGGAGCCTTCAAAACAACTTGAGTGTCCTCACATTCTTCAAATCGAAGCCAGGTTTGTAGACAAGGTTCAGAGTGTACAGAGCTAGGTGAGTTTGGGCCTGGGTCAACAACAATTGGGCCCGGCGAGCTAAGAGTGCATGTACCAGCATTCATCAAAGGACTTGGACCAAGGCCAACAAGAGAATCCGAGTGATTAGTCCCACTGATGGGCCACAGGGGTCGGATTATGGATTTGGTCTTGAGAATGGGTTTGGGCCCGAGAGATTTGAGGCCCCCTGCTAGTTTCCCCTCTTTCAAATCGCAATCTATCTTGGTTAACTCGATGAACAAGAGCTTCAGCTATAGAGTCAGGAGATTCAGGGATTTGTCCCATATTCCAAATTGAAGCTGGCAGAACCTCAGGTCTATCTCTATTTAGACTATCCAGATTAAACAGAATGGTTGTACTGGACTCACTTTCAGTGTTAGAGACCAAATGTTGGTGGTCCTGTAGGAAACTAGTAGTGATAAAAGGCCCCTCTTCACCAATCCATGACCATCTTTTTTTTTTTTTGAGAAGAAAAGCTATTTGATAAAAGCATCAAGAGTTTGGAAAATCATCCATTACAAAAGACATGATATCCGTTGGAACACACTCCAACCAAATTTGAGTCGAAAGAGAAGATCTCGCTCGTTGGGCTAAGGCATGCGCAACCGCATTGCCTTGCCGACCTACATGAGCGAAAGAGATACTCTGAAAAGAGTTTGAGAGAGAAGAGATATCAGCTAAGAGATGACCTCCACTAGAAAGAACCAATCCCGAACCCTTTAAGGCATTAACCACTGAAAGAGAGTCGCCTTCGCATACACAATGAAGATGATCCAATTCAGCAGAAAAGGAAACCGCACGCCTTGCAACCAAGAGTTCCAGGATCTCCACTGTTGGAGGTTTTGTAATTTGCTCGGATAAAGCTGCCACCACCTGACCCTCGCAAGACCGAATTACCACACCCAACCCCGCCCTGTCAGACTCCCCAAACATAGCTCCGTCAAAATTAATCTTCACTAAACCAGCTGCTGGCGGAGACCACCTGTGAGGAGTAGACCGGTTCCTGATAACTGGAGGGCTGTCCGTGTGTTCTTTAAAATTTTGGAGGTAAGTCTTGGCAAAGCCAGCGACATTACAGAGAGGCAGAGGGTTGTCATGGAGCCGAACCTTGTTCCTCTGAGTCCAGATAGCCCAAGCAGTAACAGCAAATAAAGCAAGTGCAGCTGGTTTGTCACGAACAAAATGCAGAACGTCTGAAAAGGATTCAAAAGCCGCTGCACTTCTGTCCACCCAGCCAAATTCTGCATCCCAGACAACTTTAATACACTCACAACTCCATAAAGCATGTTCCACAGTTTCCGGGTCACCAGCACACCGAGGACAATCAACATCTTCCAAGATTTTCCGCTTCCTTAAATTTACCTTAGAAGGCAGCGAGTTTGTGCAAGCCTTCCAAAGAAAATGCTTGATCTTCCCTGGAACCTTCAACCTCCATAAGCACTTCCAAAAACCCCTCTGAACGTCAGAAACAAGAGGACGATTTGTGTCCCTATAGTGAAGTTCGCATAGAGACTTGTAACCGGATTTAACTGAGTAAACTCCAGATTTTTCAGACTTCCAAACCAAAATGTCAGGTTGGGGAGTGAAACTCAGAGGCAGAGACTTAATGAGTTTTGCATCAGGTGGATGAAAACATAAATCAATAAGATTAATATTCCACCAACCTGTGTCTGGATCAATCAAAGACTTCACAGTAGACTCCGGAGCAAGGTGAACGACAGGGGAGTTGATTCTACCATCTGGACTTGGCAGCCACACATCCTTATAAATTCGGATAAAATCACCGTTGCCCACTCTCCAAGAGGACCCCCTTTCAATTAGGTCTCTGGACCAAAGGATGCTCTTCCAAGCGAAGGAGCCGGAAGAAGATTTTGCCTCAAAAATAGAACTATTTGGGAAATATTTTGCCTTGAAAACTCTATAAAATAGAGATTCCCTATCATGCAGCAACCTCCATAGCTGTTTCGCCAACATTGCTTTATTGAATTTGCAAAGATCTTTAAAGCCAAGACCCCCTTCGCTCTTTTGCTGGCACAACACCTCCCATTTTGCCCAATGGATTTTTCTCCTATCTCCCCTTTGACCCCACCAAAATTTTCTAATGAGCTTCTCAATATCTTGACAAAGCCCCAAAGGCAACCGAAAACAACTCATGGCAAACATAGGGATGGCTTGAACTACCGCTTTCAAAAGGACTTCTTTGCCCGCTTGAGACAAAATTTTTTCCTTCCATCCTTGAAGCTTACCCCATACTCTATCTTTGATATAATTCAAGCTCGCCTTCTTTCTTCTACCCACCACTGCCGGCAGCCCAAGATACCTTTCGTATTCCTTAATTTCGGGCACTCCAAGCAGATTTTTGACTTCTTCCTTAGTAGCAAAAGAGGTATTGCTACTAAAGAAAAGAGTCGTCTTATCCGGATTTATTTTTTGACCCGAGGCCCGTTCATATTTGCCCAAAATCTCTTGAATTTTTTCCACATCCCCCACGCTAGCACGGCAAAATAATAAACTATCGTCAGCGAAAAGGAGATGGGAGATCTTTGGACCATTTCTACAAAGAGACACTCCCTCAATGCATTTCCTATCCACCGCTTGTTCAATTAGCCCGTTAAGGCCTTCAGAGCATAATAGGAAAAGGTAAGGGGAAAGAGGGTCCCCTTGGTGAATGCCACGAGTCGGGATGATGTGGCCTTGAGGTTCACCATTGACCAAAATCGAATAAGTCACAGATTTTACACACTCCATAATCCATCCTATCCAAGTTGAATTAAAACCCATCCTCTCCATGATCCTTTGGAGGAAAGCCCACTCTAAGCGATCATACGCTTTGCTCATATCCAACTTTAAGGCCATATAACCCGTTTTTCCCAATTTTTTCCTTTTCATATGGTGTAAAGTCTCAAAGGCTACCAAGATATTATCGGAAATGGCTTTATCCGATTGGAACGCACTCCGAGATTCAGAGATAATGTGGGGTAATACTTTCTTCAGCCTGTTTGCCAATACTTTTGATACCAATTTATACAAAATATTACATAGAGCAATGGGACGAAATTCAGAAACAAATTCAGGACATTTCACTTTAGGAATAAGAGTAATGAAGGTGTGATTCAGACCTGATTCAATTGAGGAAGAGTTTAGACAAGAGATCACCGCTTTGACTACATCATCCCCAATGCTCTCCCAATAATGTTGGAAGAAAATCGGAGGCATTCCATCAGGACCCGGCGCTTTCAAAGGGGCCATTTGCTTTAAAGCTATCTCTACCTCTTCCTTTGAGAAGTTTCTGGTTAGGCTGCTGTTCATATCCTCAGAAACCACCCCTTTTGTGCAAAGAACCACTTCCTCAAGCTCTTGCGGATTGGAGGAAGTAAACAGGTTTTTATAATACTCTACAATCATCCCCGAAACCTCTTGATTACCCGAAAACAATCTGCCCTCAAGATCTTTAAGTACAGAAATGTTATTTCGTCGAAATCGCTGAGAAGCACGGTTATGAAAATAACTAGTATTTTTGTCACCCGAAACCATCCAGTGAACATGGCTTCGCTGTTGCCACATTTTTTCCTCCAATCTAAGAAGCTCGGCAACCTCCCCTTTTAATTGAAGAAAAAACTCTATACTTCCTCCATTCACCGCCACTTCTTCAGCTTCCTTCAAAGTCTTTTTTTTCTCCCTTAAAGTATTGGCAACGTTGCAAAATCCCTTCTTACTCCATACTTTCAACTGAGTTTTACAGGATTCAACATTCTGAATAACTTTGGGCATGGGCGACTCAAAGGAGATAGTTTTCCAAGCTCTTTTAACAGAATCGTGGCAGCCCTGCTCCTCAAGCCACATTTGTTCAAACCTCCAGGGGCGTTGAGGCTTTGACGTGATCCCCTCAGGAAGGATCAAAATTGGGCTATGGTCGGAGGAAGCACAAACCAATGTAATAACCTTTGAAGCAGGAAATAAATCATACCATGCCACCGAACTCACTGCTCTATCCAGCCTTTCCCACACAACACCACCATCCGGAAATTTTTTGAACCAAGTGAATTTGTTTCCTTCGAAACCAAGATCGAACAGACCACATTCATCAAGAACTTCTCGGAATTTTTCCATCTGCCCATACGGTCGTAGCCGTCCTCCTAACTTCTCATGAGTTTTCAGAAGTTCGTTAAAATCACCACCGCACAACCACGGAATCGAAAAGCGATTATTTAAATCTCTTAATAAATCCCAAGATTTCCACCGAAGCTGAGTTTCAGGTGCTCCGTAAAAACCCGTAAAACGCCAACCATTTTCATTTCCTCTATTAATCAAAGCATCAATGTGATTAAGGGAGGAAGACATTACCTGTAAATCCAAGTCTTTTTTCCAAAACAACACCAAACCACCACCACGGGTTGATCTAGAGACCCCATGATGATGACCAAAACGAAATGAGTCACGTAAACTGATTAGCCTAACTTCATCCAGCCATGTTTCGGCTAAAAACATCACTGAGGGATCTTGTGCCCGAATTAAGTCTCCGAGCTCTTGAACTGTCTGCCGGTTCCCAAGCCCCCGACAGTTCCAACATAGGATACTCATTGATTCCGGCGAGGTTGCTCAACAACCTCCGCCGATCTAAGATGCATAGCAAACATCTCACCTTGCTTTTTTGTTTCCCCCTCCTTCCTCTGTTTTTTCAACTTTTCTGCAGAAAATTCCTCACTGCCTTCTAATTCCCCTGCTTTACGTTTCAGAGCTTCAGTCCCATGCATAAACTCTTCTCTCATTTCCGGATTGGGCCTATTTTTTAATCTTGTCCACTGGCCTTTCTTAACTTCACCTACTGGACCGGGCCCAAAGTCCATTATCCTCTGCGTTTCAGAACTAATTTTGTTTGGATTTCCTTTGCTCGATGGGCCAGGCCCAGCCTCATCCCCAGATTTTATTGTAATGCCTTTTTCCTCTTTCGCGCCCTTTTTTTGTAAGTCTATAGTAGCCTGCTCCGAACCACTTCCCAACGAGACTGACCCCCTGTTTTGCCTGTTCTCTCCTTGGGAAATCTGAACTTTTGGATTGCTTACTAGACTCTCCCTTGTAACCGTTGGGTCTTCCTGTGAGCCTAGTCCCAAAAAGTTATCTTTTGTCTGCTGCAAACAATCGGGTTTCCTGGGATTTGACAAGGGCTGCGTTGGTGAAGCTGCCTTTTCACTCTCCGTACCAGTCGCCTCGAATACTGTTTCTTTATTTCTATTTTCTGACTTTCCTCGGGAACCGGCTGCCAAGTTGGGTTCAGGGAAAATTTCATCCTCCTCCGTCGCTGTCTCCATTCGCTCTACTTCTCCACCGCTTGAGTCCCCAGCTTCACTGGTTTGATTCCTTTGTTTCACTTCTCTGTTCTTATTTCCCATTCTCGCCTCCTGTGAACTGGTCTGCCTGGACTCAAAGCCTTTGACTTCTAAGCTCCTGCTCTTGTTTGGGCCAAACGGGTTTGCTCTAATCCAGTTACCAAATTGTTGTTGATCAACTGAGAGAGTCCCTTTGCTCTTTATCCATACTTCGCATTCTTTATCATCATGCAAGAGCCTACCGCACCAGTAACACACATTGGGGAGTCTTTCATACTGAAAAGAGACCCACTGTGTCTGGCCTTCTTCGAACGTCACTTTCCTCCCCCGACATAAGGGGCGAGTCGTATCCACTTTGACCCTGACGCGTAGAAAAGTCCCTCCCTTCCATTCAGAATCCTCACTTTGCTTAATAACAGGACCAATAGTATCACCTATTTCCTTCGCTGTCTCCTTTGTCATATACTTATAAGGTATATCATGTATTTGAATCCAAAAGGCACAGAACTTAAAGTCTATATCTTTAATGGCCTTCCTCCCATCAAAACGTTGAACACTCACCAGATGTCTATCGTAGGACCAAGGTTCACCGAGAAGAACTTTTTCCGCGTCAACTTCCATATCAAAATCGAAAAGTAAGATATTGTTTCCTGCATTTGAAATATGAAAACAATCCCTCGTTCTCCATAAAGGCCGGAAAGTACGAGCCACCGCCTCGATATTCAAAGCTCGTCTAGTATAGAATTTTGCTGCTAGAACATACTTAGACTCTTGGTGTTTATTAGACAAAATAACAGATTTCCCTTCCCTAACCGATAAGGACAAGTTATCACATTTACTCGTTAGTTCCTCCATCTCGCCACTGCTCTGTTTACCACCCCACTGTTCTGTTTCCCCACCCCACGAAAAAACAATCCCAAGCCCTCCTAGTGACCGTGTCACTATAGGGAGACAAACTCTTCTTTCTCAAAGAGAAAGGAAACAACACTGCTACAGAGCCCTACCACAGAGAGAAACCCCCTGCAGCTTTGAGGCGTCTGAGAACTTTAGCAAGAGAGCCCCCCATGACCATCTTAGAGTGGAAGAGCTTATTGGGAACCAAAGGGGGGCGAATGGCAAACGAGGCATCAGAAGGTTGGCTAGAGAGGAGGTTATGAGTATTGCTAGGTTCCACAGGGGAAGGGTGAGGGGGTGAAGAAGCTGGTGAGTTGAGGGGAGTGTTTGGAACTGGTTGGTGGCCAAGGTTTAGAGAGTTTATGGCATTGTTCAAGGTGGTTTGTTCTGTGTCTTGGTTGTGTTATGGCTGTGGAGACTGGTGTCTCTGTGCTATTGTATTGGGAACCAGGTTATGCAAAAAAAGTGTATCAGGGTTACAGTATCTGTGAGAGTGAGTTGCATGTGTTTGGGAAGAACTATCAGAGGAAGAAGGATAAGGCATAGGTGGAGGGTTATGGGTTCGGGAGTGAGGTTGGTGCTGCCTATAGCCATACCTAATTTGTGTAGTCCACCTCCTACTATTATAAAAAGCATGAAGGAAATTGCCAAATTGAGGTTCCGATGCATCAAAATTGAAGTTTACTTGGTGAAGGTCCTGAATGCGAAGTCTTTATCGGAAAAAGCATTTTTTCAATATCTTCCATGCTCTGTGAGCACTGACTTTGCATATGCCCAATTAAACCACATTTGTTGCAGAGCTTGTAAACCTTCTCAAACTTACACTGTATCCAAATTTTTGAACCATCATCTAGGCGAAGCACAAAACCTGAAATAACAGGCATCCATGGGTTGATTCGAACTCTGATTCTCATAAACCTAATATTACGAGGAATGCTATCCTCCCAATCTACACGCTCAAATATACCCATAATATGCCCTATCCTCTCAGCTAAATCCGAGTATTGGTACTCCAAAGGCAGTCCATGCAATTGGACCTAAATTGAAACAAAGTTTAGTTGGAGCCTCTCAATCACCAAGTTGGGCCTCCACTTCTCCAGTATAAATAAAGCCACATCCACAGCTCATGGTCCTTCCAAACTGTTGGGAAAAATAGCATGGAGTGAATAAGAAATTGATGTGTTATATATTCACTTGAAGATGTTATTATAAGTGGTGAAAATCCTTGAGTCTCACATTGAAAATAATAAAAAATATAAGCTTTGGGCTGGATATTGGGTTGGGCTTTAGGCATGTGTGGACTAAGCCCACTTATCCAATTAATAATAATATTTCATTATTTTATTATTGAGTCAGAGTCTGTGCACAGTAGTTATCTCTGAAACAGTGTTTCAGTCTCAAGTTACGTATAGTCTCATGGTCCCTCATTCATGAAACAGAACTTTTTTCTGAGAAAACTCTCCCAGTGAGATTTTTGTTCATTCATTTGTGTCAAAGAGAGACAAAGAGGCATTGAGTAGTTCGTAGAGCACGATCCTGAGTGCTTCATCTTCGTGCTGTTTGATCATTTTATCCTGGGAGGCAGACGTCCACGAGTTTCAAAGCACCACAAAAAAAGTGTGAGGGGCGAAATCTGCTTTAAGGAGATTGTGTAAAACACAAGACTTGATCACATTGTTCATCCTTTTAAGCATCTGGTCTGTGAGTCTTCAATTCTTTATAGATTTCTTATTATTTGTATTCTGTATTTGGTTATTACTTTTGCCTATTATATCTATTTGTGTTATTGTTTAATTTTAGATACGTGTATTATTTCTTTTACTTTATCACATCCGTAAATTGTTGAAATATACCCAACAATCTTAAAGTAGATTTTAATTTACTCTTGTGATTTACTGTGAAAGGAATTCTGTATCCGTTGAAATACGTTAATCGGAAATCGTTTATATAATAGGCAAAACTTGGAAAACTGGGTCTGTGTTGATCGGCGTGAATATCTACTTGCTATATTATAAATTAGTTTGTGATCTTCATAAGATGATTACGTGTTTAACTGTGCTACTATATTGGTGATATCACTTATTCAATGTCTATGATCTTCTTTAATTATATTTTATAGTATTAGGATATTTGTTTCTTTTGAATTTGTGGTTGACTGTGCATAGTGTAGATCCATGCGTAGACTGTAAGATTAATGTTGCTCTTTTTCTAGCCTTCACGTGTATCTGTGATCTCCTTGCTTGACAGCGCTGGTGGGTTTGATTATATAAATAAATAATAGGCTAATTTGTCTTACTTGAATAATTGTTTGGTTGGGGTTTGTTTTCTTTGTTCAGTCATTGTACGGTTTATGCCTGCTATTTGGTATTTTAAATATTGGTTTGATACAATATTATTTATGCTTATGACCGTTCAGTGATTCACGTGGTTCTATAATTCCTTTTTCTGTGTTGGCTTTGTACTGTCTAGTCTACAAAAGTGATTGTCAGTGATTGATTTGTTTTTAGTGCAGATTTATATTCTTGAACCTGTGTAGAATACCTTTATTATCAATATCCGTCGTATATTCTGACATTATACAGTGACTAGATGGCTTATTATATTATAATATATGTTATATGTTTTTTTGCTTTAAAGCAATACTTGAATGCTGTGCCGTGTCAATTTTTTCTAGACAGTTGTGTAATATAAAACAATGCTTCGGTTGGATTTTGAGAATTCAATCTAATGGAGTTTTGTTTTGACAGAAATGTCGAATGAAACTGTGCCTGTTGTTGCCCCTGTTGCTGCCCCGGTTGCTACTCCTATTACTGTTCCTGTTAATCATGGAGAAAAGCCAGAGAGATTCAATGGTACTGAGTTTAAGAGATGGCAACAAAAAATGCTGTTCTATCTCACTACCCTGAATTTGGCAAATTTCTTGTATGAGAATGCTCCAAAACTCAAGGAAAATGAGACAGATAGGCAAGTGGTTGCTGCTGGGGAAGCATGGAAACATGCTGACTTCCTCTACAAAAACTATATTCTGAATGGATTGGACAACACATTTTACAGTGTGTATAGTTCAATCAAGACAGCAAAAGAGTTATGGGATTCCTTGGAAAAGAAATACAAGACAGAAGATGCTGGAACTAAAAAGTTCATTGTGGGCAAACTTCTGGATTACAAAATGGTGGATTCCAAAACTGTGCTTAGTCAAGTGCAAGAGTTACAGGTAATCTTACATGAAATACATGCTGAGGGTATGTCTGTAGGTAAGTCTTTTCAAGTGGCTGCTATCATTGAAAAACTGCCTCCATCTTGGAAAGATTTCAAAAATTACCTGAAGTATAAGCGCAAGGAGATGCGGCTAGAAGACTTGATTGTAAGATTGAGAATTGAGGAAGACAATAGTTCTTCAGAAAGAGCCGTAGGGAATCACTAGATGGAATCTAAAGCAAACATGGTGGAGCATAATAAGAATAAGAGGAAGTTCTCTGGTGAAAGCTCAAAGCAAGGAACTAGTGGGGGTAACTATTCAAAGTTCAGCGAAAAATGCTTTATGTGTGGCAAGATGGGGCATCGTGCTAAGGATTGCCATAAGCGTCAAGATCAAGGGACCAAGAAAGGCTCTCAAGCCAACATTACTGAAGTGGAAGATCTTTCTAAAGATGTGGATGATATTGACCTTTCTGCAGTGATTTTTGAAGTGAACTTGGTAGGAAGAGATACCAAGGAATGGTGGATGGACACTGGGTCTACTCGCCATGTATGTATAGATCAGAATCTGTTTTCTTCATACCATCCAGTGGACAATGGAGAAGAAATATTCATGGGGAATTCCTCAACCTCTAAGGTTGTAGGAAAAGGAAAGATAATATTGAAGATGACTTCAGGCAAGAAACTTACTTTGAATGATGTGCTACATGTGCCAGATATTCGTAAGAATGGTTTCAAATTGGTCTTTGAAACTGACAAGTTTGTGCTCACAAAGAATGGCGTGTACGTGGGAAAGGGTTATATGAGCAACGGGCTATTCAAAATTAATATAGAGTGAATCTGGATTATTGCAAGTGTGGATTTGGTTTGTAATATTTTAAGTGTGATATTGTAGATGTGGGATATAGAGATGACTTTTTGTATATATATATAGCTTGTAGTTTATGTACTTTTGTGTTGTAAAGGTATATTTAATATACTTCAGGAGGCTTATATGTGGTTGATGTAAATATCTAGAATAATTATTTATTATTTTCGGCTTCTCTTTATTTGTGTAGATAATTCTTCACACCTTTCCTCTTGACTGCTTCTAGAAAAAGTAGTTGGCATATTACAAAAGGAAAAGGATATCACATGGCCTAGATATATAAAGTGAAAGCCTAGAGTGGTCAGATCTTTTAATATGCTTGAGTTGCCATGTGAACTTGTAATATAAATCTAAGCTAGTATATTACTTTAACCTTTATGGACGTGATGAATTGGATTGGCCATCATTTGTATTCACTGTTTTGTGAAATTGTCTCTTTGCAATAACCATTTGTTGACCCAATGTTATATTATGCGTTTAATGAACATATGTGATTATGATCATTGATAACATTGAGTGGAATTGAAATGGTTCTGCAAAAACGGTGATGTGTGAAGCGAATGGTGCAATCCATTTGGACGAAACAAAGAGAATTGAAAGAAAATAAGTAAAGACACTATGAATTATGGAAAAGTTAAATAATTTTTTATAATTCTTTAAATGTGGGGGTGTCTTCCTAAGAAGAAGGTGGTTTATTTAAAGAGGTTTTGATTGAGATACAAAACAATGACATGAGAAATATGCTACCTATTTCTGAATGTGTAATTACCAATTAAGTGTCTTGGTAGTACACATAGTGATTGTAGGTCTTGACATATTAGTCAAAGACATATTACCATGAGACAGTTGCTCTCTAATGGAAGTATTTCCAGATTATAAAACAGATCCGTAATCAATTGATTGAGTAAAGAGCTAGTAAACTGCTCATCGAGGGGAATGGGGTTAAAAGCCTATTATTTAAAAGTCTCCGGGATGGCAACCCAACCTAGCTGACTGGAGATCCCAAGATCTAGGTTCAAAGGGACAACCGAATCGTGGAGACTAATTTTTATCACCATGGAGATTATATCTTCCACCCATTCCTATGATGAAATAGTGATGCCTGTAAGCGATGTTAAGGGTAAGCTTTGCTTTTAATGATTCTTATATCTTGGAATTCCGAGTGGGGTATAGCAGGATACTCTTAATAAGAATCACCTATATGAGTGTGAAGTGGGCCGCTTCCATGAGAGTTTTTAAGGCTGAATTCTCTAGAGCACTTCATGAATTTACCAGGATATGTTCAGGGCCGAAATGAACACAACTATAAGAATCGAAAAATGTCCGAAAAGGAGCTGTGTGAATTCTATTGTCTTGGTATACACAAACGGCTGAACAGTTCAAGACATCATGTTCACTGGTTAGCTAGTATATCCGATAGTCTTTCACAAAGGAAAGTTCAAAGCCACAAGCTACTTCTCCCGATACAGTAACTTTTCTTCTACTCTCTCTGTGTCTGCATTGTCATTTGCATTGTGCTTAATCAATTTCTATTCATGTGGGGGATTGTTGGGAAAAATAGCATGGAGTGAATAAGAAATTGATGTGTTATATATTCACTTGAAGATGTTATTATAAGTGGTGAAAATCCTTGAGTCCCACATTGGAAATAATAAAAAATATAAACTTTGGGCTGGATATTAGGTTGGGCTTTAGGCATGTGTGGACTAAGCCCACTTATCCAATTAATAATAATATTTCATTATTTTATTATTGAGTCAGAGTCTGTGCACAGTAGTTATCTCTGAAACAGTGTTTCAGTTTCAAGTTACGTATAGTCTCATAGTCCCTCATTCATGAAACAGAACTTTTTTCTGAGAAAACTCTCCCAATGAGATTTTTGTTCATTCGTTTGTGTCAAAGAGAGACAAAGAGGCATTGAGTAGTTCGTAGAGCACGACCCTAAGTGCTTCATCTTCGTGCTGTTTGATCATTTTATCCTGGGAGGCAGACGTCCACGAGTCTCAAAACACCACAAAAAAAGTGTGAGGGGCGAAATCTGCTTTAAGGAGATTGTGTAAAACACAAGACTTGATCACATTGTTCATCCTTTTAAGCATTTGGTCTGTGAGTCTTCAATTCTTTATAAATTTCTTATTATTTGTATTTTGGATTTGGTTATTACTTTTGCCTATTATATTTATTTGTGTTATTGTTTAATTTTAGATACGTGTATTATTTCTTTTACTTTATCACATCCGTAAATTGTTGAAATATAACCAAAACAGATGTGGTTAAGATCATCAACATGCTCAAAACTTAAAATGTAGAAGAATGAATCCCTTTCGATGATCGTCACATTACATCTAATCCACCATGCAGAATTAATAATTTGTTAGAGATGGTGCACAGAAAACTTCCTGTAGTCTAGAATGAAGCGAATGGCACAGAGGCTCTAAAAATCCCATTGAATTGAGACTTCTTCATGGTCAAGTTCTACTACAGGGCCATGACGGGCAAAAGGAATTTCTTCATCATCACTAAAGTGGAAGTCAGACTCCACTTCATCTGCAAACAGATCAGCACTGGTATTGGATCCGCTACTTTACGTCCAACCAAAGTCTCAAAAATTGAAAGGGTCATCCATGAGAAAAACAAGGATCAGGTGAAAAAAGTTGCGTGCAAAGGACAAAACAGAGAGTAAGAAGTACGGTTCAGAAAGTTGACAAAAGATAGAAGGAAAGAAAGAAAGGCAAAGCGAGTAAAGATGTCAACTAGCAACATGTGAACAAAAAGCCATGGGAACGGACAAGACAAAGGAAGCTAAAGAGAAGAAAAGCAAGACACTTAGCAGACATGCAAAGGTTAAAAGAGTCTAAGAAGACTAAGCAGAGGTTAGTATTAAAGAGAAAAGACAGCTGAAAAGAGAGATGTAAGGGGGTTTGAAGTTGACAGGTCTAATGAAAGGTTATAGGTAAAAGAGCAAACTATCATAAAGACAAAATGCCGGCACTTAGGGCCTAGAGGAAGAACCCTCTCATAGAGAGAGAAAATCATTATACTATTTTTAAAATTTCAAAGCAGAGACTGTAGCTTCAAGGTTGATGCAATTAATAGCTATACTTGATTTATGAAAGTGTTTAAGTTTCTATTTCTAATTGTGTAGTAAAATTATTCAAAGATACTGTATTATCTAATTTAATACGGTGAAAATAGTCAAATATCACGTTTTGGTAAAATTTGTGGCAAATTAGCACGGTTTCGAAAATATTTAACTATCTACCACTTTTTTAGTACTCGAGTTCAGTGAACTCGAGTTCCTAGATGAGCCGTCAGCGTAGAACTGCTGAACTGGAATTTGAGTAATTAAAAAAGTAATGCGATACTCAATATTACAAAAATCGAATACTTCTTTATAGTACTCGAGTTTAACAAAGTTGAATACCTTATTTTTCTTTTCTTTCTTTTTTCTACTTTTTGTTTCGTACAAAATATTTTGAAAAGAGTGGTTGACAATTGACACTTAACAGCATGTATTTAGTAAAATTTTAAAAATAAAGAATAAACAAAAGCTAGAAGAGTGCACAGACAAACCCTTAAAAAATTGATTAGACCAATGAAATTTAAAAATGAGTGGTTGACAGCATGTATTTAGTGGTTGACAGAATGCAAGTTGTCAATCATCTTCAAAGAGACCAGAAGACTCTAGAGTTCAAAGGAGAAAAGAAAACTACTGAAACAAAAAATGAAAAAGACGCAGAGAAAGAGAAAATGCAGAAACAGCTTTTGGCAAAACGCAGAGAGAGAAGGCGAGTGAGACTGAAAAGAAGAGTAAGAACAAATAGTGGTGCGATCTCAATGTCTGAGATTGGAGCTTCATCAATGGCTGAGCTTGTAAGTACCAAAAAGAAAAATAAGGTACTCGACTTTGCTAAGCTTGAGTACTATAAAGAAGTACTTAGTTTCCATAATATCGAGTACCATATTATTTTTTTAATTGCACAAATTTCAGGTCAGCAATGCCACGCTGGCGACTCACTTAAGAACTCGAGTTCATTGAACTCGAATACTATTTGGAACTCGATTTTGTGAAACTCGAGTACTAAAAAAGTGGTAGATTGTTAAATATTTCCGAAACAGTGTTAGTTTGCCACAAATTTTGCCAAAACATGATATTTGGCTATTTTCGCCAATTTTATACTATTGTATTTTTCAGTCTTAAAGTTGTGTTGATAGTAGCGTTTTGGATCAACAATTGATATCATGTAGTAGCTGAATTATATTGGATTTCATATATGGGTCATGCTAACGGGTGTTCTTAGGGTAATTGTTAATAAACTATATTAGAAAAGTTTTTTACACAATTTTCATGGAAAATATAAAATGTTGTCAGAAAAATTAATTGGTTTATCATTTTCCCATAAAATGTTTCTAAAAATAGTTTTTAAACCAGTTCTCTTAGGATATTAGTTAACATTTCCCTTCTTTTATATATATATATATATATATATATATATATATATATATATATATTTATTTATTTATTTATTTATTTATATCAATTTTATGAATTGTGACGTTGGATAGTATCAAGCAATTTACCATGTTTCTTTATTTGATGTCAAACAACATATTTTATTTTGTTCAAAAAAGTGTTTTACATGTATAAATACATGTGTGGTGATACAAGATGGACTTTCCTCTAACGATATCCTCGTATGTTTACATTTATAGCATCCAAGGAAAGGGTATGGGCTACAAATTACTTCTCTTGGGAACTCATTTTGAACCCATTTTAGTTTTTTTCTTTTTCTTTTTTTTTTTTTGTTTTATAATATGGATTTTATTCCCTAAAGTTTAGGGGTGTTTGGATTTTACACATGAAGTTTCAGAATTTGGGGGTGTAAAATCCAAACACCCCCAAAGTTTAGGGGGTAAAATCCAAATTCAGAAATGTTAAGATATAAAATCCAATCACCCCCAAACTTCAAGGGGTAAAATCCAAATTCTGAAACTTTAGGTTGTAAAACCCAAACACCTGCAAGCTTTAAGGGTGTAATTTGCAATTTACTATAATATATATGACTCTACACGTAGGGATGGCAATGGGGCGGGGCAGGGCCAAAGGATAGAGTCTTCGTCCCCATCTCGTATGGTTTTGTCTTACCCCATCCCTACCCCGCCTCGCCCTGCATGACGGGGAAAACTTTCTCACCCCATCCCCACCCCTTAGGGCCCCGCAAAGCCCCACCCCACTCCGTAAAACTCCACTTTTTGTTAATTTGTCCTATAACTAGTACAATTTTTTTAATAAAACGTATTTCATTGATAAAAATATACTTGAAATTACAACTAAATTTATCCCATCAAATCAAATCAATTTTTTGAAAAAATTGAATAATATATCCAAGTGTTTAACAAGACAATCATAAAAAATAAAAATAAAAATCTTATAGTATAACACATAACAAGATAAAGGCAAAGAATCACATTAGGTAGAATAAAATAAGCTAATATTGATATGGTTGTTTAAATAGTAGGGTTTTAGGATATGAAAAATTTACAATTATAATCCTTAGTAACATGGGGTAGGGCGGGGCGGGGTGGGTCTAAAAATTCTAAACCCATACCCGCCATGTCTCGTGGTGCAGGGCTAAAATCTTGCCCCATTCTTGCCCACCACCTTTGCGGGGCGGGGAAAACCTGCGCGGGGTGAAGCGGGGAGGGGCGGGTTAAGCGGGGCAGGGAAAAATTGCCATCCCTATTTGTGCATGATCGTTTTTATATGTAATGACATGGATATGCATGAGATGATATGTGACCTAGCAAAGAATTTAAAATCCCCAATTTATTAAGTAATTTTTTATTTTTATAGAATTTAAACTTATATTGCCAATTCCATAATAATTGCTCTAATCATCACACTAAGACACCAACTAATTTTTGATGTAGACGCGGTTCAAACTCTAAATTTCTTATTCAACTACAAAAGACTTTACTAGTTAAACTAACTTAAAACTACAAGTAAAGTTTAATTTAATCTCTAAATTATTAATTTATGATTTAAACATTTTAACTTATTGATAATGCGGTAGAAAAAATATGCACATTATGTAATTAAATCCATTAACAGAAAATACAAACAAAAGAGTTATCACAAGCCTAATGTTCAAGGGTGAATTGCTTAAATCAAATATCCAATAATGACCCAATTGACACTAAAATCAAAGTTCAAGGTAATATTAGTATATTAATAAATAAATAAATAAATAATCATGTTACACGTTATTGTGTACTTTGAGTCTGTTTGGAAACAACTTATTTAATAGAAACTGAAATTTTTTTGTTAAAGTATTGTAAAGTGGGACCCATAATTAGTAACAAAAAATGCAATGAGACCTATCAATAATAGCAATAGTAAAATAAATAGTAAAATAAACTAACTTTAAATTCTAATATCAAACACAACGTTCATACACATTTACTTTAGAATTGTGTTTTAAAAATACAATTTCAATACAAATTGTGAAAGAGTAAAATCGCGTTTTAGCTTATGTGACTGTGTACGTGGTGCACGAAAAATAACGAGTGTGAGATATTTATTATCTAATAAATAAATAAGTAAATAAAAGAAACATTAAATTACATTTCATACAAATACTGTTGACTGTTGAGTGATTAACGAATAACGAACAACTGACAATTTGAGAAAGAGAGAGAGAGAGAGAGAGAGAGAGAGAGAATGGCAGTTAAGTCTTCATTCGTGTTCTTCTTCTCCAGCACTCCTAATATTACCCCTTATAGTCCTCGTTGCTCTAAACTGAAACCTCCACATGGCAAAATCACAGCCTTCAGTTGCTCTGATTTGCGGTTCGATGATGATGATGATAAGCAGAAAGCACCAATGAAGAGAAGCCACGGTGAGTCGTTTTGCTGTATATGCGGAAGAAGGCGTTTCATTGAAGCAGCAACGGCAACCTCAACGGCTTTGGCTATGTTCCCTATTTGCCCCTCCAATGCTTCCAATTTACACACTGATGATTATATGGTACACTTCTATCTTCTTCTTTCCAAAGCATTTTTTTTTTTTTTTTTTTTTTTTTTAAGGTGAGATTTTACTTTATGTTGATAGATAGAATATAATTTTTAGGGTAAATTACAAATTACACCCCTAGCGTGAATGGATTTTACACACTAAAGTTTCAAAATTTAGATTTTACCTCTTGATATTTGGGGGTGTCTGGATTTCATACTATGTCGTTTCAAAATTTAGATTTTGGCTCCTATATTTTGGGGGTGTTTAGATTTTACACCTGAAAGTTTCATAATTTTAAGGTGTAAAATTCAGATACTCACAAACTTTAGGGGTAAAATCCAAATTTTGAAACATTAGAATGTAAAATCCAAACACCCTAAACTTCAGAGAGTAAAATTCAACTTCTGAAACATTAGGGTCTAAAATCCAATCACTCCCAAACTTTACGGGTGCAATTTACAATTTACCCTAATTTGAACTTATGAAGTCCTTTCGGTGATGATTGTTTTTTTATTGTTAGGCCAAGATATTAATTGAGTTTTAGGATCTGTTTGGATACAGTTGAAAACTGAAAACACTGTAGTAAAATAACTTTTAAATGTGTGAATAATACAGTGGGACCCATTTTTAATGAAAAAATTGCTAAAAAGTGAAGTTTGTGGGTTCGGTGAACAGTGCACACATGCACTGTTCACGGGAGAAAAATCAACAATCACGGCTTGAAAAAAAAAAGGGCAAAACGTGGACGTAGGAAGTGCAAAATGCAATTCCCAAACACACACTTAGGGTAGGCGGGGTTAAACCTATATATTTTATTTGACGAAAATAGATTTTATAAGTTACACTAACCAGAACCCACAAAAATAGAAATATTCTAGAGAGATCAAGAAAAAAGAAATAATTTTTTCATAATAATTTAGTTGAAATATGCTTTTTCATTTCAAAAAAAAAAAAATGGCCCAAGTTTGTTCTTTTTCCTCTATAGAAAAATTGCATTATTTCGGACATAGGTGGCATTTTTTAACGTAGGTGACATTTAACAGCCACATCATTAGTAGGGGCAGGTAAGGAAGATTGAGATTTAAAGCGATATGATAGTGTCGCGGAGGATGAATTTAAAATTTTAAATAAAAGGTAACATATTCAAAATGAACTCAAAGGGTGATTTACAATTTAGTCAAATATTTAGAAGGTATTAATTTAGTCATTCTATCTATTTGCAGATAAAATTATTTTAGGTGATGGCAAGTTAGTCACATCACATCAGCATTGAAATTGATACCATTTAACTTTTTCAGGGATTGAATTGCAACTGTTGAAAATTTTGAGAGATGAAAAGCGATTTTGGATAAAATTTCAAGGACGAAAAGTGTATATTAGTCTGATTTTAGATAATATGAGATATTTTTGTTAGTGCTACAAACTTGATTTATATTGGCATAAGCATAAGCATAAGCTAAGTGTTGTACCAATGTTGTGACATGTAGTGTTTGATACTCTACCCAACATCTGAATTGCCTGTATGAGTTGAAAATTATGTGTCAGTTAGAATTTAAGAGTAACAATTCGTTTGTGTAGTCTGTGTTGAACAAGATTCACCCTCCAAGATCGGATTGGTACGAGGAGTTCTATGCATCAGTTTTGGATAAAGGCATGGACTCTTATGAAGCTGAGGTTAGAGCCCATTTTAGAGCAATTAGTTTGGAGTGTGGTACATGTATGATTTTTCATGTCAAGTGTAAACATATCTGACAGCACTTGCGTGTGCAATCTTATGTTGTGCGGTAGATTGCAGATTACAAGTCACAATTGTTTAGTAACTTGAAGGGGAAGGCTCAGAAAGTGTTGGAGATTGGCATTGGTGCAGGCCCTAATCTCAAGTATTATGCTGGTGAAGCTGATGTCCAGGTTTTTGGTATGGATCCCAATAGAAAGATGGAAAAGTATGCTCAGGCGGCGGCAGAGGCCGCTGGCCTGCCGCTTACAAATTTTGAATTCTTACAAGCAGTAAGAATGCTTCCCTTTATGGCACTACTTTTTTCTGAACTTTTTATGATACAACATACTCTCTGCCTGAATATTGTACTTTCCATAATTTAAATTCTATAAACATCCACTGGTGGTGTCCAAGAAGTAGCACTCTATGCCATTATAATTTGCGACATTGTGGTATTTTGGCTTTAACTACCCATGTGAGGAAAAGTATCCAAATGACTGGAAAATGTTCCTCAGACATTTTAGTGGGGAAAGATCCAATGACAATTGTTTCAAATATCAACAATTGGATTGATAGCCTAGGATTCTTATGTAAGGCAATTGAAGCATCTCTAGTGATGTGCATTTGATCGGTTAAATTTGCATATTGAGTTGGAAAACTGATACTTTAATCAATGCTTCAAGCCCTTGCTACTATGGAAGGCAGGTTTTGGCATGTTATATCTTTCTACTAGATTTAGATGATTTTTTTATTGTTTTTTCCCTTGGTAGTATTTGGTTGTGAACTACAAAGCTGTTCTTTAGATTCTGAAGACGCAAAAATTATACAGGTTGGGGAGGCTATACCCTTAGGTGATGCTTCTGTTGATGCAGTTGTTGGAACACTTGTGTTGTGTTCTGTTAAAGATGTTGATATGACACTGAAAGGTATCTAACCATCTAGCTCATAAAAATTCCTTTTTACTTTTATAGATTTAATTAGTTGAAATTTATATAGAAACCTCATATTCTGTGAGAAGCAATGGAGCATGCATAAGTCAAGTACTTCATATACAGTATGATTTTCTTTTTGCAAATTGGTTAGACTTTTCCTATAATTGCTTGCTTAACTGTGTTGTCGTTCTAACTAATAAGTTGATTGTTTTGGAGTTTGATTTAATAACTTAGAAATGAGTATTGGTGTTACCTTATTTTCAAAGTTTATTACCTTTAATTACTGAGATTTGGATTCAAAAGACAAAGTGGAAAAAATGTGTAGTATTTGGATGCACAACGCAGATTTGTAGCATTTGAAGGCAAAAATTCATCCGCTAAGATTAGAGATAATACTATAATGTAGCATTGGCAGAAATGAAGACTGAAAGTCTGAACTGATTACCTAATGAGGACCAAACATAACATGCATGCTTATGTTAAATGCTTATATGCAAAAAACTGATGGATTTAATTTCCAAATGCACCCCAAGGAGGTGCATAGTTACTAGGATTTTCTGACTCAATATCCAAATATTTGACAAATTCTCTATTACCATTGTATCCAGAGGTGAAGAGGGTGCTGAGACCTGGTGGTGTTTACCTTTTTGTGGAACATGTGGCTGCTAAAGGTATTAAGCTGAACTTCTTGGTTAACTAGCAAGACAGAAAGTTGTCGATCTAGTGAATGATAAATTACTTATTGTCCTCAAAACTTAAATTGTTAAGAAATGATGAATTTTTATTCAACTATTATTCTAATAGTGAATGGCCTTTTCCTTTTCCATTCTTTTTGTTATTGTTTTGGTGGTGCAGATGGAACAGTTCTTAGATTTATACAGAATGTTCTTGATCCTTTGCAACAGACAGTTGCTGATGGGTGTCACCTTACCAGGGAAACAGGAATGAAGATATCTGAAGCCGGGTTTTCTGGTGTTGAGCTTAACAAGGCTTTCTTGTCTAATGCCTTCTTTGTAAACCCCCAGGTCTATGGTATAGCTTGTAAGTAACACCAAGAGTAACTCATTATTGTTCTCAATACCAGTTCCTACATCTCAGCTACTTTTGATGTAGATTGTTGCTTTAGATTTGTGTGGGTACCAGGGGGGTCATTCCATTAGTTAAGGTTCACAACCATTGACACATGGGGTTTGATTTGAAGACCGACAAGTACACAATTCCGACCAAGTCATCAAGTGCTTTTGGTTGTTGGGTAGTTTGTAGACTACAGTTACTGTTCACTCAGAGCATGGCCAAATTCATTGGAAGCAGTTGTTGTATACTACAGAATTCAGAAGACATTTTCATTATTTAGATATAGGTTTGAAAAGGTTTGTTCTTTTTTCTACCTCTCGTTTCATTTGCAAACATGTTGAGAAACAAGCCTTACAGTAGGGTCATGATATAGGTTTGAAAAGGTTTGTTCAAGTGCTGAATATTTCTTGCAGTAGGGTCATGATAGAATGTTTTGTTGAAAACATAATAGATAAAACCATGTGCAAGCAGCAATTTCTGGGTTCAAATTCATCAGGAAATCTTTTTCAAATGTTCTATTTTTCTAGATTTGTTTTTTTCGAAGTATTCAAGAGATTGTTGATGCAATCTGATCGACCCTGAATGTGTTAAGAACAATGTGTTCTATACCATTTTAACTTATCATTGTGATGCACATTTGATTGTAGTCATGTAATCTAAGTAAGAAAATGCGATGAATATATAGTATATTTCACTCTAGTCTTGTGATGACTTTCCTAGACATGTCTGGAGCTGTCTTTTTCTTTTAGTTTTTTAAATTTAATTGTGTATGTACAGCCTTTTAAATAAGAAAATAAACTCTCAGAAAAAAAGTTTCAACTCGAAAGGCAGTAATGCTTGAATAATGCCATTGCTTGTTTCAAGAGGAAGGGATGGTTTCAAAGTTCAACCAGAGGAGCAATGAATATTAAATAAAAGGGAAAAAAATTATATGAATAACTTCGTTTGTTACACCCACTGATTATCAAAATCTAATTGAGAGGTCCACACGTGATATGAGATTTAGCAATAATAATGAGCCAATGATTAAGATGCAGGAATACTAAAGTCAGTGGTCTTTAATGGTTGTTATACATTAGAATTACTATATGTACACGTGTGTGTAATAATAATAATAATAATAACTAGTCGCTAATCCGTGCGATGCACGGGAAATGTATTGAGTACAATATATAATTTAATCTTTGTTTATTTTACTACAACACCAAAATTGAATTTGTAAAATAAAATCATATAGCTAAAACATTTGTTAACAGCTATACGTTTCAGACATTTATTAAACTATATTATTATTATTATTATTGTTAGGACACGATTTGGAATGACCCAAGAACGATACTGGGTTCGCACGTAAATAGGCCCTTACAATATCATTTATAAAGCGTGGGTTTGAAAGGCTAGGCCTTGATCACGAGTCGGTGGTTTTCCATGGTGTTCATACATAAATAAAACGTGTACATACATAAATGAATCGTGCACGCTCTGGGAGGCTTTCCCCTAGAGGTGGGCTGGGAGGCTCTGGTTTTGGCCATTTTTCCCAGCCTCTTCAATGGATTGCTTTCTTCTCCTTTTATACCAGCCTGTGTTCCTTATCCTTCGTCCACGTGTAGGGTCGACTTTTCAGGACTGATACTTGTCCCATCAGCCCATACTCAAAGTCGTTGGAGGTGGTTGCAAAAGCTGAGGAGTATGGCTCTGTCAGATGCAGAGTATTGAATGGCAGTAAGGGCAGCTTTCCCTGGTTGTTGCCCTTTCCAGCGTACCCTTTTCTATTGACTTAGATATTTTAGATTTTGTTCCAGCTGTTCTTGTACCATTTTTACCCCTTTTTTGGCGAGATCTTGGACATGCCGAGGACTGAATCGTCCTCGGCTGTGTCCCTAGGCCACTTCGTACTTATACTACCAAGCCTGGGCTATAACCCTCCTCGGCTCGGGCCTTGGGCCCCAACGAATGAATGGGCCAGGACCACAATTTATTGGACCCCACAATTATTATTATTATCAACTTAACAGTATTTTAATATATGATACCAACATGCTTCAAGAAAATGTCTAACACTGAAAACAATTTTGAAAACAAACTCAACTAAACAGTTTGATGAATAAATATATTACAATCTATAATATAAGCCAAGAAATAAACTTTGAAACCAATATGAACAAAATCCACGTCAAACAAAACCATTTCGATCATTAAGAATATGACTCACTAAAGTCATGAAAAACACAGGATTCATTACAAAAAAAAAAAGAAAAAAAAAAAAGAAAAAAAAAGAAGCACCTTTAGTCTTTATAGATTTTGCCTAAGTACCCAGATACGATGACACATACTCACACAAAAATCATTAAAGAAAGAATCAAAGAACATACACAACATGTACATACGCTATGAAAGTAAAAATAAGAAAAACAAAAGAGACGTAAACACGGACAATTAAAGAAAAAATATAGGAAAAAAAAGTTAGGAATAGAAATATAAGATAAAGATGGGTTACCCTCAAAAAGAATAATCCATGGATATTCATTGAAATCTTCTAGATAATTTCTGATAATAGAAAAAATAAAACCCAAAAGTTATGATGTTAAAACTTCCAAAAGGCCAAAAAAAAAAAAATTTTAAAAAAATCAGAAGATTTCAAAGCTTCAAAAGTATTGAAATAAAACAATAGATATATATATATATATATAATTACGCAATAGAGAAATACAATAGAAAGAAGGGAATCCATGATTATAGCTTTTCTACTATTGAAATTGGCCATACAATTAAATGTATTGCAAAAAATGAACTTAAAAATTCATATGTAAACCAAACAATTAGAAGATTTTGAGCCAAGAATTTATTAAAACAAAACAAAAATTATGTGACTACACAATGGAGAAATATAATAAACAAACAAAATATGTCTACACAACATAGAAATATTAGAGAAATATGAGTTACCTTTTAAATGTTAAAATTCAAAATATTAAAACTTTTAAAAGGTTAAAATTTGAAGATTTAATTAAAAGATTCAGCCCAGCAATTAAATAAACAAAACAACAATTGACAAACTTATAAGATAAAGAAACAAATCTATAATTTTTATTGAACAAATCAAATAACCCTAACCTTGATGCATTGACCGAAGAAGGAGAGGAGTCCAATACATAAGTGGAATATGTGAATTGTGAAGCATGAGCTGCCCTCAAAAAAAATCTTGAAGAAAAATAAGTTTTAAGGAGAAAATTGTGTTGCGGCAAAAGAAGATAATACCAGATCTAATCATAAAATCTAAAATAAAAAGAATTTAAAATAAAAAAAATAATGGTGACCAACGGCCATACATATAAATATAAGATATTGACCAACCTTTATAAAAAGATGTCAGTTTCAATATTTACTTTGTGGTGAGGGTCCTCAAACATCATCTTCTTCGCAAATAGTTTTTGGGGCTTAGGTTTTCTACGCAAACAATTCTTAAATAGGAGAGAGTAGAGGCGGTGGGAGAGTGTCCTTATTTGGCTAGAAGTCTAATTTGCATTGGAAAAGGAAAACAGTGATGAGGTGGAAAATTTAATTTAATTTAAATATTGTGCTGACGTGGAAAATTATGGGAGCTTCAAAAGCTTCGGTTTTATATATATATATATATAGATAATAATAATAATTCAGCCATACTTGAAAATAAGAAAAAAAATTTAATAATAACACTAATAATCAAGCTATACTTGGGTGTGTCTGACAAACCAGACAGCTCTTGGCAGTTGTGAGTCCCTTCTCTTCTGGTCTATTCAATCATAACGTCATATTCTTTCTCATTTGTATTATGTATTTCATTTTATATTTGATTAATCTAGTGCAATAATTATCATATTAAAGATGGCTATTTACGTGTTTAATATACAAATGATTGCAACTTTGTCAGGTGTGACTCCTAAAACCGTAATTGATGACTACACTCTTACCAATGTGGAATGAGACATGAATTTTGGTGGGGGTGTAGAACTAGCTTAGAAAATCCAAATGCAAGACAAAACGATGGGATTTAAAAAAACAACCTGCAACTAGGGGTGTCCAGGCAAATTGGAGACCTGGCCAACCCGTCCGACCCGCCGCCGTCCGACCCACCGCCACCCGATCCGACAACTCCGGCGGTCGGACTCGGTTTCCGACTTTGATAACCCGACACCCAGCGGGTCGGTTATCGGTTTTTCAGTTCAAAACCCGTGAAACCCGACCCGAACCGAAGTTCATGCAATATCTGGCCATTTTTTCCAGATTCCGGCCATTTTTCCAGATTCCGGCACCTCTTTTCACTTAAATCCGTCGATTTCTGGCACAATAAACACCGGATTTAGTCGAACCAGTGATTTTTTATCACGATTTGGCAGAAATCTCACCTGATCCGACTGGATCTTGCCGGATCTTGGATGGATCTGGCAAGATCTCGCCGGATCTGGCGAGATCTCGCCGCGTTTCGAAGAATTCCGGTGAATCGGTTTCACCCGAAACCGACCACCATTCGCCGGCGACCCGAACCGACGAATCCGTTACTGCTGCGGGTCGGTTGCAGGTTGAAAAACCACCAACCCGAACTGTTACGGGTCGGTTGCGGGTTGGGCAAAAACCCGACCCGCCCGACCCATGGACAGCCCTACCTGCAACAACTAAAAAGGCTCAACAAAACACTAAACCAAACACACGTCATTAAAGATAGCTATTTATTTTTCTTTCGTTAGATAGAAAAATCCCTAATTTACCCCAAAATCGAATCTCATTAAACAACACTAACATTAATAAGATTTTACATTAGTTATCATTGTATTAACGATTGCAAGATATACAAGAAAAAGAGGGGGGGGGGGGTAATGAATATGTTAATTGGTGCTCAATTGATTCATAATTTTTATAAATTAAAAAATATATATTTTTTGAAAAATAGATTTTTTTTTTTAGTAAACGATAATACTTATTAGAATACACACGAAAATAGTAATACTAGTATTTTAAATTGGATTTATAATGAGGAATTGAACAATAAGTGAGTCTTATTAAATTGGTAAGTAATAAAAACTAATAAGTAAATACCTATTTAGCTTAGAGTTGCTTGACTCCCTTAAAAAATAAAAAAATAAAGCTAGTAAAAAAAAATCAATGCACTTTGGCACTTTCTAACACCCCAAAAAAATTACTTCAGGACATGACAAGTGACATCATTGTTTAAATTAAAAAAAAAAAAAAAATCATTGTTACCAACTAAAAAGATTATCAAATGTTTAAGAATTAATTTTTCATCCATATTATGTAACTAGAGCACACTTGCAATCAATTTGGCCTAACTAATATTTTAATCATTAATTTCTATCTATCCAACGGATAAAAAGGTCATCCGCAACCAACTTCTCAACTAAAACCATAATCTGAATTTCCAATATTTTTCACAATTTGCTTATATGTCTTGCTACTAATATTATTTTCAATATTGACTCACCATTAGCTCTATTATAAGCTACTAATGACGACGTTTAAATTTTAAACCCTAGGATTATTTACCCATCCCCTCTCTTTCTCTCCCTCACTCTCGTCAGTCTTCCTCTCCCAGACTCCCAGTCCCAACAACAAAATCTTCACATCTACTCTCTCTCTCTCTCTCTCTCTCTCTCTTGCCTTGTCTTCCGTCAATTTCTTGTGATGTTCTGACTTCAAAGTTCAGATGCTTCTCTATACAAATGCAATGCTTTTCTACCAGGTTTGTTTATGTGATTTATTTTCAATGGTGTTTGTTTGATCTTTTATGGGTTTGGTTTAGTTTTTTATTTGGGCTTTTAATTGTTTATTGTTTTCTTTCATTTTTTTTTTATGGAATATTTGGGTTTTTTTTTTTAATGAGCATGATGTGGTTTGGGGTTGTTAATTGCATCGTATTTGGTACCTAAAAAAATGAGAAATTAACTGAACTAACCGCACTGAACCAGTATCTTGCATTGCACCTTGTGTAGACTGGTTCCCAACCCTCCATAGGTGAGTGCGATCAGGGATGGGGGAAAACCACCCTTATAGGTGCGGTGCAAAAAAGCCCCCCAAAATCGGCTGCACCGCACCGTGTATAGCCCTAGCTGTGTACCTCAACCTATGGGTGCATTGTTGTCCATGAAGATGGGAGCTGGGGAAACCCTCCGAAGCTATGCCAGTAGGTATTGGGAATTGTACAATGAGATTGGTGGGGGCAACGAGAAAGTTGCAGCAAGTACGTTCTAGATAGGGCTGCCAGAGAACTCTGAATTGCTAGAATCGTTGACCATAAGGCCTCCTGAGGATATGAGGCAACCCATGAGGCATATTGAGGAGTATAAGAGATTGGAGGATGATCAGCAATAGAACAAAGGCAAGGCCCTGGTCATAAGTCAGCCCAAGCAAGCAGGTTTCCAGTCAAGACCCCGGAGGGGCTTGAGAATCCAGGAGCTGAACACTTAAGCCGGGGAAGTAAACATGACATTCAAAGAACCAGTGCATAGGATTGTAGATTGGATTAAAGGTGAGCCATATTTTCGGTGGCCGAGTAAGATGGGAGGTAATCCCACAAGAAGAAATCAGAATTTATATTGTAATTATCATAGGGATAAAGGACACACTACTGAGCAGTATAGGGTGTTGAAAGATCATTTGGAGCAGTTAGTAAGGGCGGAGCACTTAAAAGAATATATTGTGGAGCCAAGCAATCAAGAGTCTGGACAAGGTGCCCGACCTTAGGGGAATCCACTTCCACCTCTTTTAGGAGTGATAAAGGTCATCCATGTTGCTTTGAGGGGTACCTTAGTGACCTGGAAGAAAGGGGTATTGACAGTGGTTCCAATGGAAAGTAGCTGGGACGAGTAGCCCTTTGAAAAGAAGATGAAGTATATTCAAGAGCCCATCACTTTTAATGATGATGACTTGGAAGGAACGACTCATCCACATGATGTTGGTGGTCACAGCCCGAATAAATGGTTTTATAGTGAAGAGAGTGTTGGTAGACCAAAGAAATGGTGTTGAGGTAATGTATCCTGATTTGTGCAAGGGGCTAGGTTTGAAGAACTAAGATTTGTCAAAGTATGATACCCCATTGGTCGGGTTCAATGGTCAGATGGTGGTCCCAGAGGGGCAGATTTCACTTCTTGTGAATATGGAGGGCAAGGAAGTGATGGTGACATTTATAGTGGTCAACTCATTCTCTCCGTATATGGCAATTCTTAGAAGGCCCTAGATTCATGCAATGGGAGTGGTTCCATCTACGTTGTATGTAAAGGTCAAGTTCCATACCGGTCATGATATGACTACAGTAAGGAGAAGCCAACAAGTGGCTAGAAAATGCTTGTGGTCGCTGTTAACTGGGAGATTAAGCAAAAGGAATCAGCCGAGGAGGTCCCTTTATAGCAATTACAGGAACCCCAAGAGGAAAAAAGGGGCTAGCTGTGATGAGGATTTAACAAAAGTGAAGATATTTTCAGATGAGGATAGGAGTTTTTAGATAGGAACGGGTATGAAAAACAAAAATAAGGTGGAGATGCTGTTATTGCTTGTACAGAATATAGATGTATTTGCTTGGAGCCCGTACGAGGTGCCCTGGGTAGACCTCGAGTTTATAGTTCACAGGCTTAATGTGGATCCATTATTTCCTCCCAAGAAGCAAAAGTCAAGAAGGTCGGCTAAAGAGCACGTCGAGGTAGTCAAACAAGAAGTTAAGAGGTTGAAGGAAGTAAGGGCAATAAAGGAGGTTTTTTTCCCAGAATGGCTTGCGAATACCATGGTGGTGAAAAAGAAGAAATGGAAATGGAGAGTTTGTGTAGATTTTACTGATCTAAATTGAGCATGTCTAAAGGACCCTTTCCCTGTGCCGAAGATTGATCAGCTGGTAAATGCAATGTACGGGCACTCGAGGATGAGTTTCCTAGATGTTTTTCAGGGTTATCATCAAATTGTCCTAGTTGCCGAGGATCAGGAAAATACCACATCCATTTCTCCCGATGCTAATTACCACTATATCATGATGCCATTTGGTCTAAAAAATGCTGGAGCCACCTATCAACGAATGACGACAGGATGTTTAGGGATAAGATTAGGCGTATAGTGGAGGTGTATATTGACGATATGGTGGTCAAAAGTAAAAAGAAGCAGGGGCATATTGATGATCTAAGGGACATGTTTGAAGTACTCTTGCGACATAAGCTATCTCTCAATGCTGACAAGTGTGCATTTAGAGTGGGGGCTAGTAAGTTCCTCGGATATATGATCACTCACCATGGAATAGAAGTTAATTCTAATCAAATCAAAGCTATAGAGTGCCTCAAGTTACCAAGTAATCCAAAGGAAGTCCAGATGTTGACCAACATGCTAGCTGATGTGCATGAAATATATACAATAAAGTACCATCAGATTTGCATAGTTAGCCTTCCTTTTATATTATTTTGTGACTAATTATACATTATATTTGTTTTATGGAAAATAAAGGCAATTCACAATTGAGAAGCTGAACAAGTCACAAGTTGAATGCTAGGTGGGTCAGGCCGATTATAAAGCCAACTCAAGAGAAGAGAGCTTGCCAGTTGTAAGGACACGATTTGGAACGACCCAAGAACGATACTGGGTTCGCACGTAAATAGGCCCTTACAATATCATTTATAGAGCGTGGGTTTGAAAGGCTAGGCCTTGATCACGAGTCGGTGGTTTTCCATGGTGTTCATACATAAATAAAACGTGTACATACATAAATGAATCGTGCACGCTCTGGGAGGCTTTCCCCTAAAGGTGGGCTGGGAGGCTCTGGTTTTGGCCATTTTTCCCAGCCCCTTCAATTGATTGCTTTCTTCTCCTTTTATACCAGCCTGTGTTCCTTATCCTTCGTCCACGTGTAGGGTCGACTTTTCAGCACTGATACTTGTCCCATCAGCCCATACTCAAAGTCGTTGGAGGTGGTTGCAAAAGCTGAGGAGTATGGCTCTGTCAGGTGCAGAGTATTGAATGGCAGTAAGGGCAGCTTTCTCTGGTCATTGCCCTTTCCAGCGTACCCTTTTCTATTGACTTAGATATTTTAGATTTTGTTCCAGCTGTTCTTGTACCATTTTTACCCTTTTTTGGCGAGATCTTGGACATGCCGAGGACTGAATCGTCCTCGGCTGTGTCTCTAGGCCACTTCGTACTTATACTACCGAGCCTGGGCTATAACCTTCCTCGGCTCGGGCCTTGGGCCCCAACGAATGAATGGGCCAGGACCACAATTTATTGGACCCCACAATAGCCCCTCAAAATCCTGCTGTCCGACCTCCTGGTTGGAGAGGAGGGTTTTGGTAACGCCAAGCCTTTATTACGGCTCGTTTAATTCTGTCTTTCATTAGTGCTGGTGTCCCTTCATCTACCCAGGAAACATACCAGGCTATGGGACATTCCTTTGAATTTATTAATAATGTGTTCCTGCCGTTGGATTACCCAAAACGCGCCTTTAATGATTTCCCTTTACGAGACCATTTAAATTCGACGGTTATCGATGGTGTGGGGAAGTGGAACGGGTATATTCTCGTTTACCGCTTTCCCTGGGGATTCGGGCAGATTAAAGGCATTCCGTTTCGTCCTTCATATAAGAACGAAAGCAGGCGGTTACCCCTCTTTCACAGAGATCTTTCAACATTTTTAAAGTCTAAAAACCCTTAGCCTCCCCCAGAATTTCCCATATCCAATCGTTTACCTTTTGAATTCTGATTCGTTCATGATAAGAGGGGGAATGAAGAGACCATACCCTTCTCAAAAACGCCACGTTCTTGTGAAGCTCAAACTGGCTCGGTCAGGGCAGGGATGGCAGAGACTCAAGATACCTCCTACCTTCCTTTCAGCCAAGATCCGAAGCAGGGGCTCGTCACGTCAATCTCCTGGTGCGGCTGAGCTGGGGTTACCCATTATCAGTACCAGCCGCTCTCTAATGAGCATAGCTAACATGGCACCAGCGTGTTAGGAATCAGGACTGACACAGGGACAAAGTATCCCTGTTTCTTCCTTTCTTCCTTCACTGGTGCCTCCTTTTGCCTCCCCTTCTTCTTCTTTCTCATCACCAGATCCATCCTGGTGCTTTTACTTCTTCCTCTTCTTCTCCTCCTTCTCCTTATCCATCAAAGAAGGTCCTCCTCTCAATATGGATGCTACCGGGGCAGAATTCGGAGAGACTTCGGCGCAGAACTTAAAAAGATTTCTGTTTGTTTGCGTGTTTTGTTTTTTTGTTTTTTTTGTTTTTGTAACTCATTTTCGATATAGGCTTTGTTTAAGCCCTTCATTGTACGCTGTAACACCTTTTCACATTAATAAAGGTCATCATTCATTGATTTCGTATATTCTACTTCTTCTTTTGAAATAGTTATGCTATGAATAGACGTATTATCCTATAACGATGCTTGGGGCCGAAATCCCAGTTAATAAAAAGATCTTGCTCTATGCTTATTGGCACTATCTGGCATAATAATGCCGACTTCAATAGGCGGCACTTAGGACAGAAACCTTTACTAAGAAAATGATGTCCATAATGAACTTAATAAAACTGTTCGGCAAAATAATGCCGACCTGAGAAAGCGATACTTAGGGTCAAAATGCCTTATCAAGATAAAAGATACTATTATGAACTTACTGGAGCTATCGTGTACAATAAGACTGACCTGAAAGTGGGTTGTATACCTCAAATTTGAACGAGGTGATGGCTGAATGCTCGATGCCGTGTAGGAAGTAATCATCCGAGGATATATAACCCAAAATGTGCAACCCCTGTTGGTTGCTGAACAATAAGGCGTTTCATACCTTGGTTCTGTCCAAAACCCAATTTTGAGAAGTAGTTGGTTTCCCCATAGGTTTGAGTCCGAGGACCATGCAATACCTTGGTTCTGTCCAAAACCCAATTTTGAGAAGTAGTTGGTTTCCCCATAGGTTTGAGTCTGAGGACCATGTAATATCTTGGTTCTGTCCAAAACTCATTTTTGAGAAGTAGTTGGTTTCCCCATAGGTTTGAGTCCGAGGACCATGCAATACCTTGATTCTGTCCAAAACCCATTTTTGAGAAGTAGTTGGTTTCCCCATAGTTTGAGTCCGAGGACCATGCAATACCTTGGTTCTGTCCAAAACCCATTTTTGAGAAGTAGTTGGTTTCCCCATAGGTTTGAGTCCGAGGACCATGCAATACCTTGGTTCTGTCCAAAACCCAATTTTGAGAAGTAATTGGTTTCCCCATAGGTTTGAGTCCGAGGACCATGCAATACCTTGGTCCTGTCCAAAACCCATTTTTGAGAAGTAGTTGGTTTCCCCATAGGTTTGAGTCCGAGGACCATGCAATACCTTGGTTCTGTCCAAAACCCATTTTTGAGAAGTAGTTGGTTTCCCCATAGGTTTGAGTCCGAAGACCATGCAATACCTTGGTTCTGTCCAAAACCTATTTTTGAGAAGTAGTTGGTTTCTCCATAGGTTTGAGTCCGAGGACCATGCAATACCTTGGTTCTGTCCAAAACCCATTTTTGAGAAGTAGTTGGTTTCCCCATAGGTTTGAGTCCGAGGACCATGCAATACCTTGGTTCTGTCCAAAACCCAATTTTGAGAAATAGTTGGTTTCCCCATAGGTTTGAGTCCGAGGACCATGCAATACCTTGGTTCTGTCCAAAACCCAATTTTGAGAAATAGTTGGTTTCCCCATAGGTTTGAGTCCGAGGACCATGCAATATCTTGGTTCTGTCCAAAACCCATTTTTGAGAAGTAGTTGGTTTCCCCATAGGTTTGAGTCCGAGGACCATGCAATACCTTGGTTCTGTCCAAAACCCATTTTTGAGAAGTAGTTGGTTTCCCCATAGGTTTGAGTTCGAGGACCATGCAATACCTTGGTTCTGTCCAAAACCCATTTTTGAGAAGTAGCTGGAATTAACCTCTCGGTTATGGCACGAGACCTTGGTTTACGGGGAATTAGCTCCTCGGCCAAGCCCCTAGAACCATCCATGCTACTGATGCTACCAAGCGCAGCCCCTACTAAAGAAACATAGCTCCTGGTGGAACTTTACGCTAAAACCATACATTATAAACGGCTGTTTAGAAGTGACAAGGGGATTGTTTCGACCAACCGCCTGAGCCAACGCACAAGCCCTCCCCACAAACGGCGCCAATTGTAAGGACACGATTTGGAACGACCCAAGAACGATACTGAGTTCGCACGTAAATAGGCCCTTACAATATCATTTATAGAGCGTGGGTTTGAAAGGCTAGGCCTTGATCACGAGTCGGTGGTTTTTCATGGTGTTCATACATAAATAAAATGTGTACATACATAAATGAATCGTGCACGCTCTGGGAGGCTTTCCCCTAGAGGTGGGCTGGGAGGCTCTGGTTTTGGCCATTTTTCCCAGCCCCTTCAATGGATTGCTTTCTTCTCCTTTTATACCAGCCTGTGTTCCTTATCCTTCGTCCACGTGTAGGGTCGACTTTTTAGGACTGATACTTGTCCCATCAGCCCATACTCAAAGTCGTTGGAGGTGGTTGCAAAAGCTGAGGAGTATGGCTCTGTCAGGTGCAGAGTATTGAATGGCAGTAAGGGCAGCTTTCCCTGGTCGTTGCCCTTTCCAGCGTACCCTTTTCTATTGACTTAGATATTTTAGATTTTGTTCCAGCTGTTCTTGTACCATTTTTACCCTTTTTTTGGCGAGATCTTGGACATGCCGAGGACTGAATCGTCCTCGGCTGTGTCCCTAGGCCACTTCGTACTTATACTACCGAGCCTGGGCTATAACCTTCCTCGGCTCAGGCCTTAGGCCCCAACGAATGAATGGGCCAGGACCACAATTTATTGGACCCCACACCAGTAAAGATTCAGCCCAAAGAAATAGAACACCCAGCCCAGGCGTGTATTCAAGAAGAAGCCAAGATGCAATCCAACATGGATGACGTTTGCTAGGAAAGAAACTCTTACAATCAAGCCATGAGGTGTCCGTATTACAAAAGAAATACAAGTTAGCGTGTAAAGCTAGGCCACGAAGTCCCTTGCATGTGCGTGGCTTGGAAATATGGATTCCTTATTCTGATTGTATTAGGAATAGAGCTTAGTGTAAGGCGGCTATTTTCATATATAAGCCTCTAGGTTAGATTGTTTAAAGGGAGACAGCTAGGACTGGAGCACAAGCAGCAACATATGGTTTCTTTTATGGCTCTTCTCTAACACTATGACTATTTCTTTCTCTATTTTATTTGTCTAGTTTAATGTTTAGTATTTTATTTTTATATTTTCCTTCAATTACTATGAGTAGCTAAATTTATAATTAGGGTTGAGGATGAAACCTTGTTAAGGATTATTAGTAATATTTATGTGATTTGATTTTTCCCACAATAATTGTTCTTTAATGATTTAAATTGTTCTTGCTTCATATCAATTGACTAAGATGGGATTCTAGATATGAGTTCAATCATGTTTTTCTCATGATTTAGGATTTGTCTTAATTAATTGAATGCTTGGTTTATTAATTCTTGATTATAAAATTGGATATCACTTGTGATTTGTCTGTCAATGGATACAATTTATGATTTGATTTTATGAATTGGATATATCTTGTGATTTGTTTGTCTACGGATACAATTGATGATTTGATTTTATACTTAAGAAGCGAAGAAGAACATGCTTTTGATTTTTAAAATAAGGGTTTAAATGATGATATTTTCCATGATAGCAAGATTGATTTCTAGATTATCATGTAGTGAGTTGGGAAAAATTAATGATCATAAATATATGCTGATATGACTTACAAGGTGGATTCCAAAACCTTAATTCATTTCTCTTAATTGTTTACATCTTTTTATTGCTTTATATCTTTTGCTTAGTTTAACTATTTACTTAATTTTATTATTTGCTTAGTTTATTTAATTGCAAAAAACCAATTTTTATTAAACTAGATTAGGATTAATTTGATTAAGGTTTAATTAATTTTCCTACATTTATACAAGTCCCTATGGGTTCGACCTCGTTCTTGTCCAACTATACTTCGGTACAGTTCGTACACTTGCGAGTATTTTAAAATTTCACAACACTAGCTGCTCTAAATTGGTGCATTTCTAAGTTTGTAGATAGGTGTCGTCCATTTTATCTGCTTCTGAAAAAATAGAAGGGATTCTAGTGGGCCGAAGAATGTGAAAAGGCTTTTCAGGATTTAAAGGAATATTTGATGCTGGCACCTATGTTGTTAGCCCCAGAGTCCGGTGAGGATTTGTTCATGTATCTTTCAGTGTCTGAGCATGCCGTGAGTGCTGTGTTGCTGAGGGATCAATGTGTATAGCAGCCAATATATTATGTCAGCAAGACTTTGGTCGATGCCGAGACAAGATACTTTCCCTTGGAGAAGTTGGTGTTAGCACTAATACATGCTACAAGGAAGTTGCCCTATTATTTTCAAGCGTATACCGTATATGTATTAACTGAGTATTCCTTGTAGTCATTGTTGAAAAGATCTGATTTCACGAATAAGATAGCCAAGTGGGGAACTCGGTTGGGCTCTTTTGACATTAGGTACAGACTTAGGAGTTCAGTGAAGGGTTAGGTTCTTGCTGATTTTGTTGCAAAGTTTTCCCTAAGAAGGGAGATGGAGATAGTTTGTCATATGAAAGTTCACCAGTGGAAAGTATTTGTGGACGGTGCGTCTAGTGCACTGGGGGCTGGGGTTGGAATTGTCATCATCACACTAGAAGGGATAAAGGGTGGAACATTCTTTTAGGCTGGGTTTTAAGGCTTCCAATAATGAAGCTGAGTATGAAGCCCTAATTGCAGGATTGAGAGCTGTTTTGAATTTAGGTGCTCGGGAAGTGGAGGTTTACTCAGATTCTTGGTTGGTGGTTAATTAGGTGCAGGGTAGCTTTGAAGCCAAGGATCAATAAATGATGGAGTACTTACGGTTGGTAAAGCAGATTATGAACCAGTTTTAGAAAGTAAAGGTGGTTCAAATAGCTAGGGGGCAAAACCGACATGCCGACTCTTTGGCTACTTTGGCGTCATCACTAACCGAAGAGGTGCCTCGGCTAATCAAGGTGGAAGTGGTGGCAGAACCAAGTATTGATGCAAGGCTAGGTGTTTCAGTGGTGGCATCTGAGCCGTGTTGGACGGATCCAATTATTAATTTTCTAGTCGAAGATCGACTACCAGCTGATACAAAAGAAGCAGACAGAGTACGCCGTATAGCTGCTAGGTATTGGTTGTCGGCAGACCATAAGTTGTACTAAAGGTCTTTTGGGGGATTGTATTTGCAGTGTTTGCACCCTAGCAAAGTTGAAGGGCTCTTGACCTAGCTCCATGAGGGGGTATGCAGTAGTCATGTTGGAGGACGTTCATTGGCCCATCGAGCGATGACTCAGGGATTTTGGTGGCCACAAATGCACAAGGATGCTGCTGAGTACGTCCGAAGATGAGCAATGTCAGAAACATGCTCCCTTAATACATCAGTCGGTAGGAAGTTTGAACCCCATTAGTAGCCCTTGGTCCTTTACACAGTGGGGCCTAGAAATTATTGGTCCATTCCTTCAGGCCACAGGGAACCAAATATTTTTGTTGGTTGCCGTGGATTACTTCACAAAATGGGCCAAGGCCGAAGCGCTAGCGAACATCAGAGATGAAGATGTTAAAAAGTTTGTTTGGAGAAATATAGTAACAAGATTTAGAGCACCAAAATCCCTAGTGTCTGACAATGGATTACAATTTGACAGTAAGGCTTTCCAAAAGTTCTATAGCAATCTTGGTATTAAGAACAAATATTCCACTTCGGCGTATCCACAGAGTAATGGCCAAGCTGAGGTTACTAATAAGGTGATTGTGACTGGATTGAAGAAGAGGTTGGAAGGCACGAAAGGAATGTGGGCTGAGGAGTTACCAAATGTCCTGTGGGTATACCAGATAACCCTCAGAAGCTCCACGGGAGAAACTCATTTTCACTAACATATAGAAGGGAAGCGGTTATTCCAACCGAAGTAAGCTTATACAGTGCTCGAGTCTCAGGATTTGTCCCTGCTAAAAATGAGGAGCTTATGGTAAAGTAGTTAGACTCATTAGAAGAGCACCAGAAATCAGCAACCATAAAGCTGGTCGAATATCAGCAGAAGCTAGCTCGTCAATACAACCAGGATGTCAAGAGTAGGGAGTTCAACGTCGGTGACTTTGTATTTGGGAAAGTAGTAGGGAATGCTCAAGATACCAATGTGGGGAAGTTAGTTTCGAATTAAGAGGGTTTGTATAGGGTTATAGCTATTGCTGGAGCTGGAGCATATTACTTGGAGGATATGGAGGAGAGACCACTCCCCCGGCCATGGAGTTCAAAACTTACGAAGGTTCTATCACTAACTTTAGGGGGGAATTGCAAGTTATATACAATTGTTGTGTAAAGAACAATGCCTATCCATGTAATATACAGAAGTTACATTACCGTTCTTGTCTTCCTAATATCTATTTTCTCTAAGGACAGAAGCCTGTGCTTGGTTCGATCCTAATCACCGAACAGGTGGAAACCTAATATCTACTTTCTCTAAGGACAGAAGCTTGTGCTCAGTTTGATCCTAATCACCAAACAAGTGGAAACCTAATGTGTATTTTCACTAGGGACAAGAACCTGTGCTTTGTTCGATCCCAATCACCGAACAAGTGGTAACCTAATCCCTATTTTTCTAAGAACAGAACGGGTCACCAAAAGAGGTGAAGTCCTTATCCCCGCTGTACTTAAGGCAACTACGCTCGGTTAAGGTAAATCACAAACCAAGAGTAAATCTTAATTCGGTTTCATGATCACTATAAATGAAAGAATAAAATATGGCAGAAATAATATAATAACAATGCAAAATTATTCATAAAAATAACCAAAGTAGATGTCTTGTCACCATGTCATAGTGACTAAGTAAACTAAAATAAACACAAATTAAAATAAAACCATTGTTCTGTCACCACATCTCGGTGACAATAAGCAAATTAGGTAAAACAAAAAATAAAGACAAGATAAAGTAAATGAATAAGGCAGGTTAAACATTTTTTCATGCATGAGTGGCAGGTTGGGTGAATGCATCCCCGATGGGCTGAGCGGCTGAGTATGGCAGAGTTTGGGCGTCCCGGCATGTTGGGCACCAAAATCTGGGGGTGGCAATGAGTCCGTTTGTAACGCGGCATCAAAGTTGCTAGTGACTTCAAGATAAATTGACTCCACGTAGGAGTCAATTTATTGCACCAACTCCTTCATGCTGGAAGTGTCCTCTTTATCTTCGGTGCCGGAAAGATCCTGAATAGGAGAAGGAGGCTCTGGAAAAGGTATTTGCTCGGAATTCCTCAACGGGGAATCATTGGGCACCTCCATAGCTAGAAGAGCGGCCATCCATCCTTCCCCGAACGCATGCCTCCGTGCTTGGTAGACAACTAGTTCCACAGAATTCTCGGTGTCCGCAAAGCCCACATTGTACCACTTGTCTTCACAAGCTTTAAGTGCAGCTTTCAGATCTGTAATCTCATCAACTTGTGCCAAGTTCAGACTCTCTGCTTCAGCCAATTTGAGCTCTAATCCCCCCAACTTCACATCCATTTCTATTAGCCTCTGCTTAGCCAGTATCTAAGCCTTCTCAAACGCCTATGCTCTTTTCTCGACAACCTCGGTAGCCTTGCCCTTGTCTTTTGTAGTGGCTACAACAATTTCCTTCAAAGCCTTCTCCCAGTCAGCATCCTCAGCAGCCTCTTTCAGCCGATTATCTATCACATAAGCCAATTGTGCGACCTGATAACACAATAACAAGAAACATGAGAAGAAAGGAAAAATGCAAGTACATTTATGCAAGGAAGAAAGAGTAAAGTGTATTACCGCTATTGTGTGCCACTGCAACCGGGCAACTAGAGACCCATCAGTACCACCCGAGAAAAAGTGCACATCTTCAGGTAATTGAAGGCCCTGCGCCAGACTCTAGGCGATCCAGCCACCTTCACCTTACGCCCAGGTCCTGACGCTAGCCGTCACGAAAAGAGGCTCATTCTCAAGCCTAAAGATGGTTTGCCAACCCACTTTTAGGCAGGAAGAGGATGCCACATTGGACCCGACTTGTGCGGTTGGCTGGGCGTCACCAGCAGGTTCCTAAATGATAATCCCCCCGACGCCCGGGGAGGTGGAGTTTTCAGAGGAGCATCCCCCGAACCCCTAGGTGGTTGGTCAATCGTATGCTGCCTTTTCCGGGAGTGAGCAGGAGGAAAAGAAGGGGGTGTTGGACTTTTGCCCTAGGTCTGTTGCTTTGTGTCGTTGGGCATGCGCCGAGAAAAAAACGATCAAGGGTCATTGTTTGTTTGACCACCATTTCGCCTTCACGTTGGTTAGTTTCTACTTCCGAGGAGTTTACTAACTTGAATATTGCTTGCTCGACCGACTGAACTTGGGCTTAGGGCTCTTCAATGGGTTTATGGACAGTACGGCTTTAAGAGACAATATCTGCTGAAGCGTTCCTCACAAGTATTAGTGACTTCGCTCTAGCTATCCGGGGGCCGAAGTCCTGAGCTTCACCTATAGTTAGGTTAGAGGGAAGGAGATTAGGATGTCCCACATCAATGTACAATAGCAAAGGGCTGTCCACCAGTAAGGCTTGTCCGAAAGGTTGCTATGTGGAGTAGACTGGATTGCAACCAAGTATGAGATGGGATGCCCGAAGCTGCCCGTCAGAATTCACAAATATCTCTGACTAGAGTAAGAAATTTAAATCTCTCATATGCACAACTCTAATGTCTGGCTTAAACCTTTTGCTTTCTGCACCTAAATAATATGAAAACTGGTTAATAATTGTTTAACAAAATACACATGGGTAAAACACTAAATTGAAAGCAGTTAAAAGTGCTTGGTACTAACTAACATCACGTGGCAAAGTTGGGCAGTGAGCTCGTCGGTAAGTCAATTGCCGCTCACCCGAACATACTCTCTTGTGGAAATTCTGTTAGAATCGAGAAGGCACGATATAAGCCGTACCTGTATATCCCCAACCTTTAGGTAGTAGCTAGACCTAATATTACCGCATGAACTATACATAAAGTTTATGTCACGGTGGTTTAGTTGTAGCCCGTGTATCCGGTTTAATCTACTGACGCAACTTATGACTCAATAAAAATTAGGGGGAAGTTGGTTGGGGCATAAATCGTAAAACCTAAGGATACTATGTATGAAAGGGTCCACAGGAAATCTAACCTCTTCATCTAAAATGGCCATTAAAGGAAAAAACACTACTTTAGAACCAGAGTGTCGCTGAAGAGCAATGTCACCCTTATGTCAATAAGCAACATCCACATCCCCAAGAATATCATAGACTACCCTAAAATTAGCTAAGGACTCTTCGGTGGAAAGAAGATGTGAGTAGCCCATTCCTAACTCTAGAGTGAGGAAAAAATTTGAAAAAGAGAAGGAAAGAATGAAGAAACTTATTGTGGGCTCTAGGAATTGGTGATCTTGGTTGGAGAATCTATGCACGAGAAGAGTATGCTTGGCAGAGAGAAAGTTAAAGAAGTGAGGAAGTAAAAAGTAGTATGAAGAGTCAAAAGGAACTATTTATAGGGTGAAAACATTTAATGAAAAAGGAAGCGAGAAATTATTTTTAAATTCTTTTTCATAACTTCCACACGTGTGGCCTCGGTTCACAAACCGTCAGGTCATGATTACAGTTAGCCTTGACAGCCTGACATAACGCTCCTTTTAAGAAGGCATTAATAACTATCTTGTTCATTTAATGGCTGATGGTTGAGCTTCCTGAGGAGTCTCTAGCACCTGTTGGATTGTCCCTGATTCGTTCCTGGTAGCCGGACACAAATCAAGAGGGGGTCTATTGTGCGGGGTATGATCCCAGGCCCATTGGGCCTTGGGCCTTGGCTCAAACATTCTCTAGGATCAAAACCAAGCCCAAACCTCATAGTAAGCCCATTTCGTTTCGAATGCATGATAGACAAGCCCATACCGGTCAATTATGTCTTAATCAGGAATGTGCTTGTTTGGAGTGGTCCATGCCCTTGGCAGCTCAGTATTGCCTTAGAAAGCATCACTGCCGAGCAATCTCTTGGAGGCAGGAGTCAGTTCCAATGCCATTACCACTATTTCCAATGGAGCATATTCCTTGCTAGGAATAATCAAGTTGGACCCCACTCACATGAGTGAGACCAGAAGCTAATCATGGGCACCCCACCAACCTCAAGCTATAAATAGGAGGAAGGAGTAAAGAGAAGGGGTTGTTGATGCTGGGAAGAAACAGAGAGTGTACTATCTAAAGAGAGGAAAAGGGAAGTTTATGAGAGTTGAGAGGTGTAATTAAGATACTTGGTAAAAAACTACCCTTAGTAGGAAACTCTAAACCCACCATACAAATAAGTTATGACTTGTGAGCCCAATTCTAAGTCTGGTCCATTAAGTAGAATTTGGGTACGCTTATGTACCCAACAACATTTAACAAAAATTGAGACACCTTAATAATTAAATAAACTTGAACTCAAATGAACAAAAATAAAGTTAAAGGGTATAAATAAATTTGGTCAAATATAAAAGGTGAAATTTCCATTTTTGGCCAAAAAAAATGAAATGTTGACGTGTTTAAGTTTTACTGGCCAAATCAGCGCTTAGATGGTAAAAAAAAAAAAAAAAAAAAAAAAACACATCAATTTCTAAAAATCTTTCTAATTTGTGTACGGCCTATAGTTCACCACTTTGGAAGCGGGCCACCATGACCTCTACTACAAAATACAGTATGCCCACTTAAAACCCCTTTTTTCTCTTTTCTTTTTCTTGGCTCTTGCCCAACTCTAATCTTTCTTGCTAATGATTGTCTCCCCCCCCCCCCCCCCCCCTCTTTTAATAGATACAATACACACAATGATAGAAAGTTGTTAGATCTAGAATGGCACAGATCTAAAAGCATCAAGAAGTTCTAGGTGGGTTTTGAAAATATACAATAGGGCGAGATTGCTTAGTGGTTGCAAGGTCCTCAATAGCGTGATTTGGCCTTAGGATCGGTGGTTATTGGCAATTTTTGTCTTCTATGCGGAGGTTATCAAAACTCAAGACCCATAGCAAAAATAGTATGGTCTCTACACACTTTCTAAAATTAGGGTTTTTTTTTTTTTTTTTTTTTTTTTTTTTTTTTTTTTTCAAAATAACCAAATCCCTCAAACAATTTCATTAGTTAGCAAGATTCTGAAACTATTTAGCAATCTAACAAATCGAGTATGTTAGACTTGATTTTACTCTTTGAAATCGAGCGAGCTGGAGTCAAGTTTCAGTTGGAAATCGAGTGTCTTAGACTTGTGTTTCATACTCAAGAGTGAAACACTCGAGTTCCATAGTAAAAACAACCCAGAGCAAGGTAGAAACAATCTTCCCAAATCTCCATCTCTATGTTTTTCGCATTTGGTTTCCATAGCAGAAACAATCTCTGGGTCTTTCGATGTTTTCACATTTGGTTTCCTCAATCTCTATGTTTTTCGCGCTTGGTTTCCATAGCATAAACAATCTCTGGGCCTTTCGATGTCTGGGTCTTTTGATTTGGTTTCCTCCATCTCTATCTTCATCTTTAGTCTGATGAAGTTCATAGCCTGGCAGGGAAATCGAGTCGTGGAGACTAGGGGTGTGCAGCAAACCCGCTAACTCGCCAAAACCAACCCGTCCCAACCCAACCCGCCAGGTTGGGTCGGTTTTTAGGGCTTGGTGGGTTGGGTTGGGTTACAAAAAATTTTTAATAGCGGGTCGGGTTGGATTCGGGTCATAAAATTCCAAACCCACCAAACCCGACCCAACCCTCCCATATATTTAATATATATTATATAATTAATAATTTTTTTTATATAACCAACTCTTCCTCTTATTCTATATAAAAGCCAATATTAATGTATATTAGTTCATACATTAATGTATAATTGAGTTGAAATATTAGTTCATATATTAATGTATATTTTATTTATCAACTCAGGTGGCAAGTGTGATATATTTTTTTCTAATCAATTTAATAATAATAGTAATAATAAAAAATTGTCTAACCTATGGGTTCAACCCGACCCATGTGGGTTGGGTTGGACTTATGTGATGAGTTGGGTTGGGTTGAATTTATTTCAACCCACCATGGTGGATTAAGTCAAAAAATCCCTTTAACCCGACTCATGCACACCCCTAATGGAAACTCGAGTTCCATGAAACTCGAACTCTTCACACTCGATTTAGCACAACAAAATCAAGTTTTCTGCACTCGATTTGTTAGATTGCTAAATAGTTTCAAAACTTTGCTAACCAATGAAATTGTTGGAGGGATTTAGTTATTTTGAAAAATTAAAAACCCTAAAATCAGATTAGAGAACAAACCCAAACTGATTTTTCTCTTCCTTTTTTAGGTATTTACACCTGACCTGCTAAACCTGTAAGAGCATTCCCATTAAGGGTTTTAAATGCTAAAATATGCTTTTTTTTAGCATTTTTGACCCAAAAGCTTGCTCCATCAAGAATGGTAAAAGCTATAATTTTTGGCATTGATGAACAGTGCGGTCTCATATTTGAGACCGCACTGTTCACAAATTGTAAAATTTATATTAATTTTTTATTCAAGTGGGGCCCACTCTCTTTTCTTCTTTGTCTTTGTCTTTCTCATTTCCCGTTTCTTCCCTCTCATCATTTCTCTGCTCTCTCTCTCCTTCTGCTCGACACCTCCCTCTCTGACGAAACCCAGGCCGGAGTATCAAGCCAAGCCGATTTTTTTTTATTCACTCAATGCTCTCTCTCTGCTCTATCTTTCTCTTTCCTCTCTCACTTCTTTCTTCTCTCTTCTCTCTCTGTGCTTCACCGACGTGGTTCGCCGATGAGTGGGCTCCGCTGATGATTGTGCTCCGGCGATTGTGGGATGCTGATGGCTATGGTTCGGTGATTGTGGTCATGGATCGTGAGTCTGATGGCTGTGGTCCGGTGGCAGCGATGGAGGTTTCTTCTTTCTTTCTTTCTTTTTCTTTTTTTTTTTTTTTTTTTTTTTTTTTTTTTTTTTTTTTTTTGGTTCTGCGTGGTTCTTCTTGGGTCCGATTGGGCTTCGATCGTGTGACGGAATTTGGTGGTCAACCATGGAGCACGGGTCGGAGCGTGGATCGAAGGAGTCGTGGTCCGATTTGGTTGATTTGGTTTGTGGGTTTTTTTTGGCTGTGGGTTGTGGTCTGATTTGGCCGTGGTTTGTGGGTTTTTTTCCTTTTTTTCTTGCTATGGTTGGTGGTGATTTGGTCCGGTTACTGTTGATTTTTTTTTTTTGGTCCAACGGTGGATGTGGATGTGATGGGTGTGGTGCGTGGATGTGGAGGTTTTTCTTCTTCTTTTTTTCTCTGCTGTTGTTTTGGTTGCGGTGGATCTGGCTGGTGGCGACGATGGTGGGTGGATGTGGTGGTTGTGGTATGCGTGGGTGGATGCGGTGGCCGGTGGTGCTGAGAATAATTGGGTTGAGAAAGAGAGAGACTGAGGAGAGAGAAGGAAAAATAAAAAATGATAAAGAAAGAATATTTAAATGGAATGTTAAAAAAAATAGAAGTTATGATGGGAGTAATGTTGTAAAGTGATGTGTTATATGTTATAAAATTGAATTTTGAAAGGATAAATACTAAATTTTTTACAAATCTTGATAAGAATGCTCTAACCGGTATAGCACTAACATTAAATAGACCCACTGAAAAAACTCCCGACAATTTTAGAGAGAGAGAGAGAGAGAGAGAATGGCAGTTAAGTCGTCGTTGGTGTTCTTCTCCAGCACGCCTAAAATTACACCTTATAGTCCTCGTTGCTCTAAACTGAAACCTCCACGTGGCAAAATCACAGCCTTCAGTCGCTCTGATTTACGGTATGATGATGATGATAAGCGGAAAGCACCAATAAAGAGAAGCCACAGTGAGTCGTTTTGCTGCATATGCGGAAGAAGGCGTTTCATTGAAGGAGCAACGGCAACCTCAACGGCTTTGGCTGCGTTCCCTAATCGCCCCTCTAATGCTTCCGATTTACACTCTGATGATTATAGGGTACACTTCTAACTTCTTCTGTGATCTTTCCAAAGCAAATTAAAAAAAAAAAAAAGAGAGAGAGAGATTTTACTTTATGTTGATAGATAGAATATAATTTGAACCTTTTCCGTGATGATTTTTTTATTTATTGATAGACGAAGATATTAATTCGGTTTGGGTTTTAGCATAGGCTGGAATATACCTATATATTTTAAAGAAATGATATCTAGCTAATATTTTCATAATATTTTTACAATAAATCTCAAATGGTAGTTTGTTCTTGGTTGTTATTGTTGGTAGAAGTAATCTTAAAGTTCAAATTTAGACTAACAACAACTAACCACTTATCATTTTTTGTAAAAATATCGGGAAAATGTGGTGAACTTAGCACCTCTCTTGTTGTGCATAGTACAATTTACCTTAGTTTGGTTGAAATTTAAGTTGCTTAACTTTAGTTTGAAATTTGACACTTTACCCGCATGAGGATAGCTTTATTAGAGTTTCTTAACCATTTTTGTTAATAACATGGCTAAATATGAAATTTTACTCGACTTTTATGTTTCTTTTATCCAAAAATACAAAAAACATAAAAATACAGTATCAAATAAGATAAAAAGGAACCATAGGTAGGTGACTTAAATTTTGGTCAAACCTTATGTAGTTAAAGTGTCCAATTTTAAACCACAGGTAAGCAATTTAAATTTTGGTCAAACCACAGGTGGATAAGTTATAATTTACCTTATTTTATTTGATGAAAACAAATTTTATAAGTTGCTCTAACTAGAACCCACAAAAAAAGAAATATTCTATAGAGATCAAGAAAAAAGAAATAATTTTTTCATAATAATCTGGTTGAAATATGCTTGTTTATTTATAAAAAAAAAAAGGCCCAAGTTTGTTCTTTTTTCTCTATAAAAAAATTACGTTATTTTGAACTTAGGTGACATTTAACGGCCATATCATTAGTAGATGAACGTAAGGAAGGTTGAGATTTAAAGCGATATAATAGTGTCGCGGAGGATGAATTTAAAATTTTAAATAAAAGGTAACAAATTCAAAATGAACTCAAAGGGTGCAATTTACAATTTAGTCAAATATTTAAAATTTATTAATTTAGTCCTTCTATCTATTTGCAGATAAATTTATTTTAGGCGATGACAAGTTAGTCACATCACGTCAACATTGAAATTGATACCATTTAACTTTTTTAGGGATTGAACTGCAACTGTTGAAAATTTTGAGAAATGAAAAGCAATTTTGGATAAAATTTAAGGGATGAAAAGTGTATCTTAGCCTTTTGTAATATTAGATAATATAAGATATTTTTGTTAGTGCTACAAACTTGATTTATATTGGCATAAGCATAAGCTAAGTGTTGTACCAATGTTGTGACATGTAGTGTTTGATACTCCACCCAACTTCTGAATTGCCTGTATAAGTTGAAAATTATGTGTCAGTTAGGATTTAAGAGTAACAATTCGTTTGTGTAGTCTGTGTTGAACAAGGTTCGCCCTCCAAGACCAGATTGGTACGAGGAGTTCTATGCATCAGTTTTGGATAAATTCATGGACTCTTATGAAGCTGAGGTTAGAGCCCATTTTAGAGCAATTAGTTTGAAGTTTGGTACATGTATGATTTTTCATGTCAAGTGTAAACATATTTGACAGCACTTGTGTGTGCAATCTTATGTTGTGTGGAAGATTGCAGATTACAAGTCGCAATTGTTTAGTAACTTGAAGGGGAGGGCTCAGAGAGTGTTGGAGATTGGCATTGGTACAGGCCCTAATCTCAAGTATTATGCTGGTGAAGCTGATGTCCAGGTTTTTGGTATGGATCCCAATAGAAAGATGGAAAAGTATGCTCAGGCAGCAGCAGAGGCCGCTGGCCTGCCACTTACAAATTTTGAATTCTTACATGCAGTAAGAATGCTTCCCTTTATGGCACTACTTTATTCTGAACTTTTTATGATATAACATTTCTCTGCCTGAATATTGTACTTTCCATAATTTAAATTCTAGAAATATCCACTGCTGGTGTCCAAGAAGTAGCACTCTATGCCATTATAATTTGCAACATTGTGGTATTTTGGCTTTAACTACCCATGTGGGTAAAAGTATCCAAATGCTTGGAAAATGTTTCTCAGACATTTTAGTGGGGAAAGATCCAATGACAATTGTTTCAAATATCAACAATTGGATTGATAGCCTAGGATTCTTATGTAAGGCAATTGAAGCATCTCTAGTGATGTGCATTTGATCGGTTAAATTTGCATATTGAGTTGGAAAACTGATACTTTAATCAATGCTTCAAGTCCTTGCTACTTTGGAAGGCAGGTTTTGGCATGTTATATCTTTCTACTAGATTTAGATGATGTTTTTATTGTTTTTTCCCTTGGTAATATTTGGTTGTGAACTACAAAGCTGTTCTTTAGATTCTGAAGATGCAAAAATTATACAGGTTGGGGAGGCTATACCCTTAGGTGATGCTTCTGTTGATGCAGTTATTGGAACACTTGTGTTGTGTTCTGTTAAAGATGTTGATATGGCACTGAAAGGTATTCAACCATCTAGCTCTTAAAAATTCCTTTTTACTTTATAGATTTAATTATTTGAAGTTTATATAGAAACCTCATATTCTGTGAGAAGCAGTGGAGCATGCATAAGTCAAGTACTTCATATACAGTATGATTTTCTTTTTGCAAATTGGTTAGACTTTTCCTATAATTGCTTGCTTAACTGTGTTGTCGTTCTAACTAATAAGTTGATTGTTTTGGAGTTTGATTTAATAACTTAGAAATGAATATTGGTGTTAATTTTCAAAGCTTATTACCTTTAATTATTGAGATTTGGATTCAATAGACTGAGTGGAAAAAATGTGTAGTATGTTAAGAATATAAAGTGAGAGAAAAAGACTGAATAGTCTGTATATTGATGTGTGTATAATAATGTACAATAGAGAGCCTTATATAGGCAAGGTATGTGTGCAGTACAAGTAATATGAGTAAACTACAAGGATAGTATACTGGGCTAAGCCTAATGGGCTAATCTAGTCTAACCTAACATAGTATTTGGATGCTCAACGCAGTTTTGTAGCATTTGAAGGCAAAAATTCATCCGCTAGATTAGAGATAATACTATAATGGAGCATTGGCAGAAATGAAGACTGAAAGTCTGAACTGATTACCTAATGAGTACCAAACATAACATGCATGCTTATGTTAAATGCTTATATACAAAAAACTGATGGATTTAATTTCCAAATGTACCCCAAGGAGGTGCATAGTCACTAGGATTTTCTGACTCAATATCCAAATATTTGACAAATTCTCTATTACCATTGTATCCAGAGGTGAAGAGGGTGCTGAGACCTGGTGGTATTTACCTTTTTGTGGAACATGTGGCTGCTAAAGGTATTAAGCTGAACTTCTTGGTTAACTAGCAAGACAGAAAGTTGTCAATCTAGTGAATGACAAATTACTTATTGTCCTCATAACTTATATTGTTAAGAAATGGTGAATTTTTATTCAACTATTATTCTAATAGTGAATGGCCTTTTCCTTTTCCTTTTCCATTCCTTTTGCCATTGTTTTGGTGGTGCAGATGGAACAGTTCTTAGATTTATACAGAATGTTCTTGATCCTTTGCAGCAGACAGTTGGTGATGGGTGTCACCTTACCAGGGAAACAGGAATGAAGATATCTGAAGCCGGGTTTTCTGGTGTTGAGCTTAAAAAGGCTTTCTTGTCTAATGCCTTCTTTGTAAACCCCCAGGTCTATGGTATAGCTTGTAAGTAACACCAAGAGTAACTCATTATTGTTCTCAACTCCAGTTCCTACATCTCAGCTACTTTTGATGTAGATTGTTGCTTTAGATTTGTGTGGGTACCAGGGGGGTCATTCCATTAGTTAAGGTTCACAACCATTGACACATGGGGTTTGATTTGAAGACCGACAAGTACACAATTCCGACCAAGTCATCAAGTGCTTTTGGTTGTTGGGTAGTTTGTAGACTACAGTTACTGTTCACTCAGAGCATGGCCAAATTCATTGGAAGCAGTTGTTGTATACTACAGAATTCAGAAGACATTCTCATTATTTAGATATAGGTTTGAAAAGGTTTGTTCTTTTTTCTACCCCACATTTCATTTGCAAACATTTTAAGAAACAAGCCTTACAGTTAAGTGTTCAAGTGCTGAATATTTCTTGCAGTAGGGTCATGATAGAATGTTTTGTTGAAAACATAATAGATAAAACCATGTGCAAGCAGCAGTTTCTGGGTTCAAATTCATCAGGAAATCTTTTTCAAATGTTCTATTTTTCTAGATTTTTTTTTTTTTTTTTTTTTTTTGAAGTATTCAAGAGCTTGTTGATGCAATCTGATCGAACCTGAATGTGCCAAGAACAAAGTGTTCTATACCATTTTAACTTATCATTGTGATGCACATTTGATTGTAGTCATGTAATCTAAGTAAGAAAATGTGATGAATGTATAGTATATTTCACTTGACTTTCCTAGACATCTGGAACTATCCTCTTTTTTTTCTTTTCTTTTTTTTAAAAAAAAAAACTTACTTGTGTATGTACAGCTTTTTAAATAAGTAAATAAACTCTCAGAAAAAAGTTTCAACTCTAAAGGCAGTAAGGCACAGTAAATGGCTAATGCTTGAATAATGTCATTGCTTGTTTCGAAGGGATGGTTTCAAAGTTCAACCAAGGGAGCAGTGAACATTAAATAAAAGGGAAAATATATATATATATATATATATATGAATAACTTCGTTTGTTACACCCACTGATTATCAATCTCTAATTGAGAGGTCCACACGCAAGTTGTCACATTCAAGAAGATGCTCAAGATTTAGCAATAATAATGAGCCAATGATTAAGATGCAGGTATACTAAAGTCGGTGGTCTTTCATGGTTGTTATACATTAGCATTACTATATGTATACGTGTGTGTCATAATAATAATAATAATAATTCAGCCATACTTGAAAATAAGAAAAAATAATAATAATAACACTTACTATTAACTTGTTAATGGAACCTTTACTAACCGATTGCAGGAACCTTCTGAGCGAGATCCCCAACAAGTAGATAGTCCACATACATAGGGAGGCCAACCAGTGTGCTGATGCGTTGGCTAAGTTTGGTGCTAGTAGTGTTAACTCTTTTGTAATCTTTTTGAATCCTCCATCTGTGGTGGAAAGTATATTAGCTGCTGACAAAGCTAGCCTAAGATGTAATAGATTTATTAATTTTTAAGTTTAATGAATCTTCTTTTGCTGACCAAAAAAAAAAAAAACAAGCTATACTTGGGTGTGTATAACAAACCAGACGGCTCTTGGCAGTTGTGAGTCCCTTCTCCTGGTTTATTCAATCATAACATCATATTCTTTCTCTTTTGTATTATGTATTTCATTTTATATTTGATTAATCTAGTGCAATAATTATCATATTAAAGATGGCTATTTACGTGTTTAATATACAAATGATTGCAACTTTGTCAGCTGTGACCCCTAAAACCGTCATTGATGACTACACTCTTACCAACGTGGAATGAGACATGAATTTTGGTGGGGGTGTAGAACTAGCTTAGAAAATCCAAATGCAAGACAAAGTGATGGGATTTACAAAAACAACCTGCAACAACTAAAAAGGCTCAGCAAAACACCAAACCAAACACACAAATTTTTTCTTTCTTTCACAAGATAGAAAAATCCCTAATTTCGCCCAAAATAGAATCTCATTAATCAACACTATCATTAATAAGATTTTACATTAGTTATCATTGTATTAACTGTTGCAAGATATAGAAGAAAAAGGAGGTATTCCTTAAGGCTTCCTATCAGTACCCCGCCTTTTATGGCTAGTTTATATTAACGCAATTTACCCCCTTTTAACCAAAAAAAAAAAAAATTAAGGAAGGGGGGGGGGGAATGAATACGTTAATTGGTGCTCAATTGATTCATAATTTTTATAAATTAAAAAGGGAAATGCTAACGAGTGCTCTTAGAGCACTGGTTAAGAATCCAGTTAAAGAAAGTTTTTATGGGAAAAGAAAAAAAATTAATGTTTTGACAGCTTTTTTCATTTCCCATAAAAGTGATGTTAAAACTTTCTTAAAATGAATTCTTAACTAATGCCTTAAGGGCACTCGTTAGCATGACTCAATTAAAAAATATATACTTTTTTGAAAAATAGATACTTTTTTTTTAGTAAACAATAATATTTATTAAAACACACACAAACATAGTAATACTAGTGTTTTAAACTGAGTTTATAATGATAAATTGAATATTAAGTGAGTCTTATTAAATTGATAAGTAATAAAAACTAATAAATAAATACCTATTTAGTTTAGAGTTGCTTGACTCCCTAAAAAAAAGCTAGTAAAAAAAAAAAATTCAATGCACTTTGGCACTTTCTAACACCCCAAAAAAATTTCTTCAGGACATGACAGGTGACATCATTGTTTAAATAAAAAAATCATTGTTACCAACTAAAAAGGTTATCAAATGTTTAAGAATTAATTTTTCATCTATATCATGTAACAAGAGCACACCTGCAATCAATTTGGCCTAACTAATATTTTAATCATTAATTTCTATCTATCCAACGGATAGAAAGGTCATCCGCAACCAACTTCTCAACTAAAACCATAATCTGAATTTCCAATATTTTTCACAATTTGCTTATGTGTCTTGCTACTAATATTGTTTTCAATATTAACTCACCATTTGCACTATTTTCACATGAGTCCACATGTTTATTTAGTTTAGCTTTTTTTTTTTTTTTTTTTTAATCTTAAAAGAATATATAAAACTTTTTAAATCTTCACATTATTAACATGACTTTATCCCCACTTATTTCTAAATAAATTATACCAATTGAACACCATAATGGACTTCTCAACAAATCATAAAAAACAGTATAAATTTTTGAGTATTTGTAAACTTCATTTAAACCTAAAAGGCAACATAAATATAATAAGTTCCGAGACATGGGTTTTAGTTAGTTTAACTTATCAAATTTCTTATTGCTGTATAATATAATTAGGTTTGAATCTCATTTATACCAAAAATCAATTAATGTCTTAACCACAATTCAAAATCCTCAACCTTCCCTAATGTAACCAAAAAGAGTCTCTTAATCTACTATTAAAGAACAATTATAATTCAATAAACGCAACAGGGTTAAATCTTATTACATCTATATCACAAAAGAGAATCACAATATTTTCACAACAAGCTAAGTTGTTAGCCCACCATAAGTCAAAATAAAATGAATAAAAAAAAAATGTTTGGCTTACCTTTAGTACTTTTTTAACTAGAATTTTCTTTTGTTTTAATAAGAAACTGACACAACATCTACTAACTAAATATAAGGTGGAGATTAAAACTCACTATCATTTGTCATTGTTACGTTCCTAAATTTTCCCATAAAAATTAGTCATAATAAGTTCTTGGGTGTTTCATAGAGATAACAATTTTTTCCCACCCCGCTTAACCCGCCCCTCTCCACTTCACCCTGTGTGGGTTTTTCCCACCCTCGCAAAGGTGGTGGAGCGGGAATGTGGCAAGATTTTAGCTCTGCACCACGAGGCGGGGATGATTTTAGACTTTTTATACCCACCCCGCCTCACCTCTCATTGTCCCTACCCTGCCCCACGTTGCTAAGGGTTATAATTGTAAATTTTTTATACCTTAAAACCCTACTATTTAAACAAACATATCAATATTAACTTATTTTATTCTACCTAATGTAGTTCTCTGCTTTTATTTTGTTATGTATTATCTTTTATTTTGTTATGTGTTATACTATAAAGATTTTTTTATTTTTTATGATTGTCTTGTTAAACACTTGGATATATTATTCAATTTTTTCTAAAAATTAATTTGATTTGATGGGATAAATTTAGTTGTAATTTTAAGTATATTTTTATCAATGAAATAGGTTTCATTAAAAAAAATTGTACTAGTTGTAGGGCAAATTAACAAAAAGTAAAGTTTTACGGGGTGGGACGGGACTTTGCGGGGTCACAAGGGGTGAGGATGAGATGAAAATTTTTTTACCATCATGCAAAACAGAGCGAAAATGGGGCAAAACAAAACTATACGGGGTGGGGACGAAGACTCATCCTTCGCCCCACCCCGCCCATTGCCGTACTGTTTCAAAAAAAAAAAAAAGTTCTTGGGCGAGTGTGAGAACTCAGAAGGGATTGAAAATAAATACAGGAGAAAACAGAGGACCTCAGTGCAAAAAGGCAGTGAGAGAACAACATAACAATAAAAAAAATAAAAAAAATTAATAATAATCCCAAAGCAAAATCTCCCTCTCTCCGACAAATTAGGGTTTTCAATTTCATTTCACAGAGTCGCCACGCGGACCATTTCCCCTTCAATGGCGCTTCGTAAGCTCTCTCTCTTACAAATTTGAGTTATTTTTCTCTTAATTTTCAGTAATCCAACCGGTTTTTGTGCTACAATTCCATGTCTTGGTTTTTGTTTTAAATTTTCAAAAATTTTCAAATATTTTTGAATTTTGGTGAATAATGTGTTGTGAAGAACTTAGCAAGTTGATTTTTTTGAAAAAGTTCTAATTTTTTTATCTGGGTTTTAGTTTTTGGTGAATAATGTGTTGTGAAGAGCTTAGCTAGTTTGATTGTGTGGGTGCTGTGAGGTTGTGTTGGTGATTTTGGAACTTAGTGTAGCTAAGTTTAATTGAAGTTTCTCTATCTTGGACCCAAAAAAAAAAAAAAAATACCCTTTTGATTTTAGTCATGGAATTTACTTATTCTGAGGCATTTTGAACAATTTAATATTATACAATATGATTTTAACATAGTTTTATCATACTGATTTTGTGTTTTAAATACGTTGTTCTTGTAGTTGTGGCCATTAGCAATGTGACTGAGACTGTTTGCTTTTCTTGCATGAGGGTCAATGATAATGGGAGTGGGTTAGAATTAGTTGAATTTGTTGTTCTTTTAAGCTTTTTTATTTGGGTTTTAGTTTTTGGTGAATAATGTGTTGTGAAGAACTTAACTAGATTGATTGTGTGGGTGCTGTGAGGTTGTGTTGGTGATTTTGGAACTTAGTGTAGCTAAGTTTATTGAAGTTTCTCTATCTTGGACCCAAAAAAAAAAAAATATATACCTTTTAGATTTTAGTCATGAAATTTACTTGTTTCGAGGCATTTTGAGCAATTTTATATTATACAATATGATTTTAACATAGTTTTATTATACTGATATTGTGTTTTAAATACATGGTTCTTGTAGCTGTGGCCATTAGCAATGTGGCTGAGACTGTTTGCTTTTCTTGCATGAGGGTCACTGATAATGGGAGTGGGTTAAAATTAATTGAATTTGTAGTTCTTGTGAGCTTTTTTATTTGGGTTTTAGTTTTTGGTGAATAATGTGTTGTGAAGAACTTAACTAGTTTGATTGTGTGGGTGCTTTGAGGTTGTGTTGGTGATTTTGGAACTTAGTGTAGCTAAGTTTATTGAAGTTTCTCTATCTTGGACCAAAAACAAAAAAAATACCCTTTTGATTTTAGTCATAAAATTTACCTGTTTCAAGGCATTCTGAACAAGTTTATATCATACAATATGATTTGAACATAGTTTTATTGTACTGATACTATGTTTTAAATACATGACTTTTTTAGCTGTGGCTATTAACAATGTGACTGAGACTGTTTTCTTTTCTTGCATGAGGGTCAATGATAATGGGAATGGGTTAGAATTCATTGAATTTGTAGTTCTTGTAAGTTTTTTAGTTGGGTTTTAGTTTTTGGTGAATAATGTGTTGTGAAGAACTTAACTAGTTTGATTGTGTGGGTGCTGTGACTTGTGAGGTTGTGTTGGTGATTTTGGAGCTTAGTGTAGCAAAAGTTTATTGAAGTTTCTCTATCTTGGACTGGGAAAAAAAAACCCTTTTGATTTTAGTCATGAAATTTACTTGTTCTAAGGTGTTTTGAACTAGTTTATATTATACAATATGATTTGAACATAGTTTTATTGTACTGATACTATGTTTTAAATACATGGTTTTGTAGCTGTGGCCATTAGCAATGTGGCTGAGACTGTTTGCTTTTATTGCATGAGGGTCAATGATAATGGGAATGGGTTAGAATTTGTTGAATTTGTAGTTCTTGTAAACTTTTTTATTTTGTTGGGTAGTTGTCAAGGTGGTGGTATTGAGTTTTGTTGTGTTGATTACATGTTCTGAGGCATTCCAAACAATTTTATTCTATATGTTATGATTCTAACATGGTTTTACTTTATCATACTTATTGTATGTTGTAAATACATGGCTTTTATAGCTGTGGCCATTTAATAATGTGACTGAGACTGTGTGATTTCTTGCATGAGGGTAAATGATAACGAGAATGGTTTAGAATTTGTAGTTCTCATAAGCTATGTTTATTTTGTTGATGGTTGTCAAGGTGGTGGTATTGGGTTTTGTTGTGTTGAATGCAAATATTTAATTGTTTTATCTTGTTTTCATGGTAGGGTTTTTGCTGTGGTGCTAATGAAATTACAAGGGGACTCTGATTTGTAGAAGATATTTAAATTTTGGGGTGCTGGTGGACTACGTAAATGTTCTTTGATGAAGGGACATGACTGTGGGTATGGTAGGTTTTGTTTCATGTGGTTTTGATAAGTGACATGCAGCATAAGGAAATCTAATGTAAGTTACAAATTTTTGCATTCAGTGAGTAGTGTAAATTACTCATCTGTTTGTTGGATAAACTTTTAAGGGTTGAAAGAAAACGGTATTGGGTTTGGTGAGTTTTATAGAAAATAGCTAAAACGGGGTCGCTTTGTTGTGTGGCTGCAAGGCCACATGGATCGAATACGGCCAGTAGGGACTGGTCAATGGGTCCTCAAGAGCCTTACTGGCGAACTAATACAAGCTTTTCACCACCCCCATCAAGATGGGATTTTCGATTCCAATCGGAGGGGCTACCATATAATTCACATGAAGGTATTCAACTGTATGGGTCTTCAACATCATCAAACAGTAAAGAAAGTCGGGGCTGGGTGAGAGGCAACTATCTTTATAACCATCAATACTCTGCATCTGATGGTGGTGGGCTGTTTTTAAGTAGTCCATCTGACCTTTCTCAAGGTCCTCAGTGGACACCTCCAGCAATTCAGGAAATCAATGTGGATGATTATGAAACTGCAACAAGAAGAGGTAATACAACTGGTTATGCATCTCTTTCAATGTTTACTTGTTATGATCTACAGTACTTGTGTTTAATATTTGAGAAGGGCGTGTAATGATGTCACTAAACTTATATTGCCATTTCATTTGAATATGGAAAAAATTAGAACTAATAAAAATATTGTTCTTATTTTGGAACATGCAATGTTCTTTTCAACTGTTCTGATATGTGAGGAATGCCACCTTGTGCACATGGTCTATGTAATGGAGCTAAGCCACTGACCATCCCTTAAAACCTCCTTCTTTAGTGAAGGTAGGACTTGATGCCAAGTCTCTGGTACGATGAAGATGATATGGTTCATTGCTAGAATCTCAAGATATTTACCTTCTCCCTTATTAGGTATGACTAGATGTTTCGTTAGAGTGTAAATCCTAGATCATTTCAACCTTTGCAATTTTATTAGAAATCTTAAAAATCGCTTTAGATAGCAAGTGACAATACCTTATGTATCTCACCTTTGCTTACCATTTTTTGCAATATACTTATCAAGGTAGGCAAATCAGTGCTAGAATTTCCATTAGCTTTATTTATCTGATTATTTTGGGTTATAATCTACATTACAACACATTTAATCACAGTTGTTGAAAAGCTAACTATTGGTCCATAGACTCCATACTTTATATTACCATGTTGAAAGGCTCAAAAAAACAAGAAGGATGTTGATACTCATTGCTTTATATGTTCATTGGTTTTAACTTTTATGTAAAGTTTTAACTTTCTTAAAGTTGAATTATCAAGGGTATGATACTCTGAGTTCTTATCAATCACTACATTTAATCCTTCCTCCAATGCCCTGACATCTTGTTTTCTTTATATGACTGAAATGCATGTGTGACATGCTGGCCTCAAGACGGTGTCTTTAGATGAGCTTATTTTCACTAGCTTATTTTGTTTTAATTTTTTTTTTTTTGATAAGTAAGAAATAATTATATCCATGCAGCTACTTTATGCATGGAAGGCACAAAGCAAACCAAAAATTACAGAGAACAAGAAAACAAAACAGAAAATTAATTACAAAGGAGAAGAGAGTGTAGGAATAAGGGGAGAGATTCACTAGATGTGAGCCCCCAAGCCCAAGACCAGTCAAACAAAGAGCCACTAAAAGAACAAAGCAGCCGGTCTCCGGAACTTTCTAAGTCCTCAAAGTTTTGCTGATTACGCTCCCTCCAAAGACACCACAATAAGCACAATGGTACTAAGTTCCAGATTTTAGAGGAGTGCTTCCCCAACCAATTCTACCTACCAAAAAGCAAATCTGGAACCGTGCTAGGTAAGACCCACGAGATCCCAAAAGATTTGAAAGCAAAACACCACAATCACCGAGCCATCTCACAATGAAGCAGTAAGTGATCCACAATCTCATCACAACAACGACACATAATGCACTTGTCAACAAAATCAAAGCCCCTAATTCTCAAATTATCACCCGTAAGAATTCTATTCCAACCTACAGTCCAAACAAAGAAGGAAAGACAAAAACCTGTTCATAAGATGGAGGTGAAAATAAGCAGGCATTTTAAGCTAAAACAAAAAAACCTTATTGGTGCGTTTAAGGTGTATTGATGTGTTTATGGATAGAATATGGGAAGTTACCTTTTTCTGTCATTAGCACCTGTCCTCTTATCCATTGCATGGCTGAATATTTTCCTTTTGTTTTTTTACCAAGAACTAGATAGAAAAGGTGAAAGGAAGAAGAAATGAGAAGGATAAACCAATTTACTTGTGCTCCCCTGCTTTTTATACTGGTCGAGATACATGGTTAAGATTTAGACGTATAACTGTTATATAAAAGTGGAACCTTTTTTTTTCTTTTCTTTTAAAAATTTAAACCTTGAAATTTTGTCAAAACAAAATGATGTTCTTCTAGGGGAAAGGATTGACATTTAAACTGTTCAGAAAATAGTTGATTTCCCATTATAATTCTCAAAATCGTATAATACAGTTCATGCCCTTCTTAAACAACATTTCAGGTTTAACAGAATTTGCATGATGAATTATGTAGCATAATAGTGCTAAATTATTCATAAATAAATAAATATATATTTATATATATATATATATATTTATATATATATATATATATATCATTAAATTGAGATAAGTTGTAGGTAATACAATAATATAATATGCAAATATCAGCATTGTGCTCTCAACATTTCTTTTTAGCTAACTAAGGGATAAAACCAGTGCTTCTACTCTGTACCCCCAGGAATAGGAGAATCGCTCATTTTTGTAATTGACATGAGACCTTTCTGTGTTCTGAATACCCTTGTGAATAGGATGATTATTAGCTTTCCTAATAGTAATGAGACCATGTTGTTCGTTATAACTGTTGAGCTTTGAAACATATATGTTTTACCTGCTAATCTAGGACCCTATTACATGCCTCCTTTTTGTGTAACCAATATGTACTCCAGCTGGAAGTAAATAACCAGAACCAGCTCCATTGGACTGGATGTTGCCTCTTTAAGTTGGATAACTAGACTTGTTTAGCTTTGATTATGGTGATGTCTCTTGGGAACTTACTAATTGAGAGATCTGATAGCTGGTCCTCATTAACAATCCTATGTATATGGTAGCTGTCCTCAATTGGTGTCAATATTTTATCTGATTATGTCTTATAAATACTCTGGATTATGGTAACACTGCATTATTTGGTATTGTTACCTTCAGCAGTGCTCTAGGAAGAATTTTTTTTTTCCCCGTGCTCAAATGGATCTGTGTAATAGTCATTGGGTTCATTGACATCTGAAAGTTAATGTGTGACTGTGTGGTGACACTGCATGATTCAGCATTGTTACCTTCATCAGCATAATCAGAAGAATTATTCTTATTTTTTTCCCATGCTTAACTGGATTTGTGTAATTGTTGTTAGACTGGTTGGTATGTGAAAGTGTGTGTGGCTGTCATTTTGATGCTTCTGTGAATTTTACTCGATAAGAAATTTTCATGATTCCATGTGGATTTTGTTTAGCCAAATTAGGTAGTCAATTGTTTTGTTGTACCTTTGAAGCTCTTAGTTGAATTGCTAATTAACCAAAGGATCCAGGTTCTGCAATAAATTAACTAATTTGGATTAGATTGCATTACTATGGAAGTATGGATTCTGTTTGCTTGTAAAAAGAGTTGACATTTCTTTTTTTCTTTTCTTATGACTACTTTATATGTTATTAACAATTCATATGGCTTGGTATTATTGTATATGCTGACTGTTCTTTTGGATGAGAGCAAACTTAAGTTGTTGCATTCTATTCTTGCATTTTATATGCCCATATGTTCATTAGAATCAGAACCTTACCATGTCTGTTCAAGATTCACCATGACATTCAACCTTCAGATTCAAAATATCTTAATTGCCATTCTTGCTCTTTCTAATATAGATATTAATACCCTTTGCACTTAACATTCTTTTTTGGGCCTTCTTGACTTGCTAGATCCAGCTATGGGGCGATCATCCTTTAGACCTACCATGGAGGTATAGTATTAAGATGAAGCTCTCTGAAATTATCTAGGAAAAAATAATCTTGGGCAATTATTTGATATCTGCTATAATCCCACTTCATAATGGAATGGAATGTGTGCAGGGAACCTCAGAAATTCCAGATAGTGGTGGCTCAACATCTTCCCATTCAGACAGTAGTGAGTCTGAGCCAACATTCAAGTCACGCTTATCCTCTCACCGGAACTTCTCAAGTCGTCGTTCTTTCATGTCAAAACCGATACACCCCTTGTCCTTTTCTACTCACACAAATACTAGAGAAGCTCCTGACTCAACAGCTGGGTTTTCAGAGTTTGATACTGCCACTCCACAAAGAGATGCCCACCGTTGGAGCAGTGCTAGCAGCAGCATTGATTTTGCTGATGTTTCTGAGTCACTTGAGCCTGAAATTTTCAGTCAGCCATGCAATCCTTCTGGTGGTTTTAGGTGTGGCTTATGTGAAAAATTTCTTTCACAAAGATCACCTTGGAGTTCTCGTAGGATTGTGAAGAGTGGAGATATGCCAGTTGCTGGGGTTCTTTCGTGTCGTCACGTTTTTCATGCAGAATGTTTGGAGCAAACAACCCCAAAAACCCGTAAAAATGATCCACCTTGCCCTCTATGTGTTAGATTGGGAGAGGACAACTCCCCTGAACGACGGGGTTTTTCAAGATTGAGGAGTGGTTTCCCAAGGCTCAAACCATTTTGTGAGGATGGCCCATCCAGGCCTTGGGACTGTGTACAAGTGGGAGATTGTGTTGAAGGGGCTTTGCATGCCCCTCCACGCAATACTATGTTCTTACTTAACCGAAATTGCATTAAAAAGAACCTGACATTAAAGGGTAATCCAAGCAAGGAATTTCCAGGGAAGTTAAGAAAAAGTGGCTCATATTCTTCGCAACAGTTGAGTGGAAAGTCAGTTGATCAGGGAGCAGTTGGGTGCTCTAGGTCAACACCAGGCCCAAGTATGAAGAGTGATGAGAGATCTGTAGATAAATGGTAACATGTAACTTATCCTTGCAAGGGCCTTTTTTTTCTCTTTTATTGATATTTGGTAGTGTCATTTTAGCCAAGTAGATATTTTATCAATGAGATTGGATGACCTGGTTAGATTGTTGTATAGATTTGATTTTGTGCAAACTGCGGGATGACCTCAAAGTTGGAAGCAGACAATTGTGTGTTTATGCTGAATTGATGCATTTGATGTTTTGTTGTTAACTGAAAGGATTTTTTTTTTGTGTGTGTGTGTGTGTGTGTGTGTGTTGGGATCTTCATTCTTCATGCTTTATTTTGATGAATATTCTATATTCATAAATGGAGATTGGTTTGGAATGCTGAAATGTTCATGTATTTGAACATGTCAAATACTGGTTGGTCCTGGTAATTGCCTTCTTTTCATTTATTTAGTCTTGGATTTTAACTGGATCTTCATTTTCTCTACCAACAAGATGACATACAAGCTGTGTCGCATATAACCGACTGCAATGAATGACAGTTGCGCCAATTGGCTGTGTGTGTTTTGTGGTGTAATTGGTTCCATGTTGCCCAAAGCTTTTTGTTTTTTGTTTTTCCTGGTGCATGCGGTGGAAGTTCATAGATAACGAAGGTTAACTACCGAATCTGATAGATTGTGGTTTGCAATGTGATTGTGAACCTCAATCAGACAAGAATCACTAAATTGTTTCCACAATGTGGACAAAAAGCAAGAAAGAATCTTCCTTCCTGGCTGAGACACCACATCCTTGGGTGGGAATTTGAAGTTTGGGTAGGAATTTGAGGGTACTAGTACTTCACGGTTCACAGTATAAGGCAAGTGTAGACAGGGCCGGCCCAACAAAATTTGGGACCTGAGGCGAAAAATTTATATGAGGCCTTTTTATATGTAAACATTAATTAAATAAAATTATATAATAATAATTAAATTAAAACTAATTTGATGTAAATATAGAAATTGTTGAATAATACTAACTAAACTAAGGTTAATTTCATATAAAAGATTGAATATCATTGTTGAACCATAAATTTAAACAAAAAGAACTAAAAATATATATTATTTAAAAAAAAAAGAAACTTACTTTAACTTGAATATATGACTATGCATAGTTAAGTAAAGTTGCAATCTAAATTTTAATTTTGTATATACCTTTTAAGAGAAAGAGATAGATAGATAGATATTATTTGGTGTGTGGCTTAGTAGGAGATTAGTTTACAAAAATTAAGCTCCCAAACTATTAGAGGAGATTAGTCATCATTGATGATTTATCACATTTGCAGCATTTTTTTTTTTTTTGAAACATTTTTAGGTTTCAATTGGTTAAAATTTTTATCGGTCTCTTATTTGGAAGCGTTGTTAGAAATGAAAAAGAAAAATACTAAAGTTGTTACAAAATGTTCACCATTTAATGTGATAATGACTGTAATTCATGAATTTCAACTACTTAAATTTTTGTATTTGAATTACTTTTTTATGTAATTGGTGACATGTCAATTAAACTTATAATAAAATTTGTGGTATTTTTAGCATTACTCTTATAAAAAAGTACCCATTATTTAAAAAAATGTTATATTTTTAAAACTTTAAGACCTTTTACAGAGGAAAATGGGCCTTTTTTTAGTAAAAAAAATTTTATTTTGGTTGTGGGGCCTTAGGCCTAGGCCTAAGTTGCCTAAGCCTTGGGCCGGCCCTGAGTGCAGGTAAACTAGCAAGGGGCTTTTAACATTAGATGGTGAAGCTCTTGTGGTTGGAAGACAATGTAGCCCAGCTTATAGAGACATTTGTAAACAAGTTAGTACACTGCACCAGCATTGAGATCTACATGGATCATTATTTCTGTGAGGGTTTTCCTGTTTTAGTATTTTTAGTTTTACACTGATGTTTTCCACTTCCTATAAAGACAAATAGTTCTTCTAGGATCATACCATTTACCACAGTTCTTGCTATAATTTGACGATGTGGTCAATCATAAGAGGTGAATAATTACTTTCATATAGATCCACTACTAGTTAACCACTTTAAAGTAGTAATAAAAGTTCTCTAAACTTTTTTTTTTTTTTTTTTTTTTTTTTTTGAGACAAATGGTACTCTATTTCTAGGTAGCAAAATCCTTACCAGCCTTCTTTCTTGGAATGGAAAAGCACTTTGCAAAAGGTGGACATTTGGCAACTGAATCAAACTACTATAAATTCAAGAATAGAGATTAAAACTCAGTCCATGGCATATTGCAGAAACATATAATAAATAAGAAGTGAAAAAACTCACGAGAGAATTTTACAATAGAACACAGTGATGAGGTGTCATTCTCAAATATACAGTACCCTCATTTAATTGCATGTATGCTCAACATCAGGATTGGTCCTCTACATTCTGCAACTCTTGCATAAAATTAGGCAATACACATGTAATGTGTTGCAAAAATAGGTTTACATCATTGCAGAAGGAGACCTATAACAACAACCAACTTTTGGGCCCAACAATGTGTACCGTAAAGATGTGAGCTTCACCTCCACCATTTACAAGAAGGAAAAAAAAAGCCCTCTTGTATCAAATTTCCCCAGCCATTAAAATTCATAAGTAATGGAATATATTTTAGGGCTAGCAGGCTAGCTCTAGATGGGGACCATTCTCTCTTCCCCACATTCATGTGCTCTGTTTGGACTACCACAGACAATTGCACATTGTACTGGGTCACATGACTTAGCTTGGGATACTTTCACAATGTGCCTGTTGTTTGCTCTGAAACCAGGATTGTCTAAACAATTGGGCCCTGTTGGATTGTGACAATGGTTTCCTCACCCACTAGCCATGTTCTTGCCCTCATCATTTTCCACCAATATGCCACAATGAGATAAATTCACGCCTCTAGGTGATAAATTTATGACAAAGACACTTTGTTGAAGAGCATTTACTAGGATTTGGTTTTCCCTTTCCTGCATTAAGAGTGGTTCTTAGTTGCAGCCTTTCAGAATATAGAAAAATGTGGCAAATATTTTAAATTGTTCCCCAAAAAATAAAAAGGTTCAAATTCAAATCCAAATATCAAGAATTGAGAGGGAGAACTTTGGCCCCTCGGAATAAGGAGTGCCGTGAGCATGGCTTTTCAAATTTCAAAGCTTGTGACAGCATCATGTTAACATCTACCAATATCTCTAACCTTATTGTAAGGCAACCAACATTTGTAAAGATAGATGATGCCTAAATTGGACCAACCTAGCTCAATGGAATTAATGACTAAAGCCATTATAAAATCGGATAACTCAGACATTAATATCTTATTGTGTCTCACAGCTTGTTACCAGCTGCAGCCTCTAAATTTATCCATTGTCCAAAATGTCTTAGCATAACCGTGTGGTTATTATTTATCATGATTTTAAGTGGGTTTTCTATAGTTACTCTTATTTTACTTTTTTTTGACTAGTATATTTACACTATATAAGGTCTATTTGGATTGAACTTATTGTTACTGAAACTGAAAACTGAAAACTAAAAATATTGTAGCAAAATAATTTTTAAATGTGTGAATAGTATCATGGGACCCATTTTTAATATTTTTTTAATATGTGAACAGTGCTAAACAGTGTATGAACAATGCTCAACAATACGTGAACAGTGATATGTCTCATGAACAGTAGAGTTTGTCTCTCCCTTAAACGCATGAAAGCAAAAAAAAAAAAAAAAAAGGGAAAACGTGACGCAGGATTTAGCAGAAACGCTGAATCCAAACCCACACTATGTAGTACGTATGCAATTTCTTTCCTTTAGTTACGTTTAAGGTGAGGAGAAAGAATTGAACATCTCTACAATACCAAGAAATACCAATTAACCTTAAGACCAATGACTTATAATTTGTACCAACTCAATGGAGTAAAATTTTAGATTTATATATGTAGGGCTACTTTTTAGCTTCGTAGAAAATATTTGGTCAAAAAGTGTGTCTCTATGCTCACTTTAATTTGGATTTGAACTTACATTCCAAATGCACTCAAGCCTAAAATGAGAACTCACTTTGGCTTTGGTTTACTTGTTATGCACTCACTACTAATACTATGATGGTTATTTGTGGTCATGCCACGAAAGAAAGCATGTGACCTCCATGTGCAGAGGGTCCAACAATTGCTTTTTCTCTCTCTCTCTCTCTCTCAAGGAAAGTCTCATTCAAATCCAAGGAATTCTTCAAACATGTTTGCTCCAACATGTGGGACTGTTTCCCAGTGACTAATAATAGTTATTTTCTAACAACCAGACTTCTCTAATAAATTGCCCTTGTGGAGGACCCTTTGGTGTGAGATGTCTCAACAATTAAGGAGGGTGAACCCTTATGAGATTGAAAAGTGTGCTGATTAGGTTGTCTAAAGAGAAGTGGGTTTGCTTTTATTTAGTGTTTCATACCCTTATGACCTTGTTATTAAGGCATGGATATACAGGTTTTTTATATATATTTGATGGCATTAGTGGAGTACCTTTTAGCTTGTGCTGCAAAGCTGTATTCAATTGCCCCCATGAAAGAGAGGTCTTTCTTTCTCTTTCTTTACTCTTAAGCCTTATCCTCTCTGTCTCTCTCACATACACACATAAAATGTCATGCTTACGCATCTTATTAACCCCTAAATTCTCTTATCAAGTTTGAGAACTTATTGGTCATTTTGATAACTATAAATCCTCCCTTTTATTTACTTATTTTATATACGATATTTATTTTACATACGAGTATGAACGTGAGTTAAAAAGGTTTAAAGTCTGTACTGTATTCAAGAGTTAGGCATTTTTAAATATACACTATTGTCAATTTCTTTAAAACCTTCTTTCCTCTCTTCGTGTATGTGTGTTAAAAATACTTAGTATTTAAAAAAAAAAAAAAAAAAAAAGAGTTTGAGAGCAATAGCAAATACCTTTCACCAAAGAATGATACTAAGAGCAATAGCAAATGCCTTTCACCAAAGAATGATACTAACTATTAACAAAAATGAATTGGTGTGCGATTGAATTTTTTTTTTTTTTTTTTTTTTGTGATTTATCATAATTAAAGCAGTCAAAAACAATAGTACCATAAAAAGTTGTAAAAAAGGTAAACCAAATATGCACGCTTATAGAAGTGGTGTCGTTAGCAAGACACATTCCTTTTAACAAAATCAAGCCCTTTTGTGTCACTATACATGCATGCCTACTCAATATATTTCTTACATTTTTTTTCTTTTGGTACATGTCACTCTTGGCAATATATACTTATTAGAGAAGCATCACTTCAGCTTTAATTTTTTTTTTTTTATCTTTCGGTGAAAATCTCATGCTATACATAATAAGGCTGGTTTTAACTTTACGTGTAACATGCACCCAAATAGCCGACCTAGCAATCCCAAGTTACTACGGAGTGGGCCTTAAAGATAAGGGCCATAGCCAATGCAGTACAACATGCACATGGAGTTATATCACCTTATGTATATCAGGGAATATTTTTGTTACTCCTAGTACAATTAAAAAACCAAAAGAACAACCAAACAAAACCCCTTCTAGAACAGTGCAAAAAAAAAAAAAAAAAAAAACCCTTCTAGAATCTAGATTCGAATATTCCTTGGCCTTTCTTTTTTTCTTTTTTTTTTTTTTTCTTTTTTTAAATTAATTTTTTGGTAGACATGTGGATATGTTGCCCTCACCATCAAATATATCATATATGCCCCAATAAACTTTCTGAAATTTCTACAAGGTTTTTTAGAAAAAATAAAAAAATAAAAAAATAAAAAAAATGAAATTTCTACAATGTTTATAGTAAAGGGAATTTGCAGTCAAATATTGCTGCATAGAAAAGGTGAATAGACTTGAAGTTGTAAAAATAGAAATGTCTTAACCCTAATTATGGACTTCTCCACCTTCCTTCAAAGAAGAAAACAAATTGATAAGGTTTAATTAACATGGGAAACCTATTGGCCCTACACCATTAAAAAAGTTTGACATTGAGATAAATGGCTTGTTATGTTGTATTTAGTGTCGTAATCTTTTTTCCTTTTTCAATCAGAGTTTATAAATTTTCCTTCTACGTGAAATGGTGCAATGTGACAACCTTTCACAGGATAAAAATTAAAAATCGATTCATTTGGATGAAAATGTTTGAAGAAAAGAGTTAGTATTTCAATTTTTAGTTTATAAAAAGTATAAATATTTTTGTATGGTGGAATTCATTGATGAATTTGAACCTTATTACAAAGTGGGTTTCAAATAATTAGGCATCAAATATATAACACAATGATTTTATTAGAGTAAATTTCTCAATAATTTCAAATTTTCAACCATTATACATTGTTTATATATATATATATATATAAGATAAAATATAAAAGATAAATTCAATTTAAATCTATTGCAATTCTTATTAATATTTAATAATTTTTTATTGAATAGGACTTTTGACAAATCTATCATTAGATTATATTGTCCTCTTATATTTTGTATACTTGCAAAATATTAAGATGATTCATGAGTTTATAGATGGGTTAGTAAATAACATATGATTGATTTGAAATTATATGTGCATATTAAGCATGTATATAAGTATGATTTATTGGTGAAAATTTCAAAATATACTCAAATAAAAATTTTTAGATGGTTAACATTAACAAAGACTAATATCATTTTATATATATGTAAGTAAATTACAAGAACAATATTTTTCAAATCCCTTATTTTTAAATTCTCAAATCCAAATGTAAGTCAAGGGAAAATTATAATATTATTGGTCAAAATAGGGATTCAAGCAAATCAAAATGATTGGTTACTTTTATCATGCTAAAAAGTCATGAACTTTTTAACAATAATATCACTGTCCAAAGAAAATTTAAATATTTAATTAACTTGGGTTATTACTTATTAGCATGTACCTTAGGGGAGAATTATTTTATATATTGGTTGCACGTTTCATATATAGGGAGGACTACGCATCCGTGAACCCTACGTGAGTATAAACAACCATTACATGATATGCTACCCCGTAATAATTAGGAACCTTGAGAAAACAAAGCCATTATGAAGCTATTACATTTGGCATTTGGATTGTTTTAATTTATGGTTTAGTAGAGGACTGACTTTCTACCCCTTCCTCTCTCTCACAAACAACAAAAAGAAGAATCATTACAAAATAATCAAAATTGGGAATTTTTAAATAAGTGACAACAAATTGAGATTTATGTAGTTGAGACAAAGACAATTTTCACTAATTTAAACCCCATATTTTGTTTACACAGTTTAAATATTTATTCAAAATAGTAATTTTTTTTTTCACTAAATACATTTTGATAATGTGGCATGGTTTTATTCTTTAAAATGATAGAGTGACAAAATTATTGTAGTGGAGAAATCTCGTAAGCCTAAAATGGATAGGCACTGGGATGGGCCCAAAGGGCCTAAGCCAAGCCCAACTAGGTCTAGCCCAAGACTGATGCTCTAGAGCGACCTTACGACATCTTACCATGTTGTTAAATAGCGGAAGCTTAAATTACCAAGATTGATTGTGAAAATATTTTAGGCTTGAGAAAGATCTCCAAACTAATCAATAGGAAGGAAGAAAATTAATCCAAAAGAAAATAGACACAAAACACCAAGATTTATGTAGTTCGGCAATAGCCTACATCCACGGGCGACGACGAACAAATTTCACTATAACAAATTTGGGATAATACAAATTGGTGTAGAGGCACTCTCACAAACCCAAATCCCAAATACACCCAAATAACTCTCTCCCACAAATATAAAACCAAAGAACCAAATACGAACCAAAGAACCAAAGGTTCACAAATACCAAATATGAATAACAAATACCAATTGCATACAAACCAAAGAGAGAGTCACAAATCAAATCCAAACGTTGCAACACACCAAGAGAGAGCAAATCACCAAACCGCAAAACCAAAATCAAGCGGCAACAAACCTCTCTCACTATTCCAAATTGCAACCCACAAATATCAAAGAACCAAACAAAAGAGAGCCTCTTTTTCTCACACCCACACTCATCTCTCTCTATTTTCTGTAGCAGCACTATGCTTATATAGGAGACTTGAGTCGGCTAGTAATCCAAAACCAATAAGGACTAGACTACTTTTCTACACACAAAAGGAGAATCACTCCTATTCCAAATAGAACTCAAAATTAAGTGGTAGACAAAACTTCTAATAAAGTTTGATAACTTTAAACAACAGTAACCCTAACCCAAAAGGAATAAAATTCATTCCTTATCCAAATCAAACAAGGAGTCAAACTCCTAATTCAAGCCATATTCTACAAATCTCCACCTTGGCTTGAATTCCATCAAGCCTCACAAATGACATTTGCAGACCACCAAATACAAATCCTTAACAAGTCTCCACCTTGACAAGACATCTCCCAAACCACAAATGCAAAGCACTCAATCAAATCAAAGCCTAACCAAAAAAAGTGCAAATTATCCAAAACCACTTCTAAATGCGCCAATGGACGCCAAATGCACCCAAAGATGGTGCCAAATCCAAATAAGAGTCCAAAACAAAGTGCATATCACCACAAACGAAACTTCTCCGTCACCACCACCAATGCCCCTATGGGCTAATTCAAATTGCAAATACTAAACAAGTCCAAGCAACACTTGAACTTGTGCAAAGGCTTAATCACCATGTCACCACCAAAAATAACATCCTTGGCCAAACACAAATGAATAGTGCCACAAGCTTGTCTATTAATCTTTTCCCAATCCTTGCCTGACATCCCTTTAGGTTTGTCTTCCAAAGTAATATCCAACTCTTGTTGGACCAAGACATCCATAACTTCACATTGCCACATGCCAAAGTTATTCGTTCCATCAAATTCCTCTACTTCAAATTCGGCATTAGAAACCATAATCCTAACTGCCAAAGGTTTTGCAGAAGACTCTTGGCAAAGCTTTTTCAGAAGAATCCGCCGAAGATTTTGTAGAGGAATCACTTGACATCTTTCTCCCCAATAATCAGATTCACGAACCAATCACCAAAATCTCCAAAGAGAACAAATCCAAACACCTAGGTAGCAGATCTTAGCTCTGATACCAGTTTGTTGTTAAATAGCGGAAGCTTAAATTACCAAGATTGATTGTGAAAATATTTTAGGCTTGAGAAAGATCTCCAAACTAATCAATAGGAAGGAAGAAAATTAATCCAAAAGAAAATAGACACAAAACACCAAGATTTATGTAGTTTGGTAATAGCCTACATCCACGGGCGACGACGAACAAATTTCACTATAACAAATTTGGGATAATACAAATTGGTATAGAGGCACTCTCACAAACCCAAATCCCAAATACACCCAAATAACTCTCTCCCACAAATATAAAACCAAAGAACCAAATACGAACCAAAGAACCAAAGGTTCACAAATACCAAATATGAATAACAAATACTAATTGCATACAAACCAAAGAGAGAGTCATAAATCAGATCCAAACGTTGCAACACACCAAGAGAGAGCAAATCACCAAACCGCAAAACCAAAATCAAGCGGCAACAAACCTCTCTCACTATTCCAAATTGCAACCCACAAATATCAAAGAACCAAACAAAAGAGAGCCTCTTTTTCTCACACCCACACTCATCTCTCTCTATTTTCTGTAGCAGCACTATGCTTATATAGGAGACTTGAGTCGGCTAGTAATCCAAAACCAACAAGGACTAGACTACTTTTCTACACACAAAAGGAGAATCACTCCTATTCCAAATAGAACTCAAAATTAAGTGGTAGACAAAACTTCTAATAAAGTTTGATAACTTTAAACAATAGTAACCCTAACCCAAAAGGAATAAAATTCCTTCCTTATCCAAATCAAACAAGGAGTCAAACTCCTAATTCAAGCCATATTCTACATACCAAACTCAAGACCAATAGGCCGAATAGGATCCCAAACATGGTCACTTGGTCAAAACGACAAGGCATGACTGAGCAAAGCCTCGAAGCAATCGAACCACAAGCTTAGAGTAGTCTACATTGGACCATTTCAGATGAAAGGTTACTAAGAGGTCAATAACCGACCATTGTTGCATGACCATCATCGTTTTTCACATCCAAATTTATTACACGCATAAGCTACCATTTTGCATTTAATGCAACACAACAATGGCCTTCCCTCTGAAACATTAGGGAAAAATTGGAGAAGGCACTCTAGGATTACGTTCCCTTAGTCAACCTAAGAGGATGGCGTATGTAGGGTGTTTTCCTAACTTCATCGGGAAACTTTCATCAACCCTAATCAACAAAACCCTATAAATAATCCCTTTAAATGATTATGAAGATATGCATTATGAAGAGGTTGCATTGTTGCATGACCATCATCGTTTTTCACATCCAAATTTATTATACGCATAAGCTACCATTTTGCATTTAATGCAACACAACAATGGTCTTTCCTAGGGGTGTTCGCGGTGCAGTGCGGTACGATTTTGGGCCATTTTTATCACCGCACTTTGTGGTGCGGTTTAACTAAAACCATAACTGCACTGCACCTTGTTTTTGCGATCACATGTGCAGTGCGGTTTAGAGTTTAGTCAAAACCATAACCGCACCGCACCTCATTTTTGCGGTCACATATGCGATACTATGTATAAGATGCAGTTTGAAGTCGGTATATTTTTCAAATTTTGGGTTTTTCCTACTCAGCCCAAAACTAATTTTTCCCTTTTTTTGGGCCAAGTTTTAAATTATTGAGCTAGTTTTTCTTTATTTTGGGTTGGCTTTTCTAGTCAACACTTGCTAGGGTTATTAAACTTTTTTTTTTTTTTTGAAAACTAGGGTTATTAAACTATTAATAATATAATTAATATTAAAAATAAATAAATATATTAATATATAGAGAGGGTGCTGTTTGTGTGGTTTTCTTATTATAAAACCGCAAATCGCACTGCACCATGCGGTGTGGTGCACTATTACTTGCGGTGCGATGCGGTTTGGTGAACACCCCTCTTCCCTCTAAAAAAACTAGGGAAAAATTGGAGAAGACACTCTAGGATTATGTTCCCTCAGTCAACCTAAGAGGATGGCGTACGTAGGGTGTTTCCCTAACTTTATCAGGAAACTTTCGTGAACCCTAATTAACAAAACCCTGTAAATAATCCCTTTAAATGATTATGAAGATTTGCACTATGAAGAGGTTGCATTGTTATCTAATTATTTATTTTACTAACTTGGTATTCGCAGTGCCTTGACCAACCCCATTGGTTAGTCTTTGGGCTAGTAAGAAGCTACCACTCACCCATCTATAATTGTCAATTGAATTGTAGATCAAACCACGTATTGTCAGTACTGTGAGAATGATCAAGTTTCTAAACATGGAGCATGGTGCAAGTGGATAATGGATTCATGGTATTAATGTGTGTATGTTTTGGTGCTGCAAGGTTACTTATGGTTGTTTCTTGGGATGTACGAGTTCTTAGCACGTGTAACTCATGCCATGAATGAAAGAAGCACGCACATGTAGTTGAATCTAGTTTTAGACAACCTCTTGTGCTATATAATACTACACGTAATGGCAGTGGCACCTTCGTTTGTTGCTTGTTGTGGATGAAACTTTGAGATACTTCCAATGGAACTCAGTCATGAGTCATGATATATATTAGTTTATTATAGTGTACATATAGTGAAATATTTCATACCCGACTGAGAGTGTTAGATTTTTACGCAAATATTAGAGCAAAGGGGCAATCACAATATTACATTTGGGGTATGTTTGATTGCCCATAAGATGGAGGGATAAGAAGAACACCCTTAAGTCGCTCTCAAAATTAAAACAATTTCATGGCTTATGTCATGAACTGTTTGACCTAATAGTTTATGATCATGAAGCTAGATTAAGAATCATTTTGGATTGAATTACTTTTCAGAGCACATTTTCATTACTCAAAAAGTGATCGAAGAAATTCAAACTCTGAAATTCGGTTTTTGGTTATAACTAATGTGGGTAAAGAATTAAGAATAATTTTAGATCCTTTCAGAATTCATTTTCATTACTCAAAAAGTGATTGAAGAAATTCAAACTATTGAAAATTGGTTTTGGTAATAGCTAATGTGGTTAAAGAATTAAGTAAACATTTGGATTGAATTGCTTTTCAGAACTGATTTCCTTACTTGGAAAGTGATTGAAAAGCGACCAAACTCTGAAAATTGAATATTGCTTATAACTATTAAAGGTCACATCGATTAGGCTCTGTTATAAAATATGAACATTTTTTTTTTTTTTTTTTGTAGCAACGCTTTTATGAAAATGATGGCTAATGCTACAAGATCAACGTTTCCAACTCAATGTCTATGCAAAGTACTCCAATTTTGTGATATATTTATTATGATATATGATAAAAGGAGTTGAAAAAAAATCCAAATTGAACACAATACTTTATCACATTCTTTACGATATATAGAAGTACAATTGCAACATCCAAAAAATGTAGCTAGCTTCAGCAATTTCCTCTCATGTGAGCCCTAGGAGAGTGAATTGCTTAAGCAAAATTTTGGGGAGAAAATGACATTTACCAATATTTATTGGTTAAAGACTTAAGATCAATAGGGAGCCTTTAGCTCGTAGTAAATAGATAGTGAGAAATTAAATGTTACCCTAACTAAAAGCTACTCCTATTTCCTCTTCTATGCTAGTGACCCCAAAGGAAAGACATCAAAAGAAATCAATGAAACAAAATCATAATTAACCTAAAGGTTGTGTGTCATTGATGGATTCCAAAACTTTTAGTTGAATCCAATTTGAAAATTAAAAAACAAGATCCAATGCAAACTTTACACAATGGGTTCCAATTTAAAATCAAACTACCCATGATTATAGGAAACAATGAAAGAAGTAAGAATCCATGAAAATCATGTAGTAGAGCATGAGTGTCGGCAACATTACTTCTTAATTAGTACTAGTTCTTACTAACCTCCACATTCCCCTAAAGATTATGAATAATCATGACCCAAATCAAGGGTCCTCATAAAACAATCATTTTTAATCCTCAATTATGCTTTATTCTTTACCCTCTTGATGAATTAATGACAATTTATGTTCCTTTGGAAGATCCTTCACCAAATCAAAACCAAACCCTACAGTTTTTTAAAAGCTCCTCACCAAATCCAAACAGGTAGTTGGAAGTGCTTTTAGAACATTACTTTTACTCTTTTAGTATTATTCAATTCTAGTGTGAGAAAAAGCATCCAAGAGGTAGTTGCTAGTTAGGTTAGCCACCTAAGGCAGTTAAGGCACAACAAAATCTATCTAAAGATAGAGCTTCACGCCCTTTACTAGGCAACTCTCCTTTGATCACGGGCTTGGATTATATGTTACAGCCACACTCTTTCATGGCGAGTGATACAATCTTTTTATGTATCCTAGAAACAAAAAACTGTCAAAATTACTTTGAATAACTTATAAATAAATTGATATGACTTAGGTGGTGAGTTAATTGGTCTAAAATGTGATATAAATTTGAAAGTCTAAAATTCAATTCACCATATTATCAGTCTATGGAATTTTCAGAGTGTCTCACTTTTTTTTGTAAAATAAGAAGATTGAGTTTCTGAAAATTTCTTCTTCTTTTTTTTTGGTTCCCCACAGTGTTTCTTCAAAACTTTCAACCAGAGACTAATCATTGTTTGTAACTAGTGGGCCCATAGCGGGATAAATCGCTGGCTCAAAGAGTTTTTTTCAAAGTACTGGTGCCTGGACTTGAATTGGAGAGCACCCAATAAAACTCAAGACAACCACTTTAAAACCGAGTGCCCAACCACTCAGCCAACCTCACTAGTTTGAAAATTTTATATTCAATTCACCATATTATCAATCCACCGAATTTTCAAAGCGTCTTACTTTTTTTCTTTTTGGGTGAAATAAGGAGATTGAGTTTCACGCATGGGGAAAGAATGGTGGGGGTTTAGGATTGGATTTTGAGTTAGTTCTGATACAGGAGGATGCCAGCTTTGCCTACGCTAAAGAATTCTATGACTTTAATTCTCTGTGTAAAACTAAAAAACTCAGTTTCTGATGGGCTGAAAGGACAGCATCAAAAATCACAACTAATAATAATGTCCTGTGGGTTATTCTTTATGTTGAAAAATGTTGCATGGTGTGGTCAACTTTGTGCCATCCAATTAGAAGGAAGATTTCATGTGTGCTTAAAAGTCATTAGAAGATATAAGCAGGCAATGATGACCACTTTTAACAAAAAAATGGCAATTCACATGGAGGAACAGAGAGAAAAGGAGATAGCTAGAGAGCCTAGAGTGATGGGAAATGTGGGTATGTGACTTCTTGATGTTCTAGTAGCTCGTGGGGGTCACAGTAAATTTTCCCTATAATCTCAAGGAGGCAAGGGTTGGACCACAAAATAAAGCTCATAAAACTATGTTGATAATATTGTCATTTCAGTGAGAGTGAAATATTCATAAATCAAAGGTTAAGATGGTTAATTGAGGACAGCAAATTTTGTCATTTCTAATGTCTTTTTCTTGTCAAATATGGTTGCAAATCTCCCACAACTCTTTTTAAAATTTCCATTATCAACTTTAAGGGCTTGATTATACCCTGCTTTTTAGAGTCATTCTTTTCTTTCTCACCTTGAATTGACATCATGATTTCTCTCCATGTTATTTTGCCAAGGGATTCAAGCCCCTGAGCCCCCCATTAATTTGGAGACTTTGTCACATAAACAAATTAGTAATAATGTTTGTTTGGGATGAATTATTTTCTTTAGCAGGTTAAAATTTTATTTGGAAAATGTAAATTTAAAAAAAAAATTATATAAACTAAATAAACTAGAAATAAGCTATAATTAAGCATTTGTGTAAAAATGATTTTTTGTTTACACTAACTAAATTTGAAGAACTAAAGGAGTACCATTACCCATTAAATATGCTACTATTAATAGTAAAATCTTATCTTTTAGATTTAGCCTTTACATTTTCAAAAAAATCTATCTAAAAGTTTAGTAAACATAGTAAAAAAAGACCCGATTATTTGCTTAAAATCACTTTTTAATAGTTTTATCTCACTTTTACACAAATAAGTTAGACAAACAATATGTTAAGACAGATTTGATTTTGGGAGGGAAAGAGAGTCCAATGTTTTAAGAGGGAGCTAAAATAAACATGATTAACAACTAATCAAATATAGGACAAGGAGTACTGTCCAAATGAAAGTAGTAATTATTATCAATCTGATTACTACACTAATATATAGATATATATATATATATATATATATTTATCAAATGTTCAAAGGGGTACAGTGTTCTTTATTCAAAAAGTTACAGTAACCCTAGTGCCTTTCCAATGAAAATTTACCACCAGGCTAAACTTGTATAGGGACTAGCATTTTCAACCTTCAACTCAAGTACCCAAGTATCCGATTCTCAAAATAAATAAATAAAAATTTAATATTTACCCAAAGAATCCGAAGAATATATAAATAGAAATAAATTTTTTTTTTAAAGAAAAGAAAAGGTTGATAATGCAGTCAGCAATGGATGTGATTTATCAAAGAGAGAAAATCGACTTTTAGTTACAGAGAATCAAAATCCTGAACATGGGCAGGCCAGTGAATCCTTTGAAACAGTGAAAGGAGGAGACAGAAAAGCTAGGAAAATCAAATACGGCAATAGCAAAAATTTGGAGAAAAAATTGGCGGTGTAGATTGAATCTTTAAAAAAGTAGGGTACTGACAAAAAAAAAAAAACACTAGAAAAGAGGAAAGGAACAGTCAACAAAAGCAGTTATGAACTTGGGATGTTTCAAACGACTTGATGGTTATTGGCCGTTAAAGTTGTCACTTGTCAAAGAGGATATATTTGCTAACTAAAAACCATTTCTTTTTAACGTAGAGTCGTAGACTTCATCCCGGTTCTATATTGGAGAATAATATAAAGGTTTAACAGTTAAGTAGAAAATTTTGAATCCACACACACTTGTTAAGGATAAGATTGATAAGATTATACATATAAAAAAGGATAAGGTTGATAAAAAAAAAAAAAAAGATAAGGGCGAAATAAAATGATCTATTATAAAGATAAAGATCTCAAAAAAAAAAAAAAAAAAAATCAATATCAAGCTGTACAATAAAAAAAAAAAAAAAAAAAAAAAAAAAAAAAAAAAAAAAGGAGTTAGAACTACACGATTACAGATCTCAACTTTAAATGAAAAGGTTAAGACTTTGTAATTCAATAATTACTTTTTAGTTTTTTCAATAGAACGACACGATTATAAATCTCAACTTTAACCTAGAGAGCTAGGAGTTTGGAGTTTTTTTCTGCTTTTATTTGGGTCAGAAGTGCTTGTAACAATGCTGCTCACCGTGTCGCTAGATTTGTTTTAAGCTCTATGTCTTCTGTTTTCTTCAATAAGGATAATCTTTCCCCCGCCTTGTTGGCTCTCTGTAAGGAAGATTATCCCCTTTGCTCCTTGTTTTTTTCTTAAATGACTATTTACGTATTCTTGATAAATTATTAATTCAATAGTTATAATGATAAAGAGAGATGATTCAAATTTTAATTCTTCTCATGTAAGAGCTAAGACAATATTATTAAAAAACAATACTTTTTTTGGGATACAATATAGAAATTCTACTATATATATGTGTGTGTGAAATTTCTTCCTAAAGATTTGAACTTGAGTTTTTACCGTCACACCACACAAACATTTATACTTGTAGAATGGCTAAGAGCTTTGTAGCTGAATTGACACTTCCTTATACACAAAGTGCTTCAGGATCTTAAGGGGAAAAGGGTTTAAGCTGCGAAATTAGTAACATATTTAAATCATCCCTAAAAAAAAAAAAAAATAGTCTTCGACAGCAAAGACTTCTACTATAATATAGTTAATTCATGATTTGTTTTGTATACGTTCATATTTCTTTGTTTAATGATTACACCACCTTACGCGGCCGTAATTTCAGGGTTCAATCTTCATTTTAAACAAAGCCAAAAAAAATAACAATAATAAAATTGTTCGTATCCCTTATGCTAGTCAAGTCACCCCACGTGTACTATATCAACAAACTAAGAACCTGTAAAATGATAATCATTCATTCATTTGGAAGATAAACTCAAATCATATATGCTCATTTTCAAAGTCTTAATCAAACGCTTGAAATTCCGATTTGAATGAGAATTTTTTTACAATATTTTTATGTGAGAATTCCCTGGCGAATTGAACTGTAATTTCCAGATGGTCAATTTTTGGAGGTCACTCTCGAGTATCAAGAACTGAATTGACCAATCAGAGAATAAATCAAACCCCGACTTGGAATGAAAGAAATAGCAAAGTATTATCCTCAATCTGATTTGCTTTTCGAAATTTTTTGTTGTCTTCTTTGGCTCTGTTTCTATCTTCAGAGTTTAGCTGATGGGTATATATGTTACGAAAGAATCTGTCGCCAAAGAAAAATTCCAAAAGCAAAATCTTATGAGAAGCCAAATGGGTTTTGATTCTTTGAAGTAAAAAGAGAGAAATGCCAATTGGGTTGCATGTGCAGCTTGCTACTATAGCCGTCTCTGCCGCTGGTAAAGGGCTTTAAAATCGTTCTTAATTGGCGCACATACATTCAAATTGCTTTTCTTTTCCTTTTTTTAATTTTTTGGTTCAAAAATATATTTCTTTTCAATAAAGTTGACATCTTTACCATAATAAGACAGACATAGCCTTCAATTCCTGTCATTACCATTCAATTCTGCCAAGCCATTCCTTATTTGTCGACGTAGCACCAAAAATAACCCCATGTAAATTGGTCAAGCAATAACCAAATGTTTGGGAGGTTGATTCATCATTCAATTGGAGTATTTATTAAGGAGAAAATATCTGCATAAAAGAAGAAGAATTAAGTCTTCAATTTGCCCATGTAATTTTTTCCTTTTTTTTTTTTTTTTGAGACAAAACTTAAGTATAGTTATTGGTTAATTATAATAGGACAAAATTTAGTTACAAAATTGGTTATAAATATTACTACATATTTTGAAAATCTAACCATTAATTGAATGTTCTTTACGCTCTTAATTTGTGTACCACTTTATGTTCCACCAATCACTACTTGCCATGTTTTGATTTTACTTTCCTTATAGCATAACTAAAGTTTAAAATGAAAAGCAATCATACACATGGTAACTAGTGATTGGTGGAACATAGAGTGGTACACAAAAAGTGGTACAGAGGATTTGCATTCCTTAATACATATGTCAAATTTCGTGTCAATCGGATATTATTTACTATATGATCTATAAACTTATATTTTATTTATAATTTTAAACTACAAAAACTTGCAATTTTAACAATTTATCAATGACATAGTTATTGATATTTAATTTTCTAAAAATTTTGCAAGTATGAAAGATATAAGAAAAAAAAATGTAATCTAATGTGGATTTGTCAAAATTCACTTCCAATAAAAAATATGTTGTTGTAGCCTTAGTCTATAAACTAAGTTTGTTTTCAAATGTTGTTCTTATATATTTGAAAATATTGACTTGCTAATAGCATGACAATTGGCAAGTGGCAATCATAAGGAGAGAAGTAATTGCGAAGGTTTCGAACAAAGCCTATATCGAAGCAAGACAATCCATTGAAGCAAATATTAACATTTTCAACAACAATTGGAAGCAAGACAATTGGTATCAAAGTATAAGAAAAAGAATGCCACGTGAAAGTTAATTACCAAGGATCTGCGATAACCGTTAGAGGCCTTAAGTATAAATAGAATACTCAAGAAAAAAATACGACTCTACTATCTCGAATTGCTTAGACAGAAATAGTATTGAAACACAACACTACTGTTTGCAAATTGCTTAAATAGAAATCGTATTAAGTAGATTGTATTTCCTTTTAGTTTTTAGGATCAATATTGTAAGGCATTCATGCAAGTAGATTGTTTTTACTTTATACTTTATGATGTTTATGAATTTCCATTAGATTCATAGCAAGTTATTAGTTATACTCTATTTGTTTTGATATAAAATATTTTTTCGAAATATATTTTTCCATTTTCAGATGTTTATTTGCAGGTAAAACATAGTAAAATATTTTCCATTGATCGAAAATTCTTTATAAAAAGTTGTAAAATATTTTATCTTTAAAAATATGGTAAAACATTTTCCAAAAACACATAGTGGCTTACCCTCCCCATCTGGTCACTAGGTCACCGATCCAATGGCCAGAGATACCTCTCTTGTTACCAATGCCTCCATTCTGTGACCGGTGTCGACGGTTTGGTGTTTGGTGACTCCACTCCATAACTAGTATCGACGATTCGATGTTCGGTGACTTTGCTCTACGACCAGTGTTGATGGTTTGGTGGTCGATGACTACTCCGCAATTGGTGCTAATGGTCGGAGACTCTGCCCTAGCGACAGGTTCTGGAGGTTCAGTGGTAGGAGACACCGCACTGGCAATTGCTACTAGCGGTTCGATGGTCGGAGATACCACATTAACGACCAGTGCTGGAGGTTTAGTAATTGAAGACGTCTTTTTGTCAAATAGTGTTGGCGGTCTGGTCACTGGAAAATACCGCTCTGACAATAATCATCGGCAGTTTGGTCGTTGGAGCCACCGCTCTGATTGCTGGTTCTAGCAGTCTGATCAACAAATCTCTGACGCTAATAACTTCAGTGTTAAGCCATTAGTTTTGGTGGTTTATTTGAAATTTTTTACTTATCATACCAAACATTTGAAAATATTTTACTGGAAATGTTTTACATGTAAAATATTTTATTCCAAAACAAATAGAGCGTTAGTAACCTAATATTTTACTTTCACAGTTCCATTTACTGCTTTCACCGATCTGCTTTATTAACATCATCTTTTTGATCTACTCTATTAACATTGTCTTTTAATGTGGCTTTGAATCCTTTCCTACAACTTAATAATCCAGTAGTTCACTAATTAGGCAATGGTCATCGATATGCTTTCCATCAATAACTATTGCTTGCATTATCTTTTCAATAATCAATGTACTACAATCTACATTAATAGGTGAGAGTCCTCCTAACTAAAGCATCACTAAACCACATCCCTCTAAAAATTGAAATCAAGTAACTAAAAGCAAGGTCTTGACACTCAAGAGCATTCACATTGGGAATCACATATGCCATATGTAGGAAAAATTTAGCCTAAAAGCCCAAAACCCCTCACACATCCGGACTTGTAAAAACCAATTATTGCAAAAAAAATTTGCAATAGTGCTACAGTGCAATTCTAAAGGTAGAATTGCATTGTAGCTCAATTCTTTAAAAAAAAAAAAAAAAAAAAACTAATATTTTATTCACTTACTTTATCAATTCCTCTCTCTCTCTCTCTCCCTCTCTCCGAGTTTTTGGGTTTTTCTTTTTATTTAGGTTTTGAGATATATTATTTTATTGTGTAGAAATATTATTTTAATGTGTTGTATTGTAAAATAAAAGTGGAATACTGAGAGTATTGTAAAATGGTATGGTATAATTGATAAAGTAACTTTTTGGGATGGTAAAATAGGATGTGATAGAATTTTGGAATGTGAATGCTCTTATAACTTGAAAACTTCATCAAATCAAACAGAGACACCTAGAACAATGGTATCAACCTTACAAAACATTTAGGATGACTTTTGGGGCTTGGTAGCAGTATAAGTGTCTGTTTGGATACTGCTTATTTTGCTTAAAATTGAAAATTTATTACTGAAAACACTATATCAAAATAATTTTTAAGTTATAAATAGTATCGTGGGACCTAGGATTTATCTAGAAATCTGCGTTTTCACAAGTTTGGTTGGGTTGTGAACAGTGCCGTGGGACCTAGCCAAAAACTCAAAACGTGATATCATTCCTAGGCAAATGCATGCTAAGCCGCATAATTTAGCTTCCTCCTAACTCAACTAAAATTAAAACTAGATAATGACTTTCTAAGTTCAAGTGAATTACAAATAATAGTGCTAATGGACTAGTCAACTCGCTCTCCTTTTCCATTCAGACCGTCAATCTGCATCCAGTTCTCTGCAACAGCAACTTGTAAGGCTTATAGAAAGGCAGAAGCCCCTTTCTAGAGATAGACGCATCGACATCAAGCTTGACCATGCATGTAGGTGGGGTTTGCCGATTTTTAGGTTCATGAACTCTATTCAGTACTTTAGAATCCTCACTAGCAATAACTAACACATATTCCTTGCCCCTTGAAATCTAGAATGGAGATCGACACTTGAGATAGGTCATCCATATGTCTGCAGCATCCACATTGATATTTTGAAAATGAAAATCATATCAAACAACAATTCTTTTGGTCAATATATATTACTTCTTCAATTAAATTCAATGATGTTAGTTGCATTAGTCCTTTATCAAAGTTTTGTATTGTTCGTTCGTTTTTTAAATGTTCAACTTGCCTTGTTTGATGTGTGTGCTTATTTATTTATTATAGTTATTGCAAATATACTTTGCTTTTGACCTATGCTTGTTAAATTGGGTAAGCACAAGACAATTTTACTTATTTATTTGAGAAGTTAAGACTACTTTTACTAGAATTGTAAGGTTAATTCAAAGTTTTGAATTGAATTGAGTTAGACACACCGACTATTTATCAGGCAATGCTTTAGAAGCAATATTTTTTCCACTTACATAATAGTTAATTTCATTAATTGAATTCGTAAATCATTTATTTGAAAGGAATAAACATTACTCTTAAAATATTGAATAATTTTGCATCAAATCTCAGTCTTGTTCATCCTAATAAGCAAAAGCACAAGACAGAATAAATTACATGGTGTCAATTCTGATATATATTACTCGATATGGCTGTAAAAGTATTCTGTCTCACATATATCTAAACAAAACCTGATTAAAAGTTAAAAGTATGCTTCTAGTTTCTACCAAAATGTTACTTCCAAGTTTTCCAACAACTTGGAAACCTTATTCAGTGGGAGAGAAAAGTACCTGCATGGAGTGTCTAAGACTGTCTTAAGCCAGAGTAGATTCCCTAAAAGTATAAGTATAGTCCAAAGTTTACAAAACCAAAAAAATTCAACTATAGTGTTCTTAATTTGTGTGTTTTGTTCTTAAGTATTTGGCTGTTAATTAATACGATTGGAACACTAATGCCGAGAATCGCGGTAGTATCATCTCGTCAGTCAATTTTTAGAATCCAGGGTTGTCGTTTTCCATGCAGATCTTATCTTTATTCATTATTAATTCTGATTATCCATCAGTGTTTGTCACTATAATGTGCTTAACCATTAATCACCCATTAAACAACTTACGTAATTAAAGATGTCGTCAGACACAAAATCCAGCTAAGGTACCGGTACAAATTATTGCTTGATAAATCACACGTAGAACCCACACATGGCTTTGGTTTTTTTTTTCATTTTTTATTTGGCCGATCTTAACGCGTAAGAAGTACTTGAAGCTATGAGACTGCTGCGCAGACGCTTCACATGATGTTTTGCAAGAGTTGAACGGTTTGAATAATAACTCTTTAACGAATGTATTTTGCTCACGATAATAGCTCCACTATTTAGTGACTTGAGGTTAATGAGTCCACCGAAACTTTTTTTTTATTCAACAAAAAAAAGGTACTTGAAGCTTGGGGGGAAATTTCCGAATAAATAAAGGGTTTCATTTCAATGAGATTGAAGTTTTAAAAGAAATAAGAACATAGATAAAAATGTCATCACCCACGTGAAGCAACCTCAACTTTCTCTGTGATTCACTTTCATAGTGTCATTTCTCTGATAAGTGAACGTGTTCAGTTGCATTTGGACCGTTCATGATAAGAAAATGGACCCACAGAAACAGAGAAGGTTGAGGCTGCCTGGTAGGGTAGGCTGAGAGTTTAAGTTTTGGAACCATGCACATATGGCATTTAATGGGAGATTTTGAAGATAGAACAATGAAAATTCTTTCTTTTTATGCAAGTCAGAAAATACTACTACCTATTTAATTTGTTTACCAGAAAAGATTCGGATATTAACTATGAACTCTACCCACCGTCCTGCCCCAAAGTCCCATCAGACGGCTGTATCATTTTCTCATTTATCACACAAGGTACTATAATGTGAAAATATTGTGCCTCTATAGTCAAATATTTATAGCTTATTCAAATGCTAAACAATTATGCAGAAAATAATTATGTTCCAGAAGCTCAATTATATAAAAGGATCGATAGAGAAAAAAAAAAAAAAAATCTCAAACTCATTTCAAAATTTCGAAGAATAACACTAGAAACTAAAAAGAGTTTCATTCAGTATTCCTATATACTGGACATGATAATAGATCGATGCATTTTATATACTTATTTTATTACATTAGACACGATACTCGACCAACACGTAGTCAATTTAAGAACCGTCAATGTCTAACATTCGATTCGAGCCATGCTAAGCCCTTTAAAAAGTCTTCAAAATTCTTTAAATAAAATAATGAAAAAGAAAAAAAAGTTAAAGGGGAGATAGAACAAAACTACAAGAGAGGGAAAAGGGTATTTGCGGCAAATGGGGGATGCTTGCATGTGCGTATGGAAGTATATTAGCCATCAGAGCCAAAAACCACTATACCCCACTTGGATTTTTTGGATTTAAAAAAAAAAAAAAAACAATTCCCACAGTGAAAGCTACAAATCCACGCGTCTTCGAGCCAGAAAAACTGCCTTTCAAGTGCAACCCCCCAAAAAAACCCAAAAGTCACTTGAAAATTTCACTATTACAAAACGGATAATAGCTTAAGAGTATTCACAACATCTGTTTGTTTGTTTGTGTATAATAGAAAAAAAAAGAAAAAAAGAAGAAGAAGAATGGTCTATTGGAATTGATTTAGTTGGTATGGCTCGAACATTTCGTTCAAAATGTCTAGATTCGAGTCTAGTTGTCAATAGTCCTTCTTACCAAACGTTCTATAAGTTCAATGTAAGTCCTTTCTGAGGTTTACGGTAACTGTATAAATTTACACTGATCTTATTTATTTTACATTTAGTTATTTATGAAGATGATAATTATTATTTGCGAAGAAAAAAACATTTAAAAAAATTTAGGAAAATTAATATCTTAATAAAATAATGTAAAATAAATAATCGCATTTTGAAAATAAAATTTAAAAATAGATTATTAGGTTAAAAGTGACAGATTTCTTATTTTTTATGCAAATGCTTTAATATCGAGCGCTTTCTGGTCCCAACACTCTTAAAAGTGGGAGTCAGTTGTGACAGCGGCTAAAATAGTCCTTAGTTAGCCCATCCCAAAGTTCTATATATTGGCTACTACCAATACCCAATTTCCTTCACTCAACTGCCTCACATTTTCTCTCTCGCTTGTCTTTCCTCTCAAAGATTCAATTTTTAATGTAATCATCTTGTCTCTCTTGACTCTCTTGAGTCCATTTCATTTCTAACTAAAAGGCTCACTTGTGCTTAAACGTCACACACAAGCAATGTTACAATTTTTTTTAATATGTTGTTACAAAGAAAGTTAGTACTAAATGGTTCGCTTATTATTACTTTGTTTGTAGGAAAATGGCTTTCACTGGGTTTTTCTTGGTGGGTTTTCTAGCAATGGTCTCATCTGTTCATGGGTTTAGTGGTGGAGGTTGGACTAATGCTCATGCTACCTTCTATGGAGGTGGTGATGCTTCTGGGACAATGGGTATGCACTATGTAACCAATAAAGTTCATTTTTTTTAATACTTAAAAATTTGTGAGGCCAAGTTTTGCTGATGCATTTGTTGGTGAAATTTGTGCAGGTGGAGCTTGTGGCTATGGGAACTTGTATAGCCAAGGGTATGGGACAAACACTGCAGCTTTGAGCACAGCTCTGTTCAACAATGGGTTGAGCTGTGGGTCTTGCTATGAGATCAAGTGTGTGAGTGACCCCAGGTGGTGTTTGCCTGGCTCCATTATGGTTACAGCCACCAATTTCTGCCCACCAAACAATGCTCTTCCAAACAACAATGGGGGTTGGTGCAACCCTCCCCAGCACCACTTTGATCTCTCTCAGCCTGTCTTCCAGCACATTGCCCAATACAAAGCTGGAATAGTGCCTGTGGCTTACAAAAGGTAAGGCTTTTGTGATGATTTTAAGCTTAAAAACTTTACCTTTTTCTAAGGAAATGTCAGATCTCTGTCTCTTTGTGGTTTTCAATTGAAAATGACTTTCACACCTCATAGTTATTCTTTGTTTTATGGTTAAGGTTCTGCCTTTGTTTGATTTTGAAAGGGTTTTGCGCCCTTCATAATTTAAACTCAGAAAATACTGTAGTGTTTTTTGTGTTGCTTTGATTTTTGGAATAAGACTCAGAAAAAAAAAGTGTAGCAGTATTTTCCTTGATTTTTTAAGGCAGTAAAAGTTGTTTTTACCCCCCTTGACACAAGTGAAAGTTCAATTTTGGGCACCTTGATGGCCCTAGGGGTTTTGGTAATTTTTTATTTCCAAAGCAACAAACTTTTTTTTTTTTAATTGAAGATATAAGTATAGAACTCAAAGCAACAAGATTTAATATATATATATATTTTTTTTTTACTTTTGAGTTTTGGCCTCTTGTGCTTTCATTGTATCATTTATTTAGGTACTGTAATTCTGTAAAATGTTACCTAACAAGATTTTTTCTGGTTGGGTTTTTATTTTTGTAGGGTACCCTGTAGTAGAAAGGGAGGCATAAGGTTCACCATCAATGGCCACTCTTACTTCAACCTTGTCCTAATCACAAACGTTGGTGGTGCTGGTGATGTCCATGCTGTTTCCATCAAAGGGTCCAGAACTGGTTGGCAAGCAATGTCAAGGAACTGGGGTCAGAACTGGCAGAGCAACACTTACCTCAATGGCCAAGCCCTCTCATTCAAGGTCACCACCAGTGATGGCCGTACTGTGGTCTCTAACAATGTTGCTCCAGGTGGTTGGTCCTTTGGGCAGACCTACAGTGGTGCACAATTCTAGACACAACAAACCCATTTGTGTCTTTCCTCTAAGTTTTAGCCTAATAGTTTGCTAAGGATTATATTTATGATTATATAATATTTTACTAAGTACTACCAAATTAGTATACTAGGATATTATATTTAGTATACTAAATTTGTGGGGTCAGAATATATTGGCCTCTCTTTGAGTCAGAAATGTGAAGGGCTAATTTTAAATGGCTTTTCATCATTTTAATTGGACCAAATTGTTCTTAAGGGTACCCATGGGGGACCCTTTTTGTTCTTGGGGTCTTTGTTTTTTGCTTCTGTTATATGTATCAGAAGATGGCAGAGGTGGTCTTTACCACCCGCCAGTACCAGTAGTATTTGAAATAGTTCTATATCTTTAGGATCAATTTTTGCTTCTTTTTTTTCGAAGGTCATTGTAACAGCTTCTGCTGACTAAAAATGTTGTCCTGTGGTTGTTATGTTTGAACCGTATTGGAGATTTTTATAAGTGTAAATTTCCATTTTCTACTAGTAATGAGAAGGGTTGCTAGTTTATTTTAATTGATATCTACCATTCTACTCTTTCTTCTTTGCTTTATTACTTTGAGAAAAATAATTATCTGAAAGTGAATTCAATTTTATAATGCTCTCTCAAGGCACCTAACTAATAATAATAATAAATGATTATTGGTAGAAGTTCACTTTAATTTTGGGGTACTGTGTCTTCTCAAAAAAAAAAAAAAAAGGTACCGTACCCCAAGGTAGAAAATCACTTTAAAATTGGGGTATTTGTAAACTTAACCCATTCTACTAAAAAATTCACAATTGTGACCCCAATTGTAACAAACTTTGTAATTTAACTCATGCAAGTAACATGAGCATAAAATTTTAGTTTATTAATTTTAATAGTCAATTGGGTTATGGAATGTAATTTACAAACTTTGTTACACGTATGATGCCAAGTCCAAATAGAAAAGAGAGAGAATAGTATTAGGCTAATATTGTGGAAGGCAAAGAGTTTCTGCAAGTTTTCTATTGGGCCAGCCAAAGCCCACAGGCCGAATTTTTAATTTTTTGAGATCCAAATTTAGTGAAGCCTCCCTTCAAAAAATGTATAGAGGCCTACTTCAATTTGATTTATACTCTACATAATAACTCATGAAGATTAAGCAAAGTGAAAATGTCCTCTTCTTTCATGTTTCTGCTTAAGCATATAACCCAATTACGAGTACTTAATTCAAAAAAAAAAATTATAGCTTCTTAATTAGTGGGAAAAATTAGTGGATTAGGAAATGTTGGGCTGGCATATAAAACCAAATTTTTTGTCTACTGGGCCAGCCAAGAAAAGCTTGGGGAAAAGCTCATGGGTTGGAGAAGCAAATGTCTATCCTAGGCTAGTAGAAGCACCCTTATTAAATCAGTAGCTCAAGCTGTTCCAAATTATATCATGTATTCTTTTAGCATGTTAAACAAAGTTTTTGTGACAAGCTTGATGCTCTGTCTAGAAGATTCTGGTTGAAGTCTAAGGAAACAGAAGGCAGATTTCTTGCCTAGAGAATAGAGATTATGGGAAAAACTGTGTCATCCCAAATGCACAGGAGGTATAGGCTCTAGAAAAGCTGAAGGTTTCAATAACACTGTTAGCCAAGCTTGCTTGGATGATTGCTTCCAAGAGAGATAGCTTATGCTTTAAGTTGCTGAGGGCCAAAATACAAAATTATGCATGAATGGTTTCACAAAAATCCACCCAAGTCATTGGGTTGGGTTGCATGTTTGAAAAAACCAATCTTGATAGTGAATTGGGCTTTGCTGGGTTGGTCTTGGGCTCATATTTTAAACAAAATGACTTGACATTTGAGAGTTTTTGGGCCATCCTTTTGTTTCAGCTATGGGCCCTATTTGAGAGCTTTTTAAGTTTCTTTTTGGATTAGTAATGTTTTCATTTTTTTAAAGCACATCAGAAAAATATGAAAATACAAATAAAAACAATAAAACAAACCTTATAAAACCAAAATCTAAATCCATGATCATCAAACATTGCAATCAACCATCTATGGTTAAAAAAAACCATCAATCGTCTCCAACAACCATCAATCGTCTCAAACATACACAAATTGAAAGGGACAAAAGCCATCGGATAAAGTGGAATAAGGTGATTTCAGTGGTCAATAGAAAGCACTTAGGTATAAAAAGGTGCCACGTGTAATAAACAAGGGTTGGATTAGGTATTATTTTCAGGTGAGATTTTCTCACATCTAACACTTCACCAACCTGAATTTTTTAATTTAGAACGTCAAAATTGATCAACCTTGACTTGGGGTGGGTTTTTTTAGTCATTTTGAATAGCCCTTGAACCTGCATGGTTCATAATTGATTCAAGTTTGGATGGTGTTCAGAATTATGTTCCATTGAAATGCACTGTTTAGGTGGTTTTTTTACCACAAAATTACTTAAGGGTTTTTTGTTTTTATATTTTTTATAATAGTTAAGTTGGAAAGTTTTTATTAATTTTTATTTAGACTTACTGTTGACGTCATTTTTTTACTTATCTATTAACAATTTGCTATGTTAACAAGTGGGAAAAGTTTGGTAAATTTTTTTGTAATAAACTTAAATTTTTTGTATTTATAAACTTTCTATTAGGTTGGGTGGTCTCTTGGTGCGGGTGATTATCTAAAGAGGAGAGCATCTAAGATAATTTCTCCAAGAAAACAAGAGAAAGTCTTAAGTACACAAAGAATTTGACAAAAAAATTTACATTTGCCGAGGTAGCAGCCTGTAATTGGTGTACCATAAAGTGAAAATGATGTTGACATCGATTATATTTTGCTAACTCAACAAATTATGAAAAAAAAATTCTAGATTTGCTGTGTTTGTGTCGATGCTGGGAAAACAAAAGAGAGAGACAAAGTATCATCTCGTTGGTAGTATTTGAATAGTTTTGTAGCAGAAGATGGCAGAGGTGGATTTTTACCAGTAGTTTTTGAATTGTTCTTCATTTTTAGGATCATTTTTACTTTTTTTAAGGCCATTGATTCATTGTAACAGCTTCTGCTGTCAAGGAAAGCCTTTTTTTTTCCCCAAATCTTGTGCTTTCTGCCTTTCTTCTTACACTGATTTTATTAGTTTCTAATTTTCTATGCAACACAAACACACGAATATATTCTGTTGTCTGTATATATTCTTTCTGATGTACAATGAATTCATAATCGGAGAGTACATAAATCTCCTCTCTAAGATTACTGGAATTAATGAATAGTGTCACTAGCAACTTGCCATCAATCGCATCTCTATAAATTTTAACCTTCTGTGATTCATGTTTGTTCTCTTTGTTGTCCAATTCTATCAGCTGGAATTGTTTCTAACCACTTAGTGCCCTTTAAATACTCATTAAGAACATATGATGCAAAATAAGGCAGCCTTTTCTTTATATGCTCCCAAACTTACATAATTAAAACAGTGCACTAATCTTGAGTAATCCAATTTGTTTATATGACACATAATGAGTCTCAATTTAGTTTGTTTTAAGTTCTCTTTCTTCTTTGCTGATCTTTGACCTACATAATTAAAACAGTGCACTAATCTTGAGTAATCCAATTTGTTTATATGACACATAATGAGTCTCAATTTAGTTTGTTTTAAGTTCTCTTTCTTCTTTGTTGATCTTTGACCAGTGCCAGCTCAACTTTTTATTGAATTGTCTTTGCATGTTTTCAGATTTTTGTTTCCAACAAGTGGTTTGGTGCTATTATTTTCAGTGTAGTAATGTTAGGGACATATAAAATGACACAATTTTTAGATTCATAGATGGTAGGATCTTATTTGGAAATCATCATAGTGGTATGGTTACCTTTTCTATAAAAGACGATGCCTGATATAAAGTTCAAATCTAAAGTACTCCCTGGTCATATCACCTTGATTACATGATTTTCTGATTGATGAATATCCCATTTGGGCATTATTTGTATACGCATCTTTGTTTTTTTGCCTCATCCAAGACACGTGTGTGCACACACCACACACACATGAATATCAAGGTCGTCAAAATTGGGATTCTACGTAGAATCGTGAGAGGTAGGTGGGATCGTTGATTGTAAGATCCTACATTATTTGAAAAAAAAATACACATTGATATGTTAAATAATCACATAAATTATACATTTATTGATATAATTACCATACATTACTATATCCATTTGTAAGCATCATTTAAAGAGGCTAAAAACCTCAAAACGTGACACTCTATTGAGATATTTTTTATTTGGGTCCAACTGACACTTTCTCTGCATTAGATTGGAAAAACTTGGTCTATTAGGATTTTATTTTTCATTTGGCTCCAACTAAACCTTCTGTCAAGTTAAAAAGATTACAAAAAACCAAGGTTGTTTGGGATTGTTAGAATCGTACAATTCTACTAATCTAGAACGATCGCAAAGATTCTTGAAAGATCCGGATCATTTTAGGCATGTGGGATCGTAAAATTGTAGGATTGTAGAATCCAGATTGGGATTTTGACAACTATTATGAATATACACTGAATTGATAGTTTTGAGTGAGTGTACATGGATGAATTTGGGGTGCTCTCATATTAATTTGCGAGTTTGGCTTACTTCTAGTACTTTTTTAATTGGAATCTCTTCCATATCACTTACTAACTAATTAAAATGGGAGATTAAAACTCATTACTACTTGTCGTTGTATACTTAAAACAAAAAGAGATGTTTAGTTAAAAAAATACTCGGTTATCCAAAAAAAAAAAAAAAAAAAAAGAATACTTGAGATTAGCCGAATTCACCTGCCACTGAACCTGGAATTGACTGACGGTATGGTGAAACCGCCCACCTAATGGGATATTGGGTTGGGTTGCATGTTTAGAAAAAACTAATCTTATAGTGAATTGGGTTTGCTGGGTTGGTTTGGGCCCATTATTTTAAAACAAAATTACTGGCATTTGAGAGTTTTTGGGCCTTTTGTTGACTATGGGCACTAATTTGAGAGCCTTTTAAGTTTCCTGGGCTTAGTAATGTTTTCATTTTTTAAATCACAAAATAGAATATGAAAATACAAATTATTCTATTAACCGGTGTTATGAAAATACAAATTATTCTATTAACCGGTGTCTTTAGACAACTGTTGTTAGACTATCTTAGTAAATTTTTAGTACTACATTTATGGGAAATATAAAAAAATTTCAAAAAAAGTTAGTTTCTATTTTTGAGTAGTTAGTTGCTTTTTAATTTTTTCCAAATTTAAAAAAAAAAAAAAAAAAATTCCAGCCTTGGAAATCTGGGGTGATTATTAAGTGGGCTTTTAAAACTTCCAGCCTTGGAAATTTTGTGGTCGCAGGTTGAGAGACAGCATTTGATTCACAGGCTTAAGTATAGGATCAATCTTTGTAATATCCTCTATTTTAAATTATTTTTTAGAGAGTTGGATGGATACTGTTGTAAGATTTATTTCTTCTCGTTTTCCCTTTTATTTATTTATTTTAATTTTTGGGAGAGAGAGAGAGCTGTATGGACTATGGAAACTGTTGTGAGATTCATTTTATGGAGAAATATAGATGGGATGAAAATGATATACGTACCTTTAACATTATTTTTTCTAATATATGGTATGTGACTTGCCTTTAAACAAGCTGAAATTGTGCATATGTTTAGACTTTAGACTGTATCACAAATGTAGTAGCAGTTTTTAAGGACAAAAATTATGTGAGGCAGGGTTTGGTAGTCATCTTTTTCTTCAAAATTCCCGTAAGCATTGAAAAATTGAGGAAATTTTATCACCGGATTGAAGATGTGGACTTCCAATACTAAGATCTGGCTCTATTTCTCTAGTGCTAGAAATAAATGTGGAAATGCAATTACCGGCATTCGAGTTTACATTTCCGTAATAATTGTGTCCTATTTGTAAAATTAGGGTTCATTGGATGGTAATTAGATTTTGGAGGGATTTTTGTGCCACGTTGTCCTGGTTGGCGTCTCAACAATGGGAGTTGAGCCACATAGGTAGAGGGAAAATGACTACAATCTGATACAGTATTGTTTTTAGTTTTGATGCAGCTCAAATAGTCCCAGAGATGATTCAAGCCAGCAACTTTTCTCTTCCTTCACGTGATAGAACAAGGGTTGCGAGTCCTCAAAGAACATCCTGAAGTCTCCCAACTCTTGGTTGAAACTAAGTGTTGATGCAACACGGCAAGATGGTAGAACTTGTGTATTTGTTATCGCGAGGATGAGAGAGATGAAGTCTTGACAGCTTGGGTCCAACATATGGCTGCCAATTCCGTAGAAGTTGCTGAGACTTTTTGTTAGTTTTGTTAGACCACACACTTCGCTATAACTTTTGTCACAATTTGATGAGTTGATCGACTGTGAATAGTGAATTATTACTTTCGCATAAATCTATAACTTTTTCTCTAGCATTCACAATTGACTATATCAAAGTTATAGCACAAAAATCAGTTGTTCCAGTACAAAAATCAGTTATTCTAGTATCACAAACTTATCACAACTTTTGCAACAAATTTCTTACGTGGCTGATTGTGATTAGTTGTATGTCATTTTTACATGGGCTTACCACTCTTTTTTCATCACTCATGGTCAACCAAGTAGAAGAGTTGTGGCTAAGTTTGTGGTACTAGATTTTTTTGTACAAGAATTGTGTGTCCACTTTCTTGGTTTTTACAATTCGTCTTGCGATAGAATGGTCCATTGAAGGGAAATGGAGATCAGAACCTTAATTCAAGAGTTACAAGGGGCAGTGGGATTTGGACCTTTGATGCCCTTGTTAAAAATGCTAAGAGATGCCAACTAGTTGAATTACATGCCATGTGTTTTTCTTAGCGGTAGAGATTCCTACTTCCAGAGATTGGGGATGATGTTCAATAGTTATTAAAAGCCAACCCAAATGTTTCCTGTGAGTTCAATTGGATCCCAAGGTTGTCTTTTAGAGTAAATTATTTATTGGCCTAATGGGGTTTTTTATTTTGCTGGGAGTCTCACCGTTTTGCCCTGGGCTCTTGAGCGTAATTTGCTCAATCTTCAATAGTGCTTTTGTGCCCTGTGTGGACTCTTAGATGTAATCTTTTATGTTCCTACTATTTAACTGAGATATACATTTTTTTTTTTTTTGATAGGAAGATATTCATATTCTTTGAGCGAAGAAAAGAGAGTTAAGTATGGAGTTACTTTAAGGGTTGTTTTTTTTGTTTCTTTGGTAAAATGTAATTGATTGAAGAGAAGCTCAAAGAGTGATCGAAGAAAACGTATGAGAAAAATCAAAAGTTGCAAACTAGAAACTACATCAGGAGTATCTACAAACATCGAAAAAACAATTTTTTTTCCAAATCATCTAAACAACGATCGTGACGTTTTTGTTCCATAATGCATTTTTTTTCTTCAAATTATTTGACCAATAGCACTATATCAAACTTAAATCTACAAAAAGCCTGCAGCATATGTCTGCAGCATCCACATTGATATTTTGAAAATGAAAATCATATCAAACAACAATTCTTTGGTCAATATATATTACTTCTTCAATTAAATTCAATGGTGTTAGTTGCTTTAGTCCTTTGTCAAAGTTTTGTATTGTTTGTTTGTTTTTTAAATGTTCAACTTGCCTTGTTTGATGTGTGTGCTTCTTTATTTATTATAGTTATTGCAAATATACTTTGCTTTTGACCTATGTTTGTTAAATTGGGTAAGCACAAGACTATTTTATTTATTTATTTGAGAAGTTAAGACTACTTTTACTAGAATTGTAAGGTTAATTCAAAGTTTTGAATTGAATTGAGTTAGACGCCGACTATTTATCAGGCAATGCTTTAGAAGCAATATTTTTTCCACTTACATAATAGTTAATTTCATTAATTGAATTCGTACATCATTTATTTGAAAGGAATAAACATTACTCTTAAAATATTGAATAATTTTGCATCAAATCTCAGTCTTGTTCATCCTAATAAGCAAAAGCACAAGACAGAATAAATTACAAGCTGTCAATTCAGATATATCTGTCTCACATATATCTAAACTGATGATGCCAGAAATAATACCACCAGTGAGTCACACGTTCCTCGTACGATCGCAAATGGCACCTGCACAACGAAAAGGAATAACCTAGCAGAGAGTACCGGTGTGATACCGGCCAAACACCCTCCGAAGGTCAAGTTAGAACTATTCTCACTGCTCTAGAGTGCTAGAGAGGGTAAATTATGCGTACCTTGGTTTGTGAGGGTGCTTGGGTTTTTATAGTAGTAGAGGGTTGACCACTTTTCCTTAGAGTAGAAGTCTTTTCCTTATAGGAGTCTTCTTGGGCGTATTTTACGGGATTCTTTCCATATAGGAGTCCTTAGGTTTCATGAAACGTGGGGAGCAAGTTATTTACTTATATACGTAAACGTGCAGATCAATCATTCCATAGATTGACGCCATCAGTTTAAGTTTACCCCGTCAGTTTATGTTTACCCCGTCAGCTTCAGGATGTCCAGCTTTATATGCGGAGTTCTTTTTCTTCATATCCCCGTCAGCCTTGAAGGAATGCTGACGGCAAAAACACCTCGTCACCCTTGTCAAGCGTATGCCGTCACTCTTGTCTACCTAATTTTATCCTCATCACTTGCCCCCTACTCCATACCTCCGTCAGACTCTATACTGACGGGTTGTGGAGTTTGTTTTCTAAAGAGGCAGGGATATCGTTTGCGTGGATCTGTGCATTTAATGCCTTGGACAGGTGGCTCGTTCCTATTGGCTCTACTTTTGACGAGACGCCGCTTCGTCTTCCGCGCCATTTTTTCCATATATAAACAGCACTTCCCCTCATTTTTCACTATTTCATCCTTGCTGATCTTGTGGAGAGACATACCGTCGCCCTCCTTTCGTCAGCTTCACTTCCGTTGGCTTATCCGTCGCTGTCTTTTAGAGTCATCCAGAAGGCCTCCATACCGGTAAGTTTTCATCTCCACTTCTTTCTTCTTTCTCTCTCTTTTTATTTCTGCCTCATTAGTGAGAACGTCAGTCTAGGTACTTAGATTGGATCCGTCACTTGTAGGTAGTCAGATGTCAAGTGACGCGTCTTGTGAGGAGTCGTCGGCCCGCGAAGGAGCGGGCTACGACGAGACCTATGGTTCTGGAGATGAGTCAGACTTTTCCCTTTCGTCAGAGAGAGAGACGTCGGCACAATCTCCTGACGTTGATGAGAGTTTGGCTGAGGGAGATAAGGAAGAGGAGAGAGGGGATGGAATGGATGTTGACGGAGAGGAGAGCGACGGGGATGAGGGATCCTGTGAAGGAACCTCGGAGGGTCCTGGAGATAACCGTCCCTTCATTCTTTCTGAGGATTGGGCCGTCAACAAATTTTCGCCTAGGAGGAGTGGTAAAGTTTTCAGGGAGTTACGTGTTCGTTATCAAATCCCAGACCATATCCCAATCCGTCTCCCTAGAGAGGACGAGAGGTGTTACTCTGGGAGGACAGCTGACGTTGGCATGTATGATGCCATGTTTGCTGCGGGACTTAGGTTACCATTGATGGCCCTACACCGTCAACTCGCAGACTTCCTAGGCATATCCGTCACCCAAATTGCCCCTAACGCCTGGAGGACATTCATAGGAGCTAAAATCCTATGGGGCAACCTTAGTGGAGGACACCGTCAGCTTACGCTAGACGAATTCTTTTATTGCTATAGGCCCCATCATATCGCCTCGTCCAAGGGGACATATCATTTCAACGCCAGGGAGAAAGGGTTACGGCTTGTATCAGACATGCTGGATTCAAATAGGAACTGGAAGAGTAGGTACCTTTTTGTTGAAGGGACGGATTGGGTTTGCCGTCAGGAAGAGTAGGCAACGATGCCTCGCGGCTATTTTGACAACACTTGGGCCTTTGTCAAGGACTCAGGTTGACCCCGTCAGCTATGTTCTTTCCGTTTATTTTATGAGGTGACGTCATTAACACTTTGTTTCTTTCAGCTTATACCCGTCCGCACGTAACTGACGAGCAAGAGGAGTTCATCCAACGGATTCTGGAAATCCCTTTGGAAGATCGTAAGTGCAGGGATTTGATCACCCTCGACACCCTTCATTTATATTGTGGGGGTCCAGAACCGTCAGCGGCTGCCCGAAGGTTGGAGCAATTTGCACGCCGACGTGAGTAAACTTTTATTTATCCCGTCAGTTTTATTCCTCCGTTACTTGCCCCAACGGTGTTCTTTGTGTTGTAGAAATGGACTTTGCGAAGCAAAGGATAAGGGCTGCCGCAGCCCGTCAGAAGGAGGAGAGAAAAAATAAGGAGGCAGCAAGGGAGGCCTTGTCAAATCCAAAGGTCGTCGCTAAGGTGACGAAGAGGAAGCCTGACGGTGGTGACAGCCGTCCCACAAAGAAGGTCGCCATCACTACTAGGGACGAACCACTGAAGGAGAAGTCCCCTCCTAAGCCTAGCCATGGCGCGGGCAAGGGGGTGATGACTTCTACCGGTCCCGTCAGCGAGGGCCCCTGCTGTCTCCTGACTCACAAGGATTATGCCGTCGGGGAGGTTGGGTCCCTGATAAAACCGATGGACATTGAACCTTGTGACCAGGTGGGGACGGAGGACCTAGGGGCGTCAGCCCTCTTCGACCTCACCAGGGTATGTTTACTATAATTTTGTTTGGGGAAGCTTTGCTTTGCTTTTGGTATATTTTTCAACTGACGGATATGTTTTCTTAGGCCTTGGTGCGCGTCAAGGCCCTTCAAGACCGTTGTACGGCGAAGGAGGGGGTCGTCACTCGAGTTCGCAAGCATAATACGAACCTGTTGAACCAGCAAGCTCAGTACAAGGAAGCCGTCCGTATCCTCAACAAGGAGCTGTAGGAAGTTAAGGAGAAGTTGACGGAGGTCAGCCGTCAAAATGATAAACTCCAGGAAGAGGTGACAGATCTAGGTGAAAAGCTGCAGATGGCGGGGGCTGACGCGATCAGAGATTTCAAAGTGTCGCAGTCCTTCTTTGACTCGTGTGGTGAATATTATGGCACCGAGTTCGAAGACTGCCTTCAGCAGGTCGCGTTGGCCTACCCGGAGTTGGATTTGTCCGGGATCTCCATGGATGATGGAGACGACAGCCTCCGTCAGCCTACTCCGAGGCATGACGACAGTGTGGTCCTAGCTCAGCCTGCTGCCAATCCTGTTGCTTCTGATTCTCCTGCCGTGATTGTGGATGTTGAAGACCATCAAACTGACGGCAATGATGCTGACGTTCCCGCCCCTTAGCTTTTATTTCGTATTTTGGCCATGTATAAAATAGTTGTATTGGAGAACAGTTGTAATTTTAAACAATGTTTAAGTGCTCTTTTTGTTTTCTTCGGGCTTTTGTTTATGTACAGTTGTGTATGTGTTTAATTCCCGTAGCTTTTATATCTCTTTGTTGATGGTGGCCCTAGACGAAATTTTGGTAAATATTCCCGTCTGCTTGGACCACGTCAGCTCCTTGAACTGTTGGAAGCCCCCGTTGGCATGACATCGTGCCAAGGCTCCAAGCTCCGTCGGCTTGGTGACCGTCGGTTTACAGCTCTTGTTGGTTGGTTACGCTGTTTTAAGGTCGTCAATCTCGTAAATCCGTCAGCTTGATGACTCATTATTGTATGTCTTGGTTTGAGGGCTACGTCCGTATGATGATTGCTTCATCTATTGGACCGTCAGCTTTTCAGCTTTTTTCGGACCGTCGTTTTTTAGCCTTGATGTCTTTGACATCCCTTTTTGGCCCGTCAGTTTTTTTTAAGCCTTGATGTATTTAACATCTTCGTTAGTCCGTCAGTTTTTTAGGATCTTGTCCATATGATGATTGCTTCATCTTTTGGACCGTCAGCTTTTTAGCTTTTCCGGACCGTCATTTTCACGGCCTTAACCTTGATGTCTTTGACATCTTTTTTGGCCCGTCAGTTTTTTAGGACCTTGTCCATATGATGATTGCTTCATCTTTTGGACCGTCAGCTTTTTAGCTTTTCCGGACCGTCATTTTCACGGCCTTAGCCTTGATGTCTTTGACATCTTTTTTGGCCCGTCAGTTTTTTAGGCCTTGATGTATTTAACATCTTCGTTGGTCCGTATGTTATGGACTTAGTGATTTTGGCCGTGAACTTAGTGGACCGTAGAAAAAGTACACTTCAGCAATTTCTGAATAAAACTCCTCTTATTGCCATGCATTTAAATAAAAGTAATTAAAACCAAATCCTGCCCCTTGGGCTAAAAAGAAGAATTGTTGCAAAAGATTAAAGTAAATGATAGTTCTGAGGAGTGAGACTAAAGTTTTGCTGGGATGTAAGATAAAATAAGAAAAAGTTGAACTTCATGCTGCCGCTTCTACTAGTAGTACTTTCGTAGGTGCTCGGCGTTCCATGGGTGCGGCAGTTTCTTTCCTTCCAACGTCTCTAGATGGTATGTGCCTTTCCTTTGCCACGACGTGACTCTGTAGGGTCCTTCCCAATTGGGGCCGAGTTTTCCTTGGGTAGGGTCCCTAGCGGCGCCCATGACCTTTCTAAGAACAAGGTCTCCAACCTGGAAGTCCCTGTGTCGGACCCGAGAGTTGTAATGTTTAGCCATACGGTCCTGGTACCGAGCGAGCCTTTGTTCTGCTATTGCTCTGATCTCGTCTATTAGGTCCAGCTGTAGTCGCATAGCCTCGTCGTTTTTGTTCTCGTCGTGGTTGTGCACCCTGTAGCTTGTGAGCCCAACTTCTGCCGGAATGACCGCTTCGCCTCCATACATCAGTCGGAATGGTGTTTCCCCTGTGGGTGTCCTTGCTGTCGTCCTGTATGCCCATAATATGCTTGGCAATTCATCGGGCCATATACCCTTTGCCCCCTCGAGCCGAGTCTTGATAATCTTGAGCAAGGATCGGTTCGTTACTTCGACTTGGCCATTAGCCTGAGGGTGGGCGGGGGAGGAATAGTGGTTCTTTATTCCTAGTTGTGAGCAGAAATCTCAAAAGGGGTCGTTGTCGAATTGACGTCCGTTGTCCGAGACAAAGACTCTAGGAATGCCAAACCTGCATATGATGCATCTCCAAACAAAGCTTCGTACGTTCTTCTCCGTGATTGTGGCCAAAGCTTCAGCTTCCACCCATTTTGTGAAATAGTCGATGCCTACCACCAGGAACTTTAGCTGTCGTGCTGCTGTAGGGAAGGGTCCCATAATATCTAAGCCCCACTGTGCGAACGGCCATGGGACCGTCATCGGGGTCAGCTCTTCGGTTAGTTGTCTAATAATATTGCTGAACTTTTGGCACTTGTCGCAGGCCCTGACATAGGCTTCGGCGTCCTTCTGCATGGTGGGCCAATAGTACCCTGCTCGCACAAGCTTGTGTACCAACGACCTGGACCCTGAGTGGTTTCCGCAGATTCCTTCATGCACCTCTCTCATGACGTAGTCTGCCTCTTCCATACCCAAGCATCTCAAATATGGTCGGGAGAAACCTCTTTTGTAAAGGACGTCTTTTATCAGGACGAACCTCGCTGCTTGGACCTTAAGTTTCCTTGCGGCTTCCTTTTCGTCTGGTAAGACCCCCTCTTTCAGGTATGAAACTAACGGCGTCGTCCAGCTTCTGTCGGAGCATATTTCCTGCATGTTGCTGAGATCTATTAGCGGAGAAAGCTGCACGAAGGAGAGTACATTACCAGGGATGACCATTTGTTCTGCTGAAGCGGCCTTCGCGAGGCGGTCGGCTCGCTCGTTTTCTTCTCTGGGAATTTGGACGACTTTGGCTTCTAGTTCATCCACTCTCGCCTTTACTTCATCAAGGTACTTCTTCATCTTTTCGCCCTTACACTCGTAGTCTCCATTTATTTGGTTAGTGACGACCTGTGAATCGCAGTAGATGACTACCCTCGCGGCTCCTGCTGCTTTGGCGAGGTCGAGCCCCGCTATTAGAGCCTCATACTCTGATTCATTGTTGGTGGCAGGGAAGTCGAGACGGACCATACATTCAATGGTGTCTCCTTCGGGCGATAATAGCACAATGCCGGCCCCTGCGACTTGTCTGTTGGATGACCCGTCCGTATATATACTCCATTGAGGGGACTCTGCTGCCCCCTTATCTTCATCATGAGTGAACTCAGCTATAAAGTCGGCGACGATCTGTCCCTTGATGGCGGTCCGTGGGCGGTACTGAATATCAAATTCGCTCAGTTCTATAGCCCATAATGCCAATCGTCTCGCGGCCTCGGGACTGTTCATTGCTCGTCTTAAGGGCTTGTCAGTCAGGACGTTCACTGTATGGGCTTGGAAGTACGGTTTGAGCTTGCGGGCTGCCGTAATTAATGCAAAGGCAAGTTTTTCCATGGGCGGGTATCTTTCTTCGGCAGCATGAAGCGCTCGGCTTGCGTAGTATATGGGCTTTTGCACTTTCTCTTCTTCTCTGATCAAGGCCGCGCTAACGGCTGCGGGGGAGACGGCTAGATAGAGAAAAAGCTCTTCTCCTGGCTGCAACGGGCTTAGTAATGGTGGGGAGGAGAGGTAAGCCTTCAATTCTTCGAATGCTTGCTGGCATTCGTCAGTCCACTCGAAGGATTTCTTCAATGTTCGGAAGAAGGGCAAACACTTGTCCGTTGCCCTTGATACGAATCTGTTTAGTGTCGCTATCTTTCCGTTGAGGCTCTGCACCTCCTTCACATTTCTTGGTGGTGCCATATCCAAGATGGCCCGGATCTTGTCCGGGTTTGCTTCGATTCCCTTCTAAGACACCATGAATCCTAAGAATTTTCCTGCCGTTACTCCAAAGGCACATTTTCCTGGATTGAGCTTCATGTTGTAGGAGCGAAGTGTGTCGAATGTTTCTTTGAGATCTCCTAGATGATCTTCCTCCCTTCGGCTCTTTACCAACATGTCGTCCACATAGACTTGGACATTCCTCCCAATCTGCTGTGCGAACATTTTGTTCATGAGTCTCTGGTACGTTGCGCCTGCGTTCTTCAGGCCGAAGGGCATCACCTTGTAACAGAAGAGGCCTTGGCTAGTTACAAACGGCGTTTTCTCTTGATCGGCTTCATGCATTCGGATTTGGTTGTACCTCGAGAAAGCGTCCATGAAGCTCAGCAACTGGTGTCGAGCCGTAGAGTCTACTAGGACATCGACCCTCGGGAGGGGGTAGCTATCCTTGGGGCAGGCCTTGTTGAGGTTGGTGAAGTCCACGCACATCCGCCATTTCCCGCTCGCCTTTTTGACCATCACTACATTTGCTAACCAGTCGGGATAGTATACTTCTCTAATGAAACTTGCTTCCCGTAGCTTTCTGACTTCTTCTGCTATGGCTCGGTCTCGCTCGGGGGCAAACACTCTCTTTTTTTGTCTGATAGGTGGAAAGGCGGGCGATACGTTCAACCTGTGCACCATGACTGAAGGATCTATTCCCGGCATATCTTCATGACCCCTCGCGAATACGTCTCGATTGCGTCTGAGGAAGGTTATGAGCTCCTGACGGATCGTGGTGTTGGCGAGCGTTCCAATTTTGGTCGTTCGGCTAGGGTCGGAATTGTCAAGGGGTATCTCTTCTAACTTCTCAACCGGCTCTGTTACCGTCCGGCGCTCTTCTATGCTTAAAGCCTGAACCTGATCCTCCATTTCCATCATGGCTATGTAGCATTCGCGTGCGGCCATCTGACTCCCGCGCAGTTCCCCTACTCCGTAGTCAGTCGGGAACTTTATCATTAGGTGGTAGGTGGAAGTTACTGCCTTCCATGAGTTGAGCGTGGGTCGCCCGAGGATAGCGTTATAGGCTGATGAGCAATCGACTACCAAGAATGTCACGTCCCTGGCTATCTGTTGAGGGTAATTGCCTACAATGACGGATAATGTGACCGCGCCCAATGGGAATACCCGGCTCCCGCCGAAGCCAACAAGCGGGGCATTTGTTGGGATCAATCGCTCCCTGTCGATCCTCATCTGCTGGAACGTCGTGTAGTATAAAATATCTGCTGAACTGCCATTGTCGACCAGCACCCGGTGCATGTTGTAGTCTCCCACACGCAGGCTGACGATGAGTGCATCGTCATGTGGATGGTGAAGGCGTCGCGCGTCTTCTTTTGAGAATCCGATTACGGGACCTTCTCTCCGTGCTATCTTCGGCACGACTCCCGTCAGCTGAACATTTTGTACCATCCGAAGATAGGTCTTGTGGGCTTTCTTGGATGACCCGGCGGCAGCCGTTCCTCCTACGATCATCCTTATATCCCCGATCGGAGGACTCGGTCGCTCATTGTCCCGTCGGGGGTGTTGGTCTTGTGCGGGGGGATCCGCTTTCTCCTTACTAACGAATCTCTGCAGCTTTCCTTGTCTGATAAGGGCCTCAATCTGCTGCTTGAGGTCATAGCAATCAGCCGTGTCGTGGCCGTGGTCGCGGTGGAAACGGCAATACTTATCCCGGGAACGTTTGTTGGGGTCACTTTTCAGTTTTCCCGGGAACGTCAGAGCCTCTTCGTCCTTGATTTGCATAAGGACTTGATCTACCGAGGCTGTTAGCAGAGTGAAGCTCGTGAACCTTCCCCCCAGGGGTCTAGGGCGCCTTTCTTCCCTTCGGTCTCCTGTTTTTGTCTTCTTTCGGCCTTGGTCCTGCCGATTGTCTTCCTGCCTTTCTCTTTTCCTGGGCTTCTCTTCCCGAGCTAACAGCGCATCTTCAGCGTTCATATACTTTGTGGCGCGATAAAGTACTTCCGACATGGTCTTTGGGTCGTTTTTGTATAGGAAAAACAAAAACTTGCCCTTCTTCAAGCCATTCGTGAATGTCGCAACAAGTATCTTATCGTCGGCTTCGTCGATCGAGAGTGCCTCTTTGTTGAAGCGGGAGATGTAGGCCCTTAAAGTTTCATCTTCTCGCTGTTTCATACTCATCAAGCAAGCCGTAGACTTCTTGTATCGATGGCCTCCAATGAAGTGTGCGGTAAACTGAGCGCTGAGCTCTTTGAAGGTGCTGATGGAGTTTGGTGTCAGTCGGTTGAACCAAATTCTCGCTGCGCCCTTCAGTGTTGTAGGGAAGGCCCTACACATGATGGCGTCCGCTACTCCTTGAAGGTGCATTAGGGTCTTGAAGGTCTCCAGGTGGTCCAGTGGGTCTTTGACCCCGTCATAACTGTCTATCTGTGGCATGCGGAACTTACTTGGTAAAGGGTAGGAGTTGACGGTGGCGGTGAACGGTGAGTCAGTTCGGTTGAAAAGATCGTCCAGGTCGCTTGATACTCGTCCCTTGAGAGCATTCATCATAACCTCCATTTGTTCCTTCATGGCCTGCATCTCCGCGATAACGAGTGGCAGAGTGGTTTCTGCGAGGGAGGGGATGCTTGTGTTCTGTCGTTCTGGTTTGCTCGGGGCGTTGCTGGCCTGGGGTCCTTCCTGATTTCTTCTGTCGGCGCTGGTTCCTTCTTGATCTGCTCCTTGGTTGTTGGGAGCTGCATTTTTCTGTTTCAGTTGCTCTTCTAGGTCGTGGTTTTGTTTGGTGAGGCGCTCTACGGCAGCGACGAGTGTCCTCACCTGTCTTTCAAGCGCAGTCGTAGGGGCTTCTTCTTCTTGAACGTCGTTGGTGGTCGCCATTGAGCGAGTGAGTACCATGTAACTCTTTTGTCTAGGAAGCGAGAATGTGCTACGTTTCCCACAGACGGCGCCAACTGATGATGCCAGAAATAATACCACCAGTGAGTCACACGTTCCTCGTACGATCGCAAATGGCACCTGCACAACGAAAAGGAATAACCTAGCAGAGAGTACCGGTGTGGTACCGGCCAAACACCCTCCGAAGGTCAAGTTAGAACTATTCTCACTGCTCTAGAGTGCTAGAGAGGGTAAATTATGCGTACCTTGGTTTGTAAGGGTGCTTGGGTTTTTATAATAGTAGAGGGTTGACCACTTTTCCTTGGAGTAGAAGTCTTTTCCTTATAGGAGTCTTCTTGGGCGTATTTTACGGGATTCTTTCCATATAGGAGTCCTTAGGTTTCATGAAACGTGGGGAGCAAGTTATTTACTTATATACGTAAACGTGCAGATCAATCATTCCATAGACTGACGCCGTCAGTTTAAGTTTACCCCGTCAGTTTATGTTTACCCCGTCAGCTTCAGGATGTCCAGCTTTATATGCGGAGTTCTTTTTCTTCATATCCCCGTCAGCCTTGAAGGAATGCTGACGGCAAAAACACCTCGTCACCCTTGTCAAGCGTATGCCGTCACTCTTGTCTACCTAATTGTCTCACACATATCTAAACAAAACCTGATTAAAAGTTAAAAGTATGCTTTTAGTTTCTACCAAAATGTTACTTCCAAGTTTTCCAACAACTTGGAAACCTTATTCAGAGGGAGAGAAAAGTACCTGCATGGAGTGTTTAAGACTGTCTTAAGCCAGAGTAGATTCCCTAAAAGTAGAAGTATAGTCCAAAGTTTACAAAACCAAAAAAAATTCAACTATAGTGTTCTTAATTTGTGTGTTTTGTTCTTAAGTATTTGGCTGTTAATTAATACAATTGGAACACTAATGCCGAGAATCGCGGTAGTATCATCTCGTCAGTCAATTTTTAGAATCCAGGGTTGTCGTTTTCCATGCAGATCTTATCTTTATTCATTATTGATGAGATGTAAACTCGTCAGTCTTAGTAGGCAGATGGAACTCCCCGTCAGCACCTGTGTATCTTCTAAAAGGGGTCACCGGTGTGGTACCTGCCATAATGCCTTCGATGGCAAAGTTAGAACAGTAAAGCAATTCACAAAACTGGAAAGTAATGGGTATTTTCTTAGAGTCTCAGTATCTATGTACCTTATGCGGCCAATGTGAGGACTTTATATATGTGAGCTTGACTGCTAACCGTTGGGGTGTTAATGCCTCTCTTTGGTAACGCCTCCAGCCCAATTATGGGGCTTTTATTAGGCTCCAACGGTCTGTTTTGCTGGTTTCGTAACTGCCCAGGTTACTTGCTGGCACCATTGAATGACTTTCCTTACTTCGTCGGTGATGGCTTGTTCGTCGTCAAGGGTGACCTCGTCACTAGGTTGACCTCGTCAAGGTAATGTGTTCTCGTCACTCCCATCAGTTGCCCCCCAGGTTCTGTGGTCGTTAGTGACGTGTCATGAGGGCCACAGAAGGTGAAAGGTTTCTTTTCCTGAGTTGTTTGTGACGCTTGGCGTTTCGTTTCGAATTTAATGTATGACGGCGGCGCAGTATGGAACGTGGCCACGTGGCACATGCTGATTGAGGGTATTGATGGCATGACCCTTGGGTTTCCCGCTACTTTTCAGTTTCCTTGGGTTTTTGGTTTAAAAAACTTTTCTTTTTCCTTCATTCTGGTTTTTCTTTCTTTTCCTGCTCCGAGTGTTTGTCTCTTTTGCTTGTTTCTGCGATCATTCCGATTCTGCTCCTGCGACTTTGACCTTGCTCCGGCGACGAATTTCTCCGGCCTCGACTGTTCCGTTTTTCACGGTACACTACTTCTTCGATTTTTCTCAGATTTTTTTTCTTCATGGTCCCCTTATAAATCCCTGATTTTTCCTTTGTTCTTTTACTTTTGTTGTTTTTGTGTTTGATATGTGGGCATTTAGGATTGGGTATCCCTCTTCATGGTTAGTTCCTCTGAGGTTTGGGTAGCTTGCCCCTCAGTTTCTTTCTTTTTTGCTCGCTTAAGGGTGGCTTTGGGTGTTTCCGGGGACTTTTTTCCTTTGATTGGGGACTATCTCTTTGAAGGTAGTGGGTTGAGTGTAGTTCTAGGGGAGCTATCTCCAGTTTTAGGCCGGTCGCTGGCTTAGTTTGAGGGAGAGACGAGGAAGATGTCGGAGGTGAGATCTAGTGAATTAGACACTGGGTTGTCGTCTAGCGGCAGCCCGATTGAGGGTGATACAGCCGTTTCTTCCCCTCGTCAGGTTAGGGCTTTTTGCGCCCTTAACAAGGAGTGTGGGCTGGACGCTGACACAGTGGCTAGGTTTAAGGATAGGTTCCAGTTTCCTATGCGGGTCCATGTTCGTCGGCCTGGTCCTAAGGATCGGGCTTGCCACTTCTTTCCTGGTGAAGTCTGCTTTCACTTCTGGACTTAGGCTACCCGTCCACCCTTTGGTGATGGAGCTCCTGGATCACTTTGGCATTGCCCCCGGACAACTCATGCCTAACTCTTGGAGGATAGTTATCAATTGTATGGAGATTTGGCTAGCTGCCAACGAAGATATGATTAAAGTGAGTGAGCTCGTCCACATCTACCGTTTAAAGGAATCGAAAGAGTATGGGTATTATGAACTAGTCCCTTGGACGAGGGGGACTAGAATCATTAAGGGTTTAGCCTCGTCATTCAGGTACTGGAAGTCACGTTTCATTTTCGTGTCCGGGGATGACTTTGAGACTCCTTCTAGCGAGGCTTGGGGTGATATCCCAAGGTTACTTCGTCGGTGGGGAACCCCAAACTTAGGTGTGTCCATGTTTCTTCTCGTCTGTTTATTTTCGTCTTGCATGTTTGGTCGTCACTAACCACTCATTCACTTTCTTTTGCAGTTAAGAAGCGCCCTAAATTGAAGAGCAAATATCAGGGTCGTGTTCAGAAGGCAATCGAATACGCAAAGTCGATTGAGAGTTGGGACGATCTCCTTGACCCACGGACCCTTGCTTTCTACTGCTTAGGCCCGGATCCATCTCCTTACGTTTTGCGCAGCATTAACATCGAGGAGAAGAAGAGTAAGTGTTTTACCTCGTCAGTACTGGCCTGCACTTGCGTACTTTGGATTTCTTAGTCTTTTTTTTTTATTATTTTATTTATTTATTTTTTTTAGAGATGACGAGCAAGTTCAACAAAGATATGTACGCCAAGATGAGGTCCAAGAAGGACGAACCCTTATCTAATATTAGCAAAAAGGTAGTTCGTATTACGGGGAAGGGTCCGTCTGTCGTCCCCTCTGCGGATGCCACTCCCATCGTCTCGGGAGTTGAGGGTACACGGGTGGCTTCGCTGGCAACTTTAGTTGAGGAGATCCCTACCCCGTCATCAAAGAGGCCGAGACTGTCAGCCAAAGACAAAGAGAAGGAGAGAGTTGGCTCGTCTGTCTTTGATGACGAAGGCGTGGCTGTGGAGCGGGCACATAACGTTGTGAGGGCTGAAGACCTTAAGGTCTTTTCTAGAGTGCCTATCAACGTGGTTGCAAGTCAGCACGTTCATAAGATTGTGCAGGTAAGGCTGTTCATGTGTTTTCCTTGGTTTCTTCTTACATCAATTTCCCTTTTTTTTTTTTTTTTAACTGACGCACTTATCTTGTTTCGTCAGGTGTTGGGGGAGAGCCTTCACCTTACTTCTGAGTGTCTCACTCAAGAGGCTAAGGTGGCTTCTTTGACGTCCAGGATGGAGGCTCTAGAGAAGGAGAACTCGACGCTGAAAAAGGACCTAATAGAGTCGATGGACGAGGCTGCCACATTGAAGGAGAAAGTCAAGGTTCTGAATTCCGACCTTAGGGTCGAGCGTCAGTTGAATCTGGAGAAGGACGACCCGCTTCAGGCGGCAAAGGAGAAGCTGAAGACGATTGCTGCTAGGTCCGTCGAGGCCTTTCAGCAAACTGAGGAGTATTCCACAGTACTCTTCAGCTGGTACTTCAAGGGCTTTGAGCTCCTTCGCAGGTACCTCGTCAAGCACCCTACAGGGGTTGATCTGCCGAATTTGGATCTAGAAGTGGTAGATCAAGAGATGGCTGCTGACGAGGATGCCCAGTCTTCTGCTCCTGAAGGTGACGCCCCTGCTGATGACGCCCCTATTGCTGAGAATGTTCCTGCTGCTGCTGACGATCCCTTTACTGACGCTCCAGACACCAAAACCTGATACTTAGGAAAATTTGTCTTTTATATTTGCCCGTTGTGTTTCGGGCCTTTTTTGGAGATGTATATATATACATATATATATATATATATATATATATATATATATATATATATATATTTTTTTTTTTTTTTTTCTATTTTCAGAACTATGTCTCTTGGCCCTCCGTTTTATGGGTCTGTAGGAAGAACAAGGATAATTGCCCTCTGTTTTTGGGTTTTTTATGATTTAGTACTTACCTGTTTTTGTGGCTATGCTCCTGTTTATGACCATGCATATGTTTGTGATTTAGCATAAACTTCTTAGCATACCTTATACTTAGCTGGTACTTAGCGTAAATTTCTTTAGCCGTGATTTGCTCGTCATTCTTTATCCTTCTTCTTTTTCTCCTTGTTCTTTTTCTTACGGGTTCGTCAGTATCCTGAGTTCGTCGAGTGGGACTTTGCCATTTGCGTAGGCTTTAGGATTATGTCAACACGTTCTGGGGACATTCACTTTCTTTTGTGCCTTCATGAGTGACTTACATCCATCAAAGTGGAATCTTATCACTTGGCCACTTTTTGGTGACTTACATCCAGTTAAGGAATCTCGTCACTTCGGGATTTGTCAGTGATTTACATCCGTCTTGGCGGAATCTTATCACTTGGCTATTTTTTGGTGACTTACATCCGGCTAAGGAATCTCGTCACTTCGGGATTCGTCAGTGACTTACATCCGTCATGGCGGAATCTTATCACTTGGTCATTTTTTGGTGACTTACATCCGGTTAAGGACTATCGTCACTTCGAGATTCGTCAGTGATTTACATCCGTCTTGGCGGAATCTTATCACTTGATCATTTTTTGGTGACTTATATCCAGTTAAGAAATATCGTCACTTCGGGATTCATCAGTGATTTACATCCGTCTTGGCGGAATCTTATCACTTAGCTTTCACATATTTTGTACCCGTTATGAAGGTCGTTAGTAACTTACATCCGTCAAGGCGGAATCTTGTTACGTTAGTTTGACTTACATTTGGCTATACCTATTTGCATAAAGACATCAAAGAATAAAGTTTTATTAAATTCAAGAGTGACTGCATTTGTCTATTACATCTACTAGTGGTACTTTTTTAAATGCTCAATGTTCCATGGTCGAGGGAGCCTTTGTCCGTCCATGGTTTCCAGGTGATAACTTCCTTGCCTTGAGTAATGAATGACTCGGTAAGGACCTTCCCAAGTAGGACCCAGCTTTCCCTGGGTAGGGTCTTTAGTTGCTGTGGTGGTCCTGCGTAGGACGAGGTCCCCTATGTCCAGTCGTCTGAGTTTGACCCTCTTATCGTAGTATTCGGCCATCTTTTTCTGATACTTCGTCATCTTGCTGAATGCGTTGTCTCTTACTTCGTCTAGACAATCCAGGTTAAGTCGTAGTTCGTCGTCGTTGATCCCTTCGTTGAAAGTTCCTCGTCTGATGCTCGTTACCCCCACTTCAACTGGGATTACTGCTTCTGTGCCATAGGTAAGCCTGAAGGGGGTTTCTCCTGTTGGGGTTCTGGCGGTGGTTCTGTAGGCCCACAGGACATTTGGTAGTTCTTTTGGCCAGGCACCCTTTGCATCATCCAGTCTGGTTTTGATAATCTTGAGCAGCGTCCGGTTCGTCACTTCCGTCTGCCCGTTTGCCTGAGGATGCCCTGGGGACGAGAACTGATTCTTGATCCCAAGGTTTGAACAGAATTCCCTGAAGCCTTGGCTGTCGAACTGCCTCCCATTATCTGATATGATCGTCAAGAGAATCTCGAACCTGCAGATTATATTCTTCCACACAAAGCTCCAGATCCGAGCCTCAGTGATCGTTGCTAGGGCCTCTGCTTCAACCCATTTCGTGAAATAATCAATAGCAACAAGTAGGAATTTTACCTGACCTTTACCTTGGGGCAGAGGACCGACGATGTCAATTCCCCACTGTGCGAATGGCCATGGGGAAGCTATAGTCGTCATTCTCTCTACTGGAAGCCGCTGCACATTCCCGTATCGCTGGCATTTGTCGCACCTCTTGACGATCTCAGCAGCGTCCACCTGCATGGTTGGCCAAAAATATCCTGCTCTTACCACCTTGTTCACCAGGGATCTGGAGCCGGCGTGGTCGCCATAAATTCCTCCGTGGACTTCTTCCAGGATGTATCTAGCCTCTTCCTCGTCGACGCACTTTAAGTAAGGCATAGAGAAGCCTCTCTTGTACAAGGCGTCATTCAGGATAGTGAACCAAGCTGCTCTCTTCTTGATTTTTTTAGCTTCTTCTGTGTTTTGAGGGAGGCGCCCGTCCTGGAGGTAGGATATTATGGGCGTCATCCAGGTGTCTGTGCTCTGGATGGTGAATGTTGCAACCTTTTCAATACTAGGGTGTTTCTGGACCTCCATCGTCAGGTCTGTGCTAATCCCCCCTTCTTCTGATGACGCTAGCTTTGATACTTCGTCAGCCCCCATATTCTGACTTCTTGGGATCTGCACGAACTCCACTATATCGAACTCCTGAGTTAGTTGTCTTGTCAGCCTGAGGTATTTTTGCATCCTTTCTTCCTTTACCTCATACTCTCCCCTGATCTGTCCGATCACTAGCTTTGAATCACTTTGGATCAACAAGTTTTTGGCACCAAGAGCTTTCCCAAGCCTCAGTCCCGTCAGTATTCCTTCGTATTCAGCTTCGTTGTTGGTGGCTGGGAACTTTAGTTGGACCCCATATTTCAGCATTTCTCCGTCAGGGGTGGTTATGACGACCCCTACTCCCCCCTTCCTCTGGGCTGACGAACCATTAGTTTGTATCGTCCAGCTGTCTACCTCGTCGATAATCCTATCCTCGTCTGGAAGAGTGAACTCTGCGATGAAGTCCGCTAGAGCTTGCGCCTTGATCGCTGTTCTGGGATGGTACTCGATGTCAAATTGACTAAGTTCAATTGCCCACTGGACCATCCTGCCTGCTGCTTCGGGTTTGTTCATTGATTTCTTGATGGGTTGGTCCGTCATTACAAGAATGGGATTTGCCTGGAAGTATTGCCTTAGCTTTCGCGAGGCTACTACTAGCGCAAACGCAATCTTTTCGATCCTTGGGTATCTGGCTTTAACTCCTTGGAAGGCTTGGCTGACGTAGTAAACCGGGAGCTGCTTCTTGCCCTCTTCTCTGATCAGGGCTGCACTTACTACCGAGGCTGACACTGCCAGGTATAAGTATAGGTTTTCCCCTTCTTTAGATGGGCTTAGGAGAGGTGGACTGCTCAGGTAACGCTTTAATTCTTGGAATACCGCTTCGCACTCGTCGGTCCAAGCAAAAGCCTGCTTCAAAGTCTTGAAAAAGGGCAGGCACTTGTCTGTAGCCCTAGAGACGAACCTGTTTAAAGCCGCTATCCTTCCCGTGAGTTTCTGAATGTCCTTGACGGTTTTGGGTGAGGCCATGTCGACAATGGCTTGTACTTTCTCTGGGTTTGCTTCTATTCCTCTCTGGGACACCATGAATCCCAGGAACTTTCTCGAGGCAACCCCAAAAATACACTTACTTGGATTCAGCCTCATCTGGTGTTTTTTGAGGGTTGTAAACGTTTCCCTCAAGTTGTCCAGATGTGTGAGCTCTTCCTTGCTCTTGACGAGCATATCGTCCACGTACACCTCCATGTTCCTGCCAATCTGTTGACTGAATATTTTGTTCACCAACCTCTGATACGTAGCTCCAGCATTTTTCAACCCAAAAGGCATTACCTTGTAACAATAGAGTCCTTGACTTGTGATGAAGGCGGTCTTCTCCTGGTCTTCCTCAGCCATCTTTATCTGGTTGTACCCTGAGAAGGCGTCCATGAACGTCAGTAACTTGTGCCCGGCTGTGGAGTCCACGAGCTGGTCTATTCTTGGTAGAGGGAAACTGTCCTTTGGGCATGCCTTGTTCAGGTCGGTGAAGTCTACGCACATTCTCCATTTCCCGTTTACTTTCTTTACAAGGACGATGTTTGCGAGCCATTCAGGATAATACACCTCCCGGATGAATCCAGCCGTCAAGAGTTTGGTAACTTCCTCCGCAATTGCCTGATCTCGTTATGGGGCAAAGGTTCTTCGTTGTTGCTGAACGGGTTTCCGTTCTGGGTCCACATTCAGCCTGTGCTGGATGACTTCTGGAGATATGCCCGGCATGTCCTCGTGACTCCATGCAAAGACATCTAGATTCTCTTTAAGGAAATTTATGAGTCTTGTTCTCATCTCAGGGCTCAACGTCGTCCCTATCTTGGTCGTCTTGTTCGCATCTCCTTCTACCAATTCCACTGTTTCTAGGGCCTCTATCCTGTCTTCTTCTTTTTCTTCAATCATCCATATGTGGTTCTCTTTCCCAGCTAGGACAGCTTGATAGCATTCTCTTGCCAGGACTTGATCACCTTTCACTTCACCGACGCCATTATCTGTTGGGAATTTCACCTTCAAACAGTAGGTTGACGTCGCCGCCTTCCACTTGTTGAGGGTGGGCCTCCCAATGATGACATTGTAGGATGAGGGACAATCTACCACCAGGAAGTCTACTTGTTTGGTCAACTGTACTGGGTAGGTCCCTGCCGTCACCGTCAATGTCACTATGCCTCTGGGGTAGACCCTGTCTCCACTGAAGCTGACGAGTGGAGAGTCAAAAGGGCGAAGTCTTTTAGGATCTAGTCTCAGCTGCTGGAAGGCTGGGAAGTAGATGATGTCCGCGGAGCTTCCGTTATCAACGAGGATCCTTTTGGTATTGAACCCTTCTATATTCAGCATTATGACCAGGGGATCGTTGTGGGGCTACTTCACTCCCATGGCGTCTCCTTCACTGAAAGACATGTCCTGGTATGTTCGTCGGTGCTTGGACGGAGGCATGGCGTGGACGCTATTCACCTGTCTCTGGTATGCCTTTTTGAGTGATTTAAACAATCCTCTTGAGAACGGTCCTCCTGTAATCGTGTTTATCTCCCCGATCACCTTATGTGGAGGCTGGGACGGACGGTCGTCATCCCGGGAGAAGGATTCATGCTAGATCTTATTGTCGTCCCTGAACTTGCTATATTCTCCTTTCTTCACATACTTTTGTAACTTCCCTTTCCGTATTAACTCCTCTATTTGCTCCCTTAGGTCTCTGCAATCCTCTGTGTGGTGGCCGTGGTCTTTGTGGAACCGGCAATACTTGTTCTTGTCATGGACATTGGGGGATGAGTGTAATGGCCTAGGCCATTTGAGATAATGCTCGTCCTTGATCTGCGTGAAAATTTTGTCAACAGGCATAACCAGAGGAGTAAATCTTACCGTCCGAGGATTTTTATCGTCCTTCCTCCTGTTCCCGTCATTGTTCCGACGGTCTGGTCGATCTCTCTTTTGCCCCCTACGGTCGTCTTCCCTCTTGGCCTTGTCTCCTAGCTTCTCGGCATCTTTTATGGCAGCTAAAGCATCTTCGGCATTCATGTACTTCTGTGCCTTCAGGAGCATTTCCGCCATCGTCTTTGGGGGGTTCTTTGCAAGGGAGGCCACGAGGTCTCTGGACCTCAACCCCGCTTTGAAGGTCGTCAGCTGCACCTTGTCATCAGCTTCGTCCACCTCTAGAGTCTCCCGAGTGAATCGTTTGACATACGACCTCAGAGTTTCCTTCTCTCCCTGTCTTATGGTGAGTAAGTAGTCTACTGGCCTCTTTGGACATTGCCCCCCTATGAAATGGCGCAAGAAGGCACTACTTAACTGATCGAAGTTGTCTATGGACGAGTTTGGCAACTTCGTAAACCATTCTCTTGCGGCTCCTTTGAGAGTCGTTGGAAAGGAACGACACAGTATCTCGTCAGGTGGTTGTTGAAGACCTAGAGTCGTCTTGAAGGTATTAAGATGATCCTATGGGTCTTTTAGTCCGTCGAATGGCTCGAGTTGAGGTAAGTGAAACTTTGACGGTACAGGGCATTCAAGTACAGCGGCGTTGAAGGGTGAATCCGTAGCCCTTACCATTTTGTCTACGCTTCGATCCGTCTTCTCCTTAATGGCGCTCCTCAGTTTGTCCATTTCCTTCCTTATTTCTCGAAGGAGATCCGAGTTCTGCTCGTCTGGAGTAGTTGGCCTCTGAGGGGTCCCTCTCTGGTGACTATCCCCTTCTCCCTCTAGGTTACCCTTGGACCGGTTCTCTTCCTGTTGAGCCTGTTGAACCTGCTGGAGCCGTAGCTTCATTTCCTGGTTCTGTTTGGTGAGTTCTTCAATGGTGGCTGCAAGGGCTTGGACTTGCTGGGCCAAGGTTGCTGAATCTGGGTTGGATTCCATCTGAATGTAGAGGGTTGACGGAAACTACGTTTTCAAAAATGAATTTGAGAATGTCGTTCCCCATAGACGGCGCCAAACTGATGAGGTGTAAACTCGTCAGTCTTAGTAGGCAGATGGAACTCCCCGTCAGCACCTATGTATCTTCTAAAAGGGGTCACCGGTGTGGTGCCTGCCACAACGCCTCCGATGCCAAAGTTAGAACAGTAAAGCAATTTATAAAACTAGAAAGTAATGGGTATTTTCTTAGAGTCTCAGTATCTATGTACCTTATGCGGCCAATGTGAGGACTTTATATATGTGAGCTTGACTGCTAGCTGTTGGGGTGTTAATGCCTCTCTTTGGTAACGCCTCCAACCCAATTATGGGGCTTTTATTAGGCTCCAACGGTTTGTTTTGCTGGTTTCGTAACTGTCCAGGTTACTTGCTGGCACCATTGAATGACTTTCCTTACTTCGTCGGTGATGGCTTGTTCGCCGTCAGGGATAACCTCGTCACTAGGTTGACCTCGTCAAGGTAATGTGTTCTCGTCACTCCCATCAATTATTAATTCTGATTATCCATCAGTGTTTGTCACTATAATGTGCTTAACCATTAATCACCCATTAAACAACTTACGTAATTAAAGATGTTGTCCACCACCTCAAAAAAAAAAAAAAAGATGTTGTCAGACACAAAATCCAGCTAAGGTACTAGTACAAATTATTGCTTGATAAATCACATGTAGAACCCACACATGGCTTTGGTTCTTTTTTTCATTTTTTATTTGGCCGATCTTAACGCGTAAGAAGTACTTGAAGCTATGAGACTGTTGCGCAAACGCTTCACATGATGTTTAGCAAGAGTTGAACGGTACATGAATGTATTTTGCTCACGATAATAGCTCCACTATTTAGTGACTTGAGGTTAACGAGTCCACCGAAACTTTTTTTTTATTCAACGAAAAAAAGGTACATGAAGCTTGGGGGGAAATTTCCGAATAAATAAAGGGTTTCATTTCAATGAGATTAAAGTTTTAAAAGAAATAAGAACATAGATAAAAATGTCATCACCCACGTGAAGCAACCTCAACTTTCTCTGTGATTCACTTTCATAGTGTCATTTCCCTGATAAGTGAACGTGTTCAGTTGCATTTGGACCGTTCATGATATAAGAAAATGGACCCACAGAAACAGAGAAGGTTGAGGCTGCCTTGTAGGGTAGGCTGAGAGTTTAAGTTTTGGAACCATGCACATATGGCATTTAATGGGAGATTTTGAAGAAAGAACAACGAAAATTCTTTCTTTTTATGCAAGTCAGAAAATACTACTACCTATTTAATTTGTTTACCAGAAAAGATTCGGATATTAACTATGAACTCTACCCACCGTCCTTCCACAAAGTCCCATCAGACGGCTGTATCATTTTCTCATTTATCACACAAGGTACTATAATGTGAAAATATTGTGCCTCTATAGTCAATTATTTATAGCTTATTCAAATGCTAAACAATTATGCAGAAAATAATTATGTTTCAGAAGCTCAATTATATAAAAGGATTGATAGAGAAAAAAAAAAAAAAAATCTCAAACTCATTTCAAAATTTCGAAGAATAACACTAGAAACTAAAAAGAGTTTCATTCAGTATTTTTGTACAATGGATATGATAATAGATCGATGCATTTTATGTACTTATTTTATTACATTAGACACGATACTCGGCCGACACGTAGTCAATTTAAGAACCGTCAATATCTAACATTCGATTCGAGCCATGCTAAGCCCTTTAAAGAGTCTTCAAAATTCTTTAAATAAAATAATGAAAAAGAAAAAAAAGTTAAAGGGGAGATAGAACAAAACTACAAGAGAGGGAAAAGGGTATTTGCGGCAAATGGGGGATGCTTGCATGTGCGTATGGAAGTATATTAGCCATCAGAGCCAAAAACCACTATACCCACAGTGAAAGCTACAAATCCACGCGTTTTCGAGCCAGAAAAACTGCCTTTCAAGTGCAACCCCACAACAAAACCCAAAAGTCACTTGAAAATTTCACTATTACAAAACGGATAATAGCTTAAGACTTAAGAGTATTCACAACATCTGTTTGTTTGTTTGTGTATAATAGAAAAAAAGGAAAAAAAATGGTCGATTGGAATTGATTCAGTTGGTATGGCGTCCAAAATGTTTAGATTCGAGTCCAGTTGTCAATAATCCTTCTTACTAAGTGATCTATAAGTCCAATGTAAGTTTTCTTTGAAGCCTACGGTAACTGTATAAATTTACACGGACCTTATTCATTTTACAATTAGTTATTTATGAAGATGATAATTATTATTTGTGAAGAAAAAAACAATTAAAAAAATTTAAGAAAATTAGGGAGTGTTTGGTAAAGGAATTTGAGTAATATTATTTGAGTGTTTTTGATATACGTGTGGATGAAAAAATGTGTAAAAAATTGAAAATATGTGTAAATATGTTTAAAATGCTCAAAAAGTTACTCAAAATAGGCTATCAAATAAGCCCTTAATATCTTAATAAAATAATGTAAAATAAATAATCGCATTTTGAAAAAAAAAAAAAAAAGAAGATTATTATGTTAAAAGTGACAAATTTCTTAATTTTTTTTTTATGCAAATGCTTTGATATCAAGCGGTTTTTGGTCCCAACACTCTTAAAAGTTGGAGTTAATTGTGACAGTGACTAAAATAGTCTCATCCCAAAGTTCTATATATTGGCTGCTACCCATATCTAATTTCCTTCACTCAATTGCCTAGCATTTCCTCTCTCGCTTGTCTTTCCTCTCAAAGATTCAATTCTTAGGGTGTGTTTAGATAGAACTTATTTTGCTGAAACTGAAAACTGAAAACTGAAACCACTGTAGCAAAATAATTTTTAAATGTGTGAATAATACTGTGGGACCCATTTTTAATGAAAAAATTGATAAAAAATGAAATTTGTGGGTCCATGAACAGTGCATATGTGCACTGTTCACAGCAGAAAGTCAACATTTGTGATTACTGTTCATTGAACAGTAACCGCATTGCTCCAAAACGCGTGAAAACCAAAAAAAGAAAAAAGAAAAAAAAGAGCAAAACGCAGCTTGGAAACGCAGAAGCTGAATACAAACACACACTTTTAGTGTGTGTTTGTATTCAGCTTCTGCGTCCACGTTTGCGTTTCATGCGTTTCAGCTTTTTTTTTTTTTTTTTTAGCCGCACTTGTTGACTTTTTGTCCGTGAACAGTGCATTTATATACTGTTTATGGACCCACAAATTACACTTTTCAACCACTTTTTCATTAAAAATGGGTCCCACGATACTATTCACACATTTAAAAATTATTTTGCTACAGTATTTTCAGTTTTCAGTTTTCAGTTTTCAGTTTCAGCAAAATAAGTTCTATTATCTTGACTCTCTTTAGTCCAAAGAAAAACTGCCTAGCATCTCTCTAAACTTTCTTTTCTTTTCTCTCTGAGTTTGTAGCTTCTCACTGAGTGTTTCACTGTGTGAACACCATTGTTTCAATCCTTTAAGCTTAAATTGATTCTTTTCAGTTATCTCTGCACTTTGCGCGTCCGGTTAGACTCAGACTTCCACTTTTCCAGATTTACTTTGCCCACCTCGTTCCTCAACCATGGTTTTGGCAGAGATTGGCACTGCCGGCGTCATTTCTGCTTATTTTATTAGGCATATGACTTCCGGTAATGTATCAGATCCAATCGAGGGGCAACCGGTACAACTTTCGTATTATCTGTTCGTTTTCGGATGTGGCCTTCTCTTTTGGCTTTTTGTACTGTTATGGCCAATGCTCCATGATTCTCGTTGTTTTCTAGCAGGTATCGGTAAAGTACCAAAACTAGCAAAACTGATTGCTCCAATCACGACCCTCAACCTGTGTGGTTGTTTGCTAGCGCCCTTCATGAAGCTACCTTTGCTGGTTCGTTTTCTCGTGCTCTTTCAGGTGAGTAGTAACCTGGCACTACTACTCATCTGGGGATTCTGGGCATTTTTTAACTATATGATTTTACGCGACCTACAAAAACGAAAACCGTCACCAAAATCACCAGAGAAATGTATGAGTTCACTGGATTCGCACACCCAACAACAAAAAAAACCGTTACGAGGATTTACAATATGGGAGTTGGATTCGGAGAAAGGATGGCATTTAAAACGTTATGAATATGAACCAAACCCAGGGGCTGTTCACAATGTTGATGGTGTAGATCGCAAGGTTGATGAGGCTGGGGGAAGTGGAAGCGGACACGGCAGTGGAGCTAGTGGAAGAGAGGAAAATAGAGGCAGGTATGGGGTTAATGATGGAGGGGGAGGCGCGGGCGGGGGTGGGGACAGAGGGGCAAGTGGAAGCGGACATGGCAGTGGAGCTAGTGGAAGTGGAGACGGGAGCGAGGGCGGAGACAGAGGCAGGGACGTGGGTGGGGACAGAGGGGCAAGTGGAAGCGGACATGGCAGTGGATCTAGTGGAAGTGGAGGCGGGAGCGATGGCGGAGACAGAGGCAGGGACGGGGGTGGGGGCGACCCCGAAAGTGGAGGAAGAGAAACGAACACGGAACCGGCTTTCAAAAGGTTTAATATAACTGAGATGTCTCTTATGCTCACTGCCCAGACAACTGCTACTCTGATGGGCTTCCATACTACACCCACTCCATCTTCCTCTTCTAAGACTCTGCTGGTTGTTGCGTTGATGGATCAGTTGGTGGCTTACCTTTGTGGCTTAACTAGCATATTGCTTAGGTCAAATAAACCTGGAAATTCAAAAGCTGCCAAGATTTTCGAAGACATTGGATTTGTTTGTACTGCGTTGGGTTTCATACTAACGGTAGCTATGTTCGTGCCATGGTATCTTGTTTTGATTGCCGTACTTCTTTTTGGTGTTATCTGGCTTATCTTCTTTCAGGACGGATTGAAAACCCGTGCAACAGAGGTATGGAATTGCCTATAGAATGCAGGCAATCTATAAAGAATTGCATCGGGATGCTATTTGAGAGTGGGAGTTGAAAATTTTTCTGATTCAATAATGGAAATTGAAAGTAAATTTGAACTCTTAATGGTATTGCTGGAGATCTAGATCTAGATGTTTTTGTTGTTTCCATTGAGTTTTTATTTTGTTGTGTACAGAAATTACTAAGAAATAAGAGTAACCGAGGACTTCACTTTGAGATCTAGATCTACATCATTTGGTTTTTCATGTTTATAGATTTTAATTGGATCTTAGTGTATTGTAAATTCTTTTTCTCTTTGTAAAGTCTCTCTGTAACTTCTTTCACTTCTTTCATAGTTAAGGTGTTCTATGTGATCAAACAATTGGAGGGCCGCGCTCTGTTATGTAACTTATGTTACTCCTGTCATTTTTATCTCTTTACTCCGCGAAACCCATTGTGGCCATGTCAATTTCCAAGCGTGTGCTAAAGAGGTTAAAGACTCAAGCTGTGTTTGGCTGCAAGTAGGGGAAGAGAAAAGAAAAGAAAAAAGTATGGGAAAAAAAGAAAAAGAAAGAAAATGTTTCTCTCCTAGCAAAATAGCTAGGTTCAGGATGGGGAAAGAATGGTGGGGGTTTAGGATTGGATTTTGTGTTAGTTCTGATACAGGAGGAGGCCAGCTTTGCTTATGCTAAAGAATTCTATGACTTTAATTCTGTGTGTAAAACTAAAAATCTCAGCTTGGAGACTTTGGCACATAATCAAATTACTAATAATGTTTGTTTGGGATGAACTATTTTCTTTAGTAGGTTAAAATTTTATTTGGAAAATGTAATTTTTAAAAAAAAATTATATAAACTAAGTAAACTAGAAATAAGCTATAATTAAGCATTTGTGTAAAAATGATTTTTTGTTTACACTAACTAAATTTGAAGAACAAAAGGAGTACCATTACCCATTCAACATGCTATATTGATGGCAGCTTATTCTTTTGTTAATCTTGTTTATAAATTTCAATTTTTAAGGAAAAATAAAATAATTTCTTATGTTTTAGATTTAGCCATTATATTTTCAAAAAAATCTATCAAAAAACAATAATATAGTCAATTCATGATTTGTTTTGTATACGTTCATATTTCCTTGTTTAAGGATTACACCACCTTACACGGCCTTAATTTCAGAGTTCAATCTTTACTTTAAACAAAGCTAAAAACAATAACAGTAATAATAATAATAATAAAATTGTTCATATCCCTTATGTTAGTCAAGTCACCCCACGATCAACAAAGAACTACTTGTAAAATGAAAATCATTCATTCATTCATTTGGAAGATAAACTCAAATCATGCTCATTCCAAGTCTTGATCAAAATGCTTGAAATTCCGAATTGACTGAGAATTTTTTACCATTTTTTTTAATGTGAGAATTCCCTGGTGAATTGAATTGTAATTTCTAGATAGTCAATGGTCACAATCGAGTATCAAGAACTGAATTGACCAATCAGAGAATGAATCAAACCCCAACTTGGTATGAAAGAAATAGCAAAGTATTTCCTCAATCTGATTTGCTTTTTGAATTTTTGTTGTTGTCTTCTTTGGCTCTGTTTCTATCTTCAGAGTTTAGCTGATGGGTATACACGTTAAGAAGGAATCTGTCGCCAAAGAAAAATTCAAAAGCAAAATCTTATTAGAAGCCAAATGGGTTTTGATTTTTGAAGTAAAAAGAGAGAAATGCCAAATGGGTTGCATGTGCAGCTTGCTACTATAGAAGTCTCTACCGCCGGTAAAGGGCTTCAAAATCGCTCTTAATTGGCGCACATACATTCAAATTGCTTTTCTTTTCCTTTTGTTTATTTTTTGGTTCAAAAATATATTTGTTTTCAAAAAAGTTGACTTCTTTACCATAATAAGACAGACATGGCCTTCATTCCTGTCATTAACCATTCAATTCTGCCAAGCCATTCCTTATTTGTAGACGTAGCACCAAAAATAACCCCATGTCAATTGGTCAAGCAATTACCAAATGTTTTGGAGGTTGATTCATCATTCAATAGGATTATTTATTAAGGAGAAAATATCTGCAAAAAAAAAAAAGAAAAAAGAAGAAGAATTAAGTCTTCAATTTGTCCATGTAATTTTTTCCTTTTTTTTTAGACAAAACTTAAGTATAGTTATTGCTTAATTACATTAGGACAAAATTTAGCTACAAAATTAGTTGTAATCTAAAACTACAACTTTACTCAATAAAATAAATATTACTACATATTTTGAAAATTTAACTCTTGAATTGAATGCTCTTTACACTCTTAATACACATGTCAAATTTTGCGTCAATCGAATATTATTTACTATATGATCTATAAGCTTATATTTTATTTATAATTTTAAACTACAAAAACTTGTAATTTAAATAATTTATTGAAGACATAGCTATTGATCTTTAATTTTCTAGAAATTTTGCAAGCATGGAAGATATAAGAAGAAAATATAATCCAATAGTGGATTTGTTAAAATTCACCTCCAATAAAAAGATATTGAGTAAGGTTGTAGTCTCAAGTTACAACAAATTTTGTAGCTAAACTTTTTTTATTATAAGATGGACAAAATTTGGTTACAAACTTAGTTGTAGCCTAAAGCTATTATTCTCACTAAATAAATTAACATGACTACATATTTTAAAAATCTAACCGTTGAATTGCATATTTTTTATGTTCTTAAAACACATGTCAAATTCCATACCAATCAAATGTTATTTACTATTTGTATGTGCAAGTTAGGTAGGAATGGCAACGAGTCGGGTTCGGTCTGGGTTTTTTAATGCTCGAACCCTACTTGCGAGCCCTGCCCCGTTACCTGGACTCGGACCCGAACTGTTTGATAAACGGGTTTTTTTAGCCCCAAACTCGCCCCGTTGGGTCTCCACAGGCCCCACGGGCCCTGTCCAACCACTTCTGGGCCTAATATATGGCCCAATTTGACCCAATCTTATTAAAAAAAAAAAAAAAAAAAAAAAAAAAAAAACAACAACAACAACAACAACACAAATCAATCAACATTGTGTTATCAGTCTTGCTGAAATGAGATTCTTAGACAAAAAATAAATAATAAATAAACACAAAAATAGAAGAAACGAAACTTCGTTTATGGACCGATTTTTACATTAATACAAACATTAACTTCGATTCACATTCTTTGAAGTTATCTCAGGCACTATAGTCAACTAAACCAACACAAAATATACACATGCATTACATTCTGTACATATTGAATCCTCAAATAAATACCCAAAAACAAAAACTACCGAGAGAGGAAATGAACCCAAAAAAAAAGAACAAAAAAAAAAGAAGAAGAAGAAGAAGAAGAAGAACTCAGACCACTAAAGCTCCATTGGCAGTAATTTCAGCCATTAATCCCACCCCTAGGCTTCGCCTAACCTCAGCATGACCAAGAGCTCCTCCAATCATCACATCTCTCTTTAATCTAACAACACGACCAATCTCTCTCCAATCTAACAATCCCGTGCTCCTTTGTGACAAACGGCAACCACCATGAGATCCGTGCTCCTCCACTAGGGTGAGGGTGGGTCGGTGAGTGAATGAAAGTGAGGGTGAGGATGACTAGGTGAGACCGTGAGGGGTGGATGAAATGAGAGTGAGAGTCAGTGAGGGTGAAGTTGCTAAGTTAAGAGAAAAATGAGTTTTAGGGTTATGATATATATATAGGTAGGATTTTTGTAATTTTACATTTAGCTAACCGGGTTGGGTTCAGGTTCGAGTTCGGGCTGGGTTTTAATAAAACCCAGACCCGACCTGGACTCGCTTTGGGTTTTTTTTTTTTTAAACCCAAACCCGATTGGGCCGGGTACCCGCAGGTCAGGTTGTTATTGCCATCCTTATAGTTAGGTTTGGGATGGGTGTAAGTTTTTGTGATCTAATTATTAACAATACATTTGGATGTCATTCTTGTCAAGTGTTAAAAATGGTATTTTTATAGCAACACAAGAAAAGGAAGAAAATGGCCGAATGGAATAAGCAAAGAAAACAAAGTATGTACATGGAAAACCCTATGAATAGGGATGAAAAACCATGGCGAGATGAAGGATGAGGTATCCTTATCCTTGAGAAACTATTCAATATTTCTGGGAAAAGCCGAATGTTACACAATGTTCTTGCTCAAAACTTTTACACTTTTTTGCCCTCTGTTCCTACCCAGATTTTCTGACCTTCTATGCTCAACAACATTCTCCTCTTATAGTATGAGGAATGTTGCTGGTTGTATAAGGACAAATGTCCCAACCTTATTGCCTATCATAAGCCCTAGGACAGCTATTGTTTATACTATCCCTCAACTAGAAGAGAGAGAAAATCGTGCTTGCAAAGGTAGTAGGATGAAGGGCGGCTATGTACCTTGTCAAAGGACAACCAGAAGGGAAGAAAGAGAAACTGCATGGACTGAGGAGGTCACACGTGTCCTGGGCAATGGTCCAAGCTTATACTAGCCAATGAGAGGTGCTCTACAGCACCTAACCAAGGGAGCTGATTTCTCTCTCATGGTTGTGCTCGATGTCCATGCTAGACTACACACCTTTCTTCTTCCAATTGTACTCATGTTGTTGGCACAAGTCAAAGGCACGGCTTCCCTCACTAAAGTCTCTTCTTTTGTAACTCAATGTCATTAACGTGGAAAGTCAGGATGCTATCTTCCATGGCTGAATCTTTGTGGTTATTTTCATGTGTACTGTACACTATTCGATAAACTTATTTTTTATATATAATTTTAAAATACAAAAACTCGAAATTTAAACATTTGATTGATGATATAGCTATTGGTCTTTTATTTTCTTAAAATTTTGCAAGCATGGAAAAAAAAAATATAATCCAATAGTGGATTTGTCAAAATTCACATCTAATAAACCAAAATTTGGTAAAACATTTTCCAAAAACACATAATGGCTTACCCTCCTCCTCTGGTCACCAGGTCACCGATCCAATGGCCAAAGATACCTCTCTGGTAACTAGTGCCTCCACTCCATGACTGGTGTCGACGGTTTGGTGTCTGGTGACTCCATTCCACAACCAATTCCAACAATCTGGTATTCAATGACTCCGCTCTACAACTAGTGTTGATGGTCTGGTGGCCAGTGACTTTGCTCTGCAATTGGTGCTAGTGGTCGAAGACTTTGTTCTGGCGACAAGTTCTAGAGGTTAGGTGGTAGGAGACTCCGCATTGGCAATTGCTGCCAATGGTTCGATGGCCGGAGATGCCACACCAGCGACCAATGCTGGAGGTCTAGTAACTGAAGACATCTTTTTGTCAAACAGTGTTGGCAGTCTAGTCACTTAAAAATACCACTCTGACAATAATCGTCGGCAATTTGGTCACCAAAGCTACTGCTCTAATTGCCGGTTCCAGCAGTTCAATCAACGAATCTCCGACACTAACGACTTTGGTATTGAGCCATCAGTTTTGGTGGTTTATTTGAAAAATTTTACTTATCATAATTTCACTGGAAATCTTTTACATGTAAAATATTTTACTTCAAAACAAATGGAGCATTAGTAACCTAATATTTTACTTTCATAGTTTCATATACTGTTTACATCGATCTGCTTTATTAACATCGTCTTTTTGATCTTCTCCATTAACATTTTCTTTTAATGTGGCTTTGAATCCTTTCCTACAACTTAATAATCCAGTAGTTCACTAATTAGGCAATAGTCATCGATATGCTTTCCATCGATAACTATTGCGTGCATTATCTTTTCAATAATCAATGTACTACAATCTACATTAATAGGTGAGAGTCCTCTTAATTAAAGAATCACTAAACCACAGCCCCTTAAAAATTGAAATCAACTAAAAGCAAGGTCTTGACACTTTTTATAACTTGAAAACTTCATCAAATCAAACAGAGACCCCTAGAACAATGGTATCAACCTTACAAAACATCTAGGATGACTTTTGGGGCTTCATGCTTATTACAACTGTAGGAAACAAGTATAAGACTTCTGGGCCTTAAATTACTTGGGCTCACAATTTATTTGTAGTGGGCTTGAGGATTTCCTACTATGGGTCGTTCTCGGCAGAGAGACTCAAAGCAACACTCAGCTGATACTCTCTCACTTGACTGTTTTCTCTCAATTTTTCTGAACCCCTTCTTCTCCCAACTTTCTTCTATTTATAGCTAAGGTTAGTGGGGAGATTATGATTACAGTCACCGTTAGTGCTACTGAAGGTCCAATATTATCTGGTTAAAGTGGATGTTTAGGCGAGAGGGCGGTGCAGCATTTATGGTCTTGGAACTTGGTTCCATCTTGACTGATTATGTTCGGCAACTCAGTTTCCCGTGCATATCAAATTTTCCCGGGCACGGCTCATATACTTGCCCGGTAACGTTTAACCGATCACCTCTTGGAATTCAATACCCAAAACTTATTTGTGCATTAAGGAAGTTTCAAGAAGGGCGCAGGGTAACTGGACCTTTTTGCTGGGCCTGTGCCCAAGGCCGGTTGGGCCTGGGCCCATGGCCTGTATGGGCCTGGGATCTCGGTGCAGGCCCAGAGCCTGTATAGGCCTGGGATCTCGGTGCCGTACAATAGCCCCCCCTTGATTCATACTCGGTTGTCGAGAAGAATCAAGGAGCTGTCTGGGCCTTTTGACCTCGGGAATCTGATAGCCTGGGACTCATGACTGTGACTTCTTATTAATATTCATCTCAAAAGACGTGCCGTTTCGCGACGCCAGGCGTAGTCGCCATTATTGCCTGACGGTTCGTGAACCGAAGCGGTGCACGAAACGGTTACATTTGGCATTTGCTGGGCCGCTCGTAAATCGTGCCCATTTATTGCTTGATTAAGCGTTTCTTCTTCCCCCATTTCTTTTTGGCTCTATAAATAGTCCCCCTCTGAACATCATTTCATTTTTCCTTCGCCTCTGATTTTTTGTGCTTACTCTCTGCCGACCACATTTCTGTGCGCTTACTCGCTTGCCCAGTGTTCTTTTCCTCCTTAGAACCCAAAGTAAGTCTTTCTTCCCCTTCCTGTTCCTTCAGCTTTATTTCTTTAAGTTCCCTTTTGTAGTTTTAGGCGTTGCAGATGGGTTACTCTTACCTTCTAGAATCCTCGGCTGCTTTGGCCACCTTTAGGAGTAAATTTAATGTTCCCGATGACGTGGATGTGGCTTACTGCCATGAGAGTAATATTGAACTCCACCGAGGGCGGGGTACAGCCTTTTTTCCTTTGATGTCAATTTTAGAAGGTGGGGTCAGGTTTCCCATGGATCCCCTCTTGTTAAACACACTCACTTACTACGGGCTGTGTCCTGACCAGCTTCCCCCCAACTTTTACCGGGCAGTTAGCTGTGTCAGTAAGTTGAACCACACCTTTAACTTACAGTTAGACCACCATGACATTAACCAAATGTATAGCCTCTGTGGGAACAAAACCGCCAACTATTACCTAAAGACAAGAGATACTCGGGTACGGCTGATATCATGCCTACCTGATTCGAACAGGAACTCCGCCGGGGAGTTCGTTAGGGTGCGCGGCAACTGGTTTGCCGGGGACGTCCCTTGCCCCCTTTCACGGCGTGAAGTGGGTTTGTACCATCCCCTTGATATAATTGCTTTCCTCCACTTCTTCTTTTCTTCTTATTGAAGTAAATTTTTATTGTTAGAGACTAATGCATCACTTGCTCTTTTGCAAACGGCAAAGTGTTTGTTCAGGACCTCAGAGCCGTCCACGCCAAGGATTTAAACTTCATCCTCCGTTCCGAGATATACGTGCATTGGGACGGACAACTCCGGGCCTCGCACTTGATCCTCGGAGTGGAGCCGGTTTATTCTACCTAGCAGCCCTTCAAGCAGGCACTATTAGTTGACAGCCCCCTGCTATCATATATAGACGTCCGGTACGTAAACTTTTTGCCGCCGACACTTACCACCGGGGAGGCAAGGGAATTTGGTCGGCGGTTCACTTGCTCGGATGAGCTAGCTCCTTTGCGAGGCGAGTCCGCGGAACGGGTATCTCGGCGCCTCAGAGAGATAGCCCACGAAGCCATACAGCAAGAAGACCAAGTACAAGAGCAGCCCATTCCCGAGAATCCAGCCGCCGAGCCTCAACAACAAGTGATAGAAGCGGCTGCCTTGCTAGCTGAAGCTATCCAACCTAGTGGAAGGATGGTATCAAGGAAGGTCATGACCATAGACCGGTTCGTGCCCGGTGCCCGGCAACCCAATCAGCCCTCACCTTCTCAGGGTCGGGGTCCAGTGCCTCAGCCTCCACCCTCTTCGCAGGCCGGACGGGCCTGTAAGAAACAGAAAGTTACCGATCAACCTTCCACGGGCCCGGGAGATGCCGCTGTCCAGACTCCTCCCCGACCAACGGGAGGAATCGTTATCCGTGAGCCGCCAATCGAAGCTGGCACGGGGGTCGCGTCCTCCTCTCAGGTGGCTCCAGCGTGGAAGCCAAAGTTCCTGTTGGACGGCAAGCCATTGCCCTCAACCGCCTGTGTTCGGATGTGGGAGAAGGGCGAGGGCGGCCGTATTGCCCAAACTTTGGCTGAAGGTCTTCTTCTTCCCGAGGACGTGCATGCCTTTGAGGAGGGATCCGAGGAGTCTGTGGGGCGCCGGTTAGAGTGGCACGCCATTGCGGTAATTACTTTGTTTATTTGTTTTCTTTCCATACCTTCATCTCTGCTTCTTTATTAATTTTTGTGCTTGCTAGGCTGCCCAACTGGCTCATATAGTAGCCAGCCGGACACGGGATCTCGCCGAGGAGGTCGAGCGCGAAAAGGGAGCGCGGGAGTCGGCAGCTAAAACGGCGAAGGAAAAACTGAAAGCTGCTGAGTCGACCGAGAAAAAGGCTGCTGCCGCGGAGAAAAACCGGGCATTGGCCGAAAAAAGGTGTGCGGACCTCCTGCAAAAACAGAATGAGACGGAGGTCAAGTTAGCTGAAGCCATCAGCCTTAACACTGCCAACGCCGAGGAGATAGCCGACCTCAGGGCAAGCTTGGCGGCCGCGGAGCAAAAGTGGTACGACGTAGGTTTCGCTGATGCCGAAAATTCTGCAGAGCCGGTGGTGGCTCGGGCTCGGAATATGGGTTTTGAGGCCGGGTGGTTTGCCGCTCTCCAAGCAATGGGAGCTCCCGAAGATTCGCATCTGAGAGACCCCGGCCAAATTCCATATCCGAGCCTTGTACCTGCCGCCCAGGAAGCCCCGGTTGCTATTGACGAGGAGGAGACGGCCAGTATGAGGGAGCTGGTTGAACAAATTGATGCTCACGCCGAGCCCGAGGAAATGGAAGCCACCAGCATCCCGACTGTGCAGGAGCTTCTCGGTGAAGACCCGCCTTTCCCCCTGACCGTCCAGCAGGAAGTGACCCCGCCGACCCAACCTCCTAGCTGATTTTACTTCTATTTATTATCTTATTTTTAATTTGTTGGTTTTATTTGCCTACGTCACCGGGATGTGGTGACTGAACAATTGCCTTTATTTGTTTAATTGATAGACCGTTTTCTTTTTCCGTTTCAATCTGTTGAATGAATTTCTATCTATTTGTACGTTTTGCTTGAATCATGCCAGTGCTATGGCCGCTTAATGGAATGATACCCCCAAAACCTGTTGTGCGGTGCTTTGGGGAATTCGAGAGCGCTAATGGACTTAGCATTCGTAAAGGGTTAGGTTTTCATCATGCTTTAGTTTAACCGAGAATCATGTTTTCGTCCTTAGAGCATTTAATTATAAGATTTAAACCTGTTCGGTGATTTTAGTTTAACCGAGAATCAGGTTTTCGTCCTTAGAGTATTTACTTGTAAGGTTTCCACCTGCTCGGCGATTTTGATCGAGCCGAGGGTCAGGTTTCTGTCCTTAGAGATTTATTTGTAAGGTTTCCACCTGCTCGGCGATTTTGATCGAGCCGAGGGTCAGGTTTCTGTCCTTAGAGATTTATTTGTAAGGTTTCTACCTGCTCGACGATTTTGATCGAGCCGAGGGTCAGGTTTCTGTCCTTAGAGATTTATTTGTAAGGTTTCCACCTGCTCGGCGATTTTGATCGAGCCGAGGGTCAGGTTTCTGTCCTTAGAACTTTATTTGTAAGGTTTCCACCTGCTCGGCGATTTTGATCGAGCCGAGGGTCAGGTTTCTGTCCTTAGAACTTTATTTGTAAGGTTTCCACCTGCTCGGCGATTTTGATTGAGCCGAGGGTCAGGTTTCTGTCCTTAGAGATTTATTTGTAAGGTTTCCACCTGCTCGGCGATTTTGATCGAGCCGAGGGTCAGGTTTCTGTCCTTAGAACTTTATTTGTAAGGTTTCCACCTGCTCGGCGATTTTGATCGAGCCGAGGGTCAGGTTTCTGTCCTTAGAGATTTATTTGTAAGGTTTCCACCTGCTCGGCGATTTTGATCGAGCTGAGGGTCAGGTTTCTGTCCTTAGAACTTTATTTGCAATTCTCTTGGTGTGCGGTTACGGAGTCAAAAACAGCATATACAAAAAAGTTCATCATGCTCTTAATTTCAATGAAATACAAGTTCTGGCTTACACGGCTGATCATGCGTAGAATTTCTTCAAGTTGTTGGCGTTCCATGGTCGGGGGAGCGGCCTCTCGTCAAGGTCTTCCAAGTAGTAGGCCCCTGCACCCGCGATGGCTGTGACTCTGTATGGCCCCTCCCAGGTTTGAGCAAGCTTCCATGCAGCCATGTCTCGCATGTTCCCCACAACCTTCCTTAACACTAGTTCCCCGGCACTGAATTCCCTCCCTTTTACATTTCGGTTGTATCTTTGGGCCAGCTTCTGCTGATACTCGGCGAGCCGTATGGTCGCGGCCTCCCTGCATTCTTCTAACCAATCCAAATGCTCCATCATCAGGTCGGCGTTCTGGATGGGGTCAAACCCGGCAACCCGTGCACTGCATAAGCTCACCTCGGTTGGTATCACTGCCTCTGCTCCGTATGTCAGAGAAAACGGGGTTTCCCCCGTGGATCTCCTGGGGGTCGTGCGGTAAGCCCATAATACACTGGGTAGCTCCTCTGCCCATCTTCCTTTCGCCCCATCCAACCTTCTCTTGAGCCCGTTCAAAATAGTCTTGTTTACTACTTCAGCTTGGCCGTTGCTTTGTGGGTAAGCCGGGGTTGAATACTTGTTCCTAATGCCGAGCTCGCTGCAGAAGGTCCGAAAAGCGTTGCTGTCGAATTGTAGCCCATTGTCTGTTACTAGCGAATTTGGCACCCCAAACCTTGTAACTATGTTTTTCCATACAAACTTTTTCACGTCAGTATCCCGGATATTAGCCAAGGCTTCAGCTTCAACCCACTTTGTGAAGTAATCTACAGCCACCAACACAAAACGGCGGTTCCCCGTTGCTCGGGGGAACGGCCCGAGGATGTCAAGCCCCCACTGTGCGAACGGCCACGGGCTGCTGACAGGATTTAGACGTCCTGCAGGCTGATGGATCATTGGGGCGTGCTTTTGACACTATTCGCAGCTCCGAACATATTCAGCGGCATCCTTCTGCATCTGTGGCCACCAAAACCCCTGGGTCATCGCTCTGTGTGCTAAAGACCGTCCCCCAGCATGTCCGCCACACACTCCCTCGTGCAGCTCGGTCAGAAGCTCTTTGACTTTTTCGGGATGTAGGCACAAGAGGTAAGGGCCTGCGAAAGACCTTCGGTACAATTTTCGGTCCGAAGACAGCCAGTACCGGGGAGCCGTCCGGCGAATCTTGTTGGCCTCGGCTTCATCCTCTGGAACTTTATCTTTGGCAAGGAAGTCTATGATCGGGTTCATCCAACATGGACCAGCCACTGCTACCTGCGCAACATCTATTCCGGCTTGGTCGGGAACACTCTTAACATAGATGCTTGGCTCCCTTATAAGTTCTATCGTGACAAGCCGCGGCGTGTCCTCGGTGGCCGATGAGGCTAACGTGGCAAGGGAGTCGGCGTGCTTGTTTTGTGACCGGGCTACCTGGGATATCTTTACCGTTCCAAATTGACCGATAATCTGCTTTGCCGTACTTAGATAAGCTTTCATTCGAGGGTCCCGAGCCTCAAAGTCCCCAGTGATCTGATAAACAACCAGCCGAGAGTCCGAATAAATCTCTACATCCTTTGCGCCCAGATGCAATACGGCCCTCAACCCGGCCAGTAGGGCCTCATACTCGGCTTCATTGTTTGAAACTTTGAATCCCAATCTGAAGGAGTGTTCCAGTCGTATACCCTCAGGGGTGATTACGACAATACCAGCCCCGGCCCCCATAGCATTCGATGCGCCGTCCACAAATACCCTCCACGGGCGAATTTCTGCACTACAGATTACCTTGCCTTCATTCTTGGGTGTGAATTCTGCGATGAAATCAGCGAGAACCTGTCCCTTCACCGAGCTTCTAGGTTGGTATCTTATGTCAAACGATCCCAACCGAGTCCCCCATTTGGCAATCCGTCCTGTGAAGTCAGATCTCTTTAACAGTGACTGCAATGGATACTCGGTGAGGACGAACACCGTGTGTGCCTGGAAGTAATGTGGCAACTTCCTCGTGGCGTGCACCAGGGCTAAAACTAACTTCTCCAGGGGCAGGTACCTTGTCTCGGCATCTACTAAGGTTTTGCTTACGTAATACACTGGCATTTGTACTCCCTGGTCCCTTAGCAACACAGCACTTACGGCATGTTCGGTGACTGCGAGGTACATAAACAAATCCTCCCCGGGCTCCGGGGCCGTCAACCTTGGCGCCTTTGCCAAGTATTCCTTTAGCTCTCGAAAAGCCTCATCACATCTCTCGTCCCATCGAAACCCCTTCCACTTTTTCAGAAGCTGATAAAACGGTCAGCAGCGATCGGCAAACTTGGAGATAAATCGGTTCAGGGCGGCCAACATTCCAGTGAGCACTTGCACTTCTTTAGGATTGCTTGGTGGTTTGAGGTGGTTCACGGCCTCTATTTGGTCGGGGTTAGCTTTTATTCCCCGAGTAGAGATTAGATATCCCAGGAACTTACCAGCCCCCACTCCGAAAGTGCACTTCTCGGCATTCAGGCATAATTTGTGCCGCCGTAGTATCTCGAATACTCCCCGGAGGTCTTTGGTGTGCTGTGACTCAATTCTGCTTTTTACCACCATGTCGTCAATATAAACTTCAACCGTGCATCCAATTTTTTCTCGGAACATTCTCGTCATCATTCGCTGATACGTGGCTCCGGCGTTCTTCAATCCAAACGGCATGACCTCGTAGTGATAGTTTGCATTCGGGGAAATAAATGCTGTCTTTTCTCGGTCCTCGGGCGCCAAGGCAATCTGGTGGTAGCCTTGGAAGGCATCTAGGAAGCTCATCCTCGGGTGCCCATATGTTGCATCTACTAGCTGATCAATCTTGGGCATTGGGAATGGGTCCTTGGGACATGCCTTGTTCAAGTCTGTGAAGTCCACACAAACTCTCCATTTGCCGTTCTTCTTCTTCACTACGATAGTGTTTGCCAACCATTTCGGGAAGAATATCTCCTTGATGACTCCGGCCTCCTTCAGCCGCTGGACCTCCAGGTTTACTGCATCGACGTGTTCTTTTGACGCTCTTCTCGGTTTCTACTTCTTCGGGGGGAATAATGGGTCCACGTTGAGTTTATGGACAATGAACTCGGGATCTACACCGGGCACTTCATACGGGTTCCATGCGAAAACATCTACTTTCTGCAAAAGGAACAACAACATCTCTACCCTTTCCCGGTCATTCATGCTTGTACCTATCTGGAAATATCTGTCAGCATCTGGAAGAATTCTTACCTTCAACACCTCCTCGGCAACGTCCGCCCCAGTTTCCCCCTGGGGTTTCTGTAATTGCTATGAAGTCTCTTTCTCGGCATGCTCGGCTTGACCGAGCTGTTCCTTTTCCCATCTGACCGCGGCGACAAGGCACTGCCTCGCCACTTGTTGGTTCCCCCTTTCCTCGGCAACTCCATACTCAGTAGGAAATTTTACTTTCACGTGGAAGGTGGACGGAACAGCCTCCATGGCGTGAATCCACGGCCTCCCCAGGATTGCGGTGTACGGTGCAAATGATCGGACTACTATGAATGTAACTATAACTCCCTTGCCTTCCATGTCCACTGGGAGAGAGATTTACCCCTCGGGAATTACAACTCTCCCGTCAAACGAGACCAACGGCGTGTCATACTTCGCCAAATCCTGGGTCTTTAACCCGAGCCCTTCAAAGAGGTCCGGATACATGACGTCAGCCCCGCTCCCTTGATCAATCATCACCCTCTTCACCAGGAATCCACCTATCCGGGCTGTCACCACCAAAGCATCGTCGTGAGGTTGGACCGTTCCTTCCAAATCGTCTTCTCCGAACGAGATGGCTAGCCGTCCAACTTTCTTTTTCTTCTTGGATGATTCTTCCCCCGCGCAAGCCACTGTCAATACCCTTTTTGCCGCTGCTGTTCTTCTTGGTGCGGCATGGATGACTTCGATTACCCCCAGGGGTGGTGGAAGGGGGTTCCTTTTCTGTTGGGCACCCTGCCCGGCTTCTCGGTCAATGGAATCTGCTACAAACTCTTTCAGGTACCCTGCCTTCACTAGCTGTCCGAGATGATCTTTTAATACCCGACACCGCTCGGTGGTGTGCCCCTTGTCTCTGTGATAGGTGCAGTATAGGTTCTGGTTCCTCCGAGATGGGTCGCCCCCCATTTTGTTTGGCCACCTGAAGAATGGCTCGTTCTTGATCCGTTCCAAGATTTTGTGCACGGGCTCTTTAAACGCCACATTAACCCCCTCGATTTGCACCTCTGGTTCCTGCATTCTGAAGTCTCTTTTCGGTTTCGTCGGCAAAATGCTTTGCCGAGATCTCCCCACTAAAGGAGCTTTCCCCCTGCTCTGCAGCCGGTCATCCTCCAGGCGTTTGTACTCCTCTATGCGTCTCATCAGTTGCCTCATATCCTCGGGGGGTCTTCTCGTCAGCGACTCCCGTAATTCAGAATCTTCGAGGAGCCCCATCCTGAAGGTGCTTGCTGCAATTTTCTCGTTTCCTCCACCAATCTCGTTGTAGAGTTCCCAATATCGGCTGGCATAACTCCGAAGGGTTTCCCCGACCCTCATTTTCATGGAAAGTAGTGCGTCAACCGGCTGTTGCACTCGGCTGCAGGTCACGAACCTGCTGCCGAACTCTTGAATCAGCTCGGCGAAGCTGTGTATAGAACCTTTCCGCAACCCATTGAACCATCTCAGTGCAGTAGAGCCGAGACTAGAGGGGAATACTTTACACATCAATGCATCGTTGTGTGCATGCAAAGACATCATGTGGATGTAATGGCTAACATGCTCCACGGGGTCTGTCCTCCCCTCATACGAATTGAACGGCGGTCGCGTGAATCTGCTCGGCATTGGGGCCCGTTCAATTTCATCGGAGAATGGAGACCGGGCCGCCATCCGCAAAGCTCGGCTCATGGCGTCCATGGCGGCATTGTGGTGCAGTCGTTCCTCCGGGGATTCTGATCCTTGGTCAACGTAACCATGCGACCGTGAGCAGTTCCGCCGATGACGTGGTTCCCTTAGTTGCCGGTGTGACTCTTGGGAAGGTGATCGGTCTCGGGATCGTTGCGTACCAGATCGGCTGGAGCCCTCGCCCTGATTTCTCCTTTGCTGGGGGTTGCGATTCCTTTCATGTCGCCGACCCCTTGCTTCCAGCTCTAAATCCATTACCAGTCTGCGCAACCGCTCCAGCTCTCGGTCTCTATCATCATACTGCCGATGCGCCGAGACGCCTGAAACCGTACGGTGTGTCTGGGCCGACCCTTCTCCCAATCCGGATCTTTCCTCCCCTCTTGGGTGCTCCCTATCTTCCTGCCGTTTCTGCCTTCTCTCCCTCCACGTTGATCCCCGAGAAGATCCTATGGAGCCGCTCGGTGCACGCTCTCCTGAACGCTCTTCAGACATTCCCCTCGTTTGAGTCTCAGTCGAACCACAGCCTCGTAGGAGAGCCCCACGGTGGGCGCCAATTGTAGGAACCAAGTATAAGACTTCTGGGCCTTAAATTACTTGGGCTCACAATTTATTTGTAGTGGGCTTGAGGATTTCCTACTATGGGTCGTTCTCGGCAGAGAGACTCAAAGCAACACTCAGCTGATACTCTCTCACTTGACTGTTTTCTCTCAATTTTTCTGAACCCCTTCTTCTCCCAACTTTCTTCTATTTATAGCTAAGGTTAGTGGGGAGATTATGATTACAGTCACCGTTAGTGCTACTGAAGGTCCAATATTATCTGGTTAAAGTGGATGTTTAGGTGAGAGGGCGGTGCAGCATTTATGGTCTTGGAACTTGGTTCCATCTTGACCGATTATGTTCGGCAACTCAGTTTCCCGTGCATATCAAATTTTCCTGGGCACGACTCATATACTTGCCCGGTAACGTTTAACCGATCACCTCTTGGAATTCAATACCCAAAACTTATTTGTGCATTAAGGAAGTTTCAAGAAGGGCGCAGGGTAACTGGACCTTTCTGCTGGGCCTGTGCCCAAGGCCGGTTGGGCCTGGGCCCATGGCCTGTATGGGCCTGGGATCTCGGTGCAGGCCCAGAGCCTGTATGGGCCTGGGATCTCGGTGCCGTACAACAACAAAACTAGTTTTTTAGCTTAACAAGAAGTTTGGTAGCAGTGTAAGCCGCATAATTTAGCTTTCTTTTAACTCAACTAAAATTAAAACTTGATAATGATTTTCGAAGTCCAAGTGAATTACAAATAATAGTTCTAACGGACTAGTCAACTCGCTCTCCTTTTCCATTCAGACTATCAACACCGACTTTAGCATCACCTTCTATGACAATTTGCATCTAGTTCTTTGCATTAGCAACTTGTGAGGCTCATAGAAAGGCAGAAGCGCTTTCTAGAGATACGTAGGGCTGTAAACGAGTCGAGCTTTGTCGAGTAGTGAATATTCAAGCTTGGCTCAACAACAAAAGTAGAATGTTCAAACTTAGCTTGAGCTTGATATGAGCCTATAGATAATGTTCAAGTTGAAACTTGTTGTAAAGTATAAAAACTTGAGCTCGGCTTGGCTTGGCTTGATTCATTGGTCAAGCCAAGCTTGAGCTCAATATCAAGCCCAAACTCGAGCTCAATATCATGTTTTGAGCTTGAGATCCAACATAAATATATTATCAAGCTTATATCAAGTTTATTATCTAACCTATTTGGTTTAGATAAGTGGTCTCAACTTATAATTAACTAAAGTTTTGGAAGGATATGAGTTTACTTGTCAAGCTCATATCAATTTTATTACCAAACTCATAAATAAGCTTAGACTCAACTTGTTTTGTTACTTTTGTATCGAGCGTTCGTGTTCACAAGCTTGTTCACGAATAATATTTTTTACTTAAGCTCGGCTCGTTTATTAATCAAGCCTAAAACTAAAGCTTAAACTTGGCTTGTTTATAAACAAACAAACATGAACGGGCTTTTTATCGAGCCAAGCCCAAGCTGTTTATGAAGGACTTAGCTCATTTACAGACCTAAGAGATAGACACATCGACATCGAGCTTGACCATGCATGTAGGTGGGGGTTGCTGATTCTTAGGTTCATAAACTCTATCAAGTACTTTAGAATCCTCACTAGCAATAACCAACACATATTCCTTGACCCTTGAAATCTAGAATGGAGATCAACACTTGAGATAGGTCATCAATATGTCTGCTGCATCCACATTGATATTTTGAAGATGAAAATCATATCAAACAACAATTTTGCTGGTCAATATATATTTCTTCAGTTAAATTCAATCATGTAGTTGCATTAGTCCTTTATCAAAGTTTTGTTTTGTTTGTATGTTTTTTAAATGTTCAACTTGCCTTGTTTGATGTGTGTGCATATTTATTTATTATAGTTATTGCGAATATACTTGCTTTTGACCTGTGCTTGTTAAATTGGGTAAGCACAAAGGCTATTTTATTTTTATTTTTTTGAAAGCAGACTATTTTATTTATTTATTTGAGAAGATAAGACTACTTTTACTAGAATTGTAAGGTTTTTTTTTTTTTTTTTTTTTGAGAAAACTAGAATTGTAAGGTTAATTCAAAGTTTTGGATTGAATTGAGTTAGACCCACCGACTATTTATCCGGCAATGCTTTAGAAGCAATATTTTTTCCACTTACATAATACTTAATTTCATTATTGAATTTGTACATCATTTATTTGAAAGGAATAAACATCACTCTTAAAATATTGAATAATTTTGCATCAAATCTCAGTCTTGTTCATCCTAAGAAAAAGCACAAAAACAGAATAAATTACATGCTGTCAATTCAGATATATATTACTCGATATGGCTGTAAAAGTATTCTGTCTCACATATATCTAAACAAAACCTGATTAAAAGTTAAAAGTGTGCTTCTAGTTTCTACCAAAATGTTACTTCCAAGTTTTCCAACAACTTGGAAACCTTATTCAGAGGGAGAGAAAAGAACCTGCATGGAGTACTGTTTAAGACTATCTTAAGCCAGAGTAGATTCCCTAAACTTGTTAGAACAGTCCAAAGTTTACAAAACCAAAAAAATTCAACCGTAGTGTTCTTAATTTGTTTTTGTTCTTAAGTATTTGGGTGTTAATTAATATGATTGGAACACTAATGCCGAGAATTGCGGTTGTATCATCTCGTCAGTCAATTTTGAGAATCCAGGGTTATCCTTTTCCATCCAGATCTTATCTTTATTCATTAATAATTCTGATTTTCTATCAGTGTTTGTCACTATAATGTGCTTAACCATTAATCACCCATTAAATAACTTACGTAATTAAAGATGTCGTCAGACACAATATCCAGCTAATAAGGTACTCGTACAAATTATTGCTTGACAAATCACACGGAGAGCCACACACAGCTTTGGTTCTTTTTTCATATTTTATTTGGTCAATCTTAACACATAAGAAGTACTCGAAGGTAGGAGACCGCTGCGCGGACACTTCACATGATGTTTAACAAGAGTTGAACGGTAACCTTTCAACCACGATAGCTCCATCAAAACTCCAATGATGAGGTGGCGTAAGGTTAATAAGTCTACACCGAATACTCTTTTTTTATTTTTTATTCAACAAAGAAAACTACCTGAAGCTTGGAGGGAAATTTCCGAATAAAGAAAGAGTCTCAATGAGATTAAAGTTTTAAAAGAAATAAGGTAGATAAAAATGTCGTCACCCATGTGAAGCAACCTCTACTTTCTCTGTGATTCATTTTCATAGTGTCAATTCTCTGATAAGTGAACGCGTTCAGTTGCATTTGGACCGTTCATGATAAGAAAGGGACCCACAGAACAGAGAACGTTGAGGCTGCCTGGTAGGGTAGGCTGAGAGTTTTTTTTTTTTTTTTTTTTTTTTGAGAAACATAGGCTGAGAGTTTGAGTTTTGGAACCATGCACAGATGGCATTTAATGGTTATTTTGAAGAAAGGACAATGAAAATTCTTTCTTTTTATGCAAGTCAGAAATAATACTACCTATTTGAATCCATTTAATTTGTTTACCAGAAAAGATTCTGATATTAACTATGAACTCTACCCACCGTCTTGCCCCAAAGTCCTATCAGACGGCTGTATCATTTTCTCATTTATTACATTAGGTACTATAATGTGAAAATATTGTGCCTCTTTGATCAAATATTTATGAGATGCTATGTCATAACATTTTTACAATAAATCACAGGTGGTTAGTTGTTATTGGTTTAAATTTGAAATTAATATTAAGATTACTTTTTTGCCCTAACAATAACAACCAGTAATAACCTGCTACTTAGGATTTGTTATAAAAATGTTGTAAACATATCATTTTTTAATATTTATAGCTTACCAATTATGCATAAATAATTATGTTTCACATGCTCAACTATATAAAAGGACTGACTAAAAAAAAAAACTATAACTCAAACTCATTTCAAAACTTCAAAGAACAACACTAGAAACTAAAACGAATTTCGTTCAGTACTCTTATATACTGGACGCAATAGTAGATCAACGCGTCTTATGTACTTATTTTAGTACATTAGACATGATACTTGATCGACATGTAGTCAATTTAAGAACCGTCAATGTCTAACATTCGAGCCATGCCAAACCCTTAAAAAAGTCTTCAAAATTCTTTAAATAAAATAATGAAAAAGAAAAAAAAAAGTTAATGGTGGATAGAACAAAACTACAAGAGAGGGAAAAGGGTATTTGCGGCAAATGGGGGATGCTTGCATGTGCTTATGGAAGTATATTTATTATTTAGCCATCAAAGCCAAAAAGGGGTGAAAATAGCCAAATACCATGTTTTGACAAAATTTGTGACAAACTAACACTATTTCGGAAATATTTAGCAATTTATCACTTTTTTAGTACTCAAGTTTCATAAAATCAAGTTCTAAATAGTACTCGAGTTCAGTGAACTCGAGTTCCAATATGAGTCACCAGCGTGGCACTGCTGACTTAGAATTTATGTAATTAAAAAAGTAAGAGTCTGGAGGCACACATTAAGCTATCCATTTTTAGAATCATTTTCTCGATAATTGAAAAAGCTGTCAATATTTTTTCAATTTCAGAGAAATTTTTTTCCAAAAATGAAAATTATTGTGTGTTCTTAGGACACACATTAGCAAAATCCAAAAAGTAATATGGTACTCGATATTACAGAAATCAAGAACTTCTTTATAATACTCGATCTTACTGAAGTCGGGTAATTTTTTTTTCTTCCCTTTTTCTACTTTTTGTTTCATACAAAACTTTTAAAAGTATAGAAAGCTGAATATGAAAGTTTTGTTTTGGGCCTAAACAATTGGCATTTATGTCCATTCCCACAACTTATCCATCAATTGAGACGCTCATATTCCAACTTCCAAAGCACCATAAACCAAAAACAGTACTACATTTCCTGGGAACAACATTTATCTGTGGCTTGCATTGCTTGATAATCTCAGACAAAATAAAGAAAGTATTGCCTTCAAATTTAATGAGTAATGGCCTGGAAATTGCAATGAGTTTTTGTAAACAAGACTGCTTTAGAGGCTATTGTCCAGGCTGTGAGGGCTAAAAATTGCAGGCGTCATCACATTGACCATAAGTAATAGCTCTGAGTTTTTTGGATGTTGAAACATGTAAAGAAATATGATAAAAACATGAGCTTGAGTGAATGTGTTAATTTTTATTTTTTTAGCTTTATTATTTTACACCTAAACAATGCACTAGAATATTTCAAAGTTCTTTCAGGTGTATATTTACTTGTGCTGGTAACATTGCGGCATAATTATGACTTGTGAGAGTATTAGTCATTTAATTGTCGCTAGCTTTTGCATGAAGCCAGTGGTGTGTAGCATGAGTCCTGGTGAAATATTAAAATTCCAGATGTGGCAAACTGATGAAACTCTCTAAGATAGAGATGGATGTGTGTTACAGGTTCTGCATGCAAGGAAAACAAACACTGCACTGAAAACCATTTAATTTATAGATACAAACTGCTATATTTTTAAGGATGAAATACTTTTACCCATATGGAATGGTCCCAAATTCTTTGTAGTACTTGATCATAGAGATTAGTCTTCATTTTGGGATTGGTTTGGTGCAGCTATTCTTTAACTGATGTGTATGCTTCCTTTCATTGAATTGGAGACAAGCACATTGTATAAACATTGTATGAGTTCTGTGTGTGTGTGTGTGTGTGTGTGTGTGCGTGCTTGCTGGTTCTCTTCTCTGTTTTGTTCAGTTGGTGAATTTATCAATGCTTCTATACTTATTAACCATGTGCTTCTACTTGTAGACTGATCGAGTTGATGTCCGAATAAAAGCTGTTAATTTAGTTGGGAAACATTTTGCAACTGCCCAAACAGCAAGTTGCACAACATTACCGTGATCTTTTCTTAAAGTTCTTGAAAAGATTCTCTGATAAATCTGTGGATGTAAGAGTAAGCGCTCTACAATGTGTTAAAGCTTTCTACATGGCTAGTCCTTCTGGAACAGAATCTCATGAAGTTATCAGTAAGTTATGAGCAATCAAACTTGTACTGTTATGATGGAAAATCTCTTGATTCTGTTGTCTTTTGAATCTACTTAACACAACTCATTTGTTTAATGCTTACTACTTAAGCAGCAGCCCTTGAAGATTGATTGTTAGATTTTGAATATATATTTTGCTACAAAGCATATCATCTCAACAATTGTGATTTTTTTTTCAGTATATATATATATATATATATATTGTGCATGATTGTGGTTTTTATTATTAAAAAAAAAAAAAAAAAAAAAAAAAAAAAAAAAAAAAAAAAAAAAAACTTATTTTGAGGGTCAAAACACCCTTAAATAACCTTATTTATCACGGTAAATATAAATCTTTTAAACTTTGATTAAAGATTATTTAAGGGTCTCTTGATTCTCAAAATAAGATAGAGCACTTGTTTTGAGGGCCACGAAAGCTTTCAAATTTCATTTTCCATGGTATAAGTTTCAAAGATTATCAAGAATCAATTGTACTCTTAAAATAAATTTCCTCAAGGTTTCTTAATACTTTTTTGAAGGGTCAAAAATACCTTTTTCAAGGGTTTTGACCCTTGAAAAAAAGTCAAATTTGTTGTAGTGCCCGTGATGGCCGTACTTTGGTCTCTTACAATGTTGCTCCAGGTGGTTGGTCCTTTGGGCAGACCTATAGTGGTGCACAATTCTAGACACAACAAACCCATTTGTGTCTTTCCTCTAAGTTTTAGCCTAATAGTTTGCTAGGGATTATATTTATGATTATATAATATTTTACTAAGTACTACAAATTAGTATACTAGGGTATTAGATTTAGTATACTAAATTTGTGGGGTCAGTATATATTGGCCTCTCTTTGAGTCAGAAATGTGAAGGGCTAATTTTAAATGGCTTTTCATCATTTTAATTGGACCAAATTGTTCTTAAGGGTACCCATGGGGGACCCTTTTTGTTCTTGGGGTCTTTGTTTTTTGCTTCTGTTGTATGTAGCAGAAGATGGCAGAGGTGGTCTTTTACCACCCGCCAGCACCAGTATTATTTGAAATAGTTCTACATCTTTAGGATCAATTTTTGCTTTTTTTTTTTGGAAGGTCATTGTAACAGCTTCTGCTGACTAAAAATGTTATGTCCTGTGGTTGTTATGTTTGAACCGTATTGGAGATTATTATATGAGTGTAAATTTCCATTTTCTACTAGTAATGAGAAGGGTTGCTAGTTTATTTTAATTGATATCTACCATTTTACACTTTCTTTAATTCTTTTTTGCTTATTACTTTGAGAAAAATAATTATCTGAAAGTGAATTCATTTTATAAAGCTTTCTCATGCCACCTAACTCTAATAATAATAATAAATGATTATTGGTAGAAGTTCACTTTAAATTTGGGGTACTGTAACTTCTCATCCAAAAAAAAAGGTACTGTACCCCATGGTAGAAAATCATTTTAAAATTGGGGTATTGAAAAGTAACCCATTCTACTAAAATTCACAATTATGATCTCGATTGTAACAAAGTTTGTAATTTAACTCATGCAAGTAACATGAGCATAAAATTTTAGTTTATTGATTTTAATAGTCAATTGGGTTATGGAATGTAATTTACAAACTTTGTTACGCATATGGGATGCCTAGTCCAAGTAGAAAAGAGAGAGTGGCATTAGGCTAATATTGTGGAAGGCAAAGAGTTTCTGCGAGTTTTCTATTGGGCCAGCCAAAGCCCACAAGCCGAATTTTTCATTTTCTGAGATCCAAATTTAGTGAAGCCTCCCTTCAAAAAATGTATTGAGGCCTACCTTAATGTGATTTATACTCTACACAATAACTCATGAACAGCAATCGCGGAGGCAAGAAGTTTTATTTGGGGGGGCCACAATTAACATAAACCATGTTTCTAAACAATAAAAAACTCAAGAAGAAGAAAAAAATTCATATCATTATCATTATATTTAAAATGCTTTGAAGAATTCATTTTATATTTTATGTTTCTATTTATTTATTTATTTAGATGTAAAAGAATACTATGTCATTGTATTTTGTTTATCCTATAATTTATAAGTTATCTGAATATTAAATAAAACACATTTTTTTTAACAATTTGGTGGCAGCCAAGTATTGTAATTAAATCAATTATAAATTATAGATATGTAGTTAAAACAATTGAAAATTACATGGAATAAAAAAAAATACATTTGGAAAGATATTATTACATTTTACACACCAAAAAAAAAAACACTAATGCTATTCACAACCTAATACACACACACACACATATATATATCATCACTCTTGACATATATTATGAGAAGATTATTACTTAATTATTTGTTAACTATGCTTACACTAAAAAGTATTTAGAAATTTAATAATAAATAAAGGGGGCCAAGTTGTATTTTCCCAATTAGCTACTTGTAAATATAATTACATCATATATTAAAAATGATATTTTTCAAAATATTGGGGGGGGGGGGGGGGGGGGGGTGGGGGGTGCTAGGCCCCCTCTAGTCCCTTTGATCATCCGCCACTGATGAACAGATTAAGCAAAGTGAAAATGTCCTTCTTTCATGTTGCTGCTTAAGCATATAACCCAATTATGATTCCTTAATTCAAAAAAAAAAAATATATATATATATATATATATATACACCTTCTTAATTAGTGGGAAAAATTAGTAGATTAGGAAATGTTGGGCTAGCATATAAAACCAAATTTTTTTGTCTATTGGGCCAGCCAGGAAAAGCTTGAGGTAAAGTTTATGGGTTGGAGAAGCAAATGTCTATCCTAGGCTGGTAGAAGCACCCTTATTAACTCAGAAGCTCAAGCTATTCCAAATAATATCATGTATTCTTTTAGGGTGTTAAACAAAGTTTGTGAAAAGCTTGATGCTCTGTCTAGAAGATTCCGGTTGAATTCTAAGGAACCAGAAGGCAAATTTCTTGCCTAGTGAATATAGATCATGGGAAAAACTAAAGTCTGTGACAAGCTTGATGCTTTGTCTAGAACTAGAAGATTCTGGTGGAAGAATAAGGAACCAGAAAGCAGATTTCTTGCCTAGAGAATAGAGATTATGGGAAAAACTGTGTCATCCCAAATGCACAGGAGGTCTAGGCTCTAGAAAAGCTAAAGGTTTCAATAACACTCTTTTAGCCAAGCTTGTTTGGACGATTGCTTCTAAGAGAGATAGCTTCTTTTTTTCTTTCTTTTTCTTTTTTTTTTTTGATTGACCAAGAGAGATAGCTTATGCTTTAAGTTGCTGAGGGCCTAACACAAAATTAGGCATGAATGGTTTCACGAAGATCCACCCAATTCATTGGGTTGGGTTTCATGCTTAGAAAAAACCAATCTTGGGTCTTCCTTTTGTTTTAAGTTTCTTTTTAGGTGTAATAATGTTTTCATTTTTTACCAAAGGTTTTGTAACTGAATTGGCATATCTTCATGCACAAAGTACTTAAGGATTTAAGGAGGAAATAGTTTGAGCTGTGGGGTTAGCAACATATTGTAATTATTTCTCAAAAAAATAAATGTTTTCATTTTTTAAATCACATCAAATAAAATATGAAATTACAAATAAAAACAATTAAAAAAAAAAACCCTTATAAAACCAAAACCTAAATCCTTGATCAACAAACAATGCAATCAACCACCAATTGTCTCAAACATACACAAATTGAAAGGGACAGAAACCATCAGATAGGATGGGATAAGGTAATCTCAATGGTCAATAGACCTAGTTGTAAAAAAGTGCCATATTTATTATATAATGGATGGATTGGGTTTTGTCAGGTGAGATTTTCTCACATCCAACACTTCACCAACTTGCGTTTTTTTGGTTTTTTTTTTTTTTTTTTTTCTTTATTAATTTAGAACGTCAAAATTGATCAAACTTGACCTGGGGTGGTTTAGTCATTTGAATAGCCTTTGAACGAGCTGATACGAATGCTCTGAAATGCACAGTTTTGGTGAAGTGTTTACTACAAATTACTTAAGGGTTTTTTGTAATTTTATTATGAGATTTCAAAGTAGTAAGTTTACAAGAAATTTGAAAACTCTAAACATTGCGAAATATTTGGACCATTTAGCTATATCAAAGATGGAGGACAGTGCTGCAATATGTACCTTCTGTTACTAAAAGTGATTGGTTCTGAGTCCATTGTTTTTCAGAATTTTTTTTTTTTTTTATTGATCATGTTTGTTATTTGAATCAAGTGTGGGCTGCTTTTTCAGACAATTGGTGTTGATGATAAATGGTTGGAAATGGATCTTTGGGAAAGTTTGGAGGAAAATTGGGAGAGAAAAGAAGGGGACGGGGTATGAATGTAAGCTGTAAAGCCCATTTGATTCTAAAATGGACTTTTTAAAAGTCCAGCTTTGGAAATTTTGGGTCGTAGGTTGAGAGACAGCATTTAATTTACAGGCTTGAGTAGAGTTGTATAGATACTGTTGTAAGATTCATTTCTTTCTTTCCTTTTATTTATTATTATTATTTTTTTTTCTTAAATGATTTTTTAGAGAACTGGTATGTATACTGTTGTAAGATTCGTTTTTATGAATACCGGATTTGTGTGTGTGTTGTTTTTTAATTATTAATTTTTGGAGAGCTGTATAGATACTGATGTAAGATTCATTTTTATGGAGAAATGTAGATGAGATGAAAATGTTATACTTTAAATTTTTTTTTTTTTAATATTTAGGAGTTCATAAGGAAATAAAATAGAATAAAAATGAGCGGAATTAAATTGAATGTATTTAAATTAGGGAATTGAATGGAAAAATAATTAATGAAATGAAATTAAGTAACCTTGTTTGGATTTTTTTTTTTTTGATGCAATTTTCATAGAATTTCAACTTAATTATGGTGTCTGTTTCTGATAATTGTACTCTTTATCATTAAACCAATATAACAATTTTTTTTTTTTTTTTGGTATAGGTAGGGATGGAAGGCAAGTAACATTGTTTGGAAGTAATGTAGAGGAAAATGAATGAAATCAATTTTTGATAATATTACCACTAGACCCCTATTTTAAAATAAATGGCTAAATATATAAGGGTATTTTGGGAGTTTTAGTAAAAAAATTCATTAAATCTAATTTCATTCCCTTCAATTCCTCCTAATTTTTGGAGAAATGAAAATTTGAAGTTTTGAGGGAATAAAAAGGAATGAGTGTTCCCTTCTATGCATTTCATTCCCTCCCACTTAAACATTCTAAAATGATATTTTTATTCATTTCCATTCCATTCATTTTCCTCTTCCTAAACTAGTTATTAGGAAGGTTATCCCTATTCAACAAGCCGGGATTTAGTTATTTTACTCTCAAAAGTGCATATGTTTAAATTGTAACACTATGATTAAAAATAATAAAAAATAAATAAATAAATAAAATAAAAAGATTCAATCAAGTTTAGGGATTAGGGTTTAGAGATTTAGTTATTTACTCTCAAAAGTGCATATGTTTAAATTGTATATCACTACGATTAAAAAAAAAAAATTGAATCACGAATGCATTAGCAGTTGTTAAGGACACACAATTATGTGAGGCAAGTTTGGTAGTCATCTCTTTTCTTTAAAGGTCACATTTCAATATGTATTGAAAAATCGTAGACACCAGATTGAAGATTGTGAACTCAAATTTACAATATTAAGAGCCGACTCTATTTCTCTGGTGCAAAAAATAAATGTGGACATGCAATTACAGCATTCAAGAAACCAATATTATTTAACTGTTAAAATGCATTTCAAAACTCGAAAATGAGTGCTAAAACCAATATTATTTAAGTATCAACGCTAATTTAGTAATTTTCTGTTTTGTGGGATGTGCTATACAATAGTCCAATGGTTTTCTTTTCTTAATAGTTTTACTTATTTAGTTTGGGCTTAATACTAATAGTAAGGCCTAAGAAGTACAAGTCCAAGTCTTATTACGTTTTAAAAAATCCTATGTCAACTAGAAATAGGTATTAAAGAGTTGTAATGCTTTTTATTGAATATTAAAGTTTCAGATTTTGAGGAAATTTTGAAGGTAGCAAACATTTCCGAGGTATGATTCCAATTAACCTAAGTGTGATCCTTGGAAAGTTATCTTTTCCTTCGTTGTATTATTAACTTTGTTTCATTGTCAAACCTTATTATTGTTTGTTCCTTTAAGAAACCTTATAATTTCTATTATTTTCTAGCTTTTTCTCCACCAAAACCTAATCCTAAGCCCTCAAAACCCAAGTGCTACTAGATCTCCATAGAAGTTTTAAATATGATTTGTAGTCCCCTTGTCTACGTAAGTCCACAAATAAGTCAAAAGCTAAAAAACAGACGTTTGTTGTTAATTCCTCATTTCAGCATCATTTCTTATTTTACCAAGACTGAGCAGTTGATAACTGATGTTCTTTCTGAGGTTGAGGCAGGGGTTCTGGCGTGGTTTCTCGAAGGTTGACTGGACAGTCTAGGGCTGATGAGTTTGTAATGAAAATCCCAAATAACAAGGTTGGTCTAGTAAAGTAATTGGCAAAGGAGGAGAGACAATTAAAAATATGCAAGCTAATACTGGAGCTCGTATTCAGGTGATACCATTGTATCCACCCCTTGTGATACATCGACTGAAAGGACATTACAGATTGATGGGACCAGCGAGCAAATTGAGACTGCTAAACAATTGGTCAATGAAGTTGGTTAATGCCAGTTTGCAGATGTGGCCTTGACTATAGACTCTTGGCTTCTTATGTGCATGATTAAAAAGATTATTCCCTCTTTGGTGCAACACAGGGCAACTACTCAATAATTCAAACAAAGCACCAACATAGGAGACACACACTTTCCCCACCATTACAGTGCAGGTTTAAAACCATGCATATAATGGGTTTTGATTAGAGCCGGCTCAACACATTTTGTCACCTAAGGCGGCAATTTAAAGTGACTCCTTTAATAAGGAGTTATTAGTTTCTTCCAATATCTCAACGGTGATACTCATTGAACACTTCTTTGCAAAACTATCAATTTGATATTTGTTTTTCTTTTTCTTTTTAACAACTTTAGCCTCAATTGAATTAGTTTATTTTTACTAATACCACTATGATCATGCCAAAATCATGAAATATTAACTATGATTTTGACATGTTAAATAAAATTCATGCAAAATATGGTCATATTGCTTTGAAATTTTTTCATATGTTTAGAATATTTTAAATATAAAATAAAAAGTTTAAAAAATTTGTAAATTTTAAATGGTGTTATTTCTATTGAAATTCAATTTCAAGCAGATTTTTTTCAAACCTCACTTTGTCCTAAAAAATAAAGCTTAGTCTAGGACCGACTCGACACATTTTGGGGCCAAATGCAAATATAAAATGTATTATACAAAAAATTGCTCTAACCACACCTAAACCGATTGCAAAATTTTTACCACAACTACAAGTGCGGTGTAGTTCATGGTTATGTTTTCAGAAAATCGCAAAAAACTGCACCGCATCGCACCTAGTAGTTGCAATTGTAGCAAGGAGTGGAGGATCAAGAGGAAGAGTGAGAGTTTGTTGAGTGGTGGGGTTATAGGTGAGAATAGGGGGCTTGATAGTTAGGGCCGTGAAAGCAAAACAAGGGGTTGAGATATTGGGAAGAAGTGAGACGCATCGGATGGGAAGGGAGCATGAAGAGTGGGGTGGGGGATCCTAGAGAGGATGAATCATGGATGATTGTGATGGTGAAAAAGTGTTGGTGGGTGTTTTTGTTGAGGGCAGACAAAAGGAGGTGGGTGCAAATATTGTCAAGCTCTTCTGAAAGTCATCAAGGACACGGATGCTATTGTTGCCATCTCTCTCTTTCTCTCTCTCTCTTTGTGAGATTTGAGTGAGTTGCGAACTAATCCCATGTTCTATCAATTTTGTATTATTGAATCTATCAGTAATTACAATGGGAAGGAAGACTCAAACCTTGGAGGTCTTGAAAACATCAAGAGGTTCTTGGTTGAACCCATCTATCTAATTTTGTTAACTATAATATAACTAACATAAAATGTTCACATAGTATGCATGTGACTATTTTATTATTAAATTTGTTTTAATATAATATATGCTTAACACATGACCATTAAATATGTCAAATATATATAGTTAACAAAATTGAGGTCGAGGGATGAATTTGGACAATTTTCAAACCTCAAGCTCTTCAAAATTGATAGCATAAGGGTTAGTTTGCAACTAACCCAAATGAGAGGGAGTCTTCCCCAATGGGGATTAGATGGGAGATACCAAATATGAGTGAGTATGAGTTGGATTGAGTCAAAGTTTGAGGTATCTTCATTCAACCTAATGCAAACTCCTAGGTTGCTTACCAAAGTCAACCCATAAGTGTGATTATTTCGCCGGGTTTTTATTTAGCATAACTGCTATAATAACACTTGGCATTTATGGATAGCTCAAAACAAGGTTTTTTTTTTTTTTCTTTTTTTTTTTTTTTTTCAACAAGAAGTTACTTAAATATCTCAACGTGTTTACTATATAAATCACAGTGCAATTGAATACTATTATTGTGCTTTTCTTTTTTTCTATTTTTTTGAGAAACTATTTTTGTGCCTTTAACAATTGTGAATCTAACCACCACGCACCCTTAGTGCGGTGGTCACTCCACAAGTATAAGTGCTTATGGAGTGTGGGGGGCAAGAGCCAGGGTTCAAGTCTCCAAGAGGGAGCTTCATACACGTATACACTTAAATTATACTAGAATAAAATTTCTATCTTGTATAAAAAAAAATAATAAAATAAAAAACAATGGTGAATCTATAAATAAAGTTATCCAATGGATATAGAAGGGTTTTTTAAATTAAACAGAAATGGGAGTTCTCGTGGCCATCTGGGACAATTTGGGCTGGACATAATTTTGATAATTATGGAAGTTGGGTAATGGTTTTTTTTTTTTTTCTAAAAACATCGGTATCTCCCACCAGCTTGGTTGTTGAGCTATGGCCAATTAGAGAGGGTTTCTCTTTGGCATAGGACTTAGGATATCATACTATAAGCCTAGAAGTTGTAATATATTAATTAATTGCCATTTCACACATTGTTTCTTCCCTTAAAGCTTTTTTATTTATTTATTTATTGCAATAAGACATCCTCTCGAGAGCTTGGCAGGTTTCTATCTAGCATGTATATGTGAAGCTAATAAATGTGTTGACAATCTAGCTAACTTGCGAAGTATTCTTTCTAAAATCATTTTGTTTATACTAAACCTAACAAGATATATTTGCTAGATATATATATATATATATATATATATATATATATATTTTTTTTTTTTTTTAAGTAGGAAATAGACCATTTTTAGGTTCCTTAAAATGGAGATATATATCTTGTTAAGTTTTGAGTTCCTTAAAATGAAGATAGACCATTTCATGGTTACAATTTATTTATTGGATATTCCAATAGTCATGCCATTTAAAATTTTAATGTAGCACTAAATACATCTTTAAATTTGCATTCCATTTCAAAGTTAAAGCATCTTTTTCTCCGATCTTTTGATATTGTCTTTTTTTTTTTCTCCGTACTTTTGACAATGTCTTGAGACTTGTAAATTGTACTTTTTTTATGCAATAAAAAAAAAAAAAAAATCTGCATAGGCAAAAGCAGGCTATGCAAAAGCAGGCTATGTTAGTGATGGAATAGAATGGAAATATTTTGTTATCCCTAATAAGGTTATTTTGACAGTAATTGAATATAGATAAAAGAGAAAGTGGAGGAGCTAGCATGCTCATTTTGACATAAGGCAAATGGAAGAAAACTAAGAGATGGGGGAAATAGCTTATGTAACACTGTCAAAATTGGGAGTAAGAGTATTTGCTAGGTGCCATAGCATAAGTTTACAAGGAAAACAGGCTGTTAGATGTAGTCTAAATTTGTCAAGTTCTTAGCTGTTATCTTCCTCATGATCTCTCTTTTTTTTTTTTAAGTAAATTTTTTTTTTTTTGGTGCTAAATTTTAAAAAAGTAATTGAAATCTCACTAGACATGCTATCTTATTGACTCCCTCACAAACTTATCAAGTTATTTAAGTAAAAGTCAATTATCAAGTTATTTAAGTAAAAGTCAATTCAAAACTATCTGAATGTCTCCAATGCAATGTCTTGATATTTTGAAGCTACACAAGTTTAGACATAATCTATTGAATTCGAGTTCAAGTTTCTATAACCTAGCTAAATAATAATAGATAATGAAAATTACCTACTTTACTAACTAAAACAACTCTGTATAGCTAAAAAGAGAATAACAAAATTTAAAAAATAAATTAAATTCAATTGTGCACTAAATAAAGAAATGGGTTATCTGCCTGCAAATCTCTGATTCCATCAATCATGCAACTAAATAAAGCAATGGGTCATCTGAAATTTGTGTCTCTTAAATTTGTTAGACCACCTTCAAGTTCAAGTGAGATCACTGCTGGAACTGGCGGTAATATGTTACACAAACTTAGTGTATAAGATATTATCACAATGTGCTTCTAACAACAAATCTTGGGTTGAAATGTCCTCAACCACTTGAGTGTACCTACACCTAAAACAAAATAAAATAACAAAAAAAAAACTATTCGCTACATGTTCGTTTGAATAGGTTGAGTTTATTAGTCATTTGCCTTAAATATAAGGTGAATAGTTTCTCAAAATATATAAATTTATATATATATATATATATATATATATAGATATAAATATAAAAGGTGAATAAAAGTATATTGTACTAAAAAAAAAAAAAAAAAAGTGAAACTTTAAAAGCCATACATAAACTACCATAATAAAACAAAGTTTTCTTCCAAAATGCATTGGAGGAATCCAACCTATAATGAGGTAGCTCATAAGGCTGTCCCTTGTATTTTGTACAGTACGTATTTTTTGCGTGGATAATTCAATAGATACAATAGAGAAAAAAATAAATATTAGAAGATGTCAATTGAGCTATAAAGTTCATAGTAGTCATTTGCTTGTACTTGAATCATATGACTTATTGAATTATTTAAATAAGTTACATGAATCATATGAGCATCCACAGCAGTGGAGCTAAAAATTTAGCTATTTGGCACTATAAAAAGTTACTTTATCTATTTTACCTACACACATGCTGCAACAGTGGATCTATTTTAGCTTTCAACACAATAAAATAATATAAATATCACAATAAAATAATATATCTACTACAATAAAATAATATATCTACTACAATAAAATAATATATCCACTACAATAAACAACAATCACAACCACCCGTAACCGCTACCGCTGCCACTACTGCTGCTGCCACTGACTCTTCCACCGCCAACGCCACCGCCGCCGTCACCAACTCTTCCATCGCCGCTGCCGCCGCCGTCACCGACTCCGTGAAATATGTTAAGTCTCTACGTAACTCCGTGTCTCTACGTGACTCCATAAAATTAGAAAAAAAAAAAAAAATGTAAACTTCCCTGCACACAGAAAATTCCCAAACTAACATTTATATCAAAACTTAAAATACTTAGAATTATAACAATAGAACATGATTATGCATAAATACTTAATTTGACATGTAGCTTAATCCCACTGATAAAGAAAACAACAAATTCATTTTTGAGCATCTCAAAACCAAACTAACAATTTCTCATTAAAATGACCACAAGAAATCCTTTTTGTGTGCTTCTGTTTTTGGTTTTGTGCTACAGAACATAAAACTAGGACAAGAACTTCTATTACAAGAAAACCACACAACAAATTCCTGCAAACAGAAAATTCCCAATAAATTCCAATACAAATACATTTTGTCCATTCATGGATGCTCTGAATCAAAACAAATCAAAACGAATGGATGCTTTGAAATCAAATGACAGAACTTTTCATTGAGCAAGAACAACAAAAAAATTATTGCATCTAAAATAATAAACTGAAAGAACAAGAAAAAGAAATCATTGACCACATTCTTTGATGTTATACCCAAATAAAAAATCCCACATTCTTTGATGTTATACCCATTCTTTGATGTTATACCCAAATCAAAAATCTCAGGCAACCACATGAAGAAGACAGAGACAACTGACCTGAAGTGGATCAACGAAAGATAAGTGGGTCTGAGGTGGATCGACGGCATGGGTCTGAGGCGGATGGCGGCGTGGGTCTGAGGCTGATCGACGGCTTAGGACGGCTAGTGGGTCGGTGACGTTGAGCTTTGGTGGCGGCGATGTTGAAGATGAGTCGGGCCGGCTGCAGTAAACAGAGAGGTGAGAGTTTGAGAGAGTGAGCTTGATGAGAGAGTTTTGAGAGATGAGAGCTTGAGCTTGAGCTTCAGATGAGATGAGAGTGACACTGAGAGAGAGCACGGAGAGAATAAAAGAAAGTAAAAAAAATGAACCAAGCTATATTATTTTAATCCAGGCTGGAATAATTTTTTTTTTTTTTTTTAGCTCTCAGCTACAGTACACATCCATAGATAGATGTGCATTGTAGCAATGAAGCTAAAAAAAATAGTTTTAGCTCCACTGCTGTATGGTTATTTTTGTGTTTTGGTGGAGCTAAAATAGCTATATAGCTTTTTAGCTCCATTGCTACAAGTGCTTTAGTAGTCATTTGCTTGTACTTGAATCGTATGACTTATTGAATTATTTAAACAAGTTACATGATAATTAAATAATTTATATAATATTTCAAATAAGTACATATGAATGCTCATTTAACATGTATTGAGTTGGAAGAAATTTTGTTGAAACTAGTTGGGAAAAAAAATTTTCCAAAAAATAAACCAATTTTATACAGTAATTTTTAATAAACAAGTCGCAAGCCACAATCTATATGATTTGCAAGGGATTTCACTTCTACTACCTTTTTATGGCTTACTTGTGTATACATAGTGCTAACAAGGGAACATGATCCATTTCATTTCATGGCTAAAATTTATTATTCTTAATTGATGGTGTATAAATGTTATAAAAGTTTAATTTACTTTGTACTAAATATATTTTTAGATTTACAATATTTAATCTAAACCATGAAAATTTTCAAATGGAGAAATTCCTTATATGCTAAGATTTCCTATGGGAGGAAAAAAAGAATACAATTAAGACTTAGGCTGTTTGGCAGCTTTTTGAACCATTAAACTTAAATGATAACTATGAAAAGTCTTGTAGTTCAACGGGTTGGCACATTCTAGTGTTTTTAACTGTCAAATTATCAACCAAGAAAAAAAAAAGAGTTTAAATGGTTACTAAAGTTTAAAGTGAAGGCTAGGATCATGAGATTGTTTTGGATTAATGCATTTTGATAGAGAAAGAAAGGAAGAATAAAATTTTTAGGAGATTGAAAATTTTTACACTTTTAAACTACCACAAACATAGTAAAATATATTAATAAAATGTTGAACATTTGAAAAGAGTATAATATTTTTAAAAATATTTTTTATTTATTAAAATTTTGGACTTTAAGTGTGCGTTTGGAACGCATGTTTTCCGTGCGTTCCTGCATTTTACTGAAAAACTGTGAGTCTCATGCACTGTTCACGGGATCCGCAAGTACTTTTTTCAGCAAAAAAAAACTTTAAAACTGGGTCCCACGGCACTATTCACATATTTAAAAATTATTTTGCTACAGTATTTTCAGTTTTCAGCAATAAACGGTATCCAAACAGAAAGCAGAACAAGGGGTTGAGGTATTGGGAAGAAGTGAGACGCATGGGATGGGAAGGGAGTGTGAAGAGTGGGGTGGGGGATCCTAGAGAGAATGAATCATGGATTATTGTGATGGAGAAAGTGTTGGTGGAATGTGTCTTTGTTGAGGGTAGACAAAAGGAGGTGGGTGTAAATATTGCCAAGCTCTTCTGAAACTCATCAAGGACATGGCTGCTGCTACTTTCCCCTCTCTCTCTCTCATTTATCTAAAATGCAAAAAGACCCTAAGGTTTGATTGAGTAGCGAACTAATCCCATGTTCTATCAATTTTGTATTGTTGAATCCATTTATCTTATTATTATTATTCAGTAATTATAATGGGAAGGGGGACTCAAATCTTGGAGGTCTTGAAAATACCAAGAGGTTCTTCGTTGAACCCATCTATTTAATGTGCTCAACACATGACCATTATATGTCAAATACATATATAGTTAACACCGCCAAAATATATATATATATATATATATATATATATATATATATATATATATATATAGTGTCAACAAAATTAAGGTCGAGGGGTGAATTTGGACAAATCTCAAACCTCAAGGCTCTTATTGATAGCATAAGGGTCAGTTTGCAACCAATCCAAACAAGAGGGAGTCTTCCCAATGGTGATTGGATGGGAGATAGCAAAAATGAGTGAGTTATTTTTAATGGGAAAATTTTTATTTAGAATGTTCAAGATTTTTTTAGGATAGTCAATTTATTTTTATTTTTATTTTTATTTTTTCAGGGTGGTCAACAACCCATATTAATTTAGAGTTTCATTTTTTTTAAGGTATACAATTTTTTTTTCCAAGTTGAGACAGGACCACCCTCGATTATACATGGCACCGCCCCTGGGTTGCTTACCAAAGTCGACCCATAAGTGTGGTTATTTCACCAGGTTTTTATTTAATTTATAGCATAACTATAATGATACTTGGCACTTATGGATAGCTCAAAACAACTTTTTTCCCAACAAGAAGTTACTCAAATATCTCAACATCTTTACTATATAAACCACAGTGCAATCGAATACTATTATTGTGCTTTTTTTTAAAGAAACTATTTTTGTGCCTTTAAACAATGGTGAATCTATAAATAAAGTTATCCAATGGATATAGAAGGGTTTTTTAAATTACACACAAATGTTTCCTCAAAAAAAAAAAAAAATTAAACACAAATGGGAGTTCTCGTGGCCATCTGGGACAATTTGGGGTGGGCATAATTTTGATGGGAAATTATTGTGTACTCCCGAAATACCATAAATGTGTACTCCCTCCTCTCACATGAATGGTGAGTCCCACTAATTAAATTTATGGTGGGACCCACTATTTATGTGAGAGGAGGGAGTACGCATTTATGGTACTCCGGGAATACCTAATAATTTTCCAATTTTGATAATTATGGAAGTTGGATAATAATGGGTTTTATTTTTGCCCTAAAAACATTGGTATCTCCCACTAGCTTGGTTGTTGAGCTATGGGCAATTAGAGAGGGTTTCTCTTTGGCGTAGGACTTACGATATCATACTATAAGCCTAGAAGTTGTAATTTATTGATTAATTGCTATTTCACCTATTGTTTTTCCCTTATGGTCCATTTGGATTGAAAGAGAGTGGAGGAAAGTAGAGTAGAGTTAACTCAAAATTAGCTTATTTTTACCTAACTCTACTCTACTCCCTTCCACTTCCTCTCCCTCCCCCCTCAATCCAAACAAGCCCTTAAAGCTTCAATTTTTTATTGCAATAAGACATCTTCTCTAGGGCTTGGCAGGTTTCTATCTACCACGTATATGTGAAGCTAATAAATGTGTTGACAATCTAGCTAACTTGCGAAGTATCCTTTCTAAAATCATTTTGTTTATGCTAAACCTAACAAGATATATTTGCTAGATAGATTTTTTTTTTTTTTTTTTTTTTTAAAGTAGGAAATAGACTATTTTTTATGCTAAACTTATGCTATGGATTTCCTCAAAAAAAACAAAAAAAAAAAAAAAAATTATGCTATGGAGATATATATCTTGTTAAGTTTTGAGTTCCTTAAAATGAAGATAGACCATTTCATGGTTACAATTTATTTATTGGGTATTCTAATAGTCATGCCATTTAAAATTTTAATGTAGCACTAAAGACATCTTTAAATTTGCATTCCATTTCAAAGTTAAAGCAATCTTTTTCTCCAATCTTTTGATATTGTCTTTTTTTTTTTTTTTTTTTCCTCCATACTTTTGACAATGTCTTGAGACTTGTAAATTGTACTTTTTTTCGTGCCCTAAAAAAATCTGCATAGGCAAAAGCAGGTTATGTCGGTGATAGAATAGAATAGAAATATTTTGTTATCCTAATGAGGTTATTTTGACAGTAATGAAATAGAGATAAAAGAGAAAGTGGAGGAGCATGCTCATTTTGACATAAGGCAGATGGAAGAAAACTAAGAAATGGGGGGGGGGGGGGGGGAGAATAGCTTATGTAACACTGTCAAAATTGGGAGTAAGAGTATTTGCTAGGTGCCATAGCATAAGTTTACAAGGAAAACAGGCTGTTAGATGTAGTCTAAATTTGTCAAGTTCTTAGCTGTTATCTTCCTCATGATCTCTTTTTTTTTTTTGGTGCTGAATTCTAAAAAAGTAATTGAAATCTCGCTAGACATGCTATCTTGTTGACTCCCTCACAAACTTGTCAAGTTATTTAAGTAAAAGTCAATTCAAAACTATCTGAATGTCTCCAATGCAATGTCTTGATATTTTGAAGCTACACAAGTTTAGACATAATCTATTGAATTCGAGTTCAAGTTTCTAGAACCTAGCTAAATAATAATAGATCATGAAAATTACCTACTTCACTAACTAAAACAACTCTGTATAGCTAAAAAGAGAATAACAAAATTTAAAAAATAAAATAAAATCAATTGTGCACTAAATAAAGAAATGGCTCATCTGCCTGCAAATCTCTGATTCCATCAATCATGCAACTAAATAAAGCAATGGGTCATCTGAAATTTGTCTTTGAGTGTTCACTTAAATTTGTTAGACCACCTTCAAGTTCAAGTGAGATCACTGCTGGAACTGGCGGCAATATGTTACACAAACTTGGTGTATAAGATATCATCACAATGTGCTTCTAACAACAAATCTTGGGTTGAAATGTCCTCCACCACTCGAGTATACCTATACCCAAAAACAAAAAAACAGAAAAACCATTAACTACTTGTTCGTTTGTGATATCTTAATTCAATAGATATAATAGAGAAAACAATAAACAATAAAAGATGTTAGTTGAGTTACAAGACTCTTAGTAGCCATTTGCATGTACTTGAATCATATATCTCATTAAATTATTTATATAAGTCACATGACAATTAAATAGATTATATAATATTTCAAATAAGTTCATATAGATGCTCATTTAACACTTATTGAGTTGGAAGAAATTTTGTTGAAACTAGTTGGAAAAAAAATCTATTCCAAAAAATAAACTAATTTTATAATTTTTAACAAACAAGTTGCAAGAGTTTTCACTTATACTTCCTTTTTATGGCTTACTTATGTAAACATAGTGATAACAAGAAAACATGATCCTTTCCATTTTACGCTTATTGTTTTGAATTGATGATGTATAAATGTTATAGAATTTAAATTTACTTTGCATTGAATACATTTTTAGATTTACAATATTTAATCTAAACCATGAAGAATTTCAATTGGAGAAATTCCTTCTATGCTAAGATTTCCTATGGGAGGAAAAAAAGAAAATTAAAATTTAGACAGTTTGGCAACCTTTTGAACCATTAAACTTAAATGTTAACTATGAAAGTCTTGTCGTTCAACGAATTGGAAGCTTTTAATGTTTTTAACTGTCAAATTATCAACCAAGAAAAAAGAGAAGAGTTTAAATGGTTACTAAAGTTTAAAGTGAAGGCTAGGATCATGAGGTGGTTTCGGATTAATCCATTCCATTACCACCTCTAACTTGCAAAACAATCCAAAACCTTCAATTGTCTCTCTTTCTTTTCTTCAAATGACAACCATAACCCATTTTAGCCATTTCTAAATTTGATAAAATAAAATAAAAAAACATGGGCAAAATAGGACTTTCCATTCCAAAACAAGAAAAACCGATTTTTCAGCCAAAGACAAAAAAAAAAGGTGCAACGTGTGTTCACACAAAAACTGTGTGCCTCTCAGGTACAGTGAAATGGCGCGAAGGGTACAAAATGATTGAGTTTGTTTGGTTGGTTTAAGGTTTTTCTGATGATCCCGATTCTCGCGCTTGCTGCTATGACCGATTTTGCCGGTCACCCGGTCGTGTTAGCTTAACCTATATGTAAGCTGACGCATATCTAAACCCCATTTATCTCTCTCTCTCTCTCTCTCTCTCTCTCTCTCTGTTTGTTTGTTTTCTTTCTCACTTTCTCTCTTGCATTCGAATCTCTCTTCCACCACATTTCCAGACGTTTGGATTTTGCAAATCGATTCAGCTTCCTCGTCTGGGTACTTTTCTGTTCTTTTCTTTTCTTGCAAACTATGTTAATGTCTTAAGGTGTTTGAAACTTTGAATGTTGAAGTAGATATGTTTTTTTACATCTTAACCTTTCTGGTTATGATTTCTTGCTATAATGCTTAAAAGGGTCTTGTCAATTTTGGCTCTTTTTTATCTGGGGTTATGCAAGTTTCAATCTTTTTGAATTGTTAACCGCAGAATAGTGAATTTGGCTAATTGGGTTTTGAAGAAAATTAATAAAAATTATGGCTTTTTGAAATTCTTTTAATGTGTATATATATATATATATATGTATTTTTTTTTTTTCTTTGTGAAGTTGTTTAACGCTTTGTTAATGGATGCTGAAAGTGTATAAGTGTGAAGTTTGTTTTTGAAATTGGGGGATGACAATGTACCATGAGCAACAATCATGATGATTTTCTAGGTAGTGTTTTATAAATTTGTATAATAAGTTATTGGAAAATTGTGTTTTGAGTTTAAAATGAGCTTTGTAAAAAACTATGAGAAGTTGTGGTTGCAAAACAGAGTTTTGAGTTTTAAAATCGCTCCCAAAACGCTTAACCAAACTAACCCCTAATTATAGGGGGATTAATCTATTGTATTGTGCAGAATGGGAAGGGTAAAGCTAAAGATAAAGAGATTGGAGAATACAAATGGTCGTCAAGCGACCTATGCAAAAAGGAAGCATGGCATCATGAAAAAGGCTAATGAGTTATCCATACTATGTGACATAGACATTGTTCTTCTCATGTTCTCACCAAGTGGCAAGCCTTCAATATGCAGGGGAATGCGCAGGTATCTTTGTTCATATTTCCATTTTTTTACATATTACAGAATCAGTTGATGGCCTTGCCTCAGGTTGGGTTTTCTTGGTTGCCTATTTAAACGATTAGATAACACCAACCAGTGGTTCTTAGTATAACTTCTGCTCATTAAATCTGTGAACTATCCAAATCTAGTAAAGATAAGTTGTTTAACTAGGAAACGTAGGAGGCTTCATTGATTCACTATAATAGATTAGGTTGGTTGCTAAATTGCTTAATTTTATCAGTCAATATCAGACTAGATAAAGAAAGGGAAGTATTTAAGGATAAATTAAGACTACTTAAATATCTACTCAATGTGGGAAAGTTTAATCAAAAGTCATTGTATGTCTACAGCATAATAAAAGAAATACTTACTATCATCATCATCACCATTGTTGTTGTTGTTTTTTCTACTACTACTTCTTGATTAAAGATTTGTCTTTCCTTTTCCTGTTTTGGGTGTGTTTAGTAGCATTGAAGAGGTCATTGCAAAATTCGCACAACTAACACCACAGGAAAGGGCAAAAAGGTACATTCATTTTTTCTCGCTAGACAAGTCACATTATTTCATTTCATGCACTTGAGCTATATAAACATGACATTCTGATTGAACCCTTTTCGCTGAACTGGAACAGGAAGTTGGAAAGCCTTGAAGTAAGTCCTGTCTTACAATCCATCCTCCATCAAAAATATATATCCTATCTACTTATTCCTGTTTGAATTTAGTGTATGTATATCATCACCCTTGTCTGTTACATAATTTTTTGTTTTCTTTTTGAGAGTTTAGGCACTCAAGAAAACTTTTAAGAAGTTGGACCATGACGTGAATATACAAGAATTTCTTGGTACAAGGTATATAATGATGAAGTAAATTTATTCCAAGTAGAATTTATTATATTACATTGTTTTGTCAGAAATGTAAAATTAAATTAATTGCTTTTTTCTTTTCTTCTTGTTTCAGTACCCAGACAAATGAGGTATGCCTGCAAATCAAACATTAAAATGCTATTTATTATCATTTAGAACTCTTGCTCATGAATTTTCATGCTGCTGACATGTTATATTTTCCTAATTTGGTTTGGCTAGGATCTGACTAACCAAGCGAGGTCATTAGAGACTCAACTTGCTGAAATAAACAAAAGACTCAGGTGAATGCCTGAAATTTTTTGCTTACAGAATTAAGCAGTTTTTTTTTTTTCTTTTTTTCTTTTTTTAATTTTTATAATTTACACTGTAACTATTGGTCACATTTATTTTTATTTCTGCAGCTATTGGACTACTCCTGATAAGATCAACAGTGTAGAACATTTGGGGCAAATGGAAGATTCACTTAGGGAATCACTTAACCAAATTCGAACACATAAGGTATGCCTTTTATTCCTCTTGCTGGTGTCAGTTGAGGAAATTTTCTTTAATTTGTGCTATGTTGAGATCATACTCTTCAAATGCAATGGCTGCCAGTTGGTATTACATAGACCAATTTTGCTCAAAATTCTTGAAATTAACTAATTGCTTTTGCGATGTCTTGGTTATGACAAGGGGAAAATTACAAATTACCATCCTGTGGTTTATGGTCCTACACATTACTTCCCTGATTTTTGAAGCTTACAGAATACCTTCTTGTGGATTAGACTAATTGCAAGTTGCAATACCATATTTTCCATCCAAATTGTGAATGAAAAAAAATGACAAAATACCTCATTCCCCAAGTTACTTCTTCCCTGCAATAGAAATTTAGAAAAATCAAAATTCATTTCCAAACATTGTACCCAAACCCCACCATCCCTGAAACTCATTTGCAAACACCCCCGCCCAAACCCTTTTCCAATTTCAATACAACCAGCAATGATGAAATCTACCCAAATCCATCATGCAGCCCAAAGAACTCATGACCAATACACCATGGCTTCCAAAATCACCCCAACCACATGGCTTGAACCCATTAACATCAAGACACCCATGAATTGTCAATTAAATAAAAGCAAGGGGCATTTTTGCCATTTTTATGTTAATGTAGATGAGAAATACAATGTTACAATTTAGTCTAAAGCACAGGAAGGTGGAGTGTAAGTTTTCAAAATTCAAGAGGGCAATTTGAAAAACCTCTAAACCACATGGAGGTAATTTGTAAATTTCCTAAAAGAAAATGTAATTTAAATTTTATTTGGTTATAATTTGTGCTGAAACCATATTTATAATAGTATATACATGAGTTGGACCATCTACATCTACAATATTATCAAACATGAGTAATGAGAAGAATGTCTTGTTTATTTCTTGTCTAATTTGGATGGAAGAAAGGACCCAAGGAGTTACATGAAGGACTTGGTACCCTAAATAAATTTTTTACTGCTTAGGAAAGTGCTGAAAAGGATAAGAAAAATGATATAATGCCACATCTAGAGGCTAGAGAGTGTGCATGACTTCAATTAAGGAGGAGCCAAGTAACAAGAGCCAGTCATAGCCATTAACATGCCACAATACCTCTTTTTTATTATCAACAGTTCTATAGACATTAATCCCTTTACCTTTTTCTAGCAGGAAAATCTACAAAAGCAGCAACTTATGTCATTAGAATGCAGTAGTCAGGTAAAGAATGATTTTAACTGGTGTGAATATTTCCTGATGTGTTTCCTTGGTATGGTCATAATCTGTAATCTAAACAGCTTTTTCTTGCAGTTCCAAAATGGGATGCATATACCCTTCAGAATAGGTGCTGAACAACAGCTCCAACCTTTATCGTGGCTTCCTAATAATGACAGCCGGCAAATAATGTTTCCCGAGGACCCAAACTTGCTTCCCCATAGGTGAGTGTTCTCCTAAAAAGCATTCTTCATGCTACTCCATCCAGATTTATGTATGAAATGGTTATTCTTTCTCTTAAGCAGCTAAAAAAGAGAGGAGGTCATGTCTCATTTTTGGATGAGATATAATTTCATGAGAAGCATTCTGCAAACTAGACATAATTGTTCTTAGCATATGATAGGGTGAAAGTTTCAACACAATGTATGATGGTATTTCATGGAAGAATTCATGACTGATGCCTTAATAACCAATAAGTGTAGTCAACTAACTCATTAGATTAATCTGTCTTTTTTTATAGAGACGTGGAGTGCTCTGCAAGTTCCTCCCTTGGGAGTTATTCTGGCTACTTTGGCACGGGTAAAAATTCAGAGATTCCTAATTCTGGGCAAGAACATGGCTTGCTGAATCAGTTAACTAGAAATGCCCCTCTGAGGCTACAACTGGGTGGGCAATATCCTTACCTCCCATACAATGTCAATTTGCTGAATGATACTAAATTCCAACCAGCAGCACAGATGAACCAACAAGAAGACCCTTTGGAATATCATGTTAGTGGAAATTTTGGAACTTCTAGACCAGGGTATGAGACTACTCAGCATGGTTGGGCTTCCACATCTGGGTCTAGTGTTGTTAATATGTTTGATGAGCATTTATATCCCCAGGTAAAATTTTCTAGTACATTGGTTAAGAACTGATTTATCTCTTGCATGCTTCTTGTAGCCTTTGAACGTAAAGTGTACCTTTTTGTTGATTGGAGGCTGCTGGAAATACTAGTAAAGAAAGGGGGGGTGGGGGGGGGGGGGGGGGTGGGTTGAGGCTTCAACCTTGTTACCATTCAAATTTTGCTATATGCTACATAAGCAGCCTACCATAAATTTAAAATTTGTGTTATCTAATAAGAATGTCTGCCAACCCCGCTCCCCCCCCTCTTTTTTTTTTCTCTGAACTTCTGACTTCAGTGTCTTTCCATAAATGTACTTTGTAGAATTTGATGTGATTTCCTTGTACCTTGCAGAAGAATTTGGCAGGGTGTAATCGAGCTTGACTTTTTTTTTTCAACAAATAATTAATTTTATTGAAAAACAAGAAACTTTATGTACAGAGGCTGTTTTAACAGAATTACAGAGTCCTATCTAACATGACAAGTATTGCAAATAGGCTTCTTTTTGGTTTATATTTCTCTCGGTTATCTGTCTTTTCTCAGTTAAATTTCAAATGGTGACCATTTGTTAGTGCTAAGTTTAATGATGATCTTGGAACGCCTTGAGACTTGTCTTTAGTATGTAATCTATTTTGTTATGCACTTCATTGACTGAGCCCTTTATTCTTAAAAAAACACCAAACATTTGGAGATTGTAGATCTAAGCTATTATATGAGTGTCTTTGGTAGTGCTCTTAGTAATAGAATCCATGTAAAGTTAAGACTTTAGATCCAGGGCAGTTGCTATAACACACCTTTTCCCAGCCTGCTGAGATGTTTCTACAGTAAAATCTTCTGATGTTCAGAATCAATCTGAGGTTTGAAGTCTCTTGTAAACCTAAACATTCAACTCATTATGTTGCCTTCTTATTGTAATGAATTTTTTACCAATATAAACCGAGGATGAAATATAGTAACATATACCTACATTTACTAAGTAATTCTATGAGGTTGACATAGAAACTTGCATGCATGAATAGAGGATTGAAATGACCTTGTTCCTTTTATTCTTTTTATTTTTCTTTGTCAATATTGTTTTCTTTTTAGTTGAAAGGTTATTGTAGTGGAAATACTTTTGGATTCTTATAAATGCTACCATTGTTTTTTGCAGCAACCAAACTGAGATCCAAGAGTTATCTAACCTTTTATTCTCAGATGGAATGACTGGAGAACTTGGATCAAGCTACTAATCCCCTAAGAATTTTTTTCCAATGGTTAAATTTTGATGAAACATCAGAGGCAACCACCAGCCAGTGACATATAGCATTAGCACAGCATGAGTGCCCCAACATTAATCACTGGCAGAAGGAATGTTGCTGGCTCCGTCAAACGAGGCACTGCCCTTGTGATATCAAATGTTCTATACAAATTATACATTAACTTTAGGTCTGTAGGGTTGTTTTTGCTGCCTCCTCATCTTTGGGTGTCAAGGATACTAATAGCAGCCCAAATGTGCCATCCCTTGCTCCTTCTTAGTAACATGAGCTGTAAATAAAACTACATATGGCAGTGATATTAACCCAAAATCACATATTTGTATTGAAAATTTTGTCTTCAAGTCCTTATGGATTGTCCTCTCATATATATGATACATTATTAGTTCTCAATTCCTGAACCAGATAATTAACCTTGGCAACTTTTGCTGGAGTAATTGGATGGACTATTGCAATACTAAGACCCAAAATTCGGTTCTGTCGAAAGCCAATATGGCTAGGCTATGGTATAATCAAAGTGGTTCAGGACATTTCAACCCAATATTTGTTGTTAGAAGCACACTTGGATGATATCTTCTATACTAAGTTTGTGCAATATATTTATAGTTAAAATTTTATACTGGATGAGAAGCAATGATATTTATTGGATAATTACATCATATTGCATATTAAGAGACTGTTGTAATATGCTTCTTCCTTTTTTTAGTTTACTCATCCATGTATCTCGCTTCAGTAACACACCCCTGTGGGATTAAACTATTCTCTTGTGACTAAATTTTTGTTAGTGATTTTAGTGGGCAGTAGAAATAGTTGATCTGAACAACATATTTACCAAATGGAGTGATTAGAAAAATTGAAGATTTGTGGTTGAATTGAGTAGACAATTAGTCTTCCAGCAAAAAGAGTAGACAATCAATCAGTGTAAATAATATATGGTCAAAATATAGTGATACCCCCTAAACTTTAGTTCATGAGCAATCATGTTCTCGCTTTTAATCCTTAACAAACTTAATATGTGATTATTTTTAGTCCTACAAAGTGATCAATTTTAACCTCCACAAACTTAAAAAGTTATTGTTTTTAGTACTTATGGAGTGATGATGTTGTTACCTTTTAGTCTCTACAAAGTGATCAATTTAGTCTCTACAAAACTTAAAATGATCAGTTTGTCCCTAAAAGTAATTGTTTTTGGTCCTTACGGAGTTAAAAATGTGTTAGTTTTTAGTTTGGCCATATGATTTCAAGAACTAAATGCAACCACTTCAAACTTCGGGGACTATGAAACCAACAATGCTGTTAGGATTTAATTTATAAAATTGGTTAAATAGAGATTCTTATAGGAGGGATTGCTAGAGATGTTATACTTCATGGCCATTCGATGCTTTTTATTGGGAGTCCACTTAGATCAGGCAATAATCCTCCAATTTGATCATTAACTGAAATACAATTAGCATAATATATTAGCCAAATATTTTTTTGGGAGCCATGCTGCAAGTCAGTTGGCAGCTTGGAAGGGCACCAAATGTGTGACATCAAATGAAACAGCAATTTAAGTTAAGAGTCAAGGAAAGAAAGCAGGTATCCACCAAAAAAAAAAAACACAACAACAACAACAACAAAAAGAAAGAAAGAAAAGAGTATGTGTGGCAAATGAAATTACAGTCATTAAAGAGAGATTTGATAGATCTCTTTTCCTTCTTTACTCTTCCCTCTTGGAGGCCTCCTGGAGTTCATTTCAAATATCCATTTAAATATAGCTTTAGAGCAATCACAAAACTTGGGGAAAATAGTATGAACTTCTTTCTCCCAAATATATGAAAATGAAAATTTATATTTATGCTTACAAAGATCTAATTGTACAACTGCACAAGACTGATTTAATGAAAAATGCATCTGCTTGATGAGAATGCAGAAATTGATACTGGAAAAGAGTTTGACTATATCGGATTGTCAAACTTGAAATGGAGAGAAGAGGCAAGGATAAGCCATTAAACCATTTGGTTTTACAATTAATCTTCAAAAGCTCCCATCAAACATCCACGGTTGGAACTAATTATCTTAATCTGTAATATCAAAACAAAGCTTAGCCTCATCCCAAGGGCCATTGATCTCAAACTTGTATTCCTGCATCCGTATAAGCCAATAAGGACACACCACAGTAACAAAAACCAATAAACCCAACAGGAGAACAAAAAGTAACCGGTGCAGTGTATAAACAAAAGCCAAGGTCACAGCCATTAAACTGAAAGAAAAGCAAAGGTGCAAGCGGAAGGAATACTTCTTGATACAGTAAGCGACCAGTGGAGCAAAAAGGAAGACTTGCAAGGAGAATAGCATGATAGCAAAAACTTGTAGCCTTGATGGAAGGCGAGATGCAATGAAAACCGATGCTACTACAGAAGCATTTAAAGATATAGAACTGGTCAAGGTTGGATTTTTCAGAGCTCCAGGAGCTGTCACGGTTGATCCTGAATAGTCATGAAGGAATAGATGAAGTATGACAAGTGAAACAGTTACTGCCCAAATGGTATCTGAGCTAATGGATCTTGTCAGAGTTTGGTAGATAGGAGCCAAAACAAATAGCCCAGTTGTAAAAAAGAAAACATTGAGTAAATAATGCAAGAGAAGGTTAAGGGAAAGCATTTCTTCGGTTAAAAGGAGAACTAGAAAACCTGATCCAAGAAGACTCACATCAAGATACAAGAGGGAACTTTCATCAAGAGTTGATCCGAGGGTATATGTCCAAACCAAACCGACAAGAACAACAATGCATAGATATTGAGAGATAGAAATTGCATCTTGCATCACTTTCAGCATGTCCCGTTTTACAACATTGGCATTCATGACCATACCTTCAAGGAAACACTCATCAGTGTGATTGTCATCAAACCCAGGTTGCATCCCTCCATATGCCACTTTTCTCCATTTGGCTCGAGTTGGAGATGCATTTTCTGCAATGCGGTTATCCATTACAATCTAACTGATCTATTGCAGACGTAGCTCCTCGGGGTCAAAGTTGTCAGTAAGATAGTAATTCCTTCTGAATTACATAAATCTGGCTCTGACAGTCCACAGACATGAGAAGAAATGACATCTCCAAAAAGGAATGTCTCTCTATTATAGGGTTCATTATGAAATTAAAGAAACCTGTAAAAGAATGCAAGCAATCAGTTCCATAACCATGTACACTGATAACGAAGGTCAACAAGAAACTGTTACTTGAGGTGGGAAGAAAACAAGACAAGGAAAAGAAACTTGAAGAGTGTGTGTGTATTTGTCAAGAATATAGTGATTTTCCTTTTGAGAAAAGATACAGCTATCATAGTCAAGCAATTTGCAAAAAATGTTGTAAAATAGTTTGTAGCTCTAGCATTTTCCTACATTATTTGGTCCAAACAGATGATAAGCCTCTTACAAGCCTAAGTGGGTTTGGAAGTCAGGTCCACCCAGATGATGGAGTAATCTAGAACAACTAATCTATCGAAAACCTTTAATGAAGACAACCCACTATAAATCTGGAACAAACTGATTGCCAATGAAGAAAATGAACCTAAAAAAATAGCTCTTGTACAATATAAGTAATTAACAAACATTGTTACAGAATCATTTAAAGATGGTTAAAAATTAATTTGCCACATCTGTACATGTAAGAACCAGGGCCAAACCAATTTCCCAGACTTAGAACTTCAAATTTTCAAAGAAAATGAAATCAACTAGACTATTGAACATGTACCAAAATTAGACCTTTCTATTCAAAAAATTATCACAATCAGTTAACAAAACAAAAATTAGACCTTTCTCAGAAATTTTTTTTTTCTCTCTTCCTAAAAATTATCTCAACAGCCCAATTGAGCAATTAGCATTCAGTTTGACCCCATTGTGTCCTCACCCTTTTTTTTTTTTTTTCTTTTTTCTTTTTTTGGATGAAATGAAAGCAACTCATTCAGCTTGATAATTACTTAATTGGTCATAATGTAATGTCCAAACCAAAAAAAAAAAGGTGCTAGGTGATGCAATTCGCATTGAAACCTGATACCCATGAAAGCACTTAACAAGAACCATATGAAAGAAGCAACAAGAGGCAGTCAATGAGATGAAAGATGCAATCTTTGAGAAAGTTGTAAGAATTAACAGAAACCCAAAAAAAAAAAAAAAAAAAGTAGTTTTACCAAATAATTGTCTTAGTTGAGAGCTCTCTGTGTCTCCCAAAAGTCCCAATGCTCATCCCTTCATCCTTTCACTCACAAACGAGTCGGAATCGGCTGAGGTGTGGTTTCTTGATCCCTCTCTTTTCTCTCTGTGCGATTATTGTGGCTCTTTTTCTTTGATTTTTTTTTGGATGGACACGTGTCCAAGATCTTGCCGTGTCCAGTGAAAACTTTCACTGGACACAAGCCTTGCCCTTTTTTTTTTGGAGTTGTTGTTGCCTTGTTGGAGCTCATAAGCACTTAAAAAAGAAAAAGAAAAAGAAAAGAAAAAATATATGCTAAAAAGTTTATTTTGTTACTAAATTGATGGAAAACTTTTTTTTTTTTGTTGTATAAATTTGGTAAAACTGGCCTTTTTTTTTTTTTTTTTAAGAAGGAGCCCATTATCATTTGATTGCTTGAAAGCTTTCATTATTATCAAACTAGAAACTTTTGAAATATCTTGATTTAAAAGAAGAAAAAAATGAAATATCACTCCTCTTATTTTTCTATAAATTTTTTTTAAAAAATTTATAGAAAAATAAAAAAGCAACTCATTTTTTCTTGACATAGTCATTTAATAAACTCCCTAAGGAGAACTCGTCAACAAGACCCTTTTTAGATTAAAGCATAACTATTAATTAGCCATTATTTTAGCAGTTGTATTGATTGAGTGGTTGACACGGGCTTAAACTTTGAACTATATTTGATATTTGTTATATAAGCACGAAAAAGATTGGGTATAGAATAATGTAAAAAAGAATGAAGCTGAATTTTAATATATTTATAATATTAATTGCATAATTATAATATTTATGAAGTCACTTATTCAATTATAGATTCGATTCCTTTTGGACCAAAAAATTGAGAACTACAGACTTTTGATTCTTTTTCCTATCTAATTTTTAAACCATAATAAATCCCAATTTTTTTTTTTTTGAGAAGAAAATCCCATAATTAATATGACTTTTATTTGATTTGTAGATCATGGGAAGTTTAACTACAATGTTTAATTTTTTCAAGAGAAAAATTCAAAAACCAATAATAATGATTTCACATTGCCATCCTGTTGAATATGTAAATATGTTGATATCCCAACTTCTGATAATCCTAGAAAAACAAAGACACGGGTTTAAAAATAGATATGTTTAGTAGTTGTATTGATTGAGTAAGATGACATGGTTTTAAACTTTGAAGGGTAAAATAACTTTTAAAAAGTTCATTTTCATCTTTCGTCCTTAAACTATTGAAAATATTTTATTTATGTTTTTAAACTTTATGAAAAGTTTGTTTTCATCTCTATTTATGTCTCTAAACTATTCAAAAAATTCTTTACTCCACATTTTGATTCTGGTTTTACTTTTGAGGGAAAAAAAAACCGTTAAATGTCTATATAGACTATATTCATCAAATTAAGTTTGTATTTATATTCTCAATGTCATATAGGTTTTTATCTTAAAGTTGACCCTAGTATCGTCTACTCTCCCTATTGGCTACGGATATATACATCAACAACTCATTTGCTTAGTGAGTTTCTGCAGAAACTCAGGACGAGTTTGCAATCATGCAAGTCACTGAGAGTGAATGCTAAAGAAAGAACGAATGCAAAGATAAGAAGAGGGGAAGGATCTGTTTTGCACATCAGAAAGAATGTACAAAAAGTTTTGATTGATCAATCTGTCTTAAATTGATCTAAACCTCTATATTCATACTGAATAATGAACATTTCTTTTTCTTTTTCTTTTTTTTTTTGGAGCAAAATAATGAACATTTCTGTCACTAATTACCAATGACTGCTACATATGATTAGACTAAATTGTAAATTTTACCATTTAAGTTTGGAGTAAATTTGATTTTATCTCTTAAAGTTTTAAATTTTGAATTTAGACCACAACATTTTATAACATTTTGATTTGAGCCCTTCCATCCATGTTTGTTATTGAAATGGCTTTTAAGTGTAACCTCACGATTTGTTGTACTTTTTCTATTCAAAACTATTGAGCACTAAGAAAAGAATTTATTTTTCTATTTGAATTCTTTTTTAGGTAAACAAAAAATATTTTTATAATTTCTCTTTTTTGGTTTTCCATTTTTTTTCCTCTTTCCCTTTTTCTATGTCTAGCTATCGTTGACCTTCTTTGGCTACTAGAGTTGTAATGAACCAAATTGTTCATAAATAGCTTGGGCTTGACTCAATAAAAAGTTTATTCATGTTTGTTTGTTTGTTCATAAATAAACCAAGCTTGAACCTTAGTTTTAAGCTTATTTAATAAATGAGTCAAGTCCAATAAAAAAAATGTTCATGAACAGGCTCGTGAACATTAGGGTTTTATATAAAACAAGTTAAGCCTAGGCTCATTAATGGGCTTGTTAATAAGCTTGATATTAGCTTGACAATTAAACTAATATCTTACTAAAACTTTAAGTAATTGGGAATTGGAACCACATGTCCAAACCAAATAGGCTGGATATGGGATTGATAATATACTTGTGTTGAATCTCAAGTTCAAAAGCTTGATATTGAGTTCAAACTTGGCTTGAGTAATGAATCAACCTGAACTCAAGCTTTTAAATTTTTTGACAAGATTGAACTCAAATATCATTTACAAACTTGGTTTGAACTCGAGGCAAGCTTGAACGCTTTGCTTTTGTTGTCGAGTCAAGCTTAATCATTCGTTACTCGATAAAACTCAATTCATTTAAAACCTTGGCCACTCCATTGGTCCCCTCTAAAAAGCCCAAAACAACACCAAACTCCAAGCTCTAGCCACCACATTGTCATTATCATCACCATCAAGGAGCCACTCTATCACAATCATGGCCAAGCCCACAAAACTGCTCACACGTCACAACCTATACCGCACACCATCGCCAAACAGATCAAAGCCAGTTTGCCACTGACACAAGCCCATTACCAAAAATTGAAATCTTGAGACCTATTCACAAATTGGGCTCAACCCTCCTACCTTAAAAAAAAGGCCTCAAATCAAAATCAATAGCCAAGATCGATTCGCAATAGACATGAACAAATGGGCTTGAATCTAAGCGTTAAATAATTTTAGGTTCTAAAATCCTTTTTTTTTTTTTTTTTTTGAAAGCGTTCTAAAATCCATTTTAAATGTTAGGAGGTAAAATTAAAATGACTACAAACTTTTTTTTTTTAAGAAACAAAAAATGACCACAAACTTAAACGAACACAATTTGCAATTTATTCTAATAGTCAATACCCTTTAAAATGGTACTAATAAATAGGCATGTGCTATTTCTATATGAATTATTGATCATTACAACATAACAATGATAGCAAGGACAGAACCAAGTGGGGCCCAAAAGGGCCTAGGCCCTCCGGTCTTAAGGAAAAAAAAAAAATATATATATATATATATATTACAATTTTATATTTGGGCCTCTCTATCAAAATTTTGGGCCCTTCCCCTACAATTTTACATTGATTACAGTATTTTATTGTAAGATCATTTTCATCAGTAGTAAAATAGTATAAGACCTCAAATTTGTCCAATCAACTCCAAAACACAGCCACATTAGTTTAAGTTTCATTGTGCAAAAATACATGCGTGCACACATGTATTTTTGCACAATGAAACATAGACTAATGTGGGTGTATTTTGGGATTAATCGGAAATTTTTACACAGTTACTGTAACTATGCAAATGAATATTTTAATAATTATTTAGATTGAGAGTAGTGATTTTTGGTTGAGGAAGAGAGAGCTGATTTGGGATAATGATAAAGAATTGATAAGAAAATAGTATTATAATGAAATGTAGTGTAAAATAATTATTTTGTTTTTAAAAACGCTCTCTATGTCTGTCCGTACGAAATCTCGGGCTCTTTCCAGTGAAGAGGCAGCGGAGCTTGAACGTAGCAATAAGAAGGTAAAGGATGTTCGTCATGCTGATTTCACGGCTAGCCGAGGAGGCAGCTCTCATAGTCAGGGGGTTAGCGATGTCCCTGTCCATGGGGAGAACTCGTCTTTTAGAGCTAAACTGTTGGGGGTAATACCAGGAGCATACAACCATGCTTTTGCTTTTGAGGAGAACATGGTAGATGATGTTGAATCTGACGAGGAGATGGAGGAGCTCAGTGAAGGTTTGGCTGCGGTTAAACTTTCGAAGGATGTGAAACATCGCATTAGAGCGGTCTGGGCATCTTCTCTCATTGTTAAAGTTTATGGGAGGTCTGTGGGGTTCAACTACATTCAGGCCAAACTTAATGCTCTATGGAAGCCCACAGGAAGGTTGGATGTTATTGATCTAGGGAAAGAGTTTTTCCTTACTCGTTTCAGCAGTAAAGAAGATCATGCCAAGGTTCTCAGGAATGGTCCGTGGTTCATTGGTGAGCATTTCCTTTCAATAAGACCATGGGAGCCAAATTTTAAGCCTTCTACGACGAACGTCTCTTCCATTGCGGTGTGGATTAGACTAAATGAGTTGCCCATCGAATATTATGAAATGGAAGTTCTTAAACAGATAGGTAACTCCATAGGCAAGATACTAAGGATTGACACTCATACTGCGGCTGAAGCAAGGGGCCGGTTCGCTAGGCTCTGTGTTCAGGTGGACATTGAAAAACCTTTGGTGACAAGCATATTTATTGGGGGCATTCGGCAACCTGTTATTTATGAAGGTGTTAGTAGGCTTTGTTTTTCATGTGGCCGGATTGGTCACCGGAGGGATGGTTGTCCTCATGTTATTCGCAGTCCGCCCTCGGTGGACAAGGATGCTGAGGTGCAAGAGGAGGTCCAGGTCAGCAATTCACGCATGGCGTGTGATCCGGTGGACCCCATTCAAGGGGAGGCAGTTCGGGATGCTGAGCAAAAGGACATATATGGTCCATGGGTAGTGGTCACTAGGAAACGACAAGGTAACAGAGGTCTCAAGAATCAGCAGGAAGGTAGTGGGACAGGGTACCTCAGAATCAGTAACGGGAATGCATTCCTGCATGTGGGACCGAGAGGTAGTTACATGAAGGATAATAGGAGCACGCCGGATAAGCCCCAATCAGTGTCCGAAGCCCAGGTTCCTAATGAATCATTAACAAATTTGGGCTCGCCTTTGGGCCCTGATCTCCTTGCGGGTGCTGCTCATGAGGGCCCATTTAATGTTGGAAGCATCTCTTCTCAAGCCCAGGGTGGGTCGGTCAAGGGGAAAAAAGATCTTGCACGGAGTAGGGCTCACATTACCTCAAGTAGTGTTGCTGCTGTGTCTAGAAGTTTCCCAAAGCCTACTCCTACCATCTCCGTCTCCAAGTTTAGATATGGAACCTGTGATCGAAGTGATTCTAGTTTCTTGTTTACGGCATCAACTAGTAATGAGTTGGGTGAGCTTAGTTATGCTAGAGGTGGTCCCTGCAGTAACGCAGGGCATGATGAGAATTTGTTGGAAAGCTCTCTTCATACTCGCGACGGAGAATGCCGTGATGGGGTTGTTGCCAGAGATGATCTCGCTCCGGGGAAGCTTCTTAATGCTGGTGATGCAGAGATCACTTGCTTGGCGGGTGCTTCATCTGATTCTACCATGTGTGGTGATTTGCGAAGCGAGCTTGGCGATGATGGAGGCCAAGCGCATCAGCTATCGCACCAAGACAGGGCTGGTTTGTCAGCTCATGGGGAAAGGCAAATTGATGGCATTGCTGAAGCGGAGGGGATGGAGTTTGAAGGAGGCGGGGAGACTTCAACCTCCTGTTGATGTAGGCCAGTTTTTCCTTTTTCTTCCAAGTGATGAATATAATAATTTGGAATTGCAGGGGCGCTCTGAAGCCCAATTTTCAGAGTCATGTGAGGGAGTTGGTGCGTGTGCATGATCCAGCTGTGTTTGTGGTTATGGAAACTCACCTGGGAGGGGAGAGAGCCAAGGATATTACGGATCGCTTGCCTTTTGACGGAGCGATCCACGTGGATTCAATTGGCTTTGCTGGGGGATTATGGCTTATGTGGAATGCTGATAAGGCGGAAGTTACTCCTTTGGCCAAGACTGAACAGGAAATTCACGTTACTATTAAGGTACGAGCTTCTAATCTTACTTGGTTTTTTTCAGCAATATATGCTAGTCCTAGATTTGCTGAGAGGTCGGTTCTTTGGAATAATCTGTCTCACATTGCGGAAATGCATAGTATGCCCTGGGTGATTGCTGGGGATTTTAATGAGCCTCTTATGAGCTCTGATAAGTTAGGTGGCAGAGAGGTGAGCATCAGTAGGTCTCTTCTGCTAAAAGATTGCTTAGATATTACGGATCGCTTGCCTTTTGACGGAGCGATCCACGTGGATTCAATTGGCTTTGCTGGGGGATTATGGCTTATGTGGAATGCTGATAAGGCGGAAGTTACTCCTTTGGCCAAGACTGAACAGGAAATTCACGTTACTATTAAGGTACTAGCTTCTAATCTTACTTGGTTTTTTTCAGCAATATATGCTAGTCCTAGATTTGCTGAGAGGTCGGTTCTTTGGAATAATCTGTCTCACATTGCGGAAATGCATAGTATGCCCTGGGTGATTGCTGGGGATTTTAATGAGCCTCTTATGAGCTCTGATAAGTTAGGTGGCAGAGAGGTGAGCATCAGTAGGTCTCTTCTGCTACAAGATTGCTTAGATAAATGCAATATGGTTGATCTGGGCTTTTCGGGTTCTAGATTCACTTGGACTAACCGGAGGGATGCCCATGTTCTCATCCAAGAAAGAATTGATAGGTTCTTTGTAAATACTGACTGGTGCACTCTTTATCCTGAAGCCCGTGTGACTCATTTAACTAGATGTCATTCTGATCACAATCCGATTTTATTGGAAACTAATCCTAGGAGTTGGGCCAGGCAGAATAGGCTTTTCAAATTTCAAAGCTTCTGGTTGTCTGACCCTTCTTTTCCTCAAGTGGTTCAAAAAGCCTGGGCTAGGGCGGGTTGCCTCCAAGATGCCATCAGTTGTTTCTCCAGTGATGCTTCGGTGTGGAACAAGGATCATTTCGGTAATGTTTTTGAGAAGAAGAAGAGAATTATGGCGAGATTAGGAGGGATTCAAAAGGCTTTAACTGAATGCCCCTCAGTTTCTCTTGTGGAGTTGGAAAGGAAGCTCCAGGTGGATCTTTGTGGGGTGCTTAGCCAAGAGGAAGAATTATGGGCGCTTAAGTCCAGAGTTAATTGAATGCTGTTGGGTGATAGGAATACTTCTTTTTTCCACATCTCCACTCTGGTCAGGAGGAAAAGAAATTCTATTACAGCTATTATGTCTAATTCTGGGGAGTGGGTGCATGATGACAGAGGAGTGAAGGAGGTTATCTGGAATGGTTTTGATAAACTCTTTACTACTTCCCATATTTCTTCTGCTCTGTCTTATCCGGCTGGTTCTTCTTGGCAAGCTCGGCTCACGGATGAGGAGCGAGATAGTATAGAGGGGGGGGGTGTCTGATGAGGAGATTAAGGCGGGGTTGTGGTCCCTTAAGGCCTTCAAAGCCCCAGGGCCAGATGGCCTTCATGCTGGCTTTTTCCAGCGGTTTTGGCCTATTGTAGGTAATTCTGTGGTGGAAGAAGTTAGAAAGATCTTTATTGATATGGCTGTTCCTGAGGAGTTAAATAAGACTTTCATCACTCTTATTCCGAAAATTCCTGGTCCGGAAACCCTTAGTAATTACCGTCCTATTAGCTTGTGTAATACTGTGTATAAGATTGTCTCTAAGATCTTGGTAGGCCGGTTGAGGCCTTTTCTTGAGAAGCTCATTTCTCCTTTCCAAGCTGCGTTTGTCCCTGGGAGAAGAGGCACGGATAATGCTATCATTGTCCAAGAACTAATTCACACTATCAGCAGGAAGAAGGGGAGGACTGGATTTATGGCAGTAAAGATAGATCTGGAAAAAGCATATGATAAACTTGAATGGGGGTTCATCAGGGATATGTTGTTCAGAGTAAATCTTCCTCATAATCTCATTAAGTTGATAATGAGTTGTGTGTCGACTGTGTCCACTTCCATTGTGGTGAATGGGGGAGCTCTGGATCAGATTATTCCTTCGAGAGGTATTAGACAAGGGGATCCTCTTTCCCCTTATATTTTTATTCTCTGTTTGGAGTACCTCGGTCATCTCATCGATGAGAAATGTAGTGTAAGGAAGTGGCAATCAGTGAAGGCTAATAGGAATGGTTTAGCTTTCTCGCATCTTTTCTTTGCGGACGACTTGGTTTTGTTTGCTAAAGCTGATCATGAGAATTGTGCTGCCATAAGAGAAGTTCTTGATCTTTTTTGTAGCCAATCAGGTCAAACTGTTAGTGGAGCGAAGTCTAGGGTCTATTTTTCCCCGAATGTGGACAGGGATAGTAGGGCTGAGCTTTGTGACATTCTAGGCTTTCAATCCACTCCTAACCTTGGTAAGTACCTCGGGATTCCCATCAAGCATCCTGGTCCTTCTTCTCAAGACTTTAATTTTGTGCTGGATCGAGTTAAGCTAAAGTTAGCTGGCTGGAAGGCAAATCTTTTGTCGTTGGCAGGTCGGTCTGTCCTTGTGAAGCACGTTTCTTCTACCATTCCTAATTATGTGATGCAATGTAATCATTTGCCTAATAAAATTTCTGAAGGCATCGATCGAGTTAATAGGAATTTCCTATGGGGTTCAACGGATTCGGTCAAGAAAATGCATTGGGTTGGTTGGGACAAAATCACAAGGCCAAAGAATGAGGGGGGTTTGGGAATCCAAGCAGCAAAGGGTAGGAATTTGGCTCTCCTATCTAAGCTCAACTGGCGGTTTCATACGGAAAAGGAGTCTCTTTGGGCCAAAGTTCTTAAAGGTAAATACTGCAATCCTCGGAGATTGAGTTCTAGTAATAGAGATAGGCTTCCGTGTTCAAGGGTTTGGGCAGCAATGAAGAAAGGGGCAGAGACTTTTCAAAAGGGAGTGAGGTGGACGTGTGGTAGAGATAGTAGCCTGAGTTTTTGGGCTGATAATTGGTCAAATTTGGGAGCTTTAAGGCAGTCTCTTTATGGTCCTCTATCTAGGGAGAGTGCTTCTTTGAGGGTTAAAGATGTGGTGTCCACTTCCGGCTGGAACTGGTCTTTAACTTCCTTTGATTTTCCTGACTCTTTCAAGCAGGAGCTTCAAGCTATGCCTTTCGCTCTGGCGTCCCGTGGTGAGGATAAATTAACTTGGAAGGAGTCCGAGCATGGCCTTTTTAATATTGGCTCTGCTTATAAGATAGCCACAAATCAAAGCAATGTTGGTTCTTTCAAGGGGAAATGGATTTGGAAGGTTAGGATGCTACCAAGAATCCAATCTTTTGTATGGCTATGCTGCCATGAGAGTATTGGAGTGAGGGATTGCCTCAATCAAAGGGGTATGCTTGTTGATACGCAATGCCCCCTTTGTCATGCTTCTAATGAATCCATTTTGCATGCTCTTCGTGATTGTGGAGTGGTTAAGCAGATTTGGTTACAGCTAGATGAGAGTCGGTGTAATAGTCTTTTCTTCAATAGCAACTTGCAGGACTGGCTGGAGACGAATGGTACAAACCAGCAGAGAGTTGGTCGGTTTGCTGTGCCTTGGAGTATTGTTTTTTCTTTTGCCATTTGGCTTATCTGGAAGCAAAGGAACCTTATGGTGTTTAATGGTCGAAGACCGAATCCCCTCTTAGCCAAGGACATTCTTCTTAGAGCTTTTGAGTATCTTTCCTATGCTAGTCCAACTAAGGATGCTGTTAGAAGAGTTTGTAAACCTGTCTGCTGGAGCAAGCCTGCTAGCGGATGGGTTAAATTAAATACAGATGGTTCTTCTCTTGGTAATCCGGGTTTAGCAGGGGGAGGGGGTCTTATCCGTGATGAGGAAGGAAAGTGGATTACCGGTTTTGCTCGCAAGATTGGTAAGACAACCAGCTTCATTGCGGAGCTATGGGCTCTTCGCGATGGGCTTAATGTGTGTATTAATCATAGATTTGCTGCTGTGGAAGTGGAGTTAGATGCCAAAGCAATTATTGATGCTCTTGCTAACCCAAGCTACACTAACATCTTTGTTTCTTCTCTCATGGACGATTGTAGGCTTCTGATAACTCAGATTCCTCAGATCTGTTTTAGGCACTGCTACCGTGAAGCTAATAGATGCGCAGATGCCCTTGCTCGTTTGGGAGGATCTCAAGTTTATGATTTTGTTAATTTTGTTTGTCCGCCTGAGGACTTAGTTCAGCTTTTGGATTCTGATCTCCATGGCTTGTATCTGAATAGGATGTGTCCTGTGTCCGTGTTTCCTTCTTAGTTTTGTTTATTGAATTCCTTTTCACCAAAAAAAAAAAATGTAGTGTAAAATAGATATCAGATGTGAGATATTTTGAAAAGTGAGTATGTAAAATAGAAAGAGTAGGTTATTATACTAAAATAGATAGAAATTTTTGCATGAGCTGGCGTAAATGTTCTAATGTAGTAAGAAATAATGGTGTTTTGTGTCTTTGTCTTTGTTAGTAAATAATTGTATTATAATGTATTAAGGAACAATGATTTTTGTGTCATTGTCATTGTTGATAGTTTGTTAATACTAAATAGATACTTATTTAGAATTTCATTATTGTTTTTTTTTTTTTTTAACTTATACTCCACTCCCCCTTAACTCGAAATCCTGGGTCCATCCCTACATTATAGTCATTTTTAGTTATTTTACCTATGAATATGATATAATTTGAGTTTATGGTGTCCTTTCCATGAGAATTACTAGTTATCATTATACCAATCGTTTTGTTTTTTTTTTGTTTTTTTTTTTAACTTAAGAATAAAACCTTAGATGCACTAGGTTAAGTTCCCAATCAAATTCATTCATATGATTACATTGAATTGTTGCACTTTGAAATGATTAAACGGTGCATCTAAGTTATTGTACTTTTTTAAAAAGAAACAAACACATAGAAATAGATGGGACAAAAGATGGGATTTATATACAAAAGTACAACACAAACTCCACTCAAAAGTTTTAGCAAAAAATGGGTTAAGTAATTGTCCCTAAATTGAGCACAATTATGATAGTTATAGACTTATTGGTCAATGCACTCCCTTGACATATAGTCATAGTTCTTAAATCTTTTTTATTGGATCAAATGTTGTAGCCTCTGCATCTAATATCTCATCTAATAAAAGAGTGAGAGTTTAAAACCTGTCTATACTAAAAACCAATTAATATCTTGATACGTTGATAAAGAAATCATCGTGGTTCAAATGGCATAGATTGAATTTCTATGGTATTAAATTTTTTATTTTTTTATTTTTAGGGTAAATTGCAAACTACACCTCTAAATTTTAGGGGTGTTTGAGTTTCATATCCTAAAATTTCAACATTTGAATTTTACTCTTTCAAGATCTATTCCGTTTTCATCAACAACCCCTCCGTTCACATTTTCTGCCGAGTGTCGCATAAACATTTTAAGTGTATTTAATTTGTCCAAAAAAATGATGCCACAATATTTTTGTAGCTTAAAAATATTTTTAAAAAATTAAAAATGACATGACATGATAAAAATGACTTGACATTATTTTATTAGATAAATTATACCCGTGTGATAAGTTTATATGGTATTTAACAGAAAATATGGATTAAGAGACTAGTTATGCAAAGGGAGTAGAACTTCAATATACAAAATTCAAATTCTAAAACTTAAAATCCAAACATGATATAGTTTGCAATCTGCACTTATTTTTATTTGAGAAAGAGATGATATTTTTTTCTTTTCTTTTTTTTGATACATGATATAGAGCAATATCTCCTGTAGAAGTTCCCTCGAAGCAAAACCAAGCTAACAGAGATGATAATCCGACCCCTCCATCTCCCTCCTCAAGCTCTCCTCATCCCTCACTCCTCTAAACCCTCCAAAACCCCTTCTTCTTCTTCTAATCTCAACACCAGAAACTCACCTTCTTCTCCTTCTTCTTCTTCTTCTTCTTCCTCAGACTCAGGCCTCCTCTTCCGCCAGAAAATCCTCTACCTTGAAAACCTCAACGTCAATTCCCACAAAGCTCTCCAACTCAACCCAGATTTCCGGTCCACCCCACTCTCTTCCCTCCTCTCCGTCGAGCAATGCCTCTCTTCCTTTGGCCTCACTCGCTCTTCCCTTGGTCGAATTCTAGACATGTACCCACAACTCCTCACCTCTGACCCTCACACCCAACTCTACCCCATCTTTGATTTCCTTCTCAACGAGGTCCGAATCCCATTTCTTCACATCCCAAAGTCCATAACTCGATGCCCCAGAATCTTAGTTTCCAGTGTCCCAAACCAGTTAAGACCCACTTTCTCTTTTTTGCAAAACTTGGGTTTTGTGGGTCCTCATTCAATCACTTCTCACACCATAGTGCTGTTGGTTTCAAGTGTGGAAGATACCCTTTTGCCAAAGATTCAGTTTTTGCAAAGTTTGGGGTTTTCTCATGAGGAAGTGGCTACAATGGTGATAAGGTCACCTGGGTTGTTGACTTTTAGTATTACAAATAATTTGCTCCCCAAGGTGAAGTATTTCTTGGAGGAAATGAAAGGGGATATAGTAGAATTGAAGAGGTTTCCTCAGTATTTTTCGTTTAGTTTGGAGGGGAAGATTAAGCCTAGGCATAGGCTTTTGGTCGAGAACCGGTTGTCGCTGCCATTGCCGGTGATGTTGAAGGTTAGTGATGGCGAGTTCACTGCGAGGTTGATTGAGTTGCGGTTGCGGTCTATTGAGGGGATGTAAATGGCTGTTTAGTAAGTTGGCTTGGTTCTTTTATGTTTTATATTGGAATTGATAGTGAGAATGTGATTATTTGGAATTGAATGTTTACAGTTTCTGCAATAAAAAAGAAAGAATTGAGTGTCTATCTATGGAGTGGAATTATGTGTTCAATTTTGTAAATCTTATGTTTAAAGTAACCATTTAGATATGATATGGACGGTAAAATGCACATGTAATGTGAATTATTTCACCTAGAAAGATTGTTTGAAGTATTAACATGTATATAAAGAGAGCATGCTGCGTTTTGCACAATAACAATTGTAGTGGGATATTGAGGAGCTTTTAGTTCCTAGAAATTTTGAACGCAAAATTCTCATGTACTAATCCACACTCACAATTTAATTACACAACTTAAAAGACAAAATTAACCCAAGATATCTCACTCGTAACACTTACAATTGAATAAGAAAGTGATTTGCTAACCCACACTCACATTTTAATCTCACTCTTATCTGTTTGCTTCTTCCCTGTTCTCAATCTTCTCTCTTTGATGCGGGAAGCGCAAGGAAATATTTTTATTTTGCAAATCAATTGTATTTTTATTTTTCAACTGTAATTTAGGTCCTACTAGTTAATTAGGTAATCAGTATTTTATTAGAGTTTTGTAATTAAATAATTAGGATCTTCCTAATCATTTAGAATTTGGTTTGCTTAGTCAATTAGATTAGGGTTTAGTAGTCTATACAAGCACAATAATGTACTCCTATGGAGACGGATTATTTTGATGATGAATAAAATTTCTTTTGAAATTCTACCAATCGCCTGGTGTTGGCCCCCAGAGGCTCTCTTTTGCTCAGTACTGATTCATAGGTTACCTATCCTTTATTTTACTATCGTTTGATGTTTATGTTGCATCGTTTGGTTTTGTCCTGCGTCACTCTTACCTATGTTTACCATTAAGAATTGAAGAGCTGTTTTAATGATTGGGGGTTCAATTAATTTCGTGGCTAGTTATTTACTGCCAATTTGGGGGCTTCTTCAAGTGGTTGTGGCAAAGTCAACCTGGGTGAGTGTGTGAGCATAGTCAAGTTTCTTGAACGAGTTGGTGAAGGCAAGACGAGCCAAAAAAAAATTGTTTTTGTAAATTAATTTGGTCCGATTGGCTGTTTTTGGATGTGAAGTTTCATTGGGTAATGCTTGAATTCTATGTCATTGGATGTGGATTTCATTGGGTATGGGTTCATTAGGCAATACTTGATTCTTGTTACTGGTGTATATGATATGATGGATCCCTTTACGATTAGCCTGATGCTTTTCCTTTTTGCCACTTTCGCATACACTACTTGTAGTGTTATTTCGGATTGCCATGTGTTGTGCTTCCTGTCTAATGGAATTATTGGAGCCTTTTGAAATGTGTATAACAACTATGGTGAAAAATGATGGTGAATGAACTGATCAGTGCCTGGATGGAAAGGAAAATTTGTAATTGTCACCCCATTCCACCCCCCCGGGCGAATTTGCTACCCAACTTTTCTTCCCTATGCAGACAGATCGAATTTTGTGGGCCCAAGAGGAACATGCCCGGCTGCCTGCATTCTATTCATCCCCCTTCCCCCCCTTTTTGTTTCAACCAAACAGGGGAAAACTGTATTCTCCTGTCATCCATTTCTTCCCCCTCATTTCTTTCCACCCAACCAAACGCATTGTTACAGATATTAACATCCAATGAATGTAATTGATATGTGGTGAGGGGAAATCATCCTTAGGGTAGCCTTTTTCAAGTTGCACAAAGTTGTATGCACATTCTAACCTCTTTGTCCTTGAACAAGAGCAATTTTGACTAGCCATTTAGGAATGCATTCATTGCTAAAAGCTCTGCTTAGGATTACTTATCAACCACAACAAAGCTTGTGTCCTAAAACTATGGGTTGGCTACGAATCCTCAACAGGTTAATAAGGGTCTTTCACATGTATTCTTCTCCTGCTTAGGATTAGTTAACAATTTCTTTTTAAAATTTTCAGACTCATGGAATATTATTCAATGTTTGTTTAATAGGCATGAAACCTCTAAGACGTTGCTTGGAGGTCATGAGATGTTAAGGTCATGTTTGGTAACTGTTTTTGTTTTCTGTTTTCATTTTCTTGTTTTTAGGGAAAAAAGCTTCTTTTTTTTTTTTTTTTTTTTTTTTTTTTTTTTTTTTTTTTTTTTTCTTTTTGAGTGTGTGTGTGTGTGTGTTTTCAAAATGAAAAACATGTTTGGTTAGTTGAAAAGAAAAAAAAAAAAAACATTTTCTGTCATACCTTGTTATCTTCAAAAATCTATGGAAGTAGTACTAATTTTATGGCATGAGGTTATATATGGGGACACTGGGACACAGATTCATACGAAACACAAAAAATACCCATTTGACAATATCAATTAGCCTCACATCAACAATTGACACTCAACAATAACAAATTATACCAAACACAAATCAGCTTTAGTAATTTCATAATAATCCATAGTCAAAGAAAATGGAAAAGAGCCCAAAAAGAAAAGCAAAATAAGAGAATGGTGTGTACCTCTGAGTGATTGGGTCCCTAAAATTATGAAGCTCTTCAAAATATGTGGAAGACTTGCACATATCTGCTAAATCACATACAACAAAAATTTAGAATTAGGAAAGGTGAGTGAGAAATGGACTTGGCATGAAGAAAAAGAATAGTAGAATCCGACGAAGGACAGAAAGGAACCACGAAGGAGAATCTGATGAAGAACAAGTACTTATGTGGTTCTCTCTGTCAAGGTTTTCAACAATGCCTCCGTGAGGAAGTGGAGGCACAGTAGATATAGATGTTCAAATGTGTGGGATTTGAGATAATCAATTTTAAGTGTGAAAGTTTGAGAGAAAAAAATATATTATGCATGGGAATTAAAGGGGAAAAAAATTCTAGGAGTGGGAAAGACAGTAAAAATAATATTAGATTAAAAAAAAAAAGAAATTGTTGTTAGGTGGCTCAAACCAGTGTGCCAGTTCATTAAAGTTGCTTGTAGTCATTGTTTTCTCTGTGTTTTGTAAGCTTTAGAAAACTGAAAAATGGATACAGCCGCAGCTCTGTTTTCAATTTCCTTCATAATATGGAAATTGGAAATAGTTTTTTGTTTTTTTCCTAAAATAAGTTACCAAACAAGTTTTTTGGCATAGGAAACAAAAAATTGTTCTAGAAAACAGGAAATTAAGGAAAAAAACGGTTACCAAACATAACCTATTATTTTTTCCTTCTCTTTTTTTTTTGGCTGGGGTGGTTGGGAGGGAATGGTTGGATTTAAAAAAAAAAAAATTTATAAGTAAAAACTTCATTGAAAGTACACAGGCAGTGTGCTATGATACCAGCAGAATATCTAAACGAAATTGCAATGGAAGTACAGAAATCAAGTAAATCAGGCAAAGAACTGAAAGTAGAAATGCCCAATGCATTTGCCCACTCAAACAAAGTCTGAATGAAGGATAGCTTCAAATCATGAATCAATCTTTCATTCCCCTCAAAAGTGGGCACATTCCTTTCCCTCCAAATACCCCACATGAGGCAATGGGGGAGTGGCTGGATTTGGGGGTGTTATATGTTCAAAGCCCTTTTATTTAATTCTCTAATGTCCTCTCATGTGTGGCTGCCCTGTTCCTCCTTTTGAATAAGTAGTATTTTCTGAGTTTTAATTTTGCTAGGATTTGTACTGGTTCTTGGCAATGACGTGGACTGCATGTTTTGGTGCAGTTGTAAGAATATAACGAGATTTAAACTGAAATTGTAGGTCAGGGTTTGAATTGGAAGGTTTAACATCAATTAAAAATGTTTCAATTGATGTTAAAGGTAGCTTCTGCTTTGTTTTATTAGCTAAAAAAAACTCTATTCTACTCTCTGCTGGGGGCAAATATCAACTTTTTGAGGAGTCACAAAGAATGGAAGTGAATGAAGTATTGGAGGTTCAAAAAAATAAATTCTATAGTACTAGGTTTTGTTAGGTATTTGTGAAAGTTTAACTTTAACAAGAGCTGACATCTAAAGTCTGAAGAATATGCTACTTTTGGTAACTATGCACCTGCAGCATTTTGTTGCCAACATCAGCACATATTTCTGGTGTTCACATTTTATGAATCCTCATGACTGGGACTGGATGTGTATATCCAAAGCATGTTTTTCAGAAGGCAGCTTGAATCACAAGCAAGTGAACACATTTTTTCTGCATTTGGCTATTCATTGAATTTGTTTTCAAAAGGAGTACTTCTATCCTATAATTGCGCCTATACAAAAAATCCTATAATTGCATTGATTTGAGTGCATTCTGGACCTGCTGTTCAGACCTATTTTTGCAGAGTAGTAAACGTAACCTAAATTTTATGATAGTTCTTAAGTCTTCTATGTGTGTCTGTGAGTTAACAGAATCCTATATCATAAGATTTTTACACTTAAATCACTTAAGTTATCTTTTCACATGTTGGCTCAATCTCTTTCATTTCTTATACTGCATCTTACTACACACGTAAATTTTGCACAAAAATTACTGAGGCTGAATTCTACCAACTGAATGATCCTAGATTTGATCTATTTCATCCTTTTAGGTTGTCTGGAATAAATCATGCATCTTTTTGCTGAATAAACATAAAATTGTCATTGTCAATATTTTTGGGGACCAGTTGCCATTTTCAAGTTAGCATCATCCAAATTGTGTAAGATGATTGTGAAGGTGATCTGACCTCTGGAATCCTATGATTGCAATGAGTAGGCTGATTTTTCAGGATATAGTTTGTTTTCTGTAGTGTGTTTCATCATTGGTTCCCTTTTCCTACATAGGATGAACTTTTGACACCCTATTGAGTTCTCCAGATTTATGAAAGTTGTGGATTCATGATGGCAAATAATTCATATAGGCCTGACTAGGTTTGTCTGCTAATGTGGTTTAGTGGCCACTATTTCACATTTGTTTTGTCTTCCTCCTTTCGTACTTATTTAGCATGATAGAGAAGGAAAAGTGGAATATGAGGTTTGTATCATGGCTTCATTTGTGGATGGAAATTAGGATTATGCATTCTGAATGTTGTTTTCCAATTGTCATGTATGTTAAGCTATTTGATAGGTCGGTTTATCCTAGGGTACTGTTCTGAATCTTGCAAAAAAAAAAAAAAAAAAATCTTGACATGTTGATTGAGGATAATGTTTGCCATTATCATGACATGCAGACACTGGGGCCTTGATGTAGCTGGAGTTTGCTAGTCAGTTGATTTCTGTCACACACGTATTTGATGTTTCTTTGGTTGGCTTCTATTCTATATGCCAATCAAACCAGACAAGAGTTCTGTGTTGAGTGTCCACTTGTTATAGAATCATGTGGCGCCCTATAGCTTAACTTCCATGAAAATTTTGTTCTGTTCTCTATCTGAAGTCTCAATATAATCTTGTCAAGTCCTATTTTCCTTCTGTGCTGGGAGTAGGGATGAGCAATTCCTATAAATATGTACATATTCATGTTAAAAACTGAACTAAAATTCCTATAATCATAATAGTCACCTGGTAGTCTTCTGCCCTCTTGTATCTTATTTTATGAGACCTGGACTGGCACAATGGGCCAAGTGGTGCGGACACCACACTATAGCACATCCGTGGAGATTATTATTTGTGTTATCTTTATCTTTATTTGGGTTTATCATTAGTATTTGATTAGTATCGGATTAGTATTTGAGATTGTTTAGGATTCATATTGGGAGGAGAGTTTATCCTTATTATTATGATTCTTGGAAGCTGTATATAAAGCTCTAGATGATTTCTTTTGTGTTCAAACTATGATTAATTATTATCCAGATTATTTGCAAAGTTTGCATTGCGTTTGGTGGTGAATCCAACAACCTTAGGCGGTGAAGCCTAAGGTCTACAGTGGGATTAATCTAGGTGGGAAGCCTAGGTTGTTCTACATCACCAAGCCTTTATTAGGTTGGTTATCAGCTAGAGTACCTCAAAGCTCCCCTCTTTTTAGGAAGCATGGGTTGTCACTGTATCTCCCTAATTGAAGCTTAATGCCTTAAACTAATGTAATAGTTTTAATTTTTGTCAAAAACATTGTAGCTCAATGGCATAGCCTGCAAACCAGGATTTGAATCCTTTCTTCCCAATTGTTGTAACTATCAAATTATATATATTTCTGTTTATAAGAATGTAATGAGATAAGTGTTGCTGCATTGGGAGTGACTACCTTAAGAGTATACAACACAGATTAGTATATATCTTTATGTATATTTTATCTAATTTAGGCATCTATTATAGTATATCTTAAAGTTTTCAAGATAAATAACTATCAAAATATTTTAAAATATATCTAAAATTAAATGATTTTTTTTATGACAATTAATTTGTAATTCCTCCTGTCACAATGAGATTTGAGAATACACACATCCAGGAGTGTCTTCAGCATGTTCTTGTCGACACGGATAAGCTGGACATACAAGCTGGACACTTTGGAGTGTTGTGCTTCTTATACTGTACCTTTTTATTTTTTTTTCCCTTTCTTCATCTTTAAAAATAGAATCTTAGACTGTACCTATATACATGTAATAGTGTATGGTGTTGATACAAAGGAGGATAAGCTTTTTTGTTGTTCAAACGTAATCAAAACATGGTTGCCTCAGAAAGTTGAAGATGATAACTGAATTGTCATCTCCAACAATTTTCATAGAGCATTTCGAAGAGATTCTGATACCTGTGTTCTTGGGTTACTCCACAGCTATGACACTACCTTAAATTTTGTTGTCTAGCCTTTGATAAATCTTTTTATATGTTTTCAATCCAAATTGCAGAAAACTCATTCCCCAATAATGAGTAGATAGAATACTCAAAATTCCTGCAACTTATGTAATGATTCAAATCATCATTCATGTATACTATTAGTTATATGATACATACTGGTCATGTGATTAAAATACACGTAGACAATCAATGTAAAGGGTCATGCAATAGATCATAGAAGATTTGCTTAAACCAGTTTAGAAACAATAGATTAGAGGTGATTTAGACAATCAAAATGAGTGGTTATGCACTTATGCAATAGAGTGTGGTCATGCAGTAGAGGAAATTTGTTTAAACTAGCATTTGATACATTCTCTCTCTAAAAGTTACAACCGTGGAATCATAGTTCCAGTATTTGATGCACGTGACTGCACACCCAATAAGGCCATGAGACACTACCGTGGATGTGATTCACTGGTAGGAGTTCTTGTATCGTTTCACATAATATTTGGTAAGAGTTAAATGGTTTGAGTAGTGGCGTGGTGTTTCAACAAATGTGTTGTGCCGACGGTGATAGCTCCGTCAAGACCCTAATGGTACACGTGATATTACTCATTACTATTATATGACGTGGGATCGATGGCTCCACTGAAATCTCATTTTTTATTAAAAAAAAAAAAAAAATCAAAAGGCCACAAGACAAGTGAATTTTCTTTCCCGCATGTAAATGTGAGTACGGAAACCTGCGTTGCAATACATTTTCCCATTAAAAGCAACTGAGTGGGTAACCTCTTTAGATTACATGAAATTAATCAATTAGCTTAGTATCTGACACTCTGAAACACTGATGCAATGCCCCTATTTAATTCACCGACACGCCAAAATTCTGAGTCATTTCTCTGCCTTTGATTCTTGGAAATGAAATGACCAATCACAACCAGCTCTATATCTTATTCGCACGGAAATAACTAATAAGACGTAAACCATATCCCGATTGGTTATATGCAAAGAAAAGTATGTACATGATTATAGTCTTTTTTTTATTGTAGGCAATAGGCATATATGAGTATGACATATGGCATCCATAAAACCATAGGTTGCAACTCAATTATGGGAGACCCAATTCAGATTTGTCAATTTGGATTGGTTTGGTTCAGTTTTTTTTTTTTTTATTTTATTAAATTGATTCAATTTTGGTTTTATAAACTTTGAAACTAAAGAATTTGTTTCTGTTCTATGATTAGGGGTCGAGTTCACCAACCCAACTTGAATTGAACTTTGTAAAGTATAATATTTCAAATATGTATGTCTTAATACTATACCTTATTGTTGCCATATGCACTTCCTAATTCATTATATTTATTCAAGGCATAAAAGACCATGCTTCCTACGTCAGTCTTTTACTAAAACCAAGTTCCCTAATGCCAAATATTGGCCTAACTATAGATTTTTCAACAGCTAGTAACACACAACAATAATATTCAAGAAACTTAGAAATTAACACATAAAAGGTATATATAAATGAACTTCTATAGATAGATATAATACAAACTTTCCTTACAAACTCTTTGAGATAGTATATAAATTCCTTCACACTTATTTACAGACTCTGAATTAAAATATACTTTTATTTCTTAGTTGGATAATTGTAGGTTGTGATACCGGTTACAAACAAAAGGATAAAAATAAAACTTCCTCTATTATGAAAAAGAAGAATGAAGAACTTTTATTATTCGTTGCATTTTTTTACAGAAGTATACGCCTATATATAAGAAGAATGAAAAATAAGAAAACAAAATTGTAGGAATCACCTAAGAACTGCCTCTATTATGAAAAAAAAGAATGGAGAACTTCTATTATTCGTTGCATTTGTTTACAGAATTATACACCTATATAAAAAATAATGAAAGATAAGAAAACAAAATAGTAAGAATCACATGGTACATGTATAAGTGTATACACCTATATATATAAGGAGAACGAAAAATAAGAAAACAAAATAATAAGAATCACCTAAGAACTTCCTCTATTATGAAAAAGAAGAATGGAGAACTTATACACCTATATAAAAAATAATGAAAGATAAGAAAATAAAATAGTAAGAATTACATGGTACATTTAACCAAAAAAAAGAAAAAGAATTACATGGTACATGTATAGGTGTGCATACGGTACAATGATGCAAATGGAAATGACTTAAAGAAGCCTATTAAGACTATAGCCTATAGTCCTAATAGGCTTAGCAATAATATAGGCTATAGGTGTCCTCTTTTTTTTTCTTTTTTTTTTTTGACCAGTACAATAACATATGACTAGTTGTATAGATGTATATAAAATTTAGTAAATGAAAAGAAAAGCTAAAGATTAAAAAGAAAAAAATCATAACTTGCTAAGTTAACAATTTATACGTGTGATTAACTTGATTAGCCTATTAAGAAATCTTGCTTGACTCCAAAATTTTGAAAATAATGCTTGATTGTTGTTATTATGGTGGTAAGTTGTGATTTAAACAACATCATTTTTATATAGGCCTATTAGTGACATTATTTTTATAAGAATCATAACAGACCACTTTAGTAGTTATTAAAATTTTTATGACAATAGATTATGGTTAAACTAACCTAAACTGAGTTGCAAGCCTAATAATAATGCTTTAATGCTCTCATTTTGGGTCTCATCTTTGAGTTGGTTTTTACTTTTTACTAAATCTATGTTCACCTTTTGGAAGGAATTTGTGTGGTAAATGTGTATAAGACCAAAGCAAATGGCAACTGCAACTCTGCAAGTGATCAGTTTGAAAGTTACATGAAAGCCCAATGAAGTTGATTACCTAAACCAGAAAACAGGGATTCATCCCGGTGGTTCCATGAACTGGGTACAGTCAAGATGCAGTGGGATCTATCTCAGCTCAGTATTGTTCAGAGGTTTAATTTGTTCATCAATCACACAGGTAATTGATATGACTTCTTTCCAGCAGGAGAGCAAAATTGGCCCTACTCAACCAATTATCAGCTATAAACTGTCAAATCAAGCATGTACCATTTTCTACTATGCATAAAGTCAAGAACACTGTGTAACCCCCCACACGCATTTCCTGCAGACAACTAAGAGAAAAAACAACATATTTCTAGGTTAGCTCTCCTCAGGCTAATGAGTTTTGGGTCCAAACTATCAGGTGGCCTAAACACAATAGGGTTCATGGTTGAAACTGGTATGTAATAGGGTGCATTTTAGAATAATACAGATTATAAAAATTGTACACACAAAATAAACTGAAAAGCTGATTCAAACTTCACATATTGCTTATTTTTTATTTTTTGATAAGCACATATTACTTATTTATTAAAAATATTATTAGAAATTTTTTTTCATATTTTTTTATTTTTTATAGGATCACACACTTATTATCACAATGTTAAATATGATCATCCTTTAAAAATGTGAGCATGACACAAATTTGTAGAGCATTTATTACAAAAAAAAGCTCAAAAAGCTTCACTAGCCAATGGTTAACTTAAGAACACAAATATACTAAAATAGATGTAGAGCATTAATTTGTTTATCTCGTATGTGAAGCCCTACTTCTTTTGGTTTTATTTTTTTGGTTACTGAAGTCTGGAACAGCAGGAGTCTCTCTCCTCTCTCCTATGGTAGCTAAACACAACACTGATCCTTGCTTGTCAAACTCACTTTCTCTCAAAGTATAATAATGAGAGGCTTTAGGGTACGGTGTCCAAGGAGGACCATGAACCGTTGGGCCTGCTCTGTTTCTTTGGAACAGCTCATAGGGGTCTACGCACGTGGACTGGTACAATCACTTGTTCTACACTTTGCTCAGACACAGAGTGAAAGAAAGAGATAAAAATGAAAAAAAGAGAGAGAGAAAAGAGTCTGAACACTGTAGAGAGAAGAAAAAGATTAAAAAGATTAACTAGTGGAAAAAAAAATTCAGGTACAGACAATTCCTCTATGTTAGTAAAGCCGTGTCTCTTCCTCCAAACAATGAAAGAAAATCTCAGACGAAATCAACACTCTGTCCTTTCTTTTCACCACCTCTCCCTCTCTTCTGTCACCCCTTTGCACAGTTACTTAACTTCTTTACTTACAGCCCCAATTAATACTGTACAAATTCAAGACAGTACCCCCTAAAAACCCTACCATACCCTTCACTCAGTCCTCCTTTTCCTCATGCTGCATCACATAGGACCCACCTCACATTTTGTGATTGTGATGCTTGCATGTATCTCAAAGTCACTCACTTTTGTCATAATCTGGTATTAGTTAATCATAAATGACAAAGAAAAAGTAATGGGTTAAGGCTGGGTTTGGATTGATGAAAAGGAAAAAAAAATGTGCATCTATGTTTTTTTGGTTTTGTGCATTGTTTATGGGCATGTAAGTATGAATTTCAATAATTTTTTTTTTTTTAAAATTGGGTTCTATTACACTATTTATATATTTAAAAATTATTTTACTATAGCGTTTTTAATTTTTAACAATAAACGATATCTAAACAGACCTTAAATATGAATGTGAGTGATAAGATGCCACGATAGAGTTGTATTAAAAGTTGTGGTTTTATAAGACATCAATCTAAAATACTAGATATTCAGCCCAAAAAAAAAAGAAAAAAAAAACTAAAATACTAGATACTTTTATTGTAAAAAATGTTTAAAAATTCACATGACAATGAATATGATTTGTGCCCCTCTAACAACTTATAAATAATCTATTATAGTTTATGTGATAAAATTTATAATAACCTTAACAAGACTCTTATCAATAAATTTTTACTTTATTGGGGGGACCCAAATAAAAGTTAGGTTATAACCATGTGAACAATGGTGAGACTTTCTTTTCTCTTCTGAGTATGATATTCACAGAAAAAGGAACAATAACAAGCTTTCAAAATGATAGAATAAATCCCATCTGCATTCTCAAACCTTAGGTAAAGAAGAGATGAAAATCATTCCCTCAAAACAATTCCTAGGAGCCCATTTAGGCACAAAATTAGCATCTCCAAATGTATGATTTACAAACCAATTAGTGAGTGAATTCAAAATGAACTTAGTTTCATCAAAAATTTGTTGGATTGATCAATGAGTGGAGGTTGAGTTTTTCTATAATGGAAGAAGAAAGTTAGCCCATCTTCTTCGTATATTATGTATCAATCTATTTGCTAGAAACTTTTTACATTTTGCTTTTCTCAGTATTATTTTTTAAATTTAACAAAATTTAGCTGTTTTGAAAATAAACTAATTTTTAACTTTTGGTTACACATTTAAAATGAAAAATACAAAAAAAATTATATCATTTGATAAATACTATGCAAACTATATATGATTATACCTTAATTCCAATGTTTTGCTGTTTTTGCTTTTGCTCTTAAGAGGTATTGGTCTTGGTCTTCTGCTCTTAGCAATACCCAAATATTATATGTCCCTGTCAATTTTCACTCATTTCACATTTTCACTTGGTATTTGTACCATTCAACTCAGATCCAGAGAGAGAGAGAGAGAGAGAGAGAGATTTTAATAATGGCTTTCATACAGCTTCACACTGCACCCAACCGTCCATTTCTATGACTTGTTAACATCTTGGGAGCCATGGGGAAGTGTGGCTAACCAACCTTTATTATCTATATATGGTATTTATAGTTTGCATTGAGGTCATATCTTTTTAAGCACTTGGGGTTCTGATACTTCAATTTTTTAATTTTTCTTTTTATCAACACTGAGAGGTATTACTGACTGTTAGAGCTTATGACAGTCTAACTCTCCCTCACCTTTATTACCTATATGTGGTATCATAATGCTTTTAGTTCAGTCTCCTTGTTTGGATATTTCACGGAAGTCAAAAAAGAAAACGGCTATATATATATATATATATATACACACACATACATAGATATATGTCATCACTCTTTCCCTCTCTTCTTTTATACATACTATCAGTATAACCTACACATGCTGACTTCAGCTGGGTTTATTATTGGGTATAGAGAGTGTCATAACTCATAACTGTGTTGCGTGGTAGCAGTACTCTACCGCTTTGTTACTTTCAATCTTGAATGACATTGGAGGACTGTGTTTTATTTTATAGACTTCATTGATAGGGTTCTGTTGTCACTTTGGTCACATGAGGGAATATGGACATGCAATATGCCATCAGTAACATCATCATCATCATCATCACGCCCCCACGCATAGTTGTGCTACACTGTTCAAAACTCTCTTTCAAATAATGCACAACACTCTACTCATTTTAAGAAAGGTACAGTTTAACAAGTTTAGATATAACTGCACATTAATAAAATATTTGTTTACTTGTTTTTGTTTCTTATCAATATAATGAAACTTATTAAATTTCTCCTTAACAGATGTGTGAATGCATCCGTTAACAAAATGCTTTAAACAATGAATCATAAAATTTTTCATAATCATTGATGTGATTTATTGAGAGTAATATATAATAAAAATAATGTCAATTTAAGCACTAAAAATTTCTATCAAATTATTCAGCAAAAAAAAAAAAAAAAATTCTATCAAATCCAATACAAAGGGATATTTGTAAATTTAGCTTGTAAATTTAAGCCTTTCTAGATGGAATATTTGTATATTTTACTAGTAAATCAGGGGAAAATGGGCTTTTGCCATTATTTTTTAAAATATCTAGTACAATGTCCCTATTTTGAAACTATTTAGCAGAATACTCTTATTTTTAAGTCGAGTTTCACTTAATTTAAAAAAAAAAAAAATTAAGTGTCAAAATATGCATAGAACTCAATATTGCTATATTCGAGTTTCACCTGTAACTCGATTTTTTTAAAATCGAGTTTCAAAACAGAGGTATGGTGCTTAATAATTTTAAAAAAAATCGAGTTTCAAAACAGAGGTATGGTGCTTAATAATTTTAAAACAGAAACATTGTACGAGATATTTTAAAAAATAAAAGCAAAAGCCCATTTTTCCGGTAGTAGCTTTTTTTTTTTTTTTGGCCAAATAATAACATGAATCTTATTCTAACAAATCTAGTGCAATGATGATACCAACAAAGCTTTAGTGAGCATACCTGGTTTTTAATGCTGACAAGATCTTTTGACCCGGCAAGCTTCAAGCTTCAAGATCCAAGTTTTGTTCTTGAGTACAGAATCCACTTATGTATGGAGATTACCAGTTGCATTATGAATGATTCTGAAACCAAAACTTGGAAATAAAGTTCCAACTGGGTGCCAATGGTCATGCCAAAGAAAAATCCGCTCCTCATCACCCAACTTAATTCTTATTGTCTTAATTTAAGAGATGAAGTGGGCTTGAATCCTATAAAATTTTGAAGACACTTTCATGCACCCTGTTGAATAAGTATTTTTAAATATTTAATTCGCTGGCTGGACACAAGTGGTGGTGTACAGATGTGATACATGTAAAGTAGGGTTATGACCGGATTCACCTAATGTGCCCGATCTGACGCCTACTGACTTAAAAACCTGTTAGTTCATTTATGCCTATGTATACTCTAGTTGTTTAATCTAATTAATTAATTAAGTTGTTACTTAGGTTTATTATTTAGATCTAGATTATACATAAACAATCATATCATACAATGCGAAAAAGTAAAGAAGACAGTAATATGATGTCCTAAGAAAATCAATGAAACCAACAGTTTTAAGGTAAAAAACCTGAGGAAGATTTAACCTAAACTATCCTTAAAGCAACAAATTATGAAAGTTTTACAATAGACTTTTCCCTAAATCTAAAACTACCTTTTATAGTATTTATTCACGTGACCACACGTAACTCCAAATCCATGGACTATTCTATCTGAATTTGCAGGACACAAACACTCACGTTTGTGACTTTGAGATCCTACTCAACATTTTAAATCATCAACAATGTATGATCTTGTATGCAACAACTTAATCCGCCAGTTCTTGAATGTAGATCTTCTTTTCGATAGATGCTTGTTGAGTTAGAAGACTACAGAAATCTCACAAATCTCATAGGAGTAACTCACAAAACTTCCAAGAACTTTTGAAATGTATTTAGGATTTTCATTTTTATACTAGGTCGTGTTGGACACAAGCCCTAAACATTTTCATGGGCTTTGGGTCTAAATAAAATTTTGCAGAACACGATCTTTGATCGGTCGAACCTTACAGATTCTAAATTCTTCTTTTTGCAACTTGACTGTTCTTGAATCTTGACTTGAATCATCATGAGCAATGTCTAACACTTAAACTAGACATGTTTTTGTTCTCGATTTGCCAACTTACATAAAATTAGAACCTAAACATTTATTTCTAAATAATTAGAACCTAACAAAACCGTCCGATCCAAAAAGTGGTTTGGTCAACGACGGGTCTTCAATGACAAGAACCAACAAAGATTGATTTCAAAGGAAATTTTGCTATTTGAGAAACCGATGAACCCGATCGGTTTGATGACCAACCAATCTCCTCCATTTCTTTTTATGAGATCTCCGCCAGATGTGACGAGATCTTAGTCAATCTAGCAAGATTACGACGAAACATTATTGTATTTTCGATTGTTACTGCCTCTCTTAGTTCTAACCAAAACCGACTCGACTTGTGGAATATTCGACTTGATTTGACCTGTCTATGCTCTTGGTCAATGGTGGGTCCTCTTATTTTCCACTTGACATGATCGGATTGAGTCTAGGTTGAGCCCAAACCCAAATTGGATTGACCCATGAACAACCCTAATGTAAACTGATAAAAGTGGAAGGCACAAGTTAAATGTGCTAATGAGGAGTATATATAATGTTAGTTATCAATTTTGAATAACACCTGAAATTAAGGACAAGTGCCATCAAAAGTGCAAAAAAAAGATGCCACAGTGGAGAGACAAAAGCATCGACAACTATCTATAATCGTTGATAACTACAAGAGACTTTGAGTATAAATAGAGGACTCATTTCCTAGAATGTCAATGAACTTTCTCATCACAAGATACTCAACAGAGACTTTTATCTTGTTATTGTATTTACTTTCTAATTCTTAGGGTCGTTGTAAGACATTGATGTGAGTAAGTAGTCTATGTGTAATTATTTACTCTTTTCATGTTTATGCAGTTCTATTATGTTCATAGCAAGATTGCAATTGTTAACTCAATAGAACTTTGAAATCCTTAGTTCAATTGTCATTTATTGTTTCTCATTTGATGCAGCTTGGTTGTATCATAGTTTGCTAAATATGTGAACCCTTTAAACTTTCCTATACATTTGTAGTTTCATAAATCTCTTTGATTGTAATTCATTGCTCTTCATTGTTTCTTAGCATTTTCCTCAATATTCGATGTGGCATAGTTAACACTTTACCCCATTAGCATCGAGAGATAAAGGTCCAATTGATTGTATGAATACGAAGTTAAAGCATAAAATTATGAGGTCATTGATACTTGAGAAAGATTATCGATGCATTGACTGTAACATCTATATATGCCTGCAGTCAAATCCACAAGTCAAATATAAAAATCATCTCAAATACACCTAAGCCAGTGGAAGGGGACCAAGTTAGTGAAGAGCCGACATGTATGTTTTAGAACTGTACGTCGCCTTAATTCGATTGGCAATCCTTTTCAGCCCTAACCCACCTATATTCTTAGGTAAACATACCTTATCCCATGCTACATTAGTGCCACCCTTATTATTAGAACCTTAACCTTGTCAAAGAAAGTGATTAAATTACTGCTCCAAGACTCAACAACTTTCATAGGTAATAAGAATTGGCTGGACCAAAACATTTGGATGCTATATAACATTGATGATAGGAGCTGAAGTATGCTTGCAAAGGATAGCCTCTTGCCACAATGTTATCAATTAGAGGCTGACAGTTACTCAAACTTAACCTGCCAAACACCAAGGGCCTTAATTGTATGAATGGAAAGTAAGGTATACAACAGAAAAAATTAGCATCTGAACTCATATATGTAAAATCTTTAAATTTTTGCAGTGAATATGGAATTTAAAGCATCTGAACTCTCCAACCCTTTTTTTTTTTTCCCTTCTCCTTTTTGGTTATAAGACTATCTAATTACCTTCCTTTAGCATGATGTAATTAACTAAAGCATATGTAGCCATAGGCTATAATACTTATATGGGCCTGGTTAATATGTACCCTAAGGCTTTCTATTTTTGAAAATATTTTTTCAAAAATTGAAAAAACTGTTATTACTTTTTCAATTTTAGAGAAATTTTTTTTCAAAAATGAAAATTAATGTGTGCCCTTAAGGTACACATTAGTAAAATCCTACTTATATGTATAATAAATAAAAAACATAGACTATTTATATATATATATATATATATGTACTAGACCTCTATCCTTATTATATTTATATATATATATATACACACTACTATTCTGGCCGACTGAATTTCCTTATCTTCCTTGTGGGGTGAGAAGCATTTATGCTCTGCAGGTGTACCCGTCCTTCGACATTAAAATGTGGGTCTCTCTTGACTATTGAGTGAAGCTTGAGCTGTTAAATTTCTCAAGCTATAGAGTGGACATAAATGAGCCCTTGAGGTACCTATACAAGAGTAGTTTGACTCTATGTAACTAATATGTCACATCATAATTAAGATCTTGTTTGGGGTTTTTTTTTTTCGTTCCATAAGCACCAGACTAATAATTTTACGTAACTTTCATGTAAATTTATGAAAAGGAATGCTAGTTGCTTTTTAGAGCTTTTTGGTCCTTGCAGAATTATTGAGCCTGCCATGAATAGCCTCATACATATGGAATTGCTGCAGGAGCAAAATCACCCATGTTTGAATGAGATATATAATTATATATAGTCTTTGCATGAGTTTATTGATTTCTTTTGTTTAAATAATATATAAGTTTTACAAAAATAGATTTATACCTATAGAAAAGCTAAGTTTTAAAAAATAACACCTGAAAGTAAAAATAAATTAATGTTTTAAGATAAAATAAAAATACCCATAGCCTTTCAATTCATGCTTTTATGACTTAATATTCACTCAAAATCACATGTTGTGGATAAAAATTGAATTTAATCTTTGATCTTGTGCCTTCAAACTAAGCAGCTTCCATGTGAAAGTAGTTTTAAATTTAATGTCCCTCAATCACATCTTATTACTTATTTACTTAACAAGTTGTGAAAAAAAAAACATGTCATTAATAGAATTTTAACTGAAAAACAATCATTTTATATTTTATTATTTGTGTGTACTTGTTTAATATTTCTCTTTCATTTTTTGGAATATAAGATAGGGCATTTTGTTTTGTTTAGTGGAATATATATATATATATAATAGAAAAAAGTGTTTTTTTTGGCTAAATAAATAGAAAAAAAAAAGGTTTTGTAGATGGATTTTGTGCTTTGGGGGCTATATTTGTCTTAATTTTTCTCCTTAGTTAAAATAAATAAATTATTAAAAAAAAAAAAAAAACCTCATGCTTTTTTGCCTTTGCAAATCCCATTTTATAGGTTAGAATTGTCATGTTGAGGGGGGCACCACCATGCCTTTTCTTTTCACATAGTTCCAAGGGAACAGCCCCAACAGAATCTTATGGATCAGTACTACTATTTATACGGTGGGCCATTGTTATGACCCTTTTGTGAATCCTTTTCATGCATTTCTGGCCCCACTCTTTGATTTTAGCTACCCACCACTTATCTTATCATTATCAACTATGCAATATAATTGATACATAAAATTTCACAATTTATTGCGATGCTAGATTACAATTAGTAGAACATCATTTTTACTGAAACTATCATTAATATCATTTTTATTTTATACAAATCAAGAACTTACCATTTCAATGTTCGTAAGTAAAAATATTATGAAATTTGTTGCGTTATTGACGTAATTATTGTATTATTATTATTATACATGGGGGTCATTCTAAAAGCATGTTACTTTCATTTGTGTTCAATATAACAAACCTAAGCACATGAATTTGGGGTGCCCATGCCCTTATCTACAAGAAACCTCAGTCACTGCCCCTCTATCTGATGCACACCAACAGACACACATGCATACAATGCTCCCAACAACTCCTCCCAACAGGCATGCCACTTGGTTTGGCAATTTAACAACATTTTCATTTCAGGTTTCAGCTCATGTGACAAGCACCTGTAACTGATGTGGTCCATTTAACCAACTTGACTTTATTTGTAGGAAGTTTTGTGATTATTCTCTTCTGATCAGTTTAGTGTGGATTATTTTCATTGGAGAACTAAGTCAAATTAAGATCATGATTTGAAATCTGATTTTGACTAACTGTAGGCAATTCATCTGAATTTAATTGGACTAGAACTAAGGTATTTATATTGTGAAAGAAGATGGTTTTAATGGTTTAATTAAGACCTTGGCACAGGAACCTGAATATGAAGCAGCTAAACCCTAATAAAAGCAGCAAAGCTGTGGTAGGTTTAATTTAGGTTTATAATTTTCCATGCAAGCAGTAAAAGAGTTATGGAGCTATGTAAAAATGTAACAAATTATTATATTCAATGGCATAAGATTACAACATATAGACTTGCATGTCATTCAATGGCATTGCAGTAAATATTCTTTACACATTAAACACATGCAAATGAATTAAAACCACTTACATTACATGCTAATTATAATAAAACTACAAATTTCCACTGTGGTTGCAATAGACTAGTCAACTATATGTCGCTTACCAATCTAGTAAACTATAAGCATAAATCAGAACACTTTGTACATTCTATAGATAAAGTGGCCATGCTAACATTTGCAATTTTTCTCACGAGGCAAACTTGATTAAGCATAAACTATATGCTTATATCTTATATAGGCTGCAATTAACTAACCATTGTGTCTTTCTAATGTTAATTGGTTTTCATTATTGTATCTGCTACTCTTCTGCACTCTACTAATGTCTCAGACTCTCAGGTAAATATAAGTCCTTCTTTGCATACACACTAAATACTTATAAGAAAGAAAAAGTTTATCTCTAAATTGATAATTAGACAAAAGAAACTAGAACAATAAATAATATATTTATAGACACATCTAATCGACACTCGATTTCACAATTTGCTGACTTGCGTGATTATGAGTGGGTGACATGAGGACTTGATGAGGCTATCACTTCATGTGACGGCAATAAGTAATAGCACGTGTATTACCAGGGCTTGAAGAGGCTATCACTCGAACTGTTTACCAAATGAAGCGATATGAGGACTCTTACCATCAAGTCGCACCTGACAATGGTGACTTGCAGTACTTCAAAGGCAGTGTTAGCACAACTAATTAGTGTGCGTTTGTTTAGCAACGCGTCTGCGTTGAAGCTGGCGTTTGCGTTTTTTGGTTGGTCCCATGGCGCTGTTCATGGACCAACCAAAGCACAAAACGCATGAAGAGTAGCAAGTGAACAGTATTTTACCTTTTAAAAAATATTTTGTTACAATGTTTTCAATAATAAATTTTCAATTTTCAATAAATAAACGGTATCTAAACAGAACCCTTACTCTTTCTAGTTTTGTAAAGTCCAAATGATAATGGCTCTATCAAATAATCTAAAGCTGAGGATGAGATTTTAAAAGCAATCAAGCCACAGCCTACACAGGAATGGAATGCATGTCTGGGGCGTGAGGCCACACATTGATGACGTGGGGCTTGGTAGAAGGACAAAAATGACTATAGGCTGAGTGGGTTAAATAGAGAGGCATCCTAAGTTTGATTGATTCAGAGATTCAGGGGTCAGTCAGTCCCAATAATTCTTCTACTGAAGGCTCCTCCATGCAAGCAAGCAAGCAAAAGCAATTGGCCTTTCAAATCAAGGATCCACACGTGCAATAAATGGTGCACGTGTGACTCACTGGAATGCACATAACATGGCAGAAAAAGAAAACAAAGTAAAAGCATGGGATTTCAGATTTGGTTTGGGCAAAAGATGAAAGAGGATAATACTAACATATATGTGCATGATGAAAGCAATAGATTCTGTAAGACTACTGGACAGTTTTTTTTAATTTTTACCTGTCAATCCCTACATTTGGGTTCACTCACTTTGCGTTTTTTGGTCTGAAAAGTTGGAGACCAAGTGATCCATTGTCCTTTCTTTTAAAAATATGACATATATATGGTCCACTGGAATTTGGAAGCTTTCTATTTGGCCTCATCATGTGCCAAGAAACATTGTCCAAAGTTCTAACTAACATGGTCCATTGATATGATCATTTAACAAAAAAAGTCTCAGTCATTCTGAATTGGATTTCATCTCTTTCTACCACAGTTTTTTTTTTGTTTATTTATAAGAAAGTATAATACTATACTTACTAATGTAACTTGTGGGAGAGTTTCTCATCTCGGCCCCCAATTAGCAGGTATTGTCCGCTTTGGTGGTACACATGTGTCTTGGGCTCAAGCTTGTAAGGCACATGAACAAATCCGTGAGGCATGAGCCAAAACGGACAATACCTGCTACTTGGGGACTGAGACGAGAAACCCTCCCACATTAAATTTTAATGTGGGAGGGTTTCTTGTCTCGGCCCCCGTATGTCGTATTGGTACACATGTGTCTTGGGCTCAAGCTTATAAGGCACATGTGGGAGGCGTCTCTCCCCGATGTAGGATTGAACAAATCCGTGAGGCATGAGCCAAAGCGGACAATACCTGCTAATTGGGGGCTGAGACAAGAAACCCTCCCACATAACCCCATGCACCCATGCAGCTTCAAATCCTTTAACTCTTTTATTTGTGGACTTTATCGTACATAGACACCCGCTTATAACTTCTAGAACTTTCTTGAAGTTTCACTCCAGCAGCTTGAATGTACACAAGATGCTCCAACTTTAACTGGATCACCATATCTTTTGAATTCTTCTTGATATCCGGTTGATACTTTGATAGAGTTTGGTTAACCCTAATCCTAAGTGTACAATACATGACTCTTCAAAAGTTTGAAATGACTTGAAATCCACAAAATCCTAGAAGCACTGACGGTTGATTGAGCTAAAATTGAAGTTCGTCAACATGATTCTCTATCAATCGACATTAGTTTTTGATCGATCAACATAATTGATAAGTTTTGATTGATCTATTATGTGTTGAGAAGGTGTCAAGCAACATATACTTGTAATTTCTCTTGAGCAACAACCGAAACATGTCTTGGCCTTCATATAGACTTCAAACATACCACGAGACACTAATTTAAGGTTAAATTTGTTCACAATTTGCCAATCTAACACAATGAACTCAACAAAAAAAAAGGCCGTTGCCAATGGTGTTTGGCCAATAGGCACATCCATTACTTTAGTGATAAATGATTTAAAAAAAAATCCAATGGTCGATATGGCCATGTCGTATTAGGATGGATGGCTGTTTTGGTCGATTGAATTGAATGAAAAGAATCCATTTGGTCTTCTTAGGTAGCTTGGTATTTGGGGTTTGGTTGTATTTTGACCGACCCTCTACACATTAATATTTACAAAACTTACGCGGACAGAGTGACACTTTTCAAATTACGGATAGACAATGTAAATTTGAACCTAATCACAAGTGGGTTTACTGTAATTACTTTTTTTTTTTTATCAATATATTTGGATGTATAATACTAGTGTCCATGGTCTTGATGACATTAGGAGACTCCAATGATATCATAAGCATGGTCACATGCATATATATATATATATATATATATATATATATATATGCAACTTAAATGCTATTGGCATGAATAATTACAATTACAGATTCAAACCTCATAGGGAAGGAAAAATAATTAGATATACACAAACATGCCTCCTATGCTTGGGACCCTATGTTCTGAGAGAGTTATGGAGGTTGGAACTTGGAAGCAAACTCCACCTTGTGGTTTATATTTTTACTGTTTGATGGCAATTACAAATTACAGTTGATGGGGTCAGTTTAGTTGGGCTGTTTCCAATAAAAAAAAAAAAAGAGTCAGGGTTTTGAAAGTTCTTTGACCCAAAGCTGTTCAGTTGAATCAGTTCTTCATAGCATAGATAGTACATTCCTGTTACACTGTGACAAAAATTTAAATGTAACGTCTGCCATTGGGTTTTCCAGGGAGTGAAAACTGAAAGAAAAATTATTTAATGTATGAGGCCAGTTTCTTTTATACTAAATAGTAGCATTTTTGTTTTTATATTTTTCCTTTTGGGTAAAAGTTTTAGGCAATGAGAGGCAGTCTAGAACATACCTTACATGGAAACACGGCCCATCCTTTTAACCGGCTTGTGGTCGGTGGATTTATTGAGGCTCTCTTTAGAATGTGCCAATTGTTTCCCATTATGGACTTTACATTCACTACCGCACATTTTCAGTGCGATGGTCACTCTACAAGTATAAATGTTTGTAGGGTGTGGGAGTAAGAGCCAGGATTCAAATCTCTAGGAGGAAACTTCACACACATATACACTTAGATTAAACTAGAATAGAAATTCTATCTTGTGTAAAAAAAAAAAAAAAAAAAAAAAAAACTTTACATTCATTTTAGTGTTCTAAAAGACATCAAGATTTGATTATATTATTGGTGTACCAAGTGGGATCCTCAGGAAGGTTAAATTGAACCAGATAGATAAAAAAAGAAAAAAAAATTAAATACCCTGAATTTATTTTCCTACTCTCGAGGAGAAATTATTATTTATATCGGGATGACGGTTGATGTAATCTTCCCTAACCAATGAGATGATGTCATCTATGTAAATGTATGTGTGAGCTTTTTAATCAGCACAATGAATAAAAAATAAAAAAATACCAAATGATATCACATTTGCATAAATAACAACATTTTATTAATTGGGAGGTTAGAGAAAACCACGTTAGCAGTTCTCCTAATAGATCTAATAATTTCTTGCCCTTGAAATTCACTTGTAGACCATTTCAGCTCAAAATTGGATGCCATGATAAAAGTTCATAAAAGGTTAATAAATTTAAAATCTTTCTAAGAAAATCTAATAGCATAATTTTTTTCCACAACTTTATCACAAATTTAATAAAGTTGTGTGGGTTCATATGAAAACAAGAGACAGTTAATTATAGTAAAACCTCATAAAATAACTGTAAGAAAGACGATAAAAATTATGCTCTTAAAATTGATCAATATTTATATGTATTGAATTATAATTTCTCTGACATGAAACTCAAGGAAGAGACATAAAACAAGTGGGATTTTATTGTGAAGCTAAGCTAATTACATTTTGTAGTGTCATGATTAGTTGTCAAGAAGGGACACAATCAGTTTAGCAAAAAAAAAGAAGGGACACAATCGAGTAATTCTTGGCCATAGAGGTTTGGTTGCTGGGTCAACTTCAGGTGGTTAAGCTGAAACCCAGGTTAAACAACCTTTAAAGTTTTGAAAAAAAAAGGTCACTGATGGAGATGGGGGCTACAACTTATTTACTAGTGTTGACAGGGGGTTTGTTGTGTCAAAGTCTTATTTTCTTCTGCCTTGAAAAGAAAGGTGTCTAGGTACTGCACGAGCCCAAGCTAGCACACATCACATTATGAGTCTTTCTTGTCAATTTAGAGAGGGACAGCCTAAGAACCTTCAACTTCAACCCCATGAGAGAGAGGTTTAGTTGTACCTCTCACTTTCACACGAGTGAAAGATGTGGGAAATGTGGAAAGAAAAGCAAGAATTGTGTCCATTAAAAAAAAAAAAAAAAAGTACTATAATGCTATGAGCGAGTTAAATTTAATAAATCTAAGTGATACAATTTTTTTTTTATTTAGCAAAAAAAAAAAAAAAAGGGATATAATGTTTTTATATAAATATTAATACTGACTTATTATAACATGTACTAACAAAAATGTTATTAATAATGAGTCTACTTGAAAGTTGTTATTGCTCTACTCACAATTAGTAAGTAATGTAAATTTTTTTTTTTAATTAAATTAAAAGTTCAAGTTGAGTAGTTAGGGTGATTAACAATATAATAGAAGCAGTTTTAAGATACCCATTTTTAGAGCATCCACATTGATAGAACTAATTTTTTAGCTTTTAGCACTTAAAAAAAATTATATTATCTATTTTAACTTACCATTTCACAATTCACGCCATATCAATACTCTTATTTTCACATGATAGTTAAACACTATTTATTTGTTTATTATTTTTTCTCTTTGTTCATCTCTATCTCTATCTTCTCCCTCTCTTCAAACCTAACCCACTCACGGCACGACCAACACCAATCTGCCACCAGCCACGATCCACCATCACAAACTTAGTCACTATTAACCACCGATCCACCACCATAAATCCAACCACGATCCACCACAAAATCCATTAACTAGAAAGAAAAAAATTCAAAACAAAATCCATTAACCTCAAAATCCAAACCCACCACATCAACACCACAAAATCAAACCAAATCCACCACATCAACAACACAAAATCCATCCCGTAACCAAAAGCCACTACCTAAAATTATTCCAAACCCAGCCACAACACCACCACCACCGCCGCCACAACCAACAACCACCGTAACTCCTACCCACAACCACAACATTGACCCACTTCTGAATACAACTTCATCGAGTCCAACAAACCCACTCCAGCAACGACCCACACTGAATAATGGTTGAATTAGAGTGGGTAGGGTAGATGGAAGAATGGGTTTGGGTCTGTGAAAGTGGAGGAAGAGAGAACAAAGATGGGTCGGCTTGGGGCTTGGGTCGGCGGTGAGTTTAGTAAAAAAAGAAAGAGAAAAAAGGAAATAAATATTATTTTAATTGAAGGGGGAATAAAATATATTATTTGCTTTAACATTTGAGTAGTTAAATTTTTTACATATACCACCATCAATGTAGTATACTTTTTGTATATTGTGATGCTAAAAATAGTATTTTAGTATTTTGACACCACCAATATAGATGTTTTTACAATCTTTTTTACAATTAGTTCAGTTGATAAATTTTGATTGGAATATTCACTTTCACACAAATCAATTAATGACATATTTTTTATTATGTATAATTCACAACTCTGTTTTGATTACCACTTTTCACATGTAGATTTATTAATGACATTATTTTATTATGTATTACTCACAATATATCACATGCACAATTAAAAAGAAAAAAAAAAAGGAAAAGCAATAATGTTAAGAAAATATTTTTTCACAATTTTTAAAGGTAACAAGTTATGATTGAAATAATATTATTTTTATATTGGGCTAATGCTATGCTTATTATAAACTAAATGAAATGATCTCCCATGGTTAAAAAAGATATGATTTTTTTTGTATGTTTACTATCTGAAAATTTTGTGTCTGTGCCTGTGCGCAAGTCTTGAAAGTTTTATATCTTTATTGATAATTTTATATATTAATATGAGCTAGTTATTCATCAAAAAAGAAAAAGAAAAGTAAGCTAGTTAAATTAGAAAGGTCAATTCAGCAGACAGGGTGGTTAACTACTTATTAAAAGAAGTGTGACTGGAAGAGAAGCCTTGTAGGTTTCTATTAAAACACCTCGTTTTTCTTGTAGTTTCAAGTTCTCACACAACGTACCATCAAAACAAAAAAAACAAAAAAAAGGAGGTTCTCACACAACAAATCTCCTTTCCTTCTTCTTCTAATCTGTCTGTCAAACATTTGCTTCTCACTTTTGTTCTAACATGTCATTTCTCATGTTCTTTTCTTCCTGTGGGATGACTTTGTAACAGTCTTTTTTTAATGTCATCAGCATTTGTGAGAGTGAGAGTGGAAATGGAATGAAGGCATGGCCAACAATTATGCTATATATGCACCAGAAAATAACCCAAATGGTCTTAGTTGCTACTCATCCACTCCTTGCTCTACCTCGTCTTCAATGGGGATGGTTTATGCAGACATGGGTTCTCTCTCCCTCAGTCCCAAATACGGTGTAGCTTCAGCAATTTCTTCTTCACAAGAAAGTAATCTCTCTAAGAGCTCTCATGAGGTGGAAAATCATAGGAGGCCTTGTTGGGGTGCTCTTCCATTCATGGGAAAAAACTCCAATATTACAAGAAGCTTTGAGGAAAACCACAACAGCAATGCTGGGGAAGGTAAGGTCTCCGACAGCAGTGATGGTTTTGAGCAAAACAATGATAAGAACTTGGTCAGTGGGAAAGATGCAGATAGTGGACAGTCAAAACTTTGTGCTAGAGGGCATTGGAGGCCTGCAGAGGATACAAAGCTCAAGGAACTGGTGGCTCTTTATGGCCCTCAAAACTGGAACCTTATAGCAGAGAAGTTGGAAGGAAGATCAGGTAAGGAAGTGAGGGAAAGATCACTAAAATTATTATTTTATTTTATTCTAGTTCTTGTTCTTTGTACTATATTTTAAAATACTAATGTTACTTTTTTTGACTACATCCTCATTTCTTTTCTTGGGTTATATGTGTTGAAAGGTAAGAGCTGCAGACTGAGATGGTTTAATCAGTTGGACCCAAGAATCAATAGAAGAGCTTTTACTGAAGAAGAAGAAGAGAGGCTAATGCAAGCTCATAGAATTTATGGCAATAAATGGGCTATGATAGCTAGGCTTTTCCCTGGAAGAACTGATAATGCAGTCAAGAACCATTGGCATGTTATAATGGCTAGGAAATATAGAGAACAATCCAATGCTTACAGGAGGAGGAAGCTTGGTCAATCTGTTTACCGAAGGATGGATGATAATCCAACCTTCGTCTGTGGAGAGACAGCCACAAGAACAGAACCACTAACTTACGGTCTCAATCTCCCTAATGGAGGACTCAACAATAATGTTACTAGATTCCCCTTTGGAGCCTTCAATAATGGTGGTGGGGGTGGTGGGGGTGGTGGGGTTGATTATAACTTAAATGGCTTAAATGGGTCGCCCCACATGACCAATGGTGGAGAAGCAATCTCAAGCACCAAGGTCCCTCCTTACGGTGGTTTCTGTGCGCTACAACAAACTTCTTTTGATTTCTTCACTGGTGTGTCCTTTATATACATAATCCCCTCCCTTGCCCTCTAAACCTTTTTGTAGTTCCTGCAGTTTGTGCATTTGGGTTTCTGTGCTGCTCCTTGTTGGCCTTTTTGGAATCTTAACCTCATTTTCTTGTTCCATTGTTTGATCATTTTCTTGTGCTGCTCCATTTATGCATTGTTTTGTAGCTTTGTTACCTGAACTCACTAGCTCTCTAATCGTGTTCTTCAGGTCCCAACAGTAGTGACATCATGGGCAGCTTCAGCCATGGGAGATCTTGGGATAGGCCAAGTGATGAAGCTAACTTAACTGGTTTCTATTCCCACTACCCTCCATTTATGTTGGCAATGCAACAGTCAGGCAATCACAACCCTTATGATTACTTAGAACCATCAGCAACACCAACACCTCAAGTTTCAGCCAGTGAACCTTCATCATCATCTGCTACAGAAACCAGAGATGGCAGCCAATTTGAGACCATTCCACCACCATTCATTGACTTTCTTGGAGTAGGAGCCACATGAAGTTACAAGCAAATGTAAAGCTGAAAAAGCTTTCCCAGAATCATCAAAAGAGTGCCTCAATGTGGGTGTGGTCCAAGGTATATGAGAAACCATTAGAAGTAATCAGAAAGGATAGTTGTTGCAAATGGGGGACAGTGGGAAAATCTGCATCAGTTTGTTGAGGTCATATCTCACCATCTTTTTCTTGTAACTCCCTTTCTCACAAGAGAGGCACTTTCACAAGGTGAAAGATCAAGTTAAATATTATTCTTATAACCTGCCAAGTTACCTTTTCTTTCACTTATTCTTATTTTTTTTTTCTGGCTTGAAATTTTCTTTCATTGGTCTCTTTTGATAAGGAAAGAGCCTTGCCCAAGAACACAAGACGAGTGATTGATCTATAATCTCTTACAAAACTTTCCCATAAACTTAAAACATGTCTCATTCAAAGTGTGTTAGAAGTTAGAACAATGAACAAATGGTCTTAAATTTACTGTTTTGAGTTCAATCTATATCTCCGTTGTAACATCCTATTTAATTTTTATGTTACTATTTTAAAAAATATATATTAAACATGGTTGTAATTGTAATTGAATGTCCTTGTTACAACAAAGTGGAAGACAAGGATGAGAAAATGTGTGGGAGAGTGAAAATTATGAGGATGATGATGAAAATGATGAGGGTAGCAATGACAAAAACAAAGAATTGGAACTATTTGGAACATCCTTTTCTCATGGGCCTGCAAAAGCTCAGGCACAAATTCTGAAATTGAAGACCCCCCACATCTTATGCATTCATGACGAAGACTGTTTAACACCCTTCCTTCATCAGCAGAATCTCCTGAGACTTCATGCTACCCACATGGGGGTAGCTGTTTGAAACTGTTACACATACTATACTTTAGTGAGGATGCTCCGCAAATTCTCTAGGATATTTAATATTTTGCTGATTCAAAAGAAACATGAAATAGGGTCAGTGACATGATATACATCCAACTGTTTTCAAAAGCCAAGACGAAAACTGTTCCTATTGTGATGCATATATTAACTCATTGATTGACTTAAACAGTAGTTTATTGATTGAGGTATACTTGAACTCTTTGAAAAGTAATAAATAGTACATGCTTCACATTTGAGGGGTGGGACATAGGATTCGAATAAACTGAATACTGGAGATATCTAAGATTTGAATCTTCTCTCTAATGGTAAGTAATTATTGAATTTGTAAAAAATAATAATAAAATTGATTTATTTAACCACATGTGATGCAAGATCTCATGGATTTGGATTTGGATTTGGATTTGTAATTTAGCAATATTTCTCTCATTTAAGGTGGAACTATGGGGATTAGGAGGATTAGAATCCTCATGAAATGGAAAGGGTTCATTTAATGGTTCAGATTTCGTTTACATAAATATTATGGAGTAACAGACCATACCATGAGATGTACTTTCTCCAATTTGAAAAAAAAAATTAAGTTGATCTTTTCCGATTTCTAAAGTTTAATCCTCATCAATAATTATCTCATGCATCCGGTATATGCATTATCTTTTTCGTATATGTAAATTCTATGTAATTGTGAGGTCATACATTAGAGATGATACACGCACAGCATGCAAACCTTCTTGACCATTGTAGGTATGAAATTCACCAAAATTAAGGATTCTCCTTTAAAAAAAAAAAAAAAAAAGCCCCATTAAAATTATAAATTTAGTTTGAAGAGAATTGTGTATTTCTGAAATGATGCTATTGTTGAGAAAACGTAAGGGCAAGACGGGCTAGCTAGGCTGTATTATTCTCAGCCTGAGGTCAGCCCAACTGGGTATAATTTGGGCTATAATTGTTATTGGAAAAGCCCAACTATCTACAGAAAGAAGCAGGGTTGTTATTTAGCCCAAAAAGGGTAAATTTTTAAAGTCTTGAAAAAAACTCAGAGGCCCATGAAATAGTCCACTACTCCGGTTAAGTATGTGGTATTTTTTTTTAATATAAAGAAATTATTATTTCAATATTTCATCACTTAAAATTTCTGTTTGTTTCAGTCTATTTTACTCATTTCTGCAAATTTTGATTTGCACACACACAACACATATCCTTAATGGATTTTTAGGATGTCGGTCGAATATCGTCTTTGTCTAACCCAAAACTCATATCCTTAATAGATTTGTAGGATATGAGAAACCATATCTATGAAAATTTTTTAGGTGAAATAAGGTTTGATTTTGTTAATCTTGATATTTGGTGAACATAATGTAACCGAATTATTATTGTGAAGATATTTTTGCGAGTGAATGTAGCCTTAAGTATTTGTAAGGGCATTTTCCTATTATAAATTAGGTATTTAAGAGGGCATTCAGTCTATTCACCTATCACATTCACCGACATTATTTGTTAGGACTTAGGACATTCATCCATAAAAAGCAAGTTATAATTGGTATAATTTGATATATATAATTTCTTTTTTTAATACAAGATATAAAATCTACTCTAACTTCATTTAAATGTATATGTGTGTGAAGTTCCTTCTTGAAAACTTGAATCTCGGCTTTTACCCCTCACACCTCATAAGCACTTATACTTGTGGAGTAACCATCGCACTAAGGATGTGTGGTGATGATATATATAATTTTAGATACAATATAGTGCAATGCATTAGATTTATCAATTAAGTTCAAATACCTTATTATCTTGACCAATAAAATACAATCAGTGTTGTCTTTTTCAAGGACAACCCACATAGGTGTTTAATTTTAATTAGGAAACCTATGCATATCAGAACAAATTGATAATTTATATCCTACCCAAATCAAGCAAACTCTCAGCATCTAACTTTTGGGAAACAATTCACCACCTTATTTAACTTGCAGAACCTTTTCATTGCCCTTGAATTTCTTCCATAAGCATATCTACGTCCATTTTGTGTGCATGAACATATAAAATTATAGGCACAACCATAGATTTCTATGCATGTATACAATGTTCATATTGATGACCAAGGGTGGGTAAGGCCAACACCCATATTATTGCTTAGTTAGGGTCAAATCCTTAATTCGAAATTTCAAAGCCTTGAAGGTACAGTACAGGTTTGTTTTTATGTTTATCGTTGCTGGTGCTAGTAGGATGTTAGTTGGATTAAGTGCAAACTATGAGAGAGAGCGCACTTGCACTCTTTACGAGACCCATCTCTTATGATTTGGGTCTTATAAGGTCACTATGATTATGTTCAAGTAAGGATTTTATAACTATCCCATATATATTTTTGAGAAAAAAAAAATTATAAAATTTTCTTTTACTACTAAAATGACTAGTGGTGAAGTTAGAAGGTTTTTTAAACAATTAATCAATTAATTAAATATTTTTTCCAAAAGAAAGCCAAGATTAATTACATGGTGATATACAGAAAAAAAATTATAGTTAGTACCTTATTTGAATAAAAAATTATCTTGACAATTCAAGATCTAATAACAAGGCAATAAATGTCATAAACTAATTTTACTTGTCCATATACTGTATAAATGTGAAAGTAATAAACATTGTCTTATTGTATGTAGTTTATGAAATAGCATTATCTTACATAAAATATAACCATTATCATAAATATTTCAATTACAAATTTTTAAGAAACTCTGATGATAAATGTAATTTTTTAAATAAATAAATAAATAATTTAAAAAGACTAGTGAAAAATATTCGAATATAATATTTATAACTATAGCAAGTGATTCTAAGTTTATATATTGGTACTGACATGACATAAATATATTGACATGACATTATATATATATATATATATATTTATATATATATATATACATATATAATTGATGTCGCGGAAGCTACAAGAAAACAAACACATTGCTTTTTGAATAGAAAAAGAAACTAAACACGTTAGTTTTTGAATGAAAACCTCGATTCTACGAGGGGTTCCTTGAATCCACAAGGTGATAGGGTTCTGGAATCCACCAGAGAGAGATAGACAAAGTCTGTAATTTTATAAATCTGAAAACTGAATTGCTCTGGAGGCTACAATGTACCCATTTGGATTACGCGTTTTGCGCGTCTGCGTTCAGCATTTTGGGTTTTTTTTTTTTTTTTTTTTTTTTTCCAGCGCATGAACAGTAAAATCACATGAATTTACTGTGCAGGAGACAAAAATCACCGTTCACGCGCTGTAGCAGCACTGTTCACGCATTTAAAAATATTAAAAATGGGTCCCACGGCACTATTCACACATTTAAAAATTATTTTGCTACAGTATTTTCAATTTTCAGTTTTCAGTTTCAACAAAAATAAGTTCAATCCAAATGGACCCAATATGTTTAAATAGTAAAAGAAATCCTAGGGCGGCTAAGGCAGTGCCTAGAAACCCTAATTCGCGTTAATCACGTAATTAGGTGGCAAAATAGTGAATTTTGCCAAAATTAGCAAAATTAAAATAATTGCAAAAATTGAAAATACTGTCTCTAAGAGACATCTCAAAATAGATGGGACCTTATTCTAACTTTTAAACTAAAAGTTATTAAGGAAAAACTAATATTACTATAAATAGTAAAAACACTGTTTTCGTGGCCTTAACGAATGAATTTGCCTAAATTTAGGCAACACTCGAGACCCGAATCTGGATTAGAATGCTATTTCATTTCAACTTGCCAAATTTCATGCAATTCCGATATTGTCGCCTTGATGGCCTTTATTGGCACCCCTCTTGATCTTACGTTGTGACTTTCAGCGTCCTTACTGGTCTAAGAAGGTCTGTGTTGTCTATTTTATGTCAATAATAGAGAGAAATCTTATACAAGAGCAATGCAATATATATGATATTATAAAATATTTAAGGGGACACAAATAAAATAAATTTTACTTTAAAAAAAAAAATTAATTAAGAAGAGTACAAGGGAGAGAATATTATAATTAATATTGAAATATAGAACACACGTAAATAAACATACAATATTGAAAACTTACATATAGTTACATGAGAAAATGGAATTAATAGAGTTGAAATCTTAGGCTAAAGACTAAGAGAATGGCCCACAGCACCAAAATATGTCTATTCTAACATTGGAATAACCAAAAATAAAAACTATAGTGATAGTAAAATTTCCAAAGTCACAAATTACTTGTGGTTCTTTTCAAAAAAAAAAATTACTTGTAGTTACTCAAAGCATGCAAGCTGCAGTGCATGCGGATGACAAAAGAGCTAACTAGCAGTTAGCAAAAACAGTTCTCCATAACGTGCATGCGGATGACAAAAGAGCTAACTAGCAGTTAGCAAAAACAGTTCTCCATAAACTTCACAAACTCGTTAAAATCAATCAATCCATCTCCATTTTCATCTACTGCTCTTATCATCTTTTTGCACTCCTCTACTTCTGACCCTTCTTTAAGGCCCAAACTGCATAAAACTCTTAACAACTCTGTTGCACCAATGAATCCATCTTTGTTTTCATCAAACACTTCAAAGGCTTCCTTCACTTCCTCCAAGCTAGGCTGCTCCTCATGAAACAGTTGTGAGAGTTCATGTGCACCAATTCTCTCTTGATCAATGATATCGCTATCTGGGTTATAAGCTACTCCTAGTTCATCCATCACCTTCTTCACGTCCGATTCGCTTAGTTTTTCATCCTCTAATAACTTCTCACTCATTGCCAACTTGGTCCGAAACTTCCATCTAGTGAAGGTATTCGCAACCAACTTTGAGAAGAAACTGTGTATTTCAACGACCCAATCGAGAATTCTAATGGATAAGCTAGTGTTTGTTACTACCATCTTTTCTATGTTAACAAAGAACTTTGATAATGTTGTACACGGGGGCTTTGTATTCGATGGATTTTTCATATGATATGAGGTATGCTGGTGATGCAAGGATATATGTAACTGAGTTTTAAGGATTAAAAATTGATCAGCTGTTAGCTTCTAGAGAAAGGGTCAACAAAAGCGGCACCGCTTATTAATTTATGGAGGAAACGCGTCAACGACGTAGTTTTGCTTCTTGAGGGGGCAAAGTGACTCTGTCATATATGGCTCCAAATTTCTTGGAAATAAGAAAGATGTTGCAGAAGAATTTTCAATAACAAAGCTCTAGCTAGCTAGTTCTACTGAAGAATTCACTAAGCTTTAGAGATAGCATCTTGCATGTATAAAGTTGTATTTATATCTCTAGGGAAAACATAATCTTATATATGGGATAGAGTTATACAACCCTCTTCATGGAGCCTACCAAATGTGAGAAGAGCTTTGTATGACTCTGTCTCACCAGATATTTCTTGGAACCTACCTCTACGGGTGTGTGATCTCTATTAATTTGACTATTTACAGTTACTTTAAGAACAGGCCCGTATGGTGTGATATCAAAGGATATAAAAGATTTGAGCGTGTCTTCCTTATCACCAATTAGTTTTGAGGTGGAATGACACAACTCACGATTCGACAAGTGGTATCAGAACTAAGGTCATGAGTTCGAGTCACGGGAGTCCAACATAAGATAATTCTCTCATCTCACCTTTATATATCTTGGGTCTAAATTCATACAAAAATGCATTATCCAATGTGTAAACTTATTAATTTTTTAAAGTAACTCGATTTGAAAGAACAATAAACAAACAATTTTTTTTTTTTTTTTGAGGAAGAACAAACAATTTTGTCCTTAATTAATTTTTAATTTATAATAATTTGAGAAAATAAAACTATTCAAAGCATCATGCTTTATCCTTTTGTCCTATATTAATTGTTTTTTAAAAAAACTTTCTGCTCTGTAAATACAAGCAAATTTGTTTTTTCAATCTTCTAGAAGATTAAACAATACTTTTCTTCATACAATCTTAAAAGATTTAGCAGAATGAGTCCGAAGAGGAAATCGTTAGGTGTATAAGGGAGTAGAAGTCCCAACTCCCACGTGTAAGGAAAATACAAAATGTGAAAGATTAATATAAACCTACATAACTTTCGGTTCTGGATATGAAAGTGTCTCAATATTTAGGTACAAAGAATTAGAAGGATTATACTTTATAGTACTTTTTTATGTGCTGAATTTTCCTGCAACTTACTATCTGCCGATTCAAATGACCACACATGACTTTTACATTCAATCAAATTATTTATTTGATAATTATGAATTTGTTTAAATATATTAATGTTTCATCCAAATATATTTATGATCAGTTAAAATGCTAAGTAATGATTCAAGGGAGATTAATACATTTCATTTGTTAAAAATAGTATATACTTTTTATTGTCTCTAATAAGCATGAGAAGAACTATTCTATATAGTAATATAATAGTTAAAACCACTTGACCAGCAAATCACACTCACCACGCCAAAGAGAAAGTGACTATATTAGTTGATTTTATTTTATATTAGTTGACTGACAAACAAAATATATGTATATCAGTATATGATCATCTTCTGCTAACGTATGCTATGAATGGTCATTCTTACAGTGCTCTTATATCTCTAATTGCAACTAATAAGTTGCCCGTGCTATGCACGGATAATTTTGTAATATTTATGTAAAACAGTTTTGGAGAACATTGTACATATATTATAAAGAAAAAGTAAACTAAATTAGAGTAAATAAACATATATATTTTGAGACATTAAAAATTAATTTAGTAACTTCGCTACAAATTTGTAGCCTTCTCAAAGTAGAAACTAATACTCTTGTATGAGGTCTCTGTTTATATATATAAATATATATATTCATTTACAAATTAAAAAAAAAAAAGTTTATTTGACTTTCTAGCTAAAAATTAATCCCAAAATTTTAAGATTTTGTGCTTAATTCTGTTTTTAATATATTTCCTTTTCAACCAAGAAAAGACCGACCTTTTAAAGAAACAAGTTAGATAATAGACGGGTATTTGAAAAGTTCTGAATACCCTCATTCAGTCATTTCTTGACAAGAAAAAAAAACAAAGAAAAAAAAAGAAAAAGGTAAGGACCTTGCCGGCCAAGATGGGCCTATCACATAAAGACATAAAAGGATACGTTGGTTTGCAGGACTTCAAATTTCGTGGAAGTTCCGGAATAAAGAATATAGTTACTTTGTCAAAGTCGGTCGCCGCGTTTACTTTGCGCTTGGATTTGGAAATTTACAAAAAGTAGACTTAAAGGACCTGGCTAGCTACAGCTAGCAGAACTGTACAAAGAACATGAAGTTGAGAAAAAATAAAAAAATTGCTTCTTTGTGCAGAGGATTACTTATCAATCTTTCTCATTCTATGAAGTGACTACCAAGTTTTAGGAAATTTCCATGTAAACCCCACTTATTGACTCATAGTCCTAGAATTGGTGGAAACTTGACTACATGTTTCTTAAGGCCCAATTTTCAAATCAGGCCTTAAACTTAATTGATATTGGACCTTAACTAATTAACCTCTAAATCTCAATCCTAATCCACTCTTATTTACATTTTATGAATTTTTCACACACCTAATTCAGCTCATACTATCCAATTCAGAGAATAGTAATAAAGAGCGAGCCCATATAATAAGAAATTGCTCATAATTAAATTTTTATATTTTCATTCAAGTAATGCTAGGACACAATTTAAAATCGTTTTCAGAACTTGCAAATATGAAATTGTGTGTGTAGGTTGTAGTGGCACAACTTTCATATGGGCTAACTACTGACATCACTTTTATTATGCACCAATATATATATATATATATATATGAAAATTTTTTGTATCCCTTAAATTACTCTAAACATAGTGACTCAAGATAGCCTCAGTCTTAAAAGAATGAATTTTAAAGCCCTATTTCGCTTTCACATTGGATTACAAGATCATGTTTGATATTCTCAGTTTCAAGAGGGTTCTCAATTTTTCCATGAATGGGTACTAAATACTAATTACTAAAAGCTGGGCTTGGAATTTGAATGAACTTTGGAAACCTGTTCATGAGATCAATTTGTGAGCCCCTAATAGCTTGATAAAACTTCTGATCTGCCCAAATTTGCCCTTCTAATTCAGTACTAATATGGACACAATATTCTTCATTAACTCTTTTCATAATTGTTAATGTGGTAGTTGTGGTTAGCAACATCACTTAAATCATGATATACTTTGCCTGCATGTGCTTATAACTAGGCCAAGATAATATAAGTTAACATTGGTAATCAAATTTGTTTTTCATTTTTGTGTCAATATGTTATTAAGTGAAAGGCATGCCCCATTATGGAAAAGAAAAGTCCAGTGACACACAAAAAAAAGCAATTAAAATAGTTTTTTATATAATTATTGAGGTGGCATATGGTAATAGATGATTAATTAATCCGTTCAATGATGTTCCATATAAAAGTAATGTTGCATATATTATAATTTGCCACCAAAATAAATTATGTACATTTTTGCACTAACTTTTTTTTTTTTTTGCTGAATAAAAAAATGGTGTTTCCAATGTGGACTTATCTACCCTATGCCACATGACGGTAATAAGTAAGGACTCACTCAAACCGCTTATCAAGTGAAGCGATATAATTAAAAATTCCTATTATCAAGCCATATCTTACGGTAGTGTATCACTAACACTAATGTTACTATGGAAAAGCCGTACATACTGGCGCCAATCAACTAACAAATAAATAATCTAATCTCTAGCTTACTTTTTAACTTTTTTTTTTCTAAAGTTCAATAGCTTTCCATCCCAACTATGTTTAAGTATGTATGCTTTACCTAACATTTGATTATTGGTGATTTCTTTTGCTATTAAATTAAAATATTCTCTTTTTGACCTTAGGGCAAGTCATGGTATTGGGAATCTACTGTGTTCATTCTAATAATTCTTTGCATCCCCATCATCAGTTGAGTCTTTTCCCACTAGCAGGGATAAGGAAACCAAGATAAAATACCCAGTTATTATGTCCCCCGTGTACACTTTTTTCCTGCCTGCTTTTTGGGTGGGAAGTAGTTAAATCTTTCGCACATTCCCACATCATCTTCTTTCTTTCTTTTTTCATGGAAAAGAACGTTTCAATTCTGATTTACTTTCGAAGAACTTCATTTCCAACATAATTTTACAGAATAGTAGGGCTTAGTGGTAATCATTTCAAATGGATTTGTCAAAATCTAGTTAGCTATTTAACAGTTTTTCATCTTGGCAGATTCAATACTTTCGAGGCACTTGACTTCCATGTGTTTATTGGGATGGTGAGAGTGAAAGTTCCAATCCTCTCAAGTTGTTAAGTACTGTTTGAAAAAACAAAAAACAAAAAACTCAAACATGAAAGTTGTGTTAGGTTACGTGGAGCTTGGTTTTGTGTTCATTCTAGTTTGTGACCCAATCCAACTTGAAAATGTTATGGTTTTGATTAAGAGATTTTGTGAGGCTTGGTCCATAGAATAGAGGCTTCGGCACTTTTGGCTTATTTTGGATTTGTTATTTGGGAGATATATATACACACACATTTTTGTTTCAGAATTAGGATTTGATGTATTAATGTGCTGTACAACCTTGTATTTTTTTTCTTTAACATAGTGAAAATTGTTGTATTTTCTAGACATATGTAGACACATTGCTGAATCACAAAAATATTTGTAAGATGTGATTGTCAATTTTTCTCTATTTTCACATCTCACATGTTCTAAGAATTAGGATAATTTCCTAACAAATTGAAATACTCATACTAGTATGTGAAATTGGATATCATAAATAGGAGGTAACAGGCATCACCATTCCATTCAAACAAAATATGATGTTGACTGTGTAGTATGTCAAGACTATTCCTTCTAGACGATGGACTTGATGTTCATAATTTTTACGTATTTGTGTGTATATAAAATCATAAAGAAATAAAATATTTTATGAGATGGTCTAGTGAAGCCTTTTTCTCACAACACATTTCACCTACCCTCTATTTTCAATAATATAGTCATATTCATCATTCATTGGAGCCTGCATTAAGGGGAAAAAAAGTAAATTTTTTTTCTTTTATTTGTGATGTAATAAAGTATAATTTTTTTTTTTTATAAAAAAAATATTTTAAGATTGTGGTTTGTCTTTTGATCATTATTCTTTAAAATTAATCATGGTTTGAGAATTTCATAATTTCACTTGCAATAGAGAGAAATATATATTAAAGGAGTTGATATTGGATAATAGAAAAAAGGTAGATATAAGGAGAAAAAAAAATGAACAAAATTTAAATATATGGCCTAAGAATCAACATTTAGGGGTTTGTTTGGAATCTACACCAAGCAAAAAAAATTTGTCTGTTTGGGAACAACTTATCTAACTTTTTGCTGAAAAAATTGTGCTAAAAATGTACTGTAAGGGAACTATTTTGAGCTGAAAGCCCAAAGGTGAAAAGGACTAAGGCCCAAAGAGCTCAAAACAATGAATTTGTAGAGAGTCGGCTAGAAATTGAACTCCAATGAGTTGGACAACAATTACAATAGGTTGAATGTTGCTTGAAAGTATAAATAAACAGTTTTGTGCAAGGGAAATCCTCCTCGACAAAGTCCGAGGAAGGTTGTTTTTATATATTCATCTTAGACCTAAATAACATTACAGTTCTTGAGTGTACAGTCCTCTTTTTTCTCTAGATTATCTCCCCTCCCCCCCCCCCCCCCCCCCCAATGTAATGAGGTCTTTCTTCTTTATATTCTCCTTCTTTACTACATCTCAGCTCTTCACGTGTAGATCGGATTGCTGGCTTTGATACTTGTCCCATCAGCATTTTCTTGAAGTCTTTGTGGGCAGCTATAAGGTTGAATGTTATTGTTCAGGCATCACCTCCACATTAATGCGGTCAGGGAGTTAGTTGCAGAGCATTCAATGCGGTGGTAGCAGCTTTCTTCTTAGATATTTCTCAGCTTTCCCTTGTCTTATCCCCTTTTAATGCTTATCCTTACCAGTATGATCGTTTGGTGCCTTGTTCTTGACGAAAGGTCAGACCTTTGACCTCTACTCTGCTTAGCCGAGGAGGTATTTCTCCTCGAACTACACTCCTAATCCCTCATGACTAGACTTCTTCCACGGACTACTAACTTATATGCCCCCGTTAGTGTCTACCTGTCCTCAGACGATTTAATGTCCTCGGACACGGCCCAATATTCATTTCTGTGCCCTTTATCTCTACATGTACTTAAACTTTGAAAATGTATGAAAAATGAGAAAAAAAATGAGGTTTTAAAAAGATGTACATAAAAGTTAAAAGATAAAAGCTGAGCTTATAAGCTCATGCTAAACGGACACGATATAGCAACCGAATTAAAGATCATATCCCCACAGAACTCTCAAATGAAGATAATCTATAAAATAAAATAAATTATTGAAGATCAATAATGTTGAAATTGATCCCTATCTAAAAAGATACAAAGTATAATCCATATCTAGAGTTAAAAGCAAAGAAATGAAAATATGAAATAATGAGAAATACTATGTCCATAACAATCTTACAACAAATCCTAGATGACAAGTTATTATTGGCAGTTATTGGTGGGCAAAAATATAATTTCAATGATGAGCCCATATTAGAATAAATAACAACTTGTCAACTAGAACTTTTTGTAAAATTATTATAAAAATGTTGTGGATGTAGCATTTTTCGTAAAATAATCCAATCACATTATATCTCCAATCCAATAAGTTATGGTGTCCACACGCCAAAGAGAGAGAGAGAGAGGTCCTATATTTTGTTTAATGACAAGTTATTATTGGCAGTTATTGGTGGGCAAAAATATAATTTCAATGATGAGCCCATATTAGAATAAATAACAACTTGTCAGCTAGAACTTTTTGTAAAATTATTATAAAAATGTTGTGGATGTAGCATTTTTCGTAAAATAATCCAATCACATTATATCTCCAATCCAATAAGTTATGGTGTCCACACGCCAAAGAGAGAGAGAGAGGTCCTATATTTTGTTTAATGCTGAACTTGCAATTTAAAGTTAGGGAATTTAGCTTATTTCCAGTGCTTCTGTAGTCATGTGCATGAGACCCAATCTTTGCCCTAAAGTTAGGTATTTAAGTTGGCAATTTTTTGTATCTTATTCAATATGTATTTTTCTTTTTTGATGATATCTTATCCAATATAATAAACTTACATATTACTTACCTTCTAAAAAAAAAAAAAAAAATCATACATATTATTACTACTCATAAGTAACTTGTGCAGTGTGAGTTAAACTTGAAATGATAGTTTAATGGTAATGATATCCTATACTTTTATTATCATTTTGTTTCAATATAAAATTATTTATTCTACTTTCTTTTAAAGAAAATGATGTGATAATAATCTAATGGAATATGTAAAAATAGATGATTTTTTTTTTTCTTAATAGAAAACCCTTAGAGAATTAAAATAAGCTCAATTAAATATATATATATATATATATATTAGAATAATAAACATGAAAAAATATGAGCTTTCAAAAACTTATGAGCTAACATTTGAAGAAGTTAAAAAAAAAATTTAAAAAAAAAAAAAAAAAAAACTCAAAGGTTATGGTTTTATACATAGTAGTATAGATTAATGGGTATATTGTTTTTGGTATAGTAAACATTAAGATATCACTTTGTCCCATTCAGAAATGTTCATTGGTGTAGGTTCATTAATTTTGCCCATTTTTTCACCGCATCGATGAGGTCAATGGCCTCAACTTGCAAACCGAGCCACACCACGAAGTGAGCTATGTTGATCACCTTGTAGGGCGGTTTTCCAAGTGTGATGCAGACGATTACATCGGTTTGCCTTTTGGGTAATGAACAATGTTCTTCTTCTTCTTTCAGTTTTTATTTTTTATTAAATTTTTTTTTTCACGTGTTGTGATGATTCGATAGTTACAATAATAAAAAGTGGGGATGACTTTAGTCCTTCTCGTAAACAAGGTTTTCAAACCTAGACCGGACTGGGCGATCTGATCGGGTTAACTAGGAACCAGACTGAAATCCGGTTTTTTAGCATAGAGAATCATGCCTTCAAATTCTGTGAACCCCAGTTCAAACATGCCTGTTAAATAAGAAAAAAAAAAAAAAAAAAAATCAGAAAATGCGCTTATTCAATAGTTACAATAATAAAAAGTGGGGATGACTTTAGTCCTTCAAAAATTAGAAAATGCACTTACCAGGATTAGAACCCAGGCACGGTCGGATATGCAGCTGGAACCTAACCACTCAACCAAGCATGCAAGCTAATTCTCAATAATAACAAAAAAAAAATACTTGAAGTAAACTTAACGCAATTTTTTTATTTATTTTATTTTTATAAAAACAACTTAACACAATTCTATTCTACTTAATTAAATTATCCATCTCTTACAAGGAATAAAAAAAAATTATAATTAAAATCCTTCAAAGATATTCAACTTTACTTCAAAAATTAATCATAAATTTTAATGTTTTCATGGTTATTATTTTATTTTATTAACTTTCTTACTTAATTATTAAATATATGCTTGAAAATCATTAAATTTCCCTTACATATATAGATATATTAGTCAATTTTGCTAGTTTTATAAATTTAATATCTATATTTAGGTTTTAATTAATTATTAAATTAATTATGACGTCATCACTGTTCGACCCCGATTTGACCTCGGTTTGACCCCAGTTCGACCTCAAAAACCTTGAACCTTGAACCTTTTACGATTCAATGAACAGTCCGGATCTGAAAACCTTGCTTGTAAATGAGAAGAGACAATGTCATTAGGTTACAAAACTCTCAACAACTTTAGTTCCACTTAGTACAAGGCAAAAGATCATACCACACAACCTCACAATAATGTTTAAAAACTCAACAACAATTATTAAATTAATTATTAAATTAATTATGACGTCATCACTGTTCGACCCCGATTTGACCTCGGTTTGACCCCAGTTCGACCTCAAAAACCTTGAACCTTGAACCTTTTACGATTCAATGAACAGTCCGGATCTGAAAACCTTGCTTGTAAATGAGAAGAGACAATGTCATTAGGTTACAAAACTCTCAACAACTTTAGTTCCACTTAGTACAAGGCAAAAGATCATACCACACAACCTCACAATAATGTTTAAAAACTCAACAACAATTAATATTCTCACATTTCTAAAGAACTTTTCTCATCACATGCAATTAATTTGATTAAAGAAAAAAATGGTTCAAAACTAAAATTTATTCACTTCCAAAAAAGGGATAAAAGAACACAAGGAAAGCCCTAACCTCTTGAATCTTGAGGGACTTGAAATTCGAGAGAGAAATTGATTGAAATTTCATTTGCAAAATAACAAAACTCCAGAGAGAGAGATTTTTTTTAGCAACTTCCAAAATGAGATGGAATTTTGTATTGCGATACTGGCTTCTATGTGAGTGGGTGTTTTATATCCCCATAGTACAAAATAAAAATTCGTTCAAAATAGTCTGTTTCTTCTCTCCAAAATGACATTTTGCACATATATTAATGCTTCAAAAATATTAAAAAAAAAAATATATATATATATATATATTTATGGTCGGTACACTATGATTTTTCAATTTTGTGCTTCAACCACCGTTACCAATGCCGCCATTGACCACCTTGGCAGTCGGTTGCGGTCGAATCAGGCCAGTTTTGCTGGCTTCATGAACACCCCTAGTCCCATTTCATTCGTTAAAATGCTTTTTGATATGATGCCAAATAGAGTGGATAAATTGCCAGAAGCTTGCAGTGTCCTATATATATCTTGAAAAGTTGAGTGAGATCAAGGAAAAAATAACTTAAACAACAACTGAATAAAATTTGCGATCATCCAAAACTATGAAGTTGTAAAATTAATTTTACACTTTTGATATGAAGTCAATAGAGTGAAAATTATCAGCGGTTTGCTATCACATAAATCTTGAAAAGTTAACATGAGTTCAAACCCAAAAAAAAAAAAAAAAAAAACACTCAAATGGACAACAGGAAAATTAATTTCATACTTTGCAAGGTGCTATCTATTGTGTTGGCTTTACAAGAAAATATTCATGTAACACCCTTTAAAGAAAAGAAAAAAATCGATAGTTGAGGGAGGCAGGATTTCAACCTTGGATGTCTCAATAAAAAATACCAAAAATTGTTTATAAAATTATTAATTTGATATATTTATACTTTTCTTGGACTAAAAAAAGAAAATTTTAAATTTTAAGGACTAGAATAGAACTTGGCCCAAATTTTAGAGACCACTCATATATTCCACCTTATTTTTATTTTGTGGCACCTTCCTCTTTATTTTCTCATACCAACTTATATCTAGGAAATGGGGTCAGGATTTAGTGCATGAAATAAGAACAGAGATTAATGCCTCAAAAGAGAGTTTAGTAAGATTAACTCTATGTTCCCCGTTTCCTCATCTCATCTGCCTTATTTGCAATTTTCTTAATTTTTTTATGAAACATTCTTAGGACAACTAATTCAAGTGTGACAGAGTGTTGATGTTAACATGCAACAAAAGAGAACCACTATATTCAGAAGAAAGAATTTATGAGGGGTGCATGGAATATTGCTAGTCCTTATTAAACGTCAATGTCTCAAATTTTGTAGGAAAATAGTGGATAGAAAGAGTTTCATGCCATTTAGACTGAACAAGCACTTGTCACATATTTAATAACTGATAATAGACTAATATCAGGATATTCTGAAAGTAAAAGAGCAAACACATTTGCCTTTATATAGAAGCAAAAGAACAAAAAGAAAAGGAAAGAAAAGGAAGGGACAGAGAGCTTAATAAAACCATCCATGCCTTCACATGCTTGGGGTCCCATTACAACTAATCTGCGCAGAAATTGTAGCCTCCCAGTGATGATAACAAAATGAAATATCTGAGTGTTGCTTCCTGGCTGATAGATCAGGGACACATCATATACAGCGACTAATTATGAATATATCTATCCAGCAGAATGAAACAAAGTAAGGCACAGTTTACATAGTTATATTATGTATGTTTTCTATCAAAGAAAATGAAGTAAATATGTAAAGGATAAGGAAAAGTAGACAAAAAGAAAGCAGAGAAAAAGATGACTTTATCCTTGCTTTCCACCTTTTGATATTAACAGTTAGGATTCTTTAGGCTTGAAAGAGAGCATGATGCTTGGCCTTTTTTGAAATATATTCAAAGTTATCAGCATTAATGTGGGCCTAGAGAACTTTTCTATCTTTTTGAATCTGCCCCATCTCCAAATCTATTTTACCGTGTGCCTCTCTAACAGTATGACATACAATAACCATTACCAAATTTTATTGCACCAGACATACATTTAGTTGCAGCCTTGAACTTCCAAAACAAACTTCTGTAAACAGGCAGGACAAGAACATCAATCAATTTTCTTGATATTGATGATTTTTAATAAAAAAAAAATGTTCTCCTTTGGGGTCTATGTGAATGATGTAACATCTAACATGATAATTAGGAATTCCATGTAGAGTTGACGAAAGGTTGGGTTGCCACAGCAACAGAGTGTAGCTTTTTGTGCCTTTGTTTTTTTTAGTAGAGAGGGAAATCCCATCAGTACATAATCAAACCAGGTTACATAGCTTTTTTTTGATAGGTAATAAGACTTTATATTAAAAATTGAACATCATGCTCACGCTAGTGAACACTCTGAACAAGAAACGGATACACAAAAAAAATCAAGAACTAAAGGAACTAGAGGCTAAAAAATCAGATAAAGAAATACAATTCGTACACCCCCAAATACGAGCCCAAAGAAACAGAGTACCAAAAAGGAGAGATTTTAGATGATCTAATATTCTCTCCTTACATACCTTTATATCCTTGTATCTGATTTTCTCAGAATTGAGGTTAACGGCTGCAAGTGTAAAGACACAGAAAATTTAATTCAGAAGCTTAAGGTAGAGCAAGAGTAAGTATTTGGTAAGATTTGAACTAAACATTATTTATTAAAAGCTCCTGGGAAAACAACAAATTATTCCAGATTTATCACATAATAAGATAGCAATAAAATCTTCCAGATTAAGACTTATAAGTTTATTCTACACTACTGGATTTTGTTCCATCCAAGAATCTATATTTGTTCCAGCTATATCTCACATTCTTACATATATTTATGTACACGAACACTTAACAAACCATCCAAGTCCAAATCAAAAACACCTATTTATACTGTTACAGATGAGATAAAAAGCAGCTACATATTCATAAAAAATAAAAAGGAAGTTATATGAGCTAGTCAGAGATACCTCTGCTCTCCTACAAGGTAAAAATAGGCGGACACTTCTCTAGTCTTCCTCTAATTTATATTGCTTTGCTAACTGCTTCCTGCATGATCTTCCTCTAATTTGGATTGCTTTTGCTAACCAATTCTTGCATCGAGGTTGGTTAACATACAATATTTGGGGAGAAAAGGCTGCACAAATTTGTCAGCAAGGAGTTGCAATGATGGAAACCCCATTTGTTGCATTGCCACCACAAGCAGAGTTAACAATGCAAGTTTCTCTGCAATTATGTGCTCTCATGGAAGTTTAGTGACCGGGACAAGGCTGCAGGGTTGGCTTGCAGCACGGCAGATGTCTCGACCACTTTACTTTTGTCATTGCCCTTTGTTTGGAATGCCTTAAAGAGACCTCCACTGTTGATAGAACTAGTCTTCTCATTCTTGATCCCAAGTGTAGTCCATATAGAGCTCTTTGCAGCTTCATTGGGATCATCAATCCTCAAAGTTTTTGGAATCCAAACACATCTTTCTGAACTGTTCTCTTTAACAGACTCTTTCGGTGAGTTCGCGGGATTAATGATGTTCCCATCCCTTGAATGTTTGCCCAAGGTTGGGGAATTAGGGGCCGAGCTTTGGCTACCGTGGCTGAGAGAAGAAGATGGTGGGGAAAGACATTGTATATTCCAAGAGCCTGAAACATTACAACCCCAATATGCTGGTGCAGGGTAGAATGATACTGGGAAGCCTGATGGGCATAAAGCAGGTGGAGGCATTGCAGAGCTCCAGTGAGCTGAGTTCCATGGCAAAGACCAAGGGGTTCCTGGAAAGCATGGTAACTGGGGAGGAAACCCTTGATAATTCTTAACTGCTGACTCTTGTAAACCGGCATTAAATTCCTTCTCAGTTGAATTTGAAGCTGTGATAGAGGATCCACTTGAGTAATCGTCTCCAGTATCTCCTCCAGAAACAAGAGTTCTTTGATCAGGTCTGTGAAATACGTTTGGAACACGGTTTTGCGTTTTCTCTGCAAGGTTCAATACAGAAGCCATGGATTCGCAAAGAGGAGAATCTGAGCCAAATGTGAGGACAGTGCTATTATTTCCAAAAGCTGGATTTTGAACTCCATTAGCTCGAGCCGTTTGAAGAGCTTCTGAAACTATAATGTGACGATAATGTGAATTGGAAGAGTTCTTGTTCTTCCGACGACCAGCACCTACGGGTACATTCCTCATAGTTCCACCAGCAGTCCAGTATCTTTGACAGTTCTTACAGAAATGACGGGGCTGGTTGACATTGTAATTGTTGTAATAACAAAACTTGGTGTCCATGTTATTGCACCGGGGACATGGAAGTATTTTGTCAGGCTTCTTCAGGGTCTTTTCTTGTGAGATACTTGTCTCACTTTGTTCTCCATTCTTTGAGGCTTTTATTGATGAAGTTTCTATGTCAACTGAGGGAGTTTTAGGGCTCTCGCTAGTGCTTGATGATGTAGGATCTTTTGAATCTTCTGAAATCTGATGCGAGGCACCATCTTCCTGTTTATTTGTGATGAGTTCTCTTCCCAAAGGTTCCTAACATTCCAAATTGAAATTCCAATTAGAACAAATAGCAGGCTATATGACAGCAAACAAAGTTCAAGTACAAGAAAGCTAAAATATAAGGCTAATTAAATGCATCAAGAACACTATGATAAGAACCACCAGAAAACTGAAGCTTCAGCTTCAAGCATACTTTTCTTCATGTATTAGTGAATAGCTTGATGGTGAATACAAGCAAAAAGAGTATTACAGATATGTTTTAAGTATATATTTATTTAATTAAATGTAAATATTATGAGAATTTTGGTAGATATTCAAACGATCATATTCCAACTGACAGTTTTCGTACTCACTACTACTTTGATACCATGATAAATTACCCTTTTTTCAAAAGCTGTTTAGAAATGATGAATAATAGAATGGAAAATAAAAACGTGTAAAGCTGTATAGATATGTTGGTAGTAATTGCCAGCTTGATTCAATCGTGTATGGACTACAATCAATTGAACACACAAGCTGATATAGCAAAGTGGAAAAAATTTTCAGTCACCACAGAAAAACCCAGCTCATCTAGGAATTCATGAGAAAGCTATTGAATATCATATCTCCTTTTGTAGTGTAAACTAAAGATTAATTCTTCTCTGTCAATCTACAGAACAAGCAGATTGGTTTGAGATAATAACAAAAGATTCCATTACAAAAGCAGTAAAGAATATATTACAGATGGTGAAACATTGATACAAAACCTACAGTTCAACAATATATACTAAGAATATCTAGCAAATGAATAAAATCATCTCAAAAGTCCTTTTTATTGTCCTAAGCAAGGTTACAGAGAGAAAAACACATAAAACTAGTGCTCCAAAACAGAGTATCCCAATGAGAAAAGGTTGAAAATCAAAGCTGTAATCAAACTGCCATGCCTAAGTAAAATCTCGGGTAAATTGGAGCCTAATTCATTTCAAGCCAATGACTCCAAAGTTTAAGCCTTAAGGTCAGACCAAAACAAAAAGGAGAGGCAAAAGGATAATAGTAAAAAGTGAATAAATCAAACTGGAAAACCCAACTTGAGCAAAAGCAAAGCAAACCCAGAAATTTTTTTCTTTAGTTTCCTTTAGAAATAACATTTGAGCCAAGATATCAATACCATAAGCTTAAAGAGGTGACAAAATCAACCATTTGAAAATCCTGGATTTCTTTAAAAATGGGCTGCTCTTAGAATTGCTTAAAAATAACAAAACTTTACACCCATAATACCAAAACCTTTTGTGAAAAAAAGACTGACCCAGTTACAGTTTCGAGTTTCTCAAAAACGGGTTGGTCTTGAAATTGCAAAAAAAAAAACACAAGCCACACATGTCAAAAGAAATTCAAACTTGATACAAGACATGGCACATGCATACCTTATTCCCTTCACGTTCTCTGGCAGAGCTCTCTTCACGCGAAGAGGAGGAAATGTTTGGAGAATGAAGATTTTGGTCAGAGCAATCCTCAGCTACAGATGACTCGTTAGTCAAAGTTTGCTTCCTTAGTGGCAACGGAATTGTCTTTCCGAACAGCTTTATCGCCGGGTCTTTTAGCTCCAACATTCTGTTCTTATGTTTAGGTTTCAACAACCACAAGATTCTCTCTCTCTCTCTCTCTCTGTATTTGCTTTTAGAAAACAGTACTGCTTGTCTCTGCTGTTGGAGTTTTCTGTTGCTGTTGTTGATGTTGTTTTGGTGAGAGTGTGAAATGAGATATATGATCAAAGAAATGAGGAAGATAGAAAGAAAGGAAGAAAGAAAGAAGAGGCAGAGTGTGTTGTGAAATGAAAGAAAAGAAGGGGGGTGTTTAACGAGGTGAACATGAGTATGCCACATCATCAAATGGGAAAAATTTGTGAGCCACAAGTTCTTGTGGCCTTTGAGATCTTTGTGTGCTGTTGGATTCCCCACATTTCTCCAAAAGATAGTGCTCTGTTGTCTCCCCCTTTTGTTCCATGTCAGCACCTCTATTTCGACTCTACCCATTTTTATATTTTATTTTACATTTAAGATTTAGCTTGCGTCCAATGCTCTAATGTTTTAAAAATGTTTTGAATGTAACAGGACCTTGACATAGGAACCTGACATGTATTCAAAAAGCGCTATTGTCGGTCTGTTTTTTTGTTTGATTCAATGCATAGGAATACTGGACTTTAGATTCACTTTCACAGGTCCTTAAAATTGCTCTTTTACTGTCAAACTCATGTGCTCTAAATCTTAGAGGTTATGATCATAATAAAGTTGTTTGACTTTTTAGAAAAAACCCAATCCGTTATAAAGAAAAACTTAAACTTAATTAATGCATTTTGACGTTCGTTAATTAGATCTTAGTTTAATTGATGTCAAATGAGAGATAATAATTCTTATTTCATTATCAAAAGGAACACTATTAGTGTTTCGATTTAATGATAAAGGACAATTATTTTATATCTTAAATAATAATAATATAAAATTAAATAAATAAAGTAAAATGAAAAAAAAAAAAAAGAAGAAGCAAAAAACACTCATGTACTCGTCCCCAATTCCATTTTTATCACCCTAATTATTATTATTTTTCAATAATTTGTAATCATCCTGTAGTTTAGTTTGATGGGACTTTGGTTATCCCTTTTGAGTTCTGTTTTAACTTTTTGTTGCATGTATGACTTTTTACCCCATATGTCAAGGTTTGAGAACCTTTATAATAAATTTAAATTTAGTACAAGCTTTGAACAAAATTGTTGAATAGGTTGAACAAAATTGTTGAATAGGTTGACCCAAATTTTCTTCATGATAGAGTCCATCCACTTTAGTATTTGGTAAACAATATGATGTTCTTGAAATTCTCAGAAAGTGTACTCAAATGCTTTTTTTTTAAATTCCAATTTGACTTCAATTAAGCTAACCAAACAATGTTTCCACTTAAATGAATTAATCACAACTAAACGATTTAAAAATAATGCTATATGGAATTTAGTAATACCTGTTTAAATCGAATTATAAGCTTTCATGTCGAGGAGTGTTCAACTTCAAAACTTCAAACTTAGTCAATCATTATTATTAGGAGTGACGGTGAGTAAAGCTTGACGTAATTATCAAGCAATAATAAATATATGGAATTTTTCATTCGCTACTATTTCTAAAGCAAAATTTTACAGTATTTATTATAGAAAGAATAGACTTGCAATTCTAAAACCAAAACAAATAAAAAAAAGAGAAAAAGAACATCCAGCTTAAGTCTTATTTCACTAGGCTTTTGTAAAGAAAATTGTTTTTATCGTTGTTGTGGGAATTTAGCTGTATTTCATATGTATGTATGCCTGTTTTTTTCCTTGTGCGAACTAATTTTAAAAGAAGAAAAATAGAGAAAGTCTTGTAAGTGTAACTTTGTAAGTCCAAATATATTATTAGACTTTGACTATACCTTAGACACTAAAGCCATTAGACACTAAAGCCATTATCAAATTCTCTACTTGACAAAGAGAAATAATAAATAAAGGAAGTAAGAACCCTCGGGTTGTTCACATATACTATAAACCCTACAAAACCGACTAATTTGACCTAGCTCGGTTTGATTGGCTTTGATTGGTTTGTAGCGGGTTTTGAACCATCAAACATGACTTGTATAGATCAATTTTCAAGTCTAAACACCTATCACTCGTCTAACCAAGCGTGCCAAATCCTCTTCAACCATCATCCACCTTTGCTAGTCCTAGTGACACTTCTCTTCCTCCCTTCAATGTTTGAGAATTCTAGATCTATAATGTATTGATTTTTGCCCTAAACTCTCCTCTCTCTTTTTCTCAATACTGTCATTTACTGTTACCGACCTATCTTTCCCCCATTTCTCTCTCCTACTCTCTCTACTTGAAGAAAAGTAGTTGAAGGCTCGATCATTTCAAGTTAATCGCAAGTTGCTCACTTCCCAACCCAACATCCATAAGCTGGGTGACAAATTGATCCTTAATCTGACTGAGCCTAACTTGTGAACATTACTAGTTGATCAAATAAATAAGTTTCTTTTTTTAATTATAAAGTAAAAAAAAAAAAAAAAAAAAAATCATATGATTTTCTAGTCATGCAAGCCCCCAAAGTTTGGTTTGAAAGTATTAAAAAAATGCCTTTTTTTTAAGGAAAAGTTTAGGCGAAACTTTTTAGGTGGTAGTACATCATTTTCTTTCTTAATTTAATTCAATCATGTTGATACATTAGTCAATACAACCCTAGTGTTGTTATCTTTTTATAATGATAATTAAACTCAATTATATGATTTATCGACCAACATAATTAATTTAATTATTCTTAAAAAAAAATGTCAAAAATCTTATAATTTAATTAACATTTTTTTCCCTTTTTAATTAAAATATCAAGTCTCAACTATCATCAATAATATATATATATATATATATATATATATGTGTGTGTATGTATGTGTGTATAAAGTTTATTATTACCTTTACCTTAAATGTTTCATTAAAAATTGCCATAATTATACAAAAAATAATAATAATGACCAAGCATTGCCGACTGCAAACCCATGTGAGTTGGTCAAGTGGTTGGACACTTAGTCTTAAATTGTTTGTTTCAAGTTTGACTAGGTGTGCTCCCAGTTCGAGTCCGAGTACCTGCACTTTGAAAAAACTTCCAGCGTCAACAATTTATCCTACTAGGATTTATCCATTGCGAACAGTGATTAGTCTCTTGTTGAAAGCTTTGAGAATAAACAGTAAATAATAATAATAATAATAATAAATAAATAAAAATAAAAACCTTGCCGACGGCCTAGGTATATTGTTGTGTACCGAAAAAGCAAGTAGAGCCCACCTAGGTGCCTTATACAGCTATCAAGGAGTTAACACTTTGCGCGCTGCTACCATCAACCAAGGGACCCACAAACCCAAAAAAGTGAGTGAAGTGAAAAGCCTATCTGACAAAGTACAAACATCCCTGCCGTTCATCTTTACCCTAATAATATCTTGACACGTGCCCACCCAAAGTGGCAAAATAGAAGTAGAACAACAACTTTGCTCCAGGGTGGGGGTGCATTGAAACAGAGCATTGAAAGAAAGAAAGAATCTTGTTCTAGTGGCTGTCCTTTGCTGGATTTTAGAGGAGCCAATGTTATCCCCACATTTTTTTTGTGGATGCCACGTGTCCATTTCAGGGAGGTTTTTTGCCTCGGGACCAATATCTTTTGCTCTTATCCAATAAGCCCTCTTTAATTTTCCTAATCTTGGTGCCTTTTTTTAGTTTCGGTAGAGTAATACCTTGGGCGGTTACACATTGTTTTATACATACACTATTTCTGAATTGAAATTGTGACATGAAGTTATGATTTTCAAGTTGGAATTGTGATTTCGAATCACAATTTTTAGTTAAAAAATAGGTTGTGTGTAATAAATAGAACATTTTTAGTTTATTACTTGAGCAAAAGAAATCTCTCTTTTTGAACTAATTGGCGCTTTGCATCAAATCAATTATCAACGTTCTTCGTTTACAATAAGTTTATGGTCACAATATAATTCATAACAAATTTTACAACTATTTGAGATAACAGCTTGTTAATAATGGATAATAAAGTGATATAAATGATGAACTAAAATGAGAATCAATAATAACTTGTTAACTCAACAATTATAAAATTATTGTGTTTGTAGCATTATTCCTTTATCTACCACCCCTATTCATTTTTGCTAGTTTTGCTAGAATCATATGCCAACTTTAGGACCCATCATAAAGAAAATGGCTTTTTATGTTTTTTCTTTTCATGAAAAATAGATATGGTAACCAAAGTTTCCAAACACAAAAACATGTAAGACTGCATTTGGCATGGCATTTCATTGTTATTTCCCTAGCAAGTTAGCAACCTACCAATTAGGATTCAATGTATAGATACGGTTAGGTTGTTTCCTATATGGTCCTCCTTTCCTAATTCGAGAGAAACACTTAAGCTTTCAAAGAATTAGGCTTCCACAATGCTTCCTAAATTGCATCCAAGATAATAGGTGCATGCACAAAGAACAAAACCACAAATACAAAGGCTAACAGATCTGTTGGTTCAATTTAGGTAAAAGTTTGGCTAGTTCATAGTTGTTATTTTGCTCAAATCCAAACTATCTCTTCCTCTTTTTGACAAGAGAAAAGCAAAGAAAGGAAAAAAAAATATAAGGGTACATAAATTTATATGTATGGTTATGGTATATTTTCGGTGTTTGACATAGTAAATTCGGCGGTTTAATATTTTGGTTACATTGTATAATTCAAAATATGTGTTTTATATGCCAAGAGCCTTGTACGTAATTCAATTAATACATTTTGATATTTATAGTAGAAACATTTTGATATTTTACATAAAGTCTATTATTATAAAAATGTCTAAAAGAAGTCAATTTTGGAATTCTTAGGTATCTAATAGTGGGGATGGCATGTCTTGTTTTGACCTTAAGTAGGAGGGAAATTCATGACACATTAAATTAGTCTTCAACCCCAAATTAAAAAAAAAAAAAAAAAAAATACTATTTTTCAACTATCAGTCAACTTTTAAAATAGTATTTTCCTAGTTCTCAATTGCGTATCATTTTTATTTGGATGCAAGGCTTTAAGAGTTATCGAGAGTCAATATTCTAACGGTGTTGAAAATACATAAAGAGCAAGATGCTCTCTTGGAAACTGGCGGTCAAGTCTTTCAACGTAAAACGTTGTGAAAACGTCATCGTGCGCAGGGGCGTAGCCAGGAATTTTTACATGGGGGGGCCGATTCAAACCATGAAGGTTGAAATCGACGACAATGAGTATCATCGTTGTATGGATAGTCTATATTTTTAGGTTGATATGGACCTTTTTTGAGATAAGCTCGTCGGATTTCATCTTGTTTGTTGATAGGGAATTCACATATTTGTTTACGTGATCTTGGATCACGATCTATCTCTTCAGGTTGAATTCTGGAACATTTGGAGGGGTTAGGGTGTTCATCAGGCATTGAAGTATCAACATTTGTTTCTACAGCCACAGGTGTCTTAATTTCTGAATTGGTAACATCTTTTTTCTTAAAGAATGCATCAATTGTTTTTCCTTTGCTCATAATTCTTTTAGCTTTAAGAATATGACTCAAAAATAAACCTGAAAAGAAGTTTAAAAAATAAAATTTTAATTAGAAATTTTTACTTAGTTATATGGATGTTATTCATTCTCAAGAAAAAACAAAATTTCCACTATAATTTAAACATACAACCCATTTTTAATACGACTTTAATTAATAATAACCCCTCAAACGAAAACAAAAATTAAACACACGAGTATTGGTGCACAACATAAACCAAACAATATAACAACACCCACAACGACATGATATCTAACTAATCAAAAATAGGTAATAAATCAAAACAATTTCACCTTAGAAACTTTGTCTTCACAAAGTGTAAAGATGGGTCACCCATATGGCAATGCCTACTGCCTCTGCCTGACTGCCTCCAACTTTAGATCTTCCCTTCAAGACTCATCACAAACAATCTCCCCATACCTTCAATCATGTATTTCTCTAAAAATCTATGAAAATATAAAGAGCATGTGAATATTTAGGTGTAGATGGTTGAGAAAATCAAAAAAATACATTAAAAAGAGATGAATGTCTAATGCTTAAGAAAGAGCAGAAAACTCACCAGTCACCAAGTTCCAAAACTAAAGCTGATGAAGAAAGAAAAAATTGGTAAGGAATTTTTTTTTTTTTTTTTTTTTTTTTTTTTTTTTTTCTAGACTGTGAGTACAGAGGATTGGAGTTTTGGGGGCTGGGAGGTAGGCAACGGTACCAGTGCAAATGAAAGTGTATCAAAGAAGACAAAACAAAAGAATAAGAAGTAAAGAAAGGGATTCTGTGGGTCAGTGGGTGGATTTTTTGAGATGAAGAGAGTGAAATTTTGCTTTTAGTGTTTGGACTTGAGCGGGCCAGCTTGTTTTATTTGGAGTACATAAGGTGATAAGGCCTAAAACTAAAGTTGGGCTTGGGAGTATATTTGAGCTGGGCTTGGGAGAATAGTTGAGAATTGGGCATGGGGGGTCGGCTGTCCAATATTGGGGGGGCCCAATTTTTTTTTTCTACCTATTCTAATGGAATTTTTTTTTTTTGCAGGGGCCGGGGCCCCCCCAAGCCACTATGTGGCTCCGCCCCTGATCGTGCGTGTCAATTCTTCTAACAAGTCAATACCAAAAAAAAATTAATTAATTTTTTTTAAATTACACTTTACCACTCTAAACTATACACTAGATTACACTTTGCACCATAAACTATTTAAATGCACAGTTTGCACCCTAAACTAGGACACTTATTATACTTTGCACCTTAATGTTAGTTTTACTGTTATCTTAGACGGAACTTTTATGCACATGACACGCACATGTGTTTTTCTTAGGTGGGACAAAGTTAAAAGAGAAAAACACTACTCTTCACAATCAATTAAACAAGAAGCTTCTTTCATTTTATTTTTTTCCAGCTCTGTCTCACTCGTACAAGTACAACCATCTCCCCAAATCAAAACCCTCTAACCCTAAATCCCCAAATCAGAAATATCTTCTACTCCACCACCGCGACACCATTGCTCCACCCTCTAACCCTAAATCCCCAATTCAAAAATATTTTTTTCTAGATCTCTCACACGTAAGTTGTTCTTCTTCTTGTTTTTGTTTATATTTAAGCATGCCTTAGTCTCCTGGTAAACGATTTTTACTAAGAGCAAAGGCATGCGTAAATATAAACTAAATTTAAAGCTCATTGAAACACAAATGGTAAGACAAATTTTATCAAAACGTACACTAACAACAACTTTCTCTGGAAACTATCCTCAACTTTCATTTTCACTAATTGAACACGCCGTTCAAGTTCAACATGTATAATCAAATTCAAAGGAGCAAATAATACGTGGTCTAATCAAATTCTTTAACATTCACAGTAACAACTCCAGAGTGTTCTTGAGATAAGACTACAAAGTTGGAAAAAATTCTTTTAGGTTACAGAGGGCAGTACGGCTGTACTCGTAAGTGTGAGAATATTTGGAAAAATAATAGGAAAGAAGTTTTTGTTTTAATTGATTGTGAAGAGTAGTGTTTTTGTCTTTTAACTTTGTTCTGTTGGGTTACACGTGTGAGTGAAGTCCCACATTGAATAAAGATGAGAAGAATGAGTGGTTAATATAACATAATTGTGCACATACCCATTGGGCTTAGGCCTTTTGGGTTAAAGTGTGTCTCTATATGTTATATTAATTATTTAAGGAAGCTCCCCAAGGTGTTTATCCCCCCAACAAGTGGTATCAGAGCCCATGGTGGTGTGCGGCGAAGGTAGTGAGGTATTCATGGTCCCTACCCAGCGGGGACAGAGAAAGCCTAAACGGCCCACACATAAAGATCCTGGAGAAGAAAAAGGAAAAAAAGCCCAACAAAGGAATATTGCTAATGGTGCTAAATAATGGTGTGGTGCGAGGTTCCCATGGACATGGAGGTATGGGGTTCCCATGGATGTGCGTGCGGGGTTGACACGTGGTTCCCATGGATGGCGTACGAGAGACTCATGGATGACGCGCTGATAAAGTAAAAAGCCCATTAGGCAAGGGGGAGTGAGTAGGACTTGTTCATGATCCACAACGAGGTCTTGAAGCCCATAAAGAGGCAGACTCACATGTGAGGAGGAGATTAACACGTGGTTCCCATGGATGGCGTACGAGAGACTCATGGATGACGCGCTGATGAAGTGAAAAGCGCATTAGGCAAGGGGGAGTGAGTAGGACTTGTTCACGATCCACAAAGAGGTCTTGAAGCCCATAAAGAGGCAGACTCATACGTGAGGGGGAGATTTGTTGGGTTACACGTGTGAGTGAAGTCCCACATTGAATAAATATGAGAAGAATGGGTGGTTAATATAACATAATTGAGCACATACCCATTGGGCTTAGGCCTTTTGGGTTAAAGTGTGTCTCTATATATTATATTAATTATTCAAGGAAATTCCCCAAGGTGTTTATCCCCCCAACAAGTGGTATCAGAGCCCATAGTGGTGTGTGGCGAAGGTGGTGAGGTGTAACAAATGAATATTGCTAATGGTGCTAAATAATGGTGTGATGCAAGGTTCCCATGGACATGGACGTGCGGGGTTCCCATGGATGTGCGTGCGGGGTTGACACATGGTTCCCATGGATGACGTACAAGAGACTCATGGATGATGCATTGATGAAGTGAAAAGCCCATTAGGCAAGGGGGAGTGAGTAGGACTTGTTCATGGCCCATAGAGAGGTCTTGAAGCCCACAGAGAAGTAGAGACTCACACGTGAGGGGGAGATTGTTGGGTTACACGTGTGAGTGAAGTCCCACATTGAATAAAGATGAGAAGAATGAGTGGTTAATATAACATAATTGTGCACATACCCATTGGGCTTAGGCCTTTTGGGTTAAAGTGTGTCTCTATATGTTATATTAATTATTCAAGGAAGCTCCCCAAGGTGTTTATCCCCCCAACATGTTCCACCTAAGAAAAATACATGTGCGTGTCATGTGCATGAAAGTTCTGTCTAAGATAACAGTAAAACTAATATCGGGGTGCAAAGTGTAAGAAGTATCATAGTTTAGGGTGCAAACTGAGCATTCGAATAGTTTAGTGTGCAAAGTGTAATCTAGTGTATAGTTTAGGATAGTAAAGTGTAATTTACCTTTTTTTTATTTATTTTTTTTTATAGATAATTGATAGTTATAGCACTTGCTAACAGAGGGAATTTTAATTTGAATACCTCAATTTTCAATACTGTTTGTCACTAAGCTTATGGCTTGGACCATTTTACAAGCTACAATTAAACTAGACCAATATTCTAATAATATTTTTCTCAGGAAAAAAAAAAAATCTAATAATATCACCTATAAACTTTTATGAAGCAAACAAACGTGTTATGATTCTCAAAAAAAAAAAAAAAACGTGTTATATGTATTCTATCCAAAAAAAAATGTTATATGTATATATGTGAGCGTTTGTGTCGAGTGCGCGCATGCGTACCAAATATTCCAAACTGCTATCAATCACATCTTTTATTTGTTATGATGGAATAAACGAATAAAAAATTCAAATCTTCTATCATACTTTTTGTGTTTCATTTTATATTCCACTAGTCACAACTTTTCATGTATTATTTTTTACTATTCTTATAAAATAACTAAAGTTTAAAATAGAAGAAAAAAAAATCAGACATATTGTATACAACAATTGGTAGAATTAAATGGAACATAAAAGGTAGGACAGAAGAATACACACTACAACTTACTAATGTTTTGACTAGTTTTCATGTTTGTTTGAGTATTGGATTAGTTCAATGAAGCTGGGAATATTTTTTTAGCAAAATCAAACTTGTTGTTAACTTCCTATTGGGCTTGAAAGCTTGATCTATTGTCAAGGAGGTTGAGCTATCATAAAAAGGATTCCCTTCATTTGAGATAAATCAGTTTTATGTTTAATATTAAAAATTAAAAGACTAAGATTGTAAATTTACTTATCTAGTATTACTAGGTTGAGCTATCATAAAAAGAATTCTCTCCATTTGAGATAGATTCGTTTTATGTTTAATATTAAAAATTGCAAGACTAAGATCATAAATCTACTTATATAGCGTTACGGTGGCTTCATGTTCATGACTAGATTACATTTACAATATGACTAGATCACATTTATAACAAGTAGGGAAAAAAGTGGAAAAGAAAAGTAGGAATTACAATTTGTGGTCGACATTGCACACAAATGAGTCATGTCAAAACAAATATATATGCTTTGAAAGAGGAAGAATTTCTCGTAGTGCTTGGAAAAAGGGTTTTCGTAGGTGGAAAAAAAAATCAAGTGGAAGTGTGGAACTACCTTTTTAAGTTTTAACTTTGTCATGATTCATGAGAGATGTCATGTCATGTCATGTTGCTTATGAAAGCAAGCACGAGGGATATTTTTTCCTTTTCTTCTTTTTTTCAAGTAGGATTTAAGTAGAGAAAACGACAATGTTAATATCACACATAAATATGTACACTTTGTTACAATTCTATTAAATGGTAGACTGTTAATGATAAAAGAAAAAGAAGAAGAAGTGAGTTTATGTGATAATAACAAACAGTCACTTGTAATCTGTTAAGTAAGATAATAGTGGCAAAATGTGTGTATTTATATATAGTATTAGTATGATTGGAGGAAAAAAAGAAAAAGAAAAAAAAGAGAGTTAAAATGGCTTCAAAGGCTTTCAACAAATTGGCTTAAATTAAGAGGGCCACAACTTTTTTATTTTTGGCCGACCAGAACGGATTAGTTGGTCATAAAGTGCTTAAATTTGATTGCATTTACAATAGTGATATGGATGGGCTCAAACTTTATGACCAAAAACTCTTGTTATGATTATACTTGCTGAAAGCAGGACATTAAGAGAAAGGACTTGACTTATTCGAATAAACAGAACGAACAATCAGATTTGACAATTCCTTAAAACCCTAGTGGGCGTTTGTGTTAGACCATTATATTTAGGCATGCCACCTTCTCACTATTGGCACTGCAACTCTAATGAAAATGGTATCTAAGAATGAAAGATGTGAAATGAAAGTTGTTTTTGGTAATGATTTAAATATATGAACTCACGTTTTAAGGGAGGAGGTATTAAAGAAATTCTTAACATTCATCTAGAAGGAAATATAAAGTTGGTTGTTGAAGAGTAATTATTCAATATTTTGTGGACAATACCAACAATTATTTAATAGTGAATTCCACTAATTGACTTTATACTACGACCCACTACTTGCGTGAGAAGATGGGACATTACTCTATAAATATTAAATAATTTCCTAGCAATTCATTCTTCTCATTTAATAATGGATCTTACTGATTTTCAAAAAAAAAAATAATAATAATAATAATGGATCTTACTAATTATTATACAAACCTTACAAATTGATGTTTCATCAATTAGGAAAAAGTAATTCATAAATTTATTTATTATGTTGTTGAAGTGACACTTATTATTTATTGCTACATTAGTTTGTAAACATTTTATAGTTAAATTGATTGTCGTTTTAATATTTTCCTATTATAAATTTGTGTGATATAAGTGGAGATATATAATTGTAGGTGTATTTTTTATAATTGTACATTGGGTTTTCAAGAAGAAGATAGCTGAAAGTTGAAGCTACTTGTCTGAAGGGTTTGATCAACAGAACTGTCAAGCAATGAAGGAAAAGTGAGCCACAGAGTAGTTCACTTGACCCTCACCCGACAGTTGGGTCGATTGAACTTGATTAGAAAATTTTCCATATATATCAGAATTTTAGCCTTGAGTATAGCCATCCAACCATTGGTTTATAACCCTTTATATGCATGAAAATAAAACCCTAATTGATATAGAATAAAGGTAGGAGGCTATTGTACCCATTGAGAGAATTTCTTGTGTTTTCCCTACCTTCACCTTCTCTCATTGACCATCTTTGAGAGAACTTCACCAAAACATTTAGTGTAACCTTGAGTGATTTGGATTGCTAGAAAAGCACAAAGACTTGTTGAAATTTTCGAGAGGCCTTACCGCCTTAGAGTGTGTGAGAGATCAAACTTATGGTCACTGTACTCAACTTGTGTTTGGAGACTATGAAGAGAGACAATTAGTGTAGTTTGTTGCTAACAAGAGTTGGAAGATCGAGTACATGTACATTGTTTAATCGGAGGTTTAGTAAGTTGTTATGTACTGCAACTATCTTCATAGTGGATTCTGTTGGAGAGTTTTTTTCCCTTAAGAATTTCTCTCCATAAAAATTTATTGTCTCTGTATGTGCGTGCTGTGATTTATTTTCAGTTATGTTGTTCTTTGTGTTTGCTATTTAATTTGGATTAATCAATCACTTATTTCAAGTTAATTTCAGTAAGCCGATCTAAGGGTCTAAAAGTAAACTTTCAATATTGATTTTATTTGACGATATTTATGGTAGAATATGTAAAGGCTTTGTCTAAATTGATTTTACCCTAAAGGAAATCTTTGATGGAATGTATTTAACATCATTAGCTTATTTGGCTTTCAGTAATTGTTTTTATCTTTTTGTTGAAAGTAGACTAAAACATACTTATATTAATAATAAAAAATAAAAAAAACTAAGGGGGTATTTGGTAGAATAATTTGAGAATTATTGTCTGAAATTTTTTGAAATACATTATGTTGTTCTTTGTGTTTGCTATTTGTGGGGGCCTATCAATCAGCGGGCCCATTAAGGTCAGGATCGTTGGGCTTGTGGCCCATCCGAGGATGTGCGTCCTTCCGAGGAGGCCATGTCAGGTCACAAGGTAATTGCCGAAGGGGGGGGGGATGGTCAATATCACGAAGGTAGAGTTCTATGTTCGTCCGAGGACGCTATATTCCTCAGCAGTACGTGTCTGAGGACGAACAGGACGCACCCTTGTTACAACCAGACCCCAAAATTACGTCACCACTGAAGATAAGGATAATAGACTACGGGTCTAAGAGAAAAGGAAAACAAATATCTGTAACTACAGCTGCCTCCGCATTAACTACCTCTCAACCAACTCTCTGGCCGCATTAATATGGAGGTGATACCTGAACAGTAGGGAGGCAGCCTTACAGCTGCTCACAGGAAGTTACAGGAGGCGCTAGATGGGACAGAAAGAAATCCTCCGAACCCAACCTACACGTGTGCGGTGAGGATGGAGTACAAAGGGTGGTATATAAACTGAAAGAGGAACACGAAGGAAAGGATCGGAAGATAAAAAAGAGAAAAAGAACGAAAAGAGAGAAAGGAACTGGATCGATCAAAAAAACCAAAGGATCTTATGGTGCCAGTTTTTAGCTTAAAAACGAGAGGTTAACCTAGTTCTTTACACCCACGCTCTACAAATCATATTGTGATGGCCTATTTACGTGCGAGTCCAGTATCGTTCTTGGGTCACTCCAAATCGTGTCCTTACACTATTTAATTTGGATTAATCAATCACTTATTTCAAGTTAATTTCAGAAAGCCGTTCTAGGGGTCTAAAAGTAAACTTTCAATATTGATTTTATTTGACAATATTTATGGTAGAATATGTAAAGGCTTTGTCTAAATTGATTTTACCCTAAAGGAAATCTCCGATGGAATGTATTTAACATCATTAGCTTAATTGGCTTTTCAGTAATTGTCTTTAACTTTTGGTTGAAAGTAGACTAAAACATACTTATATTAAATAAATAAATAAATAAAAAGAGATTTTTAAATACTACAAAAAAAAAAAAACAAAAAATTAAAGGGATGTTTGGTAGAGTAATTTGAGAATTGTTGTTTGGAGTTTTTTGAAATATATATGAATGTGAGTAAAAAAGTATGTAAAAATATGTGAAATATTATTTAAAATGTAAAAATGTGAGTTTAAACTCACCCACCAAATCCTAAATGAAAAAGTTGGTAGGAAATAGACCTAGTAGGATGCAACTTAATTAGAGAAAGAACTACTTCTCTTTCATACTTTATACTGTTTATTAGGAGAAGAAGAAGAAGATAATCATCTTCAAAGTTCACAATTTTTTTCCTAAAAAGTACCATCTTTGAATAACATTTCAAACCTTTATATTGATTGACATTTGACACTATTTGGATTTTCTTAAAGCTGATGGCCTTTTAAAAAGATATTTTTTACTTCACCCTAGGGTTAAACACAGGACACGAGTAATGCCAAATTCTCTCTCTCTCTCTCTCTTGTCATCCCCCACTTCCATGGTGATTGTACTTTCCAAACTGTTTTCAGTCTTTCTTTTATTATTTTCTTCTTGACATTTTCTCACGATGGAACTCCACTATAAATTGAACTATTGAACTCCTAGACCTTACTGACCTTAGAAAAGTCAGAGCTTCACCTTTAATTTAGTTAATTTTTTTTAAAAAAAATTTCCTAGGCTACATAGTCTAACTTATCCCTTTAAAGTCACTTTTTGTATTATTATTATTATTATTATTATTATTATTATTTTAATAATAATTTGATAGTTAAGGAAGAAAAAAAAAATCTTAAAAATTATGGATGTGTTTCTTTAAATTAAAAAGTTAGCTTATTTTACTATTCAGTTTATTTTTGCTATTATTTATAAATCTCACTGTACTTTTTAGTATTATTCAAGAGACTCGCTGTACTATTTCAGCTAATTTTTACTTTTATCTACAGTACTTTCAGTACTAAAAAGTTTTTAATTTCAACAAAATAAGCAGATTCCAAACAGACCCTAAAAGCACTAAAAAATTATTGTAAATTGAACTTGAACTGCAAGGTTTTTTTTTTTGCTATTTTTTGTCACTTTCAAGCAAATTAAATTAGCCAAAACATGGTGCTTAACAACTATTATTTGCACTCTTGAGCAAATCCTTGAAAGACACCTGAGGTTCCTTTCTTTTCTAGGCAGAAAGTTTGCTTTTTGTAGAGAAAGAGAGAGAACCGAGCCCCGGGAGGTTTTTTTTTAATGGGGGGAGTAGGTTTCATGTATCCAAGTTTGGTAATCCTCCATATATAGTGTGCTCTCTGCCTTTTTGACTTTGGTGAAACAATGTATATCTGTCTGTGGCTCTTTGGCTTCACCAACCCCAACCTAAAAAAAATACATATTAAATTTACTTCACTATAAAAGCAGAACTATAGCTCAGTGAGAAACAAATGATTATCATCATTAACTCGTGTTTAATGAGAATGGCAGGCAATACCCTTCATCTACTTTTGATCATATTGATATTGGTTTTCTCCAACTTTTTCTTCTTGGATGCTGTCACAATATTACCAAGTGAAGATCCAAAACTTATTTACCTATCTATCAATCTCAAAATGGTACTATTTCTGTTCTAGTTCATGCTGAAGCATTGCTTTGTTTTGTGATTACAGGAGGAAGAAATCTATTGCATGCTAGTCAAGATATTGTAGCTTCTAGGAGTATTCACAGGGTATATGATCACATACTTCCTTGTTTATCTACTTTTTAATCAAGAATATGTGACACTCAGTATATATTAATTAGGCTGTTGATATATAGAGGCCAATGAAGATGAAATTGCAGTTATGTTTTCATCTCTTTATTCCCTTTTTTTTTGGGTTTGTTTGTTTGTCTCATGAAAACAGGCTAGCACAAAGCAATATGAGGAAGAAGAGCTCACCCACGGCAGGAATGATTTGGAATTCACTGATTATCCAGGATCAGGAGCTAATAACCACCACACTCCAACGCCACCAGCAGTGAAAGTCTAAGCTACTCGTTTAGTTCTTATTGATGCTAAATTTACAACCTTAAGTAAGAATTATATATATAAGTATAGTTGCTTGTGTTTATTAAGTTACTGTAATAAAAAAAAAAGGGGGCAGAATGAAAGCCCACTTCAGTAGGAGGCAAGAAGAGTGACTCCATACATGTCTTCTATTGGATTGAAATAAAATTGTAATATGATCAAATATATAGTAGGAAGGACTTGGGCAATGTTTGTATTGGGAAAACATTTACATTAGTACCAACAAATGGTTAATCATAGTCATCATACTGTTACTGCTACATATATGTTTCTACCACAACATATAAATTCTTTGTTCAATATTTACTTCTAGGGTAGATTATAATTTACTTCATTTTGGTTGACAGGTTGAGCCTAACCTCCATGATGTTTATTAAAAAGTTACACTGCACCTTCTTATAGTTTTAGACAAAATTGATATGTTTTGTTAAACTATTGAATAATGTCACACCATCATCATTTAACATTCTAGTTGTATTCAGATGTTCTTCCTCCTTTTTCCTTAAATATTTCATCCAAAGTGTATCAATTGAATCCAATTCATGAAGAGGCCACAACCATTTTTTTTTCTATAAAATAAAAAACTATGAAAAGAAAAGATTATAGACAACAAGTGTCAATTAATTGATGATGTGTCATCACTTGGTTAATTCAACTAAAATGTATCAATATAATCCATTTTATAAGAAGGCTTAGTATAATAATATAAAAGTCAATAGCAAATGTCTAACTAAGTCAAACTACATAGCCATAAATTAATTAATAGTTTACCCTCTTTACATTCATCTACAATGTTTTATTATTATTTTATATAAAAATTTATTCAATAATTACAATGAGGGAGGAGGATATGAATTTTGGTTCTCTTCACAAGGGAGAACAAGCAATGCCATTAAACTTCGACATTTTTAACTTATATATAATGTAGGGTCACATAATTTATGAGTTCTTTTTATTGGTTTTGAATTCTAAATTTATAAGTAAAATAGCTAGTATTTAAAAATCTACACAATAAACTAATGTAAGAAGAGTCCAAATTTAGTAAGGATGGATAAGGTCACATAAGTTTATGAGTTCTTTTTATTGGTTTTGGATTCTAAATTTATAAGTAAAATAGTATTTAAAAATCTACACAATAAAATAATGTAAGAAGAGTTTGAATTTGGTAAGTATGGAGTGTAAAACCTATTTTTTACTTTATCCAATAAGAGATTATCATATCAACTTTTAGTTTAATTTTTGTTGTATGTGAAAGTCAGAAAAAAAGCTTTTTCTAGCGTATGAATTAACATGAGAATACCTTCAAGTGTATTTGGGATTTTGGGTTTGTGAATAAAGTCCGAGAATAGTAAAAAGTTTGTGCTTGGTATCCTTAATACTAAAATGAATTTGTAATTTATTTTTTTTGAGGAAAAAAAAAAAATTGTAGGCAATCGGCCACCAAACTATGTTTAAACCTTTTGCTGTTTTGCTTTATGTGTTCTTCTCCGACACATTCCTCTCGAGCATAAAAAGCAAGAGTTTTTATTTTTTTAATATTTTTTTTTATTCCTAAATTTTCTCGAGGAAGCAAGGATTCTTCCACCAAGAAAGGGATCATATTTAAAGAGGATCGTAAGTAGTGAATTTGACATTCGATTCTAGTGACCATTCAGTTTGTTTATCCGAATGAAATACTTCGATACTAATCTATATATCACAAAATAGATACATCTAACTTTTCATCACAAAAAAAAAAAAAAAAAAAAAAAAAAAGAAGAAGAAGTAGAAGAAGATATAGAATCAGTAATTATAAACATTATCTTATTGTCTTCGGCATTCATGCATTTGTCATTGTTTACATTACTGTAGGAGCTGGAATCTGAATATTTCTCAATCAATATAGTACTTTCGGATCAGAAATCCGAATATTAATCAATCAGTTATCAAAAGAATCATGTTCCCAATACTAATCAATCAATTACCAAGAGAACCTGTTATGTGTGGATGATCTGTGACTTTAACGCATTAGTTTTTGCGCGTCCTTTTCTGCTCCAAGATGAAGGTTTCCACCATTGAGAAACAAGCAAAGCAATGAGAGAAAGAAAGAGAGATAAAACGTTAGGATAAAACCCTTGATGGTTACATTTTTATTATCTCAACTGTTCATCTTACAATTAACCCTAAATATAGTTTATATAGAGATTGTGAGATAGGGTTAGGATTACATGGGTTGAGGAATTAATACAATTGGGTCTTCAGGCTAATACACATAAATCTGATATCTCTAGCTTGAGGGATGTGAGTCACATGGCCAAATGTCAGGTCTAGAAGATATGCCACACCTTTTGTTATTCTATGATTCACCTTCATTATTGCTGTTGTTGTTGTAGTAGTAATGTGGTGAAAGTTCAAATGTTTGAGGATCTCGTGTATAAATGGACAATGATTCGTCCTTTTGTTTTGTTTTTCTTTTTCTATAGGTAACTTGAAGGAGAGAAAGGATAAAACCCATAAATGAGTGATATATATCGTTACGGTCATGGCTTAAGGTGATATAGTCTTTTTTTTTTTTTTTTTCAGTTAAATTATATATTTAGTTTCAAATTTTCATCTTTATTTTAAAATCGTCCTTATACTTTCTTATAAACAATTGTTTTTTACACTTTAAAATGTTAGTATTTGTATATTATATTCCATAAAAATCCTTATCATTATTTGATGAATAAAAAACGTTGATAGGACAAATAAAATTCATGTCTTTAAAGACTCCATGTCATCAATATTGTGACCTTGATTTCATGAATTCCAATCATTACATCAGTATTTTTCATTTATTAGATGATGCTAAATAAGTAAAGGTATTTTTGAAATATTTTAAAGTTTGAAAACAATTTTGAAACAAATGTTAAAGGTCAATGACAAAATATGCAATTTAACCATTTTTTTAAAGTAATTTGAAAGAGCAATGGACCAACAATTTGCTACATATATACATTTTAAGAAAGTATAAAAAAGTATAAATGGCTTATCACTAGATTATACAATTTTTCTTTAAAAAAAAAAAAAAAAAGATTATACAATTTTTCAATACTACCCCAAATGATAGATATTTCCATTCTACCTTTGTTCTATATTAACATCTTCAATATATAACACTTCTACAGAGACCCCAAAATATTATGGTAACTCCTAAGATAAAATTTCTGGTTTTGCTCCTAATGTGAATCTCCACATATGGCAGATGGCTAGTGCATAAAAAGGTGGAATTGTCGGAGCAAGCTCCATATATGCTAGATGACCCCGCATCTCTAGTACTAATGAATCTCATACAATTCGAATACAAGCGTTAAGGCGAGGCAAATGAGGTGCTTGACCATTAGACTCCTATCGTGGGGTTGCAAATAGCTAGTGCCTAGCAGATGCATGAAAGACAATAAATATCATACAAAAGTTAGAAAAGGGATAATGAGCAAAGTAGTGACTGGCCATCCATCATCCAAGTTATGTACCAAAACCCTAAGTCTCCATTAGCCACATCTAATTGATGAGTCCAACTCATGATGGGAATAGTTTGGAGACTTTATTATATGATTAAATTACTTATTTGAGTTTTTTTTTTCTGATGTGGAATAATAATTCATTCATTATCAAAAAAGGTAATGTTATGTTTCTAGTCCACAAAAATATGTATTAAAACCTTTTATATAGATAGAGAGATAGTATTGTAAAGAATTTGGTGGAGTAGCTCTAGTGTGTGTTAAAGTTAGAAGAGATAAAGTTTTATCTAGTAGGAGAGAATAGTAATATGAGATGAAGTATCATTTGTGAGGTTTATGAGAATTTGTGTGGTTAAATTTGTGATTTCCATTAATTGTTGGTGGTGGATTTTTAGTTGGCGTTACTAGGTATAAAGTTTATTCAATCGTGTTAAAATTTGTTTGTCGTGATACTATTATTTTATTATTTTACGTATAAGTTTTTATATATAACAAATTAGTATCAAATATAGTTTTCGTTCCCACACAACTAAAACTGGTTGGATTTCTATAAATGAAAGTGTTTTAAATAAATCTTGCCTAGATGGTGGCCATATATGCCACTAGACAATAAGCACAATATAGCCTTTGAAAAATATGGATGTGATCGAGGAACTTTTACCATGCTCGATCAAAAGCTTCTTGTATCTAAATTACTACTTGTTTTCCTTGAATGGCTTGGGCTTCCAAGGACTTGGGTATTATTTTATTTTAAAGTGCTAAAAAAGCATGTTAGGTGAGTAATCATAAAGATCAAAAGCATAGAACTAGAAAAACTAGTGGAGGAAGTGGGTCTGAGGTGGTAGTCACTACCTCTCCATTCTATCACTTTGATGTTTCTTTATTTTAGCAAATGAGCATTTTGCCCAATAATAATACAACTAAAGCCCATTGGTACTGATTGGGTAGAACACAAGATTGCTTTCTTTCTTTCTTTTTTATTGTATTTTTGCTAACGAGGCATTTATAGCTCTTTGAGAATGAATTTTAGACATTATAAGTCCACTGCAAAAGTTTATAGTTTATAGTATAAATTAATTCTGATTAGATATGTATTCCATGAAAAACATTGAACAAAGTCATCACAAAATGGTTAGTTAGGGAAACTGTTTTTTAAAATTTCAAATTCATCATCACGTGAAGGCAAGATAACCATCCACATATATATATTTTTAAATCAAATCATCCATTAAGTGATTCAAATAGGTTAAACGATAATAGACAATGGGATTAAAAATACATAAGAATAAGAATGATCATTTGAATCATTACTTAGGGAGATGGATGAACTTTTCTCTGAACTAGTTTAGAAAAAAAATGTCCAAAAACATTTAGCTAGCATGCTATTTTTGACATTTATCTTGTATTGATATGGTCCTTGATTAGTCTTGAATCAAGGACAAGGACAACTGATATGCTTTAATCTAAGCCACAATTAATCAGAATAAGGACAATGCTAATTATGTGTACAATGTTAAAAATGTGTAAAATATGTTAATATCTTGGGGGAGATTTTAATTAAGTAATTAATAATAATATATAACATATAAAGATACCACTTGACTTAAAAGTTTAAGCCAAGAGGTATGGACTCAATTATGTTATATTAACCACTCATTTTTTTTTCCATTAATATCTAATATGAGACTTTACTATTTAACCAACCACCTAATTTACACGTGTATCACAACAAATTTCTCATTTTATGTGTGAGCTTTCTATAAAGTCAATTCTAGCACCTTAGTTAGTCTCCCCTTTGAATGTAAGTCTTTTTCTTAACAATACAAGTGTCATACATTACCGTCATTATCACCAATAATATGCCATTTACTCAACCATAGGTGGGGCGAACATGGGAGTTTATGGGAGTCACTGATACACGTCTATTAGAACCCTTTTACTAAACCATGGGCGGAGGCACGAAAGTCTTCTTTATCCTACTTGATGGAACCCATGAATGAACACTTGCCCGTTAAACCATTAATGAACACTTGCCCGTCAAAACCATCAAAATGCTACATGAATTTCTGCTGATTAATATAGTGTTTGATAATAATAAAAACATGTATTTATTGTAATTATCCGTTGAATTTAAGTCTAAAAGTAAATGTTTTATGTTCTGAAAGATAAAGATGAATGCAATGAAAGTTTCATCTATATAGTGAGTGGATATTCCATTGCCTAGAGGAGCATCTAGGCCCGGGAGTTGCAATGTTGATCATTGCAAAGTCGCCTTAACAGCCTAAACCGTCACTTCAATATTTTAAAAATAAACGGTGCGTTTTGACGCAGAGCGGGAAAAAGATGAAACGGCAGCGTCGTAGAGCTCTTAGTCTTACCTACCTTCTTTGAAACAAAGTGGAGAAATTTTTTCATTACCATATTTGTGTTCTGCTAAAGCTCAAGTCAAGCATGGCTTAACTCTCTCATTAACATGGTTTCTCTACAGCCTCAAGAGCTCAAAAAATAGCTTACTAAAAAGAATCATTGGAATCTATTTTTATCTCAACTTCAATCTATAAAAAAGAATATACAATCAATTTATTCCTTACAAAGAAAAACATGATCAAATTCAAAGCCTTTTTGCTATACATTTTATTCCCAATTTTTTACAAAATTTTTCTAGATTTCCATTTCATGTTCAGTTCTAGGACTAGGACTTAGAGAAAGAATCATTGGAATCTCTTGAACTATTAAAAGAAAAAAAATGACCCAAGTCTTTCTCTCAACCCTCTTCCTCATCATCTTTATACAACTTGCATGGAATACTGAATCACGTAAACCACTTGTTTGTTCTATCTTTTTCATGTTTTTGCTTATCACTCAACCCCACAGAAAGTTCAACAAATTTTTAGCGAATAAGAAAAATCAACAAAGTGCTCATCCGAATGCATAGTAATACTACACATTCTCACAATGCCACACACTGATATAGTAACCTAAGGTACGTTTCATTTAAATCTTAAACTTTTAAAATATTTTATTTAAATTTCGAAGTTTTTAAAAACATTTCATTTATATATGTGGAAAAAAAAATCATTTAAACCTAGCTAATTTTATTTAAACTTTAAACTCTAAGGTTTCGAGTTTTGGATAAATTTTATTCAAATTTCAAATTTTGAAATAAACTTCATTATTAAATCTCAAAGTTTGAAATAAATTTCATTTAAACCAATTAGTTACGTGATGTTTAGCAATAATAATAATAATAAAAGATACAATGTTAACAGAAAAATTGTGATAAAAAAGGTTTAAAGGAAAATTTTAGAAACCTATAGTTAAAAGAAACATTTAAAATTTTAAGATTTAAATGAAATATTTCCAAATTTCTAAGGTTGAAAAGTACTTTATTTTTGTGAGTTACAGTTAGCTCAATAGTAAAATCTCTTATTGTTAAATGAGATATGAGATTCAAACCCTGCTTACATTAAAAATAAATTGGATCTTAGCCTGATAATAATAAAAAACAATTATCATGGAACAAACACTATTACTTTTACTCTTTTTTTTCTCCCAAAAAAACAATTACCTTATGTCTTTACCTTTTACTAAAAAAAACAACTAAAATTCACCTTGTATATTTTTTGTAAAATTTAAAAGAAAAAGTAAACAATCCCCACCATTTTACAGTACAAAAGGAAATTCCAAGACAAATTCATCTCGTCAATTATCTTTACAGCAGAAATGGAAAAATGCCATATCCCACCATCATCAGATCCATAATATAGTGTTTTAGCACGCATACTCACTCACTCACGGAATTACAATCATAGATTCACATTCCTCTAAAGCCAAAGTCTTGCCCCAAAAATACCTCTCTCTCTCTCTCTCTCTCACGCGCGCGAGAGCACACACACACTAAGATGACCAGCAAAACATCATCTACACAAATCTACAATCCACGTGATATGTCAATAAAAAATAACAAAAAAATAAAAAGAATTGAGGACTCACCTAAGTGAGAGAAGCTAGGGCTCGAAGGGAGATCTGAGGTGCAAATGTGTAAGTTATTATTGATAGGAAAAAAGTGATGTTAGTCTTGGTTTTAGTCAGGGGCGGAGCCAGAAATTTTGGTTTGGAGGGGCCAAGTTGTGATGTTAATATATTTGTTAATCAAGACAAACCTCTACACACATATATAAAAATTAATTTACTAAAAGAATTTATCATCTTCTAAATTTTAATGAGCATATAAAAGTCATGTATTTCTTCTATTAGACATGTACAAAAATTTATCATTTTTTACATAGTTCAATTTGTTAAACCTTTTAAATTATATGATTTTAATATAATTTCTCTTCCTTTTAAGAGCAACATTGAAATGACTCAAAATTTGGGGGGGCCAACTTCAATTTTTACATGCTACATTTTTTTAAATGTAAATACTATAAATACTATAAAATAATTTTTTAAAACTTTGGGGGGGCCTTGGCCCCCCCACCCTTGTGTGTGGCTCCGCCACTGGTTTTAGTAATGGAGAACCAGTAAAAGCTTATCAATTAAATTATTATTAAAAAATTTTTAAAATTATTGTGTCCGTATAGTATTTTATGTATATGATAATTAGGTATTTAGTTTTACACATTTTACTCTATTATTGTAAAACACTATGACTAAATTTTTTAGTCTCTCACAAATATAATATGGTTATATTTAATAAATAACTATAGTAGAATAATTTTCATTTATAAGCTAATAAAAATTAGATTTACCAACATTGTATTGTTAAAAATTGCATATAACTTTTATTACAAAATGGAGTATTTAATATTTATATTGCAAATACATTACGAATTCCTAGTCACGACTCACAAGGTCTAAAGGTTTTGCTCCATTTCTTGATATTCAAGTCTTTTTTGTAATGGTCCTCTCCATTCACTCGCCTCGACCTCTTTTATGGTGGGGTCACCAAGGGCTTTGGTAAGCCCCATGACTAACTGAATTGTTTGATCGACACAGGATTTTTCGAAGTACTCACTCTCTCATTTTCAAGGCTTGTTTAAATATGTGTATGAGTTTAAGTGGTTAATCATTGCTTATATATGAATGGACAATTTTCTCTTCACCAATCACGCTATCACATCAAAAAATTGTAAAAAATTTTGTAGTCCTAAACCTTTTTTTTTTAGTAGGCTTTCCCAGGAGTTCCAATCTGTCACTGCGCATTTAATGCAGCATGAGCCCAAAAAAAGAAGAAGAAAATGGGCTCGGTTTAATGCTATTGGTACTGTAGTGGGCCCACAGGCCTTTGTTGAATCATGAGGCCTTATGGGCCCTCTTGATTTCAAAGTTGGGCTACTACTTTAATAATGGAAAAAAAAAAAAAAGGGAAATATGGGCCGACCTCCTCTAGTAGGACCTGTATAAGTAAATTATACTTTTCAAACCATAATAAACGCATACAAAGTCACAAGTATTGTATACTCTCTGCTTCTCTGCCTTGCCTTCCATTACTTATGCAGGGTCAACAACTCTCTCTCTCTCTCTCTCTCTCTTAAAACAAACAAGAAAGTTCATTAAGAAGTGCAAATGGGTGCAAGACAAGTGTGTGGAATCTAAACAAAGGGAATCCCAAAAGATAAAAACAAACATGGGAACAGACAGAGAATGATAAATAAATAAATAAATATATATATATATATATGTTTTAAACAGTCCTAGAAATTTAAGAAGAGAAGTGGATCAAGGTCCTAAATTCCTTATCTTTGAGATTTTGATATCTGACATACTTTCAAGAATGAGGTCTAGAAGACTATGGATGAATTAATGGCTATGTTATCTTTTTTTTATCTGTTATTGGTAGCTCTATGATAACAATGTTTTTTTTTTTTTTTGGTAAGATACTCTAGGTGGAATGTTATTTATGCTTATCCTCCTACTATAGATGCTGAGAAGATGAAGAAAAGAAAAGTAAGTTTGGACTACTCTGATAAGAACCATTCCAAACTTACGTACCTGCAGAATTTCAAATTCTATATTCCCTCTTTCTTCTTGGTACCAAATAAAGCATTATCATTTCAGGAATCATTATCATGCTTTTTTCTGACGCAACCTTTCAAATCTTATATATATGGAAAACTGCTATGTCAAGGTCTTAACTGTCTGAATTATATATCAAAGCTGTATGTATGTTGGCCTTAATTATCTCTACTTGTCAGGTTGAAAAAACTAGGAAAAAACAGTTTTTTTCCTAATAACTACAAGAGTTGTGTCGGCACAACTATTTACAGCACTAATTATAGCTCTTCACTTTGAAAAAGCATGGTAATTAGAAGTTATAATTGAAGCATATATAGTACTATAGATAGTAATAAGTTTCCCATATTGGCTTTGAGATCTCCTGCACTTTGCTTCTGCCTCTATTCTTCAACAGGTTGCCTTCTCCATGCAAGTAATTAACCCATATGCTTTCTTTTGGGTTGAGTCATGTCAACCAAGAAGTATTATGGATATGGATGTACAATTTTATCAGGAATGAGTAATTCTTGCCTGAATTATTCGAGGGAATATTTCTGCATGATTCTATTTTGTCTCCATCAATCAAGTTGTGGGGTCTTGGACAAAGATGTTGTGCCTCATAAGATTCTATAAATCAGACATCACTTAATGAGATAAGTGACATTTACTGTCTTGGTGGAAAAATCAATCATCTCTACCTCATATACGCAATGTGATATGTTAGATTCTTGCTTACATCTCATATTGCAAAGACATAGATGACCTTTAAGTCTTTAACACCTTAAACCTTGCATCATCAGTTACCTATTTTGCACATGTAGATATTGGTGAAAAGTTTTATTACAACTAATGCAGCAAGTTGGTAGTTTTAAATACTTTTTTTTTTTGAGCTTCTGTAAGGTCTGGATTATGTAGCAAATTGGATTTTGTGTGTGTGTGTGTGTGTGTGTGTGTGTGTGTGTGTGTGTATGCTTAATATAGTAAATGGTTTACCATTTGAAAATAGAAGTTTGGTGATTGATGTGCCTTTTCTGTTGAAGCTAGACCATGATTATTGTGTCTATGCTCCAAATGGGAGATGATTCACAGAGTTTTTTTTTTTTTGGAAACTCTACAAAAATAGAAGAACATTATTTTGTTCAATATTGCCTAGAAAACAGCTTTATTTTGATCTTCTCAATGCACTTAAAAATGAAACTCTTCTCATGTTTAAAAAAGACTACAAAATGTCGTTTATGAATGTTCTGTTATTACTATTATTGTATTGTCATTTTTTTTTTTCCTTAAGTTTTTCACTTGATTTGAATTTCCTATAGACCTAAGCCACCCCCACCTCCATATTATAATAATGATAACAGTAATAATAAAAGAAGAAACTCCTATAAAGTTGTAACATTCATTGAAATATGACCACCATAAGACTTTGGAATGGAACCCGATGACAATGATGGCATAACCAAGGTTGAGGGGACATGAGTCCATTTGTGTATATGCTTCTATTGTTAATACTGATGCTGCATTTAGTTTGTTTTTACTTTCTATATTCTACTCCCACTGCAAACATTTATGTGCGACAAAAATATTTGTAAACGGTCATTTGAATGCAATCATGCTTATTCTTTTCCTTTCATGAAGTCTAAGATCACTTACTATACAATTCTGCTATAGGCTCCAAAAATTTCACAAAACTATTCAAACCACCATAAAGAAAGAAGAGAGAGACTTACTGTGAAGTAGAAAAAAAGTAGTGAGTCCATATAAAAATAATCACAGTTTACCACGTCAAAGCTGTGGCAGAAAAATTGCATATTATAGTTAATAAGTTAATAGATAGAAATAAAATTTATTGCTGACATATTGGTGACATCAGTTTTGAGTAAGTAAGTGTGTTTCTTGACATAAAAATTTGATCAATTTAATTCCAATTATTCTTTGGTGAGATAGTGACAAGTTCCTTTTGTTTCTCTTTTCCTGATTCCTGAGGCCATATTCTTCTCATCTTCTTTCCATGCTTTTAGATGTGTGAGATCTCTCATCTAATGGGACCCTTTAAAGAATAATAATTGATCATGAAGCACCTTTGTTTAAATGACTTTTGATTCACCGGACCTTCTCCTACTGATCTAAAAAATACCAGGGGGTCATTTGGCATCATCCTAGAATCTCCTTTACTTGTTATGGAATATATTAAAGTAAGAAAGTAGCTCCAAGTACAGCAGCTGGTTAAAGAGAAAGGTACTTCAATAACTCTTCCCTTCTTTTCTTGTTTTTCAAACATTCGGGCCACATACCATTAAAACTTGTCAATAATTATATTCCTTCCTTTGAATGTGAACTATGAGCTTGCCACTAAGGAATAATATTTCTCATGACAGAAGAAGCAGATGCTTGTTCAGGAAGAACCTCCCCTAGTGAATTTGGACCCACCACTTGTTTTGATCCATACAATGATCTTTCAATTAATATTTTTTGAGAAAATGGTGATAGTAACAGTTTTGATCAATGGACTTTTTCCGTTTTTCACTCTATGCTGACTGATATGTGTCTTACTCTTAACTGTTTACTAACATGTGGCCTGTCAACTGACTAAGATCTTTCTGTAGAACAACAACATATTCGAAGACTTAAAAGACATCCATGTATATATATATATATATATATATATATATTTATCTTCTAGTTTGTTCATTAATTAATAGTTAATACTTAAGTATCTAAATTTTTCACCTTTGAATCCTGAGAAATTGTTTATCAATGCAGCAGACCAACTGAATGTTTGGCACTGAGATGGCAACACTTTGAAGATCAATCATTGGATTTTGATTCCAGTGATCAAACTCTTGACCGCAACCCAAGAAAATGTGAAGATTGATCTGATACAATTGACTTTTACGATTTGTTGTTGGCCATTGTGGTTTCCCTTTTTCTTTTTCTCTTTTCTTTTCTAGATGAAAATTTCTTTTCTTCAGTTCAGCCTTGGATATGGATTACAGAATTAAAGCTAACACTTCCCTTTGGAATATGTTTCTTTATGGGACTTTTATGCAGAGGAGTGCTATTGATTGCTTTCATATTGCAAGAAAAAGTCTGCAACCATAAATTATGTGGAACTTTTTGTCATTTCAATATGAGTTTGTGTTTGTCCCAATTAGAGAGAAAAGATTCAATGGGGATTGTGTTGCTTTCTGTGATTGTATCTCAAATCCAATGGGGTGCTGCCTAAGATATAGTAGCTTGTTACTTTTTTAGGTTTATATTGCAACCATGTGGGTATGCTAGTTCAACTTTAGGGTGTTAGTTATATAATACTAGAATTGGTCACAGAATGAGAGGTATCTCCAAGTATCTTTATAATTGAATTATGCAGAAGTTTGCAATGAAACATGCAAGTTCAGTCTTGAAAGAATAAGAACTTATAGGGTGTTCTCTTTTTTTTTTCTTTGTCCTCTTTTGTATATGCCATTTGATGGCTGGATGCAATTGAAATCATTCTAGAGTCTGAGCCAAAAAAGGATCTTTGGTAATGTTGGGTCTTGGATGCTCATATATCTGTAAGGCAGGACACATCACACATTGATTGATATAGTACCCATTGGTGCTATTAGTACTGTATGTTAAAAGCAATGTGTAGTAATGGCCAAATTGACAGCCTCTATATAAAACTCAGGGCCTGAGATTCCCTTCTATTTGGATAATCTTGCAATTACATGACACCATTTGGTTCAATTTTCATAAAAGAAAATAAAAAAAATGGAGGATGTGGTTACGTGGGAACATCACCTACAAATTCAATAAGAGAGCTGATTTGATTCTCTTTTGCTGGAGTACTTTAAGAGAAAAAAAAATAGAGTAAGTTTGGGTCCAAAAATCTAGGGTTAGATTCTTTGATTCCTCCTTCCCTACTAAGAACAAAAAGAATCTGCCAATCAGGCCACTCTCTTCTCAGGAAAGAAAATATAAAAGAAAAAGGGAAAGGTAAATTAAAAGAAAAAAAAGAAAGAAAGAAAAACCCATTTGTTATTCCCTTTCAGTCATCAAAAAGAAATATCCATACCATATCCCCATGAATTTATTTATTTTCAATAATCAAATACAATAAATTTAATAGTTTTTGCCACAACTTGTTAGTCCAACATTACTTTCAAATGGAACCACTACTTATATACTTTTATCGTATACCAATCATAATCACCACCTCAGTAGTTGTGGAAAAAAAATTTATGGAATTTGTTGTTTCTTTTAGACATATTGATTGATTGATTTATTTAATTTTTGCTTCAAAGCTTCTCATAAGTCACAGTGCTAGGAAAGTTGCACCCATTATTCATGATGGTGGGGCTACCTAATTCAGTAGGGAATCAAGCACAAAGAGGTAGAGAGAGAGAGAGATTGGAAAACAGCAAGATAAAAACAAACCATACACTTTTCCTCTTTTCTCTCCTTTTAAGACTCAAATTGAAATGTGTTGGCTTTCTCTGTTTTTGCTGCATCAGAGATTCTCTCTACCTCTTTCAAGTCAAAGAAGCATGAAAAAATACATATTATAGAGGAAAAAAGAAAAGAAAAAGGAAAGTGGTATGAAATGGTTAATGAGAGAAAGGAAGAGCCACAGCTCATGGCATATATTCCCCCAACATAACCCCACTTATGTTTCCAGATATGGAGTGAGAACATAGGACAGGCCAACAACTCCTCCAAATTATAAAGAGAACTATAGCTGCCACATATCCACCCAGAGCTAATCAAAAACCAATATTTATGTTTCAGTCATCTACCTCTATATCTCATTCACAAAACACATATGGGTCTGCAGAATATGCAAAATCAGAACATGAATTTGGTTTTGTCCACTGATGCAAAACCCAGATTAAAATGGACTCCAGAACTTCATCAAAGATTTGTTGAAGCAGTGAATCAACTTGGAGGGCCAGACAGTGAGTCTAGAAGCTTATTGATCCCTTTGTAATATTTTAGTCATAGTATATACTATAAAGTTTCTAATGTCTTTTTATATATTGGCCAGAGGCAACACCAAAGAGTTTGATGAGGGTGATGGGAATTCCTGGCTTGACTTTGTACCACCTGAAGAGTCATTTACAGGCACTTTCTCTTGACAATGATTCTATAGGTCTTTGTTGATTATATAACCAAACATGAAAGCTGAACTGTAAGTGTATGTTTGTGTTTATTGTTGCAGAAATACAGGCTGGGGAAAAGCCAACAGTCAGAGTCCTGCACTGATAGCAAGCAAGAAGGTAACTTTGAGGAATCAGATAAGGCAATTATAGCATGATCCATTGATTTTCTTCTCATTTTGGTTTTGATGGCATTCTTGTTATTGGTGCAGATTACAGAGAGACTCAGACAACTGATGGGCATTTCAGTAGGGAAATCACCAGTGATGCAAACCACAATCAGAATAATGAGTAATAGTTAGAGATAGATCACATCTATTTGATGAATTTGGATGGAAAATGATAATCCCAAGAGCTTCTATTGATTAAGTGTTGTGTTTATCAGAAGCTTGCAGATTGCTCAGGCTCTCAAATTGCAAATGGAAGTGCAAAGGAAACTGCATGAGCAGATTGAGGTATGACGAATAAACCAATCCCATTAGCAATATGCAAATTTTCAATTTATGTATCATTACATCCTGATCATGTTAGAATTCTGTTTGCAGGTACAGAGGCATTTGCAGCTGCGAATTGAAGCCCAAGGGAAGTACTTACAATCAGTACTAAAGAAAGCTCAGGAAACGCTTGCCGGGTATAATTCTTCTTCACTGGGAGTAGAACTTGCTAAAGCTGAACTCTCTCAGTTAGTCTCAATGGTTAACACTGGCTGCCCCAGCTCTTCAATCTCAGAATTGACAGAATTAGGAGGTTTGAGTCTAAAAACTGTAGAGAGGAATCAAATGAGAGGCACAATATGTTCCATGGAGAGCTCCTTAACATCATCTGAAAGCTCTGGGAGGAAGGAAGAGAAGAGACCAATGAAAGAGAGTGGTGACCTCCAAAAGTCTAATACAACTACTCTTGAACTTTCATTAATGAACATACACCCAGAAGACAAGCCAAGGAGCATCGAAACAAGCAATCAAGCTAGTGGGAAGAAGAGAACTGGTAGTGCCATTTCTAATACTACTTGTGTAGAGCAACCAGTTGCTAAAAGATCACCAACTCACAGAGACAAAAGTAGCAACCAATTGAGAAAATCTGGATTGTTGGGGACACTAGATCTCAACAGCCAATATCAGAATGACATTGATTCAGGTCCAAAAGCAATAGACCTGAACTGCAAGGGAATGGAACAATGCAATGGGTTTTAGTCAGATAGCCTATGCAGCAAACTTGATTCTTAGAGCTAAACTTTTGTTAATAGCCTATGTATATTGTTATATGTATGGACCCTAAAGAACTTTCGAAAGTGTATTCATATTAAAAGAAGGTATTATAATATATATATTGCGTGGATAGATCTCTCTCTCTCTCTCTCTCTCATTTTACCATGCATTGCCAAGGTTCTATTTGTGGCAAATTATTAATGACTGACAGAGAGTTCCCCAAGTTTTTACTTCAAAACTTAGTTTATGGGTAATCTATAATTATAGTTTGTAGGCAGCCTCTCAAAAAAAAAAAATTAGGCTATCTACCAATTACCTCTCCTAAACCCACAAAAGTAGGAGTTTTATGCACTGGATATGGCTTTTTCTTCCCTGTAATCATGGTTTTAAGCGAAATTCTCAAGTTTTGTTGTATCCTGTTGTGTTGCTGCATGTCTCATGTCTCTACCCTATCCCATCAATCAGTGCGCACTATGTTCCCACCAAACATTCTGACCTAGACAATTCCAGTATCTGCTTGAATTCTTTTTATTATAATTCTCAAGAGACAGTAAAGTAGGGCATGTTAAACGTTTAAGTATAATTTTCCTCTACGTGTTCCAAGTGAGAAAGTAAAGATGGCTTAGAAATCATCATAACAGCAAAATCATTAGTTATCCAACCAACAAATACAGAATCATTGACCAAACCACGCGTATGCTTAAATATAAATGAACATAAAGGAACGTAATCAATTTATGCCACTAAGTCTAAGACTCGATAATTATGAAGCCTGCCCACATGGTCAATAAATATTGCCCTCCTTATACTCCTCAAGCCAGTGATGTGGAAACAGTATGGAGCTTTCACAAACCATTCATGGCCATGGGCTTCTCATTGCATCTTTGCTCTTACTAATTAACTTTTGTTTAGCTTCTTCTTCACTGCCTCAAGGTATGAACTTCCCATTAATTAGCCTTTTTTTTTTATAAGCACAACTCATTCTAGTTGACTGAGTTGAGCATTGACCTCATTCTTATTCACTGTAGGAAATAGACTCCCCTACATGACTTCAGATGTCGAAGAAGTTTCAGGTAAATCTTTCGATTACATTGTTGTTGGGGGAGGCACTGCTGGCTGCGCCCTAGCTGCAACATTGTCTGAGAAATTCTCGGTGCTATTGGTAGAACGAGGTGGCTCACCATATGGAAACCCCTTAGTATTGGATAAAAGGTACTATGGGTTTGCATTGATCGAAACTGATGAATACACATCAGTTGCACAAAGCTTCGTCTCCAAGGATGGAGTCATGAATCAAAGAGGAAGAGTTCTTGGAGGTTCATCAGCTATAAATTTTGGGTTCTATAGTAGAGCAAGTGAGTATTTTATTGAAAAAGTCGGGTTGGAGAAGGAACTTGTTAAGGATGCTTATGAATGGGTGGAATCTAGAATTGTCTCTAAACCGGAGTTGACCCAGTGGCAGATTGTTGCAGAATTTGGCCTTCTTGAAGCAGGAATTCTACCTTACAATGGTTTTAGTTTGGAACATATCGAGGGAACAAAGGTGGGTGCAACTGTTTTTGATGAACATGGAATAAGACACACCTCAGCTGATCTTTTGGAGGCAGGAAATCCAGAAAATATCACAGTTCTTTTGAATGCAACAGTAAAGAATGTCATCTTCTATAATGGTAAGCAAGAAAGCTTATAGTAAAGTTCTTAATAGTAATATGATGCTGTAAAGTTCTTACAGTCATCTTTTGTATTGACTAAAAACTTTTGGTTCAGCATTTTCTTTTGGAACATCTAGTTCTTATTAACCTCACATTTGTCTTGAAATGATGCAGAAAACAGGAATGAGAGTAGAGCTTGGGGTATAAGGTTTATCAAGAGCAATGGTAGCCCTGATCAAACTCATGAAGTATATCTCAACCAACCTGAATGTTCCAGTTCTTGGGGAGAGGTGATATTATCAGCAGGGGCTTTAGGCAGCCCCCAAATTTTATTGTTAAGTGGCATTGGACCTCAAGCACACCTCAGGGAGTTCAATATCCCAATTGTGCTTGACTTAGAGGGTGTTGGACAAAGAATGCAAGACAACCCTGGCATTGCCCTCTTAGTGGACAATAAGCCAAAAAATCAGCTACCAGACACACCCCAAGTTGTTGGTATAGCAGATAACTTCAAGTTCATAGTTGAAGCAGGAATCGTACCTGTAAGCTTGAATGCAACAAGAATGACAGTTGCTGCCAAACTTGCATTCCCAGCATCAAAAGGAAAGCTTGAATTGAATAGCACAGACCCCAGGGAAAATCCATCAGTGCAGTTCAACTATCTAGCAAAGGAAAAGGACATGGATGAATGTGTAAAGATGAGCCAACTGCTTGAAAGAGTTGCAAGGTCTCAATCAATTGCTATGTTTGTGGGGGTGGAACACAAAAGCGAGCTCATGTCTAGTGAAGATGAGCTGAGAAAATCTTGCAAGAAAAATGTGAGGACCTTTTATCACTACCATGGTGGTTGTACAGTTGGATCAGTTGTGGACAAGGATTACAAGGTGTATGGGGTCGAGGGATTGAGAGTAGTGGATGGCTCAACATTCCTGGAATCACCAGGCACAAATCCAATGGCTACTCTCTTAATGTTAGGAAGATACCAAGGGATCAAGATTCTCAAAGAAAAATCAGATGCTGGTGCATTTAATACCCAGCAACAAAGGCCATAAGAAATTCTGATTCAGTATGTATCAGCTGACTAAAAGTAAGAATGTGAAAACAAATATTGAAATAAAATATTTCAGTTCTTGTAATCAATTTAACTCTATAAATTTTTGTCCCCTCTAGCCAAGGTCACCTATGTGAACAATATGCCTTGTGTTATATCTTGTATGAAGTTGCTTAGTGTTTGTCACTTTGTCCATACCTTAGTATCCCAACTTCAATTAAATAAAGAAAAAATATACAATCTATTTATTCCTCACAAGAAAAACATAATCAAAGTCAAATTCTTTTTGATATACATTTTATTTTTTTTCTCAAAAACAAAAAATTTACAAAATTTTGTCTAGACCTCCATTTCATGATCAGGTTCAGGTCTAGTAGGACTTGAGGAAGAGTCATTGGGATCACTTGAGGGAGTTTGATCAGAGTCAGGCCTATTTCTCCTACCACCATTGAAAGAAAAACTAACCCAGATCTCTCTCTCAACCCTCTTCTTGCCCACCTCATCCTCATCAACAGGCATCTTGTACCTGCAAACAGGGCAAGATCCATGAATCCCCAACCACTTCTCTATACAACTTGCATGGAATTTATGCTTACAAGGCATTTCTTTGACCACCCCACCACAAAGCTCCCACTCCTCCAAGCAAATCACACACTCCCCACTATCATCTACACTCACCTCCACATCTGGTAAGGCCTCTATAGAAGCCTTTGATGCTGGTGGCTGACCATCCTTGGTACCCAGCTCATGTATCAGTGAATCCAAGCTTGATGCTGTGTTTCCTTCAATCACTACCATGCCTTGTGTAAAAGGGTCTATGAGGATGATTCTGTCATTTGGGCTTCTGGGTCTATCTCTATTCTCGGTTTCTTGATCTGGGTGTTCTTGTTGCTGCGGTTCAGGGTCTCTTCTTGGAGTGGTGAAGCCAAAGATGAAAGGCAGCAACAGAGAGAGGTCTCTGTTTCTCACTAGCCTCTCAAACATTGGTTCATTCTCTGACACCTCAGGTTCAGAAGCCATATTGGATTTACAACACAAACACACACGCTCAAAAAAGTTTAGTGCTTTCTGGGATTCACAACACAAAACACAAAAAGTTAAAAACTTTCTGGGATTCAGAGCACACAGAATACAAAAAGTTGAAAGCTTTATGGATTGAGAGAGAGAGAGAGAGATAATGGAGATGTAGGAAGTGGGATTTGGGGAGATTATAAGGTTGAAGAGAATGGGTGTGCGCCCACTGGAAGATTGTGGAAGGATCTGGAATGTGAGCACTGTACGTGTGACTCAGAGACTTAGAGAGAGACTTGTAGTTGTAGTACAATGTTTCTTATTTTTTTTATTCAATTATTTTTTTCAATTCATGATTATCATCTTCATTAATCTTCAATGCAAAGTAGTAGTATTTTCCAAGTAGGGTAGAGAGGATATTTATGGGTGTGATCATATACTGATGGGCATACCCTGGTCTCTCTGTAGTGTAGACTGCCAATGAGAATCCTGAATCTGAGTGTTGAATCTTTTGGTGAGTTTTTGGTACATACACCTAAAAATATGTGTTTTGTTATTTGAAAACACTAGTCGCGAACCTGCGTGTTGCGTATGATAGTTATTTTTATGGTAGTTTTATTAAAAAAAAATTACAATTTAAACTAATCTAATAATGAGTAATGTATTTCGTAATTATATTTTTATTTATTATAGGAACAATCATAAATGTAATATAGGAACAATCCAAAACACCAAAAAGACGTAAACTAAAAAAAATTAATAAAACTTAACAATGATTAATTGAACCAATATTATGATAAAATTTTGTTTTTGATAATCTATTAAGGTTATTTTCTTTGTAGAAATTATAATTTCGGCCACCCAAAACATATTATCAAATAAACAATTATTAGCAAAATCTAAAAATTAAATTTCTAAAAATGCATTTTATAAAATAATAATAAAAAAAATAAAATTGCAAAGTTAAAATTTGTCACCTATCCAATTATTTTCGTTTGGTTAACCTTTGCTTTTCTTTAAATAAATGGCATTATAGAGTACTTCTAATACAACTATTAAGAGTACTTTATCCACTACAAATAATTAGAAAATAAACAAAAATTAGTAAAGTCTCGTAATTTAACATCTAAATTGAGCACTATAAAAAATCATGCTATGTAACAGAATAAATACCAAATTATCCAAATCATACTTTGTAATAGAATAATATTATATTTTTATATTTTTATATGCTATATTTAATTCTTTAGAACGCAATAGGATAATATTTAACAATCAAAGAGAATAAAAAAAATAATTAAAAAAAAAAACAACAACAACAACAGCAATTTAAAAAACAAAACTAAATTGCATTAACCCAAAATAAAGTTTTAAAGAATATAAAAAATTATCAACCTAAAGTAGAGATGCAAGAAAAAAAAAAATCCACCAAAAAATTTAGAGAGAGAGAGGGAGAGAGGGAGAGAGAGGGAGGGAATCTTTTTTTTGGTGAGGGAAAACTATGCATAGAATAGAAGAGATAGTGACAAATTTATAGTAAGAGGGTGTGAATAAGAAAAGACAAAAATAATGGAAGATGAAGGGAAAGAGGAAGAATGGTATTAATATAGAGGGTAGTGAGGAGATGAAAAGATTGAAGAAGTAGTAGGGAGATGAAATGGTAAGGGAGAGAGAAAGGTTGGAGAAGTGTAAATATTAAAAAAATAAATGTTAAAAACAATTATAAGAAAATTGAAAAAAAAAAAAAAAAAAAAAAAAAAAACCCTAAAGCTTGAAAGGCTTCAACGTTTTGTTTTTTTGTTTTTTTTCTCCTTTAAGCTGAAAAGGCTCACACAAAACCCTAAAGCTGAACTAAAAAGGTTTTGAGTTGGGCTTGATAGTGGAACTAAATAAATAAAAGGTGGGCTGGATTAATTATACAGATTTATTATAGGGTGATAGTGAAAGTAAATAAATAAGTAGTAAGCTGGATTTATTATAGGGTGATAGTGAAAATAAATAAATAAGTAGTGGGCTGCATTTATAGAACTGAAAATTATAAAAACCATTTTAAAATTGTAGGAAAAATTATATTTTAACAAAGAAAAGGAAAAAAATAATGACGTAGTAACTGATGTGGCGCAACGTGAGAGCAGTAGCATTAAACGCTACGCTTTAGTTTTTAGTAATATATAGATGTGTGAAAATACGTATGGATGAAAAAGTGTGTAAAAATACGTATAATATTATTTAAAAACTGAAAATGGTTATTTGAAATGGTGTAACAAACACCCTCTTAATTTATAGCAACATACTAGCAATGAGTTTTTTTTTTTAGGAAAATACAATGAGTATTTTCATAGATTGTGATTAGTGCTCGTAAAGTTGTGATTTACAACTATGTTTTATATTGGTTTTAATTTCGTATCAAATTTTATTGTAATTTTGTTCAATTAATTCCCTGTATTTTTGTGGGATTTAATCTAAGGGTTGTGTGTGAGACTTTGGTGAAAAATCTGTGAAGAAGTGGTTTTTGCAACTGGACTCGTGACTAACTCGCGATTGATGACCCGCAAAACAAGCCACATGAGAAACACATGTTGGAATTTGAAAAGTCATTGACATGCTGGTTTTCACGAGTGACTCGTGACTCAGGCCAAGTCACTAGTGACCCACGAAACCCATTACATGTTGCTTTTTGGAGTGTAACTTTTCTTATTCTTTACTAACACTATATAAACTCTCATTATCCACGAAATGTAAAGAATGAGTATTTTCTAAAGAAACTTTTGAGAGAGAAACCTTAGCCAAACACTTGAAAGTTAGAAATTGTTTTATCCACAATCCTCTATATCATTTTTCTAAAGTTTCAATCTACTCCCACCTCTCCATCTATACATCCTTGATAAGTTCCTAGCCCAAACACTTATCTCACACATCCTGAGTGTTGAGAGAAGTTTTGGTACCTTTGGGAAGTATTGGAAGAAGCCATTGAGTGGTAGATGCAATGGAGCGAAATTGCAGGATTTGAAAAGCTAGTGAAGACAAGATTCCGAGAAGTCTGTTGGTAGTAAGAGCTTATAGAGCTCAAGTACATTGGGTATATTAGGCTTGGAGGGTTTTTTTGATATTCATGTACTCCAACTTATTTACTAGTGAATCGATTTCGACTTGGAGGGCTATGAAGAGGTTTTTCGCCAAGTACTTCAATTTCCTTTTCAATAACACATTTTGGTATTATCTTGTATTTGTATCTCTCTTCCCTACTCTTTAAACTTTACATTTATTGCTTATTGTACTTGCTTATGGCTTAGAGTAGTATTACCAGTTTATTGTGTATGTTTTACTCTCGTTCTGCACTTAGATAAGTTAAAGTAAAAACAATTAAACCGTAATTTAAAATTGGGGGCCTAAACAAGCATTAGTATTTTTACACTAATTGAGCTTTCAGTGCTATATCACATGAAACTATTTTTAATATCATTTATATTGAATACCAATCATAACTTATCATTTTAACTATTCTGTAAATTTATCGTATTTCTAAACTTATTGATATGCTTAGAACAAAATTAATAGCTCATTTTTCTTTATAAAATAATTTAAAAAATCATTTGTGAACCCACATAGCGTTGAAATTTTGGATGGGCAAGGTTGGGGATACAATTTTTTATAATCTTTTTTTCATACTTATTAAGGTAATAACTTGTGATTGAAGCAATATCATTAATACATTGTTCCATTCTTAAAATCACTTTTTTTTGTGCACCTATTACACTTCAATGTCAATAATTGTGAACGTATTTGTGAAGGAAAATGTATTTATTAATTTATTAATTATGAATTTGTGGTTGCCTTTTAAATATATGGTTTTTTTTTTATTATTAAAAACATAATAAAGAATTTTTTTTTTTTTTTTTTTAAAGGCAAGTTAGTAAGGTTAGTCATTTCAAAGTAAATTCTCTTCATGTGTAGTCTCATGACCCCAAATGTTAATGGCAACTTAAGTCCAAGCACTTATGCCGAGGAGGACAAAGGTCAACCATTAAACCCCTTCTCATGGGTTTTATACCGTTAATTTTTCATCTTCTTTTAACTTGTTATCAATAAGTAATGATGAATTATGAAACACACAGTTACAAATGGTAAGACTCTTGGATGCTTTTATTCCTAGCTCTAATCATTTGTTTAATAGACTTATCTTTTTTCACAAGTAATTATGCTGTTACTTTTGGCTTTTGGGATGGTGGAAGCATTGGAACTGTAAAGTAAATTGGGGACCCTTCCATCAAGTAAAAGAGTGTTCCCAACTCAAGTGAATCAATCAATAAGTGTATTTGAGTACACTTCTCGGATAAGTTGATGACATGTTGCTATGCAATGGGGGGGTTTCAATAAGTTTGCATGTGCTATATTGTAGAAAAATGGAACCCCTTTTGTTGGGTTTGGTGGGTTTGTTGATGCCTTGATGGGATGGGAGCCCCTTAGTCTCCACTAGTGACAAGGCAAGATATCTACTTTATTCTAGCTAAGGTGCGTGTACAAAGGACCAGTGAATCCATTGTATTCTTCTCTTATTTTTTCTTGGCCATCATAGTCAATCTCATTTTTTGTGGAAAACCCAGAAGAAGAAAAGGCCAAAATGCTAGCTTTTAAAAAATCCAAATAGCTGATTTAACTCTTACTTTCTTTGACCTTAGATATAGTGCTTGTTATTTTGAGTGTAAACTGTTTGCTGACATTTGCACATAACGTGTTTGATAAAATTCCTGAACGACTAGTCTTTGTGTTTCTGAAGTTTTAACACATGTTTCAGGTATTATTTAGTGGCCATTTTGCAAGGTAAGGTGGTCTTGTAAGTCATTGCTAAAGCGTCTTACTCAGTTCTGGGTGCTTCAAAATTTTCAAGAAATGCACAGAATGGCTCTGGTGAATGCTCCTGCACTGCAATTCAAGTCTTCAGCTATGTTTGGGATCTCTTCAAAACCATTTAACTTCCTTCCCATGCAGAGTAGGAGTAAGGGTAAGAAAACTATCATTTGTCATTTCTTTACACACATAGGGAAACTTGTGGTTAGAATGTATTCTTTCCAATTTTGTGCACAGAGTTGGAGATGCATGCAGTACACATAGTGATAGGTAAACGTGAGGTGCTGCATATATAGGACCAGTTAGCATATAACTATATCGCAATGCCAACTTTGTATTTATCAAAAAAAAAAAAAAAAAAAATCACTCTGCCAACTTTGCTCCCTTTATCACTCTTGGTTGATTTAAATGCTGTCATAGGTTTCTCTGTGAGGCCATTGGTTGTTGAAGCGAGAGCAAGAGCAAGAGCAAGAAAAGAAAGTGCAAAAATCAGAAACATAAGGATGCAAAAGAAGGTATGACTTCTCTTTATTTTAAAATAATTTGCTAATGTGATGCATAGGGCATTTTATTTTTTGGTGTCATGCTTATTATTTGTACTTTATAGTGGGCTGCCCTATTTTGTAGTTGAGGAAGCTGTTTGTAGTTTAAACTAGATTAGGTTTTCTCGAAGTCGATTCGTGTACGCTTTGGAGATATATACATATTTTTCTCTTCCAACTTGATTAGGAGGGGAGAGTATTGTAGTAGACTAAACTATTGTTTTAAGGTTCTTCATGTCAGAGGCTCTCTACCTCAATGTCTTGGATGTATGGCCCTCATGAAGTTGTCTATGAGATAATCTTCTTTCTTTCTTTGGGCGTCGATGAAGTTTTTATTAGGCTTACCTCTTAGAAGAACATAACTATATACCCAAAAAAAAAAACACATAACTATAATAAGATATAACAATAGAATATGAGTCTAGATGATGCTGGTGTGCTGGATTTCTTTGGTTATATGGCACTAAGTATACGTTCATGTCGCACGTATTAGTCAACTAATCTATCAAAACCATAATTTGTGTAATTCTTGACCAGTTTAATGGCACACCTACGAGTCCAAGGCTTTCGGTATTCTGTTCAGATAAGCAGTTGTATGCTATGCTCGTAGACGACAAAAATAAGAAGTGTTTGTTTTATGGAAGCACTTTGCAGAAATCTATTCGTCAGAATCCCTCTTGTACCACTATAGTAAGTATTCCATCTTCAGTTAGAGGCTGTTATCAAAATTATTAAAATAATAAATTTGTAAAAGTACATGTTTGTGGAGAGATCTTGACCACTGTCATCATAGACATCTATTTGATTGTGCAGTTTTCATACTTCAATTCCATTATTCCTTTCAAATTATTAAATGCATTCCCCCATCCCCAAGAAAAAAAAAAAAAAAACTCCCCTTAATGGTTCGTAATGTAATGCCCCATTGTCTTGATTTTGTTCTGTGTTGACTGTTGATTATATCAGGAAGCTGCTAAGCATGTTGGTGAGGAGCTTGTCAAGGCTTGTAATGATCTAAACATAAATGAAGTATCATCTTATGATCGCAATGGTTTTGCTTGTGGGGAAAGAATGCAAGCATTTGAGATAGCAATTTCTCGTCATGGGTTCTTGCCACGCTAGATTTGTATCTACATCAAATTGAGCACTTGATAATTTTTGTAACTAGAGCTCTGCAATAAAGAACTCGGTTGACTTCTTGCTAGCTAGGATGTTCAAACTATCACACATGGTTCTTTTATATATATATAGTGGCTTTACTTGTGTCATCAATTGCCAAAACAGAATTTTGCCTGGTCTATTCAAAGTTGATTTTTTTCTTGGAAGTGGATGTTGCAATTAAGGGATAAATTGAATGTTATGCTCTCTGATTTATCCCACAAAATAGCCAAAAAAGAAAGGGACAGTCTTATGTTTATACTTGCCATTTGTGGAAGTTAATGCTATCCCCTCTTGTTAATAGGCAAAGAGAACATTCAAATTCTTTTACTAATAGCGAAAATACTACCACTAAGAATTCCCTGCCATATATACTCTGGCCGGTTCAGAAAACAAGAATATAACTGTTATCAACATTCTTGGTGAAGGTTTTTCACTTTTTTCCTTTGGATTGGGGGGGGGGGGGGGGGGGGGGGGGTGTGTGGGGGGGTGTGTTTTGATAATTAAGAATACTTGCATTAAGAAGAAAGAGGGGGCCTTAAACCATCTCTACCATCTGGGTTGCAAACCAAGCAGGAAGGTTAGAGATGGTTAAAGGCCCATCCCAATTACAAAAGGATGCCCAAGAAGCAACATTATGGGCGAAAAAATTCAGGTTCCTAGGTACAAAACTAAAATCCCAGCAAGGGTGATCTTAAATATTCAAAATAGGAAGAAGAAAATTTGGTGTAGAGGTAGCAAAAGCCGTATTTTGGAGAGCTTCTATTATTGCCAATGAAATTTCCTTCAAATTGAACATAAGTAAAATTGTGTTGGATAAAAAGTTGGCTACAATGTAAAACTAACCCTCTAACTTTTTTCAGATTTCATTTTAGTCTTCTAATTTTGTTTTCGTTCATTTCAGTCCTCTAAATTTCAGATTTATTCAATTAAGGTCTTTCCGTTAACTTTTGTTAAAAAATTTTGAAAAAAAAAATTGGAAAATATTTTTCAATCATTAATTGAATTAACCCTCTAACTTTTTTCAGATTTCATTTTAGTCTTCTAATTTTGTTTTCGTTCATTTTAGTCCTCTAAATTTTAGATTTATTCAATTAAGGTCTTTCCGTTAACTTTTGTTAAAAATTTTTGAAAAAAAAAATTTGGAAAATATTTTTCAATCATTAATTGAATTTTTTTAGTTTAAAAAATTTGAAAAAAAATTTATAAAATTGAAAAATTAACCACAACATATAACAAAAGTTGATGGAAAAACCTTAATTAAATAAACTTGAAAGTTAGAGGACTGAAATGAAATCTGAAAAAACTTAGAGAGTCAGTTTTGCATTTTACCCTAAAAAGTTTCAAGGCTAAAAGAGTTGTATTGACTTCACCAAAGAGGGGCTGATAGAGGCAGTAAAGATGAATGTTTAGTTTATTGATGGGGTTACATTAAATCTAATACTACCTCGTCCTCTATTACATTTTGGGATATCCCAAAATATTATCCTGTTTCTAAAAATAAAAATTATTAGTTTACTAATGTTCCTATTATACCCCTACTTCATTTTCAAAACTATTTGAAAAGAAAACTAACTAATATTTTAAAAAATAAATTTAATTGGGGCACCTTTTTAGTTGCCTCATTAAGAATAACTCTTTTTTTAAAAGTTAATAAATTTATTAAAAGGTAGTTTTGTAAACTAATACATTTTTATAAAGCAAATAAGACAATAAATGATGTTCCTTTAAAAAATTTGACTTTTCAAACAAGACAAACAAATTGAGACGAATGGAGTATTTGGAAAATAGAACTTTTAGTTGGCTTTTTTATACTTCCAAAAAAATCATTATTATGGAAATAGTTGTATAGTTCAATTGGTATTTACTATTGTTTTCAATTGAAAGGTTTAGAGTTCCAATTTTTCTTCTCCCAACTGTTAAATTATAAAATAAAATAAAAACCAAATTATCTTTTTTTTTAGAAGCAAATCATATTATCTAATTGAAAGTGATTTAAGACCCCCCAAAATAAGGATATATAAAAGTATATTGACATATTTAATATTGTCCATCAAATTATATTTGAGTACTCCACTAGGAGAAATTTCATATGCTCGGGCAACGAACTTATATAACATTTCTCTTACTGACATGTAAGATCCATGTTTCAATGAGAGAGATGTTGTATAAGCCTAGCACAGGAGATACCATCTTTTCCACATAAGGGAACCACATGTTAGTGAGAAAGATGTTTTATAAGTGTGTGACGTAGGAGATATCGTCTCTTCCACTAGGGCACTAACAATTATATTTTCAAAATAAATAAAGAATTTTGTTAATCAGTGTCCTTATGACAATTGTTAATAAATTATTTTAGAAAAGTTTTTAACACTACTTTCGTGAGAAATATAGAAAACCATAAAAAAAAAAAAAAAAAAAAAAATTAACTACTTTTTTTTTTTTTCTAGAAAAAGTTTCTAAAAATATTTCTTAAATCAATATCCTTAGGGCTCTCGTTAACTTCTCCCATAAATAAAAAGGTTTATAGTGAAAAAAAAAAAAAAAAAAAAAAAAAAAAATTCAAGATCCCTAAAATTACAACACTCATTTATACCTTTCAAGATCCCTGCTCGCATGCACATAATTTCTTGGGTTTTGCTTCAACTCTCTCCGTAATTATTATTGAAAAAAAAGAAGAAGAAAAACTCTCTTCATAATTTTGCTTCTTCCTTCTTTCATTTTATTTATTTATTTATATTTTTACTTCAATCTCTGTCTTTTTAAAAAAAAAAAAAAAAATGATAAATGCTTCAATCTTTTTTAATGAAATGGATAAGATTTTAACAACTCTACAGTGGAAACAGTGTATTTCGTGAAAATGTGTGAATTGCAACCTTTGAGAGACAGTTAACTAACCGTTACAAACAACGTTAAAAAAACTACAAAAAACGACCCCCCCCAAACCCCATAAACACACACATTTACGCTCACTGCTCTCTCTCACTCCATATTGATCTGCGTCTCAATTTTTTTTGGCTTTGTTACACACCAAAAAAAACTCAACAATGGAGCCAAAACCTGAAGACATTGGAATCAAAATCTACACCACTGAACCCGTTGAACACACAACCAAAGACCCATCTTCAGAATCCACTGACCCTCTTCAACATGGCCGAAAAAGAAGAGCAGTGGCCAAAGGGGTCCAAAAAACAATCTCAAAAACATCAATGCTTGTGAACTTTCTTCCAACTGGGACTCTTCTCACATTTGAGATGGTTCTTCCTTCTGTGTCTGGCAATGGTTTATGCTCCAATGTTAGCACAATCATGATTCATGTCCTTTTAGTCATATGCGCACTCTCTTGCTTTTTCTTTCACTTCACTGACAGTTTCAAAGGCCCTGATGGGAAAACTTACTATGGCTTTGTGACAACTAAAGGTTTGGCTTTGTTTAAGTCAGGGCTTGGTGTTGAGGTTCCTAAGGATGATAGGTACAAAGTTGCGTTCACTGATTTCGTCCATGCAATCATGTCTGTGATGGTTTTCGTGGCTATTGCTTTCTCGGATCATCGTGTCACGGATTGTCTTTTCCCTGGTCATGTCAAGGACATGGATGAAGTCATGGAGAGTTTCCCTTTGATGATTGGGATTATTTGTAGTGGACTGTTCTTGGTGTTTCCAAATACTCGATTCGGCGTTGGATGCTTGTCTGCTTGATTATGATTAGTATTAGTATTACTGGTTTGCTAGAATTGTTCAAAGATTACTATGTTTTGATTCAGTATGAATGTAATGTTTTTGTCATTAGACGAAATTTGAAAAAATCGAAATTTGTTTTATAAATTGTAATTATTGTCATTGTATAATGTTTGAAGTGAAGGGGGATTTTATGTGTTAAATTTGGTTAGACTTGATATTTCATATCAAATTATTGGATGATTCTGTTTATTGACATTTGTGCATATCATGTTTGAATAAAATTCCTAAATGACCGTTCGTAGTGTTTCTAAATTTTCAGCACATGTTTCAGGATTTATATAATGGGCATTTTGCAGGGTAGTGTGGTACTGTAAGTCATTTGTTAAAGTGTCTTAACTCAGTTCAGAGTACTTAAAATTTTTCAAGAATTGCATGGTTTGGCTCTAGTGAATGCTCTTGCACTACAATTAGAGTCTTCTGTTGTGCTTGGATTATGTTCTTTCATGTCCTTCCCTTGCAGAGTATAAGTAAGTTTAACCAAACTTACATGTCTCATTTGTTTACACACATTGTGGCTAGAATGTGTTTGGGATTTGATTTATATAGTCCTATCCTCGGATTAGCATTGGATTATCAAATTTGCATTATTTGTGGATGAATTATATGGCCTTTTAAGTCAATTTTGTGTCTTTCTATTTAATTCACTGCTCAATTTGGAGAAAATGAATTTACTATTATTAGTTAGTTGTGGATGATAGGCTGTAATAATCAATGAGGTATTGAGGGTTATTGCAAAACTATATAATGGAACTATTGTTCTTGTATGATGATGATGATAATGATGATGATGGGTGTGTGTGTGTGTGTGTTATCATTGCTTTCCCGCGACTTAATGCTCTAGCAAACACTTAGATTATAATAATCTTATTACTTAATTCAGAAATTGAATTTTTTTTTAAAAAATTTATATTAATCGAAGGGAACTGATGGTAGAAAATTAAATTCTCTAACCAGTTGAAGCTGTGTGTGTGTGTGTGTGTGTGTGTAAGAGAGAGAGAGAATTTTTTTCTTATGCAGTTTTTTGCAAATTCCCAAACAGGAGTTTAATACATCATTGTATATGTATTTAAGTGTAACACTAAACACAAATTTGTTCTTAAATGCTTTTCCCTAGAGCGCACCTTTGTCTTATAGACTAGCCTGGATACTTCATAGTTCATACCACTTATTCCCAAGATTGTTGATTTACTTAAAATTATTTCTGCTGAAATGATTCTTGTTGTAAGTGTATATCATCCCATCCGATAGGGCTTCAATTAACTTTCTGATACAAATCATTTTGAAGGAAATGGTTGTACTGCTGATCGATTTGGCAGGCAGGTCGGGAAAAATAAAAACATGTACAAACTTGTCTCTTTGAAGTGATTCATCATACAATGATTAAGGTTTAAGGAACTAGGTATTAATGATACAAAAAATTGGAGCAACATTATAGGTAGTATTTGTGATAATCCTATTACAGAGTGGACTCTATACAAGGTACTGCTCTCTATCTCTCTACATGTAATACAGATCCTTCCAAGTCATGAGAAATGCGTACGTAGCATATCTTAAAACTCTACTATACTAATTACTGATTAAGAATTCCTACTTATACAACAATGCTAGGCCCCTCTCTCGTCCCCCTCACAAAAAATTCCCTTGCTCCCTTTAATTAGAAAGAAAAAGAGAGAAATTTCTTCTTCTTTTTGGTCTATATCACAATCCTGGTCAGTTAATTTTTTTTTTTAAGTCTCGTTACCAAGATTTTTACTCTTCTTGCCAAGTATCCTGTAGCCTGAAAAAGCTCCAGTGAAACTAATATGTTTATCGATCACCACAGCACATAGCACGATTTCCTTCTTGAAGTTTCTGCCACAAACAGAGCAACTCTCTGGGACCTTGGTAATGAGCAACAACATAACCATCCTTGCACCCCTCGTTATAGACCCTCCCTTCTTTCTCATACCGAACTTTCAAACCCCCCTTCGCCAAATCTGCAATCCATATTCCCATTGCCACATCTTCTAGCTTAAACATCTGTCATATAGCATTCATTTTGTCAGATTGAGAAGTTAATGTTTAAACCATACGGTGTGGAAATGTGTGAAATATAACTGTAGACTCCTTTTTTTTTTACGACTCTATTACTTTCACAAAATTACTCTTAAAAAATGGTTCTTCAAAATGTGAATTGCTTATAATACCTTTAGATTTCCTTCCTTATATTTCTTGTAGATTGCCTTTGAAATGTCATGTGACACGACATAACCAGGACCATGCGCCCAAGGTGGGTAAGTTTCATCGCGCCATTCCTACAGTAGAGCACAGACAATGGAGGTAAGAAAAAAGTGAGAAGAAAGAGGCATGAATATCAGTCTGAAAGTTAAATCTTAAATTCCGAAACAAATCTGATTGTGTATTTAAAATAGTAAATTACCATAAACAAACAAGATTGGTAATTATTTTTAGATCAAGGTAATGGAGTTAAAACACCGAGTTATTTATATCCAACAAGAACGATATGCAAAGTAAACACTGAGGAAAATTGCTGAATGAAACGTGTTTTCCAGAATTTAGAGTTACCTCAGGGCTGATATACCACTTGCTATCAGGATTTCGATGTGGTCTGGAGTCTGAATTTATGAGCCCATAAAGCAATGCATGATTCACATTAATCCTGTTAAGAGAAGTGAGCACTTCATCCACACGAACGAATGCATCATCATCTGTCTTCATAACAAACTTTGCTGAAACAACCTCCGTCTGTTGAAGATATTAGGTCAGTGAGGCAAACAATGGATTCTCCTCATTTTAAGGAAAAGATAAGAACTTACACCAAATATGCAAATCGCTAAAGTCTTCCAGGTGATAAGACTGTAGTAGTCAACAAAAGGCATCAACTGTATGTCTCCATATGTCTGTGCCTCATTCCAGAGTTCCTCATTCACTATTTGGTTTTTATGCTGCAATCCAAGCAATAGGCTTAAAATTTTGTTTTGTTGTAAAAGAATTCAAAGCTAGAAGAGAGGAAGAGAGAAATAATCAGATTAAATTTTAAATGCAACATGCAACAATGGCAATCTAATGTTTCCTAAGTTACATGCCTGAGGCATCTAACTCATCTCAGTGCTAGAATTATTTGCCATATGCTTGTGGTCTTAAACCAAAGATCAGGACCTATTTAAGGAAGGATCATCCTTAAGATGAACAAATCATTTTTTGTAGTTTGAAATCACCAAGCATGTAGAAGACCCATCACCTAAAAAAATGTCATACTGATCACAAAATTTCACATGCGAAACTTACCAAACCAACAAAAAATCGAACTGCAACTGTCCCTGACCGCACTGCAGGATACTGCATCCATGTCCTTCGAACAGCCATCCTACGCTTAAAATTGTTCGCATTTGAGAAAACACCAATGAAGAGATCCAATGGTTTTCGAGGAGAGAGAGGAGATGATTTGAGTGATTCTAAATCGATTATATGCTCAGAATCCTCTGATGTGGGTAAACCACTCGCAAGGACAGATATTAACTTTAAATCTCCTGAAATTTTTATTTCGCTTACAAGCCATGGCTCCAATGTCTGAAAAGATAACCAGCCAAGACAATGAATATATGGAAAGGAAAATGTATTTATCCACAGATTTCTAGATGCAACTGGAGTGAGAATGTTAAAAAAAAAAAAAAAAAGAGAGAGAAAAGAAAAGAAGAAGATAAGAAGATTACTTCACGGACAGCAAAGGATGTAATGTGCTTTCCATCAACTGTCATCTGGATCCCCTCTGATCCCACTCTAAGCGTTGCAACAAATGGATAACTTTGCTTAAAAGGAAAATATTTTCTAGCCTTAGATCCTTGGTTATCATCTTTTCCCACCATCTTGTTGCATTGGTCCAACTCATCCACTGGCATTAGAAACTATTAGAGATATTATACAATTTAAATGACTAATAAACCATGTTATGTTAAATAGATCGCAAAGAAGTAAACATAAAAGAACAAAAAAGGAATTTGAATATGATTTCAGATTATAACATTCTAAGAAGTTGAGAACAAGACAAGCATTACCATAACAAAAGCTGTATAAATGGTATAGATGCCTATGGCCAGCTGCTAAGACAGATTGTGTAGCACAATAAAGCTTCGCGCCTCGATACAGAACAATAAATTGACCAATGTGGTGAACATGTGTTTGAAGGCAACAAAGACACCAGTCTTTTCTAACACATATTGCTTTCAAGATTACCATATTGCAAACTTCAGTTTTTTTTTGGATATATTACACATGCATCCAATGGGTTTTGATTCTCCGATCTCACTCTCCACCCCTTTTTTATGGGGGGGTGGGGGTGGGGGGGATGGAGGAGGAAGTACATTTGAGCTACAACTCCTAGGCTAAAGCTTCATTATTGAACTAAGAGTCCAAAATGGGCACAACTCAAAATTTTATGCATGTAAAAGTTCTGCTCAGTTGGCCTGGGGATAACATTTTCTTTTTGAATGTAAGAGTGTCACATGGAGGTTGAACGCGCACTTTATACGGACTAAAACATGAAATCAATTAAAAATAAATAAATTTTAAATTAAGTACTCAATAAGTAGAAAAATATGGGAAAGGTATCTGTACCTTTCTTAATTTTTTCAGGAGCAGGAGATGGACAACGCTCCTCTTCACCCCAATCATGAGCTATAGTCCAGGTGTTTTGGACAATTACAGGGTTCTCGGTTATCTTATCACCATGAAGTCTTACATTGTAATGCAAGATGTTGGGTGGATCAGGCTCCCCTGGAAGTGGTTCACCAGTTAAGTCAATACGGAAATTACCAAGAAAACCATTTGGAATTCCTATAATTGTAATGGCAGAACCCTGAGTCAGGCCACAAGGAACCCTCAACTTATAACTGGTACTATTAAGGTCTGTGGCATTCATTTTATTAAGAAAATGAGGACATTGTTTCTCTTTTGCTCTCCCATGTGAACTTTCATTCTGAAGTCTTTGCTTGTCAACTGAATCCACAAGTATATTCCACGCTCCTCCAGCTTCTTTAATAGCATCTACTGCATTAGGTAGACCCTGAGCATGATTAATCAAGTCTTTCAAACGGTTCCATGTTTGAAGGGAATTTTGCTCTTCATTGGATATATTCCTCTTAGCAAAGAGACTTAAGACTATGATATCAGCAGATACCACTTTAGAAGCATTCTCTGGATTTTGAGCTGCTGGTGGAACTCCTGGATCAAGCCATTCAAGAGGATTGATGCCAGTGGTATTGAAGATCGGAGTTGTCAAAAAATTTTGCCCAATAGTATTTTTCGTGATGCCATATCTCAGGACCAGCAGCATAAACACTGATGCAACTAAAACAACACCAAACCATTTCTTCATTCTACTGATTGACAGGGCATCAAAAGTTTTGAACCTGATCTCCATGGTAACTGAGCATAGAGAAACCAAAAGACCACCAGTTAGTGATCATCATACGCATTAGAAACAAATTATGTTTTAACACATAAAATAAAGCCCTTCAGTAATAAATAACCAGATCAATCGAGGCATACATGGAAGGATTTTCACTTCTCAGAAGTGCATGCTTCAGATCTTCTCATTCTCAGTCTGTTCTCGTTGGACGTCAACTGTCAGGTTATGCAAAAATGTTCTTCTTGCCTGAAATTGATTGCTCTTGAGTATGAAAAATCTACTACCAAAGTTACTCATAAAGCCTCTGACATGAGACACTCAACACTGAACCTATGTTCAAAACAGTCAGTCTATAAGTTTGCAAACAAAATTAACTAAACAAAGTACATATACATATTTGCATCTAAAACCATGTAAGCAACAGGTTAACTAACTGAACATCCGCTCCTTATTTTGCCCAAAATATGAAAATGTGGTAAACCTCCATGTATTACAATCACATAACGAAAACAGTTTTAATGAAACAAACACATAATGTGGAACTAAATAAAAAAAAGTTTAAACATTACCCTTTGCTGAGATAAGTTTCCACAATAAGCTCAATTGGGTTTTGCACCAATTTCATTCCACTATAAATCCCAATTTGACCATTGACTCAATTAATGTTCTTGAGCCACCCCCACAGTGGAACATTTTCTCTCAAATTCATGAAGGACGTTTTGTAAATAAAAACAATCTATTTGTGCTGTGTACGCGTGTTTGTAAATATATGGGCTTGTCTCTATGGGTATGCAAATATATATTATTATTAACAAATCACACCTATAAAAATATGAGTCAACACCTTCCTGAGCTCTTCACCATCACCAAATGCTTAAAAATGGAGATGGCAATTACTTCCCTCGTTCAAAAACAATATAATACATACACTAAGGTTAGCCCAATATTATATTAGTGAAGACTCGTTGAATTGAACTAGAAGAACTCGTAGCTGGAGACAAAATTATACATATATTACTAGGAAACTATCTTAGAATCACCTGTAGTAAACTAAGAAGCAAATGGGACCACACTATTTCTTTCAACCACTATTCAAAAAATATAATTTATCAAATTGAAATCCTAACTTCATTCAAAATTAGTGTTAAATTATTCGATTTTAATCAGACTATTTTGATTATTTTACACTAACCCCTTGTTCACTCATTCAAAACCTAATCTTTTTCCCAAAATTACTTGACTGCCATTGCAGGTTAATGCCACCATTGACTCAGCCAAAGAAAACAAAAAAAAATATAAAAATAAATCTCTAATTATTCAATAGCTCAAAAATATCTTATACTGCCCTGACTGGTTACTGAGAAAATGAGAGAAAATAACAGATTCAAAAAAAAAAAAATCAAATAAAAAATTAGTTTTGTTCTGCTCTAAACTAAACAACTTTACTAATTTAAGCATGATTCAACTGATCAACTTCATTTGAACACCAAAAAACAGAGTTCAAGTTTACTCCAAGTTTTCTCGGCAACCAAACAGATCCGAACTCACCGTACTTCAAAAAAACATAAAAAGAAAAGCAAAAGCCAAAAAAAAAAGAAGGAAAAATATTTAATAAAACAATAAACAGAAAAGGAAATTCACAGTTCCACCACACGAAAATAAAATAAAATTCAAAAAGTTTGAAATTCAAAAAAAAAAGAAAAAGAAAAAAAAAACAGTTAAGTTAGTTTAGTTACCTTGGAATTCTGCTCGTGAAAATGCCGGAAAATGAGGCAGCGAGAAAATTTGCGAGAAAATCTCAGGAAAACAAAGATAGAGAGAGAAAGTTCGATGCTGTGTCGTTTTGGAACTTGAAGACTACGCGTTAACGGTGGGAAAGACTTGAAAATGAGAGAAAGAGAGAGAAACGGTTTTTTTTGGTCTAAAATGGTGACTTTGTTCATAATTCTTTTATAGAGTGAATAGAAAAGTCTTCATAGTTGTTAGAGTTCGCGCTTTTGACTGTCTTAAACAATCTTAGTGCCAAGCTCTCTCTTTCCTTTTATTTATTTTATTTATCGAGTCCGATTAACGTGTATCCTAAGAACATTTGATAATGCATCATTTTAAGAAAATTTTAATGTCAGAAAATATAATGACAAAAAAATAAATAAATTAATTACCCAATTGGTTGGATTATAAGTGTGATGATTTACTTCATGAGTGATATATCTGGTTCAAGTTCAGGATGACCTAACTATGTTTTCTCAAGAAAATTTTAAAATATATATCCTAAATCAATACCCTTATGCTATCAGTTAATTTTTATCTCATTTTATTTAAAGTCCTATTAACGAGTATCTTTAGTATATTTGTTAACAGACTATTGTAGTAAAATTTTGATATTATTTTTATGAGAAATATAAAAAACTGTGAAAAAAAAAAAAGTTGCTTTTTTTTTTTTTTCTTTTCTCGTAAAAAAATATTTCATAAATTAATACCCACGTCAATTAAATTTTCCCTTTATTTGATGGGTACTTTAATATTTATTTTTATGACATTTGTTAACTTTCCCCTTTATTAATAGAAAGTTTTAATATTATTTTCTTGGAAAACATAAAAAGTTGTAAAAAAATTTTTCCTCATAATAAGTTTATAAATATTTTATAATCTAATATCTTTAAGATATCAGTTAATTTTTTCTTTATTTAATTAGTTATTTAAAAAAAAATACTGATTAGTTAATTAATTTCGCGGGGAATTGAAATTTAAAAACCAAATCTAACCCGCAAAAGCAAGATTACTGGTAAAGTTGAAACTTGGGACGGCGTGTTTGTAATTCTAACTTTTGTGCGTGTATTGACTATAGTGGCCAATGGCAGAATGCCACGTAGCGTAATTCTTGGTCTCTTTCTTTGTCAACTCTTTGACGTGGACTGCTGTGGTTGGAAGAATGTGAAATGTACGGTGGAGAAGCAAAATACTTTTATGCCTTTCTTTTCTTACTTTTAATTTTTAACTATTTTGAATTCAATCGTGGACAATTCTAGAGTTACTGCCTAGTGATCAACGATCATTACTATGATTTTTTAATTTTTTTTTTTACTTTTTTGGAGAGTTGGGGAGGGGAATTTTTGCACTTGGGATATTCTTTGAGACTTGAAAACATCTTTGAGGTTGTAGTTAAACTATAAGATTCATGACAATGATCATTATTATTGTTATATAGCAATGTTAGAAGAATAAATTCTTTCATAATTTGTTAAAGTTGGTAAATTTTGATTAAAATAATATCACTTTTATATGGTAATCAAAACACTTAAAGTTAACTATTATAAAGAAAAAAAAATTATTACTTTTTTTTTTTGATGATTTGATAGTTGAGAGAGAGGTGATTTAAAGTATGTACATCTTTGTTGAAAATACTTAGAAGTGCTAGTTAAACTATGAGTCTTTTAACAAAATTACTAGATTCTTTGTTTAGTGTGTTTTGGTGAGTATATTTTCATTGGTTTATTTTACATAATTTGTGTAAAAATAGAAAAAAAGGTAAATTAACATTTTTTTTTTAAATACAATTAGATTTGAATCTATAGTGTTTGTTTTATAATAATTGTTTTATGATGATTATTAACACAAATTGCTTTTTTAGTGTAAGTGAAATGAGTAATGCTACAAACACAAATTATTTTTTAACATTTTTACAAACTGATGTTGTGGCTAACTTCTTACTAGTTTTCATCTAGGCTCACCGTTAATATTACTTATTCATCTACTAATAATCATTCACCATATCAGCAATTTGTAATTTTTTATTTTTGTAAAATCATTTGTATCTCTAACGTTACTCAATTGAAATTACTAGATAACAAAAAATTCTATAAGTTGAGTTAAATGGAATACAAGTAAATTAGCATAATAAAGTAAAGGAATCAACCATTTTCAATAAGAGATTAACTTCTATAAGGATGTGGTGTAAAACTCAAGTTTTACACTCTCTAATCTCAACATGTCACCTTATCATATCACATATTAAAGCATAGGTAAAATTATATTCAAACGACTCTAATACACATATGAAAATCTAATCCAATTTAGAGTTTATTGAGATGTTATGATTAAGAGTAGTATAATGCATTGAATTTTAAGTAAAAAGTTGATGTAATAATCTTTCATTTGATGGTATAAAATATAAATTTTACACTTCATCCTTACCAAATTTCACATTTTCCAATAAATGGACTGCAACATTGTTTGTTAAATATAAATTTTTGGAGTGATATCATTTAAGACAAAGAAGAATCAAAGAGAATGGATTTGCTAACGAGTAAGAACCAGACCAACATGTGGATTAATTATAACACAAATCTGAATAAACAATGCTTGTGTCCTAGTTTTGTTTAAACAAACAAAAAAAAAAAATTGCTGGCCAAGGCCTGTAGCTATGTATAAAGGCCAAGCCAAAACAGCTGGATTTTATAGATTTTTACAATGAAATCCTCACTGCTTTCGTACAATTACAAGGTACAACAAAGGAAAAAAGAAAAGATAATGGCGTTGTTTGCGGATGAAAGGTGACTTTCAAACAGGAAGTCACGTTATAATGGGAAGAGGCAGACACTCACTTTACAAAAGCTAAAGTAAAATCCAATCCAAACAAGCCACCTAATCAGACAACATTAGTTTCTCAAAAAAAAAAAAAAATCAGACAACATTAGACTTTATATACAAACTCATTTTTAAAACTAGTTAGTCATACCAATTTTTTTTTTTAATAACGTTAAGCATATAATGTTCTTCCTAATTTGTTAAGACTGTGTGAGTTGACCCATCAAAAAAAAAAAAGACTGTGTGAGTTGAGATTAGATTAGCACTCAAATGCACTAGATATAACACGGACATCGAACATTATACGCAGGGGCGGAGGTATGTGTAAGGGTGGGGGGCCAAAATTTTGAAATTTTTAAAAATATATATACAATTATTTTAATGTTTTTAAAATTTAGTCTACAAAAATAAGAGTTGGCCCCCCCAAATATTTGAATTAGTCCAATAATACTCTTAAAAAAAATAGTTGGTCTAATAGTTATAAATATATAACTTTATTTTTCGCAATTCTATTTTTTATTGTTATGCTCTTATATTTGTTAAATATTTGATAAAGTTTGGTATCAAACATGTTTGAATCTATTTTTTTAACCCGTTATGTGACGATTAACAAGTTATTAACTCATTAAAAAAAATTTGTCACTAAAACTACACATGAAATGTGTCTTTAATTACCATATAATGGGTTAAAGTAAGGTAGCTTTAAATATATTTGGAGACTAACTTATTCCTCCAAGTTTTGGATCATTCATGTTTTTGAAAATTTCATTAGTTCAATTGAAATTTTTTTTACTTACTTTAGCATAAAATTTGATAATTTGTATTTAAAATGAAACTTTTTAAGAATTTGACTATGAAAATGGAAAAAATGAATTTTATTTTATGAAAGATTTCCGTCAAAAATAATTTTAATTGAAAATACTAAACTTTTTTTTTTTTTTGGGTTGGGTGTGTGTATATATATATAACTTATCAAATAAAAAAGTGTGTGTATATATATGTATGTAAATATAATAAAAAAGCGCGTGTGTGTATATATATGTGTGGAAGTTGCCTTAATAAATATATTAGCGTCGTAACTTGGCTCCCCAAACAAAAATTCCTGGCTTCGCCCCTGATTATACGTGTTTTAAAATAATCATGTATCAAGTCCATATCATGTTATTGACATGTATGAAAAATACAACACAAACAGTCAGGCACTATACATATTTTAAAATAATTACGTGTTAGCTTTTTTTCGTGTCATCAACATATATGGGAAAATTGTGACTCTAGATTTATGATAATTTTTTATAGTTTTTTTTTTAATACTTGTTAACTTAATAAGCTATGATTTTACTAACATTATTTTTATATTGATCTTTATCATATATCATGTTTTTTTTTTCACTAATTATAATGTGGCATCTTAATTTTGGTGATGCTTGAGATATGGGCCACTTATAATCATTGGTTCCTATGTTAAACAAACAATGGCACCGACAGCCTACCTATTTTGCTGGTGAAAAATAACACAACACAAGGGACCAAATTGCTTTTCTTTGTGGATTTCAATTTCGTGGAACAATCAATAGTTAAATCAGATAGTCAAAAACAATTGGGGCACGTGTAAGGGTGGACAAAAAGAGAGATGGGATTTGACACATACATTCATGCCATCCACCTAAACAAATGAACCTCTTTTATTTTTTTATAGGAACTAATGAACCTCTTTTATTATTTTTATTTTTTGATAGGAACAAATGAACCTCTATCTTAAAAAGAAAAAGAAAAAGAGGTAAATGGCTCTTTCACATATTTATTTGTTTGTTTTTCTTAATGAATAAGACACCCATTTAAGGAGGCTTTCATGTGAACATAGGGAGGGGCATATAATGTATAGTCCACCCCCCTTTTTGATTTGGGTACACGCTGTTGTTGTGCAAGTGTGTACGGAAATGAAGGTAGGCAAAATGTCAAGGTCAATTTGGTGAAGCTATGTAGACATACAATTTTCTATGACACCTCACAAACTTCTTGCATTATTTTTCTTTTTATTTGTTTTTTTTATTATAACTTTTGTGTTAAACAAAAAAAAAAGAAAAAAGGATTGTTATTATTGAATTAGGAGGATGTCTATTTCTTCTATAAAAAAAATTAGGATGTCTATTATGTAATTATATTGTATAATTAACAAAGTCAAATCTTTTTACTATGAAAGTAATTGATTTTAAAAAAATATGATTCTTTTATGCTTTAAAATTATACAAAAAGCCAGGAGTACTATAGCTCATTTGGTATTTCCTAATATTTACAATGAAGGCATCTAAATTTTAAAACTCTTTGTAAGGACTCAATTTGTAACGATCCCAACTGATATGGGTTTCGCACGTTAAAGGCCCAAACAATAAAATTTGTAGAGCGTGGGCTGAAAGGCTAGGCCTTGGTCACCAGACAGTGGTTGGTCATGGTGTTCATGGTAATCGCACAAGAGCATATCATGCTTGCCCAAGAAGATTTTCTCCTCGGCACGACTTGGGGGGCTCTAGCTCTTCACTTTCTTCCCCCCACCTCTCTTGGCTTGCTTCCCTCTCTTTTTATACTAGCCTTTACCCTCTCGCCAACGTCCATGTGCAGGTTCAGCTTTCGAGAGCTGATACCTGTCCCATCGGCCCATACTTAAAGTGGTTGGGGGCGGTTGTAAAAGCTGAAAAGCATTGCGCAGAGTACTTAATTACAGTAATGACAGCCTTTCCCTTTTCTTTTGTCAGTTTACTATTCAGGGGTCCTTTCCCCATTAATGCGGAGGTGTTTAGCTTTTCCTTGAACCGCTCCTATACCGTACTCGCCCTTTTTCCAGGTGCAATTTAGGATGCCGAGGACAGAGTCATTCTTAGCTATATCTCTAGGCCATTTAGACTTCGGTTGCATGTCCTCGGCAACGCCTATCCTCAGCGTGGGCCTCGGGCCCTAATGCAAAGCAGGCCTGATTGTAAATTTTCTGGCCCCACACTCTTCATTCTATATATATATATATATATATATATAAAGTAATTAAAGGTGGCCCCCGGTCTTGCCTCTTAACTTAACTAGTTTACACATTCTAGTGTTTTCAAAATATCTAGAATTCAAATGTCCATTTTTCACTGTAATTATCAAATTATCAACAACAAAAAATAAAAACTAAAAAAAATAAAAATTCTATACACATTTTTCTCTCCATTTTCTCCTCCAATTTGAGAGTACAAAGCTTTGGTGGTCCAAATCCACCCTTTTCTTTCCACTCACATTTTCCACCCAACAAAAAGGATGAAAACTCAATTCATCATCTCCCTTTTTTCTTCCATAGGTTCCCATCATCACCTTTTGTTTTCTGCCTAACCAAACAGACCCTAGAGTCTGTAATCTGTAGTAGACCTATAGTACTAGGTATATCAATGTGAGATAAGCTGAATTATTTCGCAGACCGTTTGGTAGCTGGAGCAGGAGTCATCTCAAGTACTCAGCCCCATAATATGAGCTTCTCATTATTGAACATCAATTATCTCATTGGGCCTCAACTAACTCTTTGGATGGAAGATATTTCTTGGGCTATTATTAAGCTTTTCTTTTCCTTTTTTCTCCAATCATTGTCTGGGCTATGGGGGCCCTCCCTATCTTTTGAAGTTTAAATTTTCTCCCAGCAAACTGGCCCCATAGGCTAAAAATAGCTTTATGCTTCAAAGTTCAGATTGAAGAGGGGATGGGTGCAAGATTCTTTATCAATATTTAACAGGGTACCAAGACATTTACTTTGTTTCTCAAAAAAAAAAAAAAGACATTTACTTTCTTTTTTAAGTCACCCATTTTTTTTGGGGGGGTGGGTAATTAAGAGGTGAAAAAGACTAGGTTTTGTTTTTGTTTTTGTTTTTTTAAAATAAGTAGAGGTGAAGGAATTTGGATCTATATTCTCCTATTGAGAAAAGCAAATAATGCTACTATGGGCATGAGACTTTTGGTGAATGAGATTAGTGAGTCTGGCTTATAAGACTTTGTTGTGTTGGAAATTTTTTTATGAAAAATGAATAATTTTATAGATAATATTAAAAAAAAAAAAAAAAAAACCTTACTTGTTTTTGTGTGTTTGGTTTCATCCCGAAAATGAAGAAAAAAACATTTTTTATGGTTTGATTTTCATAGAAAACCATCAATATTTCATACAATCTGAAATAATTATATATAAAAAAAATTTATTTACAAAAAAAAAAAATCTCAAAAAAAAAAAAATGGAAACATTTAGGAGAGTCTCAAACGAAGGGGAAAAAAAATTTAGACCCTGTGAAAGAAAGGAAAAAAAAGAAGGAAAGAGAATGATTTGAGTAAAAGGGATAATTTGGAAAAAAAGAGAGAAAGAGAGTCTAACAGTCAGTCAAAACAAAGGGGAAGAATAGAGAGATGCTTCATTTAGGAGGGATTTTTGTTGTGTGGAGTTCATTTGCAATAACTTGTTGAATATGTAATATTTTTGAAAACGTTTTCTACTTTATTGGTTTTTTTCTTTTTTCTTTTTTTTTTGAGAAAAATTCCGGTGCGTATTATTAAGGGAGACAGTTCAAATTAGCCTGAAATACAGGTATAAGTTCTGATAGAACATTTTCCATCCCAACAGGGTTTATTTATAGTTGACCATATAAAATATTTTCCGTCCACTTGCAAAAAACAGTTTGTTTTTTAAGGGGAGACACACTTATCCTCACCTTTCACACGTGATCCAGGCCTTTCAATCCAACAGTCCAAAATCTCTCAAAAACATTTCAGCAACACAGGAGGGTCCTTTCTCAAGTAGTACGGGTTGTCTGGTCATATGGAAAAATTGCCTTATGTGGGAAATGGGAATGTGTTTCCAAGAAAATATTCTAAACATAAATACAAACAATTAAAAAGAATTATCATTCTTGCAGTGCCCTAAAGTATTTGGATTAGATTATATTTTATGAATGTATGTTACATGGACATATATTGATTCCCACACTGGTCATGTATTAAGTTGAACTAGCTAGCGTTCTATATAGGCTTTTATAGGGAACTCCAACTGTAGTTTAATTAGTCATTTTAAAGTATAGTATAAATGTGATAACCCTTTCCTTGGGAGTTGGTTCATGACAAAATAATATTTTACCAAAATTTAGAAAATCTCAACAATTAAGTTTTCAAATAAAATATATATTATTGACTCAATTTTCAAAATTTTGAATATATTAGTAGTGGTCCTGTGCATTGCACATTTTTCGTCCAATTCGGCCTATTTGGTCCATTCGGTCCACTTCAGTCTAAATCGGTCCATTTGATTTAATTTAGTCCAATTTGGTTCATTTTGGTCCAATTGGGTCCATCAGGTCTATTTCAGTCCAATTCGGTCAATTAGGTCTAATTCAGTTCATTCAGAAATTTGGTCTATTTCGGTCCTTTAGGTCCAATTCAGTCTATTTGATCCAATTTCATCCATTTGGTGCACTTTAATAATGAGAAAATACAAGTTTGGGTTGAGAGTATAGTTTTAAAAACTGGAACAGTTCAAGAACCGAACAATGGTCCAATTCTCAATTTTAATCAATTGAACTACTGGTTTTTTTGATTTTTAAAACTTGGATTGGTAGTACTTATTCTAAATCTTAATTTATTTTAAAAAAACTACATTAAGTAATAGTTTTACCTATATAATTACAAGTGGGAGTCTTAAAAGATATTTTAGTGCTTAAGTGGTTTTTTTTTTTTTTTTTTAGAGACAAAATAGATTTTGAGTTGATGCTAATGTGGTTGTTTCATTTCAAATCCTAAAATGCAGGTTGGATAAGAACAAAAGATCCCTATATTAAAAAAAATATTGTTAATAACATATCAACTAAATGTAAAATCAAATAGGATAGATTTAAAAAAAGAAAACGAAAAAGTAAATTCTATTGTGTCTATCACAATATTATTAACCAAATGTAAAATCAAATAGTTTAGAACTATCTTATCAAAAAAAAAAAGTTTAGAACTAAAAAAAAAATATTAATAAAAACAATTAAGCTGTTGGAAATGTAAAAAACCAAAAAATTTAAACACTACCAATAGTTTTTTAATTTTTTTTTAGAATAACACTAACGGTAGTTAATAAGAACAAATAAATATTTGGCGCAATCACAGCTTCTATACCTAATTTTTATTATATAGTATATAATTTTGAAAATCATCATGTTTTAGAATTTTATCTAAAAAAGTAAGCTTACGATATGTATCTAAAAAATGGAAATATATATAATAAAAGTATGGCATGTATCAAATCATAATTTTTATAATTTTTAAAGGCATAATATCTAAGAAAAATTATTAAACGTATATTAAAAAAGGATATATAATAAAAATATGGCATGCGTCTAAAAAATAATGCATCTCCCAATATAAAGGAGTTCACGTTTTCAAATAAATTAAGAAAATATTTAAAAATAAAAATAAAAAACAGCATGTTTTCAAAAGAAAATTCACGTGGCTTATTTTTAAATCATATTTGCCCATAAAAATATATGTATTGTTTTTAATAAAAAAATTGTCAATTTTTCCAAAAAAGTAAGTAGCATTTTTTGAGAGAATTTAAACACGTTTTTCAAAAATAAATAAACATTTTCCAAAAAAAAAACTATCCAGATTTTTTTTCATAGAAATTAGAATAAGTTTAGTGATACAACTTTTTTCATAACTTGTAAAAGTAGTAAGTTGTGAGTAGTGAAAAATAAAAAAATGTTGTTAATAGTAGATCCACACGTGAATGAGATACAAAAGCTAAAAGATTTATAACTCAATTGGGACATTATGACATTTTCGGTGGAGACATTCAGTGCTCACATCACATGACCCTCCCAACTATCGAATTATTATTATTATTTTTAAAAAATATAAATGATACATAAAACGGAGTGTACCTATTGTAGGGGCGGGCTTTGGCGCTTAGGTCCAAAGGATAAATGGATTAAGGCCCAACGAGCCCAATACAATAAATTTGTAAAGAGTGGGCTAAAAAGCTGGGCTTCAATGAAGTGGACAATGCCCTAAATGAGCTAAAGATGGTAAGAGAGTAAGGAAAAACAATTAATAGGCAAATGTGGTGCACATAAATTCTTCCTTGACAACGTTCGGGGAGAGTAGTTCTTGAATATATTTCTTTTAGGTTTGATTACAATTGCTATTCTTAATGCTATACTGTTTTCTCTGCAGATTTTTCTCCCCCCCCCCCCCCCCCCTCTTTGGAAGATCTCTCACATTATATATCTCATTCCAGGCGATCTTGGCCCTCCATTTGTTGATCGCCCAATCCACCACTTGAGTGCTTTTCCATCAAACACCTTCCCAAACCCCTTGTGAGTTACGGCGACTAAGACAGCATTGTTTAGGGGTCTTCTCCACATAAATACAGGTAGGAGGTTTGGTGGGATACATTGAATGTGGGGGCAGCCACCACCCCTCCCGTCTTGTCAGGGCTAACCCCTTCTTTGAAGCTTTTTCTCAACAGCAGGACCTCTTCTAGCAATGTGCCACTAACATGGCCTTACTGTCCGAGCATGTGGCCTCCTTGGCATGATAATGGGCTCCTCGGCCATGAATACGACACGCGGTACAGGTACTTTATCTAAATTCTTGTGCCCCATACCTATTTTACAACTTTTATTAAAAATAATTTTATTGACTCAATTTTCAAGAATTTCCACATTCTTTGAAATATATTATATTCAGAATTTTTTTTTGAGAAGAATATTATCTAGAAGAAAATTTATGCTAAGCATCTAAAAAAATGATATATATATTTATATATATATATATATATATATATATATATAAAATAAAAGTATGGCATGCATCAACCATCATTTTTAGAATTTTTAAAGGCACAATATCTAAGAAATTTTTTGATACATCTCTTAAAGAAAGGTACACACACACACACACATATATATATATATATATATAGACAGCATGCGTTTCAAACAAGATTAATATGCTTCTTCCAATAAAAATAGGTCACATTTCCAAAATAAAAAATAAAAAGAAAGACATATATAATAAAAATATGGCATGCCTCTCAGAGAAAAGAATATGCATCTCCCAATAAAAATGAGACCACGTTTCCAAATACATTAAAACATGAGACATTTCTTTTCCAAAAAAAAAAAAAAAAATGCACGTTTTTAAAAGAAAATTCATGTGACTTATATAATAGGGCAAAACTTAGATACAGTATCTTAGGTGCAGTACCTTAGGTTCCTCACTTAAATTTCAGCCACGTGTATTTACTTAAACACTGAACAAACGGCGTTACAACTTATAACTCTTTCCGTTTTTTTCCCCTGTATCAAAAGAATCAAAAACCCATTTAGAAGCAAGAAAATCCCATCACCTCAATCTGAGAAATCTTTGATCTCACAACTCACAAGAAGAAATTGACTTTTTGTAAAATTCACAACCCTTCAACAATCCTACTCTCCCAAAAGAAACAAAAAAAAAATCACTCTTTCACAAACTTCACAATCCCATATCCCTTTCTGTGAAAATAAGAGAAAGAAAGAAAAATGCAACAATGGCGATGGGTTGTAATTTTCCATGCAAGTGAGATTGTTGTGATGAGAGACTTGATGTGGATCATCTTGACGGCGGAAGCGATGGGCATGGCCATGGCCATGGACTTGGTGCCTCCGACTAGATCACACGCTGCGATGCAAAACATGGGTCAGACTGGCGGCCGGAGAGGAGAGTCAAGCTCCTTACTTCTTCATCCTCATCTTCTTCATGAGTCGGACTCTCCATCCTCATCTTCTTCATCTACGCCTTCCCTTTCTTCTGGAACTAAGTCGAAACCCATCGGCCTCCATGACCCTTTAGTGAAATCGACTCCCTCTTGTCACAAATCAGATCCAACTCACTCCAGTTTTGCGAAATCAATTATGGTCCATATGGTCTTTAGCATTGTTGATTTGAATGGTGATGATGATAACGTTGATGAGGTTTTGGTGGATGTATTAGGTGGTGGGATGGTGGATTAGCTTGATTACAAGAAAGAGTGTGATAAAGTGGTTTGACTTTGAAGAGTGGTTTGAAACGTGAGTGCAGGGGAAATAAAGATGGATGGGAAGTGTTTTAAGTTAACGCCGTTTGAGGATTTTAGTTAAATAGCCACATGGCTGAAATTTAAGTGGGGAACCTAAGGTACTGCGCCTATGGTACTGTACCTAAGTTTTGCCCTATATAATATATGCCACCAAACAAAAAAAAACTAAGGCATTGTTTTTAAGGAAAAAAAGAACGTTTTTTTCCATGAGAATTTGAAAACGTTCTTCAACAATATAAAGACACATTTAAAAATAAAATAAAAAACCTACCCACGTTCATTCATAAAAAAAATAGAATAATTTTGGTGACACAACTTGTCTACACCTTGTTAAAGTAACATGTAGTGAGTAGCAGAAAATAAAAGTAGTTATGAAAAAATTGAAAATAACAAATGTGAAATAAGTTGTCGATCTCTCCATAGAAAAGTTGTAAAAATTATAGTATGCTTATTAGGTGAAATAATTTACATGCATTATTTAGACTGACAAAGTTTACATCCAAACCTTTGGAGGAAAGTTTTGATTTTTCAAATATCTCCTACCCTCCTCTGTTTTATTAATTAAAATTTTAAAATAGGTATAAATTTATTAAGGTCTTCATTTATATATATATATATATATTTTTTAAATTATACAAATACTCATTTAATTAATTGTTTTTAATTTTTTATAACATTCAATATAATATCCAAAGCATTTTCATTTTATATAACTCATTAATTTTATAAGCATTTAAAGCATATATTTCCAAAAATGATATATAATATATTAAAGTGGAATTTCAGTCAAGAGTTCAAATTAAATTCTAATTGCACCACAATCATCTTCTAATTGTACTATAGTCAAGTTTTTTTTCTTCTTAGATTTTCAATGCACGCCTATTTCAAGACAAGTTTCCTTCCTATTATACTTTAATTTTATATTATTTTCTTTTTTGAGAATCAATTTTATATAAATTATATTTATATACAAATCATGCATCTAAACTTATTGGAAAAAAAATTAAATTCAAATTTATTATACTTCTATGTAATACTAATTATACTGTGGGGGCCCGATGAGGACCGAGGAAGGGATCGTTGAGCTGTTGTTATTATTATTTAGGCATCATAAATCCCGAAGAGAGAATCCACCCGAGGAGAGGAGGAGAAGAGACAAAAGACTTTTGGGAGCTCCAGTTGGAAAGGATAGGGTGTGGAGAGAGAATCATGGAGGGTAAGGGAAGTTTTCAGTGAGAAGTAGCTTATTGCCTCCGCATTAAATGGCAGACAACAGTTTTATCAGCTGCATTGATGAGGAAGTGACCTGAATAGTGGAATTCACAGTTAAACAACTCCTTCTACCACCTTCAGCAGAAACTTAAGGGGGTAGGTGTCATGATGAGAATTTGGGTAGGTGGAGAAGAGGGGTCAAGATGTGAAGTGCTAAGAAGTATAGAAGGGAAGGGAACTTCCAGATGAAGGGGATATCCAAGAACAAGTATCAGAAAGATAGGAATTAGAACAAGAACATTGAGAGAAGAACGTGAACAGTGTATCACTCTGTGTATCACTTGCCTACTCGGGCAAGCTTGTAACAAGCTATTTATATACTTAATCTGTGATCCTTAGTCTTTTTCCCTGTTATTGTCCTCGGGCTAAGCCTTCCTTTTTGTTTAATCCACTCTCTTACAAATATATATCGACTTGGGCCTAGTTTGAACTGCACAAACCTTACTATTCTAAGTGGGTTTCGGCTGTTTGATCTTTGAGTCCTTACATATACTATGGATGAGTACAATCTATTACTTAATAGATAAAAAGTTTCATACACATACATGAATATACACATATATACATACATATATGTATGTATTTATGTAATTGTAATTATAACAAAAATTACACCCTTGCATATGTAGGGGTTACAAGCTTTTTTTTTTTTTTTTTTTGATAAACTAGGGGTTACAAGCTTGTATCATATAAGTAAATCACTTTAGTAAAAATGTATTTTCTCTTCCAAAAACAAATCCATTCATTTTGTATTTAAAAAGTTATGGATATAGGGATGCATGAATTTTTCTTTAATTAAAATAAAATAGGTTATGATTTTTCATGGTTGCAAATTTGGGGCATGTTCTATTTTGTCAATTAAAAATAAAAGAAAAATTTTATTTAGTATTTTTATTATTATTATTTTCTTATTTTACAAAGCACATGTTAAGATATATAAAAGTGACATTTATATTCAAATTATCTAAAATTAATTGATTTGTATACATTATATATTTTTTTAAACCATTATTTTATACTTTAATGTGTAAGTTCTAACTAAAAAGTTAAATTATTGATGCTAATTATATTTATATGCAAATTTATGTATCTAAAAGACGCAATTTGAATTTATTATGCTTTTACGAAATAGCCAAAATAGTCAGGTTCGGAGTCATGAAGTATTAGAAGGTGTTAATCATCTCATCTCATGTTTGATCGAATGATTAACCTTCATTAGTATGCCCAAGTTTAGAGAAGGGTTTATTAAGTAGGATCCTCACAAAAAAAAAAAAAAAAAAAAATGCTATTGACAAAAAACTATAATAAAGAATCATGGAATCATGTATACATGTACATTAGAATATATGGATCAAATTAACATAATCAAACATAAACATTCAAGGATATATGTACGTTTTCAGGCTTTCTTCTATGAAAACTCTCAGTGTGTATACGCAGAAGATACACGTGCACCATTACCATATACACTTGTATATGCAGAGTCCAATTAAATTTCAGGAACCCTAAGAACCCTAGCTAGTCCCTAAGAATTGTATACACTTGTATACAATTCTCACAAAAATCTTAACTTTCCGCACATGCAACACATACACAGAGACATAAATCGTTATATTTAAACATAAAATCATCAAACTTAACTTCAAGAATGCATTTCGAGACCCCGGATTTACATGACCAAAGCGCCTGGTTCTTGTGATGTCTATCATCGTCTACTTTGCTTTCCTATGTCCTCTACCTTATTGTTTGTTTTGTTTTGTACTCCTCACTCCACAGACCAAAAATAGAAAGTTGAAAACAAATATTCTTTCTGGTTTTTGTTTCTCTTCCCAAGATAGTCCTAGATTTTTTTTTTTTTTTTTTTTAAATGTTAAATCCAAGCAGCAAATTACTGCTGAAATAGGAAAAAAGAAAAAAAAAAGAAAAAGAAAAAAGAAAAAGGTATGGCAATTGTATAGGAGTAACTGATTTGTTGCAGCCTGCGGGTTACGGAGATATTACTGTAAAGCCTTTGCCAATTTAATTAATAACTATGGCCAAAAATTTCACGATTAAACTATTAAACTAAATGAATTTTCAAGGAAGTTCATTCAACTTATCCTTGAGTAGTGTTTTGTTACACGCACTATGTGTAAAATCTTTTTAATCAAGTCACGATATTAGTTTAAAATTTTTTTACACAACTTTACGTGTAACAAGGGTGTGTAAGAGTATTTATCCTAGCTAAGTCCTCTGATTGTTAGTACTCAGTAGCACTATAGTAACAGACCAATTGACTGCAGGTAGCTAGGTACCCAGTTAAAGTAGCTAGACAGCAAATGGAGGAGCACTGGATAAGGGCCCATATTGAAAACCTTTTGCTTCTGGCGCCTGTAACTTGGATATGCATATGCTTGGACAAATCATGCACGACCAAAGTACATAATTGAGAACTTGAGCATGGTGGAGCAATAGGCATATTTACATTGGCCATTGATGAATTTGAGCATGTTGAGGACACTTTTTTGAGCCACATATATCACGCAGCCTAGCTATGAATCTTATTTAACCACAAAGATGAAATCCAAATGTATGGAACAACATATTTAAATTCAAGGAAAATCGTGGAAGTTGTGACTTAAAAGGGAAAAAGAGGACTTTTTCTTCACATAATTAATTTGGGTTCTATGAGGTTGGAAATGGACTTGGGTTTTTGGCAAGTCCATTATTCCATGATAGTTATGTTGTGTAAAAAAGATAAGTGCACGAGGAAGACTCATACACTTGTTGGATATAAAAGCTTAGGCCCACGGCTTTAAATCTGCTTTTAATTTTCGCTTAATTACAATTAATATTCATTGTCCTGAACCCACAAATTTAACAACCACAAGAGTTGTCAATCTCATTTCCACTTTTTTACCCCAAAAAAAAAAAAAAAAAAACTAATTTCCACTTTAAAAAAAAATATGATTACGTATTTTAAAATTTTAATAGTTGGATTACATGTTTTTTAAATTCTTAACAAGCATGTTAAATTTTGTTCTAATAAGATGTTATTTACTATTTGATTCATAATCTTATTTTATATACATAATTTAGGTTACAAAAATTTGAAATTTAAACATTTGATTGATGACATAGTTATTGATCTTTGATTTTCTAAAAATATTGCAAGCATAAAGATATAAGAAAAAAAAAAATGTAATCCAATAGTTTATTTGTCAAAATTCGCATCCAATAAAAAAATATCAAGTGAAGTTGTAGCTAAACTTTATCCTTTCCTTTATAGCAATAAACCAAATTGAACCTGTAAAGTTGTAATTTACAACTATTTTGTGTTGGCTATAATTTCGTGCCAAAATTGATTGTAATTTTATTCAATCATTTTTCCCTGTATTTTTGTGGGTTTTTTAATTGTAAGGGATGAGTGTGAAAGAGTGTGAAGACTCATGCTTAAATTGAAGAACAAGTGGATTTTGTAAGAAGCTCACGAGAAGCTGACCCGCGAAGTAGCCACGTGTAGAGCACATAACTGGAATGCGAAAAGTCATGACAGCTTGGAGTTTTCGCGAGTGTCTCGCGGGTAAAGCCTTCCCATGAAATACTCGCGAAACATTCTGTTTGGCTAATTTGTCATGTTTTGTTTTATCAAGTCTTTACCCACACTATATATACCCTCATTACCCACATATTGTAAGGAGTTCTTTTTAGAGAGAAAACCCTAGAAAATACACTTGAGAGTTAGAGATTGTTATACCCACAATCATCTACACATTTCCTTGTGGTTTTCCTCTACTCCTACCTCTCCATATCCAAATCCTTGAGAGGTTGATAGCCCAAACATTTACCACACCCAATCTGAGTGTAAAGTGAGATTTTGGTTCTACTGGGAAGCATTGGAAGAAGTCAATTGTTGGCGGATGCAATCGGGCTGAATTGCGGGATCTGGGAAAGTTAGAGAAAATAAGGTTTTGAGAAGCCGGTTGGTAGCAGGAGCTTGGAGGGTTAAGTACATTGGGTAGACTAGGCTTGGAGGGTCTTTTATTATTTGTGTACTCCAACTTATTCTCTAGTGGATCGATTTACCACTTGGAGGGCAGCGAAGTGGTTTTTCACCGAGTTCTTCAGTTTCCCCTTCGATAACACATCTCGGTGTTATCTTGTATTTGCATTCTTCTTCCCTACTCTTTAAGCTTATATTTTATTGTTGACAATGGATGAATATGGCTTAAGGTAGTTTTATCGGTTGTTTGCGCTCATTTACTCTTATTCCACACTTAGTTTAAGTTAGAGTAAAAGCAATCGAGCCGTATTTTTTATTGGGGGTCTAAACAAGCTCTTGTGTTTTCACACAAATCTGAGCTTTCAGAACCAATTTAAGCAAATTGCCTTATTTAGCAAAAAAAAAAGAAAATGCAACTGGATCTCCCATGAATTTCACTATCCAAAGCCTCCAATTCTACTAATATAGTAAGGATTTTATTAACGAATGCCCTAAGGGTAATAAGTAAGATAACATAAAACTTTAACATTAACTCATCCCTACCAAACTCTTTGTTTCAATTAATTTTACACATAAAAAAACTTTCATTTTTTATCATCAGCAAGTCCAACACTGATTCTTCCCTCATTTAGTAGCACAAATGAAATGCCCTTCTTTTTTCTTTTTTTCTTTTTTTTTTTCTCGCTCTTCATCTAATTCCTAAGTAATTCTAGTATTACGAATAAAACTACAACTTTTACCATAACTATCTTACATAGTAGATTATGACAGACTGCCAATCACTCTCATATAAATTCACAACTTTTTCTCCACTAATCACAGTTACACATATGAATATTTGTGGTAAAAATTGTGGCTTAGTTTGTGGTACAAGAAAGTTATGAATTCCTATTGTCTCTCATTATTCATTCATTAGTGTAAGTTATTAATTATGATTAGTTTCCTCTCACCCTCTCTTTGTTATCACATTGATATGGCATGAATAAAAGAGCACTTGTAAGTTGTAACCATCACATATCTTGGTGAAATAAGTCCTGCCCCATTGTTGCTCCCTATGGAAGCTGCTCATGAAAAGTGAAAAAGTATTGAGAGAATAGATTAGATGTGAACTTGATTCTATAATAAAACATGTCTCAGGAAGCTGTCGTTAGGTCAAGAGAGGAGGACGAAGAGCTGCAACAAAGTACCAAGAAAGTCAAGGAAGCTAATCTTGCTAACAACACTCCAAGACCAGATGGGAGAAAAAGCTCCTACAAGGACAGACTCACAGGTGAGATACCTGGCGCCTACGAAAAGGCATTTAGTTTTGATAACGCAATGTAGACTGAGGTTGAGTCCAACGACGAAAGTTCTGACCTTGTTGCCGGTATAGCGCTGTGAACTTGTCTGAAGCAAGGAAGGTGAGTATTAGAGCACAATGGTCGAATGTACTGATAGTCAAGATTGTCGGTAAGACGATGGGATACCAATACCTCTTATCGCGCATCATGACTCTATGGAAGCCCAGTTGCAGGCTGGACTGCGTGGATTTAGAGGAGGACTTCTTTCTAGTTCGGTTTTCATTAAAAGTTGATTATGAAAGAGTGCTAAGGGATGGTCCTTAGTTCGTGGGAGGGCACTACCTGTCCATTAGAAATTGGGAGCCAAACTTCAAGCCATCGACAAACTGTGTCTCGTTCGTTGCGGTTTGGGTTCGATTGCCACAGCTTCCTATCAAGTATTACGAACCATCGGTGTTGTGAGACATTGGCCAAGCCATTAGTCCAATGTTAAGGATTGATGCGCATACAGCTGCAGAGTTTAGGGGGCGTTTTGCAAGGATATGCGTTCAGATCAACTTTGGTAAGCCCCTTATCAAACTTATCAAGATCGGCGGCATTGAGCAATCGGTTCAATATGAGGGACTTAACTCCCTGTGTTTTTCCTGTGGAAGTGATGGACATAAACTTGAATCCTGTCCATACATAACCAGGATGCCGATGAAGGAGGTTGAATGTGAAGTTGAAAGTGACAACTCAAACACTAATGTCCAGACTGCCTCTCATGAGCAGAATTACGGGCCTTGGGTCATAGTTTCACGTAAAAAGAAAGGCTACAGCAAGGAGAAAAAAGAGCAAGCCCACCCACCCTTATTTAGTATGACTTCTCAATTCAAGGCCCGAGACCCTAACCAAGTGGATAGCCCACTCCCTATTAGGCCTAGCTCTTCAGATCCTGTTGACAAAGACCAGTCAAGCATTCCTAAACTCTTTTCAAATGTTAGTGCTTTGTGGCAGATCACACTAGCCAGTCTAAAGAAAAGGATAAACGTGACTTCTCCTCAAAACAACTACGCTCCAAGAACAAGCCTCGTGATCAACGACCCAATTTGAAGTCCCACGGTATACACGGTTTGAAGGAACAGCAACAAGTGATCACTGCTGAAGGGAACGACTCAAATATTGGACAAGAATTTAAATTCCAATCAACAACCCCAATTGTCTTCTAGGCAGGAGGCTTTGCGATTGTTAGTTCTAATTTGGCAGATGATGCGAGGGTGCCCATCCATGAAAGCATTGAGCAAGAGGAAAGCAAGAAGTCTATGTGGAATGGAGTTTTAGAATTAAATCCAACCGGACCCCTGAATGCAACCATCCATGACAAGATCGATTATATAGAGAAGATGGAAGCTATAGTAGCATCGGCTTCCCTGAATGTCTCCAAGGCGATTCTAAAGCGCATTGATCCCAAACTCAGACCTCTGAAAAAAGTAAGTGAAGAAATTCCTAACATGGAGGAGGGTCCTAGGAGGGATTCAATAATGCAAGAAGCTGGTACTGATACTAAATTTCATATAATCGCTGAAGTGGATATCGAGGGTATGCAGATGGAAGAGGGAGGTGAGTCCCTTGATACTGAATAATCTGTGCTGCATTTTTTGTTTTTCCTTTTATTGTCATTAATAATGAATATTATTACTTGGAACTATTGGGGTGCACTTAACCCCCCCCCCCCTTTGAAATTTTTGTTCATAATTTGAAGCAGATTCATTCCCCTGCCATTTTGATTATTACTGAAACCAAAGTCAGTGGCTCTAGAGCAAAATCGATTACGGATAGGTTATAGTTTGATGGGCCAATTCATGCCAACAACATCGGATACACAGGTGGCCTCTGGATTCTCTGGGAGTTAACCCAAGTGGAGGTTACTGAATTAATATGCACAGAGCAAGAAATTCATGTTATGGTGAAGGATCTATCCACCAATTTTTCTTGGCTTATGACGGCAGTCTATACTAGCCCTAGATAGGCAGAGAGATGCTTACTGTGGTATAATTTGATGAAGGTAGTAGAACTTCATGCTCTTCCTTGGATCATTGCTGGCGATTTCAATGAGTTGCTTAGAGCTGAGGATAAATTTGGCGGTAGACCTGTTAATCTATCAAGAGCAGTTCATTTTCAGGAATGTCTGAATACTTATGGCATGATTGATCTGGGTTTTTTTGGTCCGCGATTCACTTGGACTAATCGTCAACCACTCACCCAACTCATCCAAGAAAGAATTGATAGGGTGTTTGTCAATGCCAATTGGAATGTTTTATATCCGAAAGCCTGTGTTAGACACCTCGAAAGAGCCCATTCGGATCACAGCCCTGTTGTTCTGTATTTGAGTTATGATCATGGGATTCGATACCCTCGCCTATTCAGGTTTCAGCCAATGTGGCTCTCCCATCCCTCATTCCTTGGTCTGGTCAGAGATGCATGGTCAAGGCTTGCTAATCGTTCCAATGACATTATCTCTTTCACAACAAAAGCTAAGCAATGGAATAGAGACCATTTTGGTAATATCTTCCATAGAAAGAGAAGAATTTGTGCTAGGCTAAAGGGGGTTCAAACGGCTTTGGGGACTAGTCCAAACAATTTTCTGGTCAATCTTGTGCAGACCCTTCTCCATGACTTGTCAAATTTTGAACTCTTGGAAGCCGAGTTTTGGAGTATGAAATCTAGAATTTCTTGGGTGGTTGAAGGCGATAGAAACATGGCTTTTTTCCACAATTCAACTCTAATTCGAAGGAGAAGGAATCGCATTACTTGTATGAAAGATAGGATGGGTAATTGGATTAACGGAGAGCACGCTATTGCGGAGTTCATTAGACAAGGCTTCTAGGAGCTTTTTAGTACATCTCAGTGCAATACCAATAGGGCTGTTTGGCACCCCCCTTTTTGGAGATGCAGATTAACAACTGAGGATGTAGACAATCTTGAACTCCTTATCACTGATGAGGAAATATACAATGCTCTCCGATCTCTTAAGCCTTACAAAGCGCCAGGTCCGGAGGGGTTACATGGGAGGTTTTTTCAATGATTTTGGCTTATGGTGGGTCCCTCGGTTAAGGATGAAATCAAACATATCTTCAATACCAAGAGAATCCCAGAATATCTCAACCAAACATTGATCACTCTCATTCCTAAGTGCAATAGTCCGGAGTCAATTAACAACTACCACCCTATTGGTCTTTGCAATACGGTATACAAGATCATAACTAAGCTCATTGTGGCTTAGTTTCGTCCAGTTCTGAACCAGCTTGTCTCTCTTCTACAAACAGCCTTTGTGCCCAATAGGAAGGGCGTTGACAATGCCATTATTGTTAAAGAACTAGTCCATACCATGTCAAGGAAGCAAGGCAGTGAAGGCCTCATGGCTATTAAAATCGATTTGGAAAAAGCTTATGACCGGCTTGAGTGGAGCTTTATTAGAGATACTCTTCTACTCTACAAGTTCCCGAACCATCTCATCTCCCTAATTATGAGTTGTGTTTCATCCACCACCATATCTGTGCTTTTCAATGGAGGAGCTTTGGAACCTTTTTAGCCGTCTAAGGGCATAAGGCAAGGGGATCTTCTTTCGTGTTATCCTTTCATATTATGCATGGAAGTCCTTGGAGCTCTCACCATTGAGAAATGTGAAGAGAAGTTGTGGGACTCGGTATCAGCTTCTAGAGGTAGGGTGGCTTTTTCACATCTGTTTTTTTGCTGACAATCTTGTTCTCTTCGCAAAGGCTGATGTCAAAAATTGTATGGCTACAAGGGATGTTTTAGATACCTTTTGTATGCTCTCTGGTCAAAAGGATAGTGCTGAAAAGTCTCGGGTGTTTTTTTTCTCCTAATCTGGCTTAACACAAAAGAGAGGAATTATGCACCTAATTAGAATTTCAGTCTACCCCTTCCCTATGGAAATACCTAGGTTTTCCTCTTAAACACACTTCAACTCCCCAAGACTTCGGTACTGTGATTGAACGGGTTTAGAATCGGTTGGCAGGTTGGAAATCACACCTCATTTCTTTTGCTGGGAGACTCGTTCTAACGCAAGCTACACTCTCCACCATCCAGAATTATGTCATGCAAAGTGCATCCCTACCATCTAAGGTTACCCAATGTGTTGATAGATTATGTCGTAATTTCATTTGGGGCACCATAGAGCACAAAAAGAAATTACACTTAGTCAACTAGAAGAGAATCACCAAGGCCAAAAAAGATGGGGGTTTGGGACTTCAATCAGCAAAGGAGAGGAATATAGCTCTACTAGCCAAACTCAATTGGCGATTCCATCAAGAGAAGGATTCTCTTTGGACCCGTGTGCTTGCTCACAAATACAATAATAGAAGAAGGCAGAACCTCTTGAAACCAAGATCTTTTTCAAACACATGGGCAGCTCTTAAGAAAGGGGAACCAATCTTAATGAAAGGCACTAAATGGATAGCAGGTATGAATCGTGGGTTATCCTTTTGGCATGATAAATGGCTGAATGATGGGTCGTTGTGAAATCTGATTGTAGGTCTTTTTCAAGGAGGGGAGGAAGATCTTTTGTTGAAGGATGTTATTCATCACAGAGATTGGAGTCTTGGTGGACTTTCCTTTGCACTCCCCCTATACCATCTGTCAAAAAATCAAAGCCACCCCCTTCCCTTTGGCTGCAAATAGTATGGATCGCATCACATGGGCTTCCTCACCCAATGGAGATTTTGAGCTCAAAGAAGCCTACAAACTGGCTTGTATGGACAATGACAACTATCCATACGGATATTTTATAGGGCAGTGGGTTTGGAAGACGATCACTCTACCTAAAATCAAATGCTTTTTATGGCAGTGTCTCCATAAAAGTATACCACTTAGAGAAGTCCTTGTTGCTAGAGGCCTCAACGTTCCCCTTTGTTGCCCGATTTGCAACATTGCAGCGGAATCAATCTTGCACTAGCTCAAAGATTATCCTTAAGTTCGGGCTTTTTGGGATTCCTTCCCTCCTCCCATCCACTCCAATTTATTTTATGGTGCAAACCTTTCGAACTGGCTCAAAATCAACTGCACCTCCCACAAGGCTGTTGGTATTGGCATTAGTTGGGGAATTATTTTCCCTTTTGGAGTGTGGAGCTTATGGCTCCGGTGGAATAGGGTGATTTTTAGAGACCATACCACTCTTAAACCAATCATGGCAAAAACATTAGCCAAAGTTTCGGAGTTTGCTTACCTTGGATTAAATGAAAGGCATAAGCGTACCACATGCTCCATTCAGGTACATTGGCTCCCTCCTCCAGAAAACTGGTTTAAGTTAAACTTCGATGGGTCTTTCTTGGGTAATCTGGGCAAAGCTAGTGGTGGTGGTATTATTAGAAATTCCATTGGGAACTGGGGTGTGCGGTTATGCTCGAGTTATTGGTCATACCACTAGTGTGGCGGCAGAACTATGGGCGCTAAGGGATGGGATCAATTTATGCATTGATTTGAACTTGACTAACGTGCTGATTGAATTGGATGCGAAGATTGTGGTGGACCTGTTACTAAAAGGTGAAGAGAAAACACATGGAAATGACATTCTTATTGCTGATTGCAAAGAGGGATTAAAGAAAATTTTGAGTGTCCGAATTCAACACTGTTATAGGGAAGCAAATAAGTGTGCTGATACTCTTACTAGAAGAGGTGCCTTACTTTCTCAAGATTTTGTGATTTTCCATTCTCCCCCAGCTGATGTTGCTCTCTTAGTTGTAGGAATGGCAACGGGTCGGGTTCGGGGCGGGTTTTTCTATACTCAAACCCGACCCACGGGCCTGTTAGTTTAACCTGGACCCGGCCCATTTAATAACCGGGTTTTTTTTCCCACCCCAAACTCGCCCCGTCGGGCCTCCGCGAGCCCCGCGGGCCCCGTCCCTTCATTGCCAGCCCAGGCCAAAATCAGAAACACAAATTTCGATTGATGATTTTTTGGCCCAAAATCACAAACACGAACACAAATCCAAACACAATCACAAACATAAACACAGAAATCACAAACTCAAATTTCAGATCTATGATTTTCCCTTTCAAAATCACAAACACAAACACAAACCCAGAAATCATAAACACAAGCACAAACTCACATGATTGAGATGAACTGAACCCAGAAAAAAAAATTAAAAAAAAATAAATAAATGGAGAACGAGGTGGAGCGAGGCTGTGAGGCCATGGGCGAGGAAGATGAAAGGGGCAGAGGGCTGTGCGATAGTGCGAGATTGGCGACGGCGAGGACGAAATGGAGTTGAGAGAGTAGAGAGCTGTGCCTGTGCATAAAGTAGCGTACCTTAGGGATTTCATTGCTAGGGTTGAAATAGAATTGGATAAGTTTGAAAGCATTATAAAGGAGATGGAAGAAACGATTCGCTGTTGCTATGTAGAGACTAGTTCGCGTAGTATGAGCAGTGATGAGAGGGAGTGAGATTGAGAGCTGAAGAGATGAGAGGGAGAGGCGGCCTCAGTTGAACGAAATGAGGAATTGAAACTTTTAGGGTTTTTTTTTTTAACTAATATATATAAGGGGTATTTTAGTATTTTTTAACTTATATATAAACGGGTCGGGTCAAATTCGGGTTCGGGCCGGGTTTTTGCAAAAACCTGGACTCGACCCGGACCCGCTTCGAGTTTTTTTTTTTTTAAAAACCCATACCCGACCCTATAATTTATCAGGCCGGACTGGGTATCCGCAAGTCGGATATAAATTGCCATCCCTACTTAGTTGGTCTTGATGCTGTGGGAACCATGTATGAATGGTTCCACTCTTTTGTAGCTGTTTCTTAGTTAATCTCAGTTTCCCTGTTACGAAAAAAAAAAAAAAAAAACCATCACATATCTTGCTTATGTGAATTTTGGGCTTCACATTAATCTTACACGGGCACGAATATTTATTTGGTACGGAGCATCAGAAATAAATCGTTGCTGAGGAACTTTTCTCTCATTTAGTTCTTAAAATCATCACTGGTATGATTTCAAAAAATAAAAAATAAAAAATCATCACTGGTGTAATATTCAATAGAGTAAAATTTTCATTTTTGGCAAAGAGAAAAATGGGATATTTCTTTGTCGATATGATCACCAAGATAATTTTCTCTCCCATTCTATTGGATACATTTATATTTACTAAACATTAATTTATTGCCAAATACTTTAAAGCTTAATCATTTTCACTAAAGAATGTATTTTCGAATTATTTTCTACTCTTCTCACTCCTTACATTATTTTACTGTTTAAGAAAAAAAAAAAAAAAAAAAAAAAAAACAATAGAAGCGGCCAACGAATGACCCATTAGGGTGAATTTTAGACTTGAACATCCTAAAAAACTCAGATCTAACTGCTGATGTTCTAAAATATAACATCCTTACCAGCCACAGATAGGCCTAAAAATAGTGTAGAGTGTAGGCATAATCTCCTTATTCATCGCAAGAATCTAGAACATAGATTCATGAATTCATTTTCTTGGGCATTGGCATCCTAGAGCTTAAACATTTTCTTCTTCTTCTTCTTTTTTTTTTTTTTTTTTTTTTTTAATTCAAAATTAATAACATAATAAGTAAAGGAGGGAAGATTTGAATCCAGATTTTTCACTTGAAGAGAAACAAGAAATGTCATTTAGTTGTAATCTTGTAAGAGCATCTCCAGCAGATTCTCTAAATTTTTGTATTGTTTGGAGAATAAATATTGACTTTTACCTTTTAGCTACCCACTTTTTCAAATACACTTTCCAACAGATTCTCTATCTCATTTAAATATTATTTCTTCATTAATTCTTTATTCTTTTTTTAACATCTACACATCTTCCAACATTTTTTTATTCAATACCTGATTATTATAATAAATAAAAACATTTGAAGGATGAATAGTAAAAGCTATAGTGTTCTCTACTTATAGAGAAGCACTGTAGCAACTCTACTCTAAAAAATAGAGATAAAAAAGCTGTTGGAGTGGGGTTTTGGGGTGTTAATGCTCTAAAATTGGCTTTAAAGAAGCCATTGGAGATGCTCTAAGACCCCTTGAGCTTATTATTATTATTACTATTGTGATAAGACCCCTAGAGCTTAAACTTTAGTATTGCACAGTTCATCAATTTATTATAAGCCTAAAATATTGGTTATTCGAAATTCTTTTTTGAGCAACTGGTTATTTGAATTAATTACCAAACTTTAGCTTTTTTAAAACATATATTGTTTTAATTTCTAACCTGAATGTGAGAAAATTGCATCTAAAATCTTGATTAATCAATAATTTATTACACGTTTGATGTCTCAAACATCAGCATCTTGATCATAGAGTGACAATTTTGGCAGAGAGAATTATGTGGAAATTAATTTATTACACAAAGTAACTTGATCGTCAAATTCTTTTCAATTAAACGGAAATGATAATAAGTAGATGTTTTGAGGAGAGCTATTTCTCAGATAACCTTAGCCAACAATAATTATCTCATACATCTGGTATATGCATAATTTCTTTGACATCATGTGGACAACTTAAAATTGTGGAACTCACATGTTGTGAGAGAGACGATACATATAACTAATGCACATAATACCTTCTCCTCAACCACAATCTCTAGTTCTAATCTCTAGAACTTAGCAAATTGGACATTTGAAGCACATTTGCCCTTTGGAAGGACAGGGCACTCAATGATTTCAGATCCAGAAGTGTCCACACACAAGAAAATTTGGTAAATTTGGCTGTGACCAGCTGAATCCTTATTGCACTCTATCCCAGGGGTGAAACCAACGGCCTCTTTTATGGCTTCTACAACGTTGTCTAGTCTGTAAAATCCATCATCTGGTACAATCTCTGCTTTCTTAAGGAATTATTAGAGGTTTACTTTCTCCTTCAATTTGAGAGCTGCTTCAAAGTACTCACGCTGGTCAAGTTCAGACTCTGAGCAAGTCCCATCCTTTTCCCATTCATGTGACCAGAACCTATAGCCATTGCTACTTGGGCAGCTAAGTGATGGCCAATCCTTTTGCAGACTGCTCATGATTTCTGAGAGCTGCATCAGACATTATACCAAGAAAACATGAAAAACAATATATGGAAAGTTAAGAATTGTGTTAAACTCGTGAGTCGTGACTAGACAAAATAAACAATATCTCATAAATTACACTTGTGGCAAAATGTGCCAGTGGAGGGGTGTTCAAGTTCCATGCTAGTTTGTAACGATTTCTTTGTTACTAATGGTTTTGGTATGAAAATATATTTCATGTTGGTACTTGAAAGTGATAAGAAAATTGGCTACCATGTGACATTAATTAGCTTTATTCATAATCTTGGGGAGGGGATGATTACGCATTTTACTCACTACAGGTTTTGCTTAAGGATGTACATTCAACTCACCAACTCGATTAACTATACCCAAACTAATCCAATTCGGTGTCTGATATTGCTTTTTAGTGGGTTGATAGGTTGAGTTGAACTGGTTTTATTTATTTATTAATTTATTTATAAAATATATCAAATAGAAAAAAAAAAAATCAACTTGACTAATCCAACCTGACATGTGCGTGTGTCTATACATATATATATATATATATATATATAAATATATATATATTAAATTCGTTGGACTCTGATTTATTTTGAAATTAGGGATTTAGTTTACATTTGTTAATTTGATTTATTTTGTTGTTTGAGCCTTAGTTTTGATGAAATAATATCAAACCAAATTATGTAAACTCTAATCATCTATAAAATAATGAGTTTAAATAGTTGAATGAAGACCCTTATTTTTTTATTAAAATTAATAAAGTAACTCTGATAGGACGGTTAAACTGATTCACACGTCTTGAGTTATGTTGACTTTTAGAATAACCATGAGTTAACTAGGTTGGGTTAGAAAACTTTCAACTTGAGGAGTTGGGTTGGGTTCAAAAAAACTCTAAACTCAATCTAGCTTGACCCTCATGTACATATCCCTAATCTTGCACCATCTCCAGATTCCCAGAAGCATGATAGATTTAATTTGTAATATATATATATATATATATATTAAATACCATTTTCTGTTATCTAATCATGTAATATGTTTTTACAATCAGAATTGCTCAAAATGGACCATGGAGAAGGTCAAATAAATTATAAAAGTTTACCTATGGATATAAATAGAAAATATATATGGACTATACAAAAAGCTAGGGGTGGCAATTTGTGTTCGCGTGTCAGATTCGTGTTATATCAACTCATGAGTATCTGACTATATGGGTCAATACTAACCCGACATGTTTATTAAACGGTTCCTCAACCCTAACACAATCCATTTATTAAACAGGTCAGTTGTGTCGACCTGTTTATCAGATTTTATCAATATATATATATATATATATAAAAACAAGCAAATAAATATTTTTAATATAAAATTCAAAACTAACAAGTAATTGCATCATAAATAATCATTCAAAACTAAAGCATATCTCAATATCACAAATAATCAATCACAATATGTTAAAGAAAATAAACCATAACAACTAATAAGTTTATATACTTAGGGTTAATTTGAAGGGTATATTGGTAAAATGTCATTTAATTAAACAGGCCAAACGGGTCAAATGGGTTCCATATGTTGAACACTAACTCAACCCGTTTATTAAACGGGTTAGTCGTGTCAACCTGAGTATGACACCAACCCATTAAGCCTCAACCCATAACCTGCTAATTTCATGTCGTGTCGTGTCGGGTTTGCGGGCCGTGTCCAATTTTGCCACCACTACAAAAAGCTAATAGGGACACCCAAACAAACTTTTACTTGGTAGCTTAGTTGGGTGATTGCCATTTGCTAGGTGACAATATAACTTATAAGGGAATGGTGTGGTCCTGTCTCTTGCCCAACTTTATGAAGATTGGAGTAAAGTAATATATAAAGAACAGATAAAACTTACATCTTATATATATTACCGACCATAATAATAAACAAATGTCATTGTACTTAGATTTGGACATTTATCTATAAGATAAAATGTATTATCCAGATTTATTTTATCTCTTTCATCGATGAATGAAAATTTTCAAATATGGGATATTTGATCGAGGCCTAGATATATCAGTACCTTTCAGCTACTTTGTGACATGCTTAATTAACCCTAAAAACTAAGGATCTCACTCATATTTTTAAGGTACTTAAAATATCATTTCTCTTCTTTTTAAGGAAAAAAAGAACGTTTTTTTCCATGAGAATTTAAAAACGTTCTTCAAAAATTAATATAAAGAAACATTTAAAAATAAAATAAAAAACCTACCCACGTTCATTGATAAAAAAATAGAATAATTTTGGTGACACAACTTGTGTACATCTTGTTAAAGTAACATGTAGTGAGTAGTTGAAAATAAAAGTAATTATGAAAAAATTGAAAATAACAAATGTGAAATAATTTACATGCATTATTTAGACTGAAATAATTTCCTTTGGAGGAAAGTTTTAATTTTTCAAATATCTCCTACCCTTCTCTGTTTTATTAATTAAAATTTTAAAATTGGTATAAATTTATTAAGGTCTTCATTTATATATATATATATTTTAAAAATTATACAAATACTCATTTAATTAATTATTTTTAATTTTTTATAATATTCAATATAATATCCAAAGAATTTTCATTTTATATAACTCATTAATTTTATAAGCATTTGAAGCATATGTTTCCAAAAATGATATAAAATATATTAAAGTGGAATTTCAATCAAGAATTCAAATTAAAGTCTAATTGCACTACAATCATCTTCTAATTGTACTATAGTCAAGTTTTTTTTTTCTTAGATTTTCAATGCACTCCAATTTCAAGTCATGTTTCCTGCCAATTATACTTTAATTTTATATTATTTTCTTTTTTGAGAATCAATTAACTCAACAAACTTAACTTCAAGAATGCATTTCGAGATTAAAAATTACAAGACCCCGGATTTACATGACCCAAGCACCTGGCTTTTACGATGTCTATCATCATCTACTTTGCTTTCCTATGTCCTCTAGTGACTCCACAGACCAAAAAATAGAAAATTAAAAACAAATATTCTTTCTGTTTTTTCTTTCTCTTCCCAAGGTAGTCCTAGATTTTTTTAATTTTTAAATCCAAGCAGCAAATTACTGCTGAAAAAGGAAAAAAGAAAAAAGATTTAGGTATGGCAACTGAATAGGAGTAATTGATTTGTTGCAGCCCACTGGTTACAGAGGATTTACTGTAAAGCCTTTGCCAATTTAATTAATAACTAAATCTTTTTAAACTATTACACTAAATGAATTTTCTAGGAAGTGCATTCAACTTAATAATAAGTCCTTGAGTAGTGTTTTCTAACTTTTGTTACATGCACACACCCCATTACACACAGAGTTGTGTGTAAAAATTTTTTAATCAAGTCACGATTTCAGTTTAAAATTTTTTTACGCAACTTTACACGTAACAGGTGTGTGTAATAGTATTTATCCTAAGTCCTCTAAGTTAGTACTTACAGTCAGTGGCGGAGCCACACACAAGGGTGGGGGGCCAAGGCCCCCCCAAAGTTTTAAAAAATTATTTTATAGTATTTATATTATTTACATTTTAAAAAATGTAGCAAGTAAAAATTGAAATTGACCCCCCCAAATTTTGAGTCATTTCAATGGTGCTCTTAAAAGAAATAGAAATTATATTAGAATCATATAATTTAAGAGGTTTAACAAATTAAACTATGTAAAAAATGATAAATTTTTGTACATGTCTAATAGAATAAATACATGACTTTTGTATGCTCATTAAAATTTAGAAGATGATAAATTCTCTTAGTAAATTAATTTTTATATGTGTGTGTGTAGAGGTTTGTCTTAACTAATATATTAACATCACAACTTGGCCCCCCAAACCAAAATTTCTGGCTCCGCCCTTGCTTACAGTAGCACGTACACTTGATTAAAAAAATTTCACACACAACTTTGTGTAACAGGGTGTGTAAGAGTATTTATCCAAAGTCCTCTAAGTTAATACTTATATACTAGTAACATACCAATTGACTGTAGCTAGGTACCCAGTTAAAGTAGCTGGACAGCAAATGGAGGAGCACTGGATAAGGGCCCATATTGAAAAACCTGTTGCTTCTGGCGACTGTAACTTGGATATGCATATGCTTAGACAAATCATGCACGACCAAAGTACATAATTGAACACTTGAGCATGGTGATGGGCATATTTACATTGGCCAGTGATGAATTTGAAAACACTTTTTTGAGCCACATATGTCATGCAGCCTAGCTACGTACGAATCATATTCAACCACAAAGATGAAAATCCAAATGTATGGAATAACCCCCCATATTTAAATTCAAGGAAAATCGTAGGAGCTTTTCCTCTGCCATTCCTCCAAACACTCCAGAACATTCAGAGCTCTCCTTCTTCGTCTTTTTTTTTTTTTTTCCTTTTCTCTTAACACTTCATCTGTTGGTTCTTGGCGGTGTTGTTGACGCAGGATTGTGGGAGAGAGGCCCATTGCTGGGCAAAGGAGCATTTGGGTCTGTGTTTTTGGCCAAACCCACATCCAAGTTTCGCTCTTTTCCTTCGTCGATGGCAGTGAAGTCAGCAGATCAGTTTTGCTTGGTGTTTTGTTGATCAAATCTCTACCTTCAAAATGTATTTCTCAGATCAAATTAGACATAAATAAAATTAAAAAAAAATAAAATTACAGATCAGTGCACGTTGAAGAAGACGAAGAAAGAAGAAGAAGAGGAAGAAGATTCAGAGCTTCAGGCGTTGAGCAATTGAGAACTGAAGCCATTTATCAAGGGTAATTTGGTATTTTTTGGCAGAGCCCAACGGATACCATTCAAACGCGCATTCGACTTTTTGTTTATGGACCTCCAGAGGTCCATAATTGTCTTGCGCGTTTATGCCTTCGTCCAAAACGCAACTTTTATATAAAAGTTGCGTTTCTGCTTCACCAAACGGTGATTTCTGTCCAGCTTTTAAACAAACGCGCATTTCAGCCCCTAAAAGCTGAAACAAACGGGCACTAATACAATAAGTATTTTGTTAACGAATGGCCTAAGGGCAATGGCTAAAGTAGCATAAAACTTCAACATTAACTCAACCCTACCAAACTCTCTGTTTCAATTAATTTTGCACATTAAAAACTTTAATTTTTTATAATCAGTAAGTCCAACACTGATGCTTCCCTCATTTAGTAGCACAAATGAAATGCCATTTTTTTTAACTCTTCTTCTAATTCCTATGAGTGATTCTAGTACCACGAATAAAACTACAACTTTTACCACAATTATCTTACGTGGTAGACTATGACAGGCTACCAGTTACTCCCACATAGATCCATTACTTTTTTTCCACTAATCAAAATTACACACGTGAATATTTGTGATAAAAATTGTGGCTTAGTTTGTGGTACAAGAAATTTTGAATTCCTATCATTCATTAATGTAAGTTATTAATTATGATCCGCTCCTCTCACCCTCTCTTTGTTTATCACATTGATATGGCATGAATAAAAGAGCACTTGTAAGTGTAACCAACACCACATACCCTTAGTGCAGTAGTCATTTCACAAGTAAAGACCGGAATTCAAGTTCTATCTTAAAAAAATAAAAAATAAAGAAGAAGAAGAAGAAGAAAATGGTGTAACCAATAACCATCGCATATCAATGATACCGTGCTTGCTCATGATGAGAATTTTGGGCTCCACAATTCTTACACGGGCACGAATATTTATTTGGTATGGAGCATCAGAAATAAATCGTTGCTGAGGAACTTTTCTCTCATTTATTAGTTCTTAAAATCATCACTGTAATAATATTCAATTGAGTGAAATTTTCATATTTGGCAAAGAGAAAAATGGGATATTTCTTTGTCCATATGATCACCAAGATAATTTTCTCTACCATTCTATTGAATACATTTATATAAACATTGATCTATTGCTACATACTTTAAAGCTTAATCATTTTCACTAAAGAATGTATTTTCTAATTATTTTCAACTCCTCTCACTCCTTACATTAAAGCTTAATCATTTTCACTAAAGAACGTATTTTCTAATTATTTTCAACTCCTCTCACTCCTTACATTATTTTATTGTTTGAGAAGGAAAAAAAAAAAAAAAAAAACAATACAGGCGGCAAACGAGTGATCCATTAGGGTGAATTTTAGACTCTAACATCCTAAAAAACTCAGATCTAACTGCTGATGTTCTAAAATACAGCATCCTTACCAGCCAGAGATAGGCCTAAAAATAGTGTAGAGTGTAGGCATAATCTCCTTATTCACCGCAAGAATTGAACATAGATTCATGAATTCCTTTTCTTGGGCATTGGCATCCTAGAGCTTAAACTTTTTCTTCTTTTTTTATTCAAAATTAATAACATAATAAGTGAGGGAGGGAGGGTTTGAATCCAGATTTTCCACTTGGAGAGAAACAAGAAATGTCATTTAGTTGTAACCTTGTAAGACCCCTAGAGATTTTTTTTTTTTTTTTTTTTTTTTTTGGATTAGACCCCTATAGCTTAAACTTTAGTATTGCACAGTTCTTCAATTTATTACAAGCCTAAAATATTGGTTATTCGAAATTCTTTTTTGAGCAATTGGTTATTTGAATTAATTACACAACTTTCGCTTATTGAAAACATATATTGTTTTAATTTCTAACCTTTTTTTTTTTTTGACCTGATTGTGAGAAAGTTGCCTCTAAAATCATGACTAATCAATAATTTATTATACGTTTCATCTCTCAAACATCAGGATCTTAATCATAGAGTGACAATATTGGCAAAGAGAATTATGTGGAAATTAATTTATTATAGAAAGTAACTCGATCATCAAGTTCTTTTCAATTAAACAAAAATGATAATAAGTAAATGTTTTGAGGAGAGCTATTTCTCAAATAACTTAACCAGCAATAATTATCTCATACATCTGACATATGCATGATTTCTTTGACATCATGTGAACAATTTAAAATTGTGGAATTCACATATTGTAAGAGAGATGATGCATATACCGGATGCACATAATACCTTCTCGACCACAATCTCTAGTTCTAATCTCTAGAACTTAGCAAACTGGACATTTGAAGCACATCTGCCCTTTGGAAGGATAGGGCACTCAATGATTTCAGATCCAGAAGTGTCCACACACAAGAAAATTTGGTAAATTTGGCTATGACCAGCTGAATCCTTATTGCACTCTATCCCAGGGGTGAAACCAACGGCCTCTTTTATGGCTTCTACAACGCTGTCTAGGCTGTAAAATCCATCATCTGGTACAATTTCTGCTTTCTTAAGGATTTGTAAGAGGTTTACTTTCTCCTTCAGTTTGAGAGCTGCTTCAAAGTACTCACGCTGGTCAAGTTCAGACTCTGAGCAAGTCCCATGCTTTTCCCATTCATGTGACCAGAACCTATAGCCATTGCTACTTGGGCAGCTAAGTGATGGCCAATCCTTTTGCAGACTGCTCATGATTTCTGAGAGCTGCATCAGACATTATACCAAGAAAACATGAGAAACAATGTATGGAAAGTTAAGAATTGTGTTAAACTCGTGACTAGACAAAATAAACAATATCTCATAAATTACACTTGTGGCAAAATGTGCTAGTGGAGGGGTGTTCAAGTTCCATGCCAGTTTGTAACAATTTCTTTGTTACCAATGGTTTTGGTATGAAAATGTATTTCATGTGGGTTCTTGAAAGTGATAAGAAAATTGGCTTCCATGTGACATTAATTAGCTTTATTCATAATCTTGGGGAGAGGATGATTACACATTTTACTCACTATAGGTTTTGTTTAAGGATGTACATTCAACCCACCAACTCGATTAACTGTACCCAAACTAATCCAATTCGGTGTTTGAAATTGCTTTTTAGTGGGTTGATAGGTTGAGTTGAATTGGTTTTATTTATTTAATTTAATTTATTTATAAAATATATAAATAGAAAAAAAAAATTCAACTTGACTAATCCAACCTAATGTGTGTGTATATTAAATTCGTTGGATTCTGATTTATTTTGAAATTAGGGATTTAGTTTACATTTGTTAATTTGATTTATTTTGTTGTTTGAGCCTTAGTTTTGATGAAATAATATTAAACCAAATTATGTAAACTCTAATCATCTATAAAATAATGAGTTTAAATAGTTGAATGAAGATCCTTCTTTTTTTTATTAAAATTGATAAAGTAACTTTGACAGAACGGTTAAACTAATTCACACGTCTTGAGTTATGTTGACTTTTAGAATAACTATAAGTTAGCTAGGTTGGGTTAGAAAACTTTCAACTTGAGGAGTTGGGTTGGGTTCAAAAAGACTCTAAACCCAATCTAGCTCAACCCTCATGTACATATCCCTAATCTTGCACCATCTCTTGAAGCAGGGATAGATTTAATTTGAGATATATATATATATATATATATATATATATATATATATATTAAATACCATTTTCTTTTATCTAATCATGTATTATATTTTTACAATCAGAATTGCTCAAAATGGACCATGGAGAATGTCAAATAAATTATAAAAGTTTACCTTCGGATATAAATAGATAATATATATGGACTATACAAAAAGCTAATAGGGACACCCAATCAAACTTTTACTTGGTGGCTTAGTTGGGTGATTGCCATTTGGTACGTGACAATATAGCTTATAAGGGAATGGTGTGGTCCTGCCTATGATGGTCACAAAGCAAACTAATGGGATTTGCTTGCAATTGTCGTCTTGCCCAACTTTATGAAGATTGGAGTAAAGTAATATATAAACAATATATAAAACTTTCATCTTATATATATTACCGACCATAATAAAAATAAAAATAAAAATAAAAATAAAAATCATTTTACTTAGATTTGGACATTTATCTATAAGATAAAATGTCTCATCCAGATTTATTTTATCTCTTTCATCGATGAATGAAAATGTTCAAATATTGGATATTTGATCGAGGTCTAGATATATCCGTACCTTTCAGCTACTTTGTGATATGCTTAATTAACCCTAAAAACTAAGGGTCTCACTCATATTTTAAAGGTACTTAGAAAATATATATATTAATAAAAGAGAAAATCAAAAGCGCAACTTATGACAAAATAAAATGATGAAAAAGAATACATGTTCACGGTAATTAATTTATGGAGTGACACCAAAGTTTTTAAACTGTAGATTTGTTGTCTTCGTCATTATTTCATTTGATCATTTGAAATCAAACTTCAACCATTTTTATCATTTGTAAGAGATCAGATCACATTAAAAAATGAAAGTGATATACCTGAGATTTATCAAAGACACTGTCTGGATCACAGTTTGAAGGGTACGATCCATCCTTGTAATTAGGCCAGAGTCCATGAATGCCAAAATCTGCTGCAGGCTTCCCAGTCTTAGGGTAGCAGCAAGTGTGCTTTGTGTCACAGTATGCTCCTGGCCACTGTGTCAACAAAAGATTTTTCAAAACCAAAAGAAAAAAGAGAGAAAATAACTTGTTACGTTGAAGAGAACTATGTTAAAGTGAGAGCAACACCAAAATAACCTGTTGAACAAAGTAAAAGAAATCAAAATCCTGTGAAACACAAAGAACTGATAGATATTGCACTATCAGAAGCTTGATCGATATTGACCATTTGAGCTCCATGTTTGTTACTCTCTTTTCAACAACTCTTTGGGGATTGGTTTATGAGCTTTGGAATAATGAAAATGTACTAGGGTTAGGTTAAAGAGACTTTAAAGCTTTGTATTCTTTTAGCTGAGTAGGTTTAGGCTTTATTTATAGGGAAAAAAGGAAAGGTTAAGGTCCTTAAGGATAGAATATCCGAGACAGTATATGCTTGTAGCTTATCGATCTTCATTATTAATTTATTGTCTTGGCTTACGGGAGTATCGTTCTCACGTTTGTTATGTCTTACCCTTTTTGTATTTACTTTGAAGTTAATTGTTTCATAACAATGTCTATGGTATTTTCCTTCATATTCAATGCTAAAATGAAGAGCTAGCTAGGGAGGTGGAAGAGAAGCCTTAGTTTTATCGATCATCCGGTGGATAAATCATAAATGTGAATATTGATGGCTTACCTCATTCATGATCTCTTACCTCTTGGGTGAAAATAAATCCAACCAACCAAAACAATACCCCATTTCATAAACAAGAGTGATGTTACGGAATATAAATTCAACGCGAAAATTACATTAAAGTCTATAGTTTTGGGGTATAACAAATTAAATCAAATATTTTCAAGCCAAAGGCCTTGTAGCTGAATTGGCACCATTAATAATAATAATAATATTTAAAAGATTTATAATGTGTATTGTTCAGATGACACCATTAACAATCATTGTTACGTCAGTTTTGAGTGTAATACTTTTTTATCTAATGGACAAAATTTGGTTCCAATAAGTATATTTGGAGTTTTGGACTTTAACTATCAATAGGAAAATGACGAGACACATGTCATTTTTCTATAGGTGGTTGGAATCTAGGATCCAAATATGTTTGAAGACAAACCCTTTTCTCTTTTTATTTTTATTATTAAATTTGTATTATACTCAAAAACTCAAGAGAGCTAAGCGTTGCACAATCAAATATTTACACATAAAATAATATACTACAAAGAATTAAGAGTTAAGATCAAAATCTAGGAGGGTTCTAGTTTTAAAACTAGAACCCTCTAGATTTAGAGGAAGGGTTTTGTGTAATTTTCCTTAAGGTTATCAATAGGATAAATCTTACTTTAATTAAGTTAGCATTAGTCAGTTACCATACGAATATTCGTATGGTAACTGACTAATGCTAACTTAATTAAAGTAATTAAGCAAGCAATCCTCCTCCAAGTTTCATTTTAAAATTTTCCACATCTTAATGGAAAATTCCATGTGCCTATCCTGGTCCATTTATAATATTGTCCTCTCTAAATTGGACTTTCGAGAACCTATTTAATGATAAAAATGCACTATATATATTGCTTTTAAATTCATAAGTGAGCAATGGTTATCCATAGATTTTCCTTCAAGTTAATGTGAATTGTGAAAGCTTTCAAGCTCATCTTCTTGTATCGAATGATTCGATACGTTATTCTGACTAGGCATTTATATCAATTTATATGCTTTTTATATATGTGGATGAACAGGCTGGTTTCACAGCATTGCGTGCAAGTCAATTTTGTTTGGCATCAAATCTATTAATCTCTTGACATGTTCCTAAATGCCAATTGGATACAAACATTGGACGGCGATGCGGGTTTTCCCCTGGAATCTCATATTCTCATGCAATTGTTTTCACTAAGAAACAATTAACATTTCGGGTGTAAGCTCTCATAATTGAAAACTATCATGGATTTTGTTTTCCCCTCTCTCGGAATGATTACTCTTGGAGTTAATTAAAGATTGTTTTTAAATTCAAATCTTGAAAATTGACCTCTCCTTTTAGACAAAACAAGACCAAGAGTTTCTCAAAAAAAAAAAAACAAGACCAAGACGTACACTTTCTAAGTTATGTCTAGGCCTTTTTAGTCAACAAGAATAAGAATAGTTATGTATATTTTCAAATTTAACTTGATCCAAAAAAGAAAGTTAGATGTTTAATTAGAACTCTAGGACTATGAGCATATATGTCTCTATCAAGAGGTGCCATGATGATTAATTGTTAACTTATTATTACCTCTCTTTGAAAATAGACCCTTGATTCATGAATTTGTTCCGCAAATTAATCCAATAACCCCAAGTTTGAACTCCAAGATTGCATTTTTTTTTCTTTAATTCATTATTTTTTTTTTTGATAAGATTTAATTCATTATTATAAGGCTACTTTGGATTTTACTTCGGGAATTCGGCTTTGGAAAAAAAAAATGTTTTCATTTTTACCTTGAACCGAAAATAGCTCCAAAAAATTCCTGATTAATCAGTAGTTTAAACTTTTCATAAATATTTCATATCTCAATCATTAAAATTATACATCAAATACAAATTTAAATAAATTATTGCGTGTGGAATTTAAAATTCCATAGGAATAGTATTGCGAGGAATTTCGATAGGGAGTGCCAACAATTAGAATTGGGCTAGTGATCTATAATTTATGAACTTAAGTTTACTTGTGTGAGCCAAACAAATCAAGATCACAATTTGCTACTATAGTAAATTGAATTTAGGTGAACATAAAATTTAAATTTGAAGTGGTACGATGATTTGCAATTATTATGGACAGCTACAGAACTTTGGGACATTTATTTTATTAAATAGACATATCTAGAGATACGAGCAAGGTTTGTTCAGAGTGATAATTGTACGGAAAAAAGGGGAAAAAAAAAAAAACGGATAATTGATTTCTAATATACAATAATCTCTTGATTTAGTGGAAGCAAGAGATATCATTATCAATTTACGACACAACAATTTTTACAAAATTTTTCATAAAATTTCAGTTAACAGGCTTGTATTAATTTTCATATGAATCTATCATTAATATCATTTTTTTAATTTACAATTTATAAATTGTCACGTTGATAGTTATATGAAATAATTTGTGAAAATTGTTAGACTTTTTTTTTTTTTTTTTTTTTTTTTTTGAGAAAGTTTTAACTTATGGCGTCCCACTCCTGTTGATAGCTCTTTATCATCATATATCAAAACACCAATCGGTATTTAGTGTAGATGGAGATTAAATTTCAAATCTCTTATTCAACCATCAAAGATTTTACCAGTTGAGCTAACTGAAACCGAACATTGTTAGACTTATTGCTACGTGAAATAGTTCTAGAATTGGCATTTTGTGGTAGCTAGGTATGGTCAATCGTGTGGACGAATCATTAGCATAACGTGACTTCTATGCCTTTTGTTACTTTCTAAATTTGTTGATATTCTTTCATTGCATTACATGGCACGAAACTTGCATGAAAACCATCATCTTCATGCTTTGGGTTTGGTCTCTTTCTCTCTCTCTTTCTCTCTCAAATCTCAATGGCAAAGCTTTATCAAATGTGAAACGTTGAAAGCAACTTGGCCCGATGTGACTGTGTGATGGTAATTGATCGAAAGGACATGTATGTGTATATGATGAGATCCCTAATGAAAGAAAATGGTTCTCCTAACTTAACAAACCACCGTCCAAACAGTTTGAAAATTTTGGGTCTACTTCACGTTGACAGTAATGCACATGTTAAGGTAGGTGTTCCTTAACCAAAATAATTTTGACTTGCACGTTAATTCTACCTACCAGCCTGGTCCTCCATTTGATTTTATGCATAAAATCATGATTGCACTTGTGCATTAGAGACTTATGTATCAAACCTTATCGAAGATAAAGCTTGAAAGCCTTAACCCTTAAGCACTTTAAAATTAGGCAAAGTTTATTTATTATAACACCTTAAAAAAAATAGAAAAAGAAAAAGAAAAAAGAGGATAACACATTTCATTAAACCAAAAAGTACTGTGTTGTATAATTTGTCACACCCTCCTCTAAAAGTTAGAGGTAGCTTTTGAGTAGAATTTGTTTTATGTTTTTGTGTAGAATCTCATTCTCTCTCTCTCTCTCTGCATGTTTGTTCCTAAAAATAGAAGAATAGAAAAAGAAAAAGTTGTATCAACATCATTTTGTAAAGCTCTTGGCGAGAAAACTTGGGCTTTCCTCAACCCATACACCAACAGATGCAATCATTGGGATAAATAGACCAATTTCCCTCTTTGACACAATGTTGGGTAACCTTCGCATTTCATATTATAGAAATCTCAAGGAAGAAAAAATATTTTATATTAAATGATGCCACCTCATTTATATCAAAACCCAATAAATGAGAGATATGTGTATAAAAATAACTATCCACTAATATATGTCTTTCATTTGTTAGTGGAGTAGTTATTTTTTACTGACATGTTTCACACTTATTAGATTTTGATACCACTAACATGGTATCATTTGATACCAAATACAACTTTTATTTTCTGCTGTCACCATTCTATTCTCTGTAAATGCTGTAGATTTATTTGGAGTGATTCATATTCCTACAAATACTTCTTGGTATATTCTGGTATGATATTATGGTCCAATAGAAGTCCCCCATGTATGAAGTGATTTCTTGACTCCAGATATGCCATGCTGCCAAAAAAAAAAAAAAAAAGATATGCCATGCTGTAGTGATAAATAGTTCCATTTCAGTGCCCTCCAGTTTCTACATCAGCTCATTTATCACACGCAAAAAGTCAGTGTCCCTAGACAAACTTCTAGATATTGGTACAATTAACGGTATGTTAGAATATATGCCCTCCAGTTCTACTTACATGAGGGAAAAACAGAGAACCTAAGGTGATGATTGGTTCTTAAAAAAGGGGTATTCACTTTCATTTTCACTTTTCTATATTCATTTTAAGAATTTAAATATTAAAAAAAAAAAAAAAAATGACTCATTCACATTTGAGTCTATTTGGAAATCAGTTTTGAATGTATAATTTGAGTTCAGTTTGGCTATTGTTCTCTATTTTAGGAGAAAAGCACCTTTTTTTTTTTTTTTACTTACATAAGTCACTTCAGTTATTGTGTAGGTCAGACTTGAAAGGACTTAACAATTGGTGGATTCTAGTCATTTTCAAGAAATTAACGAGAATGCCACTCTACTCGTTTTCACTTAAAATGAAAAACACTGGAAATGTGTATTCAAATCCAAATTTTAAGATACTAAAAATAAAAACTAAGTAAAAATATACTAGTTTTTTCTATGGTAGGTCTCACAAAAAACTAAAAATGAATACATAAAACACCTACTTTTTTCTCAAATCAAACAAGGAAAAACAAAGAACCTAAGGTGATGATTGGTTCTTAAAAAAAGGGGTATTCACTTTCATTTTCACTTTTCTATATTCATTTTAAGAATTTGAATATAAAAAAATGACTCATTTTCACATTTGAGTCTATTTGGAAATCAGTTTTGAATGTATAATTTGAGTTCAGTTTGGCTATTGTTCTCTATTTTAGGAGAAAAGCACCTTTTTTTTTTTTTTTTTTTTTTTTACTTACACAAGTCACTTCAATTATTGTGTAGGTCAGACTTGAAAGGACTTAACAGTTGGTGGATTCTAGTCATTTTCAAGAAATTAACGAGAATGCCACTCTACTTGTTTTCACTTAAAATGAAAAACACTGGAAATGTGTATTCAAATCCAAATTTTAAGATACTAAAAATAAAAACTAAGTAAAAATATACTAGTTTTTTCTGTGGTGGGCCTCACAAAAAACTAAAAATGAATACATAAAACACCTACTTTTTTCTCAAATCAAACACCCTCTAAGGAATTACCATAACATAATTGAACTCAAATTCAAGAAAGACGAAAAGTAATTCTCTTTTTTTGAAAAAAAAAAAAAAAGTGTTTGTTCAATTGAGCTAGGCAATTCAGGTAACCATGGGCCTCTCTAAAATAGCCCATCATCCACCATGGACAAGAGCATAAGCTAATCACCAATCGGTAATGCCAGTCTGAGCCCAACCAAAGTCCAAACATCCTGCTGAGCCCAAGCCCCATGGCTCAAACTTTTTGCTTGGATCAGGGGCCAGATAACCAAGCCCTGCCTGCTGAGTCAACCAATGTTGCATAGGATTTTTGATTGTCTATGAGTTTCTTGAAAATTTTGCTTTTTCTTTCTTCCATTTGTGAACTCTGTTACCTAGGAGTTTTTTTTTCTTGAAATTTGAAGATACCTATGATCTATAAGCTAAAAATTAAAATTTTCAAACATAAATAACTAAATGTAACCAAATGAATTTCAGTAAACAATAAAAGAAAGGCGCCAACAAATGAGAGAACATGTTCTTACACTGTACAGTTTTAACAAGAGTTTGAAAAATATACCATATAGACACTAATTCAGAATCCCCCAATTAGACTAAGTCGACTACCCGTGACTTTACTAGCAGCAGGCCTTTTGTAATAAAATTTGGGTATGGGTATAGTAATAGGATTTGAGGATGATTAGGGATTTGAATTTATATATATATAAAGGGAATGGAACTGCCCAATCCAACTTTTTGGTTTTTTGGGTTCGTGTTGGGTTTGTTTAACTCGACCATTTTTTTTTTAAAGACAGTACAAGCAGGGATGGACCCAAAGGGCCTGGGTGGGTATTGTAATAGGATTCAAGTAACTCATGTTGAGGTCTACTATGCGATTTGGGAGTAGCTGATGTGATGATAAGAGTGATTTGGGATTTTAGAATATGACTGAAACGATATAGTTTAGGATTGGAGTTTTGTATTTTAGCTTGGGCAATACTGTACCGTTTGGATGGTGCTAGGTAAGCTTTTAGTTTAACAGCAGAAACTAACCATGGAGGTGAATTGCTAACAGAACCAAACTTCAGGGTATAAAATCAAAGTTCTGAAACTTTGAGATGTAAAGTCCAAGCAACCCAAACTTCAAGGGTGTAATTTACTATTTATCCTAAATCTTATATCAAAATGAAACTAGACATTCCTTTAAAATCTTTTATGATTGATTCTATATTAAATTTAGTAGCACTCTCTTTTTCAAATTAAGTACAAAATGAAGAGCGAGTTAAAAATTCATATTCCATAATAAAAAAATTCTTTATAAAATTTTGTTTGTGAATTTTTAGAGATTGAGATATTGGCATTAGAGGTTGCAATATTGCGTAGCATTGACTTTTGAAATATTTGCATTTTTTTTTTCTTGAAGCTAAATTGCAGTTAACTTTCACCTAATCTACAAATAAAATAAAATAAAATATATTGCATAGCATTGACTTTTGAAATATTAATTTGCATTTTTTTTTCTTGAAGCTAAATTGTAGTTAATTGTCACATAATCTACAAATAAAAAAAAAATTTATTATTTCAGTATATGTTCAATTTGATCTAACTAAAAAAATAATAGGTTTTGAAAAAAAAAAAAAACCAAATGAATTCTTTAGCCCCTTTTGGATATACACCACTATAAGTTTCTTTAAAAAACCTTCTCTCTTCTCTCCGTTTATGTGAGTGTTAAAATTACTTAGTATTCTAAAAAAAAAATAGCAAAAAGCAAAATGTTAATCAACTTAACACACTATCATGCACCACATAACTATACACACAACTTCACAGCCAATGATACACATGCCATTTAGGGATTTTTGATTTGTAAAGTTGGGTTTGTTAGGGGCCACGGACCAAAGAATTGGCCTACATGGCCATTTTGTTTTTAGATCATTTGGGCTAATTTTAGTTTTTGCGGGGACTAGTTTTAATTCTTGAAGGGGATCAAGTGCTATTTTTCTTAGATTTAAATTTTATAGATAAATCTACCATTTAATTTTCAACTCCAATGAGCATGTATCACCGATTCATCATTGGAGATTTTATTGATTACCCCACAGAAATTTTCTTAACATTTGATTGTTATCATCACACTACAAAAAAAAAAAGAAAAAAAAAAGAGAGGTTATATCAGTGGTGTTGTATTTGTGCTATTACTCATTTTATTTGCAAGTCAACGCTTTTGTGTGCAGTTTTTGAGGCAATAGCACTAGCCTTCACCACAATACGTGTTGACAAGAGTAGTGAGTTAATTCAGCATCCATTTTGAACCTTGGTCTAAAACTAAAAGTGAAGCCAATCCAAGCACCAATACATGGCAATGCCAAAGAAAAAGACCTCTAGACTACATATATATAGTTATGGGGTTGATGGATTTTCTTTACTATGGCTTCCATATTAATGAACCAAGATTTGGCTTCTACTCCAAGAATTAGGTTTCACATATCAAGGAGAACAAAAAATCATGAATTTATCAGGAAATTGGGAAGGAAAGCTAACTCATAACAGTCATGGCGCACACGCAAACAATGCGATAAACATAAACTAAGAAGACTGCTAATCCCTGAGCATATACTGTAACCGTCCTCCCAGATATTCAGTTCACAACATTTACATTTTGCCCAGAAATTCAGCTTCAAACTCAAACCTACCCCATTATGTTATCATTCTTTTATAAATGAAAAACCAATCCAACAAAGTTGTTAAAGGAAAAAGGGAACCCAAAAAAAAAAAAAAAAATTAAGATGAGGCTCAACTATTCAATCTTGATAAAGCTTTTGATATTACAATATCTATCTGTTCTTTGCCTTTCAAGGGATTTTGATTTCTTCTACTTCGTTCTACAGGTAAGTTTGGTGTTTGATATCATTTTCATAAACGTTTTTCTCCTCTAAATTAATATGGGGGTTTACAAAACTTAAAAACTTTCTTTCATTGTTTCAAACATCATATGTGAATGTATGCAGTGGCCAGGAGCATACTGTGACTCAAAGCACAGTTGTTGCTATCCTGAGACAGGAAAGCCTGTGACTGATTTCACCATTCATGGACTTTGGCCTAAATACAAGGATGGCTCATATCCTTCAAACTGTGATCCTAACAGTGTCTTCGAGAAATCTCGGGTACTTATAATTTTTAGTACTGTGATCTTACAAATGATTAGTGGAAGTTGAATTGAGCTTATCATATATAATAACATGCATTTGAAGATTAGGCACATTGTTTCTAGGGTTATCTCATATCTGTTTTTACAAATGCCATGCATGCATCTATAAGTGAAAAAGTACAGGTCTATGCCTCGATCAATTGCCCAAGAACTTGCTAATAATATTTTCCATTCATTGGAAAAAGAGAAAGTAAATGCTTTCAAACATCTCAAATTTTTCTCTATATCATGGCCACTCATAAAACAAAAAGTTTGTCTTCTCTCTTTTGCAAATTGAATACAAGATTAGAGCTCCCATATGGAAATTAATGACACATTTTATATTGCCACTCTAAATTAAATCATGTAAAGATGCAGCGAGTAAAATGTGAAACCCCTGCCCTATGGATATGTATGAGCAAGGATATGTTCATGCACTTCAATTTTTCTTATCCACTTCAAAGACCAAATGTAAAGCACACTATTATCAAGAGCTTTGTAATTTAGTGATATTGTTTGATTCTCTTTATAAGGAGAACCTAGGTTTGAATCCCACATCAACATTTAAAACCATTTTCAATTCTTCTCTCCCTCATTTTTGTAATGATCAAATTCTACGAAAAAGAAGGAGAATTCTAATTGTCATGCACTTCAGCCTCTTTTGAGTTTGGTACTTCACAAGCTAGGACATTTTGCCCAAGTTAATTATAAGTCTGTCTGATCAGTTTATATAAGACATATTTTGCCTTAAATTTTCTTATATGATACATGTATATGATGGTTTCTGTAGCTCTCAGACCTCATGACCAATCTGCAAAAGGATTGGCCATCACTTAGCTGCCCAAGTAGCAATGGCTTTAGGTTCTGGTCACATGAATGGGAAAAACATGGGACATGCTCAGAATCTCAAATTGACCAACATGACTACTTTGAAGCAGCTCTCAATCTAAAGAAAAAAGTAAACCTGCTACAAATACTCAGGGTTGCAAGAATTGAACCAGATGATGGATTTTACAGCTTAGACAACATTGTAAGAGCAATAATAAAGGGCATTGGGCACACTCCTAGGATAGAGTGCAATAAAGATTCACGTGGTAACAGCCAACTTTACCAAATCTACTTCTGTGTGGACAGTTCTGGGTCAGAAATCATTGAGTGTCCAGTGCCTCCAAAAGAAAGATGTGCTTCAAAAGTCCAGTTTCCTAAGTTCTAAAGATTGTGGCTGAGGAGTAGCTAGAGGAATATATATCTCTTATCATTATTTACTAGTTATAATTTGTTTATGTTTAATCTTGGAACAAATTACTATAATTTGTCACCTTCTCTATAATAAAGTAATGGCAAGCTTATGCATAATTCTAATTTGAGCAATAAGTCATATCTTCTCTGTTTGGTCTATGAAATTTTAATTATTTTTTTAAAGATATGATAAAATTCTTCCTTTTAAACTATATTACTACTAATTAGAATAAATAAACATGATATTTTATTTTCTAATTAGTAGTAATATAGTTTATTGATTAATTTAGAATAAAAAGAAGAATTTTATCACCTTTGGCTGCTAATGGATATGAATTTGTGCGTATTAATCCTGAATAAATCCTAAAAAAGAAGATTGGGTTTCGGTATCCCAAAAAAAGGCTCCAATAGCTTCAAACAAACACCTGAACAAGGTGTATGTCATATTCAAAGGATTCCAACTAGGAATCTATATATGCCACTCCTAGAACTAGAAGACACTATCAATTGAATGAAATCCCCTTTGGACTTAATATAGCTTCTCAAGTCTTCAATAAAAAATAAAAAATATAAATTGTCATTCATCTTCTTAACAAGGAAAATCTTTCATCAATTTATGAATAAGGATTTAATTTTTTCCTGAAGTTTAATTCTTTGAAGATACATATGGTCTATATCTTTACTTTAATCTTCAGTTAAATAAGTTAAAAGATATTTATAAAAATTATAAAAAAAAAAAAAAATCAGTTAAAAGTCATTGTTTTGGAACTTGTAGGTTATTCCAATCAATTTAATTTCGGACTGATCTCTATATCAAAAGACGCTACTTTGAGACCACCAGTTGAGTCTGAATAATTTTTCTCTCGTTGGCCAGAATTATGGAAGATTAAGTTTGTGTGAGAGTCTTCCGATGTAGAAGAGATGGGTCAAACAATCTTAATTGGGATCCTTTGGGCTTTGTAATAACTAGACATGGGCTTGTTAAACCATTCATTGCGTTTTCTTTGCATAGTACATAGAGTTCCAAAGGTTTGTGTGGATATTACATGTACTTTTGGGCTTTATAATAGCTAGGCATGGGCTTGTTAAAGAATCAATTTACAAACCTAGTATATGAGTTTCACATGAGTCTAAAATATAGTTCTTGAAAAAGAGAATAAATGTATTAATTAATATTATTGCGATGGACTAGTGATGGAGGTGAAACGAAACAGCTAAATAAAGCTTAATAAAAAAATGTTTCTCAAAAAAAAAAAAAAAAGGAGAAAGAAAGAAAAAGAGAGGCACTATCCAACATATTTTTTTGGATAGTTTAAGACCAATTACAATTTGCAGTCTCCAATTTTTCTTTCAACCCTTCAAACAAAACTTTAAGACCATTTATTCAACAAAGAGTAGTTAAAACTAAAAGTACAAAAATTAGTGATAAAAAAGAAAAAAAAAAAAGGAAGAAAAAGAAAAAAAATATGAGAATTTACGTATTTTGGCCTTATGGCTTATATTTACAAGACAAAAGTCTAAAGAACTATATTTTCTCATACATTTTTCTTGATAATACATTACAATAGAATCCATATTTACAATGGGATTACAATATTACATACAAAAGTTTTTAAAAAAAATAATTAGAATTTTAATTGCATATTGATTTTTTTTCTCAATCCAACAAATTTCTTCCCATAAATTTTATTTCGAAATCAATGTATTGATTTCAATGACCATTTTTTTTTCTTCTTCTTTTTGAAGGGAGGTCTTCTAACAAAAAGACACTCAATTTTTTTACCCCAACCACCATACTTCACAGGGTACACCAATTTCATTCAAACAAGTGAAATTTTAATTCTTCATTCAGACGAAGGACTCAAAAGAAACTTGAGCTTTCTAGTGTTTGATTCACTTCATTTAATCCCACAAAATCTCTCCAAATAAAATTCCTTTAACAAATATTGACATATGAACTTAGTGCATTACAATATTTTTTTTTTCTTAGTGTGGGGTCAAAGAATTTGACAACCCCGGCCCACCTTATACTAAGCCCAAGACCCACGCCGAGGAAGAAGAAATGGCTAAGGACGAATTAAGAAAGCCCAAATGGCCCAGAAACACCGCCGAGGACAATCCTGTCCTCGGCCCACCCAAATCTTAGAAGGGAAGAACGGCACGCCATCGACGGTAGCCTCCCAGAGCATCCCAAAAAAAGGACAAGTGTTATAGGACAGTCGTGGGAGCATGGTGTAGGAGCAGTTTAAGGAGAAACTGTCACCTCCGCATTAAATGCCCAGAACTAACGTTCTGGCCGCATTAATGAGGAAATGACCCCTAAACAGTGCGGTCTTGGTTGCTGCAACTCACAGAAGGTTTGGGAAGGTGGCTGATGGGACAAACACTCGAGTAGTGACCTGCATGATCAACAAATGGAGGGCCAAAATCAACTGAAAGGGGCTATATAATGTAAGAAATCCTCCATGAAAGGGGGATCGAAAATTAGAAAGAGAGAATACGGTAGCAATTTGTATGATCTTTGAAACCGTTGTAACCAAGCACTGAAGAAATAGAAAGAACAAGAAGCTCCTCGGACGAGGGCTGTGGACAGAATTTCATACTCCAGTCAACGTCCTTGTTATTCAATCCACTCATAACCATGCATAGTTGTTGTAACCCTCACTAAGACCTAGTTCTTAAACTCATTCTCTATAAATTTATTGTATTGGGCTAGTTGAGTCTGAGTCCATTCATCCAATAGAAGAAGTGCTCAAACCCAGCCCCTACAATTGGCGCCGTCTGTGAGAAGAACTTGTGTGTTAGTAAGGACAAAAATTAAGCATGGTAGGATCAGGCCCACATCAAGCAGGCTCCCATCAGCTTGAACCGGCTAAATCACAGCAACAGGGTAATTTTCCCAACCTTGAGCGTGATCGAAATGAAGAGAATGGAAGGTTTCGAGAGGGAAGTGCACACACCACTCAAACCAGCAGAAGCCGCTCTCGTGTGGGCAGTCACGCGCTCTAGAGACAAAATAACAACTGGGTCATGCAACTGGAAGAAGTTAGGAGTCACGTATCCCAGAGACAGAACGATGAGAAGGCCATGCAGAGAGAGATAGACGACTTGAAGAGAAAGTTGCGCCATGCACAACGAAGGCGACCTTATCCTATCCCTGACATGCCCTCCGATGATGAAAGCGATGATGACTATAGGCAAAGATCGAGAACTCCTCCAAGCGAGACCTTCTCTCATAAAGAAGAGCACTACTGGAGGCGTGAACGTAAAAGCCCATCTCCTAGGGGCTTGGGAAACGATGCCATGAGCAAGGCACTGGATCAACTTTCCAAGTCACCTTTCACACGCCACATAGAAGGGGCTACACTTCCAAGATGATTCTAGCAGCCAACCTTCACCATTTATAACAGCAAAACAGACCCCGTGGAGCATGTGAGCCAGTTTAACCAAAGGATGGCTGTCCATTCCAAAAACGAGGCGCTGATGTGCAAGGTTTTCCCATCTAGCTTGGGACCAGTGGCGATGAGGTGGTTCAATGGCTTAAAAACGAATTCCATAAACTCGTATAGGCAGCTAACCCAAGCCTTTGGCTCCCGTTTCGTTACAAACAGCAGAGCTCCTTGGCCCTTGAGTGCGTTATTGTCGTTATCCATGCGTGATGGAAAAACTCTAAAGGCCTACTCGGACAAATATTGGGAGATGTATAATGAAATGGACGACAATTTTGATGATGTCGCCATCGGCACCTTCAAAAATAGTCTCCCAGCTGAGCATGGCTTGAGGAAGTCCCTGACTGGCAAGCCTGCCACCAGTGTGCACCAACTGATGGATCGAATCAATAAGTATAAACGAGTAGAGGAAGACCAGCTGTAAGGTAAGGGAAAAGAGAAGGTTATCCCTCAGGAGAGGTGGGATTAGAGGTCGGACCAATATAACAGCAACCGCTCGAGGAGAGATTTCGTAGGGCAATTCGGAGCAACCAACACACAGACTGTCAATGCTGTATTCCGAGAACCAGTACATCGGGTGTTGGAGAAAATCAAGAACGAGCCATACTTTAAGTGGCCGAATAAGATGAGGGGAGAGTCCACGAGGCGCAATCAGAACTTTTATTGCCAATACCACTAGGACCACGGACATACCACCGAGAACTGTAGGAACCTCTGGAACTACCTGGACCAGTTAGTCCGAGAAGGAAAACTGAAGCACCTTCTGCATCATTCCAGTGGTCATCAAGGCCAGACCTATTAGGAACCCCAGAGAGATACTGCCCTAAGGCCACCCGTAGGGACGATCAACGTAATCTTAGCCGCGCCAGGAAGGACAGGCACGCGCCCTTCACGAGTGTTATCTATGGCTCAGTTGTCTGCCGAGGAGTCCCAGTCAGAGCCGAAAAGGGCTAGAATGAATTTTCACCCAATCTTGAGTTTTTCAGAAGAAGACAAGATCGGAACCATCCAGCCCCATGACGATGCGCTATTGATCACTCTCAGAATTGGGGACTACGACGTGAAAAGAGTGATGGTGGATGGTGGCAGTGCTGCCGAGGTTATGTACCCCGACCTCTACAAAGGGCTGAGGTTAAAACCGGAAGATTTTATGCCCTATAGCTCTCCTTTGATGAGCTTCGTCGGGAAGCTTGTTACTTCAAAGGGCATGATTAGGCTACCCATCCAGACCAGCCCAGAGAGAGTGGAGGTGAACTTTATAGTGGTGGACACCTACTCTCCCTATACAGCCATCGTTGGTAGGCCCTGTGATGTGAACCCCGTCAAGAATAACGAGACCCAACAACAAAAGGGAACCCAAGATCGTTCTATGGACAGATTCAAATGGGAGACCTCGACCCGTTGTTTATGACAAACAAGAACTTCGGTATAAGGAAGACGCCACAAACGGTGGTGAAAACTCCGTTTGATAAGTCGAGATGAACGCCACGGGAATTCCCGATAAGTTCGAGTAGTTCTTCAAAGAACCAGAGAGAATAAACCTCACAAGTTTTATCAATAATCTCTGAAAAACGTTTACAAACTTAGATGACTATTTAAGGGCTCCTTAAAACTTGACAGATAAGAAAATATATTCTAAAATAACTCCTAATTGATACCTAACCATATTAGGAATAAAGTTTGACCTAAAAAACATTAAATGCACCTAAAAACAAGGAAATAAATCACCTAAACCTAGAATAACATTTTTTTACATAGACCCAAAATATTTCATGCCAATTCTTAGCCTTGACTGGATCCTTCTAGAACTTGAATCAAGGTGATGATTTTTTGTTGCCCACGTGGATCATGCTCAATGGGCCTCCACGAATTTGCTTAAGCCCATAACTCTTGGATGAGTCCGTTGAGTACATCCTTGAACTTCTTTGCTCGTGCTCTTGTAACCGGCCCAATTGGTACTTGAACGAGATCCTTCAAAGCGGTGCCTTGATCTCCATCATTCCCCTCCTCTTGAAAAGGATTTGCCCTCAAATCATCACCTACATCAAAAGGACTCAAATCAGTAACATTAAAAGTGGCACTTACATCGTACTTACCAGGTAAATCTAGCTTGTAAGCATTATCATTGATACGCTCGAGGACTTGGAAGGGACCATCTCCTCTTGGGAGCAATTTGGAACATCTTTTCGCCGGGAATCTTTCTTTTCTCATATGCAGCCAAACCCAATCTCCGGGTTCAAAAACCAATTTGCGACGTCCCTTGTTGGCTTGTGTGGCATATTGCTCCGTTCTTCGCTCAATGTTGAGTCTTGCTTTCTCATAAATCTGCTTCACAAAGTCAGCTTTCTTTTTGCCATCTAAATTAACGTGCTCCGTCAAAGGTAAAGGAGATAAATCCAATGGAGTTAAAGGATTAAACCCATACACAATTTCAAATGGCGAAAATTTGGTAGCAGAATAAACAGCTCTATTATATGCAAACTCAACATGTGGTAAACATTCTTCCCATGTTTTGATGTTCTTTTTAATGATTGCCCTCAATAAAGTAGACAAAGTCCTATTTACTATTTCAGTTTGACCATCAGTTTGTGGATGACAAGTAGTGGAAAACAATAACTTAGTACCTAGCTTACACCACAAAGTCTTCCAAAAATAGCTCAAGAACTTAGCATCTCTATCCGAAACAATTGTCCTAGGCATGCCATGTAATCTCACAATCTCTCTAAAGAACAAATCAGCAACATGTGAAGCGTCATCCGTTTTGTGACATGGAATAAAATGTGCCATTTTAGAAAATCTATCCATGACCACAAAAATTGAATCTCTTCCACGTTTAGTCCTAGGCAATCCTAACACAAAATCCATTGAAATATCAATCCAAGGCTCACTAGGAATTGGTAAAGGAGTCTACAAACCGTTGGGCTGCACTTTGGATTTAGCTTGCCTACATGTGACACATCTACCACAAATCCATTCGACATCTCGTTTTATGTGAGGCCAATAGAAGTGTTCCTGCAAAATAGCTAAAGTCTTTGCAACTCCAAAATGTCCCATTAATCCCCCACCATGTGATTCCTGCACTAATAACTCCCTCATAGAACAATTAGGCATGCATAGCTTATTTTCTCGAAATAGGAATCCATCAAGCTTAAAGAACTTACCAGAGGCGATTTTCTCACAAGCTCAATATTCCTCACAAAATTCGTGGTCTTCAGCATATAATTCTTTAATGTGTTCAAAACCAAGCAATTTTGCATCAAATGTGGAGAGTAAGGCATACCTGCGAGAAGGTGCATCGACGACTACATTCTTCTTACCTTGCTTGTATCGAATGACGTATGAAAACGTCTCTATGAACTCCACCAATCGCGCATGCCTTTTGTTTAGCTTGTGTTAGCCCTTCAAGTGTTTCAAGGACTCATGATCAGTGTGAATCACGAACTCCTTAGGCCATAGGTAGTGCTGCCAGGTCTCTAAAGCCCGAACCAATGCATACAACTCCTTGTCATAAGTTGGGTAGTTTAAGGCTGCCCCGCTGAGTTTCTCGCTGAAGTAAGCAATTGGTCGTCCTTCTTGCATAAGAACGGCTCCTATACCAATACCTGAAGCATCACATTCAATTTCAAACATTTTAGAAAAGTTGGGCAAAGACAACAAAGGTGCGTTAGTCAGCTTCTCTTTGATTAATTGAAATGCCTTCTCTTGTTCTTCTCCCCACCGAAATCCAACATTCTTCTTGATCACTTCGATAAGCGGTGCGGCTAAGCTACTAAAGTCCTTCACGAACCGCCGGTAGAAACTAGCAAGTCCATGAAAACTACGAACATTACCTACACTTGTGGGACTCGGCCAATCTTGGATTGCACGTACCTTCTCTTCATCAACCTGTATACCTTGTGCACTAACAACAAATCCCAAAAATACAAGCTTATCGGTGAAAAAAGTGCACTTCTTTAAATTAGCAAACAACCTTTCTTTCCTTAGCACATCTAAAACGGATTTCAAATGTACTACATGATCGTCTATGTTTTTGCTATAAATGAGTATATCATTAAAATAGACAACAACAAATCTGCCTATAAATGCACGCAAACATGATTCATAAGTCTCATAAAGGTGCTCGGAGCATTAGTCAAACTAAAAGGCATAACTAACCATTCATACAAACCATATTTTGTTTTAAAGGCGGTTTTCCATTCATCTCCTTCTTTTATCCTAATTTGATGATAACCACTTTTTAAATCAATCTTAGAAAATATGCAAGAACCATGCAGCTCATCTAACATATCATCTAAGCGTGGGATAGGATGACGATACTTTACCGTTATGTTGTTGATGGCTCGGCAATCAACGCACATTCTCCACGTCCCATCCTTCTTAGGTACAAGTAAGACCGGAACTGCACATGGGCTCATGCTCTCCCTCACATGCCCTTTCTCCAACAATTCACTTACCTGCCGTTGAAGCTCCTTTGTCTCCTCGGGATTGCTCCTATGAGCTGGTCGGTTTGGAATGGTTGCACCGGGAACAAAATCAATTTGATGTTCAATCCCTCGGTTTGGAGGTAACCCATGTGGTGTTTCCTCGGGGAAGACATCCTCGTACTCCTGTAAAAGAGAAACAATAGAACTAGGCAAAGCAAGGTCAAGTTCGTTAGTGTTTAAAAGTGCCTCTTTGTACAAAAGTACAATCATCGACTTATTAGAAAACATTGCTCGCTTGATCTCACTCACTTTTGCATAGAAATTCTTTTGTTTTTTCTCTGATTTTCTCTCAAGGGCTGAACTTTGATTTTCTTTTTCTCCCTCATTTTTCTCGGCCTCTCTCTGATTTTCACTCTTTTTCTTTTGCTCACTCTCTTTCTTTTGATCACTCTCCTTTTGTAATCTTACTTGATTCTCGTATACTTGCTGCGGTGTCAATGGTACAAAAGTGATTGATCGTTGATTAAGTACAAAAGAGTACTTGTTCGTAAAGCCATCATGCTTCACTTGCCTATCGAACTGCCATGGACGCCCTAGCAATAAGTGTCCCGCTTGCATCGGTACTACATCACACAACACTTCATCTTCGTATTTACCGATTCGAAATGCAACTAACACTTGCTTGTTTACCTTGATCTCACCACTATCATTTAGCCATTGCAACTTGTACGGTCTAGGGTGCTTTACTATGGGCAATTCCAATTTCTCCACCATAATTGTGCTTGCAACATTAGTACAACTACCACCATCAATAATCACCCTACATACCTTGTCTTTAACGTAGCACCTAGTGTGAAAGATGTTCTCCCGCTGTATTTCATTAACTCCTTTTGCTTGCAAGCTCAATGCTCTCCTCGCCACCAATGTCAATGCGCCAGGGGCTAAATACTCCTCCTCGGAAACATCCTCTAATGGCGGCATGTCGTCGGTGTCGGAATCTTCATCATCGGTCACAATTTCACCATTGGCTTGCAACACCATGACTTGCTTATTTGGACATTGACTTGCTATGTGGCCCCTGCCTTGACATTTAAAACATTTAATATCACGATTCCTAGAGGTAGAGGCTTCGGTTTTACCTTGAGGAATGTGGCTGGTGGTCGTGGACTTGGGCTCGAGTTTGGGCGTTTATGACTTGTCCAGCGGCTTAGCATGACTCGATTTCCAAGAGGTAGAACTAGAGTTATGGCTTGCACGTGTCCCATTCCCTCTCTTGAGTTGTTGTTCCACTTTGATAGTCATATGCACCATATCTTCCAATTCCACATAATGCTGCATCTCTACCTTATCATGGATCTCCCGGTTTAAACCAAGCAAAAATCTAGCCATTGTAGCCTCCCAATCCTCCTCTACATTAGCACGGATCATAGCAATCTCCATCTCCTTGTAGTAGTCCTCTACGCTTCGACTCCCTTATCTAAGACCTTGTAGCTTTTTGTACAACTCTCGGTAGTAGTAACTTGGAACAAATCGCTTTCTCATCACTACTTTCATCTCCTCCCATGCATGTATTGGGTGTTCTCTATTCCGCCTCCTGTTTATCACAAGCTGATCCCACCAAGTAATAGCATATTCAGAAAATTCAATCATGGCTAATTTTACCTTCTTTTTCTCGGAGTAATTGTGGCAATCAAACACGAACTCCATCTTCTTCTCCCACTCAAGATATGCCTCAAGATCAGACCTACCTTGAAAGGACGGAATCTTCATCTTAATACCACCCAAGTTGTTATCTTCGTGATTCCTAGCTTCTCTAAATCTTCCTCCAGGTCTCCTATTGCTAACAATGGAATCCCGATCTTCTTCTTCATCAAAACCAAACCCATTACGCTCTTCATCCTCCTCCCTCGGTGGAACTCTTTCCCTTCTACGCAAATTACGACCGTTTTGTGGTCGCTCCTCACGTCTATTCTCCATCTAATCTATCCGTTCGTGAACCTGCGCCATCTCCATCTTCATCACACGCCTCATCTCACTCATCATGGCCTCCAAAAACATTTTCGGATCAGCCAATTTTGTATCATCTTCGGCAATGCTCTTACCACTATCGTGAGACATGATTGCTGCAAAACAAAGGTTAGAAGAAGAAGAAGAAAAAAAAAAAAAAAAAAAAAAAAAAAAGGAACCTCACGAATCACTCCCTTACATGTTTACACTCAAGAATGTGGATCACTCTCCACTCGTGTTTCACTCAAAATAATATGGCTTTTACCCTCTGATGTTCTCACCACTCTTGCCTTTTTCCACTTGATAATTCTCTTTCAATTCTTTTGAAACTAAACAAACAACTCAAAATTTCCAGCAACAATTCACCAAGAACTAATCAAGGAATCTCAGATTTGAACGTAAGGAATATGGAAATTTTCAGATTAGAATTAGAAGGAATATGGCAGTTTGGAATTTTGGAAGCACAGAATAGTGAAATTTTATTTTATTTTATTTTATTTTATTTTTGTTCGGACTCCTTTCTATCTTCTTCTTCGAGTCTCTCTCTTTTTTTTTTCTTTTTTTCCTTTTTTTTTTATTTTTTTTTATTTTTATGATCAGCAACTAGTTTTTGAGAATAATGAAATAAGATTTCGAAATAACTAAGAGATGTGAGACCAGACCAATAGTTTAGACATCAACAAGACAAACAAAGATTGAACAGATAGGGTAAAGGAAATTCGGCTAAGAAGAGATAAATATGTTAAAGGATAGGCAAACCTGAACTAGAAACCTGCTCTGATACCAAATGATGTGAACCCCGTCAAGAATAACGAGACCTAACAACGAAAGGGAACCCAAGATCGTTCTATGGACAGATTCAAATGGGAGACCTCGACCCGTTGTTTATGACAAACACGAACCTCGGTATAAGGAAGACGCCACAAACGGTAGTGGAAACTCCGTTTGATAAGTCGAGATGAACGCCACGGGAATTCCCGATAAGTTCGAGTAGTTCTTCAAAGAACCAAAGAGAATAAACCTCACAAGTTTTATCAATAATCTCTGAAAAACGTTTACAGACTTAGATGACTATTTAAGGGCTTCTTAAAACTTGACAGACAAGAAAATATATTCTAAAATAACTCCTAATTGATACTTAACCATATTAGGAATAAAGTTTGACCTAAAAAGCATTAAATGCACCTAAAAACAAGGAAATAAATCACCTAAACCTAGAATAACGTTTTTTTACATAGATCCAAAATATTTCATGCCAATTCTTAGCCTTGACCGGATCCTTCTAGAACTTGAATCAAGGTGATGATTTTTTGTTGCCCACGTGGATCATGCTCAATAGGCCTCCACGAATTTGCTTGAGCCCATAACTCTTGGATGAGCCTGTTAAGTACATCCTTGAACTTCTTTGCTCGTGCTCTTGTAACCGGCCCAATTGGTACTTGAACCTCTGGAACTACCTGGACCAGTTAGTCCGAGAAGGAAAACTGAAACACCTTCTACATCATTCCAGTGGTCATCAAGGCCAGACTTATTAGGAACCCCAGAAAGATACTGCCCTAAGGCCACCCGTAGGGACGATCAACGTAATCTTAGCCGCGCCAGGAAGGACAGGCACGCGCCCTTCACGAGTGTTATCTGTGGCTCAGCTGTCTGCCGAGGAGTCCCAACCAGAGCCGAAGAGAGCTAGAATGAATTTTCACCCAATCTTGAGTTTTTCAGAAGAAGACAAGATCGGAACCATCCAGCCCCATGACGATGCGCTATTGATCACTCTCAGAATTAGGGACTATGACGTGAAAAGAGTGATGGTGGATGGTGGCAGTGCTGCCGAGGTTATGTACCCCGACCTCTACAAAGGGTTGAGGTTAAAATCGGAAGATTTTATGCCCTATAGCTCTCCTTTGATGAGCTTCATCGGGAAGCTTGTTACTCCAAAGGGCATGATTAGGCTACCCATCCAGACCGGCCCAGAGATAGTGGAGGTGAACTTTATAGTGGTGGACACTTACTCTCCCTATACAGCCATCGTCGGTAGGCCCTGGCTCCATACCTTGGGGGCTATTGCCTCCTCCTTGTATCAGAAGGTGAAATTCCCGTCAGGGGACCATATTCTCGAAATCCGTGGTTGCCAATCCACGGCAAGGCAGTGCGTGGTGGCTGCCATTTCACATTGGCTCAATGCGGGGTCCTCGGCCTCTGCTGAAAAGAACTTATAGCAATCAAAGGCCCCGGTGTCGCCTCCTGATACAGCTGCCGAGGAGGCAAAATGCGAAGATCTAGAGAAGGTGGTCATTGGTGACGATCCGGAGAAGTTCTTTCAGGTAGGGGCTCAGCTGCCTCTTCAGAAGAAGGAGGAGTTAATTGAGTTTCTCAAAAGAAATATTGACGTATTTGCATGGGATGCCTGCGATGCTCCCGAGATTGATCCAGCCTTCATCTGTCACCATCTCAATGTCAACCCGTCCATCACTCCCAAGAAGTAGCCACCCCGTCGCTCACCAAGAGAGCACGTTGATGCGATTAGGGACGAAGTGGCGAAGTTTAAGCGTGCAAGGGCTATCAAAGAGGTTTTTTACCCCGAATGGTTGGCCAACACCGTGGTGGTCAAGAAGAAAAGTGGAAATTGGCGGGTTTGTGTAGACTTCACGGACCTAAACAAGGCATGCCCAAAAGACTCGTTCCCCATGCCTCGGATAGACCAGCTGGTGGATGCAACAGTAGGCCATCCTCGGATGAGCTTCTTAGATGCCTTTCAAGGCTATCATCAAATACCACTAGCCCTGGAGGATCAGGAGAAGACAGCCTTCGTGACATCTACTGGGAACTACCACTACAAAGTAATGCCGTTCGGTCTGAAGAATGCAGGGTCCACTTACCAAAGGATGATGACAAGAATGTTCGAGCCGTAGTTCGGCAAGAGCATCGAAATCTATGTTGATGATATGGTGGTGAAGAGTAAAGCGGTGTCCGAGCATTTAGGAGACCTCGGCAGCACCTTTGATGTCTTAAGGAAGCACAAGCTGCGCCTAAATGCTTCCAAATGCTCATTTGGCGTGGGATCAGACAAGTTTTTAGGCTACATGGTTACTCATAGGGGAATTGAGATTAACCCTGACCAGATCAAGGCTATTAATGATTTAAAACCACCGCAAAATGCCAAGGAGGTCCAAAAGCTTGCTGGAATGATCGCAGCCCTAAATCAATTCATTTCCAGGTCGGCGGATAGATGCAGACCGTTTTATCTCTTGATCAACAAGTGGAAAGGATTTGAGTGGTCCGAGGACTGTATTGCAGCCTTCCAGCAACTCAAGGAATACCTATCACGGCCACCTATCATGTCCAGTCCTGAGGCCGATGAAGTCCTATACGCATATATTGTTGTGGCCCCTCATGCTGTGAGTTTGGTGCTAATACGGGACAACAATGGCCTTCAAAAGCCAGTCTATTACGTGAGCAAGTCGCTGCATGAAGCTGAGGTCAGGTACTTACCCCTGGAGAAAGCTATACTGGCTGTGGTCCATGCTACGCGAAAGCTTCCCCATTATTTCCAAGCCCATACAGTGGTTGTTCTGACTCAACTACCCTTGAAGTCCGAACTTCGGACCGCTGATTACATTGGAAGGATTACCATATGAAGCACAATTCTGGGAGCTTTTAACATCAATTACATGCCTCGGACCTCCTTAAAAGGCCAGGTCCTAGCTGACTTGGTGGCCGAATTTGCCGAACCACCAGTAGAAATAGTGGCAGAGGAGCGTAACATGTATGGAAAATCGGTTGGAGTAATCTCTACACCAGGACCCCCATGTTGGAAGGTATACGTTGATGGCGCAGCAAATCAAAGGGGGTCCGGAGTAGGGCTAGTCCTAATATCTCCTAAGAAGACTATCATAGAGAAATCCCTAAGACTTGAGTTCTCAGCCACTAATAACGAAGCCGAATATGAGGCCTTGTTACAAGGAATGGCCATGGTGCAGAAAATGGGAGGAAAAGCAGTAGAGATGTTCTCGGACTCGAGACTAGTAGTGGGCCAGGTAAAGGGAGAGTTGGAAGCCAGAGATGCGAGGATGCAAGAGTACTTAAGCCAGGTCAAACGCTTGCAGTCAGACTTCGATCTTTTCAGTCTGTCACACGTCTCCAGAAGTGGAAACACTCATGCAGATTCATTGGCCACGCTTGCTACCTCCTTGGCAGGGGGTCTACCTCGAATCATCCTTGTCGAGCATCTGGATAGAGTAAGTGAGGTTGCAAAGGGCATGGTTCATATCCATCAAGTTAGGGTGGGTCCTAACTGGATGGACCTTATAATGAGATTCCTCAAAGATGATGTTCTGCCCGAGGAGAAGTCAGAGGCTGAAAAAATACGAAGAAACGCCCCTCAGTTCTGGTTGTCCGAAGACCACAAACTGTATAAGCGCTCCTATTCTGGGCCATATTTACTGTGTATTCACCTTGAAGCATCAGAATTACTGCTTGAAGAGCTGCACGAAGGGATCTGTGGGAGTCACACGGGAGGAAGATCTCTGTCGCACCGAGCCATTACTCAGGGATATTGGTGGCCGGGGATGCAGAAGGAAGCCCTAGAATATGTTAAGAAATGTGACCAGTGCCAAAGGTTTGCCCCAAATATTCATCAGGCAGGAGGGGTCCTCAACCCCTTGTCCAGTCCGTGGTCGTTCGCCCAATGGGGCCTGGATTTTGTAGGCCATTTCCCCAAGGCAGCAGGAAATAAGAGATATCTATTGGTCGGTACAAATTACTTCACCAAATGGGTCAAAGCTGAGCCATTGACCAACATCAGAGATGTGGATATTAAGAAATTCATCTGGAGAAACATTGTTACACGATTCGGGGTCCCTCGTACCCTCATCTCAAATAATGGACTCCAATTCGACAGCAAAACCTTCAAAAGATACTGTTGCGAATTAGGGATCACTAACAGGTACTCGATTCCAGCTTATCCTTAAGGAAACGAACAGGCCGAGGCTGTCAACAAGGTCATAATCAATGGGCTTAAGAAGAGACTGGATGACGCCAAGGGAAGATGGGTAGAAGAGCTGCCACATATTCTATGGACTTACCGAACTACACCACGGCGGTTAACAGGGGAGACACCTTTTGCCATGACCTATGGGGCAGAGGCTGTTATCCTTCTAGAGGCAAACTTCCCAACGCTGAGGACGAGCTCTTTCACTCCAAGCAGTAATGATGAGCTACTGGGGAAGAGACTAGATTTAATCGATGAACGTAGAGAAAAGGCAGTGATCCAGTTAGCCTATTACCACCAGAAGCTCAAGTAGGGATATGATGTCAATGTTAAGCTGAGACCACTAGCACCAGGAGACTTAGTATTGAGGAAAGTTATGGGTGCTGCCAAGAACCCATCCTGGGGAAAGCTGGGATCCAATTGGGAAGGACCATACCGAATTACTTTAGTAGCAGGAATAGATGCATACTACTTAGAAGACTTAGATAAAAAAGTTGTACCTCGTCCGTGGAATGTAAATAACCTGAGAAGGTATTATTATTAATAAAAGCATTTCTCTAATTCAAGTTTTAAGTCTATTATGGTTATATGTCTTGTATTTCGGCAACCATCTAAGTATTAGACAGAACCAAGATCTTGCATGATCCTTGGACTCAAACCTATGGGGAAACTAGTTACTTCAAGAAAAATCTAAGTACTAGGCAGAACCAAGGTCTTGCATGATCCTCGGACTCAAACTTACAGGGAAACTAGTTACTTCAAGAAAAATCTAAGTACTAGACAGAACCAAGGTCTTGCATGGTCCTCGGACTCAAACCTACGGGGAAACTAGTTACTTCAAGAAAAATCTAAGTACTAGACAGAACCAAGGTCTTGCATGGTCCTCGAACTCAAACCTATGGGGAAACTAACTACTTCTAGCAAGAGCCTAGGTGGCAGGTAGAACCCAAATGTTGGGCGGATCCTCGAATCACAACCTTTGAAGAAATTAGCAAGATCAAGCATTCATGCAAGTTGCGAATATAGCCTAAGTATACGCTCGGCACCTCGGATCACCTACTCGGTCCCCGCCCCCTAAAAATATGAGCAAATGCGAACTAAGTGTCCCCTTAATGCCAGTGAGTCAGAATTTAAAGGTCTAATTTCAAATGTGATATGTGCATAACCATTTTTACCCATTGGGATAACCAACTCATGAGACACAAGATTCACACTAATAACAATAACAATAATAACAATAAACACATAATGTAAAAAAAAAAAAAGGGAAATTTCATACATTTAATCTAAAGGTCTGATTACAATGATTTTCATACATTCCATACATTTCATAAAAAAAAAAAAAAAAAAAAAAAAAAAAAAAAAAAAAGGGAATTACAAAAAAGGGGAATTTCATACATTTCATTAAAAAAAAAAAGGGGGCAAAAACTAAAACAGAAGCCAGACGGCCTATTTCTTCAGCTTTATCTTGATTCCATCCTTGGAGAGCTGAGTAGAAACGGCCTCAGGACCCTTGGAGCCGTCACTCGGGGGAACAATCTGAAGGGGCTGAACTGAGAGAGCTGGCTTATCGGCATGAGGGGCCTGAGCATCATCCGTAGACTCTGCAGTCTTCTAGGGCGCTTCAGGGTTCAGGTTTTCATGTGTTTCTGTTGCCCCAGGAAGCTCACCCTCCTCGGCCGGCTCATTATGAGCGGTTATGGCCAGAACAGCTTCAGGCCGAGCAGCCTCAACCTCCTCAGGAGCAACCTTAGCCTCGGAGTTGGCAGGGGCAGTTTCACGGATGGCCGGAGGGTAGTATACATTCTCCACCTTCCACAGATTAGATGAAGCCTCAACCCCAGCTTGTTTAAGGGCTTCATTCCAAACCTGGGAACAGTAGAGCCTGCATACTCTAGGTACTTGAGCCTTGAGAGTGGCCTGGGTCTCAGCCACTCCCAAGTTATAAGCCTCTTCCTCGGCTTTCTCCTTGGAGCTCTCAGCCTCGGTCCTAGCGAATTCCGCCTCTGCCTTAGCCCTCAAGGCCTCATCCTTGGCCCACTCAGCAACGTTCTTGGCCCCCTCTACCTCGGCCAGTTTCTTCTTCAAATCAGTGATTTGCTCCTTGGCAATCTTCAACTGATCATCGGCATCGAGTAGGCGCCTCGTTTGGTTCTTGGCCTGTTTTTGAGCGCTAGCAAGGCCTGACTCAGCGCTATCTCGGGCCCTAGTCATCTCCTTCAGATCCTCCCTTACTTTCGAGAGATCGGCCTCGGAATTTTTGAGGGTCCGTGTAGCATCCAAGCACTTATTGCGCTCGAGCTCCAGATCCCTGCTCTGGTCGTTAGCTGCCTCTTCTAATCTATAAGTGGCCTGGACAGCCTGCCAATTGAAACAAGCACACGGTAAGTTGAAAACCAAAGAACGAAAATCAATGGAGCTATAAGTGTTAGAAGTCTTACCATGCCCAGGTACCTCTTGATGCTGAGGAAAACCTCCTGCCTCCTCAAATTCCCCAACTTGGCCATGTCGGCGGGAAGTAGCAGGGACCTCTCCAACGCATCGGCACATAGGTGCCTTCACCCCCTCGGAAGTCCCTGAGGGATACGTTGTCCATCAAAGGCTCCCTGTGGAGCATTGGGGCAGGAAGCCAGGCCTGGGCCTCGAACTGAGTGGCCACTTCTTTTTCTTGGCCCTGGTGCCCTATTTTTAGTTATTTTGAGGCTCGTCGGACTTCATCTTTCTCCTGAGAGGAGCGAGACTTCCCCCCATCCATTGGCTTTTTGCCCTTGGAAGACCTCTTCCTCTTTGGGTCGGCGGGCTTGGGCCGAGGAGGCAATGTCGACTGGGAAGGAGGAGGAAGTCTGGACCGAGGAGATGATGGCTGTGATTGAGTGGAAGACGACCTGGTATGAGCAGGCTGAGGCTGGGGTGGAGGGGGAGGAAGTTTGGATTGTGGCTTCCCCGGTGCGTCTTTCCCTGGTTGGCCCTCAATTAGGTCGAACAAGCTGGCTGGAGGTTTTCTCTTGAAACCCATTTCAGACTGAGAAGAAGTCCCTACTGATAGGTGATCCGCTTCAGTCAAATTGGGGTCGCCCAAGTCACCAGAGGGATCCTCGGATTGATTAACTTGGTCGAATGCACCAAATTCATTCTCGAACGGACCCAAATTTCCCTCGGCCTCCGCTGCTTGATGGGATAAAGAAGGGTTTGCCAACGGGATGCCTTCTGGGATAGGAGATCCTTCAGGAAGCAAGAACCCGTGCTCTGCTACGGTGATTCTGTGAAGCCGAGGATCTTTGGCTCTAATCACGTACTTCGGAGCCGAGAACGATTTCTAGATGGGATCATACCCAAGAATCTTGTGAGCAGCTCTGACTTGGTTATCAGCTTCGTTCACAAAGACCTCCGCCTTAAAGATGGTTTCCAATTCCCCCCAGTTGACTAAGTGAAAGTGTCGTTCAAAGGCGTGTGGATCTGCAAAAAGAAAGCATACTTATATTAGCAACCGAACAATGCAAACTATGATAGCACAAAAGATTAACCCTCTCCTACTCTGAATACCCCACCTGGTTCCCCTTCCTCTGTTGGACAATGAAAGCCGTCGTGCCACTCCCCAGACACAATGAGAAAGTCCTTATTTAACCCCTTGCTGGACTCGGGGAGGCACTGAATAAGCTGAACCTTATCATCCCTCGTCTTCATATAATAGGACTTACCCCTTAGATGTTGGAGGTTGTAGCACCAGTTTACATCGTGGTGAGTTAACCTCAACCCCATTTTCTCAATTAAGGCATCCACACAACCCAGGATCCTAAACACGTTGGCGGCACACTGGGTGGGAGTGCCTAAGGTAGTCCCTCATCACCGGCCCCATAGGGATTCTCACGAGAATCACTACTTCACCCTCTTGCCTCCTAAAATGTCACTCCCCTTCTTCACAGTATCTCAAACCTACGTTATGGGGTATCCTATAATTGGCGATGAATTTTTCCATTGCCTCTTCGTACTCAACCAACTTTTTTAACTTACCCATCCCTAGAAATAGCTAAAAGACTCAGGGAAAGACGAAAGAAAGAGAGGAGTTAGAGAGAAAAGAAAACTTACAGAAATGAGGAAAAGCTCCTCGGACAGGCTTTTTATGCTGAAAAGAGACGTGAGTTTGGCTGGAGATTTGACTGAACTCAGGATATGTGCGTAAGAACTCTTGAGTGCAAAAGTAAAGAGACAAATCGGTTCAAATGGGTATTTATACCTCCAATTAAAAATAACCGTGCGAGTTTTCCTGCCCATAAAGGTAGAGAAATCCCCACCGTTAGATTACCATCACACCGTTGAACGTGGGGAGCACAAAGCCGCCAGAATTTAATGAGGGTGCGCCCCGTATACCGAAGCACCAGGAACATGCCTTGGACAAGCAAAAAGGCTCTGGCACTAATGGAGGACAAGACTTGACAAGCCATGATAAAGGCTCGAGGACACCAAAATCCTCCTCTCCGTCCGAGGAGCCGGACAGTAGGATTTTGAGGGGCTATTGTGGGGTCAAAGAATTTGACAACCCCGGCCCATCTTATACTAAGTCCAAGGCCCACGCCGAGGAGGAAGAAATGGCTGAGGACGAATTAAGAAAGCCCAAATGGCCCAGAAATACCGCTAAGGGCAATCCTGTCCTCGGCCCACCCAGATCCTAGAAGGGAAGAACGGCATGCCATCGACGGCAGCCTCCCAGAGCGTCCTAAGAAAAAGGACAAATGCCATAGGACAACCATGAGAGCATGGTGTAGGAGCAGTTTAAGGAGAAACTGTCACCTCCGCATTAAATGCCCACAACTAACATTCTGGCCGCATTAATGAGGAAATGACTCCTGAACAGTGCGGTCTTAGTTGCTGCAACTCACAGAAGATTTGGGAAGATGGCTGATGGGACAAACACTCGAGTAGTGACCTGCATGATCAACAAATGGGAGGCCAAGATCAACTGAAAGGGGCTATATAATGTAAGAAATCTTCTATGAAAGGGGGATCGAAAATTAGAAAGAGAGAATACGATAGCAATTTATATGATCTTTGAAACCGTTGTAACCAAGCACTGAAGAAATAGTAAGAACAAGAAGCTCCTCGGACGAGGGCTGCAGACATAATTTCATACTCCAGTCAACGTCCTTATTAGTCAATCCACTCATAACCATGCATAGTTGTTGTAACCCTCACTAAGGCCTAGTTCTTAAACCCATTCTCTATAAATTTATTGTATTGGGCTAGTTGGGTCTGAGTCCATTCATCCAATAGAAGAAGTGTTCAAACTCGGCCCCTACACTTAGTATGGTGGGGATTCAAATCTAAGTTCTCCCCATTAAAAAAAAATCAAATTATAATATCAAATAATGTTATTGAGTTAGACTATTAGATTCTATATTTTTCATTTACCAAAGATTCAAATATAATAAACCCTAATAATTAGAGTCATTGAAAACCCATTCTCCCAAACTCAGTTCTCTTCTCTCCATCCACAAAGAGATGTACCATAAATTGGACTCTCATTGTGGCATTCACACTAGACTGAACATAAACTCAATGTTAGGTTATGGGCTATCAGATTTCAAGGGCATTTTTCAAAAGAATAATCTTTGAATAGAAGAATATTTCATTGCATTGAGCTGTCCATGGTGTGTACGTAGGACTTATCAATTATCAGTCTGGCTATGTTTTAAATGTGAAGGCATTTTGAGATGTAATTGATGAAAGAAAAATGTATTTCTAATTTTCTACAACCCAAAAACATAAATAAATAAAAGTTCTTGGTTCTCAAACCAATCAAAACCCAATCATTTTTATATTAGGTGTGTGCGCTATCCATGTCTTTATCCTAATCTTACCAGAGGTCCAGTGCCAATCTTTTTTCTTTTTTTTTTTGAGAAGATGGTCCAATGCCAATCTTAGTTGTCCCAAATATGAAAGCATAAATTGTTGTATTAGGCTTTTTTGGGCTTTGGCCTAATTACAGATTTTGGCATTCATGGGCTTTGGCCTAGTTACAAGGATGGTTCTTACCCTTCAAATTGTGATCCTAACAATTCCTTCAATCAGGATAAGGTACTTGAAATCTTCTTCTTCTTCTTCTTCTTTTTTTTTTCTTTTTTTTTATAAATATATCAGTCTTTTGGCATCAAAATCATTGCAAATTTTGTTCTTAATGTTTTTGTGAATCGTATTCTATTTGATTAGAATAAACAAGGTTCTGAGATGACCAGTCACAAGTATAACAAAGTGTAATTCCATCAATTTCTACAAGTCTAGCCACGTAATTAACGGAAACTATTTTAATTGGACAATTTTTTATTTTTTTTTAGAAATGACTAGACTATTAGCTGTATACTATTACTATGTATAAACCAACTAATAATGCCAACTCTCAAGGAGAAAACTGTCCTTTTACTTTTATAAAATTTCCCATTTTAGATTTTTTTTCCCCTTTTTTTAGGTGAATGCATATCTAACATTTTTGTTTCTCTCCTTCCTTAATTCATGGCAAGAGAAATGGCATACTTTACTTATTATTATAGGTTTAGTTAACAAAAATCCAACTATTTTATGGAAGTTTTGATACCATTTTCATAGAAATTATAAAAAGTCGTCAAAAAGTTGATTATTTTTTTCTTTTTCTATTAAAAGTTTCTAAACATATTTTCTAAACTAATGCAAGAATCTGTTGACTTTTCTCCATTATTATTACGGAGTATTATTTGGGAAGAAGGAAAAAAAAAATTCAAATTCTATATTTATTACCCAGCTACTTGAACCAATGCCCATATAAATAATTTCCTTAAATCATGGGCGTGCTTATTGTAACGGCTTAAATGAGTTACCATAACATGTGTTTCCATTTGAAAACCCAAAATAAAAGGTTAGAAATTGCATTGGGCTAAAAAGCAAAAGGGTAGAAACTGCATAGTTTTTTAATCATGACTAAATGTTCAAAATGTGTGTAAAACACCCTTGAACGTTTAGACCCCCAAATTACAAATTATCAATTCAAGCTTATCAACAAACAATGTACGTGCGGAAAATGTAAATAAGCTAAAACAGAATTGATAACATAATCTAAACCAAATAAAATCACATCCACAGCAGAAATTAAATGGTAAAAATTAAGAGAAGAGAGATGCAAACACAAAGACAACACAGCGATGTGTTATCGAAGAGGAAACCGAAGTCCTCGTTGTAAAACCTCTCCGCCGCCCTCCAAGCGGTTAATAATCCACTAAAGAATGAAGTTAGGATACATGAATAGCAGAAGACCCTCCAAGTCTAATCTACCCAGTGTACCTAAGCCCTCCAAGCTTCTTGCTCCAACGAGGTTGCATCGAACCTTTGTCTTCTTTAGCTTACCGGATTCCGCTATAGCACATAGCATCAACCAATATCAATTGGTCCCTTCCTAACTGCTTCCCGAGCACTAAAAGGCCTTCTCACAAATATGGGTATGGTGAGAAAAGGATTTGGCTAATGAACCTCTCAAAGATGTAACAATGGAGAGGGTGAGAGTTGAGGAATTTGAAGAGTCACTATATAAAGATTGTGGATGAGTCAATCTTGTTTTTCTCTAGGGTTTCTCTCTTAAAATTCTTTCTGGAAACTCTCTATATTTCGTGGGTATAAGGGGTATTTATACTGGTGTGTGTATGGAATGCGAAGAGTCAATTTTTCCTAAACAGAGTGGACTGGCGACTTGGCCTCGCGACTTGACTGAGTCGCGAGTCCAAGTCGCGAGTTAATTGAATGGCCAGACTGGACTTTTTGTCCTGTAGTGCTCCAGCTAGCGTGACTGTTCAGCTCATTTGCATGCTTCACTCGTGTGCATCTTTTGGCGACTTGCAAGCCGCGAGATCCAGTCACGAATCCCTTGCCGAGTGCACAATCTTGAGCTTTTCTTCACACTCTCTCACACACTACCCTTACATGATTCCCACCTAAATACAAGGTTTCTAAGTGTTGAATTACAAGCAAATTGGCACGAAATAAAGCCAACAAGATGGTTGATTAAATTCAACCTTACAATGACAATTAGTAGTATTGTGCAAGGACAACTCTTGGGTCTGAGTGTTTTCAGTTTTATGCACTAGACCTGATATGTTCCTGCCACAACCACAAGTCTCTATATGTCACGATTCAATTATCTGTATCATATTTGGTCCTATGCAAAGGATGCACTGAACTGAACCTAAACCTTGCTCATCTTAAAAACATTTGGAGTTTAGGCTTCAATTACTACTATTATTTTTTTTTTTATGGGAAGGCTTCAATTAAATTAGTTCAATATTGTTATAATTATTTCTAGATTGAACTATGATTCTCAATCTTCCTGTTTCATGGCTATAGATATCAGACCTCATAACCAATATGCAAAAAAAATTGGCCATCACTAGCTTGCCCTAGTGGCAACAGTATACAATTTTGGACACACGAGTGGAAGAAACATGACACACGAGTGAGAGAAACATGGGACATGCTCAGAGTCTGTACTTAACTAACATGGATACTTCGATACAGCTCTCGGTTTGAAAGGGAAGACAAACCTCCTCAAAGTTCTTAAGAGTGCAGGTAAATTCAATTTTCAATACTTTAGTGCTTTGTTTTTTAAAGTGATAACCATTTTATGATGTTTTAATTTTCATTTCTACCCTCTTATCATCAATTCAAAGATAAATTTGGCACATCCCTCTTTTGGTAGCATAGGACATTTAATGAGGTTTGACACAGAAGTGTCTACACAAAGATAAATTTGGTAAAACTGGCTATTCCCCGATGCATCAACATTGCACTCTATCACAGGAGCATAACCAATTGCTCCTTTTATGGCATCACTTATGCTACTTAAGCTGTAAGAACTCCCATCTGGGTGGATCCTTGTAACATTTTTTTCCCACTCAAAGTTAAAATGAAAATAAAAAAACAAATAGAAGGTTTATGAAAGTTGAGTTTGGAAATAAAAAGAGATGAAGAGTTACTTGCACTTTCGAGAATTTGGAGGAGGTCTACTTTGTCTTTGAGGTTTAGAGCTACTTGAAAGTATCCATGTTGGTTAAGGATGGACTCGGAGCAAGTCCCATATTTCTCCCATTCATATGACCAAAACAAGGAACCATTGCCGCTTGGGCAAGCCAGTGTTGGCCAATTTACTTGCATTTTGCTAATTAGGTCTGAAATCTATAGAATGATATACAATGAACTTTATTAGTATAGAATTTAAGTACTTATGTTGTCAATGTAGCACCAATTACATTTATTGTCAAGTTAGTTTATAAGTTTCATATAGTAAAATTGATAACAACTTTTAACATTTTCCTAATAAGACATTGGTACCTTGGATTGAACATAAGGGCTGTTACGATCGCAGTTGGATGGGTATGAGTCATCGTTGTAATTAGGCCAAAGCCCATGAATGCCGAAATCAGTTTTGGGGTTTCTTGTTGTTGGATAGCAACAACTTTGCTTTGTGTCATAGTATGATCCTGAGCCCTGGCCATTGCATTAGAGATTTAGAATGGTGAAATCAAGAAAAAAGTTGTGATGTTATGACAACATTAGATTAGAGTAGTTAGCGTTTAAAAGGATAATCTCTCTCTTATATAATCGCACTCAACTGTTGTACAAGGTAGAAGAAATCAAAATCCTTTGAAACACAACCAATAGCTAGGCATTGTACTAATAAAAGCTTGATGAAGATTGCACAATTGAGTTTCATCTGTCTCTCTCACTGACTCTCTGTGAGTGAGTTGTGGGATTTTCTTTTGAACTTAGGGTGGTAATGACATGCTATGAATGGCGGTAGTTATAGGCAAAAACTTAGTGTGGACAAAATATTTGGTGCAGCATATGCTTACTGCTATTGCTATTAATTTATCACCTGTGTTGTGTGAAATAAATGCACCGGATTTGCCTTTCACATTGGGAGATTGGGACAAAATTATTGACTTATTTCTACAACTTCATTGGATTTGTCTGTATTTTTGTGAAAAATTAAATTAAACTATTATTTATTTATCATATTGAAAGTTTTTTTTTTTTTACTTCTTTTTTTTCCTTGCTACATAAAAATTTAGAGAAATCCAACCACAAAAAAATAGCAACAAAAAGACACTCAGACCAGTAAAATGTCCTCACTGAGAGCAGGAACAACTTCCGCCACTTCATTTTCCTTTGCTTTGTGTTTAAAAGCTGACTTTAAAAGTAATTGATTTGCCTAAATTATAAAGGCTTTATTCAACTCTTTGGAACCAATTTATCTGTACAAATCAACAAAAGGCTTTATTCTACTCTTTGGTACCAATTTATTTGTACAAATAGATTCCAAAGATGCACATTCTTGCATGATCATACATTTGCCTAAACCCAGTTAAGGTCTTTGGCCATATTACATAGCATTTTCTCTACACAACTATATCTTTATATCTTTAAAATATGCGGAAATAAAAAATGAGCAATGAATTGTATAAATCTAGCAAGTTAATTATCCAAACCAGCTTCATGTCAATGAATGAATCAGTAAGATAAAGATTAATTTGAACTCATGATAACAGTTTAAGGTGGAAAAAATACCCCCAACCAAGGCACCATTTTTTATTAACTAGAAATTAATATAAACAATACAATTAGTCTCACATGTATTCATATTTAAAATTATAATTAGATTTGGGTTCAAATGATTGTCTAACAATAATTGTCTCATTTATGGTGTCTCATGTCACCAGTTCGAATCTTACTTCCCCCTTTCTCCCTATCTACTTATTAAAAAGCAAAAACAAAAAGTGTAAAATTGGCTTTATATCTACTTCTTTAAAAAAAAAAGTTTAATATCTTTTTTTTTTTTTTTTTTTTTTTTGCACTGGTAATTAGCTTCATATCTATATTGACAAAATTCTCCTCTAAATCAATTCAGAGAAAATTTCTCCCAACTCACTATATGATCACTTACATATGTTTAAATCACCTTACATATACCTAAATCATTTAGGCTAAATGGTTATTAACTCTCCAAGTAGTGTATCACTCATAACTTAATTATTATCCCAATAAATTGTGAAATTTTGTTGTTTATCCACTATTCTTTGAACAAAAGCAATAGTATTTATGTAAGGATTATTTATCAAAAAATAAATAATATTATCATCCCAATAAATGGTGAAATTTGTTATTTTTATATGTTACTCTTTGAATAAAAATAATCTTTATGTAAGTATTACTTATCCAAAAATAAAATAAAATAAACGCAGTCTATAGTTTCTAACTTCCAATGATGTTGTAGATCTAATTTTTTATTTTCCTTCTTTCCTTGTTCTTTTCCTGTACTTTTTGGGCGACGCCGACGACCAAAACTCAAACTAACAAAATCAACGTGGAATCTATATTCTATAACCCTTTAAATTCATTATTTTATAGAGTTTACTTGAGATAAAATCCTAGGATATTATCTGGATGGAAGGGATTAGGTTATTCTACTTTTGGTCTAACTGTTTTAGTTTTTTTTTTTTTTTAATATAATTATCGTATTTATTTATTATATAGGTTAGTAATCAATGTCATTTTAATAGTTCTAAAAAATAATTTATACTATTTCATGTGACTTATAATTTAACTTGGAGTGGTTCCAGTTAGCTTAGTTAGTAAGGTCTCTTGTCGTCAAATAAAAGATCTAGCTTTCAATCCCTGCCTACACCAAAAACCAATTGGTGCCTTGGTTTGATGATAAAGAGTCATCACCACGGGTAGACTTCATAAATTAAAACTATTTTTAAAAAAATAAAAAAACTTGGCGTGGTATTTTTTTTTTTTTTTTTTTAATAGAAGAAAGTTATGAATTTGCAGTAAACTTAGCATCCGAGATAAAATAACCAAAAGAGGACGTAGAAGTAGACTCTCTCTTAAAGAGTTGATGACAATCTCCAAAAACCAATTGCAATATTCTTAAAAACATAGAAGGAAAGATAAAAGATGAATTGACGTATGTATTAGATAAACATTGGTGGTTAGTCGATATGTTGGAAAACTTTATTATGAGGATCATTAATTGTTTCTTTTTCCTATATTTAATAGGGCATTGTAACTTGTAAGAGAGGTGCTCATGCTTTGGCAAGTACATTACAAGATGAGGACTACATAGGGCTCCCAAGTTTGGCTTGAGGATTGTCCTCCTTTTATTCTATCCCTTTTACAATTTGAATTTCATTCTCAAATCTCAATAAATCGACTATCGTTTATTACAAAAAAAAATAAAAAAATAAAAACTTATTTTGTAACTAATGAGACAATCTCAAAGGAGTTTTTTTTTTTTTTTTTTTTTTTGAAGAAGGAATCTGAAATGAAATTGTAACACTTAAAATTTTAAAATAATTTGTAAGTGCACAAGATTAGTTGATGTAGTTGATTAATTTATAACATGGAATTTTTTTCTATTACTTATTAAAGTAATTTTTTTAAATGTTTTTTTTTTGGTTTATTTTATTAACTGATCTTGTTTTGTGATATGATGTGGTGTTTAGAATTCATATTTAAATCCAAATATTTTGTATCTTAGGTCTTTTTAATAAGAGGATTTAAATAATAATAAAAAATTGTTTAAAACATAAAATGGTGGATTCCACACTTGAATCTATTGTTTAGCTAATGTTTTCTAAATACAATTTTCATAAAATTATTTCCTATTTTCCCTATTGAAATTTTGAAAACAATCAAGAGGATGTTTTCAAGATATATAAAATGTTTTTAATGGCATTGCTATAAATAAATTTAAAATAGTGGACTCCATAGATTTGCCAAAATCTTCTATCTCTTAAATTAAGAAGCTTATCTTTATCACAAATTTGAAGTTTATCCTTACATAAAAAAAAAAAAAAAAAAGGTACATTGGTTTTACTCCCAAACTTCAATTTTGAAACTTATAATTAATTATCCAAAAAAAAAAAAAGTAATCTACACACTATTTTCTATAAAATATTTTTTTCTTTTAAATCTCAAAGTAAAATGGTCTCCCAAACATCATTTTTTTAATAAAAAAAATATTTTGAAAATTGTTCTTAAAAGTGGAGCCAAACACATATATGTAATGTAAAAATTATTCTCTAAAAACTAGTTTCACATCCAATTTTTTGAAAATTATTTTCTTACTATTTAAAAAAAAAAAAAAAATTCCTCCTATCAAACATGCCCTTATTTATTATATGAAACTCATTCATATATTAAACAAAGTAGATTTTCAAGATATGTTTAAATTAACATTTTGTTTTTAAAATATGGAATGTCTAGGGCTTTAGGAATAATCTTCTTTTTTTAATGGGAATTTTAGGCATTATCTTAGAATTATCTTTAAATTTTTTGCACTTCATGAAAATCTCCTCGTAAGGATGCCAGTTAATTGAGTATACAAATTGATCATCATGTATTATTCCCCTTTGATAAGAAAAAGAAGGTGGATGTAGTTTATTGAACTACTCCATTAATATGCTTAGTTTTTACTTCACAATTCAAATTTAGATATTATGATACAATTGATTTTGATAAAAAAAATTAAAAAGTTAATAAAATTATTCCATTATAAAAATTCATTGAAAAGGTACAAAGGAATATTGTATTATTAAAAAGCTTTTCAATGAAATTTGTATTTGAATAAATGATAAGAAGTTTAGAAATTCTTTCAAAAAATAATGTTGGGATAAGATTCCCTCCCATTAAATCCTTCAATTTCCTCCAATTTTTAGTAAAATGCAAGACACTTGACATTTATATAATTTTGTGTGATTGATGAAAATTGAAAGAAAGTTGAATATTAAAAAGAATGGGATCTTATTCTTATCCCAATCTAAATTAGAATTGTAGGGACTGAATTTGGATTGGACCCAATAAATAGTTGGGTTTTAACCCAAGAAACCCAAACAATAAATTTCTAGAGCGTGGATGAAAGAACTAGATCTGCTCCAAAAGAAAAACGATAAAACTAGCTAACTTAAGACTATCAAACACAGGTAAGATGAGAAAATCTGTCCTCGAAGTGGTTTGAGGAGCTTATATTATATTGTCTTTCTTAACCACCAAGTTACAAGAGTTCATAGTCTTCTTGTTCAAATTGCCCGATTTTTCCTCTTTTCCTCTTTTCCTCTTAGCACATCTTCCCACGTTATATACTACCATCTTGGTACCATCCCTACCACCCACGTGTAGGCTAGATTCGGGAAACTCCCTCCTGTCCCATCCAGCACCTCCCAGAACCATCAACTAGTGGCTGTAAGGCTGTTTGATCACTGTTCAGGCATCACTTCCACATTAATGCGGCCAGGGAGTTGGTTGAGAGTCATTTAATGCGGAGGTAGCAGCTTTTTGAAGATATTTGTTACCCTTCTTCTTTCTTATCCCTTGTCCAACGTCTAACTCTCAGTGGGGATGTAACCTCAAGGAAAGTCCATGATGATATGACACTCTTACTAACCTCGGACACTAGTTTCCGATATGGCTTTTATCCTCGGACACTCGTTGGGCTTATCTCATATTATCTCTACTCTTCTCCTTACTCCGTTCTCCTTTTAATCTTATCTAGACCTCCTCGGATGATCTAACGTCCTCGAATCGGGCCATAGGCCCAGTTAACACGGCCTTAACAGTACTTCCTAATTAACTGGCCCCCACAAGAATAAATTGACTTAATTAATTGGAATCCATAAGAGATAGGGTTAGGGGTTTTGAACCCAACACCTCATGGTTTTCATGATGTTTTCAGAAGTCAAAACCATTATACCAACTCATTGAAGTTTTAATTATTTAGTTTAGATATATATGAGCTTGTTAATTTCAATATGAAATCAACAAATGGATAAGTATAAATTTGACTATTTGTTGGTAAGTAGATCATGAGAGCTGCTTGAACTTTAAGAAATACTCAATTAGAGTTTTAAAGATTCACTTGGTCGATAACTATTGATGTAAAACAAAGCCATCACTCATCACAATTGATTTATTATGTAACAATGTAGTCATTGGCATAAAATATATTGATTCATAAAACAACCACCCACAGTTTGGCAAAGAAGTTGTGAAATAGTTTAGTAATCCTAGAACAACTCATTTAAAAGATAAGCATTAATAAAATTTCATTTTGTACAGATTAATTCTACCAAAATGATTGGGTTTCAACTTTTAATATAATAATTTTGTTTTCATTATGGAAAAGAGAAAAATTATTTCTGCAACATTTTCACAATAGTTTCATAATAAAATCTAAATAACAGTGAACTATTTAGGAATCTACCACTTTTTTAGTATTCGAGTTCAGTGAACTCGAGTTCCTAGTAAGTCGCCAGCGTGGCACTACTGACCTGAAATTTGTGTAATTAAAAAAAAAATGTGTTACTCGATATTAGTGAAATCGAGTATCTCTTTATAGTACTCGAGCTTAGTGCAGTCGAGTACCCTTTTTTTTTTTTTTTTCCTAGTTGGAATGGCTTGAATAGTCAAACTTAGTGGCTTGACATTAGCAAACAAACCATTAAATGGCTTGCATGCCCATGTCAGGAAGATGCATGATATTCAAGAAATTTCTTTCATGAAGAAATGCAAGAGTTTGCATTAAATGTTCTTCATGAATTGTCAAAGAAGATGGCTAGGAAAAGAAAAGTAATATATATAAGAAAATGAGATTACCGTGTGGCTTTATATGGAGGAAAGTGAAAGAAAAGGAAAATAAGAAGATGAGGAAGAAGTGAAGGAGTGGATGAGAAAAAAGAGAAAAAGAAAAAGGAAAAATAAAGGTTTTGGGTTTGGGTAATTAAAGCAACGTGGAAGAAAATATAGGGAGTAACTACACAAATTATTTTACAACTTCTTTTTTACAATTGTGATGTAAAACAACATGGAAGAAAATATAGGAAGTAAGAACGCAAATTATTTTACAAATTTTTTTTTTTTACGACTCTGATGTTGCGAAGAATGGGGTGAAGAAAAAAATTATGCGTACATGAATAAGTGAAAAACAACCACTCACAATTTGTCACGTCAAAGACGTGGCAAAGAAATTGTGAAATAGTTTAGTAATCTTAGAACAACTCATTTAAAAGATAAGCATTAATAAAATTTTATTTTGTAGAGATTAATTCTACCAAAATGATTGGGTTTCAACTTTTAAGATAGTAATTTTGTTTTCATTATGGAAAAGAGAAACATTATTTCCACAATATTTTTACAACAGTTTCATAATAAAATCTAAATAACATATTGTTATTAGTTGTTATGGATAAACAAAAAAGTAATTTAAAGGATAAATTCAAATTAAATCCAACTTACTACATAAGATTTTTCGTGTAAGTTGGATTAAATCCAACTTACTATGTAGGAGACTACTGTACAGTATAGTTAGTACCTTTGTGGAAAACGCATGTTAGAGCAATTACATCAGCTTGGGCATAATTGTGCAAAATGGAAAAACTAACTACTTTTACACAATTTGAGCAAAAAAAACACCCACACCAGCTTGTGCATAATTGTGTATTTATGCACAATTGTTACAGTAACCGCAGTAACCGTGCATATATGCACGGTTACTGTAGCATGTGTATTTATTATTTTATTAATTTCCGTTCGTACCTTTTTTTCTCTCTCTTCTCCGTGCATAACCAACGAACTCAGTTTTCCTCTCCTCATCTTCTTTTTCCTCAGATGCACACAAACAAACACACCCACACCCACACACAAACACATCCACACAGACAAATCAACACAAATACACAAACACACCCACACACAAACCCACACGGACAAACCAACAGAGAGACAGATCGGAGCTCGTGGGTCTTGACTGGTGCTTGATCGGAGCTCGTGAGTCTTGATCGGTGCTTGACTGGAGCTCGTGGGTCTTGATCGGTGCTTGACTGGAGCTCGTCTTGATCGGTGCTTGTGGAATGATCGAAGCTCGTGGGTCTTTTGCTTGAACGGAGCTTGACCGAGATGGGTCTTGCCTGATCGGAGCTAGGGAGATTTGACCGAGAGGGAGAGTTGATCCGTGTTGGTATAGAGATGGGACTTGCTGGAGATCGGTGTTTGTTTGGAGATTGGGTCTTGTTTGAGGAGTGAAGCTATCTATGGAGATCTGACCGGGTATAGAGATGGATGGAGATGGGTACAGAGAGAGAGCAACAAATCAGAAAATGGGTAGAGAAAGAGAGAGGGCGCACGTATATAAAGTGGTAGTTGAGAGAAATAATAAAAAAATTGAGAAGAATGAATATTTTATTGAAATATCTTGTAAAATAGATAAAATAATGTAAATGTTTTGTAAAAGCGATAGTGTAAAATAGAAAAAGTAGGTTTTTAGTGTAAAATAAACGGAATCTTATGCACAAACTGATGTAATTGCCCTTACAGTGTTAATGTCCTTTAAAAGCGTTTTTACAGTGTTTACTGCTGTTTTTCCGTAAAAAGAAAAGGAAAAAGAAGGGTAGTGGGTGTAGTATAGTACATTGGTGGAAAACTAGTGTGCGTGTAGTGTTAACACATTTTTTTCACTCTACTGCTGTTTTTATTTATTTATTTTATTACAAATTCTTACTCTCATTCTTTCTTCTCTTCAATTGCAAACACATTTCCTGTTGCTGATTCCTATTTCTTTCTCTTATTCAATTCACTCTTTTTCAATGCCTTCACTCTCTGTTCTTAATCTTAATCCTAAGTTTTATTTTTTAACCACAACTCGGCATGATTTTCAAACACATACTATACATTAAACCGTAAAAAAAAGAAGTTCAAAGTTTTTGAAGTTGAACTAAAATTTAGCCAAGTTAAATCATGATGACGTAATAATTATTTTAATAATTAATAATATAAAAATAAATAAATTAAATGTACAAAATTTATCAATATTGATTAAAATAATATAATGTTTAAAAAGATTTAATATATATCTTTGATTAAATAATAAAAAATAAAGACTGTAAAATTTCCCTTATTAAGTTTTAACAAATTTGTAGATGATAAATAATATCTGAAAAGGTTTAATAAACTAATTTATTTAAAAATCGTTCAAGATAAATAGGAAAGAACATTCCAGTATTCCACACGGTTCTTTCCATTTTGCCGAATAGTCAACATGGCTTTTTATGTTTTAGAATAAAATAACCCCACTAGTACGTTTTGCCTCTTTTCCCCAAAAAAGAGCCCACTTTACTTCTGTCTCTCACTGACCCTCTCTCCCTCTCTCAGTTCTCACTTCTCAATCGTCTCTCTCTTTCTACCTCCGCCTCAATTCACGATCAGAACCCAGGCCAGCCTCAATCTCTCTCACTTCACTTGTTCACCCTCCAAACAAGCAGATCTGGAAAAAAGCCTCTAATCTATTTCAAGCCATCTCGTCAGTCTCTCCCCAAACAAACAGATCCGGCAAGAAAGAGGTAACTTCGGCTTTTTTGAGTCCTGACAACCATTGCAGTTTTAGAAAAAAAAAAAAATTAGGGAAAGAAACCAGCAAACCTGTGCACAGTTCCGACAACCGGACGGTTTGACAGCGGTCGGAACGGTTTCCTGCAAAAATAAAATTTTCGGTTTTGTGGGTTTAAAAAACCGGACTGGTGACCAGTTTCTCTCTCTCTTTCTCTCTGTTTTTGGCTTCATTATATCCGATGGCTTTTATGGGCACAAAAAGCGCATCCTCATCTTCTTCTTCTACCACGTCTGGATTTAAATATGATGTCTTTCTTAGCTTCAGAGGCAGTGACACCCGTAAAAATTTCACAGACCATCTATATGCTGCTCTGAATCAAAAAGGTATATTCACATTCAGGGATGATGAAAAACTTGAGCGAGGAACATTCATTGCTCCAGAGCTCTTGAGAGCAATAGAAGAGTCAAGATTTGCTGTTGTCATTATCTCACAGGACTACGCTTCATCGAGTTGGTGTTTGGTTGAACTAGCAAAGATTGTTGAGTGCATGGAAAAGAAGAGGATTATAGTTTTGCCTGTTTTTCACTACATAGATCCTAGTGATGTGAGGAACCTGAGGAAGACTTTTGGAGAAGCCTTTGCTAAACATGAAGAGCGTTACGAAGATAACATAGAGGAAGTACATAGATGGAAAGCTGCTTTGACAAAGGTTGCTAATATTGCTGGATGGGATTTACGAGACAAGTAAGAATTTCTTCACTTCACCATACGATCACTTTCTTTTCTTGTCTTTTTGCTTTTGATTTTCTACTGGCTAGTGATATTTAAGTCAATCAAATTTCAACTTTGATAATGGAGTAACTTTTGCAAAGTTTGTATATAATCAATTACACTTCAAAGGGAATTTGATGAGTTTCAGTTTCTCATATAAATTTTTAAGTAAAAAATATTATATGGATTACAAATAAGTTACTTTATGTATATTTGTTAAAGATAGTAAGTCACAAGTCCACCATTCTTGTCCAATTCCATTGTAGAAAATACAGCTAGTATTCCATTCATGCCCTCTAAACTTGCCTATTCTTAATATTTTAATTTTTTAAAAGTAATGCACCAATATTCTTTGAGGTTTCACAAAATGACACTCATTCCCAAACATTTCAAGATATGACACTCTCATTCTTGAAATTCTATTAAATACAGATAAGTTCATCTCCCCTCAAATCATTACTTTTCTAATTGAATATTCCATTATATAAGAGTGTTGTTATAACTTATAAGAGGTGATGAACTTATCTGTTGCATCTGCGGTGGAGCCAGACCAACAGGATGGGTGCAATTGCTCCCAACCAAGGTTGTCAAAATCGGGATCCTACGTAGGATCGTTGAAGGTAGGTGGGATTGTAGATTGTAAGATCGGATCGTGAATCGTAAGATCTTACATATTTTTAGATTTAAAGCAAAAAACACATTGATAATGACTTTGTATTTTGAATAATCATGTAAATTATAAATTCATTCATAAAAAAATTAAGATTTGCATCATATGATGTAATTTGCATGTCATACATCGCTAAGTCTATACTAACAAAACAATTATATTTAAGTTTTGACCCAATGTATCTAAAAAGTTCAATAAATGTTTAATTAGCAACCAAATACCAAAATATTTATCAAAACATATAGAAAATATTTTCCAAGTTCTAAATTCGAAGTTTGAAATCTAAAATAAGTTAGCAAATGGAAACTAGCTAACTACAATATGAAATCCAAAAGCAAGATGAATATTAAGGTGAAGTGAACATTTAATTATTCCCATTTTAAGATTCTTATAACCACCGTTTTAAATTCCTAATCATCATCCATTTCATCATCTATGTAGACATTATATATTTGTATGCTAAAGCTGCGAAAGACATCAAGATACGATTTCACACTTAACTTTTCAAGTTTTACCACTCAGTAACAATTAAAGAGCATGCTCAAAAAAATCAATCAATCAATATACAAATATAAGCATATTTGATAAAATTATATATGAAAAAATATTTTAGTAATATTAGAACACAAATTAGTATATTGATCAAACAAATTTAACAAAATTATAACTTAAAAGGTAGCAAAGCCAACATCAAATTCTTCATTTAGAAATGATGAAGCATTCTTTCATTTTGATTATAAGTGAATTAGAAATTAAAAAACATTTGCTTAGGTTAACATAATTTTATAAAAATAAAATAAAAAGTCATACCATCACAACATGAAAAAATAAAACCCTTAAAGTTTCATCAAAACAAAAAAGTTATCTTATAAAAAAAGAAACCAAAAATTTATATTTTTGGTAGGATTGGAAGGATCGGTAGGATCACATACGATCCTACACGATCCTACCATTTTTACGATCCTAGTGCGATCCTAAACGTTTTGGTGAAGTGGGATCATAAAATTGTGCGATCTTACGATCCAGATCGCGATTTTGACAACCATGCCTCCAACCCCACCCCTAAATTCCCTCAGGTTCTCTTAAAAATTAAGATTTCAGTTTTGTGTGTATAAAATATTCTTAATTTAAAATTTTTAATTGAAAATAACACTCTCCAAAGGCACAAAAAATCTTATTTGTAACCTTAAAATAATAACATGATATACATTCACATTGAATTAAATTTGTCATTATCTAAAAAAAAAAAAAAATTATAACATGATATATTATCACAATATCCCCTAATCAATCTGCCAATTTTTATCTGTTGTTGTTTTCAGAATTCTTTGGAACTACTTAGTCTTTTAATTAACACTCCCAATATAATCAAGGAAAAAAAACTCTTATTTGTAGCATTAAAATTATGACATGGTATGTTTTCACAATTTTTTCTAACCAATTTTTTGACTTTCACTTCTTGTTTTAAAACTTTTTTTTTTTACATTGCTATATACTTTTTAAAGGACTTTAAAAAATCAAAGACATACATAGAACATTTTAAAATTATTGAATATATGACCATACTATTAATACTTCCAAGTTAATTTATTTTTTATCTCACTTTTAAGCATTCAAATTATATGTTTTACTTTTTTTTTTGACAAGTAAGAAGAGAATATTATTAATCAAAGAAAAACAAGAGAAGCACAAAGAGTTCATGTTAGTGAACAAAAAAAAAAAAAAAAACAGAAGCAGCCCCTAATCTATTCTAATAGATGAAAGAAAATCCAAAAGGGTAGAACAATCGGAATAACCCCAACATCAAGACCAATCAAAGAGGGTCCGCTGGCAATACTCTAATAACTGAACCATAGGTTTTCCCTCATCCTTAAAAGACCGCCGATTCCATTCAGTTCAAATAGTCCACATTAAACAACCTGGAACCAAATCCCAAATATCAGAGCTATGCTTCCCCAGCCAATGATACCAGCAAAATAATAAGTCCACAACTGAACCTGGCATGACTCATTCAATCCCAAACAACCGAAGCATATACATCCACAAAGAATGAGCTATCGGACAAAACAGTAACAGGTGATCCACAGATTCTGCGTTGCTACAGCACAAACAACAACGACTTGCCAAAGGGCGATCACGAAGCATAAGATTATCCAAAGTTAGAATGGCTGCTGTCCGCATAAAAAAAGCCACCTTTTTAGGAACCTTAACTTTCCAAGGGAAAGTGGAAGGAGCTGCATTTCGAATCTTATGATAAAAGGATCGAGTATCAAACTTCCCACTGCCATTAAGATCCCAAAAAGCCTGTCACACCCTCCATCCCTAGGAAGACGGGTTTGGATGAAATTAAGAAAGGAGTAGGAAGCAGCCAACTCCCAATCATTGAAGTCCCTGTGAAAACTTAAGCTCCACACTCTGTCATTATCACCCACTGGAGGGCTTAACACCTCAGAAATACAAGCCTCCTTATTAGCTGAACACAAAAATAATTGAGGATAAAGAATTTTGAGAGGAACATCACCAGTCCACTTATAATGCCAAAAAAGAATACAAGAACCATCCCCCACCACAAAAGAGACATGCTTAGCAAAAGTTTCCCACCTTCCACTAATACTCCGCCATAACCCACAACCATGAGCCCTACTACATGCTCCGGTGCTCCAATCCCCTATTCCTTCCCCATATTTCATGGCAATGACCCTACGCCACAGATGCGAGGTTTCATGGCCATACCTCCAAAGCCATTTCCCTAATAGGGCATGATTAAAAGGCACCAACTTCCGAATACCTAAACCACCCAATTCATGCGGTAAGCAAACCTTTTCCCAAGCCACCAATGGATATTTGAAACATTCAACTGATGAACCCCACAAAAAGTTCCTTTGAATGCTTTCCAATCTAGACGCCACAGCTTTAGGGATAGTAAAAAGGGAGAGGTAATACGTCGGGAGGCTTGAAAGGGTACTCTTCAGCAAGGTGAGTCTACCACCCTTTGACAAATAAAGCCGCTTCCAGCCTGAAAGCTTCTTTTCCATTCTCTCAAGGATTGGATTCCAAATAGAGGCTGTTTTGTACAAAGTACCCAATGGCATACCCAAGTAAATCATAGGCAAATTGCCCACCCTGCACTGAAGGATATTAGCCAAAGGCTGAATGTTACACACCTCCCCAATAGGGACAATTTCACTTTTCCCCACATTCACCTTCAAACCGGTAAAAGCTTGAAAACAAGTCAAAACCAGCCTAATAGAAAGAATCTGCTCTCTAGAGGCATCACAGAAAAGAATGGTATCATTAGCAAATAAAAGGTAAGAAACACGGATACCAGTAGAATTAATAGGACCCACATGAAAACCGTGAATGAAACCCCCTTCCTCAATTTTCTTTAGGATACGACTTAAAACCTCCATGATCAACAGAAAGAGAAGGGGAGACAAAGGATCGCCTTGTCTAAGACCTCTAGAGCTACCAAAGAAACCAGCAGAAGATCCATTAACTAGAACCGAGAAGCGAACGGTAGAGACACAAGTCTTTAGCCATCTCCTCCATCTATCCCCAAAGCCCATTCTCTCCAACAAATAAAACAAAGCGTCCCAAATCACACGATCATAAGCTTTCTCAATGTCTAACTTACACACCACCCCCGGAGTACGACACTTCAGTCTACTGTCTAAACATTCATTAGCAATAAGCATTGAATCCAAAATCTATCTGCCACCAACAAAGGAATTCTGTGATTCCGAAATAAGTTTATCCATCACCCGCCTCAATCTGTTAGCTAAAATCTTAGACAACAGCTTATACACATTGCCCACTAGGCTGATAGGCCTAAAATCTTTAATATTTAAAGCATTATTTTTTTTTTGGGAATCAGAGAAAGGAAAGAAGCATTTAGAGACCGTTCAAACTCTGAGCTCCTATGGAAATGATCAAAGAATGCCATGACATCTATTTCCACTACACTCCAGCATTTTTGAAAAAAAGCCATAGTGAAACCGTCAGGACCTCTTTATCACCCTCCATCTCATGAAGAACCTTTACCACTTCTTCCTTAGAAAAATCCCTTTCTAATTCAAGCCGCTCATCCTCCTCAATTCTAGCAAACTCTAAACCATCCATAGAAGAGCGCCAAGTATCTGACTTAGTGTACAAACTCTGATAAAAATTGACTACCTTAGACCGCACCTCTTCCTCATCCTCATAGAGGACACCATCCACCTTTATACCCTGAATATGATTAGTTCTTCTATGGGAATTAGCGATCCGATGAAAGAAGCGAGTATTATTGTCCTCCCCCTTCAAAAATAAAATCTAGGACTTTTGTTTCCAAGAAATCTCCTCCAAAGAGGCAAGATGAGCAATCTCACCTTTGATCTGAATACGACGAGTTTGATCATCCTGAGAAAGACCAAACGAGTCCTCCCTAGCATTCAAACCCAGCAATTTAGATAAAAGACATTTCTTCCTAAAGGCCAGATCCCCAAAATCCTCCTTATTCTACTTTTTCAAGTCCTCTTTAAGAGCTTTTAATTTACGGGCCAGAATGAAACTAGGAGAACCCGAAAAGCAATACCCATTCCACCATTGCCGAACCCTCTCTACAAAACCCTCTTTTTTCAACCACATATTCTCGAACTTAAAGGCATTCCGACCTTTATTGACACTACCCGCCACCACCAAAAGAGGGCAATGATCAGAAACTACACGAGGGAGTACCTTTTGAGACACATTTCCAAAGTGATCTACCCAATCCACCGATGCTAAGGTTCTATCAATTCTTGACATACAAACTGACCCCGAATCTCCAAACCAAGTAAATGAAGCCCCTTCAAAGGGTAAGTTCACAAGGTAATTAGCCTCAATAAAGTTTGAAAAAGCAAACATAGCCGGACTAAAAGCCTCACAACCAAATCTCTCACTCGGATATCGAATGGTATTGAAATCCCCAAAAACACACCAAGCCGTATTCCACCTGGAGTGCATCCTAGCAAGTTCTTCCCACAATGCACCCCGCTGATTATCAATTCTACAGAAATTTTTCATTAGGCTACAAACCCATTTCGAGTTTTTCACCACTGACCCTTGAACCTCTCCCTCACCACCTTCCTGGATCACCTCCAACTCCTTATGATCATTGGGATCCCATTTAGATAAAGGAGAGCACTCCAAAGAACCATTTTCGTCCTCTCCTTGAAATAAACCACTAGGATTAACTTCACTGTGCTTCCACTGAATCAGAGGATGCTCAGGCCCAACCTGAGCCATCTAGGATTAACCACTAGGATTACTTCTTTGTAATATATATATATATATATATATATATATATATATATATGTTAGTCAGTTTAAATTACGATGTTCTTTAAACATAACAATGACGTCATACTAATTCCAATACTACTAGGTGCTTGTCCAAAAAAAAATCCTCTAATACTAGGCTCAAATAAGAAATTGAAACCAATGACCAAAAAAAAAAAAGTTATAACTTACATCTACACTATGTTTTCTTTATCAATCAATTTTTTTTTTAATAAATTAACTATTTTTTCATTTATTAATAAACATTTTTGGAATTAATTTTTTTCTTCAATTTTTTATTTTAATCTTGTCTCCGTAAACCCAAATTCTGGCTGTGTCACTATTTTCATTTATTAAACCTCAAGGTAAAAATGCCATTTCATGAAATCTCAAGGGAAGATGGTGCATTTTGCCAAAAAATAAATATCATTAATTCTCATATCCTACCCTCTCTCTCTCTCTCTCTCTCTCTCTCTCTCTCTCCTCTGTAGGTAAAACTAAGATCATCATAATGCACTTTTATCTCTAATCCCAAAGGATGGTGGATCCAATGATGAAACTAGATAAAAAAAAAGAAAAGACAGATTGAGCAATTGATTTTATTTTGGTGCAACTTGGATGCCTATGGTTCTATATTTGGTGATGTGCTCGGAAATGGATGGTTGCTTTTATGGGTTTTGGTTTTCTTGCTCACATTTTTGTTTGACTAGTTGTGCTTATTTTAGTTCATGTTTTCGTCTAATTCCTAATACTAAAGTTTCTAATTTAATAGAATTTCTTTTTGGGCTATGATTTTTTTTTTTTTTTTTTTGTCGATTGGTTGGTTTTGGACTTTGGCAAAAACCAACCAATTCGTGTATTTAAAGTCTTTGTAATGAATTACCGAAACAATTACATTAGATTTGTGAGGATTGATGATTGATGTCAGTTGTTAGTGTATACATGTTAGCTTACTGGGCTTAGGCCCATTATAGTATTAAACTTGCCCTACATTCTTATTGCTGAGACTACAAAAAAGATACGTCTATATAAAGACTCACTTTAACTTTTTTTTACCCAAAATAATAGCTCATTTTTATAGGTTAAATTACAATTCATGCTCAGTAATATGTGGTTTTGTTATTTTCAAAAATTTTAATTAAAAAAATTATAAATCAAGGAAAAAAATATTTATCTTTTCTTTTCCAAATTGGAGGAAAAAAAGGGAAAGGAAATTTTTTTTTTTTTTTTTTTTTTTTAAATCTCCTCTAGAATACATAAATACAACAAAAAATTATACATATTAAACCCCCCCAAAAAAAAAAAATTTCAACAAATTTTCTATACAATATTTTTTCCAAAACAACTTTTCTTTACCTTTCCAAAATTTTCCCAACAAACAAACAACTTCCACACATTACACCCTTCTCCGTCACCGACAATTTGTTTGTGGCGCCAGGGATGCAAGTCACCCCCAGAGCAAAACTCCATGACAATGCAACAGAGATGCGAGGCTTCAAACTCGACATGGACCTTAGGCGAAAAAGGATGGATGGTCCAAGCATCTTCCTTTCCATCTCCGCTCTATGCACCTTCTTCTTCTTCTTCACCAAGGCCTCTTTGTCCACCACCTTCATCATGTAGATGTCACCTACATTTTAAAAAGTTTGTATTAGTTTTTTAGATTTTCTAATTTTAAAAAATGTTTTTGGGGACAATAACAATATGATCTTAAGCACTCGTTTAGGAGGATGAAATAAAATTATATGGAAATGAATGAAAAAAATAATTTTAGAATATTCTTCCCTTCCTTTATTTGAGAGTTTTAACGGAGGCAATGTAACCATTCTAATTTTTTACTAAAACTCTCAAAATACTCCTATATATTCAGCCATTTATTTTAATAGAGGTCTAATGGTAATATTTTCATAAAATGATTCTGTTTCTTTCCTTCTATGTTACTCCCAAACAAGGTTACTTACATTTCATTCATTTCTATTCCTTTATTTTAAAACATCCAAATAAGGTTACTTGATTCAATTTCATTCCTTTCTTTTCCATTCCTTTCTCACACTTAAATACATTCCATTCACATCCATTTTCTTATGATTATTCATTTCCATTCCATTCCATTCCCTTATGAACTCCTAAATAATGCCTAGCTGAAGACCTTAATTGAATAAATTTGAAAATTTAAAATTTAGAGGACTCGATTGAATGGAAGTGAAGTTAGAAAACTTAATTGAATTTTAGTCGAAGTTAGATGATGCAAATTGTAATTTAGTCTTCTTTTTATAATATGACAAATAGTGAATTTTCATCTATTGAATTTCATCGATAAATCTATAATAGGATTGTAGGGTTTAGAAAATGTTTAACTCTTGTAAAACCATATAACATGTAATTTTAACCCATCCTTTTTATATATTATTTTACTAGACTTGGCAAATGAGGTGGGTTGATTAGGTTTGGGTTCAACCTAGTTGAGTTTGGGTCAAATTGGTTTCGGGTTAGAAACAGTTGTCCTAAATAGGTCACAAAACCTATGGCTCTAACCCAGTCTTTGAGGGCTGGGTTGACCCGAAATCACCCATATCTTTTCACATTTAAAAATATATATATAAAAAAAAAAAATCAATCATTCTATCTTCTCTTCCTTTTATAACAAATAAGAGAACTCATAAACAAAATCACTTAAAAATAAATGTTGAATAACACATAAAATCATTTTTTTTTTTTTGGAAATAGTTGAATAATACATAAAATCATAAATGAACATAGTCCAAATTAAATAATACATAAATATTTAAAGTTATATGGTCCAAAGTTGTCTACTAATCTTATCATCATCACACAAGAACAGAAAAACAAAAACTAGATTTGGACCATATCACATTAACAACCTCATCAAGCGCACCTATTGCATCCAAAATATAAATAAACTTAGATTATCTTCAAAGATAACTAAATATATAAAATGTTACGAATAAAATATAACATATTGGGGAAAAAAAAGTAAATAATTAATATGAATTACATCTCAATTTACTTGAGAATTGTACACCAAGTTGGTGAGTAATATTGTCAATATTTTCAACTCCAATATAAAATTTTAATATAAATTAGTATTCAATAAACACATGTCAATAAAGAACTATATTTTTTATAACTATGACCATTCTATAAAGGAAATTAAATAAGTAGAAGTGTCCAAAAAAAAAAAAAAGGGAATAAAAGAACAAAAAAGGACTCAAAATTCAAAGTTCATGTGTTGTTAAAAAATGGTCTTTCACAAGATTGAATTGACTCGTCTTTTCATGGGTCCAAAAAAACCCGACCCATATTCATATATATATTTTTTTTCTTCAAGTTTAATCAGGTTAATGAGTTCAAGTCCCATTTTGCCTAGTCTAATTTTGACATGTTGTGATGAAAAAAATTCAGGAATAACTGCAATTATATTTGCAATTTCAAAAGCTTTATTTGAAGGTTATTAATTTTTATATTCAAAGATGTTGGCATATTTCAACCATTCTCGCCCAATGCCACTATGTAGATTTTTTTTTTATGAGACCACTACTCAAATCACATATATGTGTGTGTGCGTGTAGAAATGCTTTGATAAGCAAGGACAACTAATTTGCTGAATCTTTTCTCTATATGGCCTTTGCTAATTCAACAAATTGTTGTCCTATGTTCGTTGCAGACATGAGGCAAACGTTGTTGAAGAAATAGTTAGAAAGATATCTAATAAATTGATTTCTACATACTCAATTGTCCACAAGAATTTTGTTGGAATAAACTCTTGTATGGAGGAACTAGCGAATTTATTAGGCATGGGGTTGAATGATGTTCGCTTTATAGGGATTTGGGGAATGGGGGGATTGGGCAAAACAACTCTAGCACGAGTTGTTTATGATAGATTTCGTTATTATTTTGAAGGCAGCAGCTTTCTTGCCAATGTTAGAGAAGAACATGAAAAACATGGTTTAGTTCATTTACAGAAACAGCTTCTTTCGGATATCTTGATTGAAAGAAATATTTATTTTTCAGATGTTCAATGGGGAAGTAATGTGATAGAGAAAAGATTATGTTATAAAAGTGTTCTTATTGTTCTTGATGATGTGGATCAACTTGATCAATTAGAAGCGTTAGCAGGAGAGCGAGTTTGGTTTGGTCGAGGGAGTAGAGTCATTATAACAACAAGAAATCAACATCTATTGATCGAACACGATGTGGCTAGAGCTGAAATATACGAGGCTAAGAAATTGAATCGTGATGAAGCTCTTCAGCTCTTTAGTCGAAAAGCCTTCAAGAAAGACCATCCTTTAGAAGGTTATGTGGAATTGTCCAAGAAAGCGATATGTTATGCTCAAGGCCTTCCTTTGGCTCTTGATGTTTTGGGTACCTTCTTGAAACATAGAAGCCTTAATGCATGGGAAAGTGCCCTAGATAGACTAGAAGAAACTCCTCAAAAAAAAGTTTTGGATACACTCCGGATAAGTTTTGATGGCTTGGAAGAAACAGAGAAAAAAATATTTTTAGATATTGCTTGTTTCTTCAAAGGAGAAGATAAAGATCGTGTAATAAATATACTACGAACTCCCCGTTACAAGCCAAGCATTGATATAGATGTTCTTATGGAAAAATCTCTCATAACCATTTTAGGGGGAAATTTGTGGATGCATGATTTACTGCAAGAATTGGGTCGGCAAATTGTTCATAACGAGTCCCCTGAACAGCCTGGTAGTCGTAGTAGGTTGTGGCTCAAGGATGATGTCCTTCATGTATTGAAAAATAGCACAGTAAGTTGATTATGCAGAATTTCTCTTTATTATTATTTTTTTTTTCACTAGGTAGATGTATTGTATTTTTTCTTTCATTTTTTTTTCTTTCTAACATTTTTTAAAATATTAGTTCATCAGTATTATTTTTGCTTAAAATTTTAAAATCATTATACATTCGAAAAATTCTATTATGAGTTGACTTGATGCTTCTCCAATTAGGGATCAGAAAAAATTCGAGGCATAATGTTGCATTCGCCCCAACCGGTAAAAGTGCAACTACACATGGAAGCTTTCAAAAAGATGGAAAATCTCAAATTGCTAATAGTTGAGAATGTACATATTTGTGAACCACTTGAATTTCTTCCCCGCAGTCTAATATTTCTTAAGTGGCCCAATTATTCTTTTCATTGGCCATCCGAATATTTTCCTGAACAACTTGTTGCTATTGAGATGCCACATAGTCGCATTAGATTTCCAAAGCTAATCAAGCTGGTATGATTATGGATATTTTTAAATTGGGGTTTTTGTTAAATTTTTTATTTTAAATTTTGTTGTAGTTAACTTTTGAATTTTTTTTTTCCCTACAGGAGTGTCATTTGGAAAATTTGATAGATGTCAATTTCAAAGGTTGTAAATTTATTATAAAATTACCTAAATTACGGGCCCCAAATTTAGAGAATTTGGACCTCTCTTATTGTGAAAATTTAGTTAAATTATCTAAATTATGGGCCCCAAATTTAAAGAGCTTGCACCTCTTTAGCTGTAAAAATTTAGTTAGATTACCTAAATTATGGGCCCCAAATTTAAAGAATTTGGACCTCACTTTTTGTCGAAATTTAGTTGAGATTGATGAGTACTTTGGATCTCTTGAAAAGCTTGAAAGATGGGATCTCGATTTTTGCAAAAATTCTTCAAATTCCTTCAAATTCTAAACGTGCCCTTATTTATTATATGAAACTCATTCATATATTAAACAAAGTAGATTTTCAAGATATGTTTAAATTAACATTTTGTTTTAAAAATATGGAATGTCTAGGGCTTTAGGAATAATCTTCTTTTTTTAATGGGAATTTTAGGCATTATCTTAGAATTATCTTTAAATTTTTTGCACTTCATGAAAATCTCCTCGTAAGGATGCCAGTTAATTGAGTATACAAATTGATCATCATGTATTATTCCCTTTTGATAAGAAAAAGAAGGTGGATGTAGTTTATTGAACTACTCCATTAATATGCTTAGTTTTTACTTCACAATTCAAATTTAGATATTATGATACAATTGATTTTGATAAAAAAAATTAAAAAGTTAATAAAATTATTCCATTATAAAAATTCATTGAAAAGGTACAAAGGAATATTGTATTATTAAAAAGTTTTTCAATGAAATTTGTATTTGAATAAATGATAAGAAGTTTAGAAATTCTTTCAAAAAATAATGTTGGGATAAGATTCCCTCCCATTAAATCCTTCAATTTCCTCCAATTTTTAGTAAAATGCAAGACACTTGACATTTATTTAATTTTGTGTGATTGATGAAAATTGAAAGAAAGTTGAATATTAAAAAGAAGGGGATCTTATTCTTATCCCAATCTAAATTAGAATTGTAGGGACTGAATTTGGATTGGACCCAATATAGAGTTGGGTTTTAGCCCAAGAAGCCCAAACAATAAATTTCTAGAGCGTGAATGAAAGAACTAGATCTGCTCCAAAAGAAAAACGATAAAACTAGCTAACTTAAGACTATCAAACACAAGTAAGATGAGAAAATCTGTCCTCGAAGTGGTTTGAGGAGCTTATATTATATTGTCTTTCTTAACCACCAAGTTACAAGAGTTCATAGTCTTCTTGTTCAAATTGCCTGATTTTTCCTCTTTTCCTCTTAGCACATCTTCCCATGTTATATAGTACCATCTTGGTACTATCCCTACCACCCACGTGTAGGCTAGATTCGAGAAACTCCCTCCTGTCCCATCCAGCACCTCCCAGAACCATCAACTAGTAGCTGTAAGGCTGTTTGATCACTGTTCAGGCATCACTTCCACATTAATACGGCCAGGGAGTTGGTTGAGAGTCATTTAATGCAGAGGTAGCAGCTTTTTGAAGATATTTGTTGCCTTTCTTCTTTCTTATCCATTGTCCAACGTCTAACTCTCAGTGGGGATGTAACCTCAACGAAAGTCCATGATGATATGACACTCTTACTGACCTCGGATACTAGTTTCCGAGATGGCTTTTATCCTCGGACACTCGTTGGGCTTATCTCATATTATCTCTACTCTAGTCAAATCAAAATTGCCTTTAGTACAAAATTGACTCTCTTACTCAATACTACTCCAAAAACTAGTCTACATGGCCTGCATATCTCCTAAGTAGCCCATTTACTTCAAGCCTTTCTATATTTTTAACACAATTGCAAGTCTCCAAATTTTATCCCTTCCCTCCTAACAAAACCTTAGACCATTTATTCAACAAAGATTAGTTAAATATGTGCAGAAATTATGATGAATAAAAAAAAAGTAGAAAGAAAATATAATAGTGTACATGGTTTGACTTTGTGGGCTATATTCATGGGACAAGAGCCTAAAAAGTCAAATTTTCTTGTACATTTTTCTTCATAATACTTTACAATAGAACCCATTGTTATAATGGGATTACATACAACAACAACAACAACAACAAAAATTGAACTTGAATTTGATTGCATATTAATTGTCTCAATCCAACAATTTTCTGTTGTAATCAATTATATAATTTTCTCTTGAAATCAATGTCTTGATTTGGTCTTCAATGATCTAGAAAGTGAAATATGCATTCTAACAAAAAGACACTCAGTTTGCTTACCCCAAACAACTCACCATACTTCACAGGGTACACCAATTTCATTCAAACAAGTGAAATTTGAATTCTTCATTTGTCCCACCCAAATATGTTGCAACTTCTCTAAGCTATTAGCCACATGGATTGGAACAATTAAAAGATATAGAAACTAGGTGGGAAGGCTCAACAAAGTGCTCAAAAGAAGCATGAGCCTTCCATCATTAGACAAATAAATTCTTCCATCGGCCTAACATTCTTCTCATTGAGCCTTCCATCATTAGACAAATAAATTCTTCCATTGGCCTAACGTTCTTCTCTCTCAAGTTAGTGTTTGATTCTCACTTTATTCAATCCAACAAAATCTCACCAAATAAAATTCCTTTGACAAACATTCACATATGAACTTAGTGTATTACAATATTATTTTTCTTCCAAGTATGGTGGGGGATTCAAATCTAAGACCTTATTCAAAAAAAAAAAAAAAAAAAAATCAAATAATGTTATTGAGTTAAACTATTAGCTTCTTTACTTTTCTTTTACCAAAGCTTCGAATATTATAACCCTAATTATTAAAGTCAGTGAAAACCCAATTTCCCCCAAATTGAGTTCTCTTCTTTCCATCCACAAAGAGATGTACCATAAATTGGACTCTCATTGTGGCATTCACACTAGACTGAACATGAACATAATGTTTGTTAAGTTGTGGGCTATCACATTTCAAGGGCAATTTTCAAAAGAATTATCTTTGACTGTAAGAATATTCCATTGCAATGAGCTGTCCATGGTGTGTACGCAGGACTTATCACTTATCAGTGTGGCTATGTGTCCTACGCAAGATCTTTGAACTAGTATTCAAACCACCCCACCCCCCCCCCCCCCCAAAAAAAAAAAAAAAAAAGAGTCTGCGTTACGTGATGATTGTCATTGCCCTAACTCACAAGTCACAACCCCTCCAATGAAAATGCTATTTGGACTTTCTAATGATGTAAGGCATGAGAGGACCACAAATTTCTTATTAGGTTTAATAAGACTTTTTTTTTGTACGACCTTAGATCATGCTTGAATGGGTCATTATCAAATCTTCAAGAACTCGAAATGGAACCTACGTGGACATGGTTTGATCATTGCCTTTCTAAGATTATTATTTAAACTTTCTTATATAATAGCTGCATTAATAGATGTTAGAATATGATGCCAGACTTGGTCTTCATAACTTTTTTATTGAGTGCAATAGGCTAGGGATATCAATAAAACAAACCAACAAATAATCTTGGGTAAACAATAAAACAAACCCCAAGCATAAGGTTTCAATTAGTTTACAACAAAATGGTAGGGTATGATCAAATATAATTAACAAAAAGTGCATACAAATTATACCCTTTTTTTTAGCATCAAGGACAATGACCTGCAATCATAGACAATTCCAAAAAAAAAAAAAAAGAGCAAAAGATCTTTTTAATATAAATAATACCCACTGCCAATATTACCACAAAATCAGTCATAACATTATTAACATCTAATTGAAAAGAACAATTCAAAAGTTTTTACAAAATAAAAAATTTCCACAACCAGAAAAGAAATAAGAACTACAATTTGATCAGAGAGAATAAATTACTAAAAAAAATACCAAAATGGACAAGAGCTTGGGGAATTTATATCATTCTTGGCATGTTGGACAAGGACCTGACACCATTGGCTTCCGTCCAAGAGAAGGTGGAGTTAAAGACAACAATGGCAAACTGCACACCTACCTCCCTCTCACAGTATAGCTTGCTTGGCTTCCCATAAGTTCACAAAGATCTTTTGCTGTTTTTAATTTCCTAATCTGCTATCTTGTTTTACCCTTCTTCTTTGGCAAGCTCTGATTTCGGTGGCTATGATGCTCAGGTGGCGGTGGTGATGGAGAAGAAGAGAGGCAAATAAGAGAGAGAGAGAGAGAGAGAGAGAGAGAGAGGAAAGGCTTGTTGGGGGAGAGAGAGAAAGAGGGTGGTCAGAGTCAGACTTCTTAGGTGAGAAAAAAGTTGTATTTGGAGTGGCATCATTCTAACCTTTGGATTTTATTTTTGCCACGTGTCCTTCATCAGTTTTAAAATGGGAGAGAATGGGAGATTTCAAGACTAGAGGGGAGCCGAACCTGTGCATGACTTTGTCCTGGACAAACTAAGTGCCATTAACATGTTCACTTATAACACGTTATCCTAATCTTACCAGTTGTCCAGTGCCAATCTTAGTTGCCCCAAATATGAAAGCATAAATTGCTTTTTATTAGGCTTTTATGTTAATCCTAGCAAGACAAGTTTGAAAGCTTTGACTCCCTCACCATTCCTTTTTGGACTCTAATCAGTTATTAATTACAAAATCCTTAATTATAGTTTCTTTGAACATCTCACAATCAAGATCAAAGTAGAGAGGTTAGGAAGAAAAAAAAAAAAAAAAAAAAAAAAAAGGAAGAAGAAGAAAAAGAAGAAGAAGAAGAAGGCAAAAGCCAAAAAGTCTTGTGTTACTCTCTGGTCTTATGGAAAGATGTGTTATGTTTACAATATTTTCACAACAAATCTTAAATGGTAAGTTGTTATTGGTTTTTTTTTGTTTTTTTGACTGAAATGGTAGAGTTATTATTAGTTCTAACTTGAACTCATTACTGAAATTACTTTTTTGCCTATCTATAACGGCTAGTAACAATTTGTCACTTAGAATTTATTGTGCAAGTGTTGTGATAATGTTGTGGAGACAGTAATTTTTTTTGTAAAAAATAAAAAGAATCAAGATTTTGAGAGTTGAATCTCTCTATACAAAAACAAGTTTACCTGTTAATTTTTCCTTATTTTAGTTGACATGATTCCCTTTAATGGCTTTTGGGTTTTGGCACTGTAATTTTAGGGAAAGGAGGCAAATAAGGAAAAAGCTCCCAAAATTTGATATGACAAGCAAAAAGGTTAGCCGACATATACCAATCATTACTCTCGACCGTTACACACATAAACTCTTAAACGATGTCATAAATGAATATGATTGCCAAGCATATTCTCTTCGAAAAACCATCCATTTTCTCCATAAATACAGTTATCCCTTGCACCATTAAATACCATCTCATCTTTAATCTCAATCCCTAATTCCAAAACCCACATAGATGAAGAAGAGAAAGAGTCGTGGAGTCTAAATATTCAATCTTGCTAAGCCTTTTGATGCTACAATGTCTCTCACTCCTTTGTGTTTCAGTCACAGGATTTCGATTTCTTCTACTTTGTCTAACAGGTGAGCAATTTTTTTTTTTTTTTTTTTTTCTATCATATCATTCTTTTGCGCATTGTTTTCACTAAATTAATCTTTGAGTAACTTAAAATTTTTTTTTTTTTTTTCATTTCTTAATCTTCAATTATTTCAATAGTGGCCAGGATCGTACTGTGGCACAAAGCAAAGTTGTTGCAATCCAAACACTGGGAAGCCTATTGCAGATTTTGGCATTCATGGGCTTTGGCCTAATTACAGGGATGGTTCTTACCCATCAAATTGTGATCCTAACAATTCCTTCAATCAGGCTAAGGTACTTGAAATCTTTTTTTCTTTTCTTTTTTTCATATATCATTGTCTTTTGGCATGAAAATTATAGCAAATTGTGACCAGTCACAAGTATAACACAGGGTAATTTAGCTATGAAATTCCATCAATTTCTGCAAGTTTGGCCACGTAATTAGCAGCAACTTTATTAATTGGACAGTTTTTTTTTTTTTTTTTTTAAGAAATGATTAGACTATTAGCTATATACTATTACTATGTATAGACCAATTAATAATGCCAATTTTCAAGGAAAAAACTGTTCTCTTACTTTTATAACTTTTCCCATCTTAGATTTTTTTTCCCCCTTTTTTAGGCGAATGCATATCTAAAACATTTCTCTCTTTCCTTAATTCATGATCCTTTGCTTATTATTATGGGTCCAGGATGTCCAACCATTTTAATGAAAGTTTTAATATCATTTTCATGGAAACTATAAAAGCCGTTAAAAAGTTAATTCTTTTTTCTTTTTCTATAAAAATGTCCTAAAAACATTTTCTAAACTAATGTCAGTGTCTGTTGACTTTTCTCTAATAATATTACTATTAGGGAGCATTGCTTGGGAAGGAAAAAAAAAAAAAATCTATATTTATTACCTAGCTACTTTTTTTTAGAGAGATTTTTAACCTATAGCGTCCACTTCTGATAATAACTCTTTATCATCAGACCAAGACACCAATCAGTTTTTGGTATACGCAAGGATTGAACCCCAGATCTCTTATACAACTATCAAAGACTTTACCAGTTGAGCTAACTGGAACCTACTATTACCTAGCTACTTGAGCCAAAGCCGACAATTTCTTTGAATCATGGGCGTGCTTATTGTAACGCCTTTAATGAGTTAATGTGCGTTTCTATTTGAAAATGCAAAATAAAAGCTTTCGCGTCATTTTAGCGCTAAAGTGTAAAACATTTTCTAAAGATGTCACTTTTAAGTTTTAAGTAGAAACTGCATTGGAGAGAGAGAGAGAGAGAGAGTAAAAACTGCATAGGTTTTTTAATCATGACAATTAGTAGTATCTTGCAAGAACACCCCTTGGTGTTTTGTGCACTGGACCCGATATGTTGCTGCCACTAGTCCCTATATGCCACGACTCACTTATCTATATCATATCGGGTTTAGTATAGAGGACGCATTGAAGCATTGAACCCAAACCTTGGCCCATCTTAAAAACATTTGGAGTTTAGGCTTCAATTATTATTATTTATTTATTTTGGGAAGGCTTCAATTAAATTAGTTAAATATTGTTATAATTTTTTTCTAGATTGAACTATGATTATCTTCCTGTTTATCATGGCTATAGATATCAAACCTCATAAGCAATATGCAAAAAAATTGGCCATCACTAGCTTGCCCTAGTAGCAATAGTATACAATTTTGAACACACGAGTGGGAGAAACATGGGACATGCTCAGAGTCTGTACTTAGCCAACATGGATACTTCGATATAGCTCTTAGTTTGAAAGGGAAGACAAACCTCCTCAAAGCTCTTAATAGTGCAGGTAAATTCAATTTTCAATATTTTAGTGTCTTGTTTTTTAAGTAACACCTATTTTACTAGATTTTAGGTTTTGATTGCCTATAACGTCCTTAATAATTCATGCTTTATGTGAAAATAAATACAAGAATAAATCCAGATGGGAACTCTTACAGCTTAGTAAACATAAAAAATGCAATAAAAGGTGCAATTGGCTATACTCCATGGATAGAGTGTAATGTGGATGAATTTGGAATCAGCCAACTTTACCAAATTTATCTCTGTGTGGATACTTCTGGGTCAAATCTAATCGAATGTCCTGTGTTTACCAAGCGAAAATGTGGTTCAGATATTGAGTTCCCTTCCTTTTAAAAAATGTTAGTGACAACCACTATGATGGTTTAATTTTCATTTCTATCCTCTTATCATCATTGATTTGATGACCAATATTGTATGTTCAAGTACTATAAGAATGTATAAGAATGTTAATTAATTCAAAATGGGATGGTGTTTATTCATAAATTTTCAACAACAACAAAATATATATATATATATATATATATATATTATGACTCTGTAATTGAGAGGGATTTGAACCCTCGATATATCTTATTAGTTAGGAAATACTAAAAAGTTCAACCTGCCAACTGGTTAAGTTACAAGACTCTTGATTTGATAACAAAGTATGGGATGTCCATATAAAGTATTACTTGATTGGCTTTTGGAAATACCTCATTTTCTTATCTTAGTGGATCAAAACGTTGACTAAAATATATGCTTTCAAAATGCCAAACAAAACCAAACAGCATGACTTGAATAGTAAGCTAAAGATTCATGGGTAAGGATTTTTTTTTTTTTTTTTTTTTTTTTTTTTTTTAAGAAACCAGTAGGGAACTTTCATTACTAGGATAGAAAATTTCTGTCAGATTGGGTAAGGATTCATGGGTAAGGATTGGGTTCTATACATAGGAGCACTGAACCTGTTGGAATTTTAATAAATGACAAATATTACATTTGACATGTGTCAGCATCTCAATGAGTTCAGTGCTCCAGTGCAATATTGGACCTAAGCTAAACTAAAAAATTAATTTGAACTCATGATATCAGTTTTAAATTAATAAATACAATACAATTATTCTCACATGAATTCATATTTAAAATTATAATTAGCTTTGGGGTTTAAGTGATTGTCCAACAATTAATGATTATGAAATTTTTTATGTTTATGCCTTACCCTTTGACTAAAAACAATGTTTATGGAAGGATTACTAATCAAAGAATAAATAAATAACAATGTTTGTGTAAGGATTACTTATAAAAAAAAAGCATAGTGAAAATTTGTTATTTTTACGTGTGACTCTTTGAATAAAACAATGTTTATTAAAGGATTACTTATCCAAAAGAAAAAGAAAAACAGCGTATAGTTCCTAACTTTCAATGATGTTGTGGTCCTTGTGGATCTAATTTTTTGTTTTCCACCTTTCCTTGTTCTTTTCTGTACTTTTAGTTTTTGGGCCACGCCAACGACCCAAACTCGAAGCGACAAAATCCACGTGGAATCTACCCTTTTTTTTTTTTTTTGGGGAAACCAAAAGCAAACTTCATTGAATATTATGAAGTGTCAAAATACAACGCTTCAAAGGCAGGCGGAGGGGATTCCTCCAACCAAACCAACTCATCCTCGATATTTTTAGCGTAACGTGCTAACACTTGAGCCACTGTATTGGCTGTTCGAGGAACACAACTCACAGTTAAGTTGCCTATCCCTGCTGCAATGCAATTAACGTCTCCATACAGGTGTCCCAGCAGAGAGGATGTAGTTTGAGTGTTTGTAATGGAGGTCATGACCACCTTATTGTCTCCCTCAACAATTAAATCCCTGAATCCCGCATCTATTGAAAATTCTAAAGCTTTTCGGCAAGCTAATATTTCTGCCTCCTCACTATCAATAACCAGTGGTCCTCTGGTTGAAATTGACGCCATAACTTCTCCACTGCCATTCCGGATTATTGCCCCAAATCCAGAAGCTTGTAGTTCCTGAAAGATGGCCGCATCAAACTCCCTGCCCACACATCCATTGCAACGCTGCATTCCCACAAGGCATGTAGTACAGATTCTTTTGCTCTCTTGCACAGCTCACATGTGCTGTCTTCAACTATATGTCTTCGAGCTAAATTTTCACGGGTTGGGAGGATGTTCTGACAAGCACGCCAGCCAAAGTCTCTTATCTTATTTGGGATGTGGAGTTTCCATATTTTGCCCCTAACCGGACTGACCCCTGTACCTGTAGAGCACTCCCCTTGTGATTGTGCTTCCTTCCAAATCTGTCTTGCAATATGATATCCAGATTTATCTGTGTATTTCCCCTCTCTGTTGTGTAGCCAAAACAGAATATCGTCAGTATATCTTTTGCTCAGCGGAATTCAAAGAATGGCCTCCGCATCATCTCTATGAAACTTTGTCTCGACCAAATGTCTATCCCATGTCCGAGTTGTCCAGTCAATAAGCTCCACCACCCTCCACTCCCATTCATCTTCTTGAGGTGGATGAATCACCATGTTTGTTGGATGATTAGGGATCCACTTATCTTTAGTAACCCGAATGGCCGAACCATCTCCAACTCTCCAGCAACATCCTTGCTTTAAAATCTCTTGGGCTGCCATTATACTCCTCCAAACAAAGGAACAATTTGGAGATTACACCGCCTCCAAAGAGCTACATCTTGGGAAGTATTTTGCTTTAAAGCACCCATAAAGCAATGAATCCTTTGCCTGCATCAACCTCCATCCCTGTTTTGCTAGCATTGCCAAATTAAAGCACCGGATGTCTCTAAACCCCATCCCCCTTCCTTCTTTGGTTTGGACAACTATTCCCAGTTTTGCCAATGAATTGGTTTATAGAGTTAACTTGAGAAAAAATCCTAGGATATGAGCTGGATTTAAGGATATTCTATAACCTATGGTCAAAAACGACGACTATTTTAATTTTTTTTTAAAAATAAAATGTTCATATTTATTTATTATACATGTTAGTAATCAATGTCATTTTAGTTCTAAATAGTAATTTATACGGTCAAGTACAAGTTTGGTATCTATAATTTGAAATGCGTCAATTTAGTTCTAATCTTATGAAAAAAGCTAACATGATTAACCAAACACAAAACACACATTATAAACCTAGAAATAATAGAGGAAGCCCAATTAAGTAGGACCCACACCCATTCATCCAAAAACTCACCTAGAGGATTGATCTCCCATAATATGCAAGTAATTCAAGTTGCCTAATGATGCAAATCATGATCCTCCAAATGCCAAGCAAAATCATCTAAACATCATCACCACATACACCATGACGTAACACCCTCAATGTCCTCCTTCATGAACTTTGACAATGAACCATTTGCCCTCAACACCCCTCATATTCCAAGCAATCTCTCCCAAATTCATACCCTCATTGCCACCAATACTTTCCTTATACTTCTTCCTTGAACTAAATTGCACGAAAGCAGAACTAGGCATGTCATTTGCGTACTCCACCGTAGCTTTCCACTAGGCATGTCTTCCCATTCCCATTATACACTTTTAGCTTTGGCATCACCAAATCCATACAAGAGGAAGAAGAGGTGAGAAAAAAAAGATTAGAGAAATTCATTTATTGTTATTGTTCCTCTACCAAAGGTTTTTTATGGCCAAAGAAATTATGAAAACCTTGGGAAAATGTGGGAAAAGGATGGAAATTGGGTTTTGAATTCTAGGTTTTTAGCCTGTTTGGTTACCAAGAAAGCAAAAGAAAAGAAAAGAAAACTTTCAAACATGAAGATAAACTAATTCTAAATATTTTATTTTTAAATTAAGGACACATGACATCTTATGTGGCATAAAAATAATATTTTAATCTCACCGTTACTCTCATCAATTTTTTCAATCCACTATTTAATGGCTAAGACTATTTTGACACAATATCAAAAAGGTTAGAGACTAAATTAAAACATTTGAAATGTTAGAGATGAAATTGAAAAACAATGTAAAGATTAGGGATTAAACTTGTAATTTACCCTTAATTTAAAGAAATCCAACCACAAAAAAATAGCTAGAAAAAGACACTCAGATGAATAAAATGTCCTTACTGAGAGTAGGAAAAACTTCTGCCACTTTGGGGGTGTTTGGTACATGTACTTAAATAATAGTTTTCAGTATTTAAATACTAGAACAAGTATTTGCACAACACTTTTTAATCCACACATATTTCCACAATACTTGAACAACGAATATTAAAAATTTCTAACTAAACAGGCCTCCATTAGAGATTTAGAGTCGTGAATCAAGAAAAAAACTTTGATGTTATGACAACATCAAATAAGAGTAATTAGCATTCAAACGGATGATTTCTCTCTTAAATAATCCCACTCACCTGTTGTACAAGGTAGAAGAAATCAGAACTCTGAAACACAGCCAATTGCTAGGCATTGTACTAATAAAAGCTTGATGAAGATTGCACAATTGGGTTTCATACTTTCATCTGTGTGTGAGGTGTGGAATTTGTTTTTGGACTTAGGGTGATAGTTTCATGATGTGAATGGCAGTATCTATAGGCAAAAATGTACGTGTGGACAGAATATTTGGTGCAGCATATGCTTACTGCTATTACTATTAATTTATCACCTGTGTCGTGTGAAACAAATGCCCCTGATTAGCCTTTCACATTGGGAATTTGGGACGAGATTGGGACAATATTATTGACTTATTTCTACAACTTCATTAGTTTTGTCTGTATTTTTGTGAAAAAAATAAATTTAATAAAAGTACTTATTTCCCTGCTACATAAAAAGTTACAGAAAACCAACCACAAAAAATAGCAACCAAAAGACACTCAGACCTGTAAAATGTCCACATTGAGAGCAGGAAAAACTTCTACCACATCATTTTCCTTTGCTTAGCTTTTAAAAGTTGACTTTAAAAGTAATTGATTTGCCTAAATTACAAAAGGCTTTATTCCACTTTTTGGAACCAATTTTTATCTTTACAAATCAACAAAAGGCTTTATTCCACTCTTTGGAACCAATTTTGTACAAATAGATTCCAAAGATGCACATTCTTGCATCGCACATTTGCCTAAACCCAGAAGCTAGTACGGATCATTACCTTGCTCAATTTATATAATTCATTACTCATTGTTAATTATGACTTGTACAATTTGCTGTATAGAGACAATCCCCACATAAATCCTTCACCACCCGAATTTTTGTACCAGGGGGAGAGTTTAGAAGCCCAAAAGCAATAGCCAATTTTTCACTATGATATCTTAGAGTAATTTCTTTGTCCTCATCTTCCATGTCTGCATGAAAAACTAAAGAAATATCAGGAACATACCCAACCAACTTCAATTCCTTTACTAACTTGTCAAGTGCCCGGAGCAAATCTGTAGAAACAGATTGCACTCCCTCCCCAGAGAAGAATTCATGCATGACATTTTTCACCTCCACTGAACTACACCCAGGTACCTTCGCCACCCCCTTGTCTTTCATCAGTTTCCTCAAATAATTCACATCTTCCCATCTCCCAGCCCTTGCACACAAGTTCGATAAGATCACATAGTCTCCTCCATGAGAGTCATCCAGTTCAAAAATTCATCTAATCACTCACTTTGCCAATTCTACATTGCCATGGCTGCTGCCAGCAGATACCAAGGTTTGCCAAAGTATAGGAGTGGGCTAAATTGGTAATCCATCGATGAACTTATAAGCCTCATCTAAGCGACCAGCTTGACTAAGCAAATCCACCATACATGCATTTTGCTTGATACCTGGAATAATCCCATACTTGTCACTCATGCTATAGAAATACTCACAACCTTCCCTTACTAAGCCAGTGCGGCTGCAAGCCTTTAAAAGACCCAAAAATGTAATCTCATCAGGTCGCACTCTCGCCCTCTTCATTTCTTCAAACAATGATATGGCTTTGGAACCATGCCCATGAGTTGCATATGCCATAACCATGGCTGACCAAGCCTGTGTATCTCTTACAGACATGTTCGCAAACTGCATCATGCCATCATCCAAGCTCCCCCACTTTGCATACATATCTATAAGAGCAGTTTTGACCTTTACATATTTATCAAAACCATGTATCTTCACATACTCATGTATCCACCTCCCTAAGTCTAATGCTTCTAACAAAGCACAAGATGAAAGTATGCTAAGCAGTGTTACATCAGTAGGCTTGAGATCACTTGCTTGCAATTCGTGAAAAAATGACAACGCCTCATTGGGCTGACTACTTCGAGCATATCCTGTGATTATTGCTTTACAATAACCAACACAAGGCTCAGCTATCTTATCAAAGACGCGGCAAGCTGCATTCACATCATTGCACTCAGTATACTTATTTATCAATGTGGGACATACATATATGTTATGATTGAGACCAAGTTTGGGAGCAAGGCAATGCAATTGTTTAACTTCTTGCAATGCCTTAGAGCTTGCACATGCCTTGAGAAGAGAAGGTATAGTCATCAGGGACAATGCCAGAGCAAAGGATATCAGAAAAGAGCAAAATGGCCTGAAGAGGGGCATTGGCGCGGGAGTATCCACAGGCCATGGAGTTGAAGACCACAATGTCTGGTTTGAGAATTTGGTCGAACAATTGGTGGGCATGGTCCATAAAGGTAGCAGAAGGATGGAAAGCACAGCAACTGATGAGCATGGCGAGGACAGTGATGTCATTTTGGAGGTGGATTTTGATGGTAAAGGCTTGGATTTGCTTGAGCTCTCTGAGAGAAGTGCAATGGGGTAAGAGAGACAGAGGAGGAGAGTTTATTGTGTTGGGTTTTGGCGGAGAAGAAGAAAGTGGGCTGATTTGGAGAGCGTTAGCTGCTGCCATACGTGTTGGTTGTGTGACTGTGAGGTTGTGCAAGGAAAGACTTGACATATTCACATGGTAATCGCGTCCATGTAATTATTGCTCAATGATGCTTACCGGTTGTGACTACAGGGACCTTATCTACCAAACCAACAGGGTCCTAAAAATGCGTAAAGACGTAGAATCTATACAATTTTTTCGTAAAAATGATTTATATCAGTTTATATATAATTGTGTAAATTTACAAGTTTGTTAGAGCAATTATATCAGTTTGTGCATAAGATTCCATATATTTTACACTTAAAACCTACTTTTTCTATTTTACACTATCATTTTTACAAAACATTCACATCAACTTATCTATTTTTCAAGATATTTCAATAAAATATTCTTCTTTCTCAATTTTTTTTATTATTTTTCTCAACTGCCTACATACAATACGTGCTCTCTCTCTCTCTCTCTCTCTCTCTCTCTCTCTTTGTGCCCATTTTTTTCTGATTTGTTTCTCTCTCTATACCCATCTCTCTACGCCTCTCAATACCTATTTTTGAATAGATCACCTCTCTCTCTCTCTCTCTCTCTCTCTCTCTCTCTCTCTCTCTCTCTCTCTCTTAAAAACAACCAACCCAACCGACCGATCCACGAACCACGCCGACTGGACTTATTCACCGGCCGATCCACTCTTCACTGGCCGATCCACGAACCAAGCTCCACAACCCTCTTACCGATCCAACCTCTCGAGTCTTTTTCTCGATCCAGATCGCTCGCCATCAATGGCTTTTTCTACCGCTCTGTTAAGCCTCACACTTTTCAACAAACCTCTCCAATATCGCCGCTCTCACCCACAAGCACCGATCTATCTCTCTTCTTTTTTTATTTGGATAAACCGATCTATCTCTCTGTTGGTTTGTCTATGTGGGTTTGTTTGTGTGTGGGTGTGTTTGTGTGTTGATTTGTCTGTGTGGATGTTTTTGTGTGTGTGTGTGGGTGTGTTTGTGTGCATCTGAGGAAGAAGAAAATGAGGAGAGGAAAGTCACTGAGTTCGTTGTGCACGGAGAAGAGAGAGAAAAAAAGGTGCAAACAGAAATTAATAAAATAATAAATACACATGCTACAGTAACCGTGCATATATGCACGATTACTGTAGCAATTGTGCATAAATGCACAATTATGCACAAGCTGGTGTGGATGTTTTTTTGCTCAAATTGTGTAAAATTAGCCACTTTTTCCATTTTGCACAATTATGCCCAAACTGATGTAATTGTTCTTAATCATGTAAATTTACACTAATACTATTCATTTTGTATTTAGTTATTTATTTTTTCATTACATATCTCAAAAATGAAGGAAGAGAGTAAATAGTTGTTGTTGCATATATAGAAAGATAAACAATTAAAAAAAAATTAAAAAAAATTGATATTTTAATGAAATGTAGTATAAAATAGATAATCTGATATGGGATATTTTAAAAAGTGAGTATGTAAAAAAAAAAGTTCTTCTTCTATCAAATAGATAGGAATTTTTGCACAAGTTGATGCATACTCTCTTTCTTATCTATCAAATTATATACCAAAGTTGGAAAAGGATAAATTAAACAAATAAGAAAAATATTGCATAAGACTATAGTTTTATTTTTTATAACAATGATTTGATCGTTACAATAATAGGAGGCATAGGAAGCGGAATTTGAATAATAATTATCTTGATAAAGGAGAAAAGGTGATGTTACTTAAGTACAAAACTCTTGGCAAAAAAAACTTTCATTTTAAATCTAATTCAAAACGAATATCATAATCTCCAATATAACTCTGTGCTACTACTAAGCTTTATATCGATTCAAAAAGTACAACTATGTGCTTAAATTTTAAATTTAAAAAAATTACATACGCAATTAGTGACCAAAACCACAATTAACCAAGGGTGCTAATTCACACAATGGGTTTAATTGAGGTGTTTATTACTATAACTTTCTTTAAATTTTAGAATGTAAATTATAGATTAAGGATTGTTAGTAATTAGCCAAAAGTCTTAAAACTTAATTGATACATTTCTATGCACAAAATATTTGGAATTGGAGGTTGTACATAACACCACTAAGGCACAAGAGAATGCATAAGTGGTTGAATCCAGACTCTACATGTGGAGCAACTGTGAGGCAAGGGAGAGTAGGTGATGGCTAAGAGACTTTGGTCAGTGTTAAAGGCGTGACTGCCTTGGGAAGGAAGTGAGATTTACACCTGACACTGTACTCAAAGTGTTACCAAAAAGGGACATAGTGACTTTTCAAAGTTGAAGGCTATGAGGACATCCCTTATTGGTTGAATGCCTAATGAGTCACCCTGGAGACACGTGTACCAATCATAGTATTCCTAATGTCCCTCTTGATGCCCAAGACTTGTCTCCCAAGTAGCGACAAAGCTACCTACCCACAGGCCCTAGTGCCACATTGGTGTAGTTCTTATCCCTTAGTCAGCAGATAACATCACAACTGTAAAAAGATCTCAAAAGATAGAATATGACTTGACACCTATCCTTGTACTCAGCCATGTTCCTTAGAGTATAAAAGGAACATGCAGCTGAACTTCTAGGGCAAGAACCCAAATAGATATTTTAAGATGAAAGTGGAGAGTTTGTAGAAAAAGAAAAGCAACCTCATTTTAAACTAATCTCTTTCTGATATATAATACAAGCTAAGGTGAGTAAGAATGTTATATTCTTGCTCAAATCGTGGAATTTTTATCCATTCTCTAGGGATTTCCATGTACATCCTGTGTTGTTTTGATAGTCAGCTTCTTCTTCTTGTCTAAATGTGCATCTTTTTCATGTCCTACAATCACTTTCTTAATTTCTTGTTTGATGTTTGAGTATCATGTCAAAGCTTACATCTTTTCAAGTTTTCTCATATAAATGTACTATTAGATAACTTATTTCACTTTCATAAATAAGCTCAAATCTAACTTGCACGTACAAAGGTCGAAGGGAGAAAGGGTTCACTAACTGAAATAGACTAAATTACAAATTATAGTCTCTAAATTTGATACATTTTCAATTCAGTTCTTCACATTTAATTTTTTTCTTTCATTTCAGTTCTTGAACTTTTAGGGCCCGTTTGGTAACCCTACTTGACCCACATTTTTCACATTTCAAACACACTTACACACATTTCAACATACTTTTTTACCTACATGTATATCAAAAATACCCAAAAGTTTTGCCACAAGAAATTCTATGGCAGATTTTCTATACACACACGCATCCATAAATACAACTCATACACCCTTCAAGATTGAACCCATGATCATTGGCAAAATTGTAAGCGATTCTCAAAAATAGGGGAAGGAGAAATCATTTGGTCTAAAGACCATTGGAAAGATCCTACGCAGATTCACAAAATTAGGTTTTATGTTAATTGCATTATTATATTAAGAAATGATATATATATATATATATATATATATATGTGTGTGTGTATCAACCAAAAGAACAATTAGCATAAAATTTCTAAAAGGTCCCATGATTACTGCTCTTCAAGCCTTTTTATGATTTTAAAAATTAAAATAAAAAGTGCGCCTTAAATGTGTATAAATAAAAATGACACTTTAAAGAGTCAAACGCGTTCAAAGAAAAGAATAACAAAAATCCAATCCTCTTTGATGGAAACCTTAAAAAGTGTATTCTAGTTTTGGATCTAAATACCTAACAAAGTAGAAGTCCAAGAATGACATGAAAAATAAAATGAAGTGATCAATTGATATCCATGATTGCCCACATTTACAAATTCAACCAAGGATGTGGTAGAAGACAACTTAAGGTTAGTTTTGTAACTAATGAGACAATCTTAAAGGAGGTTTTTTTTTTTTTTTTTTTTTTTTTTTGAGAAGGAATCTCAAAGGAGTTTGAAACCCTTAAAATTTAAAAATATTTTGTAAGTGCACAAGATTAATTTATGTAGTTGATTAATTTATAACACGGAATTTTTTTACCGTTACTTATTAACTTAATGTTATTTTAAAAACATTAATTTTATTTTGGTTTATTTCATTAATTGATGTAATTTTGTGATGTGATGTGGTGTTTAGAATTAATATTTAAAATATTTTGTATCTTGGGCCTGTTTGGTAAGAGGATTTAAATGCAATTTTTTTTTTTTGGAAACCATAAAATGGTGTGATCCACACTTGAATTTATTGTTTAGCTGATGCTTTTTAAATATGATTTTCATAAAATTATTTCCTATTTTCCTGATTGAAAATTGGATATTGGAAATGGCCAAGAAGATGTTTTAAAGATACATTAAATGTTTTTAATGGCATAGTTGGTAATAAATTGAAAATGATGGATCCCATAGATTTGCCCAAACTCTTCTATGGAGTACAAAATTTAAAAATTAAAAAAATTTATATTAGTTTGATTCTCACATTTCAATTTTAAAACTTATCGTTATCCCCAAAAAAAGTAATCTACACTTTACTTTCTATAGAATAATCCATTTTTTTTTAAATCTCAAAGTAAAAATGGTCTCCCAAACATTATTTTTTAAAATATTTTGAAAATTGTTCTTAAATGTAGGAGCCAAACACATATAATTAAAAAATATTATTTGAAAACTAGTTTCACGTTCAATTTTTTGAAAATTTTTTTCATATTTTTTTTATAAAATAAAAACAAAAATCCTCCTACCAAACAAACCCTTTTTTATTATATGAAACTCATTCATATATTAAACAAAGTAGATTTTCTTGATATGTTTAAATTAACCTTTTGTTTTTAAAATATCGAATGTTTAGGGCTTTAGGAATTACCTTTTTCTTTTATGGGAACTTTAGGCATTATCTTAGAATTTTCTTTAAATTTTTTACAATTTATGAAAAATTCCTTGTAAGGATACCAGTTAATGGAGCATGCAAATTGCTCATCATATATTACTCCCTTTTGATAAGAAAAAGAATGTAGAAGTAGCTTATTGAACTACTCCATTAATATGCTTAGTTTTTACTTCATTATTTAAATATTGTTATTATGGTACAATTGATTTTGATAAATTTTTTATTTTTTATTTTTAAAAGAGTTATTGAAATTGATTCCATTATAAAAATTGATCGAAAATGTACAACATAATATTGTATTATTAATAAGTTTTTTAGTGAAATTTATATTTGAATTAATGATAATAATTTTAGAAATTCTTTTAAAATAAATTATGTTGGGATAAGATTCCCTCCCATTAAATCCATCAATTTACTCTAATTTTTAGTCATATGCAAGACACTTGACATTTATTTAATTTTGTGTGATTAATAAAAATTGAAAGAAACTTTAATATTTAAATGGGAAGGATCTTACTGTTATCCCAATCTAAATTAGAATGAATTAGATTAATTTATTGGAGGAATCCCTTAGGAGATGGGGTTAGGGGTTTTGAACCCAAAACCTCATGGATTTCATGATGTTTTCAGAATTGTTATACCAACTCATTGAGGTTTTAACTATTTAGTTTAGATACATGCGTGTTAATTTCAATATGAAATCAACAAATAAATAATTATAAATTTGACTATTTATCGGTAGGTAGATCATGAGAGCTGATTGAAAAAAAAAAAAAAACTCAATTAGAATTTTAAAGATTCACTTGCCGATAACTATTGATGTAAAACAAATTCATCACTTATTAAAACTGATTTTTTATGTAACAATCTAATCATTGGCATATAATGTATCAATTTATGCTCCCATTAGTAATTTACTTTTTAGTCTCCACTTCAAGAGATCTATTTATTGATTTTTACAAGTTTGTGCTTTCAAAGGCTGTGTAAAGTATACAATAATTCCACCCTCGAAATAAAGGACCCAAAGCCCAAAAAAGGTGCTCTCATGCCTCGTGTGTGTAGAAGCAGTGTTGGTCTTGCAGTTTAGTCTTGCAAGAGTTTGGTGACCTCCTGGTGAGGTGAGGTCAGTCTTGGTAACCCTTTCTCTGGGGAAGGGAGAGTGGGGTTTATAGCAGTATGGCGGATGAACTGGAAGCTCTGTGGAGTAAACTAAGTTTTACAGAAGAAGAAGGTGAAGATATTGTCTTAGGGAGTAGTAGTACAAAGTCAGCGAGGGAGATCGGAAAAAATTGTGTGGTGATGAAGATTCTCACTAAACACATAATTTTTCTGGAAGTTTTGAGAAAGAACATGAAAATGCTGTGGAAACCAAACAGGGGTCTCCAAATCTCTGAAATTGAAAATGACATGTTTCTTGTGGAGTTTGGCGACGGAAGAGATAAGAAACGGGTAATGGAGATGAGCCCTTGGTGTTTTGAAAAGCAACTTATACTTTTGCAGGAATTTGAAGGGGAGTTGGTCCCAAAAGAGATAGTCCTGAAATGGACCCCTTTTTGGGTTCAAATATACAACCTTCCGCTAAAGAGCATGACACGCGAAACTGGGATGGAAATCGGGGCAAAGATTGGAACAGTTATAGACATTGATGTGCCTGAAAAAGGGGTACAATGGGGAAAATGTTTAAGGGTACGAATTCAGTTTGATGCCACTAGAAAACTGGTTAGGGGTAAAAGGGTTTCAATTGAAGGCGGAGAGAGCAGATGGGTATTCTTTAAATATGAGCGACTGCCGAACTTCTGCTACCGGTGTGGAAAGCTGGACCATGGAGAAAAGGAATGTGCAGAAAAACAGGGGTCGGAGAATGGAGAGGATGGGGGTTGTATGCAATACGGGGTGTGGTTAAGGGGTGAGCCAGGAAGACGGGTGGGGAATGATCAGGGGAGATCGGAAGGCACTAATAAGATGAGTTTCAAGCAGAATAGGGAGGAGTCGACGGCTGGGATGTTTGTGCAAGAAGCGGTCCAGCAAGAGGTGAGGGAGGAAGCAGGTGGAGGTCACGTGAGTGGGAGCAGGACCAGTCAAAGGTCTAGTCAGTGTTACAAGTCAGAGGAAAAGAGGGTGGCGTGTGAAGATGAGGAGTTCAATCAGGAAAATGGAAAGTCAAGCCTGCCACAAGAAAAGGGGGATGGGGGATTAGACATTAGAGGTATGAACTCTCTGACAGGCAACCTTCCCACAGCAGAAATTGAGGGAGATATGCAGTGGGAGAAAACCAAGAGTAAGGTGGAAGACAGCAAGAAAAAAGAGAGGGAAAGGCACACGGATGCTGGTAGTGAATTGGGCCTGGAGACAATACAGACCATCCCATGGGCCGAAGAAGTATCTAGCCCGTTAGCAATGAGTTTTAACAAGGAGAAGGGGTGGGTTGCTGAGACTTTGGGCCCTACAAGTGGGCATTGGAAAAGGCTTGCAAGGCAAAATAATAAGCCAAGCCCAGCTAAAAGAGACAGCCCAGAAAAATTAAAAAGAAGTGGCCCGGTCCCTTTACAAGAGTTGGATCCTAATGCTCAATATACCAAACGGAAGAAGGGTAAGACTCAGACAGGGGAAAAAATTGATGAAGACAAGCATAAGGTTGGCGGAGAGGCGGTGGCTGCTGTGCAGCACCGCCGAGCTCAATGAGCGTCTTAGCATGGAATTGTCGGGGGTTGGGGACTCCTCCGGCGATTCGTACACTCACTGAAGAGGTGAAAGAAAAAAATCCCATTTTGGTGTTCTTGGCAGAAACAAAAGCAACAACTGAGAGCATGAAAGGTTTTCAATATAAGTTAGGTTTTACTCAAGGGATTATTGTTCCTTGTGATGGCAAAAGCGGTGGTCTTGCAATGCTGTGGAAGGAAGGCGTAGATATTCGTTTCAAGAGTTGCTCTCACTCCCATATCGACGTGGTGGTTCACGGTGAAGGCAGTGGTGGCCCGTGGAGGACCACTGGGTTTTATGGTCACCCCGTCACAAGTATGAGGCAAAGTTCCTGGCAATTGATAGATTCCCTGTATGGCCAATGCAAGATGTCGTGGTTGGTGTGCGGGGATTTTAATGAAATCTTGCATCCAGACGAGAAGATGGGGTGGAAGGAAAGGGATGCGGATCAGATGGGGGAGTTTAGGGAGGCACTTAGCAGGTGCGGTTTGATTGACTTAGGTTTTGTTGGTCCGAGGTTTACCTGGTGTAATGGGCGGTTTGGTGATCAGCGCACGCTGCTTCGGCTGGACAGAATGGTTGCAAATGAGGAATGGATGAAGATTTTTCCTGAAGCAAAGGTTCACAATGTATCAATGTCGGCATCGGATCATTGTTTGCTGGTCCTGCTACTCAAAAAGAATCAGTATAGAAATAGGGGAAAGAAGCGGTTCTTTTTTGAAGCAATGTGGACAAAGGAGGAAGAGTGTAAGGAAGTCATTGAAATGGCTTGGGACTCTTATAAGGATGATTCTACCCGGCCTATCCAGGAGAGATTAGAGAGATGCCAGCGTCAACTCCAATGCTGGAACCAGAATAGCTTCGGGAATATCTACAAATATTTAAAGCAAAAGAAGTCGCATCTTCAGCTTCTTGAGTCCCTCAACCAGCTTCATGAGACAGCAGAGGAAATTCATGCAGTCCGAAAGGAAATCAATGAACTTCACACAAAGGAGGAAATCATGTGGAACCAAAGGTCGCGGGTGTGCTGGCTGCAAAATGGAGACAAAAACACAAAGTTTTTCCATGCCACAGCCAGCCAAAGGCAGAGAAAAAACAAAATTGGGGGAATGTTGGATGAAGAAGGGGTATGGCAAGAAGAACCCGAGATAGTAGAGAATATTATTCTGGACTATTTCAAGTCAATATTCAGCTCGGACCAACCTGCAAGTTTCGATGCAAGTTTAGAGGCTATGGACAGAAGGGTAACCCCAGAGATGAACCAGGCACTTCTAAAGGAGTTCAGGGCAGAGGAGGTCTGGAGTGCGCTCAAACAAATGCACCCGACAAAAGCACCGGGCTCCGACGGTATGTCCCCTATCTTTTACCAAAAATATTGGGATATTGTTGGTCATAGTGTACAAAATTGTGTATTACAGGCTCTTAATACTGGTATAATGCCTAGGGGTATCAATAATACTTATATTTGCATGATTCCTAAGACCAAAAACCCACAAAAGATAACTGACTACCGTCCTATCAGCCTCTGCAATGTGATTTACAAATTAATATCAAAGGTCCTTGCAAATAGATTGAAGAAAATTTTGCACAGTGTGATCAATGAAGCACAGAGCGCATTTGTTCCGGGAAGACTTATAACAGACAATGTTGTTGTGGCTTTCGAAACCATGCACTCAATTGCTAAAAGAAAAAAGGGGAAGGCTGGATCAATGGCTATCAAGTTGGATATGTCTAAAGCCTATGACCGGGTTGAGTGGGCCTATCTCGGGTCGATGATGCGGAAAATGGGCTTTGAAGAAAAATGGATATCGCTAATCATGATGTGCGTGACCACGGCGTCTTTTTCGGTTCTTATTAATGGGGAACCAAGAGGCACAATTACACCCTCTAGGGGGCTGCGTCAAGGGGATCCTATTTCCCCATATCTGTTCCTATTGTGTGCCGAGGGATTGACTGCCCTGCTGAGGAGAAAGGAGGCCGGGGGGTTGATAAGGGGGGTGGCGGTGAGCAGGCTTGCCCCCTCAATTTCGCACCTATTTTTTGCGGATGATTGCATCATCTTTTGTAGAGCAACTATGGAGGAGTGCAGACAAGTAGCCTCGGTTCTGGAAGTCTACGAAAAGGAATTGGGACAAAAGTTGAATAGGGAAAAAACCTCGCTATTTTTCAGCAAGAACACAAAGGAAGACATTCAGAATTTTGTTAAGGATACTTTCGGTGCTGAGATTGTCAAACAACATGAAAAGTACTTGGGTTTACCTCCTATGGTTGGAAGAAGAAAGAAAAAGGCCTTTAATCGCATTAAAGACCAAGTGGGCAGAAAGATAGCGGGGTGGAAAGGGAGATTATTATCTAATGCGGGGAGGGAAATCCTTATAAAGGCGGTTGCGCAGGCCACTCCAACATATACCATGAATTGTTTCAAGCTCCTGGACTCTCTTTGCGCTGAGATTGCTTCTTTGGAGAGTGGTTTCTGGTGGGGAAAGAAAGATAAAGCAAGAAAGATTGCTTGGGTGTCGTGGCAAAAGCTGTGCAAGCCAAAGACGGAGGGGGGGCTGGGTTTTAGGGACTTAAGAGCTTTCAACCTTGCCCTTCTAGCCAAGCAAGGCTGGAGAATACAGCAAAACCCTAACTCTTTGATCCACAAAGTCCTTAAAGCAAAGTATTTTGCGAATTCCTCCTTCATGGAAGCTCAAGTAGGGAAAAAGCCATCCTACATATGGAGAAGCTTGGTGGCTGCTATACCGGTGATTAAGGAGGGGACCAAATGGATTGTTGGGAATGGGAGAAGCATTAAGATATGGGGGGAGAAATGGATTCCCTCATCGGACTCAGGCAGAATTATAACCCCAAGAACCTCTATGGACAGTGAGGCGAAAGTGGCAAGCCTAATTGTGCATGATCGAGCGGAGTGGGATGTTGCTTTGATACGTCACTCTTTCCTTCCTTACGATGCAGAGGCTATCCTTAGCATTCCTATTAGCCCCATGAACCCGTCGGATTCCCAGGTGTGGGCTAAGTCCCCAAACGGGATCTTCACTGTTAAGAGCGCACATCGAGTGGCTGCTAAATACCTTGATGAGCTCAAGGGAAGAGAGGAAAGTCCAGGCAGCTCGGATAATTCCAAAATGACAGAAGTGTGGAAGGTTGTTTGGAACTTAAAGTGTCCGAATAAAATAAAACATTTCATGTGGAGAGCTTGTAGAAATGTGCTCCCCACGAAGCAGTGTCTGCTTCACAGAAAGGTACTCACAGAGGACTTTTGTGACTTTTGTGGTGAAAGTGAATCTTCTGGCCATGCCCTGTGGGGATGTGTTATTGCTAAGGAAACTTGGGCTGAAACAAAATTCAGGATTGATAAGCTAATCCACCCACCGAAGGAATTTCTTGATGTGGTCTGGTTGCTCCTGGAGTCACCTGGGGATACGAATTGGGTGGCCTTTGCTATCACGGCTTGGGGTTTGTGGAATAACAGAAATGCAGTCCGGCATGGGGAAGTTTGTAAACGAGGGAAAACTATTGCAGGGGAAGCTCAGAAGTATGAACTTGAAGTGTGTTCTGCCAGTCCAGTCAGCCTTATTGGAGTTTCTTCTGCTCCTAGACTCAAGCGCTGGTGTCTTCCTCCTAAAGGAACATACAAGGTCAATACTGATGCTGCGGTATTCAACAACTGGGGCTGCTGTGGGTTCGGCGTGGTAATTAGAAATGATAAAGGGGAGTTGATGGGTGCATTGTGTAAGAAAGTTGAGTTTCCGTTGGGGCCTATTGAAGCAGAAGCAAAAGCTACGGAAGCGGGTATTTATTTAGCTTGGGACCTGGGTCTGAAAGATATAGTAGTGGAAGGAGACTCCCAACAAGTTATACAAGCTCTAAATGGTTGCATCACACCGGCCCTGCCCATTCTGAAGATTGTTGAAGGGCTGAAACTTTTTCTGCTGCGGTTCAACTCTTGGAAGGCTGTACATTCTAGGAGAACCACTAACGAAGCAGCGCATTTACTAGCTAGGAATGCAATGAATGTGAAAGATAGTGTAATATGGGTAGAGGATACTCCTCCCCTAATCGAACACCAGATTCTGGTTGATGTAAGTTTCTTGGACTTTTGTCCAGAGTAATGAAGTTATGTTATAAGTTTCCAATCAAAAAAAAAAAGAGCATAGAATTCAATAGATCTTCATTTGTGAAGTACAGCGTGTAGCCATAGAATTTTTTGGGGGGGGGAACTCACTTTGCTCAAGGTAACTTTTCTCCCTTTTTCTCTGTTTGTTTACCGAGAAAATGAAAGGAAAAAAAATTATCATGCTTATGTGGAAGCTTGGCGGTTTATGTCTATATATATGCCTTTGATTTCAGAAAGAGCATCAATTTTACCCTAGAAAAAAATTTCAAGGAAAATTAAAGAGGAACAAATATAAAACGAGAATTAAAACTTTGAATCGTTTGTTATTGAAGAGTCCATCTCTGATTGTAGCATTCTATTGGAATAAATGTGTTCTTGTTGTGAATCTTGTAGTTTCAGTAGAATGTGGAATCTTGGGTACAAGGATACCAATCAAAAAAACCTGGGAAGGCTACCATAGAATGCCTCACAAAGATTCAGGCTTTGACTCATTTTTGGGGTTATAATATGTATTTCTTTCAAAGAGAGCATTTATGAGGTATAGTCTGCTACAGAAGTGTAATAATATGTTTCTTCATTATTCTAGTACGAGTGATATGACATTCGTTATTCTAGTTTTTTAGTGCTACTGTTTCTCAATTTTTTCGGGTACTATAGTAGTGTTATTGTTGCTTCTCTCTATATTTGTTTTGAGTTCAAATATTGCTCTACTGTGCTGTGCTCTCATTTGCTTACATGGTGCAGTCAGTGCTCTTCAGGATCTATATAGGTCCCTTAACAACCCACGAATGTTGAAGGGATGGAGAGTCATGAACAGGAGTGTCATGTTCTGATTCATCTGTTATACACCTCTAATCCACTTAGCTAACCTATTTTTTCTACTAACAATGCCACATTGCCACAAAAGCCCAAAACCTTACCCTTCTATGGTCTCTACCAATTTTATGCAGTAAAATTCAAGGACTAAACCTCACTGGGTGGATTGGAGGCCAGCTTAATAACATGCATCAATTGAAGCGTCTGTAACTGAAACTGCCTTGTTATATTTAGCTCTTGTTGAAATAGCAACTGTACTATTTATTCAATTCTTTATTTTGGTTTCTTCTTTAGGGATGTCAGCTTCAATAACATTCAGGGTGAAACTGTTTAGTAACAGGAAGGGCAACTATTATTTGTTTATATAGTAACATTCTGGTTTCTTCTTTATTCTGTCTTGAGCATTATATCTGTTTATATAGTAACAGGAAGGGCAACAGTTTCTTCTTCCCAGGTTAAACTGCCAAATTGGTCTTCTTTCTTGTAGTAGTTCATTTGAAGAATTCATTGTGCAATTTAAGTTTATGCATTGGGCTGTTAAAAAACTAGATATGCTATGCCATTTACTGTTTACACAGAAGAGGAATTGGGTATCGATAAGTTTGATGCTGGAAATACCCCATTATGTCCGTTTGATTGTTCTTGTTGTTTTTGAGGATACATGCAAAAATCTGTTGGGTGTAGTTGCTACCTTTGATCCATGAATCAGATTTTCATGTAGTCTTGTAACTTTTCATTTGCTGTTTTGTTGTTATAATTTGAGGGTATTGGAGCACAACTTTCTTTTGCCATGAACACTAGAACTAGATTACATTATTATTTTTATCTAATTCAATCAATTTTGTGCTTATGATTAAGCATGTTTCTCAAAGTATGACTTCTTTGAATCCGAGATATGAATCTTTGTAAGTTTTGAGGAAGAATTCGACATAGTTGAAGCCATGTAGTCTATCTGTTAGTCAAATTAATTCTCTTACACATTAGTAGAACATTATATAATTATTACATTTTTGCAGTCCTGAATTAATGGTGATAATACAGATATAAATATGGAATTTTCATATAACTCCATTGGTTCTTATAGTTTCATTTAATTGAGTGAATTGTGTGATGCACTCACTTTATTGCTTAGCATCCGAAAGTCTTTTTTACGTTCTTGTGAAGTTGATCTTGGGGATGTCTCGTGACAACTAATATATGCACTGTTGTACATTTGGCTGATATAGGGTTCAATATGATAAACTTTTTCTATTTATATCTTTGCCTAATACAGGGGTTCCAATTAGCAGAATGGATGCTTTTTATTTAAATTTTTAATGTCTTATTACTTGTATAATGTTGGTTCTGATCTCTTTTGTGAACAATTGCATATTAAAGTTATTTTTGGAGGATGTTGTGCAATTTTGTATTTGAAACTAGGGATGTTATCATGACAAAAGTTGCAGTTGACTGATACAGAATTTTACATATTAGCATTAGCTCAAAAATTGAAGCTGATTTTTACTTCATTACTATGTACATCAGAAATTTTGATCTCCTTTGTGGTATTTAAATTCCTTTTGTTTAATCTGGTCATTTTCTTTTGTTGTATCAGTATTTGAAAATCATAACCATTGCTGCACTCTCCCCACTGCTATAATTTGAACTCCTTCAATATCATACTCATTTGGGAAATGGGAAAAACTATGTAGATGCATGTCCATTTTCTACTAGCTTTTACATTTATCTTTTAGTTTTTCTTGTTTAAGTACAGCTTTTTCATTTACCTTAATTTTTTTTTCTTACTTTTTCAAAGCACAAATATACTTCAGTCCACTTTCTAGTGAAAAACCAAATAAGCTTATATATGTTGACAAACGAACTACACTCTGCCTTCATCTATAAACCATCTAGCGTCTATTCATTTTTAATATAATGTTTCCAGTGAATATAGTTGGAGCTCCCTTGTCAAGGAAATGCTCTATAATCTGTGTCATGACCAACTCCAGTGAGGTCCTGTATTATCAAGCAGTCTTGCTATGAGTTGCCCTAAACCAAGGGTGCAAAATCTTCCCATCATGGGCATGTTTGCATGTACCCAAGATCAAAGGGAAATGTTTGAATATCTTCCTACTGTTTCATTCAAGGCCGGAGTGTCAAAATATGCTCTTTTTATTATTGGTTTATTTTGTGATTTGGACAGGCTTAATGGTAAAAAGACACTCAAAAATCTAGTTGCCATTCTTTATTATTGCTTCCACCGAATTGTAGGTTTCTCAATAGCTGTTCTTTGCTGCACTTTGAAACTTATATTGATCCTGATTGCTTGTTTAAACATCTCTTTCGCCAGGAACATTCATGATAATTCTTTCAGTGGCATTATACCAAAGCATTGGCCAATCTACTAGATTATAAGCCTCGTATCATATTCACCATATAAACATGAACCCCGTCCTACCAAAAGTGTTAGTATAAGCACACCAAAACTATATACATCAGCATTCTCAATTAAATAGCCCATACACGCATATTTAGGCATTGCATACCCATGTTTTCCACGAATATGAAAAACTTGTACATGCAATTGACATTCAGGAATTGACATGAAGAGTGAGAAATCAATCAATTTGGCAACGTTGTTCCTACAATCTTTTGTCCCTCCTTTTGCAATTAATGCTTTGCTCTTCTATCAAATTTCCATTTCCTATCACCTTCAGTCAAAAATAAAAAATACAAATCCCATTCACTTTAAACTTTTCCAATTCAATTTCTTCTCTCTCAACTAATGTATCCCATTTACTCCACCAAATCATTCCTGTATTTTTGCCTTACAAGTAAGGGTGAGGCTTAGTTCCAATGCATGCAGTGCACTGGACCCATTAAGATGGTGACATGTGTTAAAAAGTGGACACGTATTATAATCTCAACGGGTCTAGTATAACTGGACATTGGACCCAAACCTCACCCTACAAGTAAAACTAATTGAGCTTTAATTCAGCCTTTCTTCAAATATGTGTCTCTTGATTAGTGGTGATTCTTCCTATTCCCGATCAAGAGGTTTTTCAAAACATTTAATTGTTGTTTATTGGAAATAAAACACCCATTAATTTATTTTTTCTATACACACACACACACATATCTGCAATTTCTCTCCTTCCGTAGATAAGGAGCCTACTAGCTAACCTACGCCAATGCAAAATCCAATCCTTCCCACTGGGAGGCCCACACCAACTTATCATTATCAGATTTATAGCCCATGATCTTTTGCCATACTTTTTAACTGAAAATAAGTGATCTTCCAAAGAACCCTTATAAAAATGAAAACCATCTGCATCTAGAAAATTTGAAGTGGGTCATAGTTGTCTGTTGCTCTTCTGAGCTCTTTAGCAGAGAAGAAGACATGAATAAGATTGCCTTTTCCATTGCAAAAGGCTATTAACTCTTCTAATAACATTCTTCCATTCTTTATAAATGGTGTCTCTATCTCCTCTCTGGCTTTCCTCTTCATTTCAAAGATGAAATCATCTTCTTCATCAAATCTTTAAGTTACATATTGGAATATTAATATACATGCAAGATATGATAAGATAAGGCATGAAGAAGCTGTAATCAGGCTTTAAATGAAGATATTTGGAGATCACTAACCAATCTTTGCATATAGATCAATCGGCATTCACAATTTAGAGTTTGAAACTAGTAGTACTCTTCCACCATATAAATCATAAATTGTAAGTTTTTGAAACAAATTGCCTACCTAAGTACAAGATAAGAAAATAAAAGGCTTTTATTGATGGCCTAGGTTGGCTATTCTTATCACTAATGATTCGCATATCATATGAGGGGCAATTGTGTGTAGTGAGAGAGCTCTAATATCAGTTTGTTGCGCAAGGTTATCAAAAAGCCTACGTCCACGGGCAGTAAAGGACATAGTTCTCAAGCCAACAATAGGAACTAGAAAAGATTAAACAAAGATATGATAATTCAATGAAATTGTTTTGAAGTTAAAATATGAACCTAGATCCACCTCAAACAATACTCAATTAAAATTCAGCAAATAAGTAGACACACAATCTTAAAACAGCATGATCTTGATCCCACTCTGACCATTCAATGTCATGTAATGGATTAGAAGTAGAATCTCAACTACAATACCTAAAGTAAGTTTTGTGAACCTTATCCCATTTTTATGACACATCGACATGTCGGTTCCTCCTTGCAAAGGTAGGATACATGATACTTAACCTCCCTAAAAGCAGTTTTAGACTCTAAGCCAGCACGAGCCTAGAAGTACTTGGAGCACTTAAAAAGAGACGAAGGAGTCGCCACTTAATTTTAGGTCTAGAAACCAAAACATAACTCCATGAATGTCTTTCAACAAAACTAGGTTTGAAGTTAGGATACAAGATGAGAAGGGGTTAGGCACCCCAAGTCTGCCCAGCCGTAGTTGGCCTTCATATATCATTACTCAAACTGGATGGAATGTAATTTATCCTAGAGGCTCAAGCGAATATGCATCTATTGTAAAAGTTTAAGAAAATTTTATATGGCTCACATCTAAATAATAAATGAAAACTCATGTCTTAAGGATTTTATTTGTGAAGGACGTTATGGTGAATAACAATTTCTAAGTAACTCTCAATTGGTATAACTCCTTTGGTTAATAAACACCTTAAAGTTACAAGTTTTAAACTCCTTGATGGAAGGAGGTTATGGAACAAATCTTAATTTAAATGGGTCCCTAGTCTAGCCTATATATATAGTCTGTCTCCATCAAAAGGAAATATGCGAAGTAAAGGTCATAGACTAGAAGACACATTTTATATACACTATGATATGGTGAATCTTCCTTTTCCTCTACACTACAATTATAGCAGAAGGTTTGTTTATGTTTGTTTTGTTTCCACTGCATACTCTAAATTTTATCTTACATCTATATCTAAAGCCTAAAGAGCAGTCTACGTGTCCTATGAGGCAGAAAAAGAAAGATAGATAAAACATGTGACCACAAAAACATGTGAAGAGATAGACATATAATAAAGAGACAAACAACTTGTGGATTCAAACTCAAATCATCAACATATAGGCATGGAGAACATCATATCAACTACGCTCAAGTATGTGCATATGTATACCAATTCATGCATGTGTACGAGACACATGCAGGTAGATATCAACCAAGATTAAGAGCTTTGTTTAAAGATGGGTGATTAAGTCTTATGAGAGAGGAACTTTAATTGAAGTGAAAGTTTCATTAAAGTTTGAGTATCTCCCCTTATTAAACTTAAAAATGATTTTGATTATTCATGAATGATCTTGCATGTTTTAGGGATTGACTTGAATCTTGATTAACTGAGAAAGAGTTAATTTGACTTTTATTTTTCCATTTAAGTTCAAATCAAATTTCTAAATTATCTTGGAGCTTTTAAGATGTTTTCTTCCAATTAAGCGTTAATTGAATTATTGCTTAAACTTGAAACCAATCTTATTAAATGTTAACTTCATTTATGGTTGAAAAATCATGTTTTAGTACATGTGATACAAGAGGAAACAGAACAAGGTAGGAGATATGCACTTAAAAGAAAACAAAATGGCTAAGGAAAGATTGTAAAACATAGAATAAAAAATAATGAAACAAGAGTAATGCTACAGGCACAAATTATTTTACAATATTTTTACAAAATATTGATGTGGCTAACCTTTTATTAGTTTTCATCTAGACCCATCATTAATATCACATTTTTATTTACTAATAATCACTTACTACATCAGCAATTTGTAAAATAGTTTGTATCTCTAGTATTATTCATGAAACAAAAAGAAAAAGAATTAAAATAATGTAAAAACACAAAATAAACAAGAATCGGGGAGGAGAATATGGATCATGGAATAGATCCATATCTCCTCCTTGTGGCACTTACAGTGTTGTTGATAACTGGCCATTTGGCTAAAACCAACTGCCATAGCTGTGTCTATGGAGCAAAATAACATGGAACGATTTGGCTAGGATTTTTTGAATGACTCTAGGTGATTTTAGTGAGTAGGAGATTATCTTCTAACCAAAGAATGTCTGAAGATTAATCAAATATTTACTATATCTACCCTTCTAGCCTTCAACTCTTTGGTTTAAGGTTCCGAGCGATATTTCAATGAAGTTTTAGTAGGTGACAGAGTCTGGACTCTTTGAATGGTGAAAATGGGGGTATTTATAGGAGAACTAGTATACTAAGGTTAGGTTAAACGTTTGTGCAGTCAATTGATCAGGCTAGTTTCCCTAGAATCTCTTCAAAATGGAAATGGAGTGCTTTGAGTCTTACACCACAAATTGGGTGTGTACGCATCATATACCTGGCATAGGTTAGAAATGGTTTTTTGGGCTTTTGGGCCTAGTTCTTGGGTCACAATTGGGCTTGAGCTTAGATTGTATTTGGCCACTTTTGAGTTGATCTACTCATTGGGCTCCACACACGATGCTGATCATTTTGGTAGCAGATTGATTTCATCATTGGGACTGAGGGGCTCGAGTATAGGTTAAAACAGAATGGGGTGTCTACACCTATCGTTAATGATAATTTGGACCTATGAAAGCTCATAGACATGGAGGCATAAATAATAATCAAAAATTAATTAAAGATGCAAAGAGAATGTAAGGTCAAAATGGAATGGGGTGTCTACACCTATTGTTAATGATAATTTGGACCAACAAAAGCTCACAGACATTGGCATATATAATAATTGAAAATTAATTGAAGATGGCAAAGAGAATGTACCGTGCATGTGAATCCAGGAAAAGTAGCTATGACATATGAATTTGGTATTTTATGGATGTGGAAGTGTTATTTTATAATGTCTATAATGTGAAACCTATCAAACTTGTATGTTCAATGAGCAAAGGCAAGGAACATTCTTTTCAATTTGGTATTTTGTGGATGTGGAAGTGTTCATCGACATATGATGAATTATAAGCACTATATGGACTCTTGGGAAATTTCATGACAATTGACTAGAAGGTTCTTGGACTTTCTTTTCAATTTGTGGACAAACTTCATCATGAGTTTTTTGTTTTTTGTTTTGTTTGTTTATGAAAATATTGAAAATATTGACTTGACTTGTCTTTTTTTAAAAAAAAATTGATTGCAATTTTTCTTGTTGTGCTATTTGATGAAGCCAAATTTGTTAGTTGATACATTTGTCCAGACCGAGTATGAACTAACGAATCTAAATCCCTACACAAGATCAAAAATAGTGTTCTCTCATAAAGATCACCGGCGTGATGCCAGCCAATGAACCTCCGATGACAAAGTCAAGAATTTTAGGGAGAGATAATGGTAAGGATTGAGTGTAGGAGATTTCATCAAATCAAGGAGTAATAATGAAAGAACAAAATGAACACATCAAGTAAATAGAAAATATGATTGACTTGGAGGCACAATTGAATGTTATCCTTAGACACTATTTTTTCCTATACGCAAGTTGCTAAAGGGTTTCTACAAACTTGTCCTTAGGATACAACTAAGTTATTAGGTTTTACAAATAGCAATTTTGAAGAATATCCACAGGATTTCTTGTGTTTCTTTTAAACTTACTATTTTGGAGAGAACATAAACTTTTATTTATACCCATAGGGTTATAACCTTTTAAAAGGTATGTATGGAAAGTTAAAATGTTTCATAAAACCGTTCATAATCCTTGAAACCTTTTCAAACGTTTAGAACAATTATTAGAAAATTACACAAAAATTCAGTTTTTACAAGTTTTGATTGATCAAGAGGAATCGAGCATTGATCGAAAGCTCTTTTCGATCGATCTAACAAGAATCAAACACCAATCGAATCAGGTAGAAACTCTAGGATTATTTCCTCATCACTTCGATAGATCAAGTAGAAGTCTCGACCGATCAAAAATCCTAGAACTCGAATTTTCACAAAGAAAATTCCAGAACTCGAATTTCCTCTTTATTCATTTTTACAAATGAATACTCTCAAACATTATATCATTATTAAAACATTATATCATTATTCCAACTTATCCTTGTATATACCTATATATATATATATATATATACACACACACAACAATTCTCTGCTAGGTTGTAATAATATATATCTCACTTAATTGATATTCTATCATGCATAGAAGAAGTTGTCTTTCAACTTAAACCTTCCTTTAGTGTAATTGTTCAAGAAATCAACAGAGTTAATGGTGGCTTGGTGCTTAAACCAGAACTCTTATGTGTTGAAATCGAAAACAACACACACACACACACACAACACATTTAGAAACCTATGTTATTAGCACTATTATGACCTTGTGCTCTTCCTGGTTTAGTGAACATGTACAAGAAAAAACTCTTTTACTCTTGCTAGAAGCGGCACCACTCTTATGTTCACAAAGGTGAAGTTCTTTCTTATGTTCCTGTTACACAGACATTTATAATTTATGAACTTCATTGAGAGTTAAAAACTCATCCTTAATTTCATCGTAACAGTCTGCACTAATCCATCCTAAATGAGACACAAGTTTAGTGCTCTTACTAATCATGTATCAATATCTTGTTGTTACCCTTTAAACCTCTTAGATATAATCAGTTCAAGGTTGGGTTCCCACTATTGGTAATTCTCTTAAAAGAACGGTTTTAATCCCATTCCAATGGATGTTATCCTTACCAAGTCTCGAGATATACTTTGGTAAATGACCTATTTTATATATCGAATTACATAGGTAATGGACTAGTCCAACCACACTTGACTTGGCTTACGTATTCTTGTCTTAGACTTTTAAGTCTAAGTTCACTTTGTATACAACTTATGTATACCATACGCATTGTGGTTTCACAATTACAATACATGGAATGGCTTATTATGGTTGTGGCCATGACACTTTGTAAAAATTTAGCCATTTTCTTTCCTTGCCTGTTACCATTATAATCAATGCTTTCAATTTAATTCTACAGTAGAGTAAGAAATACACCTTATTTCTTTAATGCTTACACATAGCACCCCTACACGTAGTGAATATCTATCTAACTAGACATATATAATATCACTCACATCAATAATAGAATTAAATTTGAATATTCTATCTAATAGATATTCATCACTCTTTAATTACTTTCTAGTGATCAACCTCAAGTTTTAGAAATTTTGAAAGTCTACGTACTGTGAAGGCAATGTCTAGTTTTATTCCATACATGATAAGCAACATGTACTTAATACACTAGCAAACTTGAGCTATACATCTACCCTTCTAGTAATCTCTTTATTTAATATTGGAATCAAAGTGTTTTTGCATCTTTAACGATATTAAAATCTAAGAAGTAAGTTCTCAACACAATGAAATAATACAATTCCTAATAGAATGAGACAACACTAATTTCAATACAAAGAGATTACTCAAATCTCAACAAAATGAGATTAATATAGTGCACATTTCCACTATATTTCTTTACTTGATTCTCATTCATAAAAGACTTTCATTTAATTAATTAAGAAAGTACAAACCCATAGATCTCTCAAGCAAACTTTCTTACCAAAATCACTATTTAAGAGAGTCACTTCACATCTATATGATGTGTAGGGACTCGATTCGTAACGACCCTAAGATGCTATTGGGCTCGTACGTAAAGAGGGCCCAAACAATATCATTTGTAGAGCGTGGGTTTGAAAGGCTAGGCTTTGGTCACCGGGCGGTGGTTTGGGTGGCTCCAGTTAGTGAATCTAGTCCGAGGAGTTTATGGAGCTTTGTGCTCTTATTATCCTCCTTTCTTTTGGGACTCCATGGTTTGGGAGACGGATTGTCCCCCCCCCCCCATTCGTACTGCCTCTCTTTACTTTTTATACTGGCGTTTACCCTCTCTCCAGCATCCACGTGTAAACTCAATTTTCTAGGGCTTAAGATTTGTCTTGTCAGCTCATACCTAGAGTGGTTGGAGGGTGGTTGCAAAAGGTGAAGAGTATGGTCCTGTCAGGTGCAGAATGCTTTACTACAGTACTGGCAGCCTTTGACTTAGGTTGTTTCTACATTTTGCTCACTCTTCCTTTCAAGGGCATTATGGGACGCCGAGCACAAGGTCGTCCTCGGCCACTTCCTTAGGCCGTCCTGGACTTCCATGGTGCATCCTCGGCATTATCTCTCCTCGGCACAGGCCTTGGGCCTTAACATGAAATGGGCCGGGGTCATACATTCTCTGACCCCACAATAGCCCCTCAAAATCCTGCTGTCCGACCTCTTGGTCGAAGAGGAGGGTTTTGGTGATACCAAGTCTTTATTACGGTCTGCTTAGTTCTGCCCTTCATCAATGTGGGCGTCTCTTCATCTGCCTAGGAAACGCGCCGGATTACGAGACATTCTTCTAGATTTACTCACGATGCGCTCCTGCCGTTTCAGTGTTCGAGACGCATCTTTAATGATTTCCCTTTACGAGACCACTCAAATCCGACGGTTATTGACGACGTGGGAAAGTGGAGTGGGTATATTCTCGTTTACAGCTCTTCTTGAAAATTTTTATAGATTAGATGCCACCCAACTTGCCTTCCATATAAGAAGCAAGGCAAGAGGTCACTTCCTTCACACAGAGACCCCTCAACCCCTCTAAAGTCTTAAACCTCTAACTTCGCCCAAAGTTTCCCTTATCCACACACTCAAACCTTGGATTGTGATATGTTCGAGGTAGAAGCGGGGATGAAGAGACCATATCCTTCCCAGAAGCGTTATGTCCCTCCGAAGCTTAAGATGGCTCGGTCAGGGCAGGGTTGGTAGAGACTCAAGATACTTCTCACCCTCCTTCAGCCAAAATCCGAAGCAGGTGCTAGTCGCATCAAGCTTTTGGTGCGACTGAGCTGGGGTTATCCATTATCAGTACTAGCCGCTCTCTTATGAGCATAACTAATATGACACCAGCGTGTTAGGAGTCAGGGCTGGGGCAGGGACTAAGTATCCCTACTTCCTCCTCTCTTCCTTCACTGGTGCCTTCTTTTGCCTCCCCTTCTTCTTCTTTCCCATCACCAGATCCATCCTGGTACTTTTACTTCTTCCTCTTCTTCTCCTCTTCCATCAAAGGGGGTCACCCTCTCATATACGATCGCTACTGGAGAAGAGTTTAGAAAGACTTCTTGTTGTTGTTGTTGTTGTTGTTGTTGTTTTTTTTTTTTTTTTTTTTTTTTTTTAATTCTTGCTTTTGTAATTTGCTTCCTATATAGGCTTGTTTAAGCCCTTCATTGTACGCTATACTACCTCTTTATATTAATAAAAGTCGAAATTGTTTTATTCTATGTATTCTTTTTTTTCTGCAATGGTTATGCCGTAAATGGATGTACTACCATATGACTTCTTTTTATTTTTATATTCTGAACGATGTTTTGGGCCGAAACCCTTGTTAAGAGAAAGATATTATTCCGTGCTTATTGAACTGTTCGGCTCAATAATGCCGACCTGAAAAAATGATATCTAGGGCAGAAACCCCTATTAAGAGAAAGATATTATCCTGAACTTGTTGAACTATTCGGCTCAATAATGCCAACCTGAAAAAATGATATCTAGGGCAGAAACCCCTATTAAGAGAAAGATATTATCCTGAACTTGTTGAACTATTCGGCTCAATAATGCCGACCTGAAAAAATGATATCTAGGGCAGAAACCCCTATTAAGAGAAAGATACTATTCTGAACTTATTAGAACGATCCGGCACAATAATGCCGACCTGAAAAAGAACGATACATACCCCGAACTAGCCGAGATGACAGCTGAATGCTCGGTGCGGTGTAGGAGGTAATCATCCGAGGAGGGGTAACTCGAAATGAACTGTTTGTGCGGGTTGCCAAGTACTAGGGTGTTTTGCCGCTTTCCGGATGACTTTAATAGTCTTAGCCTTTTTTGGCATCCGGTCCAAGGACCATGTAATACCTTGATTCTGTCCAAAACTTAGCTTTTTTAAGTAGTTAGTTTCCCCATAGGTTTGAGTCCGAGGACCATGTAATACCTTGGTTCTGTCCAAAATTTAGCTTTTTTAAGTAGTTGGTTTTTTTAAGTAGTTGGTTTTCCCATAAGTTTGAGTCCGAGGACCATGCAATACCTTGGTTCTGTCCAAAACTTAGCTTTTTAAGTAGTTGGTTTCCCCATAGGTTTGAGTTCGAGGACCATGCAATACCTTGGTTCTGTCCAAAACTTAGCTTTTTAAGTAGTTGGTTTCCCCATAGGTTTGAGTCCGAGGACCATGCAATACCTTGATTCTGTCCAAAACTTAGCTTTTTTAAGTAGTTGGTTCCCCCATAGGTTTGAGTCCGAGGACCATGTAATACCTTGGTTCTGTCCAAAATTTAGCTTTTTTAAGTAGTTGGTTTTTTTAAGTAGTTGGTTTCCCTATAGGTTTGAGTCCGAGGACCATGCAATACCTTGGTTCTGTCCAAAACTTAGCTTTTTTAAGTAGTTGGTTTCCCCATAGATTTGAGTCTGGGGACCATGCAATACATTGGTTCTGTCCAAAACTTAGCTTTTTAAGTAATTGGTTTCCCCATAGGTTTGAGTCCGAGGACCATGCAATACCTTGGTTCTGTCCAAAACTTAGCTTTTTAAGTAGTTGGTTTCCCCATAGGTTTGAGTCCGAGGACCATGCAATACCTTGGTTCTGTCCAAAACTTAGCTTTTTTAAGTAGTTGGTTTCCCCATAGGTTTGAGTCCGATGACCATGCAATACCTTGGTTCTGTCCAAAACTTAGCTTTTTTAAGTAGTTGGTTTTCCCATAGGTTTGAGTCGGAGGACCATGCAATACCTTGGTTCTGTCCAAAACTTAGCTTTTTAAGTAGTTGGTTTCCCCATAGGTTTGAGTCCGAGGACCATGCAATACCTTGGTTCTGTCCAAAACTTAGCTTTTTAAGTAGTTGGTTTCCCTATAGGTTTGAGTCTGAGGACCATGCAATACCTTGGTTTTATCCAAAACTTAGCTTTTTTAAGTAGTTGGTTTCCCCATAGGTTTGAGTCCGAGGACCATGCAATATCTTGGTTCTGTCCAAAACTTAGCTTTTTTAAGTAGTTGGTTTCCCCATAGGTTTGAGTCCGAGGATCATGCAATACCTTAGTTCTGTCCAAAACTTAACTTTTTTAAGTAGTTGGTTTCCCCATAGGTTTGAGTCCGAGGACCATGCAATACCTTGGTTTTGTCCAAAACTTAGCTTTTTAAGTAGTTGGTTTCCCCATAAGTCTGAGTCCGAGGACCATGCAATACCTTGGTTCTGTCCAAAACTTATTTTTTTAAGTAGTTGGTTTCCCCATAGGTTTGAGTCCGAGGACCATGCAATACCTTGGCTCTGTCCAAAACTTAGCTTTTTAAGTAGTTGGTTTCCCCATAGGTTTGAGTCCGAGGACCATGCAATACCTTGGTTCTGTCCAAAACTTAACTTTTTTAAGTAGTTGGTTTCCCCATAGGTTTGAGTCTGAGGACCATGCAATACCTTGGTTCTGTCCAAAACTTAGCTTTTTTAAGTATGGAAGGGGTTAGCCCCTTGAGGGATTAGCCCCTCAGTCAAGATGTGAGACGTTGATTCGCCGTGAAAAGCCCCTAGAACCGTCCGCGTCACTAACGCTTCGAAACGCAGCCCCTAGTGGAACTTTACGTTAGGACACGGCAGCAGGCTGCTGGAAGTAATGGGAGGACTTCTCGCTCCACTGCCTGGGCCAACGCACAAGCCTTCCCACAGACGGCGCCAATTGTAGGGACTCGATTTGTAACGACCCCAAGATACTATTGGGCTCGTACGTAAAGAGGGCCCAAACAATATCATTTGTAGAGCGTGGGTTTGAAAGGCTAGGCTTTGGTCACCGGGCGGTGGTTTGGGTGGCTCCGGTTAGTGAATCTCGTCCGAGGAGTTTATGGAGCTTTGTGCTCTTATTATCCTCCTTTCTTCTGGGACTCCATGGTTTGGGAGACAGATTGTCCCCCCCCCCCCCCCCCGCCCCATTCGTACTGCCTCTCTTTACTTTTTATACTGGCGTTTACCCTCTCTCCAGCGTCCACGTGTAAGCTCAATTTTCTAGGGCTTAAGACTTGTCTTGTCAGCCCATACCTAGAGTGGTTGGGAGGTGGTTGCAAAAGCTGAAGAGTATGGTCCTGTCAGGTGCAGAATGCTTTACTGCAGTACTGGCAGCCTTTGACTTGGGCTGTTTCTGCATTTTGCTCACTCTTCCTTTCAAGGGCATTATGGGACGCCGAGCACAAGGTCGTCCTCGGCCACTTCCTTAGGCCGTCCTGGACTTCCATGGTGCATCCTCGGCATTATCTCTCCTCGGCACAGGCCTTGGGCCTTAACATGAAATGGGCCGGGGTCATAGATTCTCTGACCCCACATGATGTATACTCAAAATATATGTGAACACACAATCCAATGTTTCAATTATTGATCCTTGAATGTTCATTTGATGAACTCACTTGTACATGCTTTATTACACAAAGAGGTACTTTCAAAATAGGGTCACAACATGTGCTCGATTAAACTTAAGACACCTACTACACATGGCAGAATTTAATTACAATGAATTTAACATCCCTTGATGTTTATTCTCAATACTTTTAACAAGCACATCTTTGATGCATATTAGTATCCTTATTAGTCCATGACTCTTTTGAGAGTTATACCCCCACACTTCTTGGATATCATAATTCCACAATTTGAGTTTTTAAATCCCACAGATTGGGTTCTCAACCATTCAAAATTCACATATATACATACACTGTAATTACATATATCAAAATGTATTAATCGAATATAGTGAATTTCTTTAAAATTATATGAATGGTTTTAAAGATATCAAACTAATAACATAAATAATTACTAGTGTATAGATATAAAAAAAGGGGGTAATTACACCAAACCCACCTGTGGTTTGGCCCGAAATCACTTTGCCTACCTGTGGTTTAAAAAGTGTCACTTTACCCACTTAAGGTATGTTTCGTTTGTTTTCCATAACCCACCTCTGTTAAAAGTAAAGGTAAAAAGGTTTTTTTTTTTTTCTCAAGTATTATGTCTCCCTCCTCCCAAAACAAAAAAATAGTACAAAAATGCAAGAGAAACGAGATCAAAAGGGAGGGTTTTGTGAAAATTAATATTTGGACCCTATATTCAAAACTCATAATTTCAGCTCTCCCTGTATTCAAAACTCTTATATTTGGACCCTATATTCTAAAGACCCCCTCTGTTTTCACCTCTCCCTTCATAGACATGTCCCTACAAAGAACAACCTTCATCTTCTTCTTGCAGAAACAAAAGCTATTTTTAGCACTAGGTTAGCTTGTCTCAAGTAAGTGGCCTTATGGAGAACTGTGTATTTGTGTATTGTTAGTTCGTGCAATGCATGGTCCTCAAGACCATTACACATATTTATAACTTCCTGCGCTTCTTCGTTTAGTAGAGCTCGGTACAGCTTTCCATTTGATTTATGAATTTCATCAACATCATTTTCTGTTTGCATTGAAGGTTCCATCGTTATTGTGTCCCACACACTATGATAGTTTTAGGGGAAGGCACAGGGTGGCTTGTAGTTGATCCCAAAGTGAGAGTGTCAACAGCAAGGTCTCCATTTGAGAAAGATCGATCGCCATAAGACATGGAGTATGAGCAACTTGAATCATCGCTGCCTAAGCATGAGGTTCCTTTTAGAGACTGACATTGGGATGAAGAGCATGAAACTTCTTTGTAAGTTCTTGACCTTGTAGGATCAAAAAGTGGAGCTATTTGGTTGTAGTAGCCATTGCAAGGCTTGCACTATAGCCAAATCAAATCACTACCAGTATCAGCAATGCCTAGGATTTGGACTGGTGGTGTACCAACAGAGTATTTCAAGAGGAATTCACCTCGATTTAAGATTATATTTGCTTGAGCTGCATTGATAGAGGGCGAAGAAGTTGGCTTAAAATGATCGACACAGTTAATGGAACAACACAAAGCCTTGGCTATGCACTGTGAAGGAGTTTCTGAAAGGTCATAGAAGGGAGAGTTTGGAGAGTTACAGTGAATTAGATCCACACTAAAGCCCCCATTGTTTGATTATTTGGGTAGGTTGATTTGGGTTTTATTTTTTTGGATATGTTCTTCATGTTCAAGATTTATGGGAATTGAGAGAGAGACCAATACTAGTTTTTGATCTTGTTTCTCTGGCATTTTGGTGCTATTTTTTGTTTTGGGAGGAGACAGACATAAAATTTGAGCAAAAATACTTATTTACCCCTGATTTTAACAGAGGTGAGTTACGAAAAACAAACGAAACATACCTCAGGTGGGTAAAGTGACACTTTTTAAACCATGGGTAGGCGAAGTGATTTCGGGCCAAACTACAGGTGGATTTAGGGTCCGTTTGGATACAGCTGAAAACTGAAAACTGAAACTGAAAACTGAAAAACACTGTAGCGAAATAATTTTTAAATGTGTGAATAGTATCGTGGGACCCATTTTTAATGAAAAAGTTGCTGAAAAGTGAAATTTGTGGGTCCGTGAACAGTACACGATGTGCTGTGATTGGTTGAAACAAATTGGAAAAGTCAAAATTTGCGGTTACTGTTCATTGAACAGTACATGAACAGTAACCGCAGCACTCAAAAAGCTAAAAACGCGTGAAAAAAAAAAAAGGCAGACAAAACGCAAACGCAGACTTATCAGCCGAATCCAAACGCTCTCTTAGTGTAATTACCCCAAAAATTTATCTTTTCCCTTTGTTTCAAACATTTTACTATTAACCTTAGACCAAAAGATTTTATATCTTATTCTAACACCCATTCACAACCAATTAGTTTTGAAACCATCCATTAAAATCCAATTATTATTAAAAAATATCGAGTCTATTTTATCATTAATAGCTTTTGCAATAGAAAGTTACATCTTTTAGAAGCACAAAACTTTCTCAAACTTTAGGATCACTTGTCTCAAAGAATACTATGGGTATTTATTTAGAACTATACTTCAAAAAGGTAAACAATAGCTTCACTTGAAATAAAATTTGGATTAAAATCCCTTTTATTTCTCACACTTTGACTCTATTACCACTTAATAGCTTTGGTAACACCCTAGGTGGTTTAATGTGGTGCTTTTAATATCCATCCAATGGTCGAGAAATTATATAGTACTCTAGTGGACCACGTCACTTGTCCACCATTCCATTAAAAGATTTCCACTTGTTTAAAATTGTTGAGTCAGTAATTAGTTTCTATTTTAAAAAAATTTCTAACTCAGCAATTTTAAACAAGTGGGAATCTTTTAGTGGAATGGTGAACCACATCACTTATCTACCATAAGGACTTTATCATTTCTCCCAATGGTCATGCTTGCTTTATATGTCCGTTTAGTAATAGAAAGCGTATTAAGGGTCCGTTTGGATACAGCTGAAAACTGAAAACTGAAACTGAAAACTGAAAAATACTGTAGCAAAATAATTTTTAAATGCGTGAATAGTACTGTGGGACCCATTTTTAATAAAAAAGTTGCTGAAAAGTGTAATTTGTGGGTCCATAAACAGTGCACGGTGTGCACTGTTCACAGGAAAAAAGTCAAATATTGCTACACATCAGTGAATGAACAGTAAAAAAGGGCCAGAAACGAGTGAAAAAGAAAAAAAGAAAAAAAAAAGTTGAAAACGCAAAACGTGCATTTGGGAAATGCAAAACGTGCATTTGGGTCCGTTTGGATACAGCTGAAAACTGAAAATTGAAACTGAAAACTGAAAAACACTGTAGCAAAATAATTTTTAAATGTGTGAATAGTATCGTGGGACCCATTTTTAATGAAAAAGTTGCTGAAAAGTGAAATTTGTTGGTCCGTGAACAGTACACGATGTGCTGTGATTGGTCCAAAAAAATTTGAAAAGTCAAAGTTTGCGGCTACTGTTCATTGAACAGTGCATGAACAGTAGCCGCAACACTCAAAACGCTCAAAAACGCGTGAAAAAAAAAAAAAAAAAAAAAAAAAAACCAAGCAAAACGCAAACGCAGAAGTTTTCATCCCAATCCAAACGCATTCTAAATGTACTTTTATGTCCCTTTGATCATCCAAAGGCTTCTATGGACGATGGTATTTTCTTGGTTCATCACTTTTGCTTTTGGAAAACACAAAAAAGTATTTTCTTGCTTTCCGCCGCGCCAAACCCACATCCCAAATTCTTTTTCAATGCGTTCATAGTCTGTTCTCAATTGTTTCATTCGCTTTGTTTGGACGTTCCTAATCGGCTCACCCTGAGTCAAAAAGAGAAGGCATGTTTTGCGGTAAGAGTGGAAAAAGCGTGTTTAAAGTTTGTCTTTTCCTTTTTCTAAAATTGTAGACGCGTTTCTCCTTTCTCTAAAAAGAAAAGATGTGCATTCCTACAATTGATTGCAATCTTTCTTTTTGTGCTTTTGCTTTTGGAAAATACAATAAAATATTTTCTTGCTTTCGGCCATGTCCATGGAGCATCCCCAACTATCAATGCTTAAAGAAGTGGGCCAACATGTCACGCCTGCACATTGCGGTAACAATCATACCAAACCAATGAAGCTATTAGTTATCATTGCTGATATTGTTAGAACTAAGTGACAACTAATTAATACATGACTCAAGGAAAATACTAGCCATGTTTGTGCTTATAGTTCAAAGAATTAGTGCAGTCACAATTAAGGTTCCTCCTTCATTGAGTGTGTGTTGTGCAAGAATTGTTACACAAAGATGATATCTATTGTGTGTTTGAGTCACCACCATGAACTCCTCATGGCCAACCAATCGGCTCACATGCTACCATGGGGCTAAAAAAAAAAAAAAAACTTGAACGTAGTGTTCTTATCACCTTTTTTTTTCTTATTTCTTTCCATACATATAAAAGAATTAAAAAAGAAAAAAAAATCAACCCAATATAAGTTGAATAATGCATAAATCCTTAAATTTATAATCTAATAATTCTAATAGTCTACTAATTCCACAATAGAAGAAAAATAAATATGTATACATTTTATACACGGAATGCACCAACTAAAACCTAGCATCTTAGGATTAGCTTGTAATTTTTATTTATAAATGTATGTGCAATATCATTCAACATGCACTTACTCATTGCTGTAAAAATTAGATTATACAAAAGTGGATTGCACAAAGATTTTGCAATTATTTACAACTTTTTTTTTGCTTAAATCTATTTATCTCACTCTTTAATAGTTTTAAAATATACAAAACAAACTAGGTTTTTGTTTTTAAGCAAGCTAGTAATTTATTTAAACGCGCGTTTTATTTCAATATTAGAAAATAAGCAAATATATTGATGATGCCAAAAAATCACTAGTGAGCCACACAGTCCTTGCATGTTCGCAACAACACCTACACAACAAAAAGAAAAAACCTTACAGAGAACACCGGTGTGGTACCGGCCAAATACCCTCCGAAGGTCAAGTTAGAATCTTTTCGCAACTCTAGAGTGCCAGAACTGGGATCAATTATGCGTACCTTTTTTCTGAGAATCTTTGGGTTTTTATAGTAGTGTAAAATCAAACTCCTTTGTTTGCGTCACAATTCTTTTCCTTATAGAGAAGATCTCCATTAATGCGCGTATCTTCTAGAATCCTCATGTTAGAATTTTATTCATATTGGGACTCTATGGATTAGGGTTAATCTTGAGACGCAAGTCGTTTCCATTTAGGGTTTCTTGGAGACCCCATAATGACCAGTTGAGTGCCACGTGGCCTTTTGATCCGTCCATCCTGTGTCCATTCACAAAGGATCCGTTCACCATTAACCCATTCGTCTAGCACTGTCAGGTCCATCTAAGTGGATCTGTCATGGCATCATCTATCATCTATCATGGTAGTATAGTACTCACACAGACGCAATCTTCTTTTTTTTTTTTTTTTTTTTGAGGTGGGTCACAAAGACAAACTTTACAACCCACTACCCATTTATAATTGATAAAGTTCAAAATATATCCATTACGCGTACGTTGCCAGAAAATTAGGCTGTGTTTGGTTCATGTAAAAGCATTTCCGGAAAATATTCCATTTTCTGGAAATGCTATTTTCCGGAAAGGAAAATGTTTTCATGTGTTTAGTTGCATTTCAAAAAAATTTTCGAAAATATTTTCTAGTGTTTGGTTGTGTTCTTGAAACCATTCATTCCTCAATACATAAACACAAACAAAACCCAGAAAAAAAAATCATCAAATTCGGTCACATTTTCTCACAGTTTCTCGGTTGCCAAACAAATATTACAATATCATTCATTCCTCAATACAGAAACACAGACAAAACCCAGAAAAAAAATCATCAAATTCGGTCGCGACTGGGTTCGACGAGAGGCGAGATCGCGCGAAGCCGATCGATGCTGCGATCGCAATCGGCGCGAAGGCGAGATCGCGCAAAGCCGATCGATGCTGCGATCGCGATCGGCGCGAAGGTGAGATCGCAATCGAGGACGACGATCTGGGTCGAGGACGATTGGTTTTGGGGTGCAACGTGGTCGGGGACTACGATTTGAGTCGGGCTCTTCTGGGTTTTCTAGGTTCTTCCTCTCTCTCTCTCTCTCTCTTTCTTTGTCTGCGCTCGGGCGCATCTCCCTCTCACTCAGCTCTCTTTGTTTTCTGGAAAATGGGTATTTGAAGGTAAAATAAAAACGAAAATCAATTTACACCCGTTGACAGGCCAACTGAAAAGCATTTCCGAAAAATGCATTTTCCGTGCGCAACCAAACACCCATAATATAGAAAAGCATTTCCAGAAGTGATTTTCACCCAAAACAAACACAACCTTAGAGGAGAGTCAGGAGACTACTATACAGAATAGTACCCATTGTGTGTTTGAGTCACCATCACGAAATTCTCATGTCCAACCAATCGGCCACATCACAATCCAAAAACATCCACCTAAGTTGTGGTGAGACTTCAAAAAGAAAACTTTAACATAGTTCTTAGCATATATATATATATATATATATTTTTTTCTTTTTCTTTTTTCTTTTCTTTTCATATATATAAAAGAATAAAATTTTTTAATTCTAGATAAATATTTTTTCAAAATAGATTATTAATGTATGCAGGCATATTTAACCTTTTTTTTGAGAAACTGCAGGCATATTTAACCTGACCTTGTATAATTTGCACTGAGCAATCAATTTTTTGGGTCTATGCTTTAAAACAAGGTGCCCCGACAATCCGGGCTTGTAATATTTAGTGCATCTCATAACAGTCTCACTTTAATTGTAGAGCTTGACTTGTCCACCTCATTATGACCAGGGGCATTATGGGAATAAAAATGAAAAAGGCAAAGACGGTCATTGGATTTTTCTTTTTGGGAAAGTGGGAAAGATAAAATAGGGGCCAAAATGGCCAACTAGCCTTAAAATTGTAACTATCTAGTTAATAGGCGCTGTTTAGAAACATATTTTGTTTATAGCATCTCGAGTCTTAAAGACTCGATTTTGGGCTTCAAAATCGAGTCTTTGAGGCTCGATTTGTATGCTTAGACCAGTTCTGATATGGCACTTTGTCCACATGGATGTCCACCTGGAAATCGAGTCTCTAAGACTCGATTTCAAACCCAAAATTTTTCAAAAAACATTATAAGTCCCTACATGCCGAAATACCCAAAACAAATTTAAGAAATTTCACCCCCTACGCAGATCAGATCAGATCAGAGGGAGAGAAAGAGAAACACACAGCTACTCAGATCAGATCCCTTACCGCTAGACCTCACCAGCGCGGCCTGGGGTTCGCGCCAGCCAGCGTCGCGCGCGGCCTAGGGCTCGCGCCGGCCTGGGGCTCGCGCGAGCCACTGGCCACGCGCGCGACCCAGGCTCGCGCGAGCCCCAGGCCGCGCTCGACGCTGGCCGGCGCGAGCCTGGGTCGCTGGTCAGTTTCTGGGTCTGGTCAGTTTCCGGCCAGCGTCGATGGTCAGTTTCTGGGTCTGGTCAGTTTCTGGGTCTCCGATCTCGATCTTCTCTCCCTCTCTGTTTCTGGTTTTCTTTTCTTTTTTTTTTCCTCTCTGTTTCTGGTTTTCTTTTTTTTTTTTTTTTCTCTGGGTTTTTTCTCTGATGCTTTCCTCTGATGCTCTGGTGTTTGGTGCGATATATAGGGCTTAGAAATCGAGTCTTAGAGACTCGATTTCTATGTAAATGCCATGTGGCAGTTCTGCCACATCAGAGTTGGTCTAAGCTACAAACCGAGCCTCAAAGACTCGATTTTGAAGACCAAAATCGAGTCTTTGAAACTCGAGATGCTATAAACAAAATATGTTTCTAAACAGCGTCTATTAACTAGATAGTTACAATTTTAAGGCTAGTTGGCCATTTTGGCCTAAAATAGGGCATACCTTCTAATTTGCTGCTTTTGTCTTGGGGCATTGTAATAAATATTAAATAGGACTCACACTGCCATATCCATGTGAACTCGAACTAAATATATATATTTTTTGAAATATGGTTTTATAATAATTTTATAACAAATTTAATTAATGAGCTAAAAAGTAATTTTGATGATAGGTAGAATCAATAATTATATGTAAGTTCCATATTGTATTGACGTATCATAAATGTTTATGAATCATATGATACAATGCGTGTATTGTATAAATTGTATTGTATTATAGAATTGTACGTAATACATATCATACGATACATAAACAAATACTTTAAAATGAGTTTTTTTTTTTATAATTAAAATATATACTTTTTTTATTTGAATCTAACAAGTTGTTAGACTTGTTTTTAACAGAAAATTATTAGGTTACTTAATTTAGCCTAATAAAATAACATATTCATAAGTTTTTCTTTTCCTCTCTTTCTTCTACAAAATTTGGACTACACAGTATACACTTATACTTCACTTTAATATTTATAAATATATTTTATATACTATGAATAAGATATTAATTGACAATATAATTATTTTTTATTCTTTGTCATTATTGTTATAAGTCCAAGAAATTGCCAAGAAGAAATCTTTTTGAAAAAAATTATTAAAATAAAAAGAACAAGAAGAGATAGTATATGTCAATAACGATGAAAAAGGTTTTAATGAAGAAATAAGATTGCAAAATGATGAATGTGATGATAGCATTGACTTAGATGAGGTTGATTAGGCAGTATGATGAAAAATTTTATTATTTTTGGGTCATTTGTAATATATTATCACTTTTGAATTTAAGCAATTTGAATGTGTATGTTATAAACATATGCTAGTTTGATTTATTTAGTTAACTTGTTAAATATTATTGCATAAGTGATGAATAAATTAGTCATTGGTTGAATATATTCAAACTTTATAATGAATATACACTTATATATATGTACATCTATAATTTTTTACGATACACAATACTATTCGATACATGATAAAGAAAAATAAAAAATCGATTCACGATACGATTCACATTTTTACAACTATGCTAATAATAATTTACTACCTATAATTTATTGTAAAAATATTATAGATAAAAATATTTTATTTTTTATACGAGAACCCGAACCCTTTTGGTTATTTGGGAATACTAAGTCATGTGAACCCGAAACTCCCTACTCCCTTCCATGTCCACATTTCACCTCTTTTGTCACATTTATTCCAAATGACACATACCATATAACCTTTTTTGTCTCTAACTCTCTTTATATGTACTACAGTACTAGTAATTTGAATGTGTATGTTATAAATATGTGCTAATTTGATTTATTTAGTTAACTTGTTAAGTATTATTATACAAGTGATGAATAAATTAGTCATTGGTTGAATATATTCAAAATTTATAATGAATATACCCTTTATATATGTACATCTATAATTTTTTTAAGTATTTAATTGTGTATCTCACGATACACGATACTATACAACATATGATACAGAAAAATAAAAAATCGATTTACGACACGATTCACATTTTTACAACTATGCTAATAACAACTTACTACCTATAATTTATTGTAAAAATATTACAAATGTAAATATTTTATTTATTTATTTTATTTTTTATACAAGAACCCGAACCCTTTTGGTTATTTGGGAATATTGAGTCATGTGAACCCAAAACTCCCTACACCCTTCCATGTCCACATTTAACCTCTTTTGTCACATTTATTCCAAATGACATATACCCTATACCCTTTTCTGTCTCTAACTCTCTTTATATGTACACCTATCCTTAATGATAATTTGGACATTTGAAAACTCATAGACATGGAGGCATATATAATAATAAAAAATTAATTGAGGATGGCAAAGAGAATGTACCATGCATATCAACCCAAGGAATTAAGAGAGATAGAAGTAGATATAACATATGAAACTCCAAAATTTGGTATTTTGTGGATGTGGTGAAAATGTTATTTTATAAGTTCTATTATGTAATACCTATCAAAACTTGTATGATCAACAAGTAAAAACAAGGTACTTTCTTTTCAATTTGGTATACTGTGGATGTGGAAGTGTTCGTCAACCTATGATGACTTATAAGCACCGTATTGGACTCTTGGGAAATTTCATGACAATTGACTTGAAGATTCTTGGACTTTCTTTTTAATTTGTGGATAAACTTCTTCATCAATTTTTTGTGTTTTGTTTTGTTTTGTTTGTTTATAGTTAGATAGCTCCAAGTCTCCAACAAATAGAAATATAATATCAAAATATTTACTTGACTTGACTTACTTTTTTTTTTTTTAAATGACATGCAATTGATTGCAATATTTTTTTTTTTCAATGCGTTCACTCCTTATGTTCATAATTTTCAGTCAAAAAGAGAAGGCATGTAGTGTGGAAAGAGTGGTAAAGTTTCTGGCATGAATTGTGGACAATTCATAGAAGTTTATGATCCATTGCGCGTCGTCAGAAAATTATTGGAGGAGAGTCAGGAGGCAGTTGACACATATGGGATGAGATGGTATCATGGTAGTGCTCACATAGACCCCACCCACTGCTCATCTTTTTCAATGCGTTCACACTCTCTTCTTAATCTTAATTGTCCTCAGTCAACAAGAGAAGAAGGCACGTATTGTGGAAAGAGCGGTAAAGCTTCTGTTGTACGTTTTTTTTTTTTTTTTTTTTTTTTTTTGCTAACCAGCTCTGTTGTACGTATGAATGAATATATGGGTAATTGATAATGACCAATACAAATCCATTGCGCCTTGTCAGAAAATTATTAGAGGAGATTACTGTACATTATAGTACTTTCGTGTAAAAAAAATGTTTAAACAACATTTTTTAATTTTTTTAAAAGTATGTGTGGGTAAAAAAATATGTGAAAAAATGTATAATATTATTTAAAAATTGAAAATATATGTTTAAACACGCGTACCAAAAGAGGCCTAATATTATCTTTTTAGTGATTTTGATGTATTTTAGAGTTTTTTTAATTATTTTTATAAATATAATAAATTTATTAGTATGCACAATTTTGTTAATATAAATTACTATATTTTTACCAATAAGTAATATAAGATTACCACCATTTAATGAGGTGATGAGATTAGAATAATGTGAAATATTTTGTTATCTTAAATTATTATAATCTTATATAAAAAGTGATAAACCAAAAACTGTAATTATTTTTTTAACCACTAGAGTTGTTTTAAAAACCTCTTAAAGCTAATGCACTTCTATTATGTGCTTAGTTTTTATATTATTATTTAAGATTTTATTTTTGTTATTAGGAGTTTTTTTTTTTTTTTAGAATACTAACACCCACGGGAAGAAAGAAGAAGATTTTGAAGAAACCGATAGTGATATATATCTAAAAAAGTCTAACTCTTAGATAAATTACATATATTGTTATTAAGAGTTGGTTAATTAGATAATGATAGGATAAATTGTTAGCTGAACTGCTTTGAAATAGTCCATTTATCAATTAGTTCATAACAACTTTAGTGCATTTCTTTTATTCCCTAGCTTATGTGCTTAAATCTATTTACCTCACCATTTAATAATTAAAAAAATAAACAAAATAAACTAGGTTTTTTTTTCCTTTTTTTTTTTTTTTTAAGTAAGCGAGTAATGTATTTAAAAGCACTTTTTATTTCAAATATTAGAAAACAAAAATATATCTATAGATGGGCTGGTATATAATGGTAGTATTCACAGACACAAACCTTTTTTTTTTTTTTTTTTGGGAGAAATTCACAGACACAAACTTGACAACACATTACCCATTTTTGATTGATTAGGTTTTAAGTCCATTGCGCGTTGTCAGAAAATTAAATTACAGTATGGTACCTTGATGGAAAACGAGTGTGAGTATAGTGATAACACATTTTTTTACTCTACTGCTTTTTTTTTTCTTTTTCTTTTTTGTATATATTTATATATTTTTTTTTTTATTACAAATTCTTACTCTCATGCTTTCTTCTCTTCAATTGCAAACACATTTCCTGTTTCCCGGATCTGATTCCTATTTCTTTATCTGATTCAATTCACTCTTTTTCAATGCCTTCCCTCTCTCTTTTTAATCTTAATCCTCAATCATTTATTTTTTAACCACAACACAATATGATTTTCAAATCCGGACAGTTCATTGAACTGTAAAAAAAAGAAGTTCAAAGTTTTTGAAATCAAATTGAGATTCAACTAATATTAAACCGTGATGACATAATAATTATTTTAATAATTAATAATATAAAAATAAATAAATTAAATGTACAAAATTTATCAATATTGATAAAAATAATATAATGTTTAAAAAGATTTAATATATATCTTGATTAAATAATAAAAAATAAAGACTGTAAAATTTCTCTTATTAAGTTTTAACAAATTTGTAGAAGATTAATAATATCTCAAAAGGTTTAATAAACTAATTTATTTAAAAATCGTTCAAGATAAATAAGGAAGAACATTCCAGTACTCCGCATGGTTCTTTCCTTTTTGTTGAATAGTCAACATGCCTTTTTAAGTTTTAGAATAAAATAACCCCACTAGTACGTTTTGCCTCTCTTCCCCCATAAAAGAACCCCACTTTACTTCTGTCTCTCACTGATCCTTTCTCCCTCTCCCTCTCCCTCTCTTTCGCTTCCTCTCAGTTCTCAGTTCTCAGTTCTCAATCATCTCTCTCTTTCTACCTCCGCCTCACTTCACGATCAGAACCCAGGCCAGCCTCAATCTCTTTCACTTCACTTATTCACCCTCCAAACAAGCAGATTTAGAAAAGCCTGTAATCTATTTCAAGCCATCTCGTCAGTCTCTCCCCAAACAAACAGATCCGGCAAAAAAAGAGGTAACTTCGGCTTTTGAGTCCTGACAACCAATGCATTTTTAGAAAGAAAAAAAAAATTAGGGAAAGAAACCGGCAAACCTGTGCACGGTTCCGACAACCGGACGGTTTGACCGCGGTTGGAACGGTTTCCTGCAAAAATAAAATTTCCGGTTTTGTGGGTTTAAAAAACCGGACTAGTGACCGGTTTCTCTCTCTTTCTCTCTGTTTTTGGCTTCATTATACCTGATCCATATCTGTTTTGTAGGTCAAGAATCACCAAGTTAACATCCGATGGCTTTTATGGGCACAAAAAGTGCATCCTCATCTTCTTCTTCTACCACGTCTGGATTTAAATACGATGTCTTTCTTAGCTTCAGGGGCAGTGACACTCGTAAAAATTTTACAGACCATTTATATGCTGCTCTGAATCAAAAAGGTATAATCACATTCAGGGATGATGAAAAACTTGAGAGAGGAACATTCATTGCTCCAGAGCTCTTGAGAGCAATAGAAGAGTCAAGATTTGCTGTTGTCATTATCTCATAGGACTACGCTTCATCGAGTTGGTGTTTGGTTGAACTAGCAAAGATTGTTGAGTGCATGGAAAAGGAGAGGCTTATAATTTTGCCTGTTTTTCATTACATAGATCCTAGTGATGTGAGGAATTTGAGGAAGACTTTTGGAGAAGCCTTTGCTAAACATGAAGAGCGTGATGAAGATAACATAGAGGAAGTACATAGATGGAAAGCTGCTTTGACAAAGGTTGCTAAAATTGCTGGATGGGATTTACGAGACAAGTAAGAATTTCTTCACTTCACCATACGATCACTTTCTTTTCTTGTCTTTTGCTTTTGATTTTCTACTGGCTAGTGATATTTAAGTCAATCAAATTCCAACTTTGATAATTGAGTAACTTTTGCAAAGTTTGTATATAATCAATTACACTTCAAAGGGAATTTGATGAGTTTCAGTTTCTCATATAAATTTTCAAGTAAAAAATATTATATGGATCACAAATAAGTTACTTTATGTATATTTGTTAAAGATAGCAAGTCACAAGTCCACCATTCTTGTCCAATTCCATTGTAGAAAATACAGCTAGTATTCCATTCATGCCCTCTAAACTTGCCTATTCTTAATATTTTAATTTTAAAAAAAAGTAATGCACCAATATTCTTTGAGGTTTCACAAGATGACACTCATTCCCAAACATTTCAAGATTTGACGCTCTCTTTCTTGAAATTCTATAAATACAAATAAGTTAATCTCCCCTCAAATCATTACTTTTCTAATTGAATATTCCATTATATAAAAGTGTTGTTATAAGAGGCGATGAACTTATTTGTTGCATCTGGGGTGGAGCCAGACCAGCAGGGTGGGCGCAATTGCCCCCAACCCCACCCCTAAATTCCCTCAGGTTCTCTCAAAAATTGAGATTTCAGTTTTGTGTGTATAAAATATTCTTAATTTAAAAATTTTAATTGAAAATATAACACTCTCCACAATACTTTAGTCTTTGAAACTGCTATATACTTTAGTCTTTTAACTCTCCCAATATAATCAAGGAAAAAAAATTCTTATTTGTAGCATAAAAATTATGACATGGTATGTTTTCACAATTTTTTCTAACCAATTTTTTTAATTTTATTTGTTGTTTTAAAACATTTTTGTACATTGTGATATAGTTTTTAAAGGACTGTTAAAAATCAAAGACATACATAGAACATTTAAATTTTTTTTAATATATGACCATACTATTAATACTTCCAAGTTAATTTATTTTTCATCTCACTTTTAAGCATTCAAATTATATGTTTTACATCTTCTCAAAAAAAATTATACGTTTACTTCTTTGAAATATATATATTATAGTCAGCTTTAAATTATGATGTAGTTTAAACATAACAATTACGTCATACTAATTCCAATACTACTAGGTGTTGTACCAAAAACAAAAAAAAACCTCTTATACTAGGCTCAAATAAGAAATTGAATCCAATTACCAAAAAAATAAAAGCTATAACTTACATCTACACTATATTTTCTTTATCAATCAATTTTTGTTTTTTTTGTTTTTTTTTTGTTTAATAAATTACATAAACGATTACTTTAGATTTGTGAGGATTGATGATCCATGTCAGTTGTTAGTGTATACATGTTAGCTTACTGGGCTTGGGCCCATTATAGTATTAAACTTGCCCTACATTCTTATTGCTTATGCTACAAAAAAGATATGTTTGTGTAAAGACTCACTTTTACATTTTTTGACCCAAATTAATATACAGACAAAATTACACAAAATAATAGCTCATTTTTATAGGTTAAATTACAATTCATGCTCAGTAATATGTGGTTTTGTTATTTTGAAAATTTTTAATTAAAAAAATTATAAATCAGGGAAAAAATATTTATCATTTCTTTTCCAAATTAGAGGAAAAAAGGAAAGGAATTTTTTTAAAAATCTCATCTAGAATACATAAATACAACAAAAATTTATACATATTTAACCCCCCCCCCCAAAAAAAAAACTCCAACAAATTTTCTGTACAATATTTTTTCTCAAACAACTTTTCTTTACCTTTCCATAATTTTCCTAACAAACAAACAACTTCCACACATTACACCCTTCTTCGTCACCGACAATTTGTTTGTGGCACAAGGGATGCAAGTCACCGCCAGAGCAAAACTCCATGACAATGCAACAGAGATGCAAGGCTTCAAACTCGGCGTGGAGCTTAGGCAAAAAAGGATGGATGGTCCAGCATCTTCCTCTCCATCTCCACTCTCTGCACCTCTTCTTCTTCACCAAGGCCTCTTTGTCCACCACCTTCATCGCGTAGATGTCACTTGCATTTTAAAAAGTTTGTATTAGTTTTTTAGATTTTTTAATTTTAAAAAATGTTTTTGGGGACAATAACAACATGATCTTAAGTACTCGTTTAGGAGGATAAAATAAAATTAAATGAAAATGAATGAAAAAAATAATTTTAGAATATTCTTCATTTCCTTTATTTGAAAGAGTTTTAATGGAGGAAATATAATCATTCTAATTTTTTACTAAAACTCTCAAAATACACCTATATATTTAGCCATTTATTTTGAAATAGGGGTCTAATCGTAATATTTTCATAAAATGATTCCGTTTCTTTCCTTTTATGTTACTCCCAAATAAGGTTACTTACATTCCATTTATTTATTTTAAAATATCCAAACAAGATTACTTAATTCAATTTCATTCATTTCATTTCCCTTACTTAAGTACATTTCATTCATTTCCATTTCTTTATGATTATTCATTTTCATTCCATTCTATTCTCCTATGAACTCCCAAACGAAGCCTAACTGAAGACCTTAATTGAATAAATTTGAAAATTTAAAATTTAGAGGACTCAATTGAATGGAAGTGAAGTTAGAGAAATGAACTGAATTTTGGTCTAAGTTAGATGATGCAAATTGTAATCTAGTCTTCTTTTATAATATGACAAATAATGAGTTTTCATCTATTGAATTTTCATCAATAAATCTATAATAGGATTGTAGGGTTTAGAAAATGTTTAACTCTTATAAAACCATATAACATGTAATTTGAACCCATCCTTTTTATATATTATTTTACTAGACCTGGCAAACAAGGTGGGTTGATCAGGTTTGGGTTCAACCTAGTTGAGTTTGGGTCAAATTGGTTTCGGGTTAGAAACAGTTGTCCTAAATGGGTCACAAAACCTATGACTCTAACCCAGTCTTTTGAGGGCTAGGTCGACCCAATATCACCCATATCTTTTCACATTAAAAAATATATATAAAATGAAAAAAATCAATCATTCTATCTTCTCTTCCTTTTATAACAAATAAGAGAACTTACAAACAAAATCACTTAAAAATAAATGTTGAATGACATATAAAATCATTTTTTTTGGACAAAGTTGAATAATACATAAAGTCATAAATGAACATAGTCCAAATTAAATAATACATAAATATTTAAAGTTATATGGTCCAAACTTGTTTACTAATCTTATCATCATTACACAAGAACAGATAAACAAACACTAGATTTGGACCATATCACATTAACAACCTCATTAGGTGCACCTATTGCATCCAAAATATAAATAAACTTAGATTATCTTCAAAGATAACTAAATGTATAAAATGTTACGAATAAAATATAACATATTGGGGAAAAGAAAAATAAGTAAATAATTAATATGAATTACGTTTCAATTTACTTGAGAATTGTACACCAAGTTGGTGAGTAATATTGTCAATATTTTCAACTCCAATGTAAAATTTTAATATAAATTAGTATTCAATAAACACATGTCAATAAAGAACTATATTTTTTATAACTATGACTATTCTATAAAGGAAATTAAATAAGTAGAAGTGACCAAAAAAAAAAAAAAGTGGAAGAAAAGAACAAAAAAGGACTCAAAATGAAAAGTTCATGTGTTGTTAAAAAATGGTCAACCTGCAAGTCGACTTGACCCGGACTTTCACAAGATTGAATTGACTCGTCTTTTTATGTGTCCAAAAAAAACCCGACCCATATATATATATATATATATATTTTAAAGTTTAATCAGGTTAGTGAGCTCAAGTCCCATTTTGCCTGGTCTAATTTTGACATGTTGTGATGAAAAAAATCCAGGAACAACTGCAATTATATTTTCAATTTCAAAAGCTTTATTGAAGGTTATTAATTTCATATTTAAGGATGTTGGCATATTTTAACCATTCTCACCCAATACCACCATGTAGATTTTTTTTTTATGAGACCACTACTCAGATCACATATATGTGTGCGTGTTTGTAGGAATGCTTTGATAAGCAAGGACAACTGATTTGCTGAATATTTTCTATCTTTATGGCATTTGCTAACTCAACAAAATTATTGTCCTACATTCGTTGCAGACATGAGGCAAACGTTGTTGAAGAAATAGTTAGAAAGATATCTAATAAATTGATTTCTACATGCTCGATTGTCCACAAGGGTTTTGTTGGAATAAACTCTCGTATGGAGGAACTGGTGAATTTATTAGGCATGGGGTTGAATGATGTTCGCTTTATAGGGATTTGGGGAATGGGGGGATTGGGCAAAACAACTCTAGCACGAGTTGTTTATGATAGATTTCGTTATTATTTTGAAGGCAGCAGCTTTCTTGTCAATGTTAGAGAAGAATGTGGAAAACATGGTTTAGTTCATTTACAAAAACAGCTTCTTTCTGATATCTTGATTGAAAGAAATATTGATTTTTCAGATGATCAACGGGGAAGTAATGTGATAGAGGAAAGATTATGTTATAAAAGTGTTCTTATCGTTCTTGATGATGTGGATCAACTTGATCAATTAGAAGCGTTAGCAGGCGAGCGAGTTTGGTTTGGTCGAGGGAGTAGAGTCATTATAACAACAAGAGATCAACATCTATTGATCAATCATGATGTGGCTGAAGCTGAAATATACAAGGCTGAGGAATTGAATAGTGATGAAGCTCTTCAACTATTTAGTCGAAAAGCCTTCAAGAAAGACCATCCTTTAGAAGGTTATGTGGAGTTGTCCAAGAAAGCGATATTTTATGCTCAAGGCCTTCCTCTGGCTCTTGAAGTTCTGGGTTCCTTGTTGAAATGTAGAAAACCTGATGCATGGGAAAGTGCCCTAGATAGACTAAAAGAAGCTCCTCCAAAAAAAATTTTGAATACACTCCGGATAAGTTTTGATGACTTGGAAGAAACAGAGAAAAAACTATTTTTAGATATTGCTTGTTTCTTTAATGGAGAAGATAAAGATCATGTAATAAAGCTACTACGAACTCCCCGTTACAAGCCAAGCATTGATATAGATGTACTTGTGGAAAAATCTCTCATAACCATTTCATGGGGAAGATTGAGGATACATGATTTACTGCAAGAATTAGGTCGGCAAATTGTTCATAGCGAGTCCCCTGAACAGCCTGGTAGTCGTAGTAGGTTGTGTCTCAAGGATGATGTCCTTCATGTATTGAAAAATAACACAGTAAGTTGATTATGTAGAATTTTTCTCTTTATTTTTTTTTTCTTTTTCACTAGGTAGATGTATTGTATTTTTTCTTTCATTTTTTTTTTCTATCATTTTATAAAATATTAGTTCATTAGTATTATTTTCGCTTAAAATTTTAAAATCATTATACATTTGGAAAATTCTATTATGAATTGACTTGATGCTTCTCCAATTAGGGATCAGGAAAAATTCGAGGCATAATGTTGCATTCACCCCAACCAGTAAAAGTGCAACTACACACGGAAGCTTTCAAAAAGATGGAAAATCTCAAATTTCTAATAGTTGAGAATGTACATATTTGTAAACCACTTGAATTTCTTCCCAATAGTCTAATATTTCTTAAGTGGCCCAATTATCCTTTTCACTGGCCATCTGAGTATTTTCCTGAACAACTTGTTGCTATTGTGATGCCAAATAGTCGCATTAGATTGCCAAAGCTAATCATGCAGGTATGATTATGTATATTTTTTAATTGGGATTTTTGTTAAATTTTTTTATTTCAAATTTTGTTGTAGTTAACTTTTGATTTTTTTTTTTTTTTTTTTCCCTACAGGAGCATTGGTTAAAAAATTTGATAGATGTCAATCTCAGTTGTTGTGAATTTATTACGGAATTACCTAAATTATGGGCCCCAAATTTAAAGCACTTGGACCTCGCTTTTTGTGAAAATTTAGTTGAGATTGATGAATGCTTTGGATCTCATGAAAAGCTTACAACATGGCGTCTCAATGGTTGTAGTAAACTTCAAATTCTTCCAAGCCAGCTCAGGTTGAAATCTCTTGAATATTTTAGTGTGCGTTTGTTTGGACTTTTTGAAGCCCAAAATGCGCATAAATAAAAAAGTGGACAAGAAAATGTGTTTGGCTGAGCACAAAACGCAACTTTTTAAAAAAAGTTGCGTTTTGGGCTCAAGCAAAATGCAACTCCGAAACGCGCTGAATTTATGGACCTCTGAAGGTCCATAAATCAAAACGCGCTGCTGGCGTTTTGGACATTATTACCGTTGGACGTTGCATTTACGAAAATGCCCCTAATATCTCACGCAAACTCACACAAACTCATCAGTTCTCTCACACTCACCCATCTCATCTCTCTGCTCTTCACTCCGCACGCCCTCACCCCCACGCCTCCCAGCCTCGCTTGTATTTCTGCACTCTGCTCCGTGGTAAGCTTCTTCCTCTTCTTCTTCTTTCTTTCTTCGTCTTCTTCAACGCGATTCTGATCTTGGTTTTTTTTTTTTTTTTTTTTTAATTTTATTTCTGTCTAATCTGATCTGAGAAATACGTTTTGAAGGTAGAGATTTGCTACCAAAACACCAAGCAACACTGATCTGCTACCAAAAACCACCAGGTACCAACTAATTCAGAAGCGTTTTTTTTTTTTTTTTTACCGAGTGTGGGAAAAAAATTTTCAGATCTTGCATGCTTTTGTTTTCTTCAGCTTCAGCTCTCTTTGATTTGTTTTCTCGCAACCCAGAAATAGATTAATGGGTATTGTTTTTGTTGATTGGAATTTTAGTTGATTGGAATTAGTTTTTTTGTTTTCTCGGCAACCCAGAAATAGATCAATGGGTATTGTTTAAGTTTAAGCCTTGGAGAACGGATTCAGTGTTTATACTATCTGTAACAATGTTTTTATTTCTTAAATCTTGAATCAAAAAAGTTCAATCCAATTAAGCTTTGCGTTTTGTTCTATTCTTATAATCTAGAAAAGAAAAAAAAATTGCAATTATTTTTATAACTATAATTTTCGTTGTTACACCTTTATTTCTCAACATTGTAATCTGCTGGAATAGATGAATCATAGTTGACACTTGACCCTCATATAATCATCCTTTTGAAGCTTAAGCTAAGTTACTTGTTGTCTTTTGAGGTTAGGATGGCATAGATGAAGTAATTAACCATCATATAAAATTCCTCTTGTTTCTCTGGGTGCCATGGCAGTGAAAATACTTGCTGCTCAGCTATAGATTCGGCTGCTTCTTTCTCTTTTTATCAGAGCTTGCCTAGCATTCCCAAAGTACCTTTTACTCCAATATTTCAGTTGAGATTGACTTTTTTGGGAACCCTTGTCCATTGGAGGACCAGTGATTCTTGCATCCCGTACTGAGTACCCTCACAGCCTTCATCTTTAAGCCACATTGCTTTGAATTGGAGGGCCATTCTGGTCTGTAGAATCATGCTTGTTCATCGTCAGAGCAAAGCCATATAGGCTTGTGATCTGATGAGGAACCTCGATAGAGCAGTCATATACTTGCATAACATGCTAAAAATTCTAGGCATATGTAATGGGATTGCGGCTGTGAAGGTACATAACATAACATGCTAAAAATTCTAGGCAAGTGATTAGATGTGTGCTGTCCCTTTGATTTAGTTCTGTCCCTCTCTATCATACATGTATATGCTTTCTCATACCTTCTATTACCCTGATTGTGATATGTTTGATGTTCATGACCTCTGTAATATGTATATATGCATGACTAACTCTCCTTAGAAAGAGCCTAACTCTGCTTTGTAATTCTGTTTGGACCTGCTAGTCCTTGTACCTGTTTGTTTTGATCTTAATAAAAAATTTATGGTTTTGCTAATATGCTTCAACCTCACTGGTTAACTTTATAGATGGGTAAAAACACAACTTCCAACCCCGAGGAAAAAAAGGCTAGAGCATTATGGGATAATAATTCAAGCTGGACCACTACTTTTTGTAATCTTTGTGTGGAACAGATTCAACTTGGGAATAGGAATAAAGGTGCTGCCTTTAGTACCGTAGGTTGGACCACTATAGTGACCAAATTTTGTGATGAGACCGGTCAAAATTATGATAGGGAGCAATTAAAAAGTAGGTGGGATGTGTTAAAAGGTGATTGGAGATTGTGGGAACAATTGAGGAATCTTGACACAGGTTTAGGTTGGGATGCAGCGAAGGGAACGATTCATGCTACTGATGATTGGTGGGATCGAAAGTTGAAGGTGAGTTGAGTATTTTATTAATATGTAGTTAGTTGAAAATAGTTTTTTTATATTATTGTTATATGAGTGAAAGTACTTTTACATTTTGTAGGAATTACCCAAAGCTAAAAAATTTCGAAAGAAAGGTCTACAGAATCTAGAACAACTTGATATAATGTTTAGGGATGTTGCAGCAACTGGAGTAGCTGCATGGACCCCTTCTTCAAATACACTCCCTCCAACAATGCCACAAGAGGGTGTTGGTGATTCGGATGGTAGCTCCGAATTTAAGGATAATCAATGTGACATGAGTTTAGACATTGATAGTTTGCAGCAAGGACATACTAGTCAATCACGTAGTTCAGGACAAAAGCGAACTAGTGAATCAATACCCTCAGAGAAGAAAAAGAAGAAGATAGGAGGAGCTGCAATGTTGGACAATCGTATTAGTCAATTAATAACTGTATGTCAGAATAAGTCTGAAGGTACTTCTCGAGAGTCACCAAGTTCAGTTGATAATGTCATGACGATTGTGAGAGCACTTCCTGGAGTGGATAGTAAGTTTGTGGTTCAAGCTTCCTTAGCGTTACTAAAAAAGTCACATAGGGAGATGTTTCTAACTTTCAAGGAGCCAGAGTTACAGCTGGCGTACCTACAAGAATTGATTTGTTGGAAGCAAAAGAAATGATGATGATGTGTAATGTAAACAAAGTTATTTTGTATTAGCTATGTTGTATTAACTATGTTGTATCAACTTTAAACAAAGTTATGTGATATTTAGTATTAGCTTTGGACTAATATATGTGTAATGTAAACACATTTCGACTAATATTAGCTTTATGTTGTATTACCTTTAAACTAAGTTATGTAATATTTAGTATTAGCTTTGGATTAATATATGTGTAATGTAAACACATTTGAAGCAACTGTTACAGTGTTATATACTTGATGTTCTGAATTGTGTTGGTATATATGCAACGTGTTTCTAGTCAACCGTTACACCTTTGTTACTTTGTTGATTACTATGTTGATTTATATTAAGTATTAGCAATGGTTGATTATTTGTTACTTTGTTGTGTAGCCTAAACCAATATGGATGATTATAATGGTACTTATGAGAGTGGCAATTTTATGGAACTATTAATGGATGGAGATTACAGAAATTATTGTGATTATCATGATGCTGGTGATTATAGTAATGCTGACAATAATAATGATGGTGATAACAATGATGATGATGATGGTGATAACAATGATGATGATGATGATGATGATGATGATGAGAGTAGTGATAGTGATGATGACAGTGACAGTGATTCTGATGATGATGATAGTAACGACGATTCTGATGAGTTTTACCAGCTTGTGGCAGTTACCTGTGAAGCAGTTGTGACATATTTCAATAAGTACATTAATAAGACTCCTTGTTATGATTCTGAACAAACAGGGTGGGCTTGGGTGAGCCGTTGTATGGAAGGTAATGAGAAATTGTGTTACAACATGTTTAGAATGAAAAAGGAGGTGTTTCTTAATTTGTGTCAAGTTTTAGAACGTGACTTTGGACTTCAACATTCAAGGAATATAAGATTAGAAGAGTCAGTGGCAATCTGTTTACTGATACTTGGTCATGGAACATGTAACCGAATGGTTCAAGAAATATTTCAACATTCGGGTGAAACCATAAGTAGACATTTTGAGAAGATGATCACTCTGTTGGGTGCTCGCTTTGCAGCTGCATATGTAAAGCCTTCGGATCCAACTTTTAGTGAAGTTCCAACCAAAATACAAGACCATCCAATTTATTGGCCACATTTCAAAGTATGTGTACTATTGTATATTTGAATAAGTGTTATTGTCTATAAGATATAATACAATGCATGTGGAACTGAAAACTATTAATGTTTTTATTAGGATTGCATCGGTGCGATTGATGGCACACATGTGACAGCGGTTGTACCTACTGAGAAGTCCATTCCATACTTTGGAAGAAAGGGATATCCAACCCAAAATGTGATGGCTGCATGTGATTTTGATATGTTATTCACATTTGTTTTGCCTGGGTGGGAAGGTGCAGCACACGACACTCACATTTTTCTTGATACTATTCGTAAACAGAGTAACAACTTTCCGCACCCACCACCAGGTTTGTAATTGGTTAATCAATTGTTCATTATAATTACATATTATATGAGTGTGTTAAAACAATTGAATTTTTTTTTTCTAGGGAAATATTATGTAGTTGATTCTGGATATCCAATGATGAAAGGTTATTTGGCACCATACAAAGGGATATCATACCATCTTCAAGACTTTCGAAGGAGATGTGGAAGCCCTAGAACTAGACATGAAAAATTTAATCATGCTCACTCATCTCTTCGATGTACGATTGAGCGCACTTTTGGTGTGTGGAAGAATAAATGGAGAATTATCAGAAACATGCCATCTTTTCCATTCCATATCCAAATGCTTATTGTATCTGCTACTATGGCTCTTCATAATTTTGTTAGACTAAATGATAGGGATGATAGGGGCTTCATAAACGCCAATCGAGATTCAATTTCTAGAAGAGGAAATAATAGTGAAGCAGATAGCAGTTATGAGCAGAATTCAGGATCTTTAACAGACCCTGCGATGGTGCTTCTTCGTGATTCCATTGCTAATTCCATTTGGGGGGATAATAATTAGTAGTTCTCTTTTTCTTTTTCTTTTTTTTTTATAATATCATGTAGTACAATTTAAACTTGGATTATTGGTATGTATTTTATCATCTTTTTTACATTTTTGTGTTGTACAATTTAAACTTAGATTATTGATATGTATTTTATATGTTTTTACATTTTTATGTAGTACAATTTAAACTTAGATTGTTGGTGTATATTTTATCATCTTTTTACATTTTTATTTTGTGATTCATGTTGATGGAAATTATTTAGATTTAATTAATATTATTATTATTATTATTGTTTAGTAAGTATATGAAATAGATGATTTAATAAGTATGAAATAAACTCACATCCACAAAAAAAAAAAAAAAAAAAAAAAAAGAAAAAAAAAAAAGTTTGAAATAAATTCCCTTATATATACATTGTCCTTTTTGGTCATTTACCCTTCAAAAAGCCACTTTTATCAACTTTTACCAAACACTCAGCTTTTTCATTATGCACTTTTTAACAGCTTTTACCAAACACTCAGCTTTTTGAAACTCCACTTTTTACATTATGCACTTTTATAAAACTCCACTTTTTCATTATGCACTTTTTCAAAAAAGCTGAACCAAACTCACCCTTATTCTTACTCGCTGCACAAGCCTTGAGAAGCTCCCTAATTTTCATCCAGAAATGGAATGTTTAAAGACTTTATATTTAGATAGGAGTGGTATTAGAGAGGTGCCTTCATCAATCGAGCATCTCACTGAGCTTGAAAAATTAAACCTTTCTATATGCAAAAATCTTTGGGATCTTCCATATAGCATTTATAAATTGCAACAGCTTCGGGAATTGGCGACTCCTACTGCCAAAATGAGACCGACGTGCAATTCTTTTGATGGCTCTTCCGGATATGGGTTTGTGAACATGAAAATACTGAATTTCTATAAATGGAAAGGCATAATTGAATTAGATCTTTTGATGAAGCCTGATTACTTCCCCGCATTGGAAAAGATAGATCTATCTCGTACCAATATTGTTACTATCCCTGAAAGCATTAGCAGATTTCCCAGATTAAAACAACTTTATGCTACGAATTGCAAGCTTCTTCTTGAAATTCAAGGACTTCCACAATCAATAAGGATGGTTTATGTGAATAATTCCATGTTGTTGAGTACCTCACCAAGCGGGCTATTTAATCAGGTCTCTCTCTTTCTTTAAGATATATATAAAGAAACAATTTTTGTTACTTTATCTAAATACTTTATGAGATTTGCTAAATGAAAAATATTGAATTTTCTAATTGCATGCAGGTAATAGGAGTTATTGGGATTTTACCAAATAGAGTATGTGGTAGCGCAAGAAGCAACAAATTAATGGATCTGCAGTTCTCCAATAATTTCCAATCTGAAACTAGGGCTACCGAATCTGAAGAAGATGTTAAGGAACTTGAGGGACCTGGATGGGTTAAGTTTGGAGGCGGTGGCTTTGATCGTGAAACTAAGGCTACTGAATGGGTTGATTTTTGGGGAGAGGGCTTTGATCGTGATATTGCTTTTTCGGGAACTGAGATGCTTAAATGGTTTAATCATCGAAGTGTTGATAACTCCATATTTTTCTTTGTTGGTCGCAATTTTCCAAAATTGGTTGTCTGTATTGTTCCTGGACCAGAGGGCTTTCATGGCTTTGTTGAAATTTCCATCAATGGTTATGAAAATTGTGAATATGAGTATATTGATGTAAAGGGACATTCACGATATTTATTTTCTCTATCTCAATGGTCTCTGCTGCAGGGACATTTGAATGAATCAAATCCAACTGACCAGAATCTTGTTAAGGTTTCAATTAGATATGAGTCAGATGACCCCTGTTCTTCTCAAGAAGATGATGATGTTGATTATTGGTCAGATGACACCTGTTCTTCTATAAAAATGTGGGGGGTCCACGTAGAATGCACTTGTCCTCCTCAAGAAGATGATGCTATTGATTATGGGTATTCTATAAAAGGTTGGGGGTCGAAGAAACAGAGGACACGTTGATGAACTCTGAAGAAATATGCCTCAATCAAAAAATCACATTGAAACAGTTTCTCCTCGGTCGTTTCTGACCAGTTTCTTTTCGCATTTGATGCCAAGGTATGTTTCCATTTTTGGCAGCACTGTTTCATTTGCATCTGTTACACAATGGCAATGGATATCATATCAACTTATAAGTATTTATTGTGTTTCTATATATAAAAAAAAAAAGGGTACTGAATAAGTTTCTGAACTTAAAAATTGTAATTTGGTTAATTGGCCTTATTTTTTTGTTAATGCAGTTGATTAGGATGGTTGCGGTTGAAGTCACTGGCAGGCCCCAGATTTCCTTTTGCCTTGGATGCGAGCTCTGTCTGGTATGATTTTGTGTTTTTTTGATCTGATTTTTCAAATTGAGATGCATAATTTCTGCTTAGCTTACCATGGTGAAGAAAGATCTTGCAATTGTTTCCTAGTTTTATTCATTCGTTTGGACTCAATTGGTTTCTTGATTTAAAAAATTATGTACACCAGTTGCTTAGAATCCTGACTTTTATAGAAAATGTGTATCATTCTGAATTTTAGAAGCTACATCAAATTTGTTGGCTGTGTACAAGATTGTTTGAGATAAATCGTAAATGATTTGCATCACACCTAAATGGTCTATAATAATTTACTAGGTTAGCTGGTAATTTAAGACATGCTAACCAAAAGTTAAAATGGCTGTGCATTTTAATGTCTTTGATTGGGTCTTTGGAAGAATATAGCTTGTATTTGACTGGTTGAAGGTCTTTAATATTTTTTGTTCTCTCTCTATTAATAGGAATATTTGATATAGTGAGGATTGCAGGGCCACGATTTCATTATTGTTGGCATAGCAACTGTAGCGGCTATTATAACTCTTTTATACCTTTTAAGTTTTTGCATTTAAAATGATCTTTTTATCCTTTAGGATCCTTTGTCCACATTTTATAGCCAAATCTCTAAAGGTCAAACTAAATTTTCAAAGTAGTTCGAGTCACCCTATTTCCATTAGAATACAAGACAAGCATTAACGGGAAAGCTTCAATTTCTAGTCAATCTTATGCAAGTAGTAAAGATAGTTGGAAAATGAAAATCAGCATTTAATAGGTTGACCCAGTTCTGAATTCTGCAGAAGGTTATGAGCTATAAGCATCTCAAACTTCATGGCATACTGTGAACTGAAGACAAGGACAGTCTAGCAAATTTTGTGTGGAACCTTTAAAAAAAAATCCTTTGATGAGCCCTCTACACTGAGGTAAACTTGAAGCTCCTCCTCTGCACATTGATGAAGTCACTTAGACCCAGACTCGGCTTAACCCTGCATTACAAATACAGGATGAGACACATTGTTTCCTTCAAGTTGGAGGAAATGACAAACCTTTCAAGTACTCAAAGAATTGCCTCTTGGCATGCTTGTCCTCAGGTAAATAATATCCATAGACATTTGTCCATTTAAGAACTTGCCTCAATTCAACTTTCTGCATAAACAACATATTTGATGAGAACAAGGAGGGTTTGTGCTTTACTTGGAATAGATTCAGGTATCGGGGGTGCTATAAGAGATTCAAACTTCAGTTCTATCCAGTTAAGTGTATTGGATGAGAATGAACTCAGTAATTTTATCAATAGAGGCCTTGAGCATCTCGTTCACACTCACACTCTCACTATCTCTCTCTCACTCTCTCATGAAGCTCCATATTTTCTATTTTACAGGGTTACTCTAGTCAACGCTATATTTATAATGATTGTTTTCGTGAAATTCCGGAGAGGTTTTGCCATCAAAGTGGTTCTTTATTGAGAATCCAGCTAATTTGAAATCTTTATACTAATTCTGATTGGATAGGAATTGCTCTATTTGCTACATTCACAGTGCACAAGCATCCAACTCTCATTCTTGACAATTCGGCTACAGAAATTTCTCATGGCTTTTCTTGTTCTTTGAGAAGTGACATGGGCAGCTGGACGGTATCAAATAAACAATACATCACTGAGTCTGAACACAACAAATTTATTTGGTTAAAGCAACGTAAATTCATTTGGATCATGCATGTACCTCATGCTCGATTTTCAGAGAAGTTGAATTGTAGCAATCTCTTAACTGCTTTATTTTGTAGTGATAGCCAAGACTTGATGGTGCAGAACTGTGGTTACGGTCTTGTGTACCAGCAAAATGTGGCAGAGTTGGTGCAAACATTAGTCCAATGCTCAACCATGTTTTTTGATAATTCCGATCTCATCCATCAATTTACTGCTCATCAATCTAGAACAAAGCAGCAGAGCCACGATGATGATAATGTTGAGGGGGAAACCAGTGGAACTGGTGGATCTAATGGGACATTGAGAGGGCTTCAGGAAAAAATAAAGCAGCAGAGCCATGATGATGATGAGGGAGAAACCAGTGGAACTGGCGGATCTAATGGGACATTGAGAGTGCCACATTATCAGGAAAAAGTTTGTGCAACTTGCTATCAAAAATTCATTAATGCCGGGGGGCCAACCCATTATTGTCATCGTTGAGAACGCTCTGAGGTACCTCTCTGTTTCTCTCATGACCTTTATATGTCTAATTTACAAGACTTTCATTTACACTTTACACCATCTATAACCTTCTATACCATTGTTAAAGAGAGCACAACTTTTTTGGTGTCTATTTTATAAATGATCCAAAATACTCTTATACATTGATTATAATAAGTTTAAAAAACTTAAACTAATAAGATCAAATAAAAAATAATGAACTTCAAACATCTAGCTTTTGAATACACATGTTGCACTTGTGAAGAGCTCTTTAAATCTAATTCTGATATAATCCCATAAATTTTGAAAGTCCAAATTTTTTTTTCAAAAGGTTTTGCGTTTTGGAAGTTCATATTTTTCCACGTCATTATTCTAATATGTATTTTTTAATTGAGTTTAAATTTTATAAAAATTCTTTATAAACCTCTTATATTTATCCCACCAATTGATAAACGCTTATCAAATATTGACTATTATAAGTCTATAATTATCAAATTTATATTTTGTTGAAATTTTCCCAACATTGTATGTGTTACTGAATAGTTATCAATATATATATTTTACAGGAATGTCATTTACACTATCCATGTGATCGTTGCTTCCCTCCAACTAAGATTCCAGAGTTATTCAGCCATTACGCTTCTGGATCCTCAATGACAATCCAGTTACCTTCAAATTTGCATAATGATTCTAATTGGCTGGGATTTGATATATGTGTTGCATTTTCAGTCCAAGAGTATCCAATTGAGTTTCTTGACAATCTGGAAACTGAAATTCCCCACCACCTTAGTTGACTGTTTGATATGGATATAGGTGGTTTGAAACCTCTCCATGTATATGGCACCTTTAAAGAAGAACTCAAGTGGTTACATCTACATGGATTCATTTGGCTATCCTATATACCATATTGGTGGCTTTCAGATAAGATAAATCAATGCAACCACATAGAGGTCTCAATTGCAAGCGACTGGCCAGGTTGGATTGTACGGAAGTGTGGACTTCGTCTTGTCTACCTACAAGATGAACAAGAGTTTTGGCAAATTCGATTCCACTTGAGGGCTTCACTTTATGACAATTGGGACATCATTCATGAAGATTTAGTGTAACACCGACCGTTAAAATCATCCTCAAATCAAACATTCTCTATGAATAAATGTTTTCCTCAAAGTGAAATTCCGGAATGGTTTAGGCATCAAAGTACAGGCCCTTCTCTGTCTATCCAGCTACCTTCAAATTTCAGTAATGCTAGTACTTGGATGGCACTAGTTTTATGTGCTTCATTTTCAGTCCATGAGCACCCAACTATCACAAGTGGTAATCTGGATTCAGACATATCCCACCACCTTATTTGTCATTTGGATGCTAAGAATGGTAGCCTAGAATCTCCCCTTCTCTATCAAATCACTGAAGAGAACTTCACGTGGTTAAATATACAGGGATTCATTTGGCTATACTACATACCTCGTGGGTCATTGTCAGATTTTTTTAATCAGAGCAGTCAGATTGAGGTTTCAATTGGAAGCGACTTCCCAGGTTTGATGGTGAATGTGTGGGCAACGTTTCTTATACCATCAAGATGTGGAAGAGTTTGAGCAAACAATCATTAAGTGCTCTACTGTGCCTTTTTACAATATGGAACTCATCCATCAATCATTAGCTAGTGATTCTCCAAATGATAAGCCAAAGAATGAAGCTGGTTGTTCTTATGGGGATCCAAACCTTGGAAGGTTGAGAAGACCCATTTACCAGGAGCAAAGTAGTACAGATAGCATCTATCTTGAAGATCAACATCCTGATAATCAGCTCAGCAAAAGTGATTTACAGGTAACAAATTAATGTGTATTTCCTTTCAAATTACTATCAAGCTCCCTTCTAGTTCAGTCATCAGTGGCATTGTCTGATCCCCCTTATAAGGAGAGCCATAGTTGAATCACCCCCTCTTTTACTGATTTTAACAATTTTGAATTGTTGGAAAAATTCTCTCTCATTGAACATCATGTTCCTATTTTACAGGAATTTGATCAAAGTTTGGTGTATAATTCTTGTTTTCCTCCAAGTGAAATTCTTGAGTGGTTCAACCATCGTAGTGGCAAGCCACCAGTGACAATCCATCTACCTCTAAATTTATATGATGATAGTACTTGGAGGGGACTAGCTCTATTTGTTTCTTTCTCAGTCAACATCAAGGATCCTACTGCCATCCTAGACATTCTTAATTCAGAAAGTGCTCATCATCTTTATTGTCATTTGGAAAGCAATGTTGGTTCGTTGGAACCTCTCCATGCCTATTGCCTTACTAAAGAAGATGTCATGTTGTTACATCTAGGTGGATTCATGTGGCTATCCTGTATACCACGTAGCTCATTTCTAGATTGGTTGAATCAATGTAATCACATTGAAGCTTCAATTTTATTGGAAGGAATGATTAAAAATGAACTCTTTGTTTGCACATTTTCTTCGTTTTAAGGGAATAAATGCATGTTCATGTAGTAATCACTAGAAAGTGATCTCTATGTTGAGATAATTGAGTAGAAAACAATTATCATAAACAATAATGTGACTTCTACACATGTTGGAAACACTTTATGTAACCACACAGAGTTAAAAAGTTAAGAAGGTAGGCTTAATTGGATTTGTATATAGTAGCTGATTGGAATAAGGTTGTCATCTTAAAGAACATTTGGAGCCTATTCACTTGGTCAGGTTTCTGTGAGTAGCCTAGGTGCATAGGCATTTACTGAGAAATAAGTGCTTCCGTATAGTGAAAATACCCAAGAAATTCCTTTGTTCATTGTTATTGATTTTTAACAACAATTTATTGTTTGCTTTAAAATAGTAATAATAATAATAATAAGGAAGGGAAAAGGAAAGTGAAATGGTGGATAGAAGATTGTGCTTGGAGGAAAAGATGGACAATTTTTTTTTTTGAATTATTTTTATAATAATTCAATTGTTACCAAGTGGAGGAGAGGGGATTTTTTTTTATAAATTTTTACAACAAGTGAGGGAATGAGGATTTGAATTATGGTTCTCCTCATAAAGGAGATTATTCAATACTACTGAACTACAAGCTTTTGGTTGGAGGAGAGATTTGATTAATTTGAACTTAAATTGAAGACGGACAAACTAATAAGTAATTTGTCACACATCTCTCAAGTGTTGGCACAAAAAGTTATTAAAAAAAAATAATAATAGAGAAAAATGATATGTAACTATAAAAGTTAATATCTACCAAGTGTATCATCCATAGTAAATTAATATTAGAGGACAAAGATGGAATCCAATGCGTTGTGCAACAAATCCGTCAAAATTATGACATGTGTTCACTTTTAACCACATGTCATGATCTTGACGGTCATTGGACTAAGCCAAGTCCAATTTTAGGTACCATGAGTTTTATATATTGTTTTCAAATCAAGGTGAATATTTGGACCACTAGCTTCATGCATCTACTTCATAGACACCAATTTTACTTTTGTTTTATTTCCCTCCTATATATTATACTACCATCTCATGTTAATTCTTCATTGAATTATCTATTACTATTTAGCTACCATCTCATACAATCAATTTCACTAGCAACAGGGTATAATAATTCATATGTTTAAAAGAAAATCAACAAGTTCGAACTCCCAATCATAAAAGGTTCGAATTAGTGTCGGTTTAATACTAAATGTAATTGATGCAATCGCCTAAGGTCCAAAGTATAAAGAAGGCCCCAAATTTTAATTTAGTTAAGCCTAAATATTAGCCAATAAATAGATAAAAATGCTACTTTCACAAAATATTTCACAACACTTTTACAACAAATCCTAAGTAGTAGGTTGTTATAGACCATTATTGATGGCAAAAAAATAATTTCAGTGATGGGTTCTATTGTGAATGTAGCACTCATAAAAAAAAAAAATATATATATATATATATATATAAGAGCAATACCCAAAAAAAAATTCATAACATTTTTCACAATAGTTGAGTTGACAATTTTTTTTTTTTTTTTGAGAAATAATTACAACATACTGCTAACCCCGCAGCTCGAACCCTTTTTCCTCTAGACCCCCAAGCACTTTGTGCATGGGGAGGTGCCAATTCAGCTACAAGGCCTTTGGCGAGGTGACAAATTTTTACTAGTTCACACCTACGTCCATCACTAACATCACACTTTTACTTACCAATATCATTCTATCACATTAATAGGTTTGAAAATTTTTGTCAAACTTTTTTGTGTTATAGACTTTTGTTGTGAAATTTTAAAGTACTCGCAAGTGTACGAACCGTACCAAAGTATAGTTTGACAAGAACAAGGTCGAACCCACCGGGACTTGAATGAACGTAGGAAAATTAATCAAATCTTCACCAAATTAATCATAATCTATTCTTTTGATAATAAATAAGTAGTCTTGTAAAAATATATATATATATATATATATATATATATATATTATTTGATTAATTGCAATATTCTTTAAAACATAGAGGTGTACGGCACCTAACGTCCGAGTTCATTTGGGTCTTGGGCCATGAATTAATGATATGGGCCAGGGGTCCAACCTCCTCACCGTCAAAATCCTCATCCCAAGCCCACAATAACTACTAGTCTAAACTGGGTGTTGTCCGAATACTTGAAAAGCGGACTGCGGATGCCCCGCTCACATACTGCCCAGGAAACCATTCCCGGGCGGTATACACATGCTCGGTCATATCGCCATTTGAGTGCTCGGCAGAACCCTAGGAAACTCCGTTGCCAAACACATTTGCTGCAGTGGGAACTGTTTCTAAAGCCACTCGTACCTAAAAATCCACTTAAATTTATCGACATTGGACCTCTCTTTGCACTAGTTAAAAAGATAATGATGATCACCCCATTAACGAGAGGCTATAAATAGGAGAAACGAATGAATGGAAGGGGGATGCAATTTTGGGGGGAGAAAGGAGAGAGAAAGAGAGGGTCTGAGAAGAAGAAAACGTAGATAAAGAAATGAAAGTGATCTCATTGGGTCCCTAAGCCTAGAACAACCCAAGGTAGGATACCCAGACCCACCATACAAATATATTGTGAGCCCAAATAACGGTTTGGCCCAGCAAGCCCGTCTTTGGAGCGTACAAAAGGAAATATAAAAAACGAATTGCACATATCTATTAGATAAACATAGGTGATTTGTCAGTACGTTGGAAATTTTAATATTGTTGAAAAGATCATTCTAGAGTTTTCGAGAATAATTTAAAAACTTTCAATCCCATAATGTTTTCTTCGTAATTCTCCTCTTCCAAAGAAAGAGAATTCTAAAAAGTGAAAGTCTAATTAATTATTATGAGGATCATTAATTGTTTTTTTTTTCCCTATATTTAATCGGGCATTGTAAAAGAGTTGCTCATGCTTTGGCAAAGACATTACAAGAGAAGGACTCCCAGATTTGGTTTAAGGATTGTCCTCCTTTTATTCTATTCTTTTTACAATCTGATTTCCATGCTCAAATCTCAATAAATTGACTATTGTTTATTATAAATTAAAAAAAAAATTAATTAATTTTGTTACTAATGAGACAATCTCAAAAGAGTTTTTTTTTTTTTTTTGAAGGAATCTCAAAGGAGTTTGCAACCCTTAAAATTTAAAAATAGTTTGTAAGTGCACAAGATTAGTTTATGTAGTTGATTAATTTATAACATGAAATTTTTTTTCGGTTACTTATTAAAGTAATGTTATTTTAAAAAATTTTAAAAAATTAATTTTATTTTGGTTTATTTCTTAAACTGATCTCATTTTGTTATGTGATGTGGTGTTTAGAATTAATATTTAAATCCAAATATTTTGTATCTTGGGCCTGTTTGGTAAGAGGATTTAACCGAAATTTTTTTTTGGTTTTGAAAACCATAAAATAGTGGGTTCTACACTTGAATCTATTGTTTAGCTAATACTTTCTAAATACAATTTTCATAAAATTATTTCCTATTTTCCCGAATGAAAAATGGATATTGGACATGGCCAAGAAGATATTTTCAAGATACATAAAATGTTTTTAATGGAACAACTGGTAATAAATTGAAAATAATGGACTTCATAAATTTGCTCAAACTCTTCTATCGCTTAAATTAAGAAGTTTACCTTTATCACAAATTTGAATTTTATCATTATATATTTTTAAAAAAATGTTCATTAGTTTTATTCCCACATATCAATTTTGAAATTTATCCTTATCCCCAAAAAAAGTAAACTACACATTACTTTCTATAGTTTTTTTTTTTTTTTTTTTTAATCTCAAAGCAAAAATGGTCTCCCAAACATTTTTTTTTTTCAATATTTTGAAAATTGTTCTTAAATGAAGGAGCCAAACACATATAATGTAAAAATTATTATATGAAAACTAGTTTCACATTCAATTTTTTGAAAATTATTTTCATAATTTTTGCATAACAAAAACAAAAATCCTCCTACAAAATAAAATTACTAAAATTGATTTTGATAAAATTTTATTTTATATTTTTTAAAAAGTTACTAAAATTGATTCCATTATAAAAATCAATTGAAAATGTAAAACATAATATTGTATTATTAATAAGCTTTCAATGAAATTTATATTTGAATTAATGATAATAATTTTAGAAATTCTTTAAAAAAAATTATATTGGGATAAGGTTCCCTCCCATTAAATCCTTCAATTTCCTCCAATTTTTAGTCATATGCAAGACACTTGACATTTATTTAATTTTGTGTGATTGATAAAAATTGAAAAAAACTTGAATATTTAAATAGGAGGGGATCTTACTCTTATCCCAATCTAAATTAGAATAAATTAGCTTAATTAATTGGAGGAATCCCTTAGGAGATGGGGTTAGGAGTTTTGAACCCAAAACCTTATGGATTTCGTGATGTTTTCATAACCGTTATACCAACTCATTTAGGTTTTAATTATTTAGTTTAGATACGTGCGTGTTAATTATAATATGAAATCAACAAATAAATAAGTATAAATTTGACTATTTGTTGGTAGGTAGATCATGAGAGCTGATTGAACTTTAAAAAAATAAGAAGAAAAAACTCAATTAAAATTTTAAAGATTCACTTGGCCGATAACTATTGATGTAAAACAAATTCATCACTCATTACAACTAATTTTTTATGTAACAATGTAATCATTGGCATAAAATGTATTTACTTTTTAGTGGCCACCTCAAGAGTTTTATAGTTTAGTGATCTATTTATTGATTTTTACAAGTTTGTGCTTTCAAACGCTATATAAAGTATACAAAATATTCCACCCTCAAAATAAAAGACCCAAAGCCCAGAATCAAAGCATAAAAATGAGTTGTGTGTGAATTCAATTCAATAGATTCTTCATTTGTGAAGTACACCGTGGAGTCATAGAATTTGGGGTGGGGGGGAACTCACTTTGCTCAAGGTAACTTTTCTCTCTTTTTCTCTGCTTGTTTACCGAGAAAATGAATGAAAAAAAATATCATGCTTATGTGGAAGCTTGGTGGTTTATGTCTATATATATGCCTTTGATTTCAGAAAGAGCAATAATTTTACCCTAGAAAAAAAAATTAAAAGAAAATTAAAGAGGAACAAATATAAAACGAGAATTAAAACTTTGAATCGTTTGTTATTGAAGAGTCCATCTCTGATTGTAGCATTCTATTGGAATAAATGTGTTCTTGTTGTGAATCTTGTAGTTTCAGTAGAATGTGGAATCTTGGGTACAAGGATACCAATCAAAAAAACCTGGGAAGGCTACCATAGAATGCCTCACAAAGATTCAAGCTTTGACTCATTTTTGGGGTTATAATATGTATTTATTTCAAAGAGAGCCTTTATGAGGTGTAGTCTGCTATAGAAGAAGTGTAATAATAAGTTTCTTCATTATTCTAGTATGAGTGATATAACGTTCGCTATTCTAGTTTTTTAGCACTACTGTTTCTCTTTTTTTTTTTTTTTTTGGGTACTATAGTAGTGTTATTGTTGCTTCTCTCTATATTTGTTTTGAGTTCAAATATTGCTCTACTGTGCTGTGCTCTCATTTGCTTACACGGTGTAGTCAGTGCTCTTCAAGATCTATACAGGTCCCTGAAAAACCAACCAGTGCTGAAGGGATGGAGAGTCATGAACAGGAGTGTCATGTTCTGATTCATTTGTTATACACCTGTAATCCACTTAGCTAACCTATATTTTCTACTAACAATGCCACATTGCCATAAAAGCCCAAAACCTTACCCTTCTATGGTCTCTACTAATTTTATGCAGTAAAATTGAAGGACTAAACCTCACTGGGTGGATTGGAGGCCAGCTTAATAACCTGCATCATTTGAAGCACCTGTAACTGAAACTGCCTTGTTATATTTAGCTCTTATTGAAATAGTACCTGTACTGTTTATTTAATTCTTTATTCTGGTTTCTTCTTTAGGGATTTCAGCTTCAATAACATTCAGGGTGAAACTGTTTAGTAAGAGGAAGGGCAACTGTTATTTGTTTATATAGTAACATTCTGGTTTCTTCTTTATTCTGTCTTCAGCGTTATATTTGTTTATATAGTAACAGGAAGGGCAACTGTTTCTTCTTCCCAGGTTAAACCATCAAATTGGTCTTCTTTCTTGTAGTAGTTCATTTGAATAGTTAATCACACAATTTAAGTTTAAGCGTTGGGCTTTTAGAAAACTAGATATGCTAAGCCGTTTACTGTTTACACAGAAGAGGAATTGGGTATCGATAAGTCTGATGCTGGAATACCCCATTAGTCCATTTGATTGTTCTTGTTGTTTTTGAGGATACATGCAAAAATCTGTTGGGTGTAGTTGCTTCCTTTAATCCAGTGAATCAGACTTTCATGTAGTCTTGTAAATTTTCATTTGCCGTTTTGTTGTTATAATTTGAGGGTATTGGAGCACAACTTTCTTTTGCCTTGTACACTAGAACTAGATTACATTATTATTTTTATCTAATTCAATCAATTTTGTGCTTATGATTAAGCATGTTTCTCAAAGTATGACTTCTTTGAATCCAAGATATGAATCTTTGTAAGTTTTGGGGAAGAATTCGACGCAGTTAGAGCCATGTAGTCTATCTGTTAGTCAAACTAATTCTCTTACACATTTAAAGTAGAACATTATATAATTATTACATTTTTGCAGTCCTGAATTCATGGTGATAATATAGATATAAATATGGAATGTTCATATAACTCCATTGGTTCTTATAGTTTCATTTACTTGAGTGAATTGTGTGATGCTCCCTTTATTGCTTAGCATCTGAAAGCCTTTTTTACGCTCTTGTGAAGTTGATCTTGGGGATGTCTCGTGACAACTAATATATGCAATGTTGTACATTTGGCTGATACAAGGTTCAATATCATAAACTTTTTCTATTTACATCTTTGCCTGATACAGGGGTTTCAATTAGCAAAATGGATATGTTTTATTTAAATTTTTAATGTCTTATTGCCTGTATAATGATGGTTCTGATCTTTTTTGTCAACAATTGCATAATTAAAGATATTTTGGAGGATGTTGTGCAATTTTTGTAGTTGAAACTAGGGATGTTATCATGACAAAAGTTGCAATTGACTGATATAGAATTTTATATATTAGCATTAACTCAAAAATTGAAACTGATTTTTGCTTTATTACTATGTAAATCAGAAATTTTGATCTCCTTTTTCTAAAAAAGGAAAAAAAACAAAGGTCTTTAGGCACCATTTATGAATTACCTAGCATGATTTTCCAAATCAACCCTAGGCTTGTGGTATTTAAATTCCTTTTGTTGAATCTGGTCATTTTCTTTTGTTGTATCAGTATTTGTAAGTCACAACCATTGCTGCACTCTCCCCACTACCATAATTTGAACTCCTTCAATATCATACTCATTTGGGAAATGGGAAAAACTGTGTAGATACATGTCCATTTCTACTAGCTTTTACATTTAGCTTTTAGTTTTTCTTGTTTAAGTACAGCCTTTTCATTTACCTTAATTTTTTTTTTCTTACTTTTTCAAAGCACAAATATACTTTCAGTCCACTTTCCACCAAAAAGCCAAATAAGCTTATATATGTTGACAAACGAATTACACTCCACCTTCATCTAAACCATCTGAGGTCTATTGATTTTTAATTATAATATTTCCAGTGAATATAGTTGGAGCTCCCTTGTCAAGGAAATGCTTTATAATCTGTGTCATAACCAACTCCAATAAGGTCCTGTATTATCAGGCAGTCTTGCTATATGAGTTCCCCTGAACCAAGGGTGTGAAATCTTCCAATCATGGGCATGTTTGCATGTACCCAAGATCAAAGGGAAATGTTTGAATATCTTCCCACTGTTTCATTCAAGGCCGGAGTGTCAAAATATGCTCTTTTTATTATTGGTTTATTTTGTGAGTTGGACAGGCTTAATGGTAAGAAGACACTCAAAAATCTAGTTGCCATTCTTTATTATTGCTTCCACTGACTTGTAGGTTTCTCAATAGCTGTTCTTTGCTGCACTTTGCAACTTATATTGATCCTGATTGCTTGCTCATACATCTCTTTCGCCAGGAACATTCAAGATAATTCTTTCAGTGGCATTATACCAAAGCATCGGCCAATCTACTAGATTATAAGCCTCGTATCATATTCACCATATAAACATGAACCACGTCCTGCCAAAAGTGTTGGTATAAGCACACCAAAACTGTATACATCAGCATTCTCAATTAAATAGCCCATACGCACATATTCAGGCATCACGTACCCATGTTTTCCACGAATATGAAAAACTTGTACATGCAATTGACCTTCGGGAATTGACATGGAGAGTGAGAAATCAATCAATTTGGCAACACTGTTCTCATCCAATATAATGTTACCCGGCTGAATATATATATATATATATATATATATATATATATATATATGTGTGTGTGTGTGTGTGTGTGTGTGTGTGTGGATAACAGACCTGAAAATGCAGTGTAGAGATATGCAACTGCATTAGCTATGCCCATTGCAATCCTTAATTTGCATTTCAATGGCTCTGAGTTAAGTCCCTTAGTCGATAGGATACAAATACATTTGGAGAGAATGATGTCCCTTACAAATTCATACACTCGAATCAGATTTTGTGTCTCTAAGCAACATCCTAAGAGTTTTAGAACATTTGGTGGGCACTCATTTGTGATCTAATGACAATGTTTTTGATAATCTCTCCAAGTATAGATCATGATCCTTTGCCATACTTTTTAACTGAAAATAATTGATCTTCCAAAGAACCCTTGTAAAAGTGAAAATCATCTGCATCCAAAAAATTTGAAGTGGGTCACAGTTGTATGTTGCTCTTTTGAGCTCTTCAGCAGAGAAGAAGACATGAATAAGATTTCTTTCTCCATTGCAAAAGGCAATTAACTCCTCTAATAACATTCTTCGATTCTTCATAAATGGTGTCTCTGTCTCCTTTTTGGCTTTCCTCTTCATTTCAAACATGAAGTCATCTTCTTCATCAAATACTTAGGTTACATATTGGAATATTAATATACACGCAAGATTTGATAAGACAAGACATGAAGAAGCTGTAATCAGGCTTTACTTGAAGATATTTGGAGATCACTAACCAATCTTTGCTTATATATCAATCGGCATGCACAATTTAGAGTTTGAAACAAGTAGTACCATTCCACAATGTAAATCATGAATATGAAATATTTGAAACAAATTTCCTACCCAAATATCAATGCTTAAAGAAGTGAGCCAACATGTCATGACCACACATTGCAGTAACAAGCATACCAAACCAATTTAGCTATTAGTTATCATTGTTGATTATTGTTAGAACTAATTATGTTTGTGCTTATACATCAATTAATTAATACATGTTGGTGCTAATCAATACATGACTAAAGGAAAATACTAGCCATGTTTGTGCTTATAGTTCAAAGAATTAGTGTAGTCACTGAAGAGGGAGAAATTATGAGGTGACTGATTTAGTTGGAAGGACCTGACGACACAAACAAAAGCTATCAAATATGAACGGACTATTCATGAAGGGACGTTAGATGGACGGATTCATTTGGAGGGACGGATTACTTAAATGAGCCAAATAGTGGACAGATCCCTTGTGGACAAACCTAGGTTGGACGGACCAAAAAGCCACGTGGCACTCAACTAATCATTATGTGGTCTCCAAGAAACCCTAGTCCATAGAGTCTCACTATGAATGGAACTCTACATAGGGAGAATTCTGGAATATACGCACATTGATGAAGATCTTTCCTATAAGGAAAGATTTTGTGACGCAAGCAAAGGAATTTGACTCTACGCTACTATAAAAACCCAAAGACCTTCAAGAAAAAGGTACGCATAATTCACCCCAGCTCTGGCACTCTAGAGTTGTAGAAACATTCTAACTTGACCTTCGGAGGGTATTTGGCCGACACCACACCGGTACTCTCTGTTAGGTCCTTTCTTGTTATTGTGCAGGTATTGTTGTGAGCGTGTAAGGATCGTGTAGCTCACTGGTGACTTTTTCGGCATCATCAGTTGGCACCGTTTGTGGGAAAGACTGCTACTTGTAAGCCATACAAATGCTTCCCAGACAAAGAGTTGCATGGTACTTACTCGCTTGATGGTAACCACCAACAACGTTCAGGGAGATGAGTCGCAACCTACTGCCCTAGAGAGACAGGTCCAAACCCTTACAGCAGCAGTGGAACGCCTCACCAGACAAAACCAAGTCCTAGAGGAACAGTTGCGACAGAAGAACACCGCGATGGGAACCCAAGAGGAAGACCAAGAAGATACCAATGCTAACCGAAGAAACCAGGAGGGGCCGGAGGGTAGTAACGCCCCGAGTAGACCAGATAAACAAGACATGAGTCGTCCATCCGTTACTGATACGGCCCCGCCCCACATCGTTGAGGAGATGCAGATGATGAAAGAACGGATGGAATGCATGATGAATGCGTTCAAGGGGAGAATGTCTAGTGACCTCGACGATTTGGTCCACCGAACCGATTCACCATTCACCATGTCCGTCAACTCTTTCCCCCTTCCTCCAAAGTTTCATATGTCGCAAGTGGAAAACTACGATGGAAACAAGGACCCGCTGGATCACTTGGAGTCTTTCAAGACCCTGATGCACCTTCAAGGGATATCGGACGAGATCGTATGCAGAGCCTTCCTCACCACGCTGAAGGGCCTTACAAGGATCTGGTTCAGCAGGCTGATGCCCAACTCCATTAGTTCCTTCAAAGAGTTGAGAGCCCAATTCGCATCGCACTTCATCAGGGGACACAACTATAAGAAGTCTACTACATGCCTAATGAACATTAAGCAGCGGGAAGATGAGACGCTGAGGTCCTACATAACCTGATTTAACAAGGAAGCACTCTCGATCGACAAAGCTAACAATAAGATCCTCGTAGCAGTCTTCACGAACAAGCTACGAAAGGGTAAATTTTTATTCTCCTTATACAAGAATGACCTGAAAACCATGTCGGATGTGCTTTATAGGGCCACCAAGTATATGAATGCTGAAGATGCGTTGCTGGCACGCGAAGAGAAACCCAAGAAGAGAGAGAGGTAGGAGGAAGCCCGATAGGATAGGGGTAGGAGGATGGCTAGAATAGGAGATAAAAGAGATGATCGATGATTCAGCCCCCCGATGGGGAGTTTCACAAACTTCACCCCCCTGAATACCCCGATTGATCAGGTCCTGATGCAGATCAAAGACGAAGGAGCTTTGATCTTCCTCGGCAAATTGAAGGGCGATCCTAACAAGAAGCCCAGGGATAAATATTGCTATTTCCACCAAGACCATGGTCACGACACATCTGACTGCTATGACTTGAAGCAACAGATAGAAGCCCTCATTAGGCAGGGGAAACTACAGAAGTTCGTTGGCAGGGAAGGAACAAATCAAAATCAAGGAGCACCAACCCGGAGAGATAACGAGCGACCCAAGCCGCCTGTGGGAGACATAAGGATGATCATAGGGGGTATTATTTCTAGTTTCTCTAAAAAGTCACGAAAGACATACCTACGGACGGTTCAAAATATTCAGTTAACAGGGTATGCCCCAAAGATGGCACGGGTTGACAATCCCGTAATCGGCTTCACAGAGGAAGATGCCCGACGTCTCCACCACCCACATGATGGTGCACTCGTAGTCAATATTCGAGTAGGAAACTATAATACCTACAGGGTACTAGTAGACAACGGAAGCTCCGCTGATATTTTGTACTATCCAGCCTTTCAGCAAATGAGAATAGAGAGAGAACAATTGATTCCAACCAACGCCTCGCTCGTAGGGTTTGGAGGAACAAAGGTGTATCCACTAAATGCAGTTACCCTACTAGTGACAGTCGGGAATTACCCTTAGCAGATCACGAGGGACGTAACTTTCCTAGTTGTTGATTGCTCGTCTGCATATAACGCCATATTGGGGCATCCTACTTTGAATTTGTGGAAGGCTATTACATCAACCTACCATTTGATGATCAAGTTTCCTACTGAATATGGGGTAGGAGAAGTGATAGGGGATCAGGTAGCAGCGCGTGAATGCTACATTGCAATGCTAGAGATGGGTGACCACCAGCAAACTATGTGCATAGAAGAACAACGAACAACGATAGAGACGGTGGAAGAACTAGAGGAGGTGACCCTTGACGACGCAAGGCCCGAGCAGACGACTAGGATAGGTACGTTGGCTAATCAGTCGGTTCGTCACGCACTCACGACATTTCTAAGAGAGAATTAGGACGTATTCACATGGAGTCACGAGGATATGCTAGGGATTGACACTTCCATCATAGTTCACAAATTGAATGTGTCACCTTCATCCTCTCCCGACCGATAGAAAAAGCGAGTGTTCGCTCAGGAGCGGGACAAAGCGATAGCGGAGGAGGTTTGGAAGTTATTGGAAGCAGATTTCATTCGAGAAGTATACTACTTGAACTGGTTGGCAAACGTGGTTATGGTCAAAAAGGCCAACGGAAAGTAGAGGATGTGCGTGGACTTCACGGACCTCAATAGAGCCTGCCCCAAGGACAGTTACCTGCTTCCACGAATAGATACCTTGGTAAACTCAACCGTGAGACATCAGTTACTGAGCTTCATGAACGTGTTCTCAGGATACAACCAGATCAGAATGGAGGAGGATGATCAAGAAAAAACTTCCTTTGTTACCAGCCAAGGACTCTTTTGCTACAAAGTGATGGACTAAAAAATGCAGGGGCGATGTACCAGAGATTAATGTACAAGATGTTTGCACAACAGATCGAGAGGAATGTTGAAATTTATGTAGATGACATGCTAGTGAAAAGCTTGTGTGAAGACGAACAATTGAGCGATCTCCGAGAGACCTTCGACACCCTATGGGCGTACAACATGAAACTAAATCCAAACAATTGTGTATTCGAGGTCACTGCGGGAAAATTCCTGGGATTTATGGTATCCCAAAGGGTTATCGAAGTCAATCTAGAGAAAATACGAGCAATAATGGAACTAGCACCACCGAAGACGGTCAAGAAGGTGCAGAGCTTGAATGGTAAGATAGCAGCATTAAACAAGTTCGTCTCAAGGGCGACAGATAAATGCCTACCCTCCTTCTGCATACTGAAGAGATCGTTTGAATGGACAGATGAATGCCAGCAAGCGTTCGAAAATCTGAAGTTGTATCTTTCGTCTCCTCCATTACTCAGCCCATCCAAACTAGGGGAAGAGCTCTATCTTTATTTAACCATCTCGCAAGCTGCTGTCAGTGCAGCTTTGGTAAGAGAAGAGGATGGGTTGCAGAAGCCCGTTTATTTTACAAGTTGAGGGTTTCAAGGAGCAGAAGAAAGGTATCCCCAAATGGAGAAGCTGGCATTTGCATTGGTGATCACAGTAAGAAAACTCTAGTCGTATTTCCAAGCGCATACTATTGTTGTCTTAACGGATAAGCCTCTGAGAAGAGCCATGAGTAGCCCCAAAGCTGCAGGACGGATGGAGTTATGGGCAGTCGAGCTTAGTGAATTTGATATACGGTACCATCCGCTTACTGCTTTAAAGGGCCAGGTGGTGGCTGACTTCATCGCCAAATTCACCCTCATGGAAGGCTAGGGGCAGAGGTGGCTCCACAGTGGAGCATACATACAAACAGATCTTCAAATAAGCAAGTAGGAGGCGTCGGTGTGGTACTCCGCAGCCCGGAAGGAGATAAGATTGAGTGCATGATTCGCCTAGATTTTCCTATGACCAATAATGAAGCAGAATACGAAATTCACAAGAGTAGTAGGAGCTGAAAACATGGTTGTATACTGCGACTCAGTCGTCACTAGTCAGGTTAATGGTGACTATGAATGCAAGAACGGAAGAATGAAGAAGTACCTTGAGAAGGTGAAGGGTTGAATTGGCGGTCTCCAAATCAAATTTGTCCAAATCCCAAGAGAGGAGAACGAATGTGCCGACCGCCTAGCAAAGGCCACCTCAGCAGAATACATGCTCATCCCTGATCAGGTACTATCCTTCGTCCAAATCTCTTCACTCATAGATGAAGTCTCGAGTGTATAGGAGATAGGTACTGAAAGTAACTGAACCACACCATTAGTCTCCTACCTAAGGAACAGCATGCTACCAAACGGGAAGGACGCTGCAAGAAAATTGAAGGTCTGAGCATTGCTCTTTATTCTAATAAAAGAAGTCCTATACAAAAGAGGTTTCTCCTGCCCGTACCTAAGGTGTTTGTGCCTTGAGGAGGCAGACTACGTCATGAGAAAGGTCTACGAGGGAATCTGCAGGAACCACTCGGGGGCACGATCGTTGGTAAATAAGTTGATTTGGGTGGGATACTGCTGGCCTACTATGCAGAAGGACGTGTAGACTTATGTCAAAGCTTGCGACAAGTGCTAGAAATTCGGTAACATCATCAGACAACCGCCGAAGGAACTCACCCCTATGACGGCCCCATGGCCATTCGCCCAATGGGGATTACATATCATGGGACGCTTCCTAACAGTAGTCAGGTAGCTAAAGTTCTTAGTAGCTGGCATCGACTACTTCACCAAGTGGGTGAAAGCAGAAGCCTTAGCCACTATCGCAGAGAAGAATATCCGGAGTTTTGTCTGGAAGAACATCATTTGTAGGTATGGGATACACTTCGCTTGTAACTAGACCTTGTGGACGAAGTACGGGCAATAGCAGAGCAAAGGTTGACGTGATACCAGAACCTCGTGGCGAAAAACTACAACTCCAGAGTCAGGCACAGAGACTTCCAGGTCGGAGACCTAGTTTTGAAGAAGGTAATGGGCGCCGCCAGAGATCCTGCCCAAGGGAAGCTAAGCCCCAATTGGGACGGGCCCTACAAAATTACATCATGGCTAAGAAAAGACACCTACCATCTGGAGATGTTAAACGGGCGACAGCTGCAACATCCATGGAACGCTGAGCATCTATGAAAGTACTACTAGTAAAAATGACGACGTAGAAAGCAACATTCGATAGATTCTCATTTTGTTTGCAACATTCTCCGGTTTCCTAGTTTTACTACCTAGACGGTTTATTTTTGCTACAATACTTAAGTATTATTTTTAAGCTTCTTTTTCCTTTAAAGAACTACTTTTGGTTTAATACTAAGAGGAATATTCAGATATGAGTGATGTGTTTTCTATGAAATTTTATTAAGTCCATAAAGTGGACGGTCCATCCAAGAAGGATGGAAACTTTATTAAGTCCATAAAGTAGATGGTTCATCCAAGAAGGATGGAAACTTTATCAAGTCCATAAAGTGAACAGTTCATCCAAGAAGGATGGAAACTTATTAAGTCCATAAAATGGATGGTTCATCCAACAAGGATGGAAACTTTATTGTCCATAAAGTGGACAGTTCATCCAAGGAGGATGGAAACTTCAGTCCACAAAGTAGACGGTTCATCCCAGAAGGATGGAAATTTTACCAAGTCCATAAAGTGGACGGTCCACCTTAGGAGGATGGAAATTTCACAAAGCCCATAAAGTGGACGGCATCATTAGAACGAAAGTATCATTTTCTTTTGCAAAATAAGAGTGGACAGCTCTATCTAAAAATCCATGAAGTCATGACTTGTCCACAATATGAACGGCCTTAAAAGCCTAAAGCAGACGGGTTTGACGAAATAGAGCCGTCATCCACAAAAGGACTACAAAGGCTTAAATAAATGCCAGCAACATAGACAGGTCAAACAAAACGAACCCATTGCAAAAAAATTATGGAACGATCAATTAAGCAAAATAATAGGCAAATAAAAATATATGAAAGCCCTTAAAGGGAAATGTATACATATGACAGATAAAATAATTAAGACTGTTCTCTAAAAATCTTTACAAAAAAAAAAAGGGGGGGGGGGGATTCTAAGCTACTGCTGAACAGGGGAATTTTGCTCATTCTCCTCTTACACGTTAGGGTGACGGGTGTTATCCTTAACATGAGCTGTCTCTCCGTCGCCAAGAACATCATCAGTAAATAACTCATCCATACTCTCAGAGAGGACGAGCTGACCAGAAGTCGGGGCTGGAGCATCAATGTTAATATTGGATAAGTCCAGCTCCGGATGAGAAGCTTTAACTTGACAGAGGCAAACGTCAAAGCCTTCAGCGAATGAACCTCCCAGCTCTGCTAGAAGGGCATCAGAATCACGATACTCACGTATCACTTCCTCTTTTGCCTGACGAAGCCAGTCATTGGCCTCGGAAATTTCCTTCTCCTTGTCTACCAGGGCTTTCTTCAACAGCTCCGTTTGCTTTTCTAGTTCACCCATAGCTTCCTCTGATAGAGTAAGTTTTTTCTCCTGGACCACCTTCCAAGACTTCAATTCATTGAGCTCGTCCTCCGTCAGAGTTGCCTTTGTCCGTAGACGGTCCAAAGTTGTCTCATGGTTGAGGCAATGGCTCATCAGCTCTTTCATCATTAACATGGCCTGAAGACAGAAAACGATTGTAGCTAGATATGTTGATGGAAAGAAAAGTAGACGGTTGCGAAGTTACCTGAGCAATGCAGAAGAAACCCAACTCCCTCATGGCCTTGGTTGCGTGGTTGCTCAAGTCCTCATAATTGTCAACCGTTATGATGGACGAAAGTTGCTCCAACGCATACTTCGAGTCCTCACGGACGAGGAGGGGTGGTTTTTCAGCAAAAGGAACAGAACCTGTCATAAGTCCTTTTCCCTTGCCATGAACGGGTTTTGTAACCGTCTTCTTTCCCTCAGCTTTTAACCCCAAGATGGTTTCAGGAATAACTTTGGGCTTCTTTGGGGGTTGACGGTCAGTCTTCTCTAGTTGTTTCCTCTTGGAGGACGGGTTGGCTGAACCTGACCCCTTTGAGGTCTGCCCCCCCTGTTGTTTTTGCATAGCAGCCTGCTACTTAATATAGGCTCTCCTTTTTGCAACATCCATCTCTACACAAAGCAAGACGACATCCTCTCTTCAAGCTTGCTTTTGTTAAAAATTCTCTCCAAGAAGCTAAACTGTTCTAGAGAAACTGGAGGACGATCCCAAGCTGCATATGAAGATGGACAATTCGATGTTAAAAAAGGGAGTTGTAACAGAAATAAATCTCAGTAGACGGACACTTACTCGACGGTGGCATTATGTCCCATGTTTTGTCAACGGGTATAAATTCATTATCACCAAGGTGACACATCCATTCGTCACCCTCCAAAAAGAAGGAACGACTCTTCCAATCCCTGTTGGAGTCAGGGTTCTCACAAATAAGCCTTAGCAACGAGCTCCTGGGTGTAAAATTGTACATGCCCTTGGATTGGGTAACCTTAGCAGGACGGTAACAGTGAAAGAACTCTTCCACCGTCAGCCTCCATGCTCCGTCTGACATAGCGCCATACATGACCTCTACACTAAGGAAGACCCTCCAAGCATTTGGTGAGATCTAGTTGATGGATAATCCAAGGTATTGGAGGAGACAACGGTGGAGAGAACTTAAGGGAAACCTGAGCCCCGCCTTCAGCATTTGCTTATAAATTTCTACGTCCTCAAGACCCTCGTAATAACACTTCTCCAACTTGTAAGGTAGACACATGGGTATATTGACAGGTATTTGGAGAACAGCACAGAAGATGAAGGGGCGCTTCGATCCAAGTAAGTGAACATCTAGTAAAACGCCACGTGTCCTTCACCATAAATGATCTTAGGCCAACCTGTCAAGGCTATGAGCGTCCCTTAAAAGGCTGTGTTGATCCGTCACCCCACGATTCCTTAAAAGACCGCTTGAACTGTCACCCTATGGGTCCTTCCACTTAGTGATCACGGACCCATGGAGTGAGGGGGCAATTGAAGAGGGAGAAATTATGAGGTGACCGATTTACTTGGAAGGACCTGACGGCACAAACAAAAGCTGTCAAATATGATCGGACTATTCATGAAGGGACGTTAGATGGACGAATTCATTTGGAGGGACGGATTGCTTAAATGAGCTAAATAGTGGACGGATCCCTTGTGGACGAACCTAGGTTGGACGGACCAAAAAGCCACGTGGCACTCAACTAATCATTATGTGGTCTCCAAGAAACCCTAAATGGAAACGACTTACACCTCACGATTAATCCTAGTCCATAGAGTCCCACTACGAATGGAACTCTAACATAGGGAGAATTCTGGAATATACGCACATTGATGAAGATCTTTCCTATAAGGAAAGATCTTGTGACGCAAGCAAAAGAATTCGACTCTATGCTACTATAAAAACCCAAAGACCCTCAAGAAAAAGGTATGCATAATTCACCCTAGCTCTGGCACTCTAGAGTTGTAGAAACATTCTAACTTGACCTTCGGAGGGTATTTGGCCGACACCACACCGGTGCTCTCTGTTAGGTCCTTTCTTGTTACTGTGCATGTATTGTTGCGAGCGTGCAAGGATCATGTAGCTTACTGGTGACTTTTTCAGCATCATCAGTCACAATTAAGGTTCCTCTTTATGGCCTGTTTGGATGAAGGGGGGAAGAAAGAGGAGTAGAGGGGAGTAGAATAGAGTTAGCTAAAAATAAACTAATTTTGTAGTAAATCTACTCTACTCTACTCTACTCCCCTTCCCTCCCTCTCAATCCAAACGGACCATTAATTGAGTATGTGTTGTGCAAGCACTGTTACACAAAGATGATATCCATTGTGTGTTTGAGTCACCACCATGAACTCCTTGAGGCCAACCAATCAGCTCACATGCTAGATGCTACCATGAGACTTGAAAAAAAAAAAAAAAAAAAAACCTTTAACGTAGTTCTTAACATCTTTTTTTTTTCTTCTTATTTCTTTTCATACATATAAAAGAAAAAAAAAATCAACTCAATAAAAGTTGAATAATGCATAGATCCTTAAATTTATAATTTAATTCTAATAGTCTAATAATTCCACACTAGAAGAAAAATAAATATGTATACATTTTATACATGGAATGCACCAACTAAAACCTAGCATCTTAGGATTAGCTTGTAATTTTTATTTATAAATGTAAGTGCTATATCATTCAACTTACACTTACTCATTGTTCTAAAAAATAGATTACACAAAAGTGGATTATACAAAGATTTGCCAATTATTTACAACTTATTTTATTTATTCCCTTGCTAAAATCAATTTATCTCACCCTTTAATAGTTTTATAATAAACAAAATAAAGTAGGTTTTTTGTTTTTAAGTAAGCCAGTAATTTATTTAAATGCACTTTTTATTTCAATATTAGAAAATAAGCAAATAATACACACACATATATATATATATATATATATATATATATATATATAAATATAAATATAAATAAAATATGGGATGGTATCATCAATCATGGTAGTAATCTCACACAGATGCAAACTATTTTTTTGAGGTGGGTCACAGACACAAACTTTACAACCCACTACCCATGTATAATTGATAAAGTTTAAAATATATCCATTGCACATTATTATTCAACATGCAATTACACATTATTCTAAAAAGTATATTATAAATAAAAGGTGGGAGGGTATGATGGTAGTAGTGCGCCACTGGGTAATTTGCATTGGGCAGTCAAATGTGCTAAAAATGCTAAAAAATAGCATTATTAATAACAGCTCACTATAGCTGGATTGTTAAAAAAAAATATATATATATATATATATATATTCTCACCAACTCTCACTTCTCTCTTCTCTTTCCTCTCTCACTTCTCTCTTCTCTCTTCTCTCTCCCGATGGTTGTGGTCTGGCGATGGTTGTGGGTCATGGGTCGTGGTCTAATGGTCCAATGGTTGTGGTTCGGCGAGGTGATTTGATTTTGTGGGTCGGTCTAGGTTTATGGGTTTGAGTTCGTGGATCATTGACTTTACCGACGTGGATCATTGAATTTACTAGCGTGGATCGTCGACTTGATCGGCGTGGTCATCGACTTGATCGGTGTGGGTCATTGACTTGATCGGTGTGGGTTTCCGATCGGCATGGTGGTCGTTGGAATTGTGGTGGCTGGTGGCCGGCGGTGGGTAGGATTGCTGGGTTGAGAGGGAGAGAGAGACAGTGAAACCAAGAGGGAGAGAGGGAGAGAGGGAGAGAGGATGAAAAAAAATAAAAACCAAAAAGGAATAAAGAAATAATAATTAAATGAAGTTGTAAAAAAAAAATAGAAGTTTTGATGCTGAGTGTATTATAAAGTGAGATGTTAAATGTTATAAAGTGGCTTTTTGAGATCCTAAATGCTAAAATTTTTAAAACTCTTGATGTGAATGCTCTTAGGAGGTATTTGGTATTGTTGTTTAAATAACAGTTTTCAGTATTTAAACAATGTTAATAATCATATGTGTAAAAAGTGAGTTCGTTCAAAATTTCAAACTAGTTCAAGTGAGTTCACAAACAATAAACTTGATTACACATGCCTGAGAGAAATTTCATTTGTTATTAAGGACTTCAAAACCTTGAAAACAAAGTGTCACAAGGTGCACCCCTGTTCAAGTTTTAAATTAGACAATTCATTCACTAACTCCCAAAACCCAACTTAAATTCATAAATAATGGCATGTTTGATAGACTGAAATTGACACTGTAATACAACAATTATTCTTATAGTATTATGGTAGTACTCAAATAAAAACAAACTATTTGTTTAGGTGGGCCACAGACACAAACTTTAACACAGTTCTTAACGTCCTTTTTTCTTATTTATTTCCAGACATATAAAAGAATAAAAAAAATCAACTCAATATAAGTTGAATAATGCATAAATCCTTAAATTTATAGTTTAATTCTAATAGTCTAATAATTCCACAATTGAAGAAAAAAATATATTTATACATTTTATACATAGTATTCACCAACTAAAACCTAGCATCTTAGGATTAGTTTGTAATTTTTATTTACAAATTTATGTGCAATATCATTCTAACATGCACTTACTCATTGTCCTAAAAACTAAAAAGTAGATTACACAAAGACTTGCCAATTATTTACAACTTAATTTTTTTATTCCCTTGCTTAAATTAATCTATCTCACCCTTTAATAATTTTAAAATAAACAAAATAAACTAGGTTTTTTATTTTTAAGTAAGCCAGCAATTTAAATAAGATGAGCTCTTTTTATTTCAATATTAGAAAATAAGAAAAAATATATATATATTATATATAAAAAATATGATATAATAATATGGGATGGTATCAACTATCAAGGTAGTACAATACTCACACAGACGCAAACAATTTTTTTGAGACACAAACTTTACAACCCATTGCCCATTTATAATTGATAAAGTTTAAAATATATCCATTGCGCGTTGTCAGAAAATTAGAGGAAAGTCAGGAGATTACTATGCAGAATAGTACCCATTGTGTGTTTGAGTCGCAATATTATTCAACATGCCCAACCAATCAATAATATTCATTATTCAACATGCACTTCCACATTGTTCTAAAAAGTAGATTACAGATTCAGCAAAAAAAAATAAAAAGTAGATTACAGAAGTGGATTGCACAAAGATTTGCCAACTTTTATATATAAAAAAAATGTGGGAGGGTATCATGGTAGTAGTGGGCCGCTGGGTAATTTGCATTGGGCAGTCAATTGTTTTTGGTCTATGCCTTAAAACAAGTTGCACCGACACTGGGATAGACGCTCATAGGATTTTTCTTTTTGGGAAAGTGGGAAAGATAAAATAGGGCATACCTAATTTGCTGCTTTTGTCTTGGGGCATTGTAATAAATAATTTTTTTTTTTTTTTGTGATAAAATAATATATATTTATATCAGTTAAGAGGAGCATTCTCATTAACATATCTTTACAGGTAGCAAATGTTGAATTCAAAGGAATTCAAAACATTTTTCATTAAGCAGTTACAGTAACACATAGCAATCAGTTTTGAAAATTTTCTGCACTAAACCATATAAGTTTTTGGTCAAAGACAATTAAGCTATGAAATTAATAGAATGAAAACTGAGGCATATTAAAAACTATAATTACTTAGATTTGAATTCTAAGTCTGAACTGGATATCAGTGATAGTAATGCTGAATTCATATATTCACTTAAATGAATATTTGATCAAGATTTAAAATAAATTATAATACATATTATAAAAATATTCCAACAATCCCCCACTTATTCTTATAAAATCATAGTTAAAATACATGCAAGTACTTTCTAGGTTAAGATAGAACATTATGCATGATGAGGGTGCCAATAACTTGAACCCTCATTTAATGTTTCAGGCTTTCAACAATTTTGTTCCAAAATCAATAGTAAGCTAAAGTCTTGAACTATGACTTTTTGTGTGGAAACAAGACATTGCATCACACATATAATATTTTAGTAATCTACCATGAGCTTCTAAGCCAACACATTATGGCCTTCTACTACTAGCTCTAGTAGTATTAGAATCTAATTTTCCTATTAAAAAAAAAAGAATCTAATTTATGTGGAAGGGCTAAACTTAAATGTAATAGATAAATATGAAACAGATTCCCAAAGCATATATTCAAGACATACTTAAAGGAAGTTATGATGGATTGCAGGAAAAAAAAAAATTTCCTCGATTTTGCATTGCCTTTTTTTTTTTTTTTTTTGCCGAGACATTGGCCTTATTCTAACATGCCATAATTTACCTCTTGAAATTACATTAGTATATGATAGTAGCAAAAAAACTAGCTTCCATGCATAGAGGCTCTTCATTTTTTTTTTCTTAGTACAAAACTTTCTATTCATCACAATTTGAGGTTAATGCATTTTTAAATCACGAATATAACTAGGGGTGTGATGAGATGTAACACAAAATACAAATACATCCAAAAATGCGTAAATTTCATCACACTCCTAGATATATTTGTAATTAAAATTTGCATTAACATTGAATTATGATGAATGGAAAGTTTTGTATTTAGGGGAAAAATGAAAGTTTAGTATATAGACATACACTAGCCTCTATGCAAGCGTGTTGCGCATGCTCAGAGGCTAGTGTGTGTGTCTATATATATATATATATATATATATATATATAGATAAAAAAGGTAGTAAATGTTTTTTTATAAAAAAAAAAAGGGTTTTTTTTTAGTTTATTTTGTAGACATGTTAATTTTCTAATGAGAAAATGATGATGCTTACAAACCATTTGGTGTAGGATGAAACTTTTAAAACACAAATCAAGATATAATTTGTAATTTAGCCTAAAATTTTAAATATCACTAACTAAATGGATCCATAAAATACAACCAACAAACCCATTTGTAATTCATCGACTTGTTGAGTATATAATCATTATTTAGGTGACGATAGTGACATTCTAAGCCAATAAAACAAATCGCCTTCTCGAAAATTATAACATGATGCCATGATGTTGTTTTCATTAAATTATTTAAAACCCCTGAATTATTAAAGACCAGTGACAAAAATTTAATAGTTTATTATCTATAACAATATTTTACTTCAAAGACTTCTCTTTTTCTAAGTTGGGCGGCTATTAAAAATGGAGAAAAAAGAGAAGTCTTTTAGTCGGCGTTTATTAAATTAAACAATATCATAGTAATGTACTTAAGAATATGCCATGCATAATTTTAAACAAACATTTATTTTTTGAGAATCAATTTGAAAAAAAAAAAAATAGTTGTATGCCTTTGTGGAAAGATTCAACTACTCCGATTATCTTATCTTAAGAATAGAGACCAAAACCATGGTGCGTGACGTGAGACTCAATTGTAGGTTACCTTCTTGGAAGGAAGGAAGAAAAACTGTATACGCGTGTTTACACTAGTGTTTTACTCTATTGCTGTTTTTTTTTTTTTTTTAATTAAAAAAGAAAAAGAAAAAAAAAGCCATTTCTCGTTTTCCTGTACCTACATCCTACCCTCATACTTTCTTCTCTTCAATTGCGTTCAAACACATTTCCTGATGCACTGATCTGATTCCTATTTCTTTCTCTGATTCAATTCACTCTTTTCTTAATCTTCTGTTTATAGATCCCATCGATGGCTTTCCTAAACAATGAAGGAGCTTCCTCTTCTTCTTCCACTTGCCGATGGAGCTATGATGTCTTCTTGAGCTATAGAGGTGAAGATACCCGTGAAGGTTTTACCAACCATTTATATTAGGCTTTGTGCAACAAAGGTTTTTACACCTTCATCGATGATAAACTTCGGAGGGGAGAAGAAATTTCGAAAGAACTTATCCAAGCCATCAAAAATTCATCAATTTTGGTTATTGTCTTCTCTGAAAACTACACAGAGTCCAAATGGTGCTTGGATGAACTTGCTAAGATTGTAGAGTGTAGAGAAAAGGACCAGGAGGTTCAAATTCGTCCAATTTTTTACAATGTTGATCCATCAGAAATATGAAATCAAAAGGGAAATTTTGGAATAGCACTAGCTAATTATGAAAAGAAGTGCAAGAATAACAAGGACAAGGTGCAGAGGTGGAGGAATGCCCTAAGAAAAGCAACTAATGCTTCTAGATGGCATTACAAGAAAGGGCATGTTTCTAATTGTTGATATCATGATTCATGAGTTTACTAATTTTATACGGCTAATCTGGTTTGTCATAACCCTTGCATGCAAAAGTATTCTATTTTGATCATATCATCTAGTACAAAGTTAGTCTAACAAGGTCCAATTACGAGTTTCTCCCCATGTATTTTCATACTTCTAGGGTCTGTTTGGATTGAACTTATTTTTGTTAAAACTGAAAACTGAAAACTGAAAACACTGTAACAAAATAATTTTTAAATGTGTGAATAATACCGTGAGACTCATTTTTAATATTTTTTTTCGGAATAAAGTGGCTGTGGGTCCCATGAACAGTGCTGCTATAGTGCATGAACAGTGTTGCTACAGTTATGAATAGTAAATTTTGTCTCCCTGAAACGCGTGATTGAAAAAAAAGAAGAGGAAAACGCTGAAATGAAAACGCAGACGCTGAATCCAAACCGGCACCTAATATGATGTTAACATCAATGACAGACTAACAGATATAAAAAATATGAATTACAGTATATTCCATTTACTTTATTTAAAAATGTGTCAGCTGTGTGTTATAACTCACAACTTGATATCTTAAATTCGTAGTTTATCTTCTAGTTTAACTAATTATATGTTTTCTTATGCTATGTGATTGTCAGTTGCTCTACATATAAATCTGAATCTCACTTCATTCAAAACATTGTTGAAGAGATATCAAATGCTAAATTAAATTGGACGCCATTATATGTTGCTGAATACCCAATTGGAATAAATTCTCGTGTAGAGGCCATAGAGTCACTTTTAGACATTGGGTTAGATGAATTTTGTGTGGTAGGGATTCATGGCCTTCCCGGAGTAGGAAAGACTACAATCACAAAAGCTGTCTATAATAAAATTGCTAAACATTTTGATGGAAGTAGCTTTTTAATGAATGCTAGAGAAAATTTGGGGACAGATGCTGGCATAATCACACTACAAGAGCAACTTCTTAATGATATCTTAGTGGATGAAAATTGGAGAGTGGACAACAAATTTAGAGGAATCAGTTTAATAGAGAAGAGACTTCACTGCAAAAAGGTTTTTTTAATTCTTGATGATGTCGATGATTCGACAAGAATAGAGAATTTGCTTGGAAAATGTTATTGGTTTGCTTCTGGAAGTAGAGTCATTATAACATTAAGAGATAGATGCTTGATAGCTGTCCTTAAAGAAAAATTTTGTACAACTTACAAGGTCAAGGAATTCGAGGTCGAGCAATTAAGCAAACATGAAGCTCTTCAACTCTTCAAAGACCACGCCTTTCCTGGAAACAAACCTCATGATGAAGATTATTCTAAACTTGCAACTAAATTCATAGATTTTGCCAATGGCCTTCCACTAGCTCTAGAAATAATAGCTCGTGATTTGTGTGGAAAAGCTAAAGATGAATGGAAAAGTGCATTAGATATGTATAACAAAATCCCCAATAAAGACATTCAAAAAAAACTTAGAGTAAGTTATGATGGATTGCATGACACCGAGAAAGATATTTTTCTTGATATTGCGTGCTTCTTCAAAGGATGGAAGATAGATTATGTTGTAAAGATATTAAATGATTGTGGATTATGTCCTGGCTTTGGTATTCCGAGACTTGTTAATAAGTGTCTCATAACCGTTGACGAATTTGGTAGACTGTCAATGCATGACTTGATACAACAAATGGGCAAGGAAGTTGTTCGACAACAAGCACCAGACATCCTCAAAAAACGTAGCAGGTTATGTTGTTATAAGGATTCACTTAAAGTACTAACTACAGATAAGGTATAACTTCTTTTTCTTCAATTATTTTGCTCTTTAATTTTTTTTTTTTCTTTTTCACTAGTTACAAGTATTGTATTTTTTCCTTTAATTTTTTTAACATTTTATGAAACATTAGTATTTTTTTGCTTAAAACTTCAAAATCATTATACATTTGGATAATTCTATTATTTTCTATAGTTCACTTGATGTTTCTCCAATTAGGGATCAAAAAAAATTTGAGGCATAATGCTACATTCGCCTCAACCAGTAGAGGTGCAACTACACACTGAAGCTTTCAAAAGGATGGAAAATCTCAAATTTCTAATAATTGAGAATGTACATATTTGTAAACCACTTGAATTTCTTCCCAACAATTTAATACTTCTTAAGTGGCCCGGTTATCCTTTTCACTGGCCATCCGAATATTTTCCTGAACAACTTGTTGCTATTGAGATGCCAGGTAGTCGCATTAGATTGCCAAAGCTAATCAAGCAGGTATGATTATGTATATTTTTAAATTGGGATTTTTGTTAAATTTTTATTTCAAATTCTGTTGTAGTTAACTTTTGGTTTTTTTTTTTCCCTACATGAGCACTGGTTAGAAAATTTGAAAGACATCAATCTCGAACGTTGCGAATTTATTACGATATTACCTAAATCATGGGCCCCAAATTTAGAGAATTTGGACCTCGCTTATTGTGAAAATTTAGTTAAATTACCTAAATTATGGGCCCCAAATTTGGAGAATTTGGAACTTTCTTATTGTAAAAATTTAGTGGAGATTGATGAATGCTTTGGACCTCTTGAAAAGCTTAAAAGATGGGATCTCTCTAATTGTAGAAAACTTCAATTTCTTCTAAGCCAACTCAGGTTGAAATCTCTTGATTCTTTTTACCTTACTGGCTGCTCAAGTCTTGAGAAGCTCCCTAATTTTCATCAAGAAATGGAATGTTTACAGTATTTATTATTAGATAAGAGCGGTATTAGAGAGGTGCCTTCATCAATTGAGCATCTCACTAAGCTTAGTACATTAAGACTTTATAAATGCAAAAAACTTTGGGATCTTCCAGATAGCATTTATAAATTGCAACAGCTTCAGGAATTGGGGACTACTACTGCCAAATTGAGACCGACGTGCAATTCTTTTGATAGCTCTTCCGGATATGGGTTTGTGAACATGAAACTATTGGATTTATGGCACTATGAGAACATAATTGAATTAGATATTTTGATGAAGCCTGATTACTTCCCTGCACTGGAAAGCATAATTCTATCTGAAACCAATATTGTTACCATCCCTGAAAGCATTAGCAAATTTCCCCAATTAAAATCACTTTATATTAGGAATTGCAAGCTTCTTAGTGAAATTCAAGGACTTCCACAATCGATAAGTGTGGTTCGTGCAGATAATTGCATGTTGTTGGCAGGGCCGGCTCAAGGCCTAGGCCTAAGGCCCCACTAAAAAACAAAATTTTCCTTGGGAAAAAAGACTCCATTTTTTATAGTTAAAGGCCCAAATTTTTATAAAATTTTATATATTTTCTAAAGGTTGTACATATTTTTTATTAGTGATGTACAAATTTTACTATTAGCTTACAAATTGCCATGTTATTAATCACAAAAAATGTGATATAAACATTCATTAGTTAAATTGATGAAATTCATCAATGAGAAACAATATCATATTATATTTTGAAAATTTTATAGTATTTTTAATTTGCGCATTTTTCTTTTTCATTTCTATTAAGACTCTCAAAGTACAAGACAACCTTAACTCAATTGAAACCCTAAAATATTTCAAAAAAATGTTACAAATGTGTTAAATCATCAATTATAGATTAATATCTCCTAATAGTTTGAGACTTTGATTTTTGTAAACTAATATCCTCCAAAACCATACACCAAATAATATATATCTCTCTCTCTCTCTCTTAAAATCAAAATATAAAATTAAAAATTAGACTACAGCTTTATTTAACTATGTATTGTCTTATATCCAAAATAAAGTATCTTTTCCCATCGCAATATATTTTTATTTCTTTTTATTAATATTTATAATTCAACTATGATATTCAATTCTCTATATGAAATTAACATTAGTCTAGTTGGTATTATTTATGTATTTAATGTATCAAATAGACCTTAATTTGATTAGTATTAAATAATTTTGTTTAATTAATATTTATATATTAAAGGCCCCGCATAAATTTTTCGCCTTAGGTCCCAAATTATGTTGGGCCGCCCTGGTTGTTGGATTCTCAATCAGCAAGCAGGCTATTGAATCGGGTCTCTCTCTTTCTTTAAGATATAAATACTTTACGAGATTTGCCAAATGAAAAATATTGAATTTTCTAATTGCGTGCAGGTAATAGATATTATTGGGATTTTACCGAGTAGAGCATGTGGTAGTGCAAGAAGCAACAAATTAGTGGATCCACAATTGACCAATTACTTCCCATTTGAAACTAAGGGTGCTGAATCTAAAGATGGACATATCAATGGATTGGCAATTGACCAATCATTTCCTATCTGAAACTGAGGGCGTTGAATATGAAGATCGGGACGTTGATCGTACTATTCTTGTTTGGGGAACCGAGATGCCAAAATGGTTTAATCATCAAAGTGTTGATAATTCCATATTTTTCTGGGTTGGTCGCAAATTTCCAAAATTGGCTGTTTGTATTGCTCTTGGACGAGAGGGCTTCTATGGCTGTGTTGACATTTCCATCAATGGTTATGAAAAACGAGAATATGAGTCTTTTGATCTACTTGGAAATAATCTACATTTATTTTCTCCAAATCAACGGTCTCTGCAGAGACATTTGAATGAATCAAATCCAACTGACCGGAATCATGTTGAGGTTACATATAGAATCGATGACGATGAGTTTTCTATAAAAAGGTGGGGGGGTCCACGTAGAATGCACCTGTCCTCCTCAAGAATCTGATGACGATGATGATGTTGATTACAGGAATGAGTTGCCATGTTATGGATCTGATGATAAAGAAGAAGATCAGTCTCCTCTGGCCCATAATGACACATCTATGTCGTGCATGAGTTGGCTAGTTGGGCCCACCACCAAACTTTTTAAGCTATTTTGCTTTTGCTGCCCTCCCAGAGATTTTTCTTGAAAGGGTTACTGAACTGAGGCCCTTATTAGACCTTAGTGCCCACCAGCCTTAAACATTTCGTTCTGTTCTCTAGATATGTGTTTCGGCTTAACCATTAGTGGTGGGTTTTGTTTGTTTTCAACTTCAATGGCCCAATACTTTGTTAACTTCACTCTCTATTCATCGTCGAAAAAACTGAGGACATTTTGTTGAACTCTGAAGAAATATGCCTCAATCAAAAAATTACATTGAAACTGTTTCTTCTCTGTCGTTTCTGTCCGGTTTCTTTTGCATTTGATGCCAAGGTATGTTTCCCTTTTTAGTAGCACTGTTTCATTTGCGTCTTTTACCCAATGCCAATGGATATGATATCAACTTATAAGTATTTATTGTGCTTCTGTAAAAATAAATTGGGAAGTGAATAAGTTTCTAAACTTAAATATTGTTATTTATAAAATAATTATTTCATTTTGGTTAATTGGTCTTTTTTTTTTTTTTGGTTAATGCGGTTGACTGGAATGGTTGCGGTTGAAGTCACTGGCAGGCCCCAAATTTCCTTCTGCCTTGGATGTGAGTTCAGTCTTGTTTTCATTTGTATGTTTTTGTGTTTTTTTTTATCTGATTTGTCAAATTGAGATGCATCATTTCTGCTTAGCTTATCATGTGGCCTTAACATGGTGAGGAAAGATCTTGCAATTGTTTCCTAGTTTTATTTATTTGTTTGGACTTAATTGGTTTCTTGATTTAAAATATTATGTACACTAATCGCTTTGAATCCTGACTTTTGTAGAAAATGTGTATCATTTTGAATTTTAGAGGCTACATCGAATTTGTTGGCTGTGTACAAGATTGTTTGAAATAAATCGTAAATGATTTGCATTACAACATCACACATGAATGGTCTATACTAATTTACTAGGTTAGCTGGTCATTTAAGACATGCTAACCAAAATTTAAAATGGCTGTGCATTTTAATGTCTTTGGTTGGGTCTCTGGAAGAATATAGTTTGTATTTGACTGGTTGAAGAGCTGATTTTCGAAGATAAAATCTAAAGGCACAGGTCTTTAATATTTTTTGTTCGTTCTCTATTAATTAGGAATATTTGATATAGTGAGGATCGCAGGGCCATGATTTCATAATTGTTTGCATAACAACTGTGGCGGCTGTTATAACTCTTTTATTCCTCAAATTTTTGCATTTAAAATGATCTTTCTATCCTTTAGTATCCTCTATCCACATTTTATACCCAATTCTCTAAAGGTCAAACTAAATTTTCAAAGTAGTTTTGAGTCACACTATTGCCATTAGAATACAAGACAAGCATTAATGGGAAAGCTCCAATTTCAAGTCAGTCTTATGCAAGTAGAAAGGATAGTTGGAAAATGGAAATCAGCATTTACTATGTTAACCCACTTCTGAATTCTGCAGATGGTTGTAAGCTATAAGCATCTCAATCTTCATGGCATGCTGCGAACTGAAGACAAGGATAGTCTAGCAAATTTTTTGTGAAACCTTTAAAAAAAATCCTAGACCCGACTGAGGTAAACTTGAAGCTTTTTCTATGCACATTGATGAAGTCACCTAGACCCAACTCGATTTAACCTACATTACAAATAGCTTTTAAGTGAAACAATACAGGCTGAGACACATTGTCTTCTTCAAGTACTCAAAGAACTGTCTCTTGGCATGCTTGTCCTCAGGTAAATAATATCCATAGACATTTGTCCATTTAAGAACTTTCCTCAATTCAACTTTCTGCATAAATAGCATATTTGAGGAGAAAAAGAATTATACCTTCTGTAATCCAATGCAAAAGTTCCAATTTACCCATTGCCAGGTTTTTGTTATGAATTTTAGCTATGATTCAGGTTGGCACTACATCTCACTTAACTTCTCAAGCCACAAAATACATGGCCATAAACACTCTTCACAACTTAGAGAAACAAGGATTGAGTATAAGAAAACTGCTAGTACCCATCCCAATACTCAAAAGACAGAAAAAGGCTTTTAAAAAATTTATATGTATTATGCATTGAACTTGCAATTATAATATTGATACAAGGACTACTTACCAACCCATGGAAATCAGAAGCAAATTACTATCACATCTTGAAACAGAGGTTGGCTATAGATTCACACTACTTTCTAGGATGTTTTCATGTTGATTTTTAATGAAATTATATATTTATCTAAAAAATGAAAAAGCAATGGGATTATCTGTTCCCACAGAAGCTAAATGGCTGGTAGGAAATGGGAATTCAATTCATAATGACTATGACTTTTGGCTTAGTGTAAGATCCTATGTGTATGGGGGAAATTATCCACATATTACTAGGGCTTTTGATTTTTTTTTGGACCAAGCTACCGCACAATGAAAGTGTGCATTAGTGAGGAATTGATATGCATCTCATGTTGCTAACTCCATTATTTAAAAGGAGCTAACTCCTAGGTCGGGAAGTGCAGTTAGGGTCTATTTGCTTTAGAATTCGCTTATTTTGCTAAAATTGAAAACTTTTTACTAAAAGTACTATAGATAAAGGTAAAAGTTAGCTAAAATAGTACAGTGAGACCTATGAATAGTAGCAAAAAGTGCAATGAGGCCCATGAATAGTAGCAAAAATAAGCTGAATATAAAATAAGCTGGCTTTTTAAGCTGGAGCCAAATGCACACTTAAACTAATTAGGCCCCATGAATTAGTCTGGTCTCTTTACTGTCAACCAAGCCTACTGGCTTTTCTATAGTGAATGCTTATATGGAAGGAGCAGAACTTTGAGATATAGTTCTTAAATGTGGGCTGACCTATGGTAGCTTAAATCCTTTCTCAGAGTGCTTATTTTCCTTTGGAAAGTATTAAATGATAGTCTTTCGGTGAGAAGAGAGTTTACAATGAGGAATCTAATTACTGATGATCTTTTTCCATATTGTGATTTATAAGAGGAATGCTTCTTGTTTTTTTACTTTTTTTTTATTGATTGTTAAATAGATATTTGTAGTTTGTTTTTTTATCTTCCATACGTTTGGCTAAATGTTCTCCTTGGTTTGACTCTTTGCATCCAGCATGTCTATACTATCCTATGGCATGACTATGAATTTCTTAGATATGTTTTGCTTCATTTTCAGGTACAATGTCCATTTTCTATAGTTTTATCTAGTAAAAACCCGACAAATTTTTTCACTTTGTGTCATTGTAAACACATCGACTATCAGCTCTGTGGGGATGTGACAAATGCATCAAGTATGAAAAAAAAGTACCTTTCATATATTCTCTCCTCCTTGCATATTACATGCCTTTTCATTATCTTATAATTCAACTGCAATATAATTTTTCAGGGAGTTCATGCCCTTAAACATGCGAAGAATTGCAATGTCTAGATTATTACTCCTATGCCTTAGCCTGCTCAAATTTATTAATAGCTTTATGCTTTATTGGACATTTGAGGTCAGTATTTCCTGTCCTCTAGCAAATGTTGTTTTCCACACTTTGTCAAGATGTTTTCATATTGCTAATGCTTTGTAATGAGTCCCTTTGCCTCAACCCCCAAGGTACCTATGGTGAAAAAATATTACATCAGGTGGTGCGCTACTAGACCCTTAAAGATAGTGGAAAACACTTTTGGAGCAATTGAATATAATACTTAGACCTAGAACTATTTGTATCTTTGGTCTAGTTGTACTCTTGTTCCTTTTCTTCTGCTATGGGTGAGCATTAGGGCCTTTCTTTTGTTTTTTAACTCTCTCTCTCTCTCTCTCTCTCTCTCTCTCTCTCTCCTGCTTCGAGACATTGAATGTTGCCTGCACATGCAATTTCTATTAGCAATTTAGGAATGGAAATCTACATAATCATTATTGGACTACTAAAAATTATGCTGGTGAAGTTTATTTTATGAAACATGTTATCTAGCACCATTATATTTTCCTTGATAAGTGTCTCATAAAATGTATTCTTTTCTGCATAAACAGTTGAAGGTTAATACTGTTGTTTATCAACAATGCTCAAGTGCTACGATAGCTTCCTTTTGAAAAAAGTAGGGGTAAGATGTTGGATACAGAGATCTGATTGAAAAGTTAGAACGAGGAACAAGGAAAATGTGAGAAAGCTCCTAATTAGGACGATGAGCACAAGAAAACTTGTGAAGATTCAACTCACTTTTGTAGTTTGTATACATTCGCTGAAGACTACATGTCAAAGTTTGTACATTTTTTAAAATTCAAGTCATTCAAAAATCTTAGTTTGCTCTCATTTTCTATAAATAGTAAATACTATTAAACTGAAGTGCCTAACATTTTGTTGACCTTCTACAATTATGCCACATAAGCTTTAGAAGTCTCACAAATTTACACATCACCATTATTAACTTGTTCTTATATGTGATTCATGTATATGATGGTTTCTGTAGCTCTCAGACCTCATGACCAATCGGCAAAGGATTGGCCATCGCTTAGCTGCCCAAGTAGCAATGGCTTTAGGTTTTGGTCACATGAATGGGAAAAACATGGGGCATGCTCAGAGTCAGAATCTCAACTTGAGCAGCATGAATACTTTGAAGCAGCTCTCAATCTAAAGAAGAAAGTAAACCTCCTACAAATACTCAGGATTGCAAGAATTGAACCAGATGATGGATTTTACAGCTTAGACAACATTGTAAAAGCAATAATAAAGGGCACTGGGCACACTCCTAGGATAGGATGCAATAAAGTTTCAGAGGGTAATAGCCAACTTTACCAAATCTATGGTAATAGCCAACTTTACCAAATCTACTTCGGGGCAGAAATCATTGAGTATCCAGTGCCTCCAAAAGGAAGATGTGCTCCAAATGTCCAGTTTCCTAAGTTCCAAAGATTGTGGTTGAGAACTAACTAGAGGAATATTTCTCTAATCATCATTTACTAGTTATAATCTATTTATGTTTAGTGTTGGAACAAATTACTATAATTTGTCACCTTCTCTATAGTAACTGTTGGCAAGCTTATGCATAATTCTAATTAGCACAATAAGTCATCTTTTCTCTGTACAAATTGGTGTATGTCATATTCAGAGAATTCCAATTAGGAATTTATACTCACTCCTAGAGGACATTATCAATTTAGTGTAATTCCCTTTGGACTTAATATAGCTGCTAAAGTCTTTCAACGATCAATAAACAAAAGAAGAAAAAAAAATTCCCATTCATTTTCTTAACAAGGAAAATCTTTCATCCATTTATGAACTCTATTACCTAGGAAATAAAAATAAAAAAAAATTTCTTGAAATTTGAAGATACCTATGATCTATATTCTATATCTTCACTTTAATCTTCAGTTAAATCAGTTAAAAGACATATAAAATAAATAAATAATTCAGTTTTTTTTTTTGGATGAAAATAAAATAAAAAATTCAATTAAAAAGCCATTGTTTTGAAACTTCACTAGCCCACAGCTCCACTCAAAGAAGACAAAGACGCTACTACATTATTTGCTTCTCTCTGTTTGAATAATTTTTCTCTTGTTGGACAGCATTATGGAAGGTTAAGTTTATGTGAGAGTCTTCATTTGTGGAAGAATGGGGTCAAACATTCTTAATTGGGTTCCTTTTGGGCTTTGTAATAGCTAGGCATAGGCTTGTTAAAGAATCCGTTGTGTTTTCTTTGCATAGTACATGGAGAAGGGCAAAATGGCCCATTACCATTAATTTTTGAAATATTTTGCTCAGAAACACTGTTTCTGAACAATATAGGAATCTACCACTTTTTATGGTACTCGAGCTCACCAAGCTCGAGTACCATATTTTTTTAATCCACCATGGCACCGGTTAGTGAGGTACACAGCTCTAAAAACACACTATTATCTCTCACTTCTCACTCTCACCTACCCAGAACACACTCTCACCCTCACTTACACCTAAACATACAAACCCCAAACCCCAAACCCTCACACCATCGACGGCAGAAAACCCGTTGGCGTCAGAAGACTCTCGTCGGCGGCGAACTCTCAGCTCTCTCACTGTCTTAAGAGACTGAAACGACGTCGTTGTGATCTCTTTCACGTATCGATGATGGCCGGGGGAGTGGAATCGTGGTCTCCATCGCCGTCGCCGCCTGAGGGAAGAGGAGAAGGGAAAGTGGTGGTTGTTGGAGGAGCGATGGTAATGGACTTTCCGTTGGATGACAGTGGTGCGACGTCGTTTTCGTCCTCCTCTTCTTCTTCGCCCTTTCTTCGCCCAAATTGCCTCGCAGGCTTCGCCGGAGACTCTCGAAGTCTAAGTCCCCGCAGAACTGTACTATCAAAGATATCGAAGCCAAGCTCCGCCACGCCGATCTTCGCCGCCAAGTCTCTCTCTTTCTCTCTCTTTTTGGTGTGGTTCTTGAATATGAAGACTCTCTCTCAACTTTACTCTTCTCAGCTGTTGACGTTGTTGTTTTTTTTTTTTTTTTGAAAATTTTTTAATTCATTTAATTAATTACTATTATCACTAACAAAAAGGTTCGTGTTTGTTTACTGAGAAAATTAACGGAAAAAGATTGAGAAATCAACTCTACTGTTCTTTTATTTTTCGTTAATTAAATATAATTATTTGAACTGCACGTTAATTAAATATAATTATCATAATGTCACGTTAATTATGATTAATTTAAAAAAAGTTGGTTTGTTTGTTTTCTCAGAAAATTGAATCTTGAGCGTTTTTTTGTTGTTGTTAAATTGATGATTATTCTGAGATTTTGGTTATGGTTTAATTTCTTAACTTTTCGATTATTTACTGAGAAAATCAAATTCAAGGGAAAGAAAGAAATAACTAGAATTTCTTGGTTTGTGAAATTACTTGGAACTTAACTGAGCCAATTAATTCTTCAGGTAGTTAAAGATTCTTGTTTTAAACGTGTTTCTTTAGAGATTCTTGTGAAATTTCTTTTGAGCCTTTTTTTAGCTGTAAGATTATTTCTAAATTTTAGTTAGATGAAGCTACTTTATATGCAACACGCGGGCGCACACACACACAGTTATTTGTATTTACATTGACAATCAGAAAATGCTATTTGTTATATCCAGGCTCATAAACAGGTTGGACATTATATTAACTTGGTAAATTTGATAAGATGACAGATGTTAGAAATTGTTAGTTTCTTAATGAATCCATTCCTGTTACATCTATAACTTTGTATGCTAATATTGGGGAACTCACTGGTGGTTATATTGATTCAGATTAGATTATATATATGTGTGTGTGCGCATGCGCGCGCGCTCATGCTTGTCTTTTTAGGTACATGAATAGAGATAACTATTGGGTATATTTGGATATTTGAATATATATGTATGTCTATTTCTGTGTGTGTATCTTTTGAAATTGGTTATGTTGCTCATTCTTCTTACTCATCTTTCAGGTGTATGAAACCCATTCCCGATTAGCTCTAGAGGTTGGGGACCTGTTTGAGTACAATTAGGTTGGTGATCTTACTAGCTGAATAACATTTTCTTCTGTGTATGATGTTTTCTCTTTTGTACGGCTCATTTCTCTGATTCTGGTAAATTTGTTTTTTACTGTTTGTCATGTCTATCTTTCTGAGTCTGATTCATTTCATTGAAGGCCATTTCTGTTTTCAGTAATTTGTGGAGCCATTTTTATGTGCTGTTTAACAGCCAGACTTTTGAGTGTGCTGCCTACTTTAGCTGTATACACCACAGACATGAGTTGCATATTCTGAAGCTAGTATAATTTTTGTTTTATGTTTTGTGTACTGTCTACTTTAGCTTTTATTTTCATGATGTTTTATAACTCACCAGATGAATGGAAAATAATATTAAAGGTGAAGGCTTGGGTAAATACCATTATCGCATTCTCATGTACTTGAATAATTACAGGTTAATTGATTGTGAAAAATACTGGGATGTCTTATTGAATAAATTAGGTCAATATATGTACTTGTGATGTGAATATTATGCCGAAAGAAATAATTTCTAAATTGACAGGAAAACTCTAGTTTCAAAATTATGAAACTCACCCCCACCTCCAAAGGGGGAAAAAAAAAAATCAATAGCATGCTTATTGTTAAACTTGGGTGAACAAATGTTCATGTTGAGAGTTTTATATCTATTAAAATTTCATGTGTCATGAGTTACAAAATAGTTGTTGGGTTGTGTTCAGTCATGTGCATTGGGTAAATTCTTTTTTTTTTTTTTTTTTCTTTGGTAAATTACACACATATTCAACGTTTTTTATTAATTCTCAAATTCTTCTCAATACAAAAAAAAAAAAAAAAAAAATAAAAAAAAAAAAATAAAAATTTACCTAATGTACAAATCTGCCAGTTTTTAGGCAGATTGGTACCCGAGCCCAGCGAACTCGGGTACCAATCTGCCTAATTCCAAATTAGGCAGGCCCAAGCTGTACCTGCCTAATTTTGAAATTAGGCAGATTGGTACCCGAGTTCCCTGGGCTCGGGTACCAATCTGCCTAAAAACTGGCAGATTTGTACATTGGGTAATTTTTTTTTTTTGGTAAATTACACACAAATTCAACGTTTTTTTTATTAATTCTCAAATTCTTCTCAATACCAAAAAAAAAAAAAAAAAAAAAAAAAAAAGAATTTACCCAATGTACCAATTTGCCTAAATTCAAAAAATTAGGTTGGCCTTCCTAATTTTGTTATAAGGTAAATTTTTTTTTTTTTGGTAAATTACACACATATTCAACGTTGTTTTATTAATTCTCAAATTCTCGTCAAAAAAAAAAAAAAAAAAAAAATTTACCCATACATTTGAGAATTAATTTTTCAATCTTCACTTTGCAGTATAAGCCTTAGTTTCTTTTATAAAAAAAATGTAGGGTAAAAAAAAAAAAAAGCTGCCTCCTAAAAACAAAATGAAACTCCCTTCAAAAATGAAATGAACCTCCCTTCAAAAATAAAATGAACCATGAATTTGATAGCCCTACCTCTTGCATTGCTCTCACGTAGGGCTATTCTTTTGTTTATACAAAGTTACACGCCAATGTTGCCAAGGCATTATACCAATCAATTTACGCTTATAATTATCATTAACCATAAACGAATTAGGCACAAAAGCAAAAGCTGTTATAACTTATATACGACACATCAACACATTCAAAAATAGATAACTATTTGATATATGCAAACTCATACAGAACTGAATAAATAATTACTCATGACATGGAACCATTAGCTAAGGAACGCCACCAAAACCAAATGCATCATAATGCTCTTAGTGCAATTATCAGTTTTGTAGATCCCAACAAGTCAATCGGCCAATTCAAACACGTTGTTTCGAAGACTGTAGGTGGCATAAAAGATAAGAACACCAAGATCAGTATAAGTAAATATATCAGTAACTAGCAATAAACCCCAGGGAGCATTCAACCTACCTTATGATTATAAACTGGGCATCCTTTGTTCGGTCCTTCACATAATGCCCCACAATAGAAACATTTTTGAAGTCTGCACACCATATGGACCAATGTAAGTGAATGAAGATCAAAAGAAAAAGAAGACGAAACAATTTAAGAGGGGTGGGGTTTATAATCGAGGATTCAGGAAAGTACCCAGTGCAGCATCAATTTCATCCATTACATAAAGGGAGGTTGGCTTGTAGTGATGAAGTGCGAAAACAAGAGCTAAAGAACTCAAGGTCTGAAAGCAGTAAAAGGAACAACATTATAGGTTACTCGACTGTCAACATAATTCAGGGATTCTATAGACAGGCATGCTTATTGTTCAGATAATGGATTCTATAGAAGGGTTAAAGTCAGCAATGTTCAAAGATAACCTTTTCACCACCCGATAAATTTGCCATATTCTATCAGCTCTTCTTTGGTGGTCGGACACTGAAAACAACACCTTCAGAGAAAGGAACCAAAGAGTCCACTAGCTCAGGTTCTGCATCACCTCCAAGTGTGATCATCTATGGCAAGTCCATTAGAAGGGCAAAAGTACAATCATTACTTGTAAACGCATATTAGACAAGAAAAAAAGGAAAGAAGCATGAAAGATGAAACAAGAAGCATCAAATATGAAAAGCCCCAACTGATTGCAAATGAAGGAGCATAGAAAAGAATTTTGCTAATCGAAAGTGGAGTTCTTCAATGGCAGAAGATCTAGCACCAGGGTACAAATGGTACTAGTTATATTTCTTGCAATTCAGACTGTTTAATGTACACTAAAGACACCAAAGAGTCAGAAAGGACAATAGAATTTATAATTCAGCTAAAACTTGTGGGGAGTGAATCGAGTGATCCATTCACAAACCTGTTACATCTCCTTCAGCTTCAAAGATATTGCATTGAATCCTGCCATTAACTCATCCAACCTGTTATTGTATCATATCCAGTTGAGTGAAAACTAAAAAATTGAGTAGAAGGATAAAAAGAACATAAATCAGACAACAAAATAAAGATAGATATGCATGCCTCTTCTTCCTCCATTCATCATACTGTCTGTTTACGTCATCGCGCTGTTGAGTGACCTTTTTAGTTCCTCAACTTGCTCATTATATAATGATACCTTTGTCCGATATCTATTAATCATAGTATGAAAAATTTAGCAGAGGGCCCTGAAGAATTCAACTCAAGTAGGGGAGTAATCAGGAAAAGGGAGGACAAAGTAGGGGAATGCATGAGATACATAGTTATGAAACTCACTTGAGGAATAGTAAGTGAATAGTTATATAGTTCAAAAGTTTTTAGATGAAGTTATACCAAAAGAGTTTGAGTTAGTTCAATACCCAAATGGTGATAAGCTCATCACTACATTGATGCTGATCGCTATCTGCTATTGAGACTTCTTTATTAATTTCATAAAACAGTATTCATGATAATTACATTTTTTTTAGACCATCAATTTATGGACAGCCAATTTGGATTTTCTTGAAAACCAGTTCTATTAATGCAGAGAAAAAAAAATTATTTACTAGGAATAAGGAATATATATATATAGTAGCTCATATGGTTATATGCAACATCATTATATGTGATCTGTTTCAACTTTCAAGCTTAATGCAAAAAAGTGAAACATTAGAAGTGCGACAATGAATTCTATTTGTGTGTAACAGTTTAGAGGCTATATATCTTAAAACACTGCCACATGAATTTGTTCTACATCTAGGTGTTACTTTAAGAAGCCTATATTAGGTTATAATAAATATTGCTAAACTATTACTAGTAGGGAGCTTATGACAAAAGCCAAGTACTTCAACAAAACACACACACACACATACATATTCCACCTTTATATATACTTCTTGATAGCAATCTCTATTAATGGATTTTTGGCTCTTTATCTATTAGTTTTAGATTCAAGATAAACCTCCTAAATAGCATTTCACAAGTTAATAATTCACTGAGTATTGGTTCTACAGGTTGTATCAGCAAAGACAGCTCTTCCAAAGGAGGCAACTGAGGAATCAATCAAGGTTCAGGAGACTAAGACAACAGAGGAGGTAGTGACTGCACCATAATTTTGAAACCAAAATATATATATTCATTTCCTAATGTATCGCTATAGCTCATAATTTTGGAACCAAAATTCTACGATCAAGTATACCCAATGCTCCAATCTGGCTCCAGAGAATGGTTCTGTAACTACAAAATAACATTTACAGCATCTCCTCTACAAATACCCACAAAGACCCACATATACCCACAAAGACCCACAAATACCCAATGCTCAAACAAATATTGAGATAAGGAGACATACCTGGTGAATCCAAACTGAAGATGCAGACCGACAGTGAGAGTGAGAGCGAGCGCGAGACTGAGAGGGAGACCGACAGCGAGACCGACAGCGAGAAGGAGACTGAGACTGAGAGCGAGCGCGAGACTGGGAGGGAGATTGAGAGCGTGAGGAAGATGATAGCGAGATTGAGAGCATGAGGAAGATGATAGCGAGATTGAGAGGGAGATTGAGAAAGTGATAGCTGAGATTGAGAGGGAGATAGCGAGATTGAGAGGCAGATTGAGGAAGTTTAAGTTTAAGTGTGGGTAACAGGGGGACAACGGGCTAGAACAGTACTCGAGCTTCCTGAGCTCGGGTACCAAGCTATTTTTTTTAATTAAGCTTTCCATTTCCATGTCATGGTGCCACGGTGGATTAAAAAAATATGGTACTCGAGCTTGGTGAGCTCGAGTACCATAAAAAGTGGTAGATTGCTATATTGTTCAGAAACAGTGTTTCTGAGCAAAATATTTCAAAAATTAATGGTAATTGGCCATTTTGCCCCATGGAGAGTTCCAAAGGTTCGTGTGGATATTACATGTACTTTTGGGCTTTGTAATAGCTAGGCATGGGCTTGTTAAAGAATCAATTTACACTCCTAGTATATGTGTTCCACACAAGTCTAAAATCTAGTTCTTGAGAAAGAAAATAAATGCATTAATATTATTGCGATGGACTGGTGATGGAGGTGAAACGAAACACCTAAGTAGAGCTAAAAATTAAAATTAAAAAAAAAAAAAAAAAAAAGAGAGGCACCGTCCAACATATTTTTTGGATAGTTTAAGTCCAATTACGTACAATTTGCAGTCTCCAAATTTTCTTCCGCCCCTTTTAACAAAACTTTAAGGCCATTTATTCAACAGAGATTAGTTAAAAGTACAAAATTTTGTTATAAAAAAGAAAAAACAAAAAAAAAAACATGAGAGCTAACATGGTTTGGCCTTGTGGCCTATATTTACGGGACAAGAGTCAAAGAGCTATATTTTCTCGTATATTTTTATTGATAATACATTACAGTAGAATCCATATTTATAATGAGATTACAATATTACAAACAAATGTATATAAAAAAAAAAAAAAAAAATAGAATTTCAATTGCAAATTGAATTTTTTTCTCAATCCAACAAATTTTTTTAATGATTATTCCCATAAATTTTATCTTGAAATCAATGTATTGATTTGGTCTTCAATGACTCCTTCTTCTTTTTTTTTGGAGGTGTACGTGCAAGTTTAGACTTTGGAGATTATCTTGTAAAGATCTCTAAAACCTTAATAGTACATTTAGACATTATCTTTGTCAAAAATGGTGTCTTTGTGTTTGTAAGAAAATGAAGAACATGAGAGTAAAGTTGTAAGAGAAATATACATAGGTTTTTTTTAATGTGGAAACCCTCTATGTTGGGAGATAGAGAAAACCACGGGCACAAGCCAGTCGAATATTCCACTATTTTCTGAAAATGGTTACAATGGAGATATTGTGTTACAATGGAGAAAGAGAGAAAGAAGAGGTGGAAAGAGAGCTTCCACCATAGTGTCAAAAAGTGTCTATTGTGTCTATCCTCTTGTCATTGAGTCCTTTATCCTTCTTTAATAATGGTGGAAATGGGCACATGTCACTTTCCTAATAGGTAAGGTGTTGCCTTTCCACTGGAGAATGATAAGATAAAGTCTTGACAAAATGGGACCATATGCATTTGGTGCTTCTTTGACAAGTGTGCTTCTACTTGTACTACATACAAAATGCTTCCTCAACAAGTTGGCCTTCAACTGTAATATTCCCAAAACCTGTAGCATGTAGCTGTGATTTTTTGTTGTAGCTGTAATGGTCCATGACTGATCCTACTATCACTTTCATTCACTATCTTGGACACATGGACCACAACTAATGGCTTCATGCTTGCTATGCCTTGGACACGTGGTGATGGCGAATTGGCTCATTATAAAGCAAATCCAATATGCCCCACTTTTGGGGTTGGTGACCATACAGGAGGGGAGGTCTTATTCCTTTTCAATTGCTATGGCTGAGCCTTAGTGCCATTTTTTGTTTTTTAACTCTCTCTCTCTCTCTCTCTCTCTCTCTCTCTCTCTCTCTCTCTCTCTCTCTCTCTCTCTCTCTCTCTCTCTCTCTCTGTTTTTCCCCTACTTCTAGACATTGAATGTTGCCTGCACTTGCAATTTCTATTAGCAATTTAAGAATGGAAATCTACATAATCATTATTGGACTACTGAAAATCATGCTGGTGAAGTTTATGAAACAGGTTATCTAGTACCATTATTTTTTCCTTGATAAGTGTCTCATAAAATGTATGCTTATGGTTTAACTATTCTTTAGTTTGTTTATGTTTTTATTACAATGAATAGTCATTCTTTATGAATAGCTATTTTTTCAAAATGAGAAATAATTATTACTCTCTAAAAAAATGTTTTATTAGCTATTCCTGCAGTAATTTCTAAAATTAATATATTTCCAAATAAACAAACTTTCCATATACATGAAACAATAATAAAAAATAACGCATATCTCTCAAATTTTAAAAAATAACCATTTTTAAGGAAATATAATTATATGGGCAAAATTTTTCCTAAAAAAAAAAATTTAAGTTTTATTCTAATGTTTTAACTCACAACCAAACTTATGAATATGTTTAGTTATTACATTACAACAAATTTTATTCCTAGTAATAAGTATTACAATTCTTATCGTAATTTCCATTCAGTGTACCAAACGTGCCCTAACTTTTCATTACATGTCAAAAGAAAAAAAAAAAAAAGACATTTAAAAATTGTATATATGTATTATGCATCGAACTTGCAATTATAATATTGATACAATGACTACTTAGTACTTATCCACCCATAGAAAACAAAAACAAATTACTATCACATCCTGAAACAGAGGTTGGTTGCAAATTCACATTACTTTATAAGAAGTTTTCATGTTAAATAAGAAGTGAAAAGAAAATTGTACTTGAGTCAAGCTACATACTAGGGTAGCAACTTTCTTAATTTCTAATGAAATATTATATATATAGCAATGGGATTATCTATTCTCATAGAAGCAGAATATATATATATATATAAATATATAAATATATATATATATATATATATATATGTGGGGCCCAATAATTTATGGGCCAGGCCCATTCGCTCATGAAGAATCCGAAGGCCCAAGCCGAGGAGAGCTATGGACCAAGCCCGAAAACAGAGCACAACTGTTCTTGGAATACAGCCGAGGACAGTTCAGTCCTCGGCAGATCCAAAATCCCATCGGAATAAAGGGGTAAAACTGGCACAGGAACAAATTTGTAAGGAGATCTAAAATATCTTGGGGGGAAGTTATCCTTACTACCCTTCCGGATAAGGCCCTGCACCTGACATAGCCGTACTCAGCAGCCTTACCAACCATCCCCAACAATTCTGGGATTGGACTGATGGGACAAATATCAGTGTTGTAAAGATCGACCCTACACGTGGACGAAGGACAGCTAATGCAGACAAGTATAAAAGAGGAAAGGAGGTAAACCTCTCTCTCTCTCTCTGGCTCCATCCCACGGGGGAAAGAGACTACATGGGGTATAACCTCCCAAGAACACCGGACTTCATTAAAAAAGTCCATCATTGGGTAACCGGGGTAAGACCTCAATGGTCCTCGGATCAACTCCGAGGAGCCCCATCCCGTAAGGGGCGACACCATAAGGCTTAAATGTTCAAACCCCTCCCCCCTTTCCTATATGAATTCCTCCAAAATCAAGACCGGAACATCGCCCCGTGACCAACGCCTAACCTTTCAAGCCCATTCTCTACAAATCATATTGTGAGGGATTTTTTCACATGCGAGCCCAACATCATTGTTGGGCCGCCAAGGAATTGTGTCCCTACAATTGGCGCCGTTGTGGGAAAGGCTTGCGCGTTGGCGCAGGTGGCGGTGGAGTCAACTCTCTAGCAAGCAGAGGGTCGCGGAGTTTCCTCCGTCTCCGGCGACATGCAGTTGTTGCTTTGGCATAAATTTCTGCTAGGGGCTGCGCCTCGCAGTGACGACGGCGCGGACAACTTTGGGGGCTTCTGGCCTCAAGCCGGCTTTCCCCGCCCTGGTCTAGGGGCTTACGTTCGAAAATAAATAAGCAAAAAAAAAAAAAAAAAAAAACTGACAAGTTTTAGACAGAACCAAGGCCTTGCATGGTCCTCGGACTCAAGCCTATGGGGAAACCAACTACTTAAAAGAAAACTGACAAGTTTTGGACAGAACCAAGGCCTTGCATGGTCCTCGGACTCAAGCCTATGGGGAAACCAACTACTTAAAAGAAAACTGACAAGTTTTGGACAGAACCAAGGCCTTGCATGGTCCTCGGACTCAAGCCTATGGGGAAACCAACTACTTAAAAGAAAACTGACAAGTTTTGGACAGAACCAAGGCCTTGCATGGTCCTCGGACTCAAGCCTATGGGGAAACCAACTACTTAAAAGAAATCTCACAAGTTTTGGACAGAACCAAGGCCTTGCATGGTCCTCGGACTCAAGCCTATGGGGAAACCAACTACTTAAAAGAAAACTGACAAGTTTTGGACAGAACCAAGGCCTTGCATGGTCCTCGGACTCAAGCCTATGGGGAAACCAACTACTTAAAAGAAATCTCACAAGTTTTGGACAGAACCAAGGCCTTGCATGGTCCTCGGACTCAAGCCTATGGGGAAACCAACTACTTAAAAGAAAACTGACAAGTTTTGGACAGAACCAAGGCCTTGCATGGTCCTCGGACTCAAGCCTATGGGGAAACCAACTACTTAAAAGAAATCTCACAAGTTTTGGACAGAACCAAGGCCTTGCATGGTCCTCGGACTCAAGCCTATGGGGAAACCAACTACTTAAAAGAAAACTGACAAGTTTTGGACAGAACCAAGGCCTTGCATGGTCCTCGGACTCAAGCCTATGGGGAAACCAACTACTTAAAAGAAATCTCACAAGTTTTGGACAGAACCAAGGCCTTGCATGGTCCTCGGACTCAAGCCTATGGGGAAACCAACTACTTAAAAGAAAACTGACAAGTTTTGGACAGAACCAAGGCCTTGCATGGTCCTCGGACTCAAGCCTATGGGGAAACCAACTACTTAAAAGAAATCTCACAAGTTTTGGACAGAACCAAGGCCTTGCATGGTCCTCGGACCCAAGCCTATGGGGAAACCAACTACTTAAAAGAAAACTGACAAGTTTTGGACATAACCAAGGCCTTGCATGGTCCTCGGACCCAAGCCTATGGGGAAACCAACTACTTAAAAGGAAAACTGATTGCATGAAGCTTAAAATCCATCCGAGGAGAACTCCCCATTAACAGTTGGGTCAATCCCTAAATTGCACGGATTTCCCAGTCTACCCTCAGATCCCCGATACCCAAGGGATTGAGGCAATATAGTGCAATATATCACCCAAAAACACAATCGAAATCCCTCTCCACTGGATTACCCTCTCGGACGAATTATTCAGAGATCATCGTTCTCGGACATCTATTTTTCATGCATCGCTCAGTGCTCAACCATTACTCCGGTTAGTTTCAAGATTTTAATTTATTGAGAATTGCCATTGTGATACTTGATAACATCGATAAGTTTAAACTAATAGGAATTGATTTTAAGGCGTTGTTCTGCTCCAAATATTGTTAGAGACGAGCGTATATTTAATGTCTATGCACTAAGTAGTTGTGGCAGAAAAGAAAAATATTTAGAAAGAAACAAACTCATATTTTACTAAGACAAAGAACTAGTAGAGTGTACAATGAAAAAGCTGAGAGAAGCTTATGCTGAAGCTAACTACGTGAGTAAAAAGAAAAATACAAGGGAACGAAGGTGAAGCCGAAGAAGAAGCGTAGATGAGAGGGAGGCTACTCCTTCAGAACTTTGTTCTTCCTCAATGCTTTTGCCTGCCCATAACTCGGGCAGCAAAAGAACCCAGCTTGGGGCCTGCACCGCGGAAGGAAAGGTGCAGGGAGCCGGAAGTTGAGGAGCCTTCACCAAAAATTTGTCTGCAACAGGGCAGAGGCGCTGATGGGGGAGAATCTTTCTTCTGACACACCAAGATCCTGGCGTAGACAGAACCTGCTTCGGATTTTGACTAAAAGAGGGAGAAATACCCTTTCCCCTCTGTCGAACTGGAATATCCTCTTGAATTTATGCCGCCTTTGCCCGTACCTCACTATCTGGAGTCTCAGGAGGACACGGTGCCTTTGTGGCGGAGAGAGTCCCCTTGCCCCAACCCACGCCTCAAACATGATGTACTAGGAGAAGAGACTGAAGGATTTGGGTGAAGGTAAAGCAACTTTCTCTCCTATTTATTTAAAAGACAAGGAGGTGGCATTTAATTCACGCAGCGTCCCAAGGAACGCTACAGACAAAATGTCTCCGGCTCGATTTCCAATGCCGTCTGCAACCCTGAGATTAAAGGAACCTCGTGAAGACGCACCTCGAACACTGGGACGCCAAAAAGTACCGCGTGACCCAGAACTACGGAAATACCCCCTAATTTATGGGCCCAGTAAATTCGCGGCCCAGGCCCGTCCAGCATAGGGGCCCAAGGACAGAACCAAGGCCTTGCATGGTCCTCGGACTCAAGCCTATGGGGAAACCAAATACAAAAAATAAACCTTACAAGTGTTGGACAGAACCGAGGCCTTGCATGGTCCTCGGACTCAAGCCTATGAGGAACCAACTGCTCGGATAGGGAAAGTCCTCGGCCCAGATACTGTAAAATGTTGAGGCCAATAAGAGTGTTAGGGTGATGGCGGGACGCTCCGCTACTCGGCAGCCTACGGGGGCTGTTCATTTTTTGCGGATGATACGCCTTCGAATAATTACCTCCTACATCACGGAGGACATCCAGTTCTAATCTCGGCTTCGTTTCGGGCAGGTACCGCTATTTACAGGTACGCGTTGCTATGTCAAACAGTTCTATTAAAGTTATGGTGACCTCTTTTTATTAGCAAGTATTTTGGCTTTAGTTATCATTGATTCAAATGCTGTATTATTGTGCCGAGCAGCGTTTGCAAATAAAAAAAAATGATAAAGACAACATGCGAAATAAGGTAACAGCAATTTTTATTAATACGAAAAGTTATTACAACGTACAAAGAAGGGCTTAAACAAGCCTATACAAAATGTGAACTGCCTAAGCAACTATAACATCCGCAATACAGATATGTAAACAGTCAGGCGTCTTTTAAACTCGTCTTCAAAGTCCCTCCAACCCCTGCCTCAATAATTCTCATATTACGATAAGAGCCTTCTTTGGAAAGAGATGAAGGAGAAGGAAATAGTAAGGAAGAAATCAATGAAGAAGATGGAGGAGATGAATGAAGAAGATGGAGGACATGAGTAGAGAAGGAGGAGAAGAAGAGAGAAGAGATGAAAAGAAAGAAAAGGAACAAAAGAGGGAGAAGAGAAAGCACCAGAATGGATCTGGTGCTGGGAAGACTAAGAGAGGGAGGCGGAGAGGGCCACCAATGAACGAAGAGAGGAAGAAGCAGAGACACTTAGTCCCTGCCTCAATCCTGACTCCTAACACGCTGGGGCCATATTAGGTGAGCTCATAAGAGAGCGGTTGGTTATGATACTGGGTGTCCTCGACTCAGTCACACCGGAAGCTTGATGTGACGAGTCCCTGCTTCGGATTTTGGCTGGAAGAAAGGTGAGGTTGATTTTGAGTCTTCGCCATCCCTGCCCTGACCGAGCCATTACGAGCTTTATCAGAATGTGGCGTTTACGGGAGGGGTATGTTTCCTTCATTGCTCGTTGTATGGTAAAGCGTATCACGATTTAGTGTGTAAACTAGTGGGTAAAATAAACTCTTAGGAAGGCCAAGTATTTCAAATCTTAAAAGGATGAAAGGGGACTACAAAAAACAATAACCTCCTACCTTCCCTCTTATACAAGGGGTGGAGCGGGGGGCATTTAATAGGATCAGATCTCCAATGGAACCAGCAAACACAAATGTGCCGGTTCCACTTCTCCACCTCACCAGGAAACCGTCAAATTAAAGTGGTCTCGTAAATAGAGGTTAATAAAAACGCGCTTTGGATAACCAAACGTCAAGCACGCATCAGGGATAAAATCAAAAAACTGTCTCGCAGACCGGTGCGTTTCCTGGGCAGTTGGAGAACAACCAGCATTATTGAAAGGCCGAATTAAATGAGCCATAATGCAAGCTCGGTATTACCAAAACCCACCTTTCCAACCGGGAGGTTGGACAGCCAGGTTTTGAGGGGCTATTGTGGGGCCCAATAATTTATGGGCCAGGCCCATTCGCTCATGAAGAATCCGAAGGCCCAAGCCGAGGAGAGCTATGGACCAAGCCCGAAAACAGAGCACAACTGTTCTTGGAATACAGCCGAGGACAGTTCAGTCCTCGGCAGATCCAAAATCCCATCGGAATAAAGGGGTAAAACTGGCACAGGAACAAATTTGTAAGGAGATCTAAAATATCTTGGGGGGAAGTTATCCTTACTACCCTTCCGGATAAGACCCTGCACCTGACATAGCCGTACTCAGCAGCCTTACCAACCATCCCCAACAATTCTGGGATTGGACTGATGGGACAAATATCAGTGTTGTAAAGATCGACCCTACACGTGGACGAAGGACAGCTAATGCAGACAAGTATAAAAGAGGAAAGGAGGTAAACCTCTCTCTCTCTCTCTGGCTCCATCCCACGGGGGAAAGAGACTACATGGGGTATAACCTCCCAAGAACACCGGACTTCATTAAAAAAGTCCATCATTGGGTAACCGGGGTAAGACCTCAATGGTCCTCGGATCAACTCCGAGGAGCCCCATCCCGTAAGGGGCGACACCATAAGGCTTAAATGTTCAAACCCCTCCCCCCTTTCCTATATGAATTCCTCCAAAATCAAGACCGGAACATCGCCCCGTGACCAACGCCTAGCCTTTCAAGCCCATTCTCTACAAATCATATTGTGAGGGATTTTTTCACATGCGAGCCCAACATCATTGTTGGGCCGCCAAGGAATTGTGTCCCTACAATATATATATATATATATATATATATATATAGCAATGGGATTATCTATTCTCATAGAAGCGAAATGGTTGGTAGGAAATGGGAACTCAATTCCTATTAACTATGACTTTTGGCTTTTATGTATGAAATGGGGTGTCTACACCTATTGTTAATGAAAATTTGGACCTACAAAAGCTCATAGACATGGAGACATTTATAATAATAAAAAATTAAGTGAGGATGGCAAAGAGAATGTACCATGCATGCATGTAAACCCAGATAATTAAGAGAGATAGAAGTAGCTATAATATATGAAGCTCCAAAATTTGGTATTTTGTGGATGTGAAAGTGTTATATTATAAGCTTTATTATGTAATACCTATCAAAACTTTTATGTTCAACGTATAAAAGTAAGGTACTTTCTTTTCAAATTAGTATTTTGTGGATGTGGAAGTATTCGTCAACATATGATGACTTATAAGCATTGTATTGGACTCTTGGTAAATTTCATAACAATTGACTTATAGGTTCTTGGACTTTCTTTTCAATTTGTGGACAAACTTCTTCATCAAATTTTTTTGTTTTGTTTTGTTTTTTTATAGTTAGATAGCTCCAATAAATAGAAATCTAATATCAAAATATTAACTTGTCAAGACTTACTTTTTTAAAAACTGCATGCAATTCATTGCATTTTTTTTCTTGGTGAGTTTTTGCTTTTAAAAAACACAAAAATGTGTGTTCTTGCTTTCGGCCATGTCCATGGAGCACCCCCACGCCAAACCCACATCTCAAATACCCATTGTGTGTTTGAGTCACTACCACGAAATCCTCAAGCCCAACCAATCGGCCCACGTCATAATCCAAAAACAGCCACCAAAGCTACCATGAGGCTTGAAAAAAAAACTCAATACAAGTTGAGTAGTACAAAAATCCTTAAATTTATAATCTAATAGTCTAATAATTCTATAAATGAAAAAAAAAAAAATATGATTACATTTTATACATGGAATTCACCAACTAAAACCTAGCATCTTAGGATTAATTTGTAATCTTCATTTACAGATGTATGTGCAATATCATTCAACATGCACTAACTCATTGTTTTAAAAAGTAAATAACACAGAAGTGGATTACACAAAAATTTGCCACTCATGAAGAAAAAACTCTGTAAGAGACCAATTATATTTAGTATGCCAATTAATCATTGTGGATCATTCCATTTTGGAAAGAAAAAGAAGGTTGCAATAATTGTTGAACTATTTAAAATTTTTTATACTTAGTTTTACACATAACTTAATTTTTCTTATTGGGGTAAAATGAATTTTGTAAATATTTACATTGCTTTTAAAAGAAAATTCATTAGTTTTTTGCAATATGGTATTAGCAGTGAGTTTTTCATTGAATTTTGTATTTGAGTTAATGATAATAAGCTTTGGAATTGTAAAAGACTTCGGATTAGTTTCACATGGATATGAAGTAGATTTAAATGAGAAACTAGTTGTTCTATGAATTTAAAATGGTTTCAAATTAGAGGTATTTGACACAAAAGTAGGGTGATTTTTTTTTTTTTTGAGAAAGGGGTGAATTTGAAATCTACTTTGAAGCCCTTGGCACATAATTTGAATGGGTCAGATATTTTACAAAAATAAGTTCAACTAATGTTTTTTTTTTTTTTTTTTTTGGGGGAGGGGGGTGGGGGTGGGGGGTGGGGGGGACTAGATAAATGCAGTTTGCCCATGGGCTTAGAGACAAAAAGGAAGGAGAAAGGTAAAGAAGAACAAGACAAGCCTGGCATATGTAAATTCCCACCATCACCTCCAATTTTTCCACTTGTCCCGCATAATTAAGACCCCCCTTGCCGTCTAATCAGCATCTAGAGCAACCCAATCCTCATAAGGACATCTCCACAAGTTGCAAACCATTTATCTATCCATAATAGCAAGTTTCATTTCTTGTAAATACTACATCACTCCTCCAATCACATAACAGATTTCTCACCAAGAGACGCAAGCCCAACCAGTTTACTAAAGCCACAAATTCTATTTTCACCCACCTTGAAATCTAAATGATCATCTATACGCACTACCTGATTAGCGCCGTCCAACACCCCATCAAAGCCAACTCGACTAGTAGGAATGATCATCATCAGAGGATTATAATCCAAAAAAAATTGTCACGCCAACCTGAACCCAACTTTGAAAAATCAACTTCACCCTCCACCAAACCACTCTACCCAAAAAAATATTAGATTCACACCGCAATATTATGAAATTCCCTTTACAACTTGCATTCTTGTCCAATTCACTGCTACATGTCATGTTGCCAAGCCATTGCAATTTACTTATCCCACGACAATGGTGTCGGGAATTTAACCTAAAATTCCCAACCTGTGAGAAACAAAACAAATAGAGAAAACACACGTCAAAGAAAACAATCACACGCACAAGACAATATTTACGTGGTTCGGCAATTTGCCTACGTCCACGGAGTTGCAGGGATTTCACTATTATCAGGGAAAATACAATAGTGCACAAGAACACTCTCAAGAAACCCAAATCCCAATTACACCCTAGCACTCTCTCACAGAAAAAATAAGAATAGAAACTGACTGCCTCTCTTTTCTCTATTTTCTCTCATGCGGCTGCTCACTAGGTTAATTAGAATTTCTCTCTAATCAATTCTCTGCAATATAGCCGCATATAATAAAGCACATATATATATATGTTACTTTATAAAAGTCGGCTGAGTGGGATTCCCTTTTCAACTTGTATTAGGTCACTTTTATGGTCGGATTGGGCTTGGTTGGGCCTTATGGGCTTGTGGCAAAAATTCAAGCCACACTAACAAATCTCCACCTTGGCTTGAATTGATCAAGCTACACTAGCAAACTCCTCCATCAGCTCCACCTTAGCCCTTAAAGGCTCACAAGCTGCAAACATCAACCACAATCCTCCATAACACAATCCCTCATCCCTGCAACTCATCCTCATGTCCTCAAGCTAGAAGACCAATTGAAGCTGCGCACAACTTCAACTTCTCAATAGTGACACCCTTAGTCAACATGTCTGCCGGGTTCTTAGATCCACAAATCTTCTCAAGCATTACCAGCTTATCTTCAACAAGGTAACGGATAAAGTGGTATTTTGTCTGTATGTGCTTCGACTTTGAATGAAAAGCCGAATTCTTGGCAAGAAAGATTGCACTCTGACTGTCACTGTGTAGAATGCCCATCTCCTGCTTCTTACCCAATTCGTCTAAGAAACCATGTAGCCAAATTATCTCCTTTCCAGCTTCAGTTGCTGCAACATACTCAGCTTCTGTACTAGACAAAGTAACAATTTTCTGTAGATTTGAAGCCCATGATATAGCTGTACCACCCAGAGTAAAAACAAACCCAGTAGTACTCTTTCTACTATCAATATCACCAGCAAAATCAGCATCTACATAACCCTGCAGTTTCAAACTTGCACCTGTGAAACAAAGACATGTATCTGATGAACCCTTCAGATATCTCAGAATCCACTTGACTGCCTCCCAATGCTGCTTTCCAGGCCTACTCATGAATCTGCTCACAACTCCCACTGCATGTGCAATGTCTGGCCTTGTACATACCATAGCATACATCAAGCTGCCAATAGCTGAGGCATAGGGCACCTTGCTCATGTGGTCCCTTTCTTCTTCTGTCTTTGGTGACTGTTCTTTACTTAGTTTGAAATGACTACCCAAGGGTGTGCTCACTGGTTTTGCTTCATTCATGTTGAACCTGCTGAGAACTTTCTTCACATACTCTGACTGTGAAAGCTTCAATGTACCATTAGCCTTGTCTCTAATGATTCTCATACCAAGGATTTGCTTTGCAGCTCCCAAATCCTTCATTGCAAACTGTTTGGACAATTGCTTCTTCAGATTATTAATCTCCTCAATGCTAGACCCTGCAATAAGCATATCGTCCACATACAACAGTAATATGATGTAAGAATTGTCAAAAAACTTAACATAGCAACAGTGATTAGCTTCACATCTCTTGAACCCAATTCTGTGCATAAAACTGTCAAATTTCTTGTACCACTGTCTAGGAGCTTGTTTTAGGCCATACAAGCTCTTTCTCAGTTTGCAGACTAAATTCTCTTGTCCTTGAGCAATGAACCCTTCTGGCTGAATCATGTAAAGGTCTTCCTCCAAGTCACCATGAAGGAATGCTGTCTTCACATCTAACTGCTCAAGATGTAAGTTTTCTGCAGCCACCATTCCCAGTACTAGTCTGATTGTTGACATCTTCACAACTGGAGAAAATATCTCTGTGTAGTCAATGCCTTCCTTCTGCTGGAACCCTTTAACAACTAATCTGGCCTTGTAACGTTTGCTACCATCATGCTCATTCTTTATTCTGTATACCCACTTGTTGTGCAAAGCCTTCTTTCCTACTGGCAATTCAGTCAGTTCCCATGTTTGATTCCCCAACAAGGAATCCATCTCATCCTTCATGGCTAACTCCCACTTGCTTGAGTTTTCATCTTGCAAGGCTTCATCATAACACTCTGGCTCACCACCATCAGTCAACAGGAGATAATTTAAAGTGGGTGAATAACGCTGTGGAGGTCTAATGTTTCTGGAAGATCTGCGGACTTCAGCTATAGGTGTACTCAGATCTACCTGTGAATTTACATTCTCCTTATCTTCTTCACCCATTTTCTGGACAGTACCTTCAGTCAATTCATCTAAGTTGACAAACTCAGATTTCTTTTGATCTATCTCTGTAACATCTGACATTACAGTTGACCTGTCCTTGTACATAACCTGTTCATTAAATATCACATTTCTACTTCTGATGATTTTCCTGTTTTGTTCATCCCAAAACCTATAGCCAAATTTCTCATCACCATAGCCAATGAAAAAACATATTTTAGACTTTGCATCAAGTTTACTACGAGCATCAGAATCAATATGAACATAGGAAACACAACCAAAAACTTTTAAGTGTGAAAACTTTACCTCTTTACCGCTTCAAACCTCCTCAGGAAGTCTGAACTCCATGGGAACTGAAGGTCCTCGGTTTATCAGATAAGCTGCAGTGCTAACAGCATCAGCCCAAAAAGTTTTTGGTAGTCCAGCATGCAACCTCATACTCCTAGCACGCTCATTGAGAGTCCTATTCATGCGCTCAACCACACCATTCTGCTGTGGTGTCCCAGGAATGGTCTTCTCCATCCTAATTCCCTGTGCAGCACAATACTCACTGAACCCTCCATCTATGTACTCTCCTCCATTATCTGACCTCAAACATTTTACTTTTAAACCTGTTTCTGTCTCAACCATGGCCTTCCACTTCTTAAAGGTTTCAAATACATCAGATTTATTTTTCAGAAAATAAACCCATACCTTTCTGCTTGAGTCATCAATAAAAGTGATGTAGTACCTTGAACCTCCAAGGGATGCAACCGGAGAAGGCCCCCACAAATCAGTGTGTACTAACTCCAATTTTTCAGCCTTCGGTGTCCTGCCAGTTTTCAAGAAGCTCACCCTTTTCTGCTTTCCTAAGATGCAACTTTCACACATGTCAAAATCAATGGACTTCAATTCTGATAGTTTTCCTTTTGACAGCAGCATCTTCATCCCTTTTTCACTCATATGACCAAGTCTGCGGTGCCATAGGCTTGTATCAGTACTTGCATCAGCAACTGCAATTGTGTCTCTTGGACTTGAGGTCATGTACAGAGTACCAGTCTTCTTTCCACGAGCCAATACCCTAGCTCCCTTTGTAACCTTCCAAGTACCACCAACAAATAGTATTGCATGTCCTTCATCATCAAGTTGTCCAACAGAAATCAGATTCCTCCTCAGGTCAGGAATATGTCGAATCTTCTCCAGTAACCAAACAGACCCATTGGGCAACAATATTCGAACATCTCCCATACCCACAACATCCAAGGCTGAACCATCAGCCAAATACACCTTACCAAAATCACCTGCAACATAATTCTGTATGATTTCTCGGTGTGGAGTGGTATGAAACGAAGCTCCTGAATCCAAAACCCAATCATCAAGTGGACTGTCTACTGCAAGAAGTAATGCATCCTGTACCTCTTCTGTTACAGCATTAGCAGAATCATCTTCATTCTTCTTCTTAGGACTTTTGCATTGATTCCTAAAGTGACCTGTTTCCCCACAATTCCAGCATTGTACTTGTTGGCCTGATCTAGATTTACTTCTGTTCCGATTAGAATTTCTGGATTTTGATCTGCCCCTATTTGAATTTCTGTTATTACCTCTGCCTCTTGTCTCAAGGTTTAGGGCAGAACCAGATCCTGAGGTTTCGCCTGCATCTCTTCGGCGAATCTCCTCAGCCAGAATTAAATCTCGTATATCATTGTACTTGAGCTTTTCCTTTCCTGTAGAATTGCTTACTGCCATCCTCATTGCCTCCCAACTGTTTGGCAAAGAAGCCAAAACGATCAGTGCACGGATCTCATCATCAAAATCAATTTCTACAGACGACAATTGATTTGTGATAGTGTTAAATTCATTTAGATGTTGTGCTACTGATGCATTCTCTGCCATCTTCAGATTGAACAGTTTCTTCATCAAGTGCACTTTATTGTTTGCTGACGGCTTTTCATACATACCAGACAAAGCCTTCATCAGATCTGCTGTGGTCTTCTCCTTTACAACATTGTGTGTAACAGACCTAGACAGAGTTAACCTGATAACTCCTAGTACCTGTCTGTCAAGAAGAGCCCATTCCTCAGCCTTCATAGCCTCAGGTTTTGTCCCCAAAAGAGGCAGATGCAATTTCCTCCCATAGAGATAATCTTCAATCTGCATCCTCCAATACGCGAAGTCTGTGCCATCAAACTTTTCTATTCCAGACGCCTTTCCTGCTTCCTCTGCCATTGCTCCCACTCAAACCTAACCCTAGGCTCTGATACCAGTTGTCGGGAATTTAACCTAAAATTCCCAACCTGTGAGAAACAAAACAAATAGAGAAAACACACGTCAAAGAAAACAATCGCACGCACAAGACAATATTTACGTGGTTCGGCAATTTGCCTATGTCCACGGAGTTGCAGGGATTTCACTATTATCAGGGAAAATACAATAGTGCACAAGAACACTCTCAAGAAACCCGAATCCCAATTACACCCTAGCACTCTCTCACAGAAAAAATAAGAATAGAAACTGATTGCCTCTCTTTTCTCTATTTTCTCTTATGCGGCTGCTCACTAGGTTAATTAGAATTTCTCTCTAATCAATTCTCTGCAATATAGCCGCATATAATAAAGCACATATATATATATATATATATATATATATATATATATATATATATGTTACTTTATAAAAGTTGGCTGAGTGGGATTCCCTTTTCAACTTGTATTAGGTCACTTTTATGGCCGGATTGGGCTTGGTTGGGCCTTATGGGCTTGTGGCAAAAATTCAAGCCACACTAACAAATGGTTATTGCTACCATTGCAGTTTACTTTAAACAATAATATCATCCTCTCAAACATTGGTTTTAGGGGTATTTTGGACATTCAGAGTATTTTTTTTAGTAATTTTGGTTTTTTTTTTAAGTGGTTTTTTTAGTTTTTTAGTGGTTTTGAGATATTTTAAAGGTTTTGTGGTATTTAGTCATTCTCATTTGTAAAATAAAATTTATTAATATGGACAATTTTGCTAATTGTATAAATTATTATATATCCACCAATAAGTAATATAAGATTAATCCCAAGAGGTTGCCTAAGTGGTTCCTAAGATCTTGTGAATTTTGAGTTCGAAATCTTTTGTCAGCATATTGGGGATAACCTCGTCTATATATATATATATTTGAGAAATAATTATAACATACTGCTAACCTCGTAGTTGAACCCTTTTCTCTCTAGACCCCCAAGCACTTTGTACATGGAAAGGTGTCAATTCTGCTACAAGGCCTTTGGCAACCTCGTCTATATATATATACAGGGGCGGAGCCAGGGGGGTCGAGAGGAGGCAGTTGCCCCCCCCCAACTCAGCAAAAAAAATAGTTGGGTGGCTTTTAAATTTTAGTAAGAAGAAGGTTTGTATTTGGTTTGACAATATATCCATCTCAAAGTTGCATCTCTTTCTCTAGCTTTGGCTGGGACTTGGTGTCAATTCTCCACTTCACCATGTGGATCCTTACTAAAAAAATTCTTTATGTAATAATTATCCTACTTCATAAAATTTTTTATAATAAACCAAAATTTTGAGATAATTATATAATAACACAAACTTACGTTAGTTGTATTTGGTGTTCATACTTAATTACTAAAAATATTTTCATTTATAAATGGAATTTTTACTCTATATATATATATATATATAAAAGAAGATGGCTTATTTATGCAAAAAAAAAAAAAAAAAAAAAATCCTTTACAACTATCCAACATATATGTAATATGTGTGTGTTTCAATATGCATGCATAGTGTATATAAATTTTGCCCCCTCTCGAGTCAAATCCTGGCTCCGCCACTGTATATATATATATATATATATATATATATATATATATATATATATATATATATATATATAAACTAATGTAAGATTGCCACCATTTAATAAGGTAATGAGATTAGAGTAATGTATAATATTTTGTAACACACAACAATTTTCACAACATTTGTGTTGACAAATTATTATTGGTGTTTATTTGCACCAATCAAAGACATTACTTTTTTACTTGTCATTAAAAACTTGACATTTTGATAATTATAATTTTTTTTTACCTCTAGAGTTGTTTTTAAAACCTCTTAAAATGCTTTTTTTTTTTTTTTTTTTTTGTTACCTTAGCTTATTTTGTGCTTATATCTATTTATCTCATCCATTAATAATTAAAAAAAAAAACTAGTTATTCTTTTTAAAGTAAGAACATCTTTAGCAGTTTCTCCAAATTTTTGTACAATTTGGAAAATTGACAGTTATTTTTGTCTTTTACTCTTTTTTTTTTTCAAATATACTCTCCAACAAGCTTTTTATCATTTTTTTTATCTCATTTAAATATTATTTCTTCATTTATTCTTGTATTCTTTTTTTAAAATTTTTTCTATCAGTCATTTATATTCATTTCCAACAATTATATTTTTCAAATTTCCAATGTTATATCTTTTAAATCTTCTAAAAGTAATATTTTCCAAAATTTCGATCATTTTTATTAAAAGTATAATTTTAATTTGCATGTTTATATTATTTATTTGTTCATCTTTATCAAATTTTCCAATTTGGTGCAAGTCTTTTAAAAATTCTATGCTATTTAAAATCTATCAAATCTATGTAAATCGGAATAAATTTATTCATTAATATTTGCCTGATGTTATATTTTAATTTTTAATAATCATTAACTTATTAATTACTCTTTCTATTTTACTTGAAGAAAAACCTATCTAAATCTTTTTTTTGATATGATAATTAATCCTATCTAATCTTAATTTAAGGGATTATTGATGTCATTGTTCTTTTAAAAAAAAAAAAAAAAAAAACTCATAGTTCTTAGTATTAATTTTCCTTTTTTTAAAAAAATTTGTCATTAATTTTTATTAAAATAAAAACTTATCATTAAAAAAAGTCCGCACGGCACAGACAAAGATTTATCAAAAAAAAAAACACACACACACACACACAGACAAAGAGAGAGAAAAGAGAAGAGACATCGCCGATGAAGAATCTCCGCCCTGCCCCACCGCACCGCCACCACACCTTCGAGGAAGACCTGCCTCTCTCAAGCTAAGGACCAGCGGAGATCAGCCAAGTTAGATCGGCTTTCACCGTCCTCCTCCACACTGTCAAGATTGGGTCAGATCGGCATCTCTGTCTATTCGATTCCATCAATGACTTTCCTGAACAGTGAAGGCGCCTCCTCTTCTTCTTCTTCCACTCGCCGATGGAACTATGATGTCTTCTTGAGCTTTAGAGGTGAAGATACCCGCGAAGGTTTTACTAGCCATTTGTATAAGGCTTTGTGCGACAAAGCCTAGTCATCAAAAGTTCATCGCTTTTGGTTATTGTCTTCTCTGAAAACTACGCCGACTCCATATGGTGCTTGGATGAACTTGCTGAGATTGTTGAGTGTAATGAAAAGGACCAAAAGGTTCAAATTCGTCCAGTTTTTTACAATTTTGATCCATCAGAAATACGAAATCAAAAGGGGAACTTTGGAAAAGCACTGGCTAATCATGAAAAGAAGTTCAAGAATAACAAGGACAAGGTGCAGAGGTGGAGGGATGCTCTAAGAAAAGCAGCTAATGCATCTGGATGGCATTATAAGAAAGGGTATGTATCTGATTGTTGATATCATGGTTCATGCTTTTATTGAGTTTGTATTGCTAATATGATGTTTATACCAATGATAGTTATCAAAAATATATGAATTACATTCCATTTACATCATCAAAAAATGTGTCAATTGTTTTTTATAACTCACAACCAGTTATCTTGAATTCGTAGTTAATCTGCTAATCTATCTAATTATATGTTTTCTTATGCTCTGTTATTGTCAGCTGCGCTACATATAAATCTGAATCTGACTTCATCCAAAACATTGTTGAAGAGATAGCAAATGCTAGATTAAATTGGATGCCGTTAGATGTTGCTAAATACCCACTTGGAATAAATTCTCGTGTAGAGGCCATAGAGTCACTTTTAGATATTGGGTTAGATGAATTTTGCGTGGTAGGGATTCATGGCCTTCTTGGAGTAGGAAAGACTACAATTTTTTTTTGATAAGTAAGAATGATATATATACGAAAGGCTACTCTATGCTAGAAAAACAAAGAGCAAACCCAAGAAATACAAGGAGAAGGAAACAGAGAAAAAACATAAGAAGAGAAAAACCAAACAACAAATTAATTACAAAGAGAAAGAGAACTAAGGAAAGAAGGGAGAGAATCACTAGTCGTGAGTCCCCAAGCCCGAGACCAATCAAAAAGAGTTCCACTAAAAGAAGCAAGCATCTGATCACCGGAATTATCCAAATCTTCAAAAGTCCGCCGATTTCGTTCCTTCCAAATACACCAAAGGATACATAACGGAACTAAATTCCAAATCTGAGATGAGCGCTTCCCTAACCAATTCCACCACCCAAAAAGCAAATCTAGGATCGATCTAGGTATAACCCAAGACAAGCCAAAAGATAAAAAGACAAAGCTCCAAAACCGATAAGCCATCTCACAATGAAGAAATAAGTGGTCTACCGTCTCTCCACAAAGACGGCACATAATACACCAGTCCACAAAAACCAATCTCCTCAATTTCAGGTTATCACCCGTTAGGATCTTATTCCAAGCAACACACCAAACAAAAAAGGAAACTCGCCTGGGGGCCTTAACTTTCCAGAAAGCTTTCCAAGGAAAGACAGTTGAGGGAGAGTTCCTTAATTTGTTATAATATGACCGAATGTCAAAAACCCCATTAGGCTTCAACTTCCATCTCAACCGGTCTCCCACATCCATTGGAGGAGTATTAGCTCCCAATATATGAAGAAAATGCAGCCCTTCATCCATCTCCCAATCATTAAATTCTCGAATAAAACTAACATCCCAAATTCTTCTATCCTCCGCCCCTTGCCTTGACAAAGAAGCTTCTACAGAAACCTCCTTATCAACAGCAATACCATACAGCCTTGGGAAAGCCAATAGAAAAGGTTGATCCCCATACCATCCATCCTGCCAAAACCTCACTCTATTCCCCAACCCAACAACAAACTGACAATGTTTGCTAAATTCCTCCCAACCCATGCGAATACCTCTCCACAAACCACACCCATGAACTCCCCTACCCAACTTTGAGGTCCAACCCCCCCATTCTTCCCCATATTTTGAAACTACCACCCTCCTCCATAACCGACCCTCTTCCTTCCCAAACCGCCACAACCATTTCCCCAGTAAGGCCTTATTAAAAGTGGTAAGTTTCCTTATCCCCAAGCCACCATTGGCTATAGGCGCACAAACTTTATCCCATCCTACCAGATGAGTCTTGCTATCACCCCATAGAAAGTCCCTTTGTAACTTTTCAATTTTATTAGCTACATGAGTAGGGATTGTGAATAACGAAAGAAAATAGGTAGGAAGACTAGATAGCGTACTCTTGAGTAGCATCAATCGACCCCCTTTAGACAAATACAACTTCTTCCACCCAGCTAGATGCCGCTCAAATTTTTCCAAAATAGGATTCCAAATTGAAGGGAAATTATGTGAAGCCCCCAACGGCATACCAAGATAAGACATAGGCAACTTTCCAACTCTGCAGCCCAAAATTTCAGCCAAAGCATGCACATCATCAACCTCCCCTATAGGAACCATCTCACTCTTATGCACATTAACCTTCAAACCTGTAACCGCCTGAAAACTGAGTAACAACAGCCGAATATGAAGAATTTGCTCCACATCCGCATCACAAAAAAGGATGGTATCGTCTGCAAATAATAGATGAGTAACACATTCTCCACCACCCCTCCTACCCTCAGCTTTAAAACCACGGATCAAGCCAGCTCCCTCCACTCTTCTCAGCATCCTACTAAGCACCTCCATCATAATCAAAAACAGCATAGGAGATAGCGAATCCCCTTGTCTTAAACCCCTCGAACTACCAAAAAAATCAACTGGAGACCCATTAATCAAAACCGAGAACTGAATTGTGGAAATACAAGTACGGATCCACTTACACCACTTCACTCCAAAGCCCATTCTATTCAACAAATTCAACAAAGCCTCCCAATTCACATGATCATAGGCTTTCTCAATATCAAGTTTACAAATGACTCCAGGAACCCTACTCTTTCCTCGGCTATCCACACACTCATTCGCAATGAGAACCGAGTCCAGGATTTGTCTCCCACCCACAAAGCTATTCTGAGTCTCAGAGATCAACTGATCTAAAAGCACTCTCAAACGGTTTGCCAAAACCTTAGACAAGATTTTATACACACTCCCCACTAAGCTAATAGGTCGGAAATCTCTAATATTAAAGGCATCATTCTTTTTAGGAATTAATGCAATGAAGGTAGCATTAAGGGACTTTTCAAACTTACAGTGTTGAAAAAACTCTTCAAAGACTGCTAAGACGTCTTTCTCCACTATTCTCCAACAATGATGATAAAACGCCATAGTAAACCCATCCGGACCTGGAGCTTTATCCCCTTCCAAGTCATTTACAACTTGGAGAATCTCCTCTCTCTCAAATTTCCTTTCAAGCCAAACCCTCTCCATATCCCCAATACGATCAAATTCCAAACCCTCCACAAGGGGCCTCCACCCCTCAGTCTCCTTGTACAAATTTTTATAAAATTGTACTACCTGATTAGTAACCTCAGACTCCTCCTCAAAAACCACCCCATCCACCTCCAAGGTCCTTAGATGATTAAATCTTCTATGAGAATTAGCCATTTTGTGAAAAAACTTAGTGTTATTATCCCCTTCCTTGATACATAACATTCTAGATTTTTGTCTCCAGGAAATTTCTTCCAAGGAAAGAAGATGCTCCACCTGGGACCTCAAAGCTGCCCTATGACCTTTCTCACCATCAGTGAGACCAAAGTCCCCTTCCTTGGTGTCTAATTTTTTCAGCTCCTCCAAAAGCTGATTCTTTTGACGCGCTACATTACCAAACTCTTGGCGATTCCATTGCACAATGTCCTCTTTCAAAGCCTTCAATTTTCTTGCAAGCACGAAACTTGGTGTACCTACAAAAGAATGCTGATTCCACCAAGATTGAACTCTGTCCACAAATCCCTCCGTCTTCAACCACATATTTTCAAATCTAAACGGACTTTTCCCCCTTGCCATTCCCCCTGCCTCCAAAAGAATAGGACTATGGTCTGAGATAGGACGGGGTAAAATCCTTTGAATAACATCTGGGAAATGGTCCTCCCAATCTGGAGTGACCAAAGCCCTATCAATCCTAGACATCGCTGGTTGATCAGTACCACTTGACCAAGTATATCTACCTCCTTCCACAGGCAAATCAATCAAATTAAGATCCTCAATAAATTCAGAGAATTTTTCCATAGCCAAGGTCAAACGAGTCTCACCCCTACGCTCAGTAGGAAAGCGAACAATATTAAAATCCCCAAAGCAGCACCACGGTATCCTCCAATACTGCTGAATACCCACCAACTCATCCCACATGTGACCTCTCTTCATATTATCATTTGGGCCATACACCCCTGAACATGCCCATATAAAACCGTCCCCCACCCCTTGCCACTTAACCGAAACTGAGAAAGTACCAACCATAACCTCCACCTTCTCCAAAACCCTTTTATCCCACATAAGCAAAATACCACCAGCAGTCCGATCAGCCTCCAAAACAGCCCAATCCACATATGGACAGCTCCACAAACTACAAACCAACTGTCTATTCATGCTAGCAATTTTCGTCTCTTGTAAACAAATAACATCACACTTCCACTCCCGCAACAAATTCTTCACCACAAGGCGTTTCCGAGGATCATTTAAACCTCTAACATTCCAAGAAATCATTTTTATCTTCATAAACACAAAACTATCCCCAACTACTAACACCAGCACAAGACCGCCCTCTATCTCCTGTCATAATTCACCGAACAGGTCAAGTTTTGCAACTCCCTACGTCCCTTGTTTTTGGACTTAGCCACTTTTTTGCTACCCGTTTCTTTCCTGTGTAACACATTCGCTGCTTCCATCACATTTTCTAACCTCTGTAAGAGAGCAATGCACAACTTCTCATGTCGGGTCGTTGACAACCCAACCAATTTACTGAACCCAGGAATTCTGTGCTTCACCCACCCAGAAATATCTAACTTATTCTCAATACTGAATACCTCAGTGGCCACCTCCAACTCTGCCGAAATTGTTGGCACAGTCGGAGCAATGGTTTGCAGAGGTAAACAATCTGACACTTCTGTTGCACCAAAACCCACAGAAAAATCCACTTCATCATCCACAAGCAAGACCTCCCTAGGAAGACTTAAAAGTTCCTTACTAGAAAAAGAATTAGCCTCCTGACCCGATACTCCAAGACCCATTGACCCAGCTCTCAAAAACTCCAGAAAAAGATCGGGAAAAGAAGGTCCAACCAATCTCGGCACAAAATCGAGAATCACCGACCTCTTACCTTCAAAAATCAGCCCACCCGACAGCATGTTAAAGCCCAAAGTACTGTTCCGGTCAGAGCTAAATCTGAAACCCATCTTCAGAAGAAGCTCAAAACACCCCGATAATTCCACCGCCGATGCCCAGCGCTGGTGAGTTGACACTACTCCCTTAGCCTTGGACTGCGTCGCCCCTACCGGCGAAGCCACATGCACGTGAATGGCCGAGGAGCTTCTTTCATCATCATCGCTCCTCGGTACACCCACCGGCGACGCTAACCCAGTCATTAGTACCGGCGTCGCTAACCCAGTTGTTAGTACCGGCATCCTAGGTTCCGTCGACCCAACCTCCGTCGTAGACTCCGTCGACCCACTGGAGTCATGCTGTGTTTTGGAGCTTGCCACCAACACCGAGTCAAGAGCTTTGTGGGTTGTTAGTCTAGGGTCAGCCAAAGAAGAGCTTTCTCCCATTTCAAGTCTGATTGGGTTTGACTCTGGAATATTTGGAAAGTGTGGAAAGCCCATGCTTGTGTCACCATTTGGGCCAGAAACCAGCACAGGCTTCTCTGGACCTCTTGTGTCACAAAAGGAGCCTAAGCCCACAATGGGCTTCTCACCCCGTGTGACCCACTTAAGGCTTTTAAAACCACTCTTATATCTATTCCGTGTAACACTCCTCTTATGATAAACCCGTGACCTTGAAGGACCCACAACCTGCCCCCTCTGACTGCTATTAACCCAAAAAGGATAGCTCAGTCCATCTTTATTAGATGACCAAGCTACACGCCTAATTCCTTCCTCATTCACCTCAACAGACAAGCCTCCTCCTGTCCAGTCAGGATGCCTCAGTTCACGCTCTTTACCATTAGCATGTTTATTCCAGTTTGAATGGATTTTCAACGGATATCTCCTCTTTTCTTTTACTGCATTTGTCTCTCCAAATTCAAAATCCTCATTCATGCACCGGGAACCCACTTCTCCTCCTCCAAGAGTTATCGGACCTGATGTGCTCACCGGCCTCTGTTCAAAAGCTGGGTTCTGCTTCTCTCTTTTCTTATCCTCTAAAATCATTGTCCCTTTAGCATGGGCGCTGACCAGCTTAGGCTGATGCCGGCCCTTGACCTGCACCTGAGGCCCACGCACCATATCGGCAAAGGTTTTAAATGGTTGAACCCTTGAACTAACCTTATGATGCTCAGCTACGAATTTCGAAAAACCAGACCCACCATTTACATAGTTGTCAGGTTCTAACAACTTCCTTAGTTCTAACCCAAAAACCCTCCATCCATTCTTATCTCTGCCTTCTGGTATAAAAATGGACCTCCTAGACCCGCCAACTTTAAACTCAGTCAAGAGTAAGAACATGCCAAAAGAGTTTGAGCTCCGTTGGAGGGTGTAAGCTAAGTCACCTTCTCTGAACGTATAAAAAAACTTTGGATTGATCCCAACAACAATCTGTTCTATACTCTTCATCAGCCATTGTGCCCCATTCTTACCCATGAAGACCGACTTCATGAAGTACCTACTCCGCTCAAAAATCCTTAACGAAAAAAACCGACCCCCTTCCTCTACCACCAGTTGAAAAAATTTGGAATCAAGAAAAAAACTGCGAAAACCACCCATGTTGGTGAACTCCAGGAAAGACTACAATCACAAAAGCTGTTTATAATATAATTGCTAATTGTTTTGATGGAAGCTGCCTTTTAGAGAATGTTAGAGAAAATTTAGGAATAGATGCTGGCATAATCAAACTACAAGAGCAACTTCTTAATGACATCTTAGGGAATGGAAATTGGAGAGTGGGCGGCAAATTTAGAGGAATCATTTTGGTAAAGGAGAGACTTTGCTGTAAAAAGCTTTCTTTAATTCTTGATGATGTCGATGATTCGACAAGAATAGAAAATTTTCTTGGAAAATATAATTGGTTTGCTCCTGGAAGTATCATTATAACATTAGGAAATAGACACTTGTTAGCTGCCCTTAAAGAAAATGTTTGTACAACTTCCAAGGTCAAGGAATTCAAGGTCGAGCAATTAAACGAACATGAAGCTATTCAACTCTTTAAAGAGCATGCCTTTCCTGGAAAAAAACCTGATGAAGATTATTCTAAACTTGCAACTAAATTCATACATTTTGCCAAAGGTCTTCCACTCGCTCTAGAAATAATTGCTCGTGATCTGTGTGGAAGACCTAAAGATGAATGGGAAACTGCATTAGATATGTATAAAAAAATTCTGAATAAAGACATTCAACCAAAAAGTTATATTGAAACTGTTTCTCCTCTGTCATTTCTGTCCGGTTTCTTTTTGCATTTGATGCCAAGGTATGTTTCCCTTTTTGGTAGCATTGTTCCATTTGCATCTTTTACACAATGGCAATGGATATCATATCAACTTATAGGTATTTATTGTGTTTCTGTAAAAAAAAAAAATTTGGGAACTGAATAAGTTTCTGAACTTAAAAATTGTTATTTATAAAATAATTATTTCATTTCGGTAAATTAGTCTTATTTTTTTGGTTAATGCAGTTGACTGGGATACTTGCGGTTGAAGTCACTGGTAGGATTTCCTTCTGCCTTGGATGTGAGCTCAGTCTTGTTTTCATTTGTATGATTTTTTGTTTTTCTTATCTGATTTGTCAAATTGAGATGCATAATTTCTGCTTGGCTTACCATGTGGCCTTACCATGGTGAAGAAAGATCTTGCAATTGTTTCCTAGTTTTATTTATTTGTTTGGACTTAATTGGTTTCTTAATTTAAAAAATTATGTACACCAATCGCATAGAATCATGACTTTTGTAGAAAATGTGCATCACTTTGAATTTTAGAAGCTACATTGAATTTGTTTGGCTGTGTGCAAGATTGTTTGAGATAAATTGTAAATGATTTGCATTACAGCATCACACCTAAATGGTCTATAATAATTTACTTGGTTAGCTGGTCATTTAAGACATGCTAACCAAAATTTAAAATGGCTATGCATTTTAATGTCTTTGGTTGGGTCTCTGGAAGAATATAGTTTTGACTTATCGAAGAGCTGATTTTCAAAGATATAATCTAAAAGCACAGGTCTTTAATATTTTTTGTTCTTTCTCTATTAATTAGGAATATTTGATATAGTGAGGATCGCAAGGCCACGATTTCATTATTGTTTGCATAACAACTGTAGTGGCTGTTATAACTCTTTTATACCTTAAGTTTTTGCATTTAAAATGATCTTTCTATCCTTTAGCATCCTCTGTCCACATTTTATACCCAATTCTCTAAAGGTCAAACTAAATTTTCAAAGCAGTTCTGAGTCACACTATTGCCATTAGAATACAAGACAAGCATTAACGGGAAAGCTCCAATTTCAAGTCAGTCTTATATATGCAAGTAGAAAGGATAGTTGGAAAATGGAAATCAGCATTTACTATGTTAACCCACTTCTGAATTCTGCAGATGGTTATGAGCTATAAGCATCTCAATCTTCATGGCATACTGTGAACTGAAGACAAGGGCAGTCTAGCAAATTTTTTGTGGAACCTTTAAAAAAATCCTAGACCCGACTGAGGTAAAGTTGAAGGTCCTTCTCTGAACATTGATGAAGTCACCTAGACCCAACTCGGTTTAACCTACCTTACAAATTAATATGGGGATTTACAAAACTTCAAACTTTGTTTTATTGTTTTCAAACATCATATGTGAATGCATGCAGTGGCCAGGAGCATACTGTGACTCAAAGCATAGTTGTTGCTATCCTGAGACAGGAAAGCCTGTGACTGATTTCACCATTCGTGGACTTTGGCCTGAATACAAGGATGGCTCATATCCTTCAAACTGTGATCCTAACAGTGTCTTCGAGAAATCTCAGGTACTTATAATTTTTAGTACTATGATCTTATAAATGATTAGTGGAAGATGAATTGAGCTTATCATATATAATAACATGAATTTTTGATTCGGCACATAGTTTCTAGGGTTATCTCATATCTGTTTTTACAAATGCCGTGCATGCATCTATAAGTGAAAAAAATACAGGTCTATGCCTCGATCAATTGCCCAAAAACTTGCTAATAATATTTTCCATTCATTGGAAAAAGACAAAGTAAATGCTTTTAAACATCTCAAATTATTTTCTATATCATGGCCACTCATAAAACAAAAAGTTTGTCTTCTCTTTTTTGCAAATTGAATACAAGATTAGAGCTTCCATATGGAAATTAATGACACATTTTATATGGCCACTCTAAATTAAATCATTGTAAAGATGCAGTGAGTAAAATGTGAAACCCCTGCCCTAGGGATATATATGAGCAAGGATATGTTCATGCACTTTAATTTTCTTATCCACTTCAAAGACCAAATGTAAAGCACACTATTATCAAGAGCTTTGTAATTTAGTGATATTGTTTGATTCTCTTTATAAGGAGAACCTAGGTTTGAATCCCACATCGACAGTTAAAACCATTTTCAAGTCTTCTCTCCCTCATTTTTGTAATTATCAAATTATAAGAAAAAGAAGAACTCTAATTGTCATGCACTTCAGTCTCTTTTGAGTTTGGTACTTCACAAGCTAGGACATTTTGCCCAAGTTAATTTTAAGTCTGTCTGATCAGTTTATATAATACATATTTTGCCTTAAATTTTCTTATGTGATTCATGTATATGATGGTTTCTGTATCTCATAGACCTCATGACCAATCTGTGGAAGGATTGGCCATCACTTAGCTGCCCAAGTAGCAATGGCTTTAGGTTCTGGTCACATGAATGGGAAAAACATGGGACATGCTCAGAATCTCAAATTGACCAACATGACTACTTTGAAGCAGCTCTCAATCTAAAGAAAAAAGTAAACTTGCTACAAATACTCAGGACTGCAAGAATTGAACCAGATGATGGATTTTACAGCTTAGACAACATTGTAAGAGCAATAATAAATGGCATTGGGCACACTCCTAGGATAGAGTGCAATAAAGGTTCACATGGTAACAGCCAACTTTACCGAATCTACTTCTGGGTGGACAGTTCTGGATCAGAAATCATTGAGTATCCAGTGCCTCCAAAAGGAAGATGTGCTTCAAAAGTCCAGTTTCCTAAGTTCTAAAGATTGTGGCTGAGTACTAGCTAGAGGAATATATCTCTTATCATTATTTGCTAGTTATAATTTGTTTATGTTTAGTCTTGGAACAAATTATTATAATTTGTCACCTTCTCTATGATAAAGTGATGGCAAGCTTATGCATAATTCTAATTTGAGCAATAAGTCATGTCTTCTCTGTATTGGTCTATAAAATTTTAATTATTTTTTTTAAAGATATGATAAAATTCTTCTTTTTATTCTAAATTAATCCATAAACTATATTACTACCAATTAGAATAAATGGGCATGGTATTTTATTTTCTAATTAGTAGTAATATAGTTTATTGATTAATTTAGAATAAAAAAGAAGAATTTATCACCTTTGGCTTGCTAATGGATATGGATTTGTGCGTATTAATCCTAAATAAATCCTAAATAAGGAGATTGGGTTTCGGTAACCCAAAAAAGGCTCCAATAGTTTCAAACAAACACCTGAACAAGGTGTATGTCATATTCAAAGGATTCCAACTAGGAATCTGTATATGCCACTCCTAGAACTAGAAGACATTATCAATTGAATGAAATCCCCTTTGGACTTAATATAGCTTCTCAAGTCTTCAATAAAAAACAAAAAATAAAAATTGTCATTCATCTTCTTAATAAGGAAAATCTTTCATCAATTTATGAACTCTATTATCTAGGAAATAAGGATTTAATTTTTTCCTGAAGTTTAATTCTTTGAAGATACATATGGTCTATATCTTTACTTTAATCTTCAGTTAAATAAGTTAAAAGATGTTTATAAAAAAAAATCAGTTAAAAGTCATTGTTTTGGAACTTGTAGATTATTCCAATCAATTTAATTTAGGACTGATCTCTATATCAAAAGACGCTACTTTGAGACCACCAGTTGAAGCTATCTACATTATTTGCTTCTCTTTGTTTGAATAGTATTTCTCTAGTTGGACAGAATTATGGAGGGTTAAATTTGTGTGAGAGTCTTCCGATCTAGAAGAGATGGGTCAAATAATCTTAATTGGGATCCTTTTGGGCTTTGTAATAGCTAGACATGGGCTTGTTAAAGAATCCATTGTGTTTATTTGCATAGTACATAGAGTTCCAAAGGTTCATGCGTATATTACATGTACTTTTGGGCTTTGTAATAGCTAGGCATGGGCTTGTTAGAGAATCAATTTACACTCCTAGTATATGAGTTTCACATGAGGCTAAAATCTAGTTCTTGACAAAGAGAATAAATGCATTAATATTATTGCGGTGGACTGGTAGTGGAGGTGAAACAAAACAGCTAAATAAAGCTTAATAAAAAAAATATTTCTCAAAAAAAAAAAAAAAAAAAGGGAGAAAGAAAAAGAGTCACTATCCAACATATTTTTTTGGATAATTTAAGACCAATTACAATTCGCAGTCTCCAATTTTTCTTCCGACCCTTCAAACAAAACTTTAAGACCATTTATTCAACAGAGAGTAGTTAAAACTAAAAGTACAAAAATTTGTGATGGAAAAGGAAAAAGGAAGAAGAAGAAAGAAAACATGAGAGTTTATATGGTTTGGCCTTATGGTCTATATTTACGGGACAAAAGTCTAAAAAGCTATATTTTCTCATACATTTTTCTTGATAATACATTACAATATATTTACAATAGGATTATAATATTACATACAAAAGTTTAAAAAAAAATAGAATTTTAATTGCATATTGTTTTTTTTTCCTCAATCCAACAAATTTCTTTAATAATTAATCCTATAAATTTAATCTTGAAATCAATGTATTGATTTGGTCTTCAATGACCTTTTTTTTTTCTCCTTTTGAGGTTGCTTACCCCAAACAACCCATCATACTTCACAAAGGTACACCAATTTCATTCAAACAAGTGAAATTTTAATTCTTCATTCAAACGAAGGACTCAAAGAAACGTGAGCCCTCTAGTCCTAGTGTTTGATTCACTTTATTTAATCCAACAAAATCTCTCCAAATAAAATTCCTTTAACAAACATTGACATATGAATTTAGTGCATTACAGTATTTTTTTTTTTTTTTTTTTGAGTATGGTGGGGATTCAAATCTAAGTTCTCCCCATTAAAAAAAAAATCAAATTATAATATCAAATAATGTTATTGAGTTAAACTATTAGATTCTATATTTTTCATTTACCAAAGATTCAAATATAATAAACCCTAATAATTAGAGTCATTGAAAACCCATTCTCCCAAACTCAGTTCTCTTCTCTCCATCCACAAAGAGATGTACCATAAATCGGACTCTCATTATGGCATTCACACTAGACTGAACATGAACTCAATGTTAGGTTGTGGACTATCAAATTTCAAAGGCATTTTTCAAAAGAATAATCTTTAAATAGAAGAATATTTCATTGCATTGAGCTGTCCATGGTGTGTATGTAGGATTTATCAATTATTAGTTTGGCTATATTTTAAATGTGAAGGCATTTTGAGATGTAATTGATGAAAGAAAAATGTGTTTCTAATTTTCTATAACCCAAAAACATAAATAAAAAAAGTTATTGGTTCTCAAACCAATCAGAATCCAATCATTTTTATATTAGGTGTGTGCGCTATGCATGTCTTTATCCTAATCTTACCAGAGGTCCAGTGCCAATCTTTTTTTTTTCTTATCTTTTTTTTGAGAAGATGGTCCAATGTCAATCTTAGTTGTCCCAAATATGAAAGCATAAATTGTTGTATTAGGCTTTTATGGGCTTTTTCTCAAAAAGAAAAAAGAAAAAAAAAAGGCTTTTATGGGCTTTGACCTAATTACAGATTTTGGCATTCATGGGCTTGGCCTAATTACAAGGATGGTTCTTACCCTTCAAATTGTGATCCTAACAATTCCTTCAATCAGGAAAAGGTCCTTGAAATCTTCTTTTTTTTTTTCATATATCATTGTCTTTTGGCATCAAAATCATAGCAAATTTTGTTCTTAATGTTTTTGTGAATCCTTTTTTATTGGATTAGAAGAAACAATGGTTCTGAGATGACCAATCACAAGTATAACAAAGTGTAATTTAGCTATGAAATTCCATCAATTTCTACAAGTCTGGCCCGCAAAATTAACGGAAACTATTTTAAAATTGGATAGTTTTTGTTTTTTAGAAATGACTAGACTAACCACTGTGCACCCTTGGTGTGGTGGTCACTCGAGATGTGGGGGGAAAGGGCCGGGGTTCAAGTCTCCAGGAGGGAGCTTCACACACATATACGTTTAGATTAGGCTAGAGTATAAATTCTATCTTGTAAAAAAAAAAAAAAAAAAAAAAAACTAGACTATTAGTTGTATACTATTACTATGTATAAACCAACTAATAATGCCAACTCTCAAGGAGAAAACTGTCCTTTTACTTTTATAAAATTTCTCATTTTAGATTCCCCCCCCCCCCCTCTTTTTTAGGTGAATGCATATCTAAAACATTTTTGTTTCTGTCCTTCCTTAATTCATGGCAAGAGAAATGGCATCCTTTACTTATTATTATGACAAATGATATGTTCACAACATTTTTACAACAAATTCTAAGTAGTAGGTTGTTACTGGTTGTTATTGTCAGGGTAAAAAAGTAATCTTAGTGTTAGGTTCAAATTTGAACCTTTAGCAACTAACCACCTGTGATTTGTTGTGAAAATATTGTAAAAATGTTATGAACATAACATCTCTCACTTACTATAGGTTTAGTTAACAAAAATACAATTATTTTATGGAAGTTTTGATACCATTTTCATGAAAACTATAAAAAAGTCGTCAAAAAGTTGATTATTTACTTCTTTTTCTATTAAAAGTTTCTAAACATATTTTCTAAACTAATGTGGGAATCTGTTGACTTTTCTCTATTATTATTACGGAGTTTTTTTTTTTTTTTAATAAGAATTATTACGGGGTATTATTTAGGAAGAAGGAAAAAATAAAAATAAAAACTATTCAAATTCTATATTTATTACCCAACTACTTGAACCAAAGCCCATATAAATAATTTCCTTAAATCATGGGCTTGCTTATTGTAACGGCTTAAATGAGTTACCAATACCATAACATGTGCTTCCCTTTTTGAAAACGCAAAATAAAAGGGTAGAAACTGCATTGGGCTAAAAAGCAAAAGGGTAGAAATTGCATAGTTTTTTAATCATGACAATTAGTAGTATTTTGCAAGGACAACTCTTGGGTCTGAGTGTTTTCAGTTTTGTGCACTAGACCTGATATGTTCTTGCCACAACCACAAGTCTCTATATGTCACGATTCAATTATCTGTATCATATTTGGTCCTATGCAAAGGTTGCATTGAACTAAACCCAAACCTTGCTCATCTTAAAAACATTTGGAGTTTAGGCTTCAATTACTACTATTATTTTTTCTTTTATGGGAAGACTTCAATTAAATTAGTTCAATATTGTTATAATTTTTTCTAGATTGAACTATGATTCTCAATCTTCCTGTTTCATGGCTATAGATATCAAACCTCATAAGCAATATGCAAAAAAATTGGCCATCACTAGCTTGCCCTAGTAGCAATTGTATACAATTTTGGACACACGAGTGGGAGAAACATGGGACATGCTTAGAGTCTGTACTTAACCAACATGGATACTTCGATACAACTCTCAGTTTGAAAGGGAAGACAAACCTCCTCAAAGCTCTTAAAAGTGCAGGTAAATTCAATTTTCAATACTTTAGTACTTTGTTTTTTTAAGTAACACTTAGTTTAGTAGATTTTAGGTTTCGATTGCCTATAATGTCCTTAATAATTCATGCTTTTATTTTATTAGGAAGTTTATATTATTTTACTATGATTTATGTAAAATAGAAACTGAGATTTTGGGAGAGTTATAAAATAAGATGGCAAAATAGATAAAGTAGGTTTTTAGGGTGTAAAATAGAACTTTTTTGGCATCTCGGATGTTAATGCTCTTATGTAATACCTATCAAAACTTTTATTTTCAACTCGTAAAAGCAAGGTACTTTCTTTTCAATTTGGTATTTTGTGGATGTAGAAGTGTTCTTAACATATGATGACTTATAAGCATCGTATTGGACTCTTGGGAAATTTCATGACAATTGACTTGGAGGTTCTTGGACTTTCTTTTCAATTTGTGGACAAACTTCTTCATCAATTTTTTTGTTTTGTTTTATTTTATTTGTTTATAGTTAGATTGCTCCAACAAATAGAAATCTAATATCAAAATATTTACTTGACTTGACTTACTTTTTTTAAAAAATGGCATGCAGTTGATTGCAATATATTTTTTCTTGTTGTGCTTTTGCTTTTGAAAAACACAAAAATGTATTTTCTTGCTTTCAGCCATGTCTGTGGGGCATCACCATGTCAAACCCACATCCTAAATATCCATGGTGTTTATGGAGAAATTATTAGATCTACCGAGAGGATTGCTAACATGGTCCTCCAGTTCCTTCTAACCAATAAAAAGTTGCTATTTATACAAATATGACATCACCTGGTGGTTTTTTATTTTTAATTCTGGTGCTAATTAAGAATCTGACTCACACATTTATATAAATGACATTATTTAATTGGTTGGGGGGACCATTTCAAAAATCCTCCCGATGGACCAAATAATTTCTCGTGTGTTTGAGTCACCACCACGAAATCCTCAAGTCCAACCAATTGGCCCACATCACAATCCAAAAACAGCCACCTAAGCAGCCATGAGGCTTGAAAAGAGAAACTTTAACAGTGTTCTTAACATCATTTTAGGAGTTCAATAATTAGATAATGATACGATAAATTGTTAGTTTAGTATTTGAATAACTCTTATCTACTTGTAGTAGATAAAGATTAGATTTCTTTTAAATTTAAAAGTTAGTTTTATCTTGTAAAACTATCTATTTATATAACTCAATGTTGATTAATAACTAAATAAAGAAAGCTAAAAAATTATTTATTATTGAGTGAGTATTTACTTTGAAGGTTTAGAGTCTTTAGACTCCCTTGAAACAACCAACAAACTAATTGGGTTCATAAGAACTTCGGACATTTTTTTTTTTTTGCATCATTTGTTTCCATTAATTCTTACTTCTAGTGACAGGTTTGTTTTGTTTTCTTAGGTGCAAGTGCAATTCGTTTCTTCTTCTTTTTTTTCTTTTTTTTTGGGGGGGTCTTTTAGGTGTTATTTGTTTTGGATTTTTTTTTTCACTAGTTTTTTTTTTTTTTAATTTTTTATAAACAATTTTGGATTCTTGAATTTCTTGTGTTTTTTTTAAATGAAGTGGTCATTCATATTTTTTTAATAAAAATATAAAATAGTATTATTTTGTGTTTTATCTAATAGGGACATGATTGTAAATTTATACAAATTACATTTTCTATTCTCTCATTTTTCTTCTTAACCAAACAAAAAAAATTTATATCCCTCAAACCAAACACAAATAAGGGAAAATAAATTTTTTTTCTATTCTCCCACTTTTCCATTCCCTCTCTATTTTCTATCCCCTCACTTTTTCATTTGTCCAGCTAAACGGATCCTAAATTTATCTCACCCTTTAATAATTTAAAAATAAACAAAATAAACTATTTTTTTTTAAATTAACCCAATAATTTATTAAAATGCACTTTTTATTTCGAACATTAGAAAATAAGCTAATAGAAAAAAAAAAATCCCATTTATTGTGGAAAGAGTGGTAAAGTTTCTGGCATGTATGGTGGAAAATTCATTGCGCGTTATCAAAAAATTAGAGAAAAGTAAGGAGGAGACGTACCTTCCTGGAAAATGCGAGTTACACTGGGATGGTAGACGGTCGTACTCACACAGACAACCCACTATTCTTCTTTTTTCAATGCGTTCACTCTCACTTTTTCAAAGAGCCAACAAGAGAAGGCATGTATTGTGGAAAGAACGGTAAAGTTTCTGACGTACGTTTGAATGCGTTTGTAAGGTTGAATTTATTCAACCATCTAATTGGCTTTATTCCGTACCAAATTTGCTTGTAATTCAGCATTTAGTAACCCTGTATTTAGGTGGGTTTGATGTAAGAGTAGTGAGTGAGATAGAGTGAAGATTGCTCAAGAGTGTGCAAGAAAACAGAGACTCGCGGTTGGGACTCGCGGGTGACTCGCGGCTGCAAGCCGCCAGACGCAACACACGTGCCAAGCATGCTGGAAGGTGAACAGTCATGCAAGCTGGAGCACTACAGGACAAAACAGGACAACTGGCCATACGGTTATCTCGCGACTGGATCTCGCGACTTAGTCAAGACGCGAGGTCAAACCGCGAGCCACCCCTGTTTTGTAAAACCTGACGTTTCACATTCCTCTCCCACTCTAGTATAAATACCCCTTTTACCCACGATTGTGAGAGAGCTTCCAGAGAGAATTTTGAGAGAGAAACCCTAAAGAAAAACAAGATTGATTCACCCACAATCTATACATTAGAGTCTCTTCAAATTCCTCATCTCTCTTCCTCTCCATTGCCAAATCCTTGAGAGGCCATTGTACCAAACCTGGTTCTCACCATCATCATCACTGTGAGACAGCTGTTTGGATTTCTGGGAAGCAGTTAGGAAGGAACCAATCTTCATTGGTTGATGCTACGGTCTAGTAGCGGAATCCGGGAAGCTAGAAAAGAAAAAGGTTCGGCGCAACCTCGTTGGAGCAAGAAGCTTGGAGGGCTTAGGTGCACTGGGTAGATTAGGCTTGGAGGGTCTATTGCTGTCCATGTATCCCAACTGTATTTTCTAGTGGATTGTTTACCGCTTGGAGGGCGGCGGAGAGGTTTTACGCCGAGGGCTTCGGTTTCCTCTTCGATAACACATCGCGTGTTGTCTTTGTGTTTGCATCTTCCTTCCTCTCTATCTTTGCCTTTTTATTATCTGCTGTGGATTATATTTTGTTGTGGCTTAGATAATTTTTACCAATTCCATATTATAGCATATGTTAAGTTTCCGCACACTAGTTGTTTGACATATTACTTGAATTAGTTAAGTTGTAATTTGGGGGTCTAAACGTTCAAAGGTGTTTATACACGTTTTTGAACTTTCAGCGTTCACTCTGTGTTCATAATTTTCAGTCAAAAAGAGAAGGCATGTATTGTGGAAAAAAGTGGTAAAGTTTCTGGCATGTACTGTGGAAAATTCATTGTGCGTTGGAGACAACTGTATACGCGTGTTCCACTTCCACTTCCACATATGGGATGGGTATCCGTATAGTTGCATTATATTGCCAAAGCTAATCACGCAGGTATGATTATGTATATTTTTAAATTGAGATTTTTGTTAAATTTTTTATTTTAAATTTTGTTGTAGTTAACTTTCGATTTTTTTTTTCCCTACAGGAGCGTCTGTTAGAAAATTTGAAAGATGTCGATCTCAGTGATTGTGAATTTATTACGGAATTACCTAAATTATGGGCCCCAAATTTAGAGAGTTTGTAGCTCGCTAGTTGTGAAAATTTAGTTAAATTAACTGAATTAGGGGCCCAAAATTTGAAGTACTTGGGCCTCTCTTATTGTGAAAATTTAGTTGAGATTGATGAACGCTTTGGATCTCTTGAAAAGCTTCGAAGATGGAATCTCTCTTATTGCTTCAAACTTCAAATTCTTCCAAGCCAGCTCAGGTTGAAATCTCTTTATCGTTTTATTCTTTCTAGCTGCTCAAGCCTTGAGAAGCTCCCTAATTTTCATCCAGAAATGGAATGTTTACATACTTTAGAATTAGACTGGAGTGGTATTAGAGAGGTGCCTTCATCAATCGAGCATCTCACTAAGCTTTACAAATTAAACCTTGCTGAGTGCAAAAACCTTGGGGATCTTCCAGATAGCATTTATAAATTGCAACAGCTTCAGATATTGTGGACTAATACTGCCAAATTGAGACCGACGTGCAATTCTTTTGATGGCTCTTCCGGATATGGGTTTGTGAACATGACACATTTGGATCTCCAGGGATGTGAAGGCATAATTGAATTAGATCTTTTGATGAAGCCTGATTACTTCCCCGCATTGGAAATGATATTTCTATGTTCTACCAATATTGTTACCATCCCTGAAAGCATTAGCAGATTTCCCAGATTAGAACGACTTTTTGCTACGAATTGCAAGCTTCTTCGTGAAATTCAAGGACTTCCACAATCAATAAGGATGGTTGATGTGGATGGTTCCATGTTGTTGAATACCTCACCAAGCGGACTATTTAATCAGGTCTCTCTCTTTCTTTAAGATATATATATAAAGAAACAATTTTTGTTACTTTATCTAAATACTTTACGAGATTTGCTAAATGAAAAATATTGAATTTTCTAATTGCATGCAGGTAATAAAAATTATTGGGATTCCACCAAATACAGTATGTGGTAGGGCAAGAAGCAACAAATCAATGGATCTGCAGTTCTCCAATAATTTCCCATCTGAAACTGAGAAACTTGGATGGGCTCATTTTGTATATAATTCTCGTTTTCCTCCAAGTGAAATTCTTGAGTGGTTCAACCATCGTAGTGGCGAGCCACCAGTGACAATCCATCTACCTCCAAATTTATATGTTGATAGTATTTGGAGGGGACTCGCTCTGTGTTTCTTTCTCAGTCAATGTCAAGGATCCTACTGCCATCCTAGACATTCTTAATTCAGAAAATGCTCATCATCTTTATTGTCATTTGGAAAGCAATGTTGGTTCTTTGGAACCTCTCCATGCCTATTGCCTTACTAAAGACAATGTCATATTGTTACATCTAGGTGGATTCATGTGGCTATCCTATATACCACGTAGCTCATTTCCAGATTGGTTGAATCAATGTAATCACATTGACGCTTCAATTGTTAGCGATTGCCCAGACTTGATAGTGGTGAAGTGTGGACTCCATCTTGTACATCAGCATGATCAGGAAGAGTTTAAGCAAACAACAAGGCACGGCCTGGCCTCATTGTCTGACAATTGGAGTCTCATCCTTCATTTGGCGGCTCACTGTAGAAAAAGAAATAAGCAAAACCTCTCCATGCTTAAAGAGAAAGGCAAGCATGTGCTAGAATATCATCTCCTCTTATTGTTCTGCTGCTTTTCGTAGTGGTTCTCCCTTCTGTTCTCAAGCCTTATGCCCTCAAGAAGATCAATGGCTCATTTCTCTAAACATATGCTGGTTCTTGACGAAATTTGGCACCTAAGAAACAAAGTCACATATCAGGAGGCTCAAGTTGATATCCCCACTTCTATCAACCAGGTTCGTTTCAAGTTCAAGGGACATCCCCCCCGTCCCGGTCAATCACCTTACTTGGGAACCTCCTCCCTTTGGTTTGATAAAGCTCAATGTGGATGCGGCCATATCTGTATCCTCCTCGGCTCTTGCTGTTGTGGCTAGAGATCACAAGGGCACTGTCATCAAAGTTTGTTCCAAGCTCCACCAACCTTGCCCCCCCCCCACCCCCCCCCCCCCCCCCCCACATCTCTGCTGAGGCCTATGCAATCCTTTGGGCAATGCAAATTGCTATCCATGAACAGTGGAGTCACGTCCAGATTGAAGGAGATACAAAACGCTGCTTTGATGGGCTTTCTGCCAATGATGCCCCTCTAGATTGGTCCATCTGTAATATTATTAGCAGCATTTTAAGTCTTAAAAATTACTTTGTTAGCATTTGTTTCTGTTGGGTCAAAAGAGAGTGCAATGCTGCAGCTCATACTGCTGCAAAACACTCCCTAGTCTTTAAAGAGTCTCTTTGCTGTAATAGGGATAATCTTCCTAGTGTAGTTTACTCTACCTGTATGAAGGATTTGTCTTCATGTTTCCTTTCCTTTTTGAATGAAATTTGAAGTTTATCAAAAAAAAAGTCTAACTAGACACTCATAATCTCTGCTGCTTAGTTAACTCAATATTGGTCCCGAGTTTCTTGTTCCTTGGACTAATGTGAGCACTATCTTTAGGTTTTGCATTAATAGGAGGCAACAAAGGCATTGTCAGTAATAGTGAGCTTTAAAAATATGCTTTAATTTTATTGGAAGGAATGATTATAAATGAACTATTTGTTTGCATATTTTCTTTGTTTTAAGGATATAAATGCATGTTCAGTTCATGTAGTAATCACTAGAAAGTGATCTCTAGCTGAGATAATTGAGTAGAAAACAATTATCATAAACAATAATGTGACTTCTACACATGTTGGAAACACTTTCTATAAGGTGATAATTGCCCACACAGGGTTAAGAAGTTAAAAAGGTAGGCTCAATTAGATTTGGATATAGTAGCTGATTGGAATAAGGCTGTCAACTTAAAGAACATTTGGAGCCTATTCACTTAGTCAGGTTTCTGTGAATAGCCTAGGTGCATAGGCATTTACTGAGAAATAAGTGCTTCCGAATAGTGAAAATACCCAAGAAATTCCTTTGTTCATTGTTATTGATTTTTGGGATAATTACACTTTACCCACCTATGGTTTGCCTCTAATTTGACTTGCCTGCCCGTGGTTTCAATTTTGACACTTTACCCACCTATGATTCCCTCCGTTACTAATCCGTAACGCACCTCTCCTTCAGCTATTACTCTAACACATAATATGTCAAAAACAAAGACCCAAACAGATCAAAACACTCCTCACTCCCAAAACTCACTCCCATCCAACTTGCTCACCAAACTAAGATCCTAGATGCTACAATGCAATGCACTTGAGACTCTAGACTGAGAACCATCTAGGCTTTGATCGTGAAAGTAACCCGAGGAAGAAGGAGCTTTGATTCTAGGTTCATCCAGTTATGATGATGCAATCTGCTATGTTGAGACCATGAAACTTGATGGCGAGACAAATTTGAAATTAAAACAAGCATTGGAGGTTACCTCATTCTTAAATGAGGACTCCAACTTCCGTAATTTTGAGACTATTGTTAAATGCGAAGACCCCAACGCAAATTGAAAAAGAAATTTGTGGTGTGTTTGATTTGGTTTTAATTTTTGGTTTCACTAGTTGTGGGTTTCTGTTCAAAATTTATGGGTTTAATTTTTGGTTAATCTTCAAGATTTCTGGGTTTAGTTTTTGGTTTGGGTTTATGTTCAAAAATTATGGGTTCACTTCTTCTTCTTTTTTTCTTTTTTTTCTTTTTTTTTTGAGATTATAGATAGAAACTTTATTAATGTAAAAGTGTAACCGTATACAAATACGCAAATATAAAGAAAAGAACAAACACCTGGGCTTGCTCTAGTGAGCCAACTCAAGAGACAAATAGGAAAAGATAAAACACAAGGCTTCCCCCACGCTACCACCGGATACGGTAAGAAGAAAGACCTCAAAACATGGCTGTCATTAGCTTTGAGTTTTGGTTGATTTTATGGGTTTAGCTTTTAGTTTCTAAATTCTGAGTTGATTTTAGTTTAGCTGGTTTTCTGGGTTTCATACAAAATGTTCACAAAATGAATATTTGGTTGAAGGTCTCCCTGCGCAGGATCTATGTACCATGGTTCTCCATGGCTACTCTCACTTCTTGGCCCACTCTAGTCAAAACCCAGATGGTTCTCAGTCTAGAGTCTCAAGCACATTGCATTGTAGCATCTAGGATCTTAGTTTGGTGAGCAAGTTGGATGGGAGTGAGTTTTGGGAGTGAGGAGTGTTTTGATCTGTTTGGGCTTTTGTTTTTGACATATTATGTGTTAGAGTAATGGCTGGAGGAGAGGTGGGTTACGGATTAGTAATGAAGGGAATCACAGGTGGATAAAGTGTCAAAATTGAAATCACGGGTAGGCAAGTCACATTAGAGGCAAACCACAGGTGGGTAAAGTGTAATCATCCCTTGATTTTTAATAAATTGAAATTCCTTTGTTCATTGTTAGTGATTTTTAACAACAATTTATTGTTTGCTTTAAAATAGTAATAATAATAATAAGGGAAAAAGAAAGTAAAATGGTGGATAGAAGATTGTGCTTGGAGGAAAAGATGGACAATTTTTTTTTTGTGAATAATTTTTATAATAATTCAATTGTTACCAAGTGGAGGAGAGGAGATTTTTTTTAATAAATTTTTACAACAAGTGAGGGAATGAGGATTTGAATTATGGTTCTCCTCATAAAGGAGATCATTCAATACCACTGAACTACAAAGCTTTTGGTTGGAGGAGAGATTTGATTCATTTGAACATAAATTGAAGACGGACGAACTAATAAGTAATTTGTCACACATCTCTCAAGTGTTGGCACAAAAAGTTATTAAAAAAATAATAATAATAATAGAGAAAAATGATATGTACCTATAAAAGTTAACATTTACCAAGTGTATCATCCATAGTATACCCATGGTTAAAAAGATAAAACCTAGACTAATAATACGATAACTCCAATGATCCAATTGTTGAATCAATTGAGACCTATAATAATTCTTAGAAGAAATAAAAGGGGTGTTCCATAAAACATTGTTTCTTTCATTAATGTATTGGATCTCACCAAAGGAAAATGATTCATTATTGCTTTTATCAAAAGTTCTTATTATTTTTCGAAATGTAATGACAATAAGTGCTACTGATAATAATGATCCACATAAAAGAGCTGCATAGCCCAATACCATCATACTTACGTGCATCATTAACCAATGAGATTGAAGAGTGGGTACTAATATTCTGGATTGATGCATTTCGGTTAAAAAACTAGAAGTAGCAAAGCCTTGGGTCAAAATAACAATTGGCGCGGTTATTGCACTTAAGTGGTTTTTGTGTTTTTTTAAATATGGAACCATATGAATAATGGACAAACTACATGAAAGAAAAATGAATGATTCATATAAATCACTTAATGGTAAATGCCTTGAATAAATCCAACAAGTAACTAATAATCCTGTTATACAGACAAAAGTAGTTATTATGCCTTTTTTGGACGAATCATATAGTCCTGCGATTTCATTAACTAATAAGATTAGTAAACGAATTGTAATTACAATTGAAACGACTAAAAAGGATATATGAATTAAAATATGCTCTAAAATTGAAGATATCATAAAAATTATAAAAAGAGGGTCTCACAATTATAGGAATCGGGAATTGAATTTTTTTTATTCTTTTATTCTAGGACTTACTCTTTTATAAGATGCCATGCCACCACTCGAACTCGAACCGAGATGCTCTAGCACTGCTTCCTAAGAACGGCATGTCTACCGATTTCACCATAGCGGCTTGTTCGAAATCATAATAACCCATTTTGATTCAATCATCGAGGTTAAAGTACTTAATCATGCAATACTTTTTAGTTTTATATGAAACGTTGAAATTGATGAATAAAAGCTAGTTTTAAAAATAGCGATTGGAACATATTTTCAAAAAGAATCCTATTGTTTTTTTCGTTCAGTAATAAATTTTTTTATTTTAGATTCATAAAAGAAATTAAAATAAGATGAATGAGACAAAAAGTGAATTCTTAAAAACTATTTTAAAACTATCTAGTTACAAAAGCTCCATTTTAGGAGAGTATAAACGAGAGGAACTCCGGTGTTAATGTTATGTTAAGTTAAATAAAATTGACACTATAAGTAAGAAATAAAATGTTGAAAAATAGAAAATAATAAAAAATAAGGGTTATTATCGATCACAATTTCATGAGTATAGACACTAATAATTTGCATATCCCTGTATTACTATTTTGAGTTTTCACTGTATAAAGGATTTGTGTTAGTATTTAGCAACCTAATTAGATGAGGTTCAGTATTGGGTGTATCATAGAATAAAAGGGTTTCAATTTCTATCGAAATCCCACCATATTAAATATATTTAATATTTAGATATATTATATATTGATAATGATTTAGAAAAGCGATTGAGCGTTCAGAAAATTACAAAATAAATTTTAAACTTAATAAATTAGTTTCAATGGCTCATTAATTGTGATTAAAGATCTTATTTATATCTAGATCTTATTTATATCTGCTCTTAGATAAGAATCTTATAGAATAAATAGAATAATAAAAATAGAAAAAGACAAAACTTTTTATCTTAACCTAAAACACTAGAAAAAGACAAAACTTTTTATCTTATTAATGCTACCCAATACCCCTCCCTTTTCCAAATATTTTTACGAATTTGTTTTTTTGATATAGAAGTGCACTTTTTTGGAACGGCCATTAAAAAATTATAATAAGTTATTTATTTCTATAGTTGAATGTGAAAGACATTTATTGTTCAAAACCAATTGTTCTTTACTATTAATACTATTAATTCTCTATTTATTGTTTAAATTAAATTATACTCTCTTCAAAACAAAAACATTTCAAATCAAGAAGTTAGAATTGATCAAAAGTAAATACTTACTTTTTTGAAGCTTCAAAAAATGAAAATTTCAATTACTATTATTTATTAAAATTTATGTATTACAATGTTTTAATCTTTAGAGTGAGTAAGGACAAATAATTACACCAAAAAGAGTAGTTTATTTTGATATGATTCATAAAAGACAGACACAGCCCATAACTTAACCCAATAAAGTAAGAGTTATGTATTTTAGTTCGTTTATTTAGAATAATTAAGCAATGCTTTTTTGAATTGATTGAAGGAATTATTAAAATGTAAAATGACTTTCCTTCTTTTCTCTAAAAAAAATGATATATTTTTTAATAGATTAACTACGAGTCTCATTTCAATTAGGTGCACTCTTTTTTCGAGCTTGGTCAATTTAACTAACCTAACCAATTAATAGAAATAATTGTTAAAGTTTTTTTTTTTTATTTTATTAAATTCAATTGGTTTATTAAACTTTTTGATTATTTTATTATATTACATATATAAATATAGCACGATGAAAATAAAGAACAATAAATAACACAAGGCTACAATCGCTTTTCTTTCTATATATATTTCATTTTTTTTTTTGAAGGATTTGAAATCTTTTTCAAATAATTAAGATTAGAAAAGGTTATGAAATTCAATTTTAGTTTTACATATCTTAATTTTTTTTATTAACTGACTCCTTTGAAAAAAAAAAAAAAAAGAACTGGCGAATTCGAAACAGTTAATTAAGAAGAAGAAAAATATTTTTATTTATTTTTATGGAATATACATATCAATATTTATGGTTCATACCTTTCATTCCAGTTCTAATTCCTATGTTACTAGGAGTGGGACTCCTACTTTTCCCGACGGCAACAAGAAATCTTCGGCGCACGTGGGCTTTTCCTAGTGTTTTATTGTTAAGTATAGTTATGATTTTTTCATACAATCTGTCTGTTTAGCAAATAAATAACAGTTATATATATCAATATGTATGGTCTTGGACTATCAATAATGACTTTTCTTTAGAGTTTGGACAATTGATTGATCCACTGACTTCTATTATGTCAATCTTAATTACTACTGTTGGAATTCTCGTTCTTATTTATAGCGACAATTATATGTCTTATAATCAAGGATATGTAAGATTTTTTGCTTATATGAGTTTTTTCAATACTTCAATGCTAGGATTAGTTACTAGTTCTAATTTTATACAAATTTATATTTTTTGGGAATTAGTTGGAGTATGCTCTTATCTATTAATAGGTTTTTGGTTCACACGACCTATCGCTGGGAATGCTTGTCAAAAAGCGTTCGTCACTAATCGTGTAGGAGATTTTGGTTTATTATTAGGAATTTTAGGTTTTTATTGGATAACGGGCAGTTTCGAATTTCGGGGTTTGTTTGAAATAGTCAATAGATTGATTTCTAATAATGAAGTTAATTTTTTATTTGTTACTTTGTGTGCTCTTTTATTATTTTCTGGTGCAATTGCCAAATCTGCCTAATTTCCCCTGCATGTCTGGTTACCCGATGCTATGGAAGGACCTACTCCTATTTCGGCTCTTATACATGGTGCTACTATGGTAGCAGCAGGGATTTTTCTTGTAGCTCGGCTTCTTCCTCTTTTCATAGTTGTACCTTACATAATGAACATAATAGCTTTGATAGGGATAATAACATTACTATTAGGAGCTACTTTAGCTCTTGCTCAAAAAGATATTAAGAGAGGTTTAGCATATTCTACAATGTCTCAATTGGGTTATATGATGTTAGCTCTAGGTATTGGGTCTTATCGATCCGCTTTATTTCATTTGATTACTCATGCTTATTCAAAAGCATTGTTGTTTTTAGGATCCAGATCAATCATCCACTCAATGGAAGCGGTTGTTGGATATTCTCCAGATAAAAGTCAGAATATGGTCCTTATGGGGGGTTTAACAAAACATGTACCAATCACAAAAACTGCTTTTTATTAGGTATACTGTCTCTTTGCGGTATTCCACCCCTTGCCTGTTTTTGGTCCAAAGATGAAATTCTTAATGATATTTGGTTGTATTCACCGATTTTTGCAATAATTGCTTGTTCTACAGTAGGATTAACTGCATTTTATATGTTTCGGATTTATTTACTTACTTTTGAAGGATATTCAAATGTTAATTTTCAAAATTACAATGGAAAAACAAATAACTCGTTTTATTCAATGTCTCTATGGGGTAAAGAGGGGGAAAATAAAAAAATAAAAAAAATTCCTTTATTCTCTTTATTAACAATGAATAATAAAAGGATTTCTTTTTTTTGGAATAAAATATATCCAATCAGTATTATTAATATAAGAAAGATGTCGCGACCCTTTATTACTATTAATATTAGAGGACAAAGATTGGATCCATTGCTTTGTGCAACGAACTCATCAGAATTATGACACATGTCCACTTTTAACCACATGTCATGATCTTGACGATTATTGGACCAAGCCAAGTCCAATTTTAGGTACCATGAGTTTTATATATTGTTTTCAAATCAAGGTGAATATTTGGACCACTAGCTTCATGTATCTACTTCATAGACACCAATTTTACTTTTGTTTTATTTCCCTCTTATACATTCTACTACCGCCATGTTAATTCTTCACTGAATTATCCATTACTATTTAGCTACCATCTCATACAATCAATTTCACTAGCAACAGGGTATAATAATACATGTGTTTATAAGAAAATCAACAAGTTCGAACTCCCAATCATAAAAGGTTCGAATCAGTGTTAGCTTAATACTAAATGCAATTGATGCAATCGCTTATGGCCCCAAGTATAAAGAAGGCCCCAAATTTTAATTTAGTTAAGCCTAAATATTAGCCAATAAATAAATAAAAATGCTACTTTCACAAAATTTTTCACAACACTTTTACAGCAAATCCTAAATAGCAAGTTGTTATAGGCCGTTATTGATGGCAAAAAATAATTTCAATGATGGGTTATGTAAGGACACGATTTGGAACAACCCAAAACGATACTGGGTTCGCACGTAAATAGGCCCAAACAATATGATTTGTAGAGCATGGGTGTAAAGAGCTAGGTTAACCTTTCGTTTTAAGCTCAAAGCTGGCACAACGATCGTTTTGTTTGGTGATCGATACAGTTCCTTTTTCTGTTTTTTTGTTCCGATCCCCCTTTCATGTTCTTCTTTCAGTTTATATACCACCTTTTGTATTCCATCCCCACCGCACACGTGTAGGCTGGGTTCGGAGGATTTCCTTCTATCCCATCTAGCACCTCCTGGAACTTCCTGTGGGCAGCTATAAGGCTGCCTCCCTACTGTTCAGGTATCACCTCCACATTAATGCGGCCAGAGAGTTGGTTGAGAGGTAGTTAATGCGGAGGCAGCTGTAGTTATAGATATTTGTTTTCCTTTTCTTTTAGACCCTTGGTCTGTTATCCTTATCTTCAGTGGTGACGTAATTCTGGGGTCTGGTTGTAACAAGGCCGCGTCCTGTTCATCCTCGGACACGTACTGCCGAGGAATATAGCGTCCTCGGACGAATACAGAACTCTACCTTCGTGATATTGACCACCACCCCCCTTCGGCAATTGCCTTGTGACCTGACATGGCCTCCTCGGACGGATATATATCCTCGGATGGGCCACAAGCCCAACGATCCTGACCTTAATGGGCCTGTTGATTGACAGGCCCCCACAATAGCCCCTCAAAATCCTACTTTTCGACACCTCAGGAGGGAAGGTGGATTTTGACGTCATAAACCCGTACCCATGCGTGTTTTGGGGCATGCCCCTGACGCTTCAGCATCCCGATTCAGGCAGCATTAAATTTTGGCAACGCCCTTGTCTCCCACGTTAGACGGTGAGATGTAAATCAAACGGCAGAAGGCCTCCCCTTTTTCGTGAGCGGGAATTTTACCGCTCACAATCCTCATATGACTATAAAGGTGTTCTCAGATTAACCCTGTACTTTACCTTTGATGATTACGTGGTTCCAGAGCTCATACATTGAACCTGCTTTTCTCTATTCTCGCTATTTTCCTGGTGACTACAAATAATCGCACTTTGTCCGAGGTCCTTCCTTTGAACCTGTAAGTCCTCTCGAAGCCTTTACCACTTTTATTTCTAACCCAACAGTCTTTTCTGCTAAGTCTTTTAGACAAATGGGAAAACAAAAGAATCCATTTCGATGTCTCGTTGAATCCGAGGAAGGTATTAGAAACTTTTGCTCTAAGTATAAAATCCCCTCATCGGTAGGAATGAGGTACGCAGCCCAAGGGGAATGGGTTGATGCCAGACAAACTGGGGAAGTAGTTATTCCCATGATTGCCTTTATAGAAGGCGGGATGACTATCCCCATGGGAAGTATCACTAGGAGTTACCTCAATTTCTTTAGGCTGTCCCCCACCCAGTGTGCTCCAAATATGTTTAGGGTCTTGGGAAGTATAGACGCTCTGAATAAGAGAATGGACTTAAAGCTAACCCATCATGATGTGAACTGGGTGTACAACCTCCATCACTTAACTGGCCAGGGATACTATCTCAAGTCGAGATATCCTGAGGTAAGGCTAATTCAGTGCCTTCCCACTTCAAACAAGAACCTAAAGGAGGATTTCCTTATTCTCTCCGGGGAATGGCACGATGGTCTGCCTTGTCCGACAGTAGAGGGAACACCAGGTGGGCGCGTAGTCATAGATTTACACTACTTAGCTCGCGAACATATTTCGTTTACTTTTTCCTTTTTTATTATTTTTGTCTCCCACAATTTTCACTCATGACTCAACGATTTTGCAGATAGACGCTACACAAAGCCCAATCTCAGGTTAGTCAATAAGGCGAGCCTGGATAAGTTATTGAAGGCCGAAATATACGTGAATGAGGTTGACGGTCAACTCCGGGCGGCACACTTAATTCTCGACTACACCCCCCTTTCTTTTGCTTTTCAGGCACCGAAGTGCGTGATTAGAGCGCGCGATCCTCGGCTTCACCGCATCAGTGTTGCCTATGAAGGGTTCATTGTTCCAGAGGGCATTCCGCTTCCCCAACACACACCTCACCCAGAGCCTCTCTTCATAGCCAGCGTCTCGGCGGGAGCTTCTTCATCTTTTCCTTCCCTTAGGGGAAAGGAAATAAAAGGGAGAAAGAAAAATGAGAAAGGCGAGGAAACGGTTGTAACAGTATCTGAGTCCTCGGACGATTTCGGGATTTTTGATCAACCCACAAGCCCCGAGGAAGATCCTGACGAGATGGGGACACAAAGAAAACCCCAGAAAAGCTTGCTAGAGTTGATGGAAGGTAAGCCGGGAAAGAATGTGCCTGCAAAAACAATACCATCCCAGGCTTCATCTCTTCCAGCTAGGTCTCCTCCCCCTGCCCCTCGCCAACCTCCTCGGTCATCGCCGCAACCAGCGCTTCCTAACGCTGCCGAGCAGAAAAGGCGCAGGGAACAGAAGGGCAAGGATGTGGCGGACACGAGCAAGTCTCGTCCAACTCGAGAGGAGGATGCCCAACGAGCTGCAAAGCAGCAAAAAACCAAACACCAAGTCGCGCGGGACCAGGAGAAATCTGACTCCCAGCATCCTGAACCACAAGCATGGTTGCCCGCACCTATGCACGGTGGGGAGCCCCTGCGAGATGATGCATCTATAAGGGATTTTAACGACGGAATAGGATGTCATGTAGCCTCGGCCGTAGAGGAAGCCTTATTGCTCCCCAAAGATATGGCCGAAATAAAGAACATGAGGAAGAATGAACTCGTCCTCGACAACAAACGATATTTGGGCATGGTAAGGAGCTAACTTTTATCTTTCTCATTCTGTGACTGTTACTTACCAATATACACCTTTTTTACTAACTATAGTGTTAACCTCTTTCCTACAGATCATCCAAAATACTTTCAAGCTAGATGAGATGCTCAACGCTTGTTCCAATCAGCTAGACGATGAGAGAAAAAGACGGACAACGGCTGTACAGACCCTGTCCAAATTCGAACAGGACTTGGCTGATGCAAAGAAAAAGTTACAAGCTGAAGAGCAAGCTCGCAAGAGCGCCGAGTCGGCATTAAAAGGCTACCAAACGTAGGCTGAGAACCAAGGAAAACTCCTGCAGGAGGCGAACGCTGAGCTAAAGAAGACTCAAGAGCAAGTCCTAGTTCTTAGGAAGCATCTGGAGGAAACTCAGAAGTTAAAGGAGCGAGCTGAAAAGTCCAAGGAGCAAGCGGAGAATGCGAAGACCCGTGCCGAACAAGCAATGAACGAAGCTGAGCAGAGAGGCTACGAGGTTGGTATAGCTGAAACTGAGAAGGCTTTCAGAGCTGAGGTTCCGGAGGTATGCCGTATCTACTGCGCAAGAACTTGGAGTGAGGCTCTCAACCGTGTTGGGGTTGAAGCCTCATCTGAGTTACGTAAGCCAGAAAACATAGTCTATCCTGAGGCGATCCGCCCCCCAGTTATTCTACCCCATCAGGCTGATGATCCTTCTTCAGTTATTAACCTTAACGAGGAGGTTTTACCTCGTAATTCTCCTCCCCGTGGCCAACCGGAATCAGCTAAGGAGGGACTTGCCCCTCCAGGAGTTTCCCCCGACAAGACCACCACCGCTTCGAAGGCAGAGACGGCCTCCCAAGGTTTTCAACGGGATTTGGACTCCACAGTTCTATCAACTGGGGGCGTCACCAAAGCCAAAGAGGGAATCACAACTTCGGAGGCAGACCTACCCGCCAGCCAGAACCCACAGATCCAATTGAAATTAAAAAAGTAGAACTTGTTTTGTAGCTTATTTAGGCATCTAGTAGGGAATCTCCTTCCTCATTTTCTTGTCGATTTTACTACTTTATGTTATTTTTGTAATTGATCACTGTGTTACCGTATTTTAGATATGTTTATGTCAACTATTTTTTGCTTATTTGCGGCATTTTTACTCATACATATCGTCAATCGAAAATTAGTAATAGACAATAAGCGTTAATACAACAGGGTCATAGGGAAACGTTTTAGATATGTACGTATCCTTTCCAATCAATTGCAACTCTTTACGAGAATTCATAAATTAAATAAACTCATGCCCTCAGTACCTCGATTGTACGCCAACTTACGTCCAAAGATCTCTCTTTGATTCCCCGATGAGTGTGACAGGGCGTTATTTCTCGTTAAGTTTGTGATTAGAAGATCTATCACTACTCAGTTACTGCTTACAACTTCAATACACAATATGGAATGTAAACTTCCATCAAGTTTGCAGTCCGAGGACCTGGCATAACTTAGTTTCTGTTTAGATTTCAATATACATACCGGACGTTAATTTCCACCAAGTTTGCGATCCGAGGACCTGGCATAACTTAGTTTCTGTTTAACATTTCAACATACACATAGGACGTTAATTTCCACCAAGTTTGCGATCCGAGGACCTGGCATAACTTAATTTCTGTTTAACATTCCGACATACACACCGGACGTTAATTTCCACCAAGTTTGCGATCCGAGGACCTGGCATAACTTAGTTTCTGTTTAACATTTCAATATACACACCGGACATTAATTTCTACCAAGTTTGCGATCCGAGGACCTGGCATAACTTAGTTTCTGTTTAACATTTCAATATACAACACAGGACGTTAATTTCCACCAAGTTTGCGATCCGAGGACCTGGCATAACTTAGTTTCTGTTTAACATTTCAATATACAACACAAGACGTTAATTTCCACCAAGTTTGCGATCCGAGGACCTGGCATAACTTAGTTTCTATTTAACATTTCAATATACAACACAGGACGCAGGAGTACAAGATGTATGGTTGACGTAAATTAAAAGAAATACTTGAATTGAAACACTTTTATTAATAATAATACCTTTTGAGATTATTTACATTCCAAGGATGAAGTACGGCTTTTTCATCTAGGTCTTCCAGATAGTAGGCTCCTATTCCCGCTACAGAAGTGATTCGATATGGACCTTCCCAATTAGGTCCCAGTTTTCCCCAATTTGGATTCTTGGTGGCCCCCAGAACTTTCCTCAGCACCAAATCTCCTACGGCTAACGGCCTCATCTTCACATTACTATCATAGCCCTGCTTGAGTTTGTGTTGGTAGTAAGCTAGCTGAACCATTGTGCTTTCCCTCCGCTCTTCAATCAGGTCCAAACTTCTCTCCAACATCACATCATTACTATCTGAAGAGAATGTACTGGTCCTTAACATTGGGAATCCAGTTTCCAGGGGAATGACGGCCTCAGCCCTATAGGTCATGGAAAAGGGAGTTTCCCCCGTTGAACGTCGGGGAGTTGTCCGATACGTCCAAAGCACATGTGGCAATTCTTCCACCCACTTTCCTTTCGCGTCATCCAGTCTCTTCTTAAGCCCATTGACTATCACTTTGTTAACAGCTTCAGCCTGCCCATTGCCTTGTGGATAAGCCGGAGTGGAATATCTGTTTCTTATACCCAGTTCTGAACAATATACCCTAAAGTCATTGCTATTGAATTGGAGTCCATTATCTGAGACAAGAGTACGAGGAATTCCAAATCTTGTAACAATGTTTCTCCAAACAAACTTCTTCACATCTGCGTCTCTGATGTTTGCCAAGGGCTCAGTTTCAACCCATTTAGTGAAGTAGTCTGTGCCGACCAGCAAGTACTTCTTGTTTCCCAAAGCCTTAGGGAAAGGGCCGACAATGTCCAGCCCCCACTGGGCAAAAGGCCAAGGGCTAGAGAGCGGGTTAAGAACTCCTCCCGGCTGGTGGATATTTGGAGCATATCTTTGACACTGATCGCACTTCCTAACGTACTCCTGCGCTTCATTTCGCATATTTGGCCACCAATATCCTTGTGTGATGGCCCGACATGATAGAGACCTTCCTCCTGTATGGCTTCCACAAATGCCCTTATGCAATTCCTTCAGTATTGACTCTGCTATCTCAGGAGGCACACAGAGCAGGTATGGCCCAGAGAAGGACCGCTTGTATAACTTTTTATCCTCAGATAACCAGTACCGAGGAGCTTTCCTTCGTACTTTCTCAGCTTCCACCTTATCTTCGGGCAATATGTCACTTTCAAGAAATTTTAATATGGGATCCATCCAGTTTGGCGACAGACTGGTTTGATTGATTTGGTAAACCTCCTTCTCTGGTGAGGTGGGGGTGCACAGGTCTTCGACGATAATCACCCGAGGAAAGTTTCGTACTGAGGAGGTGACAAGGGTTGCCAAGGAATCAGCATGGGTATTTTCACCTCGAGGAATATGTATTACGTCGTAAGACTCAAACTTCGTTCGCATACACTTAACCCGGTCCAAATACCCTTGCATCCTCGGGTCTCAGGCTTCCAGCTCTCCTCTCACCTGGCCGACTACCAACCTTGAGTCTGAGAATAACTTCACTGCCTTTCCACCCATTTTTTGAACCATACTCATTCCCATTATCAAAGCTTCGTATTCTGATTCGTTGTTAGTTGCCGAGAATCCCAATCTTAACGACTTCTCGATGATGACGTCCTTGGGAGATATCAACACCAATCCCAATCCTGCTCCCCGTTGGTTTGCGGCCCCGTCTACGTACACCCTCCAGAAGGACTCGCCTTGTATGGATATCTAGCCAACCGATTTTTCATCCATGTGACCTTGATTCATATTAATCTCTTCTGGGCATTCGGCGAACTCAGCCACCAGATCGGCAAGGACTTGACCTTTCACCGAGGTACGGGGCATGTATTTGATATCAAAAGCACCCAGAATCGTGCCCCATTTGGCAATTCTTCCGGTGTAGTCAGCACTTCTGAGTATGGACTTAAGAGGTAGTTGGGTCAAGATAACCACGGTATGGGCCTGAAAATAGTGAGGGAGTTTGCGTGTTGCATGGACCACCGCCAGTATGGCCTTCTCTAATGACAGATACCTCACCTCGGCTTCATGGAGGGATTTACTTACATAATAAACTGGCCTTTGGACGCCATTATCCTCTCGTATCAAAACGAAACTAACTACATGAGGGGCTACCGCCAAGTAAGCAAACAGCACCTCATCCACCTCGGGGCTAGACATGATAGGTGGTCTGGACAGGTATTCTTTCAACTGCTGGAACCCTTCAGCACACTCCACGGTCCATTCAAATCCTTGCCACCTATGTAATAGGCGGAAAAAAGGACGACACCTCTCAGCCGACCTGGAGATGAATCAATTCAACGCAGCAGCCATCCCAGTCAGTTTCTGCACTTCTTTTGGATTCCGAGGTGCTTACAAATCGTTAATGGCCTTAATCTGGTCTGGGTTCACCTCAATTCCTCTGTGGGTCACCATGTACCCCAAGAACTTCCCGAAACCGACACCAAATGAGCATTTTGAAGCATTCAAGCGTAACTTATGTTTTCTCAGTATCCCGAAGATACTCGTGAGGTCTTCCACATGTTCAGACGCTACTTTACTTTTCACAACCATATCATCGATATAAACTTCAATGCTTCTACCAAGTTGTGGTTCAAACATTTTCGTCATCATGCGTTGGTAAGTGGATCCAGCGTTTTTCAAGCCAAAGGGCATCACCTTGTAATGGTAGTTCCCAATCGGGGTCACAAAAGCAGTCTTTTCCTGATCGTCGGCGGCCAGCGGTATTTGGTGATACCCTTGGAAGGCATCCAAGAAACTCATCCTGGGGTGACCCACAGTCGCATCCACCAACTGGTCGATCTTCGGCATAGGAAATGGATCTTTGGGGCAGGCCTTATTAAGATCTGTGAAATCCACGCACACCCGCCACTTTCCAGTCTTCTTTTTTACTACCACCGTATTGGCCAACCATTGAGGATAGAAGATCTCCTTGATAGCCCCAGCCTGTTTGAGCTTGGCAACTTCACATCTGACGGCCTCGGCGTGTTCCTTAGACGGTCGCCGAGGAGGTTGCCTCCTGGGCACAATGGCGGGATTCACGTTGAGTCGATGGCAAATAAAATTCGGGTCCACCCCTGGGGCTTCATATGGGTTCCATGCAAAAACGTCCACATTGGCTCGGAGGAATTCCAGCAATCTCGCCTTCTCTGGCAACTGCAATTTAGCCCTAACTTGGAAGAATTTTTCCGGATCATCAGCAACAACTACCTTCTCCAGATCTTCACACTCTACCCTGCTGGCTGGCACGTCTAAGCCTAATACTGGGGACTTTAATTGCTATAATTCATTGTCGGCAGTAGCCGAGGTTTCTGCTTCTGGCCGATGCTGTATGGCCGCAACAAGGCATTGCCGAGCAGCTGCCTGATTCCCTACTATTTCCAACACTTGGTCTCCGGATGGGTACTTAACCTTCTGATGCAGAGTAGACGAGACCACTTTAAGGGTGTGAAGCCAAGGTCTGCCCATAATAGCCGTGTACGGAGAAAAAACATCTACAATAATAAAGTCCACTTCCACCACATCCGAACCTGACTGCACGGGCAGCCTGATTAGTCCCTTGGGAGTGACCAACCTTCCCTCAAAACTTACTAGAGGGGAATTATAGGTTGTTAAATCCTCTGGCTTCAAACCCAGCCCCTTGTACAAGTCTGGATACATCACATCCACAGCGCTACCCTGATCAACCATCACCCTTCTGACATCGTACCCGCCAATCCTTAACGTTACCACCAAAGCATCCTCATGGGGCTGTATGGTCCCAACCATATCCTCATCTGAAAAGCCTAGAATCAGGGGGACACGCGTCCTGGCTCTCTTCAATGCTTGGGAATGATCCTCGGCTGGGGATCGGGACACCGACAACACCCTAGCGGGGCAAGATCCAGTCCTTCCCGGGGCCGCAAAGATAACGTTAATCGTACCCAGGGGAGTCTTGATGAAGCGTCTCCGCGCACCTCTGAACCTATTTGGCTCGCCCTTCCACTGGAGTGATGTAAGAGTTGTTTTAATTTCCCTTCACGGACCAACTGTTCCAAGTGGTCCCATAAATTCCTGCAGTTATCCGTCGTGTGCCCATGATCCTGATGATAATGGCAGTACAAATTCGGGTTGCGTTTCCTAGGCTCTCCTACCATCTTGTTCGGCCATTTGAAGAATGGCTCGTTCTTTACCTTCTCCAGAACCTGCTGAACTGGCTCCCGAAAGACTGCATTAACAACCTGGGCGTCCGCCGAACTTGACTGCCCAACAAAGTCCCTCCGTGGTCGGCTGTTATTATAACGGTCCGACCTGAAATCCCTCCTCTCCTGGGGGATCATCTTGGCATTTCCTTTTCCCTGAAGTTGATCTTCTTCTACCCTTCTGTACTTATCTATTCTGTCCATCAGTTGGCGCACACTGGTGACAGGTTTACCCGTCAGGGATTTCCTCAAATCGTGATCAGCTGGGAGACCAGCTTTGAAAGTGGTTATAGCCACAGCATCGTTCTTTCCCTCTATTTCGTTAAACATCTCCCAATATCTATCCAAGTAATTCTTAAGAGTCTCGCCCTCCCGCATGGACAGAGTCAGCAAAGACCCCAGAGGCTGAGGAGTTCTGCTGCATGTAATAAAGCGAGCACCAAAAGCCCGAGTCAGTGTTTTGAAAGATCCAACAGAATTGGCCTTTAAGCCGTTAAACCACCTCATCGCCGTCGGACCCAAGCTCGATGGAAAAACTTTGCACATCAAAGCCTCGTCCCTAGAGTGAATAGCCATCTTCTTTCTGTAATAGCTTACATGTTCCACCGGATCTGAATGGCCATCATACAGGGAGAACGTAGGCTGATGGAATCGCCGAGGATGAATCGCATCGTCTATGTTTCTCGTAAAGGGCGACTTGGAAATTTGACTCAAAGCTTTGTTCATGGTATCGTTTCCCAAGCCCCTACTAGTCGGACTTCTACGCTTACGTCGATGGCGGTGTTCCTCTTCATAAGAGAAAGTCTCGCTTGGCGGGGTTCTCGATCTCCGCCTATAACTAGCTCCATCCGATTCCTCAGATGATGGTTCGGAGCAAGGTGGGGAGCGTTCCCGCCTTGCATGGCGCAACTCTCTCTTCAAATCTGCAATCTCACGTTGCAGATTCCCCTTATGCCTCGCGTGGGAAACGTGACTCTTCCCCCGAGAATGGCTCCTGGTGGTATGAGTTGTACGTACACTCCCCTCCTGGCCTTCTCTCCATTCGAGACTCCTTCGAGGATCACCATGCTGGGAGCCCCTTGACTCTGCTTGATGCAAGTTGACATTCTCCTGATGCGGTCCCGTCGTGGGGTGATGTGGACCCACTTCCTCCATCAGAAACGCTGTACCGGAAGTCGCTTAAGTTAACACAAGCTCTCCCCACAGACGGCGCCAATTGTAAGGACACGATTTGGAACGACCCAAAACGATACTGGGTTCGCACGTAAATAGACCCAAACAATATGATTTGTAGAGCGTGGGTGTAAAGAGCTAGGTTAACTTTTCGTTTTAAGCTCAAAGCTGGCACAACGATCATTTTGTTTGGTGATTGATACAGTTCCTTTTTCTCTTTTCGTTCTTTTTCTGTTTTTTTGTTCCGATCCCCCTTTCATGTTCTTCTTTCAGTTTATATACCACCTTTTGTATTCCATCCCCACCGCACACGTGTAGGCTGGGTTCGGAGGATTTCCTTCTGTCCCATCTAGCACCTCCTGGAACTTCTTGTGGGCAGCTGTAAGGCTGCCTCCCTACTGTACGGCTGCCTCCCTACTGTTCAGGTATCACCTCCACATTAATGCGGCCAGAGAGTTGGTTGAGAGGTAGTTAATGCGGAGGCAGCTGTAGTTATAGATATTTGTTTTCCTTTTCTTTTAGACCCTTGGTCTGTTATCCTTATCTTCAGTGGTGACGTAATTCTGGGGTCTGGTTGTAACAAGGCCGCGTCCTGTTCGTCCTCGGACACGTACTGCCGAGGAATATAGCGTCCTCGGACGAATACAGAACTCTACCTTCGTGATATTGACCACCACCCCCCTTCGGCAATTGCCTTGTGACCTGACATGGCCTCCTCGGACGGATATATATCCTCGGATGGGCCACAAGCCCAACGATCCTGACCTTAATGGGCCTGTTGATTGACAGGCCCCCACAGGTTATATTGTGAATGTAGCACTTCTAAAAAAAAAAATTCACAACATTTTTCAAAATAGTAGAGTTGACAAATTTTTACTAGTTCTCACCTAAGTCCACCACTAACATCACACTTTTACTTACCAATATCATTCTATCACATCAATAGGTATGAAAATTTTTGTCAAATTTTTTTGTGTTAGACTTTCTATATAAAAAAATTTCTACATGGTTCATGTTAATTAGTAATAATTTTGCATCTAAAACAAGATAATAGATTTTAAATAATATTCAATTTTTTTAAGTCATCTTTAAATATATAAAAGGCATCAATTTTATTTTTTGCCTTAAGCCCCCAAATATATCAAGTTTCCCTAGTTCGAATAAACTTGAGATTCCAAATGCATAATCCAAGTCTAACAACTCTTTTTTGCTCCCAAAAAAAAAAAAAAAAGTCTAACAACTCCTTAGCATCAAGGCAAGATTACAAAACACAAAAGCATCTTCCTTCTTAGTAATCAAAAGCAAATTAGGAAACACATAGTTTAAATTTTGTTCCCAGCACCAAAAATTATAGCAAAACCTAATCCTCATATTAATTCTAATCCCAAATTAACAAAAGCAAAGAACAAACCTAATACCAGATAAGTCTATATTGTACCGATACCAGCTGTACTAGCAATATTTATTGTATTGGCCATCAAATAAGTTGCTACTCCTCTAAAATATATCATCAGATAAAATATAAGGTTATACTGGCAATTTTTGGGTGTTTCACCCAAAATAGATGTTTCAATCGATAAAATAAAAGATATTTTAAAATTTTTTTAAAAAAAAGTCATAGAAAATATTATTTAAGCTAATGCATTGGGTTAGTGTATTTAGACTAATGTTTGAGCTCATAATATATATGGATTTGATTACAAAGATATATATATATATATATATATATATATATATATAGACACACACATGCATGCATAAGTATACAAAGAGCGGTAACCTGAAATGGAACATCAATATCAGCTAGTACCAAAATATTTTGTTCTCTTAATCAAATCAAAACAACCTTTAGTACAAAATTGACTCTCTTACTTAATACTACTCCAAAGACTAGTCTATATGGCCTGCATATCTCCTAAGAAACCCATTTACTTTAAGCCTTTCTATATTTTTAACACAATTGCAAGTCTCCAAATTTCATCCCTTCCCTCCTAACAAAACTTTAAGACCATTTATTCAACAAAAATTAGTTAAATATGCAGAAATTATGATGAATTAAAAAAAAAAAAAAAAAGAGTTGAAAGAAAACATAATAGTGTACGTGGTTTTGCCTTGTGGCCTATATTCACAGGACAAGAGCCTAAAGAGTCATATTTTCTTGTACATTTTTCTTGATAATACATTACAATAGAATCCATTGTTATAATGGGATTACATACAAAAATAAAAAATTTGAACTTGAATTTGAATTGCATATTAATTGTCTCAATCCAACAATTTTTTGTTGTAATCAACTATATAATTTTCTCTTGAAATCAATGTCTTGATTTGGTCTTCAAAGACCTAGAAAGTGAAATATGCATTCTAACAAAAAGACACTCAGTTTGCTTACCCCAAACAACTCACCATACTTCATAGGGTACACCAATTTCATTCAAACAAGTGAAATTTGAATTCTTCATTTGTCCCACCCGATTATGTTGCAACTTCTCTAAGCTATTAGCTACATGGATTGGAACAATTAAAAGAGATAGAAACTAGGTGGGAGGCTCAACAAAGTACTCAAAAGAAGCATGAGCCTTCCATCATTAGACAAAAAAATTCTTCCATCGGCCTAACATTCTTCACTCTCATGCTAGTGTTTGATTCTCACTTTATTCAATCCAACAAAATCTCTCCAAATAAAATTCATTTAACAAGCATTCACATATGAACTTAGTGTATTACAATATTATTTTTCTTCTAAGTATGGTGGGGGATTCAAATCTAAGTACCCCCTATTCAAAAAAAAAAAAAAAATCAAATAATGTTATTGAGTTAGACTATTAGCTTCTTTACTTTTTCTTTTACCAAAGCTTCGGATATTATTACCCTAATTATTAAAGTCATTGAAAACCCAATTTCCCCAAAACTCAGTTCTCTTCTTTGTCCATCCACAAAGAGAGATGTACCATAAATTGGACTCTCATTGTGGCATTCACACTAGACTGAACATGAACACAATGTTAGGTTGTGGGCTATCACATTTCAAGGGCAATTTTCAAAAGAATAATCTTTGACTCTAAGAATATTCCATTGCAATGAGCTGTCCATGGTGTGTACGTAGGACTTATCACTTATCAGTGTGGCTATATATGTTTTAAATGTGAAGGCAATAATTTTGAGATATAATTGATGAAAGAAAAATGTGTTTCTATAACCCAAAAACATAAATAAAAAAAGTTCTTGGTTCTCAAACCAATCAAAACAAGACTACCTACCAAAATCCTATCAATTTTATATTAGGTGTGTGGGCTGTGCACGTCTTTGTCCTGGACAAGCCAAGTGCCATGAACATGTTCACTTATAACACGTTATCCTAATATTACCAGTGGTCCAGTGCCAATCTTAGTTGTCCCAAATATGAAAGCATAAATTGTTGTATTAGGCTTTTATGTTCTAGCAAGACTAGTCTGAAAGCTTTGACTCCCTCACCATTCCCTTTTGGACTCTAATCAGTTAATTACAAAATCCTTAATTATAGTTTCTTTGAACATTTCACAATCAAGATCAATGTTTACGTGTGACTCTTTGAATTAAAAAAATGTTTATTAAAGGATTACTTATCCAAAGGAAAAAGAAAAACAGCGTGGAGCTCCTAACTTTCAATGATGTTGTGGTCCTTGTGGATCTAATTTTTTATTTTCCACCTTTCCTTGTTCTTTTCTGTACTTTTGGTTTTGGGGCCACGCCAACGACCCAAACTCAAAGCGACAAAATCCACGTGGAATCTGTAACCCTTTAAACTCATTAGTTTAGAGAGTTCACTTGAGTTAAAATCCTTGGATATGAGCTGGATTTAAGGATATTCTATAACCTATGGTCAAAAACAACGACTGTTTTAATTTTTTTTAAATAAAACGTTCATATTTATTTATTATAAATGTTAGTAATCAATGTCATTTTAATACTAATTCTAAACAATAATTTATACAGTAAAGTACAAGTTTGGTCCCTAAAATTTCAAATGTGTCAATTTCATTCTAATCTCATGGAAAAAGCTGACATGATTAACCAAACCCAAACACACATTATAGACTTAGAAAAGATAGAGGAAGCCCAATTAAGCAGAACCCACACCCATTCATCAAAAACTCACCAAGAGGATTGATCTCCCCATAATATGCAAGTAATTCAAGTTGCCTAATGATGCGAATCATGCTCCTCCAAATGCCAAGCAAAATCAATTAAACATCATCACCACATACACCATCAGCGACGTAACACCCTGAATGTCCTCCTTCATGAACTTTGACAATGAACCATTTGCCCTCAACACCCCTCATATTCCAAACAATCTCTCCCAAATTCATACCCTCACTACCACCAATACTTTCCTTGCACTTCTTCTTAGAGCTAATATGCACGAAAGCCGAACCGGGCATGTCATCTGCATACTCCATTGTAGCTTTCCACTAGGCATGACTTCCCATTCCCATTATATGCTTTAGCTTTGGCATTACCAAATCCATGTGAGGAAGAAGAGGAGAGAGAAAAAAAACATTAGAGAAAATTCATTTATTGTTTATTGTTCCTCTACCGAATGTTTTTAATGGCCAAAAAACCTTGGGAAAATGTGGGAAAGGGATGGAAATTAGGTTTTGAATTCTAGGTTTTTAGCCTGTTTGGTTACCAAGAAAGCAAAAGAAAAGAAAAGAAAACTTTCAAATATGAAGATAAACTAATTCTAAATATTTTATTTTTAAATTAAGGACACATGACATCTTATGTGGCACAAAAATAATATTTTAATCTCACCGTTAGTCACATCAATTTTTTTTAATCCACTACTTAACAGCTGAGACTATTTTGACACAATATCAAAAAGGTTAGAAACTTTTAAAACATTTAAAATCTTAAGGACCAAATTGAAAAACAATGTAAAGATTAGAGACTAAACTTGTAATTTACCCTAATTTAGAGAAATCCAACCACAAAAAAATAGCAAGAAAAAGACACTCAGACGAGTAAAATGTCCTCACTGAGAGCAGGAACAACTTCCGCCATTTCGGGAGTGTTTGGTACATACACTTAAATAACAGTTTTCAGTGTTTAAATACTGAAACACGTATTTCTACAACACTTTTTAACCCACACATATTACCATAACACTTAAACAACGATACTAAAAATTTATGACCAAGCGGGCCTTCATTTTCCTTTGCTTTTGTGTTTAAAAGTTGACTTTAAAAGTAATTGATTTTTGCATAAATTATAAAAGGCTTTATTCAACTCTTTGGAACCAATTTATCTGTACAAATCCACAAAAGGCTTTATTCCACTTTTTGGAACCAAATTTTTATCAGTACAAATCAACGAAAGGCTTTATTCTACTCTTTGGTACCAATTCATTTGTACAAATAGATTCCAAAGATGCACATTCTTGCATGATCATACATTTGCCTAAACCCAGTTAAGGTCTTTGGCCATATTACATATCATTTTCTCTATACAACTATATCTTTATGTCTTTAAAATATGCGGAAATCAAAAATAGTAATGAATCATATAAATCTAGCAAGTTAATTATCCAAACCAGCTTCATGTCAATGAATGAATCAGTAAGATAAAGATTAATTTGAACTCATGATATCAGTTTTAAGGTGGAAACAATACCACCAACCAAGGCACCATTTTTTATTAACTAGAAATTAATATAAAAAATACAATTAGTCTCACATGAATTCATATTTAAAATTATAATTAGGTTTGGGTTCCAGTGATTGTCTAACAATAATGGTGTCTAACAATAATGGTCTCATTTATAGTGTCTCATGTTAGTAGTTCGAATTTTACCTCTCCCTTCCTCACTATTGACTTATTAAAAAGCTAAAACAAAAAGCGTAACATTAGCTTTATATCTTCTTCTCAAAAAAAAAAAAGTTTTATATCTTCTTTTTTTTTTTTTTTTTTTTTTTTTTGCACTGGTAATTAGCTTCATATCTATATGAACAAAATTCTTCTCTAAATCAATTCGGAGAAAATTCCTCCCAACTCACTATATGACCACTTACATATATTTTAAATCACCTAACATATACCGAAATCATTTAGGTTAAATGGTTATTAATACTCCACGTAGTGTATCACTCATAACTCAATTATTATCCCAATAAATTGTGAAATTTTGTTGTTTATCCGCTATTCTTTGAACAAAAACAATAGTATATATGTAAGGATTACTTATCAAAAATAAATAAATATTATTATCCTAATAAATTGTGAAATTTGTTATTTTTATGTGTTACTCTTTGAATAAAAACAATGTTTATGTAAGGATTACTTATCCAAAAATAAAATAAAATAAACATAGTGTATAATTTCTAACTTCCCCAATGATGTTGTAGATCTTTTTTTCTTTTTCTTTTTTTTCTTTTTTTTCCTTCTTTCCTTGTTCTTTTCCTGTACTTTTCGGGCGACGCCGAAGACCAAAACTCAAACCAACAAAATCAACGTGGAATCTATATTCTATAATAACCCTTTAAATTCATTATGTTATAGAGTTTACTTGAGATAAAATCCTATAGGATATTAGCTGGATGGAAGGGATTAGGTTATTCTACTTTTGGTATCTGACTGTTTTAGTTTTAGTTTATTTTATTTCATTTTTTTTTAAATAATAAAATTTCCGTATTTATTTATTATATAGGTTAGTAATCAATGTCATTTTAATAGTTCTAAAAAATCATTTATACTATATAGTGTGACTTGTAATTTAACTTGGAGTAGTATTTGTGAGTTCTAGTTAACTTAGTTGGTAAAGTCTCTTATCGTCAAAAAAAAAATATCTAGCTTTCAATCTCTGTCGACACCAAAAACCAATTAGTGTCTTGGTTTGATAATAAAGAGTCATCACTAAGAGTGGACGTCATAAATTAAAACTATTTAAAAATAAATAAAAAACTTGCTGTGGTATTTTTGCAGTAAACTTAGAATCTTGGATAAAATAACCAAAAGAGGACATAGAAGTAAACTCCTCTTTTAAAGAGTCGATGACAATCTCCAAAAACCAATTAGTATTTTAGTTTGATGATAAAAAGTTATTATCAGGAGCAGGGATGGAGTCAGGACTTGGAGTTAGGGGGACGGTTTTATTGTTAGCTATATGCAGTGACTTTGGCTTTCAGCTCTATTACTTAGCCAACAAAGGTTTTCTTTTATTATTTTTTTTTTATGTATGTGTAGAGCGTGTATTTTGTTGGTAAAGACAAAATTATTTTGTTTAAAGTTTTTTAAAGGACTAAGTTGTTTGTTTTTGGTAAAATTGCATGATTATTATCAAAAAAAAAAAAAAAAAAAAAAATTAGCTTTGCTATTGCCTATTGGTAATTTTTGTTGTTGGACTAATATTTTGGGCTTGTATATTTTTTTTTTAGATTTTAGATTTATAAATTTTTTTATGGGTTTTAAAAGGAGGAAAAGACTAGATCTACAAATTTTTTTCAAATTTTTGTTGTGATTAGTGGTTATTAGTAAGTAAAAAAATGATGAAAGTGGTGGATTCAGATGCAAAACAGTAAGAATTTGCTGTTTCAGTAGTTTGTAAAAATGTTGTAAAAATGTTTGTCGCTGTAGCATTTCTCTTATAATGATATATAAGGGGGACAAAATGTAATTTTATTGAACGAAGTTGCTCAAATTAGTACCTAAATATATAGTTATATAATTATATTATTTTAAAAAAAAAAAATTAGGAGGGGTCATTGCCCCCCTAGTCCATGAATGGCTCCGTCCATGATCAGGAGTGGACATCATAAATTAAAACTCTCTTTAAAAAATTATAAAACTTGACGTGGTATTTTTTTTTTTTTTTTTAAGAAGAAAGCTATGAATCTGTAGTAAACTTAGCATCTTGGATCAAATAACCAAAAGAGGACATAGAAGTAGACTCCTCCCTTAAGGAGTTGATGACAATCTTCGAGTCATACTGACTGCCATTAAGGTAGCAATGTCGAGACTACAATCGAGGAGGCAGTAGGTTTCGAGCTTCTATCGATAGGTATTGAGATAGTATCGAGATTGCTGTCGAGAGGTATCTAGGTACATGCTAAAAATGTGTTGAAAATGCACTTTTCTTGAGCAAACTTTGTGTCTTCAACTTAATCTTCAATTGCAACTTTAAGACACATCAAAACTCATTAAAAGACACATTATTCGGCATGGTTTGACAATACCAAAACACTGGACCCTAATAGTAATTTATATTTTATCTTTCAAAATTTTTTGGTAGTAAAAAAAATACATTAATTGATTAATTGCAATATTCTTAAAAACATAGAAGGAAAGATAAAGGACAAATTGAACGTATGTATTAGATAAACATAAGTGGTTAGTCGATTCGTTGGAAAACTTTATTATGAGGATTATTGATTGTTTCTTTTTCCTATATTTAACAGGGCATTGTAAGAGAGTTGCTAATGCTTTAGCAAGTACATTACAAGATGAGGACTAAATAGGGCTCCCCAAGTTTGGCTTGAGGATTGTCCTCCTTTTATTCTATCCCTTTTACAATTTGATTTTCATTCTCAAATCTTAGTAAATCGACTATAGTTTGTTACAAAATTTAAAATAAAAAATAAAACTTATTTTGTAATTAATGAGACAATCTCAAGGGAGTTTTTTTTAGGAGGAATCTAAAAAAAGAGTTTGGAACCCTTAAAATTTAAAAATAATTTGTAAGTGCACAAGATTAGTTGATGTAGTTGATTAATTTATAACATGAAATTTTTTTTACTATTACTTATTAAAGTAATGTTATTTTAAATTTTTTTGCTGAATAATTTTTTTTGGTTTATTTTATTAACTGATCCCGTTCTGTGATGTGATGTGGTGTTTAAAATTAATATTTAAATCCAAATAATTTGTATCTTCGGTTTGTTTAGTAAGAGGATTTAAATAATTTTTTTTTTTTTTTTGTTTTGAAAAACATATAATGGTGGTTCCACACTTGAATCTATTGTTTAGCTAATTTTAAATACAATTTTCATAAAATTATTTCTTATTTTCCTTGTCGAATACAGGATTTTGAAAATGATCAAGAGGATGTTTCCAAGATTTATAAAATGTTTTTAATGGCATAACTGTAAATAAAATGAAAATAGTAGACTCCATAGATTTGCCAAAACTCTTCTATATTTTAAATGGGCAAGACTTAGGTACTGTTCCATAGGTTCTCCTCTTAAGATTCTGTCATGTGAATTTTTTCACATGTATTTTTTAGTTAAATAGTCACATGGCTAAATCTTAAAAAGGAAGCTTAGAGCATCCACAGCAGTGGAGCTAAAAATTTAGCTATTTGGCACCACAAAAAGTTACTTTATCTATTTTACCTACTCACTGTACAAAACATCCAGCAACAGTGGATCTATTTTAACTTTTAACACAATAAAATAATATAAACATCACAATAAAATAATATATCTATTACAATAAAATAATATATCCAATACAATAAACAACAATCACAACCACCCACAACCGCTACCGCTACCGCTACCACTACCGCCGCCACTACCGCCGCCACCACCGCCTCTGACTCTTCCATCGCCACTGCCACTGCCGCCACCACATGATAACAAATAATCGTCTAGTGTTAACAAGTAATTTTTTTAACCCCAAATTATACTTATACATTTTTTTTTACTAAAACAATTTCTCAATCATCATGATAGCAAATAATCATCTAGCGTAACAATAAAATAATATATCCACTAATTCTTAAAAAAAAAAAAAAAAAAAAATCCACTACAATAAACAACCACCCCACCACTGCCACAAATGTTGTAAAATGTAATTGCCACCTACGAGATGTTAACTAAAAAAACAATAATAATAATAATAATAATAATAATAATAATAAAAATCCAGTTGGGTTCACATTCCACACAAAGACAATCTAGACCCTTCCTTAAAAGATTCCGTAGAATATTCCATCTACCATTTAAAATCCTAACCGTCTAATATTCAATTAACCTCTCCACATTTTCAATCCTTCTCTTCACTCGGTTAATTCAGCTGCATTCCCTTCCATCAACACCTCAAGGTTCTTTTGATGTGGGTTTTGTGCCGGCAAAGAGTTTTGTAAGGTGATCAAGAAAAAATAGAGAATTATGGTCTAGATGGAGATTAAGAAGAAATGTTTGATGGTAGTGAAGGACAGTAGCTCAGGTGAAAGTTTTTGTTTCTAGGTGAGAGTATTTGTTTTCTTTTTTTGATTGAGAGAGAGGTGAGAGTTGAGAGTGTTTTTTTTGTTGAGAATCAAAGAGAGGTGAGAGGTGAGAGTTGAGAATGGAGAATGAATGAAATGGAGGAAAAAAGAAAGAGAAAAGAAAGAAAGAAAGAAATATTATTTTAAGGAGAGGTGGGAATAAAAAATATTATTTGATTTTAGCTCTCAGCTACAATGCACAGCCATATATAGCTGTGTACTACTGTAGCAATGGAGGTAAAAATTTCACCTTTAGCTCCACTAGTATGGATTTTTGTGTTTTGGTGAAGCTAAAATAGCTATATAGCTATTTAGCTTCACTGTTGGGAGTGCTCTTAAAGAATAGTACCTAAGGTACTGTACCTAAATTTTGTCTATCTTAAATTAAAAAGCTTCTCTTTATCACAAATTTGAAGTTTATCCTTTTATATATATATATATATATATATATATATATATATATAATAAAAAAAAATAAAAAAAACCTTGTATATATATATATATATATATATATATAAAAAGGTACAATAGTTTTACTCTCACACTTCAATTTTGAATCTTATAATTAATTGTTCAAAAAAAAAAAAGTAATCTACACACTACTTTCTATAATTTTTTTTTTTAAAAAAATAGTCTCCCAAACATCATTTTTTTTTTATAAAAAATATATTTTGAAAATTGTTCTTAAAAGTGAGAGTCAAACACATATGATGTAAAAATTATTCTCTAAAAACTAGTTTCACAATCAATTTTTTGAAAATTATTTTTCTTATTGTTTTGAAAATAAAAATAAAAGTCCTCCGACCAAACATGCCGTTATTTATTATATGAAACTCATTCTTATATTAAACAAAGTAGATTTTCAAGATATGTTTAAATTAACATTTTGTTTTTAAAATATGGAATGTCTAGGCTTTAGGAATTATCTTCTTCTTCTTCTTTTTTAATGGGAATTTTAGGCACTATCTTAGAATTATCTTTAAATTTTTTACACTCCATGAAAATCTCCTTGTAAGGATTCCAGTTAATTGAGTGTGTAAATTGCTCATCATGTATTATTCTCTTTTGATAAGAAAAAGAAGGTATAAGTATTTTATTGAGATTTCCATTCTTAAATCTCAATAAATTGACCATCATTCAATTTTGGTGTAGGCATGGATTAAACTCTTGATTTTTATTTTTTATTTTTTGGAGAAGGAATCTCAAAAGAGTTTGCAACACTTGAAATCTAAAAATAGTAATTTGCAAGTGCACAAGATTTGTTGATGTAGTTGATTAATTTATAGCATGAAATTTTTTTACTGATACTTATTAAAGTAATATTATTTAAAAAAAAAACAATTTTGTTTTCATTTAGAGAAAGGATTTGCAGCAAATTAAGTTGTAGTAATTCTTGCAAAAAGGCATACATGTCAATGCCTTAAATAAGCACATTTCCAAACTTATATTTAAATGAAAACTTTCTTATCAAGATTGAATTTTTCACCAAACAGCCATTTGACATGTGTGTATTTCAACAAACCATTTCCCTTTGGTTTATTTTAGATCCCCTTTTTTGATGTGATGGGGTGTTTAGAATTAATATTTAAATCCAAATATTTTGTATCTTATTTATTATAGCAAACTCATTCATGTATTTTACAAAATAGATTTTCTTGATATGTTTAAATTAACATTTTATTTTTAAAATATCGAATGTTTAACTTTAGGACTTTAGGAATTATCTTTTTTGTTATTATTTATGGGAACTTTAGGCATTATATTAGAATTTTCTTTAATTTTTTTTATAATTTATGAAAAACTGCTTGTAAGGATGCCAGTTAAATGAGTATGCAAATTGCTCATCATGTATTACTCCCTTTTGATAAGGAAAAGAAGGCAGAATTAGCTTATTGAACTACTCCATTAATATGCTTAGTTTTTACTTCACAAATTAAATTTTGTTATTAAGATACAATTGATTTTGATAAAATTTATATTTTTTAAAAAAAGTTACTAAAATTGATTCCATTATAAAAATCCATTGAAAAGGTATAATGGAATATTGTATTATTAATAAGTTTATCAATGAAATTTGTATTTGAATGAATGATAGTAAGTTTAGAAATTCTTTTAAAAAAATTATGTTGGGATAAGATTCTCTTCCATTAAATCCTTCAATTTCCTCCAATTTTTAGTCAAATGCGAAACACTTGACATTTATTTAATCTTGTGTGATTGATAAAAATTGAAAGAAAGTTGAATATTTAAATAGGAGTTGATCTTATTCTTATCCCAATCTAAATTAGAATAAATTAGCTTAGTTAATTGGAGGACTCCCTTAGGAGATAGGGTTAGGGGTTTTGAACCCAACACCTCATGGATTTCGTGATGTTTTCAGAACCATTATACCAACTCATTGAGGTTTTAATTATTTAGTTTAGATATGAGCTTGTTAATTTCAACATGAAATCAACAAAAGGGTAAGTATAAATTTGACTATTTGTTGGTAGGTAGATCATAAGAGCTGCTTGAACTTTTTTGTTTAAAAAAAAAAATACTCAATTATAATTTTAATGATTCACTTGGTCATAAACAATTGACGTAAAATAAAGTTATCACTCATCACAACTGATTTATTATGTAACAATGTAATCATTGACATAAATTATATTGATTTATGTCACATTAGTAATTTACTTTTAGTTGCCACTTCAAGAGTTTTATAGTTTAGTGATATTTATTGATTTCCTTATGAAAAGAACTAAAGTTCAAACTCCCATTTTCCAGTTTTGGTAACAATTCAATCATTTAAGAAAGAAATTACTTTTTTTAAGGGAAAAAAATTTACTTTTAAGTCCCATGCTATGAACCATGGAAAGAAAAGATAGAAAGTAAAAATATTCATTGTAAGAATTGTTACTAGTATTGTAGGCGAGACTACAAGAGTTGGTGGTGAAAAATATAGTTGATTTGGTATATCTTTTATAACTTATTAGTATGTAACCCGTGCGTAAAAAAAATGAGGTGGTTATTGATGTTAGCTTGAGTTATTAAATATATAGGATATTAATTCGACTAAGACAAATAAAGGTACTAAAATGGTTTTTCCTTGTAATTTTCATGATATTAGTTATGCCAAGTTTCTCATTACATTACTATTATGTATATAATTTTGAAAATTATTATTGGATACTACATATACAATATCAATTCACTATCATTGTACGTAAAATTCTACTAAATACAACACAAAATAAAAAAGAATAGATTAGTTCAATAGTTTCTCCTAAATTGAATGGAGATAGGTGCATGAGATCGTTCAGTTTAATTACAATTTTTTAGATTCAAGATTTTCGCATACAAAATATCTGAATAAAAAATAGTATAAAAAATATGCTATTAGTTTAGAGAAAAAATAACCGCAAAAATCTAAACAATTTAATTTTTATGGAAAGCTAACAAAAACAAAATCCAATTTTGATTCTAATTGAATATATATGCACATTACCTAGTTAGTAATGGACCGTACATAGTCATGGTATATTATACAAATAACTTATAAATTTGAATTATTTTTAGTTATACCAAAAATGGCCCATAAATATAAAATCATCCAAACTCTTTTTTCCTCTAATTTTATATATAGAGTTAAATATATGACTAAGTGTTTTTTTATGATTTATCTATATTAGACTCATCTTTTTCTACACTGAATTAACTTACTTGGCACAGAAATGAAAAAAACTTAGATTAGATAGGACACATGGAGCAAAATTAAACTCTAATTGAAATCCAATTTTTACACCAAATTAACTCACTTGGCAGAAAATTTTAAAATTTTAGACTAAATGAGACACGTGGCGTAAAATTAAACTCTAATTGAAATCCATTTTTTACATCGAATTAACTCACTTGACACAAAAATTTAAAAGCTTAGATTAGATGAGATACGTGGCTTAAAATTAGACTCTAATTGAATTCCAATTTGAAATCTAATTGGATTTTCTCTTTACTTTACCTATTAATATATATATATATATATATATATATATATTTATATATTTATATATATATATATATATCTAAGAGATATTTTTCTGTTAGACCATAAATATTTCAGAAGGTGCATACGCATCATATACCTAGCGTATGCGCCTTTTATAAGCCTCGTCCAAATTAGGTCAGAAATGGGTTTTTGTGCTTAGTTCTTGGGTCTTAATTGGGCTTGGGTTTAGATTGTACTAGTTGCTAACCTGTGCTATGCACGGGAAAGTTCAGAAAATTTATTTTAATATATTATATGTTTTTTTTTTCTTTATTAAGCACTAATAAATAAAACTTGTATATTTGTACAAATAAATCAAGGTTTATAGTAACAATTTCCACATTAAAATCGCAATAATCTAAGATAAAAAACTTACATACAAATAAATACAAATATAATATGTTTATGCTTATATGCTTCCACTTCTCATGGTTGGAAATCTTCATTACTGTATACAATTGTATCTTTGTATGATGTAATCTCATTTTTAACCTCAAGGCAAAGTTAAATCATGGCCCCAAAGAGCAACATAAAGTTGTTTTCAGGCCCCTGGCAGTGTTCTTTCTTTTTCATGGTACCCTAGATCTCCCAAAAGTGCAGCTTATATGCCTTGAAAAAGAAAATAACTTATTAACTTCCTTAACAATAACAAAGACCACCACATGAAAATGTCCACTTAACAGAATAAGAATCATATTATTTAGTTTCACTAATGCACAATTGAATTTAGTAACTCACATTAAAGATAACACCAAAGACTTTAAATTACATACAATCCATCATTTCCATCATGAAAATCAAAAGATATGAGCATGTGGTTTGAAAATCATCATCTAAAGCATTGCCATGTCAAAAAAGAAAAAGAATATATCAAGCATTAAGCACACACTTAACATAGAATGTAAAAACCTGGTCCTTTTTTAACTTGATAAGTGCGATTGTTTCGTAAATACCATCTCTAAAGAAATCAATTACCAAAATATCAATCATCTTAATCACAATATCCCATAGAAACGATTATATTAATAAATTCACAGGCTTCAACTTATAGCATAATAACATATTTCTAGTAAATTTTATTTATAATCAAAATTTTCCAACCAACCCAAACAATATCCACTTAAAGCTTTTTTCTTCTTCTGGTAGCAAATCTAAGTCATGGATGTTTATGGGGATAGAACAATATACTACCACTTTAAAAAGGCTTAGACAAAGATACTTACCCAAGAGAATGAACTTTTGATAGAATCATTGATTTGAAAACTTCTACTTTTAAGAACCCCTTCAACAAAAAGAAGAGTTTTGACTAAGACAAAGATCCACTTCACATTTTCAGGTCCTCTTGCTGTGTGAAGGAATTCACCACTATGGTTGAAGATAAGTTTCCCATCTTGAACCACAACTTCTTAAGCCTTCCTTTTTGCCTGCAATGCATGATGATTGAACTTCAAATTAAGTATGGTGTTTGTTCCATGATGCATGATTGCTTTTTATCAAAATACAAACTCTACTTCATAGCTAGGGAGCATAAAGCAGGGACATGAAACTCACCGGACCAAGATATCTGATGCATTGCAGCTGAAGCTTCGATCTAGAACATCTCTCATTATTGACCTCTTTTCCTTCTCCTACGTCGAGCCTGTTATTTTTCAAAGTTCAGATGTTAAGCAAATTAAAAGTCAAAATTGCTGTAATTCTGTCAAATTTATCATTACTCCCCATATGCAGAATCCCATTGAGACCTAGCATCAAACAACTCACAAGCACTATTATAGAGACTCTTTTTATCATTTTGTTGAATAAAGCAAAAACTGATATTTAAATTGCCACAATTAAAAGTACAACCACCATTCAAAATTTGAGAGATAAGTAGGATAGTTAATCAATATAGATAATTAAACTGTCTATTTACTAATATATCTTGTAGGCATTCTATCAAACACCTGTTAGGAATCTCAAACAGCTATAGTAACCAACCCCAACCTTCAAAACAAAAATAACGACTTCTATAGAATAGAAAGTGAAACAGAGATAATATTTGAGTTGATCAAATAGATGTCAAGAGGTATTTGGATATGCAAAGTGATAAGAGAACTAATTCTCACATTTATGGCTTTTGCAAGGTTTTTTATTTTTGGTGGTAATGTAGGAAGGGGATAAGTGGAGTGGCCTGAAGATTTGGAATTGTTACTATGAAGTAACATAAAAAAAGCCATGCCATGCTTTTCAATAGCTAAGATTTAGTGTTTTTTCCTTAACCCACCTAGCTGGGCTAGTGAGGCCTTGGCATGTGTCACAAGGTCAATTTTTCTCTTAAATTTTTTGCCTGTGATGGCACTAAGCCCACTGACTTAGTCTCAGCCAACACCCCACACTCACACACTGCAAGAACACTTAGAACAGATTTATCAAGGGAATGCACACACACACAGCACACATAGTATTTACAGGGCCCCAACCCTAACCTTTATTACTTAATATCAAGTACAAAGGAAGCTTGGAGAATACACATGAAATTCTCTAAGCAAAACAATACACTCTACTGTTGACAGCCCCAACAGCCTAGGATAATATACAGAATTAACTGTCACAACAGTTACTACCAAGTAACTGTTGCTGTCTTGGCCTGCTTTCCACGTTTCCAGCCCCTACACAATAGGTCTGAACATCCACAAAGCCAGGAACTATTTGATAACTGCAGATAACTGCTGCTGCATACTCTGTACATGCCAACCCATTACTCAGCACATCATCATGGGGCTTCTGCCCATGTTCCAGCAACCCACACATAATAGTTCCACCACGTTTTAGAAGCCTTGGCCCTCTGCCTAAGCCCTTCTCATCAGCATCACAGCCCACATAACATGTCCATCAGCAGCACACCAAGTAACTGCCATCAGCCCATTCATACAAGTCCATGCATTTAGCCAGCACCAACCAGCCCAATGTCTTGCACAACATATCATCATCACAGCAGCCCAGCACTGCCTTGCACCCAAGCCACCAAGCCCACATACAAAGCAACCACTAACCAAGCCACCATGCCATGCACTAACACGTAGGGTCAGCACCACCTGCTGCTTCCCATCATCAAAATCCTTCTCTGCCCACCATGGCCCTCCTCTGCCATGGCCTTAGGGCATCATGTGGAGCAAGGTGCCTCCACATGCTGCCCCTCATCATGCTCATCAATCTGAATCCAGCAGGGAGACTGGGCTTGTCCCCTTCAAAGAGCAGTTAGGAGCTTCACTAGACAGACATGAGAAGCCATTGGTGTCTTGAGAAAACATTGAGCCATGTGACTGGCCTGATGTTGTCCAAGCACTCCAATTTCTCATGCCATTATCAGCAACTTGTAAAACTCCTAACAAACCACCCCCACCAGAAGAAGTCGACGTCCTCGTCGGGAGGGTATCCTCAAATGTCTTTACCTCTTTCTCAAACTGCCACAATGTAGATTCTTTTTCCCAACTCACCTCTGATTCAGCCACCCCCTTTGTCACGCCCCAAACCCGATACCCAGATTTGTGACTATGACCGGCATGCTAATATCAAGCCTAAACCTGATATTAGCAAGAATCAACTTAACTCTTACAAAACTTTTTCAAAAGCTTTCTTCTTTCTTTTCAATCCTTGTTTCTTTACTTAAATTATATAACCTTTCACTTGACATTCAGAGCATCTACATTGTACTCCAAAGAATAACATAATCCACCAATCATTTAATTTCCACACTTTCACATAATACATCTCTTAATACTTTAAGGTACACAACTTTCATTAGATCCTAAAATACACAATACTACAAAGCTAATCATTCAATTTGCTAATTTAGGATCTATACATATAAAACTAAAACCAACTCCTTCCAAACTCGACTAAGGCTCCCTCTGCTCCAAAATAAAACCTGCTAACTGAAAGAGTGGAAGGGATGAGCTACACAGCTCAGTAAAGGTAAGATATATGAGAATTTAATAAGGAGGCATGTAAATCAAATCATTTCATTCTATAAATATTCGAATAGGAGAACAACTTTTCATGCATCGTATTTTATACTATTCATAATAATAATTTATACGCTTTTCATAAGAAAATAATTGTTCTCCCTTTTCTTATCAGAATAATATTACCAAAACCTTTCGGATTAAACTTCTTTCATTTCCTACAAAGTCACCATGTATATATTCTCATTACAAAATAATTATTTTAACTTAAATCAAATAATCGGCAACTTTGTATTAAACTAGAAACATCTCGACTAATAAGAAAACTTTTCTTTATAAACTTCTTCTCATAAAATACTATATCTTTCAGGGTCATAAAACTTAACGTTTCATAAAAACAGATATCTGATAACTTTTAAACTTAAACTTGTACTTTCATCAGATGCTTTATCTTTATAGCACAACAGAATTTCAGAAACTTTTATCTTTAATGAACAACTTTCTTTTCATCAGGAACTTCTTATTTCATGAGAGCTTTTAACTTTTCACAATGCATTTAACAAAATCATTCTCTCATGATTAATAACATAATATAGCTGTTCTTAAATAACTTATTGGTTAGCCCGTATCTGATAAGTCTATACTTATTTGGGAGGCTTCTAGCACCACGGTGCTAGGCATCCAGCATTCCCCACAATGCCAGGTATTCCCGGGATTACATCATAATACATATCTTCCAACCATGGGGGTAGGTTGGCTTCCCCCACAAGTTGGCTGTAACCAACAAGGGGCGAGTACAGCAGAGCCAGTCCCACTTATAATGGCCAATCATATAACGTTTTCCATGGAAAGCTAGTAATTAACCCCTACTAGCAGAGTTCAGATCACCAGAGGACATAACCCGAAAACATTTCGTACTTTACATTATACTGAAATTTCTTATTTTGCATAACATCTCATAATAATAGCATTTCCATTCTTTTCATTAAACATCATGTTCGTGGAAATTAGTAATGGCATCAATATGCTTAAATCATATACATAGGATTTTGAAAACGCACGAACACATCTTTGTCAGAATAATGATTACATGCCATATCTCTAATAAAAAACATTTTAATGCATAATATACTTTAAAATAACCTCATGACTTACCAAATGCCCATATAACTTATCCCTTACCTGCAAGCAGAGGAACCGAGAGCCTAAAGTCGAAGGAGCTTTGACTTGGATACTGGTAACACCTAAACCAAATATCAAAGCTTATTACTATCTATAATTCCTTATCATAAACTTCACATTCATCTCAAAGCCTATCTCTTAGAATCAAGGAAGTCCTAATCCCACCTCAAAGATGTTCCCACAAACACAAAATGCATTCATCAGACAACATGATATACTAAATCATAGAGAAACCAATTCATAAAATTTATATATGATTCTAACATACCAAAGGATGAGCATATTAAATTATAGCTCAAAACATTTACCCTAACTTGAGAATTAAATCCTCAAAGTTAGGCATGTCCCTTACTGTTCACTGTTTTATTCCAGCAGCATATGCCTAATTTGTAAAATACAAATGGGCTATCCACACACATCCAATTGTCATCAAATTTTATATAACTACTCCCCTATATGTTCATTATAAACAATAAAAATTTCGGAGTCAAAGAATAAACCCATGATTTACTAAAAATCACACAAGACAGCATACTCAAATCTGTCCTGACAGAATTTCTTGCAAATTAAAAATTAAACCATTATTTTTATATTAATCCAAATGCTGTGAGACCAATTCAAAAACAACCACAAGTGTCTTAGGTTTCATAGGAATTATCCCTAGTATCCAAATTCACTATATGTAATTTAATACATAATTTATCATGCATAAACACAGAATCTGTCACAGTGACAGCTTTGCAACGTTTTATCGTAAATCCACAAACAATTATCAAACGATGGTATTTTCATATGGTGATTTTTATACACTCATAAGACATGTTATAAAACACTTACATACAGTCATTTAACCATTTAGAGCAAAATAAACACAACCAAAAATCCCAGCAGCAGCATCAAAATACTCATCCTAACTTTTTCTTACTTCCTTAATCCTATAAAATCATTAATTAGTAAAAACCCCAACCTACCTTCAACAACTCACCAACACAACTTCAAAGCTTCTTAAAACAGCATATATATATATATATAAACTTACAAATACCATTACTAAAATTATTTAAAGGAAAACATGGATTCTAAGAGGAGAGTAGCTTGAACCCTTACCAAGTTTCTGGTTCCAAGAAGAAATAGAATCACTTTTGCATGGAAGGATTTCCCCATTTCCTAGTGGTTGGACCCAAAATTATGAGAGGTAGAGAGCTTGAGAGAATTTTCTTTCTTTTGGTTTAGGACCCGTGGGAATGAAAGGGAGAGAAGAGTTGAGAGAATTTTCTTTCTTTTGGTGTGTGAACCCTTGGACTCAAGAGAAAGACTCAAGGGAGCTTCCTAGCACTTTCCTTAAGAGAAAAAGAGAGCAAAATGAGGTGAGAGTTTCAGATTTATGTGTGGACCCGTGGAAAAATGAGAGCATGGGAGTTTCATGGAAATTCTAGTTACATTGAAAAGTCAAAGAAGAGATAAGATGAAGACTTATCTTTCTTTTGATATATGATCCGTGGATTTGAGGGAGGGAGAGTGAGAGCTTTTTGAGTCTTCTCTTTTCTTTGAGAAAGTCAAAGAAGAGATGAGATGGAGTTTGTTCATTGCATGGTACTTGGGCATGATGTGTTGGATTTCCATTGGTTGCATGTGTAAGTGAAATTACAACTATAATATCTCATGCATCATACATTGTTAAAATACCAACAACTATATATATATCTCATAACTTTTTCACTTAATATAGTTTTGCACATACTAAGTATATATTTATAATACAAATAGTCATTTCAATTATTTATAATCTTTACAATTCTCATTCAATGGCATTATAAAATAATATGCTTATTAAATACTCTTGTATTAATTTTAGTAAGTAAGTGGCTTAAAAATAATAATTAACCACTTAAACACATAATTTAATTATAAAATTGGGTCGGGATGTTACACCCTTCCACTTTACTAAGTAGTAAGTTATCATATTTCCTCCCTTTCGATAACCTGTCACCTTCTTATCAAGGATTCTGTCCACTTCTCTATCAAACTGAACCACGACAGTAGGCGGGGCACGCCTTGCCTCATTCCTTGCAGGTTCTTCTGCATCACCATGATAAGGCTTCAAGAAGCTAACATGAATTGTTGGGTGAATCTGTAACCTTTCTAGCAACTTCAATTTGTAAGCCATAACACCAACTCTTTTTACTATCTCAAATGGACCATCATACTTAGAAATTAAACCTCTATGAATTTGCTCACTTCTGAACTTCCTCCAAATCTGAGGTGTCAATTTTAACAGCACCTTGTCCCCCACTTGGAACTCAAGAGGTCTTTTTCCTTTATCAGCATACTTCTTCATTCTCCTCTGTGCTTTCAACAAGCTGTCTTGTGCCTCCTGCATCAGCTCTTGCTTGTTGATGGCAAATCTGTACGCTACAGGACATCTTCCCCTGAACGCTGTTTGGCAATCTCATGAGGTGTGAGAGGCTGCTGCCCCATTGCCAACTCAAAGGGACTCATCCCAGTTGATGAAGACTTATGCAGATTGTAGGCAAACTGCGCAAAATCCAATAAGTCTAGCCAATTCTTCTGGCTGGCAGTCACATAATGCCTCAAATAATCCTCCAACACAGCATTAATTCTTTCTATTTGCCCATCTGTTTGTGGGTGATTAGCAGTAGAAAACTTCAACTCAGAACCCATCAAACCAAACAGAACAGTCCAAAATCGACTAGTAAATCTAGAGTCTCGATCATTTACAATATCTTCAGGCAACCCAAAGTATTTCACCACATTCTTATAGAACAAATCAGTAGCTACCTCTGCTGTACATGTACTCGGTGTAGCCATAAAAACAGCATACTTTGAGAATCTATCAACCACCACGAATACTAAACCCATCCCTTTAGCTTTTGGCAAACCAGTAATAAAATCCATTGAAATCGAAACCCATGGAATTTTTGGTATGGGAAGAGGCTGTAGCAAACCTACTTCCTTTTGAGTTAATCCCTTGTCTTGTTGGCAAACTAGACAAAATTTCACATATAACTCAATATCTAACTCCATTTTAGGCCAATAGTAAGAACGGGACAGTAAGGCATACATCCTATCCTTACCCCAATGTCCTGCCCACTGTGGATCATGAATTTCTTTTAGCAACTCCCTTCGGATCTTTCCACTTTGTACAAACAGCTTACCACCTTTGGCATACAGCAACCCATCCTCCAGCTAATAACGCCTCACAAGGCCTGCAGTCACATCCTGCACTAGCTTTTGATAGGTAGCATCAAGCTTCGCACTCTCCCTGATCCTATCCACAAAATCTGACTCCACTCTAGTTAAGGCAACCACATAATCTTGCACTTGTTTGTGACTAAATGCATATGCTACTTCATTGTGCTTGCCTGGTTTGTGCTCCCACACAAAATCATATTCTTGCAGTAACTCTTGCCACCTAGCTTGTTTAGGTGACAGCTTCTTTTGTGTGTTAAAGAAGGTCTTAGCCACATTGTCTATTTTCACCACGAACTTTGGCCCTAGCAGATACACACGCCATGCCAACAAACAATGTACCATTGCAATCATCTCTTTTTCATGAGCTAAACACTTCTGCTCTACTTCATTTAACTTGCTGCTCTCATAGGCAACAGGATGTTTTTCTTGCACTAGAACACCACCAATTGCTTTGTCAAAAGCATCAGTATGGACTTCAAAGGGTAACCCAAAATCTAGCAGACGTAGCATAGGCTCACTCGATACAGCAACCTTCAACTTGTCAAAAGCTTCTTGACATGCATCTGTCCACACCTATTTCTTGTCTTTCTTCAGCAAATCTGTGAGAGGAGCAACCTTCTTGGAATATCCTTGGATAAACTTCCTGTAATAGTTAGCCAAACCAAGGAAGGATCTCAATTCCGTCACTTTACTTGGTGGAGGCCAATCAAGGATAGCCTGCACCTTCCCCTCATCCATCATCACCATACCTTTGCTGACTCTATGCCCTAGAAACAAAATCTCTTGCTAGGCAAACTCACACTTCTCTTTCTTAACAAACAACTGATGTTCCCTCAATTTGGACAGCACCTTCCTAAAGTGTTCCAAGTGATCCTTCAAGGATTCACTATAAATCACTATGTCATCTAGATAAACCACAACAAAGCGATTCACATACTCATAAAAGAAATCATTCATCAAATTACAGAATGTAGTAGGGGCATTCGTTAAACCAAAAGGCATAACTAAAAACTCATGAGAACCATACCGGGTCACACAAGTAGTCTTAGGCTTATCCCCTTCAGCAATCCTCACTTGCCAATATCCTGATCTCAAGTCCAGCTTTGTGAAGTAAATAGCCTTGTTCAATCTGTCAAAGAGGTCTTAAATCAAAGGGACTAGATACTTGTTCTTCATAGTCACTTTGTTCAAGGCTCTATAATCCACACACATCCGCAATGAGCCATCATGCTTCTTCTGGAACAGAACAGGAGCACCATAAGAAGCCTTGGAGGGCTGAATATAGCCTGCATCAAGTAGTTCTGTCAATTGCTTCCTCATCTCAGCTAACTCCATTGGGGACATTCTGTATGGAGCCTTTGAAGGAGGCTTTGATCCAGGAATCAATTCGATTCTATGATCAACAGTACGCCTTGGTGGAAGGGTCTTAGGCAGTTCTGGAGGCATCACATCAACAAACTCCCCCAGCAGTCCAGCCACAGAGTCTGGAACTTCAACATACTTGTCCTGCTTCATCTCGACCAACACAACCAAGTAAGTCATCTCACCCTTCTTCAGCCCATGCTTAACCTGCATAGCTGAAACCATTGGTCCTTTCCCCTTGCTAGTCTCACTATTTCCTGCCCCACACCTCACAGGAACATAGCATGGTTGCTTCTCATCAAGGATTAGCAATACTCCAATGAAAGGCAGCAAGGCAGCCTTTGCAGCCACTAGAAATTCATCACCCAGAATTACATCAAAATCATCTAATTCCATGACTAGGAAATTCACCTTTCCTGTCCACTCGCCCACCTTAAACTTCACTCAATAAGCAATTCCCAACACAGGTTTTGCCTCTGAGTTTATTGCCTTGATCTTGCTTGGGCTCTTGCTCACTTTCAGACCAAGACTTTGGACCATCCAATCAGCAACAAAATTGTGGGTAGCACCAGAATCAAGCATACCCTTAGCCCCATTTTGGTTCATCTCCACTTGAACGTAAGATAAACCCCTAGAAGTGCCTCCTGCACATAGTGCATTCAGCAATTGCAAAGGGTTCACTCTGCTAGGAACTTCTTTATCGAACTACCCACTACCATTTTCAGCAATCATGGCATTAAGCTTCTCACGCTTTGGACAGTCTCTTGCACGATGAAGGCCATTGCAAATGAAGCAACCAGCATTAAGCTTAGGCTGTTCTTTGCTTGGTTGAGAGGTAGAACTCTCTCCCTTGTTCTTGTTACCCCACGTTTTCTTCTGCTTATCCTTCTTCTTACCATCCTTCTTTTGCTTATCTTTGCTTTTGTCCTTGGACTTACGTTTCTCGTCATCCCCACTGGGCTTACTGAACTTATAGTCCACTAAGGCATCTGCAGCAGACATAGCAGTAGGTAGATCACGCACTGCCTGCCTTTTTAACTCCATCTGTGCCCAAGATGCAAGCCAGAAATGAAATTGAACAGTTTGTCTTCCTCCGACATGTTCTTGATATCCAGCATCAAAGAACTGAACGTCTTGACATATTCTCTTACTGTAACAATATGTTTCAATTTCTTCAAGGCGTCTCTTGCAACCCAGGCAGTGTTGGTAGGCAAGAACTGGTCTTTCAATTCCTTCTTTAAGGCTTCCCACGAGTCAATTTTCCCTCTACCAGCATCTACATCATCTTCCACACGGGTTCTCCACCATAACTTGGCATCCCCTGAAAGATACATGCTAGTAATTGTAACCATCTCTTGGCTAGGCACCCTGGCAGCCTTAAAATACTGCTCCATATCCCACAGGAAATTCTCCAAATCCTTGACATTCCTGGCACCATTAAAGGCCTTCGGTTCCAGCACCTTCACTTCGGTGGCCACTTCCCCCTCCCTAGGCAGGCCACTCATTGCTCTCTTTAACAGAACAATTTCTGTTTCAAGTTGGCATTGGGTCTCTCTTGCTGCCTGGTTCTAGGCGTCCATTGCAGCAGCCAACTCTTTAACACAATTTAACACCAATTCCCTCTGTTCTGCAAGATTATTCCTCACTACAGCAATTTCTACAGAGACAGCATCCAGTCTGTTACACACAGATTGTTGTTCCCCTTTGCAGGAACTCCAAGTATGGTCTCCACGACTGTTAATCTCGCCTTCGTGTCCGAAGACATTGCAACCTTGCTCTGATACCAATTGTCACAGGGTCAATTTTTCTCTTAAATTTTCTGACTATAATGGCACTAAGCCCACTGACTTAGTCTCAGCCAACACTCCACACTCACACACTGCAGGAACACTTAGAACAGATTTATCAAAGGAATGCACACACACACAGCACACACAGTATTTACAGGACCCCAACCCCAACCTTTATTACTCAATATCAAGTACAAAGGAACCTGGAGAATACACACGAAATTCTCTAAGCAAAACAATACACTCTGCTGTCGACAGCCCCAACAGCCTAGGATAATATACAATATTAATTGTCACAGCAGTTACTACTAAGTAATTGCCCCTTGTCCAGGACTTGCTGCCACATATGGTCTGACTTAGGACACCTTCACCTGATACTGTCTTGGCCTGCTTTCCACGTTTCCAACCCCTACACAGCAGGTCTGAACATCCATAAAGCCAGGAACTATTTGGTAACTGCCGATAACTGCTGCTGCACACTCTGCACATGCCAGCCCATTACTCAACACATCATCATGGGGCTTCTGCCCATGTTCCAGCAGCCCACACATAATAGTTCCACCACGCTTTAGAAGCCTTGGCCCTCTGCCCAAGCCCTTCTCATCAACATCGCAGCCCACATAACATGTCCATTAGTAGCACACCAAGTAACTGCCATCAGTCCACTCATACAAGTCCATGCATTTAGCCAGCACCAACTAGTCCAATGTCTTGCACAGCATATCATCATCACAGTAGCCCAGCACTACCTTGCACCCAAGCCACCAAGCCCACATATAAAGCAACCACTAACCAAGCCACCATGCCATGCACTAACACATAGGGTCAGCACCACCTGCTGCTGCCCATCATCAAAATCCTTCTCTGCCCACCATGGCCCTCCTCTGCCATGGCCTTGGGGCATCATTTGGAGCAAGGTGCCTCCACATGCTGCCCCTCATCATGCTCATCAATCTAAATCCAGCAGGGAGATCGGGCTTGTCCCCCTCAAAGAGCAGTTAGGAGCTTCACTAGATAGGCATGAGGAGCCATTGGTGTCTTGAGAAAACATTGAGCCATGTCACTGGCCTGATGTTGTCCAAGCACTCCAATTCCTCATGCCATCATCAGCAACTTGTAAAGCTCCTAACAGCGTGTCAAGTCCTAGGTCCTGTGTTCAGGTCATCACTTACCTGATATGGTGGGTAAAAAAAAGATTATGTTTACTTTGTTAGGTATTAGTTGGACTATATTTGTGATCTAAATGTTTGATAGTTGGAGAGGGCTTGGTGGGTGAGGTTAGGGTGGTGTAGAATGCAGGTCGGTGCAACAAAAAGAGTGTATGTTCAACACAATGTTTAGAGCAAACAAGTGAAAATCTTTACCATCGGATCCCCAGATTTCTCAGCCCTCACTTAAATATCCCTCTTACAGTCCTCTAAGAGCCAAATCTACCGAAATTCAAATCCATAGCTCCCTCCACTAATTCAGGAGTAAATAACCTATAAACTTGCATTGAATTACTTATTACTTCACAACTCATAGACAGTTCATTAAAGCATTTCATCAAACACATAATTTGCATTCCACAAACGAAAATAGAAATAGAAAACAAAGACAAACCCAAAACAAATATTTCAGTCATATAGCAATATGCAACAATACCCACAAAAAGAAATTTTGATTTTTGGGGTTATACCATCCTCATTTCCTCTCATCCTAATAATTCCAATTCTCCAACACTACCAACCATGAACGGTTAAATAAATTTTTTTTAAAAAAATCTCAAGAAAATTCCAAAACCTGCTTCAGAGGCTGCGTTAGAGTTTTTGGATTGCTCATAGCTTCCTCGACGACACCGACGACATCTAAGTTTTGGGTTTTTGGGTTTTGATTTTGGTGAAGGAGAGGGTTTTGATTTTCGGGGAAGGAGAGGGTTGCATGAAAGAATCTAAAAAGAGAGTGGAGGGCATCGGGTATTTTGGGAGAAAAAAAGAGTACCAGATTTAGAATATATATATGTGTGTGTGTGTGTGTGTGTATATATATATATATATATATTACCGGTAGCGGTTTAGGCGGCCTGATGTTGATGAGCGACTGGCTTGCCGGTGGATGATAGTCTGACACTCCGACGATTCACTCTCAATCTCCTTTTTTCTATCTCTGTTCTGAGGAAGAAGATGTTTTGGTGAAAGAAAGGGTAGGACATCGTGAAAGAGAAGGCAGAGCATCGGGGTTTTAGAAAGGTTTTATTATTATTATTATTATTTTTTTAATTTTTTAATATTGTGCTGGTGAAAAATTGCGGGAGCTTCAAAAGTTTCGGTTATATATATATATATATATATATTAGGCCACTTTTTGGGTTAATCTGCTCATTAGGCTCCACACACAATTTTGATAATTTTGATAGTGGATTGATTTCTTGTCATTGGTAACGAGGGGCTCGGGCATAGGTCAGAATGAAATGGAATGTTTACACCTATCGTTAACGATAATTTGAACCTATGAAAACATATTGACATGGAGGCATATATAATAATCAAAAATTAAGTAAGGATGGCAAAGAGAATGCATCATGCATATGAAGCTCCAAATTTTGGTATTTTGTGGGTGTGGTGAAAGTGTTATTTTATAAGCTCTATTATGTAATACATATCAAAACTTTTATTTTCAACCTAGTAAAAGTAAGATACTTTCTTTTCAATTTGGTATTTTGTGGATGTAGAAGTGTTCTCAACATATTATGACTTATAAGCACCGTATTGGACTTTTGGGAAATTTCATGACAATTGACTTAAAGGTTCTTGGACTTTCTTTTCAATTTGTGGACAAACTTCTCCATCAATTTTATTTATTTATTTTTATTTTGTTTTGTTTCGTTTGTTTATATTTAGATAACCCAACAAATAGAAATCTAATATCAAAATATTTACTTGACTTGACTTGACTTTTTTTTTTTTTTTAATAGCATGCAATTGATTGCAATATATCTTTTTTCAATACGTTCACTCCCTGAGTTCTTAATTTTCAGTCAGAAAGAGAAGGCATGAATTGTGGAAAATTAGAGAAAAGTCAGGAAACAATTGTATAGTAGCTTCGTGGAAAACGCGTGTTACACTTTAATGCTCTTCTTTTTCAATGGGTTCACTCTCTGTTCAAAAGAGAAGGCATGTATTGTGGAAAGAGTGGTAAAGTTTTTGGCATGTATTGTCGAAAGATTGGTAAAGTTTTTGGCGTGTTAGAGCATTCACATCAGCTCTTGCATAACTGTGTATAAATGTGTAAAATACACATTTTGGCCGTTTTTACACATTTTAAAGCAAAAAACACACTACATCAGTCCAGCTAAAATCATGCATAATCATCTAAAAATTTCAACGAGCTACAGTACCCGTGTAAATTTACACGGGCACTGTAGCATGTGTATTTAATTTTTTATTAATTTCCGTTCGCACCAATTTTTCTCTCTCTTTTCCGTGCACAACGACCTCAATGGAAAAACAAACAAACCCAAACGGAAAAACAAACAAACTCAAACGGAAAAAAAAAAAAAAAAAAAAAAAAGAGACAGATCGGTGCTAAAAAAAAAAAAAAAAAACCCAAACGGAAAAACAAACAAATCCAAACGGAAAAACAAAAAAGAGACAGATCGGTGCTTAAACCAACACAGAGATATACTTGCTAAAAAAAAAAAAAAAAAAAAAAAAAAAAAAAAACCCAAACGGAAAAACAAAAAAGAGACAGATCGGTGCTTATCGGAGCTCGTGGGTCTCGCTTGGTCGAAGCTGCGATGATGATCGGAGCTGTGGATCGGTGATCGGAGCTGTGGATCGGAACTGTGATGATGGTTGGAGCTGTGGATCGGTGATCGGAGCTGTGGATCGGAGCTGTGATGATGGTTGGAGCTGTGGATCGATGATCGGAGCTGTGGATCGGAGCTGTGATGATGATCGGAGCTGAGCGATGATCGGAGCTGTGGATCGGAGCTGTGATGATGATCGGAGCTGAGCGATGATCGGAGCTGTGGACGGAGCTATGATGATGATCGGAGCTGTGGATCGGTGCATTGGTTTGTGACCGAGAGGGAGAGAGATGAGACAGAGAGATAAACCGAGAGGGAGATAGAAGAGAGAGAGAGAAATCAGAAAATATGAGGGAGAGGAGAGAGAGCACGTACTAAAAGGGTGAGTGAGAGAAATAATAAAATAATAAAATAAATTGATTATTTAAATAAGAGGGGTGATAGAATAGATGAATTGATGTGGGTGTTTTGTAAAAGTGATAGTGTAAAATAGAAAAAATAGGTTTTTGGTGTAAAATAGACGGAACCTTTTAAACGAGCTGATGTGAATGCTCTTATAACTCCAGCCTGTCAATCCGTGTCTCCCACCTTTTCTTTTCATTTCAGCTACCTCCCTCCTCAGTAAAATTCTCTCTCCCATCTCAACTGGGTCTCTCTTTCTCTCCCTAACGCTCCATTCTCTCAACCCGACTGTGCTTCCGCCACTCTCTCAACCTCCACGCTTGCTCTGTGTGTCTCCCTCAAGTCCTCAACCCCTTCATCACCGTTACCAGCATACCCAACTCAGACCCATCAGCAAAAACAAAGAAAAAATAGCAACTCACCATCTGAAGCCAAATCCCCAAACACTCACACGCCTCGTAGAGCACTTTTTAGACCCAGATGAGAGAGAGAGAGCGAGAGCAAGGGTTGGGGTTTGGAGAGAATCGGGTGTAGAGAGAAGTTGATACTTTTGGGGTTTGATCTAGGGAGGGACGTGAGATTGAGAGACAGAGAAAGAGAGTTTGGTCCGAAGAAGCCACCATCGGAGGTGGTGGTGAGTGGTGGTTGTGATGAGCCATGGCAGCAGAGAGAGAGGAAGAGGCTGACTGGTCCGGTAGGTTTTCCCTTTATCTTTTTTTATTTTTTGTTTATTAATTTGTTTTTTATAAACTCTGTTTGGTTGCTAGGAAAGGAAGGAAAGTAAATAATGGTGTCCCAATTTTGTTGATTGATTTATTTCTGCTGAATTTGATTCTATTTTCTCTTATTTTTTATGTTTTTGGTTTTTAGCTTATGAATTGAAATCAAGTCTTACATTGTCTGCATTTTTGTCAATTGTTTAAAAATGCTTAAATCCTTGTAATTTGTATTGAATGGGCTTATTATGAGGCTCCTAATGAAGAAAGTTTGAACCTTGAGCTATTTGACCAAAGCATGAATGTTCAATACACTGAAAGGCTTTCAAAGAAAAATTTTGACAGCATATATTTCCATTTGGAGGTAATTACACAATATTGACTTTAAAGACTTCTTGTAGACGTGTTGTTAAACAGATGATTTTATTGTGTTGAATGATCCATATTGAGTGTCACTCCTTAGATATAGAAGAACTAAATGGGTAGCACACATGATCAAATCTGTAATTATACAAAATTTACTTTTTGAGATTTTCAATTGTCCTGGCAACCCCAGAAACTGCTACAGATGCAGATCAATAACCATGAAGTTTGTTAATTATAATTTCTATAATGAAATTGGTTCTTTAATCCTAGTCTTGCTGGATTTAATTTGTAGTGACTTTGGTTGCATGTTTTTTTTATAACTTGTAGTACTTCCACAACTCAATTGAAAACCATCACAGCTCATTACCATGCTTTGGTATGGCTGAATATGCTGTCATTGAGTTTCTGTTTGATGGTGAGCTTGTGTGCGTCCTTGGTGTGAATATGTATTATGGTTATAGCTTTTATTTGGATTTGAAACCAATGAATGGTGGTTGGACGGGCGTTTTTAGATTTGGGTTGATTTCAAAATGGGTTTCTATTTATGTGCTTTATTGTGTAAAAACATGTCATGGTGCACACAAGTTGTTGACTGTGGGTGAAATTTGTGTTTCATGAGTGTGCTTATATTAGGGTAAAAAAAATGCAGCAGGTGAGTACAAATCTAAAAATCTGGATCTATAAAGGGTAAAGTAATGTGTATTAATCTTCTTGTTGTTTTTTCCCCTTAGCTTTGATTTTTGTTATTGCCTTGCTTCTTTGTTTTTGTTGTTGCCTTTGAGTATTTTGTTACTGCCTTATTGGCATTTTTAATAAAAAATTACAAAATTATTTACAACTGATACATCTTTTACAGATTACTACAAGTGCTTTTACAAAAATTATGAGTGGCATGAGAGTCATTATTTGATATTATTTTGCTAAAAAAATCTTAGACTCTCCAATATCTTCCTATGACCCAAGCACTTCATCTTCCTCTCCTGCCATTCTATCAACCATTGTGGCTGCAGCTGCCATCACTATCATCACCACTCTTCTTCTACCATAGCGACTCCTCCAAATGGCCTTTGTTGTCACTGCATCAGCCAACACAGGCTCTGTACTTTGCCAATCTCCATGAATGTTCGTCAACTGCTATCTGGATTTTTGTTAAGAGAGTTTCCAATAAATTATTGTTGGCGTTGAGGTGGTACGGCCACTTGATTAGAAAACTGGAAAATGGTGAAGCAAAGAAAGGGAAAATAGGGGAGGAGAGAGTGAGGGGCTGAAGCCAATCCTATCCTCTTTTTTTTTTTGGCATAAGAATAAATAAAATCAAAATTAAAGATTACATGGCAACTTTATAATTAAATAGTTGATATGGCATAGGACACTTAAGTTGCCATGTCAGTTTGTAAGTGCCTGCATTAAAATTACAAATGCCATGTCACTTTTCCGTTAGCCACGTAAGTAATACTTTTAACAGAAGTTAGCCAAAGGACTAGTACCACTCATTTTTTAAACTTTAGGGACCCATAGTACTCACTTGAAACTTGAGGGACCAATTGCGCGCACAGGGTAAACTTCAAGGACCAATAGTGTAGTTTCGCCATTTTATTAAGTTGATCTTATCATATTCTTGTTTTAATGTATTGACATATTACTGATATTGCTTTACAACTCTGTTAATCAATTTGAGCAATCTTCCAAATTATATTTCCAACAATCTTAAGAAATGATTTATGTTCTTATTGATTAACAAAATGTGTGATGTTCCTAATATTGTCTCAGAATCTGAGGTAACACTTGTTTCGGAAATGAAGTTAGTCAATAAAATGACTGATTGGGTAGCGGACACTGGGGCCACTAGACACATTTGCTCCAGCAAGAAGTTACTAGACGTGTTGCTTCCAAATCCTTCCTCTTCTCTTCAAGGTTATTCTCCTGCTCCGCACTCAGCTGTTGCTGGAGGAGGGGGTTATGGTCAATTCTCTTGGGTTCCTGATCATGAACCAGGTGGGTCTACTGCTACCCAACTCAACAACCCTAGTGAAATTGGAGAGGTTGTGGAAAGCCAAGGCCTTTCATTGTCTTTATCATCTTCCTTGCAACATCTAGAAGCAGCTAAAGCTGAAGAATTGAGGATGGGTGATGCTGGTATGTTGTACTACAATCAAATTGATGGGGCACAATCGTCCACTGATCCATACTATAAGAATTTGGGTGGTGGTCATAGTCATAGTAACCAGTCATTGCATTTACAAGGATTGGCTCAGAATCACCACCAGGTTCAAGTTGGATTTGGGTCCTCTTTAGGTGTTGTGAATGTGTTGAGGAATTCAGAGTATGCCAAAGCTGCCCAAGAGTTGTTGGAAGAGTTTTGCAGTGTTGGAAGGGGTCAGTTCAAGAAGAACAAGTTTGGAAGCCAAAACAGTACCACGAACCCTAATTCCAATCCAGGTAATAGTGTTGCTGGTTCTTCATCAACACCAAAGGATCTCCCTCTATTGTCAGCAGCTGATAGAATTGAGCATCAGAGAAGGAAGGTCAAACTTCTAGCCATGCTTGATGAGGTGGATCGAATATACAGCCACTATTGTGAACAAATGCAAATGGTAGTGAACTCATTCGATCTGGCTATGGGTTTTGGTGCTGCTGTCCCTTACACTGCCCTTGCACAAAAGGCAATGTCTCGGCATTTCCGGATTCTAAAGGATGCAATATCAGCACAATTGAAACACAGTTGTGAGCTACTAGGAGAGAAAGACGGTGCTGGGAGTTCAGGAATAACAAAGGGAGAGACACCAAGGCCCAAAATGCTAGAGCAATGCCTAAGACAGCAAAGAGCTTTCCATCAAATGGGTATGATGGAACAAGAAGCTTGGAGACACCAACGCGGGTTGCCTGAACGTTCAGTCAACATCTTGAGAGCCTGGCTTTTTGAGCATTTTCTTCATCCATACCCAAGTGATGCAGATAAACATCTGCTGGCACGTCAGACTGCTTTATCGAGAAATGAGGTTTCAAACTGGTTCATTAATGCTCGGGTTCGGTTGTGGAAACCCATGGTGGAAGAGATGTACCAACAAGAAACGAAAGAAGAGGATGCACCAGAAGAGAGAGAAAAAGATAGCAGCAGTGGCCTTATTGCACAAACTCCAACGCCCACAACATCAGGTACCACAACAGCATCAACGACAACAACAACAACAATACCTATCAAAAAAAAAGAAGAGAATTTCTATTTGGGAGACTCTAGTACTGCAAGAGTTGCTGGAAAGGGAAAGGTACTCCTGAAATTAACTTCTGGTAAGTCTTTAGCCTTGCACCCTGTTTTTCATGTTCTTAACATGTGTAGAAATTTAGTTTCTGGGTTCTTACTCAATAAGGTAGGCCTAAAACTTGTTTTTGAATCTAATAAGATTGTCCTTAGTTGAAATGGTGATTTTGTGGGCAAGGGTTTTGTCATGAAGGCTTATTTGTGCTTGAAATTGATTGTGAGAACATGATTATATCTAGTAACTCTTCTGCTTATATTTTTGAGTCTTTGGATCTTTGGCATGGTAGGCTAGGGCATGTGAATGTTGCAGCCATCAAAAGAATGAACAAGTGAGCCTAATCCCAAACTTAACTAATTCAGAGCATTCAAAGTGTGAAATATGTGTAGAAGCAAAACATTTCAAAAAACCTTTCAAAACTGTTGAAAGGAGCTCTGAATTTTTAAAACTCATTCATAGTGACTTAGGAGACTTCAAAAATTATATGAGTAGAGGTAAAAAATATTATATGACATTTATAGATATACAAGAGTATATCTTTTAAGGCTGTGTTTGGTTGCTGTAAAACGTTTTTCGGAAAATACATATTTTCCGGAAATGCTGATTTCCGGAAAAGGAAAATGTTTCCATGTGTTTGGTTGCATTTCAAAAAATTTTCCGGAAAATATTTTCTGGTGTTTGGAAAAGAAGAAGGAAAACACAAATCCAGAAAAAAATCATCAACGATCGCGATCTCGCCGGCGTGATCTCGCGACGGGGTGAGATCGCGATCGACGCGTCGCGAGATCGCGATCTCGGTCGAAGGCGAGATCGCGATTGACGCTTCGTGAGATCGCGCAGTCGATCGCGATCTCGGTCGAAGCGATCGCGATCTTCGCGGCGATCGTCGGACTGGAGCTCGCGAGATCGGCGCCGCCTGGAGCTCGGAGTCCGCCGGCGATCGTCGGACTGACTGGAATATTTCTTCTCCTCTCGCGCGCTCTCTCTCTCTCTCTCTCTCTCTTTTTCCGGAAATGCTTTGAAGTGAAAATGAGGGGAGTAAATGATTTCCGGGTCAAAGGTGAAAATAGTGGTCAACCGGAAGTCATTTTCCGGAAAATGGTATTTTCCGTGACAGCCAAACACTCCGGTTTTACGGAAAATGATTTCCGGAAACAGTTTTCACCCAATTCAAACACACCCTAAGTGGTAAAGATGAAGCTGAAAACATGTTCATGAAATTTAAAACAGAAATTGAAAATTAGAAAAATTAGAAAATTAAAAGGCTTAGGTCTGATTAAGGAGGAGAATATGGTTCAGCTTTGCTTAAAAAATTTTGTGGAGATTTTTCTATGGAATTCGCCAAGTGTTGTTTACTCATCTATGACTGTGTCGTCTATAAATAGTCTTGTCCATGGAGAGTTATCTTCGTGACGTGACCTGATTACCTTTGGACGAACTTCCTTAGTTGTTCTTCTATAAATAGTCTTGTCCACGTATTTATTGTTTCAGTTTGATACTAATATAATTTAATTATACTTTTTATGCAAAGCTCGAGACCAACATACTTTTAGGCAAAATTTTCCCATGCATCGCACAAGTTTCTAACTAGTATATATATAAATGCGATGCATAAGTTTCTAACTAGTATATATATAAATGCAGAGACCTCATGTGAAAAAGCATGAGGTTCTACAAATTGGCACATTCTTCATTTAGGCTTCCATCTCAACAAAAATTACATTTATTTCAATTTAATTATATATAATATTAGTTCATTGAATGTCTCCCTCGATTAAATGCACATATTAATTATTGATAGGTGTGAATTAATTATATATTTATATATATATAGTTTATTTGATTTTTTTTTTTTATATAAGAAAACAAAAATCTAATGTAGGAGACTATGAGGTTCTATCACGTGGCACTTTGCTACATTAATTTTTTATTTAGCATTCCATCTTGCATTTTTTGCACTCTTCTCCAAATATTTTTTTAAAACATATATAAACTTTTTAAAAAATTGATATTTTCTTTCAAATTGTCTTTGAAAACAGATGTGTTCAACATACTTCACAATACAATCCCAAGTTGGGAACTAAATTTTTTTAATAATAATATTTTAATATTTCAAAATATACATGAACAATAAAATATGCATATTTAATGGAAATGTAAATATCATATTAAAATTTTATTAGAATGATATTTGATTTAATCTATCACTGTCATAATCTACTAACATAAACATGATATCATAAAAATTCTATGATACTTCCATAAGCCAACTAAACATTAATATGATATCATAAATAACTTATGCTAACTCTAATGTATTAAAGAAACAAAAACTATGATTAAGTGAACAAATAGCTTATTACACAGCATAATAAACATTAATATATGGAATAGATTAAAATTTTAAACTACAATATTCCAACGTTTTTCTTTTATACTTTAACAACTCTTTACTTTAAGTGAAAAAAAAAATGTAATAGACATGTGTGCAATTTTAAACTCTCACTTTTCAATGATGAATCTGTTACTTCAATTAATTTCTATGACTATTATGCTATAGTCTAAATTCTTTGTCCTCTTGAGATTAAAATAAATAAATAAAATATTCTTTATATCCTTAATTTCGTATTACTTTAATTCAATAAAAACCTTTTAAGCTTTTTATGTTATCGGGACCTTACTTTATGTTATTATTTTAACATATTTTGAACATTCTATATAATCTTTTCACATGACATTTTAAAGCATTATCTGCGCATTGCGCGTGTACTTTGCTAGTATATATAATGTTTGTATATTTGAAAAGATAAAATAGCTACTTGTAAAATAATATAAGTTTATTTGAAAAAAACGAGAAAAAAAAACATTTAAATTGTTATCCATGAAATTCTCAATTTTAGTTTGTCCAACCAATATTTGTATAATAATTATAATACTATAAGAAAACCACTATTTCTTTTTTCCTTTTTATTTTTTATTTTTTTGACTCTTCAGCTTTTACACTAATAACTCATTTGACAAAAAAAAAAAAAAAAACCTTTTGGGACATGTGCCAAATTAGATCACAATTGAAATCCAATTTGGAATCTTATTGATTTTTCTTTCAGGTTTGATTAACAGTGAGGATTGTTGTACTGTATGCTCTATGACATGCAACTAATCTGAATAAAGTTCTCCTATGTTATCAAAAAAAAAAATATATATATATATATATATATATGAATTTTTAGGGTTTTTTTCTAAGATTTATATAATAAGAAATAATTGATTTGGAATTTGAAGTTCTGGATCAAATTTAATTTCTTTGGACAAAAGTAAATTTAATAACATGAAATCAATTATATTAAAAAATTTCCCCTAAGTTAGTGAAAATTATTAAATGTTAATCAATTCACTCAAGCAACATTCCTCTCACTCAAACAATAGGTTTATATTTTTTTTAAAGGAAAATATAGGTTTATATTCTTAATTATATTAATTTAAATTATTTGTATTCCCTTTCTTTCTAATGATATATACTATAATTGAAGTTGATTCTTTAAATCTTATTACTTAGTCCACAAAATAATTGATGACAAAATATTATAAAATTTACTGCGGGACATTGACCTGTATATACAAGTATGACTTATTCCAAAAAAATTGTTTATGGTGCAGGTCAGGAATATGAGACTCTACCTAAACACCTAAAAAGATTGTTTTTGTACTGTTCTCTGTTTCCATTGGGTTATGAGTTTGGAAGAGAAGAGATGGTTCAGTTATGGATAGCTCAAGGGTTTATCGAGGAGAGACAGAGAATGGAGGATACTGGCTGTGAATATTTTCGTTCTTTGGTTAGCATGGAATTCATACAACTCTCAAGATATGATTACTCAGTGGATTTTTATTCTTGCTTGTCAGATGAATTTGATTCTAATGGTGGGACTGGGAAGTTGTTGTACAAAGTAAACGAAGCCCAGGCCTCTCATCTTAAAATGGCAATTTCTGAGGGTAGTTATCGGAGTGTATTGGGTGATAAGTTGGATGGTGCCTCTGAATTGACACTGCATTTGTCTTTGCCTTGTGAAAGCATTAATGATCAGATGGTCATTGAGGCTCTTAAGAGATGCACAAATTTGCGCACACTTCTTTTGCTCTCTGGTTGTGGCTATAATGTAAAACAAGTTCCTCGTGATCTTTTCTTGAGCCTAAAGCTTCTAAGAACGTTGAACTTGAGTCGAACCCTCATTTCTGAATTGCCAAGCTCTATTGGAAATGTGAAGTCTTTGCGATATCTTGATGTCTCTAATACGCATATTAGACGCTTGCCTGAATCAATAGATTGTCTTTCCAATTTACAGACTTTAAAACTCAGAGGTTGCTTGGACTTTGTTGCGTTACCAAAGAATACGAAGAAGCTAACCAATCTAAGGCATCTTGAGCTTGACATAGTTCGGCAGCTGATTTCCATGCCCAACAGAATTGGGAACTTAACAAACCTTCAGACTTTGTCTGCATTTCTTGTTGGTAGAGATGACGAATGTGGCATCGAAGAGCTGAAGAACATGAATGACCTTTGTGGAACATTTTGTATCTCAAGGCTGGAAAGAGTTTCAAGTTTGGATAAGGCTAAGGAAGCTGCTTTGATTGATAAAATGTATCTTGATAAGCTTGAGCTACGATGGAGTGATATACGTGTTGTGAATCCTGAAGAGGAAGAGGAAATCCTTGAGAGTCTTCGACCCCATTTAGGCCTCAGAGAGATACAGATATTATTCTATGGTGGCTTCAAGATTCCAAGTTGGATCTGTGATCCATCTTTTGCCGATCTTGTTTCTATAACCCTCTACAAGTGTAGAAATTGTGAATTCCTCCCATCTCTTGGGGATTTACCATCACTGAAATTTCTCTTTATCAGAGAAATGAATGAGGTACAAAAAATTGATCATCAATTTTGTAGAAATCGTTCAGACAAAGGGTTTGCAAAATTAGAGAAACTGGAGATCAATGTCATGCTGAATTTGGAAGAGTGGATGGGAGTGGAGAATGGTGACTTGCCGGTCCTACATAAACTCACTGTGGAATGTTTTCCAAAACTCATTGCTCTTCCATCACTTTCATGCCTCAACTCCCTCAAGCATTTGGAAATTAAGCATTGCTCAAGGCTTCAGTGTCTGCCCAATGAAGGACTTCCAACTTCACTGGAGTTTCTACTGATAAAAGATTGCCCTGAACTAAAAGAACGGTGCTGCAAGGAGGAAGGTCTTGATTGGGGCAAGATAGAACACGTGCCTAATATATGGATTGATCATCAAGAGATTTCTTCGAGTTGAGGATTTTGGTAGAGCAGTGTAGGGAAATATTTGTGTTTAATTTGAATGCCTCATATTTTTACTGTAACTTGTGGTGTTCCTGTGATCTTGCTACTTGGAGTAACTCTTGCTTTGCTATGATTAAAATGATTCACTAAATTGTTTCTCCATAAGAGTTGAACTATTTATTTTATTGGAAATTCAGCAAATTCAGTTTTCTGATTTTCTTATTCTTTTTTTGTTTCTTATATATATATATACGAGCATCTACTCCTTTTATGATATCAGTAGACTTAATACTTAGAGGTTAATTAATTTTGATTTATACAAGAATTTCCTCCGCCAAATCGTTTTGCTATGAAATCAGAATCACAGGACCACATAGCTTCACTTAACCAATTCAACAAACTATGGTAAAGATATTTGTTATAAATGGTTACCTTATATAAGCATATGGCTACCAAATTAAGTACTTACTGTGTAATCACAGAAGTGACTTATGGAACCCACACCTTCAGCAATCTCCCAAGGTTTTTTGTCGCTAGCGAAAGTTGGTGCTCTCAACTTCTCCTAAGCTGTAGAATTCGTTGTCCCTTCTTTTAAAGGTTTTCTTTGTCCCCTTAGATAAATAGTGTTTTATCTGTAGGGCTTGTGGGTTTCATTTTTTTGGGGTGTGGGAAATACTCTTCTCCGGCAAAATTTGCCAAATAGAAAATTTTAGGAAAGTAGTACACAAAAGTTATTTAGTTAGTTAGACTGTTTTTGGAAGTCGAGTTTAACAAACTCGAGTTTGGGTTGGAAGTCGAGTTTGATAAACTCGACTTCCAAGCAGGACCAAGCAGGATGCATCAATATTGCTTGGAAGTCGAGTTTGTCAAGCTCAAATTCCAGCCCAAATTCGAGTTTGCCAAAGTCAACTTACAAAAACAGTCTAACTGCCTAAAAAACTTCAAACATATGCTATTTACACAAAGTACAATTAAGCAAATTTTGCTCTCTTCTCCTTTTCATATATTTTTTCCATGGAGGCCATCATAAATAATTGGAGCCACCTGTCCCTTTGGAAGGTGAAGGGAGCGACTTCTGGTTACACAAAGAGATGGCTCGAGTGAGTTCATTATTGCGGTGAAATATTTTACTAAGAGAGTCTTGAATATTGAGGCTGTTGCGAGAACTTTCAAACAGCTATGGAGATCTCGGAACAGTTTCAAGATAAAAGATTTGGGCATCCATATTTATTGTTCACCTTTGACAATAAACTAGAAACTGATCGAGTTTGATGAGCGAACCTTGGAGCTTTGATAGACATTTAGTTGTCATTCAATATCCCAATAGATTTATGAACAAAGTAGCGTGTAGACACCGCATTTCGTTCCAACCTATATCTAAGTCCCCTGGTCTTAATGACAAGAAATCAAATCGCTACCAAAATGATCAGCATCGTGTGTGGAGCCTAGTGACTTAATAGAGCCCAAAATGTGACCCAAGAAACCAAGGCTAAACCCAAAATCCATTTTTAAGCCCAATTTCTAGAAGGCATACAAAAAGTGTGTGCGCGCATTTTGTAAGCTGATTTTAAAAAAAGTCTTACAAAGAGTGCGTATGCATGTGTATGGATGCGTACGCACTTAATTTAATGCGTACTCACTCTTTTGGTCAGAAGCATAAAATTGATTTTATCCTTTTTGGTGGGATTTATGGTCAATTGATCTGGCCCATTGATTGATTAAAACTTCCCATCATAAAAAAACGCTAGCCTCAGTAAGCCTATAAATACCCCTACTTTCCACCACTAAAAGGATCCCAATTTTCACCCATAGCGGAAGCTCTGCCAAAATCACTCCAAAATACTTAGTGAGTTTCTAAGAGTGTGAGGATAGTTTTTATGAGCACTTGATTGAGTTTTCTAACCCTTTGGTTGTTAGAAAACTAATTGTTTTCTCATGATTTCCTAATCACACTAACCTTTTTGCAGTCCTATAGCCACCTTTTTCACTAGTCTCAGGTTTCTTCATCAAAACCCAAAAAGAACCCTTATCCAAGTTGTTGATACACACACAAGGTTGCGGTAGTCGATTTCAACCGAGGGATCGATCAATCTACATCCCTATAAGGTGCTAAAGGGGTGAGATATAGGTCTTTCCCTTGACCCATATCTCCCGTTTCTTTTTCTCTTTATTTGCTTTATTGTTATTTTATGTTGCTTTATTATTTTATTGTTCTTATCAATATGATGCATGATGTGTTTGATGATTATGTGATAACATGTTGTTTACATGTGCTTCATTGTTGCTTTCTATGCATAACATGAATCTAGAAATCGGGTTGAAACCCTAGATGCATACGTCGGTATAATGGTGCGTACACATCCATTACGTTGTGTACGCACTTCTAGGGCAAAATATGCGCTTTGTTCTCCATGTTATTTTTGTTTATTTATTTGCTTTATTTTAATTATGTTGTTAAGTTTGTATTCATTTTTCATGTAGTTTAATATGTTGTTTATATGTACATATCTTTTTGTTTTGTTTTATGCAATATATTCAAAATACTAAAAATATCTAAAAATTGTTTAATTAGCATTCTTTTCTTTTTAATGATTAGGGTTAGTTAAGGGTCATAAAATCTGAAAGGTAAAAATCATGGAATATAATCAAGCATTAATGGTAATATTTCCTCAAAGATAATGGTCTTAAATGCATTGAAGGCTAAAAGATTTCTCATAAAGGATAATAGTCAATTAGATTTAAATGTTCATATTTAAATTTGATTCTCTTTTGTAAGGAAACTCTTAATAGTCTAAGTCAAGAATAAAATATTTCCAAGTTGAGGTAATCAAGCTTTGATGTTAGAAGATATTTGAATTTAAACCTAAAAGTCAATTAAGGAAAAGACAAGTGATTAGAGATAGTTGACTTTGAATTTAAAAGTTGATTAGGAAGGACAAAGCATTTGATGAATTATTTAATTAGATGATCCTTCCTAAAATACTTGGATATTCGAATTCAAACTAATTTGATATTTAAGGCAATAGAAGTTAATTGATTAAAGAGCGCATTAAAAGGCAAGAGCACATTTAACAATTGATGTTGAGTTTAATAAAGGAAAGACATTCAACACTTAATGAAGACTCCTTTCCAATTAAGTGTCACTCCTTTATAAGACTTAATCACTAATTCTCATTATTAGTTTTAGACCCCTGAACACACAATGTTTAACCTAATTTTATGGACAAGTTGATACTTAAGTCAATTATGTGGATCTAGGTTAAACATCCATCACACATATCATGCAATGGAAAAGTAAAAAAGGTACAAATATGATAACCTAAGAAAACCAATGAAACAAACCTGCTTCAAGGTAAAAACCTGGGGGGACCAATCCCAAGAAAACAATCCAATATACCAAATAGAAGTTTACGATCAAGAATATAACATTCATAGTAAACCTAACAAAGATTGCCAAATCTATCTATGAAATCCTTAGACTTCTTTGGTGTGGATTTGTTCCAACATGAATCTCTAGTTCATGCCTTTGAGCTTCAGTACGCTTGATATCTGAAGCTTGGGTTGCAACTTTGTTCCACCGGTACTAGTTGGATAGGAATGAACTCCAATAGATGCTTGAAAGTGTTAGAAGGCATAAAACCTCTCAGATGTCAAAAGAGAAGCTCTCCAAGACTTGAAAAACATGCTTTAGGATTTTCCTTATATACCAAGTAAGTTTGGACTAAAACCCTAAACGTTTAATGGGCTGACAGGCTTTAAGCAAAATTCTGTAGATCGCAGTTTAATTGGTCGAGCCTTTCTCTCGATCGGTCAAGCTTTTCAGCTTTTCAATTCTCTGAACCTGCAGCTTGTACGTTCTTGAATTCTGACTTGTATCATTTTGAGCATTGTCTAATATACCCTATAGACTCTAAGATATATATATCTAGATAAGTTTATGCTTACGATTCGTCAATTGTTCTAAACTTTTAGAACCTAACACTCATTAAACATCAACCCTTTTTTTGTATCCACATGTGCACATACTTGGATGATGATATGTCTATATGCTTGGAGGTTTATGTGATCATGCAATTGGACGTTCATGCACTCACGCATAGGGATGGCAATGGGGCGGGGTGGGGCGGGGCCGAAGCATGGGATCTTCGTCCCCGCCCCGCATGGTTTTGTCTTGCCCCATCCCCGCCCCGCCTTGCATGACAGGGAAAACTTTCTCACCCCATCCCCGCCCCTTGGTGCCTCACGAAGCCCCGCCCCACCTCGTAAAACTCTACTTTTTGTTAATTTGCCCTACAATTAGTACAATTTTTTTAATGAAATTTATTTCATTAATAAAAATATACTTGAAATTACAACTAAATTTATCCCATCAAATCAAAACAATTTTTAGAAAAAAAAATTGAATAATATATCCAAACGTTTTTCAAGACAATCACAAAAAAAAAAAAAAAAACCCTCATAGTATAACACATAACAAAATAAAGGCAAAGAATCACATTGGGTAGAATAAAATAAGCTAATATTGATATGTTATTTAAATAATAGGGTTTTAGGGTATGAAAAATTTACAATTATAACCCTTAACAACTCGGGTGGGGTGGGGGCGGGGCGGGGTGGGTCTAAAAAGTCTAAACCCATTCCCGCCCCGCCCCGTGGTGCGGGGCTACAATCTTGCGCCATCCCCGCCCCATCACCTTTGCGGGGTGGGGAAAACCCGCCAGGGGCGAAGTGGGGGAGGGGCGGGTTAAGCGGGGAGGGGCAAAATTGCCATCCTTACTCACGCACTTTGATGATTGTGCTTAAATGATGAGGTGATCGAGCGGTAAGAGGTACATGCTTAGATGCTCACATGCTTGAATGCTTATGTGCTTCTATGTTCCCACATGTTTGTATGCTTTCATTCCCACATGCTCGTACACTCTTATGCTTGTATGCTCACATGCTTAGATGCTCACATGTTTAGATGCTCCCATGTTCACATGCTTGGATGCTCACATGGTCATGCACTTCTATGTTCACATGCTTGCACGCTTGTACCTACACATACTTGTATGTTCACATGTTTGGATGTTCACATGATTAGTTGTGCATATGCTTATATATCCTTTTGACCTCCATGATTGGTTGCCTTTCTCATGTCTACTATGCTTTACATATCTATTTCACATGACCTATAAACGAACTCTAGGGCTTAGATGCATGCGTGTGTTCACATAGGCTCATTAGATAGACACCATTTATCCGCTATCTAGCAATGATTTATGAAGGCTAGCTATGGCTAGGCAGGCTTGGGCTGCTTAACCTTTTCCCATCTTATACCTTAACTTCAGACCTAGTTGGTAGGTAGACCTTCATGAAGTCATGTTTAGGTTCCTGGACCTATAACCAAGTGGCGACTCCTTTTGCCTTTTTAAGAGGCACTACGTACTCCCAGACTCATGTCAGTTTGAGTCTAAAACCGCTTTTAGGGAGGTTAAGTACACCGCACCCCGCTTTCGTGAGAAGGAACCGATATGCCAATATGTCATCTAAAGGGGGTACGGATCACGAAACTTACAATGACGACTCCACTAGGGACATTTGAAGTTTAACTTCAACTGCTACTGGATTATGGATGAATGGATGTTTATCTTTTAGGCCCAAGCGCACACGCGCTTTTCTAGGTGGTCCTGTCTTTTTGACAGTATCAATATGTCCGAATCCAAAGGTTTCCTTTGCGGATTTGAGAGCCATTTCTTCTTTCTAAGGCCTCCCAAGGTCTATGTGGGATTATGGCAAATTCAATGGGACCCCCCCCCCCCCCGGGCCCCCGCGGACTAGTGTGGACCCAAGCTTTAAGGATCAAAAGCTCCACACTAGGATGACACATAGGATCCAAATTTCAGAAGGACCTCTACAGTTTCTGGATCATCTCTCGACATCAGCTTGAGTCATCTCTTCTTCTTCCCCTTTCATTTGTTGCATTTTTGTGCATAGGCTTTAAAAAAAATGTGTGTTAATATTTGCTAAAAATAAAAAAGATAAGTTTTGTCTTTTAAAAAAATGTTTTTCTCATTTTGTAAGTTCCGTGATCCGTACCCCCTTTAGATGACATATCAGCATGTCGGTTCATTCTTTCAGAGACAGGGTGCACGGTACTTAATCTCCCTGAAAGCGGTTTAGGCTCAAACCGAGCGTGAGCCTTGGAGTACGTGGTGCCTCTTAAAAAGAAGCAAAGGATTCTCCACCTAGCTATAGGTCCAGGAACCAAAGAAACGACTCCATGAAGGTCTTTCTACCAGACAAGGTCTGGAGTTAAGGTACAGGATGGGAAAATGTTAAGCACCCCAAGTTTGCCTAACCGTAGCTGGCCTTCATATATTATTGCTTGATTTGGATAGGAGGTAGATTTATCCTAGAAGTTCAAAAGTGTGCATTTGCATCTAGACCTAGGAGTAGTCTACGGGTCATGTGAGACAAAATATGGAAAGCGATGTAGACATAAGACATGTGAACATGGAAGCATAGAAGTAGTCATGAACAAGAAACTGATTCATGGCAATGAACATAAGGAATGGCATAGAAGACAACTTTATAAGACAAACAAGTGTATGCATGTGTATACCTAATGGGTACATGCATGTGGATACCAAATAGATTTGTGAGTCTTACTCCAAAGTATGTTAAGTCTTATGAGGAAAGATTATTAATTGAAGTGGAATCTTCATTAATTGATGTGTGTTTTCCCTTTATTTGATTGACTTGACTTCTAATATTATCACTTGAATTCAAACCAATTACCTTAATTAAAATCTTCCTTGAAATGCTTTCCTTATATTTGAATAGCTAATTAGATTCAAATGAATTGAATGCTAAATAACCATTGACTTTAAGTTTAGAAAGTATTTAAGTCTTTTATATTTGAAATGTTTGCCTTATTTATCTCTAAGACTTTTATTTGCCTTATTGAGTTTGAATCAAAATTAAAGATTGGATGAAAGAGAAGAAAGAGAGTCAATTAGGGTTTGGAGATGGAACAAGAAAGAAAAGGAAATGTTTTTGGTATTTTCCAATTAATGTTAAACAAGAAAGGAAACAAAGACAAACAAAATATACACATTAAAAACAAGTAAAAGTAGATAAAGAAAGATAATAAAACATGGCATTAATGATAAATGAAACATGAAAGGCAAGATATCTGATTGAGCTTAAATTAGTGTACGCCATAATAAGGGTGCATACGCACTCTTCTACTAGCACATGCACATGAGACTCAAGGCAAATTTCTAGAAAACAACCCAAACAAGAACCCTAGCCCATGAAAAGTGCGTACGTTAGGATTTGGACACGTACGCGTCTAATCTTGTGCGTACGCATCTCGAGGTAGATTAGGTTTCTTACATGTTCTTAACACAAACAACAGAAATGAACAAAATTAAAGACATGGTATGGAATATGAGCGTGAAAAACAACATATTAAGGATTGAAGACAACAAAAAAACACAATAAAAAACAAGAATCGAGGAGGAGAATGTGAGTCATGGAAAAGATCCACATCTTCTCCTCGTGGCACTTACAGTGATGTAATTTAACCGGCCCCTCGGGCGAAATCAACTACCACAGCTATGTGCATGGGAGGATGAGTTGAGTGACTTGATTAGGGTTTGCTAAGAGGCCCTAAGTTGTATGATTGCAAGCTTGAACCAAACTAGAATTCGAATATGGATGAGAACGAGATTACCTGCAAATCAACAAGGATCTGAAGATCAACCTAATGCTCAGCCCTTTGCCCTTGTAGCCTTAAAACTCTAGGTTTAGGTATTACTTGGGAATTTTGGCAGAGTTTCGGTAAGGCTTAATTTTTTGACCTTTTGGATGTTGAAAATGGAGGTATTTATAAGGGAAATGGGTAGCTAAGGTTTGATGACATGTTTGGGCAACCAGTTGATTAGGCTAGTTGCCCTAGAATCTCATCAAAATGGAAATGGAGTAATTTTAGGCTTTCTGTCTAAAGAGTGTGTACGCCATAGATTGGATGCGTATGCATCATATACCTAACATAAGCACTCTTTGTAAGCCTGGGCCAAATCAGGTCAAAAATTGCCTTTTGGGCTTTGGGCTTCCCACATATTTTCATAATTGGGCTCAGGCTTAGATTATATTGGGTCATGTTTAAGCTTGTCATCTTCATTGGGTTTCACACACAGTATTGATCATTTTGGTAGCAATTTGATTTCTCGTCATTGGGACCGGGGGGTTTGGATATAGGTCGGAATAAAATGGGATGTCTATGGTTTCCCTTCTTTTGGTGCCAAAAGACTACAGAGACGATCCAGGTGTTCCGGTCGATGTCCAGGCCCCACCCACGCATGCCTCTTCAAACAAAGCATACAATGAGGGTAGCTAACTTGCGACATGGGCTTGTCGCCTGTCAACATCTAAGGACTGCTTGCCCAGAAAGGGTACCCTCGAAGTCGTAGACTCCAAAAATAACCGTTGGTTAAGCGTCTTTCGGGGAAAGCATGACAAGACTGCATCACAGATTCCTGGGTGGGTTGACTAGGAAATCGTGTGACTAGACGATGCATAGTAGCTTACTAAGGGCCAACGGTGCCAACAAAATTCCATAGAGTTGAGTTCCTAGGAGAGATTGTGACAGTGCTAAGAGAGGTGTGACCTCAATGACAATGGAGCCAGTCAAAACTTCTGGGGTCACAAACCAGTTGAAAAGCATGGCTGAGCTGCACATGGGCTAAATGCATGCATGACATTGAGAGTATAACCATCGAGGGCTGAGCGCAATGGAGAAGCCTATTCGTAGTAGTTGTATGTGATCGTACAACATACCAGAGTGGGGGCAAATTGTCTCTGATTGCACAATCGCCAACAACTGGGGGGCTTTGATTGCTGGACGCCTGTGCGAACCGGGGTGTTTGAATAGTTTGGTAGTTTGACTGAAATTCCATCATGATAGGAGAAAGCAGTGTAACTGAATTTGATTTGCTCTAACAGCGGTATTAGTAAGATTGAGGGTAGTGTAGGCTTGAAGAGACAAGCGTTTTCTCAAGAGGCAATGGGTCAGTGGGACCACACGATGAAGGGTGCATGAGAAGCGATTGGAGTTGGCTGGAATCATGATGTGATGCATGTAGCACATAGATGCACAAACAAGATGCATGTGATGCAAGTATGAAACGCACAAGAAAACTAAGCTGGATAGCATATGCTATGCAAAGATGGACCGAGTGTAAACTCGTGATGCAAGTGGCCTCCCTAATGAAAGGGGGGCCTGTGACCAGTTGTGGATGCACGAAGCGTGTAAACAGGTATAATAAACGCATGGTAAGAGAAAGTATGATGTTAATGATCATGTGAAAATGCAGAAAGCATGAGCAGATGAAAAAGCATGTATGTAAAATGCATGGGAAAAGCTGAACAGAAGTGCATATGTAGTTCAGGCAATGCGTATGCTAGATTTAAATGAGGATGGACAAAAAGTGTGTATGCATACCTAAGAGTGCGTACGCACCTCAGGGGATGTATAGGCCAGTTAGGCCCTACATCAGACCCCATGGCTTCAAACCAGGGATGGAGCCATTCTTTGGCTTTGGGGGGCCATGCCTCCCCTCCCCCCAAAAAATTTGGAAAAAAAATCAAGGGGTATATATATATATATAGATTACAGATTTGAGCAATATTGCCCAAAACAATTACACTTGCCTCCCTAAGCAAAATCTTTTAAACAAAAAAGAAAAAGCCCATTAAAAATTTACAATTCTAAAATCCCAAGAAAAACAAATCAGTAAATCCAAAAAATTAGGTCAACAACAAAATCACCAAAATAGAAATTAAGGTTGAAGAAAATTGAGTACAATCAGACAATTTACCAAAAACATTAGCCCAACCCTTAAAAAATTTGAAACAAAACCAATCTGACATCAAATCATTCCATCAAATTGCCCCAAAGAAAAAACCCTAACCCAGAGAGAGACAATAGTACTGCGACGTGAGGCAAAGGGAATGAAGACTGAGACTAAAAATGCAGCAGCACGGCATAGCATGTTGGTAGCAGATCTGCTTCTGAGAGAGACCAAGAAAGCGCCAGCACGGTATTTCCCTCTCTCATCTTAGCTAAGCAGAGGCAGAGCCTCTTTTCTCTCAGTCTCTCTCTTTCTCTCTAACTCTCTTTTCTCTCTTTTTCAATGGAAGACGGAAAACTCTCTGAAATTTTTTTTTTTCTTTTGTTGCTAAATGAAGAATTACTGTTTTTATCTCAATACTTTAACTCTCTTTTACTGTTTGGAGTTTGGATCCACTAGGTGTTTTTTATTTTTATATTTTTTTTATGGACCACTCATCTGCTAATTGGGTAATTTTGTTTTTTTATAACATATGTCCGTACGAATAAAGGAGCAACAAATCATTAATGGTTGTACTTGTCTTTTAGTGTTTTTTTTAGTTGAGATGATTTGAAATTTTAATGGTTAGTGGTTAATATTTAATAAATTTTATTGAAGTGTTATGCTCCGTGCGTAGTGTTGTTATGTGCTTTTTTTTTTCTTTTTTTTTTAATTTCGCCCCCTAACTTGAATTTCTGACTTCGTCACTGCTTCGAACAGTTGCTCACTTCAACCTCTTCATTTTCTTCTCCTCTGAATTCCTAAAATCTGAAACCCAGGAACCAGGAAATGCCTCCTAGATCACGTGCTCGTGGCGGGGGTGCTGCTGGCCAAAATGTGATGCAATTCCAGGAGGAAACCAAGTTTGCATGGAAGCGGTATCTTCCTCATCCACGTTGGAGTGGGGCTGACATCCTCTTCGAGATTGGGTTCCACGCTTTTGATCAGGATAGTGCCAAGGTAAGTTTAAAAACACTTTAAATTCATTTTGGACAAATTTGTTGAAATGTGCTTTTCTTTTTCTTTTTTTATAGAAATTTTGAAAATCCTTGAAAATGCATGTTTGATGTGAAAACTTGTTAGTTTTAGGATGCATCTGATTAGAAACATGCCTAGTAATTGACTTCTGGATGTAGAAATGTTTAGAAACCAATTTAGGAAGATTTAAGAACTTGAAAAGTTAGGTCTGAAATTCTGGGAAAAGAGTGCGTACGCATCTGTTTGTTGGCATATGCATTTGGGCTTCAAAGGAACCTAGAAAATGCATACACACTTGAACAGATGCATATGCATTCTTTCAGGTGCGTACGCACTAAAAGTAAGGGGAAGGTAGAAACCCTATTTTTTTTTTTCTTAAAACTTTATTTTTTCTGTTTTTTTTTTTCTTGGTTTAATGCACTTAAAAGAAATATGTTGAAGTGAAATTATTAAATCTGAAATGCATGATTGTATGAAAAAATATAAAATGAACAAGTATGGAATATATACGATATACTGAAAATGCATTTAGAGAGCATGTTAAACAAACACACAAGATACCAACAAAACATGTGGTAGAGAAATTGTACACACATAAGGCATAGGGAATAGAGTTTGGTTTGAGCATACTTGTGCATACTTACCTGTGTTCTGATACGCCCATGTTTGCTTGCGGATGTCCTACACCCCACCTTCCAATAAGGGTAAACTTGTTGAGATAAAAGGCTGGTGGGATGCCCTGGTTCCCGAGACCAAGGAGCTTGTGCACCAAGCTGGCTTTGGAGTGCTAACTGAGAGCTTGCCTGAGAGGGGGAGCCCGAAAGGCTTTGGTGCTGGCTCTTGTGGAGCGTTGGTGGAACACGACCCACACATTCCACATTGCTAGCTGGGAGATGACACTGACCCTGCATGACACCTACTGCCTCACTGGACTTTACTATAAGGGGCCCTCTATGAAGTTTCGGGGTCTCCCTGATGAGGCATTACTGGGGCACACCTTTCGGACCGCTACAGTCAACTTGGGGGACTTGTACTTGCTCAACAGCAGGTCCCAGACTACTCAGAGGGATCAAGAGGGGATGGCCCGAGCCTTCACTCTTTTCTTGATTGGCTCCACTGTGGTGGCCAACGCAGCTGGGTCGGTCCTACTTGGCTATCTAACTTCGTTGGCTGAACTTGAGGAGGCGGCCACTTAAGACTGAGTCGGGTAGGCTACGGCCCTGATGTATTGTGGCATGGATCTTCTTTGTCGGAGGGCCACTACTAGCATGCTGGGCCACTAGACTCTGGGATGTAACTCATTCTTAACTCTTATCTTGTCAAGTTTCAATTATTTATGAACTGTTGGTTTGACAATATGCACTTCTCCTATAGATGTGAGGTTATTCTTACAACCGGTGCGGCCAACCGACGCTATCCCTGTTCGCAACTAGACAGTTGTTCGCAACCATTTGGATAGGCTTGATCCTGGGAGGGTAAGCAAAACCCCAAACCTAGCTAGCAACAAATCACAATTAATTGCAAGCATTGATACAAACCTGTTTTGTAGATCACTTAGAGGCGTTGAGTAGTGGTTTCTGCTTCAGTAGCTCTGTCATTCAAGTGTCTTTGTAACATTCTTGCTACTTCCTAGACCACTGGGAATATTCTCTGACTTTCTCTTGCACTTTCCATATGTCAGGAACCCATTGGGGATATTCTAAGAAATTTTCTTTTTGCTAAACTACACGTAGTTTAGTGGGAGGCCTAAACTACATGTAGTTTAGTCATCAAATACCTTCCCGCCTTTTCATTTTTCTCCTACAGTTACCTACCATTTTTTTTCTTCTTCTTATTCTTCTTCATCTTTCTCATCTCTTCACATTCTCTCTAACTCTTTAACTTCCATTTTCTCTCTACAAAAACTTCTTCCTCCTTCTCATTTCTTCATCTTCCACAATTTGAAACTCTCTTCTTCTCTCAAGCTCTCTCATCTTCCCCCATGGCAGCTAAGCCCAAAACCAAGAAAACTTCCTGTGTGATTTTCGGCAAAGTCTCCAATCTCACCCATTGGGATGGAGCCACAAGGCTGATGGAGTCTCCTCCTCTAATCTACAGGCCACAACAACATCTTTTAGAGGGTGCACAGTCCAGATTGGTAAGTTTTTCAAACTTTTCATCATTTTTTAATTTTGCTCTAATATTCCATTTTAATCTATTTTTGTACTTGTAAATGCTTGGGTTTCATTATGAAAACCTAGTGCCTTATAAGGAGTAGGAACATGCTTAGGATGAGTTTTGATCAGTGGTAGGCTTGAAAATGTCGAAGGAACCTCTCTGTCTACATTCATGTCTGCGCATGTGTTGTGCATGCACGCAGGGCCAGTGTTCATGCATACGCATACTCTTTTCATGTGCACATGTCTGTGTTAATTAGCTCATATGGACACACATCCCAGCATGCGCTCGTATGCAAGACCATACATACGCATACACGGGACATACGTGCGCATGTTAGTACTCAGAAACTTATTTTTTGTCCAATTTGATTATTTTTCACTCTTTTTCCCATTTTTCTTGTCCAATCATGATTCCCATGCTCCTTTTCATCTCTTTTTACAGGTTTTTCACAAGTAGAGGCAGTACCGGTCGCATCTCTTCACGGTATCAGGCCTTGAAAGACGACGCAAAGGCCTTGGTGCGTGTTGCTAGTTTTAAGCCTATCATTCACTTGATTCCTTAGAGTTCGGCCTATGGTATACTGGTGCAAACATTGGCCGAAAGGTGGTGGGACACTACCCACACCTTTCACATTGCTGAAAGGAAGATAACGGTGACTCCTCATGACTTCCACCGCATGATGGGCTTGAGATTCGATGGGTCCCTCATCAATCTAGAGGATGAGTCTGGCATTCAACTAGGTGTAGACCTACTGGGGTGTAGGTACCCTAGCGAGAGCGTTCGCTATTTGACTTAGAGGCGGACTACATGCCTTGTTCTTAGGCGACGCCAAAAGATTGCACTCAGATGGCTAGGGCATTTCTGCTGTATCTATTAGGGGTGTATCTCTTCACCAATGGAGGGCAAACGGTGTCCTTGAGATGGTTGGCCCTTTTCCGTGAGTTCGAGCAAGATTGAGAGGTGAACTAGGGCTAAGCTTGTCTTGCCTACTTGTACTCATCCTTGGATACACTCAGCTGAGGGACTCTGCGCCAGCTAGTGGGGCCTTAGAAGCTCCTTAAGGTTAGACCTTCTTTCTTTTCTTATGCACTTCCTATTCTTGCAAATTGTATCTATTCTCATGTCATCTAGGGTAACAAACTGAATTCGATGCTCTTACAAACTATGATATCATCTATTTTGCAAACTATCATCTTGTAAACTGTATTGTATCTTGTAAACTATCACCTTGCAAACTGTATAGTATCTTGCAAACTATCATCTTGCAAACTGTTTCTTCTTTTATCTTGTAGCGTTGGGCCATGAACTACGATCTCATTACCCATGGAGTGGAGGTGGATTTGAGGAGCTTCTCTTCAGTTCGGGCTCATCTCAACAGTCTTTCTTCTAAGGATGTGGGTAGAAAAATCTTCTTCTTTTTATTGTTTTTGTATGTTCTACAAGGTTTTTCTTCTAACCATGTATGCTTCTACAGATTACTTGGAGTCCTTAGATAGGCACTCATTTTGCTGCGGATCTGAACCTAGAGGCGACCGCCATCATCTCTTCTAGGGTTACTTAACCCTTGGAGGGTGCTGGTCTGAGAGTTCTCTACTTGGCTAAAAGGGTTTCTTGCCAGCTGGTGGGTGAGGACATGCCACAAGTTCCGATGGATCCTCCCCTATTCATGCTTGCCCCTTTCTCCTTGATGGATGTTGAGTACCAGTTGTGGAGGAATGGCGTACCCTACACCAAGAAGCTCTTGGGCAACCTTTACTATGATAAGTTCAGTGAGCCTCATCTCATGCTTATGTTGCATATGATGATATTCAAATATGGTGATCATGTCAGGATGTGACCGATCTTGCTATGGGTGGCCCTGCTAACCCTCCTCACTTGCCTTGGTTGGTTTATACCTACGGCATTAATGGCTTTGCTCAAGGGTGTCCTGTGGGATGTAACCTGAATGTCATGGGCTACCCTTTTCCTCAAGGTACACGAGCAGTAAGTTCCCTTTATCCTTGTCCTTTGCACTTTCTTATTTGCATTTCTTAGGCCTGCCCCAACACTGTCTTCCTTTCAATTTCAGCCCACTATAGTGGAGTATAAGGAGCTTGTCTGGCTTACTGGGAACCTGAAGCTAGAGGTGACCGAGTATTCTAGACAGATCTATAGGCCTGGAGGGTATGCCTACCCAGGTGATGATGATGATGGTGATGACCTTGAAACGACTCCGAGCTACCAATTGAGGAAGAGGCACTATCGATGATGCTCCTACAATTCAGACACAGACAGACACTTTTTCCAGCTTTTTTGTTTTCCTTTCTTTTTAGCATTATCTTATCCACTTTAGATTTCTTTTGAGACTTTGGGTTGTATTTTGAGAACATCTTTACATTTTGCTTTCTTTTTTTTTTTTCTTTTTTTTTTTTAAGTCAAGTACTTATTTTACAACTCATAGGAACTTTGGATGTGTATGCACTTTCACTTCTTTTTGCTCTTTCTTTTCTTTTTCTTTTCCTTGGATGCACGCAAATCTGAGCTTGAATCTATTTTGAGTAATTCTTTAGTCCATAGGAGTCATGAGGGAAGCCTTGGTAAGGAAATCACATTCCAAATAGAAAAAGGAATCTAAAACCCTAATGAACCTGTGCACGCAGGCGTTGACATTCGTGCGCACCTTTTATTGAGCGTGTGCATGCCGCCAAACAAAAAGAAACCCTAGCCGACTTCTTTCACTATAAAATAGCCATGGGAGGCTTCCAAACCTTCACAAAACATGTTTTAAGCCTAGGAAACATTCTATAAGGTCCCCAATGGAAAAATTCACTCCTTTAGATGTATCAGTTTGGATTAATAAGCTTAATCTCAACTTCAAAGATGCTCTCATCCCTCTTGGTCTCTCTTGTATTTCTTAGAAATTTATCTTGACAGTGCTGATAAGAAAGAACGTTGTTTAGTTAGAATGATGGCAATGCAATACATCTTATGTGGAGGTCAACTCTTTAGGAGTTTCTATGATGGTATACACCCCCGTTTTGTAAAGAAAGAAGAAGCTGAAAGAGTCATGGAAGAAGTTCACCAAGGTATTTATGGTCCTCACATGGATGGAAGAATGTTGGCAAAGAAGATCCTAAGGATGGGATACTATTGGAATACAATAGAGACCGATTGTATAGACTTTGTAAAAAGCAAAGTTATTAATTTCGTTCCGTTCTAGCCGGAATGGCCAGAAAATACCGTTCCAGCATGTAAACCAGAATGGTATACCCCATTGTTCCACCTCGGAACAAATTTCAAGTCATTTCGAGGTGTTCCGGATCAGGCAATACTGGCCAAAATTATGGTTCAGCTGGAATGAGTTTCATGTGAAAAAAAATTGACAGATTATTAGGAAAAGTCCTATGAGCCACCTTGAGGGGAAAAAAAATAAAAGGAAGGAGGAGGTGAGTAGAAAAAAAATCCAAAAAAAAAAAAAATACAAACAAAAAAAACAAAAGCAAAAAACAAAAAGGAAAAAGAAGATAAGAAAGAGAAAAAAAATCAAGAGAAGCTCACGGTAATGAGATTTATCTTTTATGTATGCTTCCTCTTAGAACCCATGTCTTTGCAAAGACTCCACTAGAACCCCGCTGCAAAGCTCTTTGAGAAGTGAACTAGAGATGGCATTTCAAACTTTCAGCAAAGTAAGGGGTAGTGTTTTATTTGCTTTATTGAGTTGACCACACAACCCAAGTAATAAGTAAACAAAGATGAAAGAGTATAAAAAGTAGAAATAGGAGGAAAATTATTAGATACTCCTGGAGTACCATAAATGCGTAGTCCCCTCTCTCACATGAATGGTGAGTTCCACCATAAATTTAATTAGTGGGACCCACCATTCATGTCAAATGAGGGAGTACGCATTTATGGTACTCTGAAAGTACATAATAATTTCCCGAAATAGGAAGTCATTGAAAAGACAATCATGAGGGGTTGGTAATTTCTTGGAAGCTTCCTATTTTACAATGCCCAACATCCATGCTTATTTACCAAAAAAAAAAAAACCCAACTACTTGGATAAGTTAATTAGGATCTCTTTTTAAACCTCACTATTGAATTCATTAGTAAATGTCAAAATTATTGTAATATATATATATATATAATTTATTTATTTAAGTGGCTAATTCCGAAATGGTATAAAATGGTACGCCGAAATAATTTGGTACCTAAATATTTCATTCCAATAAATAAACCGAAACGGTTACCAAAACGGTATTCATAACATTAGTAAAAAGTAGCCACGATTGCCAAACACATGCAAACTTGAACCATGTACCACCAACCGAGCTATATCGTATGTTTTGCAAAAAAGTAGATTTCAATTTTAAATCATTTAAGTAGTTGCACTATGCTAGCCTTTCAGTTTGCAAATTATGGGGAATGTTTGGAAGGCCTGACAACTATGTTAAATTGTAGTATTTTGTGAGAACAATATTTGTTGGGATTTGCTATTATAAATTAGTAGAATTCAATAATTTTATTTGAATTATGTTTTTTTTATAGGAATTTTTTTAATTATGTTAACTCACTGCTTTGCCTTTTTTCTTTTTCTTTTTTTTACTTGTAAAAATACAAAAGTAGGTGCTTATAATAACAAATTTATTGACAATTGGGGGGACATTGAGATCTTGTTTGGGAGGGATAGAACTAATGGCATTGGTGCAGAACTTATTGACGATTCAGTTGAAGTTATAGTTGAGAAAGGACAAAATGAAGTGAATTCTCCTATTGCACAACAACTATGGCAACATTTGATATCAACAAGTTCTGCAGTTAAGCCTCACCAAAGAAAAAGGAATAGGAAATATCCACCAATTGAAGTTGTTGCAGATATTTGTTCCTCTCTTAAAGAGTATTGTTCCTCTCTAAAATAATACTTCATAGCAAAGAAAAATCAAGAGCAATAACAACCTTCTAGTGAAGAGATACATGTAGTGGTTTCAAAGGTGCCTAGACTCATGCGGCTTGAAATATTCAACATAGTTGAGAAGCTAATGCATGGAGGTATTTGAAAAATATTTCAAATGATGATGATAAGGACTGGATATGACTTCTACTTAGTCCCCATTAGTTCTATTTAATTTCGAATGCAAGTTTTTTTCTTTTGTATGTTATGTAAAAGACATATTTTGGGTTCTTTATCCGTCTCCCTTGATATAGAACTTTTTAGTTGTTAAGAACTTTAGACTATCTCTCTCTCTCTCTCTCTCTCTCTCTCTCATTATTGATTTAGAACATTTTAGTTGTCAATAGTTAGCTATAATGGAAGATATTTAGTCATCATCTTGTCAATTGGATTATCTATGGCCTTTTCATTACCTCATGTATGTATTAAAAATGTACTAAAATTAAAATGCAGAAGGTTTAAGAAAAGTAATAATTGAAATATATATATTTTATTGATCTTAAATCTAAATCCAAATTTAGGTATCCAAAAAATGAAATTTCAAATGATGAATTTCAAATTTTTCATTGTATAAAAAGACCCATACAAAGAATTTTAAAATTAATAGATTTGAAATCAAGGCATTTTAAATTAATGGATTTAAAATTTCTTAAAAACCAGGTGCTGAAACCCATATCTTTTGGAGCCGTTAGTAAAATCCATCCATTACCAAAATCAATAAACTTTCATAATCATTGGTAAAGAAAAGAACAATTCAAAAAGAATTTGAGTGCAATTGAGATATATAGAAGAGTCACTGTCGTCAATTATTGATTACATTACCTGTCTCAAAATTTACAACTAATAAAACATAAATTGCTAATATCATATCAGGAATGCTCGATAATGCTGTTCATGACCATCCATTACAAAGCATGCGTACAAATAAAAGCCTCCATTATCCCAAATTCCAGTCAGAGAGACCAAAAAATAGACCAAACAAAAAACTTCACTCGATCCGCATGCTCCAAAACAAACCAGTACAAAAACACCATTGCTACCACCACTGGCCCTCGTTTCCTTCTTCCTGACCAGCATGGATAAAAAATAGAACAAGTAGTTTCATCCTCTGCTTCCACCACTAGAATCTAAACAGGTAAACCAAACAAAATTAATTCATAAAGAAATAAAATTAATTCAAGATCAACATCAGCAGCTGACCATTGTTTTTATCACCCCTCGGTTTCACTACTACACAACTGCATACAATAATTCTAAGAACACAATATTTTTCACAATTGTTGACATTGCAAGTTGTGATGGGTGAATAATAAAAGTAGTGTTAGTGATAAACTCAAATGAAATGATGTAACTCCAATGTTCTGAAAATAAACCCACAAAAATCCAAACCCCAAATACACCTATAACTCTCTCACACAGAATAGAACACTCTATTGTATTTGCACTAGTCTTGTAGCTAGTCTCTTTGTCTCAATTGTACAATGCAATTGACAAACCACTAACTTAATATATAATACATTAAGTCGGCCAGGTTGAGTTTGTGCTTTCCGTGGACACTAACCAAGTTCTATTTGGAGTAGGAAACGATAGACTTGTCTTGCACGAATTCAAGACCAAGTCAATCGATTTCCTAAGCCATTAAAACAAAAACCACCGACTTTGTATTATCCAAGTCAAGTCACATCAACAAATCTCCACTTTGGCTTGAATTTGGTCAAGACTCATGAACTAACACCTCTGTCGCTACCACCATAGCCCCTAAGGGCTATCACAAACTACAAACACCGACCAAGTCCAAGCAATGCTTGAAGTTGTCCTTTGGAACCAGCTTCGTCAACATATCAACGGCATTCTTAGAAGTGTAAACCTTCTCAAGAAAAATTTCTTATGTAACAATCAACTCCCTTATCTTGTGGAACCTCACAACAAGATAAACCCAATGTTTTGCCAAGTAAATGACAATTTGATTGTCACAATGCAACTGAACTCCACCTTAGTTCAAACCAAGCTCTCTAATTAGCCCATCTAGCCACATTGCTTCCTCTGCAACTTCACTTGCAGCCACGTATTCAACTTTAGTAGTAGACATGACTATTACAGATTGTAATGTGGATCTCTAATAGATAGGCCAGCTTGACAATGTAAAAATATAACCATCCACATTGCCTGCATACTCTGCATCCACATACCCTACCACTGAATTATCACCATGTTGCCCCACAAACAAGATCCCATGTTTTGGAGTACCTTTCAAGTATCTGAATATCCACTTCACTGCATTCCAATGCTTTTTGCCAGGGTTTGCCATGTACCTGCTAATAGTACTTACTACATAGGCCAAATTCAGCTCAAGTGCAAACTATCGCATACATCAAACACCCAATAGCATTTACATCTGGGACCTTTAACTTGTCTTCAAGTTTCACGTCAAACTATTTGATCAACATAAGTTTTGTCTGTTAACTTCACACATGCTCTTAGCAGCAATTAGCATATCATCCTTCTTTCTAGACATCCACTTGCAACCCATTGGTTTCCTTCCCTTTGGAAGTTCTGAAAACTCCCAAGTCTAGTTCTTATTCAAGGATTCCATCTCCTACACCATAGCTTCCTTGCACTTGTCCCTTTCAGAGCTATAAATTGCTTCTTGAAATATGGAAGGATCCCCGCTATTGATTTGTAAACAATAAGAAGCAAAATCCTCGAAACCATACCCAACGGTGGTCTTTTGTTGCGTTTGGGCCTGTTCGATATTGTACCATGAGGTTCTTTCTCTAGTTGAGACTCCACTTCATCTAGCTCCACCTGTATGACTGATATACCGCTGTCATTACTGCTTCCCACTACTTAAGATTCATCTTCCTTTTGGAAAGCTTTTATCATGGACTTTTCGTTAAAGACCACATCTCTGCTTATCACCACTTTTTCTGCAACCGGATCCCAAAGCTTGCACCCTTTTACCCCTTTCTTAAACCTAATAAAGATGCACTTCTTTGATTTTGAATCAAGTTTTGACCTTTCTTCACTAGGAATATGCATATAGGCAGGACACCCAAAAATCCTTACTGAAGAATAATCAACTTCTTTGCCAATCCAAACCTCTTCAGCAACTTTCCCGTCAAGTGAAAACCTAGGTGATTGGTTAATGATGTAACAAGCCATATTCACAACTTCAGCCCAGAAGACCTTAGGAAGCCCAACATTTAGTCTTATGCACCTACGTATTTCACCAAGTGTTCTGTTAAGCCTTTCAACTCTTCCATTTTGTTGAGGTGTTCTTGGTACCGTAAAGTGCCTCCTGATGCCATGCTCTTCACAAAACCTCAAGAACTCCTTATTTGTGTACTCAGTGCCATTATCAGTTCTAAGGCACTTGACTTTCCTTCCAATTTGGTTTCCACTTCTTAAACTTTGCAAAGGCATTAGATTTGTTCCTCGAGAAGTAAACCCAAACTTTCCTCGAATAGTCATCAATCAAACTCATATAATACCGAGATCCACCTTTAGAGACAACCTTCGATGGTCCCCAAATATTAGAATGTACATAATCCAGAATACCCTCTATCTTGTGTGGAAGTTTTGAATTGCACCTTACACTATTTTCCCATAATGCAGTTTTTACAGAAATCTAATTTGTATGACTTAACTCCAGCCAATAGATTTCTTTTCTACAATTCCCTCATACCACACTCACCTACGTGCCTTAATGCCACAAGAGTATATCTTCATGCTTAAATTCAGTTACTGCAGCAACTCCACCTACAATGGTGGTGCCAAACAATCTATAGATATTACCATCTACTTTATGTGCCTTCACCATAACCATAGTACCCTCTGATACCTTCATTATCCCATTTTCAGACTTATAGCTAAAGCCATTAGAGTCTAGGATTCCCAGTGAAATAAGATTCTTTTTCAAATCTGGAACATGCCTTACATCCTTTAACGTCCTCACAACATTATCAAACATCTTAACTTTAATAATTCTTATTCCAAAAACTTTGCAAACAACATTGTTTCCCATTAGAACAAAACCACAATTAACTAACCTATAAGTGTCGAACCAATCCTTATGAGGAGTCACATGGAACGAACATGGTGAATCCAGAACCCAAGAATCGATCAACCAATCTACATTTGATGAAATAGAATACAAATCTCCATCTTAATTTGCATCTACTACCACTATGTTGGTAGTTCTTGAGGACCCTTCATTGTCTCCATCCTTGTCTCTTTTCCATTCTAGACAATCTCACCATATATGCCCCTTCTTTTGGCATTTATAGCACTTCACTATTTTACTCTTGTATTTGGATCTACTGTGTCCCTTGACAGAACTGTTATCCATGTTTTTCTTCCTTTTACGATTTTGATTACCCTTTACCACGAGCCCTTCCCCAAAACTCTCACCTGAATTCTATTTCTGATGGTAGTGATCCATCAAGGCTCTTGAAATCTCTTTAAATTCCAGATTCTCCTTCCCCCAACATAGGTTTGTAACCAAGTGTTCATAGGAAGCCGGAAGTAAGGTCAAAAACATCATCGCTTTATCTTCATAAGGTCAAAAGCATCATCGCTTTATCTTCATCATTGAATTTTATATCGATCCTCAACATGTCACTAATAACTTGGTTGAACATGTTGATGTGCTGAGCCAAATCTGCGCCCTCTACCATTTTAAGCCCATAAAGTTTCCGCTTAAGATTCAATTTATTTGTGAGGGACTTGGACATATACTAGCTCTCCAACTTCAACCATATAACAACAGTTGACACCTCATCCATAACATCATACATAAGCTCATCTGCCAGACATAGTCAAATTGTACTCACCGCCTTCATCTCATAGTTCTTCCCACTCGTCATCAGTCATCTTCTCTAGTTTCTTTGTTTTCCCATATAAAGCCTTCACCAAACCTTGTTGTGTCAACAGATCTTTCACCCTTCTCTACCATAACCCGAAGTTACCAGTCATGTCAAACTTAACTACGTCTACCTTGGCAATAGAAATATTAATCTCCATTGGATCAACTAACCTGGAGCTCTGATACTAATTATTGTGAAAATAAACTCACTTACCCAAGATTAAAGAAGATAGAAGAAAAGTAGACACAATAAATTTACATAGTTCAGTAACATACCTACATCTATTAGCAGCAACAGAGAAAATTCTACTATAAAATAAGGAGATTACAATTGTACATCACTCTTACAAGACCCACCCCAAATACACCCTTGACTCTCTCACACGTAATAGAGTACCCTATTGTATTTGCACTAGTCTTGTAGTTAGCCTCTTTCTCTCAATTGTACAATACAATTGACAAACCTCTAACTTAATATATAATACATTAAGTCGGCTAGGTTGAGCTTGTGCTTTCCGCGGACACTACCCAAATCTATTTCGAGTAGGAAACAATTAACTTGTCTTGCACGAATTCAGACCAAGTAGCAATCGATTTCCTAAGCATTAAAACAAAAACCACCGACTTTGTATTACCAAAGTCAAGCCACATCAACACTCCATACTCAACCACATATTTGTAATTCTTAATAATGAAATTAGTGAAATAGATAAATAGTCCCATCAAATTTATGAGCAAAAGTAGTCATGCAAACCCAACCAATAAATTTGAAGAAAAAAAGAAGCTTAGAGATCCTTAAGGGGTGTTTAGTTTGTTGTGATGTGTTTTTAATGTGATGCACATTATGATAATGTGACATTAAGATTTTTGGTTTATTTTATTTTTTCTAACATTACCATAGTCTAAAATTACAAAATATATCACATTACTTTAATTTCATCACCTTCTTAAACAATGTAATGTTATATTCTTGTATTGAGATTATATTAGGGTTTGATTGGATACCGCTTATTTTGCTGAAACTAAAAAATTATTGCTGAAAGTGCTCTAGATAAAGGTAAAAGTTAGTTGAAATAGTACAGTGGGGTAAATGAATAGTGCCAAAAAGTGCAGTGGAACCCATAAATAGTAGCAAAAATAAGCTGAATAGTGAAATAATTTTAATTTTTAATCCTAACCAAACGCATACTTAATGTAAGATTACATTATCGTGATATTACAATGTAATGTAGCATCACGGCGAACCAAACGCTCCCTAAGGGTTGCTACTTGCTAGTCTAAAGCCAATCCCTTCCTTAAAGCCTCATTGTTGTTTGCTAAAAATAGTCTAAAGCTAATCCCTTCCTTAAAGCCTCATTGTTGTTTGCTAAAAATAATATATCGCAAAATTTGTTTGTTTGTTTATGTTTTTTTTTTTTTTTTTTTTTTTTTTCCTTTTAAAAGAAACCCTAATGACTCAACTTGAAGAATTTGATCTTTCTATTAGAACATCATGTCATTTAGAATTATAGTCGTAGTTAGTACTTACAAGTTATAACAACATTAAAAAATACTAATAAACTAATAATTATGATAATAATAAGTAAGCAACAAAATCATTATCATCGAGAAATTTTAATGTAAGGAATTTATATGCCAGTGGAACATTGATTGTGTACAACAAGAGATGCCTTTCCACAATTGTTTTGGAACGTACCCAGTCTATTTATTTAACTAGTGGAAAAGCTAGCTCAAACTGAGCCAAATCAAGACTGTTTAGCAAGGGCATGTTTGGAATATCAATCAATTTAGGAGCACTGAATAGTAGAGCACAGCATTTCTAAGAAGACAAAGGATTTGCAATAGAAGAATTTCATGCACACAAGATTCACATTTCAGAATTTCTCATCATTTCCTGTTCTAACTCCATGAATTATTCCACCTGTTGGACTTATTTTATTTCTGCCTTAAGATGCCATGTGAAACATACCAGAATTATTTTCATCTCATCGAGCATTTAAATATAGCTTGATACTGACTACAAGGAAAACAAATTGATTGGACAATAAAAATATCTGATTGGGATGATTTCAAAGTGAGTACCAGACACTAGATGTTATCCACTAACCATGTTTGCTAGCAGTTCTATTGAACATTATTTTATTTTATTTTTTTCCAAGATAGGAAGTGTTTGAGATATATTAGACATATTAGCCCAATGTAATAGGTTCAAGCCTACCTACTATGTGTGCAAAACAAGTCTCCTACTTGTACCAACAGTCTAGGGTTTAGTCTTCTATACATACTCATGTTATGGTTCATTGTGACACAAGTTTTGTACTATACTCTTACATAATAAAGATGTAACCCTTAATGGTTTCTTCCGTGAATGTAGGCCGACAAAATTGAACCACATACCTCATGTTCTCGTGTTCCCATGGGCGGCATTACTTTATGCTCAGGGGGTTCAAGGGGTTCAATTGAACCCCTAACTTGAATTTTTTTTTAAAAAAATTTATATATATATATATATATTTTTTTTTTTTTATTAGTATAATTTGCCCCTGAAGATATGTTTGTAAACTTTGACTTAAATTTTGCACACCCTAACCATATATCAGCCAAACCCAAAATCAAACAACAACATAGATCACAAGAGTAAAAAGAGAATGTTTGTAAGTCGTAGATGTCTCTTTTTATTATAAATTTATGTTATATGCGTGTGAGTGTGTGTCTAATATTGATTGTGTGTGTTATTTTTTATTTTTTATTATGTTATTTGTGTGAATTGTAATGCATGTGAATGTGTGTTGTGTACTACAAATATAATATAACTTTATATAATTTAATAATTAGAAAATACAGAGGGTTTGTTACATGTGTGTATGTTATTATCATGTTAAATAAATTTTTGTTATGAAGTTAGTGATTCAAGAACCAAAATAGAAAAATGAGTAATTGTTTAAGCATTTTATTAGTTATGTAGATACTTAGGCTACGTTTGGATTCGGCTGAAATGTTTGCGTCTACGTTTTTCCTTATTCTTTTTTTTTTTTTTTTTTTTTCACGCGTTTTTGAGACTTGCGGCTACTGTTCATACACTGTTCAATGAACAGTAGCCGCAAAGTTGGACTTTTTAAACTTTTTTCAACCAATCAGTGCACATCATGTACTGTTTACAGACCCACAAATTTCACTTTTCAGTGACTTTTTCATTAAAAATGAGTTCTACGGTACTATTTACACATTTAAAAATTATTTTGTTACAGTATTTTTCAGTTTTCAGTTGTATCCCAACGGACCCTTAGTGTATTATTTATGTATGGATGAATGTGGCTGTGTGGGCCAATTTAATACAATGACAATGGGTTGAGTTTTGTTATTTGATTTGAAACATTTTTTTATAAAAATAATGACAACTTCATAAAAATTAAAAATGTTATACAAACTTAATAAAATAAAATGGCCACACTTACCAACATTAATAATAAATAATGACAATTGATAATAAACTATATTGTAATGATTTTAAAATATAAAAACTTAAAAGAAAATTGTAAAACTTCATATATTTGCGTTTCTTTTTTTTTTGTCGATAACTCAATATATTCAAATTCTCTTTTTTTTTAAATTAAATTTTGTTTGGTTCAAGTTTCTTAATGACCCCGCTGAACAAAATTCCTAGAGTCCCCACTACGTGTTCCTATTCTATGCTTCCTCTTCTACATCTACTCTCGCATATACAACGTGATATACACATCTACATGCTAATATTTTAACATGGTATCAAAGCCAAACTTCATTCTTGGCATTAAGCAAAATATCTCTACAATGCAAAGAAGTTCCCATGCATACAAATCCACCACAGTCACTGTGCCACTACCTGCCTCCAAATCTGGACCCCACGGCATCATACAGATAGCCTCCCACAGAGCCACCATCGCTGCCTCACTGCCATGTCCAATATCCATAAACCCAAGCAAACTCATGACTCGCCTTTCAGATCTGTGCAAATCGAGCCTTTGCCTAATGAAACTAACCATACAAATGTGCTCCACGACATCCCACGACCAAAACCCAAGAACCCAATCTCTATAGGAATCTGCATGAGCCTCCACACGCGGCCCAAGGCTTCGACGACGATCCCACACACCTCCCTTGGATCTCATGCGCAAATCTTCCCTTAGACACACGTGCTACCTAGTTGGCATCGTTGTCCACCAATTTGCAAACCTGTGAAATCCACACGCTCCTCGACAAATCCATGTGCCTCTTGGGTACTATACACTCCTCCACATGCCGGTACTGAAGCATGCGTCGGAAAACTTGTTGACATCATCTGACCACATTAGCGCCACGCAAGCCCTAGCTGCCACATCAGCACCACATCTGGACACATTAGCATTCATGCCACGTCATCTGTTCCCAACCAAATCCATGACCCAACCCAGACCGACCCGGAACCCGCTGATCACTGCTCAGATGTTGACCATTGACTTTTACCAACTTTGACTATCTTTTGACTTTGACTTTTGCGTTGACTTTTGATCTAAATCAAAATTTCTTGACAGGGCCTATTTTGCTCAATTTTTCACGTAGATTCCAATTTTGGACTCCGTTTCTTCATTTAAAACTCTAAAATTGCTCAATTTGCCAATTTATCATCATGGTTTCTTTAAAGGTTCAAGGCATCTCCAAAGGATCTTCTCATGCTTATCTAACCTTAAGCCTTCATCGAGTTTCCGCCTTGAGTTTGAGGGAGGGTGTTAGAGATATATTAGACATATTAGCCAATATAATAGGCTCAAGCCCACCTATTGTGTGTGCAAAATAAGTCTCCTACTTATACTAATAGTCTAGAGTTTAGTCTCCTATATATACTTATGTTATGGTTCATTGTAACACAGACTTTGTACTACACTCTTACATAATAAAGATATAACCCTTAATGTGGCATTTGGTACGGAGAAATCTACATTACTCCTGGCATTCAGATTCTTAAGAATGTGATTCCTCACAATCTGGATGCCTAGGAATGTAACTATTCCGATGTTTGGTATCATTGAGAATCTAATAAGATTTCTAGGAATGTAAGATAATAATGTTTGGTTTATTCTCAGGAATCTTAAATAAATTATTTATTTTTCATATTCTATCCTTAGATTTGAGAACTACCAAGTCCTTTAAAAAAAAAAATCTTCCTCTAAATAAATAATAAAAAACAAAATATAAACTATAAATTATGACAAATTCATTAAAACTGTAATCTAACATTTCAAAATGACAAGTACAATACAAAAATAACTATTTAATTTCTAAAATGCTTTATTCTTAATAATAATTTTTAACGAATATATCAACAGAGTTGTCTATCATGTTTATGTTGTTTTGGTGGGAAAAGATAAAAACAAGGGAAAAAATATTGATGATCTGTTTTATATTCTTAATTGCTTAAATGATAAGGAAAAAAGGTTAAATTTGTCAATTTATAAAAAAATACAATTTCCTTTAAGCTTGGGAATCTAGATACCCACATGTTTTAAAGGGAATCCATATTCCTACTGAAAGAGGGTTAAAGGAGGAATCTATATTCCCCTAGCTGATTCCCTAGCGTGATTTGCAACCAAACATGAGAATCTTTAAACATTCCTGAGAATTCTAAAACATTACCCCATACTAAACGTCACATAAGAGTTTCCTCCATGGACGTAGGCCGACAAGGCTGAACCATGTAACCCTAGTGTTCTTGTGTTCCTATTTTATGTTTCCTCTTCTACATCTTCTCTAGCATATACAACATTGTATACACATCTATATGTTAATATTTTATAACTTAATGCATCACAAATCAATTAAAGGATGTTGTCTACTACTCATACCTGTAACATTGAAACTCAATTAATTCAACCCTGCAATGGAATCACCTCATAGTCAATCTCTATCTCAAGAATGGGCTGAATGGCTGTTATCTTGCTCCAATCTGCACCTCCCTCCTTGCATCTTTCTTTCAATATATCAGACTCCACAATAAGCAATTTTTTTAGTGAAATTGGTAGCCCTTCTACTGGCAGTGACTGAAGTTCAGGACAACGCATAATATCTAAATTTTCAAGGGAAGAAAGGAAGTGAAGCGAAGGCAGGCTGCCAAGTTTTGGACAGTCATAAATGGTTAGTGAACCAAGGCGAGGCATGTCCTTAGCAGTTAATCCTTCCCAACTTACCAATTTTGGCATGTCAACAAATTTTAGACGTTCCAAAGATGGAAAGCCCTCATCATTAATGTCCGACCCACAAAATTCATGCTCTAATTTTGTCAAGTCAAATTCTTCAATGTATAGGGATTTTAGGGCTGGAAGACGACTAAGAGCTGGGAGAAATTGGCAGTTCTTGCAGTTGCGCAACTCAATTTCCTCAAGCTTGCAAAGTGTTAATGGATTACCTAGCCAATCTGGAAATGTGATACCACTATATTTTATTACCTTCAATGCTTGTAGCTCACTATGAGGGCAAAGGCCTCCAAGGACTGCCTGTCCTTTGATGCTATCCTCTTGGTCATTCCATTGCAATTCCAAACTGGCAAGGCATGGTTTCTCGTTTAACTTGGCCTTTTCAGCGTCTTTAAGATTAAGCACATTCTCAATATTTGTAATGCAAATTCTTCCCTGAAGGTTCCTCATGTTCTCAAGCTCCCCAATTTGACACCCTTCATCTTTTCCGACAATAAATGCGCTAAGAGTTTGGAGATTGGTTAATTTTCCCAACTCTGATGGCATAGAACTTAGTTGCTTTATGTTCAAGTCAAGATGGCATAGCTTAACAAGGTTCTTCATGTCTTTGGGTAACTGAAGGAATTTTGGGCATTCTTGGATTTTAAGTATTTCTAAACCATACAAACAGGCTATTGATTCAGGCAACTTCCAGATGTTTGTCTTTGAGATGTTAAGGTATCGAAGGCATTTTAAATTGTCAAAATCTGGCAACCTAGAAATTCCAGTATTACTCAAATTCAACACCCTTAAGCATTGAAAATTTTCAAAAAGAGCATGTAACAATTTGTCATCATGAAGTCCACTTTCACAAAACACCATGAATGTCTTTAAGCGTCTGCAACTTTGGAACTCCTTGAGGGTCATTGACTGAATATTTTGAGAAAGCAAAGATGAATGGCGAGCATTTTTGAATTTGGGCGGGTGTGTCATCCCATCCTCCATTTGAATGCAAAAGTCAGCAGAAACTAGTCGAGCCATCTCATGAATGAGGCCATGCATAGAATATACCTGTTGGCCAAACTTATTGACATTATCCTTATCCTCAGAGAAAAAACACCTTGACAACAAGTTATCAAAGTAATCATTACCAATGTCTTCATTCCTTTTCACTCCTTGAGACTGAATGAACCCTTCTACTGCCCACAATTGGACCAACTCATCCTTCTGAAATTCATATTTATGAGGGAAAATGGAGCAATAGGCAAAGCATTTCTTTAAACGAGCAGGCAAATAATTATAGCTCAGTCTTAATGCTGGAAAGACTTCAGTTTTGTATCCAGGAAAATCCCAGAGCTTCTTTTTTAACAACGCTTGCCAGTCACTTTTGGCAAACTTGAAACATAAAGCAGATCCTATTGTTTTGGCCAACAATGGTAACCCTTCACATTTCTCTGCTATCTTTTCACCAATGACTTCCAATTTTTTCTTCTCATCCACTTTCTCATTTAAGAGGGCTTCCTGCGCAATCAATTCCCAACAATCTTTATCGGATAAAGGTCGCAAATGATAAGGATCAATTATGGTAAGAAATGATGAAACAACTGAGCTTCGAGTAGTCACCAATACTTTGCTTCCAGACAATCCAACACTAAATGGACTCCGTAATACATCCCAGAATTTGTGACTAATATCTTCATTCCACATGTTATCTAGCACCAATAAAAACCTCTTCTCCTTCAGTATATTTTGAAGTTTGACCTGAATTTTATCCAACTCAGACAAATTCAACCTCACAGACTCATCAATGGATTCTGTAATACTCACCACAACACAATCTACAGAAACAGATATCCATATTCTCAAATTAAAACTCTTCTCTATATCCTTATCATTATAGACTAGCTGAGCAAGTGTTGTTTTTCCTATTCCGCGCATACCCACAATTGGAATAACAGACACCTTGGCTCCTTCTGTCGACAATAACATCTCTACTATCTGTCTTTTATCCTTATTCCTTCCAATCACAGACCCTTCATCTATAAAGGAACTAGTATGCGATCTTTGGCTTGCCGCATGACTATGTGGGTCGTTTTTCTTCTCCATCCTAATCATGAAGCGTCTGTCTATTTCGTCTAACATACTTTCCAATTTCTTCTGAATCTCGCATATCTTGTGTGGAGTGCTCCAATTCTTGAAAAATGAGACAATACCAAGTGCCTGTAGTGGTGAATTCAGAAATTTTTTTCAAAGGGCAAAGCTAAATACATCAAAAAATTAATCCAAACACACACATATAGCACACAAAAAAATGACTGCAACATATTTACATATGTTATTTACTAATAGGAAAATTAAGCTTTTACATTCAAACACTTTACATTACAGACTAAACAAATGTGTACTATATTGCATGAACATCCTAATATAACAAAAATATAATTTTCCTAATAATACAAAAATATTTACAAGAAGTTATGCAATTTTTTAAATCATAGTGATCATAAATTCTATAAACATTTTAGATCAATGCATTTTGCTAAATAATTTAAAGATTACATGGTTAGAGTATGTGTTTTAAAAAAAGGGGAAGATTTTAGTTCACAATTACTAATTTTATCTCTGAAACCAACCAATTTTCCCTATTTCGCAAATATTTGTTACTTTGTCACATAAAATTAACGGAATCCCTATATTTCTAAAATATTCCATTGTAAAAAGTATGTATGTATTATCCTTTAACTATAAAATTAAGGCTAAATTGCAAACTACATCCCTAAAATTTGAAGGTGTTTGGACTTCACATCTTGTAATTTCATAATTTTGATTTTATCCCCTGAAGTTTGAAGGTATTTGGATTTTATATTTTGAAATTTCAGAATTTGGATTTTATCCCGTAAAATTCTATTTTGTTTGCATCAGCCCCTTCATTCATATTTTCTGTTAAGTGCCACATAAACTTACCATGCATGTTTAGTTTATCCAATAAAATAATGCCACATCATTTTTGTAGCCTAAAAAAATTAAATAATTAAAAATGACATGACATAATAAAAATGATTTTGAATCATTTTATTGGACGAATTAAACATGCATGACAAGTTTATGTAACACTTCACAAAAAATATGGATGGAGGGGCTGCTAATGCAAACGAAATAGAATTTTAGATGGTAAAATTCAAATTTTGAAATTTTAGGGTGTAAAATCCAAATACCTCCAAATTTTAGAGAGTAAAATCCAAACATCCAAAACTTTAGGGGTAAAATCCAAATTCTGAAACTTCAGGAGTAAAATTCAAATTCTGAAACTTCATGATGTAAAACTCAAACACCCTCAAACATTAGGGGTTTAGTTTGAAATTTAGCCTAAAACTAAACTCAACCCAATCCAAATAACATAACCTAGGTGAATTAAACAGGTAAGCTTGACCCAACCCAGGACTGTGGGAGTATACGGGTGCTGCCTATAGGTTTTTCACCTCGAGCCCTTCTCTGCCGACATTCGCCTCTCACTTCATGTACCAAACGTTCAAACCTCGTATACTCTTTCATATCAAACATAAACAAGAGAGAGAGATATTGCTGACTGGGCCTTGAATTGAAACTTGTTTTCCCTCTCTCTCTTTCAGTCCACAGCGGATTCTGTTAATGAAAAGCTCTTTAAAAAAATGCAGCACTTCTGTTAATTCAATGTGCCTTGAGCTCTATGACAATACCAACACCAAAGTTTCTGACCTGTCTAACAATTTCAGGCCAATACAATTCCTTCTTTTTTTTAATGGTTTTTTTTTTAATTGTTGTTGAAAGCTTTAGAAGCTTCCTATTACATATTAGAACCTCAATATGGTTTATGTTTATGTATGTCTAGAGAATGGTCACAAATTTATTATGTCATTAAATTACCTGTTTGGGGTTCTTACCGGGTTTAATTTACCCAGATTATGTTATTTGGATTAAGTTAAGTTTTATTTTTTAGTTGAGGGTATTACATACTTTTTATAATGAAAAACTCTAAAAATCAAAAGATTTTATTAATTTTAAAGATAAAATATCGGACGAAAGGTATTTGCTCATTTCCCAGACATAGTGGGAAAACTGGTTGGTTTGAAAGATGAGAAAATGAATTTTGAGCTACCACAAACATACCTTTTAATATTTTTTTTTTTGATAGCCCATACCCTTTAATATTATAAAACATATAAAAATTTAATCAATTTTAAATAATAAACATCACAAATCAATTTTGAATAATTTACATAATAAACTTCCCAAACATTCCCTTTAAAAATTATAAAACATATAAAAGTTTAACCAATTTTAAATAATAAACATCAAAAATCAATTTTGAATATTTACATAATAAACATGGCTTTACTTTCCGAAACTTAGACAATTCCATATAAAAAAAAATAATAATAATAATAAAACTAAAGAAAAACCTTATCTTTCATTTCATATACAACAAATGCAATAAGGACGCCAAACTTCTAGCCATGAAATTTGCAATTTTCAATTTGTCATATATTTTAAAAATAGAAATAAAAATATAGTATCCATATCTCTAATTTTTCAAATACAAAAATTTATTTTTGAAAATTAGAGGCTTCTGTCAAAGTTAAATTGTACACATACATTTAAAAATAGAAATGATATTTTTACAATTTTTCTCAACAAATTCTAAATGGTATATTATTATAAGTTGTTATTGGTAGAGTAAAAAAGTAATTTTAGTAGTAAGTTCAAATTAGAACTAATAACAACTAATCACTATAATTTGTCGTGAACATGTTGTAAAAATGTTATAGATTTAAAACTTTTCATTCAAAAAAAAAGAACACACAAATCAATTAATCATTAATGTGTATTTTATCTTTAAAAAATGTGTATCAACAACTTAAAATTAGGCATTTAGTAATATTTAATCCATGCTCTCAGGTAAAAAAAAATAATAATCCATGCTCTCATGTCACTCATAACAGGACCATCAAATATGCAGCTTGAAGAGCAACCCATAAGAATAATAAAAGGAAAAAATGAAAAAGTGAATGCATTGATCATTAACATAACCATATCTTTTTAAGAAATTATACATTGGATATAATTTAATTCATACGACATAAGAGTAAGAAAAAAAAAGATGATGCATTAATTATTTATATAAATGTCGTTTTTTTTTTTTAATTTAAGGGGGCATCGGTTAATTTTAGAATCAGCATTGCATACCTTAGTGTGGGTACCCAGGATTGATCCATTATCAGAGTTTGGTCTCATAAGATCCAGATCGATCATGTCCAGCAAGTCTTCTGCATCGAAGGTAAGAGTTGTGACGTCTTGGAGCCAGGCTTGCCATGCCTCTTCGTAACTGATCAAATGCTGACTGTCTATGTCATCAACCAAGCCTTGAATCCTCAGTAGCGTCCTTCTCAGCTTTTGGATCTCGCCATCAACATCCGAAATCTGATCCAACTCCTTGACTGCAAAATTTGAAAATCTCTCAAGAAGTACCTGCAGAGAAGCCCCAATGCCGACCTGGAGAAACTCCATATTCACCAACGAAAAATCACAACAAAAAGGAAAGAAAGAAGAGAAGAAGCTTTCTAAGTCAACCAGAAGTCTACTGAGGAATTGCGGAAATGTGCAATACCTACCATCTTAGCCAACTCTATCCCTTCAATCCCCAAAAAGGTCCTAAGGCTATGATAGGTTGGGTGGAAAAGTCATTTGATAAAAAAATGGTTAAAAGTAAATGACAGAAAGTATTTAGTTATTTCTAGGCTATGTTTGTATTGGTTTTAAATCATTTTTGGAAATGTTTTTCCGTAATTGCAGTTGTTTGGTAAGCATAGAAAATTGGGTCAAACGGAAATCAATTTCCACGTTGACCGTAAAATACCCCTCCAAAGCCGGAAATGATTTTCAGTCAAAATTTTCACTTCAAACCATTTCCAGACTCATGCGCAAAGAGAGAGAGAGAGAGGAAGAAGAGAGAAGCCTTCGACTTCGCCGTCAAACCCAGAGCCCAGATCACGCCTTGGACTTCGTCGACGAACCCAGAGCCCAGATCACGCTTTCGACTTCACCGACAAACCCACGAACCGAGATCACGCCACGAACCCAAAGCCCAAATCACGCCTTTGACTTCGCCGATCTACGAACCCATGAACCGATCTTCGACCCAGAGCCTTTGACCCACCGATCTACGAACCCACGAACCGATCTTCGACCCACGAGCCTTCGACTTCGCTGGCGACCCAGAGCCTTCGCGCCATGAGCCTTCGACTTCGTTGGTGACCCAAAGCCTTCACACCACGAACTCACGAACTGATCTCTCTCTCTGTGATTTTGATTTTTTACTTTCTCTCTTTGATCTCTAATTTTTTTTGTTGTTGTTGTGGTGGTGTGGGTGGTGGTGTTTTGGTGGTTTTCCTGTTGTGTGGTGGTGGGTTTTGTGTGGGTGGCGGTGGCAAATAGCATTTTCAAAATGTTACTAAACACATGAAAATATTTTCTAGAACAATTTTCATAATGCAACCAAACACTTGAAAATATTTTTCTTTCCCGAAAATAGCATTTCCGAAAAATAATTATTTTCCGGAAAATATTTTACATGAACCAAACACAGCCTAATTCTCTCTCCTTGTGGGCCCCAAAATTTTCTAAATTTGGGGCAGCATGGTTGCCAAAATTCCAAGTTCCTTTTTTACATATACTGAATTGCTACAATACAATTGCTAATTTTTTCTCTTTCCCAATTTCGGCAATAATATTGTCACAATTCAATTTTTTTTGTTCTTTTTGTCACATCATGTCCCTCTCCTCTCTCTTATTTTTCTTAGAATTTCGGGAATACTATTACCAAAATTTACATCTCTCCTTCTTTTTATATAAGTTTAAACAGTACCCATATCAGAAATAAACATCATTTTTATACAATATTATGCCAAAAGACTCCTCCTCTCCTCCCTCTAGGTTTTTTTTTTAAAAAAAATTATTTCACTAACAACTTGTTATTTTTTCTTTCTAAACATTAGTTTTTTTTTTTTAATAACTATAAATTATTAATTTTTTTAAAGTAATAAGCATGTAAAAGTAAACTTATACAAACTATATTTTCTACGCTATTATTTCTCTATTCAACCAAATAAAAAGTTTTACTTACATCTCTCTTTTATACACTCAACCAAATACACATTTTAGTGGAGGGAGGAGAGAAAATATGTTAAAATTTGAATGTGATTGTTTTTGGCAGGAATAAAACCTCTCAAATTGGGTGAGTTATGTAAAGAATCAATCAATTGACTATGTTAAGCTTTGTTGTTTGTTATGAAAGCTAATAATATTTATTTCAAATGTTAATAACAGCTACAGTTTCTTTTATAAGACCTGCAGCTTTTAAAAAAATTGGATGTGCCTATACAATTTGATTTTCAATTCTCAAATCTCAAAAAATAGACTATCGTTTATTACAAAATTTAAAATAAAAAATATTTACTGGACTTGACTTACTTTTTTTTGGTCCTTGAAAAACTCATAAAAGTTTATGGTCCATTGCACTTTGTCAGAAAATTAAATGAAAGTCAGGAGACAACTGACACATATGGTATGGGATGGAATCATGGTAGTATTCACACAGACCCCACCCATTACTCATCTTTTAAAGGCGTTCACACTCTCTTCTTAATTATCCTCAGTTAATAGAGTTGTAATAGGACCACTAAATATTGCTTAATTTTATACCATAACTAGTAAGTAGTGATTAGTAAATTGGAGTATTAGGGTAAGGTCTGTGGTGTCCCGGTCACAGTAGCTATGGCTCAATCTAATATTCTTTAGCGGGGGGTGCCCCTATTAGGTCACGCCCTGGGGGTAAGCCACATATGATCGCCCCCGCCCCCTTTTTTTTTAGCAAAAAAGAAAAATAGTGATTAGTAAAAGAGTATTTGTGGGTCGTGTAAGAATATATCTTCACCAATCACTCATTACGTGATATATTGTGACACAAATTTGTGTCATTTTCTTTGGTTCCAACATTTTCCCAGTCAACAAGAGAAGAAGGCTGGAAAGAGTGGTAAAGTTTCTTACATTCGTTCAAATGAATATATGGCTAATGACTGATAAAAATCCATTACACGTTGTCAACAAATTATTAGAGGAGACTACTATACAGTATAGTACCTTCGTGGAAATCACGTGTTTACCGTACTACCATTGCAGTTTAATATATTTTTTTCAATGCGTTCACTCTCTGTGTTCTTAATTTTCAGTCAAAAAAAAAAAAATTCAGTCAAAAAGAGAAGGCATGTATTGTGGAGAGAGTGGTAAAGTTTCTGGCATGTATTGTGGAAAATTAGAGGAAAGTGAGGAGACAACTGTATAGTACCTTCGTGGAAAATGCGTGTTACAGTGACACTGACACAGACAACCCACTACTCTTCTTTTTCAATGCGTTCACACTCACTTCTTAATCTTAATCCTCAGTCAACAAGAGAAGAAGGCATGTATTGTAAAAAGAACATATGGGTAATTGATGATGACTTATAAAAATCAATTGCGCGTTGTCGGAAAATTATTAGAGGAGATTACTGTACAGATAGTACCTTAATCACGTGTTTACAGTGCTACCATTAATACAGTTTACAGCACTACCATTAGTAGGTTTGGAGTATTTTATAGGAATTTTTTTTGGTATTTTATTCATTTTTATAAGTAAAATAAATTTATTAGTATGTACAATTTTGTTAATATAAAATAACATTTTATCTTCTCTAAAAGTAATATAAGATTATCATCATTTAATAAAGTGATGAGATTAGAGTAATATAAAATATTTTTTAATCTTAGATTGTCGCAATCTTATATAAAAAATGACCAAAAATTGTAACCAAAAATGATTAATCTTGTATAAAAAATTTATTAGTACAATTTATTAGAAGACTTTTTATTAGTATTTTGATCATTTTTATAAGTAAAATAAATTTATTAGTATGTACAATTTTGTTAATATAAATTATTATATTTTCACTGGTAAGTAACGCGTGTTACACTTACACATATGAGGTGGTAATACTCATACAGACATAAACTTGACAACCGACTGCTCTTCTTTTTCAATGCGTTCACTCTCTTCTTCTTCTTTTTTCTTTTTCTTTTTTTTGCACCGGTAATTAGCTTCATATCTATATAGACAAAATTCTCCTCTAAACGGATTCAAAGAAAATTTCTTCCAAGTTGGAAGTTCCAACTCACTATATGACCACTTACATATGTTTTAAATCACCTAACATATACCTAAATCATTTAGGCTAAATGGTTATTAACTCTCCGCATAGTGTATCACTCATAACTTAATTATTATCCCAATAAATTGTGAAATTTTGTTGTTTATGCATTATTCTTTGAACAAAAACAATAGTATTTATGTAAGGATTAATTATCAAAAAATAAATAAATATTATTATCCCAACAAATTGTGAAATTTGTTATTTTTATCTGTTACTCTTTGAATAAAAACAATGTTTATGTAAGGATTACTTATCCAAAAATAAAATAAACAGTCTATAGTTTCTAACTTCCAATGATGTTGTAGATCTAATTTTTTATTTTCCTTCTTTCCTTGTTCTTTTCCCGTACTTTTTGGGCGACGCCGACGACCAAAACTCAAACCAACAAAATCAACGTGGAATCTATATTCTATAAGAGCATTCACATCAGCTCTTGCATAATTGTGTATAAATGTGTAAAATACACATTTTGACCTTTTTTACACATTTTGAAGCAAAAAACACACTACATCAGTCCATTTAAAATCATGCATAATCATCTAAAATTTTCAACGAGCTACAGTACCCACGTAAATTTACACGGGTACTGTAGCATGTGTATTTAGTTTTTTATTAATTTCCGTTCGCACCAATTTTTCTCTCTCTTCTCCGTGCACAATGACCTCAACGGAAAAACAAACAAACCCAAACGGAAAAACAAACAAACCCAAACGGAAAAAAAAAAAAAAAAAAAAAAAAAAAAAAAAGATACAGATCGATGCTAAAAATAATAAATAAATAAATAAATAAAAAAACCCAAACGGAAAAACAAACAAACCCAAACGGAATAACAAAAAAGAGACAGATCGGTGCTTATCGAAACGATCGGAGCTCGTGGGTCTCGCTTGGTCGGAGCTCGTGGGTATGGGTCTTAATCGGAGCTCGGAGCTATGGATCGGTGCTGCTGTGGATCGATGCTTGTGATCGGAGTTGTGGATCGGTGATCGGAGCTGTGATGATGTGGATTGGTTTGTGACCGAGAGGGAGACAGATGAGACAGAGAGATAGACCGAGAGGGAGAGACCGGGTATTGAGAGATAGAAGAGAGAGAGAGAAATCAAAAAATATGATGGAGAGGGAGAGAGAGTGCGTATTAAAACGGGTGAGGTGAGAGAAATAATAAAATAATTAAGTAAATTGATTATTTAAATAAAAGGGGTGATAAAATAGATGAACTGATGTGGGTGTTTTGTAGAAGTGATAGTGTAAAATAGAAAAAGTAGGTTTTTGGTGTAAAATAGATGGAATCTTTTAAACGAGCTGATGTGAATGCTCTAACCATTTAAATTCGTTTTGTTATAGACTTTACTTGAGATAAAATCCTAGGATATTAGCTAGATGGAAGGAATTAGGTTATTCTACTTTTGGTCTGACCGTTTTAGTTTTATTTTTTTATTTTTTATTATTTTTTTAATATAATTTTCTTATTTATTTATTATATAGGTTAGAAATCAATGTCATTTTAATAGTTCTAAAAAATAATTTATACTATTTCTAGTGACTTGTAATTTAACTTGGAGTGGTACTTGTGAGTTCCGGTTAGTTTAGTTGGTAAAGTTTTTTGTCGTCAAATAAAAGATCTAGCCTTCAATCCTTACTTACACCAAAAACCAATTTGTGCCTTGATTTGATGATAAAGAGTCATTACCAGAAGTGGATGTCATAAATTAAAACTATTTTTGAAAAAATAAAAAACTTGGCATGTTATTTTTTTTTTTATAGAAGAAAGCTATGAATTTGTATTAAACTTAGCATCTTGGATAAAATAACCAAAAGAGGACATAGAAGTAGACTCCTCTCTTAAAGAATCAATGGCAATTGTCAAAAACCAATTGGCACCTTAGTTTGATGATAAAGAGTTATCATCAATAATGGACGTCATAAGTTAAAACTATCTTTAAAAATTTATAAAACTTGACATGGTATTTTATTTTATTTTTTTAAGAAGAAAGCTATGAATCTACAGTACACTTAGCATCTTGAATCAAATAACCAAAAGAGGACATAGAAGTAGACTCCTCCCTTAAAGAGTTGATGACAATATCCGAGTCATCCTGACTGCTATCGAGGTAGTGTCGAGACTGCTATTGAGAATGCAGTAGGTTTCAAGCTTCTATCAATAGGTATCGAGATAGTATCGAGACTGCTTTCAAGAGGTATCAAGATTGCTATTGAGGCACATGCTGAAAATGCACTTTTCTTGAGTTTTTCTTAAACAAACTTTGTGTCTTCAACTTGATCTTCAATTACAATTTTAAGACACATCAAAACTCAATAAATAAATAAAACACATTATTTGGCATGGTTTGACAATACCAAAACAAAGGACCCTAACAAAAATTTATATTTTATTTTTCAAATTTTTTTGGTAGTAAAAAAAAATACATTAATTGATTAATTACAATATTCTTAAAAACATAGAAGGAAAGATAAAAGACGAATTGAATGTATGTATTAGATAAACGTAAGTGGTTAGTGGATATGTTGGAAAACTTTATTGTGTGGATCATTAATTGTTTCTTTTTCCTATATTTAATAGGGCATTGTAAGAGAGTTGCTCATGCTTTGGCAAGTACATTACAATATGAGGACCACGTAGAGCTCCCAAGTTTGGCTTGAGGATTGTCCTCCTTTTATTCTATCCCTTTTACAATTTGACTTTCATTCTCAAATCTCAATAAATCGATAATAGTTTATTACAAAATTTTAAATAAAAAAATAAAAATTTATTTTGTAATTAATGAGACAATCTCAAAGGAGTTTTTTATTTTCATTTTTTTTTTTTTTTTGGAAGGAGCCTAAAAAAAGAGTTTGGAACCCTTAAAATTTAAAAATAATTTGTAAGTGCACAAGATTAGTTGATGTAGTTGATTAATTTATAACATGGAATTTTTTTGTACTATTACTTATTAAAGTAATGTTATTTTAAATGTTTTTTCTAAATAATTTTTTTATTTTATTAACAAGTCTCGTTTTGTGATGTGATGTGGTTTTTAGAATTAATATTTAAATCTAAATATTTTGTATCTTCAGTCTGTTTAATAAGAGGATTTAAATAAATTTTTTTGTTTTGAAAAACACAAAATGATGGATTCTACACTTGAACCTATTGTTTAGCTAATGTTTTCTAAATACAATTTTCATAAAATTATTTCCTATTTTCCCGGTTGAAAACAGGATTTTGAAAATGATCAAGAGGATGTTTTCAAAATGAGTTGGTTTAGAACTAACTCCAACAACTTATTAATAAATGTTTTGTCTCCTTATAAAATATTCTGAAACTTTTTTTTTTGGGTAAACTAGAACTTTCCTTTCTTTACTATAATTTTCTCGCCACATTTACGTATAATTGATTTTGTCCCTTTTTGTCAACATAAACATATATCTCCCACTGTAAATCCCGTCACTAAGTCTACAGGAAAAAAAAATTTAATTAATTAAAAAAAAATATACAAACCCAGGAGTGAGTTTAGGATTTGGGAGAGTGCTATACCGGCATATATGTTTTGGGCTAATTTTTGGTGTTTGACAATTGCTATGGAGATCAGGTGAGGTATTGCACTTGGCAAACATCGAAAATTAATCTCCATAGCAATTGGCAATTGGCAATCCATTCTACCAAATATTAAATATATTTTTTTGGGTATAAATTGTAAAAATAGAGTTAGATGCATGAAGATTCAAGCAAAACGGGGAGAGAGAGAGAGAGAGAGAGAGAGAGAGGGGGGATTAAAAGAAGAAAAATACATTTGTTAGTGGAGGAAAGAATTTAATAATTGATTTTTTTAAGAAGGTAATTTAATGACTTTAATGATATTAGATCAGACATGGCAGTAGTGATTTCTTAACCATTAGATCTAATAAGAATCAATGGGTTAAAAAATGTGTAACTCTTATGGAGTTACACCAGGTGTAACTTAAACCCATCTTTTTCAAGATATATAAAATGTTTTTAATGGTGTAGTTATAAATAAAATGAAAATAGTGAACTTCATAGATTTACCAAAAACTCTTCTATATCTTAAATTAAGAAGCTTCTCTTTATCACAAACTAACTTGTAATCTCATGCATATGCATGAACACACTTAAAAATATACAATAAGACGCATAATATAATTCTTATATATATAATTTAAATACTATTGATAGTCATTTTTATATTTTGTTAACTCTTTAAAAAAAATTTGTAAGGATATTATTAAGTATAAAATGTAAATTGTCCACTTTTTTTTTTTTAATTATTGGGAAGCACTTTTTTTTTTTTATGATTCATTTATTCTAGACTCTTTGGTTTTTGTACTTAATAACTCACTTGGATAAATATTTATGATGTGGTCCCATATTTGATTCTAAAATTAATAAATAAAACTCTTTAAAAATAAATAATTTAGGACACATGACGCAAAATTAGAACTCTAATTTGAAATTTTAATTTGAGTTTCTTTCAGTTTCACCTATTATTATATATATAGATATAAATTTGAAGTTTATCCTTATATAAAAATAAAAAATAAAAAAAGGTACATTAGTTTTACTCCCACACTTCAATTTTGAAGTTTATAATTAATTATCCAAAAAAAAAAAAGTAATCTACACACTACTTTCTATAATTTCTTTTTTTTTTAAATCTCAAAGTAAAATGGTTTTCCAAACATCATTTTTTTTAATATATATATATATATTGAAAATTGTTCTTAAAAATGAGAGCCAAACACATACAATGTAAAAATTATTCTCTAAAAACTAGTTTCACATTCAATTTTTTGAAAATTATTTTCTTACTGTTTTGAAAACAAAAATAAAAGTCCTCATACCAAACATGCCCTTATTTATTATATGAAACTCATTCATATATTAAACAAAGTAGATTTTCAAGATATGTTTAAATTAACATTTTGTTTTTAAAATATGGAATGTCTAGGCTTTAGGAATTATCTTTTTTTTTTTTAATGGGAATTTTAGGCATTATCTTAGAATTATCTTTAAGTTTTTTACACTTCATGAAAATGTCCTTGTAAGGATACCAATTAATTGAGTATGCAAATTGCTCATAATGTATTATTCCCTTTTGATAAGAAAAAGAAGGTAGAAATATTTTATTGAACTACTCCATTAATATGCTTAGTTTTTACTTCACAATTCAAATTTCGATATTATGAAACAATTGATATTGATAAATAAAAAACTTAAAAAAAATTTCTAAAATTATTCCATTATAAAAATCTATTGAAAAGGTACAATGGAATATTGTATTATTAATAAGTTTTTAAGTGAAATTTGTATTTGAATTAATGATAAGAAATTTAGAAATTCTTTTAAAAAATTATGTTGGGATAAGATTCTCTCCCATTAAATCCTTCAATTTCCTTCAATTTTTTAGTAAAATGCAAGATACTTGACATTTATTTAATTTTGTGTGATTGATGAAAATTGAAGAAAATTGAATATTTAAATAGGTGGGGTTCTTATTCTTATCCCAATCTAAATTAGAATAAACTAGATTAATTAATTGAAATTCCATAAGAGATGGGGTTAGGGGTTTTGAACCCAACACCTCATGGATTTCATGATGTTTTCAGAAGTCAGAACCATTATACCAACTTATTGAGTTTTTAATTATTTAGTTTAGATATATATAAGCTTGTTAATTTCAATATGAAATCAACAAGTGGATAAGTATAAATTTGATTATTTGTTGGTAGGTAGACCATGAGAGCTGCTTGAACTTTAAGAAATACTCAATTAGAATTTTAAAGATTCACTTGGTCGAAAACTATTGATGTAAAACAAAGCCATCACTCATCACAATTGATTTATTATGTAACAATGTAGTCATTGGCATAAAATATATCGATTTATGTTATATTAATAATTTACTTTTTAGTTGCCACTTCAAGAGAAGAGCTTTATAGTTTAGTAATATTAACTACTCCCTCCGTCCCACTTTGTTTGTTCTCTATTCCATTTTGGGATGTCCCAAAATATTGTCCTATTTCTAAAAATAAAAGTCATTAATTTACTAATGTTCCTATTATACCCCTATTAATTTACTAATTCAATTTTTTGATAAATTTATTTAAGGGTAGTTTTGGAAAATTATACATTTTTAAAAGGTAGACAAGATAATAAATGATGTTCCCTTAAAAAGTTTGACTTTTCAAACAGGACAAACAAAGTGGGACGGAGGGAGTAATTTCTTTATGAAAAGAATCAAAGTTCAAATTTCCAATTTCCAATTCTTGTAACAATTCAATTATTTAAGAAAGAAATTAATTTTCATCCTCAAAAAAAAAAATTAATTTTTAAAGGAAAAATATAAAATTTACTTTTAGGTCCCATGCTATGAAACAGGGAAGCATTTGGTTGATTTGATGCAATTGTTATAAGAGATATGTTATGTGTACTGTGAGACCAGAAATACTACATGCAATGATAGAAAGTTCAGCCCTAGCTATTGTCAAAACGTTGACTTTATGAGGGTCAATAATTGTTTCTTTTTCCTATATTTCATTGGCAAGGACATTAATTACAAGATGAGGACCTAAGACATCAATCAATTTTTGGTGCAGGTAGGGATCAAACCCCAGATCATTTATTCAACCATTAAAGGCATTATCAGTTGAGCTAACTGAAATCCAGGATTTAAAATTGAGATTTCCATTCTTAAATCTCAATAAATTGACCATTGTTCAATTTTGGTGTAAGTATGGATTAAACATACGAATTTTTTTTTTTTTGGGGGAGAAGGAATCTCAAAATAGTTTGCAACACTTCAAATCTAAAAATAGTAATTTGTAAGTGCACAAGATACGTTGATGTAGTTAATTAGTTTATAGCATGAAATTTTTTTTACTGATACTTATTAAAGTAATATTTAAAAAAAAAAATTGTTTTCATTTAGTGAAAGGATTTGCAACAATTCCTGCAAAAAGGCACACATGTCAATGCCTCAAATAAACGCATGTCTAGACTTATATTTAAATGAAAATTTCCTTATCAATATTGAATTTTTCACCAATTGGCCACTTGACATGTGTGTATTTTAACAAATCATTTCCTTTTGGTTTATTTCAGATTCCCTTTTTTGATATGATGGGGTGTTTAGAATTAATTTTTAAATCCAAATATTTTGTATCTTATTTATTATAAGAAACTCATTCATGTAATTTACAAAATAGATTTTCTTGATATATTTTGTAGGGATAAGGGCCCGGGATCATATATTGAGCCTTGGGCTTAGTCTGAGGACGTTGAATGGTCTGAGAAGGAACAAATAGTCATTAGGGATTCCAATTTAAAGTCTCATAAGTAAGGAACGAATGAAGGATGGTCCGAGGAGGAACTCCTCCTCGGATATGATGAATGCAGCTCAAATATCTATTCCAGCAATTAGAGTGATCCTCTAGAAAGCTCCAATGATAGGGCCGTGCCTCATGAACATACGGGAAAGAAGGAAACCCAAAAATATATAAGGAAAAGCTGCTACCACCTCATTAAATGCACTACAGCTACTTTTCTGGCCGCATTTATGTGGAGAAGACCTCAGAACAGTGTTGCCTTAGCTATCACAACTCATAGAGAGCCAAAAAGGGTGTCTGATGGGCTAGGTACTCAAGTAAAGGCTTAAACGATCAACAAGTGTAGGATCAAGATGATCCAAAGGGAGCTATATAATGTGATAGACCCTCCATGAGAGAGGAATCGAAAATTTGAAGAGAGAACAATGTTGCAATCTAAATTGTCTTCATATCCAGTTGTGATCAATTTATACTAGGTTACCTCATCGGATTGAAAGTCTATTAATATCAAAATTAGCCGTTGATTGTCATTTAATAATAAGTCCAGTTGATTGTCATTTAATTCAATACTAGTTGTTGTTCAACTCGTTAGGGCCTAGTTCTTTGACCCACTCTCTACAAATTTTATTGTACTGGGTTTATTAGGCCAAGATCCAATACATCTTGGACTTGGACTGTAAATCAGGTCCTTACATGTTTAAATTAACATTTTGTTTTTAAAATATTGAATGTTTAACTTTAGGGCTTTAGGAATTGTCTTATTATTATTATTTATGGGAACTTTAGGCTTTATATTATAATTTGCTTTAATTTTTTTATAATTCATGAAAAACTACTTGTAAGGATGCCAATTGTTAAGGTATTTTTTTTTTCACACCTAATTTTATTTAAGTACTATGTATTTATTTTCAAATACCACTAATAAGTTATTGGGTTTTTTCAAATATTTTTTGCTCTGTTGTTATGTTAATCACAAATATTTCATATCTCATTATCTAAATTGGGTCATGATATAAACTATCACAAAAAGCCCAAAAAAACTCATATTTTATCCAATTTTATTATCATTATTTAGCTAAGCCCAATAAACACATCCTATTATATTTAAAGCCCAAGAATACTCATGCTTGGTAATATTTGAAAAGCCCATGATTCAAGTCCATGGCAAAACAATTTTATCAATGGAATTCAAATTCATAATCAAAACCCATGATTTAAACCCATGGCTAGAGGTGTCCATGGGTCGGGTTGGGTCAGGTTTATGCCCAACCCAGATTCGACCCGACATTATCGGGTGGGGAAGATTTCGACCCGCAACTGACCCGAATAAAGTTTCAGATCAACCAGGTTGGGTCGTATCGGTTTTCAGGTGTGAATCGGTCGGTTTCGGGTTTTCCGATTTGTCGGTTTTTGGCTGAAATCTGGCCAGATCTTGTCAGATTTGGCCGAATCTAACGAGAGTTGGGCGAGATTCCTTTGGATCTATGAAAATTTGGTCAAGATTTGGCTAAGTTAGAGTCGGGCTTATCGGAGTTTTGGCCGAGTTTGAGTAGATCTGGACTAGATTCGTCGGAATTAAGCAGATCTGAGTAAGAAAGAGACTAGATCTTGGCCGGATTTGAGCTGATCTGAGTGAAGGAAGCCCAAATGTTGCTGGATCGGAGTTGAGAAGCGCTAAGTCATCACCGGATCTAGGTGATTTTTGTCATTCTTTGAGTTTTTGTTGGGTGGGTCGGGTTTTTGAGGATGAAACCCGCCACTCGACCCGCCAGAGTCAAGTTTTGACGGTTGAGACCCATCGAAGGTGTCAGCCTGGCCGTGACAGGTCAGCTCCGGTCAGGTTGGTTGGTTCCCGCGGGTCTTCATTTTGCATGGACACCCCTACCCATGGCAATTTTATCAATGAAATTCAAATCCATAATCAAAGCCCATGGTTTAAATCCAAGACAATTTATTTATTTAAAGTCCAATTCTCATTGACAATATCAAAACCCAATTATCATTAGCAATATCAAAACCCAGTTATTCCTAGCAATATTTAAAACCCAATTCTCATTAGCAATATTAAAACCCAATTTTCATTGACAATATCAAAAGCTCAAGCTAACTATTTGACACTATTTTATTAAAAGCACAAGGTTATTAATACCTGGCAAAATACTATATCATAATTATTTCTCTTAAAAGTCAAATAATAAACAATACTTTAGATTCTTAAACTTATTACTATAATATTACAAGCTTATGAAATTTATGAATTATCTATCCTCAAAACCCATGGCAATCATTTTATAAAAGCTCATGGAAAATTATGATTATCTTAAACACATGATATTTGTTTATTTATACCATATTACCCATGGAATTTATATAAGAACCTGTGGGGCAAAGAATTTGACGACCTCGGTCCACTTTATACTAAGCCCAAGGCCCGTGCCGAGGAGGGAGAAAAGTCCGAGGACGTACAAGGAAAACCCAAATGGCCTAGAGACGTTGCTGAGGATGATCCTGTCCTCGGCATTCCAGACCTCAGAAGGAAAGAACGGCACACCGTCAAAGGCAGCCTCCTAGAGCGCCCTCAGAAGAAAGGTCGAGTACAGTAGGACACCCATGGGGGTATGGTGTAAGGGCAGTTCAAGGAGAAGCTGTCACCTCCGCATTAAATATACCCAACTAACGTTCTAGCCACATTAATGAGGAAATAACCCCTGAACAGTGTAATCTTGGTTGCCGCAACTCATAGGGAGTTTAAGAAGGTGGCTGATGGGACGAGCATTTGAGTGGTGACCTGCATGATCAACAGATGGAAGGCCAAGATCAGCTGAAAGGGCGTATATAATATAAGAAATCCTCCATGAAAGGGGGGATGAAAAAGGAGAGATAAGAAAGACAATAGCAATTTGTATGAGCACTGGAACCTTTGTAACTAAGCACTGAAGAATTAGTAAGAACAACAAGCTCCTCGGACAAGGGTCGAGGACAGATTTTCACACATTAGTCCACGTCTTTGATGTTCAATCCGCTCATAACCATGTCTAGTTGTTATAATCCAAACTAAGACCTAGTTCTTAAACCCATTCTCTACAAATTTATTGTATTGGGCTAGTTGGGCTTGAGACCATTCATCCAACTGGAGGAGTGCTCGAACCCAGTCTCTACAGAACCCATGGTCACTATTTATCTTATATATTCTTAATATTTATTTCCAAAATTTGTGATAATTATTCACTTTATTATGATTATCTATGGAAACCCCATGAGAATATCACATTATTCCACTACAATGGTTGTTGCCATATTTTATTTGAAATCCATGAATATTGCTTCTATTAAAACCCATGATAAATATTATTCTCAAGAAATATTGGAGGTCATTATTTAAAAGCCCCAAAGAAAATATCATTTACAAAAATAATCCATAACAAAAATTATGAGAAACTATACAAGTTGTTATTTAAAACCCATGAAAATTAATACCCAAAACATATCATAATTATTTATCAAAGCTCATGGATTCATTTTATTTTTACTAACAACTAAAGCCCATGTGAAATAAAAATCAATGGCAATATATGGTAACTTTGTCCATTTTGTAGGGCTCATAACGAGAAAGCAAAAGGATAGACCCAAGTGGAGAGAACCACCAAGTGGAGAGAACCACCAAGTTAGAGGCCCACCAAAATACTTAGCCCTCAGGGCCAAGCCCAACATGAAATCTCAGCCAAAACAGCCCACGTGTACAAACTGACCCCACTGAGAACCCCATTTAGTTCTGCCTTCCGCTGGAGGTCATCTCAAGAAGCAACCAAGCTCTTAAACCAAATTAGGAGCTGGCCACCTGTCTCACTGCCAACTTTGACGTGAATAGTACCAGAGGCTGACACCTAAAGGCTAATGGGTAATAAATACCATTCTTCTCCAAGTTTGGTCACAACTCAAGGAAGCTATAACCAAAACCTCCAAACTCATGAAATCCTCAACCAAATAGTTTATTACTGAAAATGTATGTAATTAGTTCATGAACCAAGCCCATGAATTCTAAAGGGGAAAATTAGGGAAAATTGGTTTGGAGGGCATAATGGGGTGTCCAGCAGAAGCTTCAAGCAGAGGCATCAATGGTTGACACTTGGCTTGGAGTGTCAACCAACCCTCTTAAGCTTTGATCTCTAGTGGCAGCAAATAAGATCTCTAGTCCTTATACTTGCTCTAATCTTATTGGACGAAATTAATCTCCAAATCCCAGCATTTAATGCCTAGATTATGAGCATCTCAGCCTCCAGTTGCATTACCGAAATAAGCAAAACACCCAAAAAGCAAGTCTCACCATTTTGGGCCAAATCTCATAAAAGATATCTAGGCTTTTACTGTTGTCAGACCCGGTCTTTTATATATTTTGCTAATCAATCCTCTTCACTATAAAAGGGAACTACCATCAACTCATGGAAGGTAACAATCTTATCATAAAATTCCTCACCCATCATGCTATTTTCAGCCCATAAGTTAGTCCTTTAGTTCAGAAACTAGCCTTTAGTCCATAAATGCTCATATACACTTACCCATAAACATCACATTTCATCTTCTCAGAAAATCCCAGCACTTTAAAATAGTCATAAACAACCCCTCTTTACACTATACCCGAAAATGGTTAAACACCACTTCATTTCTCTTCCATATTTCCATATATTCACTCATACTTTCCATAAAGTCATCTCCATCACTTACTATACATATATATTCATCATTATGGGCATGATATGGCACATGGAGATCTTGTTTAAACATTTATTGCACTAGATGGACACTCTCTCTCCCTTCATTCCATCCTATTTTTTCCTCTTTTACTTGTAATTATAAAGCTTTTAATCATTTCTTATTGCTATCATAATGAAAGCCATAATGTTTGGATACTATAGAAGTTTTTCCTTATGTTGACTTAATAATAATAAGGAAAACATATGATTTTTACCATGTAAACATACTTATTAACCTGTCAGATGTCTACTGCTGGAGGTTTGTCATATTCACTGCTGGACGTTTCTCTTGCTTATTGCTAGACTATTATTTAAACACTTGTTGTAGTGGGCCATCATTTGTGCCAGCTTATCTTTGCAGAAGGTATTTTTGGGGCTTTATTATAATCTTTGTTGAATACAACCTAGAACTTGAGCAAAATGGGTCTTTTACACTTTACCGATAGCCTTTGAGTCATGTTTTAAGCCTAAAGTCGAATCTCAGTCATGACTCCCCTAATATCATGTGGGCGACAAAAAACGCCCCAACAATCATTAACTTATAATTACGCTTTCTATTTTATTTGAAGAAAAATAGGAAATTATTGTGTACTCCCGGAGCACCATAAATGCGTACTCCGTCCTCTTACATGAATGGTGAGTCCTACTAATTAAATTCATGGTGGGACCCACTATTCATGTGAGAGGAGGGACTACGCATTTATGGTACTCTGAGAGTACCTAATAATTTTCCAATAAAAACATATTTAAATCTTTTTTTTAAAAATTTTTAATTTATAATTAAACCTATCTAATCTTAATTTAAGGGATTATTGAATCATTGTTCTATTATTCATTAACCAGTAATTAATTTTCCTTAAAAAAACTTGTTATTAATTTTTATTAAAATAAAAACATATCATTAAAAAAAAGTCCGCACGGCCTTTGCTTTTTGTCAAACACACTGGGATAGAGAGAGAGAAAAGAGAAGAGATATTGCCGAGAAAGAAACGCCGCCCTGCTCCACCGCACCGCCACTACAACCTCGATCGATCAGCGGAAGTTGGATCGGAATTCACTGTCCACCGCCGCTCGTCCTCCTCCACTCTACCAAGATTGGGTCAGATCGGCATCTCTGTCTATTCGATTCCATCAATGACTTTCCTGAACAGTGAAGGAGCGTCCTCTTCTTCTTCTTCCACTCGCCGATGGAACTATGATGTCTTCTTGAGCTTTAGAGGTGAAGATACCCGCGAAGGTTTTACCAGCCATTTTTATAAGGCTTTGTGCGACAAAGGCATCAACGCCTTCATCGATGATAAACTTCACAGGGGAGAAGGAATTTCGGAAGAACTTATCCAAGTCATCCAAAATTCATCGATTTTGGCTATTGTCTTCTCTGAAAACTACGCCGACTCCATATGGTGCTTGGATGAACTTGCTGAGATTGTTGAGTGTAATGAAAAGGACCAGGAGGTTCAAATTCTTCCAGTTTTTTACAACGTTGATCCATCAGAAATACGAAATCAAAAGGGAAACTTTGGAAAAGCACTCGCTAAACATGAAAAGAAGTTGAAGGATAACAAGGTGCAGAGGTGGAGGGATGCTCTAATAAAAGCAGCTAATGCATCTGGGTGTCATTACAAGAAAGGGTGTGTATCTGATTGTTGATATCATAGTTCATGCTTTTATTGAGTTTGTACTGCTAATATGATGTTTATATCAATGACAGTTATCAAAAATATATGAATTGCATTCCATTTACTTTATCAAAAAATGCGTCAATTGTTTGTTATAACTCACAACCAGTTATCTTGAATTGGTAGTTAATCTCTAATCTATCTAATTATATGTTTTCTTATGCTCTGTGATTGTCAGCTGCGCTACATATAAATCTGAATCTGACTTCATCCAAAACATTGTTGAAGAGATAGCAAATGCTAAAGTAAATCCGACGCAGTTATATGTTGCTGAATACCCAGTTGGAATAAAGTCTCGTGTAGAGGCCATAGAGTCACTTTTAGATATTAAGTTAGATGAATTTTGCGTGGTAGGGATTTATGGCCTTCCTGGAGTAGGAAAGACTACAATTGCAAAAGCTGTTTATAATAAAATTGCTAAACATTTTGATGGAAGCAGCTTTTTAATGAATGTTAGAGAAAATTTGGGGACAGATGCTGGCATAATCACACTACAAGAGCAACTTCTTAATGACATCTTAGGGGATGGTAATTGGAAAGTGGGCAACAGATTTAGAGGAATGAGTTTGATAGAGAAGAGACTTCGCTGTAAAAAGCTTTTTTTAATTCTTGATGATGTCGATGATTCGACAAGAATAGAAAATTTTCTTGGAAAATGTGATTGGTTTGCTCCCGGAAGTAGAGTCATTATAACATTAAGAGATAGACACTGGTTAGCTGCCCTTAAAGAAAAAGTTTGTACAACTTACAAGGTCAAGGAATTCAAGGTCGAGCAATTAAACAAACATGAAGCTCTTCAACTCTTTAAAGAGCATGCCTTTCCTGGAAACAAACCTCATGATGAAGATTATTCTAAACTTGCAACTAAATTCATAGATTTTGCTGATGGCCTTCCACTAGCTCTAGAAATAATAGCTCGTGATTTGTGTGGAAAAGCTAAAGATGAATGGGAAAGTGTATTAGATATGTATAGCAAAATTCCGAATAAAGAAATTCAAAAAATACTTAGAGTAAGTTATGATGGATTGAATGACACCGAGAAAGATATTTTTCTGGATATTGCATGTTTCTTCAAAGGATGGTACAAAGATTATGTTGTAAAGATATTAGATGCTTGTGAATTATATCCAAGTTCTGGTATTCCAAGACTTGTTAATAAGTGTCTCATAGTTGTTGATCAACATGGTAGATTGTCAATGCATGACTTGATACAACAAATGGGCAAGGAAGTTGTTCGACAACAAGCACCAGACATCCTCGAAAAACGTAGTAGGTTATATTGTTATAAGGATTCCCTTGAAGTACTAACTAGAAATAAGGTATAATTTCTTTTTCTTCAAATATTTTGCTCTTTATTTTTTTATTTTTCACTAGGTAGAAAGTATTGTATTTTTTCTTTAATTTTTCTTTCTTTCTAACATTTTATAAAATATTAGTTCATCAATATTATTGTTTTTTTTTTTTTTAATTTCAAAATATTTATATATTTGGAAAATTCTTTTATTTTCTATGTTTCACTTGATGCTTCTCCAATTAGGGATCAAAAAAAATTCGAGGCATAAAGTTGCATTCGCCTCAACCAGTAAAGGTGCAACTACACACTGAAGCTTTCAAAAGGATGGAAAATCTCAAATTTCTAATAGTTGAGAATGTACATATTTGTAAACCACTTAAATTTCTTCCCAACAATTTAATACTTCTTAAGTGGCCCGATTATCCTTTTCCCTGGCCATCCGAATATTTTCCTGAACAACTTGTTGCTATTGAGATGCCACGTAATTGCATTAGACTGCCGAAGCTAATCAACCAGGTATGATTATGTATATTTTTAAATTGGGATTTTGTTAAATTTTTATTTCAAATTTTGTTGTAGTTAACTTTTGGTTTGTTTTCCCTATAGGAGTGCCGGTTAGAAAATTTGAAAGATGTCAATCTCGAACATTGTGAATTTATTACGAAATTACCTAAATTATGGGCCCCAAATTTAGAGAATTTGGACCTCGCTTTTTGTAAAAATTTAGTTGAGATTGATGAATGCTTTGGATCTCTTGAAAAGCTTAAAAGATGGAACCTCGCTCATTGCAGAAAACTTCAATTTCTTCCAAGCCAACTCAGGTTGAAATCTCTTAAATATTTTTGTCTTACTAGTTGCTCTAGGCTTGAGAAGCTCCCTAATTTTCATCCAGAAATGGGATGTTTAGAGATTTTATATTTAGGTGAGAGTGGCATTAGAGAGTTGCCTTCGTCAATCGAGCATCTCACTAAGCTTGATACATTAAGCCTTGATAAATGCGAAAACCTTTGGGATCTTCCAGATAGCATTTACAAATTGCAACAGCTTCGGATATTGGACACTACTACTACCAAATTGAGACCGACATGCAATTCTTTTGATAGCTCTTCCGGATATGGGTTTGTGGAGATGAAACCACTGGATTTCCAGTGCTTTGAAAACATAATTGAATTAGATCTTTTGATGAAGCTTAATTACTTCCCCGCATTGGAAATGATAGATCTATCTGAAACCAATATTGTTACCATCCCTGAAAGCCTTAGCAAACTTCCCAGATTAGAATCACTTTTAATTTCGAATTGCAAGCATCTTCGTGAAATTCAAGGACTTCCCCAATCGATAAGAACTGTTCTTGCAGAGAATTGCATGTTGTTGGATTCTCAATCACCAAGTGGACTATTGAATCAGGTCTCTCTCTTTCTTTAAGATATAAAGAAACAATTTTTGTTACTTTCTCTAAATACTTTACAAGATTTGCTAAATGAAAATTCTTGAATTTTCTAATTGCATGCAGGTAATAGAAATTATAGGGATTTTACCAAATAGAGTATGTGGTAGTGCAAGTAGCAACAAATTAATGAATCCACAGTTCACCAATTGCTTCCCATCTGAAACTGAGGGTGCTGAATCTGAAGATAGGGACATGTCAACGAATCCGCAGTTCTCCAATTATTTACCATCTGAAGCTGAGGGCGCTGAATATGAAGATGGGGACATATCTATGGATCAACAGTTATCCAATTATTTCCCAAATGAAACTGAGGTTGCTGAATCTGAAGATGGGGGCAGATCAATGGATCCACTGTTCTCCAATTATTTTCCATTTGAAACTGAGGGTGTTGAATATGAACATGGGGACATTGCTCATACTCTTCATGTACCAGGAATTGAGATTCCAAAGTGGTTCAACCATCAAAGTGTTGAAAATTCCATATTATTCTGGGTTGGTTGCAAATTTCCAAAATTGGCTGTCTGTATTGCTCTTGGACCAGATGAGGCACATAAGCGCTTTTATGATTGCTATGTTTACATTTCCATCAATGGTTGTGAAGAACGTGAATATGGGTATTTTCGTCCATCTGAAAATAATTATAATCATCTGTTCTTATTTTCTCCATGTCAATGGCTTCTGCAGCAGCATTTGAATGAATCAAATCCAACTGACCAGAATCACGTTGAGGTTACATATAGAACCTGTTTCGCTCATTATGATGTTGAACCCAATCCTTGTATTGAGCCACTAAATCCCATCCTCATAAAAAGGTGGGGGGTCCACGTAGAATGCGCTTGTCCTCCTCAAGAATCTGTAATGCCTAACTTGCCCCTTCTAACTGCTGGACGTGATGATGATGATGTCGTTGATTACTGGCATGAGTTGACATTTTATGGATCTGATGATAAAGAAGAATATCAGTCTCCTCTGATCCTTGATGACACATCTATGTCATGCATGAGTTGGCTAGTTGAGCCAACCAACAAGCTTTTTAAGCTATTTTGCTTTTGCAGCCCCAGAAATTTTTCCTGAAAGGGTGATTGAGGCCCTTAGACCTTAGTGCCTACCAGCCTAAACATTTCGTTCTGTTCTCTCAAGTAAAAAAAGAAAAAGGTGGGGCTTCCTATGGATACAACAAATGAATACAACTTAGCCTTGGGCAGGGCAGATATGCATTTTGGCTTAACTGTTAGTGGTGGGTTTTGTTTGTTTTCAACTTCAATGGCCCATGACTTTGTCAACTTCAATCTCTATTCATCATCGAAGAAACTGAGGACATTTTGATGAACTCAGAAGAAATATGCCTCAATAAAAAAAATCACATTGAAACTGTTTCTCCTCTTTTGTTTCTGTCCGGTTTCTTTTGCATTTGATGCCAAGGTATGTTCCCTTTTTAGTAGCACTGTTTCATTTGCGTCTTTTACCCAATGGGAATGGATATCATTATCATATCAACTTATAAGTGTATTGTTTTGTTGTTCTGTCCTGTAGTTGTAGTTGTAGTATCAGTTTTGTGTTTTGTTTAATCCTGTGTGTCTGCTTTGTTTTGCTTTAAAACTCTGTTTATGTGTTCTGTGTTTCTTTTAATAAATATCCCATTTTTTATGCAAAAAAAAATTATAACAACTCTGAAAAAACCAAACTCAGGGGAAGCAAGAAACTGGTTTGCAGACCAGCAATTCTGCAGGAAAAAAAAATGGTTTGCATAAAAGCAATTCTGCAGAAAAAAATAAAACTGGTTTGCATTGCAGACTAGCAATTCTGTAGGGGCAAAAAAAAAATCGTGAATTTAGGTGAAGGTGTTGTGTTTCATAGCATCTTTCAAACTAGTTCAAGAGAGTTCACAAACAATAAACTTGACTACACATGCCCAAGAGAAATTTCATTTGTTATTAAGGACTTTAAAACCTTGAAAAAAAAGTGTCACAAGGTGCACCGCTGTTCAAGTTTTAAATTAGACAGGTCATTCACTAACTCCCAAAACCCTACTTCACTTCGTAAATCACTTTTCATTACATGTCAAAAGACAAAAAAAAGGTTTTTAAAAAATTGTATATATGTATTATGCGTCAAACTTGCAATTATAATATTGATACAATGACTACTTACCAACCCATGGAAATCAGAAACAAATTACTATCACATCTTGAAACTGAGGTTGGGTACAGATTCACACTACTTTCTAGGAAGTTTTCATGTTATATAAGAAGTGAAAAGAAAATTGTACTTGAGTCAAGTCTGTGTACTAGGGTAGCAACTTTCTTAATTTTTAATGAAATTATATATTTATCAAAAAAAAAAAAGGGATTATTTGTTCTCAAAGAAGCTAAATGGCTGGAAGGAAATGGGAACTCAATTCCTAATAACTATGACTTTTGGCTTAATGTAAGATCCAATGTGTCTGCGGGTACTTATCCACATATTACAAGGGCTTTCGATTTTTTTTTTACCAAGCTACCTCACAATGAAATTGTGCATTAGTGAGGAATTGATGTGCATCTCATGTAGCTAACTCTGTTATTTAGAAGGTGCTAACTCCTAGGTCGGGAAGTGCATTTGAACTAATTAGGCCCCATGAATTAGTCAGGTCTCATTACTGTCAACCAAGCCTACTGGCTTCTCCATAGTGAATGCTTATATGGAAGAAGTAGAACTCTGAGATATAGTTCTTAAATGTGGGCCGACCTATGGAAGCTTAAATCCTCTCTCAAAGTGCTTATTTTCCTCTGGAAAGTATTAAATGATAATCTTTCGGTGAGAAGAGAGTTTACAATGCGGAATCTAATCATTGATGCTCTTTTTCCTTGTTGTGATTTATAAGTGGAATCCTTTGTTTTTTACTTTTTTATTAATTGTGTTAGATAGACAGCTGTAATTTTTTTTTTATATTCTATACGTTTGGCTAAATGTTCTCCTTGGTTTGTCTCTTCTCATCCGGCCTATCTATACCATCCTATGGCATGGCCATGAATTTCTGAGATATGTTTTGCTTCATTTTCAGGTACAATGTCCTTTTTCTATAGTTTTATCGAGCAAAACCCTGACAGATTTTTTTCGCTTTGTGTCATTGTAAACACATTGACTATCAGCTCTGAGGGGATGTGGCAAATGCATCAAGTATGAAAAAAAAAAAAAAAAAACCCTTTCATATATTCTCTCCTCCTTGCATATTACATGTCCTTTCATGATCTTATAATTCAATTGCAATATAATTTTTCTAGGAATTGTAATGTTTAGATTATCACTCCTATGCCTTAGCCTGCTCAAATTTATTAATAGCTTTATGCATTATCTGAAAATTGAGGTCAGTATTTCCTGTCCTCTAGCAAATGTTGTTTTCCACACTTTGTCAAGATGTTTCCATATTGCTAATGCTTTGTAATGAGTCCCTTTGCCTCAACCCCAAGGTACCTATGGTAAAAAAATATTACATCAGGTGGTGCGGTACCGGACCCTTAAAGATAGTGGAAGACACTTTTGGAGCAATTGAATATAATACTTAGACCTAGAACTATTTGTATCTTAGGTTTAGTTGTACTCTTGTTCCTTTTCTTCTGCTATATGTGAGCATTAGGGCCATTTTTTGTTTTTTAAGTCTCTCTCTCTCTCTCTCTCTGTTTTTCCCCTGCTTCTAGACATTGAATCTTGCCTGCTTGCAATTTCTATTAGCAATTTAAGAATGGAAATCTACATAATCATTATTTGACTACTAAAAATCGTGCTGGTGAACTTTATTTTATGAAACAGGTTATCTAGAACCATTATTTTTTCCTTTATAAGTGTCACATGAAATGTATGCTTTCTTGCATAACCAGTTGAAGGTTAGTACTGTTGTTTATCAACAAAGCTCAAGTGCTACTGCAGCTTCCTTTTGAAAAGGAGGGGTAAGATATTGGATAGAAGGATCTGATTGAAAAGTGAGAACAATGAACAAGGAAAAAGTGAGAAAGCTCCTAATCAGGATGTTCAGCACAAGAAAACTTGTGAAGATTCGGCTCCCACTTTTGTAGTTTGTATGCATTCCCTGAAGACAACATGTCAAAGTTAAAAGAAATGTGGAGGTATTGAGGTAAAAGAAATCATTTTGTACATTTTTTAAAAATTCAAGCCATTCAATAATCTTAGTTTGTTCTCATTATCTATTAATACTATAAAACTGAAGTGTTTTGTCTTTTTGTTGACCTTCTACAATTATGCTACATCAGCTTTTAGAGGTCTCATAAATTTACACACAACCATTATTAATTTTTAATTTTTTAATGCTTTATTTTTAGAACCCAACCATTCAACTACCACCCAATAACTGCTATTCTCAGTTTTCTGTCTTTACTCCAATGCAGACTCGCTCGATTAAGTCGCAGAGCCAAAAGTGTTATGAATATTCAAAAAAAGGTTACTAGTAGAGGGTCTGTCAATCTCAGGCCACGAAACCTGCATAAGTTTGCATACTCTCAATTTGGCTTTCAATATTATTGGTCAATGTCCCCAGCAAGCTACGCAGCTATACTTCCTTTGCATCGCTCACGACCACATGATCCACATTGTGAGTATCCGTTCTGTGTTTATCTTACTTTCTCTTTGTTTTTCCTGCTATTGGTATTGGAAATTTTCTTTATGCTTCATGTTCTTATTTATTTTGGTGGGGTTGGAGTTGTTTAATTTCGTTTAGTATGCAATATTCTGTATTGGGTCAGCTCAAGTGTGATAATTTAGAGTGCTTTGATGCTAAATACTTAGTGACTATTATTTAATTTGTGTTTTCTTTTACTGGGTTTGAGATATACTGGTGTGATGATTTGGAGTGTAGTGTGGAACTTTGTGGAGCTTAATTCTTGTTTTGTTGCTGGGTTTTCAATGAATTTGGAATTGAAAGAAGAAGAATTATTCATTATTTAAAGTTGTACTACTAGTTGAAGATTTAGGTTAGTGGCATGTGTTATCTGCTCCCTCAAAGTATTTGTAAGAATGCATAAACCAAACTTCCCATCACGTAGGAAGTACAAGGTAAAAAAATATTATAGAAAACTCTCCATCCTACTGCCTAAACCAAAATTTCCATCACTTAGGAAGTACGAGGTAAAAAAATCTTATAGAAAATTTTCCATCCTCACTGATAGTTATTTTGTATCTTAACTTCAATGTAAATCCACCATTGTTTATGTTATATAGAAAACTGGTATAGGTTTATCATACTTTAGCATTAAATCTACCTTTTTATCTAATTGTTAGTCTCTCTCTCTCTCTCTCTCTCTCTCTCTCTCTCTCTCTCTCTCTCTCTCTCTCTCTCTCAAGTTCTTCACATCTTGTCCTACTCTGCTGTGATCACTAGAAAGGATTTGCAATTTTCTGTTGAGGTTACTAGAACCATATTTCCTTAGTGAAAGTTATTTGGTATCCAAACTTCTATCTGAATTCACGAATGATATTTTAACTAGAAATTGTGCCCCAAGCATTGTTTATGTAAAATAGCAAACTGAGAGAACCAAGAAACAATACCAACATTTTTTTTTTCTTTCTCTTAAATAATTGATTGTGTTCTAATGCTTAGCCAGATTTTATTGTACATACCCCGTGTAATGCAATTTAGAAGGATAAGTATTAAAGAAACTTTACAAACTAAACAACAGAAGGTATGGAAAATAATAAACATACCATTATGCACTGTAATTGCAATAGAAATACAATTTTGCTATAATCATTACCATTACATGGGTTGCATTTGATTTCCTCTGGGCTTCACTAAATTTTTTCAGTTAAGTTTGGCTTTGAGCAAAAAATTTCCTATTAATATAGTAGTCCTATTGGTAAGTGCTTTGCTTATGTTCCTTTTGGAGATTAATATATACTTTATGGGGATGTTTAGATTTGCTTAGGAATTTTGATTCATGGGGACTGTTTTTGTTAAGGTGGCGATGTTGTTACTGAAAGAGGAAAAGGAAGTTCTTAAGAAGCCTAAATCTAAGATAAAGAAAGTGTATTTCTTCCCCATTGTTAGGATGTTAAAATATGCAAAATATTGATAACCTAAATTGCTTCTTACATACCAAATATGGTGATCGATAATCTAAAGTGCTTCTTACTTCCCAGAAATGCCAAAAGTAACTACTATTGCACCTGAACTTGGGACCTCTCTGCCTTGAATTGTTTAAAAACTTTGTATCTCTGAAGTAATTTAGTAATAATTTTATACATTTTCTAATCCAACTTGGTTTCTTAAGATTGGTTTTTCATCTATCCTTTGTTCACCAATATGGCAATCTCTGCTTCTTTCTAATGGTCATGGTTTCAGTGACTATTTCTTTGCACTATCAATGTTGAAGTTGTTCTTTATATACAGGTGCTGAAGGTATTACTGTGGCAGTTGCTTCTAAAGATAGCACCCTAAAGGCTGTAGAAGGTAATTGGAAAAAGCCAATAAGCTGTAACTCAAATGACAAAGAAGGAAAGCTACTAAATTAAAGTAATAGAATGAACCTTTTTGCATAAATGTTTCTCTTTTTTTTGGACGTGTTTGCGTAAGTTTTTGTTGGCTTGGTTTCTTATTTCTATTCCATGGTCAAACATTCTCAGTATTTTTGTATCATGCTCCCAAAGGTCATAACGATTGGCTAGTTAGGATTTTCTTTTTAACAAAGATTCTAAAAGAAATTTTAATAAAAATGCAAAGAACCTCATTCAATATAAAGTCATTGATAGTAACCCACAGAATATGAATCAAGATTCAGAGACTTCATTTCTATAATGAAAATTTTATTTTTCTTCAATGTAAAGGTGTACATAATAGATATTATTATTTTCCATAGATTATATTATGCCACGAGAATATAAATGATTGGTAATTAGGTAGGACCACAATCGAAATAACCAATACACTATTAGCAAACGATGTTTAAGAGAGACATTCCACTTTCTTCCTCTTATTATATTTAGAAGGTAGGGCAATCAATATTGGAGCCACATCCCCCTTTTGGTAGCATGGGACATTTGATGAGTTGTGACCCAGTAGTGTCTATACGAAGATAAAGCTGGTTATTCCTTGATGCATCAACATTGCATGCTATCCCAGGAGCATGCCCAATTGCTTTATGCTACCTAAGCTGTAAGAACTCCCATTAGGTTGGATCCTGGTAACATTTTTTTCCCCCACTCAATGTTATAGTGGAAATTAATAAACAAAGAGAAGGTTTATGAAATTAAGATTGAACAACCAATTTCAAGTTACTAAAGAGATGAAGAGTAACCTCCACTTTCAAGAATTAGGAGGTCTACTTTGTCTTTGTGGTTTAGAGGTGTTTGAAAGTATCCATGCTAGTAAAGGATGGACTCGGAGCAAGTCCCATGTTTCTCCTATTCTTGTGATCAAAATGAGGAACCATTGCCGCTTGGGCAGGCCAGTGTTGGCCAACTTACTTGCATTCTGCTAATTAGGTCTAAAGTCTATAGAATGATAGACAATGAACTTTATTAGTGATGGAATGGAAGCTATGTACTAATGTGTAATAAAATGAATGATGAATGATGCTACAATTGCTACAAAATTTAATATATAAACTTTAGAAATTTAAGTGCTCATGTTGTCAATGTAGCTCCAATTACATTTATTATCAAGTTAGTGTGCGTTTGGATACCGCTTATTTTGCTGAAAACTGAAAATAATAAAAAAAATATTTTTTGGTTATTGTTCATTAATGAAAATACTGTACATTTGTCTTGATGCACTATTCATGGGACATGAACAGTGCACTAGGCACTGGAATAAAAAAAGAAAAAAAGAAAAAAAAAGAAACGCATTTGTGTGAAAACACAGACGCAATCCAAACGAAGCTTTAGTTTATAAGTTTTACATATACTAAAATTGATAACAACTTTAACATTTTCCTAATAAGAGATTGGTCCCTTAGATTAATCAAAAGAGTTGTTAGGATCATAGTTGGACGGGTATGAGCCATCATTGTAATTAGGCCAAAGCCCATGAATGCCGAAATTTGTTTTGGGTTTTCTTGTTAGATAGCAACAACTTTACTTTGTGTCACAGTATGATCTTGGCCACATCATCAGAGATTTAGAGTGCTGAAATCAAGAAAAAAGTTGTGATGTTATGACAACATCAAATAAGAGTAGTTAGCGTTCGAAAGGATGATCTCTCTCTTAAATAATCCCACTCACTTGTTATACAAGATAGAAGAATTCTAAACTCTCTGAAACACAACCAATTGCTAGGCATTGTACTAATAAAAGCTCGATGAAGATTGCGCAATTGGGTTTCATCTTTGTGTGTGTCAGTGAGCTGTGGGATTTGTTTTTGGACTTAGGGTGGTGTCATGGTGTGAATGGCAGTACTTATAGGCAAAATGTAAGTGTGGACAGAATATTTGGTGCAGCATATGCTTACTGCTATTGCTATTAATTTATCACTTGCGTTGTGCGAAACAAATTCACAGGATTAGCCTTTCATGTTGGGAGTTTGGGACGAGTTGGGACAAAATTATTGACTTATTTCCATTACTTCATTGGTTTTGTCTATATTTTTGTGAAAAAAAAAAAAAAAATTTATTAATACTTATCATATTGAAACAACTAACTTTGACTTCTTTTTTTTCCTTGCTACTTAAAGAGTTAGAAAACCAAGCACAAAAAATAGCAACAAAAAGACACTCAGACCAGTAAAATGTCCTCATTGAGAGCAAGAACAACTTCTGTCACATCATTTTCCTTTGCTTTTCGTCTAAAAGTAATTTTCCTAAATTACAAAAGGCTTTATTCCACTTTTTGGAACCAATTTTTTATCTGTACAAATCAACTAAAGGCTTTATTCCACTCTTTGGAACCGATTTATTTGTACAAATAGATTCCAAAGATGCACAATCTTGCATCATACATTTGCATAAACCCAGTTAAGGTCTTCGGCCATATTACATAGCATTTTCTCTATACAACTATTACTTTATGTCTTTAAAATCTACAGAAAATTGTATAAGCCATAATCAACAATGAGTAATGAATTATATAAATCTAGCAAGTTAATGATCCACACCAGCTTCATGTTAGTAACTCTACACATCAGTATTACAAATACAACAATGATGAACCCAAGTGGATGTCTACGAGCCTGAACGTGGAACCAGTTGTGTTTGCTCTTCCCAGCTCTCACATTACATGAAAATCACTGGAGTATGTCAAATATGTGGAGATGCTAGATGCAAATGTAATCTGACCAGAACAAACCTTCCACTAAATGCGACAGAGAATATTCTAACCGTCAAAGCCAGTAGATATCTCTGTAATGATAAACATAATTTTTTGGCTGAACAAATTCTACTACCAGTAGTCTCCACAAGAGCACTTCCCATCTTTGAAATGATGGAATCGTTGGACATCTCTAAGAATTATCTCCCTATCAAAAATCAATGATATAAGTTTAGCAGCAGAATGACAATCCCCACAGACCCGTAGATTCTTCACCACCCGAATTTTTGTACCAGGGGGAGAGTTTAGAAGCCCAAAAGCAATAGCCAATTTCTCACTATGATATCTTAGAGTAATTTCTTTGTCCTCATCTTCCATGTCTGCATGAAATACTAAAGAAATATCAGGAACATACCCAACCAACTTCAATTCCTTGACTAACTTGTCAAGTGCCCGGTGCAAATCTGTAGAAACAGATTGCACTCCCTCCCCAGAGAAGAATTCATGCACGACATTGTTCACCTCCACTGAACTACACCCGGGTACCTTCACCACCCCCTTGTCTTTCATCAGCTTCCTCAAATAATTCACATCTTCCCATCTCCCAGCCCTTGCACACAAGTTTGATAAGATCACATAGTCTCCTCCATGAGAGTCATCCAATTCAAAAATTCGTCCAATCACTCGCTTTGCCAATTCTACATTGCCATGGCTGCTACAAGCAGATAACAAGGTTCGCCAAAGTATGGGAGTGGGTTTGATTGGTAATGCATCGATGAACTTATAAGCCTCATCTAAGCGACCAGCTCGACTTAGCAAATCCACCATACATCCATAGTGCTTGATACCCGGCAAAATCCCATACTTGTCACTCATGCTGTAGAAATACTCACAACCTTCCCTTACTAAGCCAGTGTGGCTGCAAGCATATAAAAGACCCAAAAATGTAATTTCATCAGGTCGCACCCTCGCCCTCTTCATTTCTTCAAACAGTGATATGGCTTTGGAACCATGCCCATGAGTTGCATATGCCATAACCATGGCTGACCAAGCCTGTGTATCTCTTACAGACATGTTCTCAAAGACAGACACTGCATCATCCAAGCTTCCACACTTTGCATGCATATCTATAAGAGCAGTGTTAACCTTTACATATTTATCAAAACCATGTATCTTCACATACTCATGTATCCACCTCCCTAAGTCTAATGCTCCTAACAAAGCACAAGATGAAAGTACGCTAAGCAGTGTTACATCAGTAGGCATGAGATTAATCGCTTGCAATTCACGAAACAATGACAGTGCCTCATTGGGCCGACTACTTCGAGCATATCCCGTGATTATTGCATTGTAACAAACAACACAAGGCTCAACTATCTTATCAAAGACGCGGCGAGCCGCGTTCACATCATTGCACTCAGTATACATATTTATCAACGTGGGACATACATATATGTTATGGTTGAGACCAAGTTTGGTAGCAAGGCAATGCAATTGTTTACCTTCTTGCAATGCCTTAGAGCTTGCACATGCCTTGAGAAGAGAAGGGAAGGTATAATCATCAGGGATAATGCCAGAGCATAGGATATCAGAAAAGAGCACAATGGCCCGAAGAGGGGCATTGGAGCGGGAGTATCCACGGGCCATGTTGTTGAAGACCACAATGTCTGGTTGGGGAATTTGGTCGAACAGTTGGTGGGCATGGTCCATAAGGGTAGCACTAGGATTGAGAGTACAGAAACTGATGAGCTTGGTGAGGACATTGATGTCATTTTGGAGGTGGGTTTTGATGGTAAAGGCTTGGATTTGCTTAAGCTCTCTGAGAGAAGTGCATTGGGGTAAGAGAGACAGAGGAGAGGTAGTGTTGGGCTTTGGAGGAGAAGAAAATGGGCTGATTTGGAGAGCATTAGCTGCTGCCATATTTTCTACAGATTACATCCACATGGTAATCACGTCCATGTGAGTATTGCTTTTCTGGTTGTGACTTGTGGACCTTATCCACAAAGGGAAAAAGTTAATGGATGTGGGTATATTTTTTGAAAAATTTTTTGGGTTTAGAAAAATAAATTAATTTTTTTGATAATTTTTTATATTTCTTACAGTATTAAAGTGATATCAAATTTTTCTTAAAATGGCTTATTAATAATTGTCTTAAAGGCATCCCGTTAACATAATCCATCTACAAAACCAACTGGGTTGGTCAAATCCTATATGGCTAAATCATTGGCCATCTGTTGCATTTGGTATACATTAGTTCATTGCTTTGTACTTAAAATTAATCCAAGAGCCTAATAACTCAACTAGTTAACACTTTTTGATATTTTCAACAAAAACATTCATAATTAAAAACCTTCACATCCTTAACTATAAATCTTTAACTAACAAATTATATATCCAAAAATAATAATAATAATAAGTGACTTATATACCAAGGTTGGAAAAAAAGAAAGTAAACAAATAAGAAGAATGGTGCATGAGACTTTAGTTTTGTTTTTTATTACAATGAATTGATCATTACAACGATGGGTGGCAGAATTTGAATCATAATTATCCTCACAAATGAGAAGAAGTAATGTCAATTAAAAACCTTCACATCCTTAACTATAAATCTTTAACTAACAAATTATATATCAAAAAAAAAAAAAATTAAGTGACTTATATACCAAGGTTGGAAAAAAAGAAAGTAAACAAATAAGAAGAATGGTGCATGAGACTTTAGTTTTGTTTTTTATTACAATGAATTGATTGTTACAATGATGGGTGGTAGAATTTGAATCCTCACAAATGAGAAGAAGTAATGTCATTGAACTATAAAATTATTGGTGTTACAACAATGGGGAAAATTATTAGGTACTCCCGGAGTACCATAAATGCGTACTCCTCCCTCTCACATAAATGGTAGGTCCCACCATGAATTTAATTAGTGGGACCCACCATTTATGTGAGAGTAGGGAGTATGCATTTATAGTATTCCGAGAGTACATAATAATTTCCCCAACAATGGGAGGTGGAATTTGAATCATGATTATCTTCATAAATGAGAAAAAATAATATCACTTAACTACAAAACTCTTGGAATATAAAACTTTAGTTTTGTATCAAATTCGAAATGAATATCCTAATCTCCAATATAACTCTATTAAGCTTTATACCATTCAAAAAAAAAAAAAAAAAAAAGAAGTGCCCGGGCTTTAAAAAAAATAAAAATACATACATAATCAATGAGAGGCCGTTAACCATTTGTAAATACACAATCAATCTATAATGAACAAAACAACAATCAACCCAGGGTGTTAATTTGCACAATTGGTTTAATTAAGGTGTTAAACTAAGCAAAATAGACTAAATTACAAATTATAATCTCTGACTTTGACATATTTTCAATTTAGAATCTTAGATCTTCAAGTTTCATTTTTTCTCTCATTTAAATTATTTAACTTCTTTTAGTCTACCTTTGTTCAATTAACGGTGTCAAATAATTAAATAAATCCACGAAATGATCTTATTTTAGAAAGTAGGGAAAATTGAAATTTAAAATTTTGAAATAAAAATGATTCAATATTTTTCTTTATAGTTCAATGATAATTACTTTTTATTATCATAGGTCAGAATTCAAATCTCACACTTGTTTACTCCACAATAAAAGACCTCATCAATTTAGCTAACTATAACCCGCAAAAAATAAGTCAAAACCAAATGGTTAATTTCAATTTAACCAATAAAATTAAATTGAATCACCCCAAACATATCCAAATTGCTAGTATTTTGTTATCAAATAGAAACCCAACAGTCCCATGTTGCCACGTGTTGCAGCAGCACAACCTTATTTTATGTAACGCAAAAAATTCCAATTCATTTAATTTTATATAATAAAAAAAAATCCATAAAGAAACAAAAACTTAAAGAGACACATGCGGTGTGCCCCACCTTGGACTTTTTGTATTCCTCGGAATCTCCGATTAGGGTTCCTAAACACAATATAAACATTTTTCGTCCCCTTCCTGTCTCTTTCATACTCTCATAACACTAGCAAAATATGATGTACTTTCTGGTAAGTCCAACTTCTATGTCTTATTATTCTTTATTTCTCTAAAACTTTCTAAATATATTTATTTTTTATTTCTCTAATAGTTTCTAATTTTTTTTTTCAATGAAGAAAAAAAAAAAAAAATACATATAGCCAATTGTGACTAATCAATCGAGATTCATAGTCAAGCCCAAAATTTTTAGGACTAAGTCTTTGTTGTTGTCGGCACACTAATCAGTACTATGGTAAGACTATTTTACCATGCCACATAAAGGTCACTCAGTCACTCTATATGTTATTAGTATACTAATTTTCAATGGCATTGCTTGAATCTTGATAGAGATTTTGGTTAAGTCTAATGAAAACCTGAGGTTTTGTTCCATACTGGGACCAAAAAAAATCAATAACCATTAATTTGTAGCAGTGAAATACCTCTGGGTTGAAATTGGATATGATGGTTTAAAATTAAAGGATTTGAAGAAGAACTGCAAGTATGAAGAGCTAGATATAAATTTAACTATTTAAGGACTTTGAGTTTTGGAGATTTTGCTCAAAAAAAAAAAAAAAATACTCGTGATATACAAATCATGTAAACAAAGAGTTGAAATACAAATCCTGCTCTTTAAATACCTCTATTGTTTTTGTTCTTTTTTTAAAAAGTATCTTTTGCATTTTGTGTGAATGTGACTTATTCTTTGTTTCTTTAATGTTTACAAAATGGTAAAGCATGTTTGTTCAAAGTGTATGCCAATGGATCATTTTAAAACTAGATTGCTGTGTTTGCTGTAAATTCTGATTATCCTTTTATCTTTTCTTTGCTTAATAAACAAAAAGTGTTTATTTTATTTTCTGAAACAAATTGAAGATGAACATTAAAAATAGTGAAGAGATTGAGAGTGTTTCCCAACAAAATGGGTTGAATTTTTTTTTTTTTTTATGAACACATTGGAATGACCAGTTACACTGCTTGGCAACAGGCTCATGATGTGCAGTGGGACTTATTAAAGAAACAATGGCATGCTACCGCACGTCAAAGGCGTGCTGCTATACGGGCAAAACGTGTTCAGTACAATGAAGATCATGAGCAGTCCCTGTGCAATACTATGTTAAATAGGAGTGGGGAGCAGAAGAAATTTCACCAAAATGGGGATAGGCCATTAGATGAAGGGCAAGTAAGTAAGGGAAAGGACACCGACTGGGGCCTTATACTTTTGACAATAAATAACTAGTCTGGTTTCCTGTGGTATACATCTGTGTACTTGGGTAGCACCTTTCTTTGATTTTTTTTTTTTTTTTTTTAAAGAAATTTAATTAATTATCAAATAATAATAATAAAAAATCACCAGTCTACTATTTTACTATGCCACACAAGGCTCACTCAGTCACTCTGTATGTTAGTAGTTTTATTTTCAATGGGTGCTCTCATACTCCCATTGATAACACAATAGGTTCTGGAATTGCTTGAATCTTGATAGAGATATGGAAAGTTAAAAAAAAAAAAAAAAAAAAAAAAAAAAAAAAAAAAAAAAAAAAAAAAAAAAAAAAAAAAAAACCAGTAACCGGTAATTTGCGAAGTAATAATGGAGTACTATTTTTATTTTTTTAAGTGTCTTTCCCGTTTTCTGTGAATGTGATTTATGCTTCATTTGTGTAATGTTTCACAAAATGGTGGTGAGGCATATGTTTGTTCAAAGGGGATGACAGGTCATTTCGAAAATAATTTGATGTGTTCTTAGTAAATTCTGATTATCTTTCTTCTCTTTGCTTAATAAACAAAAGGTGAAGGATTGCTTACTAAAGACACAACTTTTTATTTTCTTTGCTAAAATCAAATTGAAGATGACCACTAAACATAGTGAATAGATATAGAACGCTTCCTATCAAAATGGTTTGAAATTTCTTGATGAACACATTGGAATGACCAGTGAAACTGTTTGGCAACAGGCATGTGATGTGCAGTGGGAATTACTGAAGAAACAATGGCATGCTGATGCACGTCAAAGGCGTGCTGCTATACGGGCAAAACGTGTTCAGTACAATGAAGAGCTTGAGCCATCTATGCCCAAACCACTGTTAGATAGGATGGGGGAGCAGAAGAAATGTCACCAAAATGGGGATAGGCAATCAGGTGAAGGGCAAGTAAGTAAGGGAAAGGACCATGACGGGGGCTTTGATCATCTTTTGATACTTGCACGGTCAGCTGAATTACTGTCAGAATCTGAAGTTTGCTTCCATGAGGAACACAGAAATGACAAAAATAGTGAAGGTCGAGGCTGTGAGAATTAATAGTTTGTTTTATTGAATTGAAGTGCTGAATAGTAGCTAATGTCATGTTCATTGTGATTTAATCAGGATTATGTACTGATCCAAATGCTCAAAAGTCAGAAGAAAATCTTAGCAATGCAACTTCTACTGGTCTGTGATATTATGCACATTTAATTTGCTTGTAACAGTCTTCTATAAGATGCTTGTTTTTACAATAATGTTCAAACTGTCATGTTTTCAGATCAGAAATATATAGGGACACAAAATGATGGACTTCTTGCAAGTGCTAACGTAGGAGCTGAACAGGATGGAATCTGTTGTCAGGCCAAAATACCTCGCTTAAGTCAAATTCGGCGACAAGCTCGACCTAAAACTCATTTCTTGGTGCAAGATAATAATGGGGAGTACACTGATGATCATTTACAAGGAAGAACACCTCGCTTAAGCCAAATCCGGCGTCTAGCTCGTTCTAGACATTTACAAAGTAAACATCTGAAATTGCAAAGTAAACAATATCTTTCATATTTTCTATATGCAGCTGATACAATCTTATTAACGGGTTGTGACCAGAACCAGGTGAGCAGAATCTAGGAAGAGTTCCTGCTGTACAAGGTCAAACAGGTGACCCCTATCAAAAGGGTGATGTGTTATTTTATTTATTGCAATGTGACATTTTTATGTTCTCAGATGCTGTAGATTCTGAATTATCCTTTTGGCTTTTGTTTTTTTGGATTTAGTTGCAGAGTGCAATCTCCCAAAGGAAAATGGTGTGGATGAACGCCATATAAATATGAGAATCAATCAACCTGCTTCTGGTATGTGTTAGTGTAATTAGTTACTTCCATGTGAGTTTGGGGAATCCTCAAAACCTGGTTGGCTTGCCCTCAATCTAATCACATTAAGTGTATATGCTATATTTTGCAAAGTTCACATGGCTAATTGGTGCTCTATGACTTGTACCTACCAATGTTTTTTGTAATCTTTGTTCTGCTAGTGATTGGAGAATCTGTTTTTCATAGACTATAGTTGCTGACACTGTAGTTTATTTGGCATCTATGATCTGTGGCAGATAGAAGACGGTGTCAGAAAATGCAAAACACTAGTAAACAGTCATATATAATTGGACATCAAAAAGAAATAAATAACCGAACACTAGCGTGTAGAAGTCACAGGTTTGTGGGAGTTAGTAGTGACCTTGGACAACTTAAGGAACAACAACGTCTTGCACGGCATCTTAGAGCATTAAAAATTAGCAAACGAAGGGGACAACTGAGGACAGAACATATAGATTCTTCAGTGCGGGAAAAAATGCATGCCTTGGAGAAAACCCAGGTTGGACTGACTGGTCTAGTAGATCCACATTGCCTGTCATACATGTCAATGATGTCAAGGGCGCAAAATCTAGTTGCATGCCAGCAAGAGCTGCTAGGAACATTTGCATGGAATAATGAAATGACAGAAACCTACCTCGGTGCAACAAAAATGCAGGGACAACATATGGTCAACCAACCATGGGGCCAGATGCACAATGGGGGAACAAGTTTACTCTTTCCCATTTTAGCAATGCCATTGAGGGAATATTGCTGTATGCCTGAATATCAACAAAGATCACAACAAATTGATGAAAAAATGGCATTAAAGAATATGCATAAAGACTTCAATAATTGTGTACTAAATGATAAAGCCTGTCCTGCAGAGCTGGATGGTAGACCAATGAAAATGGTTCATAAATCTCAGCTAGCTGCTAATTCTTTGAGCCACGAAGGTTATACTTGTTGACGGATGGACACTTTTCTCTATAGTGTTAGTAAAAGATATGTTTGTCATTTATTTTGGAGATCGAATTAATTTCTATTGCTTTTCATCCACTCCTCAATTAATTAATAAATTAGCCAAAGAAAATTATATTGCTGAGTCATGGGACATATATGGTCTGTTGCAACTAATTGGATCTTTCTAGTGTGATGAGACATAATCAAGCTCACATCTAGTGCTTGAATGCATGTCATGTCAGCCTACGTGTATCACATTGAAGTCATTGAATAATGAATTAACTATTAATTGAAAAGTTTGCATATCTGACTTAAGGAAATTCACATTTTCTGGTCGTGTGATGATGAAAGGAAAGAACAGATCTATAAAATCTTCGTACTCTCTCTGTCTCTCATACTTGTCCATTCATTTTTTTAGTGTAAGAAGCACAGATGTCCATTCATTTTTAAATAACTTAAAAACCATAATTTAAGTTCCTTTTCTTATTGGTGGGGTTTTGAAATTTGGTTATTGGTATAAATAGTACATGATTAATAACTTTAGTCCATTGTGGCTCTTATATGGACAAATAAAAGTTATCATGTTTCATCTCTAGGTTGCTTTTACATTGTATACCTGTATGCACATCCTTGATTAGATCCATATGTGTATTGACATCATCATGTTCCTTTGGCAGTGAATGTGGAAACTGAGAAGAAAAGTATGTGTCAGCAATTAAGTCAACTAAAACGTGAAGTACGTATGGGGATTCAACATGATGTAACTCAGCAATAAGGAGTACCAGATAGAAATAAAGGTATACATCAATTTTTTTCTTATAGGGATATCAAATGTGAAGAATTTTTTTCCTCTTCTTTGCAAAAGGTGAGAAATTTCAAATTATCGACAGTTGTCACCATTGAACTAGTGCTCTACCTTGAAGTAGTGGCCCCATGCAATATGTGACTACACAACCACCCTCAAAATTTTCATTTCCACCACAATATTGGTAACCCACTCAATCTGCACTTCACTAATACTGCTACTACAACAGAAATTTGCATGATTGTCGAGCATCTATCAGTTCAAAATGAATGGTGAATACTCCATAAGTAAAATGAGAAATTTAGAATTTCAGCTTACACAATTTAACAATAAACCAGGATATGTGTTGTCATTTGTCACTAATATTTAACTTATACAATGTTCATTATTGTTAAATAATCTGTGCACCATAGATCTGTTGGCTATCAAGAACTGTGTACTTTAGGCATGTACATCAAATCTATTAACAATCCACTTTTCGCCATTTATATAAGTCTATGCTCAATAGTTTTCATTCTATATTGTATCCAAAGAGAAAATTACAGTCCAACATACATATGTAAAAGACATGTTTGCTATTCTATCTAGTATCCATTTTGCAGGAAAACATCTCTGCCCTGAACAATGTGAATGAAAAATACCATAAATTTCAATTTGAGCTTTCTGATTTATTGTTTCCCTTAACAACAAATTTTATCCTGAATGGCATTTGACATCCACATAATTTGACTGACCAGAGATCATTTTTATAATATCTGTATGTATAGAACTTGTTTTGCAATTTGTTTGAAATTCTGATTTACATGCAGAAGAACACCGTGCAATTTGTGATGCATAGCTGTGTAACTGATAATGTTTAAAATCAGAAGCCGTTATTTTGTGTTCCAGACTCAAGCTGAGATAGGGGAAGCCAAGTGGCTATGTACGGCTTCCATCGGCTGTTTACTAATTAGCAGTTTTTAACAAAGATATGGTAGGGATATTCTTTGATACTTTTAAAAGATAACATATATTTTGTGCCTTTTTTTTCCTTGTACAGATGGGATATTTGCACATAGTTTGCTCAAAAAAGAACTGATTTCAATTGTTTTCCTACTATTTCATTTTAAGGTGGTGATTGGCTGGGTTCGAGCTTTGATTCTAGGGTACTGAATGCAGCCAATTAAAATTAAATCAAAATCATGTAGCAGATTTGATAATGGCTAGTGTAGTCTTTGACAGAATTTCTTCTACTTTATGCTTAACCTGGTACTGATCCCAGCAGAAACTTTTGTATGTCTAAGCCTAGCCACAGCTACACATGACTGTGTATTATACTACACAGCAACTTGAATTCAGATATGAGTATATGACATGAACGTAGACTTGTATGGTATGGAGTGCCAGAAGAGCTTGAATTTGGCTGATTCTTTAGGCCAAGTTTCCAAAAGGGTTCTTTTTACCTGTTATAGAATTTTATCCCATTTTAAGCTTTGAAGAGAGATTTAATTGCTAAATTTTCATGATGCAAAGTGAAAAATACTCCGAATCACCATCATCTGTGCAAGTCATTTGGGATAACATCATCAGTGGTTAGTAAGAAATTTGTATCTTAGTGGGGGAGAATATTATAGCTTTGATTATTTCTTTTGGTCTAAATATACAAATATGAAATTATCAATTACTTTTGCTGCTTATTTCATCAACAGAAAATTGAATTTGTGTTGCATGTCTTTTTTATTCTTCTGTGAGCCGACTTATATGCTTACTGGGTAGAACTTGTATTTTCATCTGGTAAGAATCAAACTTATTAGTTAATCTTATTAATCACAAGTTCAAGTTGCCATCTTGAACGTCAGAGATGGTTTACAATTTGTTTCAGAGAAGTATAGGTACCCACTACACCAACAAAAGAACCTATAACTAAGATCCCCACTATTATTATTAACTCTAACCCAAAACTTCGGGCAGTTTTGTTAATCTTTAGGTAACATAGGCATGGTAACAACATTGAGGCTGTGACACTCAAAAAAGCACCAACAAATGCCATAACGTAGCCAAAAAATGGTACTGTCAATGCCACAACTGCTGTGCTGATCACAATTGCTGTTCTGATGAGGACACTACTTAATCGACTGCTTCCAGAAGGAAATTTGTATTCAATAGCATCAGCAATAGGGGTTATTATAACTGCATACTTAGCAAGGGGATTCACTAGTGTAGTGTAAATTGCTATTTTTGTATTAATTTTTCTAATTGGAAGATTTAATGTCACTTGAGAGTTCAAATTTTCTCCATACATCAGGTAGCCCAGGATGGCCATTGATCCATAGTTGATGGTGCTGGTGACAAAACAGACCAGCAAAACCTGCAATAAGAGACAAAAGTAGGGAAAAAGAACCTGTTAATGCTTTACGATCTTCAACCTTTATATTTTAACGTTAAAGAGCCTGTAGTGGAATCCATGATCGTACTTTTTTTTTTTTTTTTTTTTTTTGGCTGAATATTCAATGAAATTTCCTTTCAGTAGCTGAGGTACAATGACTTTTGTTTGTTTTGTTTTTGTTTGTTTGTTTTTTTTTTTTTCCTCCCCTCTTCTTTTGATGTTGTTTTGGTTTATATATACAAGGACATTATTAAAAGAGTATTTTGATGAATCCATTATTTCTTTTTATCTTCCATGCTTGCAAAAGATTAAGATGAAGATCAATAACTATCTCATCTTAAAATGTTCAAATTTCAAGGTTTTTTTTTTTTTTTTTTTTTTTTTTAAAATTTAAAATTATACATAAAACATGAGTTTATAGATTAAATAGTAAATAATATTCAATTAACATGAAACTTGGTAGGGGTATCAACAACAATGAAAATATGTATTTGTAAACTATTTATTTTTTAAAAAGTTAAAAACTATTGTAACACTTGATATAAGTCTATGTTTCTATTTGCACCACTTAATGTCTTTTTATCAAATTAATAATTTCAAATATTTCACTAGATCTTAAGTTTGCATTCCCCTTAACATGCACATCAACTTTCATATTAATTGGATGTTATCATGCTATTTAGTATTTACTATACAATCCATGAATTCATGTTTTATGTATAATTTTTTAAAAAGAAAAGAAAAAACATAAAATTTAAAAATTTTATATTAGATAACAATTGCTCTTGGAGGTTATAAAAGGAAAATGCTCTCGAATTAGTTGATTTTTCAAAATACAAATTCAAAAAAAAAATTATTGAGTAGTGTAAGATTATTAAACGGATATCTCTTAGTATTTTCAATAGAAATATCCTATGTTTGAATCTCTTCTTTCCAATGTTGTAACTATCGAATTATATATATATATATATATATATATATATATATATAATAAATCTACCAATTATTTTAATTATTTTTAATTTTGATCGGTAACTTTGAGAAAAAAAATTAAGGGTTTGTTTGGGATTCGCTTATTTTGCTAAAACTAAAAACTTTTTACTAAAAGTAGTGTAGATAAAGGTAAAAGTTAATTGAAATAGTATAGTGGGACTCAAAAATAGTACCAAAAAGTGTAATGGGGCCCATAAATGATAGTAAAAATAAGCTAAATAATAAAATAAGTTGGCAAAAATTATTTTTGCCAAACACACACTAAATCAGATGGTTCTATTTCTCATTCTTACTTCCTATTTGGGTAGTGGAGTACTATATCTTACCTTAGAGAACTGGCTTCTATCTTTCATTGAATTGCAGAGTGTTGGGAAAACTGCATGACCACAATAACAGAAGGTGAACAAGCTTATGGTAGTAGGCAAGCCACCCACATTCAAAAGCTTTCCCCCTTCATGGAACCCCACACCATCAACTGCACCAGCCCAGAAAACACAACCAAGCACAATAACAGAAGCCATGACCCCTCCAGCAGAAAAATAGGACAAGATACTAAAACTCCTCAACCATGTAGTTGGCAGAATTATAAGGGCAGTGAGCAGAACAAAGCCTTGTTTCCCTCGAACCTTTAGGCCTGCAATTTTGAACCCCATGTCTGGAAACAACTTGTCTAAATTGTCACCTTCTAATATCAGAAACGCAACTGCAACTAGGTACAGCTCAAGGTACAGGAACATGGATACCATGGCTCTTCCTTTGCATCCAAAGGCTGCCTCACCTATATCAGGATAATTTTTTATGGCAGGCTTTGCATCCATACACCGTTGTAGGAGTAATCCTGTGTACCAGCAGAGAATTGCTACTAGGAATAGAAATAGCAAGCTCAGCCACCCTCCTTGTGAAAGTGCATATGGAATTGATAGTATCCCCACACCTGGAATAGATAGATATTCATGCTAAATATCACTATGTTTGTGGTGACAAACAATTGCATGCACCGCAAATTCATGCTAGATAGATTCAATACGTGCATCAACAGTCAGTCATGACATCTGAATACATGAATTCATGATCTAGAATAAACCATGCAGCCATAAGCAGTCAAGCAGTGATTCACAGGAAGAATCATAAGCTTATTCATAAGAAGAATCATGTTTACTTTGTTTCTAAGTAGCCCTATGACACAAAATGGTATGTTTAAAGACAACATTTTTCACAACTATTGACATTCCTTATTGTGATTGGCGCATGATAAAAGTACTCTAAAATGGTAAACTAAGTGAAATGTGATGTTATTCCAAACATAATAGACTGCGTCAACAATTATTTAAAAAAAAAATTTGTGAAAAATGTTGATTTCCAAGCATTACTTGATATAAAAAGCATACTCTCCAAGAGAGAGAGAGAGAGAGAGAGACCTGATAAGGTATTAACCCCATTGACGCAAGTTTTGAGAAAGGTGGTGCCTTTGCCTGGTTGCTCCAACTGTGGGAGTTGGTTTTGGCTCTCCACTCCCTCTGCTTTTAGGTGTTCCATCTTTTTTTGCTCACCATACAAAGTGTTGGGTTCATTTAAAGAGAGAAACCGATAAAGCTTTTGGGATAATTTTCCCTTTTTATTTAATAATTGAAACAATAATTGACTACACAATTGGTTCTTGAAAGGTGATAGTGAAAATGCTTATCCAAAAAAAAAAAAAAGTGATAGTGAATATGAGTAGATAGGCATTCAAGGCGTTTGGTACGTGATTTTAAGCAACATTTTTCAGTTTTTAAATAACATTATTACACGTATTTTCATATACTTTTTCACTTACACGTATTTTCAAAAAATACAAACAACATTACTAGAACAACGTTACCAAACGGCCCCTCAATTTCAACAATAACAAGCAACACTATGGTGCAACCCGTAATTGGTGACAAAAAGAAATCACTAAAAAAAGGAAACGCACTCAACATGTCACAATAACTCAAAACCGTTCCTTCTATGGCGATTTCTTCAACTTTACGTCCTCTTCCAAGGAAAGGAGAGTAGGAGACGTGCTTCTTTGTAATACTACTCGTGCTTTTTCTATACTTTTATTCTTATAGATACGAATACAATAAGATTTGAATGAGAGTGTGACAATTACTCTTTATCATCAAAACAAAACATGAATGGATTTCTTTATAATGTGGTGTAGACGGAAATCAATACCCATACTTTTTTATTTAACAACAAAAATATTTTACTTGTTGAGCTATCGAAAAACATATTATGTGTGTATCTGGCAAAAATTATTTTTGCTAACTTATTTTACTATTCAGCTTATTTTTGCTACTATTTATGGGTTTCACTGCACTTTTTGATACTATTCATGGGTCCCACTATACTATTTCAGCTAATTTTTACCTTTATTTACAGTACTTTCAACAAAAAGTTTCAGTTTCAGCAAAATAAGCGGATTCCAAACAAACCCTATATATACATATTTACTTGCAATTAAGTAAAAGATTTACTTAAAAAGCAAACTTTGCTTGCTTTTATTACAGTCAAAGAAATTGTGCACTCTTTTAGGATGGGGAGAGCTTGGTCTGTTTTTTTTTTTTTTTTAAAGTTTGATAGGTACATAACTAATGATTTTTATATATTGTTTAAAGGGAAAATTCAAAAGCCAGGGGGCATGTATGTTAAAATAGAAAGAGGTAAGAGTAGAGTGAAAGGTGACGGGAAAAATAATAAAAATAGGGTAAACATGCTTGAACTTTGTTATATCTCTTTCTTTCTTTTTTTAATAAATTAAGTTAACTTTGGATTTTTTTTTTAAAAAAATTTTATGATAGTAGAAACTGAAGTTTATATACCTACCAAGTATATGAGTTGAAGTTCTGAAGCCAATGATTTTTAATTAGAAATTTAAATTTTTTTTCTTCTTTTTTGTGATAATTCCGGGAAGCAAAGTTGGAATGCAATTGCAATTTTAGTGGTATATCTTGTGATAGCATATGAATTTATTAGGATGTAAATATAAAAAAAGGTTCAAAATTTTGTATAGAGAATTTTTTTTCTCCTAATAATAACTTCACATGGAAATTAAATAAAGGTTATTTACTAAATAAAAAAAAATAGAAGTGATTTATTCACTTTTTAGTTTATAGACATCACATTCCTACATAGATGTTTTTTGTAAAAAAAAAAAAGTTATAAATATTACTACATAAATATTAAATACCCCACCCCTCTCACCAGGATTCGAACTGAGACCACTTCATTTCTTTATGCTAGCGAGGTATCATGCCGGCTCAACTTTCCAGCGGTACATAGGTGCTTGTTACTATTGTGTTGATACCTTAAAAAAAAATAAAAAAAAATAAAAAAAAATGTCAATATAATTCTCATTATTCCTAACCTCTACCTCTCTTGATAAAATGATGCTATTAAAAAGATACCAAAAAGGCAAGTTATCACCGCACACCCTTGGTGCAATTGGTGCAATATTTGAGAGATGTGGAAGGATAAGGGCCAAAGTTCAAGTTTCTAAGAGGGAATTTCACACACATATATACTTAGATTAGGTTAAAGTTAAATTTCAATTTTATTATTAAAAAAAAAAAAAAAAAAAAAAAAAAAGAGGCAAGTTGATGCACCCGAGTGACTAAATTTTGCATTTTAATAATACGATAACTACTTTCCTCAATATTATTTCTTCTCAAAAAAAGAAAAAAAGAAAAAAACTTTCCTCATGTATGTATGTATGTATATTGATCAACTACACACATATGTATCTATGTAAAATAAAAGGAAGCAAGATGAGATGGCAAACAGTAAATATTTTGATGATGATAGGTTAGAAGTGTATCAACCGTGAAATCTCTTAATAATCTATAACTTAAAAAAGAGGGAACTTTTATAAAGTTACACTGGGTAAAATTTAGGTGAATACATTAGACTCTATAAAAGTAACACCATTTTTAATCTATAAATTTCCAAGAGATCTAATTGTTAAACTTATATTAGTGGATTCTTAAAAGAAAAACATTAGTGTCATGTCATCATTGAAACATTAATTTATTGCTTGCCCAATCAACTTGCATATTTAATCTTCTTTTTAATGTAATAATATATGGAGAAAGAGGGGTTAGGAGTAGTGCGAAATATAGGATAATAACTAAGAGAGAGAGAAAGAGAGAGCTTGTTTTAAGTATCAGCACTATGTTATGGTTTTAAAAACCGGTACGGATAAAGAACCAAAAAAAGGATTGATTATCGATTTTTTGGTCCGATCGGAATCGAACCGATGGTCGAACCAATGGTGTCATAATTAATAATTTTATAATTAATAAATAATAAATAATATAATATAATAATTTTATAGTAACTAATAATATTTACTTTAAAAAATTTATATTATAAAAGTTTAATCAGAATCATTAAAAACAAACTTATAATAAAAAATAAATAACTAAATAACTCCCCTACTATTCCACCTACCTCCATTGGCATTAAATTTTCTCTACCCACCCCCACTTTCTTCTCCTTTTCCCATGAATCAGTACTCTGATCATCAATTCAAAATTTGCTTGCATTAAATTCTCCACCCAGCCCCACTTTCTTCTCCTTTTCCTATTCAGTCAGTACTTGCTTCTACAATCCGAATCTATTTCTGTACTCTTCATATCTTCTCCTCATTTTACACATCTTCCTCTACCTCTCTCTCTCTGCCAAGCAAAGTTCAACCTCACTCCACATCTAGCATGTTCCCAAAATATCATTTCTTTTACAACAGATCAGCATTGCTTCTTCCCTAAATTTCTTTTCTTTTACAAGAATTGATGAGAAAAGCTTAAGTGTTCTTTAGTTCTTGTCCTTTGAAGCTCGTTTATCTGCTCAAAATACTGCAAGGTCGAGAGAAAAAGGAGGCTGAGGCTGAGGCGTGTGAGGGAAAAAGGCGACCACCAAATTTCAAAGCCGAACAGAGAAGACGAGAAAGAGTGAGAAAAAAAAAATTCAAAGGAAACGGAAGTTGAGAGTGTGAGAGAGGGTTATGAGGGAAAGAAAAATAAAGGATATGAGTTTTTAGGGTTAGGTTTCCTCAAAACAACATAGTTTTAGGTTGGGAAAAATGTCAAAACAGTGTAGTTTTTAGTCTCAACACAACCGGCTAATAACCGGTTCAACTGTACCGGTTTTCGGTTTTACGATTAAACTGGTCAGTTTTTTACTATTTCCGGTTTTTAATAATTTTTCGGTTTTTAATCACAATCAAACCGAATTAATATTCGGTTTCTAATTGAACCGGTCGGACCGGCTAATTCGGTCCGATTTTTAAAACCATAACATCTATTATTTATAGTAGGAAATTAAATTTCTTGCCTACTAATAAATTTACTCAAATAAAATAAAAGTGTTATTCTCATTACCCCTAACCTCTGTTTGGGATAATTTATTGGTCAAGTACAACTTTTAAAACTATCATTTTTTAAAATATAAATGTATTTTTATCCCATTTATTATTCAAGTTAAATAAATCAATAAAATTAGCCTTACCCTTAGCACTATACTCCTACCTGAGATATTATAAAGTTAAATAAAATTGTCATTAATAATTCTAAAATACAAAAACTTAAAATAGTTCATAAATATCTAATAATTTTTATGTTTTGCAAAGTTATAAAGAGAATTTAATTCATAAGAGAAAAAAAATAATCCTATTAAAAGTTATATTCATTCAGTAGTCTGTTATTAAAAAACCCAAACACTATAAATTGCACACCGACATCGATCACACAGATCAAAGTAAGTAGACCCAAAAGCACTCCCCCGCTCCTTTAGGCTTTTGCAATTTCATTTCATCTCATTACATTACATTAGAGTATATGATTAGAGTCTTTTGGAATTTCTTAATGTTAATTAGAAGAAAAAGCTATATCATTGAGCACGTTTTAGAGTGGACGAAAATTGTATCTAAAATATTCTATACAAGGACAATTGATTGCTATGCTGGGCCAAGCCTACTAGTCAAACATGGTTTTCTGTTGTTTGATCACCATGTACGTGCATGCATTTTATATATAAGATCGAATATGTATGTATTTAAATTGAACCTCTCCAAGCCTTAATGCTTAGTTTGCTTCAAGGATGAGAAAGTTGAGAGATAGAAATAGAAGAAATTTTTTAATTTTTGCCCAGGTGTGTTTGGTTGGGAAAATTGAGAGATGGAATACTCATTTATTTGGTTGAGTCAGGTTGACAAGAAAAGTGAGAGAATAAAAAAAAAAATGTAGTTCATACTTTTTTCATATATATAACACTTATTTATTCTTATATACCCTTATTACAATAATATATACATATATATATATATATTATCATTAAATAAGAAAAATATTATGTACACATCACACATATTATATTATATTATATATTTTTTGTTATTATATTTTTAATACAACAACTAGGTGGAAGCATCCAAATACTGCTTCCATGTTGCAAAAAGAAAAACAAAAACAAAAAGAAGCACTCAACAAGAAATAACTAGTGTTGGAAATTAATGTAAATGGGAAAAAACAAGCAAAAAAAGTAGACGACAAGGACAGAAAAAACAAACTGTGAAAAAATAAAAGAAGGAAACGACGGAAAGAAGGAAAAAAGAAAAATAATAATAATAATAATTTCAGAGGCATGAACACACTCATACACGGAGAAAAAAAAAAAAAAAAAAAAGAGGATAATAATGCAAGTGCATGGCTAAAGCAAATGGCATACAAAATCTCTCCAGTCTAGGTCTTCACTTTTCTCCCCAAATCATGGAGATTGAGTTTTGGCGGATCGAATCGAAAAAACATGTGTCCCACCAAAATGTAAGTTTGGTATTTGTTTTTGTTTTTTTTTTTTTCTTCCTTATTTCCTATTTCTAAAAACAATTTTCTATTTTTGAAACTAAAAAACTTGTTTAGCAACTCAAAATGGACAGAAAACAAAAATTGTTCTCAAAACTCAATTTGTGAAGGAAACTAAAAACATGCAAAATGTTATTTTCAGTTTCTAGTTTTCAAAAGTCAATGAAAACACTGATTTGATTTAATAAATTTATCTCATTTAATGAGTTAGCATCAGACCCGGCTCAATAGGTGATGCAATCGCCTAATGCCCTGAATAAAAGAAGACCCTAGTAAAAAAAAATATAATAAATATAGGGAAATGCTAACGAGTGCCCATTAGGGCACTGGTTATGAATCCAGTTAAAGAAAGAAAGTTTTAATGGGAAAAGAAAAAAAAACAATTAATGTTTTGATAGTTTTTTTCATTTTCCATAAAAGTGATGTCAAAACTTTCCTAAAATGGATTGTTAACGAGTGCCCTAAAGGCACTCATTAGCATGACCCATAAATATAATATATTTATTTATATATTTTAATTAAAAAAAATTTAAGCCTTTTTTGTCAATAAAATGCATTAAAAATGCCCATTGTATCCTAAAATGCAAAAGATTAAAAAGGAAAAAAAAAATAGTCAAATTTCAGCTAACAAAATTAAATTTTAGGAGATAAATTTATTAACTCATTCTTAAAATATGCAAAAATCAAAATTAATAACAGACAAATTCATTAATAATACAACGTAATTGTCTTTAAATATGCTAAAATAGAGATTATAAACTTCAAAAACAAAAGAAAAACCTCTCATCTCTCTATCTCTCTGCCTTTCCATCTATATTCTTAGATCATCAGCATTTGGCTTCTCAAATGCCAAATTGTAAAATACATTTGGCATTTGGGGCCAAATTGCTCCAGCAACTGGATTGCTATTAATGCCGAATGCCAAATTTTTTTGGCATAGCGCTACAGTGCGATCTCATATGTGAGATTGCACTGTAGCGCTATGCCATCCAACAAATAATGTACTTTAATAGCGCTACAGCCCCCTCTCTCTGTCTTTGCTCTCTTATCCCCTCACAGTCCGTTCAAGCCCCTTTCAAGCGAAGCTCCGTCGGTCTCTCAAATCAAATCTCAAACGAAGCTCCGTCAGAAATCTCAAGGGTTCTCAAATGTTTGTGGGTTTGGAAATCTCAAGCCAGTCCATTCAAGCCCCATTTAACTTTTCACTCCATCTCACGCTCAGCCTCTCCCACACAGCAACAAAGATGCCACAAGGTTGAGATCAGTGTGTGGTTTCGGTGTTTGGGTTTGATTTATGATTTGATCAGCGTGGGTTTCGGTGGTGTGGGTTTGATTTGTGATTTGTGGCTGTGGGTTTGTTTTATGGTGGCTGTGGGTTTGTTGGTGGTGGCTGTGCTGTGTTGGTGGTGCTGTGTTGGCATTGGATTGTGTGTGTGTTTTTTTTTTTGGTTCAGCTACTGGAGTTTGTGGTTGTGGCTAGTGGGCTGACAGTGGAGGTGGTGAAAGTAGTTGTGGCTGGTGGGCCGATGATGGGGTGGGTGTTTGTGGCTTCGTTGGAGTGGGTTTTGGGTCAGTGGGTGGCGGCGTGGGTTTACTGCCTGGGTTTTTTTTTTTTTTTTTGGTGTTGACGGTAGATTATGGGTTGCTGGTGGTGGCGGTGGTGGTTTCAGGTGTGTGTAGTGCGGCGGTGGTGGTGATTGTGGTTGTTGAACAGAAATAAAGAGAGAGAAAGAATAAATAATGTGTTGTATTGTAAATGATGGTAATTATGGGATATATTATTTTATTATGTAGAAATATTATTTTAATGAGTAGGCTAGGAAAATAAAAGTTGGAATGCTAAGTGTATTGTAAAATGGTATGGTATAATTGATAAAGTAGCTTTTTAGGATGATAAAATAAGATGAGATATGAAATCCGGATGTGGATGCTCACGGTCTTACCTTTCTTTTCCTCATCTTCATCTTGATTCTTGATCTTTTTCCATCAACTCAGTTAGTCGGTCTAGCTTGAAATTTTTCTTTGTTGATTCCAGTGTACCAGTCTTCAATCACTAGAGGTATTCTTCTTTAGTTCTTCTCCTCTTTCTCTTTGTCTTTCTGCAAATGAAGACTAGAGTCTTCTATTTATTTAACTTAAATTATATATATTTTTAGTTTGTTTCACACTTTCACTACACTGCACAATTGTTTAATGAGATGGGACACGTCTTTTGCTATGATGGCTTTTCTAATTCTACCCATCTTTCGGAGAAATTATTGGTTCCTCCGAGAGGACCACTGATGTGGTCCTCCCAGCTCCTGCCAACCAAAAGAAAAGTGCCACATGGCCATTTTTTCCTGATTCAGCTCCACATCAGCACTTACCCATTAGCTTAACTCTTGTTAACAAAACCAAACCAAGGTTAAAACTCAGCTCCACTTACCCACAGCCAGAAACCCAAAATCAAAGACTTGTTCTGCCTCAATCTCTCACTTCTTCTTCCTTCTTCTTCTGATATTCGCTCTCAACTCACTCTTACTTTTTCTTTTCTTTTTTCTCTCTGTGGAAATTTTTTATTGTTGTTGTTTATTGTGGTTTCTGGGATTCCGATCCACCATTGCCAGAAACCATGGGTTCTTCGGTGAGTCCTTCGTGACTCCACTCTCTCCATGCATGATCCGAGTCACCGTCGTTGCTACAGATTTCTCTCCTCTACCATGGCTTTCTCAGAACGTACTTCCCATTTCCAATCTCTAGGTCTTTTTAACTCTTGCTCTCCGTTTGGTTACCAAGAAAATATTACAGCAAAGCAAGTGAATAAGCAGAACCGATTTTTTTTTTTTTTTTTTTGAAAAGATTTTAAGTGGTTTTGGATCGGAATAACTCGCCTCAGCCGAGTTTAGCAGAATCTAAGATTAGGAGCTTTATTTTCTTCGCTTCTTTTCCTTACACTTTCTGGTTAGCCAAACAAAGGAAATAACATAATTGTAATTGGTAGTGTATGCGTATTGAAGTTGAAGCATGTGTAGAGATTGATGCGTACTGATTAAAGTTTCTCTCTTCTGTTTTCTCTACATTTTTTTCTTGTTTCCTAAAGGATTTGGCATCTTCAAGTTCGTTTTGGTGAGGATTCTGAATAAGGAAATTTACTTTTAGTTCATTCGAAGAAGCGTCTCTCTCTGTTGCAGTGGATTCTCTAAAAAAAAAAAAAAAAAACTTTATTTGTGAATGGATTTGAATTTCAATTATTTTTGTAGTATAATAGTACAAAAGAAAAGAAAGAAAAACTTGCTTGTGAATTTTGAATGTGCTAAACAAACGTGTCGTTAAATACAGGGATGGATCTCTACCGATTTGTTGTCGCCTTTGGTTTTTTTTGCAGTAGTATCGGCATATCAGAGGAGGATTGTATTTTGATTTTGATTTTGGCCTTGATTTTGGGTTTCCAGCTGTGGGTAAATGGAGTTGAGTTTTAACCTTGGTTTGGTTTTGTTAACAAGAGTTAAGGTAATGGGTAAGTGCTGATGTGGAGCAGAATTAGAAAAAAATGGCCATGTGGCACTTTCCTATTGGCTGGCAAGAGCCAGGAGGACCACATCAGTGGTCCTTCCGGAGGAACCAATAATTTCTCCATCTTTGGACCCTTTCCTGCCATGATATTTGATAGGACATGTTTTTTCTTTTAAACTTAGCCATAGGATGATAGGAGTAGTGGAATACAGGCTGGACAGTTTCTCACTTTTTTTTTTTTCTATAGGCAGCCCACAGACCACAGTTATAACTTACACAGTTTGGTCCGACGGTTTTTCACCTTTTTTTTTTTTTTTTTAATCTGACACTTTATCTATTATTATAAATTATTATACCAATTAATAATTTGATGTGTATCATATCAACTCATTTGTATTATAATGACACTAATTTATTAAATCATGTATTAAATCAATTTTTATTTGTGCAGGTTTAAACTTTAAAGTGGTCACGGCTTTAAAAAAAATTGCAATAACCAGGTTCTATTGTTCTATACTTTAAATTTTATTTTTAGTTAAATTATCATTTTTAATTATAAATTGTGTTTTATTTATCTATAAATATTTTCTCATTATAAATGTCTACTAAAAAATATTTATCTGGATATGAAAACTTCTAAAAAAGAGAAAAATTAAATACAAAAACTTAATTAGTAATTTTGCATCTCAAAAAGCAAGAAAAATAGATTTTAAAAAAATCAATATATATATATATATATATTATTTGATTAATATTTAATTATAAAAAGACCTCATTTAAAATTTTCGCCTAAGGCCTCAAAAGTTGTTGAGTCGGTCTTGGTTAGTATTAGAGTTCAAATTCTAATAACAACATATTTTAATATTTTATATTTTTTCTTTGAAAAACTATTTTTTTACTTTCAACTAATTAAACATTTTTTTTATTACAAAAATATAAGAAAATTGTTTTTTCTTTATATTCCCCAAAACAAGTTTTTGAAAATAGAAAACAAAAACTGTTACTAAACATAACCGAAGGTATTTTTCCCTCTCAACCATACACGGTCCTTTAAAAAAAAAATGTAAACCTCTTTAATATAAATCCTCTATTTTTTTCCAAAAGCAAACCCCTCCCTTTAAAATAAAAATAAAATAAAATAAACATTTGGAGAATTAGAGAAGGACACCATTTTTTTTTTTTAAGAAAAGAAATGGTGATTGCCTTTTTTTTCTTTATTGCATTTGTCATCCATAAAAATAATGTTAGCCTTTAGTTTTTATTATTGTTATATTTTTTTTATATATAACTTGCATTTGTGTAGGCATGTAAATTCACTATTATTATTTGAATTACTGAAACTTAATTAAATTTTTATATGTTTCATAATTAATTTTTGAAGGTGTAAAATACAAAATCCATTGTGAGATTTGGGTAAATTTCAGATACTACCAAGATTTTTAAAATATATATCATTTGCTCCCTAATTACATAGAACACTTAATATCTTTTGTGCTTTTTTTTCCCCTAAAACTAATTTTTGGTCTTAAATGAACATAAGCTTGCCAAGGAATTCCAAAAGTTTCTCAAAAATTTTTGTTCTCGATTGTTCTTATTTTCAGATACAAAAAAGGAGAGAGCTTCTTGTGAAAGTCCCTCATATTCAATAACATAGTCTCTCAAAAGGGCCAACCGGCCAAACCACCCCCACATATTCAATTGAGCATGTTTTTTAGCTCTCATTAATTCTCACAAAGCCCCCAGGGTGTGGTGCATTGGTAGGAGTCTCGAACTGGCATCACGTGATGTTTGTAGGAGTGTGCTGATTCGAGTCACATGCTTCAGCGAAAAAATGTTGTGCTGTGATGTGGATAGCTTTAACATACGTGGGATTGCCCACACCATATTATATTTAGGTTTAAGTGGGCAGGATTGGCGACCACATGCGTGAGAGTTTTTTTTGTTCATTAAAAAATTAATTAATTTCACACAAACGTACAGTGTACTCCTCACGACAACGCTTCTTCTCAACCAAATATAGACATGCCTAGTCAACTAAAACCCACCCAGTAACCTCTACACTAGAAACAACTTAATTGGTCTACAGGCTTTAGATACCACTGGCTGAGTTTTTTTTAATGGGAGTCGCATCAAATATTGAAGCTGACAACATACCATAAGCACTTTTAAAAGGGTCTAAGCAATTCGAGTGTAAGTGATCTGTGCCACACACAAAAAAAGAACGACATCCTTTATCATAAGATGAGCATTAATTAGAGGTGGATTCTAGTTACTTCGTTAGGTAAAGTTCTTTATCGCTGAACAAAGATCCAAGTTCGAATCCTATTTAAACCAAAAGTTAATTGATGTCTTACATTAAAAGAGAATGCCATAAAGTTAAATCTACCTTATCAATTTTTTTTTTTTTTAATTGAGCATCAGAGAACCGGAGAAGTTCACCATTGTGAGGGAAATCCCAGGATATAGGGTTAATCACATTTTCCCAACTGTTATTTAAATGAATATCCTCCATGCTGGATATATATTGGGTTGGAACCCTCTTTCACATAGGTCTTAAGGCCATGATGTTGGGACCCAAATAATGTTATCAACAATATTAACAATCTAAAATAACAATCACACATAAGAACACAAAATTTACGTGAAAAATCCTTTCTCTTTGGAGGGAAAAAATCACGAGACAAACTCTGAATAATTTCACTACTATTAAATCAATTACAATAATTCTTATGTATGTCTTACGGTTTTTTTTTTTTTTTAAAAAAAAAAAAAACTCACACAAATTATAGGCAATAATTCTTTTTCTTTTCTTTTTTTCACTATGCGGCACCCACCTTTTTTTTTTTTTTTTTTTTCCACTGTGCGGCACCTCCTTTTTCTTCTTGTTTTGTTCTCCTTTTTAGTACACCACACGCATGCATTTTATATATAAAAGCATGCCCTCACACTCATCAATCAATTAGGAATAGGAATCTTGGTACACCACGTACAGTACTTTGCAAGGAATTAGGACTCCTTGCTTTTCAAGCCTATCACAAACTCATTAAAGAGTAGTGATTAGATGCGGCTGGACTACTAGAAACACACAAACTACAAACTGTCCATGATCTTTTATTTCAACTTGATATAGGAGTCTTCATCACTTGGGCTTTTATTCTTCATGGGCTGGACTATGGTGCATGTGCACCCAACACATGAAGAGTGTATTCACTGGAAAATTTACAAGCAGATAGCATGCAGCTCAGCTCACTCTCCTTAGATAACTATTAAACAAGAACTCGAAGGAAGTACCAAGGAAAACCTAGCCTTGGTACTCCCTCTTAATGCATCTGAATTGACAAAGAGAACAAAAAGTTTGGGGAAAGTTATGGAACTCTCTTGCAAGCTTTGGATTATTTAAGACAGTAAATTTGTTTTTGGAGAAAGGAGCATAAACAGTGTTATGTGTCGATTGTGCTTAGAGAGTAAATAAGATATTTTTTAAAAGTTTTGATAGTATCTAGTATTAGTTTAAATCCAAGGATAGTATTTCTCTTTTTATATACACACATTGATAGATTTGTGAATGTGTGTGTTTTTAGTTTGATCTCCTTGGAAAAAAAAATTTCTTGCCTCACTACTAGTGTGGACTATGCTAGCCAGACTTGGAGGTGGCATTGGCATAGGCTACGCCTACGGCTTCCATATGGTGGTGCATGGACGAGAATGAATGCTAGGCTAGTATGCATGTTTGGGTTGCGAAGTTGTTTGGCAACACTTGCAATGTATTGAAACATGTGCAACAGGCTATGCACTTGTGTCCAACATGTGACAGCAAGTTGGGATGGCAGTTATCAAGCTGTGGCATGTTGTGCAAACTTAGTGGATGTATTGGCAACAATAAAAGGGTTCCAAGAGTCCAAGACAACAAGGCCATTTATCATAGATGTAATTTCTCATGTTCAGTAATTACTCTTACACACACGTTGGATGTAATTGAAATCGTGACTTTACTTGAAATCACGATTTCAATTATAAACAAGTGTGTAATTAGCATTGCTCTTTCTCATATGGTTACAAATAAAAGGTAGTTACAACAAAATAATTGTCATGGTAGTTATTTTTTTGCAAATATAAACTTAAGCAATTGGGGATGTCAACAACATGTAAGTCCATGTGTGAAGAAGCATTGTAACTCTGGATTAGCGAACCATGGTGATTGTTTCTTTAGACCAAGGCAGATTTTGGTGAAGAAAGCCTTAAATTATCCTTTGAATTTTGAGGCAAAGTAAAAAAAAAAATGGTTAAGAGTTTTCATGTGTGTTGTGTGCTTCAGTGCTTGATGTGCATATGATTCACATAAATTGTTATAGTGTTATTGTTACCTTTGTGTAATGCTGAGAATTGGCTATGACTTAGTAAGGCATATTTAGTGACATTAGTGTCATCACAAGGCAAACAAAATCGGTTGAAATTTTTCCTAGAGACATGTTCAGATTTATTATAGGTGGGGAATGAATTTGATATTCTGAGTGTGAAACATATTATTTAATTAGATAGTAAACATTTGGCGCAACAGACACTGAATTGTGCTCGAAATTTTACTGAAAGAGAACTACTCTCCTGTAACGTCCATTTGTATCCTGCCTCACACATATATGTGAATCCCCCGGTATATGAAAGATTGAATGCACATATGAGACCTTTTCATGGAAAATAAGGTTAATATTAGTGGTGCTGTTTAACTAGTTTTGCAATCAACTAGAGTTACCAAAAAATACCATGATATAAATGGTAATTATAACAATAGTAAGTGGACAAATCCCACATATCCATGCTTTGATATTGTTCCAAACCACTTTTATCTCAAGCTCATCTAAAAAAGAGATCATGTGTCATTTTATCATAATAACCTCCCTTGCTACTTTTATTTTTGTCACATCTAGTAAACCATTTTCCAATGTCATTAGCATATCTCTCAAAATTCTCAATCTATTCTTCCAAACATCAAAAGTTCACTCTACGAAAGAACGAAGTGATGAATGGAAATAACTAAATCTCTTTCCTTTGAATTTTTTGGTCTTGAACTTTCTTGAAAATCAGGAAAATAGTATATCTCCCCCCTTAAATGATGTAAGAAACCCTTTTTTTTATAAGGTATCCTGAATCAACAAGATAGTATTTTCCTACAAATGCAAATATTTTTATATTAGCAATTCCACCACAACAATATTCTAATAGTTAATAAAATTAACAATACAAACCAGTTGGCGATTTAGGGAAGTTATCACTCTCATTATTGAGGCAACTTAAAAATATTCGTGTAAAAATATTCGTGTGTTGACTCTTCCCATCCAACACAAGCAAATGTGAATTTCATGTCAAAATCACAAACACGCATGCAATTAATTGTTGGCTCTCCTTTCCTTCCTCTATATGTATGTTGCTTATAGGAATACGGGAACATGGACAAAATTGATAACTCCAATGTAATCCTGAGGCATAAACACCATCAATAGCTCTGATGCAAACATAACCATCTTCATATCAAATACCATATAAAATACCTATAGCCACATTTTAAAAACGTGGGTATAACTCTTTTGTTTTGTTTTTTTTTTTTTTTTTTTTTGAATTTGGCTATAGCCGCGTTTTTAAAATGCGGCTATAGCCTCTTTTTTTTCTAGGACAGATGGCAAATGCCTGTCTACAAACGCTGCTATAGAAACCTGTCACACACTAAATTCCAACTTGTTATTTGTTGCATGCAACAAATAACAAGCTGGAATTTTCTCAAACCTGTCACAATGTTGATTCAATCTCCATGGGAAATTATCAATCTTTTAAGGAATATAGAGTTCAATACAGCAACAAAATGGAGGAAAGTTTAGTGTACATTTAACATAAAAAGATGCAGCAAGTATCAACACATACAGGTGGGTATGCACATGATTGTCCCTAACCTTCCTATGGCTATCCCAAATGCTTCTAGGGGTGCCTTCCCATCTCCAAGCTCTTGTCTACAAGTGGGCCCAATGTATGTCCATTATGGCACTGCAAAAATATAAAGTTAGCAGTTAGCTATTTCGAACCAAGCAAAACTAAGAAGTACATAAGTTGCTTCATATAAAGAAAACCTTAAATTTTTTAAGATTGAATGCTATGATCAGAATATACAACAACTAGAGACGCTCTTAAAAACAAGATTAGTGAAGTTAGACAGCTCTTCAGACAACTTTCAATAGTTTTCTAAGAAATGATAGTGGCTTGGACCAAACAAATTAAGGATGATTATATGAGAGTGAAGCATTGCATCTTTGAAAAAGCTTCCTAAATTTGTTTAAAATGTTAGGCTTAAAATCTAGCAAGCATCTAAGTATATTATGCATCAATGACACTTACAAAGGAAAATAAATACACAAAACATGGCAATGAAAATGGCTAGAGGTATATGTTACAATTAGGCTATGCGTTTATATGTTCCTAAACAACTTAGCAAACTCTTTTCTTTTCTCTTTTATCATTCTAATCAACTAAGAAGACTCAAACTTCACTAGGAAACAAACTCATCAAAAGCACCACAAACATTTCTTCCTAAACAACTAAGCAAACTCGTCTTTTCTTTTTTTATAATTCTAACCAACTAGGAAGAGTCTATAACTTCACTCGTAAACAAACTCCAAAAGCAATAAAAATTCCATAGAATACCCAATTCATGTATCTCCCTAAACAATTTAGCAAGCATATACTTCACTCTTCACTCAGAAACAAACCCATGAAAAGCATCATACACTCAAAAGCAATTTAAATTCCATATCATACCCAATTCATGTCTCCACCTAGACAACTCAACAAGTATAAACTTCACTCATCACTTTGAAACAAGCCCATTCGAAAGCAATACAAATTCCATTGAATACCCGATTCATGTTTTTTCTACACAACAAGAAAAACAATTCTTTTAGAAGTGCTGATATACCTGCAACTTGTCAAGGTACTGAGGCTGACCATGGCCTCTCTTAATGGTTCCAGTGAGCTCCAAAAGCCTGTCAGCAAGCGTAGACTTGCCATGATCAACATGAGCAATAATGGAAAAATTCTTATCCAACAAAATCACACAAATGGAACCAGCAAAAAGTACTAAAATAACAATAAAGATATTAAAAAAAATTACGAAACGGTATTTATATATTTCAAACTTACCTTGAGAACAATGCATGGCTTCACTATTTAATCCTCTTAAACTCTTCTATGTTGTTAAAGCATCAATGTACCTGTCTACATATACAAGAGATTCAACTAAAAAGGTTTGTTCACAAAAAAAATTGTCAATCTTTGAATGGCATGATCGACCTGTCTACATAGCAACCTATCTATAATATTAAAATAATATTCATGTCTACAATATTCCTTCATGATCAGTCAAAAAGTAATACAAAATAATTTGATCAATATCCACGGAGAGTCCTCATTTAGATGCAGCGCTATCTTGAATATATTAAACATATCATATTAGTAGCACATAACAATGCATTGCAATAAACATGCAATTTTCATTAAATTAAATGTAACATTTTTAGTACCTGAGAAGGCAGTGAAGAATGCATAAGTGAGCTAAATTGGGCAAACATTTCTTTTATGTGCAACATCATTTCTGTCATTTGCTCTTGATGCTTTGCATTTGATTGGGTTAGTGCTTCAGTGAGTTACTCTTGATGCTTTGCATTTGATTGGGCTAGTGCTTCGGCTAGTGCTTCGGTGAGTTGCTCCTAATGCTTTGCATCTAATTGGGCTAGTGCTTCGGCAAGTTACTCCTCATGCCGCGCATCTGATTGGGCTAGTGCTTGGGCAAGATTCTCTTGATGCCTCTCCTCTGAATGGGAAAGTTGGTCCATCATAGATGCAAGCGAAGTTTCCAATTCAGTAATCCGATGGGTCGTTTCGCTTGACGACAATAGAGTTAAGGTATAGCATGAAAGGTTGGACCCACTTCTTCCTGATGGGGTTGGTCCAAAACCCACCCCACATACACATCCATAACGTTCTGCACCCATCACTTAAGCAAACGCATCATTTTTCGACTATAGGATTCCTTCACCACGCTCTCCTCGTAGTGATCTGCCCTCTTGAGTTAAAATTTGATTCATCTTAGCATGTTTTCACACAAAAACCAAATAACATATTACTTTCTATAAACAATTCACGCACAAAATACAAAAGAAATAGGTTACACTATAGGGCTTACAATCTTCTCCCCCACTTTGGGATTAACAGGAGCCCCATCTTTGATACTGTATATTTTCACATAAACATCTGCATGCTCCACTGCTACCCCATTGTCTTTTGCCTATATCATATTCAACAGTCTTATTACAATAGTGAAAATTTATGTACGTGATATGAAGTGGCAATTGACAACCAAACATAGCAAATGGAATTTAGGACATAACATGCAATATAATGTAAAATAAAAAAAAATAAAAAAATGTAGATTATTATGTTAAAATAGACAAGTATTGTTGTTTTCTTTATGCGAATGCTTAGTATCAAGCGATTTTTGGTCCTAACACTCTTAAAATCCATTATAGTTAGTTGTGACAGTGGCTGAAATAGTCCTTAGCTAGCCCCATCCCAAAGTTCTATATATTGGCTACCACCACAACCCAATTTCCTTCACTCAACTTCCTCATATTTCCTCTCTCTCACTTGTCTTTACTGTCAAAGCTTGAATTTTTAGGGGATTCTAGCCTTTTGCCCCTATTGAGCAAATTATTTGGCAATATGCCCTTGTTTCCAAACTATATAGGGGCATGCCCTTGTTTCGATACTCGATGTCCACAAAATCGAGTTACTTTAATAACTCAACTATTAAGAAGCCGAGTTTTGGGCAGGTTCTTGCCACAGTGGCGATCCAGCGTGGCTTTTAGGCGATAAAATATTACAGGGTGCTGTTCATAACTCGGCAATAGGGAAACCGAGTTCTTATAGACCTCGATTACTCTGAAATTGAGTTACTGACGAATTTCAAATCACCTGTTTGCACGTGAAGCTCAACTCGATGAATGGAAAATCGAGTTATTAACCCATACTCGACTCAGGTATAATCGAGTTGTTCTACTATTTACTTCATAAATACACAAATCAGCTTCTCATGCAGCATTGTATTAGATTCTCCTCATCATTTTCAGATTAGCTTCTCCTCATTTTTAAAATTTTCTGCCAGAAGTTGGTGTTATCTCTCTATCATCTCAGGTGAAAAACTCATTTCTTCTTTGAAGTACATAGAGAATTTTATTGTTTTGGTAAAAGTAGTTGTAAATATTACAAAAATTTATCAACCATAATGTATGTTTTTGTTAGAGAAGAATTTTCATTTGATAGGTTGTATTACTTGTGCTTTGATATTTTCTTGAATGAGTTATATGAATACATTAGGGTTATATTAGTTGTTTGGTGTTGTTTGGTGCTACAAGAAATGTACAATAATCTATAGAAACGGTGCTGAGTGTTATGTGTGTACATTGGGTTATATTGAGTCTTTGCTGGTATAAATTTCATTGACAAAAAATGAAAATTTTTAGATTTGCTAAAACTAATGAATAGTTAATCTTTAAATTTGCAAAAGTTGAATGTACACACTTATCATTGGTCAGACATTAACAACATTTTGTATTGCACACAACATGTAAACATTAACAACAATGTCTAATGTTTATGGTCAAATGTGAGTGTTAGTATTTCATTTTTAGCATGTAATAATACACAAATTTATGAATGTCTTTGTCGTGTACCATCTTATGCAGCGTTACATTATTTGCCAACAGTTGATGCACACTGTTAACTTGATCATTTGATGTTATTGTATTCAGCGTCAATGTCTGGTTCTGGCAACCGTTTCATCTATAGGCCTTGCAATGTATTCACTACTGTGGGTCGTTGGTAAGTATTGGAAGATGAGTTTAACTGTCCAATTGATCCGAATCTGCGAAATAGTGCAAGGGTTCACAATACCATGAGACAGGAGTGGGTTTGGTTATTCTATGAACAATAAATGTTTTATGATGAGTTGGTTGGTTATAAGTTGTCAGTGCCTCGGCGACTCGCATCGCAGATGCCAACAGACACGATCGATGGACTTCGTAAAGCATTGAACCGCATAAGAGAAGAAAATAATCGAATGAAGATACGTCTTAATCGATATCGGACCCAAGTCGAGATTCAAGAGTCAGTGGAGTGTAAGTTATACGAGCACGCACAATACATGTAATCACTTCTTGCTAATCTCATTTATCAGTCAGACTTGGAGATGTCAGATGAAGAGTAATCGTGTCGTGGTGTAATTGGACTTTGTTGGAGAACTATTTTGCTTAACTATGTTTTATATGTATGTGTGTCACTGTTGTTGCATTTGTACTATGTAAAACTTATTATTGATTGTAAGGAGCATGCATGTTATTCGTAATCTAGATTATTCCCACATAACACATAAAAGTTAAATATTCTCACACATGATGTTTTTCAATAAGCACCTACGACACAACACAGAAAACTTAAAATAACTTACACGATGCCACCAATATTCATGCATTGCATATTGACCACTAACGCTACTAACATTATTAACTTAACCCTAAACATAACACACACACCACATAAGCATTCATTCAAACAGGTAATCCTCGTAGTTGAGAACATTGTTACGTTCCGCCGGAGTGAGTTGACTGTTGGCTACGGCGGTTGCACCTACAGCATAACACAGAAAACTTAACTATTCTTATACGATGCCACCAATATGCATGCATTGCCTATCGAACACTAACGCTACTAATATTATTAACTTAACTCGTAGACATAAGACACACACACCACATAGGCATTCATTCTGACAAGTGAGTAGTTGAAGACATTGTTACGTTCCGCCGGAGTTCGTTGCCTGTTCGTTGCAGCAGCCAGCTTTTTCGCCAGTTGTAGCATGTGATACCTGCACCTACTGAGTATCATAAGATTGTTCTCTTTTTTTATTTTAGTCATTGCATGCTCATATTAGCGCATGTTTCGCCGTGGTAGTGTGAGCGAGATACGGTCAACAAGAGGCGCTACGAGTCGCATGAGATCATCGTGCAGAGCATTGGAATTAGATACTCCTAAATTTGTATAAAACAGGCTACTAATCAGTGGGAAGCCTGAACAACATTAATCAAAGTATAGTTCAATATTAATATTAAACATTATGCAAACTGCAATTCAATATTAATATTTGAGGGAAATATTAATAATATAACATTATCCAAAGTACAGCTCAATACTAATATTTACAGTGCCTCACCTAAGCTATTATTTAACAGAAATCCTACTTTAAAATAACAAATTGTCAGAAGTTCTCTCTTGAGATAATTACCAATTCTAGTCTCTTAAGACAATAAATTATGCATCTGTACACAAAATGTAACAGACTTTCAATTGATGTGGTAAGATTATACGTTCCCATATGATAAGGATAATGACATGAAACCAAAACCAAAAAAAAAAAAAAACTAAGACGTTGAATAAAAACAATATGGCACGGTTAGAGCCCTGAGCAGAGTAAATGGCAACAAAGGTTTTAGGAACCCAAAACAGTAGATATACAGGGTATTTATGAGTTCAATTTAGTTTAGTGATAGTGGATGTCCATGATGTGCATTTTATGGTCTGTGTGTAGATATATGCGTGCATATCCATTACACACACTTCATATCTATTATAATAATAACTTAACAGAGTGGAAGCTTGTAAAAGCCAGTAAGTTTGAAGTTCATTCTTATTATGAAGCTTTGATGGGTAGGGGCAAGTTTTCCATACAAAAGCATCTGGCAAGTCAAGGTTCCTATAGATGTTGCTTTCTTTGCATGGACAGCAGCACTAGACAGAATTTTAATAGTGAATAATTTGTGGAAGCGTGACATGCACTTTCAAACTATATGAATTAAAAAGAAATTTTACCTAATAATGAACACCATTGTCATGCCAACTGTATTTTACATGAATTTGTGCCTTGGATATGCATCAAAACCCAGTTCAAAACCAAACCCAACAAAGCTAAAACAACAACAATAATAATGAATAGAGAAAAATCTAACAAAGAAAAACTTAAGAAGCCACACTCAAATCAGAGTACATGCACAAGCAACACTTAACTCAAATTAAATGCAAAGGGGAAAAAAAAATTGAACTCAGCATTTAGAAATTACCTTAATATGTTTCTAATCCTTTAACTCTAAAGATGGATTGGGTTCAACCTTGGCTATGGTGAGGGTTATGGTGAGAGTGAAAAGGTGTGGGTTTGGGTTGAGTTTTAGAAAAGGTCTACTGAACGGTTTGGTTTGGGTACGGGTAGAAATAAGAGAACTTGAAGATGCGTTGAACTTGGAAAGGGTCTACTAAACGAACTGAGGGTGGCTACTGATCGGACTGAGGAAGAAGGGAGACAAACTGTTTTGGAGACATTACATTCAAAATCCCATTTTATTCTACATATAACTCGATTTCCCCATTGCCGAGTTATGAACAATAACACGGGAATATTTTATTGCACAAAAGCCACGGTGACAATCCAACGTGGCACCAACCTGCCCAAAACTCAGCTTCCTAATAGTCAAGTTCCTTAAGTAACTCGGCTATAAGGTAATTGAGTATCGAAACAGGGGCATGCCTCTATATAGTTTGGAAATAGGGGCATATTGCCAAATAATTTGCTCAATAGGGGCAAAAGGCTAGAATCTCCTCAATTTTTAATGCAGTCATCTTGTCTCTCCTGACTCTTTAGTCCATTTCATTTCTAACTAAAAGGCTCACTTGTGCTAAAACAATACACACAAGCAATGTTACAATTTTCTTTTAATGCGTTGTTACAAAGAAAGTCAGCACTAAATGGTTCTCACTTATTCTTACTTTGTTTATAGGAAATTGGTTTACAAACAGATTTTGAAAAAATTTTGTTGTATCCTTGTGTCAATACTCCTATCTTTTGAATGTCCTAAAAGTCTATGTACTTCAGTATTGTATTCATGCATTGTTTTTTTTTTGTTTTTTTTTTCACGCACAAGTTAAATGAGCTTAAGTTTAGTTGCAAGTATGAGTTTTGTAATATGTCGTGTGATAGGTATGTCTATGAGTCAAAACCATAATTTAGGCATCCTAAAAAGTAACCTTAAACATACTCACACATTATCAGTCTGCATTAATCATCCTAGGGGTCTTTGTACATTATTGCATATTTTCATGCATTAATTTTGCATCTCTCTTTTCATTTAGCATAATGTGTTCTTTTTTTCTTTTCTTTTTTTCTTTTTTTGGTCAAAACTATAAAAAAATGAAGAAAGACCCAAATCCAAAAACATCACATTTAGCATAATGTGTTCTTTTTTTTTTACCCTTGGTTTTAGTTGCCATTTGGTCATAAATTTTTTTCCTCATTTGCACTTTTAGGCATCTTAGGCCATTAGTATCGTGATTGGTTCTTTTCATGTTGGATGTAGACTATGCCTTAGAAGATCATATGACTTGTTACAAATTGAGTAATAAGCCTAAACAATGCTAACTTCACATTCAAATATTTACCCCATTAATTCTACAACATACAATCAATTGGGCCTATGGGCTATGCACCAAGTGATAGCCACTCATGTTTTTAAAATTTTTCAAAGTGAAGGTAAGATAAGGTATGTGTTTTATGTATGTGCCTATGTGCATATGCATGCCAATTGTATTGGAGCTCTCCACTTTCAACCTATGTAGTTTTCCACAGAGAAGGTAACAAAGGAAAGCACATTCAAAGAACAACCAATTGCTATATACCAAACCAATCTCTTGCTAAAAAAGGGGCAAACATTAGTTTTTATTTCGAAATTTGACTAATGAGGCAAGCAATGCTAAAAATTTCATACTAATTCACACAAAATGCTCAAATTCATCAGTAAATTGGTTTCATCAAACTACTTATATTCGTTACATTTGAATCTAAAATAGTAGAATATTAAAACCCTAGCTAGTTGTTGTATAATGCATTTCTTACCATGATGTCAACAATTTGGGCAAAACTTCTAGGCCCAGACCTTGATACCTCAGTCTGAAAACCACGACTCACCTTATTCTTATTACTTAATGTCTACGAACACACCCCCGCCAAGGTGCCAAAATAACGAAGTAGATCGAAATGCAGTCAATATCATGTTTTTAACAGTAAAAATCATTGTCCACGATTCAATAACAATTATAGAGGAAGAAATAGAACTAAACATCATCTGGCATGATGATTATATTTGCACAGCACTGTCTACAAATTTCAACCCTCATTCACGACAAACAATTATTTTCAATCACAATTTCTATTTTATCCAAAGAATATTATTCTTCCTGTTTCCCCAAAAAAATTAACATTTTCTACAAATCACATTTAATGAGGTGCCGATGATTAATAATGTGGTGTAACAATGTATTTCACAAATTAAGAAATAAACATTCGCCTCATTTAGTCCCATTTGAAAATTTTAAACTTTAAAATTTTAATTTTTTACCATCATTTCAAATAAAATTATGACAATAAATTTCAAAGAAAAAATCATCATAACAAATTCAACAGTAATATCACTCAAATATATAACACACTCCAATAATAATGCATTACATAACTTAAGGTAGTCACTTTAGATCAACTATCTAATTAGACATATTATTTTACCTTCTTTCCTAGTCCACCCATTCCAGCATATGATCGTTTGTGCCTATATCAGCACCTAAGAAGCCTTGCTTGGGGTTTATACCATTTAATAGCCACATTCTTCAGATCTAACAAAATAAAGAAAAATAATTAAAATTTTAAATTAAAAAAATTCCTCTCAAAACCATTTAACTACACAGATCTACCACATACGTGATGTGCCAACCAATCATAAAAAACAAAGAAAAAAAAAATGAGTTGAGGAGTGAGGACTCACCTGAGGAAGGGAGCAAGAGAGGCAAGGATTTTGTTTCAGCTAATGTGAACAATGGGTTTATATTTTTAGAGAACTTGGCTCGTTAGTAGTGAGAGATGATGTTGTGGCATAAATAGGAGAAAGAAAGGGCCATGGAGAACAGGAGAAGGAGTAGATAAATTGAGGGGGTGAGATGGAGTAATGCTGGGATACCAATTTTGGCATAGATATGTATCACAATTCGTGGCGAGTTATGATTGGTAAGGACTTGTCATGTGGCGTGTTGTGGCATAAATTTGTGCTAAAGTTAGTGTCCCTAGTATCAAGGTTTTCAGACCCGGACCGTTCATTGAACTGTAAAAGGGAGAGGTTTAAGGTTTTTGAGGTCGAACCGGGGTCGAATCGTGATGACATCATAATTAATTTAATAATTAATTAAAGCCTAAATATAGATATTAAATTTATAAAACTAGCAAAATTGACAATATATCTATATATGTGAGGGAAATTTAATGATTTTCAAGCATATATTTAATAATTAAACAAGAAAGTTAATAAAATAAAATAATAACCATGAAAACATTAAAATTTATGATTAATTTTTAAAGTAAATTTGAATATCTTTGAAGGATTTTAATTATAATTTTTTTTATTCCTTGTAAGAGATGGATAATTTAATTAAGTAGAATAAAATTGTAAAAAAAAAAAAATTGCTAAGGGGTTGGACCGCACGGTTCTCACCGGTTCGTGCGGTCCAACCCCGGTTTTAACGGTTCATGGAATTAACAAAAAATCCAGTTCTTTAGGCTTAAAAAACTGGTTTTCATCCCGGTTCCCGGTTTTCACGGTCCGACCTCCCGGTCCGGTCCGGTTCTGAAAACTATGCCTAGCATTACTTAAGTTAAATAGAACTCCTTCATTAGTGTTGGAGAATTGTATTTGAGAACATTTTACATAATTTTTACCAAAACTGACCCCATGGTGAGTTGTGAGTAATGGAAATACAAACAGATTTTTTTTTTTTTTTTTTCCGGTCATTCACAACTCAATACATTTACATGGAAACTCTTAGCATGGGTGAATTATGAGTAGTGGAGATGTAAATCTATTATTATTTGATAGTATTAACGGGCACCACAAAGTGCTAGTTAACAAACAAGTTTATGTCCCATCAAAAAAAAAAAAAACAAACAAGTTTATGTTAATAAAGTTAATTTTTATTAAATTTTTGACTAATTTTATTAGATGTAAAATCAATAAAGTTAACTTTTTAAATTTTACTTTCATTTATTTATACTAATTTTTTATTAAGGATTTTGTTAATGAGTGTTCTAAGGGCACACAATAATTAATCATTTTTAGAAATATTTTATCGGGAATTGAAAAAGTATTGACAATTTTTTTAATTTTCGAAAAAATATTTTCAAAAATGGATGGTTTAATGTGCGCCCTAAGGTCACATATTAATCGGACCTTTTTATTAAAGCCAATTTTTTATTATCTTACTTTGCCCCTTTAACATTTTCCTATATTCCATTTTTCACAACTCACCCACATAATTATTGTAATGTTAATGGTTAGCACTTAGCTTTTTTTTTTTTTTTTTTTAAGGGAGTTTCAACCTATGACGTCCACTCCTGATAATAACTCTTTATCATCAAATCAAAACACCGATCATTATATTTCTTTAAATTCGGGTAGAGAACCGATTTTTAATTATTAAACTTTAATAAAGAGAGAGATTTTTTTTTTTTTTTTTTTGTCATTCTCTTCATCATTAATGTTTCTTCAGAATGTACAAGTTTTATTGCCAGAGGCCATGTGCACCACTTCACGAGAAAGTTATGAGAACTTGCTGAACTGATTTGAGTCAGTGTAATAGTGTATCGTGATTCGTGATCGAGATTTCAGATTTTAGAAGAAAATGAGATTTCATATTATTGATCCTCTGAAGCCTCGAGCAAAGTATAACAAAATAGTGTTTTCAGCCTTTCATATTTATAATAGATCTACCAAAAATTTAACATATATATATATATATATCTAAATATAAATGTGAGAAAAAAAAATTATTTATTATGCCATAAAAGTATCTAAGAATCACTCGAAAACAAGATAAATGATGTTTTTTTATAATAAACAGAAGGATTTTACTAACATGTACCTTAAGGACAAACAATAATAAACCAAATTTGAAAAAAATTTATCTGAAAAAAATTTAACAACTTTTTTAATTCCCAATAAAATTTTTTTAAAAATAAATTTGTTAGCAACGCAGCGGCATATATTAACCGTACCCCAAAGAAAGTGGGGTTCTGTGTATGACTTTGACTTGACAGATACAATTACTGTGCGTGGGCACCAGATTTGAACATGCAAGCTAGAATGCCATGAATGTATCCCTCATCTCTCTCCTTTCTAGAAATTTGATTGATTCAAAATATGAAATTATTTCTCATTATTATTTGTGTCTAAAGTCAAAAATTTTAACACCTAAAACTACCACAAAGTGTCATCTTTATTGACTATCTTTTTTTTTTGGGTCAACTGGATACAGAAAGAACAGAAAAGCAAAAAACTAAGAACTAACAAAACTTCCAGGGCACTGCCTGGCAACACTAACTCCAGTGCAGTCCATCTCTACAACCTCACATAAATCCACAAGCGGATTTTCATACAAAATAAAATTCAAAGACTGATTGGCGCCCTTCCTCGCAAGTTTGTCCGCGCATCTGTTGGCCTCCCGATAGCAGTGATTAATTCTAACTTGAGGAATCTTAGAAACCAGGTACCTGCAATCTTCTAACAGAGGCGCAACTGCATTGTTTGAATATTGGGATTTGGCTAACATGTCCACTACAGCCTTAGCATCTACTTCCACTTCAACCATAGCCAAGTTACGATCAATACATAGCATCAACCCGTCCCGGATGGCCCAAAGCTCCGCCAGTAAACTAGTCGTAACACCGATCTTCCTAGAGAAACCAACCACCCATCTTCCATACCAGTCCCGTATTACACCCCCTCCACCTGCACTACCTGGGTTTCCCAAAGACGAACCGTCGGTATTTAACTTCATCCAACCCATTTCCGGTCTGCCCAAACTTACTAGATTAGTAACCCGAGTTCGCATGCCATTGGCTGGGCCAGCACAGTAGAAGAACTCCATGGCATGGTCGGTGATGATCTTAGCTAACCTTGGATTCTGAGACCGCTTCCTGAAAACAATTTGATTCCTATTCTTCCATATGTTCCACATGGCAAAGGAGAAAATGATTTTCCACGGAGGGAAATTTTGATTATGAACTGTGTCTGCTTTCCCATTGATCGCCATCCAATCTTCAATATCTGAGGAAAAAAAATCTCTATCAAAGCCCACTGCTCCCATCTCATTCCAAACAGCCTTGACTTTCTCGCAGTTCCGAAGGGCATGACCAATAGTTTCAGGCTCCTTATGGCATAGAGGACAAATCGGATCGATGTTCACTCCCCGGCCAGCAAGACAATCATTAACTCCAATACTATTATGGTTGCATTTCCACAGGAAAAATTGAATCTTAGGGAGAACATTAAGCTTCCAAATCCAGCCTCCTTTGAACTCTGGATGCTGCTCCACCCCAACAGCCATACTATAAGCACTTCTCATGTTAAAATCACCCCTTGGTGAGTCCTTCCACATCAGTCTGTCCTTGCTACTGGCAGCGAGCGCATAAGGGGTGGCCTGAATCTCCATTTTAATATCTTGGGGAATGACAAAAGGAACCATATCCCAATTCCAACCCTCAAAGGAGGCTATGTCCTTAACTTTCCACTCAGATGCCCCCAGAGGCAGCGGGCCTTGAATCAGCTGCCTTAAAGGACCCTGTTGCGACCAATTATCATACCAAAAGCTCAAGTTACTTTCTCTTCCAATCACCCACCTAGAACCAAGCCGGAAAATTTCTGAGCCTTTTTTTATACCTTTCCAAGTAGGGGAGCAAGGAAGGCTACTCGGATTCCTGGAATTAACTCTTCGAGTATTACAATATTTTGCCGTCATCACACGGGCCCAAAGGCTTTCCTTTTCGGTATGGAGCCTCCAATTCAGTTTAGTAAGCAGCGCAATGTTTCTGCCTTTTGCGCTTTGCAACCCAAGACCACCAGCTCTCTTAGGTTTAGTTACCTTATTCCAACCTACCCAGTGGATTTTCCTTGCTGCTTCAGTCGACCCCCATAGAAAATTCCGGTTAACTCGATCAATGCCCTCCAGAATTTTGTTAGGGAGAAGAGCACACTGCATGACATAGGCAGGAATTGTTGAGGAAGAGGCTTGGATGAGAACAGTGCGGCCAGCAGGGGATAAGAGGTTAGACTTCCATCCCGCCAACTTTTGCTTGACTCTATCTAGGATGAAGTTAACATCCAGCGGAGAACCTGGGTGTTTCATGGGAATCCCAAGGTATTTACCTAAATTTGGGGTTGAGGCAAAACCAAGGACGTCGCAAAGCGACTCCCTACTGTCTCTATCCACATTTGGAGAAAAGAAAACCCGAGACTTCGCTTCACTGATAGTTTGGCCAGTTCTACTACAAAATGTATCAAGAGCATCCCTAATGGCCACGCAATTGCCAAGATCAGCTTTGGCAAATAAACAAACATAAGATGGGAGAAAGGTAACCCTCCCTGAGAAGTTTTAACAGGATTCCAAACCTTCTGACTGCACTTCCCCTCTATGAGATGACCAAGATACTCCATGCATAAAATGAAGAGATAAGGAGACAAGGGGTCCCCTTGTCTAATTCCTCTCGACGGAAAGAAAGGTTCGAGACTTCCCCCATTAAAAAGAACAGAGGAGGAAACCGAACACACACAGCTCATGATTAGATCAATTAAATCTTGGGGAAGATTAATCTCCATAAGTCTTTCCCGAATAAAACTCCATTCTAGTTTATCATAGGCTTTCTCAAGATCTAATTTAATTGCCATATACCCTACAGCCCCCTTCTTCCTACTAATTGAATGGATTAATTCTTGGACAATGATAGCATTATCTATCCCTTTCCTACCAGGAACAAAAGCTGATTGGAGAGGGGAAACAAGCTTCTCCAGGTAAGATCTGAGGCGAGCTACAATAATCTTTGTGACACTTTTATAAACTGTATTACAGAGGCTAATTGGCCTGTAATTACCGAGAGTTTCCGGACCTTGAATTTTTGGAATAAGCACAATGTGGGTCCGGTTTAGATACTCCGGCATTTTTTTTGAGGCGAAGATTTGCTTAACTTCCCGAGTCACCGATATATGATTCCCATTAAAAAAAAAAAAAAAAGCAATATGATGAATATAAAAAATATTATTTAAATAAAAGTGTGAGAAATAGATAATTTGGTGGTAAAAAAAAAATTTCAAATATATTTTAAAGTGTAGTGCTAAAATAAATAAATAATTTTTTTATTAAAAACTAAATTTTTTAATGTTACGTGAATGCTTAGAGCCTGTTTGGGTAAGCCTTTTTCGTCACTCAATTTCCATCATTCATCACTCATCTTTTCACACTCATTTGGTAACATCACTTTTATTTTCATCACTCATTTTTTTCACACTATTCATGGACCCCACAACTGTTACTGTGTCAGACCACTTCTGTTTTGTTACCCGCGTACCATTTTCATCCCCCATCAATATTTCTCTTTTTCTAATTTCCCCTTCCCCTTCAGCCCTGTCTCTCTCCCAAAGCAGAAACCCAAACCCAGAAAAATGTCTCAACCTCCCTCGCCTCGTCAGTACCATCATCACCAGTGAACAACGCCGAAGTCTCCGACGTGTACAGCGGCGCCATCTCGCCGTCGTGACCCACAGTATAGAAATACCATCTCGGCGCCATCTCGCCATCTCGCCGAAGTCTCTGTCTCCTCTCAACATGGAAAACTTAATCCAGAAATCGATTAGAGTGACATACAGTATATATTGTTCAGAGTTAGAGTAATTCATGAAAAGAGAGAGAACAATCAAAAAATGGGTCAAACAAACAATAATGGAAAAAAAAAATTGAAATTTTATATATAAAAGTTTACAAATTTATCACTCAATTTCAAACACTAGACTATACTGTCTCTTCTTAAAATGGAAAACTTAACCCACAAACTGATTAGTGTGGCACACAGACAGTATATATTGTTGAGAGTGAGAATAATTCATGAAAACAGAGAGACCAACCAAAAAATGGGTCAAACAAACAATAATGAAAGAACAAGAAATGGAATTATATATATGTAAATGAAGAATTGAGTCCTACTGGTAAAACCAGTAGGAGTGATGGGTGCTTGAGAAACTTGTAATATCCCTCACATTTCTCATAAAAAATAAAAAAATAAAATAAAATTCAACCATAACTAATGCACAATTCGGCACTCTTAACCAACCCAACAAAATATAGATGAGTCAAATTAAAGAACTTGAAAAAATAAATTCTCACTCTAGTCCCACTTTAATCAGTTTATGGTAAAAATGAAATTCCACGACATGACTTTATTGGGTATATGAAAATTGAAGAGATTCTGGCTGTGGGTTTTGATGACAACGCCTGTGCCATTGTTTCTCTGAGTCGGTGTGTGTGCTTTGTGTGTCTTGCTAATGAAATATGGCAAGTTTTTCGCGTGATAAATAGAAGCTAACATCCAGAATATCCAGAGCAATTTACACACAAACAAACAAAATAATAATAATAATAATAATAAAGAACATTTTAAAGTTGAGTTATGAGTGACGAAGGCACAGGACACTATCATAAAAATTAAAATCATCTAGTTTAACACCAGTGCCCTGTTTGACGAATCTGGTATGGCCACCAATACATCACCATAACCACGGTTTCATGATTTCAACTGAACTTCTTACCGAAACATCAAACAGAGAAAAAAAAAAACAAATTAACATCTACAGTCCAAGCTTCCATCTTCCATTGTAATTATTGAATTTATTAAAAAATAAATAAAAAAACCAGTAGTAGGAGTATAGTACAAATATGGTAGACTGGCTTCGGAGTTTGGACACCTTGGGTAAACTAAGTAGAACAAAAAAAATAAAATAACAAAAAGAAAATCAAATTTCAGATTGGGAATAGAATATAGGCTATTATTAGAACTCATTCATAACTGTCAGTACATGATCCCGACTCATATTTATTTCATATCTAACATCTGAAATACACCCAATCCAAAATTCACGCTTTTCTACGACTGTTGCTCTACTTGAGACATACAAGGAAGTCCATCTTCTTTTTGCAAGTGATTCTCCGAGTGGGAGAAGTGAGCAGAGACAAAAATACAGTGAGGCTTAACTGCAAACCCATAACCATTGAAGCAAAACAACAACCACGGTTTCAATCAATCAACTAAAATGGTTACCCAAACATCAAACAAAGGAAAAAAAAAAAAAAAAAAAAACTACAAACCCATAACCATTGAAGCAGAACACGCATAACCACGGTTTCAAATTCAAATAAAATGCTTACCCAAACATCAAACAAAGAAAAAAAAAGAAAAAAACTGCAAACCCATAACCATTGAAGCAAACCCAGATCTATGGTTTCAATAAATCATACAAAATGCTTACCCAAACATCAAACAACGAAAAAAACGGAAAAAAAAAAAAAAAAAAAAAAATAGCGAAGCAAACAGAGAAGCATTGCGTTACCGTAGCTGGTGGCGCGGTTGGCTGAGCTTGGAGCGGTGAACTTGTGCGTGGGGAGGTCAGGCCAGTGAGAGCTTCTTGGAATGGAGATGCTCTGCTTTACTGAAATGAAGAGATGAAGTGAAGAGAGGAGTGATATGACTGAAGAGCCGTTGGAGACAGTATGAAAAGGAGCGCACCACGTGATTTGTTCTGACTGTGGGACCGGGTAAGTAGTTTTATTTACAAAAATATCATTGCGTTATGAGTTATGGAAACTAAAAACAGTTAAAATGTGTTTTCAGTTTCCATAACTCATAACTCAAAAATCAGATAATTGAGTTATGTAAACAGAGTTATCGTTTGGCCAAACAACCTTTTTACTATAGGTCCCATCATTTTTGAGTTATGAGATATGAAAACTGAGAATTGAGTTGTGGAAACTGCTTACCCAATTATGTAATTTATATATATTTGGCCTTTTTTATATCTAGTTGATCAATTTAGTTTACAATTGTTTGCTCAGGATCAACGGCTAGTTTGCATGAGTTTTCTTTTCTATGGACTGTTTTTATTGGTTGTTTTCTCCTTAATCCTTATCAATGGCCAGACTTTGAATGAGTTTCCTATAAGTTTTTTATTTTTCAAAAATGAAAAAGAGATTGACTTTCTTAATAGTTTTTTTAATTTCTTACAAAAATTTTCCTAAAATAGATGATTAATGTATTCTCTAAAGACATATATTAACTTGTAAAATTTTTCAAAAACTAGGGTCGGGAAAATTTTTCACATCTGCTATCCAAGTGGAAATCTCGCAACTGTTATTGGTGATTGACACCTAAAGGTACACATTAACTTGTCCAAATTTTCAAAAACTAAGTTCGGGAAAATTTTTCACATCTGCTATCCAAGTGGCAATCTCACAACTGTTATTGGTGATTGACACCCAAGGGCACACATTAACCTGTCCAATTTTTCAAAAACTAGGGTTGGGAAAATTTTAACATCTGCTATTCAAGTGGCAATCTCACTACTGTTATTGGTGATTGACACCTATGTAATAAAAAAATAACATCTCAAATATCACTCAAAGATTTGAAGATATGAAAGAGATAAAAATAATTTTAAAAATATATTATTTTTATAAAATAAAATTTTGTGTGTATCATTAATCACATCTGTTATGATTGATGACATATCATTTTGTGAGACCTATTTTCCTTTTTAGTAGTGTTAGGGATATTACTAATTTGGAAAATGCTAACAGATTCCCTTAGGGTAATGATTAACAATTCATTTAAAGAAAATTTTTATGAGAAAAGAAAAAAAAACAATTAATGTTTTGACAGCTTTTTTCATTTCCCATAAAATTTGTGTCAAAATTTTCTTAAAATGGATTGTTAATCATTGCCATAAGGGCACTTGTTAGCATGATCCTACTAATTTTACTACTATAAGCTTATAAATTGATGTGTCACCATTTACAAAGAGAAAATAAATATATTCATTTATGAGATGTTGAAATCTGTCAATCATATTCATTGTTATATTGGTTTATAAGTTTTATGTAGTAAAACTACTTGTAGTGCCTTTTGCATTTATTTATTTTTTATTTTTTGTGATTAAGGACACATCAATTAGTTCAATACATAAAGTCTCTTGTTTCTTGAATAAGAAATCTAGGGTCAATCATATCCTACACTAAAAAATAAAAACTAATTGGGGTCTTAATTCGATTATAAAGAGCAATCTATCTTCAAGTAAAAGCCATAGCTTTAAAATACCAACGTATGTATCTAGCATTAATTTAGCCCACTAAATGGGCCGAAGACCAACAAATGTTCATCCGCTATTAAACAAGCTAAGATTTATTAGAGTTCAATAGTGAAGATGTCCCTTAGTTTTGAGTGAAAATTGAAGTGATGCTCTTTTGGGTGGTGTTTGGTTCCTGTTTTCAGTGTGTATTTTATTTTCATTTCTTATTTTTGTAGGATTTACCGTGAAAAACTTATTTGACTTTATTTTCAGTTTTCATTATCATTTTTAATACCCAAAAAATGTGGATATGAAAAAGGAAAAAAAAAAAAAAAAAAGAATACAACTTTTTGGTATTTTTTTTTCAACAAATATGGATTCAGTGGCAGTTTTGTAAAAAACCCAAAGTTGATATGCATTTTTAGAAGTACAAAATTGGTTCTAGGCCCATTTATCAAACCCCTTTGAACTTTGAACTTCAAAATATATGTCCTAAAATTCCTGTGATATTGGAATTATTCAATTAACATTTAATATTTAATTGCTATATAGCTAAAAAAGTGTAACATATTTGAAGTTGCAGATCTTGACGAGTTGTTACGTCCATAATATTTTTACAACAAATCATAGATTGGTAATTATTATTGGTTTTAATTTAAACCTACTAATGAAATTACTTTTTTACCCTATCAATAACAACCTGCCACATAGAATTTATTGTGAAAATTTTATGGACATAACATTTCTCGTTCTGCTGATCATTGGCTTAATATACCAAATTGGTAAAGATTAATTATTTGCATAAAAATTAGTAAATTTTCTTTGTACCAGTAACGTGAATCTGAATGAAAATGATACATGATTGAAGGGTAAAAATTAAGACTAACTGCTATGTGCTGCAAAAGGGACTCTAATGATTTTTATTTATTTATTTATTTTTGAGAAAAAGGGGACTGTAATGATTTTAAAACAAAAAACTTTTTATTTATTTATTTTTTTTTTTTTATGAATGATTTAAAAACAAAAAACTGAATCATTAAAAAAAATAGGAATAAAATTGAATCATTACAAAATAGGTTGCAACCACATATTTATGTGAACAAGACAGCACATTCCAGATAAAAATAAGGTGATTCAAGGTGCTCATGCCAAGGAATGTGTTATTAATCATTTAATCTATACATAAATAGAAAAGGTAAATACAAAATATGGAGGAAAAAAAAAAAAAAAAAACCCAACAATTTCATGGCTATTTCAACTAACCATGATAGAATTTACCACATATAAAACCTTTTTCTTTTCTTTTTTTTATTTTTATTCTTTCTGGATAAAGGAAATTTTATCGTCTCTAACTTCTGCCGAATCACTATCTCCGTGTTGCATGGCCATACAAATTAAACAGGTTCCTGGTGTGAAGGCATTGTGGCTCCTGGTGCTATTGAAAATTGCAGACCTCTACCTTGGCCAGACTGTAGCACAATAGCAACTTGAGTTGCTGCCAAAGCTGCAGCCTCCTGTGTCACCAAATCATGACGGAACAATTTAAGTACAAACCCATATTGCATCACAGAAAAATGTTCAAATTCTCAAGAGTAAGTCCTTAACGTAAGCTATTTGCAAACAAAAATGTTTTAGTGATGAGATTAGATGGAGAGCAAATGACAAAGTTAATAATTTGGTGGCGAGATACTTTAGAATCTATGGGTTTTCAATTAATACAGACTAAAAACAGAGTATAGAAAATGTGCGCATGTGTGAATATATATATATAATAAAATAAACGATGAAGATAAGATACAGCTTGATGATCAAGAGATATCAAGGAAAGAGAGATTTCCATATTTTGGATCAATAATTCAAAAAGATGAAAAGATTGAAAAGTATGTGAATCATAGGATAAGAGCAATGTAGATGAAGTAGAGAAGCATATCGAGAGTATTATGTGAATGTAGAATACCTAATAAGTTAAAAAGGGGAAATTTTATAAGACTATTAATGACCAACTATGCTCTATGGTGGATGTTGGGCTGTTAAGAAGCAACATATTCCTAAAATGTGAAGTTGAAATGATGTTTAAATGGATAAGCAGAAATACAAGGAAAGAAGGGATTTGAAATGAGAAAGTTCATTTAAAGATAGGGGTGAACCCATTGATGAAAAAAATAAGGGAGAGTTGCTTAAGATGGTTCCGTATTAAAAAAGTGAGATGATTCAAGTGTAGGGAACAAAAAAAAAGTAGAAGACAAAGGAATAACATTAATGGAAGTACTTATCAAAAAATAATATTAATAGAAGTAGTACAATTAAGAAAATATGAAAGAGTATGACTTTGGATAAAATAGTATGGCAAAAAGGAATACATGTGGCTGACTTGTTGAAGATCCATAACTAGCCCTAAAAAAATTTTGAAACTAAGGCTTGGTTAGATTTATCTAGAGATGAATAAATTTTGCATTACATATTTATTTACCAATATAGTTTATCATAGGCAGCACTTTTTTTTTTTTTTTTTTTTTTTGGGGGGGGGGGGGGGTGGGGAGGGGGTGTTGTTAACGTCTAGGAAGCACGAACACTTCATTTGGAGTGTGGTACCCATGTTTTACCCGTATCCATGTCCGTGCTTCCTAGGGTAACATAGGGAACCATTCTAAAAAAAAGCTAACCCCACCTTCATCCAGTAAAACCTAAGGAAAACTAATCCCACCTGCATGAACTAGGGGCATTCTCCCCTAACGGGTTAAATGGTTTATGCTAATTAGGCAGCACATTAGAGAAAAAGCATAATAGGTTAAAATAATGAATGAAACAATTAAAAAAATTACAATTAAAACTAGAACTAAGGGCAAAACTGACCTGTCTTTGACGTCTACGCTGCAAGATACTGATGGCCCAAGCCATAATATAGCAGGGCAATAGAAAACCAGCAGCCCGCAGCAAGAAGAGCTGCAAAACAGCCACTAGATATCAGCTTGCTTAACCACACAATGACCATTTATTTTTAGTATTAACCACACAATGACCTACAAACTAAAAAAATCAGAACCAAAACATCAACTATGTATCAGCTCGTTCAACCACGAAATGACCTTAGGACTAAATAGTCCAGCAGCATACAAGCCTTTTAACAGAAATAAAAACATGTTCAAATTCCACTTACAGAGAAAAAAGTAGACGTGTCATCTTCACCATCAGGATCTGTGATGGTCAATGCATGCCGCAAGAGCAAGAGGGCGATTAACTGCCAAAGAAAGCAAATTAAGTCCTTAACTGCATGGTGTATCCGAAAAATAGGATTTAAATTTTTTTTTTTTTTTTTTTAAATGTCACTTCCATGACCAACTGTAATTGGCAATTTGGTGTAAATACTATTTTAAAACTGGAAAGTGGAACACCTTCAAGGGCTTAAAAATTATAGCATGTACTCCTTGTTTTTTCATTTCTCTTAAACCTCTTTTCCATAAAATATTATATACTAATGAGCTATGAGCATGACTACACGGGGTTAAGAGACTTCTTCTTATACAAGTGTGTGTGTGAGTGAGTGCAAGCTTAAACGCATGCAACCGTGTGATGATTCACGGAATTCAGCATATAAGTTCCAGTAAAAGGGTTCAAAATTTATGGCTTACAATCAAAGCAGCTGAACGGCAAAATGCAGCTCCACTGGCATTTGAGGATGCATACTCATCATACTCAGCTTCCAAAAAAGTACGTTCTGCCTCTGCAATTGCCAAGATGCGAGGATCACTAAGATCCAAAGGGGTGCCAGATATTGTCCAGCCTCCACTACATAAAGGAACCATCAACCAAAGATTTCATAAGACAAATCCAAATTGATATCTATAACACATAATTATAAATAAAGAAACCACAAAAGTATATACTTAGATATTTGGAAAGGGAAACACATGAGAAGATTTAACTTACCCAATATTAATGGCAGTTTCTTCAGGGCGAGGTGGTGCAGTATAATCAGGTTGATAAGGCTGTAAATCAGAAGCAAAGACCACCATCAACAATGGAGTGTATTTTAATGTCTTAAAAAGAATTTAACAAAAGAAAGATGCAGCCAAAACAATCCTAAGCACACCAGCCTCTAGTTTTATCCCCAACCCCCGCCCCCCCCCCCCCACCAAAAAAAGTTCACTGGAAACAGAGAGGTAGCCTACTTATCTAAAGGATAAATTATGGCTTCTATTTCAGTTCAAAATTATTTTTCTTAAGACAACAGGAAACTAGTGGGTTCAACCCATGACTAATTATATTGCATCTTTAATCATCACATTTCTAAAGGTAATGCATGCTGTGCCTTTCTCATTTCATCTGAAGATTTCCTTGAAGAAAAACATTAAGTATCATAGCCATCAGAGTTGTAAAATATTAACTTAAAAAGCATCTATGCTTCTAAGGAAATAGCACAAAGCATAAAAGGCAATATTCAAAAGCATACCTGATGGCAGATCTCACAAGTTATATCCCCTTTCTCATTGCACCAATGCTGGACGCACTTTCTATGTGCATACTGATGAAAAAAATTGAAGCCATTAATATACCAGTAAACCAAAATAGCAACAAATTGATAAAAAGGATATTTTTGAAAAGTAACAAATATTTTAACGATAAGGAAAAACCTCATAATGACACAACATATTTACAAAACCTATTACCATCCACGGAGGCACTCTGTATCAACTAAATGGACTTGAGAATTTCAACAAGCTTGGAAAACAAATAATCACAGTGCCTCTATATATGCAAAAAAACAATAATAACAATAACAATAACAATAACAAATCAAAATTCTAATAATTTGTTTCCATAGAAGCAAATTCATTTCCTAACTTCCAAATTTTTGGCCTTTTCCCGCCTGGTTTTCCACAAACTGAATTTTCATCTCCCACAGACCGACCAACCAACCAACCAAACACACACATTTTCGACAATAACATCCTACTCTAACCTATAAAACACAAACACAAACCAAACACTACTCATTCTCATAACACCCATGTCATATATTAAAGTCCAATCCCACAACAATTTACCAACAAAACCTATACTTATGTAACCCTTATTAAAAAAAGGGTCCTTTCGACTCGCCTCGAGCAAGTAAAACCTCCGGTCAACTAACCCCACGTGCCAGAACCAGTTGCCGGGTAATACAAGTTTGGTCTAATTCAATCAAATTGTAAACTTGATAACACACAATTCAACAATCACATGTAATCTAAAACATTATAGGGTACAAACACAATTCAAATACCTCAAAAAAAAAAAATCCAAATTCAACAAAACCCCATTTCAAATAAGCGATTATACCTTGAGGCTTCCACTACAAGCACAAGGATTCTCCAAATTGCTGACGCTATCTTCCTCCTGACAAATCCGACATTCCGCCATTTCAATCAGCGGCTTCTTCTCCCCCTCCTCCTCCTCCTCCTCATCTCCATCTGGCCCATCGCTACAAACTTCAATTCTCTCATCATCATCACCATGATCATGATGATCACAAGATGGGCCTGCAATTTCTGGGCCTGAGCTCGGCCCAGAAGAGCTCCCAACCTCCTCAGCTGGACGAACCAGACGGTCCACGTACAACACCAAGTGATCACTCATTCTCTCTCTCTTTCCCTCTCTCTAAAAACCCTAAATTTTTTTTTTTTTTTCAAAAAGCCCTAGAAATTTGATCCGAAAATATGAAGCTTACGGAGAGAAAGAGAGAGATTTTTTTGGCTTTTGCTTTGGTTTACGCGTTTTCTGGGAAAATGTTTTCCTTGGGGGAATTGTTTTTCTTGGCGTGGTTTTGGGATTTGCCGAAAATGAGGAGTGGGAGTAGTATTTATATGGAGAGATGAGTGTCTTCGAATTCACCGATCGTCAACGCGGGGGTTTGCTAAAGTAAAATTGCCATAACTTGTTTCCAACGGCTTTGAGGGTATTTCTGTCTTTTCTCAGTCATCCCATTGCCGCGTAAACAGCCCACCAATGACCAAACCAAGAGGATCCAATTGTTTTTCTTTCTCTTCTTGTTTGTTCCTTTTTTTTCTTTCTTTTTCCTTTTTTTTCTTTTCTTTTTCCTTTTTTTTTTCTTTTTTTAATAAACTATATTTTTTTGTCCTTTAATTATGGTCAGTTAGTAATGTTGTTTTAAATTTAAACTTCTAAACTGTATTTCTCCTTTTTTTATCTTTAAAAAAAAAAAAAAAAAACTCTTCAAAATTGTGTTATGTCCTCTTTTAGTTGTTGGTAATTAGTTGGTTTCAGTTAGTTTAATTAGTAAAAATTTTATCATTTAGTAATAGATTTGGTGTTTGATCCTCGCTTATACCAAAAAACAAATCGGTATTAGATATAATAATAAAAAACTATTATTAGATGTGAACATCATAATTTGAAATTATCTAAAATAATAATATAAAATAACAGTTGTTAATTAATACATTAATACAAGAGGATTGAAATCAAGTTCTTCCTATTAGGAGGATTTCATTGAGTCGCATGATTTTTGGAGTGTTATGTATTCATTTAACATGATAATAAACACTTTACATCAATTGTTAGGATTTTTGTCGCATTTAATGGAAAAATTATAATTTTTTTGAAAAATTTGTATGTATGTTATAAATTTGAATTTTTGTTGTTAAATTTAATGAAAATCCTAACTATAAAAAGTAAAATGCTTATTGCCAATAGTTAAGATGAGACATAAAATAAATATCTATAGATATTTATTTATTACCAATAGTTAAGATGAGTAATATATCTATAGATATTTTAAAAGACATTTTAAGTTGTGAAGTTTAGGGAAATTGCAATTGAACCATATTTAAGATGAAATGTACAATTTATCCCTTTTTTTAATATCTAACTATTATTATTATTATTGGGGAAAGGATAATTGTCAATGTTCTTTAATAGTTTAATGCATATATAGATAGACTTGTAGTGGGGATATTCTTGCTTTGAATTAAATTGGGAGAATTATCAAGATAGCTTTATCTTTTTAGAATTTTTTGATTAGTTGGCCAATGGAAAAAAGAAATATTCAAAAGGAATTACTAATTCTATTGTGTTTATATTTGGATGTGACAAATTTTGGTGTTGGATTAGGATATGCAATAAATAGGAGAGTAACTTTTTGACTGGCCAGAACCGACTCGCCTCCACCAATTGCCACCCCAATGTTTCCCAATCAAGGCCTTAAATTTTGTGATGGTTTCAGCTTCTTGCCACATGTCAATTTATTATGGAATTGGCTAAGCAAAGGCAATAGTCTATTATGGTGATTATCGACCTCATATATTTGGATTTTCTTTTTTGAGATACATAAGCTACAATTCAAACATCTTATCTGTGTTACAGCTTCTAAATCCATTTCATACAGCTCAAAAGACCACTTCATTATTTGCAAGACAATGAAATTGATAATCTTGCTATGGGCCTTTGCCATATGCAATTTCATCTAACAATAATTATTACTCTCTTTTTTTCCCCCTACTGTGGGTGTCTAGAATTCACTTACCATTCTTTCGGTTACATAGTCTCTCACATGCATAGAATAATTATAGAGAAAAATATCTTAATGTTGACTCCAAAATATTGGTTAGGAAATTTAAATATAAAAATTCGTGAATTATGTAAAGTTTAAAAACTATTAGAACCTCTTGAGATTAATGAAAACATGAATCGGCCCACTTGTTGTAGGACTCTATATATTAATCTTAATATGGGTATGAGGACCTCATAATATGTGACCTGTTTTATTTTCTTTTTTTGATAATCATGTGATTTTTTTTATTATGCAAAATAGAAATTCTACTTTAACATAATCTAAGTATTTATGTGTGTGCAGTTCTCTCCTGAAAACTTAAACTTCAGCCTTTACCCCCTACACCCTACAAACACTTATATTTGTAGAGCAACACCTCCATAGTGGTTAATCTTGTGACTTGTTAAAATAATAAGATTGAAGTATTCCTATAAAAAAAAAAAAAAAAAAAAGGTAATAAGATTGAAGTCTCATTCCTTGTATTAATGAGGAACCAATTGGTAAATTCAAAGTGGAGTAAATGACACTCACAAAAATCACAATATAGAGAGGGCATGGCCCCAGTGACACTAGAAAGTAGAAAGTGAAGACCCAATCACCCAAGCGACAAAATGGACCAGTACCATGCTCTTTCAGGGAAGCAGTCTGTGTAATAATATTCGAGAAGACTTTTTCCAAGTTTTACTAATGTATATATTTATTATTGGTGATGGCAATTTATAATTTTCTATTTTGCTCTAGATATTTCATTTTGATTTTCTAGTCCTTTGACTGTCTTCTTTCATTTCTTAATAGCCACCAGTTTTTCAGTATCCATATATTTATTTATTAGGAGGCCAAAAGGCCGGCCCCAATTGAACCAACCAATTTTGTGTTTCACTTTCACCATTGTTTCCGTGAATTAATAAATGTGCCAGAGAAAAATAAGACTTACAACTTACAAGAGTCTATGATTTCTTTTTCCTCCTATATTAAAATTCACCATCCTATGTCCTTTTTTCTCTGTTTTAAATATATGATATTGTTAATGTTATAATACTTAATTTTATTTTATATTGAACTAGTTTATTGATAAAATTAATTTTTAAAATTATATTGTCTTTTTTTAAAATTAGTTTATGCTTTCTATGTTCGCAGAATTTCAACTTGATCATAAACCAATGTCTATTTCATTAATAAAATATTTCAATTTTAACTTGGTTTAAAAAGTTATATTTTTATTTAAAATACTAAAATATGACTTAACATATTAAAATTAAGATACGGCTTGCGTCCAGTGCATTTGTGCACCGAACACGATACAATACAGACACATACTTAAGACTGGACACATATCCACATCGTATTGTATCCAATATACAAATACACTGAACACAAGCTTCGCCCTTGAAAAAAATATATCATTTGTTCAACACAATATTGATATGCATGAAATAAATGAAAAGTAAATTTTCACAACATTTACTCTTATAGAAAAAATTTACTTTTTCTAAAATAAAATAAAATAAATATTTCACACTTGTGTGGATCCACACAAGTGTGTAATAAAACACTCCCCATAAAAGAATATAGCCAATAACATTTCTATATTTTAAGATTTGCATCTTATAATAGACGTGATCTTGCGCAAGAGTAACGAGGAAATTGTCTTCGTAAAAAAGAGAAGAAGAAGCAGTCAGAAAAGGCAAAGCCTTCAAAAACATTACTGAAATTTAAAAAAGAAAAAGAAAAAGAAAAAGAGTATCCCCAAATCTGACGTGAGCCATGACGTGTTCTTTCCAATTCTCAAAAAAGTGCTACTAGTAACCAAACACACACTCTCTCTCTCTCTCTCTCTCTCAATATTATTGTTTTTTGAACTTTTAGGAAGTTTCAGACCATGACCTTGTGAAGTTACCATTGACAATGACAGACCGTGTTTCACCACAACTCATAGTCCATGGACTAGTGAACTGCCACGAACAACCATCTTTATGGGTGTGTTACACGATTTCTTCTACAATATAATGCAATTTCGCATTTGAGTGATATTAAAGCACTTTTTGAAAACCATGAAATCACTATAAACGAATTGTACTCATGGCAATTCATTGCGGAATGACCAAGAACAAACAATCTTTATGTACACGACATAAAATCAAGTCAATGGAAGAGGAATTGAAAAAAAAAAAAGACAATAAAAATTTACCATAAATGGGTTGTTGTCATTGCCATTCATTCTTGTTACAAACGAAGTTATTAAGTAAGGTCGATGTGCTACAATATAGCATGATCTTGATAAAGCCAATAGTTTTAGAGATGTCAGAATAGGAGGTTAACCAAAAATAGTTTGTGGGTACTTCATCATCAATGTATTAAAAATAGGCTTTGATTAATAGCCATTAAAAAACAATCTCTTTAATGGATGAGAGTGACTTTTAACTAAATTCTGCCTAAATCTTTTTTCCCTTTCATTTGTTTAAGTCAATCTTTTGTTGAACATTCTACAATTTGCGTCCTAATGTTACACATTAGGGCCAAAGAAATACATAAATAAATAAAAAGAAATGATGAAATCGCTCTTCATGGGTAGTTTAAACATTAAACTCTATGCAATATCCCACCCCAGTAATTAGTTACCCTATCCCTTTGCCCCTAGGGTACAGTTTAAGCTATGCATCAAATGCCAACACAATGACACAATCGGACCATGACTTAAAAGCTCATAACAACCATTCACCACATTGCAAACAATAAAAAAACTAATTCCACTCTCACCAGAACTATATATATCAATTGGCTAATACAATTAGGTGTACACAACCACCTTATCATATGCGTGACAAATCCATTAACACATGAGAATTGACTAATTCTTCCACAGAGGAAACTCCAATGATTAAATTAGGCTTCCCCATGGTTGATGTCCACACTTGTCCATAAACAAGAAGACTAATATTTTAAGAAAAATGATTCCGTGATTCCAAAATCACATGTCAAACTGAATAAACTCTAGTTCTGAGTAATTGCTCAACCAACCTATAAGAATTAATGATAATGAATCACACGGCCACATGGATAAACCGATCAAACAAGTTTGCACACAACATTTTCATATATATATATATATATAGAGAGAGAGAGAGAGAGAGAGAGAGAGGGAAAAAAAAAAGAGGGTTGGGGGGGGTTCTAACTTTCGCCATAGAAACAACACCCTGGTTTTTAACCTAAACTTGTAAACTTTTTTTTTTTTTTTTTTTTTTTTTTTTTTATAAATAAGAAAGATGCATATTCAAAAAACTGCTTTATGCAGAAAAAAGCATAAACCAAAACAAAGAGTACAAAATTGTAGACTTTAATTTGGGAAATGATCAAGCATTTGGTAAGGGATAAAATTAGATAAAAATAAATAAAAAATAACTGAGATTTTTAATTCCCACTAAATACAAAATGGGAATATGATCCTTGTACCATAGCCCTACTATTTTACCCAACCTTGTAGACATCTAGTTTGGGTAATGATGAAGCATTTGGAATAAGGATTAAATATAAAAACTGAGGTTTTGGATTCCCACTACATACAAAAAGGGAATATGATCTACCCTAGTTCCCCATAAAACATTACTTTATATTCTGTACCAATACCCCCACATTTATATTCAGTTCCCATCCACGTGACTTAGGGCATAATCAGGAAGCATAAACTAATTTAAATGTATCATAGTTACACAGCTTTTTTCTTCCTGATTGCGAAACCAGGGACTAGGTTCAGCGCCCTTGTGGATGAGCAATTTACCAAGTCCCCTCGTGGAAACTTTTGGATAAGCAATCAATATCTATTGACACGGGTAACTACATACCGTCCTCTCTCTAGATCATAAATCGTCTTCAACTGGGGCTTCCTCCACTTTGATACAGACCATGCCGTAAACATCAAAATAACAAAGATAGCAATTATAGAGAGCAGTGTAGGTGATTCATCACTAATAATGTTAGAGATCCAGTCAGGTTGCTCTAACTCCAAGCTAGCTGTGCTCTGTAGGATGAAAGCTCCTAAAGCCCAATCAAGCGGAATATTTCCCACCTGATTAGCAACCCCAATCCTGGTCAACCAAAACTCCAATCAATATGATTCAACTTACTGCAAACATACAGCCATATGTACACAAATGCGCACAAGTGGGCCATTAAAGGAGCATAATCTGCCCGGTGGTAAAGTCAGGAAAGTACCTTTCATCATCCAAAGAAACTCCAAGACTGTCATGAAGTAGGGCCACAATATATGCTGAAGAGAAGCAATAGTGCAGCAAATCTTCTCCTTTAAATGAATGGTATTTCTTCTTCAACTTTGACCAATCTTCTCCACAAAATCGTTGTCCAGCCATCGTCAATTCAGAAAGATATGCCCTTGGACCCAAGCGAAAGAACTAATCAAACAGAAACAACACAGAGAGAAAAAAAGACTCAGAAAAACATGTAACTAGTGCATCTAAATGGTAACACGATATGTTGACCTAACAAGAAAAAATAGCAAATTAGCTATATATACCTTCGATGTATAGAAGAAATTTTCAGTCGCCAAAAACTTTCCCTGAAGTTTAGGTATAAAAGTTGATCCTATGTAGCAATGCTGGTAAGAGCATTTCTCTGCATTCAGATAAAGAAATGATCATCCTCACCACTATTTGGAAAAGAATGAACAGAAATTCTGTGAAACAGGAAGGTATCACTGAGAGAGTATTGCTAACCTTTTCCTTTTTGTAACAGCATTAATGCAGCAGATCTGCACTCTGAAAAATTCCCCTTAGATTGAAGATCAACTAAATTTCTATTCTTTTGTTCCAAAGAACCAGGAGAAAGCTTCCATGACTCTAAATTATGCGAGTACCCCCTAGGAGTACAAGGATCTATGGAAATTCCCTTATGAAGAGATTCATCAACTGCATCAATGGAAACTTGTCAGAACTAAAGAAAAATAATTTCCTCCTACTGTAAACTATGAGGCATTATGTGGATATGCCCCAAACCCTCTCAATCAAAGATAGCAACAAGAAATAGAAAACAGTAAGCAGAAATAATACTTTTGATCAGATATGGTCTACTAAAAAACTTCCATTAAACCTGCACAAAATGTATGAATCCCAAATCCAGGTTTATAGAGAGGTTTTTCTTCTCCTTGAGGTAGGGGCTTTAAGACAAGTAAAGAGTGATGTTCTTTGTGCTGGTTAATCAAGCCAACTTTCTAATAAAAATGATAGCAGGTAAACAAGGAGTCAATTTAAGATTTAATACATGTCATCTTTTCTTCCTCCCTTGCATATTTTCTAGATTCAATTTCTCAAAGAGGGTAAATTGTCTAGTTAATTCTGCATGAACATGTTATTAATCTGACATGTATTGAAATCCGATTTCAGTCAACTATGATATGGGGCAGCATTCCACAACCAAGAAAAGACTTTCAAACTCATAAATAACTTAATTACCTAAAAGTTCTAGATACCACTCCTTAGATCTGCTTAAATCAAACCATCTTTAGATGTTACATGACTACTGCACTGCTTCAATTTGTTTCAAAATATATACATAAAATAACTTTGAACAAATTTGACATATACATAAGTTGAGTGAGAAAATGGCATCCATCATTTCATATTTGATTAAGCATATGCCGGGTAATAAAGACTTCAATTACTTTATGGGAAAATGTGTTAGTCAAAAATCAAACTGACCCCCTGTCCTTTTGATTTGAAATTAAAAACCCCTAAACTTCAGAAAATGCCCAAATTGATACTTTTATTACCATTCCGTTAATGTAGTGGATAGAAAATGCTACCACATGTGGTGCACAGGATAGCATTTTAATATAAAAGTTCTCTTTAACTTAAATATTGATTAAAAAAAAAATCATTTTAATATTCCACTCCCCCCCCTCCCCCCCCTTTCCCTTTTCCCTTTTCTTCTTCTGCTGCTTCTTCTTCTTCTCTCTTATTTTACTCTCCTATCTCCAGTAACCACCACTTGACCACCAACCTTGTTAATAGATAACACTAACTTCTTCTCTTTTAACACTAATTAAAGAAAAAAATAAAACCCAAAGAAAACAGAGAGCAACCAAATTCTGACACAACCACTCCAAAACCATTACACAGCCATGATTCTGCCGGAATCACCCAAGCATCCTCCAATCAAAAAACACCACCCTGAAACTTTTCACCGGCAACCAAGACCCATAGCTACTCATACCCATAATTTGTCTCCACCAACCATGAGCATCTTTCAACTCTGACAACTAACCTGTGAAAATCCATGCCCACAAACACCACATAACTAAAGCCCCATGGCCTCAATGCCCAAACCACCGCTAACCACCTTAGGAAAAAACTATATTCCAATACACCCATCACCAATCCAACCACTATCATAGGTTGACACCCCTTTCACAAACAACAAAGGCATAACTATAGTGGACCAGTGTTGTATGTGTAGATGTAATGGCCACAGTATGTACCATTTGTGATTGCATTGTTGATGTAGCTCAAAAGTCGCAGTCCATAGTTCTCTCTGTGTAGGGTTCACTGGGTGATGCCTACGACCATTGCAAAACTCTTCTTTGGAAGGAGGAATTGATTTGGAAAACATGGCAGCTATCTTGTGTGGAATATGACCCCCTCATCTTTTGTGGGTGCTTTGAAGGAAGAGCTACAACTGCACTTTTAATGGGATGGAGGTTTCAAGTGTCGAACTGAAATCTTCATTTGTGAAGAAGACTGTTTGAATGGTCTTGGTGCACAGGTGTTAGTGATAGGCATTCACTTGTAACTTTTAGACACTTTCTTTTAGTCTATAATTCTATTTTGTTTTACTATTCTTTAAAAGATTTTTGTGTGCATGCCCTGCCTACATAAATTCTCTTCTTTTACCAAAAAAAATATTATTTATCAAAAAAAAAAAAAAAAAAGAACACAAAGCAAAAGCATTGTTATTTACCCAAGTTCAAGTCTCCTGAAATAAGTGATCCCCTCAATGAGTCAAAGGCAGCATTCTGCAAAAGAAGAAAGGTTACAAACTCTCTAAACTATATAGTAGCACCTCAATGAAAATCAAAATGCAAAACTCCAAAGCATTTACAATAAGGTTACTGCAATTAGAAGCAACTAAGCAGGGTAAAATCTATAACCACAATTACACTTTGTAGTTTGCTAAAAACTAAACAAAAAGTAATAATAAAATTTGTTAGAAGGTATGATATTTTCAAAGTTTGGAAAATGAAGCTGACAACATACTTAAACACATGATTTTGGTATGTTTGGGGAAGGTTATAGAACCAAAACCTAGGGTATGTCTGAATATTCCAACCAACTCCCCTCTCCTCTCCCTCCATCCAAACAAAGGGCTAGTTTTTACAAGATACACCTACCAATTGTATAATATGAAAGTCTAGCATACTGCATACAATGCCTAAATTTTTTAGCTCTTAAACATCTCCTTAATCATAACTAACAAAATTAATAATGACAAGAAGTCTAGCAGTCAATGATATTAACTTAGACCAAATGGAAGACAACACAAAATAACAATAAGGAAGCAGCTCTATATTGATTTCCACCAATGGGAGAGGGTAAAAATATTGAAATAAAGAGCGACACATTTGTTCTCAGACCTCTGTCATCAAACCACTATTACCCAAAACAAAAAACCATCTCCCAAAGATTCTGAATTTTTCATTGAACCAACAAAATCACCAGATCTGTTCAACATGATTAAATTCAATCAATCAAATTTTTCTCTTACCTTTCACCCAAAAACACCCCAAATTTTCACTTTTTTATATATATAAAAATATCCCAATTTTCACAATATTGGCAAGATTGATGCTAAATTTTAATGGAACTAGTGGGCCTTCTGCTCACAACAGTTATGATTAGCATACTAGTCAGGTCATCACATTTACAGGCTAGGTTTCTAAAAAAAAAAATTGTTACCGTGGCAGCACCCAGTTAAGATCTTATTAGTTGACCAGTTACAGAATAAAGTCTTAGTACAAAGAGGAAGAAATACCTTGATATCTCACCTTAAAAAATAGTACAAGAGAAAAGTAAAAGTATAATGAGAAATTCAGACCACTGGTACATAATATAATTTTTTTTATTTATAAGTAATAAAATTTTATCGATGAAGAGGAACTACCTCATGTACATAGGATGTATAATAAGATAGATAGCCTAAGAATTACAAAACAGTGACACTGGCAGATAATATAATAGAAAGAACACGTCATACTGTTTAAAATTTGATATAGAAATGAAGAATACCTGTCCAAATTGAAGAAAACTGTGGCTGTAGAGATTATATGTAATATTGCCAAATCTAACAGAATGTGAAAACTCCGGAGGGACTGACTCACTTGAAACAAAGGTAACCTGAAATAAAATCAAACCAGATATTCTAAGAAATGATCTCATCACATATTTCCATGCTTCTCGACTTCCAAAACCAAGCAGAATAAATAAAATTCATTCAGAAGCACTGCAATAGGATATAGATAGAACAAATAAATTACTAGTTGAGGCATGAAGCCAAGTTGCACTAAGTCCTTAGTTTCAGCCTTTTAAACTAATTCTAGCATGAAGTACTAGATGGGACCAAATCAATGAACTTTTGCATTTCACACAGCATATCAATAGAATGACAAATTCTTGTCCTCAAGAGCTAGATCGCTCAAATATATTTGCTAACCACTTTTTTTTTCCAAATATAAAAGGTGCATACCACTCCGGAACAGCAATGCCACCTCAAACAACTTGTTTGCTTGAATGACAAGCAATTCTATTGCAGTGGAAATGGCATGTTGGTATGGGACAAAATTTAAAATACTACCAATAAAGTTCTAAACATTTCGAAAACACTTAAAAGTAGGTGGAAAAGAACTAAACCTGAGCAGAAGCCCCACCAAGTTCAATAACCCCAGTTGTCTGTAAGGGATCACCTCCTAGAGTCCCAAGAGCATAGTTTGCAACAACCCAAGCATATATCCCCTCATCAGAGCCTAACACAAACACATCATTCAGCATTAAGCTTCTAGCTAGGAAGTAAAGCAAAGCAAAGCAAAATTTGTGGCACTAGGGCAGATTTACTAACAGCATTTGTAGGCATATGATACCCAGATTTTATAAAGTGTCCCTTTGGATTAGCTATTTGACAACATGCACTTTCTTTAAAAAATAGCAATTCAAAGTTGCATTTTAAAAATATGTTTTAAAAAAGACAATTAAGCATTTGGTAAAATCTGCAAAAAATGTGTTACCATAAAAATGCAATTTTCTGGAAATTTATCAAAAGTAATCCGTGAGCTGCCATTTGAAAATGCACCTTTTTTCCCATTTTAAAAAACAATATTTTCTTAACACATAGCCATACGTCATTTTTCTTTTGTGTGTGTTTTCATTTAAAATTGCTCTTTACTCCACAAACGGACCCGCTTTTTCCTAATTCAGCTTATTGTCCTTTGGTTCTGACATTGCTGTCCAGAGGCTCAATGAACTATTCATGCAACCCAGTTTTCAATCATAAGCATAAAGAATGGTATCAGTGTCATCAAATCAATGGACCACTACAGTTGTAAGCTCATTCATTTAAATAACACTATTAACAGAATAAAGGGTTAAACACCTGAGAAATTCTTGGATTGATCTGAACCTCTACTTAACTTTTCAAACGAAATTTCTTTAAAATTGGGCCATAATCGTATATTGATTCTGTATCTTAAGCAATTAACTACGTGTTAGAGCATTGAATGCTCTCTAAATAGCTAATAAATACAATTGGCCTAATTTTTTGAACCTAAATCATCATATTTGTTCTTTTTCATGTTTTCTTCGTCGACAAGAAATTTTACCTAGTTACCCTAAACACGAAAACATGCACAAGTTTTCTTTGACGATAAGAAACTTTACCAGTTACCCTAAACACAAAAACATGTAGTTTTCTTTGCCGACAACAAACCTTACCAATTACCCTAATTGCTTATTAAAAGAGTGAGTGGCATTACCGGTAATAACCGAAGCCCAATCGTCCTTAAACTTAAACCCGGAAGACCTCAGAACCTGTCTACACGACCCGAGAATCCTCGCCTGGAGCTCCGAATCGAGCAACCGGAGCCCCGCAGTAGCCATGAGCCGAATCTCAGTGTCTCCCCAATGCTCCCTCGGAACTCTCCCCTTCCCGTACTCCACAAGCTCCCTCAGCGACCCGCCGGCCGCATCCGGATCATCCGAAAAGGCCGACAACCCCGGCCTGACCCGCATGGACGCCAACCCGGTTTTCCCAAAATCGTACACCGGAACTTGACCCTCGACCCGGTACCCGAAAACGTGGATCCGGGTCCCGGTACTCCCGCCGTCGATCACGATCCCGTATTTTCTTTTACTTGCTTTTGTTGTTTTCCCGAAGACTAACACGTAAGAGAGTAACAGAGCGAGAGAGACGAAGACCAGAGAGAGAATCAAGATGGAATTGGATTTTGTGGTCTTGGAATTGAGGTTCCGAGAGAAGAGGTTCGATCGGGCGATGGGTCGGATCGGGAGCTGGATCGGATCCATTTTATTGGGCTTAGTGGCATTCGATCTTCGCATCAAAGAATGGTAATTGGCGAGAATGGAGACAGATTCATGTGAGATTGAAAGATATATATAGAAAGAATGAAAATGTTAGGGTTAGAGAAGATAGAGAGGGCTAAGAAATCAAATGGATTCGCCCTCTCTATCTGATTCTGATTCCGATTGTGTTTGTGTTTGATTCTCTATCTGTTTCACTTTCTCTGTTATTTTGGAAGAGGAAGCTTTTTCGCCTTGGTTACGGCTTTACGCGTAAGTGACCGCAACGAATACGTTAGAAATTTTTTTTTTTTTTTTAATTTAAAAATAAATAAAATACTATTTTGATCAAATTTAAATACAAAAATAGGCCAATTGTTTAGAAAAAAAAAAAAAATTTTGATAAAGTTTAAGTGCATAAAATAAAATACTTTTTTACCTAGATACCAAAAAACGAGGAAAGGCATAATAAATGACAAAATGATTTGAGAAGTTGAAAATGAGAATAGATCCCGAGATTCTCGAATAGGTTAGGAGCTGTTTGGATTTGTTATTTTCATCACTCATCATTCTATTTTCACCACCCATAACTTAAAACTGGTGAGTCCCACAGCAGAGGGGTTTGTTTGGATTTGTTTTTAGTTTTTGTTTCCATCACTCAATTCTCTGATTTGTAAGGGATGAGTTATGGAAATTGAAAACACATTTTAGGTGTTTTCAAGTTATGGAAACTGAGTTTCCATGGCATTTTGGTAAATAAACATACACTGTTGGGACCCACTAGTCTTGTCAAGTCAGACTTTCCTTTTCTCTCCCACCGGTCACTCTCCTCTTTTCTTTTCTTTTTTCTTTTTTCTTTCTTCTTCTTTTTTTTTTTTTTTTCCTTTTCGCCTTTCTCATCACAGAATATTTTTGGTGTTATATTTTCTTTTTTACTGATCCTTTTCGAAGTCCAAATAATTTCCACAAGTAGAACAACCAAAGCAAAGAGAAAAAGAGACAGAGAGAGAGAGCCATGACCAGGTAGGATGTTTGTGTGTGGGTATTGTTGTTTTTCTTCTCCATCCTTCCTGGCTCCACTGTCGGCACCATCATCTCAGTCTCAAACCCATAAAAAAAATTTTAAAAAAATCAAGAAACAAACTTTTCAAACAAAACAATACCCACAAAAAATCTTTACAAATTTTATCGATAAAACTTAAGGGATCTATGAAAAATCAAGCCTTGGGGTTTTGAAAAATCAACACCAATAAAACATGGAAATGGGTCACGTTTCTTCACACTTCATCTGCGCCACTAGGTTGAGAAGGTGGGAGATCGGCGCCGCCGCTACATTTCGGAGGAGATCAAGCCGCCCTGGTGAAGGTGGAGATCAGCGTCGTAGGTCCGAGCGTCTTCTATCTTAGCTGGGTTCAAGTTTGTGTTTTGGGAGAGTAACAGGGCAATGGTGACTGAAAGGGAAATGAGCAGTGAAGAAAATGAAATGAAATGAGGGTGAGACGGGTAGACTAACAAAACTTATGACATGCTGCTTAGGTATGGGTCCCACAGAAAGTACAAAAAATTGAGTTATGAGAAGTTGGAAACAGTGTGCCAAACGTGCCACTTTTAGGGAGTTGAAGTATTTTAAGCGATGAGTGATGAGTGATGAGTGATGAAAATTGAGTGATGAGTGAAGAGTGGGGATTTTTTTAAAACCAAACAACCCCTTAACTTTTCGAATTGTTGTTGAATCCATGAGCAGGCAAGAAACAATTTGGCAAACTGAAACATGGGACCGTTTGGTAATGTTATTCTAATAATGTTATTTGTATTTTTTGGAAATATGTGTGAGTGAAAAAAGTGTGTGTGGAAATACGTGTAATATTGTTTAAAAACTGAAAAGTATTGCTCAAATAACCATACCAAACGGCCGAGCAAGAGGAAAATAAAGCAAAAGTAATTCTTGTAGTAGTGGCAAGCGAATGAGAGCAACCTAAAGGGATGAGGAAAAAAAAAAACTTTTGGCAAATTTGTAGAAAGCTGACTTGTTATCTTGTGTTCAGTTGTGATTTTATAAATAAGTTAGAAAGCATTTGTAATATGGGGTTTATTTGTTGTTGAGTCCGTGAAATTCAGGAAAACATTTTTGGCCGCATACAATTTTTTTTTTTTTTTTTACACCAAACTCCAAAAAAATGTTGATTATGTTTTATATGCTAAAAACAAACGAGGTTTTACTATGCATGAACATGTGAAGATGAACATGAAAACAAATCACACAAAACATTATGAGTATGAGAATTATGACATAGAGGGATTACGATTTTTAATGTCCTTTATAGTGAATTTGATTGGAAAATTAAGAAAAGCCTTCAAAATTCTATGAATACATGAAAACTCACTATTATCTCTTGGAACCCAAGAAGAAAACACAAATTTTTGCAATCATCAACTGAGGAAGAGTATTGAATTATGGTGTCTGTATGTGTTGTGAGATGGTTTGGTTGCCCTACATTTTGAATGATTTGCAAATGGAAGTGGCTAACTTGGAACCCACAATCTAGTATTATGAGTTTATGACAAATAATCAAGCAACCCTACACATCTATATATCTATAATAATAATAATAATTGTGGGGCCAATTAATCAGGAAATACCATCAAGGCCACGCCAGCTGAGCCTAAAACCCAATCCGAGGACGTTAGACCATCCGAGGAGGCCCAAATAGAACTGTGAAACGGGCAAGGCTAAGAGAGGAATAAAGACAACATGAGATAAGTCCAATAAGTGTCCGAGGATAAAAGTGTTCTCGGCAGCCTGTAGCCGAGGTGAGTGAATTTGGGTGTCATACCATCACCGACTTACTTCAGAGTTGCACCACAGCAAAGGAAGACATATTGGACCAGGGAAAAGACGGGGGAGGCAAACAAATATCTGTAAAGCTGCTACCTCCACATTAAATGCCTTTCAACCAACTCTCTGGCCGCATTAATGTGAAGGTGATGCCTGAACGGTGATAAAGCAACCTTACAGCTACTGGTTGAGGTTTCCAGGAAGTGTTGAATGAGACAGGAAGGGATCCCCCCAAATTCAACCTACACGTGTGTGGTGAAGATGAGACCAAGATGGCAGTATATAACATGGAAGAATGCATTGAGAAAAAGATCGGAACTTCTAAACAATTAATGCTTAGAAGAAAATCTTACGAAATAAAGAACTTAGCTTGTTTCAAGGATAAATTGGTCGTAATATCTGTATTAATCCATCTAAAAACGTTAAGTTTAATCGTTTTTCTTTTGAAGTTAATCTAGTTCTTTTGTATCCACACTTTACGAATTTATTGTTTGGGCCTTTAGCGTTCGAACCCAATACAAGTTTGGAATCGACACAAATTGAGTCCTTACAATTGGTGCCGTCTGTGGGAAGAGCTTGATCTAGGCCAAAGGAAATTCGGTTGCAACGTTTACAATGGAGGAAGCAGGTCCACACCAGATAGCAGCTGGGCCGCACCAGATAGATGCTAACCCGAGCCAAGTAGAGTCAAGGGACTCCCAACATGGCAATCCACATCGGAGCCTCGAAAGGAGAGAGGGTCGTGAGGGAAGTGTTCGCACGACTCACACCAGCAAGAGTCAGGTTCCATGTATGAGCTCTAGGATTATGAGATCGCGAAAAGTAAGCAAGAGAGAGATGATTTGAAAAGCTATTTATAGTGACCCATAAATTGCAGTCGGGAAAACTCCCGCTCGTGAAACGAGAAAAACCCTCCACCGTTGGATTCACATCGTACCGTTGAACGTGGGGCACAAGGGCGTTACCAAAATTTAATACTGGCACGCTCAGGACGCCTAAGCGTTAGGAACGTGCCTTGGGCAGGTGAAAAGACATATGAAAAGTCAGAAATACAGGATAGGGTCCCAGGCAAAATCAGCCGAGGATATCAAAATCATCCTTCCTCCCGAGAAGTCGAAAGACAAGATTTTGAGGGGCTATTGTGGGGGCCAATTAATCAGGAAATACTATCAAGGCCATGCCAGCTGAGCCTAAAACCCAATCCGAGGACGTTAGACCATCCGAGGAGGCCCAAATAGGACTGTGAAACGGGCAAGGCTAAGAGAGGAATAAAGACAACATGAGATGAGTCCAATAAATGTCCAAGGATAAAAGTGTTCTCGGCAGCCTGTAGCCGAGGTGAGTGAATTTGAGTGTCATACCATCACCGACTTACTTCAGAGTTGTACCACAGCAAAGGAAGGGATGTTGGACCAGGGGAAAGACGGAGGAGGCAAACAAATATCTGTAAAGCTGCTACCTCCACATTAAATGTCTTCCAACCAACTCTCTGGCCGCATTAATGTGGAGTGATGCCTGAACGGTGATAAAGCAGCCTTACAGCTACTGGTTGAGGTTTCTAGGAAGTGTTGGATGAGACAGGAAGGGATCCCCCCAAATTCAACCTACACGTGTGTGGCGAAGATAAGACCAAGATGGCAGTATATAACATGGAAGAATGCATTGAGAAAAAGATCGGAACTTCTAAACAAATGATGCTTAGAAGAAAATCTTACGAAATAAAGAACTTAGCTTGTTTCAAGGATAAATTGGTCGTAATATCTGTATTAATCCATCTAAAAATGTTAAGTTTAATCGTTTTTCTTTTGAAGTTAATCTAGTTCTTTTGTATCCACGCTCTACAAATTTATTGTTTGGGCCTTTAGCGTCGAACCCAATACAAGTTTGGGATTGACACAAATTGAGTCCTTACAATAATAATAGGTATGAGAGAAAATTTAATTAGATTTCAAATTGGAATTAAATTAGAGTCTAATTTTATGTCATGTGTCTTATCTAATCTAAGTTTTTAAATTTTTGTGCCAAGTGAGTCAATTCAATGTAAAAATTGGATTTCAATTAGAGTTTAATTTTGTGTCATGTGTCCCATCTAATCTTTTTTTTTTTTTTTTAAATTTTTTGTCAAATGGGTTAATTTAGTGTAAAAAATGAAGAGTCCAATATAAGTAAACCATAAAAAATATAATTTTTGAATGATTTTATATTTATAAGTTTTTTTTTTTTTTTTGTATAACTAAAAACAATTCAAGTTTATAAGTCTCATATATATATATATATATATATATATATATATATATAATTGGCAAAACTAAGAGAAAATCCAATTAAACTCTAAATTGGAGTTGTAAGGACACGTTTTGCAGCCCAAGCCCAAGATGTATGGGATCTTGGCACAGTGAGCCCAGTATAATAAATTTGTAGAGAGTGGGTCAAAGAACTAGGCCCTAATAAATTGGACAACGGCTAGAATGGATTTAATGATGATCAAACAAGAATAAGAAGCACTGATCTGAATCAATTCATTGTCCGAGGTGGTAAGTCTTTATATAAATCAACTAGACTGAATACAAGTATAATTTTGATGGCTACAGTATTCTCTTTCTATTTTTTCTATCATGTCCTCACGGAGGGTCTCTTACATTATATAGCTCCCTTTGGACCATCTTGATCCTACACTTGTTAGTCATCTGAGCTCTTATCTAAGTACTTGTCCCATCAGACACCCTCTTTGGCTTTCTGTCAGTTGTGGTAGCCAAGACAGTATTGTTCAGAGGTCTTCTCCACATAAATGCGGCCAGAAAAGTAGCTGCAGTGCATTCAATGCAGTAGTAGCAGCTTTCCCTTATATATTTTTGGGTTCCCGTCCTTCTCGTATGTTTATAATGCACATCTCTATCACTGGAGTTTCATGGAAGGTCACTCTGATGATTGGAATACATATTTGAGCTGTACTTATCGTATCCGAGGAGATATTCCTCCTAGGACAACCTTCCCATTTATATTTTGCTCATTAAATCATGAACCTGAACTGTTCATTACCATTCGTTCCTCCTCGGACCACTCACACTCTCGGCCAAGGCCCAATATATAATTTGGGCCCTTAATCCTACAGGAGTCTAATTTTGTGCTACGTATCTTATCTAATTTTTAAATTTGTGTTTCAAGTGAATTATTAGGTGCAAAAATTAAAGAGTCTAAATTCAATTAAATTTTAAATTAAATTTTAATTGGAGTTCAATTTTGCGCATGTGTTCCATCTAATTTTTAATTTTTGTGGCAAGTAAATTATTGAATGCAAAATCAAAAGAGTCTAAATCTAATTAGATTCTAAATTATATATATGTAATTGTGATTGTTTTTAAATATATCTGTGCATATGCACATGATTACACACTAGTTGTAATAAGTCATGTATTTCATGAGTAGACGAGTACGTAGAATTGGAATTTCACCTAGTTTGGGAAAAGATCAAATCTAAGTCTAGTCTAATTTTTCCAAGCTTATACACCATCATTCCTTCATGTTGCTGACATGTTCATCAAGCCTTGGGAACACAACTTTCAAAACTGTAGGATTGTGAGTTCTGTCATTCCACCTCAAAACTAATTAGTGATGAGGAAGACACATTCAAATGTTTATAGCTTTCAACATCACACCACGCGAGCTTGTTTTTAGAGTACTTGTAAGAAGTCAAATTGTAATCCCCCAACAATCCCTCCTTCACAATGACACTCCCGTAACTCGAACACATGACCATGACTCTGATACCATTTGTCGGACTGTAAACTGTGTCACTCCACTTCAAAACCAATTGGTGATGAGGAAGACATACTCAAATCTTTTATAGCCTTCGACATCACACCACGCAAGCCTGTTTTTAAAGTGGTTATAGGAAGTTAAATTGTGGTCTCCCAAGAAAAAATTTCTTGTACAATTTGGACACTCTAATTAAACATCCATGCACAAATTTGAGGGGTAGTGTTAAAATAGAGTGTCCATCCACAATATGATAACGTTTGAATCTATCTTTATTTCAGTCACATGAATGATAATTCTAGGTTTTTTTTTTTTTTTTTTAATGATTGACAATCCCAAGGTAAGGCTACAATAAATACTAAGAATTATAATACAATAGTTTGATACATACTACACAATAATATACTGTAATAATCTTTCAAAAAAAAAAAATATACTAATAATATTTTCTTTTCTTTTCTTTTTCATGGTATCAGAATTATCGATATCAAACTTCAATCCAACCCTTGGATGGAGAATGGGCGACAATTCCATCACATGCACTCCTCACATGGAAGCATGTGAAACATCATCAATGAATTAAATGGAATCTCCACAAATGATTAAGTTTTTAGGTGTGATTGATCGTATATTTTTAATTTTTGAATCAATCAGGCATCTATATCTTTATTTATTTATTAGAAGAATCATCTATATCTTTTTCTTTTTGGATAAAGAATCTTCTACATCTAATTGATTTAGCAATAAAATTATATTATGAGAATCCTCTAATATAAGTTAGGTAAAATTGTGTCTCAACTCTCAAGCCACAAAAATATTTTTCAAAGTTTTGTTATCCATACAAAAAGAAGGTATTCGTATTAGTTACGCTACAACATCTATTAATATGATGATTATCTTATTTTGAGTATATAAATAGATTATCTTATTTTGATTATCCCTCACAAATGTCTTGTGTGTGCATCAATAGTGATAACACTTATTTATTTATTTTTTTTTTTTTTGAAGAGAACACTAATGGTTTTTATTTATAAAAACAGGGTGAAAAGTGAAAACAAATGAAAGTATATCATCCTTCTCAAACAAAAATGAAAGTATATCATTATTATAAAACTAGCCTCACCACACGCACTCGCTCCTAAAAGGCATTTATTTATATTTGATTTATTTATATTTATATTTGATTTTAGTAATTGACTTGCCGTTCAGAAAGAATAAGAAGTACCTAATTTTAAATGATATGGATAAATATCTAAAATTTAGGAGTTTTTAAATTAGTACTTTTACATATCTAACCTTATTGTTTAAACTTTTTAGTAGTATAGATTTTTTTTTTTTTTGAGAATTTTAGTAGTGTAGATAAAATAGACAATCTACCACATTAGACTGGTAGCAAAAAAAACTATGAAATAGTCTATAGGCATAGAACCACTCAATAAATATTCACAACAATTTCACTACACTGACATACAAGTCCACCACAATCTACAATTTAATATTTTGAATGCCCCATGTGGGATGGTACGGAAATTTGGAAATGATATGAAATTGCTGTAATTTTTTGTTGCATCTCAGGGACTCCTCTTTTTTTCTTTTCTTTTTTTAAGGAAAGGAATATTAAATGTTAAAATAGTTTATTTAAGTAAAGTTATATTACTTAATTTTCAAGAAATTTGAAATGCTACTTCAATGAAAATTATACTACCAATTTCATGTTATTAATTAATCAATTTCTCTATTATTAATCTCAAATTCATGCCGATTGGTCCCTCAAAAAAAAAAAAAAAAATCATGCCGATTGGCCCAATTCTATAACGGGTCTAAAATTGTGACCTGCAAAAAATAAATTTGTCCCAAACCCAGACCGACACAACCCATTGCAAGGTCTAGTTGTTGGGCTCAGGTTAATGAGATGGGGTAACGAACGGGCAAAATGGCCCATTAGCATTGATTTTTGAAATATTTAGTAACAGAGCACTGTTTCCGAAATAATTGGGGAAATAGCACTTTTTGTGGTACTCGAGCTTGGTGAGCTCGAGTATCCTTTTTTTCTGTTCCAGCGTGGCACCTGCCGTTGGCATCTGAATTTAAAAAATAAACTTGGTACCCGAGCTCCTGAAGCTCGAGTCCTATTACCCCACACTTAAACCATCTGTTACCCACAATACCCAACCAAGAACAGAGCAAAACATACCCACAAACACCAAACCTCTTAATCTCGCTATCTCCCTCTCTCAATCTCGCTATCTCCCTCATCTCCCTCTCTCAATCTAAAGCTATTTCCACACAAATACTCTCATTCTTCCTCTCAATCTCGCAAATACTCTCATTCTCCCTCTCAATCTCGCGATCTGCCTCATTCTCCGTCGCCGCCTCGCTCTCGGTCTCTCTTCACCCTCACCCTTACCAGAACACAGTCTCACTCTCACTCTCACTTACACCTAAACGTTCAAACCCTCACACCATCGGCGGCAGAAATTAAAAATGTCGTTGTGATCGCTTTCGCGTATCGATGATGGCCGGGGGAGTGGAATCGTGGTCTCCGTCGCCGTCGCGCCTGAGGGAATAGGAGAAGGGAAAGTGGTGGTTGTTGGAGGAGCGATGGTAATGGCCTTTCCGTTGGATGACAGTGGTGCGACGTCGTCTTCGTCCTCATCTTCTTCTTCGCCCTTTCTTCTCCCTGTCTCCGACCAATTAGGGTTTTCAATTTCATTTCACAGAGTCGCTACGCGGACCATTTCCCCTTCAATTGCGCTTTGTAAGCTCTCTCTCTCCGAGAAATTTGAGTTCTTTTTCTCTTAATTTTCACTAATCCAACTGGTTTTGGCGCTGCAATTCCATGTCTTGGTTTTTGTTTTAAATTTTCAAGAAATTTCATACTTTTTTGAATTTTGGTGCATAATGTGTTGTGAAGAACTTAGCATGTTGATTTTTTTGAAAGAAGTTCTAATTTTTTTATCTGGGTTTTAGTTTTTGGTGAATAATGTGTTGTGAAGAACTTAGCTAGTTTGATTGTGTGGGTGCTGTGAGGTTGTGTTGGTGAATTTGGAACTTAGTGTGTTTTATAGCTTTTTTTTTTTTTTTTTTACAGAAGTGATAGAAAACTTTTATAGCTTTAAATTGCACTAATAATGTAAACTTACGTTATAGACAAACAAATCCACATTATTAAACCCCCAGCATTCATTGTAAATGAAAAGAGATACTACTACAAATCTATCATTGAACAAAATGGCGATTTCCACTAAAAAAAGAAAGAAAGAAGGGGGGCATTGTTAGTACGGACCAAATTAAGATAAGATGGACCACATAATTGTGTTTATGTGGACCAAGTTAAATGTTAAATTACTGTGAATTATGGTCTTATGCATTGTCTTTGAGGTGACACAAGAATTGTGTTTCCTGCATGTGCTTCATGATTCTCTTAATGTATAAATTCAGTTTAGGATTCTATTATTGAAAAGGAGATCATTACTAGAATAAGTACACCTCACAGCAAAAAAAAGGTTAGTCCATAATTAAGGTTGTGGGGTGTGTATTCCCTGGGAAAAGGAAAAAGGTTTTGAGGGTGCGCATCCCCTGGCCATCTCACCCTAAAATCCATATTTTTCATGTTTCCTGTCTTGTTTGTCCTCATATGTCCAAGCTGACCACATGCCCCACAAACAAAACTCTCTCTTGCAGATTTCTTCTCCTTAAAAACCTTGACTTTATCTCCCGATATTTTGATTTTCTTATTGACTAGACCAACACTTGTGATATCATTCTTTTTCGTCAAACCTTTCACCTTTCCATACTTGCCTTTTTTCGCAATAACATTTTCTACCTCCTTAATGTCTTTATTAAATATCTCTTTGGAAGAATAGGACCCATCAGGTTGGGCAGTACTGACAATTTGCTTGATCTGATTTGTGTTCTCAAAACCAAAACTTGGTTGCAAGCCCAAAGCCAGCCCTGTTTCCTCCCTCACAACTTTAGTCTTTTTCTTCTTCCTCCTCTCAGCCTCATCATCTTCCACGAGTAACCTGCATAATTCGGCAGCTTCAGCGGCTTCATCTTCGTTTTCCTCTTCTGCCTGAGCTATGGATGGGCGCCTTCTCATTTTGAGCCCCTTAACACCATCTGCTTTGTCATGCTTTGACTCTTAGTTACCTACTTCTTCCTCACATTCCTCTGCATCAAGAAGATTCTCTAAATCCCCAGCAAATGAATCAAGATCACTATTTCCTTCAGAGTCACTCTCATTTTCACGATCTAAGGCAGAAAGACTCTGAACTTGTCGTTCCCAAATCTCCTGAGACTTCTCCCTTGTCTGCTGTTGCAGTTGAAGAAATGACATCTGCTGGCCACACGCATACTTGCTGATAGTTGTGGGATCAATCTGTATCCCCGATGCAGCTTGCTCACTTGAAAGTTTGCGTATCATAGCAATACGGTGCCACCTAGTCAGTTTCGCAATCTCGTCCTCACAAACATCCAACTTCAGAAGAACCTCCCATGCTTTGCAGTATTTGATAATTCAACTATTCTTTTAGTCTTCCGGAACTCAAAACTAAGACTTCCATCCTGACTGACCTGGTCCAGGTCAATAATTTCTTTGGGCCGTTTGATTATGATTTTCTTTTGAGGCTGTTCTCTATCTGTTTCTGTAGGTGGATAATAAGGGCAGGGCAGGATAAGACTGTTTTCTTTTCTTGCATGAGGGTCAATGATAATGGGAATGGGTTAGAATTCATTGAATTTGTGGTTCTTGTAAGTTTTTTATTTGGGTTTTAGTTTTTGGTGAATAATGTGTTGTGAAGAACTTAACTAGTTTGATTGTGTGGGTGCTGTGACTTGTGAGGTTGTGTTGGTCATTTTGGAACTTAGTGTAGCTAAGTTTAATTGAAGTTTCTCTATCTTGGACTGGGAAAAAAAAATCCTGTTGCTTTTAGTCATGAAATTTACTTGTTCTAAGGCATTTTGAACTAGTTTATATTATACAATATGATTTGAACATAGTTTTATTGTACTGATACTATGTTTTAAATACATGGTTTTTTGTAGCTATGGCCATTAGCAATGTGGCTGAGAGTATAGAATTGAATGTTGCATTGATACTTATTTTAGGTTTTTTGCAGAAATACAAGGAGAACCGAGAAAGAGAACAATAGAGAGAGAGAGAGATTCGGTCTGTCCCAATTTCTCTCAAGATTTGAATTCACAGAAAGGCCTACTTCCTCCCAACGTCTACTGTCCTTTCGGAACTGCTACCGGTTAGTTTTTCTCTTTGCTTTTCAGTTTATACATTAAATTAGATCAGTTTTTTTATAATTTTGCTGGATTGTTTTTTATTTGACTTTTTGGGTTATATTTTTGATTAAGGTGTGAGTTAGATTTTTTTTTTTTTTTTTGGGGTATTTGGTTAAATTAGATCAGGTTTTAATACTTTGGCTGGATTGTTTTTAATTTGACTTTTTGGGTTATATTTCTGATTAAGGTGTCTGAGTTATTATTATTATTATTATTTTTTGCTTTGCTTTGTTTTGTTTTGGGTATTTGGTTAAATTGATGTGTGGGTATCTATTTATGGTGTCCGGTTAAAACTCAGATGGATGGAATGAAAGTTCTTAAGTGAGTTCCAGTCTATTTTGGATACTTTAAAGATCAAAACAGAGCAATAGATAATTGGGTTTTTTCCTTTTCTAGGTCTTTTAGAAGAAGTAACATGGATCTCTTTGGGGTATGCTTTTCAATTTGTTCAATCTATCATTCTTTTGAAGAATCAGGTATTAACTTCAAACAATGGGTATGACCTTTTTAATAGTTTGTTGAATTCATTTTTTTTCCCAATTTATTACACATGGTACCATCTTAGGTATCATACAAAAATGAAAAAAAAAAAATGCCTCTTCAAATGTGGCATCATGATTATGTGAGCAGGATGTGCATTCTATTCATGATATGTTGCAATCAAATTGTATTCTAATCATGCACCACAACTGTGTTTTATCCATACTCTTAATAGGACTTAACAAATTGTTTTATCCATTATGTGCCTACTTTGCTATAATGGACGTGGTTTAGTATGGTGTGACTAGGCACCATGCATTTTGAGTCTCATTTGAGACTAACTTTGAGAGTTAACAAAACTATTTTTTGAGAAATGAATACAAGAAATGCACTTAACAAATAGGAGTACATTAATAGAAAAGACATTCCCAAAGCCTCAAAAATTATTTGCAAAAAAATTGTAAAACCCAGGTAGAATCAAATGCAATCCAAATAGTGGTAATGTTTATTTGCAATGGTAAATATACGCATCACTTTATCATGCATAGCGGTAATGTTTATTTTTCATGACTTCTATTTGTTCAGAGTTTGGGAAAAAAAATTTGTTTTGGCCAGAAGGAAATGATTGTTGAGAGATTGAATACATACTGGATTGCTTTCAAATATGCTTTGTTAGTTTTATGTGTTTTTCTGTTAAAATAAAAATATATGGGAAAAGTTGTGTGCTTCATATTTGCTTAAGTTGGTAGAAGTCTTGATGGTGATAAATGTTTGTTTGTCAAGGTTCAGCAAAGGTGAGTGTAGACTTATTGACAATTTTTTTTTCAAAGTGAAATTGGAAGTAGGAACAAACAAAGAAATAGCAAAGATTTTGTTAAAAACTGTGTTACTTCATATCAAGGGATTATTTATTTAATATGGTTGTATGATTATTTCCTGCCATTTTAAAAAACCTTCTTACCCTTTCACTTTTTGTTGAAATTCAGATTTGTTGAGTTTTCCCTGTCAAGTATGAAACTTAATAATTCATGAATATGCCAAATTTCAACTTGGATGGTTTAAGATCTGAAAGTTTAGACTGTATAGTTATGGGTTTACCCTCTTTCTATTGATGTTACGATCTGAGATTATTACTTTTGGTAGTTATTTTGCGTTGTTGGAATTTTGCTCATGAAGAACAGGAAAAGGCATATATTTTAGAAGATGATTCAGGTATTGTTGCTTTGGTATATGAATACAAATAATTAATTATTGAATGAGTTTTGATTTTTCTTTTATTTACATATCCTGGAGTATTTAATAAAACCCAATTTCTTGATATGTTAATTTAAGTGCTATTTGGGAAGAATAGAAAGTAGTTTGTACCACTTGAGAAATTTCCTTTTAATGTTGTTTGTTCAGAAATGGATATGTGTTCTTATTTCTACTATGCATTCTAAATTTTTTATTGTTTGTGGGAAAGGGTCAAAAAGAAAGAAATAAACTAAAGAATAGAGGACAGGGTGTGTATAATGTCTTAGGTAAATTTGGAGAACTATGTTGAATCGTTCATACGCTAAGAAGTTTTTTTCCCTGCCTAAAAAAAAAGAACCAAGAAATTAAATCAGAAATAATAGTCTATCTGAAGTGAAGGAAATGTCTATACTTGGTGAAAAGAAGGAATTTTACCTTTGTTCTCTGATGTAAAAAGTTAAGAAACAGAAAATATCCAAACTACTTGATGTGTTTAAATTTGTTAAAGATGAGATTTTAGATGCAATTCCTCCAGCATGTATGTGCTTCAACGTTGGACATTAGTTTAGTAAAAATTTTCTTGACACTATAGTGCTTATGACCATTACACGCTTGAAACTTCCATGGAGGAGATTTGATGGCTAGGATTATAAGATGCATACTTAGAATTCAAACTACAAAAGATTGAGCAAAGTGTAACTTGGCAGAGAAAAAATATGAATTTGTTTTTCTTTTCCAATTTTGTTTCAGGTTCTTTTGTGGTTTTCAACTTTTCATAGATTTAATTTAGAGTGTTTCTTCCAATAGATATTAAAATATTGTTTCTTTGTTTTTATACATTGGAATTTTACCTTATATTATTATTGAATACGTTCTTCTTAGTTTTCGTGATTGTTATAGATTAGCAAAAATAGTTTGAGTGGATTATGAATAGAAGTGCACTTCTACTAAAGAAAACAATTTTTGAAATGCGGAGCTCAAAAGGTTGTATTAGCTTCTATCATTATAGAGGTTACATTTAAACATGGACAACAATCATCCATTTAGCACACCAAAGAATCCATTTTGTTCTTATTGTGTATACCTTTGTAGTTGGCATGTTCAAGATGGACAAAATAAAAAAATAATGCATGTGAGAAGATATGTATTTGTCATAATTTTTTTTTTGCAAGTGCTATTGTGCTATAGTTTTTACAGGTGAATGATGATGGCCTAATTCATCCAAGTGAAACAGAGCTGGCACTTACAGTTCATCAGGGCTAGAATATGGCTAAGCTCACTAAATGTTTTTTGGGTTAATGAGTTCGTAGACTTTATTTTCTGCTATGGGGAATTTTGGACTTTTGACAATGTTATTAAACCTAACTCTATATCCCACAATTGTCATTTTTGTTTTTTGAATTGATTGGCATTATTAAAACAAAGCCTTTAATAAACATATTAACTGTTGTATTTATTGTATAGTTATGTCAAATTGATGGTATTTTAAATGTGTAAAATGTTCCCCGCGCATTGTGCGGGTTAAATGCTAGTTGCAATAATGAAGGCATCTTTATTTAGATATAGTTTCCTAGCAATTTTTTTTAAATAATCTTTTTTTAGGTTAAAAGATGACTTTGTAGAGATAATTCAGAACAGATATTCTGAAAAAAGTAGGCAGATTGGGGTAATAAGAGCAATGGGAGATTGATGAAGACATGGAAGACTAATTCATTGTTACTTCACAAATTTGTCTGTTTCAAAATTTATCTTATGGGGCACACACGTGTCACATGACCAATTGAAGTAAGATTCCTCTGGTTTTAAAAGGACAATAAATTAGAAGTTTAGGGCTTACAATTATAATTTGGGCTTTTATTTTATTATTTATGGGTAATTTTATATTCAAGAGCAAAACTCTACTTTCTGCGACCCCTATGAATTATGGCTCTTTTGGAATTTTGTTGAGTTTAGAATTTCTAGGAGATTCTAAGCTAGGAAGCAAGGATATGGAAAAAGGGGTTGCGTGTCCATGTGCCTTGGAACACACACACACCTTGGATATGACTGCATACATGTCAACTTTAATTCCTGAAAACAACCACAATTACTCATAAACAAATTTCCTAAATCTGTCCTATTTTAGAGATGGTTTTTTTTTTGGGGGTGGGGGGGGGGGGGGGGGGGGGCGTGTATGAGAGAGCTGGAGGGTGGTAGCTGAGGGAGTGGGGAGTGTTGATGGTGGCAGTGCAAAGTGGGGGAGGGGGAGGGTGTTGGTCAGGAGAGGTAGAAAGGGGGCACTGGCTTAGTTTTGAAAAATGGTTACTTTTCCCAAAATGTAAATCATTATCCACGATTTTGGTGTAATTTCTGTTGACAATGAAAACTCTTATTGTTAACTAGTAATTTTTTATTATACAGAACATAAGAAAAATTGAAAAACAGTTTCCGGAAAATAGTTTACATAAAAACAAATGGAGGCTGAGTGATTACATTTTCATTATATTATCTTCATATTGTATTAATTCAGCTCTTCCTCCTTTTACAGAATTGAAGAGATCCCTTTATGCCTTATTCTCACAATATGGAAGGATTTTGGATGTTGTTGCCTTGAAGACACCCAAGCTTCGAGGCCAAGCATGGGTTGTGTTTACCGAAATAACAGCTGCCAGTAATGCAGTGCGTCAAATGCAGAACTTTCCATTTTATGATAAGGCTATGGTGGGTCTCAAGAAGCAAATTGGTACTTTGTTGCATATTGCATGTACATGCTTGTGCATGATCTGTTTATTTGGTTTAAAATTTCAAATTTGTAGAATCAGGTCCAACTTTCTTCTCTATATCATATTGTTACATTAGATCTTGGATTCTGTTTGCACACAGGGTTGTTTGTGGTCCCATATGTTTTTGTACTTCTTTTTTCTCGTTTTACAGATCTTTGATTCTGTACAGATTGCATCTCTTATAAGCTTAAGAGAAGTAAGTTTGCTCATATGGGAAGTTCTCATGTAATCATTCTACTGCTGGTGGAATAAAATAATGCATCAAGATAAAATGTTTCAGTTCACCCTTTTCCCAAATTGCTTTGGTTTGTGTCAAGTTTTGACATACTATTGTATAGAATGAATTTGTCTAGCTTTTTATGCTTTGGAAATATTTGCTGGAAAATATACATCTGAATGCTAAAAGGCATTTGAACCTTCATAATGCATATTTAATCATTGTACTTATCAAAAAAAATTATGCATATTTAATCATTATAATTTTATAGTTTAACTGTGGGTGTACCCCTGCTACATGCCTCTATATCTTCAGAAAATTTTTTACTTTTCCAAAAAAGTAATAATAACTATCATAATACATATTTAGGCACCTACCTCATATGCAGAAGTATAGAACAGTTTTATCCAATGGAACCAAGTAACTATGAGATTAACATCTCATTTCTACCTTTGAGCCAGCTGTAAACTGTCTTAACTCTGTTGAAGTGTGTTTAATCTGCCAATTGAAACTTATAGAGACCCCATGTGACCACTTATGTATTTTGAACTACAATACTGTGACTTGTTGGATATGATTTATTTTTTTCCTTAATATTAACAAACTAACTGGTGGTAACTATGTACCTTGAAATTGGTCGAATATTTTGTCCAATACAGTGGAGTATTTTTTTCTCCCTATTCAATGAAGAAACTTTAATGGTTTCTTCAAGACTTATTCATAGCAGCTCCAAATGATGGCTTTGATTTAAGTTCTACAATGAGTTGATCTGTTGTATTTTATCCTTTCTTTAAAATAGAACTGCTTGCAGTATTCTCATTTATTTAGATTTTTACTATGTAATGTAAATTTGAATTTGTGCATAATTAATTTGGTACAGCGAATTCAATACGCAAAAACGAAGTCAGATTGTATTGCTAAAGAAGCTGGAAGCTATGACAAGAAAAAGAAGCAAGAAGAAAAAGGTGAACAAAATTCATTTGGCATTTTCTATAGTGCAAATCTTCTATACGGTTAGTATCTATGTCCTGAATAACATTGAGGTTTTTGATAGCATATGCTATGTTGTAAATATTTATATTCATTTGAGATGCCTGAATCATTACAAGTTTAAACATATAACCACGCTGGTTACAACAAATGAATGATGGGATTACTCTTTAAGAATGTCAAGAATGATTTTCCTAGTGGGAGATGAGGGGGTATAAGAACCCCGCTGGTTACAACAAATGGATGATGGGTTTACTTTTTAAGAATGTCGAGAATGATTTTCCTAGTGGGAGATGAGGGGGTATAAGAAAGCAGAAATTTGATAACGTCACCACAACAAAAACTATAATACCAATTGTTTTCAAAGTATAAAGTTTAAACTAAATGGAAGCCTCTCCTCCCCTAAATCCCTAAATGTGGAGTGCAGAGCGAGGTTACTGCTCAATCCTATATGGGTGCATGAGCGGTATTTGCCTCCAAAAATATATAATACTTGACTATTATTTGTATGTTATTATTATAAATAAAAATAAAAATAACAGTTGGATCATAATACCACACAGATATTCTATTTTCCTGATTGAATCCAGTCCCAATTCTATGTTATTTTGTATGTTCATCTGTGTTCTGTGCTTACCTAAACTTGCATGTCCAGCTGAAAGAAAGCGGCGTGCTGAAGAAGCGCAGCAATCTACCATGCCCAATGGTGCAAGTGCTCAAAATGGGGGCTCAACGGTAAGTTTTCTCTTGTTTGCATTGTCTTCTATTACATACACGTGTTTCCCCTCTCTCTGTGGACTGACGGGCAATCAAATATCATAGTTTTCTTACATGGATGTGTGACAGTTTTTATTTGTTACACTGGTTCTGCGATCATCTTTTTAGGTTGGATCATTAACCTAAAGATATCAGGAATGTAATGGTGGATCTGAGATCCCATTTCAAAACTTTTACATATCTCTCACCTACTATTCAGGCACCATTTTTCTTTTCTTCTTTCCAGAAGAGAGTTTGAAAATAGCGTCGAATATGATTGTATCAATTTGGATTAAAGTGTGGCTTTGTGTTGTATGCAGGCCTCATTCCGCCACGGGAACTCAAGTGCACAAGAAGCAGTTGCTCCAAACAATATACTCTTCATAGAGAATTTGCCCCATGAAGCCACTAGCATGATGTTGGAGATGCCTTTCCAACGGTATCCAGGATTTAGGGAAGTCCGAATGATTGAAGCGAAGCCAGGTATCACCTTTGTAGAATTTGAAGACGACCAGCAGTCCTCCATGGCAATGCAGACCCTTCAGGGCTTCAAAATCACTCCTCAGAACCCCGTGACCATCACTTTTGCCAAGCATCACAAGCAACCAAGCTCGGTGTACAAATCTGGCTATTTTGAAAATTGGCAGGTTGGTACCCGAGCTTGGTGGAGTCGGGTACTTTGTGAAGTACCCGAGTCCACCAAGCTCAGGTACCAACCTGCCAATTTTCAAAACTGTCAATATTGGTACCCGAGTCAACCAAACTCGGGTACCAATCTGCCTTACTTTGAAAACTGTCAGATTTTGTACTGTGGGGCTCCACAGATAGGTCCCTTTCCTGCCAAGGATTTCTTCACAAATACCTCAGAATTTCAATCCAGCAAGAGTATGCCCTGAACTATGCTCTAGATGTACATCTTTAACTTCTTTGGTGAATATAGTAGCCATATTAAAAATCAATGGACTGGTTTCTTTGCAATGGTTATTGTGTGAACAGGCAACTGTTCAAAAATGGATTTTCTTTGTTATTACGAATGTGACTATAATTATTATCATCATCACAACTTGATTCAATAAGCGATAAAAATAGAGAAAATATATCAAATACAAATCTACCACAATATCAGTCTTAAAGAGCAATCATATTATTTCTTGTATCAAACTTGAGATCCTGGCTTAGTTTGACCTTACGCAACATTGTACAGCAGCATAATTCACCCTTTGTCTTGGTAGTACTAAAAAGGATATAAATCCAATCACCCATTAAAATGCTTTCAAGCCATGAAAAGATTAGAGTAGTATGATAAGAAAAAGGACATCAAAGGCAAGGCCCACTAATAATGACAGCCATGCCGTAAAAGGAAACTATAACAATATCAGTAGTTAGATGACCAGTTGGCAGCACTTCCAACTCTTGGCATGCCGACAATTTCCCTCTTCGACTCTTCATCCACGGTGAAAGTTACACCACACACCTGACCAGAACTGTCCACCCTTGGCACAGGCTTCACCTCATTGAGGGGGTGTTCATAACTCCTCAAGCCTCCAGATGATGTGAAGAAGCATCCTTTGGAAAACAACAGAAACAGATAAATCAGCAAGGTAGTAGTCATGCTCATGAAGTAATATCTAACAAATAGACTATAGTATTAGTATCTGGAAGTTCATGCTAATAATTACACCAAGCATAAGAAGAGAAAGTCTTAGTCCCAAAACTTTGGAATTGGGTATGCATCCTCAAGAGACTAATTGGAATGAACCACATGTACACAAGCAACGATGATATTTTAACGATATATGTCATATTTGGTCCTTCAAATTTTTTCCAATCTTTCTTAAGTTATAAAAATACATAATTGAATGGCATGTAGCATGCATTTTGTTTGAAGTTGCATTTAGAAGAATGCCACGGTTCAAAATTAGCGTACCTAGTCTGCGACACCACCACTTGTCGGTACCTCATTCCGCTTAGGGCATGTTCTTCGGTTATGCCCCTCTTGGTCACACAACCCGCATTGCACCTTCCTCCCCCCCTCCTTCCACGGTGTGGTTCTCGGCCGTCTCCCACCCTCGTCCATCTCATTCCTGATTCGTGTTGAGACAGGGCAGCCTTTCTCTCGGATCAATCGGGGGTTAGGGAGGACCCTTCGAGTTTCTTCAGGATCCGGCCATGATAATCTATCTTTCAGCGCAGGGAAAACGGGAGCATAGCTCCGAAACAGTGCATCCACGCTATAGCATGGGTCAATGTATTGCTCTGCATCATGTCGATACCTAATACAAACTGCAATGACATGTGAACATGGTATCTTGTACAGCTTCCATTTTTGACATGTGCAACTTCTTTGCAACAAATTAACTCCATGTGTGTGATCCCCATGTCCAGCACTCTCTGGATTATGCGGTGTATCTACTTGATATGATTGTTGTTGCGCGCTCAATCTTGTCACCCTGTGACGCTCCGCCTTCGCCTTATTTCTCATAAAGATATCCAAGGCATATTTAGTCCATTTTTGTCCTGAATTTAACTGTGCTATGCTCTTATTGCGACGATCATCGAAGTAAGAATTCAATTTGAACCATGTGTATTTCACCATTGCCGTAATGGGCAAGCTACGAGCACCCTTTAGAACACCATTGAAGCACTCAGAGACGTTTGTCGTCATTGCCCCATAACGATAACCCTTGTCAAAACTTAGAGCCCATTTCTCTTTGGGCACATCCTTTAGATATTGGTGCGCATCCCGGTTGACATTCTCAATTAACTCGAAGGTGGCATTAAACTTTCGCTCCTGGGTAGCGCTTGCTGCCCTCCATACTAGATTCTTTAAAGTTTCATTGTTCCATCTAGTGTTGACGTTACTACATAGATGACGAAGGCAGTAACGATGTTCTGTCATGGGAGGCCGCAGGGAAAAGTCTCGATTATTGTCTCTAAAGATAGCTTGTATCCTAGGGTGTCTGTCAGATATGACACACAGGTGTCTCCGGTCAGTAAGATACGTTCTTATACAAGCCAAGAACCAACCCCAAGTCTCTGTGCTCTCGCTCTCGACAACGGCGAAGGCTACTGGATAAATTTTATTATTTGCATCTGTTGCCATTGCAATCATCAATTTCCCTTTATATTTTCCATAGAGGTGGGTTGCATCAATGCTAATCACAGGCCTACACTTCTTGAACCCAACAATACATGGATGAAACGCCCAAAATACGGACTTGAATGTACAGGTTCCATGTTCATAATTATCGTCCACTATTAACTTATACTCTGTACCCGGACTTGCGTCCTTCAGTCCTGCCAAAAAACACGGCAACTCCGCATAAGACTCCTTAAAATCCCCATATATAGATGCAACGGCCTTTTGTTTGGCATCCCATACCTTGTATGTGAACCATAATGATTACATTAGAAATGAATACAAGTTAAATAAAAAAACTTGAAGAAAACAAATCAAGACTTGTAAGACTATAATATTTATTCGCTCCGCATTCCTTTTTTTCTTTTCTTTTTTCAATTTCAATTTTCATAATATAAAGTATTCATGGGTTTTGGGAAAAAAAATATCATGATTATACTTCCCAAAAGACTGATGCCTCTATGTTGTAATGAAAATATAATGCAAGTTAAAGAATAGAATACCTTGTAATGAGATATTTCGTGTTTTAACTCTGCCAAAGCAACGTGGCGTAAGTTCTTTATCTTATACGCTGGGTCTTCTCGTATATAGCGCTCAAGTACATATGCTAAGAACACCGAATCAATCATCCGACCATCATGAGCATTCTGAATTTTGTCGCACGTGTGGGGGCCCTTGCATTTTGCGATCTTCCAGATATTGTCTCCCTTGCAACATATCGCACGGACTGACCATGGACAGGAATCATCCTCGCAACTCACCATAAGCCTCTCTGAGTTTGAATACTCAGTTTTGAAGCTAAAATTCTCTCGCACTGCATACCAAGTCAACGCACGTCGCACCGCCAATTTAGTCGCGAATACCATCCCTTTAATTGGCTGCTCCCCAGGCGTCCATGGTAATACTTCCGCTTGCATAACCGGTGATGGATCAAACATATTATCCCAAGTGTTTTGGGTGAACCATTCCGGCGTAGGATCGGGACCGGGGCATGTCTCTCTATTTTCTTCTACAACCACATCTTCGATATGATCAACATCCTCATGTTCACCCATGGTATCTAGGAGCTCCTCGAACTCATCCCTAGTAACATCGATATGGGTTGCATCATCACCAAGTCCGTGATCATTAGGGTTATTGTCGGATGTGCCCCTATGGAGCTCATCATCAGCTAAATGCTCTCCTTCATGCACTTGTTGGGGCCCTTCCTCCTCCTCAATCGAGTTCCCATGGGCAAATGTCTGCCACGGTTCACTGCCATACCCATCTCCTGTGTTCTCTACACACCCTTGATAAGATCTTTCTGGTATTGACTCGATGTGCTCATCTACTCTTCCATCCAAAACAGTATGTTCTGAACCCTCTCCAGCCTCTACTGTGGCGGGCTCAACAGTGACATAGAGATCCGAAGCAATGAATCCTCGAGCCACCATTTGTGCAACCATTTCCCACATCATCTTCACTTCGGTGCCACCCGATAATTGTAGTGAATTGTAGAAAACCTGCGTGTCTACAACCCGTTGAGGTGCTCGATACACGATGGAAATCTTATGCCTAGAGTGGTCTAACCCCATCGCCTTCAATATTCTTCGTTGCAAGTTCGTAAGCCCTATCCCACGTTTCACCTTAACGTATTTTTGCTTTTGGTTCGAGCCTTGGTATGACAACCCATGCAGCTCATGATAATACATCTCCCCGTCGTAGTACACATAGAAAAAGTGAAAATCCATCACCGACCTGTTATTAACAATATAAAAGTTGTCATCATCTATAACCACTTAAATAAAGATGACGTATGATAAAAACAATTTATATTCAAACTCAACCTCCTAAACTTTCTGTATAGAGATATAAATAATTTTCAATCGTTTTAACCACATATCTATAATTTATAATATATTAATATTTGGCTGCCAGCAAATTGTTAACAAAAACTGTGTTTTATTTAATATTTAGATAACTTGTAAATTATAGAATAAACAATATACAATGACATAGTATTCTTTTACATCTAAATAAATAAATACATAGAAACATAAAATATGAAATGAATTCTTCAAAGCATAGGCAAATATAATGACAATGACACGAATTTTTTTCTTCTTCTTGAGTTTTTTGTTATTTAGATATATGGTTTATGTTAATTGTCAAATTCCCCCCAATGGGATTTTGCTATTGTATACACGTTCAATTTTTTTTCCAATATCACTATTCACAGCACTTGCCTTTCTTGCTTATCTCATAAATAGCTTAACCCATAAATGAATGATGAAATCCTGTTATTTCATAATTTTTTTACAATTTTAAAATCTGAAATTTTGTTGTAAACTTAAATTTTAAATATCTAGAAGGATAGAGAAATAAATGCTGAATGGGGCATATTTTAACAAGCAATCAGACAGTACGATATATACACAACTTTACAAGTATTTGCTATATTTTTAATATTTTTTCATTTCACAAAATAAAATAAAAAACTTATAGATGATTTTTTTTTCTTCATTTATTTTAACGAATCAAAGTGCATGTCTAAACTTTATGTATTATTCTTCTAAAGCATATAATAATTTATGGATTTACTATCTCTCTTTCAACTATTAGTAATTATGAATTGGTTATTTTGTTTTCTTTATTTGAAAAGAAAATATGCTTCTAATTGCAATTGTTTCTTTATATTTTATTTTGTTACAATATAGTTGTGCTCCATTTGTTTTGAGAAAAAAGTTTTATATATATATATATATATATATATATATATATATATAAATCAGCAGTTGTATATTTGAACATGATATCTTGCCACAACCTCAACTCATGAATTGTGGTCATGCAAAAATAATCTCATACGAACCACACATGTATACACAATGAGACAAAAATTTAACTATATTACCTCTATGTACACAGCAGGCAGGACCCAAAGCTTAAATGGTTTGTCTTCAATGTAAAAACACTGACACTAAGATCCATAGATGGTGACCCAACAGTAGCTTCTGCTTCAGTATTCTTTCACATGGGCATTCTGACTCTTCACATGGACTTGGCAAGTGCAAGAGCCATCTCATAAATTGTAGAAGTAAGCTGGTGAACGTACACCATTATGTCTGAAGTTGGCTTCACTCTATACCATTAACTTAGTAGTAGTTGGCTTCACTCTATACCTTTAAATTGGTAGTTGGCGTCAGACAAGTGGGCAGGAGCTTTGTAAGGCCGAAAAGAATGCAAGAAAAAAATTATTTCCTATAACAAATATTTCCAACAGTAACAAATAGAATAATTGTGTGTAGATTGTAAGTGTCATTCTGTCATAAATTTATATTAGACTAATGTTACAACCACAAACTATTTTGCAATTTTTACAAAATGTTAATATGGTCAACTTGTTATTGGTTTTTATTTATTAATATCAATTTTTTCATTTACTAATAATCACTTACCACATCAGCAGTTTGTAAAAAATTTTGAAAAATAGTGGATATCTCTAGCATTATTCTTTATATTATATGTGTATGAGTGTATGTAATATTGAGTGTGTGCATTATTTTTTGTTATAATGTTATTTGTGTAAATAATAATGTGTGTGCATTATTCTTTATAAATATAAGAGAAATGTTTTGTCACTACTTTCATGGAAAATATAACAATTGCTTTAAGGGTATCCGTTAACATGACCCTATATATAATATAACTTTATATGATTTAGTAATTACGAAATAAAGAAGGTTTGTTGCATGTGTGTTTATTGTTACCATATTATAATAATTTTTTGTTATAAAGTCAAGAAAATTGAAGAAACAAATTTGTAAAATCAGTGACTGTTCAAGTATTTTATTGGTTAAGTAGACACGTAATGTGTTATTTATGTATAAATGACTGTGGTTGTGTGCGTCAATAATTAATACAAAACCAATGAGTTCAATTTATCCATTCAGTTTAAATATTTTTATACAAACGAAGACAAATAAATAATAACAACTGCATAAAAATAAAAATATTAGATAAACTTAACAAAATAAAATGATCGTAGCTACACACAATGACAATTAATACTCATAATGAACTATCGTATAACAATTGAAAATTTTAAAACTTGTACAAGGACATTATAATTGTTTTTTTTTTTTTTTACATCTGTACATATTCAAGTAAATTTTTTATTAATTATCAAAGTCTCGTCAACCCCAAAAAAAAAAAAATTTTAAACAAAATTCACCCAATGTACGGGTTTGGTGGGCCCGTAGTTTTTGAAATTAGGGAGAGGTACCCGAGCCCAGGAAACTCGGGTACCAATCTGCCTAATTTCAAAATGCCTGGGCCAGCGTAATTTTGAATTTAGGCAGATTGGTACCCGAGTTTCATGGGCTCGGGTACCTCTGCCTAATTTCAATAACTACAGGCCGACCAAACCCGTCCACCACGTCGATTAAAATCCAACTGACTTAACCCAGCAAGTTCAACCGGGGTTAGCTGTAAAGGTTAACTCTTCTCTCTGCCTTTCAGCTAACCAAACGAACAAAAAACTGTCTCTTTCTTCAGATCTTTCTCTACCCAAAATGCAAAAACTCTCTCACACCATTGCTCAATCTCCATGGCTACAGCTAGCAGCCACTGCGTCCCACACCTCCACTATGAAATAATGGTGGAACGTTCTCGAAACCCTCGGATGTGAAGAAGGATCTCAGATTTTCAGAGAAAGAAGAGGATCGGTGTAAGGAAGTTGAAGAAGAAGAAGAAGCTGGATCGCTTGACCGCCTTCTGCTCGTCCAGTCCGATCTCTCCTCTCTCGTCCATCAGGTAACTACTCTCGAGAAAATGATTTCGAAAAACAAGGATTGCATCTTGCTCTGTGTATTTTACAATCTCGATGAAAAATTTGCTCAGTCTTTGTTTCATTCGGCTTTTGCAAGTTTGATAGGATTTGTGCTTGAGTCTCTCTCTCTCTGTGTGTCAGCTTTTGTGTTTGTTTGGTTGCTCGGAAAGTGTGGGAGGCTATATTTGTGTTTTTGAATACCTAGCTTTAAATTGAAAGACAAATTTACTGAGTGCATTTCAAATTGCAGATTGCACAGTGTTGTAGTTGTAGGTACTTGGATCTTATAGTATGATAAATCTTGTTCTTATTGTGATTTGGTTTTTGATTTTCAAAATGTTTAGGAGATGTTTAATTTAGGAAATGATTTAAAGGCGCAATTTTTAGCCATATGTTCTCAATGGAATATCAGTTATTTTATAATTTGTTAGTCTTAGACAGTTTGGGTGAATGAGGGTTTGAGAGATAAACAAAAAAACTCTCTCACACCATTTCTGCAGATTTAGTTACAGATGGTTGTTGCACGTGTGAACACTAAGAAGATAAATAAAGAAACAAAAAACGACTTGCAGCTTTGCTATATGTACAAAATACTTTCTGCCGTATAGCCTGTGCTTACTTCCTCTCTTCTGATGCGTGTAGCTGGTTCACCTTCTTGCTTTTATGTGTTGAACTTTGACAGAACACATTCCATTGCTACAGGAATAATCAAGTGCATAGACCCGCAAAATCTGAAATAATTCTTGATGAGAATGTCCATATTGATTATGTAGCCTAAGTTCAAAGTGTTGATGCATAGACCCGCAAAATCTGAAAGAATGTTTGAAATTTTGGTGATGCTATTTTTCTTTTAATAAAAAATTGTCAAATAAGAGTAGTTGAACTTTAATTCTTCTGGGGAATCTATGTTATATAGATATGGTATTCATTTATTAACTTTAATTCTACTTGGGCATTTCTATGTTGTACAAATATGGTACTAATTTAGACAATAAAGCAGAAATTGCAGTTGGATTTGGGCACAATTGAGCTTATGAACAAGAGTTTGTTTATGCACTTTTTTATTTTCCATTTATTGTTGAATAAGGGTTGTATGGAGTAATAACTAATAACTATGTCTCTTGTTTTCTTATTAACAGGATAAAATATTAGCCTCTGCTGCAATGAAGTTTAATGGATCTTGCCAGAAAAATGTTTTGAAGCATTCCATGAAGCATTGAAGCCATGTATGTTGCTGTCAATAGGCTAATTTTTCATTATCAATGAAACACTGAATGTATTCTTTCGTTTTGACACTTACTAGTTTTCATGTTCATTCACAAAAACTTTTACATGGATTTAGAGTACAAACCATGAAGAATGTAATAAAATGTAATTGATTGTGTGCCTTTTATTTTTAATTTCTTGTAATGCTTCAAATTGAACAATTTTGATGATGCCTGTACGGTCACAAATTGATGGAAGAGGATCCGGATAAATGACAGGGGGCCATCAAATTAGGCAGATTGGTACCCGAGTTTCCTGGGCTCGGGTACCAGTGTGCATAACTTCGAAATCAAAATGAGTGGCCCAGCGTAATGTTTATGTCATGCAGTTGGTACCCGAGTCCAAGAAACTCGGGTACCAATCTGCCTAACTTCATGATAGCCAAACGTAAAGTTCAAATTAGGCAGATTGGTACCCGAGTCCAAGAAACTCGGGTACCAGTCTGCCTAATTTGAACTTTACGCTGGCTTACCTGGGTTATTCTGAAATTAGGCAGATTGGTACCCGAGCTTCCTGGGCTCGGGTACCAATCTGCCTAATTTCAAAAAAAGGCATGCCTTGGATTTTTTTTGGCTTAATTTTTTGGTACCCGCTTCCTGGGCTCGGGTACCAAGCTGCCTAATTTTAAAAAACAGGCACATTTGTACCTTGGATTTTTTTTGGTTTAAATTTTTTCCCTACGGAGATTGGTATGAACTAGAAGCACCCAAACAAATTTTTTGATAAATTATATTTATTATTAACTACAACTTTAATATACAATCTTCTACAAATGTGACTAATAACAAGGTCCATACCGTTCCAAAAATATCTTCCAGAAAACATTAATAATAGAGAAAGAAAGCGAAGAAAAGGAAAAGATGATTGGGCAAAACCATAATGATATTGAGATCCTCTTGAGCAATATTCTCCAAAGAAACTTGTTTGATTGCAACAAAGTCACCATTCTCCTTCGTTATTTATTTTTTTTTTTATCGTGTGGGGGTAATTTGGGTAGTATCGTAGCACTAGTAGTATTTCTATTTCCATTTGTTTCCGATTCGACTAATAATTAAAAAGCCAGATCTGCCTAACTTCATGATAGTAGCCCAGCGGAAAGTTGAAATTAGGCAGATTGGTACCCGAGCCCAGGAAACTCGGGTACCAGTCTGCCTAATTTGACCTTTACGCTGGCTTACCAGCTGGGTTATTCTGAAATTAGGCAGATTGGTACCCGAGCTTCCTGGGCTCGGGTACCAATCTGCCAAAAAAAATCCAAGGCATGCCTTGGATTTGTTTTGGCTTAATTTTTGGTACCCGAGCTTCCTGGGCTCGGGTACCAAGCTGCCTAATTTCAAAAAACAGGCACATTCGTACCTTGGATTTTTTTTGGTTTAAATTTTTTCCCGACAGAGGTTGGTACTCGAGTTCACTAAACTCGGGTACCAATCTGCCTTTTTTAAAAAAAGCTCGGGACTGAAAACATTCATTAAGAATTGCCAGGACATCATCATTCAGACAAGACAAAGCTCTTAACCCTCCAGACGTATAGCCAGAATCGTCTAGCTCAAGAGGAAAACTATGCTTCAGTACCATTTTAAAATCCCCATAGATGCGAATTGCATATTTGTTATCTTCTTTATGCGGCAGAATGTAACACAACTCCCCATGCCTCTTTGTCTAAACACCTTCTGGAGGGAGTGGCAAAATCCCACATTGCTCATATGTTAGATCAAAAGCCAGTACCGAACCAGCTAAAGTTTCCCAATAGACCATTCCCTTCATGTAAAACCCATCGCCACTCAGTTTCAAAGCACCCAACTCACAACATAAAGTGTCAACAACTCTCCAAGATTTTGACCTTGATGAGTAAATTTCAAAATAGAGGATTGGATGATCAGCCAAACGAAAGGCACAAACAAGCTGATAATTTGCTTCAAATTTCAATGCAGAAGGTTCAAACGCAAGAGCCACTGCTGATCCAGGTCCATGATAATAATTTGGTCTTGGAAGAACCTTCCACTGCCTATTGACAGGGTTGCAAATGTAGTAGGCATTGTCTTCAATGCAACTTTGACAGCAAATCAAGCCATTACAAGTGGTTCTGAGGATAACAGGTTCAGGCAAGAAACTGAAGGAAGGATCTGGAACGCCACATGAATGTGGATCGCATGAGATGAAGGAGTGTTCACCAGCGATTTGACAGAAGAATCCAGATATGTCTTGGAAGCAATGACTTTGCTTGTGGGCTAAGAATGGATTAGTTATCCACTTATTCCACTCAACAGAAACAGATCTAAACCTACAAATTGATTTTGCTGGGAGGAAAGGAAGGGCATGGTCCTTCACCAAATCTCCAATTCCCATTTTCTCCTTAGACTTTATATGTTCAGGGCATCTGGAAGAGCCATATGCAGTAGTGTTTCTTTGGGGTGCATATTCCTGAAATTGCAATCATTAAATATTAAAAATATATCATATACAAGCATAGCATCTTCATATGGAAAAGATCACTTGGCATCTAAACACTTTTAATAATATTGCCAAATTATAACTAAATAAGCATGAAAAAAAGAAGTTAAGAACACAAAGCTAATAGGGACCCAAGCTGGAAAAAGTCATGGACTGCCCATGTCATTTGAATTTGTTGTTTAGTTGAGAATGTATCAGCTACCCCACTTATCAAACTCGTTTTGGCTGCAACCGAAAAGGTAAAAATGATGACCAAATCACCTAACTTTACAGTGTATGGAGGACCGATGGTGATCCAAATAGAATAATTCAATTTTTTGTTATAACTATCATATCATAGATAGAGGCAGCTTTAAGGTTTTAGGTGAAAATTGATTTAAGACTTTTTATATAGCAACGACCTACAAAAGATTGCACGTCAGCATCTTAACGGTTGTAATTAAATAGACACCCCATATCCCTAACAATTCTCTCAACCCAGAACACCCCTTCCCCCCCGAAACCCCACACACACCCACAAAAGAAAGAAAGGAAAAACAAGAAATACAGGAAGTAGTACTAGAACACACCTGAGCCATTGGAAATTCTGGTGAAGTGTAGGTCCATGTGAAAGTGTCATCAGCAGAAGGCAATGTGACAGTCACACAGAAGATGACTCCCTAAATCATTAGGGCTTTTTGGATGACCCATTCGAAATCTCACAGATTTGGCAGAATATATAGGTGAACCACGCTGAAAGTAAGCTGCACAAATAGACATATCACATCAACATTAAAAGATGTTTAAAATGTCAGGACAAATTGGAAGGGCACATAGTTTGCAGAAATTTTGATATATACCTTTGAATGGCTGGAGCCAACTTCTACAGGTTGTTCTCACTCCACAGTTGTTCAATTCCATAACATGAGCAACTTTAGATAACTGAGGAAACATTCTTTCCAAATACATACACACACATATATCTTTCCCTGGCCTTTATCATTTCTTTCCAACAAACTTTTATTTTATTTTGTCAAATTCAACAACTATTCCAAACAACCTACCAAATACATACACACACATATAGAACCCGTCAAATTCAACCTGCCAAATACATACACACACATATAGAACCTCCCAATTTTTCTGATCTACACACACATATAGAACCTGTCAAATTCAACCTGCGAAATACATACACACACATAGAAATTCAAATATTGCACAATAATGAATCTCAATCGAGAGTCAGCCACAAGCATCACAATGGAACTCAAATCAATGACAAGTCCTGCCCCTCACAATTTAGGCTCAAATCAATGACAAAATTTAATATGGCAAATGAATCAATCCAAAAAGAATGTTATATGAAGGGGTTTTTTCCTTGAGCTCAAGTGTATCTCAGTTTTTAATGTAGACATGACTACCTTTTGGCCAAATACCACCTTCTCCTAAATTTACTAGCAAAAGAAACAGTTGTGCAACTGAAACATAATTTACATAAGTTATTCTATAGATCTGAAATGGAAATTTCTGAAGTTCATTAGCAGAATTTTGCAAGTTACGAACAAAAAATATATCAGATTGTAAGCCCAAATCTTCATGTTCATTGCCAAAATATATGGGCTACTATATATATATATCACCAAAGAACAAGAAGATCCTATACATGACAAAAAGATCCTACACCATTACAAACCTAAAGTAGCACAAATTCTTGCCCATTCTTGAATCATTCTCGTTTTCTTCTCCTCACCGGTTCCTTGACTGGTCTCACCTTGCCTGAAAAGAACACAACAAGAACACAACACAAGCAAATATTAATATGCAAATGATTTAACTATAAAGCGATGTATATGTAATCGGTATAGAATCAAACTATAGTACCATGTCCAGTCCCACAGTCAGGAGGATGTGTCCGTGTGCGTTGCGGCCTTCGTGGCCGATCCTCGATGTGCAAAGGCTCTGGTGGGGGGGTGGGTATCTGTGTCTGGATGAACTCGGTATGCACAAACTCAGGGGGGACAGCAACAGGGGTGGGTCGCCCAGGAGTGGGCATGAACCTCATCTCATCTCTACCATGCACAACCGCGGGGCCAGGGCCGGCAGTCAGTGGGAGAGACGTATGGGTGGTGGGCAACGGAGATATACTAGGAGATGTGGGTGGGCAAGTACCATCGCTCCTCATGGATGGGGACCCAAATGTGTCTCTATGGGCAAACGTATGGGATGGACCCGCATCATCGTGTGCCACGGAGCCTACGTCATAAGCAGTGTCGTCCCACATCTCATCTGTTGTCTGACTTGCTTCCTCCATGGTGTGGTCATGCACGGGTGTGTGGCGCCGAGTAGATGTGGGCACGGGTGTGTGGCGCCGAGTAGATGTGGGCACGGGTGTGTGGCGCCGAGTAGATGTGGGCACGGGTGTGTGGCGCCGAGTAGATGTGGGCACGGGTGTGTGACGTCGACTAGATGTGGGCACGGGTGTGTGACGCAAACCAGATGTAGGACGCTGAGCAGATGTGGAACGTCGACTAGATGTGGGCACGGGTGTGTGACGCTGACCAGATGTGGGAGGCCGACTAGATGTATGACGCTGGCTAGATTGATGGCCTCCACGCCCTTGACGTCCACCTGCTTGACGACCACGCCGTACAGCTGGTTCACTTGTGTTGCCCATGTCACGAGCATGGTCCAAGGATAATCGACCGATCTCTTCAACAGCTTGCAAGGCATTAATACAGTCGGTGTAGATCTCAGACCCTGGTTCGCACTTCGTTATAATGTGCAACTGCGATTCAACCTGTCAGAAATATACAAGAGTAATGTTAGTAGGTTTAACTAAACTATGCGAAGCAAATTACATTTATAACGAAACAGTCTTTGTAAATTTACCAAAGTGTCCCAGTACGAAGTCTCTTTTGTAATATGGCGAATAGTGCGGGGACGAAACCAAACCATATACTCGTCATTGTAGCTCATCTCCCCGTGAAAGGCCGGTGCATCGGCAATTTTGGCGTGCGCAGCCCATTTAGCAATATGCGAGGCATGTACTCGGGCCCAATCTTCATGGTGCTTGCCCTGGAGGGTGATCTTGTGCAGTTCAATTGAAGTATCAACATCTTTTGGTATGCCTTGCTTCATCCCAAACTGTCGGAGAACACGTTCGAGATGATGGCCTTCAACCACCCAAAAATGTATGAGCGGCACAATAGACCTCCATATGTGTTGGCCTGCCGTACAATATGCGGGTAGAGAACGCAAATAATTTCTGTACGGCTCCCAAACAATCTGTAATGATTCAACAGATGCAAACAACCATATTACCAATATAATTAGAAAAAATGTGTAACGAATGTGAACAATACATGTAACTCTGAAATTAAAAATATTTATTCACTCCAAAGTGAATTGTAAGTACAAAAACTACATGCCAAAGCGGTTCCCACTTGTAAGACACGATACCTGATTTGGCCGCAGTGAAGTAAGCGACACACGATAGGCACGTAGGACGTGCATCGAATGTTCAGTTGTTATCTTAGCCCCTTTCCATCTAGCAAACAACACAGACATAACCTTCATATTAGTTACTTACATAATTCTCATGCAAACAAAGTTAATGAGAAAATGTAAAACGGTAACTATCTAAGATGCTACATACTTGACAGCAAGTGGACCTGGAGGCAGTGCCTGGTGTGGATGCCTCATCACAGGACATATGTGGGGAAACCTCGCCCACGCCCACAACTGCACCAATAGTAGTGCACCCCCAATCTGCTTGGCTGTCTTCTCTGATGCCTTACAGAGGTGTCTATAGAGCCAACTTAGTGCTGCACTACCCCAACTATACTTCTTTCCGTTGCTGATTGGATCGAAATATTGCAAATACCTAATTGAGATCCGTTCTCCAGACTTATCCATAAATAGTGTACCACCTAACAACTCCAATATGTAAAAACGAGCATACTTCTGCATAAGCTCCTCAGGGGCGTCAACCGGGAGAGGGTTGCGAAACTGATCCTCAAGCCATTTGGCTTTTATGCTCGCCCCTTCCAGCACTCCAGTGTTCTTATTTTTTCCAAGTTCTCTATCTGGCGGTTGGTACCCTAGCAATCTACGGCAGACGTCACGCCAACTGCCCGTCGAGGGTATACTTTCCACCAACGGCAAGCCATCTACAGGTACCCCCATTATAACCTCCATATCTTGTAGTGTGATGGTCATCTCACCGTGGGGCAAGTGAAATGAGTGCGTCTCCGGCCGCCATCTCTCCACCAACGCTGTGATCAATGCGTGGTCAATGTCCATATGTGGGACCCGAAGCAGCCCATCTAACCCCGCATCAGTGATATAAGCGAGAATTCGTGGATCTAACCCATCTACCCCTCCTTCAAGCAGACTTTTGTCTCGGTGACGACAAGTCAATACACTTGGCACTTCCTGCAAATAGAGCAGCGTAGTATTAATAATAATTACAGTACCACATAATAAGTACGCTTCAAAGTTAAATTCCAAAAATCTTTCGACTACATATATTGAACAAGTGCATACCTCGCCTTCCAAATGAGCATCCCAAAGCAAACTTGAACGATGCTCATCCTGCCTCGTCAACAAAGTCTGTATAGCGGATCCTGCTCCATGTGGGTCCATATCTGGCATTTGGAAACAACAGCAAGACAGTCTTATTTATTTATTTTTAATTATAAACAAATTTGTTTGAAAATGGCAACATTATTCATCTAATACAACCTTTCACTGATTTAATAAATTATTTTAGAAAAGTTAGTTATCAAAGCATGTGTTCCTACAATTGATTCATTTAACAAATTAACATTTGTTTTGATAAATTAACATAGTATCAAAGCATGTGTTTCTACAATTGAAACTTATCTCTACACTACTAAAATAAATTATAAATAACATAAAAACGTGTTAAAATAATAATTAAATTCACTATTTTTTAACATGAGACAGAACTTTTTATCTTGCAATGTGTGCATGTGCGTGAGTGCGTGAAAAGATTTGTGTAGCTCATGGGTCCGGGATACAATTATAATTTTCTGAGTAACATTGGAAAGATATACATTTGGACCACAATACCAAGTTCCCGTTCACATTGGCAATCAGTATTCTCAAAACCATATCAGTTTCCTTAAAGAATAAGAGATTGCATTCATTAATAAATTTTAATTTATTTAATTAGTACAAAATCTTGAAATAAATTTTGATGCAGTCATTTTCGCCATTTGGGTTATTTATATACCAATCACACCCAAAAAATGCCAAAAATGTAAGCGCATCATGGGTAGTTCAATTTTCTTCTCAAATATAGAGTTTCAATGGCTTATTAACTTGAATAAAATGAATTACAAAAAAAATTTGAGTACGCGATTCTGTGGTGCAATAACATTCTTCACAATACAAATTGCATAAATTCTCTTTTTAATAAATCTAAAATATTCAAATAAACTTGCATATTCACATTTGCATTAACCCAGTATGCTGAAAAAAATATTGGAGACAAAAGCCACTGCCATTCTTGAACAGAAAGAAGCAGCAGAAAGAATGAAAGAAAACAAAATCAAACAGAAAATGAAGAAACAATAAAATTCCAGCAATTATGAAATAATAGCACCACAAGTATGGACTGAGGTGTGAGCCTTGTCTTCCTTAACTATATTTAGCAGAAAGAATAACATCTTCCATGATATGCGTATTGAACAATGTTGGAAAGATCAATACATGGGGAGGGAAACTACAAAGTACAAATCATGGAGTATCATACACGAGCAAAACGATCACAAATGTTGCTTCTTATTTTTATAAGTGCAAATTCAACCAACAAGTTACAAGCTTTCCTCTTCACATGGTTAACTTGCTGCTTTAGACTTGAAAAGAATGAGACTTGAGAGTATTAACTCTAAAGTTTTAAGGATTATTAGAAGTTCACCGTTGTATAAAGAAGAGAATAACAGATTTCCATATGTTAGTTTCAAAAAGAAAGAAAAACCTATGAAATTCTTCCAACTTGAAATTTGAGCTCTAGTTGCATATATTGTCTGGCTGTGAGTCTGTGACATCAAATGGTGGACTAAGATCTCAACAGAAGGGGAACAAAAACAAAGACAAAAACGAACTAAGTACATGCATGTATGACTTCAATACTATGTTAATTGTTTGAGTATCTATTTCTAATTTAAGAACAAAACTATACCTTAAGGTAATCCTAAAAGGTAGAGTCACAAAAAGAGAGAGATTAAAATAAAAAATAAAATCATATGTTAAAATATGATATGTTGAAGTGACAAAATTTGGTAATATCACCTCAAGCAGAACTTTTAATTTGATGTTAGTGGATGACCAGAGCAATACACCAATTTATGCCAATAATCCTTGTACTAAATGACATTTTCTTTTCCTTTAAGCAGAGGATGGTGGATAAATTAAGAAGAGTTATGAATGTACTAAAGGACTGCTTTATCACTGGCAAGCATTGTCACTGTCAAAGAGGACGTACCCATGGCATACAGCCTTTGTTCACAATTTCACTATTTGTGCACAGTGTATAAACAGATATTGATAGAACATGAAGAACAGTTCAGACTAGATATTATACATAAGATTGTTGGAGAAGTGCAAAATATATCTAGAACAAGACCAATAAATGTTCAAGAAACACATTTTTTAATGATCTAACAGTGCTACAAAACAAGACCTAAACATATTCAGCAGAGCCTTTCCTGCATATATTATTATATAGAAAACCAGATAGGGACTATTCAGAAGTCTAACAATCTGATAGCATCAATGACTAAGGACGTGAAGAAAATAAACACCATTTACTATAACTTGGAACTATTCGAAAGTCTAAAAATCCAAATAGGGACTATTCAAAAGTCTAAAAATCAGATACCATTAATGACTAAGGGTATGAAGAAAATCAAGAGCATTTACTATAAATTGGAACTTACAGAAGAAAAAAAACAGTACTTTTTTATTCAGTAACTTAATTTGGCCCTGAGGGGCTTATGCTATGAGCCCGTGACATTACACCACAGAATGCACTCAAATATTACATACAACTCCTCTTATACCAAAGTTTAACATTGCCAACACCTCAGAACACAAGTTTAAGTGCTCTCATCTAAGCAAAATTTAAGTAAGTAATTGAAGTGTGCCCCAGTGTGTTATACAGACACAGAAAATTGATAAGATCAATCACTTAACTGCTTTGCACATCCTATCAGCTTAACTAAAACAATAGTGACAGAAAAAAAGGTTCAGTCATCCCACATTCAGGAGCCACAACATAATTGTTCTGATGCTCCATAATATTGCATGGATGTTCAATGAACACCTTTGATTGAGCTTTAGGGAACAATGTACCAGTAATTAAAAAATCATACACTCTATGGGTCTGGTGCATCTGACAGGCTCAAGCAGTATGATTTAGGTGAGATATCATATAAAGAAAAAAGAAAAAACCTTTCTTGTTGGTTCAGTGCAACCAGCCAAGCTATATACTTATGATGATCACCTGTCTAAGTCTAACATACATTCTTTAGTTTTGTTTGTTTTGCTTATGCATCTATTTTGTACCCAAAAAATCTGGGTTAATGGGCAATTTCTTTCAGCCATCTTCTCCTAAAGCCATTGTTCCAATCAAAGAGCCAGTGGCCAGCCAAGCTGCCTATTTTGGCTAATCTCACACATGTACTGACAGCCACAGCTACTCTACACAAATTCTCGAATTAATACCATATAAACATTCAAAAAAGCTTACAAGTAGACATACCCACAAAGACCCACATATACCCACAAAGACCCACAAATACCCAATGCTGAAACAAATATTGAGATAAGGAGACATACCTGGTGAATCCAAACTGAAGATGCAGACCGACAGTGAGAGTGAAAGCGAGCGCGAGACTGAGAGCAAGAAGGAGACCGCGAGACTAAGAGGGAGACCGCGAGCGAGAAGGAGACTCAGAATGAGAGCGAGCGCGAGACTGAGAGGGAGATTGAGAGCGTGAGGAAGATGATAGCGAGATTGAGAGGGAGATTGAAAAAGTGATGGCGAGATTGAGAGGGAGTTTGAGAAAGTGATATCTGAGATTAAGAGGCAGATTGAGAAAGTTTAAGTTTTTAAGTGTGGGTAGCAGTCTAACAAATGGTTTGGTTTGTGGGTAACAGGGGGACAACGGGTTTTTCTGGTACTCGAGCTTCTTGAGCTCGGGTACCAAGCTATTTTTAAATTATCCTTTCCATGTCACGGTGCCAGGTGGATTAAAAAAACATGGTACTCGAGCTCACCAAGCTCGAGTACCACAAAAAGTGCTATTTCCCCAATTATTTCGGAAACAGTGCTCTGTTACTAAATATTTCAAAAATCAATGCTAATGGGCCATTTTGCCCGGTAAAGAACAGTTAGCCTTATCAAAGATTATTATAGTATCATAGAATGTGACTATGTGGTGTTTCCAACAACCCTCTTTGTCAATTTCAAAATTCATACCTCTATTAGATTTATATTCAAAGGATAAGCAATTTTTTTTTTGTCCATATAAATTCTTCATGAAAATTACCGTTATATATATATATAGAGAGAGAAGTATATAAATCTAAGTAAACAAGCATAAATACTTTACGTATTTACTATTATTTAACTTTCTTTTTTGTTTTCTTTTGTATTAGAGAAGATTTTTCTTTTTTAGCACAATGACATGATTATAAATTGACAAAATTTTAAGGGACATGTTTCAACCTTAAAATGTAAGACTCTCTCTTCCTATATATAGCTTAAGTAATAGATGAGGTATTGAGCATAACTTTAACAAAATTAAAAATGGGGCTAACATGGAAAGTGTTTTGGAGTCAAACTTAGAATTCTTTTTCTAGTAAAGTATAGATGACTACTTCTGCAACTTTGTTCATTTGTGTGTGTGTCAGTGTGTTTAAGTTTCCTATCACTATTCATAAATATTTGGTTGGTTTGTTCACTTAAAATTTGTCATGTAGATGTCAAATACTATAAATTTTGGGAGTTTCATACCTGTTATTGAGAGAAACACACATAACAGTCAACAAGAACCCTTCAATAATGAGTGACAATTGAAACGAGAACGTATTACCATCCAGATAAGGATAATCTCAGTTCGAACAATAGTTCTCAATACCCTTAAATTAAACATTCAAGGTCTGTTTGAATACCGCTTATTACTAAAAACTAAAAACTTATTATTGAAAATACTGTAACAAAATAATTTTTAATTGGCAAAAACACTGCAGCAAAAACTTTTCACGCATTTTTAGTGCTTGGCTGGTCCATGAATAGTGCCATAGACCAGCCAAACACAAACGCAGAATCATCACAAAACAAACGCACACTCAATCCTTGGAAAAAAATAACATAAACACAGACAAAAATGCCTGAAATATTGAGATAATATTTATATGGAAGTTCAATCAATTTTTCTTTTAGATTGGTAAGTTGCACACCAATCTGATTGGCTTTGATCTCATAACCACATCCTTCACCCTATTCTTGCCGGAAAGGTGATGCTATCAGACTAGAGCTCATTGGCACACCGGAGTTTGATGATGACAGCCTCAATCAAGCCACAAAGTGATTCGAATTTTTTCTTAGTAAATTTAACAACACAATGTAATTGTTCAAACTAATTAAATAATTGTGAATTCAGTCAATCAATACCTTCAAAATCATAACTATATTATTCTTAACAAATTTTTTTTTTTTTTTGAGAAGGAAAATTTTATATTTAATTATTATCGTAGTTGAGACACTTTTTTCAGATGGACGATCTTTTTTGTTTTTTTATTATTGATTGTTGAACAAAACAGCAAAAATGATATAAAAAAAAAAATGAAAACTAATTGTTGAACAAAATAATAATAATGGAAACTGGAGTGGCATGCACAGTAGCACAAGAGGGAATAAATGAATAAGTAAATTCGATGAGTCTATTGTCTTTCATTGAAAGCTTACTCCCTAATCTGTTGGCCACTTCTGGCTAATGTTCTTTCACTCCCTCCGTAGAATTTGAATTTAGAATTTGGATTGAATGCTTAAACTTCTATGGATGTGTGTTGTGTGTGTAATGAGAACAAAAAGTATATAAATTTAAATAAGCAAGCATAAATACCTTGTTTATTTGCTCTTTTTTTTTTTTTTTACGCACATTTGTTTCTCTTTAACTTTCTCTTTTGGTATGTGTGAAGAGATTCTCTTTAATTTTCTCTTTTGGTGTGTGTGTGTGAAGATATTAGAGAAAACATAATAAAAAGTATATAAATTTAAGTAAGCAAGTAGGCAAGACATTTATACTTGCTTCTCTTTAACTTTTTCTTTTGTGCTGGAAAAGATTTTTCTTTTGGCACAATGTCATGATAATAATTTGATGAAATAATAAGAAACATATTTCAACCTTAAAGAGTGATACACTCTAGTCCTATATATTTTTTGATGAACACACTCTAGTCCTATATATTGTGTGAGCCATCTTAGGTGTGTATAACCTAGATATAGAGGAGTAAAGAATCTTATAAATCAATGACAAAATAAAATGCTAGTATGAACATGTTAAAATGCTAGTAGACATGGATATATATATATATATATATATAGAGAGAGAGAGAGAGAGAGAGAGAGAGAGAGAGAGAGAGAAAAGTATATAAATCTAAGCAAGCAAGCATAAATGCCTTGCGTATTTACTTTTATTTAACTTTCTCTTTTGTATAAAAGAAGACTTTTATTTTTTTTGGTGCAAATGGCATAATCACAAATTGACAAAATTTTAAAGAACATATTTCAACCTAAAAATGTAAGACCCTCTATGACCTAATATAGCATAAGTATTTAGATGAGTTACTGAGTATTAACCTTTAACAAAATTGAAAATAGGGCTAACTTGGAAGCTTCCCAAAGAGTGTTTGGAAGTCAAATTTGGATTCCCCCCCCCCCCCCCCAAGAAATAGTGATGGCTACTTCTGCAACTTCACTAATGTGCTGTGTGTGTTTTTCTTATTACTGTTCATAATTAGTTGGTTGGTTTGCTCGATTAAAATTTGCCATGAAGATGATAAATGCAGTGAATTTTGGGAGTTTCGTAAAAAGTGGTCCATTTCCCATTGTTAGAGCATTTTCCCAGTTATTAAGTTGTAGATTTTGCATTTGATTTAACTAGTATCTTTAGGAGATTCATTCGTGAGGTATAATATTGCTAAATGAGGTTCAATTCATGTTAACAATTTATGTAATTGAAATTAATTTCCTAAATATTAATGGCATCTTTTACCATATTCTTACCAATTTATAATTATAAGTCTCGCTCTCAAATAAATGGTTAACAAACTTCTCAGGAGAAAATTTATATTGGCATATGTTATGTGATACACACGTATTAGTTAAGGGAGTAATTATATGGTCTCTGGGGTGAATTCTTTAGCTAATGCCTCCCTTCTATTATGCCTTTATAGTGATTCAAAAAAAAAAAAATTAATAATAATAATTCATCCTTCAAGGAGTATGAATAGACTTTAGTTGCTGGATTTTGAGGGGATCATATCATCATAGCCTTTAACATTGATGGAAGAGTGAAACAATATGGTTTTATGCCTTTTGAGGTAAATTGGCTTGCCAAAAATCCTACTTTTTTTTTTTTTTTTTTCATTTCTCTAGAACGTTTAATACCCTTTAAAGGTAGGATCCAATCTGCTTAATTGGTAAAGTCTCTAATGGTTGAATAAGAGATCTGTGATTCAATCTCCACTCACACTAAAATTCGATTGATGTTTTGGTTTGATAATAAATAAGGCAATTATCATAAGCGATGCTAAATTTGAGGGATTGTGTCATTTGACATTAATGGTAAAGAGAAAGCATTTACATTGGGTTGTGTTTCTTGGCTGAAATTTATGAGTGTTTTAGTAGTTTAACTTTTAAGCTAGTTTTCAACATGTGCTCGGTTTATATAGTCAACTTCTAAGGCTCCATTTGGGAGTTCATAAGGGAATGGAATGAAATGATCATAAGCGAATGGAATGAAATGTATTTAAGTAAGTGAAATGAATGGAAAAGAATAGAATGGAATGGTGATCGGTGCAAAACTGCAAGTGCACAGTATCGTAGTTTTTTAGTAAAGTGATGAGAAGAGTATCGTCCTCAGGGATTGGTAACCTACTTTTGACAAATACCAAAATTATGCTAATCTCGATTTTATCTAGAGAAGTCACTAAGGTTTTTGTAATTGGAATTTAAAATAAAATTAATTTAAATAAAAGATACGCAGAGGAAAAGAAAGATGTTGCTTGAAAATCAACTTAATGAGAAAGAAACTTCTAGGAAATCGATTTCACCTAATCCCTCACTATGCTTTACTCATCTAGCTAATTGAATTTAATTCTCTCTGTTTGTTAGCAATCTCCAAACTCTTCCAAAAGCCTCTTTCGACAGTCAATTGGAAACATTCTTGTTCATCATTTTACACAAGAGTATGCAATTTAATAAAGCAAGAAAGCATTAAGACCAACGATTTTAATATTACATAGGTTCATATAAGTCTTTCGATCTCTATATTTACCTATGCTGAAATATTCAAGATCTATCCTATAATTCCCTCTTTCGACAACAAATCACAAGATCAAAATTATCTAATTAATGGCCAGTTAATTAGAAGCAATAAGCTCAGAATAAATCAGACAAACATGAAGAGAATTAATTCAAATTACCATAGAAAAGCAAGCATAGTTCGGAATTAGATTACATCGTTTTCCTAGAATAAAGAAAATTTAGTTCATGCTAAAAATTAAATTCAACATAAACGAATTCACCATCATTTTTCTGAGGAGATTCGAAGGAAAATAAATGCTGAAAATATATCTCGTCTCAGTCCTCCCAGTTCAGCCTCTGTCTTTCAGTTTCAGCACCTCTGCCTTTCAGTTTCAGCCCTTTCTCTTTTTTGTTTCAGCCCTTCAGCGCCTCCCTTTTCTTTTTTCTTTTTGTTTCAGCGTTTTTCCTCTAATTCAGCGCCTCTCTTTTTTTTTTCAGCAAAAACGTGTTGCCCTATTCAGCCCCAACGTGTTCAGCTTTTCAGCCCAAAATGTTTCCAACTTTTCATGCCAACTTCTAAGGCCCAAAAAAAATCTTCCTTTAGTTCTGTTCATCCAAGACCCAATATTTTTTTCTAGCTGCTTCATGTCTCTTTTATTTAAATAAATCTCCACTTTCTTCAAATCTGCAATAAAATTTGACTAACAATAAAGAAGTCTAAAATCAATAAAAATAAATAAAATTAGACTAAAGTTTAAAGTTGAGAAGTGATAAATTATACCAAATTATGTAAGTCATCAAATGGAATTAAGTAACCTTGATTGGATGTTTTAAAATAAAGGAATGTAAAGGAATGAAAATGAATGGAATGTAAGTAATCTTGTTTGGGAGCAACATGGAAGGAATGGAATGAAATCATTTTATGACAATATTATTATTAGACCCTTATTTTAAAATAAAGAGTTGAATATATAAGGGTATTTTGGGAGTTTTAGTAAAAAAATCATTAAATCTAATTCCATTCCTCTCAATTTCGGGGGCAATGAAAATTTGAGGTTTTAAGGGAATAGAAAGGAATGAGTGTTCTCTTCTACTTATTCCATTCCCTCTCACTTAAACTCTCAAACAAGAGAATGGGCTTTCCATTCCCTCCATTAAAACTCCGAAACAAGAGAAGGGAATAATATTTTAAAATTATTCTTTTCATTCCATTCCATTCCCTCCTCCCAAATAAAGCCTAAGGGTTCAATTATTGTTGCAAATTTTCCCTCGAATCCAAGGGTGCACAAAGGAACTCTTTCTTTAGCCCTCCAAACTACATTTGCCCCAATTCCCCCAATGGACTTCTCATGAGGGCTTGGGCCATATGGAAGTAGAGAAATGTAATGATAATGGGTTCGGGTTCCTTTGGGCCTAGCTTGAAAATTTGGGCCTCCTATTTTTACTTGGGCATTCTGTTTTGGGCTTGTCAAAAAATGGCCCTTGACACTATTCAAACTTTCAAATATAGCGTCAATAAATTTTTAAAACAAGAAATATTAAGCATAGTTGTGGCCATGAATCTATCCAATAGTTGGGCAAATGATTTCATTGCAATATGGAGAAGATCATCTTTATCAGTTAGACGCTGATAAAGGATGATACTACGGCTAATATCTGGTGATAAAGTGACAAAGCATATATTCTCTTATAATCTTGGCATGATTGCGATGTTATGAGAACAATCTTAAAGTAGAACAAGGAACTTCTTTAACCTATATTTGGGTAACATTCTATTTGTTGTTCCCACTTTTGTCTTTGCTTTAGAAATAAAATAATACATTTCTTTAATAAAAAAATTGCTTTAAAAACAATATATATTTTCTTATTAATCTATGTCCCTAACTACTACCATCACAACATACTTATTAATATATGTCTAAGAGAATTAGTATTAGTAGTGCTAAAAAGTTAAATTGCTATTTTTAGCACCACAATATACAAAAAAATGTGCTACATTAGCTCAAATGCTAAAAGCAAATAATATATTTTAGGGTGAGGTTTAGGTCCAATGCATGTAGTATATTGGACCCGTTAAGATAGTGACATAGGTTTAAAAGTAGACACGTGTTATAATCTTAACGACCTATACCTCACCCATTCTCCCTTCCATTAAAATAATATATATATATATATATATATATATATATATATACACATATTTTTTTTCCTGTTTCTTTTTTTCCTCCGTTCCACTCACTCTCTTCACAATCTCACCCAAGCTCTCTCTTTCTCCACTCTCACCCATCTCTATCCTAGTCACCCTCTCGCCAAGCCATCTTGCCCACAACACAAGCCCCCACCACGCCTAAACCTTGTTCCCAACCAACTCCACCGGCACCGCCTTCTTCGAACTTAAGAGCATTGCTAGGTTCACCATGAGACCAATCAAGGAAGAAGCAAGGCAGAGGAATTCGGCTATAGAGAGGAACAAATTGAAGTTGAAATTGAAAATTTTCACTACCGTCATCGACTATGACAGCGTCGTTTTTGGTTGCGGCTTTGAGTCTAAGGCTCCGTTTGTTTTGGCTTCAAACTGATTCCGGAAATGATTTTCCGGAAAAGTGGGTGTTTGGTTGTTACTTCAAATTGGGTCAAACTGAAAAGCATTTCCGGGTTGACTGTAAAATATAGCCAAAACGGTGGAAAATGATTTCCGTTTTCATTTTCACTTCAAATGATTTCCGGCCTTGGAAAATAGAAGAGAGAGAGAGAGAGAAAGAGCAAGAAGATTGCCTTGTTGGAGCAAGAATACAACCAGATTGCATCGGAGCAAGACGATCGCACCACTCTGATCGTTCAAACCCACCCTCGTCGAACCCAGTCACTGATCATCGAGATCGTCTCGCCATTTCCGGACCACGCGCAAAGAGAGAGACAGAGAGAGAAAGAAGAGAGAGTAGAGAGATCGTCGCACCACCGGCGAGATCATCTCGCCATCGTTCTCGAACCCACTCGCACCAGATCGCTGACGAACCCACTCGCACTGCGCCGACGAACCCACCACTCTGACGAACCCATTCGTCAAACCCACCACTCCGACGAATGGGTTTTCTTTCACTCAGATCACGCCATTGATGAATTTTTTTTTGTTGGGTTTTGTTTGGAAGCTGAGAAAATGTGAGAAAATATGAGCATCAAGTAGAAAATGTGTTTTCTCTATTATTTTCAAGAATACAACCAAACACCAGAAAATATTTTCCAAAACATTTTTTGGAATGCAACCAAACACTTGAAAATATTTTACATCCAACCAAACACAGCCTAAGTGTGAGGCGAGTTGGATGATGATGACGATGATGGCGGAGGAATTGATAATGCTGAAGAGGCTTTGGAGAGTCAGTGACATTGTTTTGCTAACTGTATGTGTGTGCACTGTGCAGTCAGGTTGGATGTGGGTTTTTGTGGTGGTGTGAGTTTGTGTGGTCAGGTTGTGTTGATTGTGTGGTGTGGGTTTTGGCGGTAGTTCCCATGGTTGTGGTGGTTGTAGCGGTGGCTGTGGCTGTGGCTATTGTTTATTGTAGTGAATATGTTTTGTATTGTGATGGAAATATTATTTTATTAGGTTGTTTATCTATACTGCTATTTAAGGGGTTTTTCCTATTTTGTATCTTTATTTTTTTGTTCAAAAATAGCCCTACACGCTTATGTTTAAGTATAGACAAAACTAAAGGACAATTGGATAAAAATACAATTCTAACTCACAATAAAACATTACCTAACAAAAAATAGGGTCAATCTTCTGTTGTTTTCAAATTGTTTTATCCACTTATACATTAGATTCTCAAAATAAAAATTATGTATATAAAATAAAAAACAGGTTTTTTCTTCTTTTTTTGCTACACTTTGGTTGTATTAGTAGTTCTAAATACGTAATATTAATGAGAAAATATGTAAACCTCAAATTGGAATGAATGAAAAATTATGACACAAAAAAAAACCTCATCGCATGTGCAAAAGCACGTGTGATGAGGCTAGTATTATTTTATTACGTTGAATGCTAAAATAAAACCACGGATGGTGGGTGTTTTGTAAAGTGAGGTGGCAATTTATATATATATATATATATATATATATATATATTTATATATATATATATATATATATATATATTTTTTTTTTTATATAAGATAGAATTTCTACTCTAACCTAATCTAAGTGTATATGTGTGTGAAACTCCCTCTTGGAGACTTGAACCTCGGCCCTTACCGCCGAGGGTGCGCGGGAGTAGGTGGCAAAATAGATAAAATAGCTTTTTGTTGTATAAAATTGCTAAATTTTTGACACTACCAATTCTAATGCTCTTAAGGTTGTTTGTACCATACAGCTAGGATGTAGGCTCGCAAGCCAAATCACGCAACTCTATGTGTTTTTTCCATTTCTACTTTCTCTTTTACTTCGGCTCTATAAGTTTCCTACATCTACTTTATTTCTCTACAATAATTTTATATTTCATCTTTCATTTCAGCAATAATCATTTTTATAATCTAATTCAACCTAAGTAAAGATTTAATGTGAGACTCAACACACACTTGCACAACATAAACTTATCCAATTCAATTCACATAATTCAAAATATTACAAATACGCATGGTTGCTGCTAATCAAAATCATTGTTCACCATGTCTTAATGGATCATGCCACATGATCAATGATGCTGGTTTCCCCAGTGGTGGCTTAGCATGACCCACAAAATGCTGCATTAATGCTTAAATTTAATCACATGTTCTTTGTTTTTACAGTATTAATCAAACAAATAAACTTTGGAAAAAGTAATGGAACAGGGAATTGTTCAAAGATAGGGTAATGAATAATGATCTGTAACAAATACCAACTCAATTTGCTTTTATCTTCTTTTACTTGCTTTGTTGTGCTCCTTTTTCTTTCTTTTCTTTTTGTATGGTGGCTTACTCAGTAGACCATATGGATGGAGACATTGCACTGAGACCGTTAATTTGGGGGAGCTAAAGCCTAAACCTTACTGGGTCCTAAAATTTAAAACAAAACTAACCAAAAGCCACGACTTTAAGACTAAACTCGAGAATCTAGAAAGCCTAACTCTGTTTTCTTATGTTTTGATGCTGATTATATGATAAGAGAGCATGGGATCCACCTAATTATTAAAGATTCTAATGATTAACAAAAATAAAAAATAGAAGCTAAGGGTATCTAATAAGTACATGAACATTAACATAGTACTTAGCCGTACCACAATTTTAAGTAAAAAGCCCCACCTAGCACTTTTTTATTTCCTAATGTGGCAAAGGCTTGAACCAGAACAACAGTGGCCAATTGCATCCATTTCTCTAGAAGCCAAGATGCCCCTTGGGACTTGGAACCGACCAAGATCAGCAGATTCAGCAGACTTCTCTTTGTGTGTGTTATTCCTTTGTCTCTTCATACATTTGAATTCAAGCATGATTTTTAACACTAGTGTCACCACCTAGGAAAATCATTAACTATATCTGTGCTATAATCTTTTTTTTTTTTCTTTTCTTTTCTTTTATTATATATTAGTTAAGTTACAAATGAGGCTTTGCTTAACCACTAACATAGCTCATATAGACTTAATATACATTAGATATGTTACCCTAATTCTAGATTGATATTGGATGGATTTGATATGAGTGTGGATTGCATAGGTGTATGCTGGGTTTCATATCATGCGTTTGCTAGGTCGATTTGGTTTATATAAGTGATTACAATAAGTATTAATTATAACTTGATTAGTTCTTTTAGGATATGTCACAAATGTTACTTCCATTTTCCTCAAGTTGTGACAAATGGTATTGATAACACAATGTGACTCAGGGACACCACAACACAGTATGGATCTTAACAAGAACATTAGGGTATATGTGAGGGAGATTGTGATGCCTCGTCACAAATAGTATTTTTTGCATCTATTACTAAAACAACCTATGTTTAGAATCTTAGTGTGATCCATATAGATACTAAATTCTAAAAAGCTAAACAAGAATATAATGTGATTAACAGGAGGTTGTTATTGCTAAGTCTTGTATAAATTGTTCTAATTTTGTTAGAAAAAACATAGGAGAAAATCCTCTAGCAAAAACATACAGTAGAATAAAGTTAAATCAGTAGAATGAATCTAAATTGAAGAAAATTTATCACCCAGTTTATGGAAGAGAGAGAGAGAGGGGTGTGGGTAATTCTATGTCCAGGAAAATTTGATGTTTAGGCATATAGGTAAAGTATCTACTCAAATAAGCCACTTTCAAGGTCATTAAAGCAACAGAGGCCATTCCCAATACATCTCACGTGGTTTATGGATTTTGCACCAATATTTTGTTGTCACGTCCAATTCATAAGTACCTCCACTGCAGTTTAACATAACAGTTCTATCCATCCTAGAAGTTAGTCCAGTTATTTTCAAGGCTCTATGTGATCCATAAGGTTTGGATTCAAGTATCCTTAGCAAGCACCTTGGAACCACCCTGAAGGAATTTTTCCCTATAATTATCTGATGTGCAAGACGGGAAATTACACACACCCGAGAGGTTAGTCAAGTGCTCTTATGTTCGAACTATTATCCCATGAAACATCACCTACATGTGTATATCACATCCTCAAACATACATGATTGCATTAAACTTGAATCCTTGAATTCGTAAGTGTCCACAAGTTTGGTGCCATCCATGGAGTTTAATTTGGATCCATGTGCTTTTCAAATTATCTTGTACTCTTAAAACAAAAGCTTGGATTACAATTCACATGGGTTCATGCATGATGCTCAATCCCCAAAACCCTCAAAAAGAAAATTCAAACCTCTTGGAGAAAAACGTAGACCAGAAAGCAACAACTCATTCCAACTCTTTTTACTTTAATTGAAGGATAAAAAAGCAAAGAATCAGCACATTAACAAAACACCCAAGCCCCCCTTGTATTTTTGCTTGGACCATGACCAGTCACCTAAGGCACCATGACACCAGATTTTGATAAAGTGAAGGAACTTATGCTTTAGAATGTTCCTAGTCGCATGTGGTACTGTACACTGTAATATAATTATAAAAAAATAATAATAAAGAAAAAGATGGTCTGCATAAATAAACGAGAACAATTAACAAACTGTGAGAGAGAGAGAGAGAGAGAGAGAGAGAGAGAGGCATGAAGTAGGGTCTTATCTGAAATATTGAATGGGGGATTTAGAGCTTGGCAGCCAAAAGAAAAGCATAAAGAAAGACATTTAGCACAAGAAACCAAGTGCTGTAATTTTTTTTTGTTGCATGGGGAATAGAGCTTGGAATTCTAAAGTGGAGAGAAGATCTTAGAATGCCATAAAGCATGAGTTTGTTTCTTTTGGGGGCTGTTCTATTCCATTTCCCCCCCTTCTTTCTTTCCCTCATCTATTCTTTATATGTTGCTTGCCACTATAGCAACTTAACAAGTTTTTGGTGGCCCATGGCTTCTGTCTACTGAGTTAAAATATTAAAAAAAACAAAAACTTCCTTTTCTTCATAACAAAGGAATTGGTATTTACCATAACACCCCCCCTCCATTCAATTCTTCATCTTATGATAATTAAGTTATTCTCTAAGTACATAGCATATGTTAGACTTAAAAGTACAATTTGTGGGCACCCACATTAACTGAACTCTCTACTCTGTGTGTGTGGGACCAGAGGCTTAGAAGAATATAACAGTCTAAGGTGCATGTACAAGTAAGCATGGTCGGGTGATGTGGCAAGATGGCCATAAATCCAAGAGATTGGGTTTTGGCTTTTCCTTAGCAGACAAAAGCAGGGCAAATGATAGAGTCATAAGAGATGTAGAGGTGAAAAAAATATATTGAAAAAAGATACTTGGCTTCTCAAGGGTATTGTTCCAATACTTTTTTTTTTTTTTTTTAAATTTTTTCTAATTTTTTTTTTTATCCTTGTAGATTCTTGTATAACAGCCTTAATTTGCTTAGGTTGCAGAGTGAATCTAAAATTCCGTAAGGTGTTTTGGGTCCCTCTTTGCTTTATGCTTTAAAGCTTCCTCCAAATCCAATGAGAGATATATAACAGGCATATATCTACAGGAATGGAACATAAGAATAGAGAGCTTACAAGCTCAGAAGTACTTATTCTGTTATTATCCTAAACAAAAGGAAGATACTTCTGTTCTTCTTGTTTGTTCTGAGGGTAGAAACCATGGTTTTTAATGCTGATAGAGCCTTCATCCTTCTTATCTGCATTGGAATCTTAGCAGTTCAACTAGATAAAGTTACTGGCTTAAGAAGTATAGACCTTGCCCTCAAGCAAGGCCAAGAAGATCATTGGAAATCAGCACAGAATCGACGTATTCTTAAGGCTGTTGACACGGAGGGAATGAACACAGATCAGAAGAAGTCAGCACAAGTAAACAACAAGTTCAATCCAAATGAAGCAAGCAAGCGGAAAGTACGAAAAGGATCAGATCCTATCCACAACAGGACTTAAAACATTCTTGTTAGTCTGAATAGAAAGATGGTGAACAAGTTGACATCAATAGAAAGAATTAGCTTCTAGCAAAGAAGAGGAAACTAGAAGGTAGTGGATTCTTTCTGTTCTATCAGGAAACTTTCATGAGGCTCTGTTGGTTGGTTGATTGCTTCTTTCCCCCTTTTTTTCCTCTTTTTTTTTTTCCCTTTCTTTTTCTTTTTTCAAACTTGTTTCGAGAGGCCTTTAGTATAGAGAGATGTGTATAGTCAAGCTACTAGAGGGAGTCCTAAATGGCATTCAGTGAGCAAGCACCATCTCTGTATTGTAATCATAATCATTGACTGACAGAAACACATTATAGTTGATGGTGCAGGCTCTCAACAGAGAAACATATATAGTTGTCGTTCTTAAATTTCCCTTAATGGAAAATATTATATTTGTTTGCATTAGTACGACAGATTCTAGCAGATTATAGTGAAATTCTTTTGTAATTCTAATGCTCTCAAGAGTGTAAATGAGTATTTTTTAAACGTAAAAATCATATTATCATACTCCAATTATCTCAAACTAAAAAGAGAACTCGAATTCTTCCACCCTCAACAAACACAAATGCAGTGACACAAGCAATAACATTCATGATATCATTCTCTCAACATCCATCTCTTGAAAGGCTTTCAACTGAAACAGATACAAATTGATATGTTGTCCAGAGAATAAGGTAATCAATTCTTCCTGTTTAATTTTCTAGTTTTTTTTTTCTTACTGAAACACTGCCTACAAGTGATATTAACTAGAAAAAAGAGCAGCTCTTATGTCTTTCTACAGTTAGAGCTTACATCCCTGATGACTTTAGCTTAAATACTCACCATTTTTCAAGTTCTTTTAATCTTTCTCAAGGCAGCAATATGGAATTTTTTCTTCTTCGTATTATTAGATCTCCAGTAAAAATACCTAGTTGCAATAGATAAATACAGAAATTGGTGTAGAATCTCACCATGATCTGGTCTGGCCGTAACCTCTAAACCACCGCATACTTAGATTTGTTCTACAAAACCAAAATCAGTGCAAAGATAATGAACTTCAAGCAGCCTAACATATCATCAAATCTTAGCTCATCTTCTTGGATGCTGACAACAGCAAAAGGGACAGTAGTGTTGTGTGAGAGAAGCAATTTGGAGGAGGGATTCCAACCATTTTTATTTCACATAACTTGGGCGTATACATCAGCTGAAGAGTTGTTTCAACAAAAGTTTTGGAGAAAAAGTGGTCAATCTTTACATCTTTGACAGATTACAAGGTTCTTCACGTATGTCTTGTCAATATGAATGACTATAAACAGAGGATATATAATCATAGGGAAATGATGATGATGATGATGATGATGATAATAATGAGTGTAGGGAAACACTAGAAGTGCAATAAAGATAACATCTTTAGCAATTATATAGCGACAAGAATGTTCCCAAGAGCATCTGCAGAAAGTGAGACATTGGGATTGGGTCAGGGGAGGGGACAAAGCAATATTAGTGGAAAGGTAAGGAGGCAGGATCAACAGAAAATTTTATCTAATGTAATATTTCAAACTTTTCGTTAAAATGAATACTGCAGTGAATCTATCTACTGTCTCCCCCCCCACACAACTTCTCTCTCTCTATGCAAGCCTAGAATTTTAACTATTTTCCCTAAAGCATGACATGACCAGGGTGACCTTACTCGCCTAGTACTCCCATTTATACTGGCTCTACAAAAGGAATTCATAAGGTGGCAGCTAAAATGCATGAATGAATATTCCCACTGTGCCCCATTCATTGACATTGACGCACTAAATAACGAGCAGCTTGCGATTAGCAGATAGAACATAGATGTTCATGTTTTAAAAAATCACATGTAAAAGCTCTAAAGAAAGAAGGCCAACAACTTATACACATGCATCGGTGGTGGTGTGAGGAACTCTGAAATTATTTCAAGGAAAATTCAATCCAACACAGTTATATTTGTTATGAAAGCAACCAGATGTGCAGGGATGGCACTATGCTGTTCAACAACTCATTGATATACGTGATACCATTGGAGCATTTGCATAACAAGACATAAATAGTATGAGAAGAAACAGCCTAATCCTAGAAGTTTCTTATCATGATTTCACCTCATTACACTGGTTTGCTTCATTTTGGAGTTAGCAAATTATCTACTTACTTGCAGAATGAACTCAATTGTAGTGTGACCTCCTGGTGCAATTCCCATGTTAATTTTCCACATCATCAAGCAGAAACAATTGTTAAAAGGTTACAAGGCAGATTAAAGGACACTAGGCCATGAGGCCATACTAACACAACAGCAATATTTTGGAACATTCATCTTATGATCCCATTATGTTGAGCTGGGTTTCTTATTCTTGTTTTACATTCTCAAGTAGAATAACAATCCGGAGGTCCTAAGTAACTCAGATGGAATTTGTTGCTAATCAAATCCACATTATTATTACCACATATATTAGAGAACTCAAACACCCTATTATGGCAAATTAATTAATAAAAAATAAAAAATAAAAAAACAAAGAGAAAACAACTTATACACATTTATCATAAGAGCTTGTTCTCAAAAAATGAACCTAATCAACCCTAAAGCAAACTCTCTAATTTGTGTGCACCTGATTAATCTTCAATCCCAGCATGTATTCATAAACATTTTCACGAAGGCAGAGTGACCCTTTGACCTGGAGATAAGAACCAAAGGAAAAATGGTGACATTTTAGTCAACCATCTCAACCAATGGAGGAGCAATTTGCAGTGAAGCGGACAAAGGACAAAAAAATGATGGCAATTTTCTGGCCTTACCCTTTTACATTCTCTCGGCAGTTTACAATTTGACTTTTAATTACCGTCTACAATGATACATGCATGAGAGATATAAAGTCAGTGATCAGGCAAAAGAGAAGGGGGAAGAAGGGTGGGGGAGTAAAAGAAGAACATATTAGCCTGAATCATCTTCGGATATATTTCCCTGCTGACATTAAATGCAGCCCTGCAAAAAATATGACGTCCAGACACAAGGCACTCACTTCCTCAAAATTTTCTTATGCTGAATGCACTCACTTCCTCAAGATTTTCTTATGCTGAATGTAGGAATGACAACAGAAATTCGCTTCACATATTAATGAATTGTTGACAGTGTTCACCACTTAATAGTAAGCTCATTGTTAAGAGGTTGATGAATTCCTTTTAAATTTTATGCAAAAGACAAGGGAATGATTTCAGATTCATCAGATGTACACAATTTATTTCTAGTACATGTCCAATGCTTCCGTGGCAATGAATATATATACACCCCTTTATGGATGAATATCGTTACCATAATTAACAATTTACGTATCTAATTCAAGAATACAACTCTAGTGGTTGAATAATTTACAATGACACAGACAGGACAGTTTCTCCCACACCCAATCAGAACCTTTCCTACCTCTGTAATAAAACATTTAGTATCAATAACATAAGTGACCAGAATATTGTTTCATCACTTCCTCAAGTAGCAGTTATTTCTTCTAGTAGAGAATGTCTTTCAAGAATTGAAACAGTCTCTTCCTTAGCACTGGAAATACAAAGCAAAACATAAGCCAGTTAACCCTCATGGGCTTTATTAACACAGGTAGGATTTACATGAAAACTCCATGTTAAGAATTTCTGTACATCACACAAAAGTCTATAGTTCTGCAGTAACAACAAATTCCATGTGCAAAACAAAAGAAGATATATTTACATATGGATGGGCGTTAGTTCATTACATATCTAATTATAATATTCATAGCATGAATTGTTGCTTAACAAATGAAACTTGAATTTCAGAACAGCTTAAAAAAAATTAATTATTTTTATTCATTTTTTTGAGCAGAGGACAGTATATTTCTCACGTTTCACTGTATTTTTCATATCAGAAAGCATCAAAAATACAAAATTCAACCATTTCCTTCCAAATATTCAAAAATGGAACTTATAATAATATTATTATTCTTTTAACATATTTACAATTAGTAATGCAATGTTCGAAGAATCTGTTCACAGAATTATGAAGACGTATATTACAACTAATATACTGCTTCTACTAAACAATATTTATCAAAATTTTCTTCACAACATTCAGAGCTGTTTGATTCAAAAGCTATGATTATCATATTTCTCATTCCTTTTTTCTCATCAATTCACAATATGGGAAAGTGTTCTACTAACTCCTACCTTCCAGGTCTAAGAATCTTGTACTTTCCTAGCCTGGTGAGATCCACAACTGTTGAGCCTGCACGACCAGATGGAAGCTCGCCCCCATCGTAAACAAAGTCACAGTGTTGCCATAGATTCTCAAAATCTTTGATGCAGACACTACTTGGCTGCCCACTCAGATTTGCACTTGTAAGGGCCAGTGCACTTCCTGAACCACGAGCAATAACCCTGATAAAGTTACAGTCAGGCACTCGGACTCCTATACTATCCAATCCTGGGTTCAATGACTTCTCAAGAATACTTGATTCTCCTGTACAAGATTCAAATATCTACTCTTAGATCACGTCATAGTTAAATCATTAACAGCTGAGGTCCAAATGTCTGAGTCACAAACCTCGCGTTAGGACAACAGTAACAGGCCCTGGAAGTAGAGAATCAAGCAAGCCATGTGGCAAATTGTCCGTGACTGCAAAGCGCTTTATTTCAGATACATCCCCAACACATATTGCCAAAGGGCTTGTATGTTGACGTCCTTTAATCTCATATATCCTATTAACTGCTTCCCTAGAACTGACACCACAAGAAATGAAGCCAAAATATAAATCCTCCAAAGTGATGAATGCACGTACGGAATTGAGACGGGCTATTTTCCAAAACTGTGTAGTAAAGATGAATTTTCTTTCAAAGCATAATGATTAAGACACCAGAACAAATAAAAGGCTGGATGGACAGAAACTATATAGAAAACATTCTTAAGCGCATTCAATGTTTGCATATAGTTAAATGATTAAATTCACTCATTCCTAACAACATAAGCCTTTGGGATAAGTGATAATTTACAGTACTATAAGAGCAAGTGGTCTTGAGTTTGAATCCTATATCCGCTACACCTCTCATAATAACAGGTGAGGGCAGTGTTAGAATTATTTTTAAACGATTAAATTCACCGTTTCCTAAAAACTTAAAAATGATTGAATTCATCATAAAAAATAAATAAATAAATAAATAAGCTTTTGGGTAAGTGATAATTTTTCAAATACAACCATGAAAATTCAGAATAATTCTATTCACCTTATATCCTTAAATGATTAGATTCTTCACCCATTTCTAAAAAAACAAGCTTTTGGATAAGTGATGACTTATCAAACACAACAATCATGAAATTTCTTAATTTTCACAATAATTCTAGTCACCTTAAACCCAACTTTAACCAATTCCGAAGCTAAAAAGACAAGAAACTAGAAACCAATACTTATATATATATAAGTCATAGGCAATCAGTAAGAGAACCCTGAACCAGTTAAGATTACATACCAAGCATCACAGGCAAATCCATAGAGTGTTTCGGTAGGTACTGCAATAACCTTCTGAGCTTTAAGAGCTTCAATGGCCTCCTCAGCATATTCTTCTGTGGCAGGTCGAACCACACCCAACTTATTTTCAACGCCCACATGGCAGTTCTCCAAATTCTGAGACATTTTTTTTTTACATAAGAAGTCTATCTCACTGTGCAAAATAGGCGCACCTGATGAACACCACTTAATAAGTTCCACATGGGTTACAAAGCTCCTTTTTTTTTTTTTTTTTCTTTTTTTGGTGGTGAAAATGTGGTAAAGAAAGGGGACCATAAATAATAGAGAAAGGGAAGTGACATATTATGTTGTTGTTGTTGTTTTTGTTTTTTTTTTATTTTTTTGTTTTTGTTTTTAATTAATTAATTTTTTATTATTATTATTATTATTATTTTTTTTTTTTAGAGTTTCAACCTATGGCGTCCGCTCCTGATGATAGCTCATTATCATCAGACCAAGACACCAATCAGTTTTTGGTGTAGGCGGAGATTGATCCCCAGATCTCTTATACAACCATCAGAGACTTTACCTTATTATTTTTTGTGTGGTGAAAATGTGGTAAAGAAAGGGGACCATAAATAATAGAGAAAGGGAAGTGACATATTATGTTGTTGTTGTTGTTTTTTTTTTTTTTAATAATTTTAATTTTTAATAAAAAATTTTACTTATTTATTTATTTATAAAATAATAATAATTTTTTTTAATTTAAATTACTGTGGGTATTATTTATATAGAATTATTGTTGGGGATTTAAATCTTGCGGGTGCAGTAGAAATCACCATAAGATACCAATTAATTGAAAAAAAAAAAAAAAAAAAAAAACTCTTATCAAAATAAAGAGACTTTTTATATTTTTAGAGGAGGCAAAATAACATATCTTAAGAGTTTATAAATTGTGATTTTTTAAAATAATTCCATAATTACAAATTTGAATCTAACCTTCCATTTGCTTCGACTTAAAATATTTTGTTTATGGTAAATATTTTATCAAAAATAAAATATTTCCAGTCAATCAAATCAATTTACGCATATTTGTGTAAATATTTTACACTTAAAATTTTAGTAAAACATTTTATATATATATATATATATATATATATATATATATTTTTTTTTTTTTTTTGAAAACATCAAGTCTACCTTTTTGTTTAGGCTGATCTTCTACAACAAAGAGAGTTAAAAAGGTTTCTTGCTTCATTACAATATTAAACTGTTGCAGCAATCACTCCCTCATTAGATGCTCAACTAAACAAAATTTTATTGAATTATTTTTAAATTAAAAACAAAAATGCTTGTATGCCTAACTTTGGTTTTGAGGATCTCCCTTTAGTTAGGGAAAAAAAAAAATTCAACAAGAAGTAATAACAGTTATCATATATAAAGGCTGTCTTAGAACAGCCTCAAATTCTTCAGTTTTGGATGTCCAATAGATACCTATTATTGATGGTTTGGCTCCTTTTTCCCCCTTTTTAATACAATACAATTTATTTTTTTGGTTTTTGTTTAGTTGGTGGTGGTTTTACCGTTTTAGAACTAAATTTTGTAGTTTTAGATTATTCCAATATTATATGAACATAACACAATATAAGGTACGATATTTCTTAAAAAAACTAGAGTACGTTAATACGGAATATATTTAGACATATTTTAGGTTATAAAGTAAACCATTAAAATATTATAAATCATATCTAATATTAATTTTAAAATAATAGATAGTAAAAAGGTAAAATGATATCCATAAATAAAAAACAAAAAAACAAAAAAAAATAAAGTTTTAACAATAATCTTACAAATAAATAATGTACAGTCCTATATATAAATTAATTATTAAATAAAAAATCTAACCTAAGAAATAAGAAGCCCAACCTTTCAATCTGGAGTCTGGACCCATATCAAAAAAGCCCAAATCAACGAAAGGTCCCAACGGTGCAAAACAGAAAGACAAAGCTAAAACCTAAAACCAAAGCTTTAGAGAAAATAATATTTGGATCGGAAAACGCAAGAAGCAACGACGAGGTGCGCCTGCCACAGAGAGAAAGAGAGAGAGAGTCAGAGTCTCACCGCCGTGGTGGGTCGACTGTCCTTTGGATCGCCGGAAAGAATGCCAGGTTTTTCAACAGTTCTCTCTTTTTTGTTTTTTGCTCTGCCGTGTCCGGCCGTGTCCGTGCCGTGCCTGGAATAAAAAAACAATTTTTTTGGCTGGGTGCATATTCGACACGTTTGTATCCGTATCCGACCGTGCCGTGCACGTGTCGGACACGGGTACTTTGCCAATTTTGCCGTGTCCGTGCATTTAAATTTATAGTAAAATATGTATAGTAGCATGCTTTTTAGGATTGTAGGCTAATTAAGTTGTTAATGTGGATAATAATGCGGGAATTGATGCTTTGTTGAGTTTGAATTTTTGTTTTTTATTTTTTGGAAAATACTAAAGCTTCAAACAGTTTTACAAATTTTTTTATGATGTGGTTGACCGGTTATTAGTAAGTGAAAAAGTGATATAAGTGATGGGTCCAAATGAGAATTAGTAAAAATTTGCCACGGCAATAATTTGTGGCTGTACTATTACTTTTTTTTTTTTTTTTTTTGTTTGGGGGTTAATTTCTGCTTTTGGCATGGTTCAGGATGGTAATGTATGATTGGGCTTGCCAGGGCATCTAGATGTCTATTAGGATCTTGAGAGCACAAAGGTTTCATTTTGTTGAAGATGTCTTTAAGTTCGAATAATACACAATTAACTGAGGTTTGGAATTGTGGTGGTCGTCGAAATGATTCTTGTGATAATGAATGTAATGAAAGTTGTTTGAGAAATGAGGAGGATGAGGGAGTGGGGGAGCAGGAAGATGAGGAGGATGAGGATGAAGATGTGGATTTCAACCCGTTTCTAAAGGAAGCCCTTTCACCGGAAGCTTCTTCGAGCTTGAGCTCTGAAATTGATGGTTTGGATGGTGATGTTGTTGACAGTGGGGGAAAGACTTTTGATAATAGTGTGGGAGTTAATTTGTCGAAGCCAAGTAGTGCAGTGCAAAACTCGGCTGTTGGAGACTCTGAGCATGGCGAGGAGGAAAGTGTGATGCAAGCTTCGGTGTCTCCTGAAGGAGTGTGTGAGAAGGAATTGAAAAATTCTGTTTCCAGAAATCCTAAGAAGAGAAAATCTTGCTCAAGCTCTCAACCAAAAACTGATACTGTTCAAACAAAGGACAATGGCAGTGAAAGTGATTATATTGATGTTTTGGTAGGAGAGTTAAGTAATTCAACACAATCCCAGATGCCCATAGTAGATTTAGAGAATGAGGATGCTATCTGCAAACGTACTAGGGCTCGTTATTCCCTTGCAAGTTTTACACTTGATGAGCTTGAGACTTTTCTTCAAGAAACTGATGATGATGATGACCTTCCAAATGTTGATGATGAAAAAGAATACAGGAAGTTTCTTGCAGCTGTTTTAAATGGCGGAGATGGTGACGGTCAGTCAAATCAAGAGAATGAAAATGTTGATGATGAAGATGAAGATAATGATGCTGATTTTGAGATAGAACTTCAAGAGTTGCTTGAGAGTGATGTTGATGAAAGTCCTAGAGATAAAACCAGAAAGGAGTTCGGGGGAGCTGGGCGGCGGCCAGAGACTAGGCAGAACAGGTGCCAAAAGAACTCTGCCCAATATAAAAAGAAGCTTTCAGGACAGGCAAAGAGGCCATTACGTCCCCTCTTGCCAGTTTTGCCAAATGGACCAACTGCAGTCTTCCCTACTAATTGTGGGAAAACTTTGATGCCTCATTCATGCACAGCAGAGGATGGTTCTATAAATGGATTTACACTCCATCAAATAGGCCAGTTACATTGTTTGATACATGAACATGTGCAACTTCTCATTCAAGTATTTTCTCTGAGTGTTCTTGACTCTACTCGGCAACAAATTGCTTCCCAGGTTCGGGGACTGATTTTTGAGATGCTTCAAAAACGCAATGAAGTATTAGCCTGGAGAAGTGTCCCATATCCTAGTATTTGCTTTAAGCCTCCATATGTTTGCTCATCAGTGCTAGATGAACATCCCAAAGTGGCCCCAGCACGATCCACCTTAGAGTCATGTCCTCCATTTAATGCACAAAGTGTATGCTATCCTGTAAATAACCAGATGTTGGCTTCTCAAAACATGTCTCCTTCTAAAGGAAGATGTGTACGTTTTTTCAATGAGCAAGTGGGTTCTTTCCAAAACATCGAGGACTCCTTTTGGGTGCCTTCGATAAATGGTCCAGTACTGTCCATCTTGGATGTGGCTCCACTCAATTCAGTTGGGAGATATATGGATGATGTTTATACTGGTATGTTATGTGGAAGCTTTCAAGTGTTTTTCATGCTTTTACAATCATTTGCTTGTTCAGAAGTTTAACCTTTATATGCTTTGCCATTGGTATGAAATTTCACAGCTGTTCAGGACTGTCGACATTGTCCTGTGAAATCTAGTAGTGATGCTCCCTTTGAAAGAGAACCACTGTTTCCCCTTCCTTCTTTCCCGTTGTATGCTGAAGCTAATTCTGAAGTTTTAAGGGGACCCATTATCTCTGCTGTTAACACGGTTTCATCTACACCCAGTCAACAACCGCCTAAAAAAACAATGGCTGCTGCACTTGTAGAAAGCACCAAAAAGCAATCAGTTGCTTTAGTTCCCAAGGAAATTGTAAAGTTAGCTCAGAGATTTTTTCCTCTCTTCAATCCTTCATTATTTCCACATAAGCCACCCCCTGCAGCTGTTGTAAATCGGGTGCTTTTCACCGATGCAGAGGATGAGTGAGTTGCATGCTTTCTTCTCTGTTTGGTAGATGACTGTTTGACTGTTTTAGTGCTGAATTGGGGGCTTTACTTGATATTGATCACCCACTATTTTCAGTTTTAGAATGCCTTCATTTTCAAGGTGCATCGCTTTTCGTGGTTATACTTTTGTCATGGTATAAGAGAAAGACCCATGAAATTTAAATGTAGAAATCGTTTGACTTTAGGTATGGATATCAGTGGTACAGAAATATTTTGATGAAAATCATGGAGTTGATAGCATGTTAGGAATTTAGGATTCATTTTTTAAAATATAACATCTTAAATAAATAATCGAAATAAAAATCTTAGGATTGCTTTCTAACAGGAATCTCTCCTATGATTCGCAATTTTTGCAATCCTTAATGCCTTATTCACCTATTAGAATAGGTATATTGTTTGATACACTGGGAGATGAAATCATATCTAAAAGAAGCTTTTGCTGCATAGTGAATTTTACCAGGTCTGACTAATGGTGGAACAGTAGCTTTAAGATCTCCATACGTGATTAAAGTTGTTTCAAGTATACCAGTATGTAACTAAATAATAGTTTTTTTCATTTTAGTTCCTAGGTGGGTCCTCTCTTTTTTTTTTTTTTTGATAGGTTCCTAGGTGGGACCTATTTAATTTCTGTATATTTTTTTAATGGAAATTTCTGTAGTTGATGATGGTGTTACACATTAACCTTTATGTTGCATGATTGTTTCCTGTACGTACTTCCATGTGCCATGGTCATAGTAATCTAATATCTATAATAATCTTATAAGGCAGGCTTGTGAAGTTTCACATGTTTTATATTGGGAATCAATGCAGGCTATTAGCACTGGGGTTGATGGAATACAATACAGATTGGAAGGCTATTCAACAGCGCTTTCTTCCATGCAAATCAAAGCATCAGGTAATTCTAGACTATGAATTCCTACAATGCACAGGTACGGATACGAGTATGGGTATGATACGCATACGGGTATGGGTACAGGGATACAACAATTTTTTGAAAAACTTAGGGTACGATACGTTAGGGATACGTGTATTAATAACTTATTAAGCATTTATATTATATATTGTTAAGCATATATCAATTTAAAAGCAATAATGGATAATAAAGTGAATCAATGGATTAAATGATGTTTAGAAAACAAACCAAGATCAAAAGAGTAAATAATAGATAACTAGGTATGTGTTCAACATTGAAACCAATATATAAAACATATAAATAAAAATTCTTACAAGTTTGGGCTATCCCTCATTATCGGGGGTTGGATTAGAACGATATCCAAGTCATATCATGGGTGTATCCTAGATGAATTGTTTTTTATTTTTATTATTTATTTATTTATTATTTTTTAAATGACTGGGTATGTATCTTAGAGGTATCTGGTATGATACCGGTACGATACGTATTGGAAATGGGTACGTGAGCAAAAGTGGAGTATCTGTGCATCCTAGATGAAATCTAAACACAGAATTTTTCTGGTAATCATTGTTTAGACAGAATTCTGAGCTTGCTTAGACATTTGTGTTTCTATTCCTCCTGCTCTTTCTGCAATGGAGGGAAGGAGCTATTAATGGAAAAGGACATAAAAACAATTTTTTTTTTTGGTTTTCTTGTCTTCAAACTTCTAAGGGCTTGAAACTCTATTATATCAGTCAAAAGATGAAAGGAAATTAGTTACCTTTTTTTTTTCATTGATAAGCTACACTTGCACCTAGTAGTTTTTAAACCAACGACTTCACCCTCCACCCATTCTTGTGGAAGGAGGAAGTACCATTTGAGCCAAATCTCATTGGCAAGAAACTAGATGCGTTGCAAGACTCAATTGAAATTATTGTTTGCTTGATGGCTATGGTAATGTGTTTTGTGAGTGTATTATGTCCCACAAAATTCTCAACTAAAAATAAATTAAATAAGCTGAAATCTTATCCCTATCTTAAAAACCTGAAATCTTATTCTCACTGATTCCCATCTGAAAAATCTTTTTATTTTTTTTAATTATATATATATATATATATATAAATATAAAGAGAGATTTCAAACAACAATAAAATCAGAAGCAATAAATTCTGAAATAATTTTGGTTGTGTTCCCTGAATCAGAGGGGCTGTGCCAGTTATCCTTTTAAAAAGTCCCATTTCCAATCCTAGCTCTTTGGTTAACTAGTTTTACTAGATGTGAGTTTTTCTTACCTATGAGTGTTTGTGTGTATTCAATATCCTCTCTCTCTGAGGAAATAAATTGTTTTACAGTACTACTTCTTAAGGATTAAAAAAGAAAAAAAAAAAAAAACTTGATAAGAGATTAATAGAGTCAATTAATTTTTTGGTCATTATGTACATTGTTGAATAAAGATTGCAGTTGGTTTTAGAGTTTCATGATCATGATGTTAGGGAGTTATAGTATTTGTTAGTTCGTTTAAGTTCGAAGGTTAGTGTCATGTTGGTTTGAGGTGTTGTAGTTCATCAACATAATTGTCATGATTAAGCAATAGTGGACTATTTTAATTGACATGTACCACTTTTGTTGCAGATTTTTGTTAGGCAAAAGAATCGTTGCTCATCTAAAGCGCCAGAAAATCCCATAAAGGTATCTCAACAATCTTGAGCACAACCAAGATAAATTATAAATTATCTTGATCTCATCTTATCTCATCCTAATTGATAGTCATTTTAAGCTATTTTTTTAATTGGCCAGTTATACATGCACCCAATGGGTCTTGAATCCATGATCTTTACCCTCCACACAGAACTTATAAGTGGTGGGGCTATTACATTTTTGTTTTAATTGTATAAAACAATGCTGCTAATTTGTGGCTTCATCTTTATCTATCTCCAAAATTTGTTGTTCTTGGTCTCATTTTTTTGATAAGTAATAAGAGTTTTATTGAAAAAAAAATTCTCTATGGTCATGATGGTGAACACAAAGTATCTTAAAACATTGCAAGAAGATTAAGTGGAAGATCCAAAAGAGTGGATATGCATTCTTTGACTATTCTACCAAACATGTCATCACCTTGATGGTTGAGAAAAATTTATGTTACTAGGATGTTTGAATATTTTAACTGGTGATTCATTGGTCTTATATCAGTTCAGGAGGTGGTCTTTAGTTAGATTGTTTTGATAGATAAAAAAAATGCCATTTGGGTTATGTCCTCCTTTTGTTCATTGGTAAACTTTTAATGTAGTTGTTTACTACTTCATGCAGGCAGTTCGGAAAATGAAAACCTCTCCGTTGACTGTGGAAGAGATAACATGTATTCAGGAGGTAAATTCAACCTAGAGATTTTTGAATTTATTATTTTTCTTAAGAGGATTTCTGTTTGATTGATAGCTGTGTGATTTACTATCTGATCCAAATATCCCAGGGACTTAAGGTTTATAAATTAGATTGGATGTCTGTGTGGCGATTTGTTGTCCCACATAGAGATCCATCCTTACTACCTCGGCAGTGGCGTGTTGCCTTTGGAACTCAGAGGTCATATAAGCAGGATGCAGAAAAAAAGGAGAGGCGGCGGTTGTATGAGTCAAGACGAAGAAAGAACAAAACTGCAGATTTGGCAAGTTGGCAAACTGCATCTGAAAAGGAGGTTTGTTACCTTTGATCTAGAAAACCGCATTGAAATTTAATTCTTCACATCTTCCCATTGCTTTTACACAATATTCTAATTAGTTTTCCATGGATCAGATAACTTTGTCTGAATTGCTGATAATAATTAAAAAATGCACGCACAGCCGCAGACTATGTCTCATCAAAATTTGTGGTTTTCACTGTAAACTAGTTGGCCTCTACTTTGAGTCACTTAGTGCAATCTTTGTTCATCACCTATTAAGCTTTCAAGTGTAATGGTAATGTTGAATAGAATGGGAAATATGGTCCATAAATGATTGAATTAGAAAAACAGTAACCATGAATTTACTTGCTAATATAATGCTTACTTGTAACCCTGTTAATGTGTAAATGTGTTCGTACTTGTATATGATTATGTGCATGCATTAGTCTATGCATTTATGTGGTCTTCTTGCGCTGAGCGCGCCTCAGCAATACTCGTTTTCATTGAGGTAGAATTGTAGAAGAGTTTGGTCTCAGACTGGGCTTGGCTCGTAAACCTTACTATAAAGCTTAGCTTCATCTTGTCAATGATAATTTAACTCTGTACAGTTGTACTTGCTACAGGATGATCAGGCTGAAAATGCTGGAGAAGATAATAAAAGTGGAGATGAGAGCACAGATAATGCAGGGGAAGGTTATGTTCACCAGGCGTTTTTAGCAGATTGGAGGCCGGATGTCTTCAGCCTCAATTCTTCTGCACTTCCTTGCTCAAATGTAAAAGACAAAAGCATTCCTGGGAATACACTATCACAAGAGGGTACTCATACGAGGGAACAGCAAATTTATGATGGGTGTAGAGAGGCTCAACTCCAGACTGGTATCATGCACAAGTTTTCACCTTCGTCACAGTGTACCCAGCACCCTTATATTTCATCTCAGTTTGCTAGTGCTAGAAATGGTACATCTAATATCATGGAGCCAAATCATCCAGCTTCTGGTATGACGACAAATAACAGAAAATCTCAATTCTGGTTTCGGCCTTATCGTGCTCGTAAAAAAAGTGGTGCTTCTAATTCTCACTTGGTGAAATTAGCTCCAGGCTTGCCTCCTGTGAATCTTCCACCATCTGTTCGTGTAGTCTCTCAGACAGACTTCAAAGGCTTTCAGTTTGGAGCATCTACCAAGAAATCTGTGCCTGGAGGTATTGGTAATTCTGGAATAGAAAATTTAGTTTCTGGAATTCCTCATGCTATGAATTTGGGAACCACCCATTTAGTAAAAACTGTACAGAAAAAAAATAGTCCACTGAAAGACGATGTTAGATATTCGCATATAGAAGAATCTGAAGTTGCTAAGAATAAATGTATTCCTGTGGAAAGACAGATTGATTCTGATCTTCAGATGCATCCTTTACTGTTCCAGTCCCCTGAAGATGGACATCTGCCCTATTACCCATTGAACTGCAGCACTAGCACTTCTAGTTCTTTCAGTTTCTTTTCAGGAAATCAGCCTCAATTGAACCTAAATCTCCTCCATAATCCTCACCCAGAAAACTATGTTGAAGGTTTCAATAAATCTCTGAAGTCAAAGGAATCTGCAGTATCTTCTGGCATTGACTTCCATCCACTGCTACAAAGAACTGAACAAGTATTTACTGACTCAGTAAGTACTGAGAAAGCTTTTGATGCTGTCCAGACTGAGTCACTAGTAAGTCGTGGTCTGGCTACTAGTGTTAATCCACCAAGTCCTATGGAGAAAGCTAATGAACTGGACTTAGAGATCCACCTAAGCTATACATCCAGAAATAAGAAAGGCATGGAAAATAGAGATATGACTGCATGTAATCCAACTATGTCAGTAGTGGCAGCATCACACTCTGGGTCTACAACGAAATCCCAAAACATCAATGGCCCACATTATGAGCAGGGTGATATTTGTCCCACAGTCAGTACTAAGCTTGTTTCAGGTGGCCATGGATTGGCAATACCAAGTAATAACATCAGCAGATATCCCATGGATGATATAGGTGACCAGTCTCATCCAGAGATTGTGATGGAACAGGAAGAATTGAGCGACTCTGATGAAGAAATTGAAGAACATGTAGAGTTTGAGTGTGAGGAGATGGCTGATTCTGAAGGAGAGGATGGATCAGGCTGTGAACAAATTGCTGAGATTCATAATAAGGTGACTCAACTCTTTCTTATGAGAAATGAGAAGCATGCATCTTTTTTTGTTAAGAGCTATTGCCCCTCCAAATTCTATATATTTGCAGACTGAACCTCATTTTACATAAAATTTTTGGGTTCCAAGGTAAAGTTTGACCTTTTATATCTTGAAAGCTTCATCATCATCCCTCACAGAAGAACTAAAACTACTATAGAATTTGTGCTCTCAAATTTTCTCTAGATGATTGGTTAAACTGGGTTTCCCATTTCAGACGTTTCAGCCATTTTGCTCTATCTTTGGTCCGTTTCTTCTTATAAAGTTGGCATAATCAGTTGAAAACAAAATAATTTCTATTAAAGTACTCGCTATTTATTAATCTTTAGTATGACTCTTCTGATTGAATAATTGTATATGATTGAATCCTGCTTTGGATAATTTGCATAGCTATAATAATGAAACTAGGACGATTCAGTTTTCATGTTAGGCAAAGATTCAAATCTAAGACAGCTAATCCAGTCCCAGCCATTCTTTCACTACTTAATCCAATACCCCAGGAGCCTTTTCAAAAATATATATATTTATATATATATGGAGCTCACTCTAATGATGCTGCTTTTAATTGGCCAAGATAAATCAATTGCACCTTGTGTTTTGATTTTTGATATTGCAAATGTGCTCTCCCTCCTTTTCTAGGACTTCTATATTCTATCTTGGCCTAAAGCATATCATAGCGTTATGAACACTGGGTGGCTTTACTAATTTACTTTACAAATCTTATTTATGCCATGTTGACATTGTTCTGGTCTCTATAGTTTTTGCTATCTCACCATCTCTCTCTCTCTCTCTTCTTTTCTGTGAACTTCATTTATTTTTGTTCTGGGAGAGTTGCTAATTATTCCTGGATTTTTCTATTTTGTCTCCTGTTAATAGGAGGGCCAGAATATCGCTGTGGAAAATCTAGCAACAGGTGCAGCTAGTAATGATACACAATGCGAACCAAGGACCCATTGTCATCCTCAAGGCGATGTTCATGTCCTTGGAAAGGACATCACTCCTTCCCTTGAGTTGGGTTTGTCTAATCAAGGGATGGATGATTCAAGTAATTTTTCATGGTTGAGTTTAGATTCATGTGCACCAGATCGTCTTTTGAGCACAAAGCCTAGTCATGAAGAAAGTACAACTGGTGAAGGTCCTGTGTCCAAAAATTTATCTTCGCTTCGTCCCAACAGATCTTGCAAGAAGAAAAAAGCAAGCAACACAGATGTTACAGTGCAGAAACATGCTGTGGTCATGGCAAAACAGCTCAGCCTTGGTCCTCTGGCTACTCCCACAATGAAAAAATCAAGGAAGCGTGCATGCAGATCTAATACAAGTTTGAACATAGGATTGACTTTTGAAAGCTCCAGTGGTGATGGTAAAGATAGACTTGGTTGATTGCTGATCTGTCCATGCTAACCAGGGTTGGTTGTATTTCCTCGGATTTCGGCACCCAAGAGGTGTTGGAGTGTAAGTAGAGAGGTGAGGAAATTTGATCTTCATGGAGTCCTCATCATCCCCAACACTTGAATTAGGGGATTCTGGTGATTCAAACATCTGCATACAAGGCTAGGATGAAGGTCTCCATCTGTTCGGTGAATATTTTTGTGAATTGAATGAGAAACAGCAGGAGTGATTTGGGGAAGCTGGGGTAATGGGCTCTAGGTATGCATTTCACATAGGCAGTTATTATGTTAATCCATTGGTTGATGTAATAGTATCAGTCAGTTTGTTTTGATAGTTAGGTTTGTGTACAGACATTTTGCTTGTATATTCTCCATTGATCTCTCATAACAATGAGAGTAGCTGTTTTTGCTAACATAATGTAGTTTCCCGGAATAGCAGAAACTGTTTATAAGTCATAACAATCAAAGAAAATTTCACAGTTCTACTAACAGGTTGTAGTTTCTTTTGGTGTGTACTATTTGGTGTATTAGAGATGCACTTTGCCTTTGACCATTTGTTTTCAAGCTGCACTTTTTTATATTCATACCCTTGTATCCAGCCTTCAATCACCCATAATGCAGTGTCAGGATGAAATTAAAACAAAATGTGGGAAGTGTTTGCATGGTCTTATGAATTGATATTACCCTAATGATACTTTCAAGATTCAAGACCACGGGTACAGAATTTTAATGCACATGAGAAAACGTCTACTATGGCTAACAAAATAAATAACATAGAATTTCGGAATGCATGATAATTGCGTGGGCCACATGCATATATTTAATTAGCTCCCCATTACAAACAACGCTTTACACCGTTTGAAAGTTCCCAACTCTGAATCCCTAGTTTCTTTTCAACAGTTTGTCTTGACTATACAAATCTCATAGTAACTACATTATGACAATTATATGCGCGAGGGAATATATGGATAGCCAGTTGTAGATAAATAAAAGCCATGAATGAAGAAGGAAGCTTGAGTATGGAAATTTTCAAATATATTGTTTAAAATAAAGCTAGTAACACAATTTTGTACGCAACTTATTGAATCAGTAGATTGTGATAGTGAAAAATAAAAGTTATGTTAGTGGTGGGTTTATGCGAAAAGTGATTGTCCACTACTCACAACTTGCTATCTCAACAAAGTATAGAAAAAGTTGCGAAATAAGTTATGTTTAGGATTAACTTGAAAACTTAATATATTAATAAGAAATGATAAAATATCTCAAAAAAAAATCAAATTATAATTGGGAGGGGGCAAAAGTTGTATGATCATTGTTAGTCTATTGGACTTAGATTTTTTTTTTTAGCTGGTCATTCGAACCCCTAGCTTTTTGCCTATGCTCGCGTGAGAAAGATTTACACAGCCCTTATACAAAATAATGAATCCAATTAGTCGTCCTAATTTAAATTTACACAACATGCAATAGAATGAGGAGAAATACCGAAGCCTATGACACTCACAAAACCAATTGAGAAAATGGGTTGATGTATGATGAACCAAAATGATATTAAAGTTATTATTATTATTATTATTAAATGTGTTTTGAAAAAAAAGTACAATTTCAAACCATGCACTAGCCAAAAAAGCCAAGAACTGTACGGAGACTCGGGTATGGACTGATTTCATGCCTGAGGACATTGCTCCTCTTGTAGTTTTTGACATTCATTGAGTTGCTTTCTCGTGGAATAAAAGCCCAGGCTAATGATAGTCTGGTTTCTCAAAAAAAAAAAAAAAAATAAAGTGGTCACATTTTATCCAAAAAAAAAAAAAAAAATGTGGTCACTACCGAGCACATCTAGATCTAGTGTAGTGAGTTATATTGTGCTTATATTTTGGCCTAAAAAAAAGCATTTACCCTAAAAATGTGTACTTTTTTATTATCCAACATTTTTATATATTGAACTTACTCTATAAGTGAATATTTAATTTTGAGGCTGTAAAATTTTGGCATGGTTATTTAATCTGCTATGGATTTCTCTATTCCACATGACTTTTGATGAATAATTAAATGCTAAATTGCTAATATGAACCTCTCTGTGCCATGTGTGGAGTCCATTTGGATCAAACCATGTTGTTTTCCTCAAATATCACCATGCAATGTTCATTGAAAGTAAAAACGACTGTCAGTTAGATACCTTAATATATATATATATATATATATATATATATATATATATATATATATTATCCTCTTGTACCATCTCACGACTTCTTCGCAGTTTTGACATAATAAAATCTGTCGTTACTTCCCTCAAGTTCAACTATCATGTCGATTCTCATGAACAAGAACAAGGATTCCCTTAAGATAAATATTTATCATCATAGTTTGTTAACAATTAATAACAATCGTACATTTCCCTGACATGAAAAAAAAAAAACAATAATATTGAAAATATAAAATAGAAAAAACAGTACGTATATAGCACAAGTATAATATGTTTATATTTTAAATTTTGAAACAAAAATATTGAAACATTTTCCATTTAATTTTTTGGATACATTTCAAAAAAAAAAAAAAATTGGAGATAAATACAATGAAAAGAATGTAAATATAATAATAGATAAAATGATTGTTCTTGTGGAGGGACGAACCTCTCCCTTAGAAGGTATTGTCCATTTTAGGTGAAGACCCTCACGGATTTGCTCAATCCCACATGAGTAGTACACCTTCACTTAGGCCCAGCAATTATAAGCTGAATGTGGGACCATATTGCAAAAAAAAATTTAGATTTTTAGATTTTTTTTTAAAATATATAATTTTTCTTTCTTATAATTTCTAAGTTGATAAATATCTTAATTTAATTACAATTCAAATTCTTTATCTGGCCCATCTAATCCTTATTTTATTATTATACTACACGTAAAAGAAAACATTTATATATATAAAAAAAAAAAAAGAAAAAGAAAAGAAAAGGTAGCAACGTGTATTATTAAAAAAAAAAACAGCAACGTGTATTATAAAAAAAATATATAATTTTTCTTCTCCTATAATTTCTAAATTGATAAATATCTTAATTTAATTACAATTCAAATTCTTTATCTGATTCATCTAATCCTTATTTAATTACTATACTACACAAAAAAGAAAACATTTACAATTTTTAAAAAATATATAATTTTTTTAGTCTTATCTTCTTCTCCTATAATTTCTAAGATGATAAAAATATTAATTTGATTACAATCCAAATTCTAATCCTTTTATTATTAATTTATTTTTTACTACATTCTCAAAAAAAAAAAAAAATTTTTTTACTATTTTTTTTCCTCTTCACACACGGTTACTTTTTTTTTTCTTTGGATTTCCTCTTCACATGCCACTTATTTTTTAGATTTACATTTCAATTTCACAATTCCACAAATTTATAGATAAAAACAAATTCTTATTTGTTCTTTTCAACTATTGCTTTATCACTAATTTTTAGATAAAAATAACAAAATTTTCTAATATACGTGCTAATGCTATCTCACCAAATTTTAAAGTTAAAAAATTAAAAAGAAAAAAAAAAAAAAAAACCAACGTGCATAGTTAGGAAGAGTTAGACATGTGCATGAGTTGGAGAGTTATAACCTATATTTATTTGATTATTGAGATAAACCAATCTTTATTGTGATTTTTTACTCTTCACACACATGGTTACTTTTTTTTCTTTTCCTTTTTACGTGAATAGAATGAGTTACGTACACATTGGAATATACACACACATCCAAGTCTACTTGGTAACTCTATAAAGTCATTTATTTATTTATTAAAAAGAAAACATAAATTTATTACCTGATTTTTTGTTTTTCTGATAACTCAAGTCTTTTTCCTATAGAGACAAACCACTTAGAGAGAAACATTCACGGCAAGGCCCCTCTGAAATTATCAAGTTAGGATTATGGGTGTCATTTATGTGAATTGAAAATTTTTTATGATTATTATTATTTGAGATTATCTATTAGATAAAATTATTATGATTTTTTTTTTTTTTTTTGAGATTATCTATTAGATGAAGACTTTTGAATCCTAATTAAGTTAGGGTTTCTAATATATATAGAGAATTTTTTTAGTGTATTCTTATATATTCCTACCATGGCTGCTTCTTCTTCTTTTTATGGCTTCTTCTTTCTCTTTTTTTTTTTTTTTTTGATAGAAAGTAGAAACGCTACCTATTATTCTAATCAGTTCTCTCCCTCATTATCAATAATTCTCATTCTCTCATAATTTCTATGTTGATTAGAAATCTAACTCTCTTTTTGTTTTGTTTTTTCTTATTACTTAGGCAATTTGATGTTTGTGAAATCCATAGTAGAATGCTTTATCAAACGTACTATCCACATTATTGCAAGTATGTATTTCTCCTTTGTCTGTGTGTGTGTGTGTGTGTGTTTTTTTTTTTAAGGTTTTGTTTATGAGTCATTAAGGCAATTTTAAATCCATGAGATTCATTATATAAACCATTATAAATACTTACACTTGGCTCTTAAAATAGGGTAAGAAAGTGAGAAATAACACAAAGACCATGGAATGGACAAAATCAAGGGTGATGTGTCACTCCTTCATTGGTATCATGGGCACAATTTTTGCTAGCAGATTGTGACTATTACTTGTCATTTTCGCATAAATTTATCATTTTTTTCCATCACGATCAATTTGCTAGAAATAATCATAATAAAAATTGTGGTCTTCAAATTGTTATAATTCTTTAAAAAAATTGTATAAGAGAAGAAAGTATCTCATGTATTATATATACGAGACCAATATCTCGTGGGACCCATACGATGAGACATTGGTCTCATTCTCGTACGACCATGTGTACTACTAGGCCACGAGAAAGTAAATGATAAGAAGTTGGTGAACTGGCTGAGTGTGGGTTCTGGCTTGTACGTGAAAGTAGTTACCGTGGGGACCACGAATCTTGTTCAGTTTGAAAGCAGATATGAAAATAAAATAAAATATCTCATTCTCTTTCTTTTTTTTTTCTTTGTTTCAAAAATAAAATTTCTATAATATCTTTCTTTTTTTAATAAAGAAAATTTTATAATACATGTTTTAGAAATATAATAAAGTTTTTTCACACATTTAATTAAGTTACATAATCTCAATAAATCAGAGAATAAAATTATTTTTTCACATACCTTTGAACACATTTCTTAACTATTCTAGATTTTTTTTTCTTCTGATTAACACATTTTCTATATATATATATATATATATATATATATATATATGTGTGTATAATATGATATTATTGGTGTCATGTCGTGTAATTGGAGTTTTATGGTTGAGAATTGAGATGTTCCTTATAAAACAAACTTTTAATTTTAAGTGAAAATTGAAGTGCTACTTTACAAGTTATCATTCTCCCATTGATCAAAAACCCAATGATTGATTATTGTTATGTGCCAAAATCCAAATCAAGCACACCTGCATGGGCTCGAAATCCATAAGGTTCTAATATTAGAGATGAATCATTAATTGGAGTCTCAAGGCAGTCAGGCAGAGCAAAGAAATACCGATTGCTTACATTGAATTGAATTCGGATTTCTAGTTATCCGTGTGGACGCTCCCAAAATATTGAAATTTTTTGGGTTTGTCACATGTTGAGTTCTTAACAACGTGACTCTTGTGTAATTGTGTTTCTAGGGTGGGGTGCGCATGTGAATCCCTTTTTCTTATTTTTATTTTAGAAGTCGCAACCCACCATTGGTTTTGTATTAGGTGTGATTGGTCACCTAGATATCTAATTTTATTTTAAGTTACCTAATTAACTAAACCAAATTTTAAAGGTTCATTAATCTTAGTAAACTAAAAGTCTTTGAACCAAAGATCTTGGACTCGGAAATTTGGTTACGTGTGGGGACAGTATTAGGCACCCCACAATGCTCATCTGAAAATAGTACCTCATTTTAATTTATGCCAAATGTTAACTTTCTATGAAAAAATAGAATACTTGGCATTTTGATTTTTTTTAAAGGTTTTTGCAAACAATATACATACATACATACATACATATACACATGTGAGTAAATATTTACATACAGCTAGCATGTAAATATTAACTTCAACAAAATATATATAATCAAAACATGTGAAATATATAGATAAGTAGCATGTGAGAGAGCATACAAGTGTACTTTACTACAGCATGTGAGTATTTATTTCCTATATAACTAGCATATGAGTACTAAATGCTATACAAAAACAAACACAACACAAAGAAAAAAGAGGGTTGGAAGAGTAACACCTTGTGTCATCCACCATTTTCTCATTTTTATTCATGCAAAAAGATGACAAAAAGAAACTCATTAATACCAAGAAATGTTAGGGACAATGTAAGTTTATAGGGAGTTCAAAGACTCAAGAGAAAGAGCCTTAAACACAAATCTACAAAGTACAACTATTCTAAGAAAAGGCTTGGAAATAAAAGGTTATCTTTTATTATTTTGGAAAAACACATTTTTCCTTAGAAAAGATTTTATTGTGAGATTTTGAGAAAAAAAAAACACATTTTTTACGTGGTAAAAACACATTTTTTACGTGGTAAAAACACTTTGAAATCTTTATTTTTTAAAGGAAGAGAGAAAACATCTTAAAAAAAAAAAAAAAAAAAAAAAACGTGATAAAACACATGTATTTTTGTAGAAGGCATTTTTTGAAAACATACTTTTGTATGCAGAAAAGCATTTTGGAAAACATTTTATTATTGAAAGCTTTGAAACATTTATTTTATTTTTTTTTTTTTTTTGTATTTCCCCTCTTTGAAATAACAGATTTTTATTTTGAAAAAAAGTTTTTGAAAATAGTTTTATATTAAAAAAAAAAAAACAGTTTATGAAAACGGCTTTATAAAACAGTTCTGGAAAACAGTTTCTGAAATCCGTTTTTATTTTAAAACAGTTTTATAATAAACAGTTTTATATTTCTTTGAAAAACAGTTTTATGAAAACAGTTTCTGAAAATAGATTTTTATTTTTAAAACAGTTTTATATTTCTTAAAAAAAAACGATTTTTGAAAAACAGATTTTTTTTTTATTTGAAAACAGTTTTGTATCATTTTGAAAACAGTTTTTTATTAAGAAAACAGATTTATAAAACAGTTTTTATATTATTTTGAAAACAGTTTCTGAAATCAGATTTTTATTTGAAAACAGTTTTGTAAAAACAGTTTTATATTTCTTTGAAAAAACAGTTTCTGAAATCAGATTTCTATTTAAAAATAGTTTTAGGCTATGTTTGGTTACTATTTTTTTTTTTATCACTTTTCTGTTTTCAGGGACCATTTTTTGTTTCCAATCACAAAAAACTTGTTTGGTAAGCTCAAAACAACAGAAAAGAGAAAACAATTTTTGTTCTAATTTACAAAGAAAAATGAAAAAGCCAAAGGGCTCTTTTTAGTTTTGTGTTTTTTTAGGCTTGTGAAAACACGGGAAAACATCTCATTTTGCAACTTTAATGAACCAACTGTCTAGTTCGAACTGTGCAACTAAACTTACTCTGATTTTTTTTTTTTTTTTTTTCTCTTTGCCACTACTCCATGTAATTTTTTCTCTTTTTTCCGCTGCTTTTTGCTAAAATTTTCAGCACAAATCCTACTATATATTTCTTATTCTTTGTTGCATCTTCAGTTCATCACAAAGAGGCTAGAGAATGAAACCAGAGACAGGGACCATTTTTTATTTCCAATCACAAAAAACTTGTTTGGTAAACTCAAAACAATAGAAAAGAGAAAACAATTTTTGTTTCTAATTTACAAAGAAAAATGAAAAAGCCAAAGGGCTCTTTTTAGTTTTGTGTTTTTTTAGGCTTGTGAAAACACGGGAAAAACATGTCATTTTGCAACTTTAATGAACCAGCTTTCTGGTTCAAATTGTGCAACTAAACTTACTCTTATTTGTTTTTTTCTCTTTGCCACTACTCCACGTAATTTTTTCTCTTTTTGCTGCTACTTTCTGCTAAAATTTTCAGCACAAATCCTACAATATATTTCTTATTCTTTGTTGCATCTTCAGTTCATCACAAAGGGGCTAGAGAACAAAACTAGAGACAGGGACCATTTTTTGTTTCCAATCACAAAAAACTTGTTTGGTAAACTCAAAACAACAGAAAAGAGAAAACAATTTTTGTTTCTAATTTACAAAGAAAAATGAAAAAGCCAAAGGGCTCTCTTCAGTTTTGTGTTTTTTTAGGCTTGTGAAAACACAAGAAAAACATGTCATTTTGCAACTTTAATGAACCAGCTCTTTGGTTCGAATTGTGCAACTAAACTTACTCTGATTTTTTTTTTTTTTCCTCTTTGCCACTACTCCACATAATTTTTTCTCTTTTTGCCGCTACTTTTTGCTAAAATTTTCAGCACAAATCCTGCTATATATTTCTTATTCTTTGTTGCATCTTCAATTCATCACAAAGAGGCTAGAGAACGAAACCAGAGACAGGGGTACCACATACAGTAAAACCCACTCCCTTTCTATTTCTCCCCTACAGTTTATTCTCTCTCTCTCTCTCTCTCTCTCTCTCTCTCTCTCTCTCTCTCTCTCTCTCTCTCTCTCTCTCTCTCTCTCTCTCTCTCTCTCTCTCTCTCGTCCTAATTTCATATTTCTATTTTTCTATTAGCAGATTTACACAATCTTTTATAGCTTTTGGTGATCTATCAGTCGAAGGTACACATCTAAGATAATATTTTACCATCTATATAAATAAGATCTGCTTTAACTTTGAATAAACTAATGTTACAAGGACAAATAGTTTTGCAGAATCCAACTTAGGGATTGATGTGATAGAATATCACATTTGGTTTATTTCATAGGTATATAATAGTGTTAGCATGTTTGATTTATTTTATATTTATATAATACTGTCCTAATTTATAGGATTTCAGTTTTGTAGGTATATAATAGTGCAATTGCAGTGCAGGATTTAACAAGTGTTGTATGAAACACAAAATATGTGAGATTTAATAGGAGTCGTGAAACACAAAATATTGTAGCTTTAATCGTCACTTCAACTAAAAGAAACAGATTGTTATTATGAATTATTTGCTATTTATTTTTATTGAATTTTGTATTGTTTTGATCTCTTTGTTTCTGTGTGATAGTTCTAATTGTGAAGTATTTGCTTCTTCTTTTTTTTTGTTGAATTCTGTGATATCTTTTTGTATTGTAATGAAGTTCTTAACAAAGTGATTTCATATAATAAGATATCTTTGTGCAGCAACTATGCAATGGTTTAAGTTTGTTCTCTCTTTCAACAGTTTATACAAATTGTATCTAAAATTTAATGTCAATATCTCCTTTTATTTTTGTATTTGTTGATCTAGTGGTATGGCATTTGTTTTGAGGTTGTTTCTTAGTTGTTTCCATGTTTTATTGTATTTGTGGGAACACTTCCCGCATTAAGCAGTTTTTGTCCGCTTTGGGGAGCCAGTCCCTCACGGTTTTGTCACGAAGGGGTGGGAGCCGAGGAGTATTGCCATGAAGTGATTGACACCTAGGCTCACCCAAGTCTCACATCGCCTAAGTAACCCTCCCACTCATGGTTTATAAGCTTCTGGAGCGACCATGAGTGTACCACTACTAAGCACTTTGGACGTCACAACTTGAGAAACTTTTTATTGACATTATGCTGAAAGAGATTAGTAAGGGAAATATGGTAGATGGCCTATTTAGTTTTGATACTTCGAAGAAAATGTTAGCTGTATTGAATGAATTGGGTAAGCGAAGTTTTACAATGACTCAATTCAAGGGGAAGTTTAATAGGATGCGTTTACTACACCATGAGTTTCTACATTCATAAATCAAACTGGTTTTGGTTGGGATGTTGAAACCAACACTGTTCATGCCCTTGAGGAGTCATGGCAAAATTATTGTCGGGTAAATATCCTTGAATACAATTTTGTATTTTATTTTGACACATTATCCCCCAACATTTTTTTTTCTTACTAGATGTCTTTATATTTTTAGGTACATCCCAAGGCAAAGATATTTCGAACTAAAGGATTTTCAAATTATAATCTACTGGGACTTATATTTAATAAGCCTACAACTACTGGAATCCTACATTGTGCATCCACCTAAGACCCTCCTACTTCAGATGAAGAGAATGCATTGGAAGAACGACTCATTCATGGGGGAGTTCATATTAATTTAGACAATCCTACCCAAGACCCTATCATGGCAATCCTTGATACTAGCATTACAACCCGATTGAGCAAGCATCCAAGTGATAGTTTTAACGAGTGTAAGAGTAAGCGAGAGTTAATAAGCTCCCAAGTGAATGATGCCTTACAGTTAATGGCTAAGGCTAGGATAGAGACATCTGAAGCAAAAGCTAAGAGGTATAAGAGGTATACCATTGATAAAGTTAGTAGCACTACACCTACAAATGACTTCTCCTTAGGTAAATGAGGCTATGGAAGAAGTCAATGATGAAATATTTATGAAGGTTGTTGAGAAGTTCAAGTAGGATCCTGATGATAGAGAGATCTTTGTTAACATGAATCTTGCTAGGAAGAAGGAAAATAAATTGACACGGTGATTTGTTTACAAATGGGAAAAACCTACACGGCAAAAATCCCATTGGGTGATTTTAAGGTCACCACTCCCGAGAATTCACTATTATCACAACAAACGGTTACAAGTAATGGAATCTCAGTACCTTATACCAACCTACAATTGAACCCTTACCCCAATACCCAATTGGACTTGTTTTGTAGTGACAATATCTCCTTTTAATGCCCGACTCCCAGTACGTGACTAACCAATTTGATGCGCAGATCCCAGTACGTGGCTTACTCACCAACTTGAGAAAGATGTTGGCTGCAAAGTTTTTCAATTCATCAACACGATAAAGATCATGAAACTCCTTGGTTACAAAATCCTACGGTGTACAAACACAGCAGCTTCTTGAATAGAAAGATGAACTAGGGCATATGTCTCCGGTCCACAATATGCTTGTGAAAATTTTTTGCATTAAGTTGCATCAACTGTGGCGGTCCTTAAAATAATCCTTATATATGTTTAGGGTTGTGAGAAAAGAAAGCCCAAACATGTATTCACGGATTGAAGTGAAATCAGTTCTGAAAAACTGATTTTCATAAACCTCAACAGATAACCTATCTATCGAGCAGTTGTCGAGTATCGGGCTTAAACAGTCTTTTAAACCTTGATAGATACTAGCTGTCGAGATTTAAAATCCAGCACTTCTTCATTTGTTTCTTGGAAAAACTTGCATGACTTTAACACTTGATCTTGAAACATTGTTTCTTGAAGCATTAAACACATCCTAGATCTACCCAATTACAAGTAAAGTGCGTTTTGTCAAAGGATTAGCCAATTCTATATTGACATATGTTCCTAACATGATTCACATATGTCCTAACAGGATGATTGCAATATTGATAATGAGGAGGTGTCTAAGTTGCTTGAGAAGTCTAAGGAAAAATCAGCTTTGGATGCACGTAGCCAAGACAAGTTTCTGCAATGAGTGTTGCTGCAGAGTTTCTCAAGAAATGGGTGTCAAACTTGGCCATGATATAGGTTATTCTATCCGTTTTGAAGATTGCACTTCAGAAAAGACTATTCTGAAATATATGACAGATGGAATGTTGTTGCGAGAGTTTCTGGCTAAACCAAATTTCGAAAGCTATAGTGTGTTAATGGTGGATGGCCTTTGGTTGTAATTGAATGTTTTCAAAGTAGAACTTGTTACGAGCATTCCCTTATTTATTGAAGCCATATTTTGCTGTTAAAAAGGTAATTTTCAGTATCAGTGAAACATTGAATGTATTCTTTAATTTTGACACTTAAGTTAAAGTAGTTTCATCGTTCATTTATGAATACTTTTACAAGGAATTAGAGTACAAACGAAGAAGAATGTAATAAAATATAGTTATTCTTTTCTTTATCTTGGTTTGAGAGTTTAATAAATGTAATTGATTGTGTAACTTTTATTTCTAATTTCTTGTAATGCTTCAAATTGAACAATTTTGATGTTGCCTATACGATCACGAATTGATGCAATAGTTTGATTCAAGAATAAACAAAACTTTATTGAAATGTGCACTTTGATTACATGGCTATTAGAGCAAGAGCCCTATATGTATGTATGTATGTATGTATATATATCATGGGTATTATCTTATTCATTACATTTTGGCTTCAAGCCAAAATGTAATGAATAAGATAATACCCATGCAAAATACTTCCATTCAAAATAATTTTTGAATCATCAAAGTGGCTGCTAAAGGTAAATGTTGAAGTTTCTACATGTATCCAAGAAAAATATATTTCTACAATACTTCTTCGTAATGGTAGAACTTATGCAAGTGTGAGAACATGTAATCTTCACTAACATAAAACAATCTAAACTTCAGCACTAATCCCTCCAACACCTACCTTTTCTTGATCTCAGTGATCAAAAGAAGAATAGCATACCTATAATCATGCCATTCAACTTGACAAAAGAACAAAGAGTGATTTCAAAGATAAACATATATCAAAATTTCCAATTAACAGCAAGCACAAGTAAAGCCATAAGATCATTATCATTACTAATTATGTAGGTTTGTTGAGGGTTGAGCTTAGGAGCTTCCATCTTAAGAACTCAGCTAAGGGACCAAAATTAAAAGTGAAATACAAAGCAGATCATATAGTCCGAATGTTCATGAGATGCATTTAATTTTGTTGTAATTAATGTCGTAATATAATAGGTGCATAGCCCAATTTTAATGTGGCAATTAGACAATAACAAATGCATTTTGCATTAAGGAGAAGCAAAGATGAGATATTCACCAACTGAAAAAAGGCATTGAAGCAAAATTAGGCTCCAATAAAGGTTGTCACTGAAAGAATCTAAAAATCGATCCAAGGTATTTAGTGGCAAATGCAGGTGAAAATATTTTGGCAAAAAATTTTATTTCAAGACAAGCCAATTAAATTCACAACATGCTCAAACTATTTAAAGCTTCTATGATGGACAAAAACAACAGGGAGCACCAACTGGACAAAAACAAGAAATCAGGGAAAGAAAAAAAAAATCAAACCATTACACAAGAAATTATTTTTTAGCAAGGACCGAAAAAGAATGGGGAAATCTTTGACAAAGAAATCAAGAAAAGAGGGAGAAAACTTCAGAGTTTCTCTAATAGATATTTTCACAAACATCTTCTATGCATTTCCAAAATCAACATTAAAAGAAAATAAAATAATCAACTACTACCAAACTCAAACCACAGTAATGACAAATAAATGGAATAAGAGAGAACTAATACATTGTGACAAACTTCAAACTAAGAAATTCTTATTAAGCTAAGAAAGCTTAGTATGTTTCAATGAAAGAAACTAAGAATGGATTATTGTTAGTGCTATAAATGAAACAAAGGGATAAGCTTTGGCAAAGAAATCAAAGAAAGAAAGAAAAAATCCATAGAGAATAATCAGAAAAGAAGTTCAAGTTTCCAAAAATACGACACTAACATAAATTCAATTATAATCACAATCTTAGCACCAAACTAACATGAAAATCCACAAAAAAGAAAAAGAAAAAAAAAAGACAAAACACAAAGTGTTGATGCCCATTTTTTGAATCCGTACCCAAAAGCCCATACGGAGGAAAGCCCAATGAAAAACAAGGCCTAAAGGCCCACCAAGAAGACCGAAGAGCAAGAAAGGTCCAAAGAAAGAAGTGCAAGGGAAAGTGATCTACAGCAAAACGCAGATCTGTAGCAGATTACAAATTTGTAGTAGAATACAAATTTGCCGCATAATACAGTTCTTCAACAGAATGGCTTTGACAGATCAAGGCAAATTGGCCCCAAGACCTTTTTGATCCAGTTAACATTATTTGGCCCATAAAGGCCTAAATCCTATTGTATAAAAGATAGGTGTGAAAACTAATATGAAAAAGCACGATGAAAAGAAACAATGAACAACAGGAAGTGTCAGTAACAAGAATTGTGTGAAGGAAAGAAAAGTCAAACTAAAGGAAATGACAAACACATCAGGAAACGCATGATGAAATAAGACAGAGACACACAGCAAAACAAACAAAGCTAATCTATTATAGCAGAAACGGCATGGGAACGAAAGAAGACAAAAGCAGAAGATAGTGGAGCAAGCACACAAGAGCCGGAGCACCACCAACCTGTACCTAGCCAATACAAGGGAGGTAGGCCCACGGTCAAAGGGATTCAGAGGGTGTGGTTTGGTGGTGGGAGGAAAAGGGGGTCTATATTTGGTTTCCAATCGTGACTTCTTTTGGGAATATACCTTACTGGGATGGTATCTTATCCAAAAGAAGTAATAGATGGTTGGGACCATCTGATGCATGCCATAGAGCTAAGTAGTGAGGTAGCCCAATCCTCATCCATTTGAACCTAGAGGTAGAGATATACAGCAAGAACAAACAAAAGGGAATTTTGTCACGAAATGAGTAGTGGTGTAGCAAATGTATTCTAAGCAGAGGTAGTGGCCGGGCAACCAATGGGTTGGTAGGCAGTACTGAAGGAATGCCCATAACAAGCCAAAAATAGTTGGTGAAGCCCTAGGGGTAAAAGGGAGAAATCCTATTGAACCAGTTCACTATAAAAGGAAGAGGTAGCCACAGATGAAAAAGGAGGGGGGGGGGGGGGAGGGGGAGCACCTAAGGGGAGGAACCCATGGTAAGAGAGCAGTAAGAACCTAAGGGAGGCACTTAGAGAGAGAGGCGCCTAGGGAGAGGGGGATTCAAAAGGGAAAATACCCAAGGGAGAAAAACAACCCACGGCAAGAGAGTAGTAAGCAATTAAGAGTAAAAAGAACGGAGAGAAAGAAAGAAAGAAAGAAAGTGGTAAAAAGAAGAGAGAAAACACGGCACAAATAGGGGCATGCATCAATAGATCATCTTTTCCCTCCCTCTTAGCAAACTCACTCTTTGAAGTCCCCAAAAGTAATAGCTAGTAGCCATTTAGGCCTATTCTCCAAAATGCACAACTTTGATGGCAAAAGCCTGTGACAAGGTTGTTCAAGTTGGGGTTTGGGTTCTTTCTTTGTTTACTTATCCTATGGGAAGATTCAATACTTGATTTAGATTGCCAATATATTTGATTTCACTCGTTAGAACTTATATCTGCTGTATTTAGTCATTTTGCTATGGCACATTTTTATCACGTTTGTTGCATCAATTGTCCTGCTGTGGTATCTTTAGTTGTTGTACTAGTTATTCTGTTGTAGCACATTTTTTATTATATTTACCGTGTTAGCTATTATACTAGCTAAACCTTTTCTACTGAAGCTTTCCTATTTCTTTGTTATTACGTGTTTTACTTTTGACGCGAACTAATTATTATCCTGCCATAAGTATATATACATATGCATTGTAGCTTATGTTCTGCCATATATTTTATATATGTATATAATATATATGAATATGTATAAGTATATATATGCATATATGTATGAATATATATTTGAGAATACGCTAACCCATTTAAACTAACATTTATTTGATGGGTATTTTCTTTGGGTTTTAGATTTGTTTATGTGCAGGAAGTAGAAAAGTATTTCTATAGTAAAAAAAAAAAAAAAGAGTAGTCATTCACGTTGCAGATAAGTGTAGAAAGCTTTATTGCACAACAGAAGGTGTTACTGCACAGCAAAAAGCCTTACTACACAACAAAAGGTGTTACTGCACAGCAAAAAACCTTACTACACAACAGAAGGTGTTACTGCACAGCAAAAGGTTTTACTGCACAGCAGAAGGTTTTACTGCACAGCAGAAAGTTTTATTGCACAGCAGAAAGTTTTACCGCACAGCAGAAAAGTCAGTCCTGTGATAGAAACTGGAGAAAAGTTCATTCTGCGGCAGAAATAGAGGATAAGCCCACTTTGCAGCGTCTTCCCTTGAACTTGAACTTAACGTTTGCACACAAACTGACAGCGGCAGAATACTACTTTGGAGCCCATTTTGCGGAGTGCCAGACCCAACTTCCTTCTTAGAAAAAGCCTAAACTAAGCATTGTCCAATAACATCAAGACGCATGTCTAAGGTACAAGAAACGTAAAAAGAACTCTCGACACAAAGAAATAAACTAAAACTCTATAAAGCATTTCATCAAACACCTTCAAACTCTATATAATTGCAACCATTTTTTAACTTTAGCTTCATGTATTTTACTCATACCAACTTTATTAAATTCAACTTTTATCATTCTTAATCATGCGTAGAGGTAGAAATATTATTCCAACAAATAGTCAAGGTAACCTTAAATAAAGGAAAACGATTCAATAGTGAATGGTGATAACATCCCAAAAACAAAACAAAAAATGCAAAATAAACACACACACACAAAAACCAAAAATACAAAATAGTTAACATCAAAATACTGAAAAAATAAAAATTAAAGAGACATTTTTTTACTATAGTATACACATGCAGTATTAGGGGAAAAAAACAGATAGTTACCGTGCGTTCAGATTCTTTACATTTTGAATAGACATAATAATCAAGATATAAATAAAGCAAACCAGTTTAACAAATAATCCAAGATGAAATGCAGAATAACGAAATCATCCATATTCTATTTTACCTTTTTTTTCCTAGTCTCCCAATTCCAATATCTAATTCGGTTGTGCGTAGATTGGTAGCTAAGAACTTGTTAGGACCCATTTTCTTTCTCCGCCTCGGATTGATAGTACTTTTAGGCCTCATTTTCTTAGAATGAGATGGCTCACTGATCTAACCAAATAATAGAGAGAAAAAAAAAATATATATATATATATATCTCAAATTTATTAGCTACACAAATATCTACCATCAACGTGATATGTGAACCAAAAATAACAAAGAAAAAAAAAATGAATGGATGGCTCACAGAGCAAGAAAGAGGGAGGTGTAGATTTAGATGACGCTAAGAGGAGAGGAGAGGAAGAAGGCTGCTGGCTGATGGGGATTGAGTAGGAGGGGGAGGGGGCTTTGTTTTGGCTAATGAGAACAGGAGAGAAAGGAGAGGGTGAAATACTTGAGAGTTGAGAGAGCTTGAAAGGTCTCTTTGGACAATGGGAGAGAATGACATCTTGTTATATAGAAGAAGAAGAAATCAAAAATTTTAATAATACAACTTTTGCCTCAACACTTAACTTGATAAAATGTGAAGGTGAGAAAAATTGGCAAACTTATGTAAAATTGATAGAAATTCAATTATAATATGTTATGTAAAATACTAATTATCTGTCATGTAGAATACAAGTCTATATCTATATCTATATCTATATAATACTAAAAGCTGAAGCGTAGCAATTAATATTGCTACGCTCACGTTGAGCCATATCAGCAGCCATATCATTATCATCTTTTTTCTTGAATTTCTTCTATAATTTTAAAATAGTTTTTCCAAATTTTAAAATACTAAAAAAATGAAAATAATTCTCAGCCTTATCTCTAGTATAAAGCCCAATCTTTATAGCTTTAATTCCACAATAAAGCTCAAGCCCAAGCCCAAGCCCAAGCCCAAGCTTGTGTCTGGTTTCAAATTCCCTTTCTGTCTCCTCACCTTTTGGTTTACTATGTTTCACGATTTCTATCTCCCCGCCTTTTAAACGGCAACCCTTCATCAGCGTTAATTTTTTGGCTGTTTCAATTCCTCAACGACAACCCTTCAGCTTTTGCTAACGCTAGCTTGGAACAGCAGTCTCTCTGTCTTCCCTCCTTTGTCTCTTCCTCTCCTCAAAATATATTAATATTGACAAAAGGTGGATGATTCAGTTCAGGTATCTGTGCTCCATTCTTGTGACTGCCCCACATAATAATTCAATGTAAGGATTAGATTATTTTGATTGAATTTTTTTTTCTTTTAAAATTTTGTTACTACCTCTTTCGTGCTGTGATATGGATGATTGTTATGTTGATTTTTCTTTGTATTTGATTTTTTTTAGGATATTGAATTTTTGATTGCTGGGTTTTTTAATTGGAGCTCTATCTCTTTTGTATTGTGGGTCATATATGGGTTAGTTTGATTCTGATTTCTTCGTGTAGTGCTGTTGTTTGGATACCTCAACAATTTGGTTTGGTTAACATGTGGGTTTTTTAATTGGAGTTCTACCTCTTTTGTGTTGTGGGTCATATATGGGTTTATGTAGATATTGTTTAATGAAAGAGGCTGAATAGTTCATGCATACTTATTTCCCATATGATATGAGCGGTTGCCCCAAATTAATAAAAAGTGAATAAGAGTGGTCCAAAATTTCCCATCTTCAATGTTTTGGTATTGACGCTATTAAAATTTGTCCCTAGCTGTGCAGATTGGTCTAAGACAGATCCCAGCTGTAAGTTTTCTCATATTGAATCAACCAAACAATTATCAAAGATTGCTAAATTCACTTTCAGTCTCCTTTTTTTTTTTCTCGCTTAATTTTCCAGCTATACTTTAAGAAGTAATAATAAAATAGAATTTTTTGTTCTCTTCAGCTGCAAATGGTCAAAATTCAAGAGCTGTATGTGATGACAAACCAAATAAGAGAAGCTCCAGATTTGTTTGCGCAATGGTAATACAAAAACAATGTGGTTAGTCCATCTTCTACTCTCTCTTTTCTTTTATAGATTTCTTAATTTTTTTTCTCTGTTTTATTTCTAAGTGTAATTCCCAAATTTTGAATGTGCCTGTAGGGTTATTTGATGATTATCCAGTTGGGGAGAGGTGAGAAATTTTTTTACTTGCAAACAAGTTCAGGTATTTAAATTTCTCCTTCTGCCCAAGTCATTATTTTCTTTCTCAGCATAACACAATGCAAGACTAATGCAATGATATATTTTTCTAGCTTAGATTATTGGGAGAATTTATGTGAAACAATCTTGGACAATATTAAGGGTCTACTTAGATCCATAGGAAATTTTAGGAAACATATGCATAATTTTTCAAATCTATAAAATTTTCATTTGCCCAAACTCAAACACTCAAAAAAACCTCTACAATCTAAGTTTCATAGACTACAAAAAATCTTTTTTTACAAATTCCTGATGCAATAAGCTATTCTTGGTATAAAGTATGCATAATAAAAGAACACCAAAATCAGCTTAAAATTCTGCAGGGCAAGGATTCTGTTATTATAAAGAAAACAAACTTTTCCCTATCCTATCTGCCTTGACTAAGTTAAGTAGGAAGTATCATATTCTTTTTTCCTTTTCTCGTCTTGGATTTTTCCATTTTGCATGATAAGTAATGTCTATAATTCTGTTATCAAAAAAAAAAAAAAAAAAGTCTCTAATTCCATTGTTTTACTATATCATTTTTCCATCTACTCTACTTAATAGAGTGGAGAGTGGCCCCATTTATGATGACTCAATTCTTGATAGAGCCTTATGTAGGAATTGGAGTCTCAATTCTAATATCCCTTAAGTCCAAGTAATGGAATGGACTGGATTCATCTGTATAGTTTTGTACAGGTGATTTTGTTGTAATTTAGGTTCTCCTTTGCTGTAACAGTATCAGTTTTTGTGTTGTATATGGAGGTTGCAAGTTGCAGCTAAAGCTGCAATATGCTATACAAAATGATGCAGAGCTTGCTCTGCTATTTGGTTGTTTGGCTTGTGCCAGTGGTTTTTTTTTTTTTGTTGTTAGATAGGGATTAATTTAAATATTTTGAGTTTATTTACGTTGCATGCATCATGTGAGCCTAGATTTTTGGGTTGGGTCTTATCCTGTGTGATTTCAATGACTATTTGTGTAGGTATGTGTAAGTATTTTCTGTCATTTTTGTGTGTAAGTATTTGGGTTGGGTCTTATCCTACGTAATTTCAATGAACATGTAGTGTAAGAGTATAACTTTTGCTGTCATTTGTCAACCACTTTGTTTTATGGATACTGAAATTGTTGTATAACTTAATTTGATCCTTTGAATTGATTTTGTTGTGGACCTATTTTACGTGTAATTTAATAATTTTGTAGAATTTGAGTTTGATTCATTTCTATCTGTTTTAAAGATTCAGTTTTTGGAAATTCTGAGAATTGGGGTTTTATATATCATTTTTTTTTTTTTTTGAGATGTGGGTTTGTTTTAAATCTATTATAGGATGCTGGGTCTTGTATATTAATATTTGAATTGTTGTAATCTAAGACTTTTTAGGGATTTTTATAGGTTTGGGGTCATTGGGAAGATGGGTTTGATTGAATAAAGAAAAGGGGCTGTTTGGCACAATATTTGTGAAATTCATAAGATTTCAGCAATAATTATGTTTTGTTTGGTTTTTGAGATAAGGTTGGAATAGAAAATTAATTTGGGTTTTTGACTGTGGTTTGATTTTGATGGTCAATGTAACAGAACTTTGTGCTATTAGGGAGCTTGGTACAACTTTTTGTTTTAGTCCTAGAGTGGCTGTATAGCTTGGGGACTAAAACAAAATAAGTAGTAAGATTAAAGATTTTGTTTTTTTTTTTTTTTTTTTTCCAAGCGTTTTTCTCATCAACCAGAGAGTTGTTGTAATTTGATTCAATGGACCACCTTATGTTGGTTGATGACACATTGGGCGACAGTTTGGATTTAGAAGTTGATGGCTTAATTAAAGTGTGACTACATAGTGGATAAAGATGTGAGTGATGAAGAGATTGAAGCAGAAGAATTGGAAAGGTGAATGTGGAAGGATCATATCAAACTCAAGAGGCTTAAGGAAAGACAGAAGATTGCAGCCCAACAAGCTGCAGAGAAGCAGAAGCCCAAGCAGACCACTGAGATCAGGCTCAGAGGAAGCAGAGCATGGGATGGGATTCTCAAGTATATGCTGAAGCTGATGGAAGTTTGAAAAGCTCGCAGCTTTGTCTATGGTATCATTCCTAAGAAGGGTAAGCCAGTGAGTGGTGCTTCTGACAACATTAGAGCTTGGTGGAAAGAAATAGTGAAGTTTGATAAGAATGGGCCGGCAGCCATAGCCAAGTATGAAGCGAAATGCCTTGCCATGAGTGAGGCAGAAAATAATTAGAATGGGAACTCTGAAAGCATTCTCCAAGACTTGCAAGATGCTACTCTTGGGTCACTTTTGTCTTCTTAAATTCAACACTATGACCCCCCTCAAAGGAAGTACTTGCTAGAAAAGGGAGCTCCGCCACCTTGGTGGCCAACTGGAAACGAAGATTGGTGGGTAAAGTTAAGGCTACCCCATGGTCAAAGACCTCTTTATAAGAAGCCACATGATTTGAAGAAGATGATGAAGAAAGTTGGAGTATTAACATGCTGGATTTGAATGAATGCAATCACATGCTGCAATCTTATAAAAAAAAAAAGTTGTGCACATCACTTTCAAGAATTCTGCAATCATATGCTGCTGAATGCAAATTAAACTTGAAATTTCATATTTACATGTTTGCACGTACCAAAAATGTCGTCTTAAGTTTGATTGCTCATATAAATATTTATTCTTGATGTGCTACTACTTTAAAGTAGTGAGAAGGGAATTTGAATTGTGCATGTCAATCTATATAACAAATGGGTTTTGATGGATAGCTTAGTGATATTGTTGTGTTCTGGTCTTTTGCAGGATAGATGAATAATAAAACACTGCATAGTGATTGACTTTGCATGGATTGTAGAAGGATTTGCATTTCTAAGATATTTCTAAATGCATTTTTTTTTTAAACTATTTGCTTTCTCTTTGCCCATTAAACAATAAGTTAGATCAAGAGTTGCACTTATCAAGTTAAAAAAAAAGGATCAAGAGCTGCATATTGAGAAATTGATTCTTTCTATCTTTGATCTTAAAAAAAGAATCAGATTCAATTCCAGTTGCATTAACAAATTCTATTATTTTATATGGATTGTAAATAATATAAAATGTCTTTTTTAATGAATGTTTTATGAATTATTATTTATATTAGTTTAAAATAATATTGATTGATGATTGTGAAAGGGGGTTTTTTATTTTTGCTTTGTTTTATGCTTTGTCAATGGGTATCATGACAACAATCTAAAATCGACCTACCTTTGCAAGTAAAAAAATTGAATGGAAAAACATTTGTTTTCCAAATATAATTGAATGAATATAATCTCAAGTTTGGATGGGAATTCTACATAGATAAGAAGGTTTTTGACTCTGTTATAGAAATTGACAAAAACATTTAGCTTGAGAAGTGCATATTTTTTTAATATAGCAAAATTACAAATTTGATATCTGACTTCTACATGACGTAATACATTTCTCAACGTGTTTTATTGACGAGCTTATATTAGTGGTACTTCAAATGAATGTAAGAACAATAAAGGAAGAAGATACAAAAAGTACTTTAAAGTTGTCTTTCAATTTATTGGAAATTGATATTTTAGCATTTATTAGATATTTGAGGATGTAGAGGATTGAAATCCTAATTTTATTTTTAATTTAAATTTGATTTATATTTTCCACTTCGTGATTTAATGTTTCATATCAAGGATAGGAATCCTAATGTGAGATCAAAGATGAAGAAACAAAGAATTGTTTCAATCTTCGAACATAATAGCTTTCTCATGCATTGCACAGGTTAGCGACTAGTTATAATAAAAGTTGTGACATTTTATGCATTACTTTTTTTTATAAGATATTTTATGTGTTACTAGAATTACTGTTGGTAAGAGATTTCAGACCAAGGTTTTAAAAATCGGACCGGACCAACCGTTTCAACTAATTCAACTGGGAACCAGATGCTAGTCCGGCTGGTAAAAACCAAGAATAACCGGTAAAAACCGGCCAAAAATCGGGAACCTGCCTCCTGTCCGGTTTTTAAAACCATGTTTCGAACCCAATATCTTATGGATATCATGATGTTGTAGGAACAACTAAGAGCCCGTTTGGGATGTGATGCAAGTTTTAGCATATTTGAGTTATTAGGTTCTTTTTGGTACTATTCATGCGTCCTATTGTACTATTCAGCTAGCTTTTAACCTTTTTTTTTTTTTTTTACACTACTAGTAAAATGTTTTTAGTTTCATCTATGGTTTTAAAAACTGAATGGATCAAAAAACTAAAAAAGGGACCGATTCCCGATTTAACTCGGTTCTTGACTAGTTTTTCTCAATTTTGACCGATTTTTTTGGTATTAACTAGACCGATTCTAGGTTCGGTTCCCAATTGAACCGATTGAATCGGCTAATCTGATTTGGTTTTTAAAACAGTGGTTTCAGCTAATTAAGTTGTTCTCAAATGAATTTTAAGATAACCTCTTGAAAAGAAAGACGGCATACACTTGAGATAATAATTAGATACTAGAAAAATTCTAGAATCATTAAAAAAAATTAATTACTGATAAGAAATAACTCCAAAAAGAGATATGCATGTAAATAAGGTGAGAAGGTTAGATGGTACTCATTCATTGGTGGTGTAGGATAGCGAATGAACCCCATTAGCTGGATGAGATGACTTTTTTTTTTGGTGGTGAATAACTGGATGAGATGACATTCATTTATATCTACGTAACCTCTTTGGTTCTTTTATTTAAAGAATATAGGCTATAGCTGCTTCTTTGTCATTTCCTTCATGGTCCTGCACATCCAAATCAATAACGTACGGAAAAAAGTTATGAAAATTATGATGTAAATTTGCTGAAGAACTAATGGATTTATCATCAAGACCACGTGGCGAGTTCTAAAGCCACTAGCAAGTCACAATAAACTGGATCCAGACCTTGACAGAAAGTTGGTGACCCATCAGTATTCCTGCCATTTCCATTTATATAGTCTTAAATGTTCATTAGATACTAATTTTTGTGATTCTCAACTGCTTTCAGTTGCTACAAAGCAAATATTTGGTTCATTTTTAGATGCATAATGCAGCTGGTGATTACAAAACAGCTGAGTTAAACAATGGTAAGTGGGCATAAGCTCTGAAACCTGTTAGAAGGTGCTCATTAATGCCAAAGCTAGAACTAGAAATTGTGTTTATAATGCTTTGGAGAAAGATCTATTGGAATGGGTCAAGATGGTATTTTGTAGCATTCAATAAGGAAGTTGATAGTGAAATGCTTCAAGGCCTACCAAATTGCTTTAATATACCCTTCTATTTCTATGAGAAATTTTTGAACATGTGATTTAAAATTTTTATTTAATAAATTAAGATGGAGATTCAATGTTTGTGCCTTTTGTCTAGCACTCCTATTTGTGCATTTTGGATAGAATAATGTTAGAGATACAAATTTTTTTTATAAAAGAATTTACAATCTACTAATATGGTGAGTGATTATTGGTAAATGAAAAGTGATGTTAGTAGTGAGCCTAGATGAAAACCAATAAAAATTTGACTATAATAATAGTTTGTAAAAATATTGTAATATAGTTTGTGACCGTAGCATTACTCTTCTATATATGCCATACAACAAGACAAATCAGTCAAAATTTTTAAATCCTGTTGCCTATGTGGCAGTTTGAGCTACAGTTATGGGAATAATAAGATTTTGCCTGAATGCCTATCTTTCTTCTAATTTCATCTCTAAATTTGCTCCCCACATTAAACATTAAAATTTCTTCTCAAAAAAAATAATAATAAATTAAATGGTAAAATTTGATTTTTGTCCAGGTCTATAAGTGACATGATTTGGATAACGACTTTAAGGTATATATTTCCTTCTCTAAAGAACAAGAATTGAATTATGTGCCTCAGCAATAAGATTTAAGACAATTCGTTGTTGTTGTCGTTTTTATTTTTTATTTTTTATTTTTTTATAATTATTTTTATAATTCAATAGTTACAATGGGTAGGAAATTTGAACTCTAGACATTTTTGTAAGAAACACCAAAAAAATGGAAGTTGAGTTAATAGCTCTTGATAAAACACTTTATTATGATCAAATAAATAAGAGGAATTGTAAGTTCTAATTTACTAAAATGATGAAGTTTCTACTCATCAAATAAAAGACTTAAGTTTGAGTCACAAGCAATTCTCAAGGAAAAAGAAAGGTTTGAATCCATAAGCTTAACGTATAAAATAAATAAACAAACAAATAAATAAAAGAGAAGAAATAACAAACCAAAATCATAAAAATAAGATTTTGTTATATTCTATTCGATGATTCTTATCTTATTGTTCTCTAAAATATTACATATTTGCATGCAAGAGAACGTAAATGCTTTTGGGTTTTGATGCTAATCCATCCACAATTGCTGATGCACTTTTCACTTGTGAATTGTGATAATTAGTGCTGTTCGCGAGGCGAGGCGACGCAATGCAATTTTGGTTCATTCCACACTTTGCGGTGCAATTTAACTAAAACCATAACTACATCGCACCTTATTTTTACGATCACATGTGCTGTACAGTTTAAAATTTAGCCAAAATTATAACTGCACCCCACCTCATTTTTACGGTCACATATACGATGCGGTGTATAAAATGCAGTTTGAATGATTTAAAATTGGTATATATTTTAAATTTTGGGCTTTTTCTACCAAGCTCAAAACTAATTTTTCCCTTTATTTTGGTCCAAGTTTTAAATTATTGAACTAATTTTTCTTTATTTTGAGTTGAATTTCTAAATCAAACTTTTTTTTTTTTTTTGAAAACTAAGGTTATTAAACTATTAATAATATATTTAATATTAAAAATAATTAAATATATTAATATATAAAAAAGGTGCGGTGCGGTTTTCTTATTATAAAACCGCAAACCGCACCATGCGATGTGATACGGTACAATTATACTATTTTACGGATAATTTTGGTGTGATTTTTGCGGTTTGGTAAACACCCCTAGTGATAATCATAAAACACCCACAGCCACCATTTCCCAAACAAAATAATGTGGGCCACTTGACTGGTTATGGGGGCCCATATCACTAGAAGGGTCTTGGAGGTGGACTCTGGTTTTGTTATAATTTGGAGCCTTGTGACTCCATTTCTAAAAGGTGTTGGCTCTATATTGCTTGGAGCTAAAAATTAAAGACTCATTTTCCCTTTCTCAACAACTGCGTTTGGGCTACTTTAACCATCCTTAACGGTAGGATATGTCCTCCCCTAACATAACAATGCCTCAATTATTGCAGAAAAAGCCATGTTCCTTGTTCTGTTGACCATGACTTCTAAGAAATGACTCCAAAAAGAGATATGCATGTAAATAAGGTGAGAAGGTGAGATGGTACTCATTCATTGGTGGTGTCGGATAGCACATGAACCCCATTGGCTGGATGAGATGACATTCATTTATATCTACCGAACCTGGTTGGTTCTTTTTTTTAAAGAATATAGCTGCTTCTTTGTCATTTCCTTCATGGTCCTGCACAACCAAATCAATAACGTACGGAAAAAAGTTATGAAAATTATGATGCAAATTTGCTGAAGAACTAATGGATTTATCATCAAGACCACGTGGCGAGTTCTAAAGCCACTAGCAAGTCACGATAAACTGGATCCTGACCTTGACAGAAAGTTGGTGACCCATCAGTATTCCTGCCATTTACATTTATATAGTCTTAAATGTTCATTAGATACTAATTTTTGTGATTCTCGACTGCTTTCAGTTGCTACAAAGCAAATCTTTGGTTCATTTTTAGATGCATCATGCAGCTGGTGATTACAAAACAGCTGAGTTAAACAATGGTAAGTGGGCATAAGCTCTGAAACCTGTTAGAAGGTGCTCATTAATGCCAAAGCTAGAACTAGATATTGGACAACTTATTTAACTAAGAAAAAATCCATGACCGATTTGCGTGTAGAGACTGACCTGGAGGGGCTCCCAAATTTACTTAAGTCTGGAAAAAGAGAAAAAGACGTATCTGCAAATCTAAGTTGGAGCTTTTTGAGTGACTTTAAAGCAACAGATATAAGACCAAACAAGATTTCTTTTGGATCTGTCCATGGTTCATTGAATCTGGTGGCTCACCACTTGTCACAAATTGGATGTTTCTACCAATTTATTGACAAGAGAGGTGATCAAAATGTAAAAATTTGGGTGTTTAGGAAAGATTTGAAGAGTATAGCTCCCTGCAAGATCAAAATTCTAAAGGACTTCCACATAACTTGTGAGATCCTTCAGAACTTTGATTTTACAGAGAGCTACACTCTTCAAATCTTTCCTAAACACCCAAACTTTTACATTTTGATCACTTCTCTTGTTAAGAAATTGATAGAAACATCCAATTTGTGACAAGTGGTAAGCCACCAGATTCAATGAACCATGGACAAATCCAAAAGAAATATTGTTTGTCTTACAACTGTTGCTTTAAGGTCACTCAAAAAACTCCAACTTAGATTTGTAGATACATCTTTTTCTCTTTTTCCAGACTTCAGTAAATTTGGGAGCCCCTCCAGGTCAGTCTCTACACGCAAATCGGTCATGGATTTTTTCTGAGTTAAATAAGTTGTCCAAAGCCTTACGCACTCTTCCTCCAATTGAGAAATTTTTCTCTTGAGCTTATATCCTCAGCACACTCCAGCAAATAGGGGAATACAGCGCTTATCCCTCGCGACAAACGCAGTGGCAGCCATATCCATTGGGTGAGACTTAATTGCTGCATCACAGGAGACTGTAATTCTATTATCTGCTGAGGGACTCCATACCCTTGGATGCAAATTGCATTCACCTAACAAAGTAAATAACCCTAAATTAGAAAATAACAAAAATTGGAAACTATGAAATTAGAAAATAAAAAAGATTAGAAACATACCTGCCTTTAATCACATCAAACTTCCCAGATTTAAATACTGACCCTACTTTGAATCGAAATTGAGAATCGACAAAGAGGGCAATGACCATTGCAACCACATCCTTGGCCTGCAACAAGATATATATAAGAAAATTAAGCATACTAAATGCTAAATAAGTTGTAATATTTTTACTAAAATACTACAACATAAATGAAAGACTTTCAGAATGACGCTATAAAAAGCCATTAGTTCTAGTAAAGTACTACTTCACGCGTTCAGCATAAAACAAGAAGAAGTACTACTTCACGCATGTCATGGACAGATGGACTTAACCATCTCAGGTGTCCTTTTTAGTCTTTTCCTATTCCTTTTCATCTCTAGTCTCATACAACTTTCTACTAGGGACATCGTTGAGAAGTGGAAGACAAATGATCTTACCAAGAAATGCAGGAGCAAGAGGAATCGAGACACCTCTAACAATGGTCTCGACAGAGAGCTCTTATTGGTTATGGAAGTTTGCGTAGAACTCCCTGACCAAAGGGGTGATAGGATTAGAGAAATCTTTAAATATAACTGACCAAAAGGAAATATGCATGATCACAAGTATGAAAGATCAAAACATAAGCATGCAATGATGACATGAAGATATGTAGAGAATGATGCATAAAAACAATCAATGTAAACATGACAATGATGCAAGCAACGATCCACAAGTTAAAAATAGAAAGAAATATTATAAACTAAATGACAAAATCCGTACATAAGTGTGTTCCGAACCCAACCAAAATAATAAGATCAAAACAGAAGTTTGATTACAAATTCTAAAAGCTCATTTTGTGTTTCTACAATTCTACTCCTTTGGACCGTTTCAAAATTGTGTACCATTTCATTTTTATCAGGTGTCTTAGTAGTATGCACTGTTATAATGGAAAAGCCTCAATTTGGTCTCTCTCACACACAACTTTGTTAGTTCATGTTTTAGTGGTAGGTCTTAATTTAGTGTGCCTACTTGATGAATCAGCAATTTAGGAGAAGAAAATCATTTTTAAAAAAAACATAAGTAATTCCATATGATATATAAGCTAAAGATTTCTCTGAACCTATCAATTTTTCTCTCTTTGATAACAAAGATAAAAGCTGGACTTATAAGCTAAAGTCAAACAGAGGCACAAAGTATTATCCCATATATACAAGTACAAGAGTAAGACCTGTCATTTATAGACAAGTTGGAAAGTTTTTCATTTGGAATATAAAATTTAAAAATTAAAAAAAAAAAAAAAAATCAAATCTTGGAAACAATAACATCTAAATAGATAATAGATCTAAGAATCAAGATATAGATAAAGCAAACCAGTTTAATGAAATAATCCAAGATGAAATACAGAAAAAAAAAAAATCATACATATTCTATTTTACCTTTTTTTCCTAGTCCCCTAATTCCAATATCAAACTTGCTTGTGAGTACATTGGCACCTAAGAACTTGTTAGGACCCATTTGCTTTCTCCGCCTCGGATTGATAGCTCTTTTGGGCCTCATTCTTTTAGAATGAGATGGCTCACTGATCTAACCAAATAGAGAGAAAAAAAAAATCATCTCAAATTTATTAGCTACACAAATATCTACCATCAACGTGATATATGAACCAAAAAATAACAAACAAAGAAAAAAAATGAATGGAGTACTCACTGAGCAAGAAATAGAGGTGTAGATTTAGCTGTCGCTAAGAGGAGGGGGCTTGGTTTCGGCTGGTGAGAACAAGAGAGAAAGGAGAGGGTGAAAGAATTTAGAGAACTTAAAAGGTCTCTTTGGTGCAATAGGAGAGAATGACAGCTTATTATATAGAATAAGAAGTGAGAAATCAAAAATTTTAATAACACAACTTTTTGCTGTAACATTTACATCAAAACGCGTAAGTTGGTAGAGAAAAAGGGTACGTTTATTGAAAATGACAAAATGTCAGAATAATTATGATATTTACCTACTTAAATTTACTACCGTACATTTATGGCTCACAACTAGTCGAGTCAAAATTTCGGAGCGTTTGTTATTGTTCTTTAAACAACAATTTTCAGTATTTAAATAACATTACATATATTTTTATATACGTTTTCACTCACACGTATTTCTATAAAACAACATTATGTGAAATCTCTTACCAAATGACCTATGTTGTCTTATCCATGTTAAATAAGATGAGAAGGTGAGATGTCACTCATTCATTGGTGATGTAGGATTTCACATGAACCTCGTTGGCGGGATGAGATGACTTTTATTTTTTGGGTGAATAAATGGATGAGGTGACATTGATTTATATCTACCTACCTTGGTTGGTTGTTGTATTTAAAGAAGAATTTTACTGATGTATGCTTTGAAGAATATGGTTGATGTTAACGAGTGTCCTTAAGGTAATAGTTAACAATCTATGTTGTCTTATCCATGTTAAATAAGACGAGAAGGTGAGATGTTACTCATTCATTGGTGATGTAGGATTTCACATGAACCTCATTGGCGGGATGAGATGACTTTTATTTTTTGGGTGAATAAATGGATGAGGTGACATTGATTTATATCTACCTAACTTGGTTGGTTGTTGTATTTAAAGAAGAGTTTTACTGATGTATGCCTTGAAGAATATGGTTGATATTAACGAGTGTCCTTAAGGTAATAATTAACAATCTATTTTAAGAAAGTTGTGACATCACTTTTATAAAAAATAAAAAATAAAATATTAAAAAATATATATATATATATTTTTTTTTTCTTTTCGTATAATTTTTTTTTAATGGATTGCTAATGAGTATCCAGACATCCGTTAACATTTCCGAATATAGCTGCCTTCTTTGGCATTTCCTTCCCTTCGTGGATGAAAAAGTGATGAAAATTAAATTATGTAAATTAGCTGAACTGATGGTAGGTATAGATGATTTTTGAATGGTTTTAAAAACCGGTACGATGAAAAAATTGGAAAATGAGCTAATTACCGGTTTTATAGTCAGACCAAGGTCTGACCGATAGTCGAACCGTTGACGACATAAATAATTTAATTATTAATTATTTAAATTATATAAATAATTAATAATTTTTTAATATACTAAAACTAACAAACCAATAGTAATAAATATGTTTCCTTTAAAATAAATACAAGTATATAAGTATATAACATCTTTTAAAAGAATTTAACATAATAACATTACAAAACAATCATCCTTAACATAATAAACTTTCAACAAAACCAAATAAATAAGTTCATTAGTCATTACATTTACATCCAAATTCATCAACACAGCATACACAAACAATAATATAATACTCTGTAAACTATATTTCATAAACAATAATGCTCTGCAAATCAAATCCACAACATACACAAAATCCACAACATACGAACATACTCTGTAAACTAATAATTGAAAGGAGAATTAATGATAGAAGTTACCACTTACTAATGAAGTCACGGAATGGAGAACCTAAGATGAAGCCAAGAACATGAACGGAGAATCTGAGATGAAGCCGAGAGAGAGAGAAAAAAAAAAAAACGAGAAAAGAAAATGATCAAAAAAAAAAATCAAAATCAAAAGAAAAGAATATTACCTGATGAAGCCGAGAAGCAGAGAGCAGAGATCAGAGAAAACCAAATTGAATCTGAAGCCAGTTGTTGTGCTATGGAGGGGAGGCAATGTTGGTGACCCTGTTTCAATAAAAGAGAGAAGTATAATTCGATTAGTCCATTATCTAATCATTGATTTTCTATCCCGGAAAAAAAATGATAAAGCAAAGAGAAAAGGAACAGAGTTATCAAAACCCCATTATAAAGATTCCAACATTATCCTAGTTATACCCAAAAAAAAAAAAAAAAAAAAAATCCATCGAAACTAAGTTTCACCAAGAAAAGATCAAGACTTCAAGAAACCAAGAACTGGGTTTGGCTTTTTGTACCTGAGCAAAGTGACTCCAAAGATCCAATCTTTATGGAACTGACGAACTGTTGTTGTCTTCTCCAATGGGACAAACCGAAGAAAGAGAGAGGACTCTAGTGTTATTGACCGGAAACCAGAGGATTGAAGGCCGTCGAACAAGGTAACAGAGGCAGAGAGAGTGAGCTTGAGCTGAGTGAGAGTGAGGCAGAGAGGCAGAGAGCTTGAGATGAGGTGAGATGAGGAATTTTTTTTCAAAATAATCAAATCCTTCAAACAATTTCATTAGTTAGCAAGGTTTTGAAACTATTTAGCAATCTAACAAATCGAGTCTATTAGACTCGATTTTGCTCTTTGAAATCGAGCGAGTTGAAGTCGAGTTTCAGTTGGAAATTGAGATTCTCACACTCGAGTTTCATACTCGAAACTCGAGAGTGAAACACAAGTTCCATAGTAGAAACACCAACCCAGCAAGGCGAAACGAAATCGAAAAACAACGAAGATCAAACATCTATGGAGGGTGTGGGTTTGTTGTTTTTGCTAAAGATCAAACAAATTAGAGGAACAACACAGTACTCCGGATGACCAACTCTTCTTCTCCAACAATCAAACACCAGAGAGAAGAAGACAGTCAACAAATCCAAGCAAGCCCAGAGACCCACAACAAAATCAACAAACCCACCTGATCAATGTTGTGATTGCGGCTCGGATGTTGACTCGGAACTCAGAGTCGGACTCGGCGGGCCAGCGTGGTTCTTCCTCTTCGCTTCAGTTTTTTTTAGCCCAAAGTTTTTTTTGGATTGTTTGTTCTTCTGAGTTTCAGTTTCTGGGTTTTGTTCTTCTGGGTAAGTTTCTGGTCTTCATCCCGTTGCTTCTTGTTATGGAACTTGAGTGTCTCACTCTCGAGTATAAAACTCGAGTGTGAGACACTCGATTTCCTACTGAAACTCGACCCCAAAAGACTCGATTTGTTAGATTGCTAAATAGTTTCAAAACCTTGTTAACTAATGAAATTGTTTGGAAAATTTGATTATTTTGAAAAAAAATCCTGAGATGAGAGTGTGAGAGTGTTTAGGAGTTAGGACATCTTTAGGGTTAGCTTTTAGGATCCTGGCCAAAACGACGTAGTTTTAGGTTGGGAAAATATCTGGATGAGATGACATTCATTTATATCTACCTAACCTGTTTGGTTCTTTTATTTAAAGAATATATAGCTGCTTCTTTGTCATTTCCTTCATGGTCCTGCACAACCAAATCAATAACGTACGGAAAAAAGTAATGAAAATTATGATGCAAATTTGCTGAAGAACTAATGGATTTATCATCAAGACCACGTGGCGAGTTCTAAAGCCACTAGCAAGTCACGATAAACTGGATCCTGACCTGGACAGAAAGTTGGTCACCCATCAGTATTCCTGCCATTTACATTTACATAGTCTTAAATGTTCATTAGATACATTTTTGTGATTCTCAACTGCTTTCAGTTGCTACAAAGCAAATATTTGGTTCATTTTTAGATGCATCATGCAGCTGGTGATTTCAAAACAGCTGAGTTAAACAATGGTAAGTGGGCATAAGCTCTGAAACCTGTTAGAAGGTGCTCATTAATGCCAGAGCTAGAACTAGAAATTGTGTTTATAGTGCTTTGGAGAAAGATCTACTGGAATGGGTCAAGAGGGTATTTTGTAGCATTCAATAAGGAAGTTAATAGTGAAATGCTTCAAGCCCTACCAAATTGCTTTATTATACCCTTCTATTTCTATGAGAAATTTTTGAACATGTGATTTAAAATTTTTATTTGATAAATTAAGGTGGAAATTCAATGTTTGTGCCTTTTGTCTAGCACTCCTATTTGTGCATTTTGGATAGAATAATGTTAGAGATACAATTTTTTTTTTTTTTTTTTATAAAAGAATTTACAAACTACTGATATAGTGAGTGATTATTGGTAAATAAAAAGTGATGTTAGTAGTGAGCCTAGATGAAAACCATTAAAAAATTGACTATAACAATTGTTTGTAAAAATATTGTAATATAGTTTGTGACCGTATCATTACTCTTATATATATGCCATACAACAAGACAAATCAATCAAAATTTTCAAATCCTATTGCCTATGTGGCAGTTTGAGCTACAGCTATGGGAATAATAAGATTTTGCCCGAATGCCTATCTTTCTTCTAATTTTATCTCTAAATTTGCTCCCCACATTAAACAGTAAAATTTCTTCTCAAAAAAAAAAAAAAAAAAAACATTAAATGGTAAGATTTGATTTTTGTCCAGGTCTATAAGTGACATGATTTGGATAAGAGCATCCACAGCAGATGTGGCAAAAAAAATGCCATTTTACCACATTAAACACCTACTTTATTATTTTACCACATCATTTTACAACATCGCATTTATCAGATGTTTTATAATCCAATTCTATACATTAAAATAATATTTATTACCCATTAAAATAATATATTATCCCCCATTATCATCATCATCAGCGACTGCACAACCACCTATCCAACCCAGTCACAGCCTCACCGAACTAGCCACGGCCACAGCTCCGCCGAATTAGCCAGAGCCACCACCCACTGCACATCCCAGAAAAACTGAAGCCCACCCACTACACAAACCAAAACCCACACACGACGCAAATTGAAACCCACAAAAGCCACACAAACTGAAACGCAAGCCACCACACACGGCACAAACCGAAACACAAGCCACCACACACGGCACAAACCGAAACGCACCTACTGCATAAACCGAAACCCAAGCCACCACAAACGACACAAACCGAAACCCACCCATCGGACAAATCGAAGCCCAAATCAACCAATAACCAAACACAATAAGAAAGAGTGAGATCAGAAATCAAGCTAATTAGCCTTCATGCTTCTGATTTCAACAGCCACCACAAGCTCACCAACTGCCACCACGGCACCACCACAATCTTAGCCGTTCACCACCATGGCAAACCCAACAAATCAAGCTAATTAGTCACCATCATCATACAACTGTGAACCCACAACCCAACAAATCAAGCTAAAGAGAGAGATCAGAAATCAAAAATCAAATCTGCTCCGTTCTGCGAATCCGACACCGCCGCCGCCACCGCTGCCGATTTTGACGAAGTCGCGGCTGCCTTTCCTCCTCTCTTGGCCGCCGCCGCCGCCTTCTTCTGCGTTGCCTTCTTCTTGCTCGCGTCCGATTGTGAGAAGAGGAAGAACGGGTTGGGATTCTTGGGAACTTGGGAGAGAGAGAGAGACAGATTCTGAGAAGGAAGAGAGAAAATCAAATAAAAAAAAGAGAGGAGAGAGAAAAGTCGGATAAAATATTAATTTCTGGTTTACAACATTTGTCCGTACCGTTGCAAATTTGCAACGGTACGGACATAAGTGGTATAATTTTACCACGTTTACCATATCTGATGGGGTGCTGTTTTTTTGGTTTGGTGTGGGATATGTGCCAAATATTTAGCATTTGGCACATATCCCACATCTACTGTGGGTGCTCTAACGACTTTAAGGTAAAGAACCTATTATTTTTGTTCTCTTCCACCCAAAAAAAGGGGTAAAAAAAAGAGTATAATTAAGGACCAAACTATATTTCCTTCTCTAAAGAACAAGAATTGAATTATGTGCCTCAGGAATAAGATTTAAGACAATTCGTTGTTGTTGTCGTTTTTTTTTTTTTTTTTTTTTTAATTTTATAATTCAATAGTTACAATGGGTAGGAAATTTGAACTCTAAACATTTTTGTAAGAAACACCAAAAAATGGAAGTTGAGTTAATAGCTCTTGATAAAACACTTTATTATGATCAAATAAATAAGAGGAATTGTAAGTTCTAATTTATTAAAATGATGAAGTTTCTACTCATCAAATAAAGGACTTTAGTTTGAGTCACAAGCAATTCTCAAGGAAAAAGAAAGGTTTGAATCCATAAGCTTAACATATAAAATAAATAAACAAACAAATAAATAAAAGATAAGAAATAACAAACCAAAATCATAAAAATAAGATTTTGTTATATTCTATTCGATGATTCTTATCTTATTGTTCTCTAAAATATTACATATTTGCATACAAGAGAACTTAAATGCTTTTGGGTTTTGCTGCTGATCCACCCACAATTGCTGATGCACTTTTCACTTGTGAATTGTGATAATCATAAAACACCCACAGCCACCATTTTCCAAACAAAATAATGTGGGCCACTTGACTGGTTATGGGGGCCCATATCATTAGAAGGGTCTTGGAGGTGGACTCTGGTTTTGTTATAATTTGGAGCCTAGTGACTCCATTTCTAAAAGGTGTTGGCTCTATATTAGCTTGGAGCTAAAAATTAAAGACTCATTTTCCCTTTCTTAACAACCGCGTTTGGGCTACTTCAACCATCCTTAACTGTAGGATGTGTCCTCCCCTAACAAAACAATGCCTCAATTATTGCAGAAAAAGCCATGTTCCTTGTTCTGTTGACCATGACTTATAAGATCCCATTAAAGGATTTAGGAAAATAGATTTTTTTTTTATATATTTTTTATATATAAAATTTAGTTTTCTTCCCCATTTTCGTAGAGAACGTGAATATGTGATGAATGTGAAAATAGTAAAAATAAAATAAAATAAGATAGAAAGACAACTGAACCAAGATAATAAATAAATAAATAAAAAGAAAGAGAATTACATTGACGTAATTTGGCCATATCAGAAAGCTAATAGCTATGTCTTTTTTAATAAGATTATACTATTAGACTATTAGTACAATGCAAACTTATGGGACCAAAACAACAAAAAAATGAAATTTAAAAGACAAGTGAGAATTGACTAAATCTAAAGGGTGTAATTTTCTCCGTGCTTTTGTATCCTATATTAGCCCGTTTGAATGCAATGTGAGGGAGATGAGTAAAGCAAAGTTGACTAGAAATTGGCTACAATTTTCAAGATGTGTGTATAAAAAAAATTTCCTTCAACCTGCCCAATTCCAACCATGCACACTCTTAGTATTGTGAATTGACATTGGCTTTATCACTGAACCAAGAGAAAATGACTTGCCATGCCTTGTCCATTACACCTGGTAGGTATAGATGTTTTCTTGGACAAATGCACCCATTAAAGCTTTACGCAAATGAGAAGGACCAGTCAGTCAATCACCACCTCCTCGTTTATTTCACATGCATTTCAGTTATTTTATTTTGTGGCTCATTCTGATAGGTTAGAGCCCCATAATCTTTTTTTATTCTTCCTTTTGTCTTCTCTTCTTGCGCTCTGTACAAGGATGGCCAATCCTATGCATAGGCTCTTTCATACCCTTCGTGGGCTTTTGCACCAATTTATGGGATTCTTTGTTTGTCTGGGTTTTTGGGCCTATTTAAGGCCCCAAGCCAAATGGGCTTAGATGCCCTTTAAAATTTTGGATAGCAACAATATTTTATAGGAGGAGAACATTAGTATTCTACCAAGATGTCCATTAGTTTTGAGTAAAAATTGAAGTAGTGCCCTTTCAATGTTTCATTCTCCCATTCATTCTTTCTCTATTTGCCAGGGGGAAAAACAAGAAGGAACAGTATAATAGGTGATATGTGGAGGAGTTCAACAATGTTGATCGAGGAGGTAAACTATAGTGATGATTTAATAATCGAAATCTTTAGTTGCTTGTAAAAATTGATAAAATTTATTTTGTACCAATAACATGAATCTCAATGAGAATGATACAAGATTGAAAAGCAAAAATTTAAGACTAATGGGTATGTGCTACAATGCCTTCATTGGATCGTTGTCACAATAGTTAACTAGGACGCCCATATATATCACAAAAGAAAAGTGGCAAGGAATTATTTTCATAGGTAATATATTATGTCTATAAGAATCATGATTGTTTTACATTAATACAATTTCTATACACGTGACACTAACTTCAGAAATATGTATCCATTTATTCGTGCCCACAAGCATAGAGGATAATTTTGTCTAAAAGAAATTTCCATAGAGGATAATTTTTTCTCCATACATTACCTTCAACTATTTTTTATTAGTCTTTTTGTTTGATTCTAGTCTCTAAGAGTTGCTAATTAGTTACTGCATATTGGATTCTGTTTGCAAGGAAATCTATTTCTTTTCTTGATTAAATTTTTGTGAAAAAGGGGATTGTTTACAAACTGTTGAATAAATGCTTCTTTGGCAGTGGCACTACATTAGCAAATATCTGTGAAAAGGGGATTGGTTTTTACTCCTAAGGATAAAAGAGCTTGTAAATTTGTAATATGAGAGTGGATTTCATTTTGCTTGCTGCTAAATGAGAAAAAGCAAAATCTTTTTACTAAGACTGGCTTGAACAAAATTTGGAGTTCTCACCTCATAGTGATGGTAATTGTAGATCCTCTTTATGTTTTTATGTATGTCGTAGTTTGTCGTGCATGATAGAATTGAATTTTGGTGTTTTTGTTATGTGCATTCTTGAGTAGGAAACTTGGAAAAAAGATAAGGAATGATCATGTCATAATCAATAACCCTTTCTGTTCTACTGGTTCATCTTGGAAGTTAACAATTAACATGTTGTTTCTTTGAATTAGTGAGACTGGAAGAAATTTTATCATTTAAGAAAGTTGTAAGGGAAACTTATAAATGGCTCTTCCTTTATTACCAGGAGAACTTTGACATGGTTTCATTGCTAAAAGTTGTCCTATGTGAAATGTTATCCAAGGTGGCAGCATTTGTAGATCCTAATTCTGATGTTGAAGAATCTAAGATCTATATTCAGACAGGGAAGGAAGAAAGGTGATGGCGACTTGATTTTTGTTTAGAAAATCATGCTTGACATGCTCCCATATTGATGAAATTACATGAAAGGAACTAACTTGTAGGTAGATATTTTAAGTTTTTTCGCTCATGCATGGTATCCTTGGCTCTGTATAGATCATTGGCCTTGAGAGTTGCAAATTGTTGCTATGTCTTTAAGGTGACGGTGGATTATTCTATGGCTCTAATGTGAGAGTGGCTGGAAGAGAAAAAGATGCACTAATAAGAGTAGCTTTTTATTCTGTAACTAATTTGCAAAAATGTTTTAACTATTGTTCTGTAACTTTAAGTGCTTATTTCCTCTAATGTTTTTCAGCAATCTCATCACTGGAATACCTCTTTCTGTGACTTGTGATTAGGATTGTAGATAAGCAATACTACTACAACAACAAAAACAAAGCCTTAGTCCCAAAATTTTGGGGTCAGGTACAGTAAATAAGCAATTTGCTTTATAAAACTATAGTGCAGCTGGGTCAAATCCAACTATAAAAGTATTGGTTCTTAAGTTGGAATTGTGAATTTGAAAATTAATGATCAGCTTTGATTAGGTTGAACTTGCATGACCAAGCGTGCTTGATGACCATTAGGTTGAATTATAAAAGTCTTCTTTTTTTTGGATTCATAAACACTAGTCTTCCATTGGTTCTTATTATTTTAATATACATTGTAAGCCTTTCATTTTTGTAAAATCTGGGTTTGGTCTCTGCTTCATTTTTAGGATTCATAAACTTTATATAGTCTTAAATGTAATTAGATATTGGTGCCCTATTTCTTGTGATTATCAACTGCTTGCAGAGGCTACAAAGCATATCATTGGTTCAGTGCAGTTTGTCAAAAATGTTTGTTGAACTTGGACCCAACAAATCTGACGCATCATGCAACTGGTGGTTAAGGTGAATAATGGTAAGTGGGCACAAGCTCTGGAACCTGTTAGAAATATGGTCATTAATGTGTTTATAATACTTTGGATAAAGATTCACTGGAATGGGTAAAGAAGCTATTGGAGCAATCAATAATGAGGAAGTTTACAGGTGAATTGCTTCAGGGCCTACCAAATTGCTTAATACCCTTATATTATTACTATGAGAAATTTCAGAACATGTGACTAAAAATTTAATGTAATAAATTACCATAGAGAGTTAATGTTTCCATTCTGTCTACTGTCTAGCACTGATATATGTGCATTCTGTATATGCCGTATAGCAAGACAGGGCAGTAAAAAATTTCAAATCTAGTTGCCAATTTGGCAATGTTTGAATTCATTAAGCTACCTATAAGAATGATATGGGAATGATAAGATGCTATCTTATAAGTTTTTCATTGGAGTCTCTTAATTTGTCTCTTAAATCTAGTCCCCACATGTGTTTGATCTGAGGAGAAACCTCAAAAACACATTAATGTATAAGCTACTCCTAAAGAACACATTAGTGTACAAGCTACTCCTAGAGAAATTCAATCTAAAATTAGGATAATTGGAGTCTATTAGGCAATGCCTAACTTTCTTCAGCAGCCAAACTTTTTAAAATTCTTTATTTCCCCTCATATTATTGTTAGGCTTAAAATTTTCCCCTAGAAAAAAAAAAAATGATATTTCGCCCCCTCAAAATTTTTTACATGTTTAGGACCCGTTTGGTACGTGTGTTTAAATAACAATTTTCAATTTTTTTGGAAATACGTGTAGGTGAAAAAGTGTGTGGAAATGCGTGTGATGTTGTTTAAAAACTGAAAACATGTGTTTAAACACATGTACCAAATAGCTCCTTAAATTCTTGTTAGTATAAGCATGTTTCTAGATAATTCCGAAACAAATTAGTCATAATCCTCCCAAAGTTATATATAGTGTTCTTTTGTGTGTGTGTAAAATGTTTGTATACAGTACAAGCAATATAATCTATCTCAAGGGGAATTAAATTCAATTCAATTATGTGTTTAACTTAAATTAAGAAACTTAATGTGTTGCAACCAAGGAACCTTATCGAAGTTTTTTTTTCCTTACTTTTTTTAATTTTATATATATATATATATAGTGAATAAAGCATTATATTAGATTAGAGTTAATTGCAGCCCCAAAGAGAATTTCTTGGCTCCACCACTGTTTCTTCTAGTTTCATCTCTAAATCTAACCTCAAAATCAAATTCTTGTAAGTCTACCAAGCTACTCCTTCAGAAATTCTAACCTAAAATTAAAATGACCTTAAAATTTAAGCTAAAAGCATTTACATGGAAGCCTTATGCCTTACTGGAGACTTGTTATTGTTGGTTACAGTGGAGGCATGAAATGAAACCTAATAGAAAGAGGGAAAACGTGTTGAAATTGAATCTAATGTGATTATGGAAAAACGCCGAAAAATTTTCTTTGCCTTACTAGAGCTACAGATGAAAAAAAAGAAAAAAAAAGAAGTTTTGGTAGTTCAACTTCTTCAATCTCCTTCGTGATATGAAATTGATTTATGAGGACGTTTAAGAAGTTCTCAATTTCTTATTTTCATTTTTAAAAAATTTTCTGCTATTCCATAATTCTTTATCACTAATCAATATGCATAAATGTCAGAGGAATGCGATTTTAATTATGGAATTGATTCTGATTTTTGAGCACTCCACTTTTATATAAATATATATATATATATATATATATATATATTTTTGGAGATAAACTTAAATATATTTTGTAAACTTAAAAGTTAGAATAAGAAAATATTAATGCTAATTTTAGCTTAGTTAAAAGAAGGTGATTATGGACGAATTCTTTTTATCTTAGTTATGTAGAGTAATAACATCCATAACCCTTAAAATCATATCCTTTCTATAATGATATAAACCCTTAATAGTTTTTCTTGTTAACAAATTAAAAGAAATATTAACATGTTACAAAAATATTGATGTAAGAATTTCTGAGAATATGATACTCTCTATGCTAGGCATCTGAACCCTGGAAGCACTTGCTCCCAATGCAAACTTAACTAATACAGCTGGGCTTATGGGTCAAATACATGCAAAGTTCAAGGCAAAAACATCAATTCACATATCTAAGCATCATTTGACAATTTGGGCCTTAAACCTAATATTTCAATAAAACCTAGTTGAGGTAAATGACCCACAACTAAACTGAGTTAAATAGCCTGCAAATATGCTTTGTTTATTAGCTAATCTGGCAATAGTTTGTAATGAGAATGATGGATGGATGAGATGAAAGATACCATTGAGAGGAGGGGTACGAATTGAATAAATTTCATTTTAGAATTAATGTATAGAGTGTTTAATAACAAGAATTTTGGAAATTTAAGAATAATTGAAAGAATAAGAATTCAAGAATTCTTGATATTAATTTCCTCCAATATTTCAATAATTTTTGTTGTAGAATTTTGTAACTTTTAGTGTTCTATTTGATAGACAAAATAGAAAGACAATAAAAGTGGTGTAGTGATTTACTCATACTATATAAGTTTTTACAAATTTGAAAATTGCATGATAGATAAGCATGTTTCTTGCATATATACTAAAGAATGCAAATATCATTTTGACAAAATAAAAATGAAAATATCCTTCAATTATTTATTTTTACATTCTTGATTATGTGTTATTAAAAAAAAAAAAATTTCTTTTGTTGGACTTTATTTCAACCGTTGCAAAAGTAACTAATTTGAGTAAATCAATTTTTTCTCATATAAATAGTTAAAATGTCATCAAAATTTCATAATACTCAAATAATTAATTAATGCACTACTTAAAATAATTAATATAACAAAATAAATATATTTATCCTAATAATAATCTTTTTAATTACATAGAATAAATACTATAGTTGTGCATTAATATTATATATATATATATATATATATATATATATATTACATGTCACTAAAAAAGTTGAGAAATCTAAATGGTTAACACTAATTTTTTATGGCTTTTGTGTCAATTGTTATCAAAACAACTAAATATGAGGAAGAATATCATATTATTAATATTATTATTATTATTATTATTATTGTAAGGACCTAGTTTGAACTTCCAGCTCAAAAGGTATATGGATTTAGGCCCAAAAAGCCCAAAACAATAAATTTGTAGATAATGAGTTGGGAAACTGGGTTTTAATAAATTAAGCAGCAAGTAAACAGATCTTGATGATAAAGAAATGAAGATAACAAATTTACACTAAGGAAAAACATCCTCGGCAACGTCTGAGGAGACTGGTTCCTATAAATTGTTCTCGAAGCTCTATTACAAGTTTGATTCCTAATTGCTACAGTGTTTCTCTTCTTTTTTCCGATCCTCTCCTCATGGAGGGTCTCTTATATTATATAGCTCTCTTTGGGCCATCTTGACCCTACACTTGTTGATCATTTGAGCCCTTACTTGAGTGTCTGTCCTATCAGACACCCTCTTTGGCTTTCTCTTCTTTTTTCCGATCCTCTCCTCATGGAGGGTTTCTTATATTATATAGCTCTCTTTGGGCCATCTTGACCCTACACTTGTTGATCATTTGAGCCCTTACTTGAGTGTCTGTCCTATCAGACACCCTCTTTGGCTTTCTGTGAGTTGTGGTAGCCAAGGCAGCACTGTTCAGGGGTCTTCTCCACATAAATGCGGCTAGAAAAGTAGCTGCAGTGCATTCAATGCGGTGGTAGCAGTTTTCCCTTAGATATTTTTGGGTTCCCCTCCTTCTCGTATGTCCATGATGTACGTTCCTATTATTGGAGTTTCTTGGAAGGCCACCTTGATTGTTGGGATGCATATTTGAGCTGTATTTATCATATCCGAGGATAAATTCCTCCTCGGATCACCTTCCACTCATTACTTACTTATAAGACTCTAAACTGGAATCACCCATAACTGTTTATTCCTCCTCGGACCATTATGTTCTCGTCCAGGCCCAAAGCCCAATATATGATTTGGGCCCTTAACCCTACAATTATTATTATTATTTCAAATAAAAATAGTTTCTTATATAATTTTTTTAAATCATATAAATTCCTTTAATATAAATAATTAAAGCACAACTAGAGATAATTAAAATATACAATTACTCCATTGGCTAATTCAATGAACTAATATATACTTTGACATATAAATGTAAATTTTATTGGGGTGAAAGTCTAAATAAAGAAAATCACAAGAAATGCGACACATGGTAAAAGTATATAGATCACTCTAATATAAATAAATAATGCATAACACAATTATAGATAATTAATATATGTTTTCCTGCATGAGATCACTGTTATATATGTAATTATATTTTATGATTCAAAAACACCAAAATTAGACTTATAATTTATAATTAAGTTGAATTTTTATTTTGGTCCTTAACACTTGCTTTATGTTTCAAAATGGTTTAAAAGTTTTAAATGTATTAGAATAATTCATAAACTTTAGTTAATATATTTGTACTTACCTATAAGGATGGATGAAACAACCTACATGACTAACAGTGACATTAAATTATTAATTTTGATGCCAATTGGGATGCCACTAATTAGCTTGAAGTTTATGATCCACAAAGACAGTTGGGTGAAATGACCCACATAGTCATTTATTTGGACTAGAAAGTAGAAAACCGTATTCGTTGTGGGCTAGATGACGTACACTACTTATAGCGGGTTAAATCTTACAATGTCACGCAAACAAATTCTTGACTTTTTGCAGTGGGAGAAAAACCTAAGAAGTTGATGGGTCATGGGTGGTTAATAAACCATGAGCGACTCAACCCATCTTTAATCATAAAAGATCTAACTTTTTATCATTTAATATTCACTTTGGTAAGACTTATATTTTAGCTTTTTTTGAAAATAATATATATATATATATATATATATATAATTTTACTTATATATATATATATATAATTTTACTTAGTAGTCACCTATCTTTCGTCCAAACTATTCTACTCCTTATCTATGACACATTGTGAAAACCTAATAAATTGATAGTATGGTTGACTGAACCTAGGATCTCTAGGCACATCCAATGAGTTTACATTTAATTTTGAGAATGTCAAATTCTCGGTCTAACTATTACTAGCTCCAATGACTATTTCCAAATGCACAAGTGAAAATAGTAATAAGATGAATATTCATCCTTTTTTTTAAGAACAATATTACATTGTGTTATTCATCAACAAGAAAAATCGTTTACAAGAGTAGTACAAATGTTAGGTGGAACATACTCCATTTAGACCAACAACAAAAAATGATAATTTAACTCTCCCGGCTAAGGCATGCACTACCTCATTTCCTTTTTGACCAACATGAGAGAAAATACAATTTTTTTTTTTAATCTTTTCAGTAGGTCTATTGAATAAATTCGAAATTTGTATAAGGTGGTTTGGTTCCCAATCATCTTTATTATTATTATTATTTCAAACTGGTGCCGTAGCTTTGCATTTTAATCAGAAACAAAATAATACAAACACAATATCGTACTAGGAGTCTAGGAGGCAAAGTTTTACTTAGAAAACAACGGAGAATACATCTTTATTGGCATTGAGAGAATAAGAAAAGCCTACTACCACTCTATAATATGGTTCACTAGGTAAATCATGTTTGTTAAGAACTATCATCAAATATCGATCTAACAATTAATTTGATTGTAGATTTTAGTGGAAATCTTTGATAATGCATGTCGTTCAGTGAATAAAGCCAAAATCTACTCTCTGGGTCTGGGAAATCATTAAATCAATATGGAAAGCATTAAAGGGTTAAATGTGATTTTTGTCCAGGTCTATAAGTAACATGACATGATTAGGATAAGGACTTTAAGGTAAAGAGCCTATTAAATTTGTTTTCTTCCACCAAAAAGGGGTCAATAACAAAAAAAGTATTAAAGATCAAAAACAAAAGAGAGGATGAAAGAATTAAAGACCAAACTCTATCTCCTTCTCTAAAGAACAAGAATTAAATTTTGTGGTTCTGGCATAAAATTTAAGATACTTTTTTTTTTTTTTTTTTTGAGAAGAAAATTTAAGATACTTTGTTATGAAGTTACGAATAAATAAATAAAAGATATTGTAGCTGCTTCTATTTGCTTAACAGATAAAGTTTCTTATCATCAAACTAAAATCATATAAATAAGATTATATAATGTTCTATTCTCTATTGTAGTTGGATGATTCTTATCCTTTGGCAGGCTTTGAAGATATTTTAATGACTTTCACTCCATAACCTTATCTTATCCTCTCTAATATTGCATGCAAAGAGAACATAAATGCTTTTAGGTCATTAGGTTGATGCTGATCCACCCACAACAATTGCTGATGCACTTGTCACTTGTAAAGTGTGATAAATAAAAACACCCACTCTGCTACAATTTTCCAAACAAATATATGCAAGGTAAAATGTGGGCCATTTGACTAGTTTTGGGGCCCCACATCATTAGAAGGGCCTTTGGGGTTGGATTCATGGTTTTTGTTAATAATTTGGAGCCTAGTGTGTGAGTAGTGACCACTCTCTTTCTTTCTAAAAGGTGTTGGCTCTAATGTTAGCTTGGTGCTAAAAAATAAAAGACTCATTCTTCCTTTCTCTACCATTGCATTTGGGCTACTTTGAGTGCCTAACCACCCTTAGCTGTAGGATATGTCTTCCCCTACCATAACAATGCCTCAATTATTGTAGAAAAAAGCCATGTTCCTTGTTCAATCTATTGACCATGACTGATAAGATCCCATTAAAAGATTTAGGAAGATAGATTTTATTTATTTATTATTATTTAAATATATACAATTTGGCTTTTCTTTCCCCATTTTCTTTGTGGAAATGATATCATGAAAGTAGAAGAAATTAAATTAAATTAAAAACGCGATTCGTGCCGACAACTGACATATTTTGCAAAAAGCCCTTTAATAACTACATTTTTTATTATTATCATTAAGTTTAGCATATTACAATGAACCCATATATAGTAAGGTATTTATAGTAAACTATACCTTATACTAAAAAAACATTAAATTAAGGTTGCAACATTTGTGATACAAGTAAGATTAAGATTTCTTTGTTTGCATTCCAAGTAATTTAAATCTTGACTAGGATTTGGTTGTGATATCTTTAATAGTATTGATTTATTAATTTATTATCATAAATTCATTTAACACTTATTGATCATTATGCCCAAGAGAAGTTGAAAATGTTCTATTTTGATATAGTTAGGGTATTAAAATAATGATTAAGTTTTGGGATCAAATGATAATTTGTTCATTATTAGAATAAATGGTCTTAAATTTAAGTGATGTTTCCACTCTACCTCTCACCAGGGGCGGAACTACATAGATCCTTGGTCCCCCTCCCAAACTTTGCAAAAATTGAAATTTCACCCTTAATTTAGCTAAAATTTTAATGTATATATATATATATATATGAATGCCTTCCAAAACACTTTATATATTTTCTATAATCTTATTACATTAGATAAAATTTTATCTTTGGCCCAGGGAAGAGTCTGTGTCTAGTTTCATTGGACACGCTAAGATACGGATATATATGTTCAATGAAACTGAATGTTGGACACAAATCGTGCCCTTAAAATTCTAGTTCCACCCCTACCTCCCACGTGTTTGAATCCAGTATCACAAGTGCAGGGCTACCCAAATTATATTATGCATAACTTTGTCTAAATCAATGAAATTTTCAACGAATTTATTTTGAGTGCTTTATTCGAAGTGTTTTAATATCACCCTTGTCGGATATCTGGAACAGAAATCATAAGTGAGAACCAAAAACTCCTTAAAAGAAAGAAAAAATTATATTATCTACATGCACAAAGTCACAAACATAGCTTGGTTGACTGTGATTCTCTTAATCCATTATTTGGCCAAAAAGAAAGAAAAAATGTTCTTCAATCTTCATCCCAATTGGTTAATCCATCAAAATCCTGCAGTGTCCTGTTTTAAACTTTGTGTCATCTTGGACAATGCGCGTGCTGTTTGATGATGACATAAATGTCAGAGCAATGTTTTTTAAGCCATTAAGAACTTCTTTGACTCTGTGAGTACTAAGAGTCATATCTCTCTCTACACAGGCCTAGAGCTATGAGTGTAACTCTCACTTTCTCTCATCATATTATTCTTTTGTAGGCGCAGCAATTGCACATTATAGAGAAGAGAACCCCTTTTTTAGTTTTTTCTTCTTCTCTCAAATTGGTGGATGGTTTGAAATCCACATGAATTCTTATATGGAGAAGAATATTTGGTCTTGGATGCTAATGAAGCATGATTATCCATTGGCCTTTATTAGAGACATAAACGACAAAAGCATCACATCTTGCTTTGGTTCAACTTGGATGGGCTACAATATTTCTTTTCTTTTTCTAAATGAAACACTAACATATATACTTCAAATGAAAAAAAGAGTATACCTTTTGTTAAAAGTTTACCCTTAAACCGGTTTTGGAAGAAGATTATTAATCGATAAAATTATTCCCATGTATTTTTTTTTTGGTACATAACTATTTAATGAGTCAATGAATAATAATATATTTATAGGTCAGCTCAAGATCTAGGTCTAAAGCCCCCCCGCTACAAAAGGCCCTCACATTTATTATAAAAGGGACCCTAGCTCCTACGGTTAAAAAAGAAAAAAAAAAAAAAAAAAAAAGCCCAAATTTTATGATGATAATGTTTTTACTTTAAAAAAATGTTATACACCAATTTTCCTTTATTTAACATGTCTTTTAAAATATTAGACTAATAGAAACTTGATCTAATTAAAACCATAAACTGTTTAGAAGTTGTTGTAAATGTGTGAAATTATTAATGATCATGATTAATTTCCTCTTACAAATTAAGATTTTAATTTTTGTAAACCAATATCATACTTGGTAAATTTTCAATATTAGCCACCTAATCTCTCAAATGGCCACATACCAAAACAATATTTATCTCTCTCTTAACACCAAAATCAAAATTAAAAATTAAATTACAACTTTACTCAAATGCATTGTTTCATATCCAAGATAAAATAAATCTTATTTAAAAAATAAATAAATTTTAATTTCTTTTTGTTAAATTTTATGCTAAACTATGATTGTTAATTCTCTATATGAAATTTGTGGGTACTTGCCCCGCCATTAAGCAGTGTTTGTCCGCTTTGGAGAGCCAAGTCCTCACGGATTTGTCACGAAGGGGTGGGAGTCCAGGATCTTCACCATTTTTGGCTTTACACCTTAGTCCCACACCAAGCGGATTTGTCCTCTTTGAAGAGCCAAGCCCACAAGGTTTTGTTACAAAGGGGTGGGATTGTCCCACATCGCCTAAGTAACCCTCCCACTCATGCTTTTGATTTTCTTAGTATTAAATAAATTTATTTAATTGATATTTAAAAATATAAGGTACTACTTAAATATATATATATATATTTTTTTTTGCCATAGACCTCAAATGATATTGAATTGATCTTGCACATGTGAATAATATTATGAATCAACACTTAATGGGTTGGAAGAAATTTTTTCAAACTGATTCAAAGGAAAACTTTTTTCTATTTTAATTGTCTCGAAAATAAAGTAGTGTTTTTTTTTTTTTTTTTAATAGCAAAAATTGGTTATATAGGAGTTGCTCTTTCTTCATAGAAATTCCATCATGAAGCCAAAACAATTTCATAAAATTGTAATCAGGTTGAAGTCCACACCAATAAAATGCCCATTTTATGTATGTTTGAAGTCCATTCAATTCTATAGTTTTAAGAGAACTTAAATATAAAATAAATAAATAAATAAAATGAGAAAAAGTTTCGTTAAACAAGCCTTATAAGTCAAGCATCACTCTGTCCTAAAGCAAAACTTGTTTAATTATGAAGTCACAAAATGTATTGATTTTAAAGCTTGGGAATTTTTTTACATTAAAAAAATAAAAATAAAAATAAATGTAAAATTTTGATAGATGTTTATAAATGGGATAACCGCATTAGAGCTATGTTTTTAACACGTGTAAGCGTGAAGAAATGATAAGTAAAAAGTGGGCACAAATCAACATACTTTACTTCTTATTAGAGCTACCCCTTTATCAACATTTTCAATTTTGTTTTTAATGGTGACATGCAATCTTTACCTTTATTATTATTATTATGGTAATTTTTCTTGTTAAAAAGCATTCTTTACCTTTTAAGCACCATGCTAATTAAGCTTTTGCAAGTTCAAGTTAACTTGAAGTTAGGTTTCAATTTGCCATCATCATCTAATCTTATACTTGGCTTATAAAATTAGGCTTTGTAATTAAAGGTTCTTCTCCTACTTCTAATATGTGTCACAATCTGAAATCACTTAAAATTTGGAACATAACATGTTTTAGTTGAATTCAAAGCAGCCCAAAAAAGAAGGGTATTATTTAAAACAATAATTGAAATAAACTGTTGAGTTTTTCATAAAAATGGCCAAGCCAAATTTGGTAGGTTGTCAAAAACTAAATCATGAATTTGGCAATTCAGGCAAAGCTGATCAATTCCAAGCCAAAAACAGATAACCTTTAAATTTTTTGAAATAGTTTGAAGATGTGGATGGTACAATGATAAGGGCAAAACATGAGCAAAGATGGTGGAGAGGATTTTAGGTAAAGTAGACAAACCATGTTAGATGTAACACATTATAGTGGGCAAATCATACACTGAAGAAAAGAAAAAAAATGCAGAGCATGCAGTCTATAGCTGGTGCTGAAATGTACTTTTTGTACAATTCATATACGCTACTGGGCATGAGCCACGTTTCAGCCTAGGACTGATTTACAAATAAAGTGATTTGATTTCAAGGAATATATTCCTAGTCAAAAATAATTGAGACAAAAATCACAAAACAAATATTAGATGGGCTTGTATTCATGTTATAAGTATTAGTGCTATACAAAACCTGTTTTTGGAGTCATTATAGTATAGTGCTTGAATATTGGTCATTTCGAGCATCAATATGCTACAAACACAGTCAAATTTTCAATTTACTGAGATGGTAGATTCTTATTGATACAAGTATATATTAACTAGTATAATATATTGCTTGAATATTTATGAAAGTATTGTAAAATTAGTCTTGTCTTATATTGTATTTGTATTTAGCCTTTGGGGCAGTTCATATATACACAGTTGTATCCAGAGCCCCATATTCTCACAGGACCTTGACATTTGTCCTCTCATTTCTCATGACAATAAACCATCATCAATTCCATTATATTGTACTACCATGCACCATCATCACCATCATATATCTTAAACCCTTTTAACTTCTTTTTTTTTTCATTTTTTTCCCCATTCACATTCAGACACACACACACCTATTCTTGATTCTCCAAGCCCTCTCACTCACCTTAACAAAACCCTAACCCCCCAAAGTTCCAACCTTTAACCCTGACCATCATCATCACCAAGCCATGGACTTTAACCCCACCACCCCCACCACAACCCCAACCCCAGATACAGATGCTGAAACCCCACCACAAACCCAACCTTTCAAGTCCTTATCTTTCACCAATGGCTCACTCAAACGCCACCACCCTCTTCCACTCCCACCACAACCAAAACCACAGCAAGAACCACCCATGTTAGTGTCCTACAAAGAATGCCTCAAAAACCATGCTGCAACAATGGGTGGTCTTGCTCTTGATGGTTGTGGTGAGTTCTTACCTTCACTCAATGCCACTCCTTCTGACCCAACTTCACTAAAATGTGCTGCTTGTGGTTGCCACCGCAACTTTCACCGCCGTGACACTGACACTGTCCCTAAAGTTCTCAACTTTCATCATCAACTCAAGCTTTCCTCTCCAAGCTCAAGCCCAAGCACAAGTACAAGCCCAGTAAGGTCACCACCACCAGTCTCACACTTACCACCATCACAATACTACTACTCATCGCCCTCATCCTTACCACAAATGTTGCTATCTCTAAGTGCTGCAGCTGAGCCCTCCTCAGAGAACCCACTTGGGAAAAAGAGATTCAGGACCAAGTTTACACAGGAACAGAAGGAGAAGATGTTTGCGTTTTCTGAGAAATTGGGTTGGACAATGCAAAAGTGCAATGACGGTTTGGTGGAGGAGTTTTGCAATGAGGTAGGGATTGATAGGAAGGTCCTCAGGGTTTGGATGCACAACAACAAGAGCACTTTGAGGAAAAAAGAGATGGGTTTGCTTGGTCATCATAGCACTGTCAGTGATGGTACTGCTGCTTTTTGCTGCAAGAAAGAGATTGATTACAGTGTTAATGTTCATGTTTCTGCTAATGGGTCTGCTCCTTCTTCTTGAATTGATGAGAGAAAAACTGAAAAAAGTTTGTAACTTTTTAATTTTTTTTTTTGGCTTTTTTCTGATTAGTGGTACTGATTACTCACTGTTGATGTTGGAGAAGATGAACAAGAGAGAGAGAGAGAGAGAGAGAGAGAGAGAGAGGATAACAATTAAAAGGACTAATTTTTCTTAGTATGATTAATTGGTCAGTTAATGGTGGTTTAATTAGTTTCTATGAATGGCTAGACTGAGTATTGGTTTCATTTTTCATGACATCTTTGTTTGTTTACTTTCTTGTATGGTTTTTGTCTCCTTTTGTTCAATTTGATCCTGATAATGGGCACCATGATATGGTTTTGGATTTATATTGATGATTTGCCTTAATATTATCCAATAGGTCCAGTCCCATACTTATTTGTCCAAAATTGGAGCTTATCAATTTTTGGATGCAATTTGTTATGATTTGTCATCTGCAACCCTGTCCTTTATTCATTTATAGGGCATTCCTACTTTTGCAGAAACGTGCACCCTTGTCTTGTTGAGAGGGATAATTGCACTAATGGGGTTTGGTGCACCTTGACAGCAGACCCAAACCCCTAATCTTGTCCTCATTGTTTTCTTCTGCATAGTATTTTATTATTTTTTTTTTTTATGGGAGTTTTCTGCATAATTTTAATGGTTGAGTAATAGTATAATTTATATAGGCACTCCTTATTATTTCTTTGGCAGTTGGCTACTTGGCAAGTTATCACCCTCAGATTCTTTATTTATTTTTAATAAAATTATGTCTTAAATTATAAAACTCAACAGTTTGTGCAACGAATCAACCAATTAAATCTTAATACATAAAAATAACCATATTAATTTATGATATTTGTAAAAGTAGCAAATTAAAGTTTGAGATTTAAAAATAACAAATTAAATCTTAGTCCATTAAATCATGATATTATAGTAAATTAAACCTTAGTGCATTAAATCATGAGGTTTAGAAAATAACAAATTAAACTTTAGTCCTTTTAAATGGAAGGATGCAGTGTTTAAGGACATTTAATTTTTTTATTTTTCAAAATGTTAAGGTTTAATTAGTTTCAAAAAAACTAGAATGTTGAAATCTAAAATCACTCATGGGTTAAGTTTTAACAATTCCAAATGATAATGTTTTAAAATAAAAAATCTTCTCCAAGCATGCAGTAGTGGGGGGGTCATTTAATCTTTCAATTGATTCAATTATTATGATTAAGAAAGAAAATATAAAAATAATAATAATAATAATTTTGAGAGAGAACTATTTATGTATGTTATCTTTAGTTTTATCAATCTGAGCTTTCAAGGCAAGATGGGTTTGTTTGCTTAATTAATGAAAGTTTTGATAGAAACAGACAAGTAGTACACTGAAGAACTGACACATTTCCTTATTTGGTTTGTTGATTAAAGCGGCAAGTTTTGTTCCTCTTTTGCTGCTAATCATGACTTTGATAAGATAAGCAGGAAAATTCAATAGTTTTTTTTTTTTTTGGTTGAGTTTTTTGATTTGATAATTCAATTAAATTAATATCTGAACCACCGTCTCTGAGTACTAATGCCTTAATTGCATACCACGTGTACCTACTTTTTAATATTTTCCTACTCTACCTCTTAATTTGTGGCGGTGCTTTGGAAGCTTGTGGACCAAACATATAATCATATTTTTATGACTTTGTTTGTGTGAACTTACTTGTCCCAATCCAGGCATATAATACCCTGTAAGAAAATTCTATTACCATGACTTATTTTCACAAATTCTTTGTTTGTGCTGTGAGAGAGAGTGAGTGGAAGAGAAAAAATAATCAATTTATATGTAAGTGATAAACAACTGCTTACCATCTATCACACATTAAAGCTATAATAAAAAATTGTGCAATAATTTGAGGTACTAGAAGCACTCTTACCCTTCCCCATACTTTGAGCCAAGTTTGTCCACATTGAACATGGCAAACAACAAAACAAAAAGGGATTTTAGTTTTTTTTTTATTTTTACTTCTTTGTAGGAGTCCATATCTGATGAATTATTGATGCTTTTGTAGGTGTCGTCTAATTACTTAACGTATTATGTATTCAATATGCGTCTTCCCTTTCGTATCCTCTTTGCTTTATAGAATTCTGATTTTGGATCAATTGTGAAGATCAAGGAATTTAGTTCTATTTGAAGGGGCTTTCTTGGATTTAGGAAGATCCTTGCAGCTAATTAAAAGAAGATTCCAAGAGTATTGGGAAGTCAAACCGGTTGTTTCCCCAAAGGATAGCAACTTGGTTTAATCCAGAGTAAGGGGTCATTAAGATTAATTGTGAAGCCATAGTTGGCTATGATATATCATATATTGTTATTGTTGCAAGAAATTGGAGAGAGGCATTGGTTTTTACTCTCTCAAAACGAGTAAAATCAATACTCCTGTCCAAGCTGAAACAATCAACTAGGCAACTCAAAAATTAGTTTCACACAATATTGGTTAAGCTATTATTGAAAGTGATGCAAAGATTTGTATAGATGCTATTAATAGACTATCCATAGCATCTCCATGGAGGATTTAGGTTATATGTTCAGACACTACCAAGTTGGCAACTCTTTGTCAGTCTATTCAGTTCAAATGAGCTCCTAGAGAGGAAAATCAAGCTGCTTATATTTTGGCTTTATGGTCTCTTAAATATAATTACTCAGGTTGTTTTGTTTTTGACTCAACCCCTACTATTTTTTGTGATTTATTAGCTCTTGAGCAAGTTAAGATAGATTATGGTTTCTAGTTTGTAGTTTCTGTTCCATTATTAATTTGTAGTTTTTGTTCTTTTGTTAATGAAATTTGTTGATTATCAAAAAAAAAAAAAAAATTATGAGTATCATAGTTGTGTGAAACTATATATTATGAGAGATGATGCCCATATAAGATGTATGAGATACCTTCATTGATTTATGTTTGACTATCTTTCACCTAGATTTGTGGTTTATCAATGTAATACTTTACGCGTAGTTAATTTTCTGTTTTTCAATGCTTTCCAATGTAGGTATGAACAGTTTTTGAGTCAAACATAGTTCGTTCTAGCTTTGTCATATATTTTCCTAGTTTGTGTGAAAAAAAAAAGGCATAAATGTTAGCTATTTTCAGTGCATTACATTCACCTTGTGTTTGGACGAGGAAATTTGTTAAATACACTAAATTTACAAATGAGAGATTTACATCCCCATCTTTGAAAATGTCATCATTTATAAATTTCTTATCTGGTTGTAATATTTGTAGAAATTCATAATTATGGGATTGTAAATTTTGAAACTGAGACATGATTAGAATTTGTAAAGTCTTTCACCATACAATATGTTGGTTGAATCCAACACAAGTATGTTTTATGGTTTAAAAACTTATTAGAATATTCCCGTAACAGTGCATTTTTTTTGTTGTTTTTCAATTTTCATTAATATAAGTCCACTTTATGGAAGTTTTATTTTGCTTAAGGTTGGAGAAAAATATATTATATAAAATGCAACAATAAAAAGAAAAAACCAAACATAAATAAAGGACAAAGACAACAAATTTATTCCAATGACATTATTTCTTGATAATAGTAACCGCATGTCCTTAAGAAAGGTTTAAAAACACTTGGTATATAAAAAATAATATCGACAAAAATTAAATTAAAAAAAAAAAAACACTAAAACTAAAACTAAAATGAGTTTTTTTTTATTAATTTTAAAAAAGCGATATCAAAATAAACTCATTCTATCTCCCTTCTTAAATAAAAATCAATACCATGTTTTTCTTCCTCTCACTCGGGACTTTCTTTAACATGAGAAATTGTTTTTCATTTTCTATAAATTAAGCACAAGCTTTAAGTTATTCATCTTTACTAAGATGATCTAGTATCGCAAGTACCTCATCCTATAACTCTTCTACATCCAACTTTTATGTACTAGCACAAATGAATTCCTCAAATTATGAAGCCATTTTAGCCACAGAAGTAGCAAGAACATCATTACCATTCTTTTCTTTATAGAAGCAATAATAAGAATAGTTGATACTTGAACTCTTTTCTTTTGAATATTATCCTTGTTTAGTGAAAGATAATCATCGGTCACTTTAATTCTTTTGGATCCTAAGCTCCTTTTTTCAAGTAGAAATGTTATGTCCACAATATTTTTATAATAAATCCTAAGTAGCGGGTTGTTATTGACTGTTACACGTGAGCAAAAAATGAATTTCAATTGTGGATTCAAATTAGAACCAATAATAACTTACCACCTATAATTTGTTGTGAAAATGTCATAGATGTAGCATTTTCTCCTATTCAAATTAACAACATTGGTTTCATCAACAAGAGTTATGATATCAATATATCATTAGCTTCTACATCAGTTTCAACACCCTCTTACTAGTTACCCTACCCAATTTGCAATTACTTTCCACCGAAAATTTGTAACTTTTTGAACATGAAATCAAAGGACAATATTATAACGTGAAAAGAAAAACATATATTAATTATGTTCATATAAATAGTAACTATCAAGAATTAAATTATTATTAAACACTATAACTTAATACATTCTTGTCAAACATTATTTTCTACTGTAATCATCTTCTTTGTTGCATCCCAATAATTGAATCCACATTTGATGAAGTATATCACTGACAATTCAATAGTCTTTTCCATATCTTATGAGTCAAATAAATTTTGACATTAACAACACTGATATCAATGTGAAACTGTGAAGATAATTTAGATGATGCATTATAGCATGCAATCATCTTCCATCCCCCATTGGCTTTATAGCCTAAGTTGTGCTCAATTCTAAGAATATCAGCTAACTTACGTTCCAAGTCCAAAGTCCAATAGTAGAAAACTAACAGAGAGTCAACTTCTGGCCTAGACAATTGCTTCTTTGAACAAGGTTTTCATGCCAAATCTATTGATTGTTGTTTCGGTCTTTTGTGTAATGCAACAACAACAACAACAACAACAAAAAAGGCTCTTAAGTCAGCTTATAGCATAAAACCAAAACATGACTTTTTACAGAAAATACAGCAACAGCCAACAAGGTTGAGCATAAAAGATTTGCTAGATTGGGTTGTGTCATAGAATCTATTTATAACACAAACCAAAATATAAATCTTTTGATTCTTGAAGTGCTTAGAAATTTTACATTTAATCAAAAGACAATAAATTTAGTATTAACAAAAAAAACACAAAAAAATTCATAAAATGACATTTTTCAAAAAGACATCACAAGCCAACATGAACATATTTCAAATATATACTTGTGTTTTAAAAAGCATTAGATCATAATGTTAAGTAGTTATGGTGTCCAAAAAGGATTCAAAAAAGTTGATCCTAATAGTAGGCTTATAGCCTATTAACAATTGGCATAACTTTTAATATTCTTGATCCTTTGATCCTATATGTATTAAGCATAATGACATGAATACCTGTGAATTCAAAACAAAAAATCAAGATTTGAACTCAATCCACTAGCTTCAAAGGCATCTTCTATCTAGCATTATAGGAATCAAACCCGTACTATAATGGTTCCCTTTTGTAACCATCATGGTCTCCCACTTGCAAGGGGTGGCACCAGCTCACCAAATGTGTCCCATCGGTGCTACAGGCCATCAACAGAGGAGAGGTCACCATGAAGCAGATGAACATCATAGTTGCACTGGTCATTGTGGTCTAGTGTCAATTTGGTACAGGCAATTTGAAACAAATCCCCTGCACATAAAAAGTAACTGGAAATTAAGATGAGGGTCTTGAGCTGGAACTTAGGACCTTGTCCTCCACATTGTGGCCAAAAGGCACTTCCCATCATACCTTGTGTATATACTGAAATTTAACAACAATGACAAGCTAATCTCATATTGCATGACAATGAACCCCACATTAACTTCACATGCATTTTCGAGGGGAGAAAAAAAAAAAAGATTTTGGAAACTACAACAATTTACAATCTCTTTTTGGAATACAAAATATTATACTCTCTGTTTTTTCTTTGTTTAACAGCCCTTCGTCAACACAATATTACATACATCGGTTATATTGTAAATAAACAAAAGGGCTAGGGGAAAAACGGTTAGATGTGAATCGTTGTCTCTGTTTTGGCTACTGAGTTTTTTTTTTTTTTTTAAAATCCCAGAAAGTAGAATAGAAAATTTTAACCCCAACAAATAGAAAAATTACAGAATATGGATACAAATACACTACAAGACCTATAGCAAGCTTCTCATATTTTTAGTCAAGGAGAAGACTTAAGATCAACCCATGTCACTCAGATGTAATTGTCTCCACTCAAAGAGACGGGCACCTACAACAGCCATTTACATAGAAAAGTAATTCAAACTAAATGTGAACCAAAACTAAACCTCAATAGCTCTAATAGTTTTGAGCTACAAAAGAGAGAATATGATAAAAACCAAATGTTCCAACACCCAACTTTCCAAGTGAAAACTTGCAAAAATATATTCATGTAAAAGGAATCAGCAAAAAACCATTTGTGAATGCAAAAGGTAATTACTTCAAATCAAAATACATTCATAACGTGACAGTAATCACTTAACCATGTTCATGATAACCAATAAATATTATTAGTCCAATTCACAAGACTACCATACAAACTTGTCGAAATGAATTCTGCTCAGGTATAGCAATCAAAAGCGATCCTCCCATGATATATAACCTACAATCATCAAATTCTACGATACAATCTCTCTTTCAGGCATTTCATTCAACAGTTTGGTACCTTAGGCATGAAGGGTTATATAATTTAAACATATTACAAAACATGGAGATATTGATGAGCTTCAAATTCATAGTGCCATAAGTTGGTTGTACCAATATGTGACTCGCATCATACAAAACATCCTGTTATTAATCCATAACCAGATTAAGCCACTGATTCAAGCACAAATAACTTAATAGTATCAAGCAAGCATTACATCTTTGATCTGGTATGAACCCAAAAGAAAAGGAAAGAAATTTAAGGTAATGGACGTGAAAAGAAAAGGGTCCCTTTCTACTTAAAAAACAACTTATGACTCACCAACCTCATAAACCCAATTTAATTAGATCATTAATTACATCAATAACAATCTAAAGTACAACGAAAGAAAAGCAAACTCAATAAAATTAAAATTAAATGAAACACAAGGTACGTATCTTGATTATAATCCACAAACAAGATTATTACTTGGCAAAAAAATCAGACATTCAAACAGAAAACTACAAATACCACATTTAACCAAACTTTCTCACAGAAAAAAGGTTCCATTTATAAAACAAAACCTTAAACTTACTGAACTGGAAAACCAATGAAAGCAGGAAACATCTGATGAATCACATGCATAGAGCAAAAAGCTACGTTGTTGTATGATGAAACTACTTTATACATGGAACCTCACCAAGGCAAGGCCCTTTGGACCCACCCCTGGGGAGTAAACCACAGAAATATCATTTGATATATTAATTCCATTATGTAGTATATGAACATATACCGCATATTTTCAAGTCTCATAAATTTGAACAATGACCCTATGACATGTAAAATTTATATTCAAATTTAAACTATGACCATCAACAATGAAATAATTTTGATGAGGGTTGGTGATTTGAAGAAAAATTTGACTCGTTGGAAACAAATCATTATCTAACTCCCCTGAACCTTGCAAACTTGAAGCCAATGTAAGTTGGCTAATACCATTCAAGTACAAAAATTCCTTACAATACATATTCTAAGAAATAACTAAACCTTTTTCCAACTAAAACTTATACAACGCACCCAAACTTCACAAGGACTATACGCTGAATAGTTTGTAAGCAAAAATTATCAATTAGTCACTCTCTCACCGACTTCCCTGCTCTCTCTCTCTCTCTCTCTCTCACACACACACACTGATCCTCTCTCTCTGCCTCAGCGCCTCTCTCTCTCTGAACACCTCACCAAATCTGTACTGTCCCTTTCTCTCTTTCCTAAGTTATCCCCACTGCCACACACAACTCTCTCTCTCAGCAACTTCTTGATCAGTTCGGAGAAGAGACGATTTCTCTCCCCAAAATGGGCAGCTTTGCGAGTCTTCTCTTCACACTAACAGTGCGTTGTGAGTTGTATTTTTCTCACTAAATTGTGTCTATCAAACGGAGCATATTGACTCACCAAAATCCCAATACAACAAAAAACACTATTCACACGTCTTTCACTCTTTTTAACATAGGTAAATATATAATGGATAGAGTGTGGCAAAAACTCTCCTTTTCTGTATATAGTAAGATTTATCCAGCTTTACATCAAGAATTATACTCCAACAGACAAGCATTTGGTAGAATGCTTGGGGGCAGTTAGGTACCTAACATTTAACAGTAAAACTAACAGAGCCTTAAAAGGGAGAAACAACTTTTCATTGGAAGCTAATGTAGAGAACTTCCCCAAAATACAGGAAAGACTTGCCCTTGATTTTCTAGCTTCAAACCAAAAATGGGGAGGGGGAAAGGACTACAGAACTGAATATAGAGAAACACATCCAAGATCATTAGCAAAGAAACACAATCAAGATAATTAGCAGTCAGGAGGATTTTGATTTATGGATTTGAAAGAAAACATGATAGGAATAGCAATTTCACAAACCAATCAAAACCCGCCCCTGGCTTGAGGCCAGCTTAGGACAAGAAGGCCATATTAGCAATTTCACAAACATCATACAGACCATAGTGGGAGACATTAAACCCATACGACATCTCCTTTGGCAAATATGCAGGACAACAATCGATACTTGTGATTAATAAAAAAAAATGTGCACATAAAAACCAATAGAATCCATTTAAGAATATGACATCTGCCTCAATAAATAGCCAATCAAGTTTCTTGGGTATAGAAAAAGATGGGTATTCTTCAGAATTTATACCAGAAGAGAAGCATTTGAATGAAATAAATCTCCCCAGACAAGAATCGGCTCTTCATGTTAATCGATTGCCCATGCTGCTGGTTTGCTGGGTGGGGATGGGAAAGATTAAAATGAAGATAATGCCATATGGAAACATAGAAACTAAAAAAAAATGAGAGTGGTGAAAGACATCTTACCTTGAATCTGAAGAAAAAAGGGGAACGAAGATGAAGGAGACAGAGACTGAATAGTGAAGGAGTCTTTGCAAAACTATTTAACTGGGTCTTGAATTCATGAGCACATTTGGTGATTTGAGAATCCCGCATTGCCTTCAATTTCAGAATTTCGTCTTTTTACACATAATTTGGAGCTGTAATTTTGGCCTCCCCAATTTTGGAATGAAATTTCAAATTTCTTTAAATATCTATCCAAATGAAGGAGTTGATAAATGCCATTCTTAAATTCTGGCTTCTCCCCAAATTCAAGCTCTACCCTACCCAAACAGACGGTGAGATTAGTTGTATAGGGATTCGGCTGAGCCAATTTTTTTAGAAAGAAAAAGAATTAGACTAATCATGTGGTAAATCCTGATTAGTCTGTTAAGGATATGTAGACAACCCCAAAATTTTGAGACTAGGGCTTGATTGTAGTTGTAAAAAGAATTAGAAAAAGAGGCATACAAATAAGATATTAAAGCTTATGATAGAAAATGAACTTTCATATATTTAAGTTTGAAAGCCCTATGGAATCATCATCAGCATGCTCTGGTGCTATATCGCTACAAAACTGACAAGAAACATTAGGTGGTGTTAAATGCAAGCAGTGGTCAATTCTGTTTTCCAACCAAGCTAGTCTCTTTTCAAGACTCAATACCCCAGTATGCATAGTCCGAATGTCAAGTTGTGCAACCCTAGCACAAGCACGAAGCAGTATGTAATAATCAGCATGGGCAGCATAAGTGTAAGCTCCTTCATCCTTCTTCCTCACATAGTGAAGGTAATCAAGTCTTTTGATCTTGACCCTTGGTGGAATGTAATAGAACCTATTCTCCTCCATGTCCAATTTCAAACGTCTGATGGCTTCACTTTGCAGAGTCTCAGCTGAAGCTTGGTCATTGGATTCAGAGTTTTTATCACCACCCAAGCCCGGCTGTGACTCATCTGCATGAGAAGTTCCATCATCAGAGGATGGGCCACTAACACACCCTTCATCTCTGGTCCTCTTATTATCTATAGAAATATGGCTAGCCAATCCTTCATCCCTCAATCTCTTCTGGTTAAAAGCACGATGTCCCCCTTCAAAATCCTCTGACGGCTCAGAATCCTGAAACCAATGAAATAGTTTTATAAAAAAAAATAACAGTAAATGGTGCTATTTCCTAGCTCAAACTATTATATACGCCATTCCTACCCAAAATCCAGAAATTCAACTCTACAGAATATGCATAAAATGAACCACTAGACTGATGGCCCTCAATTAAACTTTAATGTGAAATGTGATAAATCTTGCCTTCTCAACCTTTTGAAGTGATAAGAAGTACAAATGCAGAACTATGTTCAACAAGGATCAGATTAGACATCTATCCCATTATGCAGGGCCTATTGAATGTAGACAAACAAACATCAGTGGAGCTCTTACTATATCATCTCTAGACCTCATGTAAGGATAACATGAAGGGACTAAGAGTTCAGAAACAACTATATGTGGCAGCTATCACAAGTTCACTGAACCATGAAGATATACATCATTGCTCAGTGGTATTCACAACTGAGAGAGACAACCACAATTATATGCACAAAATAACCTCTTTTTTTGCAAACTTCAAATAACAAAAGAGAGATACATGTAAAATATTCTGTTCCAAGTATAGGATACATGGCTGTCCTTTATACAGTACAAGCGGAAGAGAACACAAATAATGTAACTCCCCAATATATCTTCATGAGAGGCCCAAAGTACACAACCATAAAGGCTTTTAAGACAATATTATTCTTTTCCCAGCTGTGACTCACAGAACTCTATATAATGAGCTAAAAAGAGAGAGGTTTCCATATAGGCTGGAAATTTTACCAGTCATATGTGTGTATCTCCATCACTCAATTGAACTGAAACATATGAAGTTTCAAACAAGGAGTAGGGGCAAAAAGCAGAATTCATCCACATATGAAGCAAAGCCCCTACCGTTCAAGTCTAAATTTAGAACCCCAAGAGTAGAATAGATGACTTTTATATGACTTTTGACAGGTGATTCTTGTTAGAATAATGATTAAATGACTTAAATTCACTCTTCCCAAACAGCTTAAGATTTTGGGACAAGTGGTAATTTATCAATTCTGTCCATACAATTTCCATATCTCTTCCTCAGTTTTTGAGGTCTTGAAACTTAATTCGAGGATATCAATTGTACTACTAAGAGTTATTACCTTGTAATTTGTTTTGTACTGCTGGATAACCAGTAAAAAGTATATAGTGAAGACTATTCACAATTCAACTTCCAAAGGACTATAAACTTAAATTGGCTAGTGTAAAGTACTATCCAGTTTCAGCTGATTGGAAGCCTAAAAGTAATTCCAAGATTTATGAATCACAAGCACACAATTGAGGGAGAAATAAATCATAACTAAGTCAAGCTGTAAACTACCTTCTCATTCTGATAAAAATCCCAGAATTCTTCTATTAACTTCTCCTCATCATGATCCTCAAATGATGGTTCTAATCCAGCAAAGACCACATCCTTACAGTACTGGAGATATGTTGGTAAGTCTTTGGAATACTCTGCCAACAAAAGACTAAAGAGTTAATTTTTGTAATTGATTATCTTAAAGATAAGGAAAAGCTTTCAGAACACAGTATGTTTAATCATATGAGAAAACTACCATCAGAACCAACAAACAACATTGTTATCCATAATACTGGGAAAAAAAAATTTACCGTAGGTGTTAGCAATCTCTTTGTATCTTGCTTCAAGCTTGCGCAGAAGCTCTGCAGCATCTAACTTAGACTTCTGAACCTGTGATGAGTGTCTATAATAATTTGTCCCTAAATCATCCGCATCTTGGCAAGGAGAACCAGATGCCTCTCCAGCATCATCACCCATTTCGGAATCACACATTGGGTCTAATTGTCCAATATGGTTAGATGTAGAAGAGGAATCACCATGACTAGACAAACTCTTTTCCCATACTCCGAAACCATGTATATTATATAGAATTCTTATCGCAACAATCAGTATTGACATTACACAAACACGAGTAGGAAGCCTTAACTCATTTGTTGATAACCATAAACCTGGAGGCATTGACCACTCAGATATGCGGCATGCATGAGGGAGAATCTTTTCTGTAGGAAGACATAACTTCTGCAGATAGCGGGAAGCTATTGCATAGAAGTTGACTGGAGGTAAATCCAAGCCTATGGACTGAGCAATTATTGCTGCCAGTGATTCCAACTTCTGGAATGGAAGAGCTTGAGACGGTCCAAACATAATTCTTGAACTTATAGGGCAGGCACTTGATGGACGTCCAATGCATTTTTCAATTTCAACAAATGCAGCAAAATATGGAACCTTCCCTTCAAGTGACCACTTCACTATGTCTGTTGGCAGGATTGCTTCCCTGGCAATATGACAAGCCAGAAACGAAACACCTAAAGAACAAGATAATGGGATCCTCTTCCTCAAGGATCTGTACCAAATCATTACTGCTCGCTGACCATACATATTATGAGGTTCTTCACGGTATTTTCGTCGCTTATGATCTTCCGGTTCGTCTGAAATTAAGGAAGAAATATATTTACTTATCAAGAAAACATCCATATGAGAAGAACATCTACCTCATTACAAATCTTAGAAATAACCAACACTAAAATTTCCATGTAATACACACAACATAAAAAGAAGGCTAAATTACATATTACACCCTCTAACTTTTCCCACAATTGAATTCGGTTCTTAACTTCACTTTCATTCAATTCAATCCTCTAACTTTTAACTTTGTTCAATTCAGTCCTCCCATCCAATTCTGTTAGAATATTGCTGCTAAGTATCCCAAAATGAGACCCAAAAACAGCATCATTGTAGGGGTTACTAATGGCGCAATTCTAACAGAGATTAACAAGATGACTGAATTGAATAAAGTTGAAATTTAGAGGAATGAAATGAACAAAAGTGAAGTTATAGGACTGAATTGAATTTTAGGCAAAGTTAAAGAGTGCAATTTGTAATTTAGCCTAAAAAGAATGTTGGCAAAAAAATAAATAAAAGTGAGTCAAACACTCGCATAAAATTATAAAGAATGAACTTACATAGAACATTGATCCAATTCATAATGCAACCAAGTCAAGAAACTAGGGTCACAGCCAAGCTTCAAAAGGACAGGAACACTAAAATGTTATGGCACATTATATCATATATGATATATGGATACTAAAGTTCATAATATCCAACATATTTGGAGAGTCAATTCCCTCTTAAAATCCATATCATGCCTGACTCAAACTAATATCACAATTTCACAAACAACATCATCAGACCATGACATTTAATTCAAATAATCACTTACAAACTACTTACACGACTATTTCCAATTAGGCCACATAATACTCTATTAAACCTCTGTTTCTTATCCTTTATATCCAACAATTAAGTTCTACCAGGATCCTAGCCATTCACTTTAAATCAAAGCCAGTCCAGTTCACAATAAATAATGAATTTTTTATAGCATACATGTTACCACCTAACAACTCTCTATCAAAATGATAACTAAAACTGATTTTAAATGAAAACAACAACAATCAAGCCTTAATCCCAAATTTTTTGGGGTAGACTATATGTCCTCAATAGATTAGTTCACCTGTTCACTCCATTTCTATACCATCCTATCAAAACAATTACTGAAACTGATTTTAAACGAGGTGGCACCAGATTCACCGTCTTACTCCATTTCTATATCATTCTATCAAAACCATAACCTAAAATAAAACTGATTTCAAATGACATCACACCATATTCTCCTATTTCACTCAATTTGTCTCCCATTCTATCAAAACCATAACAGAAACTGAAACTAATTTTAAATGACTTGACAGGTTACACCATATTTTCCTATTTGCTCCATTTCAACACCATTTTATCGAAATACTAATAACTAAAACCGATTTTAAATGGCATGGCAACATATTCACCCATTCGTTCCATTTCTATACCAGTCTATCAAAAAGATAACTGACAACTGAATTCTAAATAACATGGCAACACATCACCCGTTCCCTCAATTTCTATACCATTTTATCTAAACTATAGCTTAAACTGAAACTAATTTTAAATGGCATGACAGTCTGTTCACCTGTTTGCTCAATTTCTATACCATTCTATCGAAACAATGACTGAAACTGAATCTAATTTTAAATAATGTGACACCATATTCACTCCGTTTCTATACCATCCTATCAATAACTTAGACTAATGCCAATTTTAAACGACGGGACACCATATTCAACTATTCCCTCCATCTCTATACCATGCTAACAAAACAATAACCGAAATTGAATTTAAATTATGTGACACCATACTTACCTACTTTATTTCTATAGCATTCCATCAAAAGCATAACCAAGACTAATTTTAAATGACGTGACACCATATTCAACTATTCGCTCCATTTCTATACCATGCTATCAAAACAATAACCAAATTTGAATTTAAATGATGTGACACCATATTCACCTACTTTTATTTCTATATCATTCCATCAAAAGCATAACCAAAACTAATTTTAAATGACGTGACACTGGATTCACCTGTTCGCTCCATTTCAGAGTTCTGAATGGTTTGATCAGCCCAGTCATCATCGAAAACCGCAGAGCAAGCCACAAACCTCATCCAAATGGTCCCAGCGAGCCCACAAATCAAAGGGCTCACCTTGAACTCTCTCACCAAAGCCTCACACTGAAACTGTATCATATACTGCAAACCCAACACATACCGAATCCTAATCTCATTGTAATAGTCTTCAAAGGTAGGCTTCACCTTCACCGAACCCCCGAAATCCTCAGGACCCGTGGGCCCATCAACGTCGGCTTCGTAAAAATCTTCCTCTTTTTTGATGGGTGTGGTTTCGTTGTCAATGTTTTGGGTCAGAGAGTTCCAGAAGAGGTTGGAATTGGGGGTGGCAAATTCGGGTTGGGAAAGCGGCTCGGGTTTGATGTTGGCTTGGCTGCCGCCGACGCGGCGGCTCAAGCTGGCGACGTAGACGGCGCCGCCGCCGAAGCCTTTGTCGACGAAGTCTTCGTCTGCTACGCCGGTTTCGATGAAGTCTTCGGCTTGGGCGCCACAGCGATCGCAGTAGAAATAGCCGTCGGAGTCGCTGGATAGGCCGACGAAGCCACAGGATTGGCAGGCCAAGTTCTTTGGGTCCGCCATTACCAAAAGCTTAAACCAAAAACTAGGCGCTAATTTTTCAAAAAATTTGAGGAACCCAGAAAGGTAAATTGCCCAAAAACGAAGCCAAGATTGGATTTTGATGAAAATTGAAAGAGACCCAGATGGTGAAAATCGATATTCTTGGGAAGCGTCATTGGTAGAGAGCGAGGTTTGATCGAATCCTCACATGGAATGAAGCGGCGGCCTCTTTAGAAAGAAGAGAGAGAGAAGCTTGTGAGATGTGTGTTTAGAGAAACGTTTTGATTTTTGGCGGTGTGTTTTTTTTGGTAAAGGCTGGATTGTTTTTTAGTTGGGCTGGGTCAATTTCTTATTACCCGTTTGTTTTGAGCTTTTTGGGCCAAAATTATGAGTTTGAAAACTTTTTTTTTTTTTTTTTTAAAAGAGAATTTCAATTTATGATTTTGAAAACTTGACCATAAAATTTGATAAATTTTTTGAAGTCATGCTTGTAATCATTGACCTGACCCACTTGAACTCGCAATAATCATGCCATGGGACAATTCGGGGTGCATTAAGACTATTTAAGTCGTGGCACTATATTATTGTGAAGCGCACGACTCGAATCAGACAATTCTTGGATATGCAAGTCTGATCTAGTTTGAGACTTCTACAAATGTACCACGCCCCCAAGAGGCTTAAAATCATGCTTTTTAAGTCTTATAAACATGAAAAAGTGCTTTTTTTTTTCTTCTTGTATTTCCTGAAAAGCAATTACAAATCATCACTTTTTCAAAATGGCAAAACTTGGGTCCAGTGTTTAGTTACAACGGACCCGTCACGATGGTGACATATTTCCACTTTTGATCACATGTCATCATCTCAACATGTTAAGTGTATTAGATGCACTCGACCAAAACTAAATCCCTTTCGGAAATGAGAAAAGCAAAATGTTGAACCAAACTCACCATAATTATAATGGAGACCTAGGACTTCGCCGAGCTTTGAGGACCATTACTGTGTGTTGTACTTTACCCCCCTTATTGGGCTTTTCCATTAGATGTTATTGGGCGCAGTTGTCTAAATGCCATGCAGTTTTGTCCATTATTGCTATATTGGCTTGGGTTGAGCTAGACCCACACAAAAATGAATCCTGAACAACCAGTCACCAATAATCAATGGAAACCATATGACTAGGTTTTTTTTTTTTTTTTTTTTTTTTTTTTTTTCATAATTCCAATTTGGTATTCAAAGTTTCAAACTAGTAGTACGCCGATTAATTAAAAAGTTATATATATATAAATTGAGCTTGGAAACCATGATTGCGCTAAGTGGCTACTCTCATTAATTAGTAAATTAATTATATATTTTTTGTTAGGATATATTCAAGGCCGGCCCAAGGCCTAGGCAAGTTAATCCTAGACCGAAGGCCCCATCCAAAATAAAAATTCCCCTTAAGAAAAAATACCCCACTTCCAATGATTAAAGGCTCAAATATTTATAAAATTATATATATTTTTAAAGGTTGTGCATTTTATTTATTTATTAATGATGTTAAGGATACTACAAATTTTACTATTGGCTTACAAATTGCCATGTTACTAATCACAAAAAGTTATTTAAACATTCATTAGTTAAATTGATGAATTTCATCAATGAGAGTCAATATCACATAATATTGTGAACATTTTATGATACTTTAATCGCATTTTTCCTTTTCATTTCTATTAAAACTCTCAATGTACAAGACCAATAGAACCCTAACCCAATTGAAATTCTAAAATGTTTCAAAAAATTGTTGCAAATGTGTTAAATCATAAATTATAGATTAATCTTCCCTAATAGTTTGAGACTTTAATTTTTGTAAACCGATATCCTACAAAGCCACACACCAAATAATATCTATCTCCCTCTCTTAGAAACAAGATATAAAATTAAAAATTAGATTTTAACTTTACTTAACCGTATATTGTTGTATATCCAAAATAAAGTATTTTTTAATCATAATATATTTTTATTTTTTATTTATTAATATTTATGATTCAACTATAATATTCAATCCTCTATGAAATTAACATTAGTTTAGTTGGTGTTATTCATCAAATTATGTATTTAATGTATTAAATTAACCTCTATTTGCTTAGTATTAAATAATTTTGTTTAATTGATATTTACATATTAAAAGACATGCATAAATTTTTTGCCTTAGGCCCCAAATAATGTTGGGCCGCCCCCGGATATATTTCCTCAATTAATAGATAATAATCATAATATTTAACAACTGTTTAATTTAGGTAAAATTTTATCGTTTAAATTTTAACAAATTTAAATCCTATTTAAACTAAAAGTCTATTATAAAAAAATAAAAAAAAAAAATTCTAAACTTAAATTTCAAACAACTACCCACATTTTCTTTCTTAAAAATGAAAATAAATAAATAAAAACCCATGTTCTGATGAAGGGATAAGATTTAACAGTACTTTTAAAAAATTTAAATTTTATTAAACTAAAAGTCCATTATCAAAATTTTCTAAACTTAAATCCTACATAACCCACGTTTTTCCCCCCTCAAGTTGCATGATTTACCAATAATTTAAAACAAATTTAAATTCTATTCAAACTTAAAGTCTATTATAAAAAAATTCCAAACTTAAATCCTACACATGACACAACCCAAGTTTTTGTTTATGCTTTTTTCCTCAAGTGGCATCTTATTAAATTAATATTTTATTAAGATATTAAGCTACAAATTTCCTGACTAAGAGATAAAATTTAACAACAATTTAATTTAGATAAAGCATTATCATCTATGTTTTAAAATTTTAAATTCAACTCCTACCAAAAGTCTATCAGCAAAAATTTTAGAACTTATAATAAAAGTTAGGCTTAGAAGCAGCGTCAAGTGACTACTCTCATTAATTAGTAAATTAATTAAATATTTTTTGTTAGGATATATTTCCTCAATTAAGGGAAAATATTTAATAACTGTTTGATTTAGGTAAAATTTTATCATTTAAATTTAAACAAATTTAAATCCTATTCAAGCTAAAACTCTATTATAAAAAAATTCTAAAGTTAAATTTCATACAACCACCCACTTTTTTTTCTATTAAAAAAAAAAAACTCATGTTTTGACTAAGGGATAAGATTTAACAACAATTAAAATAAATTTTAAATTCAACTCCAACTAAAAGCTTATTATCAAAATTTTCTATAGAAATATGGCTAGCCCGACTGTGACTCATCTGCATGAGAAGTTCCATCATCAAAGGATGGGCCACTAACACACCCTTCATCCTGATCCTCTTATTATCTATAGAAATATGGCTAGCCAATCCTTCATCCCTCAATCACTTCTGGTTAAAGCACGATGTCCCTCTTCAAAATCCTCTGACGGCTCAGAATCCTGAAATCAATGAAATATTTTTTAAAAAAATAACAGTAAATGGTGCTATTTCCTAGATCAAACTATTATATAGGCCATTCCTATCCAAAATCCAGAAATTCAACTCTACAGAAAATGCATAAAATGAACCGGTAGACTGATGGCCCTCAATTAAACTTTAATGTGAAATGTGATAACAAATCTTGCCTTCTCAACCTTTTGAAGTGATAAGAAGTACAAATGCAGAACTATGTTCAACAAGGATCAGATTAGACATCTATCACATTATGCAGGGCCTATTGAACGTAGAGAAACAGACATCAGTGGAGCTCTTACCATATCATCTCTACAGTACACCTCATGTAAAGGGACTAAGAGTTCAGAAACAACCATATGAGGCAGCTATCACAAGTTCACTGAACCATAAAGATATACATCATTGCTCAGTGGTATCCACAACCGAGAGAAACAACCACAATTATTAATTATACGCACAAAATAACCTTTTTTTTTTTGCAGCCTTCAAATAACAAAAGAGAGATACAAGTAAAATATTCTGTTCCAAGTATAGGATACATGGCTGTCCTTTAAACAGGACAAGTGGACGAGAATAAAAATAATGTAACTCCCCAATATATCTTCATGATGTGTGACTCACAGGACTCTATATAATGAGCTAAAGAGAGAGGTTTCCATACAGGCTGGAAATTTTTCCAGTCATGTGTGTGTATCACCATCACTCGATTGAACTGAAACATATGAAGTTTCAAACAAGCAGTAGGGGGTTGTGTATAATAGTGGAAGTTAGAACAATAAATGACCAATGGCAAAAATCAGAATTCATCCACATATGAAGCAAAGCCCGTACCGTTCGAGTCTAAATTTAGAACCCCAAAAGTAGAATAGATGACTTTTACATGACTTTTGACAGGTGATTCTTGTTAGAATAATGATTAAATGACTTAAATTCACTCTTCCTAAACAGGTTAAGATTTTGGGACAAATGGTAATTTATCAATTCTGTCCATACAATTTCCATATCTCTTCCTCAGTTTTTGAGGTCTTAAAACTTAATTTGAGGATATCAGTTGTACTACCAAGAGTTATTGCCTTGTAAAAGTATATAGTGAAGACTATTCACAATTCAACTTCCAAAGGACTATAAACTCAAATTGGCTAGTGTAAAGTACTATCCAGTTTCAGCAGATTGGAAGCCTAAAAGTAATTTCAAGATTTATGAATCACAAGCACACATATGAGGGAGAAATAAATCATAACTAAGTCAAGCTGTAAACTACCTTCTCATTCTGATAAAAATCCCAGAATTCTTCTGTTAACTTCTCCTCATCATGATCCTCAAATAACGGTTCTGATATAGCAAAGACCACATCCTTACAGTAAGGGAGATATGTTGGTAAGTCTTCGGCTTGGGCGCCGCAGCGGTCGCAGTAGAAATAGCCGTCTGAGCCGTCGGATAGGCCGACGAAGCCGCAGGCTTGGCAGGCCCAGTTCTTTGGGTCCGCCATCACCAAAAGCTTAAACCAACACGAGGCACTAATTTTTCTCAAAAAAATTGAAGAACCCAGAAAGATGAATTACCCAGAACCGAAATAATATGATGCCAAGATTGGATTTTGATGAAATTGAAAGAGACCCAGATGGTGAAAATCGATATTCTTGGGAAACGTAATTGGTAGAGAGCGAGGTTTGATCGAATCCTCACACGGAATGAGGCGGCGGCCTCTTTAGAAAGAAGAGAGAGAGAAGTTTGTGAGACGTGTGTTTTGAGAAACGTTTTGGTTAAAGGCCGGTTTGTGTTTTTTATAGGTAAAGGCTGGTTTGTTTTTTCGTTGGGCTGGGTCAGTTTCTTATTACCCGTTTTGTTTGAGCTTTTTGGGCCAAAATATGAGTTTGAAAATTTGACCACAAAGTTTGGTAAATTTTTTGAAATCAATGCTAGTGATTATTGACATGGCCCACTTGAGGTTGCAGTACACATGTCGTGAGGCACCCTTGGGTGCATTAGGGCTATCTAAGTCGTGACATAATATTTTTGTGAAGCATGCGACTCGAATTAGGCAACTCCTAGATATGCAGATGTGATCTAATTCGGGACTTTTACCAATGCACCACGCTCCTAGGAGGCTTGAAATCATGCTTTTTAAGTCTTCTAAACATGAAAAAGTGCATTTTTTTTTTCTAGTTGTATTCCCTGAGAAGCAATTACAAATCATCACTTTTTCAAAATGACAAAGCTTGGGTCTAGTGTCTAATTAAAACAGACCCGTCACAATGGTGACACATTTCCACTTTTAGTCACATATCATCGTCTCAACGGGTTCAGTGTATTAAATGCACTCGACTCAAACCAAATCCTTTTCGAAATTGAGAAAAGCAAAATGTTGAACCAAACTCACCATAATTATAATGGAGACTTGGTACTTTGTCGAACTTTGGGGACCATTACTCTGTGTGTTGTACTTTACCCCCCTTATTGGGCATTTCCATTATTTGTTATTGGGCGTAGTTGTCTAAATGTCATGCAGTTTTGTCCATTATTGCTATATTGGGCTTGGGTTGAGCTAGACCCACACAAAAATGAATCCTGAACAACCAGTCACCAATAATCAAGGGGAACCATATGACTAGGTTTTTGTTTTTTTTTCATAACTCCAATTTGGTATTCAAAGTTTCAAACTAGCTAGTAGCCTAGTAGTACACGGATCAATTAAAAAGTTTTATTTATATATATATATATATATATATATTTATTTATTTATTTATTTATGTTGAAACTTTAGTAGAATTAAATTACAATTACATCGAGATTAAATTATCGAAATCTAAACTCATGTTGAAATTTTTGCTTAAAGATGGATGGTATGTAATATGTAAACTGTATTATATTAAAATATAAAATTATGATAAAAATAATTAAAATGAATTTAAAATTTATTTTAAAATTCTTGAATTTATTTGAAATATATTTATAGCTGAGTAAGAATTTTAAGTTTCTTGAAAAGTGAACTATCTAAAGTGAGAATTTAACTATTTATTGTATAGATAATATAGCAACTTGGTGTTGGATATATTTCAACAATTTACTTTGTGATTAAGCAAAAGGGAACAACATATAGATCTAAATATAAGCAATAACACAAATAGATGTGATAGACAAAAGCAATATTGTATATATATAAGAAGAAATTTGCAAATAATTAAAAACTCACAAACCAAATGCGTGAAAGATAAATGATTCAGATCAAGTCTTATGTTTGACACAATCTCCTTAAAGCAGATTTCGCCCCTCACACGATCTGTGGTACTTTGAGACTCACGGACATCTGCCTCCTAGGATAAAATAATCTACAGCACGAAGAAGAAGCACAAAAGGTCTGTACTCTGCGAACTACTCTATCTCTTTCTCTCTCTTTGACTCAAATGAATGCACAAAAAATTCTCTCTGGGAGAGTTTTTCAAAAAAATATTTTTCATGAATGAGGGAATATTAAAATATATGTTACTGAACAGACACACTGTTTTAGAAATAACTGTTATATACAAACTTACTGGCTCAAAAAATAAAATAATAAAATATTATTATTAAAAGTTGGCCTAGTCCACACATGCCTAAGGCCCAACCCAATATCCAACCCAAAACTTATATTCTCTATCATTTCCTATGTGGGACTCAACGATTCTCACCATTTTAATATCATTTTCAAGTGGACAAATTAGGAGTCAATTTCTTATTCACTCCATACTATTTTTCCAACAATCCCCCACATGAATGAAAATTGATAAAACACAATGTAAATGATGATGCAGACACAGAGAGAGTAGAAGAAAAGTTACTGTATTGGGAGAGGTGGCTTTTAGCTTTGAACCTTCCTTTGTGAAAGATTATCGGATATACTAGCTAATCAGTGAACACGATATTTTTGAATTGTCAGTCGTTTGTGTAAACCAAGACAGTAGAATTCACACAATTCCATTTTGAACATATTACGTTCTTATAGTTGTGTTCATTTCGGCCTTGAACATATCCTGGTAAATTCATGAAGTGCTTTAGAGAATTCAACCTTAAAACTCTCATAGAAGCGGCCCACTTCACACTCATATAGGTGATTCTTATTAAGAATATCCTGCTATACCCCACTTGGTTTTCCAAGATATAAGAATCATTAAAAGAAAAACTTACCTTAAACATCGCTTACAGACATCACTATTTCGTCATAGGAATGGGTGGGAGGTGTCATCTCCGTAGTGATAAAACTAGTCTCCATGATTCGGTTGTCCCTTTGAACCTAGATCTTGGGATCTCCAGTCAGTTAGGTTTGGTTGCCATCCTGGAGACTTTTAGGTCATAGGCTTTAGCCCCATTCCCCTCGATGAGCAGTTTACTTGCTTTCCACTCAAAAAATTGTTTACAGATTCGTTTTATAATCTGGAACTACTTCCATTTAAGAGCAACTGCCTCATGGTATTATGTCTCTAACGAATATGTCAAGACCCACCATAACTCTATGCCCTACTAATATATACAAATAGGAGGCACAAGTATCCAACAATGCATGCCTAGATTTATAGACTTCCCAAACAACACATATGCTCTTTGCATAAGGTGTTCTCACTAGACTATCATCACATTTCACATGTGATTGAGACAAGATAAGTCCATTAGATGTGTTAGAAATTTTCATTTCTTGTATCACATCTGCAACACTTATACGAGCATATCCCACAACGACATAGCCTCTTGTGATATATTTCACATCACACACTAGTCGTATTAAATCTAAACTCATTTGACATCATCTCATTGTCAAATTTCTCATGTCGTTGCATTGAAACTTGCTTCAATCTATACAAAGATTTAACAAGTTTACGCACTTTGTTTCCTTATACAGGAACCATAAACCCCTTTGGTTTATTCAGTGGAGGTTCTAGGAATTTTTTTCAGGGTATTCCTTAGGAAGTATAAATTACACAATCTTATTTCTTTTTAGCTTTTAGGTAATTAGGTTTGATTTAATGTTATTAATTCCATTCCGTTCCAGCCGTAACGGCAGGAAAATACCGTGCCGGTAAACAAACCGGAACTATAACCCACCCTATTCCACTTCGGAAAAAATTTCGAGTTATTCCAATCTATTTCGGGTGTTTTGGAGTGTTTCGTTAAATACCGGCCGAAATTCAAGATTCGGCTAGCATGAAGTTTGTGCTTAAAAGAAAAAAAAAATTGTTCTTAAAACCAAAACAAATTTGCATTCTGTAAACCAAAAAAACCTCAAAAGGAAAAAAAAAAAAATGAAAAGAAAAGAAATGAACAAAGGTACCTGTACAGCTAAAAAAAAAAATCGTATTGAAAAATTTGATATTCAAAACTTGAGAAAAGGCACTGCCGCACTGGTACTGGTAGAAGACATAGAAGTTACGAACAAAGAGGAAGACAAAACGTAGATGTAAAAGTGTAGATGAAGATGTGATAATTTAAAAGTATGAAGTGTAAAAATGGAGGAGACAGAAGACGTGTGTGGTTAAGAATAAATAAGAAAAAATAATTAAAAATGAGAAGTAAATAATATATGTCTGATGAGGAAAAATAATATTATAATAAAAAATAATAAAAGGTTGAAAATTGTGTTGTATTGGGCACTATGCTTAGTCGAAGGAATCAAGCCACTGCCCAGCCTATAGTAGTTTTATTATTATTATTATTATTTTTTTTTAGATTTTAGTTCAAAATTTTTTTTTTTTTGAGTTTTTCCTTTTTACTTGAAAGACTCAAATATATTGTTCAGTTGCTCAAATTATGGACTAAAATTTAATTTTATTTGCATAAAAAAAATTCAGGGTGGTCCCAAAATTTTTTTTAAAGGTAAATAAATATAAAATTTTAAATTATTATATATAATTTTTTTTTTCAGGTCAGGGTAGTCCCAAGACCATCTTGGCCATAGGGTGGCACCACCACAGGGTTTATTGTGTATCAAGAAAACTCACATCTTCCTTTTGTTTGTAGCTTTTTACAAAGAGTCTTGTCTTGTAATAGTCAATAATTCCACACTCAAATTCCCAGGTGGTAGATCTACCAACTACTATGCATACATTTTTAAGATGGATTTATTGCGCTATTGACAATCTCTTTTTCAAGAAAGCACCTCAGGATATCGCTTCTTTGAAGCTTTAAGTTCATCTTCTAACATATAAATTAGAAAATCTAGACCAAACGAATATGACGTTTGTCCTTTTACTACGCGTAGGCTCAACCTCTCTTCCATCAACTCTTGATCATGAGAGATACTAAACATAGATTCAAACTTTCTTTTAAGAAAGTTTAACACTTGAAATATATTCTAATTAATTTTCATGCATATAAGAATAATAGATTCATAAATTAGAAAAGCACTATGCACTATTGTTATGACCATAACCAATGAAAATATAATCATTGGCTCTTTATCATTTAGGAATAGGAACCACAACCTTCATCAAACACCCCCACATTTAAAGAATTTATAGAAAGACGATCACTCTTTCCATAATTCACAAGTGTCTTGGTGGTTTTCTTTTAAGGCATCTCAATGAAAAAAGAAGGAAAAAAAAAAAAAAAAACAACGGAAATAAAAGATTCCCCCCACAAGTTCTATGGTAATCAAGAACTTATTGCATTCATTGAGTTATTTCTCAACTTCATTCTTATAATGAATGAACATCTCTAATGCCTCACCCTTGCTTACTTAATAAGCACTCATAACAGACTCTTGTGCATTCCAAATTTTTGACAATTCAAGTATGTCAACTAAGGCATGTAACATATATATCATCCAAAGAAAGATTACAAAACATATATTGGGTTTAAACACATTAATATCCAATCAAGTTCACACATGCCCAAAATATATATACATGTATGTAATCAAATAAGGCTATACGTGCTTAAATACAACTATCATGTATCCTCCATATCAATACATAAAATTGTCCCTTAAACTTTATAAATAAATAACACATCTGGTCTAGGGGTGAAAGGTACAGTATCTAACTAAGAGTAAAACCCCATAATTATAGCCCCATTAGTGTGCAATTTGTCTCTCTTTTTCAAGTTTGACACTATCAAATATTGGGCTTATATCCTCACTTTTGAAATTATCACAAATAGCTCTTATAATACTATTTTAATTATCAATTAATGAGTCCCTTGATGAATTAATAAAAAGGCTAACCAATAACAAAAGTGGCAGCCACGCCAAAATTGAGTCTAATAAAATAGATTCAAAAAAATTTGACTCTATTATATTGACCAAATTTTCTTTATTCATCAAACCCATACACCATTGCACATAAACGGCCAAAGTTTTGTTATTAGCATTAAAGACATTTTAATTTCCATTTACATATAACCTTGATATTAGCATAGGAGTACTGTCATACTCTTAACTTCTTTCATTCCTCTTTTGTTTTGTCCAAATGGATTGCACCATTCGCTCCACACATCACCGTTTTGCAGAACCATTTCAATTCCCCTCAATGTTATCAATGATCATAATCACGTACGTTCACTAAAAGCATAATATAACATTGGGTCAACAAATAGATATTTCAAATAAACTATTTCACAAAACAGTGAATACAAATTATGGCCAATCCAGTTCATCACGTCCATTAAAGGTTAAAGTAATATATGTAAATCACTAACTTTGATTTATATTACAAACCAATGAATCCAAATTAGCCAAGAAACTATCTGGATGCTTGATATACCGAAAGGCACAATTTTCGTGATCAAACAATGTCAACGGAAGTACTTTCACAATTATTACGATCCAAAGTCCAAACTATAAAGTCGATATGCCCAAGACGATTAAGGTTGTGTTTGTTTTGGCTTCAAATTACTTCCGGAAATGCTTTTCCGTAAAACTTGAGTGTTTGGTTGAACCAGTAAATTCAGTCAACTGAAATGCTTTTCCCCTTTGACCGTAAAATAACCCAAAACACCCGTAAAATCATTTCCGTTCATATTTTCACTTCAAACCATTTCCACTCCTCACACAACACGGTCTGAGCTTTCTCATAGCAGCGCACTCCTCACAGCGCACTCCACACGCACTCCTCACAGCTCCACCCACAGTCCGACGAGCGCCAAACGCAGACCCACGGTGAGTTTCCTTTCCATTTCTCAGTCCCGATCCGACCCACGGTGAGTGAGTTTCTCAGTTCGATCCACACACTTCCGATCCACACACCTCCGATCCACACACCTCCGACCAAAACCTGACCTCCGATCCACATTCCCTCAAACCCATAAACAACCCAACCTCCTACCCACCCTCTCGGATCCAATCTATATATATATATATATATATATATATATATATATATATATATATATATATATATATATATTTATATATATATATGTGGGGGCCAACTATCTAGAATGTAGTATTAGAACTGTAGGAATTGGGCCTATGACCCAATCCAAGGATATCAACTAATCCGAGGACGTTTAAATAGGGTTATAATGGGAATGGAATGGGAAGAAGAAATAAAGATTGTATGTGATAGTCCAAAACACATCCGAGGATATAATTCATTTTGGAAACAGGGATCCGAGGTCGGTAAGAGTGTCTTATCATCCCAGGCATCCTTCTAGTTTGCATCGCAACTAAGAGTTGGGCATCGGATAAGGGATGAGCAAAGGGTGGCAACAAATATCTTCAAAAGCTGCTACCTCCACATTAAATGCCTCTCAACCAACTCTCTGGCCGCATTAATGTGGAGGTGATACCTGAACAGTGATCAAGCAACCTTATAGCTACTAGTTGATGGTTCTGAGAGGTGTTGGATGGGACAAGATGGATTTCTTAGAATCCAGCCTACACGTGTATGGTAGGGATAATACCAAGGTTGTAGTATATAACATGAAAAGATGGCCTAAAGAAAGGGATCGGAAAAACTCAAGAAATCTTGGTAAAGAACATTGTGAACTCTTGAAACTTAGTTCATAAGCAGGATATTATAATATAAGCTCCTTAGGCTGTGCCAAGGACAGATCCTCCTATTTTACTTGTGTTTAACCATCTTAATTCAGTATTTTTATTATCTTTCTTCTGGAATAGAACTAGTTCTTTCACCCACGCTCTATAAATTCATTGTTCGGGCTTGTTAGGCTTTAACCCAATCCCATCTTGGGCCTACGCCAAATCCAGTCCTTACAATATATATATATATATATATATATATATATATTTATATTTATATTTATTTGTTTATATAATTATTTACTTCATATAATTATTTATTTATTTATATAATTATTTATTTATTTATTTACTTTTTTTAATTATCCATTTTGTAATTATTGATTTAAGAATTTATTTATTTATTTTGTAATTATAACATGGGAATTGATTTAAGAATTTAAGAATTAATTATTTATTTATTTTGTAATTATAACATGGGAATTGATTTTTCATAAAACGAAAAGCATTTTCCGTAAAATATTTGAACGAACCAAACACCGGAATTGATTTTCCATAAAATGAATTCCGAGGCAGCCAAACAGCCTGAATACATTTTGCTTTCCCGAAAATAGCATTTCCGGAAAATATTTTGTGAGGGATTTTCACAATTCGCTCCAATACCAATGGACTTGGTCTACAATCGAATGTTATAAAAGATTTGTGCCCCCTCATCCTTCACCAATTGGTCGTTGGATGGATCGGTAAGGCATACGGTCTGACAAGTGGTATCAGAGCCCGGTCATAGGTTCGAGTCGTTGGAGCTGCATTGTGAGGGAGGGATTGTGAGGGATTTTCACAATTCGCTCCAATACCAATGGGCTTGGTCTGCGATCGAATGCTATAAAAGATTTGTGCCCCCTCATCCTTCACCAATTGGTCGTTGGATGGATCGGTAAGGCATACGGTCTGACAAATATGTATGTTCATTAATGAAGTATTAGTGAGATCATGTTCATTAAATAGTGAGATGATATTAAAATAGCTTACATTCAGCGGTAAAACGATAATGAATAAAATATATTTAATAATATAAATTTGAAGATAAAATATAATGACTTATCTTCATATTTTGCACCTCCAGCCATAACATCAGTGGACTTAGCATTTCAGCAACATGAGAAAGGAGTCCAGTAGTATAATAACATTAGTCGAGTGGTATAATTACAATGAATAAAATATACTTAATAATATAAATTTGAAGACAAAATATGATGACTTATCTTCATGTTTTGCAGCTCCAGCCGTATCACATTAGTGGACTTAATGTTTCAGCATCATGATGAAGTGAATCCTTTCATGGTGACTTCATGTTTGAAAGGGAAAAATGGGTGCAATTGGAGGGAGAGAGAATATGTCCAGCCGTGTGCATATGTTGGTTAAGTTCATCCTCTTTATCGTGCACTTAAATGATTTTCCTCATGTAATGCTCTTTTGGTTTTTTAGCCAAGTATGAGTGATATTGCCTTCCATAAGAAGGGCTTTTAATTTTATGAGTTTTTGCCTTTCATAAGAAGGGCTTTTAGCATTATAAATATATATCTTCCATAAGAAAGGGTTTTTGTAATGTGTTCTTGGAAGGGTGTTTGATATGTTTTTAAGATGTGTAGAGATGGTAAGAAATATATATATATATATATATATATATATATATATATATATATATATATATATATATATTGTGAGATATGGTGTTTGTAATATGTATAGGAATTACATGTAGATACTTTGTTGGACATGGATCTTGTATATGTATACTTTGTGAGACATGAAGTTTAAAGATATATGAGAAGTATGTATGGGTATTTTGTGAGGAATTTATTTGTAAAATATATGAAGTGTGAGATAGATAATATGAAGATTAAATATAGTAAATACATGAGATTATTTGTGTTAAGGTTATGTTGCTTTCTAAGAAGGGAGATTTTGTATGAGAAATAAAGAATGAGATGTAGATGTGTTTTGGGCAGCAAAAATGATGAAGTTTCAGAGTAATGGAGTGTGGGAAAGATGGATAATGGGTAATGGTATGTTGTAATATGTGTGTTGTGTTGTTATTTATGAAGAGGGACTTTGTAAGAGAGATGTGGAAGTGTGAAAATGTGTACTTTGCAGCAAAATGAGTGAAGTTTCAGAATATTAAAGTGTGGGAGAGATGGATAGTGTGTAATGGTGTGGTGTAATAGGTGTAATGTAATGGTGTTATCTAAGAAGAGATATCTTTGTAAGGGAGATGGAGAAGTATGGAGAAGTTTAGAGATATGTGCAGCAAGGTGAATCAAGTTTCAGAACCTTGAGGATCAGAGAGAGGGGGCCTCTTTTAGTGTGTAGCTTGGTCCTCTTTATATAGAGCCAAGGTATGTAACTAGATCAAAACTAGTTGAAGGGAAACTTAGCAAATCAGGAAAAATCTTTGACAAAGTAAGTGGTTTCATTAGAAGGATTTAGTTTTTTGGCCAAAAGAAGAAAGCTAGAGACTTAATGGTGCTGGAGCTGCTGTCACAGTTGTCAATCATAGTTGTCACAACTGGCTGATGACATCTTTTGCTTGGAGGACAATACTTGGCATTAAATTCATGATTTGGTTAAAGATGGTAAGATAATCTTTATGGGATCCTCTTGTTTCTGGTACCACAGCTGCAGGGATTGGGCATTAATGGGCGAATGACATCATTTTAGGACATGTGTCGACCTGCTGGAGCTTATGCAGCTTCTGCTGGGGCTGTCACAGCTTCTGCAGAAGCTGTTTGCAGCTTCCGCTGGAGTTGTTTCAACTTCTGCAAAAGCTGTTGCAGCTTCCGCTGGAGCTGTTACAGCTTGTGCAGAAATTGTTGCAGCTTCCGCTAGAGCCGTTTTTGGTGTTTTCGACAAAGTTTCCTCTCTTGGAAAAATTATATGTTTAGTCCATATATAATTTTGGTAAGTAATAGACTAGTTGGTTGATATTTGATGAAATTTTAGAGATATAATTATGGTCTTTTTGTATCTTAACCAAATCTTGGAGAATAAAGAGAGCATTTTAATGCTAGATATGAGATATTAATATATATTTAGCCATGTGCTTTGAATTGATTTAGATGATAATAATATAATCGATATGAAATACTATAATTACATTTTTAAACTTATATTATATGATAAACATTAATTTTTATGTAAAGAGTATGGGGAGTTTTATCATTTTAAGTGTTATGTGATATGAGAGGCTTACCCAAATGTTACCTATTGCACACTGACCCGTCAGAGTTCAGGGAATTGGGGAAGACACGCCAAGCAACATGCTTTCCTTTATCAACTTTGAACCACTGGAACTTTACTGAACATACTTCTTGGCCCTCCAAACCACGACTCCCAAAATTCCCCCGATAAGACTCATGAGCTTGGATTATGAGCCAAAAAATGAGATGATGTGCTATGAGCTTGAACCATGAGCTTTGATGCCTTTTTGTCTAAATATGGGCTCTTTTGGGCTTTAGAAGAGATTTTTCCAAAATCCATAATAATGTTGACGTGGTACGGGTCGTCAATGAAATGAAGCCATGTGACGTGAAAAATTTGTCCTCAACAGAAAGAAAGAGACATAGAGTAGTTCGCAGAGTACGGACCTTGTGTGCTTCTTCTTTGTGCTGTAAATTATTTTATCATGGGAGGCAGACATCCGTGAGTCTCAAAGCACCACAGATTGTGTGAGGGGCGAAATCTGCTTTAAGGAGATTGTGTCAAACACAAGACTTGATCTGAATCATTCATCCTTCATGCATTTGGTTTGTGAGTTTTTAATTCTTTGCAGATTTCTTCTTATATATATATATATACAGTATTGCTTTTGTCTATCAAATCTATTTGTGTTATTGCTTATATTTAGATCTGTATGTTGTTCCATTTTGCTTAATCACAAAGTAAATTGTTGAAATATATCCAACAATCTTAAAGCAGAATTTGCTGTTTTCATTATTTATTTTTGTGATGATTGGAAAAGTTTTTGCGTGCATCTGAATTAATTGCTGGTGCTTGCGTTTAATTCTGTAAGAGAATTTTTTGAATTTGACTTGGATTTATGATTCTGATATGGTGTTTATAAATTTTCATGATTTGCCCAATACGATGTTTTGTGTTTCGGCGTAATACGGTTCAATCATCTTGTTACGTTCAACTTTGTTAATTGTATTGGATGTTACTGATTTTAAGAATCAGTGTAACTGTTGAATTCTATGCAACTTAGGCTGTGTTTGGTTCATGTAAAATATTTTCCGGAAAATAAATATGAAAGTTCAATTAGTGTATAAAACACCTTGAACGTTTAGACCCCCAATTTACAAATTACCAATTCAAGCTTAATATCAAACAATTGATGTGCGGAATATGAACATAAACTTAATACAGAATTGATAAACAATCTAAACCAAATAAAATCACATCCACAGCAGAAATTAAATGGCAAAGATTAAGGGAAGAGAGATGCAAACACAAGGACAACACACGATATGTTATCGAAAAGGAAACCGAAACCCTCGGCGTAAAACCTCTCCGCCGCCCTCCAAGCAGTAAATAATCCACTAAAGAATGTAGTTGGGATACATGAACAACAGAAGACCCTCCAAGCCTAATCTACCCAATGTACCTAAGCCCTCCAAGCTCGTACTCCAATGAGGTTCCACCGAACCTATTTCTTCTTTAACTTACCGGATTCTGCTACTTGACCATAGCATCTACCAATATGAAATTGGTCCCTTCTTAACTGCTTCCCAAACACCAAATGACCTTCTCACAGATATGGGTATGGTGAGAAAAGGTTTTGGTAATGTACCTCTCAAGGATTTGACAATGGAGAGGAAGAGAGTAGAGGAATCTGAAGAGTCTCTATGTGAAGATTGTGGATGACTCAATCTTGTTTTTATCTAGGGTTTCTCTCTCAAAATTCTCTCTGGAAGCTCTCTTAATATCGTGGGTATAAGGGTATATATATAGTAGGGTGAGAAGGAATGTGAAAAGTCAGTTTTTCCCAAACAGGGTATTCTGGCGATTTGACCTCGCGACTGGGTTGAGTCGCGTGTTCAAGCCGTGAGTTAATGGCCTGGCCAGCCTGGGACTTTTGTCCTGTAGTGCAACAGCTAGCGCGACTCTTCAGCTTCTGGCATGCTTGGCACGTGTGCAACTTTCTGGCAGCTTGCAAGCCGCGAGCCACCCGCGAGATCCAGTCGCGAGTTCCTGCTTCTTTGCACAATCTTGAACATTTCTTCACACTCTCTCACACACTACCCTTACATGATTCCCACCTAAATACAGGGTTACTAATTGCTAAAATACAAGCAAATTTGGCACGGAATAAAGCCAACAAGATGGTTGATAAAATTCAACCTTACAATATTAATAAATCAATGAACTACCCTTGGACACACATTTTTTGGACATGAACTACTATTGGACATATATTATTTGGACATGAACCATCCTTGGACACATATTTTTTTGGACATGAACTACCATTGGACATATATTATTTGGACATGGACCATTGCCGGACATACCTTATCATGTTGAACATGAACCGTGAACTGCAACTAGACATGGACTATTGGACTCATCCCATTGTTGGACATTGGACACCTAATTAAACACTTTCTAATATTTGGACATCACTTAATAAACATAATAATAACGTATCAACTCACCATTTAATCAAAGTTATCATGCCAAGCATATTATTTATTTATTTTAACCATTATCATGATTCTAAGACTTTGGGTTTCATCTATTTTGTAGGCTTAAAAATACACCGGAAGCCATTGGTCTATGTGGCCCAATGTCGAGTTCCGGGTTGACCTCCCCAAAACAAATCCGGGCCTAGCAAAGTCACACCTCCAAAGGCACGTGGCTATGCGCAAAAAACCGCCCCCGACACTCTCTAAATGAATGCACAAAATTTTTTCTCTTTGGGAGAGTTTTTAAAAAAATTATTTTTCATGAATGAGGGATTATTAAAATATACATTACTGAACATACACACTATTTTAGAAATAACTGTTATATACACACTTACTGACTCAAAAAATAAAATAATAAAATATTATTATTAATTGGATAAGTTGGCCCAGTCCACACATGCCTAAGGCCCAACCCAATATTCAACCCAAAACTCATATTCTCTATCATTTCCTATGTGGGACTTAAGGATTCTCACCACTTTAATATCATTTTCAAGTGGACACATTATGAGTTAATTTCTTATTCACTCCATACTATTTTTCCAACACTTAGTACTGTCATAGCTTTAGAGCATTCACATCAAAGATGTGAAAAATGCTAAATCCTAATTTTAGCTCTCATCCCCTTAAAATATCATCCACATCAAGCATGCTATTCTTAAAATTTTTGACATCTTTGCTGCAGTAGAGTGTCATCTTTGACACCCTACCGTATCAAGGTGCTAGAGTTTTTTATTATTTTTTTCTCTCTCTCTCACTCTCTCTTGTGCTATGCGCTTGTGCCTCTCTCCACTACTTTCTCTCTCTCACTTGATTAAAATAAATAATATTTTAATGAAGTGGTAAAAAAAATAAAACTTTTGATATTGGATGTATTATAAAGTGAAGTGTTAAAATAAATAAAGTAGCGTTTTGAGATGTTAAATGCTATATTTTTTGACATGTATGATGAAAATGCTTTAAACCCTACTTGTTACAGTATATGATTTGATAATTGGTACCAACTGAATCCCATGTCAATTTAGGTTTAGAAGAAAATCAAACTTCAAGCAATAATTACTTCTGTCCCACTCTCCTTCGTATCTTTGCTGTCTTCTTTAAAATGTACACTGGCTCATTTAAAATAATTGTCCAACATTAATGGCTCATGTTATTCTAATCGCAGGTATTGAGACTTGACAGGAAGATGAAGATTGGGGCACGGTAATTCTTGGGAAATTGGAGAAGTTTCACTTCTCATCTTTTCAGCACTGGCAAATATTTTGAAACAAAACCCATAAGATAATGAAGTGAGTGAAAATATTAGTGGTGTACTTAGGCTATTTGTTAATAAATTATTTTAGAAAATTTTTAATATTAGTTTTATGAAAAATATAAAAAAAAAAAAATTTAAATCAAAATATTTTTTCTTTTCTCATAAATTTCTAAAAATATTTCATACACAAATGCAAATGCACTTATGACATTAATGATTTCATGGTTTTTTAATTCTCTCTAGAGTATTATTTATTTTGATTTAATAAAATCGATGTCTTTCTTCTCAATAAAAAAAAAAAAATCATAACTGCATGAGTTTCTTATAATATATCATAGCTGTATGGGGATAACCCCCCAAAAAAAGAATCATGCAAATTCTATTTTAGTGTTCGAGTAATTTTACATGCACAAATTTGAAAGAATATGCATCAAATTGAAATAATGGTATGTGTGGTAACGGGTAACCCACAAGTTGAGAAATTAATGTACATGTTACACATCATAGGAGGTACAGTGTTTTATTGTGTGATGCACGTGATGTGAATTTATAGTGCTATTTATACTATACATTACTAGCTTTATCAGTTATCAGTTACAATAACTTTCCCAAGCAAAATAAAAGGGAGGGAGAAGAAACTTATATGATTCAGTTTCAACCATACATATAAAGATGGACTATTACAAGAGTAATGTTTCCCCTTTAGGCATCTTGTCTAAGTTTATGCAAGTATCACTCCAGTTAAAAACATTGACTCTCTCTCTCTCTTCACAAAAAAAAGTAAACACAAACATGCATTCTAATGCACAATTAAGTCTAAAACATCTGTGAGTTTCAGTTAACTCAACTGATAAAGTTTCTAATAATTAAATAAGAGATTTGAAGTTTAATCCTTGCCCATACTAAAAATTGATTGTTGTCTTGGTCTGATAATAAAAAGTTATTATCAGGAGTGGACGCTATAGGTTAAAACTTTCTCAAAAAAAAAAAAAAAAAAAAAAAAGTCTAAAAAGCAGGCTGCCTCTAGGACTAAGCCTAGGACCCCTGTAAAGCCCCCAAAATCTTAGTATAATTATTGTTTTTAACTTTTTATACAAGATTGTTTTTAACTTTTAAGATTAAAAGAAAATGTATAAATGGGATGTGTACTCTTGTTCCCACCTAGTTACAAGAAACTAAAAATATTAGACTATAAAAACTTAACCCAATTAAAACTCTAAATTGTTTTATCAAAAAGATGTTGTAACGACTTAAATGTGTCAAATTATCATTGGCAATCAACATGATTAATACTTTTGCGCGCATGTCAAGAAGCAAGACGAATGGATCAACTATTTATCAATTAAAAATGAGATGTAACAAAACCTAAATATTAAAATATAATTAGTAATTTTGCATTTGCAAAAACAAGAACAATTTTTTTTAAATAAATAATAATAATAATAATAATATAAAAAGTTAAATAAATAATATTTAATTTATATTTAAATATAAACAAAAAAGCCTCACTTAAGCTTTTTTCATAGGTCTCTATCAGTATTTAGACCAACCTCTCTAAAGTATTGGACTTTAGGTTGTGTGCACAGCTTTAAGAACTTTTGCATACCAATGGTGGTGCCATTTTTCTTTTTTTCTTTTTTTCACCTTTTTCAAAAGAGTCCGAATTCGGTAAAGATGGGATATAAAACTCATGTTTTACACCATTCAATAAAAGATTGACACATCAATTTTTTACTTAAAATTCAATACATCCTATTATACATAATAAGTGAGTTCTAGTTAGCTCAACTGGTAAAGTTTCTGAGATCTGGGGTTCAATCTCAACTTACACCAAAAACTGATTAGTGTCTTGGCTTAATGATAAAGAGCTATCATCAGGAGCGGACGTCATACATTGAAACTCTTTTTAAAAAAAAAATTACACATAATAACATCTCAATAAATTCACAATTAAGTTAGATTTTCAAATGGGTATTAAAATTAATTGAGTGTGATTGTGCCTATTCTTTAATATGTAATATGATGATGTGTCTATTCTAGTTAGGTCAACTAGTAAAGTCTCTGAGATTTGGGATTCAATTCCCACCTACACCAAAAACTGATTGGTGTCTTGGCCTAATGATAAAGAGCTATCATTAGAAGTGGACGTCATACGTTGAAACTCTTTAAAAAAAAATTACACATAATAACATCTCAATAAATTCACAATTAAGTTAGATTTTCAAATGGGTATTAAAATTAATTGAGTGTGATTGTGCCTATTCTTTAATATGTAATATGATGATGTGACATGTTGGGATTGAATAGGTAAAACTTGGGTTTTACACTATATTCTTATATAATTTAATCTCTTTTCAAAGTGATAAATAAGATATGTTATTACCTCTATATCTAAAAGTAAATTCTTGCTGACTGAACTCCTGTAATATGGAAAATAAATTTAAGAAGAAAAAGTTTTTCAAGTTTCAAGAGAGACCGCACACCCTTGGTGCGATGATTACTCCACAAGTATAAGTGCTTGTGGGGTGTGGGGGAGGGTAAGGATTAAGGTTCAAGTCTCCAGGAAGGAGTTTCACACACATATACACTTAGATTAAGGTAGAGTAGAATTTCTATATTGTAAAAAAAAAAAAAAAAAAAGTATTAAGAGAGATTTATTACCTTCTTTGCATGGAAGCTGCTATATTATTTTTCACTCCTATATCTCAAATTGACTATTTCATAAGGACTAAGTCAGTCGGCACATCTCACACGTTGTCAATCACAAATAATCACTATAGGGCTAAGCCTAAGACCCCTGTAAGGCCCCCAAAATCTTAATATAATTTTTTTTTTAACTTTTAAGATTAAAAGAAAGTGTATAAATGGGATGTGTACTCTTGTTCCCACCTAGTTACAAGAACCTCAAAATATTATTTGAAACTTTAAATTATTTGATCAAAAGGATGTGTTGTAACTTAAAACTTAAAAGTGTCAAATTATTATTGGCGATTAACTTGATTAATACTTTTGCGTGCATGTCGAAAAGCAAGATGAATAGATAATATCAACTAAAAATGAGATGTAGCAAAACCTAAATATAAAAATATAATTAATAATTTTGTATTTCAAAAACAAGAAGAGATGTTCATAATTTGTGTGTATATATATATACACACAAATTATAAACATCTCTTCTTGTTTTTGAAATGTAAAATTAGTAATTATATATATATATATATATATATATATATATATATATTTATAGAAAGTTAAATAAATAATATTTAATTTATATTTAAATATAAAAAAAGCCTCACTAGCTTAAGCTTTTTTTCTTAGGTCTCAATCAGTATTAGACCAACCCAGTATAAAGTATTAGACTTTAGGTCGTCTGCTACAGCTTTGAAGAACTTTTGCATACCAATGGGTGTGCCTTTTTCTTTTCTTTTCTTTTTTTTCCTTTTTCAAAATAATAAATAGGTTATGTTATTACCTCTATATCTAAAAATAAATTCTTGCTGACTGAACTCCTTTAATATGGAAAAGAAATTTAAGAAGAAAAGGTTTTCCAAGTTCCAAGAGAGATTTATTACTTTCTTTGCATGGAAGCTGCTACATTATTTTTCACTCCTATAATCTCAAATTGACTATTTCATAAGGACAAAGTCAGTCGGCACATCTCACACGTTGTCAATCACAAATAATCACTCTAGGCCAAGAAAAGTTGTAATGGTGGACTAGGCGTCAACGTGAGCGTTGTGACTTGTGCGGTTGAAGCAATAATCAGTCACTTTTGAATGTAGTGGCAATCCCCGCAGGTTCATTGCCGTATTTCAGGGTTTTTGGACTTACACTAAAGTGGCCAAGAAGATCTTGTCTGCCTTTGCGTTCAACTATTTACAAATAGCCAACAAATAAATTAAGGAAAGAGAGGCAAGTGTCATGGAGTAGTTCGAGTAATTGGCACTTCTTAATATTTCAAATTCTTTGTCCATCAATTATTGAATTATAAAAAATAAAAATAAAAAAGTGAACAAAAGGAAGGTCAAACTAGACTTCACGGAATGTTTGGGTGATGAGTTTATAACTCTGGATGTGTGTAAATCTAGAGATCATAGGTGGAATTTATCATAATATTGGTCCATAGGATTTTTAGGGTGCCCTATGCGTAAAAAGATTAATAGTCTGACCGATGACTAAAACATCGCTTTCTTGTATTAGAAAAAGGAAGGGGGAGCTAGGTTGGGGGTTTAAACTCATACTATCTGTTCATGAAATTTCCAGGCAGGTGTCTCATCTCCAGCCTGTACTCAAAAAAAGGATGGGATATCTAGGTGGTGAGCTCATTATTCTGGATGTGACCAGGGCCGGCCCAACAAAATTTGGGGTCTAAGGCAAAAATTTTATATGGGGCCTTTTTATATATAAACATTAATTAAATAAAATTATATAATACTAATTAAATTAAGACTAATTTGATGTAAATACAGAAATTGAAGTATAATACTAGCTAAACTAAGGTTAATTTCAAATAGAAGATTGAATATTATAGTTGAATCAAAAGGAACTTACTTTAACTTGGATATATGACTATGCATAGTTAAGTGCAGTTGTAATCTAAATTTTAATTTTATATATTCTTTTTAAGAGAAAGAGATAGATAGATATTATTTGGTGTGTAGTTTAGTAGGAGATTAGTCATCATTGGTGATTTATCACATTTGCAGCATTTTATTTGAAACATCTTAGGGTTTCAATTGGGTTAAATTTTTATTGGTCTCCTATTTTAAAAACTTTGTTAGAAATGAAAAAGAAAAATACTACAAAATGTTCACAATAAATGTGATTATAACTGTAATTGATGAATTTCAACAACTTAATTTATTTGTGTTTGAATTACTTTTTTATGTGATTGGTGATATGTTAGTTAAATCTATAATAAAATTTGTGGTATTTTTAGCATCACTCTTAACAAAAAGTACCAATTATTTAAAAAATGTTATATTTTTATAAAATTTTGGGCATTTTACTAAGAGAGATGGGGCCTTTTTTTAGTAGAAATTTTTTTTATTTGTTGTGGGACCTTAGGCCTAGGCCTAAGTTGCCTACGCCTTGAGCCGGCACTGGATGTGACATAAATCTAGAGATCACATATGTAAGTTATTGTACTATTGGTCCATAAGATTTCCATAGTGTCTCATGCGCAAAAAAAAGTATAGTCTGATCAAAGATTAAAACACCACTCTCTTGTATTAAGAAGAAGAAGTTAAACTCGACACCTTCCTTAAGCATCTAAATTCTAATTGATGTGGATTCTACACTAAAAAAAATGTACAGTAAGTGACTACACTGGACAACGTGTCCTTGTAATATAATTGCGCGCACGTCCCTCTCAAGTCTCAAGACTCTCTCGCACAATACAAACATGAGGTCATGAATAATTTATATTTTCTTAAATGTTATGATTTTGAGGCTATAAAGACGTTCTAATTGCGTGACAATGAAATGAATCGCCGCCCTAAATCATTAATTTTTAGATCAAATTCACTCACACAAACATGAATCATGTGATGATTGAATTGAAAACCGGAATCGAAGTTGCCTTAGTCTCTAATTTCATTATACTACATAGAATTATAGGAAAACACAAAGTTTAAATTTTCATAAAAAACTTGTTCTTTTGGGCCGTGCTTAGGTCATATGATCGCCATGAGAATATTAATGTCTTTTTAAGTAAAATTCTATTATCAAAGTTCCAAAAAATTTAAAATAGACCCAAAAAAAAAAAAAAAAAAAAACTTCAAGATATTATAAGAAGTTTAATTATTTTTAGATTATCATACTGTTTGTAGTTTTTAAATAATGAAATAGGGCGCGCATCGCATCTTGCCTCATGAAATATACCCTTTATTATTAGGCGAGGCCATGATGCTAATTGAATTTTAATATAGGTAGGAATAGAACTCATGTTATTTATTTAACAATAAGAAACTTTACCAATTAAATTAATTGAAATTCATAGTTTTTTTTAAGAAAATTTATTATCTCGTGAAATATTTGATTTATTTAACATATGATTTGTAATTAATCTGTATATTAGGAGAAGGTAACTCCTATGCCTGCTTCTCTAAATTTAAAAAAAAAAAAAAAAAAAAAACTATGCCCACTACTTATAATAATAAGATAATTATTGGAGCATTAGGTTTGCCAGCACTTATAAGATAATTGTTGGTGTATTAGGCATGCTAGGACTTAAAAAGTTTAGTTAATTTTTAAAATCTTTTGGTATTAAATTAATTTTTTTATTTAAGAATCAGAGTGTTATATTACACTAGATAGGCACTAAGAAATACTCTGCAGATGTTGTTTCTATCCAATGGCATAATTTTTTTTTTTTTTCCATTGGTTCCAAAAGGAAGGAGACAAACTTTAAGAAATCCACTGCCTCAAATATCTGTGTAGAATTTATGCTAGAGAGTGCTAGTAGTTCCACTTGGTTGGATACATATAAAATGGTATCTACAAGGCTACAACTGATGTGTACGTCATTACAAAGATACAATTCATCTACCTTCACACCTGAGATGGTGCCAGGTATAATTGGTATGCCCTGTTTTTCCAAGTCTTATTTATTTAAAGGTTTGGTTTTCTACCACTGACTGTGAAAGTGAAAAACAGTAAAAACATAGTGCGTGTACACTGATGTCTTACTTTGCAACCCAATTGCGACTAATTTTCTCTTTTGATTTGATTGATCCACGAGAAAACACCGACACAGAGTGAGCCTGAATTCATATGCAAATTAGTACAATATTTATCACCTAACTAGTTGCTAATAGTTTAATACTATAATGATCATCTCGTGTATTGGATAAATGCATCATGTCTTGTAACGACTCAAGAAAAAACGTTTGTCACATTTGCGATATAGAAGGACTAGTCACAATTGAAGCTATGTAGTTGTTAATAAAGTTCAGCTCAACCTAGTATATGCCCAAGGTAGAATTTATCACATACTCACACAATCAATCAAATTGAGACATCACATTTCTCTTATAATCATGAATATGTGACCCACAGACTGCGAGAGATCCGATATGTTATATACTTTCTTGCATGGTACATAGAAAATTTTGACAAAAGATATTTATATGTAATAATTATTTGATTTTTAGGCACTAAATAATCAGTAAAAATTTAAATTCAAGAATTTGTAGAGAAGAACCTGCATATTTAGAATTCATTTATAGAAGATCAAACCTAATTTTATAAGATTTTTTTAGGGTTGGACTGCTTTATCCATAAAGAGGTTGAGTTCTAATTAGTTTATACTTACATTGTTTAACACTTTTGTAACTCTAAAAGCCAAATTTAAAGTATATATTAAAATGATAATGTAGAAAAATGAAAATTTTAAACTTTTAAAAGTATGTGACAACATTAGTTAACATAAAATTATCAATTTCATTTATATTATTTTTAAATATTAATAGTTGTAGGGTCCCGATTTGTGGCCCAAACCCAAAGTGTATGGGATCTCGGTCCAATGAGCTCAATACAATAAATTTGTAGAGAGTGTGTCAAAGAACTAGGCCTTAATGAGTTAAACAACGGCTAGTATTGAATTAAATGACAATCAAGCACAAATAAGAGGTATTAATGTCAATGGACTTTCAGTCCGAAGATGTCACAATTATATATATTGATCACAGTTGGATATAGAGACAATTTAGATTGCTATAGTGTTCTCTCTCTATTTTTCCGATCCATCCCCCCATGAAGTGTTTTTCACCCTTATATATCCTCCTTTGGACCATCTTCACCATACACATGTTGATTTATTCAAGCCCTTACTTGAGTATCTGTCTCATCAGACACCCCCTTTGGTTTTCTGTGAGTTGTGGTAGTCAAGGTAGTATTGTTCAAAGGTCTTCTTCACATAAATGCGGCCAGAAAAGTAGATGCAGTGCATTTAATGCGGTGGTGGCAGCTTTTCCTTAGATATTTTTAGGTTTCCTTTCTTCTCGTATGTTCATGAGGCATGTCTCTATCATTGGAGCTTTTTAGAGGATTACGCTAACTGATGGAGTACATATTTTGAACTATATTCATCATATCCGAGGAGGAGTTCCTCATCGGACAACCTTTCACTTGTTCCCCACCTTTGAGACTTTAATTGGGAACAATTAACAACTATTTGCTCCTCCTTGGACTTATCAATATCCTCGGATAAGGCCCAAGACCCAATATACTATTTTGGGTCCTCGTCCCTACAATAGCATTTACCTAAAAAAAGTATTAATAAATAAAGATGATGAGTTTTAATTAGAGTTCTACCTAATTTAACATTAGTTGAAACTCTAAAAATAAGAAAAAAAAAAATATATATATATATATATATATATATTATAATGATAAAGCGATAAAATATTTATTTTAAAATCTTTTTCATGTTAGGACAACTTAAGAAAAGGTAAAAAAAAATTATATTATTGTATATAGATATAAATATATACTTATACATATAGATTACTTGGATGATGCTTAACATTGGTCAAAAAATTTACTTAGAACTTGATGTTTCTCGGAAAATCAGTAGGTTGGATGATGCGGATTAAGATAATGTGTCGGACCTGAAAAAGAATTGACAAAAGCCAGAGGAGACCGGGGTGACCGGCCACAAATCCTCCGATGATGAAGTTAGTTTCTTTCTTCAGAAAATTTGAAATTTCAAGATTCTAGGAATATTGTCTAGAATGAACTTACCCTTCTTCACATGAGTAGAAGTGTTTATATAGGTCGATGTAAGCGGTTATTCATCTCATAACTCCCCCTATTATTAAGGAGTCTGTAGGATTTGGAGTTAACTCCTGTAACTGTCGTGAGAGTTATGTTTCTTGACTATCGTTTCCATAACTGTCGTTGGAAATGATTCATCACAAAGAGGCCTAATTTCCTTTATTAAGTGTAGAGCTGGTCTGTCCAAATGCTTCTAAGGACGGACGAGCTTTTTAAGGAAGCTCGTCCGTCTAAACGCTTCTAAGGACGGAAGAGGTCATTAAGGACGCCTAGGACGATCACTACATGCGCTTGGTTCGCCCTAGTTGGTCTTTTTTTGAACGAGCCATATGGACGAGCTTAGGAGTTGGCGTTTTTTGTAACACCATCAGAACCCATAAAAAAAAATAAAAAACAAAAAAACTTAGAATGTACTGTTATGTTTGTCTTAGCGTTATCATTTTTCTAAAAAATGAATTATTTTTTAAATTATTTTATAAAAAATTATTGTATTCTCCTATGTTTGGTAGTGACTTTACAAATGAGTTGGAAAACCATTTCTTGACTTTTGTTATTTAGCTTTTTTTATCTAGTTTTACGTGAGATAAAGTTGTTTATTTTAGCGAAAAACAACTTTTAAAAAATATATCACACTTTTTCCATTGACCATAAATAGTTTACCTTATTTTTTTTTAAAAAAATTTTCATTTACTACCTAACATAGGAAAATGCGGAAAAGCATCTTCACATAAGATTTTCCATCGAAACAAATGAATCAGTAACATTTTGTTTGTTTCAACATTAAAATTCTCTAAAAAAGGTGTCATTTTCCAAATTTTTTATTTTTGGGAAAGCTATTTCGTTTTCTTATGTTTGATAGCAACCTTACAAATGAACTAAAAACATTATTGGTGAGACAACCTTATTTTCCGAAAAAATTTAGCAGAGCCGAAAGCCAACTTATTTTTTTAATAGGGTTTTTCATTAATTAAAGATGGTTTTCCTTCGACCAATATTTTCTAATATTTCTAAACACATAAAAACAGGAAAAAATTGTCTTTACATTAGGTTTTTAACAAAACAAACACAAATAGAGACACATGTGTTTGACATTCAAGAATCCTATAACCATACCTTCCTCCTCAACCACCCTTAGAAATGGTGGATGAACATTGATACAAAAACTACTCGAAATTCAATTTACAAGTAACACATGTTTTTACATTTTTTACATTCAGGAATCCTATGAATCACACCTTTCCTCAACGACTCCCTGAAAAGGGTCTCTTGGGTGATCCCTTAACATTGACATGCACCTAATCAAAACCACCACCGACCAAAAATCCTCCTTCGGACAAGTAAAAAAAAAAAAAAACAATAAATTTTAGTTTTTATCAAAAGAAAAGAAAATCCTCAACGCACACAAAGTCACAAAAGCAGACAAAGTGTCCGTGTCATCTATCAATTTTGACTCTCCGTTGTCTCAGTTCTGAAACGTGTAAAAAAAACCGAAACTCTAGAAAACTGTTACACTCGGACAATCAAAGTGAACCAGAAAAAGAAAGTTTCTTTGCCACTTAATATTCCCCTTAACGTTGCTTTCTTTCTTTCTCTGCGGAATTTTCTCTATCAATCTCTTCCCCTTTAATCTCGCCAGTTTGGTCTCAAACAAACAAAAAACAATGGCCTAAATTTTTTGTTCCAATTCCCTTGTTTCAACTTTCAAACTTCATTGTCTACAAGTGGAATGTCCACTATCTTATATGAACGTTGATTGAGAAATTTTCTGTGCCCATGTCACTCTCCACCTTCCTTTAACTTTGCTTAGAATTGAGGGGAATTTTTTTAAAAAAAAGTTTTGAGCTTGATTGAAATGATGGGTACCAAAAACTTGCTTACGCTTAAAGGCCATATAGATTCGGTGGTGATATTAAACGTGTTTTGCAAATGAGTTTGTGTACTAGAAGATGGTTCAGTTCATGGCTTTTATGGCTTCTGTATTGGGTTTTATCTGCAACTACTTGTTGTATGTTTTTGGATTAGTATTCAAATTCATATGCAGGTAATAAAGTTTACATTTTTATGTTCTGGGTTATTGTTTTTTTTTTTTTCAAGGTTTTTACTTGTTTAAAAATGAGAGTTTTAATTTTTTTTTATTTGTTTCTTTTTACAGATCTCTGGAAAATTACTGCAAAAAGGACTATGGTTCAGGGGACTTGGATATGAAGGGTTTTAGAGAAGAGGAGGGTGGTGTTTGGTTAGAGAAAAGTGAGAATGGCAATAAAGGCAATGGAGAAAGTGAAAATTCTATGTCTGCCATGGCTGCCACTAGTGCTAGTAAGTATGAGTTTATGATTGGGAAAGGTATTAGTGGCTTCGTGGAACAACCAAAAAGTATGAGCCTCAGTGTCCAAGAATTGTATCTGGGTTCAAAAGATTACACTGTTTGCAACAATATAGAAAACAAAGATATTGTAAAGGTTAATTTAGAAGAAGAGGTTGTCGGTTTAGATAAAACAGAGGACTCTGTTGAAAGCTTTGGTGTTGCAATGGTTTTAGAGAAAGCAGAGCAGAAAATGTTCACTGAACATGTGGTTTCTGAGAAGGGAGACATTGATGGCTTAGAAATAATCAGTTTGTGTAAGGAAGACTCTGTGGATGAAGTTGAATCGGTTTCAGAAGATTGCTCACTAAGGTTTGGTTCAGAACCTGAGTCAATTAGTTCAAGTGGTGAATTGTCAATGAACAAGTACATAGTTGATTCAATTACCTATGAGTTTTTCGCCTATAGAAATGTTGATAAAGTATTGGAACCTGTAGGCCTTTTGGCCAATGATGCTGAAAAGGTAGTAGAAGATATTGAGGAAGAAAGTGAGATTATTGAAGAAGAAAGTGAGATTGTTGAAGAAATTTCAAGCTGTGAAATAAGTCTTTCTGATCCTGAAGAAATTGATGCCGATGATGATTCAAATGATTCTGATGAAGAATATATAGAATTCGAACCCCATTTCAAGAATTTAAGCAGCTTGGAAGCCAAAATTTTGTCTGGTGAAGTTGTGAACAAACACGAAGAGGAAGATTTAGTCCAAGATGAGAAGGAACCCGAAAATAATTTGGAAAAAATTGAAGGAACTAACTTAGGGGAGAAACCATCCAAATGGAATTCTGACGATCAAAATGACTTGGATTACATGTGGGAGCATGAGGATGTAATAGAACAGCTGAAATTGGAACTCAAAAATGCAAGAACTGGTGGACTTCCCACTATTTTAGAAGAAGAAGAGCCAGAGTCTCCAACCATTGTTGAAGGTCTAAAGCCACTGAAGATCGATGTAAAGTTCGAGTTCAAAGATCGAATGGAAGAGATTCAAAAGGTCTACAAGAGCTATGCAGAAAAAATGCGAAAACTAGACATGTTGAATAGCCAGACCATGCATGCAATCGGTGAGTTTTTTAATTACTTATCTCTCATTTAATTTGATTTCTCATTTGTTAAAGCAGTAGTGTATGATTAAAACCAAATCTGAGGTTGCTAAACTTTGTTAGTGTTAGTGGCACGTCTGTGACTTTCAATTTGCAGTGTTAGTGAACATATTTGTATTAGTATGCACTTTTTTAAAGGATTATTCTCCAATTTCTTACCACAATAATCTGTTTTTGTTGATACTAATAGTAATAAAAAGAATTCTCTTCTATATACAGTTTCATGACATAAATTACATCTTTTTTTCCATTACTATAAACAGTTGAATATACTATTTGGTTGTACCATCTGATTCTGTTGAAGATTTTTTTCTAAAAGGATTCTTTAAGAGAATTTTTTTTTGATGAAAGATTCTTTAAGAGAATTGTTTTACATGGTGGGTCTCCATCATATTTAAATTTGAGCTAATTATGGGCACATAATCCTCTGATATCTTAAATTAAGAATGGTACAACTAATGGCAATCAATATCCAAGGTGTTTATTGTCATATAACCGACCTTTCCCCTTCCCTTCATTACTACCAATACTTTAAAGGCATAAGAACATCAATAATGGCTCTATACCCCACTTCCATTGCTCTTGTGGTTCTAAAGGTATCCAACACAGAGTAAGCCTGAAAAGTCGTATTGGACTGATGAGACAAGTTTCATGTCAAATATTTGATTAATAAAAGTGAAAACGAATGTTTTTATTAATATTTATGATTAGTTTCCTTTCAAAAAAACAAATATCAATTTCCTTTTGTTTTTGTTTTGAATAACTTTACTGATCTGCTTTATGATCATCCATAGGATTTCTTCAGCTGAAAGACCCAGTTAAATCAAATTCAATGCTAAATTCTTCAGCCTCAGCTGCTAAGTCTCTTCCACATAACATATGGCTGCGTAAACAACGAAGGGTCACAGCTGATCCAATGCAGAAATTCACTGGAGAATTGCAAAGCAACTTGGAATTGGTTTATGTTGGACATGTTTGCCTTTCTTGGGAAATACTCCACTGGCAGTATGGGAAAGTCCAAGAACTTCAAAATTCCAATTCTCAAGGTTTTCAAAGGTATAATCAAGTTGCCGGTGAGTTTCAACTCTTTCAAGTACTCATGCATAGATTTATGGAGAATGAGCCATTTCAAGGTCCCAGAGTGCAAAACTATGTCAACAATCGATGTGTCCTTCGTAATCTTCTTCAAATTCCAGCCATCAGAGGTAATCAAAGTTATGAAGTGAACAATGACATTTCTCTAGAATTCTAAGTTGCACACTTTTTCTTGTATACCTACCATACTTAAATTTTAATTGTTAATATAGGATATTCCCTTATATAATATATATCTAACAATAAAAGATGTAAAATTAAGATTAGGTAGGTATAGTACATTAAATATAAAAAATTGTATCTTAAAATGATCCTGTCATTTGAGCACCTTGCATCTTCATAAAATAATGTATATTTGCATTGCTAGATGATTGCTTTAAGGAGAAGAAGGTAAGAAGAGATGAGGAGGAAGATGCAATTTCAAGCAGCATGTTAGCAAAGATCATTGAGGATTCACTGCGGGTCTTTTGGGAATTTGTTCGTGCTGATAAAGATGAAAAGAATGTGATCCTAAATAGTCCTCACCAAAATCATATCAATCTCCAACATGCTGCAGACTTAGAGGTTTTGATGAACACTCGATCTGATCTTCAAAAGGTTTGCTTACTTAGTTTCTATATAACTAATTGTTGGGACTTCTACTTTGGTTTGTATTTCAAAATGTTAAACCTTCTAATCTCATGTCTTGCAGAAGGAGAAAAAGCTGAAGGACATACTGAAAAGTGGAAATTGCATAGTAAAAAGGTTCCAAAAACATCAGAATAATGATCAGTTGGATCATTTGCAACTCGTTGCTCAGGTTGAACTGAAATTGGTTTCAAGAGTGCTAAATATGTCAAGATTAACAAGGGACCAATTAGCATGGTGTCATGGAAAACTAGACCAAATTAACATTGTTAACAGAAAGATTCACATGGAACCTACATTTTTACTTTTTCCATGCTGAAATGGCGTGCAGTGCCACGATTTTTCTTGAACTATGTACATTCAATGTTGGTTACAGATTTATAGCAATAGATAAAAGAAAGCAGGCTGCAGAATGGGATTAGATTTCCTTGATAGAGAAATTCTACGATACTGTATACATACAATAAATTGCTTATTTCACTAGTGAAGTTTTATTAACTTCCTTGATGGAGAAATTCTACGATACTGTATACATACAATAAATTGCTTATTTCACTAGTGAAGTTTTATAAACTATTTGGATTTTTTTTCTATTCTTTTTGTCCCTTATATATGGATTTTGGATCAGTCTGATTCATCACTGATAACGCTTTGAAAGAGCAACGTTCCTTTGATTTTATGGGTTTATTTTTTGGTGTTAATTAATTTCTCAAAGAGTGGTAAAAGATTTTATAGGCATGACTCATGAGTCCCAAGCCCAGTTTGGCTACATGGTTCTCTGGCTACATGGTTAGATGACCAAAAAACAGTAGAACTTTAATATCTCTAGTATCATCTACAGCAGAAGCTATAGCCCAGTGTGGGAGTACTAGAGAGCAACAAATGGTTCCATTAAAAGAAAGAAAAAAGAAAAAACAGGAAAACAAAACAAAAAAGAGAGAGAGCTACAAATGGGATCAACAATATTTAATGCATCCCCTTGCAAAATAATCCTAGTGAACCCCTCTCCTAGCATTCTTATTTCTTGCGCTAACCGAAATCACCCAGATTTAGAAAGCTTTTGAGTTAGATTATTTATTTATATTTTGATAAACGAGGATATCCAAATTTCTTTGAGTATATTATTCTTTTAAGTGTTTGCAGTCTCCTTGTTCCACACATCCCAAGTTATTACACGGAGGAATCCCACTAGGGTGGCCCAAGATGCTTTGAGTTAGATTATGAGTCCATTCTGATAGTATCCCAGATAACTTGATAATTTGAGCTAGGGGGCATAAAATTTAAATGTAGATCATTGTATCTGGATCACTGTTGCATATTGGGCACTCCATATCTTCAAATGCGAATTTCCTAGCCCAACTCAAAAGGTGTTGCACCTTCTTAATTGTTGTAATGTGTTGACCAACTTATAGATTGGGTTCGGAATTCGGCCCATCTGTAATATTTAAGTACATGGACTTTTGCAAGAAAAATAAAATTTTCATAAAGTGCACATAACGTATTAGATATTCTATTTCTAGAACAATAATGTTATTAGTTTTACTTTTAGAGAGAGAATTCAAAATTTTTAGATTTTAGTTGTTATTCCATGCAATCATTAAAAAATTCTCCAAAGCTCAAATTAAAAACTTACGTAAATTAGAATTATTATTTTTTGAAAAATATAAACTTAATTTAATTAGAATAATTTTGTACTAAATTGTTTCATTCAAAAAGACAAATATAGAAGGTTTGCATCACTATAAAGTGTTTACAAAAATCTAAAGTTGAAAAGGTTTTTAATGTGAGTTATTAATCAAGGTGTATTTTAAAATAGAGGTATAATTTTAATTAGTTTAAATTGATATATTTAAATAAATATATATTAAAATGATGACATGAAAAAATAATGTAAGCTTTCAAATAGTTATGTAGGTAGACAAAGTTCGGCCTAGGTCGGGACTAGCCCAAGAGCCACAAACCCATTGTCTAGCCCACAAATATGGGGTGGAGCCAGGTTATCACATAAATGACTAGGTGACCACATTAAGACCTAAGTAGGCTGCACTTACTCGCCGAGGAAGGAAGATAATGCCTTAGGGAATTCCATCATCCGAGCACAGGATTTGATACCGAGTTCAAGTTATTAGGGAATCATTGTAGTGACAGAGTCATAGGACCCACCCCCTAAGGTGGGATTGGACACACTAAAATAGTAGCCTAGACCCAAGGGGCCACCTAGATATTGCAAATGGTGGGACCAACATATGAGTGGAATCTTCTCATTATTGCAATCCCACTAACAAAAGAGTATAAAAGGCAAGAGACAGGTGAGAAGTGGTGTTTAGAGCATTTTTAAGGGAGAGAAACACGAGTGAAGGAGAGATTATCAACTTGAATTTGGGAAAAAGTGATCTAGCTTGGGACACCAAAGGGATACCTTGACTGTCTGAGATCCTCCTCGGGTAGTTCGACTAACAAGAAAAAAATTACCTCACAACCGTTCTTAGCCATTGTCTACTAGCTAAACTCTTCTTAGGACTTCTTATTGTAGGTTATACTCAAAGAATTATACAAACTAATTGGGGGTCCAGGCCCAACAATTCATACATCATTGTGGCCAGACAACCACAACTTATATGATAACATTAGAATATATATATATATACATATATATATATATATATATATATATATATTTGTCATCGTTTTATTTATTGAATAGTTTTATTATGACTAAAGTACACTTTTGGTCATTAAAGTTTAGGGTTATTTTCATTTTGGTTTTTTATGTTTGATAATTTTCATTTTGGCTCCTTGTGTTCGATTCATTTTCACATTAGATTTAGATCTTTATGTTTCAAAATTTTCATTTTAACCCTTTATATTTAATTTAATTCTTTATTTGACCCCTTATGTTTCAAAATGTTCATTAATTTTTTTATATATAATATTTTAGACCCTCACAAAAGTGGTATTAATAAATTTTTCATGAGTGAAACCGAAGCTATTTATTAACAATTTGATTAGATTAGTTTAGAGATAGGAGGATATGTATGAAAGAAATTTTGGATAAATGGCTGAAATTTAACAAAAACAAAACGACGACGGTTTTTGTTTGCACGTGTGGAACTTTTAAAGAAAACCCCATCCACGGTGTCCAGATCTAGACCGTCCAAAAACCAATCAAAGTCAAGATCTCCTCACAACCGTCCGATCTAGGGCAATAAACACTTCCGAAACCCTCAATATATCTATCTTCCTCTTTCTCTCTCTCAACAATTCCAAAGCCTCCCTCTCTAATCCCCCAAAACCCTAAGAGAGAGAGAGAGAGAGAGATCAGAGCTTCGCAAAAATGGTGCAGCGTCTCACATACCGCAAGCGGCACAGCTACGCCACCAAATCCAATCAACACCGCGTCGTCAAAACCCCTGGTAAAAACCCATTTTAACTCTAATTTGTGTTCAATTTTATTGGGTTATGGAAAAAAATTTATTTTATTTTGATATAATAATTGTAGTGTGTATATGTGAAAGATTTGGTTTTTGGGTTTGCTTTTGTTTTTTTCTGATTGGTTTTATTGTTGTTATGATTTTGGGGTGTATTAGGAGGGAAGCTTGTGTACCAAACCACAAAGAAGAGGGCAAGTGGACCCAAGTGTCCTGTAACTGGCAAGAGGATCCAAGGGGTATGTTGTTTTTTGTTTTAGTTTTTCAATTTTGTGTATTGGGTTTTCTTTAATATGTAGAGATCTGAGACTGTGTTGTTGCTTTGATGGTGTGATTGAATGTGTGGAAATAGTTGGAAATGTTGAGTTTTTGAGAGGAATCTGATTGGTGTTATTGATAATTATTGGTAAATATAAAAAATTATTGAGACCCAGTTGATTTTTTGTTGTCAATTAGTGTTTATGAGTATTGTTGAGTGGATTTGGAGATGGTTAAGTAGGAATGCTTAAGTTATTTGTGAGGAAACAGTAGTGGATTGGAGTGATTGGGAATGGGAATGGGAATGGGAATGGTATTTCTTTTATTAATTCTGTTTTGATGAATGTAGGGTATAAGATAGATCTAATGGCAAAGAACATTAATTGATATTGTTGTGGAGTCGGGTTTATAACCGATACTGATATTTTGGGTATTTGAGTAGAATTGGTCTTTCTTTCCTTGATTTTGGCAAACGGGGTTTTTGATATTACCATGTGTTTATAAACATTGAATTTGCTATTGTTGTTGAACATTAAGCGGTGACAAAGTGGTGTAAGCACTTTTGCATGACTCTGAGTAATTTACTCAGTTCTATACTGGGTGTAGATTGGTGGCTGAAATTTTCAGCAATTCTAGCCACTGTAAGTTACAAGAATTGTAGCTCAAGTGCACGGATGTTGAGATATCTCTGTTATGCTCATCTGATTGGGGCAAATTGCTTTTGGTTTGTTTTGCTATGCTATTGTCATTAATTCAACTAATAACTGAACATGGATTGAGATGCTAAATGAACTAAAACTTAATAGGATCCTGCTAATGACTAATGAGTGCCTTAAGCACATCTTTCTGTGTATTCTTGTCCATTTTATAGATCCACAATAATTTTTTTAAAAAGATGTGCTTTAGGCACTCATTAGCGGGACCCTATTAAGTTTTAGTTCATTTAGTATCTCGATCTATGTTCAGTTATTAGTTGATTTAATAGCAATAGCATAGCTTGACAAAGCAAAAGCAAAGTTGCCTATCATGGTTTCAGTTTTCTTGTTCCTTTTATCTTTGGCCGTGAGACTGACAGATTTAGTCAACTTCGTCATTTGTTTTAGTATGGCTGATCAACTCTAGGTCAAATGGTGCCTACTGCCCTTGCAAGAGGAAAGTGGAGGATGAGGTTATGGTTTCAAGGGAAACTGTATGTGTTAGTTTCCTATCATAAGTATGTGTGTGGCACCTGATGATGATGATTCATGTTGAGATATACCTTGTGCTTGGGTCCATGGTTGTTCAAGGATTTTGTAGTGATAATAAAAAAATCTAATAGGCCCTTTAATTAATTAAATTAAAAAACCCAATAGATGAAAATTATGGTTCAATTGTATGTTCAATGACAATTTAGTGAATTATTTTTATGTGTTTACTCTTCACGATTCTACTAGAGCTGTGTTTTAAATTGTTGCAGTAGCTGTTTACTTTGGTGAGACAAGAAATTGCATCTTTCTCTTTCCTGAATATAAGATTTTTTTAGATGGAGTGCTTTTCATAGTCGGAAAAGCTTGTAGCTTTATTGTTGATAATATCCATTGAGTTTTGTTTTATTCAAAATTATGATTGATATTGTATTATTGTTATTTGCACAATTGTGGCTATAATGTGTGATATTTTTTCTATTCCATCTAAATTATTTTTATACTTTCAGCTATAATACGATTTTGGCTGTGTTTGCAGATTCCTCATTTGAGACCTGCTGAATATAAGAGGTCTAGGTTACCTAGGAACCGGAGGACTGTTAACAGGGCTTATGGTGGTGTACTCTCTGGAAGTGCTGTCAGGGAAAGGTTTGTTCTTGTTAGACCCTAGTATTTTCAGTTTTTTCTCCTTGAATTTTTTGTTTTCATGTGCTTGGGGAAAGTATTCTAAAGTGGTTCTAATTTTTTGTTAGGATCATTCGTGCCTTTTTGGTGGAAGAGCAAAAAATTGTGAAAAAGGTCTTGAAGATTCAGAAGACCAAGGAAAAGCAAGCCTCAAAGAGTTAAGTTCAAGATCTTAGTGAGCTTCTAGCAGCTTTAGTGTAATTTTGGCTATTGCAGCGCGTGGAGAAACATGGAAAGTAATTTGAGGTTTTCTGATTTGGATCCGTCTTTTGTTTTGGTTTGAACCATGTATTTGTTGACAAATCCATTATGCTAAGATTTTGCTTGTTTCTATAATTTGTCTCTTGGTAAATATATTGTTGCTATGTGATGTCTTTTTAGCTTTCCATCGCAAGCATTTTTTTTAGAATGTCTGGCTCAGATGCTTCATAGGCATTGATTTGCCATTTACAGTTAATGTTTTTCAATCACCTCTGCCTGCCTGATGATTTCCAATGTGCGATGCCACAACCCTACTCCCAAATGCTATCCCCTCCGCTCACTCAAACGTTTATTTATTTTAGGTACAATTCCTCACTGATGTGAGTTATGTTGCAAATTTTCAATGAGTTGTGCTTGGTTTTGAAGTACAAATTCAATCATAATTAGGTGTGTAAATGATGAGGATGGATTTTAGTTGTAGAGGACTCGTAGAACTTTAGAAGCTATTTATGTAAACTTTGGAATTTTGGGCAATAAAAGAAAAAAAAGTAATTTTATTTAGCATACTTGTTCATTTTAGCAAGCCCTACGTTGTCCTTAATATGTGTAGGGTTGGCCTCAACGAAGACAATTTTGTACCGTATTAGCCGGTATGGCTGGTATATTGAGTACTAGTGCGTATATATATCAGGTTTCGGCCAAAAATTAGATACCGGACCTGAAAAAGGAAAGAAAGAAAAAGAGGTTGATTTAACACACAGTAACTCAGAAATTCTCCTCCTCGCACTGATTTGGGATCTCTTCATCTTGCCTCACACTGGTGATAGTGAATCTGGCACGGGTGATAGCGAATTTGGCTGGCAATGAACAACGGCACTGGCATTGAAGCAGTGAAATGCAGTTGAATGCCTGATCTAAGAAAGAGGGAGAGAGAGATCAAATCTGAAAACATGTTTTGGCTAATGAAAGGGAAAAAGTCCCATGCGGGAGAGAAAAATCTGAAAGTATGTGCGGTGGGAAGAGAAATATAGCAATTCACGTGAGAGTCTTGGAAGTTTAACGTGTGTGGGAAGTTGGGCTAGTCAGTAAGTTAACGTGTGTGGAATAAAAAGCTAACAAAAGGTACTTGAAAGATGGAAAAAATTTTGTGTTCTCTGGTTTTATCATCCACCATTTTAGTTTTCTAATTATTTAATCTTTTTCTACTAACTCCGTCTCGCGTAATATCTCATTTCTCATGTACTACTCCTTTTTTATTTATTTATTTTTGTTTTATACTTTTATCTTTGTTCATATTTTTTATATTAAACTTACAGCAAAAAAAAAAAAAACCTGTTTTGGATTTTCAAACATTACTTTATTTATTTTACCAACCTATTTTACAACTCATCTTACATCCTAATTTTTATTTTTACATACAACCTAATAAAATAATATAAACTACCTAATAAAATAATAAAAAATATTATTCTCTCTTTTTCTCCACTCACTTTTTCTCTTCACACACAACTACATATTAAAATAATATATATTTTTTTGCAACCTATGAATAGTAAGATTACATATTTTTTTTAAGTTTACAAACCCGATGGAGTGGATTATGGGTGGCTTAAGTTGTAAAATAGCAACTGGAAAGTGTTTACACACCCAATGTTAGTGCTCTTATAAGCTTAACAAGTTTAATGGCTTAACAAATTAACTTTTACCAAATAATTAAAGTTATAAATATACAAATTATATTTATTTATTTATTTTAAAAATATATACAAATAATATATATATTTTAAATAGTGGTAAATCCGAAATGGTATATCGGTATTGAAATATATCATTCCGCTGGCCAAACCGGTACAGCCTCCTGTGAGATTGACTTCCTTGGTTGGCTTATGTGTAGACTTGCGTTCTTCCTCCTATTTGGGCTTTCTTGCACTGATGTCTTAGATGGACGGTTTCCTTTTCCATCAAAAAAAGAAAAAGAAAAAAAAGATGGACGGTTTCCTTGGTCAGCCCAAGTCTGAGAACATTGTGAGTTGATAATTGCTTGGAATGTTAGGAAGGGCTACATGCTGGATATACACTGATTTCTAGCTTAAGAAAAGTCTTACAGCCATACAATCACAATGACTATTGAAAGGCATCCTTGAGAAAAGTCTCTCTTCTCTCTCTGCAATTTTAACAAGCTGCAATTTCTAACTTTAATGGAAATCTTTCTAACATATGCGAGTTTTAAGCATTGAACAGTAGAAACAAAACACTAAGCCAACCCTTTATAGAAACCAAACAGTAGCACCATAGTTCTGCTTACATTAATTTTTTTGGCAAAGAGACAAAGGATTTATTTCTAACAATTAAAAGGTACAACCATCATCAATCAGAGCTTGATACATGGTAAGCCTGTCTTTCCTCTTCAATATTAAGCTTGAGTAGATGCAAGATAGACTCTGAGCCTGGCAACCAATTTGTCATGAGGCGGTAGTGTCTCCTCCACCAGAGGACAGTTCTTCATTGCATTGACCCATGAGAGAAACTTTGGGTTCTTTTCTGATATGAGTACCGCACCGATGGCCTCATGAACAGCTTTGTAGTTGCATCCATGTGAGCCAATAGCGATACCAAGATACCCTAAGCTCTCGCCATTGAAGAATGGGTTCTGCCCTGGAAAATCCTTTTCAATACCTTCTTCAAACACCTTAAGCACTTGGCTCAAGTCTTCAATGGCTTTCTCTCTTTCCTCCTTGCTTTTGGCCCCGAAGATGATGTAGAAGATTGGCACAACCTGATGACACCAAAATGCTTTTATTAGTGTTCAATACACTATAGCATCTGCCGTTTATCCTCAAAAAAAAAAAAAAAAAACACTATAGCATCGAAATTGTGTGTGTGAGAGAGAGAAAAAACCCACCTTTTGATCGTAATAGTTGGCCCAAAAACGGACTTTTGCCCTTTGGTGAGGATCCTCAGGCAATAGTTTTGGGGTGGTATTCCAGCACTCTTCTATGTATTCAAGAATAATTAGTGACTCAGCAATGGATTTCCCATTGTGAACAAGTACAGGTACTTTCTTGTGGACTGGATTGTGGCTAAGGAGCAACTCACTTTTGTTTTTCAAATCTTCCTCCACATACTCATAGGGTATGCCTTTTAGTTTGAGAGCTAGCTCAACTCTAGTGCAGGGATTGCTGGCCCATGTTCCAAACAAGACAACTTCACCTTGCTTCTCCTCCATTCTCTCTCTCTCAGTTGGCTTTCTTTTAGACTGAAAAGCCTTAATTTATAGAGTTCATATGAGAAATTTCTTCCAATCATCTTCATCTTTTTGGTCAACAAGTTTTGTCTATTTGGTTGAGGAAGCTAACCAGGAAATTGATGAGGTTGACCCATTAGAGATCTAGGATCCATATGTGAATACAGTTTTTATAATAATAATTAGATAAAGAAGCAGGAAAAACGTATAGGCTTACGCAAGATTATTGGCCTTTGTCCAAGCTATTAATTGAGTCCACTATTTCCACTCAGCCGTATGGAGTGCTCCTGAAGTAGGAATGTTTATTTATTTTTTTGGATCACACATGTTCATATATGTATTTAGTAGGGGAGGGGGACGTGAATTCAAGTCACAAAAATGGAGTACTACCAAAAAGAAAAAAAAGTCATTATTACTAAGCTATCAATGAAATACACCGCAAGCTTATATAGTTAAAACTTAAACTATATTGTAACAATGAAAATGATGATGCCAAGAATTTAGCTAACGTAGCAGCTCATACTTTGGCTAAATGGTTTCTTAAGTGTAATGCTTTTGGCTCTTTTGATTTGGGTAGCTGTCCCTCTTGTTTTGAGTTTGTTATCAGAAGTGAATTATGTTCTTTTGTATATATAGCTTTACCTTTTCTCTTGTAAATAAAGTTTTTTATTCATTAAAAAAAATTATACAACAAGAAGTGGCTTTTTTATATATCCATTATTCGATAAACAAGTAAACAACATAGGATATTCATATCCCTTTTATTCAGTGGCGGCTCCAGAATTTTTTTTCAAGGGTGTCATTAAGAAACTTAAATTAATAATAATTTAATAAAAATAGCATTTGAATTTATCGAATTATCGACAAAAAAATGCAAATACATGAAGTTTTTTTTTTTTTAAAAAAAAGAAGAAATATATGAAGTTTTACAATTTCCTTTTAAGAGTTTTCATATTCTGAAATAGTTACATGATAGTTCATTATTAATTGTCATTATTTATTATTAATATGGATAAGTGTGACCATTTTATTTTCTTAAGTTTGTACAACATTTTTATTTTTATTCAATTGTTATTTCCTATTTGTCATTTTTTTTTATAAAAAAATATTTCATTGTTTTTATAAAAAATATTTAAACTAAATGACAAAACTAAATCCATTGGCATTGTATTAATTATTGATCCATATAGCCACATTCATTTATATATAAATAATATACTAAGGTGGCGTTTGGATACGGATGAAAAGCCAGCGTCTGCGTCTGGCGTTTCCTTTTTTTTTTTTTTTTTTTTTGGGATGCATGCAGATTACATTGTTCAGGAGACATTATGCACTGTTTATGTACTGTTCACGGGAGTCACAACCACTTTATTTAGAAAAAAATATTAAAAATGGGCCTCACGGCACTATTCACACATTTAAAAATTATTTTGCTACAGTGTTTTCAGTTTTCAGTTTTCAGCAAAATAAGCGGTATCCAAACGGACCCCAAGTGTTTACTTAACCAATCAAATACTTGAAACATCATTTGTTTTTTTAACAATATACACACATGTAACAAACTCTCTGTATTTTCTAATTATTAAATTATATAAAGTTATATTATATTTATAATACACACACACACACATTCACACACATTACAATTCACACAAATAATATTATGACAAAATAAATAAATAAAGCATACAATCAATATTACACGCATATATAATATAAATTTATAATAAAGAGAGATACTGATTTAGATAGTTAAAAAAAAAGATGAGATGAGATTCATGAGAATGAGATTATAAATCAAATCAAAGAGAGAAAGCGAGAGTATTTTGTATTATTTTGGGTTTTGAGATTGGCTGATCTATGTTGTTACTTGATTTTGGATTGAGCTATGATCAAAGGTGAAAAATACTTTTAAGTGTAAATCAAACTAATAAAAAAAATATTATTAATTTCCAAGTCAGGAGCTTCATTTGAACCCTAAAGATAACGTACAACTGCCCCTACTTTTATTTAAGTAGCTAGTATATGATTGGATTTCCTTTAGCCTAAGCATCAACCTCAAGGAGATTGGCCCAAATACTTTCCTCTCATCTCAGCAACCAACTTGTCATGAGGTGGGAGCATTTCCTTCATCAATGGATGGTTTTTTAGAACTTTCAACCATGCCATAATTGCTGGGTTCTTTTCGGGGCTAAAAACCACAGCAACAACCTCATGAAAAGCTTCATAGTTCCATAAAGTTGTGCCCATTTAAGATAGCGTATCTCTTCTTACAATCTTTTGTTTCAAGGGAAGATCTTTTGATTCCAACCATGTTGCTTTTGTACATAAGTTTATCTTATTTTATTTTATGTTTGGAGGGATATGTGTTTTTATTCATTTGTGGTTGCACCTAATAATTTATTTAGGTTGCCTACGTCCCCTTGGTGGGGATCAAGCTAATTTGTAGTTCTTAAATTGAGGTTTTAGATTTAAAATCCTCAAATATGATTTTGTCTGATATAAATGATGGACATTTAAGTCAAAGACTTGGTATTTAATTAAGTATTGACTTAATTTTGTTTTGGGTGAGATAATTTATTTTAATCTCAAAGATAAATCAAGGACCCATGTTTTTATGGATTTTGAACCAAGGATTCTCTTTTTGAGAAATTGAATGTCCAAGTAAATTTCCCTTTCTTTCATTTACTTCTTTGTAGGAATTTTAACAAGCAATGATATTTTGATTGAAGTTTCCAAATTTAATTAAGGGAAAGAAAACTCATTTGTAGCAATTTTATTTTTATGAACATGTTTTAGAAATTGGGAATCGAAAAATTTCCTCACATCAATTTTATAGTCATTTTATTTTGTGAATTGGAAACTCCAATTTTGTTTAAGGAATTAGGAATCTTAAGAATTAGTCATATTGATTTTGAAGGAATTAAAAACCCCACTTTATTTAAAATAATTTTAGGAGTCAAGGACTCCATTAAGTGTATTATTTTAAATTGGTAGAATCAATAATTCCAAATTGTTTAATTGGTGGAATTACTAAGTATAATGGTGGAACCAAAGATTCCATCAACTTGTTTAAATGGAGGAGAGTCGAAGACTCCAGTTTTAAATTGGTAAAGTCAAGGACTCCATATAATGGTAGAATCAAGGATTCCATAAATTTGATTCAAAGTGGTAAAGTCAAAGACTTTATTTGTTTGTTTGATTTGTGGAACTTCAAGTTTCATATATGGAGTTAAGAACTTCTCATGAAACTTCACTCTATTTGTTTTACCAAACAAAAATTCAGTTTTAAGGAAGAGGGATAGAGAGAAATTTAGAGAAGAAAAGGACTAATAAAATCTCATATATAAACCTATTGCTGCGTGCTCCTCCTCTTCACTTGCTCTCTCCTTTTCTTTTCTTTTTTCGCTCTCTTCTTTTCTTTTCTTTTTTCTGCTTGAAAATGCTCTGTCCGTGTATCTCTTTTTTCTTTTTGGTGTGGACTGTAAGCTTAGGCTGCCATAAACAACCCCACATCTTTTGCACGTGATGTGAGTGTGGGATTTATTTAGTAATTTTTTTTTTCTTTTTATATCATCCTTATATTCTTTTGTTTGCACTATTTGTTTTTATAATTGAATTTTTTAATTTTGGAGGGCATTGTTTTGGTCCTACAAACTTGTCCAAAATTTATATTCTTTAATAAATCTTGCTTCAACATTTTTTAAGTAACCATTTTCTTTTTCGTTGTTGAAAATTTCATATTTCTAGAATTGCATGTATGGATGTTTGAGGCATTGATTTATAGAGTTCCTTTTGTGAGATCTTTTGCACTGTATTGTGGTGTTTGGCGGGTCAGAGAACACTTTAGTTAATGGTGATAATGGAAAGATTTGAAATTTTATTAGAGTTGGACTAAATGTTTCTTGATCAAAATCTTGGAGAAGAAGTCAAAGAATTTGTACATAGTTCAAGATTTTAATGGTAAAATATGGGATAAGAAAATTGGCCTAGCATGATAGCAACCTTTGTCTTCTTGGGCGACAAGAAATTAAGAAAGAGCATAAGAACTATGTTACATGTACAATGACTTACATGTTTCATAACAAACACTTTTGGCCTGCATCCTTAAAGGATTGATCAAATAGTTTTTAGGTTTAGGTAATCCATAAGATCTTAGATTATAATCTATTATTTAATGGGCAAAGCTTGAGTCAAGTGTCCAGTTGCATTAGACCCATCACAATAGTGACATGTGTTTACTTTGGCCACATATCTTAATCCAACTGGTACAGTGTACTCAAACTAAGTTCTTATCCAACAGATCGGACTGTGATATCTTCCTATATATAATTATCTAGTTTGTGTAGGACAATGATAGAGGGAATTCCACTCACTAAAAACAAAAGAAAGAGAAAAAAAAAAAAAAAAATCTGGGCCTCCACTTTAATTGGGCTAACAATCCGAAGTTATCCATGATTAAACTCAAACTGCAATGTCTTGGAGTGGGCTTGTACCTGGGTTATACTTGACTTAAAAGAAAGGACCCAAGTAGATGCCCAACATATTTTGACAATATACATGGGTTTACTTGAACCCTTCCTCTGTTCCATGTCTCATCTTCAATCTTCTAGTGTTGTGATGAGAATTTTTCTAACAGCTAGTTAACTTTCCTTATTAAGTATCACCAATATAATGGTAATCTAGGTTGTTTTCTTTCAGTTAAACTTACAATTAGTTAATTTTCCTTATTAGATATCACCTATCATATTGGTCGGCTAGCTTGTTTTCTTCCAATCAAACCTACATCAAACTCTGTGGATTTAGAAGCAACCACAAATTTAGAGTGTAAAACGCATTTTAGCCAGCTTTTTTCATTTGCTCTAGTTTACATTTTAGCCAACTCTAGTTTTAAGAAGTTAACAGTAGAAACAAATCACATAGGCAACCCTTTATAGAAACCAAGCAGTAGCATCATAGTTCTGCCTACACTTAAAATTTTTTATTTGGCTAAGAGACTAGGATTTATTCCAAACAATTAAAAGGTGCAGCCATCTTCAATCAGAGCTTGATGTATGGTATCCCTTTCTTTCAGCTTCAATATTAAAATTGAGTAGACTTAAGCCAGACACTCAACTTGGCTACCAATTTGTCATGAGGTGGTAGTGTCTCCTCCAACAGAGGGTAGTTCTTCAAAGCATTGACCCATGAGAGAAACTTTTGGTTCTTTTCTGATATGAGTACCACACCAATGGCCTCATCAACAGCTTGGTAGTTGCATGCAAGTGAGCCAATAACGACACCAAGATACCCTAGGATCTCCCCATTGAAGAATGGGGACTGCCCTGGAAAATCCTCTTCGATACCTTCTTCAAACACCTTAAGCAATTGGCTTGAGTCTTCAATGGCTTTTTCTCTTTCCTTGTCTTTGGACCCGAAGATGATGTAGAAGCTTGGCACAATCTGATGACACAAAATGCTTTTGTTAAGTGTTTGCACACAAAAGCTACATAATTGGTATAAGTATAGTAAATCAACAAAGAGGAGGATACAATTTTTCATTTTTTTAAATTTAATTTAATTTTTATTGAATTAGTTAACGAAGAGGCAAGGCTTTCGTCCAATGTTTTAGTGCACTGGATTGGATACAAGATCAATACTTGACTATTAATTTTGAACATATGTCATGTTCATATCGCGTTTAGTGCACTGGAGCACTAGAATTGAGAGAGAGAGAATTCACCTTTTGATCATAATAGTTGGCCCAAAAGCGGACTTTTGCCCTTTGATAAGGATCCTCAGGCAATGGTTTTGGGGTGGTATTCCAGCACTCTTCTATGCATTCAAGGATAATGAGTGACTCAACAATGGATTTCCCATTGTGAACAAGCACAGGTACTTTCTTATGGACTGGATTGAGGCTAAGGAATAACTCACTTTTGTTTGTCAAATCTTCCCCCACATACTCATAGGGTATGCCTTTTAGTTTGAGGGCTAGCTCAACTCTAGTGCAGAATGCGTTGGCCCATGTTCCAAACAGGACAACTTCACCTTTCTTCTCCTCCATTCTCTCTCTCTCTCTCTCTCTCTCTCTCTCTTTTCTCAGTTGGCTTTCTTTTAGATTGTGAAAAGCCTTAATTTAAAGGGTTCATATGAGAAATTTCTTTCAATCATCTTGAACTTTTAGGTCAGCTAGTTTTTTCTATTTGGTTGAGGAAGCTGACTAGGAAATTGATGAGGTTGACCCATTAAGATCTAGGATCCATGTGTTACACAGTTTTTATAATTAGATAAAGAAGCAGGAAAAATGTATAGGCTTCAGCATTACAATTGTTATAGTAGTAAAGATGAGCCAAGATCTAATGTGAATGCTGTGGAAGTAAACTAAGGCCTTCGTCCAAGCTATTAACTGATTCCGCAATTTCCACTCAGCCATATGGAGTGCTCTTGACTAGGAATGTTTATTTATTTTTGGGTCACACACGTTCATATAGGTATTTAGTAGGGGAGGGGGACAGATATATATGGAGTACTTCCAAAAAAATAAAAATGTCATCATTACTAAACTATCAATTGAAATACACCAGAAGCTTGTATAGTTAAAACTTAAACTATATCGTAACAATGAAATGCTGATGTCAAGAATTTAACCAATGTAGCAGCTCATACTTTAGCTAAATGGTCTCTTAAGTGTAATGTTTTTGGCTCTTTTGATTTGAGTAGCTATACCTCCTGTTTTGAGTTTGTTATCAAGAATCTTGGAACCATAAACACTTTCTCAATTGCCCTTCAGAGGAGGAATGGGATAGGGTGGAGAAGATAGCAAGGGTTTTGGAACCATTTTATGATATCACCAAGCTTTTCTCTGGGACAAATTACCCCACAACCAACTTGTATTTCCATTGTGTTTGGAAGATTTAGTTGCGTATTATGGAACAGTTGGAAGATGATGATGTGATAATTAGAGCAATGGCAAAAGAAATGAAAGAAAAGTTTGATAAATACTGGGAGTATTACAGTCCTGTGCTATCATTTGCTGTCATTTTGGATCCTAGCTACAAGTTGCAATGTGTAGAATTTTGTTATAACAAGTTGTATAAGCAGGAAGCAATATCTATGGCAGCGAATCTTTGTGATACATTGTATGGCATCTTTGAGGAATATAAGAATTCTATTAGTGATATCTGCAATATGGTTGAAGTAGCATCCAGTAGTGGTGGAGTGCATGGTCATTATGTTAGGCATGATGATTTATCTGGTTTTGAGACATATAAGAGTCAACTTATTGGCTCAGATTCAAGCAAGTCATAATTGGATTTATACTTGGAAGAGGCTCGATTTGACTATAAGTTGCACGAGGATTTGAATGTTATGGGGTATTGGAAGTCTCACAGTAATCGTTTCCCAGAACTTTCCTTGATGGCACGTGATATTTTGAGCATTCCCATTACTACTGTTGCCTCGGAGTCTGCATTCAGCATTGGTGGCCGCATTCTTGATAAGTTTTGCAGTTCTCTTTTGCCACAAACTGCAGAAGCTTTGTTATGTGCTCATGATTGGCTATATGGAGTACCAGGTATATCATATTTTTTATCACTTATGCGCTTGCAATATTCATTAATCTGTATTTGATGTACTAATAAATGCTTTGCTTTCCTTTTTCAGCTGTACATGATTTTGAGGAAGAAAGCCTTGTGGAGGATTTTGGCAACTTGTGCCTATCTCAATCTAGTTCATATGTTGATGAGGATTAGGTGAAAGGAAGCTATTTTAAGGTAAATTTTTCTGTTTGTGTAATTTTTCTATAGGTTTTGGTAGTGGGAGCTAATTGTTCTTGTTTTAATTATTATGCCTTCTGAGATTTCTTAAATATAGGTCCATTATGTGTGATTTTGTGAATTTTGAATGCAGATGGCCATTGCTTCCATTATTCACCTCTATGTATTTCTGGCAAAACCTTATGAGCTAATGGGGATTGCTTCACTGAAAATATTTCAGTTCTTGGAGACTATTTTGCTGACTGTCCTTTTGAGTTTGATGTGATGTTTAAGTTATTTATTTTTCATAAAGTCAGTGTTAATTAATATCTCTAGTCATATTTGATTTATTCATAGACATTTTTTCTTGTACATTTTCCAGAAATTGGACAGAGAAATTGCTCAGTTTGTTGGCTTATAGTTTGGTAATTTCTGAGTGTTTATTTCCAACATTATCTAGAACATGTAAGAATTATGGCAGGACATCTTTTGCTTCATGTTTTGACTTCCGTCATCTAATGAAAATTTTCCTTGGTTTGGTAACTTTGGTTTATTTTTGGGCAAAAAATTTATTTATTTATGGTAATTATGCAGAACATTGATCTGCTCTCTTACCTTTCCTTGTAACACAGGATCTATAAAATCTTCCTAGTTTGGTCTTATAATTGCTTTTTTTTCTCGTTAAATTTATTGTATGATTGCAAACCATACATGGTGAGTAATTGAAATTGGGGAATAAAGATTGATAAGCATTATCCAGTGGAATGAATTGATTGCTTGAAAAAGTGATTTTTTTTTTTTTTTTTCCTTTTGCTTGTGATAGTAGTAGATGTTTCTCAAAACATTTATCTTCATCCCATTTTCCATAAAGCCGAAAGGCCCTTGTAATAGAAAATTATTAGTGACATGCATTACTAGGAAACTTTCTTCTCTCGCTCAAGGCCTTTCTCACTTGAATCTTTTTGTAGAAAGAATCACTTTTATTCAAGTCTCAAACCTCACAGTTTTGTATACCTTTGGATTGAAATAACAAAGTTGTGGGAGTTGGGTCTTGAATATTTTTATGCATGCACTAACCTATGGCAACTAACAATTATTTAGTTTTATTTTTGGGTCTTGGGTTTATTGTTTGTGCACAGATTAGGTCTAGCAGATTAAGGTCATTCCACAGAAGAGTCAGCCCCGACTCACCCCATAACTCATCTGGGCTAAAGGCTAGACTAGAAACTGTCCAACCACTTCAGGATACGTGTCTAGGGCACAAAAAAAAGCCCCCATGGATTTTTAATTCGGAGTCAAAGTATAGTAATGATACACCATCTAAGATAGAATCATAATACAATGTATAGTAATGATACACCATCTAAGATAGAATTTGCTTTTCGTAAAAAGAAGGACCAGAATGAAATTAATGAGAATGACACAATGTGATAGTTTAGTGGAACGTTGTCGCCTAATTTTTTTGAGCTTGTATATTTTATTTTAAATTTTAGATCTATCAATTTTTTAAAGAACCTTTAAAATGAATAAAATGATAGAATTACAAATTTTTTTACAAGTTGTATTTTGGTCATTTTTTGGGTTTCAGGGGTATTTTGGTCATTTTCTGGGTTTTGGGGGTATTTTGGTAAGTTTTTGGGTTTTGGGGGTATTTTGGTAATTTTTTGGGTTTTGGGGGTATTTTGGTCATTTTTTGGATTTTGGGGGTATTTTGGTAATTTTTGGGTTTTGTGGGTATTTTGGTAATTTTTGAAGATTTTAGAGTACTTTGGTCATTTTCACTTTAGTGGCATTTTGGTAATTTTGATAATTGGGTAATTGGGTGGGTTGGGATTTACCCATAATAATTGGGTTGGGTTGGATTTGGGTTAGAAGCAATTAGTTAAATGGGTTTTAAATAGGTAAATGGGTTTTACATGTCCAACCCAATTATGCCCACCCCAAACCCACCCAAACCCACCCATTTGCCACCCCTAATCAAGATTGAGGCTTGTTCCTCTATAGTGTTTTACTTTTCCTCTTGTTAATAAAGTCTTTTATTCATTAAAAATAAATTATACAGTAAGAAGTGACTTTTTTACATATCCATTATTTGATAAACACCATAGGATATTCATAATCCTTTTATTTAAGTAGCTAGTATATTTAGGATTTCCTTTAGCCTAAGGATCAAACTCAAGGAGATTGGCTCAAATACTTTCCTCTCATCTCAGCAACCAACTTGTCATGAGGTGGGAGCATTTCCTTCATCAATGGATGGTTTTTTAGAGCTTCCAACCATGCCATAATTGCTGGGTTCTTTTCAGGGCTAAAAACCACAGCAACAACCTCATGAAAAGCTTCGTAGTTGCAAAAATGTGCGCCCACAACAATATCAAGATATCCCAAGGTCTTGCGTTCAAAGAAAGGAAATTCTTCTGGAAAATCCTTATTGATTCCTTCTTCAAACACCTTTTGCAACTCGTTGAATTCTTTGATTGCTTTCTCTCTCTCTTCGCCTCTAGACATGATGATGGGTAAGAGTCTTGCCATAATCTGCTAACAGGATGCATGTAATTAGCATTTACTTAACATCATAAAGAGAGCCCAATTTTTCAATAAATAATAGTTGGAAGTTATACAAGCTAGGCTCCTTCAGAGTAATGATATATGTGCATTTATCCTCTTATTGCGTGCAAATCCCACAGTTATACAAGTGTATAGGACCTACACATTATGTGAGAAATGATGCATATATTTGATATGTGAAATACTTTCTCCATTTAAGGAGGACTTTTTATTCTTATTCAGAATATGTTTAGAACAGAAGGAGAGGTAAGGAACAGAAAGGAGGGTTGAGAGAGGAAAATGATTGGAATATATATTATTTATAAATTTCGGTCACTTCCCTTTTTTTTAGATATTTGCTTATTTTTTTTCTGTTTGTTTTTTTGTTTTTTTTTGTTTTTTTTGTTTTTGTTTTTTAAGTAGAGTTATTATCCCCATATTCATACCTAGATAAAATATCATAATTAATTAGGCGTGCGGTGGGATACAATTTTTTCTTTTGTTGATAATTTCCTATTTGTTAAAGTCTATTAATATATAGTTCTAAACTTCTATATGGACAAATTGAAGTTTAAACAAATGATTTTACAATTTTTTTAAATGACATATATATAGACTCTAGTGCTACTTATAATTTTTTTATAAAAAAATGTAATAGCATAAGTAATTAGATACTACCCACCTGGTGATCAAAATAGTTGACCCAAAAGCGAACTTTAGCCCTTTGGTAAGGATCCTCTGGCAATAGTTTTGGTGTGTTATTCCAGCACTCATCTATGTATTCGAGAATTACAAGCGACTCAGAAATGGGTTTGCCATTGTGAACAAGCACAGGTACCTTCTTGTGGACAGGGTTGTAGTGGAGGAGAGACTCACTCTTATTTGTTAGGTCTTCTTCTACGTATACATAAGGTATACCCTTGAGTTTAAGGGCTAACTCAACTCTCTTGCAGAAGGCGCTAGCCCATGTGCCAAACAGAACAACTTCATTTTGCTTCTCCATTATGATCTCTCTCTCTCTCTCTCTCTCTCTCTCTCACTCTCTGTCTTGTATCTTAAATATTGGTGTGTAATGCACGTATGGCTGTTTGAGGCATTGATTTATAGAGTTCCTTTTGTGAGATCTTTTGCACTGTATTGTGGTGTTTGGTAGGTCAGAGAGCACTTTAGTCAATGGTTTTTTTTTTTGAGAATCCACTTTAGTCAATGGTGATAATAGAAAGAATTAAAATTTTATTAGAGTCGGACTAGATGTTTCTAGAACAAAATCTTGGAGAAGAAGTCTTAAGAATTTGTATTTAGTTCTAGATTTTAATAGTCAAATATGGGATAAGAAAAGTGGCATAGCAGCCTTCGTCTTCTTGGGTGACAAGAAATTAAGAAAGAGCAAAAGAAGATTGTTATATGCTCGTATTATTATTTTTTAGTTTATTATCTGATGGGCAAAACTTGAGTCCAATGTTCAATTACATTGAACCTATTACAATGGTGAAATGTGTCCATTTTTGGCCATATGTTATCAACCCAATAGGTCCAGTGCACCTAAGCCGAGTCCTTATTAAACAGTTTGGATCGTGATATCTTTTTATAATTACCTAGTTTTTGTAGGACGAGGATTGAGGGGATTACACACGCTAAAACGAAAAAGGGGAAAAAAAAAAAAATCTGGGCTTACACCTTAACTGGGCTAACAATCCAAAGTTATCCATGATTAAACTCAAACTGTAATGTCTTAGAGTGGGCTTGCATCTGGGTTATACTTGACTTAAAACAAAGGCTCCAAGTAAATGCCCAACATATTTTGAACAGTCCGGAATATGATATCTTTTTATAATTTCCTAGTTTGTGTAGGACAAGGATCGAGGGGATTACACTAGCTAAAAACGAAAAAGAAAAAGAAAAAAAAAATCAGGGCTTACACCTTAACTGGGCTAACAATCCAAAGTTATCCATGATTAAATTCAAATTGCAATGTCTTGGAGTGGGCTTGCATCCGGTTTATACTTGACTTAAAACAAAGGCTCCAAGTACATGCCCAACATATTTTGATAATATACATGGGCCTGCTTGAACCCTTCCACACAGTTCCATGTCTCATCTTCAATCTTCTAGTATTGTGATGAGAAATTATCTAACAATTAGTTAACTTTCCTTATTAAGTATTAACAATATAATGGTCACCTAGGTTGTTTTCTTTCAGTTAAACTTACAATTAGTTAACTATCCTTATTAGATATCACCTACCGTATTGGTCAGCTAGGTTGTTTTCTTCCAATTAAACATACATCAAACTCTGTGGATTTAGAAGCAACCACGAATTTAGAGTGTAAAAGGCATTTTAGCCAACTTTTTTCATTTGCTCTAGTTTACATTTGAGCCAAATCTAGTGTTAAGAAGTGAACATGCAGTAGAAACAAAACACATAGGCAACCCTTTATAGAAACCAAACAGTAGCATCATAGTTCTGCTTACACTTAATTTTTTTTATTTGGCTAAGAGACAAGGATTTATTCCAAACAATTAAAAGGTGCAACCATCTCCAATCAGAGCTTGATGTATGGTAACGTACCCTTTCTTTCAGCTTCAATATTAAAATTAAGTAGACTTAAGTCTAGCACTCAACCTGGCAACCAATTTGTCATGAGGGGGTAGTGTCTGAAGATAGAATTAAAGAAGTGCCTAATGGCTAGTGTTTCAAATATAATATCGTTTCTCATTAAAGAAACGGTGGTCAAAGATGGTGTGTTTCAACACTGTCTAACCTTATCTTTGACTTGTAAAATATCAGAGTTCAGTAGCAGAAAAGTCCAGCTGTTGGTGATGTTAATTTAGGTCGGTCTGGAGGTTAGAGTTTGTAGCTGATGACGTGTCACTCACTTGTGTAACCGTCCCAATTTTTACGGATCTACGGTTAGGCAGTTAGAGTAATCTATCTTTGAGATTGTGTATATATATATTCATGTAAAGATGTATCAGTAAGAAATATAGTTGCTATTCATTTCATTCATTTTCTCACAGCTCTCTCCACTCTCTCTCTCTCTCTCAATCTTTTTTTTTTCTTCCGCCATTGTTGGAAAAACTCTGTTTTCTCAAGTAAACTTTCAGTGTCTCCCCCATCAGAGGGCAGTTCTTCAGAGCATTGACCCATGAGAGAAACTCTTGATTCTTTTCTGATATGAGTACCACACCAATGGCCTCATCAACAGCTTGGTAGTTGCATGCATGTGAGCCAATAACGATACCAAGATACCCTAGGATCTCACCATTGAAGAATGGAGACTGCCCTGGAAAATCTTTTTCAATACCTTCTTCAAACACCTTAAGCAATTGGCTCAAGTCTTCAATGGCTTTCTCTCTCTCCTTTTCTTTGGACCCGAAGATGATGTGGAAGCTTGGCACTATCTGATGACACAAAATGCTTTTATTTGTGTTTGAACACAAAAGCTACATAATTGGCAGTAGCAAATCAACAAATAGGAGGATACAATTTTTTGTTTTTTTTTGTTTTAATTTAATTTAATTTTTATTGAATTAGTTAACCAAGAGGCAAGCGCTTCTGTCCAATGTTTTAGTGCATTGGACAGGATACAAGATCAATACTTGCTTGATTTTGAACATATCTCGTGTTCATATCAGGTTTAGTGTACTAGAGAACTAGAGTTGAGAGAGAGAGAGAGAACTCACCTTTTGATCATAATAGTTGGCCCAAAAGCGGACTTTTGCCCTTTGGTAAGGATCCTCATGCAATAGTTTTGGGGTGGTATTCCAGCACTCTTCTATGTATTCAAGGATAATGAGGGACTCAGCAATGGATTTCCCATTGTGAACAAGCACAGGTACTTTCTTGTGGACTGGATTGAGGCTAAGGAACGACTCACTTTTGTTTGTCAAATCTTCCTCCACATACTCATAGGGTATGCCTTTTAGTTTGAGGGCTAGCTCAACTCTAGTGCAGAATGTGCTGGCCCTTGTTCCAAACAAGACAACTTCACCTTTCTTCTCCTCCATTCCCTCTCTCGGTTGGCTTTCTATTAGACATTGAAGCCTTAATTATTGAGCTCATATGAGAAATTTCTTCCAATCATCTTCACCATATTGGTCAGTCAACAAGTTTTTATTTTTTATTTTTTATTTGGTCTTTTTATATTTGGTTGAGGGAGCTGACAAGGAAATTGATAAGATTGACCCCCCATTTGGCATCTCAGATCCATGTGTTTACATGATTATGTTTTTTTTAATAATTGGATAAAGAAGCAGGTAAAGGCTTACGCAAGATCATTGGCCTTCATTATTATAATGGTTTTTAGTAAAGATAAGCCTAATGTGTATACAAAGGAAATGAACTTAGAACATCCACAGCAGTGGAGCTATATTTTTAGCTATTTGGCACCACAAAAAGTTACTTTATCTATTTTACCTACTCACATGCTGTAGCAGTGGATCTATTTTAGCTTTCAACACCATAAAATAATATAAACATCAGAATAAAATAATATATCTACTACAATAAAATAATACATCCCACTACCAAAAAAAAAAACACCACAAATATTCTAACTAGCAGTGTGAACACAAAATAAAATAATATATATATATATATATATTTTTTTTTTTAACCTTTGAGCTACAGTACACAACTATCTTTAGCTGTGCACTGTAGCTGAGAAACCAAATTTTTTAGCTATAGCTCCACTGCTGCAGCTCCAAATAGCTTTTTAGCACCACTGCTGCAAGTGCATTAACAGAGAGCCAAGGCAGCTAAAAGTCATTATAAAGGTCAAGTTGATAAAGCTATAAGGTAACTGAAATAGTAGAGTGCGGCCATGAATAGTATCAAGAAATACAAGAGAACCTATGAATAGTAACAAAAATAAGTTAAATAGTAAAAAAAATTTGTCTTTTTAAGCTAATACCAAATGCTACCTAAGTAAAAACCTCCTCTACTTTTTGGCCTTCGTCCAATTTCGAGAAAAAAAAAGAATTTCTATTGAGTCCACATGGAAAACTCAGCCTTGGAGAGTGCCCTTGACCCTTGTAGTCGAAGGAATGTCTACCATTTGTTTTTGAGTGATCATGCACGCTCATATTGGTTTTTTTAAAATTAATATCTATATATAATTTGATAGTTAGGAAGAGAGATTCAAATCATGAGCATCTTCGTTAGATACATTGAGAGGTGTCGGTTAAGCTATAAGACTCTTGGCCATGCTCATCTATGTATATGTTTTTGAAGTGTAGTATTTATTATTGTCACGCTCCAGTTGATCCATATTAGCATAGCATTTTGGTCAACTTCGGTTTATTTCCACCCATTTCGGTTTATCTTTGTTCAACTCGGTTTATTTTTGTCTATTCGGTCCATTTTGGTCTACTTTGGTCTCTTTCGGTCTGGTTCATTTCGGTTCTGTTTGGTCTATTTAATTTATTATAGGGATGACAATTTTTCCCCGCCCTTCCCTGCTTCGCCCTGCATAGGTTTTTCTTGTCCTGCAAAGGTGGTGGGGTGGGGATGGGGCAAGATTTTGACCCCGCATCACGGGGCAGGGCGGGGATGGGTTTAGACTTTTTAGACCCACCCCACCCCACCCCTTCCAGTCCCCGCCCCGCCTTGCGTTGCTAAGGGTTATAATTGTAAATTTTTCATACTCTAAATCCCTACTATTTAAACAAATATATTAATATTAACTTATTTTATTCTACCCAATATGGTTCTCTGCCTTTATTTTGTCATGTGTTACACTATGAGATTTTTTTTTTAATAATTTTTTTATGATTGTCTTGTTAAACGCTTAGATATATTATTCAATTTTTTCTAAAATTTATTTGATTTGATGGGATAAATTTAGTTGTAATTTCAAGTATATTTTTATTAATAAAATAGGTTTCATTAAAAAAATTGTACTAGTTGTAGGGAAAATTAACAAAAAGTAGAGTTTTACGAGATGGGGCGGGGTTTCGTGGGGCCCTAAGGGGTGGGGATGGGGCAAGAAAATTTTCCTAGTCATGCAGGGTGGGGTGGGGATGGGGCAAGACAAAATCTTGCGGGGTGGGGGGAAGACCCCATCCTTTGGACCCGCCCCGCCCCATTGCCATCCCTAGTCTATTATGGTCCTCTTTAGTCTATTCAGTTCATTATGGTCCATTTCAGTTTACTTTGGTTCATTCGGTCAACTTTGGTCCACTTTCGTTCATTCAGTCTACTTTGGTCCATTTCTATCCAGTTTGGTTAATAGTTTATTTCGGCCTATTTGGTCCAGTTTGGTCCATTTCGGTTCATTTGGTTAATTTTGGTCCACTTTGGTCATTGACAAATTTTGTCACATTCTCGGCACAATGCTGGTAAGTTCTTGATATAATTACATTTTTCTTATGTTATTAAAGTATTAATTTTTTTTTTTTCTAATATAAATGATAGATCTACTTATAGTAATTTGATTTCTTTTTTGGTCATTCAAGACGTATAGAGTATGAACCGTTTGTAAAGAGTACTAGAACAAATTTCAACAACACATTGTTTACAAAATGTCCCGTCTTATATAATAATTGAATGTAAAATACACTATGTTTCTTTAAAAAATAAAATACTAAATTTAAAACACTTTCAAATAACAAATATAGATAGCTTATACAGACTAATTTGTCATTCCTAGATAAATGTGTGTACAACAAAGTGTGTGAATAAGTTTTTCCCCTTTTGATAACATTTCCAACTCATTTAGAATGCTCCTCTAAGCATAGGATGCTTTTGAACTCAATCTTTCTTTGTCTCCATCACTGTTCCATTTGAGAAAAATTTTGCTTTTAAAAACTCCATTAAACAAGGATTGTTGATTTTGAAGTAGCCTCGCCATGTTTGTTAATACTTATTTTTTTTTTTGAGTTAGTTGATACTAATTTATATTTAGTAATTCTCATAATCTTTACTTTTCTCATTTAGTGGTCTGTAAAATGTTTTTTTTTTGTGATATTTTAAAATTTAAATTAGAGACGCTCCAATAAGAAAATAAAAAATAAATAAAAAATGGACCATATTTTTTAATTAAAAAAATACTAAAAAAAACATAACATTTGTATAAGTCAATAGGATCATGATATTGTTTTTTAATTTTATGCCCTTATTATTCTTGTTAGTTTATATTTTGTTTATTATTTACGTTTATGTGTAGCCTAAATGAAATGATATCCTTAATAGATATAATATAATTTAATACATAAAACAAGCTTAGTAATTTATTGTTAAGAAAATCACATCTACAAAAAGGATGAAGATCTTCTAAGTTTATTTTGAATTTTATATTGTCATATATTAATGTTTGTTTATTTATTTACAATTTCGATTGGATGAGTGCACGATGAAGACATAAATTAACAAGTTAAATACAAAGTACATAAATTCGCGAAACTTTTAATTACAAACCACCATATAGAGTAGTCTTACTTTTCTATAAAACAACATAACTCAAGCCTATATAACATAGAAAAATAAAACTGCAAAACAAATAGAAACACTCGAGAAGCTATCATTGAAGGCTATTGAGAATTTTGGAGTACTTATGTAATCTTTATTCCTAGAAATTATGGAGCAATAATAATATCAATGAAATTATGGATGAAATCCTACATATATTTCTCTCCCAAACCAATTGGCCCTCCCCCCTAACCTAGATTTTTTTAGATGTCTATATTTGAATCGTTGAATTATTATATATACTTTCTTCATCAACCAAATAACATATCATAATACAATCTTCGCTATGAATTTATATGTGTCTGTGAACAATTTGAGTAATATCAAGTATAATTTTGTGATGAGTTTTTGATTATCATGAAAATTTGTTTTAAGAGGTTGAGAATTTTGAATAATATATTTGAAACTTAAAGAGCTAAAAATATTAGCATATTCCAAAGGTAGAAAGTAATTAGTGGAACTAGGTACTTTAATGCATTACTAACCCGAGGCACATATATTCTTGGTTAGTAAATACTAGCACATACCAACGTTACAAGGTACACAAATACAATAATGTTTTGGATGCCCGAATCTCCAATTTGGTTGATAAAGAGAATATGTATATAATAATTCCATGGTTCAAATATATAAATATATATATATATATATATATATATATATATATATATAAAAAAAATAAAATAGATATGGTTGAACATTTAGAATAATCTAGCTTAGGGGATGAGGTCTGGTTGGTTTGAGATTTACATATCTATTTTAATTGGTAATAATTTATATTAGTGATTTTCACAAATTTTACTTTTCCCATTAGTGGTAAGTAAAATATTCTTTTTGTAATATTTTAAATTTAAATTAGAGATCCTCAATTGAGTAAAAAAAAAAAAAAAACTAAAACCTTATTTTTTAATAAACAATACAAATAAAGAAAATGTTTCATTGTATAAGCAAATAGGATGATAAGAGAAAAAATGTTGAGTTTTTGCCCTTATTATTATTGTTGTTATGTTTATGTTTATGTTTTTATTATTATTTATGTTTAGTAGTCGTAGATCCATGTGATGCGTTGAAACAGATAATTATTCTATAATTGAGGTATAATATATAATTTATTCTCTAAATTTTGTGGAATATATATATATTTTTTCAAAAAATTAAAATATTCTAAAATTATTTTCCATCTATCCATGTGTACAAATATATCATATTATTATTTTGGATGTGTTTTATTGATATTATTTCTTTTTGAAGTAGTCCTTATTTTTCTAAATTATGTTATAGTGAGTTAAATTTTCCTTTTTTTTTTTTTTTTTTTTTGTAGAAATAAACTCTTTAAGTTTCACATTCTCAAAAAAAAAGAAAAAAGAACTCTTTAAGTTTCAAATATATTATTCAAAATTCTCAACCTCTTAAAGGAGATTATCATGATAATCAAAACTTATCACAAAATTACGCTTGATATTACTCAAATTGTTGACAGGCACATGTAAATACATAGCAAAGATTGTATTCTGATATAAATTCAAAATTTAACTTCCCAAATAACTAAGTATTTATCAAACAAAAGTTATGAGAGAGAGAGAGAGAGAGAGAGAGAGAGAGAGAGAGAGAGAGAGAGAGAGAGAGAGAGAGTAATCACATTTTTTAGGAGAGAATGTGAAAGAGAATAAAAAATTTATAGAAAATAAGATGAGAGGAAGAATAATTAAAATAAAAGATATAGTTATGACTCATAAACACCAAATTATCCAAGTTATGCTATGTAATAGAATAACATTATATTCTCATACACTATCTTTATAATGTAATAGGACAACATTTAACGATCAACTAAAAGAAAAAAGATAACAACTTAAAAACACAAAACCAAGTTCTGTCAACTTAAAGTAGAGTTTTAAAGAACACAAGAATTTATCAATCTAAAGTAGAGATATCAAAAATAAAAATCCACCAAAAAAGAAAGAAAAAAAGAGATGAGAGTGAGAGAGAAAGAGAGTAGTAAAATTTTATGTGTGGGGAAAATATGTATAGAATTCAGGAGAGAATAACAAACTTATAGTAAGAGGAAGGGGATAAGAAGGGCAAAAATAAAACGAAGAGGAAGGGATAGAGGAAGAATGACATTAAGATTGAGAGTAGTGGAGAGATGAAAAGGTAAAAGTTAGGGGGGAAATGTTAGAGGAGATGTAATAGTAAAGTACAAAATTAATAAAATAAGAAGAGTAAAAAATAAAAGAGAAATTGTGAAAAATATGTGGATGATTTGGCTCAATAAAAGCGTAGCAAAAAAAAAAAAAAAAATGCTACGCTTTAATTTTTAAATAAATAAAAAAAAGAAGAAGAGTAAAAAGTAAGAGAAAAATAGCTGTTAATTTTTCTACTAAAAAAATGGTTGTTAATGTGTTAATGATGTGGTCACTAATGTGGTTCAACAAAGGCGTAATAATAATAAATGCTACATTTTAACTTATATATATACACACACACACACACACACAGACACAGACACATACACACATAAACCTAAAGTAGGGATACAAAAAAATAAATATCCATAGAAAAAAGAAAAATAAAAACATGAGAGAGAGAGAGAGAGAGAGAGAGAGAGAGAGAGAGAGAGAGAGAGAGAGAGAGAGAGAGAGAGAGAGAGAGAGAGAGAGAGAGAGAGAAATAACATTTTTGGTATGGGGAAAATATGTATAGAATGCTAGAGAAAATAACAAATTTATAGTAAGAGGTTGAAGATAAGAAGATCCAAAATAAAAGGAAGTCAAATGGATAGAGTAAAAGTGGCATTAAGGTTGAGAGTAGTGAATAGATGAAAATGTTAAAGTGAGGGAGAAAGGTTAGAGGAAATGTAACAATAAAGTACAAAATTAATAAAAGAAAAAGGGTAAATAATAAGAGAGAAATGGTTGGAAATATGTGGATGATGTGATTGCTGATGTGGCTCTACAAAAGTGTAGAAACAATAAATATTGTGCTTCAAATTATATATATATATATATATATATATATATATATATATATCCACTTTTATTTTTTAGAAATTCTTAATTTTTATTCAAGAATATTGGCTTTCTCTTTCCTCCTACAAAAACTTGTATCCTCTTCATCAAGTAATCAAAATATAAAAAAGGTGGCATTTGTTTTATCATTGTAGTTTCAAAATATAAAAAAGGTGGCATCAAATTTTTCAACCAACTAGCACCAAGAAACCGAATCAATCAAAAAAATGACCTTAGTTTCCCTTTGGATGAGATTTCAAACGGAGCCAACTACTGGACCATGTACGGACTGATTTGTCATTCCCAATTTGCCAAGATGTTCCTCTTTTGATAATCTCTCTACTTCTAAGAATGCTCCTCCAAGCATAGGATCCTTTTGACTTGTTTTTGCCTACATTACTGTTCCATTTGGGAAAATGTTTTCTTTTAAAACTCTATGAAACAAGGATTGCTGAATAGGAAGTAGGCACCATGTTTGATTTGCTAAAAGAGCCTCATTGAACATTGACAAACTTTGAACCCCATACCACCAAGCATAGATTTGCAAATATTTTCACACTTCACTCAATGGGTTTTTCTCTTCTCACCACTTTGCCCCACCAAAACTTTAGGATTAATCCTTTACAATATTGACAAAGGCTAAATGGGATTTTAAAAGAACTCATTGTGAAAATTAGAATTGCTTGTACAATAGATTTTATTAAACCTCTCTGCTCACTTGTGATAGGAGCTGCTCTCCCCACCCTTGAAACTTTCTCCAAACTCTCTCTTTTATATTTGCGAAACTCTTCCTTTTATTCCTTCCCACATGAGATGGAAGGCCCAAATGCCTCTGAAATTGCTTTATATCTGGAACTCCTAATAAATTTTTAATTAACATTTGCCTTTTTGTTAGGGGTTGAACTATTAAAACAAAGTAGTCTTCTCTTGATTTATTTGTTGTCTTGAGGCCATTTCATATGAAGATAGAATGTTTTGAATTTCATATTAGGTTCTTTTCTTTAAATTAAACTTACAATGAGTTAACTTTCCCCGTTAGATATCCCCTACCATACGTAGTAAATATCAATGTGGGAAAAAAAGAAGAAAAGGAAAGTTAGTGTTAGTATGGTAAGTAAACAATACGGTATACATATATCACCTAGATAATAGTTGTAAAGTTGTGATTTACAACTATGTTTTATGTTGGCTTTATTCCATGATAAAAAGTGTTGTAATTGCATTAATTTTGTTCCTTGTATTTTGTGAGATTTTATTGTATTGGGTTTAGTATTAAGTTGGTGAAGAATCGAGCATGAAACAAAGATCAGTGCTATTTTGCGACTAACTTTCAAGAAGCTCGCAAGTAAAGCAACCAGCGAAAAGGCCTTGTGAGAAGCACATGCTGGAAGTTGAAGAGTCAAGTGCCAGGCTTCATTTCGTGAGACAGGCCATCTTGCGAGGTACTTGCGAAACTTTCTGCCTGGAGGATTTTAAGTGTGATTTTCTTACCCTTCACCCATACTATATATACCCTCATTACCCACAAAAGTATGAGAGGCTATTCAGAGAGAAAAACCCTAGATAGGTTTTCTACAACACAACACACCCATCTTTTAGAGAGAGAGCTACTCATCCTTAGTGAGAAATTATTGTAGCCTCTTCTTCTTCCCTCTCCCACTGTCATACCTTGAGAGGAGATTTGTACCTAAACACAACCCACACCTATTCAGAGTGTAAAGAGTGTTTTGGAGTTTGAGAAACTTTGGGGATTTTTCAAAAGAAGTCGGCGAGGCTTGGCGGATGCAATCGAGCGTATTGCGGGATCTGGAAAGCTAGAGAAGACATGACTTCGAGAAGTCTGTTGGTAGCAGGAGCTTGGAGGGCTCAAGTACATTGGGTAGACTAGGCTTAGAGGGTCTTTTGTTATTTGTGTACTCTAACTTTATTCTCTAGTGGATTGATTTCGACTTGGAGGGTTGCGAAGAGGTTTTTCGCTGAGTTCTTTGGTTTCCTCTTCGATAATATGTCTTGGTGTTATCTTGTGTTTCCATCTTTCTTTCCCTTACTCTTGTGCTTTACATTTATTGCTTATTGTTTATGTTTGTGCACTAGAGTAGTTTCGGTGATTGCGTTTCACTTACTCTTGTTCTGCACTTAGATAAGCAATCTAGCCGTTTATTTATTTATTATTTTATTTATTTTTTTATTTTATAATTTGGGGTCTAAACAAGCTCTTGTTTTAGCACAAATCCGAGCTCTCAACGGTAGTTTTGAGAACTATTGTAATTGTCAAAAAGTGACAATAAGCTTATATGTAGTATGACATCCACTAGGAACAAATGGCTTAATCTGGGTGATCCAAACAATTCCATATTTTCACTGCCTTCTTAAAATTAAGCAATCAAAGAATTGCGCTTCACTTACTCTTGTTCCGCAATTAGATAAGTTAGAGTAAAAGCAATCTAGCCCCTTTTTTTTTTTAAATTTTTTTGTTTATTTTTTATTTTATAATTTGGGGTCTAAACAAGCTCTTGTGTTTTAGTACAAATCTGAGCTTTCAACAGTAATTTTGAGAACTATTGTAATTGTCAAAAAGTGACAATAAGCTTATATGTAGTATGACATCCAATAGGAACAAATGGCTTAATCTGGGTGATCCAAACAATTCCATATTTTCACTGCCTTCTTAAAATTAAGCAATCAAAGAATTGTATCAAAGTTTTGCTGGATAATAAAAGAAAAAGATTGGAGGATGCAGAGCAAATTAAGCAGTTAGTAGTGGATTTCAACCAAGGACTACTTGGAACTCCAAATGCTATATCATTGAGAATCAGAGTTCATGGCTATAAGCAGAGGCTACTGACTATGAAATTGAGTAGGCTCTATTCTTTACGGGAGATGATAAAGCCTCTGGATTAGATGGCTTCATTGCAATTATTTTCAAGCAGGTCTAGCAGACTGTCAAACCTGATGTGGTGGCTGTCATTACATCCTATTGTCAATTCTAGAAAGCTCCTCCTTGAGGTAAATTCAACCCCTATTGCCTTTGTTCCTAAGGTTCCAAATCCCTCAACAATGGTTGACTTTAAACCAATTGAATGCTGTAATGTAGTCTACAAATGTATTACTAAAATCCTTCAATAGACTTAAAGATTGCTTGGGTTTCTCAGTAAGCTCTAATCAAACAGCTTTTATAAAAGGAAGAAACATCTCAAAAAATGTGTTGCTAGCCTATGAACTTGTAATGGGTTATCATAAGAATAATTCCCTTAGTAGATGTGCCATCAAAGCTGATTTGAGGAAGGCTTATGTTTTTTGTCACTTTGTGACTATTTATCCTGATGTATTCGATAGCTGCTGCCTACCCAATTAATTTTGTTATCTAAGTGAGGAAGTGCTTCATAAACACAAGGTATTTAATTGGCCTAAATGGAAGCATGATTGGCTATTTCAAGGGAGGCAAAGGCCTCAAACAAGGGGGGCCACTTTCCCCTTTCTCTTTGTCATTGTCCTGGAGGTCTTCACTAGAACAATGCAAAACAAGGTTCAGAAGAGTAGCCAATTCAAGTTTCACCCTTATTGCAAGGATTTGAAGTTAACCCACCTAAGCTTACAGATGATCTTTTAATATTCGCTGTGAATAATCCTCAATTAAATTAGTGACAGTAAGCCTTGAAGAGTTCCAAGTACATGTCTCATTTGTCAATAAATCCCGACAAAAAGTGAAGTTTTCTTCTCAGTTGTACTGTGCCTCAAGCCATAAGAAGCACATCTTAGAAGCATTGTAATTTAAAGAGGGGTTTTACCTGTTAGATAAATCTTTCTAATTTGCCCCCACACAAAAAAAAGTACATAATAGTGAACTCATTGGGCATGGCCACGACACCAATCATACCATGGGTTAAATGCTATCAATTCATGTATAAGGGGGAGAGTCATATTGTTGACATCCAAGAGGTTGGTCTTGGTGCTGTATCTGCTGTTAGCTCTACATATGTTGATCTTGGTTCTGTATCCTTTAGCTGGGTCTATCGTGAAATGAATTCAGCGGCCCATGAACTAGCTAAGTGGTCTCAGTCAATTTTACTTGGTAGTTCTCCTACTATTAAAGGTGTGATTGTAAAGGAGGCCGACCCTTTTGTGTAGTTTTCTTTTCTTCTTCAATAAAATCCTTTATTCACTAGAAAAAAGGAAATCGAAGAGGTTGGACTCGATAATTAGAGTCTAATTCACTTTCTTTTTAGAAACAACTACTTAATTTTTATACATGAATAGTGGCTCTGTTTCACAAGAATTTGTACCCTCTTCATTAAGTAATCACCGCTTTGGGTTAATGCCCAAATCAAGACATCCTTTTGCCAACTAAGGTAGAAAGGTGGCATCAATTTTTTCATCCAGCCAGCACCTAGAAATTGAATCAATCATAGAACTAACCTTAGCTTTCCTTTGATGGTGTGTAAGACTATAGAAGTGACATGTGGATGAGATTTCAAAGGGAGTCAACTATTGAACCATATATAGACTGATTTGTCATTCCCAATTCAACAAGATGCTCTTCTTGGAAATTGTGACTTCAAGTTACATTCTATGTGTGTGTAAATGTGTGTACAATAAAGTGTGTGCAATAAGTTTTGCCCCTTTTGATAACATCTGTCTCTTTTAGAATGCTCTTCCAAGCATAGGATGCTTTTGAACTCACCTTTGCCTCCATCACTTGTTCCATTTGATAAAAGTTTTTCTTTAAAAACTTTATAAAACAAAGATTGATGATTATGAAGCCTCACCATGTTTGTTAATGCTTATGTATCTTTCTTTTTTTTGGGTTAATTAATACTAATTTATATTAGTAATTCTCACAATCTTTACTTTTCTCATTTGGTGGTATGTAAAACCTTTTTTTTTTTTTTTTGGGTGATATTTTAAATTCAAATTAGAGACCCTCCACTGTGGGAAAAAAAAAGAGAAAAATTGATCCTATTTTTTAATAAACAATACCAAAAAAAAAAAAAAATGACATTTTTATAAGTCAATAAGATCATGAGATTTTTTTTTTTTGAGTTTCTGCCCAAATTATTGTTGTTGTTATGTTTATTTTTTTTGTAAACATATTATTCATGTATATCTTAACTGGATTGACATCCATAATAGATAGAATACAACTTAATACATAGAATACAAGCTCAATAATGTATTGTAAAGAAAAGCATATCTACAAAAAGCTAAATTTCTATTAAGTGTTTTGAATTTATTTTGTCATATATTAATTTTATTTATTATTTACAATTTCGAAAACTTGTTAATACTATATTAATGACAGAATGAGTTTTTGTGTTTTGAGTTTTTTTTTAAGAAAGTCTGGCTCAGATGCTTCATAGGCATTGATTTGCCATTTACAGTTAATGTTTTTTGATCACCTCTGCCTGATGTTTTCCAATATGTGATGCCACAACCCTAACTCCCAAATGCTCTCTCCGCCCACTCAAACGTTTGTTTATTTTAGGTACAATTCCTCACTGATGTGAGCTATGTTGCCAATTTTCAATGAGTTGTGCATGGTTTTGAAGTACAAAGTCAATCATAATCAGGTGTATAAGAGATCATGATGGATTTTAGTTGTAGAAGACTAGTAGAACTGCAAACTATTTCTGTAGAGTTTGGCTTACCTTTAGTATTTTTTTATTTAGAAGTGTCCTTTTGTTTTAAATACACAATAGCAAATAGTAGTGAGTTTTAATTTTCACATTTTATTTAGTTAGTGGATGATGTGGTAGTTTTTCATTAAAATAAAATGAGATTCTAGTTAAAAAAGTACTGGAGATAAGCTATCAGTAAACTTTGGAATTTTGGGCAATAAAAGAAATGAAAAATGTAATTTTATTTAGAATACTTGTTCATTTTAGCAAGCCCCCTTAATATCTGTAGGGTTGGCCTCATTTGTAGACTTGCGTTCTTCCTCCTATTTAGGTTCTCTTGCAGTGATGTCTTGGATGTACGGTTTCCTTGGTCAGCCCTTAAAGTTTGGGAACGTTGTGAGTTGATAATTGGAATGTTGAGAACAACTGCATCAGAGGTTGTAAAATTGTGCAAAATACAAAAAGTGGTTAATTTTACACATTTTAACTCAAAAAACACTTACATTAGTACTTACAAAATTGTGTATATATACAAAAGTACTACAGTAACAGTGCATATATGCATGGTTATTGTAGCTTTGTATTCAATATTTTATTAATTTCTCTCTCTCTCTTTCTTTGTTTGTGTCCATCCCAGGTTGCTACAAATCCACCAAACTATGTCCGTCCCAGTTTGCTTCAAATCCACCCAACACCGTCCAACCACCACTCAATCACCACCACCACAACCCATCACAACTCATCACAACTCATCACAACACATGATATTCCAATCACAAAATCAACCAAAAACAAAGGAAAATCAAACCAAAAATCAATCCAAACCTAAAATCAAACCTTCAACGGAAAACTCAACAACTTAGAACCCAAAATCAAACTTTCAACAAAAAACCCATCAACCCAAACCCAAGTGCTTGAGAGCTACGACGAAGGAAAAGATCAAAAAAAAAAAAAAAAAAATGAAGAGAAAAGATCATGGGAGAGGAAGTAGAGATGAGATGTGATTTTGTGATTAGGTGGTGGGGGTTAAAAGTGAGTGGGAAAGGAAGCTTCTTTGAAGCTTCCTAGTTTGCAAATATCTCTACAATATGATTTAATTACAAAAGAATCATAATTGAGTTTTTTTTTTTCCCAAACAAAGCTGATGATTTTATTTGGAATTTTATTAAAGTCTATATTAAAATTTTTAATTTAAATCAGTACTATTTTTTTTAACTAAAATTTTATGTCATTCACCATACTAATTGTAAATAATATATATATCTAGTGCGTAACCTTGAAACGACACATTGAAATATTTCATTGATGGCGGTATGATGGATGGAGACACTGATCAGTCAGAAATCGCCGGACCCACTATTTTGGTGGTCTAGCCACCGGTGTTGGTGGTATGGTGGGCGGAGGCACCAATTCGGCAACAGTCGCCAGAACCACTATTCCAACGATTTGACCATCGGACCTCTGGCATAGGTGGCTCCATTGGCTGAGCTCCCAGTGTAAGGTTGAATTTATTCAACCATCTAATTGGCTTTATTCCGTGCCAAATTTGCTTGTATTTCAGCATTTAGTAACCCTGTATTTAGGTGGGCTTGTTGTAAGGGTAGTGAGTGAGATAGAGTGAAGATTGCTCAAGAGTGTGCAAGAAAACAGAGACTCGCGGCTGGATCTCGCGGGTGACTCGCGGCTGCAAGCCGCCAGACGCAGCACACGTGCCAAGCATGACGGAAGGTGAACAGTCATGCTAGCTGGAGCACTACAGGACAAAACAGGACAACTGGCCATACGGTTATCTCGCGACTGGATCTCGTGACTCAGTCAAGCCGCGAGCCAGCCCTGTTTTGAAAAACCTGACGTTTCACATTCCCCTCTCACCTCAGTATATATACCCCTTATACCCACAAATGAGAGAGAGCTTCCAGAGAGAATTTTGAGAGAGAAACCCTAGAGCAAAACAAGATTGAACCATCTACAATCTTTATATTAGAGTCTCTTCAAATTCCTCAACTCTCTTCCTCTCCATTGCCAAAATCCTTGAGAGGCCTTTTTACCAAAACCTTGTTCTCACCATATCCATTACTGTGAGAGGGTTGTTTGGTGTTCTGGGAAGCAGTTAGAAAGGAACCAATATTCATTGGTTGATGCTATGGTCTAGTAGCGGAATCCGGGAAGTTAGAAAAGAAAAAGGTTCGGCGCAACCTCGTTGGAGCAAGAAGCTTGGAGGGCTTAGGTGCACTGGGTAGATTAGACTTGGAGGGTCTATTGCTGTCCTTGTATCCCAACTACATTTTCTAGTGGATTATTTACCGCTTGGAGGGCGGCGGAGAGGTTTTACGCCGAGGGCTTCGGTTTCCTCTTCGATAACACATCGCGTGTTGTCTTTGTGTTTGCATCTTCCTTCCTTTTATCTTTGCCTTTTATTTTCTGCTGTGGTTGTGATTTTAATTTGACTTAGATAGTTTTGTCCAATTCTACATTATAGCTTATGTTCATTTTCCGCACACTATTTGTTTGACATAAAGCTTGAATTGGTTAATTTGTTAATTGGGGGTCTAAATGTTCAATGGTGTTTTTACACTATTTGAACTTTCACCCAGTTTTGGTAGTTTACTTGAAATATAAGTTTAAATTAAAAAAGTATAACCATTAGAGAAAATAATAAAAAATAATAAAGAATAAATATTTTATTGAAATATCTTCTAAAATAGATTGACTAATGTGGGTGTTCTGAAAAATTGGTTGTGTAAAATAGAAAAAGTAGGTTTTTATGTTAAAACTTAAAATAGACGGAAAATTTTACACAGACTGATGTGAATGCTCTAAGAATGGCTACATGCTGGATATACACTGATTTCTAGCTTAAGAAATCTTACAGCCATACAATGACAATGACTATCGAGAGGCATCCTTGAGAAAAGTCTATCTTCTCTCTCTGCAATTTTAACAAGCTGCTATTTCTAACTTTAATGGAAATCTTTCTAACGTATGCGAGTTTTAAGCATTGAACAGTAGAAACAAAACACTCAGCCAGCCCTTTATTGAAACCAAACAGAATTCTCAAAAAAAGAAAAAAGGAAAAAGAAACCAAACAGTAGCACCATAGTTCTGCTTACATTTATTTTTTTGACTAGGAGAAAGGATTTATTTCTAACAACTAAAAGGTACAACCATTATCAATCAGAGCTTGATACATGGTAAGCCTGTCTTTCCTCTTCAATATTAAGCTTGAGTAGATGCAAGATAGACTCTGAGCCTGGCAACCAATTTGTCATGAGGCGGTAGTGTCTCCTCCACCAGAGGGCAGTTCTTCATTGCATTGACCCATGAGAGAAACTTTGGGTTCTTTTCTGATATGAGTACCGCACCGATGGCCTCATGAACAGCTTTGTAGTTGCATCCATGTGAGCCAATAGCGATAAGATACCCTAAGCTCTCGCCATTGAAGAATGGGTTCTGCCCTGGAAAATCCTTTTCAATACCTTCTTCAAACACCTTAAGCACTTGGCTCTAGTCTTCAATGGCTCTCTCTTTCCTCCTTGCTTTTGGCCCCGAAGATGATGTAGAAGATTGGCACAACCTGATGACACCAAAATGCTTTTATTAGTGTTCAATACACTATAGCATCTGCCGTTTATCCTCAAAAAAAAAAAAAAAAACACTATAGCATCGAAATTGTGTGTGTGAGAGAGAGAAAAAACCCACCTTTTGATCGTAATAGTTGGCCCAAAAACGGACTTTTGCCCTTTGGTGAGGATCCTCAGGCAATAGTTTTGGGGTGGTATTCCAGCACTCTTCTATGTATTCAAGAATAATTAGTGACTCAGCAATGGATTTCCCATTGTGAACAAGTACAGGTACTTTCTTGTGGACTGGATTGTGGCGAAGGAGCAACTCACTTTTGTTTTTCAAATCTTCCTCCACATACTCGTAGGGTATGCCTTTTAGTTTGAGGGCTAGCTCAACTCTAGTGCAGGCATTGCTGGCCCATGTTCCAATCAAGACAACTTCACCTTGCTTCTCCTCCATTCTCTCTCTCTCAGTTGGCTTTCTTTTAGACTGAAAAGCCTTAATTTATAGAGTTCATATGAGAAATTTCTTCCAATCATCTTCATCTTTTTGGTCAACAAGTTTTGTCTATTTGGTTGAGGAAGCTAACCAGGAAATTGATGAGGTTGACCCATTAGAGATCTAGGATCCATATGTTAATACAGTTTTTATAATAATAACTAGTCGCCAACCCGTGCTATGCACGGGAACCTACCTATTTATGTGGTAAACTAAATTGATTTTATAAAATTTTAAATTGATTAAGAAACTATATTATTGCATGAATTGTTCTTGTATAACTTCAATTTGTGTTACAATTTGATAAAGAAGTCATTGTTTGAACGTGCAATGACTTACGAAAAATATTAAAGAATAGTTCATGACTATAAACTTATAACTATTGAAAAGAATCAAAAGATTAAGAGCTTAAAAATTATAAAAATATATGTGTGTGTGACTACACAACAGAGAAATATAAGAGAAAAATTTGTTACACTCAAAATAATAATTCATGGTTATAATTATTGAAATTTTCCAGATAGTTTTGGATATTACAAAAATATAACTCAAAAAGTCAGATGTTAAAACTTCCAAAAGGCCAAAAAATATTAAGGAATCATAAGATTTACATCCTATAAATTATTGAAACAAAACTATATATATATATATATATATATATATATATATGATTTTATAATAGAGAAATATAAAAGAAAAATTGATTACCTTCAAAAGAATAATACATGGTATAGTTGTTGAAATCTGCTAAACATGTACAAATATTGCAAAAACTAACACAAAATATATGACTATTCAAAAGAGAAAAATAAGAAGAAGAAAAAAGTACATGAACCTATAAAGTAATTAGTTTTAAATTTTAATGGGTCTAAACTTTAAACAATGAAAAAAAATCACATGTTAGGTTGTGTTCCTAGCAACCTTGAAAGTAAAAGTAAAGGGAAAAAAAAAACCATGAAATACCATTAGCCAATAAGTTTTAATGGGTTTAAACTACAAACAATGAACAAAAATAATCATAAACAATCATAGGTGCAGGGTTTGGTTACCAAGATCAGATGGTTGTAAAACACAACATTTCAACATTGATTTAGGGTTATGCAGAAGGCAACATAAATGACAGAAAATTGTTTTTACGTTGTCTGCTATGCCAACCATCTAAATATATTAATTCCAAAAAAAATTAAATAAAATAATTCCTAGAATTATATGAGATAATTAAGAAGAACAGCAAGCCCTTGCGTGGATGTTATTTGTGGACGGCTGTCCATCACTGCAATTCATAGACTTTGTTGTTAATAAGACAATCGAGTTCAAAACTAAAAGCAATTAGGTGGCCTTTGTACTACAGGATTTGTTCTCGTTGAAGAATCAACTTGCTTCCTGCTATGGCTGCAATTTGATATGTGTGTTTTCTTTGTGAAAATTTGAGTGAGTATGAAGGGTTTCGACCTTGGCAGAAGTTTATATTTGTGAAAATTTTTGTTATAGAATTTTAGTTGAAATAGAATTTTCAAGCTTTTGAAACATATATCTAATAGAATTTTATTTAAACTAAACTATTGTAATACTTGATAAGATATAAAACCAAAAAGAAAAAGAATCTAAAATAAAAAGAAAAAGAAAAAGAAAATAGTGATGACGTGGAAAATTGTGGGAGCTCCAAAGGCTATTTTCAAGCTTTTGAAACATATATCTAATAGAATTTTATTTAAACTAAACTATTGTAATACTTCATAAGATATAAAACCAAAAATAAAAAGAATCCAAAATAAAAAGAAAAAGAAAAAGAAAATAGTGATGACGTGGAAAATTGAACAAAAAATAAAAAGAATCTAAAATAAAAAGAAAAAGAAAATAGTGATGACGTGGAAAATTGTGGGAGCTCCAAAGGTTTCGGTTATATATATATCTAGTCGCTAACTCGTGCGATGCACGGGAAATCTATGAACTATGAAGAAAAATCAATAATGAATAAAGAATAGACAAACCCATAGAATGGATTTAAAAATTTTTCAAAAAGAAAGAAAGCCTTAAGTTAAATTTTGTGAATATGATACCTTATTTTTTGTGAAAATGAAGATCATATTTGATATATTTCATAAGCAAATAAATATCTAACCATTTAACGAACCAGATAAAAAGAAGATGTTTGAGGTTTTAAAGTTGGACCGAGATCAAACCAAATTTGAATTGTAATGACATCATAATTAATTTAATAATTATTTAAAATATAATAAATATATTAAATTGGTGAAAGTTGAAAATTTGACTAAAATAGTCCAAATAAATATAAAAATCTATCTTTCAAATATATTTTTAAATCACTACTTTTAGGTAAATAAAAATATTAAATTCTAAGTAAGCATATATGGATATTGAAGTTTGATAGTCTAATAATATGTTGAGTTTTTAACCCATATTATCTTGTTCTAATAGGATTTTATTTCCTTAACCAAAGAGTCTCCAGTTAAGTGGGCGGACAATCCAAGGAAGCTACTAAAGAAAAGTAAAAAATATTAACAAAAAAATGAAAAGTGATCAAGTTCCAAGAATGTGTTGGCAGCACAACATCCACGCAAGGTGCTTCAAACTTTCATAGTTGGCCTTTTTTTTTTCTTCGGATAAAAAAAATTCAAACTTTCTCTTCATTTTATCTTTGAAAGTTTCAGACCGTGCGTGTGAGTTTCTGTTCTTTTTTTCCATCTTACCTCCCTTGTTTTTTTTTTTTTTGTTAACAATTTCTTTCATTCTCTTTATCTCATCTCGCTATCTCTTCTCTATCATTTGAACAAAAAAGACCCAAATTTTACGGAGAGAGACACGAAATGGAAGATTTGAGAGCGGAAAGAGAAAGAGGGCAAAGTCTGAAAGAGACAGATGCAAGGGAAGGAGGTTTTGTGATTTGTGGGATTGGCTTGTATTTGTGATTTATGGGTTTGGTTTATGCTGCTTGTGCACTATGTTTGAGGAAATTTATGGGATGAAGATGAAGATGATGAACAGAGAGATGAGATTATTTTGGTTTTGATGATTTATGGGTTTGGTTTGACATTTGTGCTGGTCTGTGTAATGTGTTTGAAGAAATTTAATGTTGAAAACATGTAACAGAACTAATTTAACTTTAAATTTGTGGAGGAAAAAAAGTCAGAGAAAGAATTACCCGTCGGAGTCATTGTTAACCAAAAAGTCAGAGGGAACACTTTTTAGTCGACTTCATACTTCTTCTTCTTCTACTTCTTTTTCTGAATGATACGTGATCCTTCCAACCAATAAGAATCTAGGCTTGGATTGTCTTACGGCTTGATGCAGTTAGCGAACAGATTTCTTAGATTTCTCTCTCCAGATTTCTCAGTTTTTTCTCTTTCTCCACTCTTAGCGACTCTCTCTCTCTCTCTCCCTCTGTTTCTCAGATTCTCTCAGTTTTTCAATTTAACCGAATTTTGTTTTAAACCATGTGGGATAAACTTTAAAGTTTAAAGCCCTCAAACGGTGTAAAGAAACGGAACAGGGCAGAAGAGGAGATCTTAGTTAGAGGACTTTGAAGTTTTCATTGGGAATGCGGTGTTTGGGATTGTGTTTTTATAAAGAAGTTTTATAAAAAGACTCTCAAACGGTCGGTCAAAAAAAAAAAAAAAAAAAGACTCAAACGGTGTACTGTGCGGTTTTTTTAAGATTAAACTGTATAAGTGGCTGTTTTTAACGTAGTCACGTGGCGCAATGAGAAACAGTCAACAAAAAGTCAAATGTTTCGGCTATTAGTTATTATATAGATATATAGATTAGCCACAAACCTGCGCGTTGCGCATGATAATTATTTTCATGGTAGTTTTATTAAATTTTTTTTTATACAATTTAAACTAATTTAATAAAGAGTAATGTATTTTGTAATTATATTTTTATTCATTATAAGAATAATCATAAATGTAATATAGAAACAATCATAAATCATGAATTTAATAATTTTTGTCGTACTAAAATGAAAAAAAATACAATTTTTCTCAAAAATTCAAAAGACAATTTAACGAAAATATTTATTTTTTAATAAAAGTTATTTATAACATTTTGTGAATCATTAAAAAGAAAATAAAATTTAGAAATTATTCTTTTAGTTTTAAACAAACTTTCTCAAACTTATTTTTTCTGCCTACAATCCAAAACACTGAAAAAAGTAACTAAAAAAATTAATAAAACTTAACTATGATTAATTGAACCAATTAGGAAAAAAAATTGTTATTTATAATCTACTAAGGTTATTTTCTTTGCGGAAATTGTAATTTCGTCCACCCAAAACATATTATCAAATAATCAATTATTAGCAAAATCTAAGAATTAAATTTTTATATATGCATTGTTATAAAATAATAATAATAATAATTAAAGTAAAATTGCGAAAGATAAAATTTGTCTCTCATCCAATAACTTTTGTTTAGCCAACCTTTGCTTTTCTCTAAATAAATTGCATTATAGAGTACTTTGTCTACCACAAAGGGTTAAAAAATAAACAAAAATGATTAAAGTCTCATAGTTTAACATCTAAATTGAGCACTATAAAAATCATGCTATCAAATTACAGTAGCTACCAAATTAAATTATCCAAATCATGCTATGTATTAGAATAATATTATATTTTTATATTTAATCCTTTATAATGCAATAGGATAACATTTAACAATCAAAGAGAGAGAGAGAGAGAGAGAGAGAGAGAGAGAGAGAGAGAGAGAGAGAGAGAGAGAGAGAGAACCTTTTTTTTGTAAGGAAAAACTATGCATGGAATGAATGAGATAGTGACAAATTTATAGTAAGAAAGTGTGAATAAGAAGAGACAAAAATAGAGGAAGATGAAGGGAAAGATGAAGAATGATATTAATGTAGAGAGTAGTGGGGAGATGAGAAGGTGAGAGAATGAGAGAAGGAGAAAGGTTAGAGAAGTAGTGGGGAGATGAAAAGGTAAGGGAGGAAGAAAGGTTGGAGAAGTGTAAATATGAAATAAAAAAAATTATAAATAATTATAAGAAAATGGAAAAAAAAAAAAAAAGATGATGACGTGGACGTTGACGTGGCTCAACGTGAGCGCAGCTTTCTCAAACTTATTTTTTCTGCCTACAATCCAAAACACTGAAAAAAGTAACTAAAAAAATTAATAAAACTTAACTATGATTAATTGAACCAATTAGGAAAAAAAATTGTTATTTATAATCTACTAAGGTTATTTTCTTTGCGGAAATTGTAATTTCGTCCACCCAAAACATATTATCAAATAATCAATTATTAGCAAAATCTAAGAATTAAATTTTTATATATGCATTGTTATAAACTAATAATAATAATAATTAAAGTAAAATTGCGAAAGATAAAATTTGTCTCTCATCCAATAACTTTTGTTTAGCCAACCTTTGCTTTTCTCTGAATAAATTGCATTATAGAGTACTTTGTCTACCACAAAGGATTAAAAAATAAACAAAAATGATTAAAGTCTCATAGTTTAACATCTAAATTGAGCATTATAAAAATCATGCTATCAAATTACAGTAGCTACCAAATTAAATTATCCAAATCATGCTATGTATTAGAATAATATTATATTTTTATATTTAATCCTTTATAATGCAATAGGATAACATTTAACAATCAAAGAGAGAGAGAGAGAGAGAGAGAGAGAGAACTGAATCGCATTAACCTAAAGTAGATTAAAGAATATAAAAAATTATCAACCTAAAGCAAAGATGCAAGAAAAATAAAAAATAAAAATCCACTCAAAAATTGTGTGTGTGTGTGTGTGTGTGTGTGTGTGTGTGAGAGAGAGAGAGAGAGAGAGAGAGAGAGAGAACCTTTTTTTTGTAAGGAAAAACTATGCATGGAATGAATGAGATAGTGACAAATTTATAGTAAGAAAGTGTGAATAAGAAGAGACAAAAATAGAGGAAGATGAAGGGAAAGATAAAGAATGATATTAATGTAGAGAGTAGTGGGGAGATGAGAAGGTGAGAGAATGAGAGAAGGAGAAAGGTTAGAGAAGTAGTGGGGAGATGAAAAGGTAAGGGAGGAAGAAAGGTTGGAGAAGTGTAAATATGAAATAAAAAAAAATTATAAAAAATTATAAGAAAATGGAAAAAAAAAAAAAGAAAAAGAAAAAAAAAGATGATGACGTGGACGTTGACGTGGCTCAACGTGAGCGCAGCAGCATTAAACGCTACGTTTCAGCTTTTAGTAATATATTGATTAGATAAAGAAGCAGGAAAAACGTATAGGCTTACGCAAGATTATTGGCCTTTGTCCAAGCTATTAATTGAGTCCACTATTTCCACTCAGCCGTATGGAGTGCTCCTGAAGTAGGAATGTTTATTTATTTTTTTGGACCACACATGTTCATATAGGTATTCGGTAGGGGAGGGGGACGTGAATTCATGTCACAAATATGAATTATGAAGTACTACCAAAAAAAAAAAAAAAGTCATTATTACTACACTATCAATTGAAATACACTGCAAGTTCATATAGTTAAAACTTAAACTACATCGTAACAATGAAATGATGATGCTAAGAATTTAGTTGATGTAGCAGCTCATACTTTAGCTAAATGGTTTCTTAAGTGTAATGTTTTGGCTCTTTTGATTTGGGTAGCTGTCTCTCTTGTTTTGAGTCTGTTATCAGAAGTGAAGTATGTTCTTCTGTATATATAGTTTTACCTTTTCTCTTGTAAATAAATTTTTTTATTCATTAAAAAAAATTATACAATAAGAAGTGGCTTTTTTATATATCCATTATTCGATAAACACCATAGGATATTCATATCCCTTTTATTTAGTGGCGGCTCTAGAATTGTTTTTCAGGGGTGTCATTAAGAAACTTAAATTAATAATAATTTAATAAAAATAGAATTTGAATTTATTGAATTATCAAAAAAAAAAAAAAAATGCAAATACATGAAGTTTAAAAGAAGAAGAAGAAATATTTGAAGTTTTACAATTTCCTTTTAAGAGTTTTCATGTTCTGAAATATTTACATGATAGTTCATTATTAATTGTCATTATTTATTATTAATATGGATAAGTGTGACCATTTTATTTTCATAAGTTTGTACAACATTTTTATTTTTATTTAATTGTTATTTCCTATTTGTCATTTTTTTTAAAAAAAATATTTCATTGTTTTTATAAAAAATATTTAAACTAAATGACAAAACTAAATCCATTGGCATTGTATTAATTATTGACCCATATAGCCACATTCATTTATACATAAATAATAATAAGTGTCTACTTAACCAATCAAATATTTGAAACATCATTTGTTTTTTTAACAATATACACACATGTAACAAACTCTCTGTATTTTCTAATTATTAAATTATATAAAGTTATATTATATTTATTGTGGGGTCATGGGTCCAAAATCATACAATGGGGCGTGAGGCTTTGGCCGAGAGAGCAGTAGTCCAAGTCCGAGGAGGAATATATCCTCGGACATATACAATGGGGTGTTAGGCTTTGGCCGAGAGCGTGGTAGTCCAAGTCCGAGGAGGAATACATCCTCGGACCAGCTAAAGCACGGTCAGATATAACTCCTAAATAGTCAGAGTGACCTTCTAGGAAGTTCTAAAGGATAGGAACTCAGGAATATTTAAGGGAAAGTTGCTAACACCGCATTTATGTGGACAAGACCCTTGAACAGTGCTATCTCGGATACCGCAACTCACAGAACGCCAGAGAGGGTGTCTGATGGGACAGGCACTCAAGTATAGGATTGGATCAACAAGTGGAAGGCCAAGATCGTTCAAAGGGGACTATATAATAGGAGAGACCCATCATGGAGAGGGGGCCGGGGGATTAAGAGAGAAAGCACTGTAGCAATCTCAAGAACTCCTGTAACCATTATCATCCAATATATACTAGAACAGAGCTCCTCGGATTGTGCCGAGGACAAACTTTCTTGTACAAACTTGGTTCATTTCCGTTTGATTGCCTTGGAAACTCATTATAACTGTTATCATATTCACTAAAGCCTAGTTCTTCTACCCACTCTCTACAAATTTATTGTACTGGGTTCACTGGACTAGTATCCCATACATTTTGGGTTTGGGCTGAAAATCGTGTCCCTACATTTATAATACACACACATTACAATTCACACAAATAATATTATGAAAAAATAAATAATTAACGCATACAATCAATATTACACACATATATAATATATATTTATAATAAAGAGAGATACTAATTTAGATAGTTAAAAAAAAAGAAAGATGAGATGAGATTCATGAGAATGAGATTAGAAATCAAATCAAAGAGAGAAAGCGATAGTATTTTGTATTGTTTTGGGTTTTGAGATTGGCTGATCTGTGTTGTTACTTGATTTTGGATTGAGCTATGATCAAAGTTGAAAACTAATTTTAAATGTAAATCAAACTAATAATTTTTTTTTATATATAATGTTTTTTAATTTCCAAGTCAGGAAGTTCATTTGAACCCCTGAAGATAACGTACAACTGCCCCTGCTTTTATTTAAGTAGCTAGTATATGATTGGATTTTCTTTAGCCTAAGCATCAACCTCAAGGAGATTGGCCCAAATACTTTCCTCTCATCTCAGCAACCAACTTGTCATTAGGTGGGAGCATTTCCTTCATCAATGGATGGTTTTTTAGAGCTTTCAACCATGCTATAATTGCTGGGTTCTTTTCAGGGCTAAAAACCACAGCAACAACCTCATGAAAAGCTTCGTAGTTCCATAAAGTTGTGCCCATTTAAGATAACGTATCTCTTAGTTACAATCTTTTGTTTCAAGGGAAGATTTTTTGATTCCAACCACGTTGCGTTTGTACTTAAGTTTATTTATTTATATGTTTGGAGGGATATGTGTTTTTATTCATTTGTGGTTGCACCTAATAATTTATTTAGGTTGCCTACGTACCCTTGGTGGTGGGGATCAAGCTAATTCGTAGTTCTTAAATTGAGGTTTCAAATTTAAAATCCTCAAATATGATTTTGTCCGATATAAATGATGGACATTTAAGTCAAAGACTTGGTATTTAATTAAGTATTGACTTAATTTCGTTTTGGGTGAGATAATTTATTTTAATCTCAAAGATAAATCAAGGACCCATGTTTTTACGGATTTTGAACCAAGGATTCTCTTTTTGAGAAATTGAATGTCCGAGTAAATTTCCCTTTCTTTCATTTGCTTCTTTGTAGGAATTTTAACAAGCAATGATATTTTGATTGAAGTTTCCAAATTTAATTAAGGGAAAGAAAACTCCTTTGAAGCAATTTTAATTTTATGAACGTGTTTTAGAAATTGGGAATCAAAAAATTTCCTCACATCAATTTTATGTTCATTTTATTTTGTGAATTGGAAACTCCAATTTTGTTTAAGGAATTAGGAATCTTAAGAATTAGTCATATTGGATTTTGAAGGAATTAAAAACCCCACTTTATTTAAAATAATTTTAGGAGTCAAGGACTCCATTAAGTGTATTATTTTAATAAATTGGTAGAATCAATATTTCCAAATTGTTTAATTGGTGGAATTACTAAGTATAATGGTGGAACCAAAGATTCCATCAACTTGTTTAAATGGAGGAGAGTCGAAGACTCCAATTTTTAAATTTGTAAAGTCAAGGACTCCATATAATGGTAGAATCAAGGATTCCATAAATTTGATTCAAAGTGGTAAAGTCAAAGACTTTATTTGTTTGTTTGATTTGTAGAACTTCAAGTTTCATATATGGAGTTAAGAACCTCTCATGAAACTTCACTCTATTTGTTTTACCAAACAAAAATTCAGTTTTAAGGAAGAGGGATAGAGAGAAATTTAGAAAGAAATTTAGAGAAGAAAGGGACTAATAAAATCTCATATATAAACCTATTGCTGCGTGCTCCTCCTCTTCACTTGCTCTCTCCTTTTCTTTTCTTTTTTCTTTTTTCGCTCTCTTCTTTTCTTTTCTTTTTTCTGCTTGCAAAAGCTCTGTCCGTGTATCTCTTTTTTCTTTTTGGTGTGGACTGTAAGCTTAGGCTGCCAAAAACAACCCCACATCTTTTACACATGATGTGAGTGTGGGATTTATTTAGTATTTTTTTTCTTTTTATATCATCCTTATATATATATATATATATTTTTGTTTGCACTATTTGTTTTTATAATTGAATTTTTTAATTTTGGAGGGCATTTTTTTGGTCCTACAAACTTGTCCAAAATTTATATTCTTTAATAAATCTTGCTTCAACATTTTTTAAGTAACCATTTTCTTTTTTGTTGTTGAAAATTTCATATTTCAAGAATTGCATGTATGGCTGTTTGAGGCATTGATTTATAGAGTTCCTTTTGTGAGATCTTTTGCATATTATTGTGGTGTTTGGTGGGTCAGAGAACACTTTAGTCAATGGTGATAATGGAAAGATTTGAAATTTTATTAGAGTTGGACTAGATGTTTCTTGATCAAAATCTTGGAGAAGAATTCAAAGAATTTGTACATAGTTCAAGATTTTAATGGTAAAATATGGGATAAGAAAATTGGCCTAGCATGATAGCAACCTTTGTCTTCTTGGGCGACATGAAATTAAGAAAGAGCATAAGAACTATGTTACATGTACAATGACTTACATGTTTCGAAACAAACACTTTTGGCCTGCATCCTTAAAGGATTGATCAAATAGTTTTTAGGTTTAGGTAATCCATAAGATCTTGGATTTTAATCTTTTATTTAATGGGCAAAGCTTGAGTCAAGTATCCAGTTGCATTAGACCTGTCACAATGGTGACACGTGTTTACTTTTGGCCACATAACATTAACCCAACTAGTCCAGTGTACCCAAATGAAATCCTTATCCAACAGATCGAACTGTGATATCTTCCTATATATAATTATCTAGTTTGTGTAGGACAATGATAGAGGGAATTCCACTCACTAAAAACAAAAGAAAGAGAAAAAAAAAAAAAAATCTGGGCCTCCACTTTAACTAGGCTAACAATCCGAAGTTATCCATGATTAAACTCAAACTGCAATGTCCTAGAGTAGGCTTGCACCTGGGTTATACTTGACTTAAAAGAAAGGACCCAAGTAGATGCCTAACATATTTTGACAATATACATGGGTTTGCTTGAACCCTTCCTTTGTTCCATGTCTCATCTTCAATCTTCTAGTGTTGTGATGAGAATTTTTCTAACAACTAGTTAACTTTCCTTATTAAGTATCACCAATATAATGGTAATCTAGGTTGTTTTCTTTCAGTTAAACTTACAATTAGTTAACTTTCCTTATTAGATATCACCTATCATATTGGTCGGCTAGCTTGTTTTCTTCCAATTAAACATACATCAAACTCTGTGGATTTAGAAGCAACCACGAATTTAGAGTGTAAAAGGCATTTTAGCCAACTTTTTTCATTTGCTCTAGTTTACATTTGAGCCAAATCTAGTGTTAAGAAGTGAACATGCAGTAGAAACAAAACACATAGGCAACCCTTTATAGAAACCAAACAGTAGCATCATAGTTCTGCTTACACTTAATTTTTTTTAGAATGTCTGACTTAGATGCTTCATAGGCATTGATTTGCCATTTACAGTTAATGTTTTTCAATCACCTCTGCCTAATGATTTCCAATGTGTGATGCCACAACCCTACTCCTAAAGGCCATCTCTCCGCTCAGTCAAACGATTATTTATTTTAGGTACAATTCCTCGTTGATGTGAGTTATGTTGCAAATTTTCAATGAGTGGTGCTTGGTTTTGTAGTACAAATTCAATCGTAATTAGGTTTGTAAAAGATGAGGATGGATTTTAGTTGTAGAGGACTAGTAAAACTGTAGAAGCTATTTCTGTAAACTTTGGAATTTTGGGCAATAAAAGAAAAAAAAAAGTAATTTTATTTAGCATACTTGTTCATTTTAGCAAGCATTTCGTTGTCCTTAACATCTGTAGGGTTGGCCTCAAGGAAGACGATTTCGTACCGTACTGGCCAGTATATCTCATACCAGTGCGTACACTAGTATAGAAATGTTGGTATTTTGTACCGGTTTAAATACCGGCTGTACAAGACCTGTTTCGGCTGTACCGGGATGTATACCAGGTTTCGGCCAAAAATTAGATACCAGACCCGAAAAAAGAAAGAAAGAAAAAGAGGTCGATTTAACACACATAGTAACCCCGAAATTCTCCTCCTCACACTAATTTGGGATCTCTTCATCTTGGCCTCACACTGGTGATAGCGAATTTGGCACGGGTGATAGCGAATCTAGCTGGCAATGAATAGCGGCACCGACATTGAAGCAGTGAAACGGAGTTGAATGCCTGATCTAAGAAAGAGGGAGAGAGATCAAATTTGAAAACATGTTTTGGCTAATGGAAGGGAAATAGTCCCATGTTGGAGAGAAAAATCTAAAAGTATGTGCGGTGGGAAGAGAAATATAGCAATTCATGTGCAATAGAGAGAGTCTTGGAAGTTTAAGGGGCTGTTTGGTATGGCATTTTAACTAACACTTTTCAGTTTTTAAACAACATTACACGTATTTTCACACACTTTTTCACCCATACGTATTTCTAAAAAATACAAACAACGTTACTAGAACAACGTTACCAAACGGCCTCTAAATTGTGTGAAATAGGAAGTTGGGCTAGTCAGTAAGTTAATGTGTGTGGAGTAAAAAGCTAACAAAAGGTACTTGAAAGATGAAGTTTTTTTTGTGTTCTTTGGTTTTATTACCCACCATTTTAGTTTTTCTAATTATTTAATCTTTTTCTACCAACTCCCTCTCACGTAATATCTCATTTCTCACCTACTACTCCTTTTTTATTTTCTTTTTTTGCCTTATACTTTTATCTTTGTTCATATTTTTTATATTAAACTTACAGCATTAGCATTCGGGAATGCAAAAAAAAAAAAAAAAAAAAAACTATTTTACATTTTCAAACACTACTTTATTTATTTTACTAACCCATTTTACAACTCACCTTACATCTAAGTTTTTATTTTTACATACAACCTAATAAAATAATATAAACTTTCTAATAAAATAATAAAAAGTATTATTCTCTTTCTTTTTCCCTACTTACTTTTTCTCTTCACACATAAAATAATAAAATAGTAAGGTTGCATATTTTTTTAAGTTTACAAACTCGGATGGAGTGGATTATGGGTGGCTTAGGTTGTAAAATAGCAACTGAAAGGTGTTTACACAATTTTTTTAAGTTTACAAACTCGGATGGAGTGGATTATGGGTGGCTTAGGTTGTAAAATAGCAACTGAAAGGTGTTTACACACCCCAATGCTAGTGCTCTTATAAGCTTAACAAGTTTAATAGCTTAACAAATTAACTTTGACCAAATAATTAAAGTTATAAGTATACAAATAATATTTATTTATTTATTTTTAAAATATATACAAATAATATAAATATATTTTAAATAGCGATAAACCGGAAACGGTACACCGGTATTGAAATATATCGTTCCGCTGGTCAAATCGGTACAGCTTCCTATGAGATTGACTTCCTTGGACGGTTTCCTTGGTCAGCCCTTAAAGTCTGGGAACATTGTGAGTTGATAATTGCTTGGAATGCTAAGAAGGGCTATATGCTGGATATACACTGATTTCTAGCTTAAGAAAAATCCTACAGCCATACAATCACAATGACTATTGAAAGGCATCCTTGAGAAAAGTCTCTTCTCCCTCTGCAATTTTAACAAGCTGCAATTTCTGACTTTAATGGAAATCTTTCTAACATATGCGAGTTTTAAGCATTGAATAGTAGAAACAAAACACTCAGCCAACCCTTTATATAAACCAAACAGTAGCACCATAGTTCTGCTTACATTAATTTTTTTGGCAAAGAGACAAAGGATTTATTTCTAACAATTAAAAGGTACAACCATCATCAATCAGAGCTTGATACATGGTAAGCCTGTCTTTCCTCTTCAATATTAAGCTTGAGTAGATGCAAGATAGACTCTGAGCCTGGCAACCAATTTGTCATGAGGCGGTAGTGTCTCCTCCATCAGAGGGCAGATCTTCATTGCATTGACCCATGAGAGAAACTTTGGGTTCTTTTCTGATATGAGTACCGCACCGATGGCCTCATGAACAGCTTTGTAGTTGCATCCAAGTGAGCCAATAGCGATACCAAGATACCCTAAGCTCTCGCCGTTAAAGAATGGGTTTTGCCCCGGAAAATCCTTTTCAATACCTTCTTCAAACACCTTAAGCACTTGGCTCAAGTCTTCAATGGCTTTCTCTCTTTCCTCCTTGCCTTTGGCCCCGAAGATGATGTAGAAGATTGGCACAACCTGATGACACCAAAATGCTTTTATTAGTGTTTGCACACAAATCATCAATATATATATATAAACAGAGACCTCATGTGAGAGAGCACGAGCTTTTGCCGTGTGGCGCACTCTATAAAGAGAATTAAAATACCCTTGAGCCACATTAGAGATAAGAACAAATTTTAAAGTAGAGACTCTTTATTTCCTTTGGTTCAATGTTTCAAAACTATTTTTGTTACATTATTTATTCAATCTTTTAAGACTACTATTTGTTTCATTTGGTTCAATGTTTCAAGACTTTTTATCTCTCTCACACACAAAAAACTCTTTGCATTTCCATTTATTCTTTTTACTTCTACTCCTTTATATACATATGTCCATAGCCTTTCATATCATCCCATCTCAAATACACTTAGACAAAAAACGATGTCATTTACTTTCAACCTTTCAATGACACCTACATAACTCCAACGTTGTAGTATCATTTGATCGTAACCCATATGAGTAGGCTATGACCAAAGAAGGGGGCTTGCGTTTTTTATTCAGTGATGGTAACTTACAGTTTTGATGTTGAAGTCAGACATTGTAGATTTTGTAAAGATTGTGATTCGCTTGGAGTGTTTGGGTATTTGAGATTTTGGTTTGGGAAAGTTATAAATGTTTTTTTTTTGAACTAAAGAAAAAGAAAAAGAAACATTCTAATTGATTATCTATGAAGTTAGCTATTTGTTTTAAAATTTTGTGTTAGAATTTATAATTTGTAGGTTTCTTTGTGAGTTTATTTTACTGCTATTTTGTGCTATTTGAGCCATAGTGATAAAAAAAAAAAAAAAATGATGGTGATTTAAAAGTGTTTTTTGCTTTATTTTTTAAGGATACGAAAGCCCAACTAAAGACAAGTGAATTTTGATCAATGAATGTGTTTTTAGCAAATTTCTCTTTGTTTAATCACGTTCTCTTTATGTTGATACTTTAAAATGATTTCCTTAATTTCATTGAGATAATTAATTGGGTATTTGTGATCAAGGTCTCCATATTTGGTTCTGAGAATAGAGTGGTTGAGAAAGTGTTTGGTAGGTTGTTGAAATTTATGTAATTTTAGGATATAAAAATATTATAAACTTTAAATTTTTATTTGTAGATTTCAAAATCATTTAATCAATTTGAAAAATGAAATCTACTTTTAACAGTAAATATTATAATATATTATAATCTTATAGTGTTATACAATTTTTTTTTTTTTGAAAGAAAATATGAATTAAGAAAATCAAGTTTCAAAATTAAAAATATTGTGGTCAAATATAAATATTATACAAAAAAAAAATAAGTATTTAGTATTATATGTAGATTTTAATAAACATAAAAATGATTTCAAATGAAATTATAAAGTAGTCTACGCATCGCGCGAGATATCATCTAGTGTTACATAATTGGTTGGAGTAGCAAATCAACAAAGAGGAGAGGACAAATGTTGTTTATTTTATCTTTATAGAATTAGTTAACCAAAGGGGCAAGGTCTCCATCTAATGTTTTAGTGCACTAGATGGGATACAAGATCAACACTAAACTAATTTTGAACATATATCATGTTCATATCGTGTTCAATACACTATAGCATCAGCCATTTATCCTCAAAAAAAAAAAAAAAACTATCGCATCGAAATTGTGTGTGAGAGAGAGAGAAAAAACCCACCTTTTGATCGTAATAATTGGCCCAAAAACGGACTTTTGCCCTTTGGTGAGGATCTTCAGGCAATAGTTTTGGGGTGGTATTCCAGCACTCTTCTATGTATTCAAGAATAATTAGTGACTCAGCAATGGATTTCCCATTGTGAACAAGTACAGGTACTTTCTTGTAGACTGGATTGTGGCGAAGGAGCAACTCACTTTTGTTTTTCAAATCTTCCTCCACATACACATAGGGTATGCCTTTTAGTTTGAGGGCTAGCTCAACTCTAGTGCAGGGATTACTGGCCCATGTTCCAAACAAGACAACTTCACCTTGCTTCTCCTCCATTCTCTCTCTCTCTAAGTTGGCTTTCCTTTAGACTGAAAAGCCTTAATTTATAGAGTTCATATGAGAAATTTCTTCCAATCATCTTCATCTTTTTGGTCAACAAGTTTTGTCTATTTGGTTGAGGAAGCTGACCAGGAAATTGATGAGGTTGACCCATTAGAGATATAGGATCCATGTGTTACAGTTTTTATAATTAGATAAAGAAGCAGGAAAAACGTATAGGCTTACGCAAGATTATTGGCCTTTGGCCCTTTGTCCAAGCTATTCATTGAGTCCACTATTTCCACTCATCCATATGGAGTGCTCCGAAGTAGGAATGTTTATTTATTTTTTTGGACCACACATGTGTATTTAGTAGGGGAGGGGGAAGTGAATACATGTCACAAATATGGAGTACTACCAAAAAACACAATGTCATTATTACTAAACTATCCATTGAAATACACCACAAGTTCATATAGTTAATGATGAAATGATGATTCCAAGAATTTAGCTAATGTAGTAGCTCATACTTTAGCTAAATGGTTTCTTAAGTGTAATGTGGGTAACTGTCCCTCTTGTTTTGAGTTTGTTATCAGAAGTGAAGTATGTTCTTTTGTATATATAGCTTTACATTTTTTCTTGTAAATAAAGTTTTTTATTCATTAAAAAAAAATTATACAATAAGAAGTGGCTTTTTTATATATCCATTATTTGATAAACACCATAGGATATTCATATCCCTTTTATTCAGTGGTGGCCCCATAATTGTTTTTCAAGGGTATCATTAAGAAACTTAAATTAATAATAATTTAATAAAAACAAAATTTGAATTTATTGAATTATCAACAAAAATATGCAAATACATGAAGTTTTTTTTTTTTTTTTTTTAATAAAAGAAATATATGAAGTTTTACAATTTCCTTTTAAGAGTTTTTATGTTCTGAAATAGTTATATGATAGTTCATTATTAATTGTCATTATCTATTATTAATGTGGATAAGTGTGACCATTTTATTTTCTTAAGTTTGTATAACATTTTTATTTTTATTCAATTGTTATTTCCTATAAGGGCACGATTTGGAACGACCCAAGAACGATACCGGGTTCGCACGTGAATAGGCCCTCACAATATCATTTATAGAGCGTGGGTTTGAAAGGCTAGGCCTTGATCACGAGACGGCGGTTTTCCGGGGTGTTCATGCATAAATAAAACGTGTACATACATAGATAAGTCGTGCACGCTCTGGGAGTCTTCCTCCTAGAGGTGGGCTGGGAGGCTCTGGTTTTGGCCATTTTTTCCCAGCCACTTCTAAGGGTTGCTTACTTCTCCTTTTATACTAGCCCGTGTTCCTTATCCTTCGTCCACGTGTAGGGTCGGCTTTTCAGGACTGATACTTGTCCCATCAGCCCATACTCAAAGTCGTTGGAGGTAGTTGTAAAAGCTGGGGAGTATGGCTCTGTCAGGTGCACAGTATTGAATAGCAGTAAGGGCAGCTTTCCCTGGTTATTGCACTTTCCAGCGTACCCTTTTCTGTTGACTTAGATATTTTAGATTTTGTTCCAGCTGTTATTGTACCCTTTTTACCCTTTTCTTTTGGTAAGACTTTGGACATGCCGAGGACTGAATCGTCCTCGACTGTGTCCCAAGGCCATTTCACACCTACACTACCGAGCCTGGGCTATAATCCTCCTCGGCTCGGGCCTTGGACCCCGACGAATGGATGGGCCAGGACCACAACTTACTGGGCCCCACAATAGCCCCTCAAAATCTTGCTGTCCAACCTTTTGGTTGGAGAGGAGGGTTTTGGGAATGTCAAGCCTTCATCACGGCTCGTTTAGCTCTGCCTTTCATTAATGTTGGCATCCCTTCATTTACCCAGGAAACATACCAGGTTATGGGACATTCCTTTGAATTAATTTACAATGTGCTCCTGTCGTTGGATTACCCGAAACGCGCCTTTAATGGCTTCCCTTTACGAGACCATTTAATTTCGACGGTTACCGATGGTGTGGGGAAGTGGAACGGGTATATTCTCGTTTACCGCTTTCCCTGGAGATTCGGGCAGATTAAAGACCCTTCGTTTCGTTCTTCATATAAAAAGAAAGGCAGGAGGCTATTTCTCTTATACAGAGACCCTTTCCATCCCTCTGAAATCTGAAACCCTTAGCCTCCTTGAGAGTTTACTTTACTCGCCAATTACACCTTAAATTGTGATACGTTCGAGATAGGAATAGGTAATGAAGGAACCATACCCCTCCCAGAAACACCATATTCTTACGAAGCTCAAAATGGCTCGGTCAGGACAGGGATGGCGGAGACTCAAGATCCTTCTTACCTTCCTTTCAGCCAAAATCCGAAGCAGGGGCTCGTCACGTCAAACTTTCGGCGCGGCTGAGCTGGGGTCATCCATCATCAGTACCAGCCGCTCTCTCATGAGCATAGCCAACATGACACCAGCGTGTTAGGAGTCAGGACTGACGCAGGGACAAAGTATCTCTGCTTCTTCCTCTCTTCCTTCACTGGTGCCTCCTTTTGCCTCTCTTTCTTCTTCTTTCCACCGCCAGATCCATCCTGGCGCTTTTCCTTCTTCCTCTTCTTCTCCTCCTTCTTTCTCCTCATCTCCTCTTTCTTCTTCTGAAAAAGGTCCTCCTCTCAATATGGGCGCCACTGGGGCGGAGTTTGGAAGGACTTCAGAGACGAGTTTAAGAAGAAGTCTGACTATCTATTTGTCATATTGTTGTTGTTGTTGTTGTTTTTTTTTTTTTTTTTTTTTTTTGTAACTCATTTTCTACATAGGCTTTATTTAAGCCCTTTATTGTACGCTGTAACACCTCTTTACATTAATAAAGGTCGTTATTTCTTGATTTCGTATACCCTGTTTCTTCTTTTGAAATAGCTATGTTGTGAATAGACGTACTATCCTGTAAATAAAACCTTTTTTATACTATAAACGATGCTTGGTGACCGAAATCCCAATTAATAAAAAGATCTTGCTCTATGCTTATTGGAACTATCTGGCATAATAATGCCGACTTCAATGAGCGACATTTAGGGCAGAAATTTTACTGAGAAAAAGACGTCTATAACAAACTTAATGAAATTGTTCGGCCCAAGAATGCCGACCTGAGAAAGCGATACTTAGGGCCAAAAGTGCTTTACTAAGATAAAAGATACCAATATAAACTTTGTTGGAGCTATCGTGCACAGTAAGACTAACCTGAAATCGGGTTGTATACCCCCCAAATTTGAACGAGGTGGTGGCTGAATGTTTGATGCCGTGTAGGAAGCAATTATCCGAGGATATATAACCCAAAAATGTGCAACCCTTGTTGGTTGCTAAGTAACAAGGTATTTCACCATCCCCTTAGCAACTTTCATAGCCTTGACCATTTCCGGTATTTGGTCCGAGGACTGAGCGTCTTAGAATTCTTCTTAGGTAGTTGGTTTCCCCATAGGTTTGAGTCCGAGGACCATGCAATACCTTGATTCTGTCCAAAACCCAATTTTTAGAAGTAGTTGGTTTCCCCATAGGTTTGAGTCCGAGGACCATGCAATACCTTGGTTCTGTCCAAAACCCAATTTTTAGAAGTAGTTGGTTTCCCCATAGGTTTGAGTCCGAGGACCATGCAAGACCTTGGTTCTGTCCAAAACCCAATTTTTAGAAGTAGTTGGTTTCCCCATAGGTTTGAGTCCGAGGACCATGCAATACCTTGGTTCTGTCCAAAACCCAATTTTTAGAAGTAGTTGGTTTCCCCATAGGTTTGAGTCTGAGGATCATGCAATACCTTGGTTCTGTCCAAAACCCAATTTTTAGAAGTAGTTGGTTTCCCCATAGGTTTGAGTCCGAGGACCATGCAAGACCTTGGTTCTGTCCAAAACCCAATTTTTAGAAGTAGTTGGTTTCCCCATAGGTTTGAGTCCGAGGACCATGCAATACCTTGGTTCTGTCCAAAACCCAATTTTTAGAAGTAGTTGGTTTCCCCATAGGTTTGAGTTTGAGGACCATGCAATACCTTGGTTCTGTCCAAAACCTAATTTTTAGAAGTAGTTGGTTTCCCCATAGGTTTGAGTCCGAGGACCATGCAATACCTTAGTTCTGTCCAAAACCCAATTTTTAGAAGTAGTTGGTTTCTCCATAGGTTTGAGTCCGAGGACCATGCAAGACCTTGGTTCTGTCCAAAACCCAATTTTTAGGAAGTAGGGGCATCAACTTCTCGGTTATGGCGTGAGTCCTTGGATCACGGGGAATCAGCTCCTCGGCCAAGCCCCTAGAACCATCCATGCTATTGATGCTACCCAGCGCAGCCCCTACTAAAAAAAACATAGCCCCTGGTGGGACTTTAAGCTAACACCATACAACATAAACGACTGTTTAGAGGGGATTGTTTCGACCAAACGCCTGAGCCAACGCACAACCCTTCCCACAGACGGCGCCAATTGTAAGGGCACGATTTGGAACGACCCAAGAACGATGCCGGGTTCGCACGTGAATAGGCCCTCACAATATCATTTATAGAGCGTGGGTTTGAAAGGCTAGGCCTTGATCACGAGACGGCGGTTTTCCGGGGTGTTCATGCATAAATAAAACGTGTACATACATAGATAAGTCGTGCACGCTCTGGGAGTCTTCCTCCTAAAGGTGGGCTGGGAGGCTCTGGTTTTGGCCATTTTTTCCCAGCCACTTCTAAGGGTTGCTTACTTCTCCTTTTATACTAGCCCGTGTTCCTTATCCTTCGTCCACGTGTAGGGTCGGCTTTTCAAGACTGATACTTGTCCCATCAGCCCATACTCAAAGTCGTTGGAGGTAGTTGTAAAAGCTGGGGAGTATGGCTCTGTCAGGTGCACAGTATTGAATAGCAGTAAGGGCAGCTTTTCCTGGTTATTGCACTTTCCAGCGTACCCTTTTCTGTTGACTTAGATATTTTAGATTTTGTTTCAGCTGTTATTGTACCCTTTTTACCCTTTTCTTTTGGTAAGACTTTGGACATGCCGAGGACTGAATCGTTCTCGGCTGTGTCCCAAGGCCATTTCACACCTACACTACCGAGCCTGGGCTATAATCCTCCTCGGCTCGGGCCTTGGGCCCCGACGAATGGATGGGCCAGGACCACAACTTACTGGGCCCCACATTTCCTATTTTTCATTTTTTTTTATAAAAAATATTTCATTGTTTTTATAAAAAATAGTTATACTAAATGACAAAACTAAATCCATTGGCATTGTATTAATTATTGACCCATATAGCCACATTCATTTATACATAAATAATATACTAAGTGTCTACTTAACCAATCAAATACTTGAAACATCATTTGTTTTTTTTTTTTTTTTTTAACAAACTCTCTGTATTTTCTAATTATTAAATTATATAAAGTTGTATTATATTTATAATATACACGCACACATTCACACACATTACAATTCACACAAATAATATTATGACAAAATAAATAAATAATACATACAATCAATATTACACACATATATAATATAAATTTATAATAAAGAGAGATACTGATTTAGATAGTTAAAAAAGAAAAAGAAAAAAAGATGAGATGAGATTCATGAGAATGAGATTAGAAATCAAATCAAAGAGAGAAAGTGAGAGTATTCTGTATTGTTTTTGGTTTTGAGATTGGCTAATCTGTGTTGTTACTTGATTTTGGATTGGGCTATGATCAGAGGTGAAAAATACTTTTAAGTGTAAATCAAACTAATAAAACAAATATTATATATATATATATATATATATATAAAATATTTTTTAATTTCCAAGTCAGGAGGTTCATTTGAACCCCTGAAGATAACGTACAGTTGCCCCTGCTTTTATTTAAATAGCTAGTATATGATTGGATTTCCTCTAAGCATCAAACTCAAGGAGATCAACCCAAATACTTTCCTCTCATCTCAACAACCAACTTGTCATGAGATGGGAGCATTTCCTTTCATCAATGGATGGTTTTTTAGAGCTTTCAACCGTGCCATAATTGTTGGGTTCTTTTCGGGGCTAAAAACCACAGCAACAACCTCATGAAAACCTTCGTAGTTCCATAAGTTGTGCCCATTTATGATAACGTATTTCTTAGTTATAATCTCTTGTTTCTAGAGAAGACCCTTTGATTCCAATCACATTGCTTTTGTACATAAGTTTATTTATTTTTATGTTTGGAGGGATATGTGTTTTTATTCATTTGTGGTTGCACCTAATAATTTATTTAGTTTGCCTACATACCCTTGGTGGGGATCAAGCTAATTCGTAGTTCTTAAATTGAGGTTTTAGATTTAAAATCCTCAAACATGATTTTGTCCAATATAAATGATGGACATTTAAGTCAAATACTTGGTATGTAATTAAGTATTGACTTAATTTTGTTTTGGGTGAGATAATTTATTTTAATCTCAAAGATAAGTCAAGGACCCATGTTTTTATGGATTTTTAACCAAAGATTCTCTTTTTAAGAATTGAATGTCCGAGTAAATTTCCCTTTCTTTCATTTGCTTCTTTGTAGGAGTTTTAACAAGCAATGATATTTTGATTGAAGTTTTCAAATTTAATTAAGGGAAATAAAACTCCTTTGAAGCAATTTTATTTTTATGAACATGTTTTAGAAATTGGGAATCGAAAAATTTCCTCACATCAATTTTATGGTCATTTTATTTTGTGAATTGGAAACTCCAATTTTGTTTAAGGAATTAGGAATCTTAAAGAATTAGTCATATTGGAATTTGAAGGAATTAAAAACCCCACTTTATTTAAAATAATTTTAGGAGTCAAGGACTCCATTAAGTGTATTATTTTAAATTGGTAGAATCAATAATTCCAAATTGTTTAATTGGTGGAATTACTAAGTATAATGGTGGAACTAAAGATTCCATCAACTTGTTTAAATGAAGGAGAGTCGAAGACTCCAATTTTTAAATTGGTAAAGTCAAGGACTCCATATAATGGTAGAATCAAGGACTCCATAACTTTGATTCAAAGTGGTAAAGTCAAAGACTTTATTTGTTTGTTTGATTTGTAGAACTTCAAGTTTCATATATGGAGTTAAGAACAACTCATGAAATCTCACTCTATTTGTTTTACCAAACAAAAATTCAGTTTTAAGGAAGAGAGATAGAAAGAAATTTAGAGAAGAAAGGGACTGATAAAATCTCATATATAAATCTATTGCTGCGTGCTCCTCCTCTTCACTTGCTCTCTCCCCTTCTATTTTTTTTTTTTTTTTTTTTTTTTTTCACTCTCTCCTTTTCTTTTCTTTTTTCTGCTTGCAAATGCTCTGTTCGTGTATCTCTTTTTTCTTTTTGGTGTGGACTGTAAGCTTAGGCTGCCATAAACAATCCCACCTCTTTTGGACGTGATGTGAGTGTGGGATTTATTTAGTTTTTTTTTTTTTTTTTTCTTTTCTTTTTATATCATCTTTATTTTTATTTTTTTGCACTATTTGTTTTTATAATTGACTTTTTTAATTTTGGAGGGCATTATTTTGGTCCTACAAACTTATCCAAAATTTATATTCTTTAATAAATCTTGCTTCAACATTTTTTAAGTAACCATTTTTTTTTTTTTTTTTTTTTTTTTTTGGTTTGAAGGGGATAAAATGGTACTAAATTAATGAGCCGTTGAGAGCAAGGCAGCAAATGGTGCGATGGACGGATAGACCACATGACGGGTGGACCCCTCTCCATAATGGGCGGATAGTCCCTCTATATGACGGATTTTGGGTTCTTGGGCCTAAGGCTGATGGACACCAAAGCCACATGGCACTCACATGGCTTAGGTAAACTCCAAGGAACCCTAAATGGGAATACCTTGCGCCCCACGATAGCCTTTAGTCAATGGGGACGTTATATGGAAAGAATCCTTTAAAATAAGCACATTTATTAGGATCTTCTCTACAAGGAAAGATCTTTCTGCCTAAGAAATAGAGTTGGTTTTACACTACTATAAAAACCCAAAGCCCTCAGAAAATAAAGTACGCATAATTCATCCTAGCTCTGGTACTCCAGAGTTCTGAGAAGCTTTCTAACTTAACCTTCGAAGGTTCTTTGGCCGATACCACACCGGTACTCTCCTAAGGTCTTCTTGTTCTGTGTTGTGCAGGTGTTGTCTTGAGCACGTGAGGACTGTGTCACTTACTGACGATTTTCGGCATCATCATTGTTGAAAATTTCATATTTCAAGAATTGCATGTATGGCTGTTTGAGGCATTGATTTATAGAGTTCCTTTCGTGAGATCTTTTGCATTGTAATGTGGTGTTTGGTGGGTTAGAGAACACTTTAGTCAATAGCACGAACAATAATACTCCTCATTTCCATTTTATTTCTTTTTAGTTAAATATTTATTATCTACAGTTTCTTTTAAGCCTAAATGGCAGTTTTTTCGTTTTCCAAAAGAAAATTTCTATGCGCATATTTATCACTATAAGAGGAGTTGTTCAGAAATGCCATGTATATGCTATCTACATTTTCTACATTATCATTATATAAAGTCCACAATGGACGGGTTCATCCTAAGGGGTGATCAAAGATTATATAAAGTCCACAATGGACGGGTTCATCCTAAGAGGTGATCAAAGATTACATAAAGTCCACAATGGACAGGTTCATCCTAAGGGATGATTTAAGATTATATCAAGTCCATAAGAGGATAGGTTCACCAAAGAGTGAGCAGAAATTAGTCCATAGATGGAGGGGTTCATTTTAAAGGGTGATCAAAGATTATATAAAGTCCACAATAGACGGGTTCATCCTTAGGGGTGATTTAAGATTATATCAAGTCCACAAGAGGATGGGTTCACCAAAGAGTGAGCAGAAAATTAGTACATAAGAGGACGGTCTCACCAAAGAGTGAGCAGAAAATTAGTACATAAGTGGACGAGTTCATCCTAATGGGTGATCAAAGATTATATAAAATCCACAAGTGGATGGGTTCACCAAAGAGTGAGCTAAAAATTAGTCCATAAGTGGACTGGTTCATCCTAAGGGGTGATCAAAAATAATATAAAGTCCATAAATGGACAAGATTCGCCCCAAGGGATAAGTACAAGTTGTAGTCCTTAAGTGGACGGTTTCATCTCAATGGTGAGTCAAAATTATGAATTACAAAATGGATGGGTTCGTCCTGAAGGATGATAAAAAGTCAATATAGGACGGGCCCACATCATCGAAGTAACATAAATATTGTAAAGTCCACAAGTAAATAGATGGACGGGTATATTAAAATTCTCGAATAAATAGTTCCTTAAATTAGTAAGAACACGCCTTTGGAAACAGAAATAAGCTACGGATAAATAAAGATAATTAATAAAAAGGCCCACAAAAAGGTGAATGTTTATATCTTGAGTCGACGGAACAAAATGGGTACAATTCTCTCAAAAAAATCAAAAGCTAGAAATTTACAAATAAAAAATAAAAAATCTATGACTGGACGACAGGGGTATCTTCGGCCTTCTCCTCTACGGTCTGATCCCCTTCAAGGTGACGGGCAGCATCCTCCACAGATTTTTCCTGGTCAGCTTGAACAGCACCCCCGTCACCTTGAGGGTCGGGGTTGGTCTTATCGGCGAAGAGCTTGTCGGTTCCTTTGGAGTAGACGGGCTGGGTAGGAGTCTAAGCCTGGGCGTCGATAGAGATGTGAGAAAGATCTAGGTTAGGGAAGGAGTCTTTGACCTGACGGAAGTAGTCGTCAAAACCGTCAGCAAAGGAGCCATCAAGCTCTTTCAAGAGGGTGTTGGAGTCACGATACTCTCGCACCGCATCCTCCTTAGCCTGACGGAGGTGACGCTTTGCTTCTGAGATCTCTGCCTTCTTATCCTTGAGAATCTTCTTCAGCGCCTTAACCTACACCTCTGACTCCTTCAAGAGTTGCTTTGTATAATCAAGTATGGTCACTTGGACGTCCTTCCAAATCGTCAGCTCCCTCAGTTCTACATCTCTCGCCTCCACCTTCTCCCTCAGATGGGTGATCACTGTCTCGTGGTACATACATTGGTCCATAAGACCTTTCATTATGACGACCCCCTGCAAGAATCAAAAATAAATGTTAGAACAAGACAACAACAGGAGTGGATGGAGGAAAGGGGACGGATAAACATACCTGTACCAAACTAAAAAGGCCAGTCTCTCCCATGGCCTCAGTGGCATGATTGCCCAAGTCTTCATAGTCGTCGTCCTGGATGATGGACGACAACTGCTTGAGCGCATACCCTAAGTCCTCACGGAGGAGAACGGGGCGTTTCTCTGTGACGGGGTCAGCACCCGTCATCAGGCCCTTCCCCCTCCTCGGACCAAGTTTAGGGGGTAGCTTGGTAGCGGTTTCAATGATAGGCTCCGTCACCACCTTGGGCTTCTTGGGTAAACGGTCCACCTTATCTGATGGCTTCCTTTTGGCAGACGGGTTAGAATGACCTATCGCCTTAGGAGGTATGCTCCCCTCCTGCTTTTTCTTAGCAGCATCCTGCTGCTTAATGTAAGCTCTCCTCTTACTCTCCTCCATTTCTGCATATAGATGGATGGATAAAAGAAGTTATATAACTTACAAGCAAAAAAAAGAAATCAAAGTATTGGGCGGCGGACTTACGTTTGCGAACTTGTTTGTCATATCGACGGGCAGTTGTTGTTGGTTCAGGACCGTCACAATACCAGTTAAGTGTGTCTAAAGTAACTAGTTTAGCCTACGTCCTCTCCGACAGCTCAGTGGTCTTGAAGATCTTCTCCAAAAAAACTCCACTGTTCAAGGGAGATTTTTGGACGATCTCGAGCTGCAAAAATGGACGGTTAGAACATTAAATAGAGCAAGTTAAAGAACCTAAGACGGATGGACACCTACCAGACGGGGGCATTATACCCCAGGTTTTGTCTACAGGCATGTATTCCTGGTTGCCAGGATGACACATCCAATCATCCCCTTGAATGAAAAAATAACGACTTTTCCAGTTTCTGTTGGAATCTGGTGTCTCACATACTAACCTAAGTAACGGACTCCTCAGCCGGACGGTAGCAATGGAAAAACTCTTCCACCGTCAACCTACGCGCCCCATCAGACATCACCCCATATAAAACTTCCACGCCTAGAAAAAGCCTCTAGGCATTCGAGGAGATTTGGGTGACGGCCAGTCCTAAGTATTGAAGGAGACAACAGTGAAGAGCATTCAATGGGAATCTGAGTCCTGCTTTTAGCATTTGCTTGTACACCCTGACGTCATCAACACCCTTATAGTAGCACTTCTCGGATTTGTAGGGTAGACGGATGGGTATGTGGACGGGTATCTGATACTTCTCCTTAAGCATTTCAAAATGTGTTGGTTTGATGGAAGAAATAAAATCATTGACTGTCCACAACAGAAGCATGATGAACTCCTTAAGTCCATCAGGACCTATGACGGATTGAGTGGGGGAATCAGCACCAACTTGACCGTCATTGGAATCACTCTCTGACCTATCTGTGTCCAGATCCTCATCCCTTGTGGAAGGTGAGGTGGCCGACGGATTCCTTTTGTCACTTGAGGTGCCAGGGTCATCCTAACCTAATGGAAACACCTCATCGTAGCCCGCTCCTTTGCGGACACACGATTGCTCACTCGATGCACTAGACATGTCACCTACACGTGACAAATAAACCTTAAGACTCTGACGGGTTCCCATAGATGACGGATGTACAAAAATTAAATAAGTTGCAAGGGAATTCAACATAAAAAATACTTACCAGTTGAAGAGGACAACAAGGAAGGAGTGGCTAATAGTCGCACCAAGTAGACGAAAGGCAGAGTTAGCAAGGCAGACAGAAGTGCTCTGATTGAAGATTCATTGCGGAAAGTAAAAATGAGAAGGAAGTAAGCATGTATATATAGAGGTAACGGCATGGAAGACGAAGGGACGCTTTGGTTCGAGCGACTAACCACCAAAAATGTGCCACATGCCCCTACGACATTTATTACCCTAAGCTAGCCTGGCAGGAAAAATACGCTTCTCAAGAGATGAGCTAGACCGTCACTCCACGGATCTGTCCGTTAAGGTAGGTGACGGACCCATGGAGTGAGGGGGCAACTGAAGGGGATAAAATGGTACTAAATTAATGAGCCGTCGAGAGCAAGGCAGCAAATGGTGCGATGGTCGGATAGACCACATGACGGGTGGACCCCTCTCCATAATGGATGGATAGTCCCTCTATATGACGAATTCTGGGTTCTTGGGCCTAAGGCCGACGGACACCAAAGCCACATGGCACTCACATGGCTTAGGTAAACTCCAAGGAACCCTAAATAGGAATACCTTGCACCCCACGATAGCCCTTAGTCAATGGGGACCTTATATGGAAAGAATCCTGTAAAATAAGTACATTTATTAGGATCTTCTCTACAAGGAAAGATCTTTCCGCCCAAGAAATAGAGTCGGTTTTACACTATTATAAAAACTCAAAACCCTTAGAAAATAAGGTATGCATAATTCATCCCAGCTCTGGCACTCTAGAGTTGTGAGAAGCTTTCTAACTTAACTTTCGGAGGATCTTTGGCTGGTATCACACCGATACACTCCTAAGGTCTTTTTGTTCTGTGTTGTGCTGGTGTTGTCTTGAGCATGTGAGGACTGTGTGACTTACTAACGATTTTCGGCATTATCATTGCTGAAAATTTCATATTTCAAGAATTGCATGTATGGCTGTTTGAGGCATTGATTTATGGAGTTCCTTTTGTGAGATCTTTTGCACTGTATTGTGGTGTTTGGCGGGTCAGAGAACACGTTAGTCAATGGTGATAATGGAAAGATTTAAAATTTTATTAGATTTGGACTAGATGTTTCTTGATCAAAATCTTGGAGAAGAAGTCAAAGAATTTGTACTTAGTTCAAGATTTTAATAGTAAAATATGGGATAAGAAAATTGGCATAGCATGATAGCAACCTTTGTCTTCTTGGGTGACAAGAAATTAAGAAAGAGCATAAGAACTATGTTACATGTACAATGACTTACATGTTTCGTAACAAACACTTTTGGCCTACATCCTTAAAGGATTGATCAAATAGTTTTTAGGTTTAGGTAATCCATAAGATCTTAGATTTTAGTCTATTATTTAATAGGCAACGCTTGAGTCAAGTGTCTAGTTGCATTGGACCCATCACAATGGTGACAGGTGTTCACTTTTGGCCACATATCATTAACCCAACTGGTCCGATGTACTCAAACTAAGTCCTTATCCAATTGATCGGACCATGATATCTTCCTATATATAACTATCTAGTTTGTGTAGGACAATGATAGAAGGGATTCCACTCACTAAAAACAAAAGAAAGAAAAAAAAAAAAAAATTCTGGGCCTCCACTTTAATTGGGCTAACAATCCGAGGTTATCCATGATTAAACTCAAAAACTACAATGTCTTGGAGTGGGCTTACACCTGGGTTATACTTGACTTAAAAGAAATGACCCAAGTACATGCCCAACATGTTTTGATAATATACATGGGTTTGCTTTGAACCCTTCCTCTGTTCCATGTCTCATCATCAATCTTTTAGTGTTGTGATGAGAATTTTTCTAACAACTAGTTGACTTTCCTTATTAATATAATAGTCACCTAGGTTGTTTTCTTTCAGTTAAACTTACAATTAGTTAACATTCCTTATTAGATATCACCTATCATATTGGTCAGCTAGCTTGTTTTCTTCCAATTAAACATACATCAAACTCTGTGGATTTAGAAGCAACCACAAATTTAGAGTGTGAAACGCATTTTAGCCAAAATTTTTCATTTGCTCTAGTTTACATTTTAGCCAGCTCTAGTTTAAACAAAACACATAGGCAACCCTTTATAGAAACCAAACAGTAGCATCATAGTTCTGCTTACACTTAAAATTTTTTATTTGGCTAAGAGACTAGGATTTATTCCAAACAATTAAAATGTGCAACCATCTTCAATCAGAGCTTGATGCATGGTAACCCTTTCTTTCAGCTTCAATATTAAAATTGAGTAGACTTAAGCCAGACACTCAACCTGGCTACCAATTTGTCATGAGGTGGTAGTGTCTCCTCCAACAGAGGGTAGTTCTTCAAAGAATTGACCCATGAGAGAAACTTTTGGTTCTTTTCTGATATGAGTACCACACCAATGGCCTCATCAACAGCTTGGTAGTTGCATGCAAGTGAGCCAATAACGACACCAAGATACCCTAGGATCTCCCCATTGAAGAATGGAGACTGCCCTGGAAAATCCTTTTCGATACCTTCTTCAAACACCTTAAGCAATTGGCTCAAGTCTTCAATGGCTTTCTCTCTCTCCTTGTCTTTGGACCCGAAGATGATGTAGAAGCTTGGCACAATCTGATGACACAAAATGCTTTTATTAGTGCTTGAACACAAAAGCTACATAATTGGGAGTAGCAAATCAACAAATAGGAGAATACAATTTTTTGTTTTTTTTTTTTTTAATTTAATTTAATTTTTATTGAATTAGTTAACCAAGAGGCAAGCGCTTCCGTCCAATGTTTTAGTGCACTGGACAGGATACAATATCAATACTTGCTCGATTTTGAGCATATCTCGTGTTCATATTGGGTTTAGCGTACTAGAGAACTAGAGTTGAGAGAGAGAGAACTCACCTTTTGATCATAATAGTTGGCCCAAAAGCGGACTTTTGCCCTTTGGTAAGGGTCCTCAGGCAGTAGTTTTGGGGTGGTATTCCAGCACTCTTCTATGTATTCAAGGATAATGAGGGACTCAGCAATGGATTTCCCATTGTGAACAAGCACAGGTACTTTCTTATGGACTGGATTGAGGCTAAGGAACAACTCACTTTTGTTTGTCAAATCTTCCTCCACATACTCATAGGGTATGCCTTTTAGTTTGAGGGCTAGCTCAACTCTAGTGCAGAATGTGCTGGCCCATGTTCCAAACAGGACAACTTCACCTTTCTTCTCCTCCATTCCCTCTCTCAGTTGGCTTTCTATTAGACATTGAAGCCTTAATTATTGAGCTCATATGAGAAATTTCTTCCAATCATCTTCATCATATTGGTCAGTCAACAAGTTTTTTTTATTTTATTTTTTATTTGGTCTTATTATATTTGGTTGAGGAAGCTGACAAGGAAATTGATAAGATTGACCCCCCATTTGGCATCTCAGATCCATGTGTTTACATGATTATGTTTTTTTTATAATTGGATAAAGAAGCAGGTAAAGGCTTACGCAAGATCATTGGCCTTCATTATTATAATGGTTTTTAGTTATAACGATAAGCCTAATGTGTATACGGTGGAAATGAACTTACAGGGAGCCAAGGCAGCTAAAAGTCATTATAAAATTCGGTTGGTAAAGCTAAAAGTTAGTTGAAATAGTATAGTGCGGCCATGAATAGTATCAAGAAGTGCAATGAGACCTATGAATAGTAGCAAAAATAAGCTAAATAGTAACAAAAATAAACTAAATAGTAAAAAAAAGTTGTATTTTTAAGCCAATACCAAATGCAACCTAAGTAAAAATCTCCTCTACTTTTTGGCTTTCGTCCAATTTTGGGAAAAAAAGAATTTCTATTGAGTCCACATGGAAAACTCTGCCTTGGAGAGTGCCCTTGTAGTCGAAGGAATGTCCACCATTCGTTTTTGAGTGATCATGCACGCTCATATTGGTTTTTTATTTTATTTTATTTTATTTATTTAATTTATATATATTTTTATTTATAATTAATATATTATATATATATATATTTATTTATTTATTTAATTTGATAGTTAGGAAGAGAGATTCAACTCATGAGCATCTTCGTTAGATATATTGAGATGCATCGGTTGAGCTATAAGATTCTTGGTTATGCTCATTTATGTATATGTTTTTGAAATGTAGTATTTATTATTGTCACACTCCAGTTGATCCATATTAGCATAGCATTTTGGTCAACTTCGGTCTATTTCCACCCATTTCGGTTTATCTTTGTTTAACTCAGTTTATTTTTGTCTATTTGGTCCATTTTGGTCTACTTTGGTCTATTTCGGTCCGTTTCATTTTGGTCTAGTTTGGTCTATTTAGTCTATTACGGTCCTCTTTAGTCTATTCAGGTCCAGTTTGGTCCATTTAAGTTCATTTGGTTAATTTCGGTCCACTTTGGTCATTGACAAATTTTGTCACATTCTCAACACAATGCTGGTAAGTTCTTGATATAATTACATTTTTCTTATGTTGTTAAAGTATTTTAATTTTTTTTTCTAATATAAACGATAGATCTACTTATATTAATTTGATTTTTTTTGGTCATTCAAGACGTATAGAGTATGAAACGTTTGTAAAGAGTACTAGAACAAATTTCAACAACACATTACATTGTTTACAAAATATCCCGTCTTATATAATAATTGAATGTAAAATACATTATGTTTCTTTAAAAAATAAAATACTAAATTCAAAACACTTTCAAATAACAAATATTAGATAGCTTATACAGACTAATTTGTCATTCCTAAATAAATGTGTGTACAACAAAGTGTGTGAATAAGTTTTTCCCCTTTTGATAACATTTCAGCCTCATTAAGAATGCTCCTCTAAGCATAGGATGCTTTTGAACTCATCTTTTTTTGTCTCCATTACTGTTCCATTTGAGAAAAATTTTGCTTTTAAAATCTCTATTAAACAAGGATTGTTGATTTTGAAGTAGCCTCGCCATGTTTGTTAATACTTTTTTTTTTTTTTTTTTGAGTTAGTTGATACTAATTTATATTTAGTAATTTCACAATCTTTACTTTTCTCATTTAGCGGTATGTAAACTGTTTTTTTTTTTTTTTTTTTTTTTTTTTTTGTGATATTTTAAAATTTAAATTAGAGACCCTCCATCAAGAAAATAAAAAAAAAATAAAAAAAATAAATTGACCATATTTTTTAATTAAAAAATACTAAAAAAAACCATAACATTTGTATAAGTCAATAGGATCATGATATTTTTTTTTGATTTTATGCCCTTATTATTGTTGTTATGTTTATGTTTTGTTCATTATTTATGTTTATGTGTAGCGTAAATGAAGTGATATCCTTAATAGATATAATTTAATTTAATACATAAAACAAGCTTAGTAATGTATTGTTAAGAAAATCACATCTACAAAAAGGATGAAGATCCTCTAAGTTTATTTTAAATTTTAAATTTTCATATATTAATGTTTGTTTATTTATTTACAATTTTGATTGGATGAGTGCATGATGAAGACATAAATTAACAAGTTAAATACAAAGTACATAAACTAGCAAAACTTTTAATTACAAAACCACCATATAGAGTAGTCTTATTTTTCTATAAAACAACATAACTCAAGCCAATATAACATAGAAAAATAAAACCGCAAAACAAATAGAAACACTCAAGAAGCTATCATTGAAGGCTATTGAGAATTTTGGAGTACTTATGTAATCTTTATCCCTAGAAATTTTGGAGCAATAATAATATCAATGAAATTATGGATGAAATGCAACATATATTTCTCTCTCAAACCAATCGGACCTACCCCCCTAACCTAGATTTTTTTAGATGTCTATATTTGAACCGTTGAATTATTATATACATACTTTCTTCATTAACCAAATAACATATCATAATACAATCTTTGCTATGAATTTATATGTGTTTGTGAACAATTTGAGTAATATCAAGTATAATTTTCTGATGAGTTTTTGATTATCATGGAAATTTTTGTTAATAGGTTGAGAATTTTGAATAATATATTTGAAACTTAAAGAGCTAAAAATATTAGCATATTCTAGAGGTATAAAGTAATTAATGGAACTAGGTACAATAACGAATTAGAAACCTAAGTCACCTATATATCTGGATAGTAAATATTAGCACATTCCAATGTTACAAGGTACATGAATACGATAATATTTTGGATGCCCGAATCTCGAATTTGGTTGATAAAGAGAATATGTATATAATAATTCCATGGTTCAAATATATATATATATAATAAAATAGATATGGTTGAACATTTAGAAGAATCTAGCTTAGGGGATGAGGTCTGGTTGGTTTGAGATCTACATATCTATTTTAATTGGTAATAATTTATATTAGTGTTTCTCACAAACTTTACTTTTCCCATTAGTGGTAAGTAAAATATTCTTTTTGTAATATTTTAAATTTAAATTAGAGATCCTCCATTGAGTAAAAGAAAAAACTAAAACCTTATTTTTTTAATAAACAATACGAAAAAAAAAAAAAAAGTTTCATTTGTATAAGCAAATAGGATGATAAGAGAATAAAAGAAAAAATGTTAAGTTTTTGTCCTTATTATTGTTGTTGTTATGTTTATGTTTATGTTTTTATTATTATCTATGTTTGGTAGTCCCAGATCCATGTGATGCATTGAAATAGATAATTATTCTATAATTGAGGTATAATATATAATTTATTCTCTAAATTTTGTGGAATATAATTTGTTTTCTCAAAAAATTAAAAATTTCTAAAATTATTTTCCATCTATCCATTTGTACAAATATATCATTTTATTATTTTGGATGTGTTTTATTAATATTATTTCTTTTTGAAGTAGTCCTTACTTGTCTAAATTATGTTATAGTGAGTTATATTTTCCTCTTTTTTTTTTTTTGCTGTACAAATAAGCTCTTTAAGTTTCACATTCTCAAAAAAAAAAAAAAAAAATCTTTAAGTTTCAAATATATTATTCAAAATTCTCAACCTCTTAAAAGAGATTATCATGATAATCAAAACTCATCACAAAATTACGCTTAATATTACTCAAATTGTTGACAGGCACATGTAAATACATAGCAAAGATTGTATTCTGATATAAATTCAAATTTTAACTTCCCAAATAACTAAGTATTAATCAAACAAAAGTTATGAGAGAGAGAGAGAGAGAGAGAGAGAGAGAGAGAGAGAGAGAGAGAGAGAGAGAGAGAGAGAGAGAGAGAGAGAGAGAGAGAGAGAGAGAGAGAATAAAAAATTTGTAGAAAATAAGATGACAGGAAGAATAGTTAAAATAAAAGATATAGTCATGACTCATAAACACCAAATTATCCAAGTTATACCATGTAATAGAATAACATTATATTCTTATACACTATCTTTATAATGTAATAGGATAACATTCAACAATCAACAAAAAGAAAAAAGATAACAACTTAAAAACACAAAACCAAATTCCATCAACTCAAAGTAGAGTTTTAAAGAACACAAGAATTTAACAACCTAAAGTAGAGATATCAAAAATAAAAATCCACCAAAAAAGAAAGAAAAAAGAAAGAAAAAGATGAGAGTGAGAGAGAAAGAGAGTAGTTACATTTTATGTGTGGGGAAAATATGTATAGAATGCAAGAAAGAATAACAAATTTATAGTAAGAGGATGGGGATAAGAAGAGCCAAAATATAATAAAGAGGAAGGGATAGAGGAAGAGTAGCATTAAGGTTGAGAGTAGTGGAGAGATGAAAAGGTAAAAGTTAGGGGGGAAATGTGAGAGGAGATGTAATAGTAAAGTACAAAATTAATAAAATAAGAAGAGTAAAAAATAAAAGAGAAATTGTTAGAAATATGTGGTTGATTTGGCACAATAAAAGTGTAGTAAAAATAAATGCTACGCTTCAGTTTTTAAATAAATAAATAAAAGAAGAAGAGTAAAAAGTAAGAGAAAAATAGCCGTTACTTTTTCTACAAAAAAAATGGTTGTTAATATGTTAATGATGTGGTCACTGATGTGGCTCAATGGAGGCTTAATAATAATAAATGCTACATTTTAACTTATACACACACACACATGCACAAACCTAAAGTAGGGATACAAAAAAATAAATATCCATAGAAAAAAGAAAAATAAAAACATGAGAGAGAGAGAGAGAGAGAGAGAGAGAGAGAAATAACATTTTTGGTGTGGGAAAATATGTATAGAATGCAAGAGAAAATAACAAATTTATAGTAAGAGGATGAAGATAAGAAGAGCTAAAATAAAAGGAAGTCAAATGGATAGAGTAAAAGTGGCATTAAGGTTGAGAGTAGTGAATAGATGAAAAGGTTAAAGTGAGGGAGAAAGGTTAGAGGAAATGTAACAGTAAAGTACAAAATTAATAAAAGAAAAAGGGTAAAAAATAAGAGAGAAATGGTTGGAAATATGTGGATGATGTGGTTGCTAATGTGGCTCAACAGAAGTGTAGAAACAATAAATATTGTGCTTCAAAATTTATATATATATATATATATATATATATATATATATATATATCCACTTTTATTTTTAAGAAATTCTTAATTTTTATTCAAGAATATTGGCTTTCTCTTTCCTCCTACAAAAACTTGTACCTTCTTCATCAAGTAATCAAAGCTTTGGGTTAATGGCCAAACCAAGAATCGTTTTGCCAAATAAGGCTTAGTGGCATTTGTTTTATCATTGTAGTTTCAAAATATAAAAATGGTGGCATCAATTTTTCAATCAACTAGCACCAAGAAACCGAATCAATCAAAAAAATGACGTTAGTTTCCCTTTGGATGAGATTTCAAAGGGAGCCAGCTACTGGACCATGTACCACTACAACAAAATGTATTTTTAGTGACGAAAATTAGTGAGGAAATATTTTTCGTCGCTAAAAATACAGCTTTAGTGACGAAATATGAATTTCGTCACTAATAATGAAAAAAATTATAACATTTAGTGATGAAAAATAAACTTCGTTGCTATTGTGATCTGAAAAATGGGCGCCAGTGGAGGGAAACTTTGGCGCGAGTTTAATTAATCTATAGTGACGAAATATTTCGTCGCTAAAAGTTGAAATTTTTAGTGACGAAATATTTCGTCACTGTAGGTATTACTATGGATAGTATTAGTGACGAAAATCCTTTTGTCACTATAAGGAAGAATTAGTGACGAAAAATATTCGTCACTAAAAATAATAATTGTTTTGCACTTATATGTTTTTAGTGACGAAATCACAATTCGTCACTAAAAGTATGATTTACTAAAAATCTTAACAAAGCCCGGTCTTTGGTGACGAAATTGGAATTCGTCACTAAAGACTTATAAGCCTAATTTCAATACCCAGCACACCAAAAAGAAACCAAGAGCCACAAACCATTTCAATAGCCATTTCAGTAAAAAAAAAAAAAAAAACCACACCGATCCCGTTGGCGATCGACGCCAATCGCGACGCTAAAGCGTCGCCGTTGGCGATCGACGCCGATTGTGACGCTTAGGCGTTGCCGTTGGCGATCGACACCGATCGCGACGCTTAAGCGTCGCCGTTGGCGCCAATAAACAGTAGCGAAGGGCAAAAAGGTCATTCTACATTTTCTGGCACCAGCAAAGGTAAAAATAAATAAATTCCAACGAGCTTAACTTGGTTTCATTTTCCAACCTAACTCGGTAACGATTCCGATTCTGACCTCTGATTTTTCATGGTTTCTGGGCTCTTATATAGACGCAGAAACCGCGCTTTACAGAGAGCTATGGCATGATTGTGCTGGTCCTCTCGTCACTGTTCCTCGTGAAAATAAGCGTGTCTTCTATTTCCCTCAGGGCCACATCGAACAGGTTCGTTTTCAACTCTAAAGCTAGCATTTTTCACCTTAGCTTCAATTATGTTATGGTTTTTGCATGTCTGAATTTTTATTTTTTTGTCTTTCTATTTTTATAACTAATTATGGTTTTGTTCTATTTTGGGTGTGACAGTTGCGAAAATTTGAGTTTTTTTTTTGATAGTTTTGAGTTTTTGGTTTCTGGGTTTTGTTGTTCAAACTTCAAAGTGGCTTAATAAGTAATGGTTTTTTTTTTTTTTTGGATGGGTTTTGATTTGGGTGTCCTAATTTTAGGTTGAGGCGTCTACTAATCAAGTAGCAGACAAGCAGATGCCTTTATATGATCTTCCTACTAAGATCCTTTGTAGGGTTATCAATGTACAATTGAAGGTAGTGATTTTTTCATTTGGGTTTTTGATCTATGAATGTTGAACATTTTTGGTTTGCTAACTTTTTGGGGGGGGGGGGGGGGGGGGGAATTGTAGGCTAAACCAGATACGGATGAGGTATTTGCACAAGTGACTCTAATTCCCGAGGCAAACGTAAGTTTCTTTGAGCGGTATCTGAGTGTAAATTGATTTGGAAGGGAGTGAAATAGGCTTGATAACTTATTAATTTGATGTTTTGTTGATGGCAGCAAGATGAGAATGCGGCAGAGAAGGGTTCAAATTATAAATTGGCGGTTCATATTATTGTCTTATTTGCTTGTTTAACTTTTCTTTAACTTTTGTACTTATAAATTTAACTTTTCTTTTGCAGACTAAATACACATTGTTTGCAGTAACTTTGGATTTTTTCTGAAAGTTATGAACTTAGCTTGAGCAAAGTAAGTAAATTCTAGTTAAAAACTTATAAAACTCTATACTTGTGATGTTGGAAATTGGATTTGTGGTGGTATGTTGTGTTGGAGCAAGCGGGTGGCTTGCATGATGTTATAAGGTGGTTTAAATTTATATTGGGAGTGTTTTTAATTTCTTGCAAATGTGAATGGACCTTGTTAATTAGATGTGATGAATAGTACTTTAATTGATTTCAATACTTGTAAACACTCTATATTTGTGATGTTTGTGATTGGTTTTGTGGTGGGTTATTGTGTTGGAGCAAGCGGGTGGCTTGCATGGTGTTATAAGGTGGGTTGTGTTGGATTTTTGAGATTGGTGAAAATTGTATGAACCTTTTGAGGAGGGTTAAAGTGTGTTGAGTAGATTAGGTACTACTTCATTCATTTCAATTAGTTTGTATATATATATGATATGGGATGTGGATTTTTGAGATTGGTGAAAATTGTATGAACTTTTTGAGGAGGGTTAAAGTGTGATGAGTAGATTTTCACAAATGGGGTATTGGGTTTTACTTAGACTTTGATGTTTTGGCATTTGGGTGTTTGTTTCAAAGTGTGGTTCAATATTTACTTATAATTGTTTGGTTGTTGCTTTCAAGAATTAAGGTTCAAAGATTAATTAGTTGTTTATGGGGGATTCTTTGGTTTCACATTATTTCAAGGTGATCTAATGTAAGGGCTATATACATAAAACTTGGATAGAAAAGGGTAAAATGAGTAGGTAAAGAGGCGTGTTCTTGTTAAGTAATTTTTTTTTTTCCAGGAAAAGGGTCCTCTTCATTTGTCTTTGAAATGGAAAACGTCCATTTAATGGTGTGCATGGTGTCTTGTCCTCTAAAATAAGTATTCATTCCTTGGTGTAGTAAGAATAGGATATTAAATGATGTGCCACCATATACACCTTTACATCCGAACACTGAAATGGAAAGTATAAGGGAGTCCTATAATTTGAATGTATATGTCACCAAGAGCCTTGTACTTAGCGGCATTGGCACATTGTCCAGTTCTCTATAGAGGCAGGAGAACTTGAGTTTGAATCTCCCTCCCCCACTTAATGTTAGCAACAAAAAAAAACTTGAACGTGTATGTCAGAAATGTTAAACAATGTTAGTTTTGAGAATCTAGTTTCATATTTGATGGTAGATGCTAAGATTTTGTTTGTGGTAATATGTAGATTTTTGGTCCCTCAGCTCAACAAAGAGATCTTTATGATCAAGCAGTGATTCCAATAGTACATGAAGTTTTAGAAGGCTTCAATTGTACCAAGAGGAGCGAGCTAGGGACCAAGAGGCACGAGGTAAGCAAGAGGCATAAGGACATCTTCCATTAGTTCTAATTATATTATGCTATACTTTTTGTATTGTTATAAAACATCTTGAGTTATTTTATGCGTTGCAAACAATTATTGTATACTTGTATGGAAGGAGTTTGAATTGGATACTTGTTTTATTTTTTACTTGTGGAATGTACGGATCTTTTTTTATAAATGTGTTGTTGAAATAAATGTGTTATTCAAATGTGAGATTTTAATAATGTAATGACAGGTTACAGGTTAATATCAAAGCCATGAAAAAAATAAAAACAGAAAATAAGTTTTAGTGACGAATTTTTTCGTCACAAATATAGCAACAAAAAATTGTTTTAGTGACGAAAATTTCGTCACTAAATATAACAAAATTTTGTAAGAAATGGTTTTAGTGACGAAAATTTTCGCCACTATCTGTGCCTAGATTTTCTTAAAAATAGTTTTAGTGACGAATTTTTTCGTCTTATATGTACCCGAACATAGTTTTAGTGACGAAATTATTCGTCACTAAATATGATTTAGTAAACTAAAGTGTTTTTAGTGACGAAATATTTTCGTCACTGAGTAGTGTTTTTAGTGAGGAAAACATTTAGTGACGAAACGTTTTCATCACTAAAAGTTTTTTTTTTTTTTAAATCAAATCGGACTTTTAGTGACGAAATTTTTCGTCACCAGGACTTTTAGTGACGGGGCTACAGTGACGAAATGAGTTTCGTCACTGAAAATACATTTTGTTGTAGTGTACGGACTGATTTGCCATTCCCAATTTGCCAAGATGTTCCTCTTTTGATAATCTCTATACTTCTAAGAATGCTCCTCCAAGCATAGGATCCTTTTGACTTGTTTTTGCCTACATTACTATTCCATTTGGGAAAATGTTTTCTTTTAAAAACTCTATAAAACAAGGATAGCTGAATAGGAAGTAAGCACCATGTTTGATTTGCTAAAAGAGCCTCATTGAACGTTGACAAACTTTGAACCCCATACCACCAAGCATCTTAGATTTTCAAATATTTTCCCACTTCACTTAATGGGTTTTTCTCCTCTCACCATGTTGTCCCACCAAAACTTTAGAATTAATCCTTTAAAATATTGACAAAGGCTAAATGGGATTTTAAAAGAACTCATTGTGAAAATTGGAATTGCTTGCACAACAAATTTTATTAAACCTCTCTCCTCACTTGTGATAGGAGCTTCTCTCCCCACCCTTGAAACTTTCTCCAAACTCTCTCTTTTATATCTTCAAAACTCTCCCTTTTATTCCTTCCCACATGAGATGGAAGGCCCAAATACTTCTTAAATTTCTTTATATCCGGAACTCCTAATAAATTTTTAATTAACATTTGCCTTTTTGTTAGGGGTTGAACTATTAAAACAAAGTAGTCTTCACTTGATTTATTTGTTGTCTCGAGGCCATTTCATATGAAGATAGAATGTTTTGAATTTTTCAACAATCACTTGGGGTAGCCCTCCAAAATAGTAGACTATCATTTTAAAAAAAAAAGAGTTAGTCAGCCTAGGGCCCTAACGACTAATTGATAGATCCTTTATGTCACCATCTGTAGCAGTTTTACTAATAAGGCCATGAAACCCTTCCATACATAATAAGAAAAAATAGGAAGAGAGGGAGTCTTGACGGATTCCTCTTGTTGGTTTTTTAAAACCTTTTGGTTGTCTATTGACCAAAATGGAATATGATAGAAGTGTCGGGGCAAAAAAAAATTTCCTTCCTGACAAATAAGATTTATGTTGGGTCAGGGGTCTAAACCGAAACTCGACGATGGGCTTGATGCACGGCCCAAAGGCTATCGATGAAAATCCAAGAAATCCACTATATTTTATGCCTTGGGCTTAGATTAGAACTGACAAGAGTGGCCCATGAACAATCCCTGTAGCGAACACATCATCATGGTTGAAAAACATACTATAAGAAATAACCCAGTAGTAAAGCATTTTTGCAGAAATAGCCCAGTGGTAAGGTGTTTCTGCAGAAAATAGCCTAGCGGTAAGGTGTTTCTGCGAAAAATAACCCAGCAGTGAAATGTTTCTGCAGAAAACGGCCCAGCGGTAAGGTGTTCTTGCAGAAAATAGCCTAGCAGTAAAGTAAAACAAAACAAGATAGGTCTCCAGCCGTTAGTTACTTTACAGACTAAGGGAAATATCTATGTTTTCGGACTCATCATCCGTTAGCTCTGGAGAGGAGTCTTCTAATACAACAATATGAGTGAAAAACTCTATAGTAACAGTTACATCATAACCATTGATAGTAAATGAATAAGTAAATATCATGGGTTCCATAATGACAAATAACGGAGAAGACTTAGTGTGAGATGAAGGGAGAGAGAGAGATCCTAGCTAGCGCAGCAAGATCATTATGGTGCCATGGCATGCTCATGAATATAATATATGTAGTGAGTAGAGAGAATCATTTGTGAGTAGTATGAGTAATGAGTGAGAGTGTATAGTAGTATGAGTAATGAGTGAGAGTGTATAGTAGTACTGCTGGAGCTTTCTGCTAGGGAGTAGATAAGTGTTTATGAATAAAGTTATGAGAAGTATATGTAAGCTAGGAGCTGGGGAACTTAGTTTCTAGGCTTGAAACTAAAAGCCCAGAGACTTTTTTAAGGCTGAGAGAAAGCTTAAGCAGAAAGGTTAAGGAAGAATCTTTTCTGGTATATGTCTTAGTGTATTGTTGGCTGTTCAAGCATTAATGGAGAGTTCCATTTATATCAGGGTTTTCAGGGGGTGATTAGCAAATAATCTTTGCTAAATCTTCCTCAATCTCTAGAAAATCCTTAAAGAATCATTCTTAAAATTTTTAGCTAAGAGTAGTGAGCTCAACTTTAGAAGGTTCTTGCTATTTTGGGTAATAACAGCTGGGTTTCTGGCTTTTAGCATTGAATGCTGATTAGCCTTGGCTGATGGGATTAGAGCATGCTTTAGGCTAATGATCTTGGTTATGCTGTAACTAGAATCAGAGTTCCCTAGGGCAGATTGGACCACCCCAAGCTAGGTGTCAACCTTGGAGCCCTTGCTGGGAACTCTGCTGGGATCCCCTTGGTGCCCTCCAAATCACATTTTCCTAAGTTTCCCTATTTGGGGTTCATGTGCTTGGTTCATGAACTAGAGAATACATATTTTTAGTATGAAAATGAGCTGATTTTGTGTCGTTTCAAGAGCTTCACTGGTCTGGTCATGGTAGCTTTGGGTTCTTGACTGAATGAGTTGAAGGAGAAAGAAGTAACAGTTGGTTGAAGCTTTCCTAGCTTTCTGTCACATCACCTTTAGCTTTATGTCACTTGAGAAATGATGGGATTTCAGCTTGAGGAGAAAGGATTCATCCCCTGGTGGACACATGTCTGTTTTCTGATCTGATTAGACAAGTTAGGACCAGATAGGAAGGGGCTCCAGCTGTTCAATTGTTGCTGGAATTTGGCTGACCAGCTCACGTGTTTCCCAATTGCTGAGATTTGTGTGTGGGCTGGCCTGACCTAGCTGGGCTTTGTAGATAAGCTTGCTTGGGTTTGGTTAACCCTACAAGATGAGTAGTTTTGCCATGGGTGATATTCATGGGCTTTATAGTTAGTTGATTATGGAAATAATAGACATAGTTCCCATAAAATTTTGTGAAAGAAATATTCTATCGAGATATGAGTAATTTGTATTTCCCAAGTGTCAAAATAATATTTGAATTTAGTAGATATGTGCCAAAGTAGCATTTGGGCTTTATGTGATAGTTGCCAAAGGAATATTCAGGCTTTGCAAAATAAGTGCCAAATTAACATTTGGGCTTTGAGTATAAAGTAATTGTTTTTGCCAAAATATTATTTTGGGCTTTGTAAGATAATTGCTAAAATGGATTTGGGCTTTGTAAAATGGATGCCAAATTAGCATTTGGGCTTTTATAAAAATAGTGTAAAGATAATTGCCAAATTAGTACTTGGGCTTTATGAAAGAGTTGCCAAAATAATATTTGGGCTTTATAAAATAGTGCCAAATTAGTATTTGGGCTTTGTAAAAATAGTGCCAAATTTGTATTTGGGCTTTGTAAAGTAGTGCCAAATTAGTATTTGGGCTTTGTAAAATGGATGCCAAATTAGCATTTGGGCTTTTATAAAAATAGTGTAAAGATAATTGTCAAATTAGTATTTGGGCTTTATGAAAGAGTTGCCAAAATAATATTTGAGCTTTATAAAATAGTGCCAAATTAGTATTTGGCTTTGTAAAAATACTGCCAAATTTGTATTTGGGCTTTGTAAAGTAGTGCCAAATTAGTATTTGGGCTTTGTAAAATAGTGCCAAATTAGTATTTGGGCTTTGTAAAAAATAATTTTGAGATTTTGTAAAGTTTTGCCGTGTAGCAACGGGCTTTAGAGGTGCCTTGTAGCAACGGGCTTTAAGGTGCCGTGTAGTAACGGGCTTTAGAGATGCCGTGTAGCAACGGGCTTTAAGGTGCCGTGTAGCAACGGGCTTTGTAAATAGTGCCGCATCGTAGCGGGCTTTGAATTTGCCACATCGTGGTGGGACATTGATTTAGCCACATCGTAGTACTTTGAATTAGCTTAGCCACATCGTAGTGGGATTTTAGGGAGTTTGGGCTTTCTTTGGGTTTTGCCCACAAGCTAAACGATGTTGGGCTTTGTGTGGGGATAATGTAATTTTGCGGCCCAATTTTGGTAGTAATATGATGAGTATTATTTGTGGAGAATTTAAGTCGGATGATATGTGGGATATAATGGGTAATATTTGTGAGAGGGCCCATGACAATTTATGGGCTTGTGTACGGAGTATTTGTGAAGACCCGATAACATGGAGAATATTTGGGTAATCTATATGGGAAATATTTATGTGGGTTTTAAATATTGTGTGGGCTCATGTGGGTATTTTGTGAGTGGGCTAATAAAATCAAGGCCCGAAAATTTGTACCTCAACAAGAAGTAATGCATTCTCTCAAGAGCCACCCATTTTTCATTAAAGCCCATTTAATCCATAAATCCCTCAAAAAACTCCCTCAACCTTTTCATATGCGCTGCTCACATTGAGCTCTAGGGCCATATATTTAGTATTTCCTAATCTTTGATTTTTCATATGCTGCAATTAGTGGCAACTCTAGAATTTTTTTTTTTTTTCCTTGGGGTCAATAGTGTTGGAACTAGGAATTTGTTGTTGGGAGAATAAAAAAAATGATTAATTTTTTTTTTCTGTATATACAACTTTCATATTCAATACAATAATCTAAAATAATATTCTAAATGCAATTTAGTATGCAATACAACTATATTGTACAATAGTCTAAAAAAATTATTAATAGTTTAAAGATCGGTAAGACAACATTCATTGAATGCATGAATAAATATAATTAAATAACTAATTATACATTTTTATCAAATTAATAATAATTTATTATATTTATATGTAATATCCAATAAATAAAAATATATGATAAAGAAGAATAGTAACACATCTAAAAGTAGGACTGAGAGTAAACGTAAAACTAATAAAAAAAAATAGTAACTAATATAAGTTTTTGCTTTTGAAGTGTATGACTTTTTGTACACGTGCTCATTCTCTTGGAATTAGAGCAAGAACAAAAAGATTTCTTAGACTTGGAAATCTGTAGAGCACTTATCAAACTACTTGATTGGATAGAAAGAAAATATAGAAGGGAGAAAGAGAGATAGAGAGAATGATGAAAGAATCATAGATGTAGATTCAAATTGGTTGGTTGTACAAGTGGTGTAATTCTTTACTTTTTTCATTGTTGTTAAAAGTGGTGTAATTTTTTGCTGAAAAAGAAGAAAAGTACAAGGAAAAATAGTTTCATTTATCTGTCAATAGCAAAGTAAGCCAAAGTCCAGAAAGAAGTTTAATTAATTAATTAATTATTTTAATGAATGAGCAATTTTAAGTTCAAATGACACGACACTTCCACAACAAAATCTAGATGGCAAGTTGCAAAAAGTATGTGTAAAAGTGATATCAGTTGTGTGTCCATATAAAAACCAGTTATAATTTGTCACTTAACCTTTATTGTAAAATTATTGTGAAAGTGTTAAAAAAAATTTAGGATTAAAGTGTTAAAATTTTTATTTTTGGGGTTCAAAACAAATATTTTTAAAAAAAATCTTAAATATAAATTTTTTTTGGCTAGGTCAGAGATTTCATTTGAACCCTTAGGCTGGTTGTAGTGCTGCCCATGACTACAGTGTTTCAAAAGTGACTAAAATGTTATCAGTAATTAACTTACTAGGAACAAAAGCACTCTGTGACTAGGATTTTCCTCTCAGACAGTCATAAGTATCACCTACAATAATGGTCAAGTACTCAATTAGGTTCTTTTCTTTAAATTAAACATGAGTTAACTTTCCCCGTTAGATATCACCTACCATACGTAGTAAATATCAATGTGGGAAGAAAAAGAAGAAAAGGAAAGTTAGTGTTAGTATGGTAAGTAAACAATACGGCATACATATATCACCTAGATAATAGTAATTTTCAGAACTATTGTAATTGTCAAAAAGTGACAATAAGCTTATATGTAGTATGACATTCACTAGGAACAAATGGCTTAATCCGGGTGATCCAAACGATTCCATATTTTCACTGCCTTCTTAAAATTAAGCAATCAAAGAATTGTATCAAAGGTTTGGTGGATAATAAAAGAAAAAGATTGGAGGATGCAGAGCAAATTAAGCAGTTAGTTGTGGATTTCTACCAAGGACTACTTGGAACTCCGAATGCTATATCAGTGAGAATCAGAGTTCATGGCTATAAGCAGAGACTACTGACTATGAAATTGAGTAGGCTCTATTCTTGACGGGAGATGATAAAGCCTCTGGACCAGATGGCTTCATTGCAAAAATTTTTAAGCAGGTCTAGCAGACTGTCGAACCTGATGTGGTGGCTGTCATTACATCCTATTGTCAATTCTAGAAAGCTTCTCTTTGAGGTAAACTCAACCCCTATTGCCTTTGTTCCTAAGGTCCCAAATCCCTCAACAATGGCTGACTTTAGACTAATTGAATGCTGTAATGTAGTCTACAAATGTATTACTAAAATCCTTTTATAGACTTAAAGGTTGCTGGGGTTTCTCAGTAAGCTCTAATCAAACAGCTTTTATAAAAGGAAGAAACATCTCAAAAAATGTGTTGCTAGCCTATGAACTTTAATGGGTTGATACGTTCATCATATGATATTGCGTAATGGGTTATCATAAAAATAATTCCGTAGTAGATGTACCATCAAAGCTGATTTGAGGAAGGCTTATGTTTCTTTGTCGCTGGACAATTTATCCTGATGTATATGATAGCTGCTGCCTACACAATCAATTTTGTTATCTAAGTGAGGAAGTGCATCACAAACACAAGCTATTTAATTGGCCTCAATGGGAACGTGATTGACCATTTCAATGGAGGTAAAGGCCTTAAACAAGGGGAGCCACTTTCCCCTTTCTCTTTGTCATTGTCCTGGAGGTCTTCACTAGAAACAATGCAAAAATGGGTTCCGGAGCCTAGTTAATTCAAGTTTCACTCTTATTGCAAGGATTTGAAGATAACTCACCTAAGCTTACAGATAATCTTTTAATATTCACTGCTACTGAGTAATCCCCAATTAAATTAGTGACAGAAAGCCTTGAAGAGTTCAAGTACATGTCTGGTATGTCTATAAATCCCAACAAAAGTGAAGTTTTCTTGTGTTGTGATATGCCTCAAGCCGTAAGAAGCAAATCCTAGAAGCATTGTAATTTAAAGAGGGGTTTTTCCTGTTAGATAAATCTTTCTAATTTGCCCCCACACACCCAAAAAAAAAAAGTACATCATAGTGAACTCATTGGGCATGGCCACGACACCAATCATACCATGGGTTAAAAATGCTATCAATTTATGTTCAAGGGGGAGTCATATTGTTGACATCCAAGAGGTTGGTTTTGGTTCTGTATTGACTATTAACTCTGCATCTAGTGATATTGGTTAGGGATAATTACAGTAAACCCACCTGAGGTTTGGCCCATTTTCACTTTGCCTACCCGTAGTTTAAAACTTTACACTTTGCCCACCTGAGGTTACTTCCGTTTAGTTTCTGTTACCCACCTATGTTATCACCGTTAAAAAACACATTTTTTAGATGAAAACAAACATAAAACGAATCAAAAAATTAGGGTTTGATATTAAAAATAAATGTATATGAATGTAACAAATAAAATTCCAAACAACTACAAATCAAATTGTTTGAAATTAAAACAAGTACAAATTAATGAAATGCCCACAGATTATGGAGAGTCCACATATTACAACAAACACATAACACAACACAAGATCAGAAAAAGAGATCGGTGAAGCTTGAGTATGGGTTTGGGTTTGGTTTAGATCAGAAAAAGAGAGAAGAAAAGCTTGAGTAATGGCATCTGGTCTAGTGCCGAAAAAAGAGGGGCGGGCAAGGAGGCTTCGCCTTGGGTGTGGGTCGGCATGGAGATCGGTGAAGCTTCTGCCATGGAGATTAGTGGTGAATCGGTATGGTGGTCCTGGAGATCGATGGTGGTGGGATATGGTTATGGTGGTCTTCATGGGGGCTGGCTTTCACGATGAAGGTGGGTATGGTGGGTTTTGATTTCGGACAGTGAGTACTAGAGGGGCTGTCTTTAAAAGGTGGGGGAGGTCCAAAGGTGGGGAAGGTCTAAAGGTGGGGGAGGTCCGAAGGTAGGGGATCCGAAGCAACAAGATCAGAAGACTAACAAGGTGGATAGCGTGACAATCTTGTGAGCGAGATCGGCGAAGGCTGGGCTAGCATGGCCTCGGGGCGAGATCGATGATGGCTAACGAGATCGGCGGAGGCTGGGCAATAATGGCCTTGGGCGAGATTGGTAGTGGCTGGAGATTTCTCTTTCGTGTTTGTGGCTGGTGGTCTTCATGGGGGCTAGCTTTCACGATGAAGGTGGGTTCTTTAAAATGCATAGATGTAACTTATAGCCATTAAGCTTGTGATCTGACTTCTGCAAGAGATGCATATTTTGGGTTTGAAAAAATTTCGATCTTGTTCTGGGTTTGAAAAATTTTTTATCTTGTGTTCTGGGTTTGAATTTTTTTTTTATTTGAGTCATGTTCTAAGAGATGCCCATTTTGATCTTGTTTTCTTTTGTTTTTTTTTTTTTTTCTTGTTTTGAGAGGAGAGAGATATAAAATGAGAGTAAAAATACTTATTTACCCCTCTTTTTAACAAAGGTGGGTAACAAAGACTAAACGGAAGTAACCTCAGGTGGGCAAAGTGTAAAGTTTTAAACCATGGGTACGCAAAGTGAAAATGGGCCAAACCTCAGGTGAGTTTACTGTAATTATCCCTATTGGTTATGTATCCTTTAGCTAGGTCTATCATGAGTCAATTTTATTTTGGTAGTCCTCCAAGTGTTGAAGCTGAGATTGTAAAGGTGGCTGACCCTTTTGTGTAGTTTTCTTTTCTTCAATCTTTTATTAATTCGAAAAAGAAATCCAAGAGGTTGGACTCGATAATTAGAGTTAAATTCACCCTTTTAATTTTAATTTTTTTTTTAAAGAAAGAGCTTCTTAATTTTTATTCATGAATATTGGCTCTCTAAACTTGTACGTTCTTCATCAAGTAATCACCGCTTTGGGTTAATGGCCAAATCAAGTCATCCTTTTGCCAACTAAGGTTTAGTGGCATTTATTTGATCATTGTAGTTTGAAAATGTAGAAAGCTGGCATCAATTTTTTCATCCAACCAGCACTTAGAAATGGAATCAATCAAAGAACTAACCTTAGCTTCCCTTTGATGGTGTGTAAGACTAGAGAAGAGTGACACGTGGATGAGATTTCAAAGGGAGCCAACTATTGGACCATATACAGACTGATTTGTCATTCCCAATTCAACAAGATACTCCTCTTGGAAATTATGATTTCAAGTTAGAGTACAGTACTATGTGTGTGTAAATATGTGTACAACAAAGTGTGTGCAAAATTTTTGCCCCTTTTGATAACGTCTCTGCCTCTTTTAGAATGCTCCTCCAAGCATAGGATGCTTTTGAACTCACCTTCGCCTCCATCACTGTTCCATTGGAGAAAATTTTCCTTTAAAAACTTTATAAAACAAGGACTAATGATTATGAAGTAGCCTCACCATGTTTATTAATACTTATTATAAAACAAGGACTGATGATTATGTATCTTTTTTTTTGGGGTTAATTAATACTAATTTATATTAGTGATTCTCACCATCTTTACTTTTCTCATTTAGTGGTATGTAAAACATTTTTTTGTGATATTTTAAATTCAAATTAGAGACCCTCGATCGTGGGAAAAAAGAGAGAAAAATTGATCCTTTTTTTTTTAATAAACAATACTAAAAAAAATAAAAATAACATTTCTATAAGTCAATAGGATCATGAGATTTTATTTTATTTTATTTTTATTTTTTGAGTTTTTGCCTTTACTATTGTTGTTGTTATGTTTATCTTTTTTGTAAAAATATTATTTATGTTTATGTATAGCTTAAATGGATTGATTTCCTTAATAGATAGAATAAAACTTAATACATAGTAATGTATTGTAAAGAAAAGCATATCTACAAGAAATTGGATGTGAAATCAATTGTAAATGTCTTAATTAACCACTGTTTCCATTGTTGTATGAAATTTTTTTCTCCTTTTAAAAGCTCAAAAAGTGTGTTACACTCTTACTCAATGTAGTGTTGTTTTATGTTAATGTCTATACTGCTCTGAATCATCAATGAAGTTCTTAGCCTCTGTTTGGTTCTAGAGAAAATAGAAGGAAAAAAAGTTTTGATGAACTAAAATTAAATTTATCTTTTTCCATTTGGATATAGTCTTATGAAGGATTTAGTTGCTCCTTATGGAAATTGTCTGAACTATTTGATAGAAATTAAAATTTGAATTTTGAAGTTGATCTTTGTCCATAAAGGAGTCACTTAGCATTGACCTCTAATTCAATTAGCAATTAATTCTAAAAAAGTTAGCCTTGTGGAAAATATTTACTGTTTAATGTTTGTGTATGCTTCATTTCAATAGTTCTGCTATCATTTTCCAATCTCTCTTAAGCCTATTATTTCATATTGAGAAGGCTTTTAGAAAATTTTGCCTCGTTACTTGGTTTGTTGGACTTTAGCTTTGAATTCATGTGATGGGGAGTCGCATTCTGAAATTGCCAAATTGGTGCTTAATTGTTATTTGTGCTTTAATGAAGGGGAATGAAAATTTGAAATTGGTGCTCAATTATTGTTTTTGATTCTATGAAATAGATGCTTGATTGCAAAAACTTGATGCCAAATTTAAGTTGTAATCACCATTTTCATGGAATCATAGGTGCTTAAAGGGTGTATTTGTGGAATATGAGAGCAGGAGTTTTGAGAAGCTGCCAATCTCAATGAAAGCTAATCTAGGCAAAGCAATGCAAGCAGTCTAGAAGTCATTCTTGATAAAATATGCTAGAGGCAGAAAAATAGAGAATTTGTGAAGATTGAACAACCAAGGATAGAGACAATGGGTAGAACCATAGAAGATGCAGAATTTTGCTAGTGTTTTATCTTGATTTGTATTTCCAATCAATGAAAAATAATGTTGCATAATTGTATTCTATGTACCCTATTTACATTCTTATTCTTATAGAAATTTTGGTTGGTTGTGTTTCTACTTTCAAATAAACATCAGTGATTTCTAATTTTCATCATGAACAATATTTGCAATACAATTATGAATATCTTCTAGCCATATGACCTCATCATTCAAGAATTGTGCATGTCTTGCAAGTGTATGAGGTGCAAAATTCACATCTCTGCATGTATGCTAAAAGGGCAAGCTTCTTACCTGACTTGCTATGGTTCTTATATTCTCTATGATGTGACAAATAGCTATGAATAGTGAACACTATTTGCATTTGCAATAAGCATCAACTACAAGTTTAAAGCTTAAGATGTTATCTTTACTCCCTTTAAGCTTATAAGCCTTGAAATAAGCATTGTATAGAAGTTGCAAACAAAAGATCAATTTTACTATAATGTAATTACAATCTAAACTTGGGGCCAAAATCACCAATTGTACAAATGCTATTTTATGACATGGAATTTAACCTTGAGCATAATATTGATAATGCAAACTACAAATCGCAGTTTTCTACTCCAATTCCATACTCCTATCTCCATTAGCACTAAAACTATAGTTAATACATAACTTTCACTTGGCAGCAAGTCAAAATAAATCCAAAGAGAACAAATGTACTCCCCAAAAATGAAATAACAAACAAAAGAAACTTGGTGTTAGGATAAATGACAATTGGGGGATTTAACACTGACACATGATTTGATAAGCCAAGCATTTCATCAGTTGTATTATGCTCCACAACTTCATTTTCTTCCAAATTTGCGTTTGAACCCAACTTTGATGACTCTCTTTCGATTTTTTCATCAAGTCCCAATAGTATCTTTTGACAAATGCTTTTAAGACTATCATCCCCTTGGCTTTTGGATATGATTGTATTAGCTATTCGTTACATGTTGTTACTCCACACTATCTCGGCCTTTTTAGCATTGCCACTTGAATGATTGTCTTGTTCATAAGCCATCATCCCTTTCTTAGCCTCCTTTGTCCAACGTTTCAAAATGTATTGGCTTGGAATTTTAGTCAAAATTTTTAAATTGAAGACCCGCAATGCATGACAACAAAGAATTCCCAATGACTCAAATTTCTTACAAGAACAAGAAATGTTGCTATTGAAGTGATCAAAAAGGACAATGCGTACTCTTTCACTATCTTCTTCTTTCACCTCAAAGACATCAATTGTATCTTGATAATCAACTTGCTTCCACTCTATTGCAAGACTATTAAGGAATTCATATTCAAATAATTTGAATATCTTACATGTGTAAACTTGAGCTGCATGACCCAAAATACCACTCTTCTTAACTACTCTTTGCAGGGTGCCTTGCTTGCATCGAAAATCTTCATTAAACTTTGAAGAACGCATACCTGCCAATGCACTTCCAATTTAATTACAAAGTTATTGAGGCTTATTGTTGTATCTACTATATTATTCAAAACATGGTTTGTGCTTTTACTCCTCGAGGAAGCTTTAAATTCAGCTGTGAAACTATCCTTAGTGAAAGCAGTGCTTCATTTATGTCGAATTTTGTACATCATATTAAGCCAATGATGATCTTCAAGATTAAACTTATGCATCATTTTATCCCATGTGTTTGGAAATTCCAATTCAGAATCATAATATTTTTGACACTTGTTCCACAAGGACTAAAACTCCGAATTAGAATTTAACTCTCCAAAGTAGGAAGGTACATTTTTTGAAATATGCCACAAATATAGTCACTGATGTGTGTTCAAAAACACTTCCTCAATAGCATTTGACATGGCTTGATCTTGGTCAGTAAAATTGTTATTGGAGATCGATTCCCCATAGAGTCTAAGAAGGACTTTAACAACCATTTGAAAGAAGCAGTGGTTACTTCCTCAATAGCATTTGACATGGCTTGATCTTGGTCAGTAAAAATTGTTATTGGAGATTGATTTCCCATAGAGTCTAAGAATGACTTGAACAACTATTTGAAAGATGCAGTGGTTTCATCCAAAAGAAATGCACATCCAAATATTACATTTTGCCAATGGTGATTAACACCTACAAATGGAGCACAAATCAAATTGTATCTATTGGTGCGGTAAGTAGTGTCAAATACCACAGTATCTCCAAAACAATCATAATCAACCCTTGATCTCCCATCTCTTCAAAAAAAAAAAAAAAATCGTCATGCGATTTTCTTCATCTACTTGAATCGTGTAAAAAAACATAGGATCTTCTATTTGCCTTTTCTTAAAATGATTCAATAGGCTTTAAGCATCTCCGGCACTAATCGTTGACATCTTTTTTTGTGTTCACATGATTATAACAATTTTTTTTAGTGAAGCCCACATTCTCACTCCCTCCAACTTCTTCTGTTAAATACGAATAAGTATTCTTTGTACTTATACCAGTATTCACCATGGAATCAATTAAAGTTGCCTTAGGTTTAGAAATACAACGACCCGATGTTAACAAATGTCTCTCTGATGGTAGTGCAAGTTCATAATTATGCTTTGGATTAAATGCAGTAACTCTCCACACATCATTTTCAACTGTGAAACGAATAAATGCTTTACAGCCAGTTCTAGTCTCCAGTTTCTTTCAATTTTTCTCTTCACAAGGATCTTCATCTATTTTAAAACCCTCTTTAGAACATAGAAATTCACGGTGCCTTATGTTCTTTGTCCCATTAAAATATCTAGGCTTTCCTTTCCGTATACTAAAACCTATTCATAATTGTATGAATTGTATGCTTCATCTTCAGTATATGCCAGCTTATCCAACAAATTGTCATCGCTATTTTCTAGTCGTTCAACAAACAAACAATCCTCTTCAATTCCTTCAATATCACTTGAATTGCAAATAACTACAATAATTTTTATGAAAAATATAAATGTTAGAAATAAGATATTAAGGAATTTACAATACAATAATTATCTTATGTGTGCAATTTTTTACGTGTTCTTAAAGGTCTATGGTATGCTTTATTACAAAGCTTCCCCACATCTAGGCACAAATATAATTAGAAATTAGACATAGTTACCAATATAGAGATGAATATATTATTTATTCCTATCATATTATATATATATATATATATATATACACACACTTAAATTTAGTATATAATAACAAAAAAAAAAAAAAAACATATATCACTACACATATTTTATTTGGGAGCAAACATATCACAACAAAGTAATAAATTCATACCTCAATACATTTTTATATATTTTATTTGGGAACAAACATATCACAACAAAGCATTAAATTTTTCACAAAAAAAAGGCATTAAATTCATACCTCAATACATTTTTATATGTTTTATTTGGGAGCAAATATATCACAACAAAGCATTAAATTTTTCACCAAAAAAGAGAGCATTAAATTCATACCTCATTACATTTCTATATATTTTATTTAGGAACAAACATATCATAACAAATCATAATACATTCTTTAAAAAATGAAACAAAACACAATAGGACAAATTAAATTATACCTCTATTACTTTGAAAATTGGATTCTTCCATGCTTATGTGAACAAGATTTTGTCTCTTTACATTAGAACTTTTCACTTGATTTCACTAAAAATCACTCATAGTAACATTTGTTTTTGGTCACACTATGCACTTGTTTTTTGTCGGCACTAAGGAGTAGGACCTTCTGGCTTTTGTTCACAAGAGTGAGAACCCTAAAAGGTTTTCTTTTTCCTAAGTCCCAATCGAAAAACAACTGGCTAGCTTCTTTTTTTATATTTTATTTTTTTAATAACTAATGTTAACGGGGTTGTCTAATGTTGGGAGCTTGAAGACCAGCATTTAGCCATTGTTATGAGCTATAATATTTAAATGATATCAACATTTTTATCTTATATGTTTTATTCTTATTGGTTAGGACTACAAGGTCAGCATGGTGACCTTGTAGTCTGGGACTAGGTAAGAATTTCCCGTGTTTGACTATTGGAAGCTAAAGCATCCGAAAAAGGACTAAAATAGAGTGGCTTATGGATTAGCTCAGATTGCTAGAGACACTGGGATTACCTAGTTTTGGTTAGGAATTGAGCCTCCAATGCTACAACAGCAGCTCTTGATAGATAGATCAAAATGTTAGTTGTGTTTTTTGTTGGATGTTCCTATCTCTTGTTGTACTTCAATTTTAGTTCTTATTGAAAGATGACGGGTTTCATTTCAAAAAAGAAAAAAGAAAAAGAAAAAAAAAGACCTGATATCAAGTGTCATACATTACACTGTAAGGCGACTTGATAGCAGATAATGAAGATTGATCTCTGGAAAAAGAAAAACAAAATCCTAGAGAGCTTCATAAGGATTTCTTTTTGAAACTCTAGCCTCCTCCTACAGAAGAAAGAGTTCTTATTGCGTTTCTTGTACACTTTTGGATTTTGTAACCAAGCAAAGTCTCTCACACCATCATTGAAGATCTTATTGGTGTTTCTATGTGAAGCTGTTACAAATCAACTACCACAATCAAAGGGTTGCTGTGGAGTTAGTCATGTATTGGGATCCGTGCATCATTGGTTAGTCACGTACTGGGATTCGTGCATTGAAAGAAGAGATTGTTGCTACATCACAAGTCCAATTGGGTATTAGGGTAAGGGTTCAACTGTAGGTTAGTATTAGGTACTAGGATTCCTTTTACTTGTAACTGCTTGTTTTGATAATAGTGGGTTCTTGGAAGTGATGACCTTAAATTCACCTGGTTGGGTTTTGCCTCGGTGGTTTTCCCTATTCGTAAACAAATCACTTATATCAAATTTATTTTATGTTGCATTTAATTTAGTTGGTGATTTGTTTGTGCTACCATGTTTATTGCATGTAATTGAATCTAATTAATTAGCTAAGTAAATTAATTAGATTCAATTACATGCAATAAGCGTGGTAGCACAAACAAATCACCAACTAAGTTAAATGCAGTGGAAAATAAATTTGACACACCACTCTCGAGAATTAACTATTATCCAAACAAACGGTTACAAGTAAAAGGAATCCCAGCACCTAAAACCAATTTACAATTGAACCCTTACTCCAGTACCCAATTGGACTTGTGATGTAGTGGCAATCTCTTCTTTCAATGCACGAATCCTAGTACATGACTAACCAATGATGCACGGATCCCAGTACGTGACTAACACACCAACTTGATGAAGATGTTGGCTGCAAAGTTCTTCAATTCATCCAACAATGAAGATCAGGAAGTCCCTTGGTCACAAAACCCTTGGCACAAAAACGCAATAGCTTCTAGAGAGAATATGATGAACTAAGGCAAATTGTCTCCGGTCACAATATGCATGCACAATGACTTTGCATCAAGTTGCATCACCTTAGATGACCCTTAAAATAATCCTTATATATGTCTAGGGTTGTGAGAAAAGAAATCCTACACAAATACACATGGATATGCATGAAATCAGATCTGAAAATTCTAATTTCATAATTCTCGATAGATACAGCTTCTGTCGAGTTGCTGTCGAGCTTCAGCATTAAACCTCGATAGATATGAATCTGCCGAGTTATCTGTCGAACTTTAATGAACAGTACTTCTTCACTTGTTTCTTGGATAGATTTGCATGGCTTCAATACTAAACTTGAACTCTTATTCCTTAAAGTACTAAACCCATCCTAGATCTACCCAATTACAAGTAAAGTGTGTTTTGTCAAAAGATTAGCCAATTTACATAACACATGTCTCTCAATAATTGTCTCATGTATTATTGTACACTAAGACTTTACGAAAAAGACTAGGCTAAAAAAGACATACAACCGTGGTAGTGAACGACGTTCTGCGGAATATATGACTCATGCTCCTTTAGGTTCGGAGGATTCTATACCTCATTAAACTCTTTTAAGGTTAAAAATGTTATTGCATTTGCTATTCACTTCCAAAAAATACAAACACTTGGACTCAAATAGTTAGTTTTGATATGATTTTTTTTTTTTTTTTTTGGGTCATGCGAGTCTCATGAGCTATTATTTCAGCCTTAGAAATCGAATTGCATATCTCAACTTGTTCTTTATTTCTCCTACATCACGGCCTCCTTCACATTAGTGACATCCCTATTCGTTTTGAGTTTTTTCACCATAGGGTAGGTTCTCGTGATTTTCATTTGGAAAAACAAAGTAATTATGGCATTTTAAAATCTAATTTTAGAAAACCCAAATTTGGGAAAACAAAGATTAAAAAAAAAAAAAAAAGTTCTTTTTTCAAACTTGATGGAGTATGCCGTCAGAGCATTGTTAAATTACTTAAATGTCAATCAATTTTGACCCAAATTTTTGGGGGAATACTTTTACATTTTATCCTAACTTAATTGATATTCATGTATGGCCTCTTACATTTTATTGACTACTTAAGGGTCAAAATCAGGAAAAAAAAAAAAAAAATCTTTGGTGAAGCTCTTTTTCTTTTCTTTTCTTTTCTTTTCTGGTGCTAAAAAAAAAAAAAAAAAAAAAAAAAAGAAAAAAAAAAAGGGTCATTACTTAATAAATAAATAATAATAAAAAAAGGTTAGGAGGTTGTTACCTCGATGGCATAAAACCTAATAATTTTTGGACTACATCTTTTGAATCTCTTGGTTTTTTTAATACTAGAAGATACAAAATTTTATTAATGAAGGAAATTGACTACAACAAGTTTACTTATAAATCAAGGACAAAATGCTCTATCTTTGCTCATAACATCTTTAAGAAACTCTAGTTCGTCCTTAATACTAACTGCTTCTTGACTGATATTCTTGGCATACTTGGCTAGCTAATGGGTTTTTCAACTGCATTTGCATCGAGTATGTGAGATTGCAACATAGTGAATATAACTTAGGAGAGATCTAACTTCTTATAGAATTTGACTGAAGCTTGCATCATCATATTCGCCATTCTTCAACCCCTAGGTAATTATTATATGGTCATCTTAACGGGTGCATTTAGGGTAATTGTTAATAAATCATTTTAGGAAAGTTTTGATATCACTTTCATAGAAAATATAAAAAGTCATCAAAATGATTAAATTGCTTTTTTCTTTTTCCACAAAAGTTTTTAAACCAATACCCTTAAGGTATCCGTTAACATTTCCCATGATTACATTGTCTCCCTCCAAGGTGATGTCAACGAAGTCGATTTTCACAGCAAGTTTGATGACCATAAACACTGCCTTTGCTTCTATTTCTTCTACACTTCAACTCTGATTAAATTGAAGAGACATAGATACCATTAGAAGATCGTAGTATTTTGTATCACCATGCTAATTCCTATAGCATTTAAGGGTTTGAATAAAGCTCCATCGCTATTAACTTTGTACCTATTTGCCTTAGGTGCAATGGCAAAGCCACGTTGGGGCCGAAGGGGGCCGCAGTCCCCCCAATTCTTTTTTTAAAAAAGCCAGTAGATATATATCGGTATAAGAGTTATCCATACCACTTTAACTTTTTCAAAGAGTATGTGAATTTTACACCACCCCCCCCAAAAAAAAACCAAAACCCGGTTCAATAAAATTTTATATATTTATGAATATATTTTAGATTCATTTAAATAGGATTACAATCCTATACTAATTTATCACCAAGCTAATTAATTGGCAATCAAACACTGATAATAAGCACTGCAAAAAATTATTTTAACAATTATCTATAATAATAATAAAAATAATAAATGAACAAAATCTAGTTTTTGCTCTAACCTCATCTATAAAACTCAATGGCTTACTTTGGAGTTCAACGGGAAGATCTCATTCTTCGTCCTCAATAAATTACTCAACTTAACAGTCACAGCAGCACCAGACTCCTACAGAGTTGCATCTGGGCTTTGACTCCTCTGTCTCTCTCCTCTCTCTCTCTCTCTCTCTCTCTCTCTCTCTCTTTGATTTCTTAGTTGGTCTGGTGACTCTGGTCTGCTATTTTCTTTTTCTTTTTTCTTTTCTTGCCTTTACTCTTTCATCCCACGGTCCAAGACAAGATTTTTTTTTTTTTTTTTAGATTTGGGGTTATAAGTGTTTGCTCCTCTCTTATGCCAATTTAGAGAAATGAACAAGCAAAGGTACTAGAAAGTGCAAATAATTTGCTCCTTTCTTAAGCTTGTGACCACGGATTTGACTCTAGTTTACACTTGAAGGAGAGTGAAAACCAAGAATGCATAATTGCATTTCTTTTAATTTAAAATTACATTAAAACCCAAAGACAAACACTCCCTCCCACTGAAAAGGAAAGGGACTAGGACATGATAAAAAACATGCCCAACAACAAAATAAACACTGAAATCACAGAACCATAAACAAAGTGGCAACAAAGTCTTATTCCCAACACTAACCCCCCAATCTAGTCCTTTTAATACCCCTCTTTGTGGTGAGGGGAGTTAGTATTCTTTTCATTATCTTCTGTGGCAATGCCAGCAGTGTGCTTCAAAGCATCTAGTGCACCTTGGGCCATGCTCTTCACTTGCTCCCCAGTCTTCTGGATTATCCCACCGGTCTTCTCCTTGCCGGTCTCGGCTTTCTCGCCGGCCACTTGGGCCGTCTCCCAGGTCTTCTCCTTCGCGGCCTCGGTGGCTTGGGAGGCCTTTTCTTTGGCTGATTGGGCTGCGCTTGAGGTCTTCTCTTTGGCAGCCTCGGCCGTCTCATAAGTCTTGTCCTCGCCTACTCTGGCCTTTTCCCCTAATGAGCCCATAGCAGAGTTGGTGTTATCCTTTGCTTCTTGGGTTTTCTCATAGGTCTTGTCCTTTCCCTCTCTAGCCTTTTCCCCTAATGAGCCCATAGCAGAGTTGTTGTTGTCCTTTGCTTCTTGGGTTTTCTCATAGGCCTTGTCCTTTCCCTCTCTAGCCTTATCCCCTAAATGGCCCATTGTCTGGTTGGTCTTCTCCTGAATACATAAGCAACATCAAGATTGCAAATTAGAGTCAGGAAAAAAAAAAAGGTTTTTCTATGAGACACTAGAACCAAAAAGGCAATAATATGATCCAAAGGTGCAAAAAATAGCAAGTAGAAAAGAGAATCTAGATAAACCAATTTCAAAAAACAGCAAGTAAAAAAGAGAATCTAGATGAACAAATTTCAAAAATAGTAAGTAGAAAAGAGAATCTAGATGAACCAATTTCAAAATAGTAAGTAGGAAAGAGAATCTAGATGAACTACATATATAATGTGTAGAAGAAAACTATATGAATAATGTTAGTTGTCCGAATATAACTATGATTTGCATGATGAACGCTCCCAAATTGTACATTAATCCTAACATTTTCTTTCTGCCAACCAGTACTTAACATAGAGGAAACTTACAAAACATGCATGATATGAGTAAGAAAAAAACTACACCAACACAATCATTGGGAACCATATATAAGCACAAAATAGGAACAATTCCCCATACCTCAACTCGGCCTTTAGTTTCACCAGCTCTGTAGCTCTGATCATGGGATGCCATTTTCTTCTCCGAAAAGTAGAGATTGCTATTTAGCTGAAGTTGATGTTTATTTCTTTTTCTTTTTTTTGTTGTTGATAATTTGATGTTTATTTCTGAGAACTGATAGAAAGTGTTGTATGATTGTTGTATCAGAAAATCTTTCTTGCATTAATGAGAATAGCGCTTTCTAGGATTGTATATTTATAGTATATCATGTACTGTACTGGATAGACACGTGTCCTATCTCTTGCAATGACAGGAACAGCGTGCCTTAATTAGGATGTATAGTATATATATCATGTACCGTACTTGATAAACACGTGTCGAACTTAGACACATGTTGAGACACGTGCCTTGATAAGTTGGTTTTGTAAGTTTTTTTTTTAGATAATTATAACGTGCTGTTAACCTCGCAGTTTGGACATGATTATGATATAATAAACAAAAACAACTATTTTGATACCACTTTTTGTCAAAATTGCCAATAAAGGACTGGGCGGTCCTATTAGCCAATCGAAATGAAATATTTCCATATTATAATATATATTCTGACTAACTATTTTAGGGTATCAATTAATACTAGTCTTATCACATATACTTTACACGTGCTATGAGATTATTTTTTTATTTATTTTGAATTTAATATAATTTTATAATTTGAATTTGTCTATTGTTAGTGAGATTATAAAATAATGAATTTGAAAGAAGAGTGCTAGCTCAGGTGACCTGGATTAAACCCCAACTGGGATGGGTGAAGTTGAACTCGGATGGCTCGGTTTTGGGAAACCCGAAGAAGGCTGGTGGAGGAGCTGTGCTCAGGTGCAGCAATGGGGATTGGATTGCAGGTTGCTTAAGGAAGCTAGGGAACACGTCTTGTACTCTGGCTGAGCTATGGTCGCTTAGAGATGGGCTTCTTTTGGCAAAACAGCTTAGTTTAGAGAATATTTGTGTGGATATGGATGCTGAATTCCTTGTTTATTTGCTTTCTAATTCTTTTGTGGTTAACCTTAGCCTTGAACCTTTATTATCTGACTGCAGGAACCTGATGAAGATGTTCCTTAACTGCACTGTGACGCATGTTTATAAGGAGGCGAATAGGTGTGTTACTAGATTAGCTAGGTTGGGGGTTGATCTTCATTCAGACCACCTTATTTTGTATAACACACCGCTTGTGGTGGAAGATCTCCTAGCTAGTGATAAAGTTGGCCATGTTTGTAACAGACTTGTAGTGCCTTATTTATAATATTTGCTTGGTTAACCAAAAAAAAAATTAGAATTTGAAAATGAATAAACAAAGTTTTTAGAAAAAAAAAATGTATCAAATATGTGTGAGATATATTTCAATAGAGAGTGTGCTAATTTTTAGGAAAAAATTTTCTCTAGTAGTTTTTTTTTTTTTTTTTTTTTTTTAATTTCAATTTTAACCATATTTATATTTTTTTAAGAATAAGGATTATCTAATTAGATTGAGGATATTTTTGACATTTTTTGAAACCATAACTAACTTTTGAATCCTCTTAATATATATAAATTAAGAATGGTGGTACGTCTACAGCACTTTTACAAGTGGTAAGTTGTTACCCATAATAACAAAAAGTAACAATCTTACCACTTAAATCATCATTTTATTTAATATTCTTTTTTTTTTTTTTTGGTATAAAAGGGAATATATTAAAAAACTAAACAGAAAACAAAGATACAGGACAGAGCCTGTTTACAGCCATACCACAGGCATCATCCTCTAGAATATGCAAAAGGTCCACAGGCGGACTAGGCAACTCAACATAATCACTAACAATGGACAATCCTAATTTAGCTAAAAAGTCCGCACATCTGTTAGCTTCTCTATAAATATGCCTAACTCTTAAATGGGAAATTTGTGTAGCTAAATGCCTGCAATCATCCATAATGGAGGATATAACAGTATTGGAATAGCTTTGCATGTTAAAAGCATCAACAACGGCTTTTGCATCTAACTCAACACAAACAGCTTGTGCTTGAATTTGTAAGCAAAGAAGAAGACCGTCCCGAAGAGCCCAAAGTTCCGCCATGAAACTAGTAGTTGTCCCGATCTTCCTTGCAAAACCAATTACCCATTCCCCATTGCCATCTCTGATTAAACCTCCTCCTCCTGCCTTCCCAGAAGCTCCTGCTGCCGAGCCATCTACATTCAAAGTCAGCCACCCCTCCCTCGGCTTCTCCCAACAAATACTCTTCAGGACCAGCCTTTTAGTAATTAATTGATTACAAGCATAGTAAAAATATTCTGTTGCTCGGTCCAATATTTCTTTTGCCAGGTTTGGATTCAAATTTTTATTTCTAAAAACGAGCTGGTTCCTATCCTTCCAAATCAACCAGATAGTGAAGAGAAATACCTGGCACCACGGTATTTGTCTTGACCCAAACTGATGGCCAGATTTGGCATTCAACCTGAGCCATTCCCGCAGGTTCTAGTTGGAAAAGAACGCATCTGTAGCTTGCCTCCCCAGCCGCTGCCAGATTCTCTTGCTAACAGGACAGTCACGCAGAGCATGAAAAATAGATTCAGGTTCTCTATGACAGCGGGGACAATTGGTTTCAACGTTAACACCTCTAGACATAAGGCATTGATTAACTCCTATGCTATAATGCATACATTTCCAAACAAAAGTTTGAATTCTCGGCATGGTCTTCAACTTCCAAATCCAATTTCCCATGAAAGGAACATCCTCTCTAGAAGCAGTGGTTAATAAATAAGCACTCTTAAGATCAAACTCTCCTCTCGGAGAATACTTCCAAGCAAGTCTGTCATTCATTCTAGTGGTTAGAGGGATTGGTGTAGCTTTAAGCTCACTGATGATTTCACTTGGTAGGGTCATCTGCAGAATATTCCAATTCCAAGTACCTGCACAATCTACAACATCCTTAAACTTCAGCTCCGAAGCTTGCCTTGACAAAGGACCATGAATAATCTTCCTAAGTGGGCCAAGAGTAGACCAACTTTCTTCCCAAAAATCTAGCTTGCTTTCAGAGCCAGGCAGCCATCTAATACCCTTTTCAAAAATATCTTCACCATGCTTTAAGCCTTTCCAAATTCTGGAACTTGGCAGCCGGCTAACATTTCTGGAGCTTAATCTTTGATGGTTACAATATTTCAACCTAAGGACTTTGGCCCAAGGGGCCTTAGTTTCAGTGTGAAATCTCCAATTCAACTTTGCCAAGAGAGCCGTGTTTCTTCCTTTTGCTTTTACACATTTTAAATCATATTGCCAATAATTGTCAAAAACCTTATACATCAAATACCTCCACATGCAAAAAATGTTTAGGAGTTTAAGGAGGGGAGGGAGTTCGAGTTACAAGGTTAGGAACATATTTATCGATATATTTCTATATAACAAAAAAAATCACCAAGAATACCATAGTTCAACTGACACTATTATCCTAACATAGATGTACAAGGATTCACATCCTCCTCACCAATTATTAAAAAATATCATCATTTCATAACAATGAGGTTTATAATATCTCATTACATAATAAGGAACCCATTAATTCAAGATAAGTCATAGAGCTTAACTTAATAGGATCAAATTTCAAATATTAAATCAATAAAAAAAAAATGAATTAAAATCAACAGCTCAAATTTCTCACAAAAATAATATCAAATCAAACAGTTAAATTCAAATTCCATATTGTAAGAAGATATATATATATATATATATATATATATATATATATATATATTTGTTTAAAATACCCAAGAAAAAAAGGTCATTATTTTGTTCACTTACCCGCCCAAAGCATCATATCAGCTGGAGTTCAGTTGAATGGATTGAAACAATTATGTTACAAAATTTGATGGACTACACTTTTTGTCTAGTATAAATAATCCATTGACGTCTTAAATTGTATTTATAACAATTTTTATTGCAAATTGCATCCTAGTTAATTCTACTATGAATCATCATTTTATTCACCTTAACTTCAATTCTGATTAATCCTAATTTGTTCAACTTGTATGCTAAGACAGCATCTCCAAACTCATTATGGCAGAATGCCGCTGTTAAAGAAGAGTGGGGTCAGATTGCAACATGAAGACCAATCTTAGCCTAACCAGTTTTACGAGGGGACCAAGAAATAACTGATTGATTTGCATTTAAGGACCGTGGGTCAAGTTGGCATTTGTGAAACTTTCAAACTTAAAAAAATCTAAGTTGTCAGAACTCAGAAACAGCCTCCAGTCAGCAAGTCAAAGGCATTCGGCTTATGACTACTATTTTAACTTTTTTTTTTTTTTTGGTCTAAGAGTACTATTTTAATTACTTTCTCCACTTCCCACCCCCAAAACTCTCTCAGTTTTTCTACTCTATCGGCCACCATTTATAATAATCTTTCTCTGTATATCTCTACCCTCCACACTTTCAAGCTCCACAAATGCGTCAAATATACTTCATGCCCTGTTTCTTTTCTCGTTGTCACCATATTATTATAATCTTCTTTTCCCTTGTACCACAAAAATCCTTTGGTCTGCAGTGTGCCGAAAACCTGTGGTGATGGGCAAGCCATAAGATTCCCATTCTACATCCAAGACAAGCAAAACTCCTCTTGTGGCTACCCTGGATTCAGCCTCACTTGCAACAATAATGGCCATCCAACTTTTTTCATATCCTATAACAATTACATCATCCAAGAAATTTTCTACCAAAACGAGACGCTTAGAGTCTCAAACTCTGCCTTCTCAAATCCTAACTCCAATTGTGTACCTTTTATAAACAGCATATCCCTTCCGGGTATCCGGTTCGATCTAGCACCAAACCAAACCAATCTATTTTTGTTTTATAATTGTAGCTCTTCGGTGCATAAGAGTTGGCCTTCAGAGTTTTATCCTAGTTGTTATGGCAAAAACGACACCGTTCTGGCCCTGTCTAGACAGGACCCGAAGCTGAGCAACGTATCAATGGAGTGCAAGTCTTCGGTTCTAGCACCGGTTGAAGCATATGGAGGTGGGATTGGAGAGTCGTTGAGAAATGGGTTTGTGCTAAAATGGAAAGCCAGCAACTGTAGCATTTGCGAGGATAGTGGAGGAAACTGTGGGTTCGATGACATTACGTATCATTTCCAGTGCTTCTGCCCAGATAGGCCTTATGCTTGGAGTTGTACTAATACTACTCGTCTTGAGTATCCTCCTGGTCAGTTTTTCTCTCTAGAAATTTCTCTTTCTTTTTGGTAGTAGGAAATTTCTCTTTCTCAGTCTAGTCTTGGCATTATTATGAAACATTTGAAAATAAAGGAGCAGGACACGGTGGACCAAAAAAAAAAAAAAAGAGAAAATATGAGTAAGTATTGTTTGGAGAGAAGGGGAGGAAATTTTTTGGTGAGGTCTAAGCATTTTCCATTTAGGTTGTGTTTGGTTGAATGTAAAATATTTTTCAAGTGTAAAATATTTTCAAGAAAGGAAAATATTTTCAAGTGTTTAGTTATATTCCAAAAAATGCTTTGAAAAATATTTTCTAGTGTTTGGTTGTTTTGTTGAAAATGCTCTAGAAAACCCATTTTTATCATGTTTCTCACATTTTCTTAAGATCCAAACAAATATTATTACAGAGAATCAAAATATATAAACAACACAGGAAACAAAAATCAAAACAAAAACATCATTTATTCACAAACTTAGTGAGAGGGGGAAGAAAGAGCGAGAGATTGAGGAAAAGAGAGATCGGGAAAGAGAGAATCGGAGTGGATGGAGGAGGCGGTCAGATCGGGTGGGTTTGGGGGTGGAGTGGAGTGGGCTGGTGGTCGGTGGCGGCTAGATCGGCGATCGGTGGTGGCGGCCAGTGCGTTGGAGAGCTGGTGGAGCAAGGCCTGCAGTCGGTTGTCAAGATCGGAGCTCGTCGGTGCATGGCTGGCGATCGAAGAGGTGTATCGGTGATGAGGGAGGGGTGGGCTGAGATCTGGGTGGACCGGTGTTTGTGGGTCTTGGGTGTTTGGCCGGTGTGTGATCTGGGCAATGCGCCGGCATGATCAAAGCTTGGCTGAGGTGAGGTGTGATCTAGGTTTTGTGGGTGTGCTCGTGCTCGGGCTCTCTCTCTCTCTCTCTCTCTGTGTGTGTTTACGCGTCTGTGCGTCTGTGAGTCATTTCTCTCTTTGCGCGTCTCCGGAAATGGTTTGAAGTGAAAATAACGACAGAAAATATTTTCCGCCCCATTGCTCTTGTTTTACAGTCAACACTGAAAACTTTTTCAGTTTGACCCAATTTTCAATAACAACCAAACACCCACTTTTACGGAAAAGCATTTCCAGAAGTGGTTTGAAGCCAAAACAAACGCACCCTTAGGCTCACAAAAAATTCAATCTCTCTCCAAATTGAAGAGAAAATAGGCGTTTTCACACCTTTTCCTGGGGAAAGACAAAACTGCCCCAACCCCAACTGTCCTTCTCTCCAACCCGAATTTTATTAAAATACAACTATAAAACCCAAACTATATTATTAGTTAGGCAATGTTTGAAATATATTTAGTTTCTAACAATTCGAGTTTTCTACACTCGATTTTGCCCAGTGAATTTGCACTTGGAAATCGAGTGTCTAACACTCGATTTCCATACTCACTTGGAAATCGAGTGTTTCACACTCGATTTCCTCAGAGCAAAATCGAGTCCTCTGGACTCAATTTGCTAGAAATGAAATTTGTTTCAAACCTTGCCTAACTAATAATATAGTTTGGGTTTTATAGTTATTTTTTAATAAAATCCCTCCAATCCCATTCTTTCTGTTCAGTTCTTTTCCAAGACCTTCCTTCCTCAATGAGTTACTAAACTAATAATATAAATTTATTCGTATGATATGTTAATATATATATTTTGAGAATATAATTTTTTATATTATTTAACAAGTACAAATAAATTATTTCTTACATATTATATATAACAAGAGCATAAGATTCAATTTATATAAATTATGTTTTTTATCCTCTCACTTTTCTCTTCAACTGAGTAAAAGAGTTTTCCATCCTTTCACCTTTCTACCTTTTCAACTAAATACACACGAGAGAAAACTAAATATTTTCTATTCTACCGCTTTTCCACTCTTCTAACCAAACAGACCTTTAATGTCCATTAGCCAAATGTGTCACATGCTAGGCTTGACGTAGCCACCTGTTTTTAGAAGTGGTTGACAAATTTTGCTAAAGCATCAGCTATCAGCAAAACAAAAATTCTACTGATAACACTTGTATTATTATATAGTGTTGAGATAGACCATAACATTTAATCTAAAGCTCAATTGAGTGTGTAAAAGCCTGATTTGGCATTTTCTTTCTACTGATTGTGTCCGTTGCATTCATAGGTATGAGTTTTGACTAAGAAACAAAGAGTAATAAATAGTTGAACCAATTTTTTTGCAATCTTTCCATTCTCCCCATGTCCAATTGTTGCTTCACTAAACTTCTACACGGTAATCTACACATAAAACTCTAGTCAATTAATTGATTTACCAACAAAATTTTGGAATTTTGAGATCAGTACATAGAGATCCTAATCCTTCTTAATTTTTGAAACATATTAGAAATAATGCATTGAGATAACTGTATCTCTCTTGAATAATCTAAAAGATATAATGGCAAAGAAAAATCTTAAAGAGACAAACTTACCCTTATTGTATGGTCCATAAAAATGGAAGAGTTTTTATTTTACTCTTTTCTCAGTCAGTTTTCATAATTTTTGAGTGGTGCATTGGCCAAGTCCAAGGCAACCTCCACATACAGTTTATAGACAAAAAAGGAAGGCAAGAGAGATAGAGAAAAATGGACTACATTCAATGGATTTCAAATCTTGTAATTATTCATCAATGCCATGACCTCATTCTCATGCTTTGGCTCAATATTAGATGCCACTGCCCTTAGTTCCTACACATAAATCAAATGCACTCTATGGAGTGAATTTGTAAATATTAAGTACTCTAAATGGCACAACGGATTTTGAGCAGCCACCTTGCCTAATCATATCAAAATATGCTCAAAGGATCCAAAAGCCAAGTCAAAGTATTTTTGAAAACAAAACGATAGAATTTTATTGATTATTCATGAATACGGCAACGTAGTAGAAACTGGAGACATACTTCCAGTGTGAAACACATGCAGATCCAAACTTCAAAGCCGCCCGTAGGGCTTAGCTGGGAATTTTAGTCAAACTAAAAAAAGAATACAATACTCCAAAAAAATCAAGGACTGGTCTGAGCTTCCATCAGTCTCTGATATTCTGACAGCAAGGTTAAAGCACCATCAGCAATGACTTTCGGTTGCAGCTGCACCTTTTCAAAATAAAACTTGTTGCGAGCATTCCAAAGGGCCCAGGCGGTGACAGCCCAGACTTCAAGCTCTCCTCGTTCTAGTCTTTCTTGAAGCCCCCTGAGCAGCAAGAAAAAATCTGTAGCCTCATTAGGACATTTTTGCAGTCTACCCCTTACCAAAGCCCATGTATTGCGGGCAAAAGGGCATTCCCAAAGCACGTGGCTAACTGTCTCTGGCTGTTGTTTACAGAATTCACACTGTAGGTCCACTGCTACTTTCCTCCTCTGCAAATTATCCCTAGTTGGTAAAATGTTTAGCACGCACACCACACTAAGTTCCGTACTTTTGGGGGTACATTAATAGTCCAAATAAGCTTCCAAACTTTTTCATTCCTCCGAGTATGAGAGCTCTCACCACTTGGCTGTTGTGCTAACCTTAAGGCCACCTGGTACGCAGACTTGACCGAGAAGCTCTACACCTTATTTTCCTTCTAGAGTACTCTGTCCTCCTCAAACCTTGTGAGTGGTATCACCAAAATTTCTTGACGAGTTTCCTCACCAAACATAGAAGCCACTTTCCCTCGATCCCACTGTCTCGTTTGCTGATTAATGAGCTCGTGCACGCACATATCCTCTGGTATATCACCATTCAGCCTCGGGGGGTGAGGAAGCCATTCATGGGATAACACTTTTATGGTTTTGCCATCACCAACCTGCCATCTTGACCCAGCCAAAGAATCTCCTTTACCGACAAAAGGCTACGTCAAACGTAAGATGGATTGTGTACCATCTTAGCATCTAAGAACGTTGTGGTTAGGAAACATCTGGCCCTGTAGATATGGTAGAATAGAGAGTCTTTTTTTTTAACCAAATTCCATGCTTGTTTTGCGAGTAAGGCTAGATTAAAGGCATGTAAATCATGAAACCCCATCCCTCCCATCTTCTTTGGATTACAAAACCTTCTCCAACTCATCCAATGTACTTTCTTTTCATTCCGCAGCTGTCCCCACCAATACCGTGCCAGTATAGAGTTGATATCTTCACAAATTTGCTTCGGAATGTTAAAGATACTCATCGTATAAGTTGGTACTGCTTGGGCAACCGTTTTAATAAGTATTTCTCTTCTTGCCTTTGAGATGAGCCTTTCCTTCCACTTGATTACTTTCTTTGCAATTTTTTCCCTCACGCCTTTGAAGGTGCTAGTTTTAGACTTTCTAGCAATCATGGGCAGCCTAAGGTATTGCTCATAGTCATGGAAGACTTGTGCCCCCAGCATACTTTTGTATTGTCTGTTTGATGTTGACCTTCGTGTTTTTGATAAAAAATAGGGTTGTCTTCCCTCTGTTTATGCCCTGTCCGGATGCAACTTCATAGCTGTGGAGAAGGTTTAAAAGATTCTGGCATTCCTCAACCTTAGCTTGGTAGAACAATAGGCAATCATCGGTGAAAAGGAGATGAGACACCTGGATACCCCCACTGCAAGATAATATGCCTTGTATCTTCCTCTGTTCCTCGGCTCTCTTTAGCATGGCTGAAAGAGCTTCGGCACACAAAAGGAATAAGTATGGGGACAATGGGTCGCCTTGCTTGATCCCTCTTGTGGGTTTTACAAAGCCCTTGGGTTCACCATTTATGAGAACCGAGTATGAGGCTGAATGAATTGTCTCCATTGCAAGTGCCACCCATCTCTCATCAAACCCCAATCAAATCATCATCTTCCTTAAAAACGGCCACTCTACATGGTCATATGCCTTGCTAATGTCCAATTTTACTGCCATCTGACCATCCTTTCCCCTTCGCCTATTCCTCATTCTATGAAGGATATTATTGTCTGTAATAATTCTATCCGGGATGAAAGCACTCTGAGCATCAGAGATCACTCGTGGCAGAATCAGCTTCAACCGGTTGGCCAGGACCTTTGAAAGTAGGAGAGGGATCACATTGCCCAAGTTGATGGGCCTAAAGTCACCTAAAGATTTTGGATCATTCTTTTTTGGCACCAAGACAATGTGAGTATAGTTCATTTTTTGTAATAGAAATCCCAAATTAAGAACAGAAAGGATAGCTCTAGTAACATCATGCCCAACTATATTCCAAAATTTTTGAAAAAAAAAAGGAGACATACCATCCGGCCCCGGTGCCTTTGAGGGGTGCATTTGAAATAATGCTCGTCATACCTCTTCCCCTGTGTATGGTTCTAATAATGTGTCATTCATCTCATGAGTGACCCTTTGATCCACTGCTTCAAGGACTCGGCTAAAATCTCCATCATCAGGTTGGCTTAATGTGAATAAGTTCTGGAAATACTCCACTGCTACATCCGCAATTTGGACTTCATCTGTACACCACTCCCCTTTTGTATTAAACACCCCCACAATCTGATTCCTACGCTTTCTTTGGGTTGCCCTTTGGTGAAAAAACTGTGTTTTTATCACTTGCCGGTAGCCATATTGCTCTAGATCTCTGCCGCCATGCCAACTCCTCTTGGTGCAACATGTTATTTATTTCAGCCTTCGTTTCTCTTATTCGTTCCAACAGTGCTGTATCATTCATACTAGTAAGCTCCTTCAACACCCGATGTTTCTCTTTAAGGGAGGCTTTAGTGTTGCCGAAAGCCACCTTTTCCCACTTTACCAATGCCAACCTTGTATTTTTAATATTCTGGAATAAACAAAACATCGGGCTACCCACATCTCCTGTTTTCCGCCAAGCTTCCTCAATAATAAGTCTACACTCCTGGTGGGAGGCCCATTTCTCCTCAACCCTCCTGGGAATATTCTTCTTCCTATTCCTTTCATTGTTTGCATGGATTGCCAACATAATCGGGATGTGGTCCGAATAAGATGCAGAGAGGTGTAATACACGGCTCCTTGGGAATAAATCGTTCCAATCTCCATTTGCACAAGCCCTGTCAATCCTTTCCTAAACAAACTCCACCCCAGGTCTACCATTATTCCACGTGAATTTGTTTCCTTGAAAACCCAAGTCAATCAACCCACAGTGAGCAAGTGTATTCCGAAAAGCCAACATTGGTGGAAATGCCTTCTCAAACCGCCCTTGTTTTTCATCAGAGGATAGGATTTCGTAGTAATCTCCTATGCATAGCCAGGGCATCGACAACCTAGAGTGGAGGTGGCACAACAAAGTCCAAGATTTATGTTTGTGGCACTCCTCCGGGTAACCATAAAATCCAGTGATCCTCCATGGAGATTTTGGGTTTGTCATAATGATAGCATCAATATAGTGTGGTGAATAGGTTTGTATATGCAGGTTAACCTCGTCTTTCCAAAGCATCGCTAAACCACCCCATCTTCCTCCCCAACTTCTATCACAAGGTACAACCAAACCTCCTTGATAGTGTAACTCGTCCTTCACCTTCCTCATTTCTTCAACTGTCTGCTTAGTCTCCATGAGAAAGATAATTTTGGGTCTCTTTTCTCTCACCACATGAGAGAGTACGTTAACGGCATGTTGGTGCCCAAACCCTCGATAGTTTCAACTTATAACATTTATTGTGACTGGCGAGGCTGAATATTAACCTCCACTGTTGGATTAGTTGTTGTACTCTGAGCCTTAAACTTAGCCCTCTTACAATCTGTATTTTTAGGAGCTGCATCATCTTCCCAAGCTCTACTCACTCTTTTCTGTCTAATCTTTTTTTCTTCACCGTACGTCCCCACCTGTTTGGCCACCTCACTTTTCCGTAGTCCTTTATTCGTTGTTATTATTTTTTTGTGACTTTGGGAGTTGCTTGGTTGCATGGATAAACCCTCATCATGTGGTGTGTCACGTGTCCTTTGTGCACTCAGATTACCTTTAGCTTTTACTTAGCTAGGAAAGGAATAGAGTTAGTGTCGTACTTGACAGGGACACTTTAAAGGTCATTACCTTGATTTTCGGTTTCAGAGATATCTGCATTCACACCCTTTAATTCTGTTTCCTTACTTGTTGAGTCAACCAACATTAAATGCAAATCCGTTTCTGTTGGATTTTCTTCCGTCACGGGTGGGATATTATTCACCGCATCATTAATCCCAGATTTTCCGTTTGCCTCGTAAATGATCAACGCTCCAGAATTTGAATTTGGTTCTGCCGCTGCCGATGGTGGGCCTCCTCCACGATCAGGACTAATCACCGGGCCGCCCCGGCGAAGTGGCTTGTTTAATGGAATCTCAATCCGAATCCTGAGAAATTCTTCGCCGCCCTCTGATTAAATGGAGAGAGGATAGGAACTTGCCAATAAGACTGAGTGACCACTCCTCTAGTATTTTCTCTCTCTGCATGGATCGGATTGTTATCTTCTCTCCTTCCTCCACCGTGAGTTTTAGATTCTGTAACCGGTCTAGAAAATCGGTATCCATTGCCCTGCCCACTATTGGAATAGTAGGTAAGGCGAAGAAAGACTATCACCACCTTCCTGGAGGATGGGTGATAGTAATGGCTCACCCGAAGTGAGAAGAAAAACTCCTACTCAGAGGAGAAGAAAAAATTCTCTTCCCCTGTTTTCAATATGCCGAAACAGGGGCCGACCAAGTTTTATAGTTTCTGGGTTTCAAATTAAAAACTTTCACCCTTGACCGTAACACTGCTTTCCTTATAGATAATTTTCTTTGTTCAAATGAAAATCCCAAATTAATTCTTTGTACAACATAATATAATGGATTAGCGACACAATATATTTTAGAATTCTAAAGCATTAAGTTAAACAATGCTCCTAACTGGTGTAATTCATTCATATAACCTAATAAATTGCTCTATATTGAAAGCTTTAAATGTCCAATTGAAGAATAGAAATTGTGGGGGATTATATGTGTACTGTTTCTACCTTGGAGACATGGCCCGCTATTGGTTTTTTAAGATGCTACCTTGTTTAGGAGCTATGCAAGAATCTAAAATTTGCTTTCGCTGAAAGGTTTAGTGGGAGTATTTTTGTTGTGGTAGAGTGACTTCTCAAATTTAATTTAAATCATTTCCTCTAAAACCGTACTGCTAGTACTAATTCCTATTGAGCAGTGATAGATTTTGATCCTAGGATTATATAGCTGAATTTTATATACTGTGCTATCCTAAAACAGTCGTTGTGGAGGCCTTTTAAATTCATATGGAAGTTGTTTAGTGTGTGACAGAGTCGATCATTTGTGGTTCCCTGTTACTATGTTGCTGCACTATTCACAGGTTGCTGCTCTATCTAGTCTAGTGCTGGTATATCAGTGATTTGGCCATCTAGTCAATTTCATGGCTAATATATTTATTTTAGGTCCTAATGCTAATACCCGCATAGCACCACCCAAGCAAGCAACAGAAACTTTAAAACCCAGAAAAATAAATCAATATGGAGCAATTCTGAAGTTTGTTAAACACTATATTCTAACTTTGTAAAGCTTATCCATATATTCAGGTGCTTTAACCTGTCCAAGAATCTCTCATAAAGCTCCTGGTCCTTTCGAACTCACCCTTTAATATTTCAAAACCAATGTATGCCTGCCATTAAACAAATAATTGTTACATGCCTTAAAAAAAAATGACAAAGCTTTATCACAACCAAGTCAAATTGCCATATTAGTAACCAAAAAAGTGGTCATCACATTAGAGAATTTTGAGATACCAAATGGTTAGAAGCTTAGAATTGTCACAAAAAGAAGGAATATATGTTGAACTTTAAATTAGCAGCACATCAAGAATAAAATTATTAAAGAGTTAAGTGATATCGTTATGAATCTTTAGTACTCTTATCAAATACTACAACTTAGTACATATCTAATAAGAAAATCCACTGCAAAAATTGCACAAAATAATATAAATGAATAGATAAAAACATGTGATTGTGTTGCAAGGTTTATTAACTATCAATTAACAAAATATCAGTCATCTTATCAAATACTACCTTAGGAACACCATTGTTTTTTGTCCATCCCTTCAAAAGAATTAAAAAAAAAGTGATTGCGCTGCTGGGTTTATTAATTGTCAAGCTTACATTAATCTTTATTCATGGCTTCTTTGGGATGCTGCCGGTATAATTTCATCATCTATTAATTTTCTGACTTATAAGTTATACATGCCAATCAGATTTTAGATTGTTGTCATGATATCCATTGACAAAGCATCAAAGATGGCAAAAAATAACCCTTTCTGTCACAGACCTTTTCTTTTAAAGGCATAGATAATAGGTCATACATAATAGATTTGTAGTAAACTATAATGAAATAAGCTTCAAGACCCCAAGAATTATAAAATACTTAGTCAAAAAGTAAATTCCCAAAGCCATAATCTATTCATTCTAAAGACAACCACACACAAAATACACCTAAACACTAACAGTTCTATAAAAGCAAATTTATAACTTAAAGAAATTAGCAAAGACCTATAAAGAATATATAATACAACTTAACTTTGAGAATTATCAATTACCAAAATATTAAACATCTTAATCATAGTATCACATAGAAATGATTATATAAATAAACAGGGTTTGAATAATAAATAAACAGGCTTTAAATTAGAATAAAACGTGCCACAATCTTAAAATTCTCACCAATAGTACCTGTTGTAATTCACTCTAGCCATGAGTTGCAATACAAATTCTCTCCCTTTTTTTAATATTTTTTATAGTGCTTTTTCTTTGGAGAAAAATAGAGTTTTTTTTTTTTTTTAAATATTGTTGATGTGTAAAATTGTGCTTAGTGCAAAGCTTATACAGCAAGCTCTAAAAAAGTCAAACAAAAGTCAAAGGTTTCGTCCTTATAGTATATATAAATAATATTTAAACCTCTTTATAATTTTCCCAATAAAAATTATATTACCTAACTATGTCATGTAATCTTTTCGGTGGTATAGTGGTCCATTTCTTTATCAAAAGGTGTTGTGGTTCAATATTTGCACTCTGTTTGTTTAGGCAAAACAATTTTTTAGAAAATGAGTTATTTTCTAAAAATTATTTTCTGTAAAAAACTATCTTATTTTCCAATGTTTGGTAATTACTTTAAATAAGTTGAAAAATAATATTCTAACTTCCCTTATTTAACTTGTAAGATAGAGTAGTTTTCCAAAAAAAAATTAACAGAAAACAATCTTTAAAAATAAGCTATACTTTTTCTGTTGACCAAAAATAGTTTTCCTTGGACTTTTTTTTTTACTACCAAACACTGGAAAATATGAAAAACTATCTTTACAGAAGGTTTTCTATCGTAACAAATAGAGCATTGGTTTATCAATGAATAGTCTTGATATAAAAAAAATGTCTTTAGAAGTGTGGGGTGGAAGTCAATATATCATACAATTACTATTATAAGGTATTAGGGTCGGTTATTCTCTGTCTTCAAATTTCATGACCGAATCTGGTTGGTCAAGTGGTCATGGGCTCACTTATAAGGGTTTGGGAGGTAGATGTCCTAGGTTTGAAACCCGCAATGGAAAGCGTCTGGGAAATAACTCCATGCTCTCAGCTTATACTCATTAATATCCTCGATGGAGTTGGGTGTTTAGCTATTGCTCATTCGGATCCCCTGCTCTGGCAAGCCCAAGCCTAGTGGGTAAAGTGTTACTATGATCACACCTAGGTGAACAAATCTACAAAACAAACCCCAAGCCTACAGTACCACCCCACAAACCACCACAGCCCACAACCCACCACCACCCACATCTCACCCCCACCAAATCCAATTGTATACCTTTTATAAATAGCATATCCCTTCCGAGTGGCCAGTTTGATCTAGCACCAAACCAAACCGATCTATTTTTGTTTTATAATTGTAGCTCTTCGGTGCATGAAAATTGGCCTTCAGAGTTTTATCATAGTTGTTATGGCAAAAACAACACCGTTCCAGCCTTGTGTAGATAGGATCCGAAGCTGAGCAATGTATCAATGGAGTGCAAGTCTTCGGTTCTAGCACTGGTTGAAGCTTTTGGAGGTGGGATTGGACTTTGGAGAGTCATTGAGAAATGGATTTGTAGCTAACCTTGTGACACTTCTAGCTATATTAGTAGTCTTAAATGCACAATTTTTGTGGGAAAAAAAAAATGTAAATATCAAATTAGAATGAGTGAAAAATTATAACACTAAACCAAAAAAAAAAAAAAAAAAAAGCCCCATCGCACGCACGAAGCACATGTGATGAGGCTAGTTAAAGTACTAATAATTTTTCCAAAAGAATATTACTTCCTTTTTATTCGATAACTAATTATTCTCATCAAAATTTGTGTGTGCACATGCGAGCACACGTGTGTTTTAGTGGTTCCTAATAGATTTGCTGCAACTGGTTCTCCTGATTCAAAATTTATAAATTTAGGTTACGAGTCATAAAAGTAACTCCTTTGCAATGAAAACTATATAAGAGACATGAGCTGGTTTTCATAGTGCTTGTGTAAGGCTGCTAAGATTTCGAAGCATGCCAATTTAGCTGCGTCATTTTGATATTTTCTGTTTAACTAACAAAATTTTTGTATGGATCTTGCTGTAGGGAATAACAAAAGGGTACTAGTGATAGCATTAGGTAAGATGCCTCTTCAATCATACTTCTTGTTGCAATTGATATTCACGTGTTCTTGGACAGTATATGGAAATTAAATTATTCCATCTTAAAAGTGACATTTGTTTTTTCAACACATCTAAGGTACAGTTCCAAGCCATCATGATTTTCTCCTTGACTGGGTATGGCTAACCATCAAAGCTATACTGCACTTATTTTTTATCTCATACAATGATAAGTTTTCAAATAACTTCTATTTTAGTTTTGGTCATGGCTCCACTTGCCTATTTTTTTATCATTCAAAAGGACGTGCTTGTATTATACAGAATCCATAAGAAGACTTCTAAAACTTGTCCTCAAAATTTCAACTACAATGATGCATAAATTTCTTCATTCACCTACAATAGATAAATTTCACAATTCATGATTTTTCTCCAAGGCAACCAGTCTGCCTGTCAATCAAAACCTCACTACTCCATTTTGCCTAAGTTAACCCAAGTCCCATGCCAAGCCAATCTTTCATTTTTCTTCTTCATTGTTAGTCTGTTGTCGGTGACACCATAGGCAAATGTAAATTTTATAAGGTTCAAGAAATCTCAATGGATAATTTGAGCCACTCTGTTTTATGCGCTGCATAACTTTGTGATTTCTATTCTTTGATTACAGTCACTTCATTTGCTGGAATTGGAGTTCTGGTCGTTATAATCTGCTACTTCTGTGGAAAGTTCTCATCTAAGAAAATTATTTATTTTTGGAAGAAGAAAACTTTAACCTATCAAAGTGTAGAGATCTTTCTAAGGAAAAATGAACCACTAGCAATTAGAAGATACAGTTATTCAGATATAAAGAAAATGACTAACTCCTTTAAGGATAAATTAGGACAAGGGGGCTATGGTGGTGTATACAAGGGAAAGTTACAAGATGATTGTTTTGTGGTTGTGAAGGTTTTAAAAGAATCAAGGGCAATGGAGAGGAATTCCTTAACGAGGTTGCAAGCATTAGTAGGACCTCCCATGTTAACATTGTCACTCTTATGGGTTTTTGCTTTGAAGAATCTAAAAGGGCTCTCATTTATCAGTTTATGCCAAATGGATCTCTTGAAAAATTCATATATAAAGAAAATCCCTCAAATGCTGACCGTCAATTGGGGTGGGAAACATTATACAAGATTGCAGTTGGCATTGCTCGAGGATTAGAGTACTTAGATAGAGGTTGCAACACACGAATCTTGCATTTTGACATAAAGCCTCACAACATTCTTTTGGATGAAAACTTTCGTCCAAAGATTTCGGTCTGGTTCGATCGATTGAAGCTTAGGCTCGATCAATCAAAAATCGGATAGAATGCGTTTTTCTGCAGAATTCCAACTCAGCCCTAATTCATTTAAAACGTGGTTAGGGTTTGCCTTATATACCTAGGGCAAAAACACAAAACCCTAAACATTTTAAATAAACTAGGGCTGAGTTGGAATTCTGTAGAAAAATGCATTCTGCCCGATTTTCGATTGATCGAGCCTAAGTTTTGATCGATCGAACCAGGCCGAAATGCACTATTAAATCTGCATCAACTTAAATCCAACTTTACATAAAAGACACAACTTTGAGCAAGTCTAAACACGACTAAACATCTTGTTTTGATCATGGTTTGCCAACAATACATATTAGAGTTCTAAATACATAAGATCCTAAGTCTTTAGAACCTAACAAACTCCCCATTTGGCAATCTGTGACAAAACACAACTAAAAGCTCAAAGTTTACAAAGTAAAGCCCTTTACAAAAAAATGCTCATTAAAAACAAATCCAATCCTAACTACTATCCATCAGTTGCAAGTGTAGACAGCAGCTCAATTGAATCAACCTGTATATTTCCTGAAACACTTAAACAAAATGCATAACCGCATGTGTGGAAAATACAAGTAAACAAAATAAATTCTTGATTTCACTCAACACAAAATAAAGACATATATCAAGGAATAACTCATAAATATAAATCAATAAGCAGTGAATCAAGAAACATATGAAACAATAAAAGTATCTCCCCCTATCATGAATAGCCCAACAAAAATATAACAAGAGCTAAAAAGGAAAATACAAAGTGAAGCACCTAGATACAATCTAAAATCCACAAGCTCCAACAAACAAAAATGCTCTCCCCCTGAAAACAAAAACTTTATAAGTGCTCAAATCCAAAATGTACTCCCCCTTTTTGTGACGAAATGCCAAAGGACAATTAAAATCCATCATCAAAAGGAGGTGGCAGTGAGGATCGTCGAAACCGTGCCAACTCAGCGCACAAAGCACGAATCTCATCGAGCACATCCACCAAAATCTGTCCATGAGCCGCTTGAATGGTCAAGACATGATCCAACGTACGTCAAATGTCTGAATCATCCGAAGTAGTCGGTGGAGGAACATCAGCATCAGCAGCACCAGCACCAGACGCCTCAGCCATATCAGCACCTATAGAAGAGGGAGGAAGGTGAACAACACCAGATGACTCACCTCTAGGACGCGTAGAGCCAACTCTCAAGTGAGAAGCCCTCTACCTAAGGAAGGTGGCACTTATGGGAGCTATGATAGAACGGGCTCATCGGCAGGGAAATCAGCTAAACCAAGAAACACCAAAATCCTATGAATGAAAATAGGATGAATAAGAGCATGAGCAACGACAGAACTCCTATGAACTTCGTTCAAAGAACGAAAAAACAGATGAGGAAAGCTGATAGAAGCACTGGAAACAAAAGCGTACAAAAACACACATCGCTCAAGAGGGATGGTGTGGAGATGAGAAATAGGCCACAAAGAATGACATGCTATCCTGAAGAAAAGATAGGTAGTCTTAGTAAGCTCAGCAGATGTGATCCGAGGATCAGAACCCCACTGGATAGAAGACCCAGTGATGTATGACATAACGTTATCTAAGGGTGGAGACTCCTCATAGGGATAGACAGGCTCCCTAACAACCGGAACCCCAAGAGCTTCAGCCATTATCCGAGGGGTAATGGTGAACTCAACACCTCGTATCCAACTCCTAACAAGGGTGTTGGAATCATAGACGTGACAAGAGAGATTCGAGAAGAACTTTCTCATCAGGGCGGTCGGGGGTGGATGATCTACCTCTAACAAGGACAACCAACCTCTACTCTCAAGGTTTGCCCTAATGGCTGGATCAACCTCATCTAACACAACAGAACACTCAACCCAAATCTTTCTTTTACAGTTCAATTTCTCATAGGCCTCTCTGCTTTTGTCATTCCTAAACACCTCACTCCTAAAGGGAGACTCAGAGGAAGTGGAGGGGGTCCTATGGGCTCTAGTCTTCCTAGGCATGGTGCTAGGATAAGGACAAAGACACAAGCAAGCAAAAAAAACAAAAACCAAGGGCAGACTGCAAGTTAGCACAAAAAACAAAATAGAACAAAAATCTATATGATGCATGAACAAATTAAATGTCATGATGCATGCTCTAATGTAGTGCAATTAAGTTCAAATTATGTTCAAGTTCACAAAATTGGCTTGAGCATAGAGTTTCTAACAAAAACCCTAAAAATTTGAAAAACCACTTGTTCAATTTGTAAAAAATTGACAAATTGATCATCACACAAGGTAGTATACAGAAAAGAATGATCAATTACATCAATTCAACAAGCCAATTTCATCAATTGAAACCAATTTGAACAAAATCCCCAAATTCGAATAAATACAAGCCCTTGAATTTTCAATTTCTCACAAAACACCAAATAGATCAAATTAAACATCATAGATCATGATTATAACATTATAGGAACAAAACCCAATGATCAATTTCAGAAAAAGTGTCTTGAAACATCAAAAACCCCAAATTGAGAAGTTCCGAAAATACCCAATGAAATGCATGAAAAAATGCATGAAAACATGAAATAAAATGCAAAAGGAAGGGAAAAATAGACTTACCGGCTTATAGAGAGGAAAACCTTGCAAAAAATCCGGATGAAAACGACAAAAAATTTTGGGCTAGCCTTGTCCAATTCGGAGAGAGAGAAAAGTTTGAAAAACTTTTTGAAAAGTAATTTTGAACAAGTCAAACTTTGATTTTAAAAAAACCTAATTCACGACTTTCGATTGATCAAAAATCAATTTCGATTGATCGAAACAGACAGAGGCTTCTTTAAAAATTTTAAAACAATTTCGATTGATCGAAAAACAGATTGGATCAATCGAAGTAGATAGAGGCTCACAAAATTTTTGAGAAAAAACACAGTTTTTGAAAATAACAAAGACACATTTTAGAAACACCTCAAAGCATTGAAATTGATGAACAAAATGCATGAGTATGTGATGTAATATTTTTCAAAAAAAAAGTTTTAAACCCAGTTTTCCCAAAATTAATATTTTCAAGCATTTTCCATAAGATTTTCAAGCATCAAAATTGTTTTGCATAAAAACTCAAGGTATTCGCAAACTTGGTTGGTTAGACCAAAGACACACACAATAACATGTAAAATGTTTAGTAAAGAGTAACTTGTATAGTGTGTGCAACTAGCAAAAGCTTGAGATACAAGTGAGGTGATATGTGTATGGTAATTAAACACAAAGTCTACAAAATTCATCACATGGAATTTGAAAGAGACTATATCCAAAAGAGTTACATCATATAACTCCCACATCTCCTAGATCATAAGCTCGCAATTATGTAAGTTTTTTTATTTTGCCTCATATTGTACACGGAAATTTTAATTATTCAGAAACTTAATAAAATAGTCGGGATAATGTACACACCAATTTTAGCAACTATTTGATTTAGCTTTAAGCCAATAATGTACACACCAATTTTAGCATTTATACCAAGGCTACACCTTATGATCTTTTTGTGCATGTACTACACTTTCTCGAGCACAAAATCTTACGATATGCACTAAGGTGTTCATGATTGGCTAGTGAACAATGGTGAGATAGTTATTTATGCCTTTCTCTAAAGGTTCAAGTCCGACAGTCAAAGACATGTGACTTTAAGATCAAGACAAAATGATCAAAACCATAAACATTTTTCCCACACAACAAGCACTACAAAGCTTCAACTATTAGAGTGTAAAAAGTAAGCTCATCAAAGCTAAGCAAAGTACAAGAGACATGTTATGTGAAAATAAATTGACCGACCTTGTTTCAAAAACCAAGAAAATAGTGCAAAACACAATTTGCTTCCTTTTTCTTCCTTTTTTTTTTTTTTTTTTTTTTTTGAAAAAAAATAAACAAAAAAATCCTAAAATGAAATGCATGAATGTTATGCAATGCAAATCCTAGAAACAAAAACAAGAACAAAGGTCACAAAGAATAGTAATGAAGCACAAGGACCATGTCAGAAGGACTCAATTAGATTGAGCCTTTTACATCCAAAACTTTTTAGATGCACCACGAGCATTGGAGTTCTTATTCACATGGGAATGATTTCCAACTCCATGATTGGAATAAAAGTTTAGAGCCTTTACTAATTCACCAATGAGTACCATAGGATCTTGTGCATGAGGCACAGGTACTTTTGGTTTGTTTGCTCTCTTAGCAGCTTGTAGCTTGTAACAATTTGGACGAATATGTCCAGACTTTCCACAAAAATGACAAACCCATGCATGCTTATCATGTGACTTGTCCTTAGAAAGGGTAGGCTGCTTAGGTTTAGACTCTTTCAATTCAACCCTAATCTTCCTAGGAAGTGTAATTTCTAAGGGTTTGACAACCTCACTCACAGGGGGTTCAGAAGAAGATGAAGGAACAAAGATAATGGAATTAGAAGTAGACACATTGATGCTTTCTACAAAACCTAGCCCAGTTTTGTCAGAAGGAGACTTTTGAACACTAAGCATATGATCAAGTTTGGAACTAGCAGACCTATTAGATTGTTCTCTAGCAACAAAAAGCTCATGTTCCAAATTCTTAACTTTATCAAACAAAAGCATGTTCTTAGTCTTCACATTATTCAAAAGTTCAGTAGAATCAAATAATTTAACAAGCAAATTTTTCTTATCAAGCTCAAGAGAAGCAATTTTCTTTAAACCTAATTCAACATTTATAGCATCTTTTGCAGCAACTTTGCAAAGTTTATTGTAGGCTTCTTGAAGATCTGCATCTTCAGAGAGTTCCCCATCAGAAGGATTCTCTTCAGCAGATACGCTTTCATTGACTACAGCAGTAGCAGTGAAAGCAATGAAGTTTCTATCCTCGTCACAACCAAACTCATCATCAGAAACCTCACCATCACTAAGGGTTACAGCCATAGCCTTACTCTTAGACTTCAAGTAAGTAGGACATTCAGATTTCATGTGACCATACCATTGACATCCAAAACACTGAGGACCCATAGAATTATTTGAAGATTGACCTACTTTTTCTCTATGTTTATCAATGTTGTTAACCTTAGTGGAATCATTCTTCCTAAAATTTCTAGATTCAGCAATATTCTTATATCTTGCCCTTCTGTTGTTGTTTCTAAGGAAATTCCTAAAGTTCTTGGCAAGGTAAGCAATCTCTATAGCAGAGAGCTCATCATCAAATCCACCAACATCAACATCAACATCATCAACTGACTTAAGAGCCATTGATTTGGATTTGCTAGTCTTAGGTAGGTCTAACTCATAGGATTGAAGATATCCTACAAGTTCATCAACAGGGATGGAGTCCACATCCTTGCTTTCAGTGATGACAGTCACTTTGGGTCTAAAATCTTCAGTCAAAGATCTAAGTATCTTCCTAACAATTTTAGGTTGATCATAGATTTCACCTAAGTTATAAGCAGAATTGACAATATCATTAAGTTTAGCATAAAATTCATCAAAAGATTCATTATCAGACATCCTAATGCTTTCAAATTTAGAAGTTAATTGCTGTAATTTATTGATTTTGACAGCCTTTGTGCCTTCATGCACAGTCTAGAGGATATTCCAAGCAGTATGAGCAACCTCAACATTAGAGATTTTCTTAAATTCCTCCATAGAAACAGCGTTCAAGATAGCATTCATAGCTTTGCTATTGAACGTGGTTGCTTCTTTTTGAGAAGTTTGCCACTCACTAACAAGAGTAGTGGGCTTCTCCTATCCGTATTCGACGGAGTTCCAGACTCTCTCATCAATTGATTTCAGAAATGCTTTCATCCTTACTTTCCAATAAGCATAATTATTCCCATCAAAGTGAGGAGGAATAACAAGAGAATATCCGTGTTCCATGACAACATGGGTCAAGAATCAACTCAGTGATCAAAAAATCAACAACAAGAGAGCAACCCGCTCTGATACCACTTGTATATTTTTAGACCCCTTAAAACACAATTGGATTAACCTAGTTAATTAGCCAAGATATTACTTAGTCCAAATTTCAGATCCAGGTTAACACAATCAAACAATCATATCATGCAAAGCAGCGGAAAGATAAATAAGACAATGATATGATCACCCAGGAAACCAAACCGGTAAAAACCTAGGGGGGATTTAACCTAACTATCCTCATGGTAAACCTGAATCCACTATGAAAGAATCAAAGTTTTACAATAGGATTTAGACCACTAACATTCTATTGCTACCCACCAGTAGAAACTTACTGACACGACCACGTGCAAGTTCCGAGACCACGGACTCCTTCTTTCTTGGATTCTCCAGCAAGTACAAGCACACCCGCTTGTGTTTCTTTAAGTTCTTATGGCAACAACTGAATGGTCATTACGTTCTTGAACGGATCTCCTTCTTGATAATCCTAAGCTTGTGTGAAGGAAAGCTCCTCACAGATTTCACAAGAGATTTACACAAACAGCAATATGAGCAACACTAAAATGTGGCTAGGGTTTGCCTTATATACCTAGGGCAAAAACACAAAACCCTAAACGTTTTAAATGAACTAGGGCTGAGTTGGAATTCTGCAGAAAAACGCATTCTACCTGATTTTCGATTGATCGAGCCTAAGCTTTGATTGATCGAACTAGGCCGAAATGCACTATTAAATCTGCATCAACTTAAATCCAACTTTACATAAAAGACACAACTTTGAGCAAGTCTAAACACGACTAAACATCTTGTTTTGATCATGGTTTGCCAACAATACATATTGGAGTTCTAAATACATAAAATCCTAAGTCTTTAAAACCTAACAATACCCATTCTAAAATAAGATAGTTCTATAAGTTGAAACTAAAAGGAAAGCGTTTGAAAATTGTTAAAAGAAAACAGTTAGGAACCAAAATAATTGATAGCACAAATGACCCAAATTGTGTTATAGGCAAAGCCTTAAAAGTTTATATACTTCCCTGTGGTTCATACGAATAAATTAAAAGTATACTACAAAGCAAGGAAATTTTTTCTTTCTTTCTTTCATTTATTTATTTTTGGGGAAGGAGAGGAGGGACTAGAAGATGAACATATCCTGCCGCTAGTGCTTAAAGAAACTATTCCGCTTAATCTTCTAGAGGGCCTCATGGCTTAAAGAAACTAGAACATGAAACTTATTTCGGAGTTTTTTATGCCTCAAAAACTCAACTCGTGATGCCGGCTTGAAATGATCTAGATCTCGAGACCCTTAAATTCGTGAGTGATCTTGAAGAAAGAAGAGATAACACTTTTGAAAATATTATTGATATTTAGAACTATACTTCCGTTTTACATTTTGGAAGCTTATTTGATGGCTTCACAAAACTTATTTTTCAAGTAGAAATATTCTTGAAGATATTGTAATTGATACAATACTATAATAGGAATTTATTTTTATTAACAAACCCTTAAAACATCTAGAATCAACAAAATAAAGTCATCTCTCTTAAAATTACGAAAATTACACATAAATTCAAAAATTAAGCCCCGCATTTTGTTCTATATCAATCCCCTCCACTTGAATAAAACTCAACCTCGAGTTAGTATGGAAATTGAAATCTTTCACTTCAAATAAAAAGATACTTTGAATGCTTGACAATGTTTGAAACCTGTTAAATTTATTTTCCACAATCTTCATAACTCAGAATTTCTTATTTTTACCCTTCAATTGGTTTTCCCGATTAAAAATAAATGATATGAAAAAGAAAGACAAGATCATATTAGAATTTTGGGGTAGTAAATATCATTGTAGGAAAAAAAGAATTAAAGGAAAGTTAGTGTTAGTATGGTAAGTGAACAGTCGTAGTATACATATATGACCTAGATAATAGTAATTTTGAGAACTATTGTAATTGTCAAAAGGTGACAATAAGCTTATACGTAGTATGACATCCACTTGGAACAAATGGCTTAATCCGGGTGATCCAAAGATTGGATTATAAAAGAAAAGGATTGGAGGATGCAAAGCAAATTAAGCAGTTAGTAGTGGATTTCTACCAAGGACTACTTGGAACTCCAAATGCTATATCATTGAGAATCAGAGTTCATGGCTATAAGCAGAGGCTACTGACTATGAAATTGAGTAGGCTCTATTCTTCACGGGAGATGATAAAGCCTCTGGGCCAGATGCCTTCATTGCAAAGATTTTCAAGCAGGTCTAGCAGACTGTCAAACCTGATGTGGTGGCTGTCATTACATCCTATTGTCAATTCTAGAAAGCTTCTCTTTGAGGTAAACTCAACCCCTATTGCCATTGTTCCTAAGGTTGCTTGGGTTTCTCAGTAAGCTCTAATCAAACAGCTTTTATAAAAGGAAGAAACATCTCAAAAAATGTGTTGCTAGCCTATGAACTTGTAATGGGTTATCATGAGAATAATTCCCTTAGTAGATGTGCCATCAAAGCTGATTTGAGGAAGGCTTATGTTTTTTGTCAATTTGTGACTATTTATCCTGATATATTTGATAGCTGCTTCCTACCCAATTAATTTTGTTATCTAAGTGAGGAAGCGTATCACAAACACAAGCTATTTAATTGGCCTAAATGGGAGCATGATTGGCTATTTCAAGGGAGGCAAAGGCCTTAAACAAGGGGGGCCACTTCCCCTTTCTCTTTGTCATTGTCCTGGAGGTCTTCACTAGAACAATGCAAAACAAGGTTCAGAAGAGTAGCCAATTCAAGTTTCACCCTTATTGCAAGGATTTGAAGTTAACTCACCTAAGCTTACAGATGATCTTTTAATATTCACTGCTACTGAATAATCCTCAATTAAATTAGTGAAAGTAAGCCTTGAAGAGTTCAAGTACATGTCTGGTTTGTCAATAAATCCCAACAAAAAGTGAAGTTTTCTTCGCAGTTGTACTGTGCCTCAAGCCATAAGAAGCACATCCTAGAAGCATTGTAATTTAAAGAGGGGTTTTGCCTGTTAGATAAATCTTTCTAATTTGACCCCACAGAAAAAAAAGTATATAATAGTGAACTCATTGGGCATGGCCACGACACCAATCATACCATGGGTTAAATGCTATCAATTCATGTATAAGGGGGAGAGTCATATTGTTGACATCCAAGAGGTTGGTTTTGGTTCTGTATCTGCTGTAAGCTCTACATAATGTTGATCTTGGTTCTGTATCCTTTCGCTAGGTCTATCTTGAAATGAATTCAGCGGCCCATGAACTAGCTAAATGGTCTCACAGTCAATTTTATTTTGGTAGTTCTCCTACTGTTAAAGGTGTGATGGTAAAGGAGGCCGACCCTTTTGTGCAGTTTTCTTTTCTTCTTCGATAAAGTCCTTTATTCACTTTTTTTTAAAAAAAAAAAAAAAAAAAAAAAAAAAAAAAAAAAACCAAGAGGTTGGACTCGATAATTAAAGTTTAATTCACTTTCTTTTTAGAAAGAACTTCTTAATTTTTAAATTTTTTATACATGAATATTGGCTCTCTGTTTCACAAGAATTTGTACCCTCTTCATTTAGTAATCACCGCTTTGGGTTAATGCCCAAATCGAGACTTCCTTTTGCCAACTAAGGCTTAGTGGCATTTGTTTGATCATTGTAGCTTCAAAATGTAGAAAGGTGGCATCAATTTTTTCATTCAACCAGCACCTAGAAATTGAATCAATCAAAGAACTAACCTTAGCTTTCCTTTGATGGTGTGTAAGACTATAAAAGTGAACTACAAAAAAGATTGCTATTAGCGACGGTCAGAGTTTGTCGCAACAACACAAAAAGCCGTCGCCGATTAGTAGTGCCGACGGCAAAAAGCCGTCGACGTCCGTCGGCAAAAGCCTTGTCGGTAATACTATATTACCGACAAGACCGTCGCTAACACTCATTTTCGATCGTAAAAAGCCGTCGTAAACAATTCATTTTTTCTGTCGAAAATACTTTTTCATACGAGGAAGTTGGACGACCAAATACATTTTGTGATGAACTAAGGCCGTCGTTAATGTATTTTTTCGACGACTAAAAGTCGTCATAAATACTTGATTTGTCATCGAAAATACAACTTTGTGCGAGGAAGTTGGATGACCAAATATATTTTGCGACGAACTAAGGCCATTGTTAATGTATTTTTTCGATGACTAAAAGTCGTCGTAAATACTTGATTTGCCGTCAAAAATACAATTTTAAACGATAAAGTTAAATGACCAAATTCATTTTGCGACGAACTATTGCCGTCGTTAATATATTTTTTTCAATGACCAAAAGCTATCGTAAATATTTAGCTTTTCGTCAAAAATACAAAATCTTAGTGACCATTTACTTTTTTTCAACGAGCTTTGACCGTTATTAAAAATTAGTTACCACGTCACTAATAAATTATTTGCAACAAAATAGCTTCGTCGAAAAAAAAAAGTCATTTATATTACTTTAATTGCAACAAAAAAATTATGTCAAAAAAGAAACACATGAATTACATGAAATTCTCCATTCAAATAACAAGTACAAATCCATAATTGTTCAAAACTAATAAGTGAATAATGCAATAAAAATGAAAATATTAAAAGGTCTACAAAATAGCATGATGTTCAATAATACATGAAAGTTATATTATATCCTTCACTAAACTTGAAAGCATAAGTATTGGAAGATTAGTCATCATCCGAGCTAGTTTCCTCTACTTGAGAGTCACCTTCCTCCTTAAAGTCATATTGTGTAATTATTCACACTACGATCTCCTCCCTAACATTGATCTGCAATATTTTAGATTAAATTGAATAAATATACAAAAATTATAACTATGCAAATTTTTATATTTACAGTAAATAATAAAGAATTAACTAAAATATATTCATTTAAAAACATTAACACAATCACCATGATAAATGACAAAACATTAAAAATAAATTCTTACTACTGACACAAACATTGCATCTATCATAAATCCTTACTGCTGTCAAGAACCTTATAGTTCTCCTATGAATGAGAACTTTCAAGAATACATCCGCCGCCAATAACCACATTAATAGTACATCCCCATCACTCTTAACAATATATCCATCACCACAACAAGTCACATAAAATTATATATGCACCAAGAATAGCAGTTAATTGAAAATTATAATAAGCAAATTTATCACTTATTTCAACAAACTCAATAAAATAGAAAAAAAAAATTAATGTTGGGTATATTGGAAATAAATTATATGTGAAATAGGTGCTTGCATATAATTAAGACTAATCAACAGATTGGTTGGGACCACCAATACACACAAACATACACACAGATTGTGGTGTGTCTTTGTATTAGAACCCCTTTTTCCTCTCTCCTGTGTGTGTGTTTGTTTCTCAAAAAAAAAAAAAAAAAAAAAACAAAACAAAAATTTGTCAAGAACTTTGCCTACAATACGATTGTATATTATGAAAGATATATATCTAAACCAAACCCAAAATTTAGATTAAATAAATCAACCAACAAATCCATTTACTAATCCACTACATTAACAAAATAAATCAAATTATAAGGATTTAAGAAAACTAACCTGAGCTATAGAGGTGGGAACTTTTTCTTCTTCTTTCTTTTCTTAGTGAGTGAATTAGAGTGTTAGTATTTAGTGAGTAAAAGGGAGGCGTGGGATTGAAATAAGAAAAAGGGGAGGCGCACTGTGACTTCTTTTGTATTTTCTAGAAGGGAACTAGAGGTTGGGTTTTGACTTTTCTTTTTCTTTTTCTTTGTTTCTTTTTTTTAAGTTAAAATGATATTGTGTGTGTTTGTTTTACAACAATATATAACGTGGGCTGGGTTTTTACAGCAATGTGACTTCTTTTTTTCTTTTTTCTTTTTTATTAAAATTATGTATTTTGTTTATGACAATCATGTCACTTTCTTCTTTTGGTCACTTTGAAATATCACTTTTTTTTTAATTATTATTATTAATAAAAGATAGAAACACTATGAAATCTCACTTCTTGCAATTTTTTTTTTTTTTAGCAAGTGTTCTTTTAAAAAAGTTAGGGAAATATAATCTCAATATTGTTTAGGTAGATTTATTTTACGGAAATATAATCTTAATATTTAAAAATTGAAAGTTCAAAAACGTGTAAAAACACCTTTGAACGTTTAGACCCCCAACGAACAACTTAACCAATTCAAGCAATACGTCAAACAACAAGTGTGCGGAAACTTAACATATGCTATAATATGAAATTGGTTAAAAACTATCTAAGCCATAACAAAATAAAATCCACAGCAGATAATAAAAGGCAAAGATAGAGAGGAAGGAAGATGCAAACACAAAGACAACACGCGATGTGTTATCGAAGAGGAAACCGAAGCCCTCGGCGTAAAACCTCTCCGCCGCCCTCCAAGCGGTCAATAATCCACTAGAAAATGTAGTTGGGATACAAGGACAGCAATAGACCCTCCAAGCCTAATCTACCCAGTGCACCTAAGCCCTCCAAGCTTCTTGCTCCAACGAGGTTGCGCCGAACCTTTTTCTTTTCTTGCTTCCCGGATTCCGCTACTAGACCATAGCATCAACCAATGAAGATTGGTTCCTTCCTAACTGCTTCCCAGAAATCCAAACAACTGTCTCACAGTGATGATGATGGTGAGAACCAGGTCTGGTATAATGCCTCTCAAGGATTTGATAATGGAGAGGAAGAGAGTTGGGGAATTTGGAGAGACTCTAAGGTATAGATTGTGGGTGAATCAATCTTTTTTTTCTTTAGGGTTTCTCTCTCAAAATTCTCTCTGGAAGCTCTCTCTCAATCGTGGGTAAAAGGGGTATTTATACTGGAGTGGGAGAGGAATGTGAAACGTCAGGTTTTACAAAACAGGGGTGGCTCGCGGCTTGACCTCGCGGCTTGACCAAGTCGCGAGATCCAGTCGCGAGATAACCGTATGGCCAGTTGTCCTGTTTTGTCCTGTAGTGCTCCAGCTGGCATGACTGTTCACCTTCCAGCATGCTTGGCACGTGTGCTGCGTCTGGCGGCTTGCAGCCGCGAGTCACCCGCGAGTCCCAGCCGCGAGTCTCTGTTTTCTTGCACACTCTTGAGCAAACTTCACTCTATCTCACTCACTACCCTTACATCAAACCCACCTAAATACAGGGTTACTAAATGCTGAATTACAAGCAAATTTGGCACGGAATAAAGCCAATTAGGTGGTTGAATAAATTCAACCTTACAAAAATAAATAAAAATAAACTTTGTGTATTTTATTTGGCAAAACCACTCCATTTGAAGGGAAAAACATTTTCCACTTGACATCCCATTAACCAAATTTTGCTAAATTAATATTAAGAATGTTGTGTACCAATCTACTCGCAAATTTTCAAAATTATCTTATTTCATAATTATAATTCATTGATATCAATTTTTAATTAAAGAGTATTTTAAAATATTTAGTATGACATTTTTTAAAAGTTTTTCAACGGGTTGTGGAGAGAATTTTCGTTGCAAGTATTTTGGTGCTTGATAAACTTTGCATTATTATTCTATAATTTTCAATATTATATGTACTATTCATTGTTAAAATTTGATAAAGAAAATTTTATAAAAAAGCATGATAATCGAAAAAACCCTAAAATACAAACGAATACTCAAAACCCACTCAAAACCTCCCTATTCAACCTAATTTGATCCTATCGAGTGGTCATAGGCCCAACTTCGATGGTTGACCATGTTTGACCAAATATTGATTAAGTTTTGCAAACTTTGACTACTTATTTCTCACAATCTAACCGTCTAATTGTTGTCATACTTCGCCAACACCAATATCTCACCACATTCTTCCAATCCAACGATTGGATTCTGGATTTGAGTCTAGAGCATTATGGACATGTGTTGTTGTACCAAAACACCAAGAAATTTTGATTGGTTATGTTCTCCTAATCCAACCTTTTGATTGAGCTCAAAATCCATCAAAACCAATATTTTATCCCACTCTTTCAATCTAATGGTCAAATTTTTAATCTAACTTTGGCACAAGATGGATGCATGTCGTTGTATCCACCTATCATGAAACTTCAATCAATAAAAATATTCAATACTCTTCCAAGAAAGTTATCAACTATATAAATATTACTAAGAATCGAGAAAATGACCTATAAAATGCAACCAAAAACCTACAAAATGACCCCAATGGATTTGCATATGACCTTTGACTTTGCCATTTTTAAACTTGAAACTAATAAAAGCATAAAAACCCAAAAAACCTTAAAACACTGACCAATACCCAAAACCCACTTAAAACCTCCTGATCTACCTAATTTGATCAAATTTAGTGGTCCTAGAACCAACTTTGAAGTTTGACCAAAGATTGACCAAGTTTAATAGACTTTGACGAAGTTTCGCAAGATTTGATTGTTCTCACAATTTGATCATCTGATTGTCACTGTAATTTACAAACACAAATATTTCACCACATTCTACCAATCCAACGGTCAGATTTTGGATCTCTATCTGGTTGCATGATGGACATGTATTGTTGTACCCACCCACTGGGAAACTTTGATTAACCCCGTTGACACAATCCGACCATCCAAAATGGCTAAAATACGCCATTAAAGCTAGGAAATAACCAAAATACCCATAGACTTCTAAAGTGACGAAAGTGCCCCTAAAAGCTTCAAAGTAAATGACCAATATTGCCCTTAAGTACTTGGAGGGTCTTGAAAGGTTTTTTTTTTTTTTTTTTTTTTTTTTTTTTTTTTTTTTTTGCAATTTTTAAAATTAAGAAAAGAATCTAGATTTTTAAGACAAAATTGAGGAAAATTACCATTCAAAGAAAATAATAATTTTTTATGGCCATATGTATGTTGGAAATCACCTTTATTTTGACAGATTTACCTTACTGTCACTAATACCTTTTTTTCTTAAGAAAATTTTAACTATTAATGATGACCAAAATGTCCGTCGCAAATAACAATGCAATATATAGTGATGGAAAACAATCGTCAAACATATAAAAATAAGGGCATGAATTCCCCCCTTTAAAAAAAATTACCATTGTCAACGGCTTAGGCCCATCGTAAATATTATTTATGGAATCCAATTCTATCATTAGTACATTTTTTCTTTTAAAGCAAATTAACTATTTACGACGATCAGCATGTTCGTCGCAAATACAAACTCAATTAGAAAAATAAAAAAATTAATTACAATGGATAAATGTCGTCACAAATATTGTGAAAAGTAAGGGGGGAATTTTCCCTCCAAAATCTTTCCCCATTTTCGATGGCTTCATGGTTGTCACTAATACCTTCTTTTATATTTACGATGGAAGAATGTTTGTCACAAATAATAACACCATAAAAAATATATATTTTGTATTTTCGACATACAAAAGCCGTTACAAGTGTTAATAGTTCCGACGGTTTTTCTTCAGTTGTCGTAAATAATACCCTTTTTTTATATTTATGATGGAAGAATGTTTGTCACAAATAATAACACTATAAAAAATTATATTTTGTATTTTCAATGCACAAAAGCCGTCATAAGTGTTACTAGTTCCGACGGTTTTCATTTGGTCGTCGTAAATAATACTTTATTAGCGATGAACATTTTTATGCCATCGTAAAAAGTAAGGCGGGAAAACTTCCCTCCAAAACAAATCATATTTTTGACAAAAATAATAGGCATTTTCAACAAACTCATTTTACCGTCACAAATGTTTTAATATTTGACGAGTAATTGTCGACGAAAGAGACTTGCCGTCGCAAAAGCTAGTTTTTTCGACGGCTTTTTGTAGTCGTCGAAAACGTTTCATCACAAATAACAATCTTTTTTGTACATGGATGAGATTTCAGAGGGAGTCAACTATTGAACCATATACAGACTGATTTGTCATTCTCAATTCAATAAGATGCTCTTCTTGGAAATTGTGACTTCAAGTTACGTTCTATGTATGTGTAAATGTGTGTACAACAAAGGGTGTGCAATAAGTTTTGCCCCTTTTGATAACATCTTTGTCTCTTTTAGAATACTCTTCCAAGCATAGGATGCTTTTGAACTCACCTTTGCCTCCATCATTGTTCCATTTGATAAAAGTTTTTCTTTAAAAACTTTATAAAAGAAAGATTGATGATTATGAGGCCTCGTCATGTTTGTTAATGCTTATTATTATTATTATTATTATTATTATTATTATTATTTATGTTTAGTAGTCACAGACCTATGCGATTTGTGAGAATAGATAACTATTTTGTAAGTGTAATATAATATATGATTTGTTCTCTTTATTTTGTGGAAGGTAATTTGTTCTTCATGAAAATTAAACAATTTCTAAAATTATTTTCCAATTATTTATCTCTACAAATATATTATTTTATTATTTTCGACATGTTTGATTGATATTATTCCTTTTTGTGGTGGTCAATATTTTTCTAATTATTTTATGGTGTGTTATACATATATATTTTTAGAACAACTAAACTCTTCAAATTCAAATTCTCACTTCTAAAATAACTAAGTATTAGTCATACAAAATCAAACAAAAAGTATAAGAGGGAGAGAGAAGACTAGTGATGGAGAACTCAAAAAAACACAACCAATTGTATTAACCAAAAATAGTGTTATAAATAAATAAAATGATTCACCAACCTAAAGTATAGTTGTAAAAAGGAATCAATAAGAGAGAGAGAGAGAGTGGAGTACAAGACCTTCGATGTTTGAAGCAATCTCTGTGGCTGATATTATACCAATTAAGGACCTAGAATTGTTGAATGACTCGCATTCCAATAAATGAGAAAATGAAACAATTTTGACTCTTTCCAAGTCTTCATTCATCGCTTTTCCAATTATCACACTAATCGGACCTTGACAAATCTATTACAGTCATTCTCCTAATAAATTACCAACTCTTCAATCATTCAACTTCGGTAAAATGCTTGGCTGATATTATACCAAATAAGGACCTAGAATTGTTGAATGACTTGCTTTCCAATAGTTGTGAAAATGAAAGTCTTTCCAAGTCTTCATTCATCGCTTTCCCAATTATCACACCAATCGGACGTTGACAAAAAAAACCTGTTTACTATTAGCCATTGACTACTGAGTTCCACAGTGAGCAGCAAGTGTTGAAGCAGTTAAGCGGCATGGGTTGGTTGGGTAATTTAGGAATCTTCTGAAGTTGTAAATTTTGTTGTGTACTTATTACAACTAGCTGTGAACCCACGCGTTGCGCGTGATAATTATTTTTATGGCGGTTTTATTAAAAAAATTTTAACAATTTAAACTAATCTAATAATGAGTAATGTATTTCGTAATTATATTTTTATTTATTATAGGAACAATCATAAATGTAATATAGGAACAATCTAAAACACCAAAAAAACGTAAACTAAAAAAAATTAATAAAACTTAACAATGATTAATTGAACCAATATTAGGATAATTTTTTTTTTTTTTGATAATCTATTAAGGTTATTTTCTTTGTAGAAATTATAATTTCAGTCACCCAAAACATATTATCAAATAAACAATTATTAGCGAAATCTAAGAATTAAATATCTATACATGCATTGTTATAAAATAATAATAATAAAAATAAAATTGCAAAAGTTAAAATTTGTCACCTATCCGATTATTTTCGTTTGGCTAATCTTTGCTTTTCTTTAAATGAATGGCATTATAGAGTACTTCTAATACAACTATTAAGAGTACTTTGTCTACCACAAAAGATTAGAAAATAAACGAAAATTAGTAAAGTCTCATAGTTTAACATCTAAATTGAGTACTATAAAAAATCATGTTATGTAACAAAATAAATACCAAATTATCCAAATCATGCTATGTAATAAAATACTATTATATTTTTATATGCTATATTTAATTCTTTAGATCGCAATAGGATAACATTTAACAATTAAAGAGAATAAAAAATAAAAATAAAACAACAACAATTTAAAAAAAAAAAACTAAATTTAACCCAAAATAGAGTTTTAAAGAATATAAAAAATAATCAACCTAAAGTAGAGATGTAAGAAAAATAAAAAATAAAAAATCCTCCAAAAAATTTAGAGAGAGAGAGAGAGAGAGAGAGAGAGAGAGAGAGAGAGAGAGAGAGAGAACCATTTTTTTTGTGAGGGAAAACTATGCATAGAATAGAAGAGATAGTGACAAATTTATAGTAAGAGGGTGTGAATAAAAAGAAACAAAAATAAAGGAAGATGAAGAAAAAGAGGAAGAATGATATTAATGTAGAGGGTAGTGGAGAGATGAAAAGGTAAGGGAGAGAGAAAGATTGAAGAAGTAGTGGGGAGATGAAATGGTAAAGGAGAGAGAAAGGTTGGAGAAGTGTAAATATTAAAAAAATAAATGTTAAAAAAATTATAGGAAAATTGGAAAAAAAAAAAAAAAAAACCCTAAGGCTTGAAAGGCTTCAACATTTGTTTGTTTGTTTGTTTTTTTTTTTTTTCTTCCTCCTTTAAGTTGAAAAGGCTCACACAAAACCCTAAAACTGAACTGAAAAGTCTTTGGGTTGGGCTTGATAGTGGAATTAAATAAATAAGAGGTGGGTTGGATTAAGTATACAGATTTATTATAGGGTGATAGTGGACCTAAAACTGAACTGAAAAGTCTTTGGGTTGGGCTTGATAGTGGAACTAAATAAATAAGAGGTAGGTTAGATTAATTATACAGATTTATTATAAGGTGATAGTGGAAGTAAATAAATAAGTAGTGAGCTGCATTTATAGGGTTGAAAATTGTAAAAACCATTTTAAAATTGTAGGACAAATTATATTTTTTTTTAAATGACGTGGCAGCTGATGTGGCGCAACGTGAGAAAAGCAGCATTAAACGCTACGCTTCAACTTTTAGTAATATATAGATATAGATGCTACTAATATTATTTATTTTTATTTTTTATTTTTATGAAAAATGGATATATTAAATTGTCATCCTAAGCACTTCTCTCCCAGTGTCGGTCACAATGACAAGGAGGGACGTCGATGGAGTGAGCAAAGACAGCATCTCCAAACTCATTATTGAATAATACTGCTGTTAAAGACGAGTGGGGTCAGATTGCAACTTTTATGACCAATCTTAGCCCAACTAGTTTTACGAGGGGACCAAGAAATAACTGATTGATTTGCCTTTAAAAGCATCAGTAGTGGGGCTTGTATATGCCAAATGTTAGGAACATTTGGCATTGAAGCCCCAAAACTGCTCAACAATGGGAAGGCCATATGCAATATGCCAAAAAAAAATTGAGATTTAACTACAGTACCATCTCAAATGTAAGATGGTACTGTAGCTGAATGGCATAAAAAAAAATAATTTTTTAATACTCTCATTTCTCTCTCCTCTCTCATTTTTTCTGTTTCTTTTCTCTCTCTTTCTTCATGCTCTCTCTTCTTCAACGGAATGGAGGCAACGGCGTGGAGGCTCGATCAGAAAAGCTGTGGTGGAGGCGTGGAGGTCGTGGGTTTCCGGAGTTTGGGTCGAATTTGGGTGGCGTTTGGGTGGTGTTTGGGTTGGCGTTTGGGTGGTGTTTGGCATTTGGCATTTGGGTCGAAGATGAAGATGATGATGACGGGTTTGGGATGAATCCAGACGGCGACGGGCGACCCTCTCTCTCTCGCCATCGCTGCCGGCATTTGGGTGGTGTTTGGCTTTGGCGTTTGGGTCGAAGATAATGATGATGATGAAGGGTTTGGGATGAATCCAGACGGCGACGGGCGACCCTCTCTCTCTCGCCATCGCTGCCGGCGTTTGGGTGGTGTTTGGCGCTTGGCGTTTGGGTCGAAGATGATGATGATGATGACGGGTTTGGGATGAATCCAAACGGCGACGGGTGACCCTCTCTCTCTCGCCATCGCTGCCGGTGAGAACAGATGGGTTTGGGTTTGGTGAGAACAGATGGGTTTGATTTTGGATTTTGGATTTTGATTTTGATTTGGCTGGATTTGGCTGTGCTGTGTTGCCGTTGGATTGTGTTTTTTTTTTTGGTTCAGCTACTGGGGTTTGTGGTTGTGGCTAGTGGGCCGACGGTGGGGTGGGTGTCTGTGGCTCCGTCGGAGTGGGTTTTGGGTCAGTGGGTGGCAGCGTGGGTTTGCTGCCTGGTTTTTTTTTTTTTTTTTGGGTGTTGACGGTGGATTATGGGTTGCTGCTAGCGGTGGCGGTGGCGGTGTCAGGTGTGTGTAGTGCGCCGGTGGTGGTGATTGTGGTTGTTGAATAGAAATAATGAGAGAGAAAGAATAAATAATGTATTTTATTGTAAATGATGGTAATTATGTGATATATTATTTTATTGTGTAAAAATATTATTTTAATGAGTAGAATAGGAAAATAAAAGTTGGGATGTTGGGTGTATTGTAAAATGGTATGGTATAATTGATAAAGTAGGTTTTTGAGATGGTAAAATAAGATGAGATATGAGATCCGGACGTGGATGCTCTAAGGATAGTGGGTCGAGTTGCATAACTTTCAAACTTAAAGGTCTAAGTCGTCAGAACCCAGAAGGAGCCTCCAGTCAGCATGTCAAAAGCAACTCCTCCCGTGTGGGTAGAGAAATAATGGTAAGTCCATGTGAAGACTCCCTCCCCAAACCACAAGTTGTGCCAGACTTTTTCTATCTTATGAGTTATGTCTACTATTTTAATTCCTTCTCCACTTCCCACCCACCAAAACCCTCTTTCAGTCTTTCTACTCTCTCGGCCACCATATTATAATAATCTTTCTCTGTATATCTCTACCCTCCACTATTTCAAGCTCCACAAATGCGTCAAATAAACTTCATGCCCTCTTTCTTCTCTCTTTGTCACCATATCATTATAATCTTCTTTTCCCTTGTACCAAAAAAATCCTTAGGTGCTGTGGACCCATACTTCCAAGCCTGCAGTGTGCCCAAAAACTGTGGTGATGGGCAAGCCATAAGATTCCCATTCTACATCAAAGACAAGCAAAACTCCTCTTGTAGCTACCCTGGATTCAACCTCTCTTGCAACAATAATGGCCATCCAACTATCCTCATATCCAATATCAATTACACCATCCATGAAATTTTCTACCAAACCGAGACGCTTAAGAGTCTCAATCTCTTTCTTCTCAAATCCAAACTCCAATTGTATACCTTTTATAAACGGCACATCCTTTCCGTCTAGCCTGTTCGATCTAGCACCAAACCAAACCAATCTATTTTTGTTTTATAATTGTAACTCTTCGGTGCATGAGAGTTGGCCTTCAGAGTTTTATCCTAGTTGTTATGGCGAAAACGACACCGTTCTGGCCCTGTCTAGACAGGACCCGAAGATGATCAGCAACGTATCAATGGAGTGCAAGTATTCGGTTCTAGCCCCGGTTGAAGCTTATGGAGGTGGGATTGCAGAGTCGTTGAGAAATGGGTTTGTGCTAAAATGGAAATCCAGCAACTGTAGCATTTGCGAGGATAGTGGAGGGAACTGTGGGTTCGATAATATTATGTATCATTTCAAGTGCTTCTGCCCAGATAGGCCTCATGCTTGGAACCGCACTAATACTAGTCTTGAGTATCTTCCTGGTCAGTTTTTCTCTCTAGAAATTTCTCAGTCTAGTCTTAGGCATTATTATGAAACATTTGAAACTTTTAATGTCCATAGCCCAAACTTTTAATGTCCATAGCCCAAACATTTCACGCTTTTTTCTGAGGAAAGACAAAACTGCCCCAACCCCAACTGTCCTTCTCTCCAACCCCATTCTTTCTGTTCAGTTCTTTTCTGAGACCTTCCTTCCTCAATGAGTTACTAAAGTAATAATATAAATTTATATGTATGATATGTTAATATATATATATATATATATATATATATATATATATTTTCTTTTTGATAATATAATTTTTTATATTATTTAATTAGAACAAATAAAGGGCAAGATTTAGGTACAAAATTTAGGTGTTATTTCTTAGGTTCTTCTCTTAAGATTCTGTCATGTGGATTTTTTTTTTTCATGAAAATGAGGTGTATTTTTTAGTTAAGTAACCACATGGCTGAATCCTAAGAGATGAACTTAAGAAACAACACATAAGGTATTGTACCTCATTTTGTCCACAAATAAATTATTTCTTACATATTATATAACAAGAGAATAAGATTCAATTTATATAAATTATGTTTTTTTATCCTCCTATTTTTCTAATAAAAGAGTTTTCTACCATTTCACCTTTCTACCCCTTCAACCAAATACATATAAAAGAAAACTAAATATTTTCTATTCTACTACTTTTCCACTCTTCTAACCAAACAAACCTTTAATGTCCATTAGCCAAATGTGTCGCATGCTAGGCTTGACGTAGCCACCTGTTTTTAGAAGTGGTTGACAAATTTTGCTAAAGCATCAGCTATGAGGAAAAGAAAAATTCTACTGATAACACTTGTATTATTATATAGCGCTGAGATAGACCATAACATTTAATCTAAAGCTCAATTGAGTGCTTAAAAGCCTGATTTGGCATTTTCTTTCTACTGATTGTGTCCGTTGCATTCATAGTTGTGAGTTTTGACTAAGAAACAAGGAGTACTAAATAGTTGAACCAATTTTTTTGCAATCTTTCCATTCTCCTCGTGTCCAATTGTTGCTTCACTAAACTTCTACATAGTAATCTACACATAAAACTCTAGTCAATTAATTGATTTACCTACAAAATTTTGGAATTTTGAGATCAGTACATAGAGATCCTAATCCTTCTTAATTTTTGAAAGGTATTAGAAATAATGCATTGAGATAACTGTATCTCTCTTGAATGATCTAAAAGATATAACGGCAAAGAAAAATCTTAAAGAGACAAACTTACCCGTATTGTATGGTCCATAAAAATGGAAGAGTTTTTATTTTACTCTTTTCTCAGTTAGTTTTCATAATTTTTGAGTGGTACATTGGACAGGTCCAAGGCAACCTCCACATTTAGTTTATAGACAAAAAAGGAAGGCAAGAGAGATAGAGAAAAATGGACTACATTCAATGGATTTCAAATCTTGTAATTATTCATCAAGGACATGACCTCATTCTCATGCTTTGGCTCAATATTAGATGCCACTGTCCTTAGCTCCTACACATAAATCAAATGCACTCTATGGATTGAATTTGTAAATATTAAGTACTCTAAATGGCACAATGGATTCTGAGCAGTCACCTTGCCTAATCATATCAAAATATGCTCAAATGATCCAAAAGCCAAGTCAAAGTATTCAAATTAAAAACTTTCTCATCAAAATAATTTTCCCAAAAGAATATTACTTCCTTTTTATTCGATAACTAATTATTCTCATCAAAATTTGTGTGTGCACGTGCTAGCACACGTGTGTTTTAGTGGTTCAGAATAGATTTGCTGCAACTGGTTCTCCTGATTCAAAATTTATAAATTTAGGTTACGAGTCATAAAAGTAACTCCTTTGCAATGAAAACTATATAAGAGACATGAGCTGGTTTTCATAGTGCCTGTGTAAGGCTGCTAAGATTTCAAAGCATGCCAATTAGCTGCGTTATTTTGATATTTTCTGTTTAACTAACAAAATTTTTGTATGGATCTTGCTGCAGGGAATAACAAAAGGGTAGTAGTGATAGCATTAGGTAAGATGCCTCTTCAATCATACTTCTTGTTGCAATTGATATTCACGTGTGCTCGGACAATATATGGAAATTAAATTATTCCATATTAAAAGTGACATTTGTTTTTTCAACACATCTAAGGTACAGTTCCAAGCCATCATGATTTTCTCCTTGACTGGGTATGGCTAACCATCAAAGCTATACTGCACTTATTTTTTTATCTCATACAATGATAAGTTTTCAAATAACTTCTATTTTAGTTTTGGTCATGGCTCCACTTGCCTATTTTTTTATCATTCAAAAGGACGTGCTTGTATTATACAGAATCCATAAGAAGACTTCTAAAACTTGTCCTCAAAATTTCAACTACAATGATGCATAAATTTCTTCATTCACCTACAATAGATAAATTTCACAATTCATGATTTTTCTCCAAGGCAACCAGTCTGCCTGTCAATCAAAACCTCACTACTCTATTTTGCCTAAGGTAACTCAAGTCCCATGCCAAGCCAATCTGTCATTTTTCTTCTTCATTGTTAGTCTGTTGTCGGTGACACCACAGGCAAATGTAAATTTTATAAGGTTCAAGAGATCTCAAGGGATAATTTGAGCTACTCTGTTTTATGCGCTGCATACTTTGTGATTTCTATTCTTTGATTACAGTCACTTCATTTGCTGGAATTGGAGTTCTGGTCGTTATAATCTGCTACTTCTGTGGAAAGTTCTCGTCTAAGAAAATTATTTATTTTTGGAAGAAGAAAACTTTAACCTATCAGAGTGTAGAGGCCTTTCTAAGGAAAAATGAACCACTAGCAATTAGAAGATACAGTTATTCAGATCTAAAGAAAATGTCTAACTCCTTTAAGGAAAAATTAGGACAAGGGGGCTATGGTGGTGTATACAAGGGAAAGTTACAAGATGGTTGTTTTGTGGCTGTGAAGGTTTTGAAAGAATCAAAGGGCAATGGAGAGGAATTCCTTAACGAGGTTGCAAGCATTAGTAGGACCTCCCATGTTAATATTGTCACTCTTATGGGTTTTTGCTTTGAAGAATCTAAAAGAGCACTCATTTATGAGTTTATGCCAAATGGATCTCTTGAAAAATTCATATATAAAGAAAATCCCTCAAATGCTGACCGTCAATTGGGGTGGGAAGCATTATACAAGATTGCAGTTGGCATTGCTCGAGGATTAGAGTACTTACATAGAGGTTGCAACACACGAATCTTGCACTTTGACATAAAGCCTCACAACATTCTTTTGGATGAAAACTTTTGTCCAAAGATTTCTGATTTTGGCCTTGCAAAAATATGCCCTAGAGAAGAGAGTGTCATATCAATGTTGGGAGCAAGAGGAACTGCAGGATATATAGCTCCAGAAGTATTTTGTAGAAATATTGGTGGGGTCTCCCATAATTCAGATGTCTACAGCTACGGAATGATGGTTTTAGAAATGGTTGGGGGACGAAAGAATATTGATGTTAGTGTTGATCGTGTTAGTGAAATATATTTTCCACACTGGATTTACAAGCGCATTGAACTTGATGAAGAACTAGGACTGCAAGGCCTCATTAGCAAAGAGGATGAAGAAATTGCAAAGAAGATGATAATAGTGAGTTTGTGGTGTATACAGACTGATCCCTTAAGCCGACCATCAATTAGTAAAGTGGTGGATATGTTGGAAGGAAGCCTCGACTCCTTGCAAATTTCTCCCAAGCCTTTCTTGTCTTCCCCACCAAGAACAATTGTAGATTCTTCTACTGCAACAGTGTCATTATGAAATGCATCTCTGTTCTGCATTTCTTTAATCTGTTGTAGATGGTAATGAACATCTTTGTGAACTATATTGATATTGGAGTTGTAGATGAACATCCTTTTATGATTACCTACAATATGAATTTTTGGCATTGTGGCTTCGACTATGAATTAGCAATGCTGCAAGTCTACAGTAGTAATCGTCATGTATGTCTTATCAATATGGTACCTATACTAAAATAAGATAGTTCTATAAGTTGAAACTAAAAGGAAAGAGTTTGAAAATTGTTAAAAGAAAACAGTTAGGAACCAAAATAATTGACAGCACAAAAGACCCAAATTGTGTTATAGGCAAAGCCTTAAAAGTTTATATACTTCCCTGTGGTTGATACGAATAAATTAAAAGTATACTAGAAAGCAAGGAAAATTTTTCTTTCTTTTATTTATTTATTTATTTTTTTTTTTTTGGGGGGGGAAGGAGAGGAGGGACTAGAAGATGAACATATTCTGCCGCTAGTGCTTAAAGAAAATATTCTGCTTAATCTTCTAGAGGGCCTCATGGCTTAAAGAAACTTATTTCGGAGTTTTTTATGCCTCAAAAACTCAGCTCGTGATGCCCGCTTGAAATGATCTAGATCTCGATACCCTTAAATTCGTAAGCGATCTTGAAGTCAGAAGACACTTTGAAAATATTATTGATATTTAGAACTTTACTTCCGTTTTACATTTTGGAAGCTTATCTAATGGCTTCACAAAACTTATTTTCAAGTAAAAATATTCTTAAAGATATCGTACTTGATACAATAACATAATAGGACTTTATTTTTACTAACAAACCCTTAAAACACCTAGAATCAAGAAAATAATATCATCTCTCTTAAAATTTCGAAAATTACACATAAATTCAAAAATGAACAAGCATAAAAATTAAGCCCTGCGTCTTGTTTTATATCAAACCCCCTCCACTTGAGTAAAACTCGACCTCAAGTTAGTATGGAAATTGAAATCTTTCACTTCAAACAAAAAGATACTTTGAATGCTTGACAATGTTCAAAACCTGTTAACTTTATTTTCCCCAATCTGCATAACTCGGAATTTCTTATTTTTACCCTTCAATTGGTTTTCCAGATTAACAAATAAATGACACAAAAAAGAAAGACAAGATCATATTAGAATTTTGGGGTAGTAAATATCAATGTTGGAAAAAAAGAAGAAAAGGAAAGTTGGTGTTAGTATGGTAAGTGAACAATACAGTATACATATATCACCTAGATAATAGTAATTTAGAGAACTATTGTATTTGTAATTGTAAAAAAGTGGCAATAAGCTTATATATTGTAGTGTGACATCCACTAGGAACAAATGGCTTAATCCGGGTGATCAAAATATTCCATATTTTCATTACCTTCTTAAAATTAAGCAATCAAAGAATTGTATCAAAGGTTTTCTGGATAATAAAAGAAAAAGATTGGAGGATGCAGAGCAAATTAAGCAGTTAGTAGTGGATTTCTACCAAGGACTACTTGGAATTCCAAATGCTATGCCATTGAGAATCAGAGTTCTTGGCTATAAGCAGAGGCTACTGACTATGAAATTGAGTAGGCTCTATTCTTCACAGGAGATGATAAAGCCTCTGGACCAGATGGCTTCATTGCAAAAAATTTTCAAGCATGTCTAGCAGACTGTCAAACCTGATGTGGTGGCTGTCATTACATCCTATTGTCAAACCTGATGTGGTGGCAGTCATTACATTCTAGAAAGCTCTAATCAAACAACTTTTATAAAAGGAAGAAACATCTCAAAATTTTTTTTGCTAGCCTATGAACTTGTAATGGGTTATCATAAGAAAATTCCCTTAGTAGAGGTGCCATCAAAGCTGATTTGAGGAAGGCTTATGTTTTTTGTCACTTTGTGACTTTTTATCCTGATGTATTTGATAGCTGCTGCCTACCCAATTAATTTTGTTATCTAAGTGGGGAAGCGTATCACAAACATAAGCTAATTATTTGGCCTAAATGGGAGCATGATTGGCTATTTCAATGGAGGCAAAGGCCTCAAACAAGGGGGGCCACTTTCCCCTTTCTCTTTGTCATTGTCCTGGAGGTCTTCACTAGAACAATGCAAAACAAGGTTCAGAAGAGTAGCCACTCCAAGTTTCACCCTTATTGCAAGGATTTGAAGTTAAATCACCTAAGCTTACAGATGATCTTTTAATATTCGCTGCTACTGAATAATCCTCAATTAAATTAGTGACAGCAAACCTTGAAGAGTTCAAGTACATGTCTGGTTTGTCAATAAATCCCAACAAAAAATGAAGTTTTCTTCTCAGTTGTACTGTGCCTCAAGCCATAAGAAGCACATCCTAGACGCATTGTAATTTAAAGATGGGTTTTGCCTGTTAGATAAATATTTCTAATTTGACCCCCACACACAAAAAAAAAAGTATATAATAGTGAACTCATTGGGCATGGCCACGACACCAATCATACCATGGGTTAAATGCTATCAATTCATGTATAAGGGGGAGAGTCACATTGTTGACATCCAAGAGGTTGGTCTTGGTTCTGTATCTGCTGTTAGCTCTACATATGTTGATCTTGGTTCTGTATCCTTTAGCTGGGTCTATCTTGAAATGAATTCAGCGGCCATGAACTAGCTAAATGGTCTCACAGTCAATTTTATTTTGGTAGTTCTACTGTTAAAGGTGTGATTGTAAAGGAGGCCGACCCTTTTGTGCAGTTTTCTTTTCTTCTTCAATAAAGTCCTTTATTCATTAAAAATAAGTAATCCAATAGGTTGGACGCGATAATTAGAGTTTAATTCACTTTCTTTTTAGAAAGAACTTCTTAATTTTTATACATGAATATTGGCTCTCTGTTTCACAGGAATTTGTACCCTCTTCATTTAGTAATCACCGCTTTGGGTTAATGCCCAAATCAAGACATCCTTTTGCCAACTAAGGCTTAGTGGCATTTGTTTGATCATTTTAGCTTCAAAATGTAGAAAGGTGGCATCAATTTTTTCATCCAGCCAGCACCTAGAAATTGAATCAATCAAAGAACCAACCTTAGCTTTCCTTTGATGGTGTGTAAGACTATAGAAGTGACACGTGGATGAGATTTCAAAGGGAGTCAACTATTGAACCATATACAGACTGATTTATCATTCCCAATTCAACAAGATGCTCTTCTTGGAAATCTGGACTTCAAGTTACATTCTATGTGTTATGTGTGTGTAAATGTGTGTACAACAAAGAGTGCAATAAATTTTGCCCCTTTTGATAACATCTCTATCTCTTTAGAATGCTCTTCCAAGCATAGGATGCTTTTGAACTCACATTTGCCCCCATCACTTGTTCCATTTGATAAAAGTTTTTCTTTAAAAACTTTATAAAACAAAGATTGATGATTATGAAGCCTCACCATGTTTGTTAATGCTTATTATTATTATTATTTATGTTTAGTAGTCACAGACCTATGTGATTGGTGAGAATAGATAATTATTTTGTAAGTGTAATATATATGATTTGTTCTCTTTATTTTGTGGAAGGTAATTTGTTCTTCATAAAAATTACCAATCCGGCAATAGTCGCTAGAACCACTATTCCAGCGATTTGACCACCGGACCTCTGGCACAGGTGGCTCCATTAGCCGAGTTACTAGTTTTGGGAGTTTACTTGAAATATAAGTTTAAATTAAAAAAGTATAACCATGAGAGAAAATAATAAAAAATTAATAAAGAATAAATATTTTATTGAAATATCTTCTAAAATAGATTGACTGATGTGGGTATTTTGAAAAATTGGTTGTGGAAAATAAATAAAGTAGATCCTTATATTAAAATAAACAAAAATTTTACACAAAGTGATGTGAATGCTCTAAAAAGGGCTATATGCTAGATATACACTGATTTCTAGCTTAAGTAAAATCTTACAGCCATACAATGACAATGACAACTGAGAGGCATCCCTGAGAAAAGTCTATCTTCTCTCTCTACAATTTTAACAAGCTGCAATTTCTAAATTTAATGGAAATCTTTCTAACATATGCGAGTTTTAAGCATTGAACAGCAGAAACAAAACACTCAGCCAACCCTTTATACAAACCAAACATTAGCACCATAGTTCTGCTTACATTTATTTTTTTGGCTAAGAGACAAAAAGGATATATTTCTAACAACTTAAAGGTACAACCATCATCAATCGGAGCTTGATACATGGTAAGCCTGTCTTTCCGCTTCAATATTAAGCTTGAGTAGAATTAAGCCAGACTCTGAGCCTGGCAACCAATTTGTCATGAGGCGGTAGTGTCTCCTCCATCAGAGGGCAGTTCTTCAGAGCATTGACCCATGAGAGAAACTTTGGGTTCTTTTCTGATAAGAGTACCGCATCCATGGCCTCATGAACAGGTTTGTAGTTGCATCCATGTGAGCCAATAGAGATACCAAGATACCCTAAGCTCTCGCCATTGAAGAATGGGTTCTGCCCCGGAAAATCCTTTTCAATACCTTCTTCAAGCACCTTAAGCACTTGGCTCAAGTCTTCAATGGCTTTCTCTCTTTCCTCCTTGCCTTTGGCCCCAAAGATGATGTAGAAGATTGGCACAACCTAATGACACCAAAATGCTTTTATTAGTGTTTGCACACAAATGCTACATAATTGTTTGAAGTAGCAAATCAACAAAGAGGAGAGTAAAAATGTTTGTTTATTTTATCTTTATAGAATTAGTTAACCAAAGGGGCAAGGTCTCCATCTAATGTTTTAGTGCACTGGATGAGATACGAGATCAACACTAAACCAATTTTGAACATATATCATGTTCATATTGTGTTCAATACACTATAGCATCAGCCATTTTTCCTCCAAAAAAAAAAAAACACTATAGCATCGAAATTGTGTGTGTGAGAGAGAAAAAACCCACCTTTTGATCGTAATAATTGGCCCAAAAAGGGACTTTTGCCCTTTGGTGAGGATCCTCAGGCAATAGTTTTGGGGTAGTATTCCAGCACTCTTCTATGTATTCAAGAATAATTAGTGACTCAGCAATGGATTTCCCATTGTGAACAAGTACTGGTACTTTCTTGTGGACTGGATTGTGGCGAAGGAGCAACTCACTTTTGTTTTTCAAATCTTCCTCCACATACTCATAGGGTATGCCTTTTAGTTTGAGGGCTAGCTCAACTCTAGTGCAGGGATTGCTGGCCCATGTTCCAAACAAGACAACTTCACCTTGCTTCTCCTCCATTCTCTCTCTCTCAGTTAGCCTTCTTTTAGACTGAAAAGCCTTAATTTATAGAGTTCATACGAGAAATTTCTTCCAATCATCTTCATCTTTTTGGTCAGCAAGTCTTGTCTTGGTTGAGGAAGCTGACCAGGAAATTAATGAGGTTGACCCATTAGAGATCTAGGATCCATGTGTTATACAGTTTTTATAATTAGATAAAGAAGCAGGAAAAACGTATTGGCTTACGCAAGATTATTGGCCTTCGGCCCTTTGTCCAAGCTATTAATTGAGTCCACTATTTCCACTCAGCCATATGGAGTGCTCCAAAGTAGACATGGCAAAACGGGCGGATCGGGTCGATGAGATTGCAGGTCAAACGGGTCACAAGTCAAAAATGGGTCATTTTAAGCAGGTTAAAAACGGGTCAGGTCAATCGGGTTGCTGGTCAGGTCAGGTTGGGTCGGATTGACCCATATTTTTCACATGATTTTTTTTTTTTTTTTATAAAGAAAACAACATGTATTTGTCATTTGGAAAGTTATGCAACAAATTACTTGATGTAAAATGCATTATTTTGAATTCACTACTTATATTAAGAATGAACTCAGTTAAACTCATTAATACTTATTCAATAATTTTAAAATTATACAAATCCTAACATTGTTATCTAAAACAAAATAATACAAAGATAAGTAAAACAAATACACAAGTTTTATTTCTACACAATATCAGCATTCCAAAATATAAAACAAAATTACAAATGACTTATTGGATAACCCATTTGATAAAGAATAAAAACATATAAGAAATTTACTATCTTCAAAATTAATTTTATAATCTATTATCAATTGTGGTTGGTACTCTATTTCAATTGAGATATACATTAAAATTTGATTGCTTACTTATTTATACATGGTCTCTTTTATGAATATCATATCATTATTAAGCAACACACACACACACTAAGAAATATCATAATTTATTTTGAAAAGCCATTTATTTTGGACATAAATTGTTAAAAAAATAGGTCTAAGCATTCATAATTTATGCTAATTTGATACTTTGACTTCACTATTTTCACACTTGTGAATTTTTCTCACACATGTCTACAATTTTAAATCTATGTTTTTAACTCTACTATAATTAGATTATCTTGGCATGTACTTTACTATTTGATATTTAAAAATCTTTACTCATTACAGAATGCTCAACCATTTATCTTTCAATTAATTTACATGCAGTTATGTAAATGCATCAATTGTTTCCTTAAATCTCACAACAAACGATTAAACCAATATTGTCTTAATTTTACTATTTTTTTACCCAAAAAAAAAAAAAAGTTTAAAAAAAATGATTCGGGTTCGGGTCGGGTCGAGTTGACAAGAAAAAAACACGGGTCGGGTCACGGGTCAACCCATTTTGCTTCAAGTCAAAAAAATCGGGTTCGGGTCAGGTATTTTTCGGGTCAGGTCAGAAAATTCTGACCCGTTTTGCCATATCTACTCCAAAGTAGGAATGTCTATTCATTTTTTTGGACCACACATGTTCATATAGGTATTTAGTAGGGGAGGGGGATGTGAATTCAAGTCACAAATATGGATTATTACCAAAAAAAAAAAAAAAAATTGTCATTATTACTAAACTATCAATTGAAATACACCGCAAGCTGATATAGTTAAAACTTAAACCATATCGTAACAATGAAATGATGATGCCAAGAATTTAGCTGATGTAGTAGCTCATGCTTTAGCTAAATAGTTTCTTAAGTGTAATGTTTTTGGCTCTTTTGATTTGGGTAGCTGTCTCTCTTGTTTTGAGTCTGTTATCAAAAGTGAAGTATGTTCTTCTGTTTATATAGTTTTACCTTTTCTCTTGTAAATAAATTTTTTTATTCATTAAAAAAAATTATACAATAAGAAGTGGCTTTTTTATATATCCATTATTTGATAAACACCATAGGATATTCATATCCCTTTTATTTAGTGGCAGCTCTAGAATTGTTTTTCAGGGGTGTCATTAAGAAATTTAAATTAATAATAATTTAATAATAATAGAATTTGAATTTATTGAATTATCAAAAAAAAAATGCAAATACATGAAGTTAAAAGAATATATATATATATATATATATATATATATATATATATATATGAAGTTTTACAATTTCCTTTTAAGAGTTTTCATGTTCTGAAATATTTACATGATAGTTCATTCTTAATTGTCATTATTTATTATTAATATGGATAAGTGTGACCATTTTATTTTCTTAAGTTTGTACAACATTTTTATTTTTATTCAATTGTTATTTCCTATTTGTCATTTTTTTTATAAAAAATATTTCATTGTTTTTATAAAAAATATTTCAACTAAATGACAAAACTAAATCCATTGGCATTGTATTAATTATTCCCATATAGCCACATTCATTTATACATAAATAATACTAAGTGTCTACTTAACCAATCAAATATTTGAAACATCATTTGTTTCTTTAACAATATACACACATGTAACAAACTCTCTATATTTTCTAATTATTAAATTATATAAAGTTATATTATATTTATAATACACACACACATTCACACACATTACAATACACACAAATATTATTATGACAAAATAAATAATTAACGCATACAATCAATATTACACACATATATAATATAAATTTATAATAAAGAGAGATACTAATTAGATAGTTAAAAAAAAAAAAAAAAAGATGAGATGAGATTCATGAGAATGAGATTAGAAATCAAATCAACCAACTTATCAAAGGAGATTGGCCCAAATACTTTCCTCTCATCTCAGCAACCAACTTGTCATTAGGTGGGAGCATTTCCTCCATCAATGGATGGTTTTTTAGTGCTTTCAACCATGCCATAATTGTTGGGTTCTTTTCAGGGCTAAAAACCACAGAAACAACCTCATGAAAAGCTTCGAAGTTCCATAAAGTTGTGCCCATTTAAGATAACGTATCTCTTAGTTACAATCTTTTGTTTCAAGGGAAGATTTTTTGATTCCAACCACATTGCGTTTGTACTTAAGTTTAGTTATTTTTATGTTTGGAGGGATATGTGTTTTTATTCATTTGTGGTTGCACCTAATAATTTTTTTAGGTTGATGTAGGGTCACAATTTGAGACCCAAGCCCAAAATGTATGGAGTCTTGGTCCAATCATCCCAATACAATGAATTTGTAGAGAATGGGTCAAAGAACTAGGTCCTAATGAATTGGACAACGGCTAGTATTGAATTGCATGGCGTTCAAACACAAACCAGGGATGCTGATATCAATAAACTTTTAGTCCGAGGAGGTTAAATCTGGATATAATGATCACTCTAGAATATCAAGATGATTTTGATTGCTTTACTATTTTTTTCTCTCTCCCTCCATCCCCTTTTCATAGAGGGTCTCTCACATTATATAGCCCCTTTTGGGCCATCTTGATCCTACACTTGTTGATCATCTAAGTCCCTACTTGAGTGCCCGTCCCATCAGACACCCCCTTTCAGCCTTCTGTGAGTTGTAGTAGCCAAGGCAACACTGTTCAGAGGTCTCCTCCACATAAATGCGGCCAGAAAAGTAGCTACAATGCATTTAATACGGTGGTGGCAGCTTTTCCTTAGATATTTTGTATTTCATTCTTCCCTATATGTTTATGAGGCACATTCCTATTGCCAAAGCCTTTTGGAGGGTTCCTCTAATTGCTAGGGTACACACTTAAGCCACATTCATCGCATCCGAGAAGGTATTCCTCCTCGGATCATCTTCCATTTATTCCCTACTTATGAGACTTTAGCTGGGGATCCCTTAACAACCATTTGCCTCTCCTTGGACTTGTCAATTGTCCCGGGTGAAGCTCAAAGCCCAATATATGATTTTGGGCCCTTACCCCTACAATAGCCCCTCAAAATTCCGGTTATTCCCTCTTATCCGAGGAGGAAAAAGTGGGGTTTTGATATTTAAGGGATAAGACCCACTAATCATTTGATTTACATGTGTGGGAACGCAGTTTTACGTGACTCATAATTGTTACTGATGCTTCGTAGCCCACGAGGTGTCAATAATTACTCCAGGCGGCTTTATGTCCCCCACATCCAACGGTGAAGCGCTAATCCAACGGTTAACATTTTCCCTTGAATTTTGAGCGGGAATATTCCCACTTATTCTCTCCCCCTATATAAAGCTTTGAGGGAAGTCATTCTTCTCTTTTCTTCAAAAAACCTTCAAGTGCTCGAGAGAACTTCAGCGCCTCGTCTCACAAAACACTCTAAATTTCTGAGTCTCCATAGCTGTTTCTTGTAAGAAGTCTCTGCGAGTCTTTCTGAAAGTTTCAGAGATTTAGCATACGTGTTCCCATAAGTCATTCATTTCTTTGTATTCTTTTTTTTTTTTTTTTCCTTGGCCTTTTTCTTTTAGAAGCCTTTCTCTGTGTCATTTTTGGTCACTTAGATGGGTAGGTTTAAGCACCTAGTAGATTTGCCGGCCGGTACGAAGGGTTTTAGGGCCAAATACCATATCCCCCAAGGAGTGGGTTTAGAATATTGTCCGTCAAACCAAATACTCACTAACAAAGAGACGGGTCAGGTCGTCATTCCTATGATTGCTTTCATAGAGGGAGGAATGACGCTTCCCATAGGTAGGATAACCAGGGATTACTTGCTTAACCATAGGCTGACCCCCTACCAGTGCGCTGCTAATATGTTCCGAGTCTTAGGGTGCATAGATGCTCTAAACGACCAAATGAACATCGGCCTCACATGGCATGATGTTGCTCACTTGTACGAGTGCCACTTCCTTTCGGGGGATATTACCTCAAATCTCAGTCCAACGAGATGAGGTTGATATTTTGCCTTCCCAAGTCGAACAAAAGCTTGAAGGACGATTATCTAGTCATTTCCGGGGAATGGCATGACGGTCTTCATTGCCCAGTTAGGGCAGGAATTCCAGGTGGGGTACTCTAGGATCAAGTCCCTCAGTTGGGGTCTTAGTCTTCTGAGCTTTCCCTTTACTTGTTTTGGTTATTTGCTTTCTCGGACTAACCACAACTTCCCTTTTGGATGTTTTGCAAACAAAGAACACGTCACCCCGAAGATCAATCTGGTCAACGTTCAAGCTCTCAATTACCTCCTAAGGTCGGAGATTTTCGTGAGCAAAGACGAACAGTTGCAGGTCGCTCATCTCATTTTAGACTACGAGCTGTTGTCCCGTATCTTCCAGGATGTAGGCCAGGCAATAAAGGTCGGGAGTTCTAGATTGGCTCGGATTGACGTCTCCAAGCCGGGATTCTTAGCTCGGAGAGACCTTCCTCCCGTTCAGCCGCCCGCTCAGCGTGTTCTCTAAGGGGTAACCGCTCCAAGAGAGGAGATTGATTCTACTCACTCATCCCTTGAAGCTGAGATTGATCAATTCCACTTTAACAAGGAGGGTGAAGTGCCGACAAGGCCAGTAAAGCTCTCGGACTCTGACGCAGATCTTAACCGATTCTCTGGGGCACATTCTCCGAGGTTGATAGTTGCCCGAATTGCTACCAGCCAAGAAATTGAAAAGGAAGGCATGGATCTGAAGTAAAGGTCCGGCTTAAAGGGCCTAATGGCCAATAGGAACAAGGGACAATCCTTTAGAGATGTCCCTAAGACACAAGCTCCTCCCAGCCTCCCTCCTCCTCCCCCTCCTCCCACTGACCTTGGGTTGCAGGCCAATCCGAATCTAAGGAGAAAAAGGCCTGTTGATGATCTGGAGGAGGGTGAGGTCGGACCTCAAAAGGCCAAACAACAGAAGAAGGCCAAAGAGCCTAAAGATAAGAGGACTAAGTCGGTGAACAGCTGAGACGAGGCTGCAGTGCAAAGGGGGCAGCGCACTTAGTCCCCTCGGCTTGAGCTAGATGGCTCTCCCATCTCTTGGGATGCTATGCTTTAGGAGTCCCAAAGGGGACAGGCGACATACCTCGCCGAGGCCTTGCAACAGCCTCTTCTCCTCCCTCGGGATATGGACGGGCTCAGGAATACTAGGCAACCGGGCCTCTTCATGTCGTTGAAGAGGGACCTTGCAATGGTAAACCAAAAATCCTTCATCGTATAAATTCTGAACTCTATGTTCATTTACATGTTGCCCATGTTTTAATGATCCTTCCACTACTTTTATGCAAGTTACCCAGCAAATCTATATGGCCAAGGAATGGATTAAGAATGCCCGAGAGAAGGTGAAAGCTGAGATCCAATCCCGTCTTGCAGCCGAAAAGGTTGTTGGAGCCCTTAAAAGGAGAAGGAGGGCCTGTCCGAGAAGGTTAAGGAGGCCATACAGGCTCATGACAGCGCTGTGGCGGGCCTGAAGACCACGAAAAGGCAGGCCAAGGACATGCGCCAGAAGCTGCATGTAACAGAAATAAACCTAGCCACTGAGAAGCAAGCAGTCTTAGACCTCAAGGCGCAGCTACAGCAAGCCAAGGAGACGGCTCGGGTGGTCAGGGAAGCAGCTGAGGCCGCAGTGAAGGCCTCTTATGAGCATAGGGTGCTGGACACAGAGACCAGGCTGACTGAGGAGGTGGCTGTGGTTTGCAGGGACTACTGCACCGAGTCCTAGGGAGTGGCAATGGACCGGGCGGGAGTCCCTGCAAACTCTAAGCTTAGGAAGGCCGAGAATATCTTCTTCCCAGAGGATATTCGAGAGATTCCTGAGTCGGACCCTCTTTCTGAGAAGCTCTTTCTTGCCCAGGCTGCCCTTCCTAACACCAATGTTCCTGGGGGGGCAGGAGCGGACAAGGAGGCTCAACCACCAACAAAGGATAAGCCATCCGAGGACTCCCTCACAATCAAAGATGTAGTCTCACAGGCCAAGGACGCTGAATCTAAATCCAAAGCTGAAGGTGCTCATTCTGAGGCTGCTGATCCCAAGAAAGATCCCCTTAAGGACAAGGCCTAGAACTCTAGATGTAGGATTTTCTTTTGTTACTCTATTTTTTTTTTTACATTCCTTTGGCCTTTGCCACTGCTTGTAATATAAATTTTCTTTAAGTTAATGAATGAACTTCTTTTCTATTTTTTGGGTTTTTATTTTCATTGTTTTTAATTTTATTGTCATTATAAATGAGCCTGGACAATTGTTGCTCCATTTCCAACAGTAACTCATTATTCATATTTCAAGAAATCTAACTAAGTGTAAGATAAAGATATTTTACATTCGTGATATACCTCGTAACTTTACGTTCTGTCTAACACTTATAAAGGTGTTCTTTAAGTGTCAGAAGTTGTTAATTTCCCCTAAGCCAGTGGTCTGAAGAGCCATGCAGGGCTTAGGTTCTATTTAATACTTGAGTAAATGTCTAAAGTATTTAATTTCCCCTAAACCAGTAGTCCGAGGAGCCATGCAGGGCTTAGGTTTTGTTTAATACTTGAGTAAATGTCTAAAGTAATTAATTTCCCCTAAGCCAGTGGTCTGAGGAGCCATGCAGGGCTTAGGTTCTGTTTAATACTTGAGTAAATGTCTAAAGTAATTAATTTCCCCTGGTCCGAGGAGCCATGCAGGGCTTAGGTTCTGTTTAATACTTAAGTAAATGTCTAAAGTAATTAATTTCCCCTGGTTCGAGGAGCCATGCAAGGCTTAGGTTCTGTTTAATACTTAAGTAAATGTCTAAAGTAATTAATTTCCCCTGGTTCGAGGAGCCATGCAGGGCTTAGGTTCTGTTTAATACTTGAGTAAATTGAGAGACAAGAAGCACGAGGGCTTTATACAACAAAAGAACTTATCGAGAAAGGAAACTTTCATTAATAATAGTACCTTTTCAGGTTGTTTACATTCCAAGGGTGTGGTATTACATGCTCATCTAAATCTTCTAGAAAACATGCCCCAATACCAGCCACTGAGGTGATACGATATGGTCCTTCCCAATTTGGTCCAAGCTTTCCCCATGCTGGATTTTTTGCAGTCCTCAAAACTTTCCTCAACACTAAGTCCCCAGGCACTAATGGCCTCAGCTTTACTTTGGCATCATAACCTTACTTAAGTTTGTGTTGGTAGTACGCCAGTTGGATCATTGCCCTTTCCCTTCTTTCTTCAATAAGGTCTAAGCTTTTCTCTAAAAGCTCATTGTTGCTGCTTGGACAGAATGAGCTGGTTTTTAGTGTTGGAAAGCTCGTTTCTAGAGGAATAACAGCCTCGGCCCCGTAAGTCATCAAAAAGGGGGTCTCTCCTGTTGACCTGTAGGGTGTGATTCGATACGTCCATAAGACATGTGGCAGTTCTTCCACCCATCTTCCCTTCGCGTCATCTAACCTCTTCTTAAGTCCGTTCAATATGACCTTATTATCTGCCTCGACTTGCCCATTCCCCTGGGGGTAGGTTGGGATAGAATATCTGTTCGTAATTCCCAATTCACAACAGTACCTCCTGAAGGCCTTACTATCGAACTGAAGACCACTGTCCGAGATGAGGGAGTGAAAGACCCTGAACGGGTAATAATGTTTTTCCAGACAAACTTTTTGATGTCCACATCTTTGATATTTGTTAAAGGTTCAACTTCAACCCATTTAGTAAAAGTAATCAATGCCGATGTGCAGATACCTTTTGTTCCCTGTTGCCTTGAGAAAGGGCCCGACAATATCCAAGCCCCACTGAGCGAATAGCCAAGGGCTGGACAGTGGATTGAGGATCCCTCCTGGTTGATGTATGTTTGGTGTAAATCTCTGACACTGGTCACACTTCTTCAAGTATTCGTGTGCTTCTTTTTGCATATTTGGCCACCAGTAGCATTGGGTGATGGCCCTATGAGACAAGGACCTGCCTCCTATGTGGTTTCCACAAATCACTTCGTGTAATTCCTCCAGGATTAGTTCTGAGGTCTCAAGGTGTACACAGAGCAAGTATGGCTCAGAAAAGGAACGTTTATACAGCTTCTGGTCCTCGGATAGCCAAAACCGAGAAGTGTTTCTCCGTATCTTGTCAGCCTCGGTCTTCTCTTTGGGCAAGATGTCTTCCTTCAGAAACAGTACTAGAGGGTCCATCCAACTAGGTCCCATTTTGACATGGTGGACATGGATTACTTCTCTCTTCATCACTGAGGGTTTGTATAAATCTTCCACAAGGATGACCCGGGGTAAACTTTGAGCCGAGGAGGTGGCAAGCGTGGCCAAGGAGTCAGCATGTGTGTTTCTGCTTCTAGGGATGTGTTGTAAGCTAAAAGAATCGAAATGTGATTGTAGGCGTTTAGCTTGGTCTAAGTATTCTTGCATTCTTTCATCTCTTGCTTCTGACCCCCCATTTACTTGGTCAACGACCAGTCTTGAGTCTGAGAACATGTTTACTGTTTTTCTGCCCAGTTTTTGAACCATGGATATCCCCTCCAGTAGAGCTTCATATCAGCCTCATTATTCGTGGCCGAGAAGCCTAGTCTTAGTGATTTTTCGATGGTAATCCTTTCAGGGGAAATCAAGACTAGCCCCACTCTGCAGCCCCTTTAGTTCGTCACGCCGTCAACATATACCGTCCAGCATGTAGGCCCTTGCAGAGAGATTGCGCCAACTGATTTTTCATCCATGTCTTGCTTCCTTGCTTCTTCCTCTAACGAGAGCTCAGCGAATTCAGCCACCAAATCCGCGAGGACTTAGCCCTTAACAGAGGTATGAGGCATGTACTTGATGTCAAAAGCCCCTAGAATCATGCCTCACTTAGCAATTCTTCCTATATAATCAGCACTCCGTAGTATGGATTTGAGCAGAAGCTAGGTTAGAACAATAACTGTGTGTGCCTGGAAGTAATGGGGAAGCTTTCGTGTAGCTTGAACCACTGCTAGGATGGCCTTTTCTAAGGGTAAGTAGCGAATCTCATCTTCATGCAATGATTTGCTTACGTAATAAACTGGTCATTGTATGCCGTTTGTCCACTTGTATTAGCACTAGGCTTACTGCATGAGGAGCCACAATGATGTAGGCGAACAAGACTTCCTCGGCCTCGGGACTGGACATGATTGTGGCCGAGATAGATATTCTTTAAGTTGTTGGAAAGCCAAAGCACGTTCCTGGGTCCACTCGAATCCCTTCCATTTATTCATCAAGAGGAAGAAGGGTCTGCACCTGTCTGCTGACCGGGAAATAAAACGGTTTAAGACAGCAATCATGCCGGTAAGCTTTTGGACTTCTTTGGGATTCCGAGGTGGCTACAAGCTGTTGACAGCCCTGATTTGATCGGGATTGACCTCAATCTCCCTGTGGGTCACCATATAGCCCAAGAATTTTCCTAATCCTACCCCAAATGAACATTTGGATGCATTGAGACGCAGCTTGTGTCCCCTCAGAATTTCAAAAATGTCCCAAAGGTCTTTCATGTGCTTCGACACCACCTTACTCTTTACCACCATGTCGTCTATATAGACTTCAATGCTCTTACCCAGCTGTAGCTCAAACATTCTGGTCATCATTCTCTGGTAGGTAGACCCTGCATTTTCCAAACTAAAAGGCATCACCTTGTAATGGTAGTTTCCAATGGGAGTGACAAAAGCTGTCTTTTCTTGATCATCTGCAACCAGTGGTATCTGATGATATCCTTGGATCGGGAAATAAAACGGTTTAAGACAGCAATCATGCCGGTAAGCTTTTGGACTTCTTTGGGATTCCGAGGTGGCTACAAGCTGTTGACAGCCCTGATTTGATCGGGATTGACCTCAATCTCCCTGTGGGTCACCATATAGCCCAAGAATTTTCCTAATCCTACCCCAAATGAACATTTGGATGCATTGAGACGCAGCTTGTGTCCCCTCAGAATTTCAAAAATGTCCCAAAGGTCTTTCATGTGCTTCGACACCACCTTACTCTTTACCACCATGTCGTCTATATAGACTTCAATGCTCTTACCCAGCTGTAGCTCAAACATTCTGGTCATCATTCTCTGGTAGGTAGACCCTGCATTTTCCAAACTAAAAGGCATCACCTTGTAATGGTAGTTTCCAATGGGAGTGACAAAAGCTGTCTTTTCTTGATCATCTGCAACCAGTGGTATCTGATGATATCCTTGAAAGGCATCTAAGAAGCTCATCCGAGGATGGCCTACAGTCGCGTCTACCAATTGATCTATCTGAGGCATAGGGAATGGATCTTTTGGGCAGGCTTTATTTAGATCCGTGAAGTCTACCCAAACTCGCCATTTTCCGCTCTTCTTCTTTACCATTATAGTATTGGCCAACCACTCAGGGTAAAAAACTTCCTTAATAGCCCCTGCTTTTTTAAGCTTCATCACCTCGTCCCTAACAGCATTAGCATGCTCCTTCGACGGGCGCCGAGGTGGTTGTTTCTTGGGAGTAACGGATAGGTTAACCTTTAGGTGGTGGCAGATGAAGCTCGGATCAACCCCTGGGGCCTCATAAGCATCCCACGCAAACACGTCCACGTTTTCTCTGAGAAACCCAATTAGCTCTTCTTTCTCTTGGGGAGGTAGTTCCGAGCCGACTTGAAAGAACTTTTCTGGATCAATGCCAATAGCTACCTTTTCTAGATCCTCGCATTTTGCCTCCTCGGTTGATTCATTACCGAGCAATGCAAGGGTGGCTGATTGCTATAAGCTCCTTCCAGTAGAGGTCGAGGGCTCAACATAGGGTAGGCGTGAGATGGCAGCCACCATGCACTGTCTGGCCATGGTCTGATTCCCCACAATCTCTTTAACCTGGCCCTCCGACAGGTACTTCACCTTCTGGTGCAGGGTAGAAGAGATAGCTCCTAGGGCATGAAGCCAAGGTCTAGCCACAATAGCTGTGTAGGGTGAATAAGCGTCGACTACAATGAAATCCACCTCCACCACGTTCGAACCAGTTTCTATGGGCAATCTGATCTGGCCCCTTGGAGTAACGGTCTTCCCCTCAAAGCTTACCATAGGGAATCGTATGCCGTTAGGTCCTCGGATTTCAAGTTCAGCCACTTGTACAGGTCAGGGTACATTACTTCCACAACACTACCCTAATCTACTAGCACTCTCTTCACATCATATCCTTCTTGGCCTTTTTGGACTCCCGATCATCATCCTCGGTGGGAAGCCAAGCCACAGACAATACTCTGGAAGGACAAAAGCCGGTCCTTCCCGGAGTAGTAAGAATGACATTTATCATGCCTATAGGAGATCTTAAGGAGGTGTCTCTACGGGACTCAGGATTCGCCTATCCTTGTTGACCATCGGAATGATGTAGAAGGTGCCTTAATTTTCCTTCTCGAACCAGCTAATCCAAGTGGTTCCTGCAGTTCTCAGTGGTGTGCCCCAGTTCTTAGTGGTATTGGCAATACAGGTTTTGATTGCGCTTCATGGGGTCTCCTACCATCTTATTTGGCCATTTGAAGAATGGCTCGTTCTTGATCTTTTCCAGAACCTGATGTACCGGATCTCGGAACACAGCATTAACTGCCTACGCGTCAGCGGATCCGGATTACCCTGCAAAGTCTCTCCTTGGCCGGTTGTTGTTTTTAAATCAGTTCGACCTGAAGTCTCTCCTCTCCTGAGGGACAACCTTCGCTTTTCCTTTACCCAACTACTAGTCTTCTTCGACCATTTTATACTTGTCGATCCGGTCCATGAGTTGGCACAGGCTGATGACAGGTTTTCCTGTTAGTGATTTTCTTAAACCATGCTCAGTTAGGAGGCCGCTCTTGAAAGTGCTAATGGCGACGTCATCATAGTTACCCTCTATCTCATTGTACATCTCCTAGTACCTGTCCGAGTAGGCTTTCAGGGTCTCCCTTTCTCGCATGGACAAAGACAATAAAGAATCCAAGGGTCGAGGAACCCTTTTACTTGTAATGAAGTGAAAGCCAAAGGCCTGGGTCAGCTGCTTAAAGGAACTTATGGAATTTGGCCTGAGGCCGTCAAACCATCTCATCGCCACTAGTCCCAAGCTGGACAGAAATACTTTGGACATCAAAGCCTCGTCTTTGGAATAGACGGTCATCCTCTGGTTAAACTAACTTACGTGCTCTACAGGGTCCGTTCGACCGTTGTACATAGTGAAAGTAGGTTGATGGAATCGCCGAGGAAGCTTAGCCTCTTCTATCTTGCTTGTGAAGGGTGACTTAGAGATTCGATCCAGGGCCTTGCTCATGGCGTCGTTCACTAGGCCTTTACGGGACGGATTTTTGTGGCTGCGTTTATGGTGGTGCTCTTCCTCATAAGAAAAGGTATCACTTGGTGGAGTTCTTGACCTTTGCCTATAATTGTTGTCCCCTTCGTCACTAGTATCTGAACTGGAGGGGGAACGCTTCCGTTGCGCGTGACGTAGTTTCTTTTTTAAGTCGTCAATCTCCTGTTGTAGGGCTTTGTTATCGTCCTGCTTTTAGGATACATGACTTCTCACCCTAGAATGGCTTCTGCTTGTATGGGTAGTACGTACACTACCCTCTTAACGTTTGTCCTGATCTCTTTCCCGCTCAAGGTTAACAAAGTTGTCATGCCGTTGAGAACCTGCAGGCTCTGTTTGGTGTGGACCTGATCCCACCATATTTAACCGTTGCACTCACTAAGGCACAAGTTCTTCCCACAAACGGCGCCAATTGTAGGGTCACAATTTGAGGCCAAGCCCAAAATGTATGGAGTCTTGGTTCAATGAGCCCAATACATTGAATTTTTAGAGAATAGGTCAAAGAACTAGGTCCTAATGAATTGAACAACGGCTAGTATTGAATTGCATGGCGTTCAAACACGAACCAAGGATGCTGATATCAATAAACTTTCAGTCCGAGGAGGTTAAATCTGGATATAATGATCACTCTAAAATATCAGAATGATTTTGATTGCTTTACTATTTTTTCTCTCTCTCCCTCTATCCCCCTCTCATGGAGGGTCTCTCACATTATATATTCCCTCTTAGGCCATCTTGATCCTACACTTGTTGATCATCTGAGTCCCTACTTGAGTGCCCGTCCCATCAGACACCCCATTTCAGCCTTCTGTGAGTTGTGGTAGCCAAGGCAACACTGTTCAGAGGTCTCCTCCACATAAATGTGGCCAGAAAAGTAGCTGCAATGCATTTAATGCGGTGGTGGCAGCTTTTCCTTAGATATTTTGTATTTCATTCTTCCCCGTATGTTTATGAGGCACATTCCTATTGCCAAAGCCTTTTGGAGGGTTCCTCTAATTGGTAGGGTACACACTTGAGCCACATTCATTGCATCCAAGGAGGTATTCCTCCTTAAATCATCTTCCATTTATTCCCTGCTTATGAGACTTTAGCTAGGGATCCCTTAACAACCATTCGCCTCACCTCGAACTTGTCAACTGTTCCGGGTGAAGCCCAAAGCCCAATATATGATTTTGGGCCCTTACCCCTATAGTTGCCTACGTACCCTTGGTGGTCCGGATCAAGCTAATTCGTAGTTCTTAAATTGAGGTTTTAGATTTAAAATCCTCAAATATGATTTTGTCCGATATAAATGATGGACATTTAAGTCAAAGACTTGGTATTTAATTAAGTATTGACTTAATTTTGTTTTGGTTGAGATAATTTATTTTAATCTCAAAGATAAATCAAGGACCCATGTTTTTACGGATTTTGAACCAAGGATTCTCTTTTTGAGAAATTGAATGTCCGAGTAAATTTCCCTTTCTTTCATTTGATTCTTTGTAGGAATTTTAACAAGCAATGATGTTTTGATTGAAGTTTCCAACTTTAATTGAGGGAAAGAAAACTCCTTTGAAGCAATTTTAATTTTATGAACATGTTTTAGAAATTGGGAATCAAAAAATTTCCTCACATCAATTTTATGTTCATTTTATTTTGTGAATTGGAAACTCCAATTTTGTTTAAGGAATTAGGAATCTTAAGAATTAGTCATATTGGATTTTGAAGGAATTAAAAACCCCACTTTATTTAAAATAATTTTAGGAGTCAAGGACTCCATTAAGTGTATTATTTTAAATTGGTAGAATCAATAATTCCAAATTGTTTAATTGGTGGAATTACTAAGTATAATGGTGGAACCAAATATTCCATCAACTTGTTTAAATGGAGGGAGTCAAAGACTCCAATTTTTAAATTGGTAAAGTCAAGGACTCCATATAATGGTAGAATCAAGGAATCCATAAATTTGATTCAAAGTGGTAAAGTCAAAAACTTTATTTGTTTGTTTGATTTGTAGAACTTCAAGTTTCATATATGGAGTTAAGAACTTCTCATGAAACTTCACTCTATTTGTTTTACCAAACAAAAAATCAGTTTTAAGGAAGAGGGATAGAGAGAAATTTAGAGAAGAAAGGGACTAATAAAATCTCATATATAAACCTATTGCTGCGTGCTCCTCCTCTTCACTTGCTCTCTCCTTTTCTTTTATTTTTTCGCTCTCTTCTTTTCTTTTCTTTTTTCTGCTTGCAAATGCTCTGTCCGTGTATCTCTTTTTTCTTTTTGGTATGGACTGTAAGCTTAGGCTGCCATAAACAACCCCACATCTTTTGCACATGATGTGAGTGTGGGATTTATTTAGTATTTTTTTTTCTTTTTATATCATCCTTATATATATATATATATATATATATATATATATATATATATATATATATATATATATTTTTTTTTTTTTTTTTTTTTTTTTTTTTTTGCACTATTTGTTTTTATAATTGAATTTTTTAATTTTGGAGGGCATTTTTATGGTCCTACAAACTTGTCCAAAATTTATATTCTTTAATAAATCTTGCTTCAACATTTTTTAAGTAACCATTTTCTTTTTTGTTGTTGAAAATTTCATATTTCAAGAATTGCATGTATGGCTGTTTGAGGCATTGATTTATAGAGTTCCTTTTGTGAGATCTTTTGCACTGTATTGTGGTGTTTGGTGGGTCAGAGAACACTTTAGTCAATGGTGATAATGGAAAGATTTGAAATTTTATTAGAGTTGGACTAGATGTTTCTTGATCAAAATCTTGGAGAAGAATTCAAAGAATTTGTACATAGTTCAAGATTTTAATGATAAAATATGGGATAAGAAAATTGGCCTAGCATGATAGCAACCTTTGTCTTCTTGGGCGACAAGAAATTAAGAAAGAGCATAAGAACTATGTTACATGTACAATGACTTACATGTTTCGTAACAAACACTTTTGGCCTGCATCCTTAAAGGATTGATCAAATAGTTTTTAGGTTTAGGTAATCCATAAGATCTTAGATTTTAATCTTTTATTTAATGGGCAAAGCTTCAGTCAAGTGTCCAGTTACATTAGACCTATCACAATGGTGACACGTGTTTACTTTTGGCCACATATCATTAACCCAACTAGTCCAGTGTACCCAAATTAAATCCTTATCCAATAGATCGGACTGTGATATCCGATCTATTGGATAAGGATTTAATTTGGGAATGATAGAGGGAATTCCACTCACTAAAAACAAAGGAAAGAAAGAAAAAAAAAATATGGGCCTCCACTTTAACTGGGCTAACAATCCGAGGTTATCCATGATTAAACTCAAACTGCAATGTCCTGGAGTAGGCTTGCACCTGGGTTATACTTGACTTAAAAGAAAGGACCCAAGTAGATGCCCAACATATTTTGACAATATACATGGGTTTGCTTGAACCCTTCCTTTGTTCCATGTCTAATCTTCAATCTTCTAGTGTTGTGATGAGAATTTTTCTAACAACTAGTTAACTTTTGGGGATGCAAAATTTTGCATTCTAGTTGATGAGGCTCGAGATGAGTCGAAGAGAGAGAAAATGGCCATCATTTTGAGGTTTGTTGATAAAGAAGGTTTCATTAGGGAGCATTTCTTTCATGTTGTGCATGTTAGAGACACTATTGCATTAACTTTAAAGAATGAGATATGCGCTGTCCTTTCTCATTACAACCTCCACATTGAAAATATTCGAGGTCAATGATATGATGGGGCTAGTAACATGCGTGGTGAATGGAATGGATTACAAGCTATTTTTCTTAAAGATTGCCCATATGCTTATTATGTACATTGCATGGCTCATAGGTTGCAATTAGCTCTAATTACAACATCTAGAGAAGTAAAAGATGTTCATCAGTTCTTTGATCATTTGGTTAATATTATCAATATTGTTGTTGGTTCTAGTAAGCGTAATGATGAATTGCAACATGCTCCAGCAGAACAAGTTGAGAATATGATTGCTTCTAATGAAATTGAGACTGGAAGAGATGCAAACCAGATTGGTACTTTGCAACGAGCTGGAGATACTAGGTGGGGATCTCATTTTCAATCTATCTGTAGTTTGATTAAAATGTTTGATGCTACTTGCAAAGTTATCAACACTATCTCTGAGGAAGGGGCTAACTATAAACAACGCGGTGATGCCGAGGGAGCTTATCAGGTATTAACATCATTTGAATTTATTTTAATCTTGCATTTGATGAAAGAGATGATGGGAATTACTAATATGCTTTGTCAAACTTTGCAACAACATTCTCAAGACCTTTTAAATGCCATGCATTTAGTTTCAACTACAAAATCACTTATTCAAAAGTTGAGAGATGATGGATGGGAGCCTTTACTTACTAGATTTATATCATTTTGTGAGCAACATGAAATTGATATTCCTGATATGAATGCTCGTTACACTAAAGCTCGGGGTAGATATCGTCGTCAAGATGAAGATTTAACAATGGAACATCATTTTAGAATTGGCATATTTACAGTTGCAATAGACTTTCAATTGCAATAATTGAAAAGTAGATTTTGTGAGCTAACAACAGAACTTGTCATTCTTAGTTCAGCTTTTAATCCCAAGGATACTTTTAGATTATTCAAAATTGTTGATATATGCAATTTGGTTAAGAAATATTATCCTTAAGATCTCACTGAACAAGAACAAGAAAGTTTTGAGTCTCAATTGCAACATTATGAGCTTGATGTGATAAAACATCCAGATTTTCAGAATATGAGTACAATTTCCAAGCTATGTAGGGGATTAAAAATGTCAGGAAAGTCTAAAATCTATTTTTTGATTGATAGACTTATTCGTCTTGTGTTGACCCTTCCAGTTTCTACAGCAACTACAGAACGAGCTTTCTCAGTTATGAAGTTGTTAAAAACAAGACTTCGCAATAGAATGGAGGATGAGCTTTTGGCAGATAATATGATAGTTTATATAGAGAAGGAAATTGCAGGGAATTTCACTGTAGAGATGATAATGGATGAATTTTATTCCATGAAAAATCGTTGTCAGACATGATTTAATGTGAATGTTCTTTTTTGTATGTCTACATTGAACTAGACAGTTTTTCATGTTTATTAATGTTTAAGTATATGATGATATATGAAAATTGATAATTTTGTATCCAATAGACTTAAGAATTATATTTAGTATATCTCTATTGTAACCCTGCCCCCCCCCCCCAAGTAATTATTCCTGGCTACGCTCCTGACTAGATGTTTCTAGAACAAAATCTTAGAGAAGAAGTCTTAAGAATTTGTACTTAGTTCTAGATTTTAATAGCCAAATATGGGATAAGAAAAGTGGCATAGTAGTCTTCGTCTTCTTGGGTGGCAAGAAATTAAGAAAGAGCAAAAGAAGATTGTTATATGCTTGTATTATTAAATGATTGATATATGGTTTTTAAGTCTATGTAATCTACGAGATCTTAGATTTTAGTTTATTATCTAATGGGCAAAATTTGAGTCCAGTGTTCAAATACATTGGACCTATCACAATGGTAATATGTGTCCATTTTTGACCATATGTTATCAACCCAATAGGTCCAATGCACTTAAGTCGAGTCTTTATTAAACAGTTCAGACCATGATATCTTTCTATAATTACCTAGTTTGTGTAGGACAAGGATTGAGGGGATTACACTTGCTAAAAACAAAAAAGAAAAAAAAAAATCTGGGCTTACACTTTATCTAGGCTAACAATTCGAAGTTATCCATGACTAAACTCAAACTGCAATGTCTTGGAGTGGGCTTGCATCCGGGTTATACTTGACTTAAAACAAAGGCTCCTAGTACATGCCCAACATATTTTGATACTATACATGGGCTTGCTTGAACCCTTCCACACAGTTCCATGTCTCATCTTCAATCTTCTAGTGTTGTGATGAGAAATTATCTAACAACTAGTTAACTTTCCTTATTAAGTATTACCTATATACTGGTCACCTAGGTTGTTTTCTTTCAGTTAAACTTACAATTAGTTAACTATCCTTGTTAGATATCACATATTATATTGGTCAGCTAGGTTGTTTTCTTCCAATTAAACATACATCAAACTCTGTGGATTTAGAAGCAACCACGAATTTAGAGTGTAAAAAGCATTTTAGCCAACTTTTTTCATTTGCTCTAGTTTACATTTGAGCCAAATCTAGTGTTAAGAAGTGAACACGCAGTAGAAACAAAACACATAGGCAACCCTTTATAGAAACCAAACAGTAGCATCACAGTTCTGCTTACACTTAATTTTTTTTTTATTTGGCTAAGAGACAAGGATTTATTCCAAACAATTGAAAGGTGCAACCATCTTCAATCAGAGATTGATGTATGGTAACCCTTTCTTTCAGCTTCAATATTAAACTTAAGTAGACTTAAGTCTAGCACTCAACCTGGCAACCAATTTGTCATGAGGTGGTAGTGTCTCCCCCATCAGAGGGCAGTTCTTGAGAGCATTGACCCATGAGAGAAACTCTGGATTCTTTTCTGATATGAGTACCACACCAATGGCCTCATCATAAGCTTGGTAGTTGCATGCATGTGAGCCAATAACGATACCAAGATACCCTAGGATCTCGCCATTGAAGAATGGATACTGCCCTGGAAAATCTTTTTCAATACCTTCTTCAAACACCTTAAGCAATTGGCTCAAGTCTTCAATGGCTTTCTCTCTCTCCTTGTCTTTGGACCCGAAGATGATGTAGAAGCTTGGCCCAATCTGATGACTCAAAATGCTTTTATTAGTGTTTGAACACAAAAGCTACGTAATTGGCAGTAGCAAATCAACAAATAGGAGGATACCATTTTTTTTTTTAAATATAATTTAATTTTTATTGAATTAGTTAACCAAGAGTCAAGCGCTTCCGTCCAATGTTTTAGTGCACTGGACAGAATACAAGATCAATACTTGCTCGATTTTGAACATATCTCATGTTCATATTGGATTTAGTGTACTAGAGCACTAGAGTTGAGAGAGAGAACTCACCTTTTGATCATAATAGTTGGCCCAAAAGCGGACTTTTGCCCTTTGGTAAGGATCCTCAGGCAATAGTTTTGGGGTGGTATTCCAGCACTCTTCTATGTATTCAAGGATAATGAGTGACTCAGCAATGGATTTCCCATTGTGAACAAGCACAGGTACTTTCTTATGGACTGGATTGAGGCTAAGGAACAACTCACTTTTGTTTGTCAAATCTTCCTCCACATAGTCATAGGATATGCCTTTTAGTTTGAGGGCTAGCTCAACTCTAGGGCAGAATGTGCTGGCCCATGTTCCAAACAGGACAACTTCACCTTTCTTCTCCTCCATTCTCTCTCTCAGTTGGCTTTCTATTAGACCGTGATGCCTTAATTATTGAGCTCATATGAGAAATTTCTTCCAATCATCTTCATCATATTGGTCAGTCAACAAGTTTTTTTTTATTTGGTCTTTAAAAGTACTGGCATGCCTAATGCTCCAACAATTATCTTATAGTACTGGCATGCCTAATGCTCCAACAATTATCTTATAAGTACTGGCATGCCTAATGCTTCAATAAATACTTATTATAAGTCTGTCCCATGAAGTGGGCATAGTAGTAGTAGTTTTTTTTTTTTTTTTTTTTTTTTTTTTTAAATTTATTTAGAGAAGTAGGCATAGGATTTACCTTCTCCTAATATACAGATTAATTACAAATCATTTGTTAAATAGATAAAATATTTCACAAGATAATAAAATTTAAAAAAAAAAACTATGAATTTTTATTAATTTAATTGGTAAAGTCTCTTATTGTTAAATAAATAACATGAGTTCTATTCCTGCCTATATTAAAATTCAATTAGCATCATGGTCTCGCCTAATAATAAAGGGTATATTTCATGAGGCAAGATGCAATGTGCGCCCTATTTCATTATTTAAAAACTACAAATAGTATGATAATTTAAAAATAATTAAACTTCTTACAATATCTTGAAGTTTTTTTCTTTTTTTCTTTTTTTTTAAATTTTTTGGTATCAAATGATGTGAACATTTAAACTTTGTGTTTTCCTATAATTCTATGTAGTATAATGAAATTAGAGACTAAGGCAACTTCGATTCCGGCTTTCAATTCAATCATCACATGATTCATGTTTGTGTGAGTGATTTTGATCTAAAAATTAATGATTTTGGGCGGCGTTCATTGTCATTGTCACGCAATTAGAACATCTTTATAGCCTCAAAATCATAACATTTAAGAAAATATAAATGATTCATGACCTCATGTTTTTATTGTGTGAGAGAGGTTGAGACTTGAGAGGGACGTGCATTATAATTGATATATTACAAGGGCACGTTGTCTAGTGTAGTCATTTAGTGTACCTTTTTTTAAAAAAAGTATAGAATCCACGTCAATTAGAATTTAATTAGATGCTTAATGAAGGTGTCTGAGTTTAACTTCTTCTTCTTAATACAAGAAAGTGGTGTTTTAATCTTTGACCAAACTATTCATTTTTTTTGCGCATGAGACACTATGGAAATCTTATGGACCAATAGTACAATAACTTACACATGTGATCTCTAGATTTATGTCACATCCAGAATAATGAGCTCACCACCCAGATATCCCATCTTTTTTTTAAGTACAGGCTGGAGATGAGACACTTGCCTGGAAATTTAATGAACAGATAGTATGAGTTTAAACCCCCTCCCTCCTTTTTTTAATACAAGAAAGCGATGTTTTAGTCATCAGTCGAACTACTAATCTTTTTGTACATGGGGCACCCTAAAAATCCTATGGACCGATATTATGATAAATTCCACCTATGATCTCTAGATTTACATACATCCAGAGTAATAAACTCATTACCCAAACATTCCGTGAAGTCTAGTTTGACCTTCCTTTTATTCACTTTTTTATTTTTATTTTTTATAATTCAATAGTTGGTGGACAGAAAATTTGAAATATTAAGAGATGCCAATTACTCAAACTACTACATGACACTTGCCTCTCTCTCCTTAATTTATTTGTTGGCTATTTGTACTTAGTTGAACGCAAAGAGAGACAAGATCTTCTTGGCCATAGTGTAAGTCCAAAAACCCTGAAATACGGCAATGAACCTGCAGGGATTGCCACTATATATAGAAGTGATTATTGCTTCAACCGCACAAGTCACAACGCTCACAACTTTCACTCCACTCTGGAGATCGAAAAATGGCTTTAAGATCAAAAAGGAAAATGATCATGTGGTTCTATTTTCATTTGATGATAAGAGTGAGATGCAGAAAGTCATAGCAGCAGAGCCTTGGAGCTTTGACAAACGATTAATGGTTTTGCAACAGTATAGTAAGGAAATGGACATAGGCGACATGGAGTTCAGTAAGGTGACTTTTTGGGTGCAAGTACACGATCTTCCAATCAGATTTCGGACTAAAAGAATAGCTGAACAGCTATGTGAAGCTATCGGCAAGGTGAACACAGGGGTTGATGAAGCAAAAGTAGAGGGAGATAACTTCATGCGAGTTCGGGTTAGTATAGATATATCTCAACCATTGAGTAGGGGACGAGTGGTCTCACTTGATAGAGGTAAGGAGCTTTGGGTGAACTTCAAGTATGAAAGGCTCCCAAACCTGTGCTTCTGGTGTGGGTGTTTGATGCATGATGATCAAGATTGCCATCTTTGGGTTGAAAGTGAAGGAAGTCTGTTAGTTTTTAAACCCCTTAAAACACAATTGATTTAACCTAGGTAATTAGCCAAGTTATTAGTTAGTCCAATTTAACAAATCTAGGTTATCACAATCACAAAGATCATAACATGCAAAGCAGCGAAAAATAAATAAGACAATGATATGATCACCCAGGAAACCAAACCGGTAAAACCTGGGGAGGATTTGACCTAGCTATCCTCAAGGTAAAAAGCAAATCCACTAGAAAGAATCGAAGTTCATACAATAAGACTTACAAGCCCCCCCGCTCGACTTCTTATTGCTACCCACCAGTAGAACTTACTGACACGACCACGTGCAAGCTCCGAATCCACGGACTCCTTCTTTCTTCGGCCTTTGCAAAACACAAACACCCCGGTTTGTGACTTTGAGATCCCACTCAAAGGTTTAGCAATACAAACTCTCCTGTTTGTGACTCCAAGACCACCCTTGAAGGTTTAGATCATCAACACCTTTGATGACAAGAGAAGACAGCAACTTCTACAACACCGGATCTTGAGATTCTGCAAGGAATAGCACCAATAGAAGACATAAGAGAGATTTTTAGGAACAAAACACTAAAAATAAAAGAGGCACACTCTTTTCTCTCTGCAAAGCCTTATAAAAACGTGCTTAGGGTTTCCTTTATATACTAGGAGAAGTAGATTAGAAACCCTAATCCTAAATGGGCTTGGACTGCTGTTTGGGTTTAATTAAAATTCTGCAGATACAACTTTCGATCGATCGAGCCTGTCTTTCGATCGATCGAACCAGACAGATTATGAAATCTTCTTCCTGCAGCTTGTATGCTCTTGAATCTTGACTTGAATCACCTTGAGCATTGTCTAATAAAACCTATAGACTCTAAGATCTATATCTAGACAAGTTTTTGTTCACGATTTGCCAATTGTTCTAAATATTTAGAACCTAACAAACTCCCCCTTTGGCAATTCGTGACAAAACTTTCATACAAATGAAATGCTCAAATACAAGAACAACCCAATACAATAAAATGCCCAATTACATCACAAATCCCAATCTAAGACTCCTAACCTAGAAGTTGCAAGAAGAGACAGAAGGTTTTGATCAGAATGCACCTGTCTTTCCTGAAACACTCAACAAACACATCACTGCATGTGTGGAAAGAAAGACATATAAACAATAATATGAAACAGAATATAAAAAACAAAAGTAAATTCTAACTCTCCCCCTAAGTTAGATACATCAAAAAGTTTTTATATTCTCCCCCTTTCAAAAACAATTTCAACTCCCCCTAAACAAAACAAACAGGATTCCCACATATTCTCATCTAAATCTCTCTCCCCCTTTTTTTCACGTATTGACAAAGACAACCCAATCAGAAGGTCAACAGAAAACATACGCAACAGAGTAAGAGAAAATAGAGACAACTCCTCCTATGAAGAGCAACAACTCCCCCTAAGAACCACAAAGGTTAAAAAAAAAGTTTCTTCCCCTATAAAAATAGGAAAAACAAAACAAGTTTTGGGAAAAACGGTTTTGGGGAAAAATAAAGGGGGTGGAGATAAATAAAAAGACACAAACCAAGTTTTAAAAAAAACAAAGTTGAGGATACACATGAAGAAAAAATATTCTCTCTTTCAATAAACGCAAACATGGCACTATGTGACCCATAAACAGTTGCATGAGTAGAGAAAATATTTGCACATTGATGATCCATCATATCTCTTAAGAAAAAAAAATTTCTACAATTCACAAATAAAAAAGGCATATACTAGAAAGTACATATCTCAAAAATTAATCAATCAATTTTTTGATCAAGTTGAGTACCCAATGTAGCAAAGTGTATGCATGTTATGTATGAAAACAATGAGAGATATGACTGCAAAATTGCAAGATGGATACAAAAACAATGTAATGCATGTGAATCCTAAACAAATATGATGCATGAAAAAAAATTTTGGTCAAATAATTAAAAACTGAAAATTTTCAGTTTCGATCGATCGAGCATCGATCGAACATCAATCGAGTCAGGCAAACTCAAACCAAAAATTTTAATCGCAATTTCGATTGATCGAAAAATAAGTTCGATCGATCGAAAATCTGGAAAAATCAAAATTTTGAAAAACAGAGCAATTTAATGCAGAAACTCCTCAAAGCACAATATTTCAAGAATGAAATGCATGAGTATGAGATTAAAAGTTTTTCAAAAACACTTGAATTCAACCTAGATCTTCCAAAATCAAAGATTTTCAATCAATTTGTCCTCAAAGCGCAAACATTAAACACATATTGCATTAAAATCAAGGAACTTTTAATCTTGGATGGCCACAACAAGATCACACACAATATAATGTACCAAGTTTAGCAAAGACTAACTTGTGTAGTGTGTGCAACTAGCAAAAGCTTGAGATACATGTGAGGTGATATGTGAATAGCAATCAATCACAAAGTCTACAAAATTCATCATATAGAATTTAAAAGAGACTATCACCTAAAGAGTTACATCATATAACTCTCACATCTCCTAGATCATAAGCTTGCAATCATGTAAGTTTCTTGAATTTTGCCTCATAATATACACACCAATTTTAATTTATTCAGAAACTTATTAAAAAGTCAGGATAATATACACACCAATTTTAATTATGTGATTTGGCATCAAGCCTAATAGTACACACCAATTTTAAGTATTAAGCAATTAAACCGAGGCTACACCTTATGTTCTTTTTGTGCATGTGCTACACTTTCTCGAGCACAAAATCTTACGATATGCACTAAGGTGTTCATGATTGGCTAGTGAACAGTGGTGAGATGGTTATTTATGCCTTTCTCAAAAGGATCAAGTTCGACAGTCAAATAACATGTGACTTCAAGATTAAGACAAAGTGATAAACATCATAAACATCTTTCCCACACAACATGCACTACAAAGCTTCAACTAGACAAGTGTAATAAATAAGCTCATCAAAGCTAAACAAGATACATAAACTTGTTATGTAAAAATAATATGACCAATCCTTGATTATAAATCCAAGATGTGAAATACAAAACACAAAAATCTTTTTGGTTTTAAAAATTATATGACCAAAAATAAAAAAACACATATTATGTTAAATGAACAATGCAAATGCAATGCATGATAGTGCTTAACTAAGCTATAGAGGGTACACAAACAAGAAATATCAATTTCTTAATTAACCCTTGAGTACATGTACGAACTAGTACATACACAAAATTAGAAATAGCTTAGCACATACTATTCAAGTTTTTCCACAATGTCAAGCATGTTCTAAATCAAGAGAAAGATATCATAATTCATGTAATCCTCAAGAAAAAATAAAACTAGACACAAAATAAAATATTTTTGTCTTTTTGAAAATTTTCAATGTTTTTGGATTTTTTTTTTAAATAAAAAAAAACATTCTAAAAGAAACAAAACAACCAAAAACAGAAACAAGATATGTCCACAAACAATTGAAAGAATTAAATTAGGGAAAAGTCAGCAACTCTCACCTTAGAGAATTTTTTCTCACCCATATAGCACGAGTCTTTGGCTTTGTAGGTGAAAATCCATGAGAAGTAGAGTGTATTTGAGGAACTACACCAATCTTCTGAAAAAGACTAAAATCCTGCAAATTCCTTTCACAAGCCAACAAGCTCAAATTTTTCAAAAAAATATGAAACAATTTATATGGACTTATGGCAGGAGAAATATCATCACAAATCCTAGACTGAAACATAGAATGCTTAAATTTCAGTTTATGACAATTAGGACGAATGTGACCACGGACACCACAAAAGTGACAAACAGGAACAAATTTAGGAACATCAGTATTCCTAACAACAAGTCTAGTCTCAGATTTTGGTTTTTGCCTCAACAAAGAACAATTTGGTCTAATATGACCAACAACACCACAAAGGTGATAGGTAGGCACAAAAACAGATTTATTATGCTCTCTAATAGTAGGTTTAGACTTAGGTTTAGAAACTTCAGCGTCAACATCAGAACTTTTACCTTTGTCTAACCTAGCAAAATAAGCTTTTTCTTTATTATTTCTCTTAAAAGGAGGGATATAAACTTTTTCAGTTTTAGGCTTAAGAGAAACAGAAACACTTCTGTTATCAACAGCAAACTTGGTACAAGTCAAATTTTCAATCTTAGTTTTAGATTCAACTAACTCTTGTTCCAAGCTTTTCACCTTCTCATCTTGAGAGGAAATTTGATTTCTCAAAAATTCATTCTTTTTATTAGATTCATCTAATCTAACAATCAATTCATCTTTTTCAAGATTAGCCAATTTTAACTCTTCCTTGAATTTCTTAGCAATTTTCATAGATTTCAATAATTCCTTACGAAGAGTTTCACAGGCATCAATAAAATCAACAGAAGCATGAGCAGAAACATGATCAGAAAGACACTTCAAATTATCCATGACAACAGGGGTCAAGGATCAGCTCTTAGATCAAAAGATCTAAAACAAAAGAGCAACCCGCTCTGATACCACTTGTTAGTTTTTAGACCCCTTAAAACACAATTGATTTAACCTAGGTAATTAGCCAAGTTGTTACTTAGTCCAATTTAACAAATCTAGGTTATCACAATCACAAAGATCATAACATGCAAAGCAGCGAAAAATAAATAAGACAATGATACGATCACCCAGGAAACCAAACCGGTAAAACCTGGGGAGGATTTGACCTAGCTATCCTCAAGGTAAAAAGCAAATCCACTAGAAAGAATCGAAGTTCATACAATAAGACTTACAAGCCCCCCCGCTCGACTTCTTATTGCTACCCACCAGTAGAACTTACTGACACGACCACGTGCAAGCTCCAAATCCACGGACTCCTTCTTTCTTTGGCCTTTGCAAAACACAAACACCCCCGTTTGTGACTTTGAGATCTCACTCAAAGGTTTAGCAACACAAACTCTCCTGTTTGTGACTCCAAGACCACCCTTGAAGGTTTAGATCATCAACACCTTTGATGACAAGAGAAGACAGCAACTTCTACAACACCGGATCTTGAGATTCTTTAAGGAATAGCACTGGTAGAAGACATAAGAGAGATTTTTAGGAACAAAACCCTAAAAATAAAAGAGGCACACTCTTTTCTCTCTGCAAAGCCTTATAAAAACGTGCTTAGGGTTTCCTTTATATACTGGGAGAAGTAGATTAGAAACCCTAATCCTAAATGGGCTTGGACTGCTGTTTGGGTTTAATTAAAATTCTGCAGATACGACTTTCGATCGATCGAGCCTGTCTTTCGATCGATCAAACCAGATAGATTATGAAATCTTCTTCCTGCAGCTTGTATGTTCTTGAATCTTGACTTGAATCACCTTGAGCATTGTCTAATAAAACCTATAGACTCTAAGATCTATATCTAGACAAGTTTGTGTTCACGATTTGCCAATTGTTCTAAATATTTAGAACCTAACAAAGTCTCTTAGCTGAATCCAAGCAGTTCGGTCCATGGCTTAAGGCAGTACCATTTGTGCCAAACAAGAAGTATGTTGTTAAAGTGCCCGGTTTCTTTGCTAGAAAAAAGGCTGAGGCGGCAAAAGAAAAGCTTGAAACGGTGAAGAACAAGCCTGTGGTGGTGGTCCGAACAAGCACACAGGCAACGGAGATAGGTAGGCCTGAAAAGGAAAATGTTGAAGTCTCCAACGTTGGAAGCATGGATCCGATTTTTCTGGAGGTCCAAAAGCATGATTTAAAGCTGGCATTGGAGAAAAAGGCAATAAAGCATGTTGGGTTAGGTGAGGAAAAGCAGCTACAGCAGGCTGGTTTTGGCGTTGAAAGGCTGGTACAGCAGGCTGATCTAGTAGAGGACAAGAAGCTATCAAAAAAATAGGGAATCAAGGATGACATGATGCTACAACAGGCTGGGTCAGCTGAGGAAAAGGTGTCAGGGAAGACTTTTGAAGAAGTAATAGGGGAACTAAATGAGGAAATAAACAAATATGATTCAAAAGACCCTATGGCAGCCAGCCTAGGTGTTAACATGGAAAAGGAAAATCTGAGGGGTCAGCATACAATTAATGAAGCTAGCATGCCATGTCCACCAAGTCACGTAACCAATTTGTCCTCAGCTCCAAGAGTACCTTTGGCAGAGTTACCATGCTCCCTTGTCAAGCACGGGTACACTGAAGGGGTTTGGAAAAGGATAAATAGAGTAGGGGCAACAGGAGATATTGGTATGTATGAAGCAGTGGGAGGAAAAAGAAGTGGAGAGAGGGAAACAAACCAAACTGAGTTACCAAAAAAAAGAGGAGTTTCACAGGGGGGTGCAACAAAAAACAAGATATTGGCAGAGGCTGGCAATCAGCCCTGCCAAAAGCAATGAGTCTATTATTATGGAACTGTCAGGGGCTTGGGAACCCACGTACAGAGAATGAGCTTGTTAGTTTAATACAGGCAAAAGATCCTTCTGTCGTGTTTATATCCGAAACATGGCTAGATGAAGCAAGGCTAGATCGTACTTTGAGCAAGATTAATTTTGACAAGAAATGGGTGGTTCCAAGGCTGAATAGAGGTGGTGGATTAGTATTATTTTGGAAAAATTCTATCAACATTGAGGTGGTTGATTCCCACAGGTATTTCATTGATACGATCATCAATGGGAACACTGAAAATGCATGGCGGTTCACTGGTTTTTATGGAGAGCCCGAAACCCATAAGAGGAATGAAGCATAGAGCAAATTGAGAAGTTTAAAGGTTAGAATGAATATCCCTTGGATTTGTGGTGGTGATTTTAATGAAATAGTCCGCTAAGAGGAAAAATGGGGTGGGGCGCCTAGAGATCATAATCAAATGCAACTTTTTCGTGATGTGATCGATGAATGTCAATTCATGGATTTGGGTTATGTGGGACCTAAATTCACATGGGCAAAACATTATGTGGATGGGCATTCCATAAGAATTAGATTGGATCGATGTATGGCTACTAATTCTTGGTTCCAAAAATTTCCAGGAACTAGGGTGCATCACCTCAATTGTATGTCATCAGATCACTCTCCTTTATTGATCAATTTGTCGGGTATGCCTGAACCTAGAAAGAAGAGATGTTTTAGATTCGAAGAAATGTGGTTATCGGATCCAACTTGTGGGGATATGGTTGAGGAAGTTTGGAGCAGTACAAGGGATCCAAATCCAAGCATAGCTATTCTTGAAAAAGTGGCTAATTGTGAACGAGAATTAACATGGTCGAATAAACATAATTTTAGGCACGTGAGAAGGGAATTAGAGATCAAAAAGAACCTACTTGTTTTGGCCGAGAATGAGGCTATGGTGAGTGGGAACAATACCCGGGTTAGGAGCATAAGAATGGAGATTAATTTGTTACAAGATCGAGAATCAAGGATGTGGTGCCAAAGGTCTAGGGTGTTGTGGTTAAGCAAAGGTGACAATAATACAGCCTTCTTTCACAGTAGGGCTACAAAGAGATTTAGGAAGAATTTGATCAGAGGTATAAAAGACCAAAATGGAGCTTGGTTGACCGAACACGAGGAAATTGGGCATGTGATGAAGAATTACTACAAAGAACTTTTTTCCACCTCCAATCAGATCCTTGAAGCTGATTCTCTTGAGAAAATTCCATGCATGGTGACTGAGGAGATGAATGAGGAGTTGATGAAGGAATTTTCAGAAATTGAAGTGAAGGAAGCCTTGAATCAGATGGCACCTCTAAAAGCACCAGGTCCTGATGGTATGCCACCGTTGTTCTATCAACACTTTTGGTCGACAATGCAGCATGATGTTACCTCAGCCATTCTCTCATGGCTGAATTCAGGTATTCTACCCGAACCCATTAACCATACACTCATTACTCTCATTCCTAAGATAGCTAATCCTGAACATATGTCTGAATTTCGCCCTATTAGTTTGTGCAATGTCCTATATAAGATCTATTCTAAGGTCCTAGCAAATAGGTTGAAGAAATTTTTACCTTCCCTAATTTCTGAACATCAATCTGCCTTTGCTAAAGAAAGACTCATTTCAGACAATATTATGGTTGCATTTGAAACCCTGCATAATATGAAGAATCATAATTCAAGAAAACATGGGTTTATGGCTATCGAGTTAGACATGAGCAAAGCCTACAATCAGGTAGAGTGGGTGTATTTGGAGAGGCTTATGGAGAAAATGGGTTTTTGTGCTAGATGGGTCGCTCTCATGATGAGTTGTGTGAAGACAGTGTCGTATTCTATCATGGTGAACCAACTGGGATGATCTATCCTAAGAGAGGAATTAGACAAGGAGACCCCCTTTCTCCTTTCCTATTTCTTTTATGTACGAAAGGCCTTCATGCTCTTATTAAACATTCAACGAGGAATGGGGACATTAAAGGCTTTTCCTTGTGCAAATGTGGCCCTAAGCTAACCCACTTGTTTTTTGCAGATAATAGCTTGATTTTCTGTAGGTCTATTTCTGAGGATTGCAATAATGTGTTGAAGATTTTGGGTGAATATGAGTCTTGGTCAAGGCAAAAAATAAATAAAGACAAGACCGCAATCTTCTTTAGCAAATCCACCACAGAGGAAGCAAAATCAAGCATAAAGAATCTCCTCCAAGTTCAAGAAGTGAAGTCTTATAAGAAATATTTGGGGCTACCATCTTTTGTAGAAAGGGGAAAAAAGGCTAGCTTCAATTATATAAAAGAGAGAGTTTGGCGAAAACTCCAAGGATGGGAGGGAAAATTGCTTTCACAAGCCGGGAGAGAGGTTTTAGTCAAATCCGTGATCCAAGCCATCCTTACTTATGCGATGGGATGTTTCAAATTGCCATTGGGGCTTTGTGACGACATTGAAATGATGATAAGGAAGTTTTGGTGGGGGGCAAAGGGGGAATAGAAGGAAAATTCATTGGATCCGTTGGAGTGAATTGACTAAATCCAAAATGGTGGGTGGTATGGGTTTTTGCGACATGACTCATTTTAATGACGCCCTTTTGGCGAAACAAGCATGGCGACTTTTGCATAACAAGGAAACTCTCTTCTACAAAGTTTTCAAGGCTAAGTTCTTCCCTAATCATTCTCTTTTAGAAGCTAAAGAAACAAGGTCGGGGTCTTATGCTTGGAAGAGTATATTGGAAGAGTATACTATATGGTCGAGATGTTATCCTAGATGGTGCTTGTTGGAGGGTAGGAAATGGAAAATCCATAAAAATCTGGCAACACCATTGGTTGCCCTGAAAACACCCAACTAAGGTGCTATCCCTAATGGTAGAAACAATGGAAGAAGCCACAGTGGATTGTTTAATTGATGAGGGAACTAGAAAGTGGAACGCTGCGATGATAGATGGAATTTTTGCTCCACAAGAAGCTGAAGAAATAAAGAATATTCCATTGGGTAGAAAAGATACGGAAGACTCTTTATTTTGGCCATTGGAGAATGATGGGAGGTATAGTTGTAAGACGGGATATCGGTTTTTGAAGGAAGATGAAGTTGGTCATCAGGTGGCTGTGCAGCAAGATCATGAGAAAGGGCTTTGGAAGAAGATTTGGGCTCTTGAATGTCCAAATAAAGTTAGAAATTTAATTTGGAGGGCTTGCCATAATTCCCTCCCTTCGAAGTGCAATCTATTCCGGAGGAGAATTATTTCAGAGCAATGTTATGATCGTTGCAAGGCAGAAAATGAGGACGTTGTACACGCGGTGTGGAGTTATAAAATGTTGGACGGCGTTTGGGGTGCGAGTAACTCATGGAATTTCCGGAACCAACAAGACTTTGCAAGTTTCAGTGAGCTCATGGTTTGGATTTTCGATCATCAAAGGAACCCGGCACTGTTCGCATTCACCGTTTGGTCCATCTAGCATCAGAGAAACCAGTCACAGACTCAGTCCGCCCATCGACCTCTGAACCTCATTTCACAGTGGGCTCACGACAACTAGGCAGAATTCAAGGCGCTGAAAATGGCTCCAGCTCTGAGTAGACCGGCGAGAAGAACACGATGGAAACCTCCAGTCCAAGAAATGATGAAAATTAATTTCGATGGTGCCATCTTTGTCAAGGAAAAGAGCTTTGGTATGGGTGTTATTATTCGGGACAGGAAGGGTCTCGTTATTGCATCTATGGCCACTCGGATTCCTCAACAACTCCGGCCGGTAGAGATTGAAGCTCTGGCTGCTAGCAAAGCTCTTGAGTTTGCTAAAGAGTTAGGTATAGCAAACGCGGTACTAGAAGGAGACTCTCAAGTAGTGATGATGGCTTTGAAATCAAAGACCTCTGTTTTAGCTCCGTTTGGTTTACTGATGCAGGACTCCTTCACTTTATCTACTGGTTTTTCAAAATTGTCCTACTCTCACACTAAGAGAGAGGGCAACACAGTTGCACACAGTTTGGCTAAGTTAGCAGTGAATTTGACAAATTGTGTAATATGGATAGAAGATGTTCCATCCGATGTATTGTCTTCTTACCATGCTGATTTAGCTGGTATTGCATAATTTAAAGCACCACAGTGTCGTTTCTCAAAAAAAAAAAAAGTCCACCATTACAACTTTTTTTGGCCCAGAGTGATTATTTGTGATTGACAATGTGTGAGATGTGCCGACTGACTTAGTCCTTATGAAATAGTCAATTTGAGATTATAGGAGTGAAAAATAAGTAGAGCTTTAGGGTCCGCTGAAATATCTCAGGAGGTTGGTGTGAGGTCTAGAGAGGAAGACGAGGAACTACAACGGAGTACTAAGAAGGTGAAGGAATGCCATCGCCTCGGTGGGCACCAAGACAACTCCCCCCCTAGCTCGATGGGTGGTGGGGCATCATACAAGGCGAGACTCCTTAGGGAAGTACCAGGGGCTTATGAGCAAGCCTTTGAGTTCAACGACGAAATGGATTTAAGTGCAGAGTCTGATGATAAGGTTCCTGACTTGTCGGCCGGTATTGCAGCAGTTAATCTCACTGGGGAAAGGAAACAAAATATCAAGAAGCAGTGGAAAAATGCCTTTATAGTCAAAGTTGTTGGTAGGACGGTGGGCTTCCAGTTTTTACAATCCAGGCTCTTGAGTATGTGGAAACCTGGAGGTAGAATGGACGTTGTTCCCATCGGTAACGACTTCTATCTTGTTAAGTTCTCTCTGAGAGAGGATTACGCTTATGTGCTAAACGGTGGACCTTGGTTTGTTGGGGGTCACTATCTGTTGATTAGGAACTGGGAGCCTAATTTTAAACCATCATCTTCAAGTGTTTCATCGGTTGCTGTTTGGGTCTGTCTATCGGAGCTACCTATCAAATATTATGAACCAACTGTTCTCCAAGACATTGGACGAGCCATTGATCCAATCTTACGCATTGACACTCACACGGCCTCTGAGTCGAGGGGGCACTTCGCTAGGTTGTGCATCGAAGTCAACTTCAATAAGCCCCTTATTAAGCTGGTGAAAGTTGGAGGAGTGACGCAGCTAGTCCAATACGAGGGGATTAGTTCCCTCTATTTTTCGTGTGGAAGACTCGGTCACAAGGCGGACTATTGTCCATACACTAATAGGGCACTAGAGAAAGTTGGTGAGGAAAATTTGGAGGGAAACATCTCTGTTGGGGAAGACCAAAATTCATCTGAAACTGACAACTTTGGGTCTTGGATTCTTGTGGAAAAAAAGAAGCATGCGAATAGGAGAGTGAACTCCACTCCAGCCCAAATTGCTATTTCGGGGCAGAGGAGCCCAACGGCTAATACTGCCAACCCCTTGTCTAGCCCATCTTTACAAGACCCTGACTTGCCTGGCTTTGAGAAAAGTGAGAGGAAGCGTAAGATGGGGTCCAACTATACTATGAACGGGTCTAATATGGGCCAAAAGGAAAATAGCAAGAGCATTGTGAAACCCAATCTCACAGAAGTTACCAAAGTTAGCAAAGGTCCACCTCGTGGACAGAAATCCAATATCTTGAGCTGTGGTCCATATGAGTCTAAAGGAAGTAGACAAAGTCCTATCTCAACTGGAAAACATTTTCAGCCAAAAAAACCTATGGAAACAGCTTTTACAGAACCAATGAAAGCGTGCTTTAGCACGATGATGACAAGCCCAGCGGATTTCAAGGGATTCACTGCGGGAGTGTCAACGGAGGATAGATCGACCATTGTGGTTGATCAGGTGATGAGTGATCATGAGGAGAAGAACTCGAAAAAGTGCACACTAGGTATGAAGGGCGGTTTCCATTGGACAGGCATGGTTAAACCCCCTTTAAGGGACACATCGAACATGGTCGTCGTTGCATCGGTTAACATCTCTAAAGCTACCATTCAGAGGATTGAACCTGCGATAAAGTCAAGCCAGGAAGCTCTTCCGATGGAGGCCAATCCGTGCAATCTGCCAATTGATTGTTCGAACATGCAGGTAGAGGACTCGGTTGATATAACCGAAGGGGTTGGTGATAGTGAGATGTTGGGAATGTCCACTAAAGAAGCAGCACAAACCCCACCCACTCTGTGAGTATAGTTCTATATCTCTTTGTAACTTTAATTATGAATATTGTTTGTTGGAATTGTCTAGGTGCGTTGAGCCCCTCCTTTCATGGTGCTATTAGAGATTTAGTTCAAGCCTTTGCTCCTGCCATTATGGTTATTTCTGAAACCAAGGTTAGTGGTATGAGGGCCAAGATAATAACAGATAGGTTGCCTCTTGATGGGGCCATTCCCGCATGTTAATTCATTATTATTGTACTACTGGATGCAAGTTACTTTAATATCATCTCACTATTTAATAAACTTCATTAATAAACATACATATTAATACATCAATCTACCACCATTGCACATATATTATTTGGACATGAATCACCATTGGACACATATTTTTTAGGAAAGAACAACCATTGGACATATATTATTTGGACATGGACCATCGCCGGACATACCTTATTATGTTGAACATGAACCATGAACCGCAGCTATAGACTATTGGACTCATCCCATTATTGGACATTTGATACCTAATTAATTATTTTCTAATATTGGACATCACTTAATATACATAATAATAACGTATCAACTCACCATTTAATCAAAGCTATCATGCTAATCATACTATTTATTTATTTCAACCATTATCATGATTCTAAGACTTTGGGCTTCATCTATTTTGTAGGCTTAAAAATACACCGGAAGCCATTGGTCTATGTGGCCCAATGTCGAGTTCCGGGTTGAACTCCCCAAAACAAATCCGAACTTAGCAAAGTCACACTTCCAGCAGGAGACACGTGGGTACGCGCAAAAAACCACCCCCGACACAAGTTAAAGACAAAGTACAAACAACAAAACCTGCAACTACAACACCACCTTATAGAGTAGTCTTACTGATCTACAAAACAACATGGCTCAAGCCTATATAAAATAGATAAATAAAATTGCAAATCAAACAAAAAAATCAAGAAACCATCATTGAAGCAATTGAGAATTATGGAGGACTTATGTAATCTTTATCCCTAGAAACATACTTTAATGGAGTACTAATAACATCAATGCAACTATGGATGAAATCCTACCAATCTTTCTGCCAAACTAATTGGACCTCCTCCCGCATCTCCCCTAACCTAGATTCTTCTAAATTTACTAAGCTGAAATGAATATGAAAGTTCTGGAGGGGGAAGGTCTTTTAATACCTCAACAGTGCTTGACTTTAGACCAATTGCATGTTGTAAAGTAGTCCAGAAATGTATTACTAAAATCCTTCTAATGGACTTAAAGATCATTTGAGTTCTTGGTAAGCTCTAATCAAACAGCTTTTATAAACGGAATAAACATCTCAAAAAATGTGTTGCTAGCCCATGAACTTGTAAAGAGTTATCATGACATAAGAATAATGCACCTAATAGATGTGCCATTAAAAATGATTTGAGGAAAGCTTATGATATTGTCAATTAGCAATTTATCCTGATGTATTTGATAGCTACTGCCTGCCCAATTAATTTTGTCATCTGAGTAAGGGAGTGCATCACAAACACATGATGTTAAATTGACCTTAATGGAAGCATGGTTGGCTATTTCAAGGGAGGCAAAGGCCTTAAACAAGGGGAGCCACTTTCCCTAGTCTCCTTTTGTCATTGTCCTAGAGTTCTTCACTAGTACAATGCCAAAAAAGGTTTAGGAGCTTAGCCTAATGGCCTACTGCCTACCACACCACTAAACACCTAAAGACTAAATCTTGATTCACTTAACTTGCATAACACAACACAATAGAACCCATATATATAATGGGAGTTACAAAATTTTAAAATGGGTCAATTATCAATCAATTAGATGGAAATTTTGAATTTTATCTCAAACCAATTGATTGCTCCGATCCACTGATTTTCTCTAAGCATTCAATTCCTTGATTTTTGTCTTTAATTTTTAGAAAGTAAATCTACTTTCCAACAAGTTTCACCCTTATTAAAAGAATCAGAAGATAAATAACCTAATCTTTCAGATATTCTTTTAATATTCACTGCTACTAGCTTATCCTCAATTAAATTAGTGGTAGAAAGCCTAATTGGGGGATTGATCCTGCTAGGCTATTCACCGACCCTTAATAAAGTGATACTATGATATTGCTTTTGTTCATTTTTAGACCCCTTAAAACACAACCAGATTAACCTAGTTAATTAGCCAAGTGATTACTTAGTCAAATTATCAAATCTAGGTTAACACAAATATATCATATCATTGACAAGTGCGGAAAATAAAGAACACAACGATATGATAACCCAAGAAAACCAAACCGATAAAAAACCTAGGGAGGATTTAACCTAGCTATCCTCAAGGTAAACCGAATCAATTATGAAAGAATTGAATTTTACACAATAGTGACTTAAACTACTAACATCCTATTGTTACCTCAAGTAGGAAACTTACTACCACGACCTCGTGACAGCTCCGAGTCCACGAACTACTTCTTTCTTGGATTCCCAGCAAGTACAAGCACTCCCGCTTGTGTATCTTTAAGCTCTTGAAAGCAACAACTGAATCGATCACCAAACTCTTGACATCAATCTTGAGATTGGAAACCCTAAGTGTATGTGAAGGCAAACACCTCTAGATCTCACAAAAGATTCACACACACAGCATAAAGAGCAACAAAGTCCTTAGAGAGCTTTTGGGTACAAAACCCTAAATACAAAAGAGACACACTCTTCTCTCTCTAAAAACTTATAAAACGTTTTAGGGTTTCCTTTATACATAGGAGTGTTTTACTTGAAACCCAATACGTTTAAGTTGAGTTTAGGTTGAATTGGAACTCTGTAGAAAAATAAATCTGCAAGTGGTTCGATCGATCGAGTCTAATTTTCGATCGATCAAGCCTTGCAGATTTAGTCCAATAAATTCTACAATCACTCGATTCCAATTTTACAAATAAACATACTTTGAGCAAGCCTAAACCTAGACTCTATGTTTTGATCATGGTTTGCCTACATAATACAAATTGAAGTTCTAATACATTAGTTCCTAAAGTCTTAGAACCTAACAGTTTTCTTTCTTCTATTGTTGTTAGGTCTCATGTTTGAGTTGTTCCACTTGTTAGGTCTCTCCTGTTTTTGGTATAGAGGCTTGTAGACTTGTAATTGTCTCTATTGCTAGATCTTTCATTTGTGTGGTATATATGTTGGACTTTTAAACTGTGTTAAGAATTTATTCTATATTAAATCTTTCAAATTTGATCCCACAAAAAAGTATATCATAGTGAATTCATTGAGCATGGCCACGTACCAATCATCCCATGGGTTAAATGCTATCAATTTATGTAAAGGGGGAGAATCATATTGTTGACATCCAAGGGGTTGGATTCCATAAGTAGAGTCAAATTCACCATTTTTATTTTTTAAGAACTTCTTAATTTTTATTCAAGAATATTGGTTCTCTCTTTCCTCTTGCAAAATTTTGTACCCTCTTCACCAAGAAATCAAAGCTTTGGGTTAATGGCCAAATCAAGACATCCTTTTGCCAACTAAGGCCTAGTGGCATATTTTTTTATCATTCTAGCTTCAATATATAGAAAGGTGGCATCAATTTTTTCAACCAATCAACACCTAGAAACCAAATCAATCAAAGAACTGACCTTAGCTTTTCTTTGGATGAGATTTCAAAGGGAGCCAACTATTGGACCATATACAGACTGATTTGTCATTCCAATTCGCCAAGATTTTCCTCGCTTGTGAGAAGAGCTTCTCCTCCCACCCTTGCAACTTTCTCCAAACTCTCTTTTTTATATATGCAAAACTCTCCCTTTTATTTCCTCCCAAGAGAGATGGATGGCCCAAATACCTCTCCTTTTTGCTTTACATCCAGAACTCTCAATAAATTTTTAACTAACATTTGCCTTTTTGTTAGGGTTGAACTACTAAACCAAAGTAGTCTTCTTTTGATTTATTTGTTGTTTTTGAGGCCATTTCATATGAAGATAGAATGTCTTGATTTTTTATAATAATAAAAAATGTGAATTAGTCTAGGGCCCTAACGAATAATTGATACACCCTTTATGTCACCCTATATAGCAGTTTTACTAATAAGCCCATGCAACCCTTCCATACACAGTAAGAAAAATTGGATGAGTGGGATTCTACTTGATGAATTCCTCTTGTTGGTTTTATAAAACCTTGTGGTTCTCCATTGACCAAAATGGAATATGATATAGAAGTAATGCATTCTCTCATAAGAGCCACCCATTTTTGTAAAGGAAGTTGCACAAGCTAATAGGTCTATACTTAATGACATGTTCAAGGTTCTTTACTTTGGGGATAAGAGTGATGAATGTATGGTTCATGGGACTAGGGAGGGTTCTTGAGTTTAAGCAAGATGAAATAGCTTGTGTAACATCATGACCAACCATGTGCTAATAACTTTGATTGAAAAAGGGGGGGGTGGGGGGGCGCATACTGTAGAGGCCATTTGTGCATTCATCCTGTTAGAGGTCACCCTTGGGATTGAGACAAGCCCTTCTTCCATCCAACCTGAGCTTGAAGTGGAGAACAACAGTTGATAGTAGCATGAATTGGGTTTCCTTTAAGGTCAATGCTCTATAATTTGGCTAGAACTATCCAAATCGATATATGATCTGTAATGCTATCATCCAAGTGGAAAACTATAGTCCCAAGAAATAGAGAAAACCACTCATTTGTTGCCACAGCCCAATCAATTTTTTCCCACACTGTACCTATGGGACGATTATTACACCAAGTGAAAGGTAAGCCAACATAGCCAACGTCCATAAATCCGCATTCATCCAGGATATCTCTGATTTGCTGCATTTGGTTAGGGAACCAAAATTATTGGCCTTGTTTCTTTGCGAGTTGAATGATTTCATTAAAATCCCTCACGCAAAGCCAAGGCAGAGAATGCATTGGTTGAGATGTCACAACAAATTCCATGATTCATGTCTAGAGTATTCAGTTCACCTTAAAACCCTATGAATCTCCATGTATTCTCTAAATTCTTATTGATGTTAGCATCGATATGGTTGACTGAATTGCTTTCAATAGTTAAGTCAATATCCGATCTCCGATATAATACCAAGTCCCCACCTCTTTTCTTTTAAGAATCACAAATTTCAGTCTTATAATTGTTTCTAGACTCACTTCCTCTACCCATGTTTTAGCTAAAACACAACGGAATGACCTTTTGCCCACACCCACCCGTGAGCTCTCTAACTATCATAGGTTTCCAAGCCCACAACACTTACAAACTAAGAAACTCATTGGATTTGGTAGGGTTGGGAACCATCCTCTACCAATTACTCACTATCATTGTTGCTATGTATCGAAACCAATCTCTTCTTTGTTGATAACTCCAGGGCATCTTCAAAGACATTTGCACCATGTTTTGTGGCTGAGCTCTCAAGCAACATACCCTCAATATTTCTTTCCTCACTCCCAATACGTTTTTCATTTGCCACATATTTCTTTGTCGCTTATGGTGCAGTGGCAAAGAGTTATTTTGAGACATGTTTTTCACATGGACTGCCAGAGAGAATATCTCCCACTGAATCCAATTTATTCTTGCCATTAATTTCACTTAAAAAAATAATCAATCTTTGAAAGTCGTCAAAGAATCATGAATCTAGAATTAAATATGAGAGTGAAAATATCTCCCTTGTAGGAAAAAGAAAGATGAGATGAAATCCAAAACCCACGTAGAAAATGAATTAAACAAAAAGGAAAGAAATAGAGGGCTTCAATTGATTTATCTGGATAGTGGACTACTATCCCCAATGTCTCACCAATATCCTCTTCCACTTCTAGCTTCATATTCGTAATAGTAAATCATGAATTTGAACCCAAAAGTAGCCTGATCAAATTTCATGTTGCATATTGGAGTGGCATCATCATATATTTTGAACACAACTAAGTCGAATACTCAAGGCTCATTGATCAGAACTCTTTTTGCATCCGTCTCCCATATCTCAAATTTGAAATTCCTTTCTTGTTCTCCATACTGGCTTGAATCTCCTAGCAATTGCGTCTAGACTCAACACCCATCTAGTCATAAATTTTGCTGCTAAGATAACTTCTCGATTCCCTCTCTGACACCTTAGAACAAAACTCTTTAATTTCCTTTTCAGATAGTAAGAGTTTACTTTTTGTCAAGTTCTCCATCCTCACTCTCAAACTGTTTCCCAATAACCCAAAAGAAAGACCCTACAAGCTCTACTAGTAATTGTGTTACTGGAGGGGAAGAATTTCCTTCACAAAAGGAGGAAACGAAAATTTCACAGCCTAGAGAAGAGACTACATCACCATTCATAGAAAGAGAAACCATTTGAGCAGAGATGAGCTTAGCATAGCTGCATAAGCAGTTAAATTCACTTGGTATTGTTGTTACTTGTTAAAAGGTGTTAAATATATTAGCAATGCGCAGGATCAGCCCAACAAACTTTGAGGCGAAGACAATATATTTAAATGGAGCTCTTTTGTTATTACTTAAATAATATTTAACTAGTTTTTAATGTCATAATTTTTTTATAACAAAAATCCATTATTTTTATCCTGTAATATGCTTCTTCTTTCTTTTTTTTTTGAAGAAATGCTAAAGGTATAACAAATTTGACTACAAAAAACTTACAAACAATGTATCAATGAATGTGATTAGTGACACTTTAAGAAAATAATAAACAAGTATTTGAATGAATGATGTTAGAGATATTACAAATTTTACAACATGCGGCTTATAGAGATGTATCACGAATTATATAAATTAATTTAAAAATGCATTTAGGTTGTTGATGTTCACAAATCATATTAATTGTCACATCAATTTGTAAAGGTTTTGAACTAAAATTTATAGTATTTCTAGCATTTTCTCATCTGAATTATTTCTTGTAATTCGTGACCCATATATATTTGTTAGTCCTATGTATTTAAATTTGTATTATCCTTAGCATTACTAAATTCTTTGGGACTTCTTAAAGGTAAAGAAAAAATGTAAAACTATTTTTTCTTATATCTCAAAAAAAAAATATATATATATATATATATATATTTAAAATATATTTCAATTTTTACCCCAAAATTTGGGGCCTTTCTCTAATATGGGGCCCTAGGCGATGGCCTAAGCCTAGGGCCAGCCCTAGCAACGTGATGTGTTATATCATGTCGTATATACTAGAATGAACGTGGAAAGAGAAACATAGAATAGAAATACCGAGAATACGAGGGTCACATGAGTAAATATGATGATGAGGAGAAAAAAAAAACATAACATTTGTATAAGTAAATATGATGATGAGGAGAAAAATGAGTTTCTATCCTTATTTTTGTCGTTGTTATGTTTTTGTTTTTTTATATTATAAAAAAACACCACCATTTAGAGTAGTCTTATTCTTCCACAAAACAACATAGCTTAAGCCTATATAACATAGAAAAATAAAACATCAAATCAAACAAAAAAAAACTCAAGAAACCATCATTGAAGGCTATTAAGAATTTTGGAGTACTTATGTAATCTTTAACCCTAGAAACATATTTTAATGGAGCACTAATAACATCAATGCAAATGCAGATGAAATTTTTACATAAATTTCTCTCACATATAATAAATATATTTGAACCATGAAATTGTTATATATTTTACCTTCTGTAGTAGCAAAATGGGAGTCTCTAGCATAACGTACTGTAATGTACATTATATCAAAGGGTGTGGAAAAAGGACGAAAGTATTGTTCATTGCACTTAATGAGTGCAATTCCAGAGACTTCCATTTGGTTTATAATGAAGGTATGTATATTTCTTTTCCATGGTTCAAATATGTATGTATTGTATAAGAATAAAATAGATGTGGGTCAAACAATTAGAACAATCTAGGTTAGGGGATGAGGTCTAGTTGGTTTTAGAGCTACACGTCTATTTTAATTGCTAATAATTTAAATTAGTGCTTACCACAAACTTTACTATTCCCATTAGTGGTATACAAAACATTTATTGTAATATTTTAAATTTAAATTAGACACCCTTCTTCAAGTAAAAAATAAGCTTGTCCTTTTTTTTTTTTTAATATGCAATACAAAAATAAAAAACGTAACATTTGTAAAAGTAAAAAGATAATGAGAGAAAAAAATGCTGAGTTTGTGTCCTTTTTATTTTTTTTGTTATGTTTATGTACTGCTTAAATGAAGTGATGCCCTTAATAGATAGAATACGTCTTAATACATTGAAATGATTGAATACAAGCTGAATAATGTATTGTTTATATATTTATTTAAAACTTTGATTACGTGAGTGCACAATATAGACATAAATTTTTTTTTTTTTTTTTTTTTTTTGAGAAAGAAATTTACCAAGTTAAATACAAAGTACAAACAATGAAACTTGCAATTACAACAACACCATATATAGTAGTTTTATTGTTCTACAAAACAACATAGTTCAAGCCTGTACAATATAGAGAAATAAAACTATAATCAAACAAAAACACTTAAGAAACTATCACTGAAGGCTATTGAGATTTATGGAGTACTTATGTAATCTTTAACCGTAGAAAAATATTTTAATGGAGCACTAATAACATCAATGTAATTGTGGATGAAATCCTACATATATTTCTCTCAAAACAACTGGACCTTCTCCCCTGACATAGATTCTTCTAAATGTATTAAGTTGAAATGAATTTGAAATTGCATTTCACCCCCTTTTTTTATGGTGAAGGAGGATGGTTTTGGAGAGAGAAGGTCTTTTAATTCAAGATTTGTGTGATTGGAGGGAAATAATAGAGCCAAAATTCAAAATCTATTGAATTCCATTATGTTTGTCAATCAATAAATGGAATGGTGTCAATCGGCATTTGGACACAATAATGACAAAATTCCCTTCTTCTTTTTTGCTCCAATTAAACTTAAATACATTGATTTTCTTCTTCTTTTTTCCAAATTAACCCCTATTGAGACATTAATAAAACTTGATTCCCTCAAATTAATTATAATTACCAATCAATTACAACCAAAACCAAGGAATTATTAATTTTTGACCATCAAAATTATTAATATTTGTCCAACCTTACCTTTAATGTTAATGGAATTATAACACATGGTCACCTTCAAATTGATCCTAAATATGACAAATTAGAATTAATTGTTCATAATCATGTGTGATTAGCCTCTATAATGTGGTGCACCTCTACCTTTGAAATTAGATTCTTTGATATCTTTCAATTTGATTGTATGATTGACGCCCGTGAGCTATTGTTTCAATCATTGTTGCTTTAGGATTTATTTTACATTATGTAATTTGAAATCAAATGGTCCAAATCACAATCTCACTCACGATGTGTGGAATGACTATTTTGCTTCTAATTGAGATTAAATGCAAGTTGCAAAATGAGGTGTGTGCAAGACATTATATCACCTGGATAATTATTAAACAACTATACAATATCATGTATGTATGTTTTTTTTTTTTCTCTATTACACACATTTAATGTGATGGTCACTCCACAAGTACAAATTCTTATGGGGTGGAGGGGTTAAGGGTTAGATATCAAGTCTCTAGGAGATAGCTTCACACATATATACTCTTAAATTCTACAAGAGTAGCCAAGAGCCTTGTAAATAAATTAGCACATCCTCATACACAAAATGCTTGGGGGTTAGCAGCTTATTATAATTATCTTTTAAAAAAATTTGACAAAAGTAAGATTTTTATCTCAGATAATAAAAAAATGTATGTATGTTGTAATTATCTCCCAAAAAAATCGATTTGATAAGAGTAGGATTTTATATCAGATAAAAAAAATGTATGTATGTTTTTATAATGTATTTTCATAGGTGTTTTTTTTTTTTTTTTTTTTTTTTTTTTTTGAGAATGATTTTCATAGGTGTTTTAGTTATACTAGTAGGCTTAAATACTGAATGGTCATTGCCTAGCAATATTGGTCAAACACGTTAATTCAAGTGGGTTTTCCGTCAAACCCTAAGTTTCTATCGTTAAATAAGAAATTTTGAATCGAATCTTATCTAGACATGAAAAGAAAAGAAAAAAAACCACACTTGACAATAAGTAACCATTTTAAATTCGAATTCAATTGGATCTATAAATAAATAAATAAAGTATAGATGTTTCTAGTCCCCCAACAAAGAGGGAAAAAGAAATTAAAATAGGTTTATAATGTTATATATACGGATATACGAGAAAAAGGGTTTCCTGGTTGTCTTGTTACACGGTTCGCCGGCCATTGTTTGGCGTGTGTGTTTGTCTGTGTGTTTTTGTTCTCTAATTTGGACTTTACATATGGCTGTCAAATTTTCAATTCCATAATTAATCAACGTGGTATTACATTCTATTCATTCGTTAAACATTACAAAAGCCTACAAAAAGATTCTACAAAATGAACTTCAACTGGCTGAATTAGTCTAAAAGCTAGAAAAATGCCTTTGACTGTTAATCTCTACTTTTTGATTAAGTATAGCTCTTGGTTGTAGAAAAATTTGTGGACATTTCACTTGGACATGGTGAAGAATCCCACACTAAGTTTGTCTTCCAAGCATCATTATTCGAAGGCAAACTGGATGGAAATCCAATGGATCGGACGGTCTCCCAATGATCATCAGCATGTGTCAGATTAGGATTCTCCATCAAGGCATTGGCTTGCTCACCTCCACTAGCAATGTTCCCTTGCATGTCTTGAAGTAAACTGAATGAGAAGCCATTGCAATGTTCTTGTGGCCCACTATAGTCTATACTCTCGCTGACCTTAGTACCAAAATCTCCAAGCATTGAAGAGTGCATGTTTAACAGCATGGAAGAAATATCAACTGTGCATGTTGTTGATGTTGAAATTTCTAGAGGAGAAAACAAGATGCTAGAGGGAAGGTCTCCAGTGAGTTGAGAAGGTTTATCTGCTAATTGATTTAAGGATTTATAGCACACAAAATCTAAGGGAGAAAACGTAGTGGAAGATAATTGTTGTATGTCATTGTTAATAGAGAAATGAGTGGCTGCTGAACAGTTGGTTTTTGATGTCAATGACATGTTCTCCTGAAAAAACTGAGTGCAGTGTGGACCTTTGACTAGCATATCAAGTGTGTTAGTTTCAGTTGGTGATGGAGAAACCCAAGAGTGAGAGAGAGCTATTTGGGTTGTGGAATTAGTTTTCTTGAATATCCTGCATATTGCCCACGAGTCCTGCAAGGTTTTTTTTTTTTTTTTAAATCTTAGTACAAGAATACCAGTGAAACAGCAATAAATTTATGGACAACTTTTTTCACAACTTTTAAATCAATAAGTTAGAGACAATAAATAATAAAGTAATGATAATGGAGTCAATAACTTTTAGATCAACTGACACTTCTACTTTCTCAAAAAAAAAAAGGGTAAACTACATATTTGGTCCCTAACCTTTACACCATACTTCAATTTAGTCCATAACCTTTCAATTGTGTCAATTTGATCCCTAACCTTTCAATATTGTGTCAATTTAGTCCCTGATATTATATCTTAGATGAAAATTGCTAACATGACAAACAGCCAAAATAAAATTTAAGTTTATTGTCTCATCAACGTAAGCTAATTTTTTTTTTTTATCATTAGACACGTCATAAATTTTCATCCAAAAGATAACGATAAGGACTAAATTGACACGATACTAAAAGGTTAGGGACCAAATTGACACAATTGAAAGGTTAATGATCAAATTGAAATATAGTGTATAGGATAGGGACCAGTTACGTAGTTTACCCAAAAAAAAACTGACACTTCTTGGTATTTTTAAAGTATATGTCAAGTATTCAAATTATATTAATGATGAATTTATATGAAAATTAAAAACTTCTTATCACCTTTTCGATCGGTTAAAAAAAAAAATGTCGTCTACAATATTATCATTAAAACATAGGCAAAGGTCTAAATGAATAGTACAGTTTTTTGAGGCACTTTAATTGGCAGGAATGCTTTTGTCCACAAATCTCTTTGGTGGTGCTACTGGGACAGAAAGTGAAGGTAACCTAAACTCATGCATCATTCAGTCAGTTTTGACACCTTTGGCAGCTCTACCTTCGTAGAAAAGATTTCTTCAGGCCAATTCACTTGGAACCTTCAGAGGAGAAAATAGGCCTGTCAGTTCTTGTAGCTTTCCAAAACCCAGCTCCAGTTACCCGGTTAGGATGTGCATTATTTCTGTATTTCCTGTCCCTATGGCAGTAGAAAAACCACTCTCTTTTACCAGTTGTGGCAAACATATATATAGGATTGGAAAAGTGGCATGGCAAGCTTGGCCTTATTGGGTGACAAGAAATTAAGAAAAAGAAATAGCACTATTTTACGCATTGTTTATTTTACACAGTACACTGTTTTTATAAACAGAAAACGTGATTTTGAGTCACATTTTCATTTTTAAAAACATAAGTGCGTGTAACACATTACATATAAAAAATTATAAAAATAAAAATTAAAAAAAAAAAATTACCCAACTATTTTACATGCATAAAGATTTACATGTTTAGTAACAAATATTTATGGGCCTGCATCCTTAGAGGATTGATCAAAAATGGTTTTCAGGTCTACATAGTCCATGAGATCTTAGTTTTTGGTCTATTATTTAATGGGAAAAACTTGGCTCTAGTGTCTAATCTAATTACACTAGACCCGTTAAGATAATACATGTTCATTTTAAGTCAAATGTTATCATCCCAACAAATACAATACACTTGATGGGCTGGCCTTAAGCCAAGTCCTTATTTAAGAACTCGCCCATGATATCTCCCTATAATTACTAATTTGTATAGGACGAGAATCAAGGGGGTTACACTTGCTCAATAAAATCCAAAAAGAACTACAGGGCCTGCACTGTAACCGGGCTAGCAATTTGGACATTATGCATGATTAACTCAAACTGCAGTGTCTCTGAGTGGGCTTGACTAAAATAAAGGCCCCAAGTACTTTTGATAATATACATGGGCTTCCTTGAACCCTTACACTGTTCCACGTCTCATCTTTCAACTAGTTAACTTTCCTTATTAAAAGTATCACCTACCATAATGGTCACGTAGGATGTTTTATTCCAGTTAAACTTTCCAGTAGTTAACTTTCCTTATTAGATATCACCTACCATAATGGTTGAGTAGGTTGTTCTCTTCCAATTAAACATATATTAAGGTATGTGGATTTAGAAGCAACCACAAACTTTGAGTGTAAAACGCATGGTTGGGTATTTCAAGGGAGGCAAAGGCCATAAACAAGGGAAGCCACTTCCCCCTGTCTCTTTTTCTCATTGTCCTGGAGGTGTTCACTAGAAGAAGAACAACGAAAATAGGAGGTTCAGGAGCCTAGCCAATTCAAGTTTCACCCTTATTGCAAGGATTTGAAGATAACTTACCTAAGCTTTTAATTAAATTAGTGATAGGAAGCCTTGAAGAGTTCAAGCACGTGTCTGGTTTGTCTATAAATTCCAACAAAAGTGAAGTTTCTTCTCTTTTGTGCTGTGCCTCAAGTTATAAGAAGCAAATCCTAGAAGCTTTGTAATTTAAAGAAGGGTCTTTGCCTTTTAGATATTGATGTTGCGAAAGTTTAAAAAAAGTACACAAGATACTCTTTTTGATAGAAGAGAAACTAAACTTATAATTTCTGATAATAAATCTCGAATCTACGATGGATTCCTTAAATCCACAATGTAATAGGTTTGAAATCCACCAGAGAAAGCAATAGAAAAAAATTTGAATTTTTATTAATAATAATCTTTGAAAAATGTTAACAGACTTATAGGCCTATTTAAAGGCTCTGTAAAACTTGACAGACAAGAAAATATATTCTAAAAAAAATCCTAATTGATACCTAACCATAAGAGGAACTAAATTTGACCTAAGAATAAAAGCACCTAAAAACAAGGAAATAAATAACCTAAAGCTTAAATAATAAAAATTACACAAAATATCTAAATTAAATAGTAGATTTTGTCCTGCATCTTACACCTTCACTTGAAACAAACTCGTCCTCGAGTTGATGGTTGAAATCTTAAATCTTTCATGCCAAAAGAAGAAATACTTTGAATACTTCATCTTCTTTGCCTTCCTGCCTAACTTGAAAGTCATCAATTGGGCAATTTGAACTTCTTGTCCCTTGATCTTCATGTTATTAACAATTTTTACCAAATAAGAGTCAATGGTTAAATTAAATCTTTCGACCCCAATAAAATCAATAAACTTTGTTTCAATGTTTCCCATCAAAATAATAAGAGCTTAAACATTGTAATCATCTAACTTGACTTCATCAAGATCGTTGACAACTTCCTCTATAATTTCTTCTTTAATGGTCTCTACCATCTCAACTTGAAGATCTTTATGTATACTAGGTGTAGACATCAAAATTTTATGATGCATCCATAGACGTCCAATTGATCATAATCGAGTGTTTTTTATCAAATTAATATATAATTGATGATGTGTATAGTCAACAAATGAAATCAAGCCACGTAGCACAATCAAATGAAGAAGGCCATGTGGCAACTTCAAAAGAAAAGACTCATATGGAAGGTTCTTATTAAATGGAGGACTAAATTAAATTCATAACTGATCATTAACTCTCAATAAATGCTGAGAGAAAATTTCAAATCAAAGACCATTGAGTCGCCTATAAATAGAGGTTTCTCATATGAAAAAGGGACACAGAGACACTTAAAGTCAAGGTCCACAACTGATAGCTTTCGTTGGCCGTCCAAAAGCGAAAAGGAGAAAGCGAAATCAACTTCAAGCTATGGGTGAGGTTGTCGAATAAGATCCTGCTAAATTGGCTAAGCGAACCATACTTCGGATATCGCTCGGAGCAAGGCCAGTCGCTGGATTAAGACTAAGAAACCGACCATTCCTTATCAAAAGGCCCAGCAAGAGACGTCACTACGTACCTCGGCCTCAGGATGAACTCTGGTGTTGAGGCCCGAAGACTGGAAATTCAACCCAACCTAAGCTAATAACAAAGTGGATTTTCAACACTCTAAGTCAACTCAAGTAATAACAACAAAGAAAGATTGAATAAAAAAATAAGACAAAGGAGAACAGAATGCCAGACGAGTAGAAAAGCCAGAGAAAGCCTAAGCCAAAATGTTGAATAGTAGGAGACGGGTATACCGTCAAGAAACTTTGAGTTGTCCCTCCGTAAGTAAGTTGTTCAGTCTTTCCTTCTTATGCAACACGGCTAGAGCAGCTGTGGCCGAACCCTTGTCAAATTCAAAGGAAACCACTTCTCTATATTAATCACACTTGTATGACCGACCGGTAGGCAAGATCTACGAAGTTCTATCGGCAATCCAGTTGTATGTAGGTGGGCCGACCCCAGTGAAGGCTTCCAACCAAAGGAAGGAATTGGACGACAGGGGAAAACGAGGTTAGACCCCGACGTCCCAATGTGTATTTTTATTCTTCGTTGTTCACAGCTTGACTCTCATTTCTAGAGCGGAAGTCATACAAGCTAAGGTTGTCGGTGGTGGTCTGGAGGAAAAAAAAAACGCTACACCACCAGAATATGATAAGATAAAGTCAAGCTAACCGACTAAGACAGTATGCTACAGCTAACAGCAAAGGAAAAGGCTCAAAAAACGAAAAGTAAAGAAGTTGATCACAGGCAGGCAACCACAGAGCTTTAGGAAGCAAGTCTAGAGACTCGAGAAGGCGGACGAGTACATCCAAAGAATAACTGAAACGAAAAAAGACGGGATAACGCTAGCAGTAAGAAAGCAGGCCATAGTGGCTATTACGAGTAAGGTAGTCCCCAGCCATTGAGATGCCGGCGCCGACTGATCGATGAAAATAACGCCAGCCTGTTAACAGATAAGAGGACTAATACTTCGAATGCAATAAAAGAGCTTGATTGAGATAGTGAGTCCATTGTTGGGAGACTTGATGAGAAGACTCATCCCTCTCTTCCTCTCCCTGGCTAGAGTGGGGGTGGAAGGAAGGCAGAGGCCATTGCAGCTACAGAGGCCGCTAAGGAAATGCTATGGATGAAGAAATTTCTCCTAGAGCTGGGTGTAAGGCAAGATGAGTATGTAGTGTTCTGTGATAGTCAGAGTGCTATGGACTTGAGTAAGAATGCTACTTACCATTCCCGCACGAAGCACATAGATGTGAGGTACCGCGGGCTAAGTTATTATGTAGTTGACAAGCAATCCAATCTATCTTAAAGTGCATCTTACAACCGAATCTCCAATGCGGCCTTTCCCCTGTTGTTTATGTGAAACAAGGCATCAGTAGGGACGAGCGTAACGGCTTCTCATCTTGTAGTTCCAGGAAGCTAGGCAGCTATCAAAGAGCGTAGGAGAGAGAGCAAATAATCTTGCAATTCTCTTTTCCACATCGGATAAGCACAGCGGATATATATATATCGGTTTCCACTGCCGCTCTTTGAGGATAAAGAGTGAGAAGGCTAGCGTAACGTCTTGGTTGTTCCTCTTCATTCTCTCCTTTAGGTTTGAATTTCTTACTGTGCTTTTAGTGTAATAAGGACTCGAAGCTTCGCTGCTTTTTACTTTTCTCTTTCTCCTGTAGGGTTAGAGGAAGTAAGGTTAGAGCAAGCAAGGAAAGAATGGATTATCTTACTACGCGGTCGTAGCTAGGCGAATGGGGCTTTCCCCCAAGCTAGGAGATATAACTACTTCCCTTTATGACTCCCCATGATCTTCCTTAATGTGCTGGTAGTTGAATAATTTGTTTTTATCTTTCTCTTTCGTCGAGTGTGAAATCCTGCTCCAAGCTGAGCTTAGCTCCGAAGTTTGGCATTCGTGAGGACACGACACCGTCCCAGTTATCTAGATCGGGCATTCCTTCAACAATAGAGTTACTGGTCCCAGTTCCTCCCTCACCTACAGGAGTTATGGATCAATAAAGGCAGGTCGGTCTCCTCCATCTTGGCTTAATCTTGAACTGGATTGAAGGAGAATCCCTACTTTGATTTGAAGTAGGAATGAGTCTTGATGAACAATGGAATTCTCTTGGACTTAGAGATGAATCTTTATTTTGGCAGATTGTCAGTAAAGTTTTCTCTCGAAGTGTCTGTGTTCCTTTTTTCATACGAGAAGCCCCTATTTATACACAACTAAATGGTCCTTAATTTGGAATTTTCTCTCAACATTTATTGAGATTTAATTATCAATTATAAATTTAATTTAGTCTTCCATTTAATAAGAACTTTCCATACGAGACTTTTCTTCTGAAGTTACCACATGGCCTTCTTCATTTGATGTTGCCATGTGGCTTGATTTCCTTTGCTGATTGTTCACATCATCAATTGGAAATTAATTTGATCAAAAATACTTGATCATGATCAATTGGACAGTTGCAGATACATCATAAAAATTTTGATGTCTACACTAGGATCTTCATTAATCTCCTCCACATTAATCTTGATTTTAGAATCTTCTTCTATCATAAGGTCTTCATGAAATTCCTCATAAATCTTTATATTTTCTTCTTTGACTTTTACATATTCTTTAACATGCAATTCCTCCTTTAATGGTGGAATATATGGCTCTTCAAAATAATTTAAGTATGAATTTCTTGGCCAATAATAATCTTGTATTCTATATGGCAAAAATTCATCACAATCCGAAGGATAATATTTGTTAGCAAGTATTATTTTCATCCTTGGCCATGAACAAATTTTGTCTTTACCTTGTCGGATTCTATCAAATTGTACTTGTTCCCACCAATGTAAGGCACACACTCTAAGTTTATACAGAGCAAGTCTAACTTTTCTCTTATCATTAATATTCTCAAAGTCAAATAAATCATCTTGATCAAGTAACCAATCAAGAATATCTTCTTTTTAAAAATAACCATTAAAACAACATGCAATTCTTTTATAAGACCTATATGAAATTTGCTTACCAATAGGTTGCCCATGAGTTACGTCTCCATTGTAGTTATCCCATTGTTTCCATGCTTCAACAATGCCATCCTAGCAAAGATATTTGTGAGTTTTTGTTGTATGTCACATAATACTTGCTAAGTTATTCGTTGTTGTCATTGTGGTGGTTACGATCTTGCCAGATAGCCTTCAACCCAGGGTAAGTCAAAGTTCTGATACCAACAAATCGCAAAAACTTGAGGAAAGTACACACAATACGCTCTTTGATGGAAGAAACTGTTAGTTTCTAGTAATAAACCTCAAGTCCACAATGGGTTCCTAGAATCCACAATGTGATAGGTTTAGAATCTACCAAATAAAATAATAGACAAAATTTTGAATTTTTATTAATAATAATCTCTTATAAACATTTACAGACTTAGAGGCTTATTTAAAGGCTCTGTAAAACTTGACAAATAAGAAAATACATTCTAAAAAAGATCCTAATTAGTACCTAACTATAATAGGAACCAAATTTGACCTAAAAAGCATTAAAAGCACTGAAAAACAAGCAAATAAAAAACCTAAACCAAAATAACGAAAATTGCATAAAAATACCAAAATATAAATAGTAGATTCCGTCTTACATCTAATATTTGGGACTTCCTCTTATATTTGCCAAATCAATATTTAAGAACTACCAACCATTGTTGGTCAAAGTTCAAGGTAGAATCAACTCGATTATTGTTGTTAGGTCTCACGTTTGAGTTATTCCACTTTGTGTTCTCTCCTATTTTTGGTATAGGGATTTGTAGTTGTCTCTGTTTCTAGATCTTTCACTTGTGAGCCTTTGAAACTGTGTAAAGAATTTATTCTCTAATAAATCTATCTGATCTACCCCCACACAAAATTAAAATTAAAAGAGAGAGAGAGAGTATATCATAGTGAACTCATTGGGCAATGGCATGGCCACAATACCAATCATACCTTGGGTTAAATGCTCTCAATTTACATACAAGGGATAGTCATATCGTTGACATCCAAGAGTTTGGACTCGATGATTAGAGTTATTATTCACCTTTTTTTTTTTGAAAAAACTTCTTAATTTTTATTCACGAATATTGCTTTCTCTCTCCTCTTGCAAAAACTTGTACCGCCTTCATCAAGTAATCAAAGCTTAGTGGCATTTGTTTGACCGTTGTAGCTGCAAAATGTAGGAAGGTGGCATCAATTTTTCCAACCAACCAGCACCTAGAAACTAAATCAATCAAACAACTGATCTTAGCTTCCCTTTGATGGTGTAAGACTGGGAAGTGACATGTAGATGAGATATCAAAGGGAGCCAACAATTTAATAATACGCCGATTGATAATAGGTCTGCCTCTTAGAATGCTCCTCCAAGCATAGAATTCTTTTGAGGTGAAAACCACATTTTCGTCCCTACTTTTTCACGCGATTTTCACTTTGGTCCCTATCTTTTATTTTCACTGCTTTTAGTCCCTATTTATCTAAACGCCTTTCATTTTAGTCCTTTCTGTTAGTACCCTAATGGCAAAGTCCTACGTGGCAAACAGAACTATTAAAATAATAAATAAATAAATTTATTTTGGCATTAAAATATGCCACATTAGCATCTAAATTAAAAAAATTAATTTATTAATTTTAACTAAATAAAAAAATTAAAAACAGAAATAAAAACCAAAAATCACTTTAATTGAGTCTAAGTGTGTCTTAAACAAGAACAACAAGAACACAAACCCAGATCTAAGAACACAAAATGAAAATCCAAAAATCACAAACCTAGAAAACAAGAACAGAAAATTAAACTATAGATCCACATAAGAACACATGCCCAGATTTTTTAGCATTTTCTTGCCCTTTCTTGTCAACCAAACACAAAAACACAAACACAAACTAATTTCTAGCAAGAACAAAAACAAAAACCCAGCAACAGATCTTCCTTGTCAACCCCCTTTGACATATGTTTGCTTTTTGTACCATTATGCACATTTGGTGTGATGGTCACTCTACAAGTACAGTTCTTGTGAGATGGAGGGGATAAGGGTCTGGGTTCAAATATCTAGGAAACAATTCTACACATATATACACTTAAATTTGATAAGAGTAGCCAAAAGCCTTGTACTTGAATTGGCACATCTTCATGCACAAAGTGCTTAGGGGTTAGCAGCTTATTGTAATTATCTCCAAAAATATATATATTGATAAGAGTAGGATTTCTATCTCAAAAAAAAAAATGTATGTATACTGTAATTATCTCCAAAAAAAAATATTAGATAAAAAACATGCATGTATATTGTAATTATCACCCAAAATAAAAAGATTTGATAAAAGTAGAATTTCTATCTCAAATAAAAAAAAATATATGTATGTATATATGTCTTAGAAAATATATGTATGTATATATGTCTTTTTAACGTATTTACATGGGTGTTTTAGTTATACTAGTTGTGGGGGCCAGATAGTCAGGAGGTACTGTTACGGCTATACTAATTGGGCCTATGGCCCAATCCGAGGACATTAGACCATCCTAGGAGGTCTAGATAAGATTATAAGGAGAGCGGAGTAAAGAGAAGGGTAGAGAATATGAGATAAGTCCAACAAGCATCCGAGGACAAAAGCCATCTCGGTATTATGTGTTCGAGGTCAGTAAGAGTGCCACATCATCATGGACTTTCCTCAAAGTTACATCACCACTAAGAGGTAGGCGTTGAACAAGGAATAAGAAAGGAAAAGGGCAACAAATATCTTTAAAAAGCTGCTACCTCCACATTAAACGTCTCCCAACCAACTCTCTGGCCGCATTAATGTGGAAGTGATGCCTGAACAGTGATCAAGCAGCCTTACAGCTACTAGTTGATGGTTCTGGGAGGTGTTGGATGGGACAGGAGGGAGTGCCCCGAATCTAATCTACACGTGTGTGGTAGGGATGATACCAAGATTGTAGTATATAACATGGGAATATGCGCCTAAAAAGAAGATCGGGCAATTTTAAGAGAAAATGATGAACCTATGTAATTTGGTTGTAAAGAAAGACAGTATAATATAAGCTCCTCAAGCCACTCCGAGGATAGATTTCATCATCTTATCAATGTTTGATAGTCTCAAATTGGCAAGTTTTATCGTCTTTCTTTTGGAGCAGATCTAGTTCTTTCATTCACGCTCTATAAATTTATTGTTCGGGCTTCTTAGGCCAAAACCCAACTCTATATTGGGTTCAATCCAATTTCAGTCCTTACACTAGTAGGCTTAAATATTGAATGGTCATTTCTTAGTAATATTGGTCAAACACGTTAATTTAATTAGGTTTTCAGTCAAACCTTAAGTTTCTATTGTTAAATAAGAAATTTTAGATCGAATCTTGTTCAGACATAAAATAAAAAACCACACTTGACAATAAATAACCATTTTAGATTCAAATTCAATTCGATCTATAAATAAATGAAAAGTATATATGTTTCTATTCCACCAACAAAAAGGGAAAAAGAAATTAAAATAGGTTTATAATGTTTTTTTTTAGAGAGAGTTTCAACCTATGACGTCCACTCCTGATGATAGCTCTTTATCATCAAACTAAGACACCAATCAGTTTTTTGGTGTAGACGGAGATTAACCCCCAAATCTCTTATTCAACTATCAGAGATTTTACCAGTTGAGTTAGCTGAAACCCACAAATAGATTTATAATGTTATATGTACAGATATACGAGAAAAAGGGTTTCCTAGTTTTCTTGTTACACAGTTCGCCGGCCATTGTTTGGCGTCTGTGTTTGTCTGGACGTTTGTGTTCTTTAATTTGGACTTTACATATGGCTGTCAAATTTTCAATTCCATAATTAAACAACGTGGTATTACATTCTATTCATTCGTTAAACATTACAAAAGCCTACAAAAAGATTCTACAAAATGAACTTCAACCAGCTGAATTAGTCTAAAAGCTAGAAAACAATGCCTTTGACTATTAATCTCTACTTTTTGATTAAGTATAGCTCTTGGTTGTAGAAAAACTTGTGGACATTTCACTTGGACATGGTGAAGAATCCCACGATAAGTTTGTCTTCCAAGCATCATTATTCGAAGGCAAACTGAATGGAAATCCAATGGATCGGACGGTCTCCCAATGATCATCAGCATGTGTCATATTAGGATTCTTCATCAAGGCATTGGCTTGCTCACCTCCACTACCAATGTTCCCTTGCATGTCTTGAAGTAAACTGAATGAGAAGCCATTGCAATGTTCTTGTGGCCCACAATAGTCTATACTCTCACTGACCTTAGTACCAAAATCTCCAAGCATTGAAGAGGGCATGTTTAACAGCATGGAAGAAATATCAACTGTGCATTTTGTTGGTGTTGAAGTTTCTAGAGGTGAAAACAAGAAGCTAGAGGGAAGGTCTCCAGTCAGTTGAGAAGGTTTATCTGCTAATTGATTTAAGGATTTGTAGCACACAAAATCTAAGGGAGAAAACGTAGTGGAAGATAATTGTTGTATGTCATTGTTAATAGAGAAATGAGTGGCTGCTGAACAGTTGGTTTTTGATGTCAATGACATGTTCTCCTGAGAAAACTGAGTGCAGTGTGGACCTTTGACTAGCATATCAAGTGTGTTAGTTTCAGTTGGTGATGGAGAAACCCAAGAGTGAGAGAGAGCTCTTTGGGTTGTGGAATTAGTTTTCTTGAATATCCTGCATATTGCCCATGAGTCCTGCAAGTTATAAAAAAGAGAGAATATCTTAGTACAAAAATACCAATGAAATGTCAATAAGTTTATGGACATAACTTTTTTCACAACATTTAATGATAATAGAGCCAATAACTTTTAAGTCAACTGACACTTTTTGATATTTTTAACATAGATATCTAGGACTCAAATTATGTTTATAGTTGATTTATATAAAAATCAGTAATAACTTGTACTTTAGCAAACTGGGAAAAAAAAAATTGTGTTTATAATATTATCATTAAAACATAGGCAAAGATCTACAGTTTTATGAGACACTTTACATTGGCAGGAATGCATTTGTCCACAAATCTCTTTGGTGGTGCTGTTGGGTCAGTAAGTGAAGGTAACCTAAACTCATGCATCATCCAGTCAGTTTTGACACCTTTGGCAGCTCTACCTTTGTAGAAAACAAGGGATTTCTTCAAGCCAATGCACTTGGAACCTTCAGAGGAGTAAATAGGCCTGTCAGTTCCTGTGGCTTTCCAAAACCCAGCTCCAGTTACCCGATTAGGCCTTGCACTGTTTCTGTATTTCCTATCCCTAGGGCAATAGAAATACCACTCTTTTTCTCCAGTTGTGGCAAACTCTACATGAACAAAGTTTGCAGCAAAAACTGTTAGCCCCACTACTAGAAAATCACACTTTTACCGGCCTGTTTGGATTTGCTTATTTTCATCATAAACAAGAATATACAGTTTTTTTTTTAAATCAAATCTTTCAAGCTACAGTTATACTTTTACACAATAATAAAAAGAAACCAGTGAAAATAAGCTCATCCAAATGAAATCACATATGAAAGCTAGTTAAATAAATTCCTGCACAGTGACCTAATTAAGCTAAAAAGTAAAGACTTTAGTTTATCTTACTTGGAAGATCCCATGGATCATATTTATAGATATCAAGCTGCTTGATGAGCTCGATAGAGAGAGGCCGCTGCTGAATTTTTCTCTTCAGATAAAACCCAACAAGCTCCTCATCAGTTGGATGAAATCGAAACCCTGGTAGCATCACTTCATCTAGTTTATCGCCATCAATAATTCTCTCATCCATACCTTCCCTGTTATCTTATTTTTTTAACCCTAGTTTTCCTTTCTACAAACTAAACAAGCAGTATATATGGAATAAGATCTATTTTCTTTTTTTAAAGTAGAACTTTCCCCTTTGAAATAGACAACTAGCTTATTGTCTTTGCAGATCTTAAACCAGAACAACTTCTCAATGAGAAAGAGAGAAAAGTACTTTCTTGCTGCAAAGCAAACCCTAAAATATATGAACTTAAAAAGGGAGAAGAACTCAAAGACACCAACTTGGACAAACCTCACTTAATTTGAAGCCATTATATGCTACCTGTGAAGGGGTCTGCCTCCGAAGGATCAGCCGCCTTTTCTGGTGACTTTAAAGGAGTGTGTGTTTTGCGAGGATCGCGTTGAAGGCTCACAAAGAAAACTAATGACAAAGCTCTTAAAAAAGAAACAAGTACCAAGAAAACCCCAAGTAAAGAAAATGGATTTTGATATGTAAGAGAGACCTAGTATTATTTCTTACTTGTACCTTAATGAAAAACCCCATTAGGGGTTTGTTTAATCCAAGTTGAGGAATCTCAAGAAACACCAAATCTGCAGTTTATGGGGATTATGGATCAATGTTTAGCTTCCCAATTATCATATTAATTTCATGAAAGTTCTGCTAAATACACTCCAAATGAAGACAAAGCAAGCTTCCAAGAAAGTAATTTTATATTGTGTGGTTTGTGTTTGAACCATTATTTGGAAACGTAGACTTGAACCAACTTCCAACACAAAGCTCATAAATTTATATATTCAAAGTATAAAATTCCTATGACACCACTTAGGATTATAGTATTGTATCAAGTTTCTCAGAATCCGAAAATCCCGTTTCTATTCCATTCCCCAGAGCTTCTATTCCACTGACTTTGTCAGATTGAAACAATTGTATATTTCTGTATCAAATGTGTAGATAACACCAAACGAACGTGTGATGAGGAAGTACTCTAAAGTCTAAAGGTTAAAAGGGACCACATACCCTTATTAGAACATAGAGAAAGAAAAGTTCTTGTTTGACCAATTTGGAAGGATCTTAGCTAACCTATCTTTCAGAGTAGTTGAAACATATTCAAGTAAAATAATTGACTTTATGGGTAATCCTTAGCCCTCTTGGCTATTGGGAAAAGGGTTTCTTTTTGCTTTTGACAATTTTGCTCTTGACAATGTGAGTTGAGTTCGGCAACTTTTAGGGGTTTTTTCTTTTTTTCGGTAAAGAAAATTTCTTGGACAGACAGGAGTAAGTTCAATGTTTTTGTTTTTCGGTACTATGATTTCAGAAAACATGGGTTGCAAACTTATAAGCTATCTCTTATTCTATAAACTTAAGTTATCAACATAGATCATGCTCAAACTAAAACCATACAAATTTTAATACCATGATAAACTACTATTTATCCCCAAGATTTTTTTTTCTTTTAAATAATTTGATTGTTGGGAGTGCGGTATTTGAATCCTGAATATCTTCTTTAGAAACACCAAAAATTTACTAACTAAATTAGTTACAAGGCTCCTAGCAGTAGATTAAATTGTTAGGGTATTTTTTTTTTTTTTAATCATTTAACTATCTATTCTAGCTACCACAAACAATAAAATTCAAAAATCTTAAACAATCGAAACTCAACAAAAAAAAATCATAACTTGTTTTGAATATTATATATCTCATGATTGAATTTAAACCGTGTTTCAGCTTGTTTTAATTTGCTGTGGATTAATTGATATCATCTATTCATATATATGTTGTAGCCTATATTATGTGTCACTATCTTTCTTGTACTTTTATATATTTTTCCATCTCATATATTATTGATCAATGCATGCATGTTTGAGATGGAAGGGAACTTAAATTTAACGAAAATAAGCAATTGCCACTAGCAACGTAACAGTACAAGAAAGGGTTATCGTAGACTTTTAAAAAAAGCAATATTTATTAAGTACGATTCCAGCTAACATGCATGAAAGAAAATATAGACACAAACTTCATAGAAATCCACTGACTCCACTTCTAGATGAACACAATGGCTGGCACCGACGTTCTTGAGGTTTGAAGATGGCAATGTTCATACAATATCTTTGTGGTCTAAACTCTAAAGTCTAAGACTTTGATTTTGTTTTAGTCATGTCCATATGTCACATATATAATCATTTCTGGTACAAGGTTATTGAAGTCGTCTTTTTTAGGCTTATGTTGAATAAAAAAATCCACCAAAAAAAAAAAAAACACAATATAAGAAATAACAGAAAGAAGTATTAAAACATAATTTGTATGTAGATAAGATATGTATATATGTAACACAAATTAGAAGTGTGAAAAAAAAAAAAAAAAAAAAAAAAAAAAACCCTTTAGAATCGTCTCTATCTCCACTTTGCAGTCTTAATCACTACAATCATTCATAATCCATATAATCAATATGCACTTTCAAGAAAATGAATATAGTTTAATGGGTTTGGGGAATTATTTTACATTACTATGTTAACGTGGAATATATAAATGCTTTAGTAAAGAACATATCTGGCAAGTGTTAAAATTTGTAAAAGTGGTTATGTTAATATTTGTATCCAAAAAAATGAATTTAAGTTAAATTATGGTGATATTGTATGAACATTGCCGTCTCAAACACTTATTATAACCATTTAAATCACATGTTGTGATTGATGTATAATAAAAAATTGTTAGTGATGTTCACATTTAAAAGTGATCGTTAATAATATTTTAAGAAAAGTTAACGAATATTCTAAGAGTATTAATTTAGAAAATATTTTTAAAAACTTTTTATTAAAAAAAAGTTAAAAAATAATAATAATAACTAACTTTTTTGACAACTTTTTTATATTTCACATAAAAGTTATATTTCTTAATAAGTTAAACCTAAACAAGTTATAAATTCTTTGTGTCCCTAGCATAGTAGCATTGGTGGTATTATTTTCTCTATCTAAACGTCCCAAAGTGTTGAAAGGAACACATGGGTTTTTGGACATTTTAAAAGACCAAAGTCAAATAGCTCTAATTTTGTGGACTTTGGAAAAGCTAAACTATGGAATTCCTCAATTTCTTGCTTTTAGTAAACCAAATTATTACAAAATTAATTTTGAATTGCCTTTCAAAACCCACCCTCATTAAACTTAACAAGGTCCAATTTTTCATACTAGACTTTGCTAACATTGTCTACTGGTTGGATAGCAATTAGGGAGTGAAGTACTGTGTAGTTAATGACTCAAGCTCTCACTGAGTCAAATGCCAAACTTGGGACTCAAAAATCAGTGAAACTCCCAAAATCTAGCCCTCGGTTGGAACCATTTCTGTCTGTTTCTTGACCTAGGGTTTGCTTCCCAAACGTGTAACCAAAGCTTTTAAAAATGAGTCAAACTCTTCAAGCTCAAGCATCTATACCTCTGTCCACGTGAACATGAACCAGTAAATAAACACCTAGGTGGCAAGTGCACTCAATATGGTAGATAAAACCGAGCTGGTACCCAATTTGAATCAAATTCAGTGACGTGGGTGCCTCATTATCTTTTTAAGTCATGTCATGTCATGGCCTCACATTATTAATCCCAACTTGTCTTCAAAGATGCTAGGGTGGTGGTGGTGGGTCATGGAATTAATAGACCCTATGCTATTTGTGAACTTTCATTTTGCACCTTTTTTTTTGCAGCTAAAATGAAACTATATGTTCTAAGAGCATTTAAACTTTACATCCTGAAATTTTAAAATTTTGGTTTTACTTCCTGAAATTATATTTGATTTGCATCAGCAACCTTTTTGTCTATATTTTAAAGTGAGTAATGATTATGGCCCCAAAACTGAGTGAATAGTGAGTAATTTTATATTCTTTAAGTGTTGCATAAACTTGTCAAGCTTGTTCAGTTTTTCTAATAATATCATATCACGTCATTTTTGTACTCTAAAAAAAAAATTAATAATTAAAATAAATTTTTTAAAACAAAAAACATATACACACACAATAAACTCAAAACAAAACAGAAAAAATGATGTGACATAATAAAAATGACGTAACATTATTTTATTGAATTAACTAAACATGCATAACAAGCTTATGTAGCACTTAACAAAAAATATAAATAAAAAGGTTACCAATGCAAACGAAATATAACTTCAGAGAATAAAATCCAAATTATAAAATTTTAGGGTGTAAAATTTATAAAATAAAAAATAAAAATAAAAAACCCACAAACTCTATGGGTTAATTTGGATTTTAGCTATTTCTTTTTTTAATCAACGTCTAACGTACCTAGTATCATGCACTGCACTTCAGACTTTCTTCTTTAAGCTTAACAACATTACGCTATGACCGATTAAAAAATACAAACAAACATCATTTTTTAGTGTTTTTAGTGGAAATATCTAAGATTCAAATCCTCCTTCCTCCACTTAAAATGTATCATAAAAACAATACACTATAAGTTAATCTAAATCTGAACTAACAATGTCGTAAAAATAATCTTATGAAACTATGGTATGGAGTAACTACCTCCTAATTAATATGTGGGTCCAACATACCTGTGAATATACCTGTGAATCTCAACCAATAAGAGGAAGCCACTACATACAACAACTCCGTAAGATATTACCTTCACAATGCCAATGGATCAAACTAATAATCCAATTGATCCGTTGGCATTTCATTTTTGTTGGTGGTGTTGTATCTAAGATTAGGTTCTCTCCAGTGGTGGTTGTTATAAGATTAGGTTCTCTCTCTCTAAAAATGGATGGGTATTGACTCAATAAATATAACTATTTTTGTCAATTCACTATTTCTATTAAAAACTAGAATAGAGTATTCTAAAAAGCCTTTATTAAAGATTGAAATTTCCAGTTTTAACTTAAAAGCTATTTTCAAAGTTTAAGATGGAGAAAAAACTCGTTAATAACAAAAATGTAAAAAAGAGATGGCAAATTTTGTTAAAGAGCTTAAGTCCATTATTAGAGATCGTTTTTCCCTCCTAATGCAAATCCAAACCCCAAGGAAAACAAAAAAACAAAACAAACCTTTTCAAGCAATCAATTTTGTTAACACTTGTATTTAGTTAAAGTTTACAAAGATATATAGATGAGAATGACCCCAAACTTTTCATATTTCTTATATGATTTTCTTAAATTGGTCAAATTTTTATATTTTTTATTACTTTGACCCTCTTATTCTTGAAATTCCATTACACTTTGGTTAATCTAAAACTTAATATTAAATTTGATATCTTTTTAGCATTAATGGCCCATTAAAAGGCCTTTAATCTTTTTTATTTAGTGACCAAAGACTAAAAGACCACTTCCTAAGTCTATATAATATCTAAAAGATGAAGCTTATTATTTATTATTGTCATGCTTGGTCCACTTTGGTTCATTTGGTCCAATTCAGTCCATTTGCTCTATTTCGGTCCAATTTGGTCCATTTCGGTCTATTTCGACCCATTCAGTGAATTTCTGTCCAATTCGGACTATTTCAGTCCACTTTGGTCTATTCTGTCCATTTTGGTGCACTTCGGTCAATTTTGGCCCACTTCGGTCTATTCAGTCCATGTAGGTCCATTTGGTCCACTTTGATCTATTTCGGTCCACTACGGTCCATTCAGTCCACTTCGGTCTACTCATCCAATTTAGTCTATTTTGATCCATTTGATCCACTTCAATCTATTTTGGTTCACTTCAGTCCATTTCTATCAACTTTGGTCTATTTCAGTGCACTTCAGTGTATTTTGGTCCTTTTTAGTCTACTTCATTGATGCTTTAGGAGAAGAGATTTGTGTAGAAACGAGAAAGTGGAGTTACTTTATTGATAATCATGTCACCTTCTTAGCGTAATGTTGGCAGGTTCTTAATAAAATTACATTTTTCTTACATCTTACTAAAGTCTTGTATTTTTTTCTAATATAAGTGATGGATTTACTTAAATCAACTTCTTCTTTAGGAAATTCAAAACTTATAAATATAAAGGATAAAATGTTTGTAAGGAGCATTAAAAAAAAAAATTCCAACCACACATTACATTATTTACAAAAATGTCTTCTTGCCTTATATAATAATTGAATGTAAAATGTATTATGTTTCCTTAAAAATAATACTAAATTTAAAACACTTTCAAATAACAAATATAGATAACTTAATTTAGAAAATCCAATATATTGTATCAACTATACTTTATTAGAAAATAATCACATCATTTTAAGTAGATTTTGGGACTAACACTTTATAAGTGTCGTCTACTATTTTTATTTTTCACTTAACAAAAACAAATCTTCAAAAAAATTTCCACACGTTGCGCGGGATTGCGACTAGTAAAAAATAAAAAGAATGAACTTAACATGATTAAATAAAGATTATTACATCCATGGTTGTCAAAATCGTGATATGGATCATAGAATCGCATGATTTTACGATCCCACATCACCAAAATGTTTAGAATCGCACAGAAATCGTAAAAATTGTAGGATCGCATGTAGGATCGTGTAGAATCATATAGGATCATAGGATCATATGGGATCCTACCGACCCTACCAAAACGTAAAAATCAGTTTTTTTTTTTTTTTTTTTTTTTTTGAGTTCATCTTTATAAGTTGTAATTAATAATCTCAAAACTAAGACATTGTACTTCATAAATGTATCAACTAAGTGGCGGGACTCATAAGGTCTGTTTGGTTGGGAAGATGGAAAAGTAGGAGGATAGAAAATTGTGGAAGGATGAAAAAGTGAGAGGATAGAAAAAATTTAGTTTTCATTTGTGTTTGGTTGGAAGGGTGAAAAAGTGGAGGAATGGAAAACTTTTTTGTTTGGTTGAGATAAAAAATGAGAGGATGAAAATAAAGTTGATATAAATTTACCATTATGTCCTTACTAAATATATAAACAAAAAGTAACACATTTATTATTAAAAAAAATTTGTATGGACACTTTAATTTTTTTTATTTATTTATAAAATAAGCAAATGCTAAAAGGATATTAAAAAAAAAAAAACAAACAAACAAACAAATAAAAACAAACAAAAAGAACCAACATGTACTATGCAAAATTTTATCCACAAAACAAAACCAAACCAACGTGAACGTACAGTGCAAACCAGAAGAAATTTTATCCAGGCAAAAAAAAAAAGGGGAAAGAAAAAAAGTTGGCTATTAGATGGAGAAGGGCAATTTTGTCCAACACACATCTTCCTCCTTTTCTCTCCCATTTTAGAGAGATTGAATTTTGGTGGGCTGAGAGAGAAAACAGTTGGACCCCACTACTTTTCTCTCCCCCTCCCCCTCTCAACCACATACCCTTCCCACTTATTTTCTCTCCTATTTTCCACTCTTTTTTTCCATCCTCCCTAAAATCTACCCAACCAAACATACCCATATGGAGATGACTTTCTTGAATTGAAAATTTTTGCTATAAGAATGTTGAGCTTAACATATAGCTCTTCAGGTTGTGAGAGTAATTGGAGTACATTTGGAAAAGTAAGACCAAATGACTTTGGTACATTATCCCCTAATTGAGAATTCTCTATTAAAATTGGTACAACTTTAAGTACACTCAAAAAGGAGAAAATTGTTTAAACCAAAAAAAAAAAATGAATGAGTTGGTATTTGTTATGTAAAACTTGAAAATAAAAGAGAAAATACCTAAACCATCAAGTGCAAAAGAAGAAATTGGTTTGAAGAACTTGTCTTTAGATGATGAGTGGTTAGCAAAGGGTGTCAACTAGAAGATGATGGTACAGATTTTGATGAAGATAATGAAGTAACAATTCTAATGCCTTCCTTTATAGATTTTTTTTTTTTTTTTAAAAGTTACATGTGTATAGTGTGAATGTGTGATCACTATTGTATCATTTGGTTATCAATGTTAGGTGATGATAAGGGTTCAAGAGCTGCTGCTGAAGGAAAAAAGTGTACTACTATTTTTGGTACTTGGTTGGTTTCTAATTAAACATTCATTAAACTTTTTAAATACATTGCGTTAAAACTTAAATATATTTGTTTTATTAGTATATATGTAGCGATGTAGGACATGCAAATTACATCATATGATCAAAATCTTTATTTTTTTTGTGGAAGATTCATAATTTACGTGATTATTCAATATACAAAGTCACTATCAATGTGTTTTTTGCTTCAAATCTAAAAATAAATAGGATCTTACGATCCACGATCCGATCCTACGATCCTACCTACCTCCTGCAATTCTACGTAGGATCCCGATTTTGACAACCTTGATTACATCCAATTAAAGTGGCATTCACGCAAAACCTTGGTACTGTCCGAGGGATGACTAGCAGAACATGTGAAGCAAGCAATATTAAGTTTTTCTCTACTTCAAGTTTCAAAAACAAGTCCATCAAATCATTGAGGAAAAAAAAGTCCATCTAAATATCTAATCACCATTATTAAGCTTTGCGATTCATCAACAAAACGAATTATCTTCAAGAATTCCATATATAAATTTGCTCACTATACCATCTATTTCTATAATAGCACAGCACTGACCCAATAACATTAAAATTCACAAACAGAGCTCAGGTCTGCTTTCTAATCTTGGCTGAGTAAGGAAATAGGCATGACTGGCTGGCAAATAGGCATGACTTGATACATAAATTAAACATGTAAAGTTACTCAGTAATGAAATACATTTATGTTTGGTTGTCCTTGAGATCCAGTATAATAACAGTAGAAAAGGTAGTGATCAAGGACAAATCAAGCAGACTTACGCACCCACATAAGAAAACAAATACCTTATAATAGGTGAAAAGCAATAGTACTCCCAAGTTCCAAATGGCATGAATTGTGATCGGCGTTAGAAGATTACGGGTTTTGGCATATAATAATCCCAAAGCAGTCCCTGCAGGGTGCACACTGTACTGTTAGTTTCTACATAGTTGATTGACAAGTTTGATATCTACTGAGAGAAATAAATTTGACATTCTAAACAAAGTTATATGCTTAAACAATGTGATCAAGGGAACTTAATATATAGTCATGTGGAACACATTTCTACATCTTTTGCATATATTTAAAGGGAAGCATGCTACCAAAAACAAACTGAATCAGAAATTTTGCAGGCCTGCGATGTGCAAGCGCAAATACAGCTGCACTGATAATGACAGCTACTGGTGTAGGAACCCTGCAAAAAGAGTGGAAGAAGCATGAAAACAAACAGAAGCATTTAAAAGTTGATAGGTGATAAATGTACTTAATTTTCCTTAACAATCAAGTTCAAGTGCTGATCAGCCAACCCTCATGGGGGCTTATGGACGCAAGGCTTTGTGGATGAGATATTAATGGAACAATAATAGATGTTGATGGAGAATTCTTTTGTATGGAAAAATCTGGGAGAATGTGTAGAAAACACATGAGAACAGATGGCCCAAATTAAACCCCAGTAATGCTTATTTGCAATGATTTCGGATTTATCATGAACATTTTATTTCATTTTACATTTGAAGGGGCCATGCCTGCAGTTGTTTGCAGCATGTCCTTTCTCAGTCTCAGTTGTTGGCAACTGGGACAACATCACATTAAACTACATCACCCATTAGTCTTCATTAGCAAGAACACAACTATCTCAAACCTTTTATTTTATCTAGTTCTCAAATACTACAATTTCTTTCAAATGCAATCACATCTAGTTTTATCTGTCTTATATAGCCAGTTATCCATCTCATCCATGTTCCATAATTCTCATATTATTAGCATGTTCTTCCTTTATAGTCAAATGTTTTGTAAGAAATAGCATACTTGGCCCTGTAATCTCAAAACACTTTCTTTACAAAATAAAAAAATAAAAAATAAAAAAAATCTCAGAACACTTTCTCCATCACTCCATGATCAAAATTCAACTTATAATCTCTAAGAAGTGCCTATCCTTTCTTTCTTCCTTTACTTGTTTTTTTTTTTTTTTTTTTTTTTTTTTTTGGTTGCCCTTTAAAATGTATTTTACACATGCACCCAGTGGGTCACAATCCTTCCACCCTGTTCTTATGGAGAAAGGAGCTCCCCTTTAGGCTAAGCCTTAGAAGCATGAAGTCTCATATATCCACAACTTCTATTATATTAATTACCACTAGATTATTCAGAAAAAATAAATAAATAAATAACCACTAGATTATGGTAAACAATGAAGCCTAGACCAAGGCTTCGCTAAATCAATTTAAACCTACAAACCATATGTCATAAGAAATTATCGGCATTAGAAAGCACGAAAAAATTCTAAATTATTTTACTTGAGAGTTTGTTACTAAATATCATGTGTGATTCTTGTGCAAAGAAATTATCAATAGTGCTAGGCATAAATTAACCATAAGCTTTCAAACACTAAGTTTTTCTGCAACATTAAAATGAAAACTTAATATTTAGATGTAGGGGGAAAAATCAAAAATAAAAAGGAAGGAACTTTACCACTTAGTTAGGGACACCATTAAAAACCCTCAAAACAAGGTCTCCTCAAGAAGTGGAGCAAAGACACTAGTGATGCCCACCAAGTAAGCAGTGCTGCAAAGTCATACAATGAATAAAAGTGGTCAATCCCTAACACCAAATTATGGCAAGTCTTTTAACAATTTGACATGGATGCAGCCAGAACATGCACAACTAAGGACAGGCATGAGATACCTGATACTTGAAGATCCAACTAGTGGAAGCAAGCGACCTAGAACATCAGTCTGAAACCAAGGTAAATAATTATAAAGTGATCCTTATAAGCTTAAATAACCATCTATGTTTAACAAAAATTACCCAAGCAACTTCCTAATTTTTTCCCATTAAAAAAAATCCTGTATTATAAAATAAACACAGTAGCCGGAATGAATAAAAATCTAATCAACCAAAAAATGAATAATACAATTCAAAGAAATGAAAAAGGTATTGCAAGCAATATTCCTTGAAGTTTTATTGCAATTGAATGACTCATAGAAAAGCCCATATTTAGTAGTTATAAATAACTAATAATACAAGAATGGAGGAGATATTACTCCTCAATATCTGGTCATACTACTTTAGAACAAGTAATTCAATAAACAAACTAAAACAATTGAGGAGTTTATGTCCTCTGCACCTAAAAATAAAAGAAAGAAATCATAACAAAATTCCATACTAATTGCTAATCCCTACTTGTAGGCTCCCACCACTGAGAAAGGGCATATAAGCTCCTGTTAAGTAAACAGCTGTTACAGTACCAAGAAAGCCAATCCCTGCCCACAATAGCCATCCTTTCTGTCAACTAAAGGGTTCCCTCCAATCTGAAACAATTGATCATTGTCATCTCAATAGATCAAGTATATAAATGCAAAACCTACAGCCTAACTAATAACAAATCAAATGTAGCTGCCAAGGATGAATTTTACCATCTACCTTCATTGCCTCATTGAGATAGATTGAGGCTGGTATAAGAACCACTATAGTCTATCATGCCAATTTTGATTTAGTTCATGATTTTGCAGCCTATTCGAATGAGTAAATATTTAAGGGGACATATTGTCAATAAACATGGGTTGTACCCAATGCACAAATCTCCCAATTCTGCAGGGTCTGGAGAGGGTGATTGGTAGGCATCCATACCCTTATGTTTTGGGAGAGGTTGATTCTCAAACTCAAACCCACAACATGTTGCTTTGGTAGAAGGCACTTGCCATCGCACCATTTCCAATCAACATAAAATAATGATTAAGAAAAAAAAAACACCATTTGTGCATGAGACCAAAAAGACTGATACCATAGCAAAATATGTCTTCAGGAAGTGGTCGAAACTCGTTGACAATGCCATACACAACTCCAAGTGCAACTGCAGTGGAAAGGCTACAAAAAAAAAGGTTTGCTTAAAAACTAAGGTGACTATTACTACACTGATAGACAATTTGGTAATAAGTTGACATACAAACAATTTACACATAAAAGTATTGCAAGTTTTATGAATCCCATGTGACATCCCAGATAGGATATCTATGAAACCAACAAAAAAAGACCAACAGTTAAGAGCACAGCCATTAAATCCATAGCATCGACCTGATTTCTAGAGGGTAAATAAGCTTCCAGAAAAAGAACAAAAACCAAAAATCCTAAATATTAATTTCATACACAGATTATGGCAGCTGCCTTAAGCAACCCACTGCTTGTACAATGTCTTACAATCTCCAGCAAATACATACAAATTCCAATACAATTTAGGTGTTTCAGGAAACATGTTAGATTCCAAACATGAATGTCAAAGTTAAATGCAATGATGGATTGAGTATAAAGATTAGGTCCAAAAATTGGCTGGCATAGTTTTACAATTAGCAAAAGATAAGCAAACAATTGAAAATAAACTAAAAGGACAGCCATTAATACCCCTGAGACAAGAACGTTATCTCCGCCTGCTTGTCCAAACTCAGTTCCTCAAGGCAAATTCCTAGCTTATGAAGAGCCACTGACAGTGTATGCCCTGCCAAAATATAACTGTCTAGGAAAAAATTGATTAATTTCATTCCAAACCATCAACCTAGAAACAATTGGCATGTATGCATATTTTTAGCTTATAAAACATACTTAATCAATACCCATTAGACTGTCTGCTTCATAAATTCCATGCATAGTATATATACAATTATTTGACATTGGATTGCTAAGAGTTTCTTTGGATGTGCTTATTTTCATTGACTTATTTTCTTTAGAAAAGCAAGGTAAAAATATACATTTGGTCCTAAAACCAGAAATTTTCATTGTTAGCCCTCGAAAAAATGTAAATGCAGGAGCACTGGACTCATTGAGACGTCAAAAAATGGCAAATATTTGAAACGTGTCAGCATCTCAACGAGTCCAATGCTCCATGCACTAGACCCAAGTCTACACTTCCAAGTTAGAGTGCTAAACCTTCCTTAACCCTGCAATTATAATATAGTACCACATGTCTATATCGAATTTTGCCACACAAACAAATAAAATTATAATGACAATACTAGGAAAGGACTAACTTGGATAATAAGTTTACAATTTTTAGTACTAGAAGTAATGAACTTTTAAATTTCAGAGACTAAAATATAACAAACAAACAAACAACCTTAAGCCCGATAAAAGTAGAGTCAAGCAAACCGTTTGCCAACCCCAGGGCACATCCCATCGCTTCAACATTGGCCAGTCCAATCCAGTTTCCTGAAAATAAAATTACCAAGTTATTTTAAAAAAAAAAAAATTACTATGCATTTTTTATACAAATGATAGAAATTAAAAGTTATAAAGAGAATATTTAGTGGGGTCAAAATATTTCCTAATTATAAACACAATGATAACATACAATAATAACATCTAAATTTGTTTGTCTATTTTAGTCCTTAGTGTTGTGGTTTCATTTATCTTAATATATTGTCGGGTCAAATAAGAGATGTGGGGTTGAAATCCTGTCTATACCAAAAACCGATTTAAGTTCAAAACCAGCCTACACCAAAAGCCAATCGATGTTGAAGACCCACGTGAGAAGCATCACCTTGGGTTGAATATCAGTTTTTGGTTTATCCCGTTTGGTAAAGAAGTTTGAGTGATGTTGTTTAGGTGTTTTTGATATACGTGTGGGTGAAAATGTGTGTAATGTTGTTTAAAATGTAAAAAAAATGGTTCTCACCACTCTACCAAACAGGCGCTAAACTGAGCTAAGCCTTAGAGCTTTCTTGGAAATGGGTGTGCTAGAATGGAGGGAAAGAGCAATGTGGTAGGTTCGTTTCGCTGAGTCTATGGACAAGAAACAACGTTTGGGTGGGAAAACATGGTGACGATAGTGGGAAGAGGATTGAGCAGCTAGCGAGGAAGAAAGTGCCATTGACGCCATTTCTTTTGCTCTTTGAGAATTTCAGATGCTGTGAGCGTTTTATGGTTTAGGAGTGAGAGCACAAGAATGGAGTGGCCTGCTCGTTAGGACAACTGGACAAGTCCCTACCTTTTGAGGCTAGCTTTAAATTTGATTTTACTACAAGTCCCTACATTTTGGGTCACTTTCAATTTGATCCTTACCGATAGGTAGCAGTCAATTTAATCAATGTTAATGTAAGTCATTGTCAATTTGATATCGGTAAGTAGTCAATTTAATCAATGTTAATGTAAGTCATTGTCAATTTGATTATTGTTGGTAACAGCCCATTTAATCAATATTATTTTCAACTTGCAATCGAATTGATCCTATAGGGACCAAAATGATATTTTAGCCTAATAAATAGGCATGACTTTTAGAGAAAAAAAAAAAAAGTTAAATTCATTTTGTCAATGAGTTCTAAAAATAAGAAAGGAAATGTTAAAGAATGCCTTAAGAATATTGGTTTAGGAGCGATTTTTAGAAATATTTTATAGGAAAATGATAAAGCAATTAATTTTATTGATAGCTTTTCAAATTCTCATAAAAGTAATGTTAAAATTTTTCTAATATAATTTATTAACAACCCTAAGGGCACCCGTTAATATGACCCTAATAAGAATAGGGTTTAAGATAAAGTTGTAAATTCAATAATCATTACATAACTTATGAGTACATAAATTAAAAAGAATTAAATTTATTATGGGCATGAAATATTCTCATATGTAAGTGAACTAATATTATGCCCGTGCATTGCTTGCTTCTGAAAGTGATGATCTACCACTCACAATCAACTACATCAGAGTTTTGGTAAAAGTTATAGCACAAAAGTTATGATCTTAGAAAAACTGATAAAATTAACATTTGCCAAAAGAGCTCAGTCTGCTTTTCTGATCTTGGCTGGTCGAGGAACAAGCATGACTCATGACTGACTGTTAAGTAACCCATCCAATTAAAACAAAACAGACAAAAATATTTTGGCATCCAAAATAAAACATTCCCCCTTGGAAGGATGCTGTGGTAAAGACATAAACCAAAAATTCAGATACCGTTTAGAAAGACCAAAAAGCTGTGTTTCAGTTCCTAAAGCATGTGTTGCAGGTCAAGTTAAGGCCATTCAATTTTCTTTGGCATAAGAACCAACCCAGGAGGGCCTCTATATCAGAAATTTGGTCACAGGATATATCTGCAGCTAGCTCTGTTTCAAAGCTTTCAAGTACAGAAATTTGGGTCAGTGTTTCCAGATTGCAGCATTTAGCTGTTTGGGATTTGAAATGCTGGAGCAGTTTCCATGAACTTTTTTCAACTTTGTAGAATGAACTTCTTATTCATTGAGAAAGAGATCATCAGCTTAAAAATTAAGTAAACATATACACCCATTATGAAGTAATCATGAAAGTAGTAAATCAACTTCCAAAATTCTTCCTAAATGATTGACTTCCATCAATTGTTCTCCTAGTTTTAATCACTTTATACAACAAAGAACAAAGAAAAGAAAAGGATTTTTTTTCTTTCCTTTATCTATTTATTTATTTTTGGTTGAGAGACAGAGAGAGCCTAAAAGGCAGCTTGTCTGGTTACATGGTTGATAAACCTAGAAGGCAGCCTGTACAAGCTCCAGAATCAATAAAAATCCCTATTAGGTTGCTTGTAGCAATTCCTTGATATCATAACCTTGAAGCTGCAAACAACCACAGTTAGTTTTAACACTTGATAAATAAATTATACATGTAAAGATACTCAGTAATGAAATACATCTATGCTTGGTTGTCCTTGAGATCCAGTACAAAATAATAACAGTAGAAAAGATCGTGATCAAGGGCAAATCAAGCAGACTTATGCACCCACATAATAAAATAAGTACCTGTTTAGAAAAAAATAATAAATAAAAAACTTATACCTGAAGAAAGGTGAGAAGCAATATTACTCCAGAGTTCCAAAAGGCATGTATTGTGATCGGTGTTAAAAGATTACGGGTTTGGGCATATGAAAATCCCAAAGCAATGCCTGCAGGGATCACAATGTACTGTTGGTTTCTTCATGGTAGGTGGACAAGTTTGATATCTACTAGAGAGCAATAAACTTGACATTCTAAATGAAGTTTTTTACTTAAATAATGTCATCAGGGAAACTCCTTTTTTTTTTAGAGAATCGTCATCAGGGAAACTTAAAACAGCCATGTAAAACACTTTTATAGATCTTTTGCATCTATTTAAAGGGAAGCATGCTACCTAGAACAAACAATTGTGGAAACTCTCCAGGAGTGAGATGCGCCAGTGCAAATACAGCAGCACTGATAAAGACAGCTACGGGCGTAGGTACCCTGCAAAAAGAATAGAAGAAGCATAAAAACAATAAAGAAGAGCATTTAAAAGTTGACGGGTAATAAATGTAAGTTATGTTCCTAATAACAATCAAATTCAATCAAGTTCGTGTTCAACTCACCCTCACAACAGGCATATGGCAGCAAGGCTTTGGGGATGAGATATTAGAAAAGATGGAGAAGTCTTTTATTTGGAATGAGGATATGGAAGAATGTGCAGAAAACACATGAAAACAGATATACAATCCAAATCAAATTCCAATAATGCTTATTTGAAATGATTTGGAATTTATCTCATAAACATTTTAATTCATTTTACTTTATAAGGGCCATGCCTGCAGTTGTCTGCAATATGTCCTTTCTCAGTCTCAGTTTGACTGCAACTGGGACAACATCACATCAAACTACTTCAACCATTAGTCTTCATTAACTGAACACAACCATCTCAACCTTTTTTTTTATCTAATTCTTAATGAGTGCAGTTTCTTTCAAAAGTAATCATATCTAGTATTATCTGTCTTGTATTGCCAGTTATCCATCCATCCATGTTCCACCATTCTCATATTAGGAGCATGGTCTTCCTTTATAGTAAAATGTTCTGGAAGAAATACTTGGCCCTATAATCTCAGAACATTTTTACTTGACAAAAAAATCTTAGAACACTTTCTCCATCACTCTTTAATCAACTTATTCATAATTTCTAAGAAGTGCCTATCCTTTCTTTTTTCCCTTTAAACAGCAATTTTCACATGCACCCAGTGGGTTGTGGCCTGCAATCCCTCCACCTTGTTCTTATGGGGGAAGGAGCTCCCCTTTAAGCCAAGGCTTAGTAGCACAAACTGTCACATATATCTGCAACTTCTACTACATTATTAACTGCTGGACTATAGTACACAATAAAGCCTAGGCCAAGGGTTTGCCAATTCAATTTAAAGCTGCAAACCATAGGCCATAAGAAATTATTGGCATTAAAAAGCAAGAAAATGTTCTAAATTCATTGACCTGAGAGTTTGTTACTAAATATCATGCGTGATTTTAGGAGTGGTGTGTGCAAAGAAATGATCAATAGTGCTAGGCATAGAATAAACTGTCAGCTTTCAAACACTAAGTTTTTGTGCAACATTAAAATGACAACTTAATATTTAGATGGAGAAACAAAAAGGGAACCATACCACTTAGTTAGGGACACCATAAAAAACCCTCGAAACACATTCTCCTCAAGAAGTGGAGCGAAGACACCAGTGATGCCCACCAAGCAAGCAGTGCTACAAATTAATGCAATCAATTAAAGTGGTCAATCCTAAACGCCAAATGACAGCAATCGTTTTAACAGTTTGACATGGATGCTGCCAGAACATGCACAACTATGGAAGGACTTGAGATACCTGATACTTGAAGATCCAATTAGTGGAAGCAAGCGAACTAATGCGTCAGTCTGAAACCAAGTTAAATAATTATAAAGGAATCTCTATAAGCGTAAATATCCGTCTATGTCTAACTGAATATCACCAAGTAACTTCCTAGTATTTTAATAAACATAGTCGCTGTATTGAATGAAATCTAATCCACCTAAAAATGAATAATTCTCTTTAAAGAAACGAAAAAGGGTATCTCATTCAGACAGCACACAATTTTGTAGATGCAAGAAATATTCCCTAAAGTTTTATTGCAATTGAATCATAGAAAAAACCCATATTAGTAGGTATGATACAGGAATGGAGGAGACATTGTCCTACTAATTTAGAACAAGTAGCTCACTAAATAGACACAGAAAAGTTAATGAGTTTATATCCTCTGCACCAGAAAATGAAAGGAAGATATTATAAAAAAGTTCTGGACTAATTCCTAACCTCTCTTTGTGGGCTCTCACCACTGAAGGACAGTGCAGCTCCTGTTAACGCAACGGCCGTTACGGCGCCACCAAGGCCAATCCCTGCCCATAAGAGCCATCCTTTCTGTAGATTAAAAGGCTCCCTCAAATCTGAAACAATTGATCAATATCATTTCAAAAGATAAAGCATATGGATCCCAAAACCTACAGCCTAACTAATTACAAATCATATGTAGTTGCTAAGGATGAATTTTACCATCTAAATCTATTATCTCATTGAGACACATAATTGAGATTGTATAAAAGCATTATATCGTGCCAAATTTTTTTTAGTTCATGATTTTGCAGCCTAGTTCAATGAGGAAACATTTCAGGTGCATATCATCAATCAACATAACAAAACTAAAAAAGAAAGCTGTTTGTGCATGAGGTTGGAGAAATAACAAGACTGAAAAGACTGATACCATAGTGATAAACATCTTCAGGAAGTGGTTGAAACTTGTTGGCAATTGTATACAGAACTCCAAGTACAACTGCAGTAGTAATGCTGCCAAAACAAGAAGTCAGCTTAAAAACAAAGGTCGCTATCTACTACAGTGATAGATAGGCAATTTGGTAATAAGTTGGCATACAAACAATTTACAGGTTAAACCATTGCAAGTTTTATGAATCCCGTGTGATATCCTTATCCCAGATAGGATATCCATGAACTCCAAAAAAGACCAACAGTAAGAGCACAGCCATTGAATCCATAGCATCGACATGATTTCTCGAAAGTAAATAAATTTCAAGAAAAACAACTAAAACCAACAATCCAAATATTAACTTCATATACATATTAAGGCATCTGCCACAAGCACACAGTACTTGTGCAGTGTCTTACATTCTGCAGCATAATACACACAAGTTCCAATACAATTTAGGTGTGTCGGGAAACATGTTAGCTTCCAAACATGAATGAAAAAGTTACATGTATATGCAATGATGGACCCAAATTTAAAGATTGGGTCCAAAATGGGGCTCTCATAGTTTACAATGTGCAAAAAATAACCAAACAATTGACACTAGACTAAAAGGATAGCCGTTAATACCCCTGATCCAAGAACAGTATCTCCGCCTTCTCATCCAAATTTAGGTCCTCAAGGCGAATTCCTAGATATGGTATAGCCACTGCCTCTGTCAACCCTGTCAAAATAAAACTGCCTGGGACAAAATTAATTAATTTCATTCCATACAAAAAACCTATAAACAATTTCCCTATATGTATAATTGAACTTTTTTTTTTTGATAAATATGTATAATTGAGCTACTAGTAATACATACTTAACCAATACCTATAAGGCAGTTTGTTTCATAAAATACAATTATCTGATATTCAATAACTAAGAGTGTGTTTAAATTCTTTTTAAAAATAATTGAATAAATAAATTGAAAACATACAATTTGGATCATGTCTTAAGTTAGTATCTGAAATTTGATAAGTTCATTTTTAGTCCTGAAAAATTTGTAAATGTAACAAATTAGACCTTCTGTAACCTTGCACTTGTAACAAGGTGTCACATGGCTTTGTAGAATTTTTCCACACAAGGCAATACTTAGGTACATTTACAATTTTTTGAGAACTAAAAATGAACTTTTTGAATTTCACAGACTAAAATCAAAATTTATAGCTCTGCCTAAAAATAAGCTAGGTAAAGTTATTTTCGTATTTGAAAATATAAAATTAGGAGAGAGAGAGTGAAAGAAACCTTAATCCGCAAGCAAGCGAAGTCAAGGAAACAGTTTGCCATTCCCAGGGCACATCCCATCGCTTCAAAATTGGCCAATCCAATCCAGTTTCCTAAAATAAAATGACGACAAGGAAATATTTTTCATTAAAATAAATTACAGTTCATTTTTCATATAAATAATAGATATTCAAGCCATGCCGAGAAAATTGAAAAAAAATGACAAAAATTTATACGATGTCTTAGATTAGGTGCAGGGTTTTAATTCTGTTGATCAAATCCCAAATTCATGAAATCGTTCCGATTTAAGACCTCGTTCTATCTCCATTATTCATTTCCGCCATTCTAGGCAATTACAAGCCAGATAAAAGCAGAAACATATTGATTAAACTCTGTGTTTCACCTTTTACTTGTTCATAAACAAATTGACAGCCATTGAATAGAGAGTGCAGATAGAGAAAGTTTCACTTAGTGCATGAGAACTTTTATCTCTGGTACATTATATCCAGGTCATACCCCGTACACAAAGCTCCCACTTTTTGCGGGTTTGGGAGAGGTCATGGTAGACAGCCTTACCCTTCCCGAACTCAAACCCGTGACGTGTCACTTTTGGTAAAAGACACTTGCCATCGCACCAAGGTACAAACGCTTACATTATATAGCAATCAATAACAGTTAAAAATTGGGACTTCAAATTGAAAGGGTTCCATATTAAGACTTTGATTGACAGGACTTAATTTGATACAGGTATAAACTCTAGGCCATTTTTAATGTAACTTCTCCGAATTATAGTTGAAATTTTTTACTTATACACACACTGAGTCAATGATATGATAGTAAATTAGCAATCAAGTGTTAATTCAAACATGTAATTTTGTTTCTCTATTCTAGTAGCATCAATATATAATTCTCCAATCATCATGCTAAGACGCTAGTTGGTTTTTCATGTAGACGGGTCTGCACCCATGTCTCTCTGTTCTCGTTGGAGAAAGATTATTTACCAGTTGAGCTAACCGAACCCAGTTGTGTATTTAAGTAGTTAACTATGTCCTCAAACCGAAAAAAGCTAAAAGTGGAGATTCATTGTAGTGTAGTGAGTTGCAGCTGAGTTGAGAAGGGTCACCTTGTCCTGAATAATATCGGGTTTTGACTTTTCATCTCCGGCTTTGAGAAAGCAGACCGAGCGTAACGCTCTCTTGGAAATGGGTCTACTAGATTGGAGGGAAAAACCAGTGTAAGTTTGTTTGGGTGAAGAATCTGGGAATAGATGGTAATGGTAGAGCGAAGAAGAGTGAGCAGCTAGCGAGGAAAGTACCATCGACACCATTTCTCTTCTTGAGAATTTCAGGTGTTAAAGAGTGTTTAGACTAGAGCAAGAGCACAGGACTGCAGTGGCCTCTTGCTTGGTAGGATAAGGTTTTTTTTTCTTTTTCTTTTTTCTTACACTAAATCTAGAGAAAACTAGGTTGTTCTTACTTTTTTTACAAATATCTTTCTAATAAATTTTAAAAACAAGTTTAATCCACCAATTTTTTTAAAAAAATTAAAAATAGTATTTGTATTTATACATATTAATATATTATTAATGTAATTGGTCACTTACCCAATTTATAGATACCTACGAAAAAATAAAATATATATAAAGGTTCGTCAAAATTATATTAAAAAGATACTCAATTGTGTTTAAGGTGTGTTTGGATACCACTTATTTTACTGAAAATGAAAAATTATTACTGAAAGTACTATAAATAAAGGTAAAAATTAGTTGAAATAGTACAGTAAGACCTATGAATAGTATCAAAAAGTGCAGTGAAACTCATAAATAGTAACAAAAATAAACTGAATAATTAAATAATTTTAATTTTTAATCCTAATCCAAACACACACTTAATTGAGCAAAAATATTCTTGAGAGAAAGAACATTTTTCAATCAAATTTAGGTGGTCTTTTTTCTTATGTTTTTTGCTAGCAATTTTCCTTCTTTTTATGCATCTTTAAAAATAAATAAATAAACAATTCCTTTTATGCACATTAAATGGAGTGGATTGCTCTGACATTTGAGACTGAGTTTGAAATTTATGGAAAAAATCCAATAGTGGTAGGGATGAGATTCAAAGATCTTGGCAATTGGTCGAATCTCAAATACATTTTCGACTTGTACTTTCTCGCTAGGGGAGCTTGGTTGTGTTGAGCTTTTATGCTTTGGTACAACTGCTTGGAAAATGGCTGAGTTAGCCTTTCATTAGTTTTTGCCAAGATGTCACACAGCAATCTTCCCCCAAACATATAGAGGTGCCTATAGCCTTACCTCTGGCTTTGCCCCTTACCTACTATAGGTGACCCTGTTTGATCCAGAATTTCATTATGAATTATTAACAATAGTTGAGCTAATATCTCTCAAATTCCAATTAAAATTATATATATATATATATATTATTTAAATGAAGTCACGACATCAATATTGATGAGTTTTATATACCTACAACTTAAATTAATTAGACATTTATAATGTTATAGTAAATAACATATAGAATTATGGATATAGTCAAAATCTCATACATTGTGAGAGAGATCTTATAAGTTATAAGAGAGTCTCATAAGAATTAAGATACACCTAAACCTAATTGGTGATACAAGGACATATCACATATCAGTCTTTTTCCTTCTTGATCTTCTTTTGGATCAGGGTGGAAATAAGAGTTCATGTGTGATGTGAATGGAAGGCCCACCATGGTGGGCCTTATCTGAGAATGTCAATTACTGCTACCGACGCCGCCTTGCCAAACTTTTGGATCCAAAGTTTATGTCAATTATTTCCAAAGTGGGCCTATTTCTGCATGTTGAGATTGGGCCATCACCAAGAAAGGAGGAAAGAAATCAAACGCACGTTTGTAAACGAAAATGACATCATTCTATTTCAATTGAAAGGGATTGCTTTTTTTTTTTTAGGAAAATCGATAGTAAACTTTATTTGTTCATAATTATGTTATACAATTGAAAAAAAAAAAAAAAAAAAAAAGGTAAAATTGTCTTTGGTGGTGAAGAAAATGGAAAATCATAGGTTTGTTTGGTTTGCATTTTTTAAAAAGTGTTTTTAAAAGACTGAGAAAATAATATGTCTTTAAAATAAGAAATGTGTTTGGAATAGTATAATTCTCTCTCTATGTGTGTGTATGCACGCACTCTTTTTTAATCAACTCTTTCACAAGCTACATACAACCAACATTAGCATACCCAATCACTAATAAATCACCATAAATTAGCCAACATTAGCAACCAACAACCATAATGTGAAGGGCCTTCACGCTAAGGGCCACAACCGTGGAGGACCTTCACAGTTTCACCTCTAGGTTCTAGATACTTAACATTCAACAACCAAAAACCACCCATGGTCCTTGAAGGCCTTCACTAACAATCAGTCATAGTCTCATAGACCCAGCAAGCTCAATCACAATTTCCCCCTATTTTCTTATCTACCAAATAACCCCATAATGTTTATTAAAAAAACATGCATGTGGACATCTGTAGCAAGTATTATAAAAATAGCTATTCCATTGCATTGTTCATTCCTACATGCCATTGTGACCAAGATTTTTATTATTGTAGCTTAGCAAATGGCAAGAACTAAGAAGTCGGTTTTGTGGTGGGAAGAACCAAACCCTTTAAACCTATAAATATTTAGTCTATTTTACATACAAAACTCTCATTTAACGGTACTAAATTTTAAAAATTACACTCAAACTCATACAGTTTATATTTTTTTTATTAAAAAAAACAAAAAAAAAAAAGGTAAAATCATATTAATCCTACTCATTTATTTTATCATGACCTAGGTCAAAATGAGTCAAGTCAAGTCAAGTCGAATTAACCTAAAATTGAACATCTCAAATATTATTTAACAAAATTTAAGTATTAATAAACACTTTTATACTAAAGTAAGTAAATATTTCATTCCTATTAACAAAAATAAATATTTCGTGAGATAAAGAGAGGCATATATACTTTTATTACAGAAACCTAGTCTTTTATGTAAAGAAAATTAAAATTAGAGGTATTTTAAGAATTAAATTAATAATCAGGTTGAGTTCAAGTACCTAAAGTATAAAATTAATGGGTTAAAACATGTGAACTCATACCCATCATGAATCAATTTAAAAAACCCTAAGCCCTTACTATTAGGTCGAGAAACCCACAAAAGTGACAAAACCCAATCTATTCTATTGTTAGCCTTAGTATTTTTTAAAAAATATATAATTTAACTATTACAAGAAGTAGAGGGGCAAGGAGAAGGATTTTAGTCCTAACTCTTTTTATAAAAGGGACCGACTAACATCACTAAGTTACAAAACTCTTGATCATTGTTAGCCTCAGTTTAATTGCATTGGACTCACAAAAGTCAAACACAACAATTAACTAGCCTATTGATGCTCCCCATGATCAAATTTATTTATTTTTAGATCCATGATGGTTCATTGGGCATGCTCATGAGGCACTTTGTAGTTTGTATACCATTTTTTTAATTCTTGGATAGGATATATACATTTATTTATATTTCATAAATAAGGTATTTGATCTTGACAAATTGTTTAGAAAGTCAGAAAAATGGTTCGCAAGGAAGAGCATTATTTGTACATGCAGAGAATATATATTTGCATTAAGGTCAGAGTATGGACCTCTATCTCGTTGGCTCAATTATACAGTCCATCTTCCTCATGTTGAGCTCTTCCTGCAAGTTTTTTTGTAGTTTATTTTAGAAAATGATGGAAAGCTGACCTTCCCATCTTTTTTAGTCACTTAAACTAGCACACTTTTGCCTCATACTTTAATAATAATAATAATAATAATTAATGTTGAGCAGCTTGATCGGATCTAAATCCGGAAAACTCAACCAGATTTTTAAAATCCATAGGACACACCAAAAAAGAAAAAATAAATCACACTAACTTACATTAATAATTCTGAAAAAATTTCAGTGTCTCTATAGTTATTGTTTATATATTAGTCCTACCTTTTATTCAGGTATGAAGTTTGTTAAAAAAATAAATGATGATAAGAGGTGCCTGATGAGTTGCATTCATGTTTGAAACAACGTAAAAAAATTCAACATAATGGGTCATACCTTCCAAAGTTGCCAGCCCCATATATAATAAGTATCAAAAGATTCACAACCATTGCACCTCTTGTTATACACTCACTTTTTTAAACTGAAATCATGTGTTAAAAAGATGATTAATTATAGTAGTGTTTGCAATTCACGATTTCATTTTAAAAAATGACGGTATGTAACAGACACAATAAGAGTTAGGCGAAAAGTCACTTTTAGTCCCTACATTTTAAGCGATTTTCATTTTAGTCCCTAAGTTTTATTTTTACCGCTTTTAGTCCCTATTCTAAAAAACGCTTCCATTTTAGTCCCTGCCGTTACATCAGAAACGGAAGAAGCTGATGTGGCAAACGGCAGGAATAAATAATATTAAATTAATGTCTACGTGGTCTAAATTAATAAAAAAAAAAAATCACGTCAGCATTTAAATTAAAAAAATTAATTTATTAATTTTAACTAAATAAAAAATAAATAAAAACAGATTTAAAAACTAAAAATAATGTGAATTGAGATCTAAGTGTGTCTTGAACAAGAACAACAAGAACATAAACCTAGATCCAAGAACACAAACCCAGAAATTAAATAAATAAATAAAATCACATCAACATTTTAATAAACAAAAAAAGAAAGAAAAACACTGAAGTAAAAAAGCGAAAGAAAAATTTAAAAAAAAAAAAATGGTTCAAGAACACACAAGATGAATGTACCAGAACACAAAAAATTCAAACACAGCCCAGAAAATTACAACTTTAAAATCACATTTTCTTTTCTTTTCTTTGACAACCAAACACAACAGAAACATCAAGCGACCTCCTATTCCATCAGCTTCAAAATCCAAAACCCAATTCCATTGTATAAAATTCCTATGATCTAATTCATAAACTGCCACTTCATCAAAAATTTCCAGAAAGAGATTCTTGAAATCTCATTTCCCATTTGGTTTCAGACCAAGCAGAGGATAATCAAAACAAATCTAAAGAGCTCAAACTTTGAGCAATTTGAATACACCAATGAAGAAAAAAACACTAATTAAGATCAGGTTCATCTCTAACATAACAACCCCAACAATAAAAATACAAACTTTGGGAAATACAAATTTTTTTTCATAACATACCATTCCATAAACCCATCAAACATATTCCAAATAAAAAAAACCCAAAAAAAAAGCTTCCAATTTTTTCATATCTAAACAGTAACAGTGGCAATGGACTCCGAAAACCCACACCACCTCCAACCCCACCATCATTCTGACCTTGCATATCAAGCTTCAAAATCCATCATCATATCTAAAACCACCAAACCCAAACGACATCAACGCCAGCCATAGAAGGTGGTGGTTGTGACAAGATCGTCTTCATCATCCAAACAACCAAACAGAGATAGTGGTGGAGGAGATCTCGGAGAGAGAAAGACGTGGTGGGTTAGAGGAGATTGGCTTCTTTGAGATCAGCCAAACGTCAGCCGTGGGAGGCGGTGTGTTATGGATCTTAGTGGCGGTCAGAGAGAGATAGTGGTGGAGGATATTGCAGGTGGTGGCTGGGATGTGTAGAGACAGAGAAAGAGAGAGAAGACTTGGGTTTGGGTTTTGAAGAATTCAGTTTCAATTTAAAAAAAAAAAAAAAGAATCAAACCCAGCCAATGTTTTTGATCCGGTCTCAATTCATATGATTATTTTTTTATTTTTTTTATTTAGTTAAAATTAATAAATTATTTTTTTTTATTTAAAGTTGACGTGGCATTTTTTATTATTAATTTAGGCCACATAGACATTAATTTAATTTAATTTATTTCTGCCGTTTGTCACGTCAGCTTCCTCCGTTTCTGATGTAACGGCAGGGACTAAAATGGAGGCGTTTTCCAAAATAGGGACTAAAAGCGGTAAAAATAAAACTTAGGGACTAAAATGAAAATCGCCTAAAAATGTAGGGACTAAAATGGACTTTTCGCCTGAGAGTTAATCATGTTTTCAACTCACAATTTCAGTTTAAAATTGAGTGTGTAACAAACACTTAAATCAACGGTGAATATTGAATAGATATATATATTCTTTCTCGTTTTTGTACCATGATCTTGCCGCTTTGTCGGCATGGTAGTGCTTGTTCAAGGATTATTTTAGGCGAAACTACGATATTGGTCCCTGAAGTTTACCCTGTGTGCGCAATTGGTCCCTCAAGTTTGAAGCGTGCGCAATTGGTCCCTCAAGTTTGAAGCGTGCGCAATATAAATCCTTTTACTAACTGCCATTAACAGTGTTACTTATGTGGCTAACGGACAATGACTTGGCATTTTATTTTAATGATGTGGCATATTTTAATTAAAAAAATTCAAATTAAAATTACAGAAGCAGGTCCAGCTTTTTTTTTTTGCGTAAACTGGGATTTTATTAAATGTAAACAGAAACACCCTTTAAAAAGTCTTACAACACCACAAACTTCACAACCCAACCGAGCTGATAAAGATACACACACTAACAAGACATATATTAACACAACAACTACACAGAACTGCAACAAAATACAGAAACAGAGTAAACTAAAATAGATAACATTTGCAGAAACTCCACGGGATGAAACAAAACCCATGGAATCCCAGTAGAGGCATAGCAGCAAAAAAGCAGGGCATGTATCATATAGCACTTCGCAGCATCTTTGCTTCTCTTTCGCCGTTTCTTTCTTTTATTTTCTTTAAATGTTTGATTTGGTTTGTGTTTTGTGGGTGAGGGTTAAACTCAAATGGGTTTTGTTTTCTGGGTTTGAGATTCTATTTTTATGAATTTTGTTTTGTTGGTGGGGTTAAATTCAACTGGGTTTTATTTTATTTGAAACAAGAAGACCACCAAAACAACAAAACAGTAAACACCCAAAAAAAAATAAAAATGAAGAAGACCTTAGACCACTAGTGTGTGGGTTCGTGCAAGAGAGATAGGAAATAAAAAGAAAAAGAAGAAAGAAGAAGACAATCAGTGGGTTTCGTGCAAGACCACAAAAAAAAAGAAAAAAAGAAAAAAAAAAGTAGTCATTTAGAAGAGAAGAAGAAGTTGTCCGTGTTCGCATCAGTGGGTCCCACGAATTTTGATATATTTACAATTGGTAGAAAAAAAAAAAGAGTTTTTTTTTAATTTGGTGCCGTTGTAAAAAAGAGTTTTTCATGGGTACTTTTAATTTGTAATTTTTTTAATTAAAATATGCCACATCATTAAAATAAAATGCCAAGTCATTATCTGTTAGCCACATAAGTAACACCGTTAATGACAGTTAGTAAAAGAACTTATATTGCTCATTTTACAAACTTGAGGGACCAATTGTGCACTCTTCAAACTTGAGGGACTAATTACGCACACATGGTAAACTACAGGGACCAATATCGTAGTTTCGCCATTATTTTATTTATCAAAAAGAAATTTGCAATCTGGACCGTCCATTGTCCAACACTTCAACTCCAATTCCTTCCTTGTTAAGAAACTAGAGGTCACATAAATATCTCATTGGAGCTCCTTTTTTTGGGCCATAAATTATCTCCTTCGGTGTTGGACAAATAACAAATTAAGAGCTCTCTTGATCAGATTATCAAAAAATTAGGAGAAAATGGGCTTTTGTCCTTTTTTTTTAAAAAAAAATCCAGCATTTTGCCCTCTTTCCTAAACCTGTTTTGAAACTCGATTTTCTAAAAATCGAGTTTTAATTTAAAACTCGATTTTTGAACAATTGAGTTATAACAAATTGAAAATTAAAAATAAATAAAAAATAAAAAAATTCTAGAACCCTATAGTGGCGTTTTAAAGACCTTATAGTGGTGTTTTGGAACTCGAGCTCCATGAACTCGATTTTTTTTTTTTTTTAAAGTTTGATCGCCCCATACCTATAGTGGTGTTTTAAGGAGCCCTATAGTGACGTTGAAACTCGATTTTGAGAAAATCGAGTTTCAAAACAGGGGCATTTCCCTAATTAGTTTGGGAAATTGGGCAAAATGCTGTATTTTTTGCACGAAAGGGGCAAATGCCAATTTTCTCCCAAAAATTAATAATAATATAAAAAAAAGCTCTCCTAATTGCACGATGGTGTATATGGTGTGCGCCCACCGCATCAAGTAAATTTTAAAATTACATTTTCAAGACATGATTTCACTTTTTCAAAATTATAACTAAAATTGTGTTTTAAAATTGTAAAATTGCATTTTCAAGACATAATTTCACTTTTTCAAAACTATAACTAAAATTGTGTATTATAAATATTATTATTTATAATAATATTATTATTATTTATCAAATGAAATTTGCAATTTGGGCTGTCCAACACTCCAACGCCTTCCTCGTTAAGAAACTATAGGTCACATGATAAATATCTTATTGGAGCTCCTTTTGGCCATAAATTATCTTCTTGGGTGATGGACAAATAAAATAACATAGAACTCTCTTAATCACATATCTTAGTTTGTACAATGTCGATGAAGAGTTGTAGGTGCACTATTATGCGGTGGAGATTGTAACTTTTCATGAATTTTCCATTTTTTTCAGTCTTTATGGGTGCAACGCTGCATTACTATGATTTTAGTTAAAACGTAAAATCACATTTTCAAGTCATGATTTTATTTTTTTTAAGTTATAACTAAAATCATATTTTGAATACACGATTTTCATAATTATGTCTCCATATGTACGGATGTGTAACAAATATTAACCAATAACAAAATCAAACTAGCCAAGAATAAATTATAAATAACTAGCTTTAGTTGTTTCTAATTTGTTAATTTTCTTTTTCAAAAAACTCATTTCAAGCGGGAGACTGGGAGTACATATATTTCCCTATAAAAATTAGTTTTTACTTTGTTTTTCGCAAATATATTTTCTCCAAAATCAAAATTTTAAATATTATTATTTTTATGTACATCTTTTATAAAAAAAAAATATTTTCAACCTATAACATTTACTCATAATAATTATTCTTTATTATCAAACCAAGATATCAATCTTATTCGACAATAAGAAACTTTACTAATTGAGCTAACTGGAACTCATTACATACATCTCCCCACTTGAACTAGTTTTAAATCTGGCATTTACTCGTTTTTACCATATTTTAGACAAACTTCTTCATTTTGTATTGGCATTTAATCACTTCAATTGTTTACCAAGCACATTCAAGTTTGATACCAATTCTGTAGATGAGCTGTGCATGATGCGTATATGCCTATTAGTCTAGCTTGTCTTGTGAATTACAATATTGATTTGCAATGTCTATCCCAATTCCCAAGTCCTAACTCACCAAATTTAGTGGCAACATTAACAATATAATAGACTGATTTGGTGGCTGGAAGTATTATTAATTATAATCTCTGTGACAATGAACCCACAGATTTAGGATATGGGTTGGATGTTGTTGCAATTTGCAAATTATTCTTAATAAAATAATAATTAGATGTTGTGAAAATTTCTTGAATTAGTGTGTTGGTCGCCAAGGAAATAATATATATTTGTGATGGATATTACAGATAACCCAATAATTTAGGATAGAAAATTACAATTAATCATACTAAATAAATCATAATTATGATTTATGGGCACCAAGATCACTAGAACATGTTCCTTTAACATGTCAGTTGCATTGTGATTATGTGATCCCATATTCTTTAGTCTTCGAATATATTTATTTATTTATTTTTATTCCCATTTGTAAAAGTTGGTCTAGTATATTTCTTCTCCCAAAAAAACAAAAGTTGGTCTACTATTTTTTTTTTTTTTTTTTTTTTGGTGACTAGTACAGAGTTTGTCTAATTAATTAATTAATTAATGTCTTAAAAGTCAAAACTTGAATTATCTTATATAAATTACTAAAACTAAAAGATAGGTAGTTTATTCGAATTTCGAGATGACTGATAGTATTTAAATACATATTAGACTGAAATGGCATAAAATAATTTAATCATCTAACCTTATCTATAAGAGTCCTATCATAAGATAGTATTTTATCCTAACCCACAACTCAAATTGGAGTAACTAAATTAAGAAATTCCCTTCTCAAAAAAAAATTAGGAAATTCAAATAACACCTAGCTAATACTTGAGGCATTATCACTATTTCAACATCACTATTTGCTATAACTGCATCTTTTGGTTCCACACCACATGTACATGAGACATGATAGACCTTATCTTTATCTCTTCTCTTCCTTCTGGACTTCTTTCTTCGAAGTTAGAGATGAGCTATGCCCCCTTTCTTCTTTTGATAAGTCATTATTATTATTCAAAAAATAATAATAAATAGACCTTGTACCAAGTAGAAGTAGTATTAACATTAAATTTTGACCATAGGTTTATAGGATGCTAGGACACTCATAATAGAGGGGAAAAACATGACAATACCAATACCATTATGCTACTAGGACCTCCACTGCAAATCATATGACTAACCTATCATTGATAGCGACATTCAAACAGACAACAGTAACAATGACGAGGACCATCATGTATGCTTGGGTTTGAAGTTTGAACTACCTTGAGTAAAGACTAAAGAGTGTAGCTATAAAAACTCTTAACCGGTATTTTGCAATCATTTTTAACTGATTTCTATCTACATTGTTTAACGTGTATAGTCATGTGTATGAGAAGCTTTAATATTTACTAAAAAAAAAAAAAAAGTTCGAAAGAATTATATAAAAAACAAAACAAAACAAAACAAAAAAACTTACTCTTCAGGTTTGACTTTTGAGTTAATATCAAGTACTATCAAGAATTTATATATTTGACTCTTCAAACACAATTACACAAGTGACACATAACACCGTTTGAAAATTTCATATTAATCTAAGTTATTTGCTTTCTTCCAACAAGTAGGGTTATCCCATGTCCACAAGTCGAGTTTTTGCTCAACTCATACTCGACTTGAACTTCGAGCGGGGAAAAATGGAACTCGTTGCCAATTGTGAAGGGACATTGGTTCAAATAGCTTAGATCAAGTCTGGATTGTGGTCAAAGTTGGCTAAAAGGCGGGTAGGGTGGAGCTCATTAGATATGGCAAATATCTTGCTAGGTCTGTGACCAAAATTGTGGCGATATTGACGAAATCTAACTAAAATCTTGGGGAGGACAACAAAGAAACCCTTATATATGCAAAGAATAGCAAATTTTAACGACGGAGATCAATAAGATCAATTTGAATTGGGTTTGCTTGCAACGAGTTGAAACTCGACCTAGAAGCTGTCGAATTTCGAAGGATTGGATTTTTGTAGATCACTGAATTAAGTAGATTAGGTTGGACGATTCTGCCGACTTCTCAGGTGCGAGAAATTATTGGTTCCTCCGGGAGGACCACTGATGTGGTCCTCCCTGCTCCTGCTAGCCATTAGGAAAGTGCCACGTGGTCATATTTTCTGACTCAGCTCCATATCATCATTTCCCTTTAACTTAACTATTGTTAACAAAACCAAACCAATGTTAAAACTCAGCTCCACTTACCCACAGCCGGAACCCAAAATCAAAGCCATACTTAAAATTTCTCTCAAACACATCTGCCTCAGAGGAAGAGCACGACGTGTCACGATCTCGTTCTTGCTCTTCGATCATGAGCTTTCTTAGAGGAGGACGACGAAACGACGACGGCGCTTTGGCGGTGGAGAGTTCTCGTAGTGGTGGCGGTGATGGTGTTTGTCTTTTCGACGTGGGATTCGTATAGAGATAGAAGCAAGCTTTGGTCGAAGATTGGGTAAGTGGGTCTTATCTGACCGTTGGAGAAGATCTCGTCGGCCGAGATTGTTGTCGTGTCTGGCTCTCTACAAGCAAAAGCAAACTCGAAATCATCGTCATCTTCTTTTTCTTCTTCTTCCTCGTACTCACGCTTCTCTTTGTCGCTGTTGTTGTCTTTTGCTTTGTCTTGTTGTTGTTGTTGAGGTTGAGGTTGTGTAGTTTTTGGAGCTCAGTTAAAGATATCAGAATCTGGGTCGGATTCAGATTCTTGTCGAAGCTCCTCCACCACTCTAGCGGCGATATCTGAAAGCTTTTCTGAAGAGTAGCTGTTGAAGCTTGTGGTCTTTGTTGTGGGTCTGAGGAAGGAGATATATGTTGGTTTGTGGGAATGGTGGGTTTTGATTCTTTGGATGCTCTGTCATGGGTCTGAGGAAGGAGATCTCTACGGTGGTTGGTGGTCTGCATTTTGGAGGAAGGAGAAGTGGTCTTTGCCGTGGGTCTGAGGAAGGAGATCTCTGTTGGTTTGTGGGTATGGTGGGTTTTGATTGAGGAATCTGTGGGTATGGTGTCTTTGCCGTGGGTCTGAGGAAAATTCTAAGTCATGTTTTGTTCTCTTGTTCATACGTTATAATCTGAGTTTGGATACTTTGTGTTTATTCTGCGAACTAATGAATCAATAATGTTTGAAAAATTTTCGACTTTGAGAAGTTCTTGGTATGTTTAAAACATGTGCTAGATCCCTATTGAATTCCATTCATCCATCTTCCAAAAGCCAACAGAAAACAAACTTGGAAAAAGGGGGAAAGAATCTCAGTTGAGAAACTAAGAATTTTATTTTTTTACTCACCTATGAAAATTACAACCTCAAACAAACACACTTAATTTGCAGATGAAGAGGAAAATCGTTTCCCTTTTTTCATCATTCATTAATCTTAAACCACATAATATTTATATTTTTTTAAAAAAAATTACAAGCTTCTATTCTCAAATATTATCTTGTGAAAACGGCAGTCTTCCATAGCTTAACACTTATTTGAATTTCAATTTCATACAGAAAGAGAGGGGGAAATAGAGCTAGAGGGAGAGAGAAAGAAAAAGGTAGATGTGTTCGAGAGAAATTTTGAGTTTGGCTTTCGGCTGTGGGTAAGTGGAGCTGAGTTTTAACATTGGTTTGGTTTTTTTAACAATAGTTAAGTTGAAGGGAAACGATGATGTGGAGCTGTGTCAGAAAAAATGGCCACATGGCAATTTCCTAATGGCTGGCAGGAGCAGGGAGGACCACATCAGTGGTCCTCCCGGAGGAACCAATAATTTCTCCTCAGGTGCCGGTCAGCTATGGAGTATGGACAACCCCTACCAACAAGTCTTGACTACACAAGTCACAATGATTACAAATATAACAATTATATGCACAAGGAAGTGTGGCAGAGGAAGGATTTTCCTAAACCAAAAAAATGGAGAATGAAGTAGGAGCAGGGCGGCTGAATGGTGGAGCAAGAGATGCAATCGCCTAACGCCCCAAGTAAAAAAAAGGCTCCCAAATTTTAACCAATAGGGTTATTTATAATCAATAAATAGAATAATATTTTTTTACTAGATGAAAAACAAATAAAAAATAGAGAAAAATGCACCGTCTATAATATTTTTTACAAAACACTTTTACAACTAATGCTAAGTAGCAAGTTGTTACAGCCTGTTATTGATGGCAAAAAAATAATTATAGTGATATTTTCAAATAGAAATTAAAAAGCAACTTAAAACCTAGGATTTGTTGTAAAAAATATTGTGAATGTTGGACTTCTAAGAAAAAATAAGAATAATAATAAGAGTTTAGTAGCAAACTTTTACTAGTTCTCATCTAAGTCTACCACTAACACCACTCTTTTATTTACTACTATCAATCTACCACATCAACAAGTATGAAAGATTTTGTCAAATTTTTTCTATCCATGAAATTTCTAAAAAAAGAAAAAATTCTACATAATTCATGTTAATTAGTAGTAATTTTGCATCTAAAACAAAATAATCAATTTCCGCATTAGGCCCCCAAATGCATCAAGCCACCCTGAGTAGGAGAGTAGGAGAATTTACAAACAGTGTTAAGTGACATTTATGCTTAGAAAGCAATTGGATATTTTTTTAAAGTTTTGATAGTACTTAGCATTAACCCAAACCTTCAAGTGTATTTTTTTTTAGTTTACACCCCTCCCCCTTCAAAAAAAACTTGCAACTATAAAAAAGAAAAGAAGAAAAAAGAGAATATATTGCAAAGATGACTCTTTTCATTTAACATTTTTATAATTAATATTAACTTTCAAGATGAATTTAAGTCACAAATTTTGTTTTCTTAAAACAAGAGCAAGAAGGAATGCTTTTAATTTTTTTTTTTTTTAGAGATAATTACAACATGCTTCTAACCCCGCAGCTCGAACCCTTTCCCCCTAGACCCCCAAGCACTTTGTGCATGGGGAGGTGCCAATTCAGCTACAAGGCCTTGGCAGGAATGCTTTTAATTGATTCTTCTTATAGAAAGACCAAACACTAAACAATATTAACGGACCACAAAACTTTAAATTAATACAATATTAATTTTTTAAAAATACGCCAAGCGTATTTTTAAATAAATAAAATATAAATCCAAGCAATAAAACAAAAACCCACCAATTTAAGACAAATGGCACATTTCTCATTTTGAGCAAACACACATTTGATGCAACATTAACCTATATGATTGTGGTCGGTAAGAAATTTGTAACTCAACTGGTTAGCACATCAGAGTGTTTCTAACAAAAACATTAATGGTTTAAATCCTCATACCCAACTATCAAATTATTACTTTCTCAAAAAAAAAACTATCAAATTATTAAAAAAATAATAATAATAAATAAATAAATCCAATCATGGCTTGCATCCAATGCACTCAATGCAATACAATTATTACATGTCTAAAATTAGTCATGCATCTATATCGTGTTCGATCAATACATTGAAACACTAAATAGAATCCTTATAGATGCAATAATTTTTACAACATTTTTTATAACACTCGAATTGACCGAATGTTATTACTTCTCATATCAGTTTACTATGGAGATTATTTCATCATTTATCATTAATAACTTATCATTCAAATCTCTTATATTAACGTTGTCAAATGTCGATTCTCAAAAAAAAAAAAAAAGTTATCAAATGTCAATCGATTGACAGCCGTTAAAAAAGCCCTCACGGCTTCCTCAAAAAAAAAAAAAAAAAAAGCACTCACTGAACACACGGTCATAAAATCACACTCACACGGGCAAGGGTGTGGTGGGACCCACATGTCCAGTTTTACCCAGCTGTTGTTTTTTTTAATTATTGGCGCGTGGGTCCCATTACCATCAGAATCCCAGTACGTTAGTGCGCATTGCACACCACCCCACACAACTTTAGCAAACACGGAGTCTCTCATTATTATTTTTTTTTTCCCCTCAAAAAAAAAAAAGATTTAATTTTTGTTTTAGTAAACAAATGTTTTTGATGAATTATTTTACTACTAATCGATTGAAAACAGAGATCCTTGTCTCGTACTTCGAGATGCTTGGATTTGGATCTTATGATTTTTTTTTTGGGGGGGGGGGGGGGCGCGCTAGTTTGCTTTCATTCAATTATTTTAGTAGTTGGTAAGATATCTTTTTTTTTTTCTTTTTAGATAAAAATGTCAGGAGTTATTTGGGAATGTTGATTTTTAGATTATTCCTAATTTAGCTTACGTAAATTTAGCTTTTTAAAGTAAGAAAGTTTTTCTTTTTACATGACTTACAGTTTTTTTTAGATTTTTTTAGAGAATTTTAACCTATGACGTCTATTTTTTATGATTGTTAGGAGTATTCATAAAACCGTAAAAATCGCACCAAAACCACCTGCAAAATGGCATAACTGCACCACATCACAAATAACAGTACACTGCACCGCATTGTAGTCTAAGACTACAATCTTACTCAATATCTTTTTATTGAAGGTAAATTTTGACAAATCCACCATTAGATTACATATTTTTCTTATATCCTCCGTACTTGCAAAATTTTTAGAAAATTAAATATTAATAACTATGTCATCAATAAATTGTTTAAATTGCAAGTTTTTATAGTTTAAAATTATGTATAAAATATAAACTTATAGATCATATAGTAAATAATATCTTATTGACACAAAATTCAACATGTGTATTAAGAGCATAAAGAATATGTAATTCAACGATTGGATTTTCAAAATATGTAGTAATATTTATTTTATTAAGTAAGGTTGTAGCCTTAGGTTACAACTAATTTTGTAGCTAAATTCTGTCCTAATAAAAAACCACACAAACCGTACTCCACCGCACCATTTCTATATATTAATATATTTATTTATTTTTAATATTAAATATATTATTAATAGTTTAATTAACCTATTTTCCCAACCAAAAAAAAAAGTTTGATAACCCTAGCAAGTGTCGATTAAGGAAGTTAGCCCAAATTAAAGAAAAACTAGCTCAATAGTTTAAAACTTAGACCAAAATAAAGGAAAAATTAGTTTTAGGTTGGGTAGGAAAAGCCCAAAATTTGAAAAATATACTAACTTCAAATTATTCAAACTGCATCTTATACACTGCATTGTACAAAATAAGGTATGGTGCGGTTATGGTTTTGACTAAACTTTAAACCACATTGCACCACACATATTACTGCAAAAATAAGGTATGGTGCAATTATAGTTTTAGCTAAATTGCACCACAAAGTATGGTGCTAAAAATGGTCCAAAACTACACCGAGAATACCCCATTAATAGCTCTTTATCATCAGATAAAGACATCAATCGGTTTTTTATGTAGGCGGGAATTGAACTCTAGATGTCTTATTCAACTATCAGAGACTTTACTAATTGAGTTAACTGGAACTTACAATTTTTTTTAAGATCTAATAAACCAATGAAGTCAAAAAAAAAAAAAAAAAAAAAAAAAAAACCTAATGAAAACAAGTTAGCTCATCCAATGTTCCAAACAAACATAAGTAGCGAAAATGTCAGAAGGAGATTCAAACAAAGTTGTCAATTTTATTCAAATAATCATTTGTTTTATTCACTAGAATGAAATATCTTGATACAGGTGTACTCCAATGTGCTATTTTGAAGTTATTACTAATTTTAATATATATATATATATATATATATTTAAGATTTCATTACAGAGTTTTATATCATATCAAATTATCAATAGAAAATCAAATAATGCAAATATTTAGAGGCTCTTAAATTTTAAAATATATATAATAATTGTAACTGAAAATAGTTATATATATATGTATATTATATTGTCGATTATGCAAATAATTATATAGTTGAATTATATGTGTTTGAATTTTCTAGGCTATTTCGATTGGAAAGGAATTAAATTTATGACTTTGGATTCAATTTAATATTGTTCAACAAGAGATAATTAAAAAATACATTGAATTATAAACTCACAAACATGATTTCATTGGAATCGAGAATGGCCAATTTTTTTTTTTTTTTTTTTTTGCCGAATAAGAATGGTCAAATTGATTGAAACTGAATAACAACTAATCAAATCAATCATATTCTCCTATCAAAGAAAAAAAACCAACCCTATTCAACAATTGGTTTGGATTGTCGGTATGGAGTAGGATAGTACTTATTTGTACCGCTTATTACAAAATTGAATAATTTTTTAATCAAAAAAATTAACTCAAGCTTCTAATTAATATACTTCTATTTTTAAATATATAATCTAATAATTTTTTAATGTAATATTGGATTATTAATTAATAATGCTTGAATAAGAGATGTGAGATTCAATCTCCATCTATACTAAAACCGATTAATGTTTTATTCTGATAATAAAGAGCTATCATCAGGAAACGTCATAAGTTGAAATTTTCTTTATAAAAAAAAAAAACTCAATCTTTTTAATATTTTATATCTATAACTATAACATATATTAAAATAAATATTATATTGTTTCAATTTGTCAAAACATTATGAACAAATTGCTTTATTTTACAATATTTAAAAATATATATGTATAATCTATTTCAACAATCATCTAAATGATAAGTCATAAAAGAAATGAGTTTAACTTATTAAGGAACTATATATAATCAAAAGATATAGTTGTGAAATAAAACTTAAGGTAGCTACTAAGAATGTCAACACAAATATAATTAGAAATAACTAATTTAGAGAAAAATATTTATAAAAAATTGAAACGAAACTGACTCATGCCATTCTCAAAGTTTATAATTTTCTCCACAATAATTTTACATAAAGTAAGAGATACATTTATGGAAATAAGAATAAATAATTAAATAAGTGATTTAAGTATGACTATTTTTTCATTCTTAAAAAAAAAAAAAAGATTTTTAGTACATCAAAAGACCCAAACATTCCTTCTCAAAAAAAAAAAAAAAAGACCCAAACATTCTTAAGAATTCATACACTCTTAGATTGATTGAACATTTAAAAAATAGAAATGATATATCTACAATATTTTTACAACAAATTATAAATAACAGGTTGTTACTTATTGTTATTGTTGGGAAAAAAAGTAATTTTAGTGTTAGGTTCAAATTTGAACCAATAACAACTAACTACCTATGATTTGTTATGAAAATATTATAAAAATGTAGTCAACGTAGCACCTCTCTTTAATAAAACCTAGAGTTTAACTTTATAAAATAAAATTAAATAAGTAATTTTAAGTACATGAAAAGCCCAAATATTCTTAAAGAATCCATTTGAATTGAACATGTTTTAAACAACCTATACCCATAGAATTTTTTAACTTTAAAAATTTCCAGAGGTCGTTGAATCATAGAGATTATTATTATTATTATTATTCACTTTAAAAAAAATCCTTATTGCAATAATAATTGTACTAACCCAAAAAAAAAAAAAAAAAAAAAACAATACACACAGATTGAGTGAGAAAAAAAGGGGTCACAAAGACGTGTTCTTTCCTCACTACATTATTTATCACCAGTCCATAACATGATCACACTGTGAAACAAAAGCAAAAGCCACATTAATTCTCGGTGAGACTCCAAAACCCAATCCAACTCCAACACACATACTAGAAATTCCTTTCTGGGAAAACCAAACTACTTTGATTGAAAAAGCTTTTTCAAGGTTTTCCCAGAAGAGATTTATTACCAAACAACACGTTCCACTCTCATTGGATCCCCCCATTTCCACTTCCATCTCATTAGTTTTAGCTTCCATCACTGTTTTTTCTCAGAAAAACAGAACCCCAGAAACTATATTTTAACACTCTGTGATTGGCCTGTGAGATCTTCCACTTCTGCTTGTTCCTCTTCATGCCATTTGTAAGAGATCTCTTTCTTTTTTTTTTCTTTCTTTTTTTGATAATTGGACTTGGATCTATTGCTTACTAGTATGATAAAGTCTTTCTTTTTAACTAGTTAATCTTTTGGCTGCTTTGGGTGGTGAGTGAACTGAACTCTAGTAGTTGAATTCAGCTGTGTGGATGGAGGGTTTTGCTTTGTTTATTGGGGGATCTCAATTGGTGAAAAGAGTTTTAAGATTGAAAAGTTGGAAAATTTTCTCTTAGCACCCAAATTTTTATTATTATTTAAAGTATGGATTTTTGTTTTTCATTGCTTGACTCTGGAGCAAAAAGGGTTTTCCTTTTTTGGGTTGAAGTAGATCTAAAGCTAGATTTTTAATTCATACATGTATGTGATTCTGGAATACTTGCTTTACCTTGATATTTAGGAATTGTGGGACATGGTGTATTTAATTCCCTGTGATTTTGAGTGGTTTTAAGGTTTATTGCACTTTAAAGTGACAATTGACTCATTAAATTGACAGTTTATTTATAATTCTTTATACATTGGTGCTGAACTCACTAGTTCTGGTTTCATGGTTTTCTGTAGTGCTTTGGTTTGTAATTAGTGTTGGATGGAAGACACCCAATGCTGATTTTGTGTTTCCCTGATTTGGGTTTTTGTCATTTCTTTAATTTTTTATAGTAAACTTCTAAAAAGTAGAAGGCCATATGTGTGTGTATTAGTGTATATATATATGTGTGTGTGTGTGCATATATATATATATATATATATATATATTTTTTTTTTAAATTTAACTGTGGAAGACACACACCGATACCCATATTTACTTCCATGCTTGTGTGCATGTGTCTGGTTTTTTCCATGGTACTAAAAAGAATGTGGGCACTTTTTCCAGGTGCATGATGGCAACAAAAACAAATTCAGCCGATGGTAGGACTAGGAGCTCTATACAGATTTTTATTGTAGTTGGTTTGTGCTGTTTTTTCTATATACTGGGTGCATGGCAGAGAAGCGGTTTTGGGAAGGGAGATAGTATTGCTATGCAAATCACTAAAGGTGAGGCAGAGTGCAATATAGTCTCGAATTTAAATTTTGAATCGCATCATGGTGGTGAAGTTGTGGCAGTTGATGAATCTGAATCAAAACCCAAATCTTTTAAACCATGTAATCCTCGTTACACTGATTACACACCCTGCCAAGATCAGAAGCGTGCGATGACTTTCCCAAGGGAAAATATGATTTATCGAGAGAGACATTGTCCTCCTGAGGGAGAGAAGTTACATTGCCTAATCCCAGCACCCAAGGGATATGTTACTCCGTTCCCCTGGCCAAAGAGTCGTGACTATGTACCCTATGCAAATGCACCATATAAGAGCTTGACAGTTGAGAAGGCTATTCAGAACTGGATTCAATACGAGGGAAATGTATTCAGGTTCCCTGGTGGAGGAACACAGTTTCCTCAAGGTGCTGATAAATATATTGATCAGCTTGCTTCAGTAATACCGATTAAAAATGGGATGGTTAGAACTGCACTTGATACTGGTTGCGGGGTATGTTAAGTTCTCAAAATTCTCACTTATTTTGTTACCTGTTCAATCCCTTTATCTGTTTTCTGGGAGGCTGATCAACTTATTTGTTTATCTGTGATTTTAAGATTCTAACAATAGGATGTTTTGCTCAGGTTGCCAGTTGGGGGGCATACCTTATGAGTAGAAATGTTCTTGCCATGTCATTTGCACCAAGAGACTCGCATGAAGCACAGGTTCAATTTGCTCTTGAAAGGGGTGTACCTGCTGTTATAGGTGTCCTGGGTACTGTAAAGCTACCATATCCATCTAGGGCCTTTGACATGGCTCACTGTTCTCGTTGCTTAATCCAATGGGGGTCAAATGGTGAGAATTATATGTTGTAACTGTTAATTTCTGCTTGAAGCATTAAGATATTATTAGAAAGGACTTGCAGTTTTGCCATTTCTTCCTTTGCCTCCTGTATCCTGCCCAATATAGGATCTCCACATTGTACCTAAGTTGTGATGGTAGCAGTCCTTGAAATTGTGTCTTTTATTTTTCTCTTTGTAGATGGAATGTATCTGATGGAAGTTGACCGAGTTCTTAGACCTGGTGGTTACTGGGTTCTTTCGGGTCCTCCAATCAATTGGAGGAATAACTACAAAGCATGGCAACGTCCCAAGGAGGAACTTCAGGAGGAGCAAAGAAAGATAGAAGAGATTGCTAAGCTTCTTTGCTGGGAGAAGATGTCCGAGAAGGGTGAAATTGCCATTTGGAGAAAGAGAGTAAATGCTGATTCATGTCGTGGCAGAAAGGCTACATTTTGCAACTCAGTTGAAGCGGATGATGTCTGGTATGCATGCAATTAAGGAACAAAGTGTTGCAGTTTATCTAACTTATACCAATATTCCTTTTATTTCTTTGAAAACTTTTGGTAGTAACCCAGGTTTGCTATCAAGTATCAACCAGACTAATGGCCTTGGGATTATTAACCTACCAATATTGTTATGATTTCTGAAAGAAGTGGCTGAACAATATTAACATTAAACTTTTGCTTCAATGGGCTTCAGGCTTGGTCATTATGAAATTCAACAGAATCTTAAACCTGAGCCATGCTAATGTTGTTGACATACTCACTTGGCCATTCTGTTATTAAGTTTTCTTTTAATTTGATGATTTTTAGGTATAAGAAAATGGAGGCATGCGTAACTCCATATCCCGATGCTGGAAGTTCAGATGAAGTTGCCGGTGGTGAACTGAAGGCATTTCCAGAGAGGCTTTATTCAGTCCCTCCTAGAGTTGCTAGTGGATCTATTCCTGGAGTTTCTGTTGAGACATACCAGGAGGACAACAGTAAATGGAAGAAGCATGTGAATGCTTATAAGAAAGTCAATAAAATTATTGAATCAGGAAGGTATCGCAACATTATGGATATGAATGCTGGTCTGGGAGGTTTTGCTGCAGCTCTTGAATCTTCCAAATTGTGGGTCATGAATGTTGTGCCCACTATAGCTGAGAAAAATACACTGGGAGTCATATATGAGCGAGGATTGATTGGCATCTATCATGACTGGTACAATTTTCTCAATTTTCTGGTGCTGTTTAATTATATTAGCTGAAAAACATCATTTTAGTGTACTTATTTTGGTTTTTTTGGAAAAGGCCTTTGCTTCTTATTCAAATATCCTATGCATTTGTTCTAAAGTAGATAGCTTTGAATACTCACCATAAAATGTTTGGTTGCTGGTGGAGATTTATTTTTGCAACATGTTTATTATGCAGTGGCGGCTCTAAGATTTTTTTTCTAGGGGGGTCAGTAGTGGTGGAGTTAGGAATTTGTCATGGGGCGATAAAAAAATAAAATGATTAAATTTTTTTTTATATATATACAACTTCCATATTATATACAATAATCCAAAATAAATACAATTTAGTATACAATACAGCTATATCATATAATAGTCTAAAAAATTTATTAATAGTTTAAAGATTAGTAAGACAACAACCATTAAATGCATAATAAATTACTATATTTATATGTAATATTAATTAAATAAAAATATATGATAAAGAAGAAGAAATTTTTTTTTTTGGATACAAAATAGAAATTCTACTCTAATTTAATGTAAGTATATATGTGTGTGGATAAAGAAGAATAATAACAAACCTAGGAGTAGGACTAGGAGTATGTGAAACTAAGAAAAAAAAAACTGATATAAATTTTTGCTTTTGAAGTGTATGACTTTTTAACCATACATGTGGTCACTCTCTTGGAATTGGAGCAAACAAAGATAAAAGCTAAGAAAACTACTTGATCAAACAAAGATAAAAGCTAATAAAACATAGAACGGAGAAAGAGAGATAGAGAAAATGAGGAAATAATCACAGATATAAATATAGATATGATGGTTGGAGCGATAGTGTAATTTTTTGCTGATGAGGAAGAAAAGTGCAGGGAAAAACAGCTTCATTTTGCCGTCAATGGAAAACTAAGCCAAAGTCCCAAATAGGAGGTTTATTTATTTATTTATTTTTTAACGAATGAGCAAAAATTTGAAACATTTTTTTATTATAAAATTAAATATTTTAAGAGTAGTGCTGTTGACACAAAAATTTCACAACAAAATATAGGTGACAAGTTGTTAAAGGTAGGTAAAAAAAAAGTGATATATTAGCAAAAAAAGAAAGGTAAAAAAGTGATGTCAGTTGTGGGTCAAAGTAAAAACTAGTTACAACTTATCACTTAACCTCCATTATGAAATTAATTATTGTGAAAATATTGTGAAAGTAGTATTAAAATGATTATATTCAAGTTTATTTTAGCTGAATTTAAACAAAATTTAAGGTGAGGGTGAGTTCAAATATTTATTTTAGGGGAGTCAAAACAATTTTTATTTTTATTTTTTTAATTTTATATATAAATAAATAAATAAATTGCCAGGCCAGGGGGTTCAAATGAACCCCCTGGCCAGCACGTAACGCCACCCCTGTTATTATGGCTCATCTTGTGTAGGGTTCTAAGTAACTACAATGTGCCTAATGTTGCAGAGTTGGCTTGCTACTTTTAATATCTTTGCTGGTTCAGGTGTGAAGGTTTCTCCACATACCCAAGGACATACGATCTCATTCATGCACATGGTGTTTTCAGCTTGTACAAGGACAAGTATGTTACTTACTTCCTTAAATATTTGTGCACCCAAATCCCTGAATTCAAGTTTTCTGCCCACTCTTAAGTGTGTAGTTCCAGCCTTCATTATGTATGAAGGATGTTATACACTTGCTAATTTATATAGTCAGTATGGAGAAGCTTATTCTTATTCTCCAGATCAGGTCATGCGTAAACAATTATATTTTCCCTTATGTGACATAAAATATTTGGCTTTGGCTTTGGACGTGTTACTGAGCCATAAGTGGGACAATTCAAGCCTAGTAAGGTTGAAGTTGGACTGTGCTTAATAACGTCTTAAACTAGATCAGCCTGTATGATTTGCCTAAACCCTTTACCCACCCCCACCACCCCCCCCCCCCCCCCGCTTTTTTCCTTTTTCTTTCCTCTTCCATGCCTCCATACACACGCCAAAAAAAAAAAAAAAAAAAAAAAAAAAAGGAAGAAGAAGAGTATGTTGGAATTTGATGCTCTTATTGTAATCTATAACTATCAGAATATATCTGTTGAGTTTACTCAATTATTCATCACAACTCAATAGTCAAGTGGCTTCATGTAGCTTGTCTAGCAATTCTTATGTAGTGCCTTCTTTTGGCAAGACATCTAGTGGAATTATGTCGCTCTAACTGCATAAGCAATGCCTAAACAATTTCATGAGCTTGTATGTAATCAATTTGGGCTTTTTGATTATTCAAAGCTTAAAATGTGGCCTTCCCTTGGATACTTGTCTGAAAAAATGTTGTCTGACCTTGGATGTTCAATTGGTGAGTTCTTATTCAAGTCTTTTAGTGGGATGAAGCTCAGTTGCTCCCTCGCAGCTTTGTTCTTAGAACAGCCCTTATAATTTTCCCTGTTTGTCAGAGTCTCTTGTTTGAGCAGAAGTGGAGTAACTCCCTAGCAACTTTGTGCTTAGTGCACCGTATGTAGAGCACTTCCAATTTGGTGCTTTAGTGGCTCTATGTAAATGCATTATGGCTGAGCATTTACATCTAAGACCAATCTTTGATTAAAAAAAAAAAACCATTAAAAGAATCCAATTATGATGATGCATAATTATCCTGCTTGGTTTTAGGCACCTTTCAAATTTTGTAGATGAGTTTTAACTTTCCTATTGGATGAGTATTGAGTCAGACTTACCATCAGTGGAATTAACCATTTTCGCTTCAGATTCAGTTTATTGTTCCCTGTGCTTCTATAACTTGTGATCAACTTGTATTTGATGATTATATGAATGCAGATGTGATGCGGAGGATATTCTGCTGGAGATGGACAGGATTTTGCGACCTGAAGGAGCAGTCATATTCCGTGACGAAGTTGATGTGCTAATCAAGGTGAAGAAGATAGTCAGCGGGATGAGGTGGGATACTAAAATGGTGGACCATGAGGATGGTCCCCTTGTTCCTGTGAAGATATTGGTTGCGGTGAAGCAGTATTGGGTTGCAGGTGGAAACTCCACATCTACACATTGAGTTCTGAAGAGGAAAATGTTGAAGTTGAACCATGACATGGGTTAGGCTGGCAACGCTTTTTGTTATACTAGTCCTTAAGAAATTTGTTTATTTCACAATGAGCACTTCCACTGCATGAGTACTTAAGCGTAGGGAAAGGGCTACAGGACTCCTGTTCAACTAACCTTTACTTGGCCCAATGTATTTTTTTTTTTTGGTAGTAATTTATGAACAGACAAGCTACAAAGCTATGCTTGTAAGGTTTATGGCTTTGGGGCATTATTCATTTTTTGGCATCCATTAACTGTGTTGTTGTACGATGTTATAGTCAAAAGGACATACAGATAATGTCTTTCTAGATGGGTGTCAACATTATCATTCACAGCCAGTCAAAGTGCTAAGGTTAAAAAAAAAAAAAAACCTAATTACATATTTGACCTTAAAGTTTAAAGTTATTTTTACTTTGGTTACCTTACTTTAAGATATTTTTTGGGTGTACCAAGTTCGATTCCGTTTTTTAAAGTGGTATTTTTTTTTTCTTTTTCCGTGACCAATTTGGCCACCGAGAGAAGAAATGGTGTAGTTTTATTGGCACTTAGACTCATGAAGATGGACGAAATCAAACTTGATAAACCAATATAAAAAATCTCAAACTTGAAAGATTAAAATGAAAACAAACCAAAAATTTAAAAGTCAAGAGTGTAATTTAGTTCCCTTCCCCCCCTCCCCCCTCTGTGGCCAGAAGATTTGTTAGTTATTTATTTCCTGCCAAAATCAAGTTATTTGGGTGTATTCTTCTGGCTGAGAAAGCCTGTGTTTTGTTCAAGTTGTAGAATTTCCTAGCCTAACTTCAAGATTTACCATTACTATTTCTCTTTGCACATGTTTTAGAATCAAGGCAACAAAAAGGTATGCTGAGTTGCTAACTTGTTTCCTATCAAAGTAGAGGCACAGCAATGAAAGACATGTGAGAAAAGATCAGAGAAAGATTAATTAGAGGAAGAAGGTATAATCTAGTATCTTCATTCTATTGACAAATTTATGTGTAGAAACTATAATTGTGCAAATTTAAATTGAACAAGATTGTTTAAGAGTTCATGTTTTGCCATGAAGTGAATGCATGAGAAGATATGGGAGGTCAAGGCTAGACTATAAATGTCGAAACCAATATAATATTGGGTATATACATATAAGAGAGTCTTACTTACATGAAGAAAAAATAGAGATAGTAAGGAATTACTATAACATAATTGAAGTCAAATTTAAGCTTAAGCTTTTGGATTGGTGTCCTTATATCTTATATTAAGATATTAATTGAAGCCTCAACAGTCAACAATTTATGAAGAGCATAATAATAATTGGTGTGAGGTGACAAAATGCATGGCCTTACTTGGGAAAAGAAAATAGAAAGATGAAAACTGAGGGGGTGTTTTGTTTGAGCATCACTCATAACTCAGTTCCCATAACTCAAATCATATGATTCAAACTCAATTCTCATAACTCATATCTCTAACTTTACTTTTTCACTCACTCTAGAAAATATTTGTTTGGTTTCATATCTTGGTTGCACATCTCATGTCTAAAACTCTAATGATGCATAAAGTGGTGGGGCCCACTTAAAGAAGAGAAGCTGCCTGAAAAGAAAAAAAAAAGAGTAAAGAGCTAGCTCCCAATAGTCACACGTTACACTAATTTGATTTGACAATACACTCACGCAAGCTCCACTATAACTAAGTTATTTACAATAATGCCACTGAAACACTTAACTCAAAATTTGGAAACATCCAAATTTTTTTTTTCAGTTTAATTTTGAGTTTTGAGTTATGGAAACTCAACTGAAAAATCAATCCAAACAACTTGGTTTTTAGTGGGGTACATGGTTTTTGAATTTTGGGTGATTAATAATAATCTGAGTTATATAACTCAGTTTTCATCCATCCAAAGATTCTCTCTTTTCTTTTTTTTTCTTTTTTTTAATATAATAATAATAAAGTAATTTGTTCAATCGAGCTAGGCATTTCAGGTAACCACGGGCCTCTCTACAACTAGCCATCATCCACCATGGACAAGAGCAGAAGCTAATCCCCAATCCGTAATTCCAGTTTGAGCCCAAGCCCAATGGCTCAAACTCTTTGCTTGGATCAGGGGCCAGATAACCAAGCCCTGCCTGCTGAGCTAACCAATGTTGCATAGGATTTTTGATTGTCTATGAGTTACTTGAAAATTTTGCTTTTTCTTTCCCCCTTTTATTTCATTAGCTGTCTTACATTGTGAATTTTGTCGTACTAAATGAATGCTTCGGACTTATATAGTCGACAGGAAGGGTGAGTCAATGCCATTGTTGTTTATGGTAGGGTGGGTTTTGTGTGGACAACATCTCTCTAAAATGCACAAAGTAAGAAGCCTGTAGATCTATGGAACACAAACGTGATTGGATGTGATAGTTTGTGGCTTGGAAATTCAAGCATGGATAGTTGGATACAATTTACGGGTGAAATATTCTCAGCCTCTTATTTCTTTATTTCCCAAGATGACCAAGATACAAGTACTACAGTATTGGTAATTTGGCATCTCTTGCTAAACCAGCAAGGTATTAAATATAAGGGTAAATATTAGTTACAGTTTTGGGTATTATACATTAGATTCTCCAATTAAAATTAATCACACAGTTTCATTGACCAATATAATAAAAAAAATGCCTTATCTTTTCTAAAGTCACCCATGTGACATATTTACGAGATTAAGTTTAATTGAAAAATCTAAGTTTTGCCTATTAATAAAACACACTACAAATTTGTTTGACGTCTTTTCATTTTTGTTATTAGGATTATTCACATTTCACACGTCACTTTCCAGACAGATCAACATAGATAAGGGACATATCAATGAGGATCATATGAATAGAACAAAGGTACCAGAATTTCAAAAAGTTTTGCTTGTGTGACTAAACCATATCAAATAAACTACTCAAAATATATTATTGGGACCATGACACCAATCATATATTGCAGTTGTATCTGACTGAATAAAGCATCTTCAATTAAAGGGATAGGAATGTTTTGCTTGTGTAATAACCATTTCAAATTACCAACTCAAAATCAATTATTGGGGCTGTAAGAAAATGCTTGAAAGTGTTTGTGCAGAAATGAAGAATTAAATCCACATGTGGACCACCCACTCCATTATTTCCCCTTTTGTTTAAATAGCAGACTTAAGCGTGATATGGTAATCCAATCAAGTTATTTATCTTGTCAATATCCATACTCATTGTCAAGTTATCCCCACTTGAAAAGCAACATGTCAAAGACAGTTCCATTTTCAGGAGATCCAATTCTTTTAGCATAAAATTATCATATCAAAATAGGCTGGGTTGATCTAAGGATTATCATCAGATAATGTTAAATAAACTCAAGAAAAATTTCATATTGTGTGAAATTTTACCAATTTGTTAACATTGGTAGGCCTCAAAGCATATGGCCCTACATTATTAACATTTTGCATCCTGCACATGCCTACTTAAAGAACTAGTTGTCAATAAGCAAAGCAGCCATGAGCCTAAAAATTGATTCAGACCCTCTTCTTCTATCCAAGTCTTCTCCATCCATCTGATTTCAGGTTTGGATTTCATCAAAGCACAGGTCAAGTTTCTTTCAGCTAGTTATATCATAGGGACCTCAGGTTTCTCCAAATCTTTTTAAGTATTTTGTCTGCAGAGAACTTGTTCCTCTATATTCTCCTGAGATTAATTTTCTTTTCTGTTCCTAGTGTAGGGTCTTTTTCATATTGTTTTTGTAGTTTTGTGCTTCTTGTCCAGTTTGTTCCAACCCCATTGAGAAAAGAACTCCTCTTTAGTCATTTTCTCTTCTTTTTGTTTTTGTCCTGCACAAGTTCTCTTTTAGACTAAAAGAACAGCCATCCCATGTCTATGATTACTTTAACTACAGCTTGCAATCACAGCCTCTCACAAACTTTGCCCTTTGGAAACAACAACAACAACAACCTCCGGGATGCCTCATTTTCTTCATATCTGAACGGCTCAGAGGAAATCTTTATTCGTAAACTTGCTGAGTCAAGTGGAAGCCTTGTGCCTGTCATTACCACTGAAGAGCAACAAACTCAAATGGGAACAAAAAAGGAAGATGAAGAAGAAATTGGAGTATTTGGTGCTGAGAAGTACTTCAATGGAGTAATGGATGATGAAAGTGCATCAACTGCTAGCATGAGTAGTGCAAGGAAGTACCAACACAAGAAAGAAGAAGGAGATGAGGTAGGCACCAGGAAGTACAAAGTTCAGCCTCAAACTCCGAGTGTTCATTCTGAATCAAGTTGGAATAGCCAAAGCGCATTATTGCAGGTTGGTTTAAAAAACCCTTCAAGGACTAAGGCAGAGAAGGTACGCGGAAAAAGAATTCTTGCTATTCTTTGCAAATGCTCTGATAAAGATGCTGTTGAAATTAGAGAACAAGTTGGTGAAATCAGTTTCAACAAAAGTGCTACCCCTAGTGTAGTCCAAGGCAAAGCAAATAAAAGAGAGCCTAGGAAAACCGAATTAGAACTTGTTGATGCAGTTCAAGTACGTACTCCTCACCTGGACAACAAGGTCAAGGAGGAGATGCACTCCCATGACTTGGACGAGTTGGGAATTGGGTTGAACAGAGAAAACTGTTTTACTTTCCCAACTTTAAATTCTGGTGTGGGAACTATGCCTATTAAATGTCAGATTCAAGAAGAGGTAGAGAAAATACCACGAAAGTCACTAGAAGTGTTTGGCTCGCCTGTGTTGGAAAGGAGAAACAAGTCTTTAAGCCTTGAGAGGAGGCTAACAATGCTGTCTTGGGATGCTGCTCCAAGAGTGGAGGATCATGAATTTTCTGTACCATCTGGTGTAAACTACAATGATACTGAGAGTGATGCAAGTTCAGACTTGTTTGAGATAGAGAGCCTCACAGGCAAAGCCAACCCTTTTCTTGCAAGGCAAGCATCAGATGCCACTTCTGGCTGTGTCACCCCAACAACTTGTTATGCACCAAGTGAGGCAAGTATAGAGTGGAGTGTAGTCACTGCTAGTGCTGCAGATGTCTCAGTAATGTCAGATTGTGAAGAGCTAAGGCCAACAAAAACTGTTTCATCAGCAATTATTGATGCCAAAACTAAGACTAACAAAGAGATACAGAAGAGGCGTTCAGGCATTTTGTTGGGTTGTAAGAGTCACAAAGCTGTGAGAGTTGCAGGAGATGCCTACAAAACGATTGAGAAGGCAAATGTTTACCCACAAATGCAACGCAGCTTGGATTCCTTCACACCAGTGACAAGGTTTCAAGCTGAGACCAAGCTAACAGGTTTCAATTCCAGTGTTGCCATTGCCACACGCACACGCTCACACTCACTCCCTCGGCCACAGTCACCTCATGCTACAAATGTTTTGCACATTTAGTGATCTAAATTTTCTTTGTAGAAATATGCTTCAGTTCTATAATCTGTATTGAGTATGATGAAGGTTTATCTCACAATTTTTCTTTTTTAGTGAATCCGACAAGGTGCTCTATGAGCCATATATCTTTTCTGTCATTAGAAAGTTCACAGTCCAAAAGGAATAAAGAGAGCATCCAGGGATTAAGGCCACCTCAAAAAGCCATATATACCTACATTCCTCTGTTTCATTATCTTTCTGTTTGTGTAATTTTTTCTTTTCTTTTCTACTTATTTTCTTGAGCCACAAGCATGAGTATTAGGAAATGCATTATTTGGATTTATTATATATCTTTGTGTGTTGCAAATGTCTTTGTGTGTTTAGAGGTTTCCTGATTTGTCCATGCATGCATAGTTGGTTTTGAAGTGCTTCCTCTTTGCAGGCATGTTAACAAAGGCTACCAAACTTGCTTTTTGTTTTGTGGCTTTGTGGATCTAAACCTGAGAATTATGACATCTAACTGACTTAGAAAGTTCAACTAACCTGAACTTAAATAGTTAATCTGTCAAGCATTTTGTGGATGTTTTATGTGCTGGACCACCAGGAGGAAACATGAGAGAGCTCTAGGAACTCTACAATTTCCTTCAAATTTTGTCGGTTGAAAATAAAACCTGTGCATTTAACCACCATTAAAGTAATTGGACCCCCTCCATAGAAAACACCTGTTAGATCCAAGAGAAATAAAATTGACTCTCTCCATTTTCTTAAATATATCTTAAGTAGAGAGCGGGGATTTAAACCGTAAACGTCTCCGTTAGGAATACTAGAAAGTACCAATTGACCTAAAGGTCATTGAAATGGAGAGGATCATTTTTAAGTCTAAGGGTAATAACATAATAAATTTTTGAGTTTGACCTTAATTTAATCCTAATGTTCAATCACAACAATTTACACCCTATTGTTTCAAAATCATTACAATCTCAATCCTTTGTGAACCTTTGTTAACCGAACATAATGATTAAGCTATAGTTGAAACCTATTTAGGAACTAAAAACTTCTTCAGATGAACATCAAGAGGTATTTTAATTCCAACCATAAAACCATGACATCTTCATTAAAATGGTATATTTGTTAGGTTTTTCTTTTTTTTCTTTTTTTCTTTTTTTTGGCATGAATAAGTTGTTTTGCAAGCCTTTAGGTGCCAAAATACAACTTGCGAATCACATAGAGTTATTCCAAACCATTACTATTACTTAATAAGAATCATTAAGGATTCAGTAATAACGATTTTGAAACTATAGAGTAAACATTGACTCAATTAAAACTTCTAAGTAATTTTATTTGAAAGTAAGATCAAACTCTCAGGTTTATCATGTAATCATCATCCCTTAAATTTCTCTCATACTTCACAATACCAAAATTGCACACACAAAATAATTGCAGAGAATTCTAATCTAGTTTTATTTCAGGAAAACTCTGCAAATCACCACTAAATTGCACATTATCCTAATTTTCTTTACTATTCTGCACTATCATATCACTAATCACATAGTAATTGCTTCATCCCTGACTCAAAACCTCAACTTGTATTAATGAAGGGTATGGTGAAGGAGCATTGTCAATCCAGCTGTTGATGATGAAAATATAATATTCAATCAAGGAATGTCGATAATAGACCAAAAAAATTATATTGAGCAAAGGAATGTCCATAAAATGACACGACCAACTTGCTACAATATGAAGAAATGGAGACTGCTCCTATCAATTCCATAACCGCCTAATAAATGAGGTGGTCCATGATCAACCGTAGTCCACATATTAGCACAGTAACTTGTCTCAGAATCCGATGGATTCAATAGAAAATTGATTTAGTCTGCTACAAGAAAATTTTGGATTTTTAGGATAAAAAACTATGAACAAGTCAAACTAATGGACAGAGTAAATAACTCAAGCTGTTTTAGATTAAGAGTAGCATGCAAAATATGAAGCTACTGATGCAATACTTTTACTACCTTTTAATGTTAGGCCACAATCTAGTTTTATCTGAATTAAGAAATCCATCCAACAATTTTAACCAATCCCAAAAACTATTCTAACTAAAATGATCAAATCAATAAGAAAATAATTCAATGACATGCAAAACACCAAAATGTACGAGAAAAACATTTTTAAAGAGAAGCATCATGGGACCAACCCTAAAAAAAATTGAACAATAAGAAAATCAGGTACAAGAATGTTCCAATTCTTATTTCTTGGTGGACAAGAACTTCAATACTTGGTAATCTTTTTTTGACAAGGAAACCCAAAGGTAACCAAGTTAATTTTTCTTTTTTGTCAAGAAAACCCAATTAGCTAACCAAATCACCACAGAAATTTGAGACAGTTTCCCAACATTTAAAGCAGCTTCACCACTCCTAAAACCAAGTGAAAATGGTAGCTCAAAAGGGTTCTAGGCTTTTGGCAAAAAGCATCATCTTCTTTAAATGTGTGACCATTTCAGTCCTTATCGAGTGGATGCTACTCTTTTAGAATTTCTAATGCTAACAAAGAAATTGAAGAACCATTAGCACTTAGCAGATAATGGCTGAGAAAGCAGCCATGTGCTTGATGGGGTCCAATAGTAATACCACAAGGCCAAAGTAGATGTGCCATTAATAATATAAAATGGATACATTAAAAAACTAAAATACAAAATCAAATCAAATGTCACAGAACTTATAGCTGTGGAGGAAAACACTGGTGTGAAAACTATGCAAAGAGTCGTATTAGGATATTCAGAATGACAATCTAATAATGTCTGTTTTATGTATCTATCTGCATTATGATATGGTAGATAAGTTTTGTTCATAATCCATGGACCGCTGGACAAGATGACATTTAATGTTATCTAAATAGGTCACTAGCAACATAATTGGAGTAAGATGAGCCGTCCAAGTTTTGTATAAAGTGATTAAAAGGAGAAAGCAAGATGAATGAGGACTGACAAATACTTACAACCCTATTCATTTTCTAATTTCAAAACCATCATGAGTCAAGAAATTAAGATGGTATGTTGGTTCTAATTAAAATATGAATAGGACATTCGTATTGTTGTTGTTTGGTTTGGTTTCCATATCATCATGAGCAAAGAATTTTAAATGGTACGTTGGTTCTAATAAATGTATGATTAGGACTGAATGGTCCTCGTGGTTTTTTTTTTCAGTAAAAAGTTTTATTTTGTTTATGTATAAATAAACATCCGCAACATAGGTACATTTTAAGTGGGCTACGCTTAATTAAAATTCCTTAGTTGTTGTACATTAGATGTATGTTTGGTACACCGAATGTAGATTACATTAAGAATAGTAATCTTTATTACTTGGAATAGAAAACATTGTAATGGAATAACTATTATTATTAATAAGTTTGGTTGTTACATATGGAAAACTTGTAAATGATGATGTATAAGGAAACTTTATACTTTTTCAAATATATTAATTTTAAAACCTATTATATACACTAAGGAATAACTATTACATCCATTTTAAAGAGGAATGACTATTCTTCAATTTAAAGAATAGTTATTCCAATGTAATAACTAATCTATATAATAAAGACGCAACCAAATGACCAAATTGCTATTACACATGAATAACTATTCAATTACAGGAGCTATTTCAGCATACCAATTGTACCCTACGTTCCTAATTGAAATCAACCACATGATTTGAATGACATGCAACAAAAACAGTATTATTTTTATAAATAAATAAAACAATTCAAGTCAACCATGTGGTTCATTGGCAATACAAGCACATGGTTAAATTCAATTGAAGAACATAAAGATACAAAACCTAAGAAACTGTAATTGCATAAGATAGCATCAATCATTATCTACATTCTACGTGAATAGGTCAACGGCCCAGAAAGAGTTTGGAACCAAGCAAGCATGCAAGCCTCTCAGGCTCTGACCGAAGCCCAAACATCCAGCCAATCCATTGCCATTTGGAACCAATATTGAATAAAACCTCTAATAGAATGCCAATTTTATCTGGGTACACAACTTCTCAAAATGACATATAAGTTTTGAAAACTTCAAAACTTATATTAACAAAAAGAAATAGAAGTATAGGGCACAACAATATATGTATATACAAATCACGTAAACAGTGTGACTCTTTAAGGGGAAAAATAATACAGGTACAAACAATGAATGCTTATCACTCAACAATCAGTCATCCTTGTAGTCATTAGTAGGCTGTGCTTCAAAGCCCCCACCCGCTCTCTTCTCTAACGTGTAAGGCATATAGGTTCCAAGAATTCTATCCCACATAACGAAGAATGGCTGTGAGAAGTTGTACTTGCTGCCATACAGCTGATGGTGGACATCATGATAAGCAGTATTGTTTTTGAAAAAGACGTGGAAGAGATTTCCGGGAAGCCATAACCCGCAGTGGTCATCTACTGTTTTGATGGTAGCAAAGGAGAAGAAGAAGATGGAGGCTCGAGGAGACATACCCGAGAGAAGAAAAGATAAAGCTCCACCAACTGTGTCAAGGAGAAGCCCCTCAATGGGGTGATTGTACAGAGCTCCAAATGAATAGGGTACAACAAGACGGTGATGTAGAGAATGGATATGCTTGTACAAGAACTTGTTGTGATGCATGTATCTGTGCATAAAGTATTGCCAAGTATCCAAGACCAACATAGCAGTGATGAATTGTCTAGCTAAAGCGATTAAGGATGATGGTGGAACCGTAGCATCACTGCCATCATTTCCCGTCACCTACATAATGCCATGACTACATTACAAATTGATAATAGAGTCTAAGCATAGTAATATATGCACAAATCAGCTGAAAATTATGGCAGCATAAAATGATGGAAAATGTATGGATTTACTAGCCGAATGATCATCAATATCAAAGGGAAACAGTGACAGGAAAAATAGGAAAGAAAAAATGACTACAGAGCTCATGTTATAACAGAAAAAGAGACTTGGTGAGAAAACAACCGACTGCTGGTTAACATAAACATACATACCATACAAGTAACAGTCTCCACATGATCATACCTTCATAATCAACTAAAACATATAGCACATTAATTTATAACCTTTTTTCACGATTAGTTTGCCCCTGCAATTTATTTATATAAATTTTTTATAAGTCCAATTACTTCAGGCTAAAAATACTTTTCCTTGCCATTTCAAGCAATTCATGCAATGTTATTTTGATGGAAAATTTTTTCCAACATTTTCTAATGGTGCAACCATAAATCTTGGTTAATAGAAGCTTTTCCATAACCCAAAAAAGGGCTTAAATGTTTTACGATGCTGAGGAATGTGGAATATTTTCCACATTATACAGCTTCCCTTCTCAATAGAATAGAACAGAGGGGGGAAAAACTCTAAAGTCTCAATAATAAGCTTCTCTCTTTCTCACACATTACATGCAATATTAAAGATTTTCCATGTGGGCCAAAGAGCAGAAAGAGTTTTTAGGATCATTTTCAAGGTTGCATCCTAACACAGTTAAACAAGTCATTTCCCTATTGTTTTCAGGTAAAAACATTTTCCCTGACCCCAGGAAATTAGTATATGTTGAAACACACAGTGTCAATCAGTATATATATATTTTTTGGATAACCATCAATCAGTATGTATATATTTTTTGGATAACCATCAATCAGTATATAATTAGAAATAATATATGACATAATAGTCGCATACAAGTGATGCAAAACTAATTAATCATCTAGTGGCCGTACTCACATTCGACATAAGGTTAGTGTAACACCAGGACACCAAAAGAGTGGCAATTTGGCCCTAAGCAGACCATCCATCTTATATTATGAGATGTGGATAATTTTGATCCCTAACTAGACATAACTAGCTCAAGTGTGCTCCTTTATGACCTTATGTTGATCAATAGTAAGTCACAAACCATTTCCTTATTTGTACCTGGATACAACCAGTTACCCACAATGCCTCATAGAGAGCTTGCACTAAATCATGTCAATATAAAAGTAATAAAACTGAACTTTCCAGTAAGAATATTTCTAAAGCTATAAACACTTTGAAGTGCTTTCAGGAATTCCAAGTGACATGATTCCGGAACCACGTCATAGGATAGGTTCAAAATAGAAGCGCATGGAGGTGCAAAGCCATAGTGAGGTTGGCTTATACTTATATATTGCTTCCTGACCCAAGGAAACCATATTTAACATATGAGTCCAAATTTGGTATGGATGGGGTGTAAAACCTTTACACCATCCAATAAGAGATTGCCACATCAATTTTTTACTTAAAACTCAATACACCTTACCACATATAATAACATCTCAATAAACTCACAATTAAGTTGGATTTTCAAATAGATATTAATTGATTGAGTGTAGTTGTGCCTATTCTATAATATGTAATATGATGATGTGGCATGTTGGGATTGGAGAGATAAAACTTGGGTTTTACACCACATCCTTATAAAATTTAATCTCTTAACATATTAAGTTACAACATCCCCTATTCACAGATGAAAAAGTTCCAGAATTATATAAAGCCCTAGAGTATAATTAATCAAGTCATCCCATAAGGGAAAAATTCATACAATTTCAGAATTTTTCATGAAAAGTGAACAGAAAAATGTATTACAAGAACACAATAAGTAGAAAAGAAGAAAAGGAAAAAAATAAAGAATAAGCCAGCACCAAAACAATCTATGGTGAAAGGTTGTAGTCAAGAAAGACATCAAAAGACACTAGAAAATCCAATAATTAAAAGCTATTATTATAACCAGCAAAATCATTGTTATAAGAATAAGCTAGTATTAGTGTATTATACCGCCTAATCAAATATGGTAATCAACGATTATGCATATGAATGTCGTAAATTAAACATCCTGGTCAACAACAAGAATAATGATATTACTTACCGTAGCACAGACATCAATAACAATAACAAAACAATCAATAGAAACCCAACAAAAAAAAGAAAAAGAAAAAAGGAGTGTCCTATCAACATGTGACCAATTTTCTCATACAAAAGCAGCAACTTAACATAAATTGTCAAACATTTCTATTAAAAAACAGACACTAAACACAATTTTTTTTAAACAAATCCTAAGTTATAAAGTCAATAACCCAATTGAATGTTTCATCTAAAAAAACCCAATGAATCAATATATTTGTCCTAATAGACCCAAAACTCAATTAAAAGTAACCAAAAAAAAGTTTACCTTGAACAATATGATTGCAACAATAGCCTGAATGGTTTGTTGAAGGAGGACTCCTTTGACCACAGTAGCCTTTGAAACCAAGTTCTTCTCATCCTCATCTTTCTTAGAGTGCAACCGGTAATTCTCAAAGCACCCCAACAAAACATAAATCCCAGAATACAACCAATAAACCAAGATTGGGACAAAAGTTCCCAACAAATCATCTGATATCTCAAAACCCATTTTGGAAAACAATGAAAAGAGTTAGAGTTTGAAGGAAAGATCGTAAATTTGCATGAGAATTTTAAAAACCCCAAATAAAAATCAAACCCTAACTCTCTCTCTCTTTCTCTCTCTAAATGGGAAAGTGGGGGACCCTTGACCTTTTCAAACAATGCTAGGCAGGCTTTGTTTATATATTAGAGAAAATTGAATGTGTTTGAATGAATGATATTTTTGATTTTTTGATTATCCCACAAATTAATTTTGAATTTTTTTTTACTATAAAATTATGGGTTGTCAATGAAATTGAATTATTTTTGGTATAGAAGAAAAATCGGAGAGATCATTGATGAGAGAGAGAGAGAGACCCAGAAAATTCAAACTTTGTTGTTTGGTTTTGAATATTGTGAGGGTTGTAATTAAGTGTGGTCGGTTTTGTATTAGATTGTGTGAAATTGGCACGTGGCATGTTGGGATTGGATTATATTGTAGAAACAGCGAGTTTAGGTTGTAGGGGATTGAATTAATTGTTGTTGAGTTTGTGTGTTTCTCTCCGCGTGTTGTCGTGGACTTTGCAAACGACGCCGGATTTGACTGACCGACTTTGGCTTCCGACGAAGTTGTGGGCGGGACCGTGTCCGCGTGTGCATGTCGTTTTTCAGACACATGGTTTTTAACCTGCGGCTCGAACCTTTACATGAGCAAGTACCACAACTTCCTTACGTTACAAATTGTAAGCGGTAGAAATTAAATGATAGGTTCACGTGAGTCTATAATTTCACCACTTACTAGTCGCTACATAATAAAATTATGGTAAAATTGTGAAACTAATTGTGGTATTAAACTTACTCACATTTACATTGACAACAAAGGAAGATCAATGCCAGCATGGTACGACAAATTCTAATTGACACGTTATTACTTTAAAAAAAATAAAATTTAATAGTGGATTTAAATTAAAATCAATAACAATTTACAATAAAAATTGTGGATGTATTTAAAAGTGACAAATAGCTTGAGTGCCGCTCATAGAATAGTTTTGAAAATTAGTATAGAATTAGTTGCGTTCTCTAGAATAACTCTGCTGGTATAGATAAACTAAACTAACTTGTCTTGATATCTTCTAGAGTTTTCTGATGATATCAAAAGGTGGAGTTTTTTTTTTACTATAATATAATTAATAATTGTCTTATTATAGAGTTTTTGATGGTTTCAAAAGGTGGAGGTTTTTAAATCTTACTCATCTATTTAAAATAGTTAATTGAAATTTATCTATATCGTCACATTTTGAAAAGTGGATTATCGAATTTTTAACATCGATAAAATTATTAATGATATAATAAAATCTAATTGAATCGTTTTAAAATTGATGTAGTCACTTTAGGGTGAACTACGTATTTGGTCCCTATCTTTTACATCGTATTTTAATTTAATCCCTTACCTTTAATTGTGTCAATTTGGTCCTAAGTTTTTTATTGCCGTGTCAATTTAGTTTATGTTGTTATATTTTGGATGGAAATTGCTAACATAACAAACAATCAAAATAAAAAACTAGTTTCTTTCCACATCAATGGAAACTAATTTTTTATTTTGGTTATTAAGCACGTCAGCAATTTCCCTCCAAAATATAACAGCATAAACTAAATTGACACAATATTGAAAGGTTATGAATTAAATACGTAGTTTACCCAAACTTTTATAAAAGATTCTAATCTTTTGGGTAATGTACAATAGATTTTTCAATCAAATTCAATTGTGTGGTTATATTAGCCAATAAATTATATAGTTAATTTTAATTAAGGAACTTAAGGCAAAGTGCCTAAGAAATCTTACATAAGCTTTGTCCTACTTTAGTTTCTTTACAATTTGGAAGATGGACAAGTGATATTTGGTATAAAATTGGTTTTAAATCAACAAGTTACTGATAAAAGCGTTTCAACGACTATTAAGGTACTTTATATTATTTGTGTGCGCTTCCATTACTCTTTTCACACAGTGCTGGGTTTCAAATAATATTTTCACCAATATTATATCAATCTAAAATAACAATTACGGACAAAAACACAAGTATTTATGTAGAAGAAAAATCACTAGACAAACTTCAAATCAATTCATTATTATCAAATCAATTACAATAATTCTCAAGTTTATGCATAACTTGAGATCCACCAAATACAATAAAAAATCCTCTTGTGTATGTCTTACGGCCTCTCACACATACTCTCTTTGTGTCTCACGAGTCACGACTAAAGAAAAACTCTTTTTATTTCTCTTTACTTTCACACACACTAATTATTTATCTCGAAAGCGGCAACACTTTACTCTTTCCTCTCTGGCTATCTCTCTCTATATGCGGCACCTCTTTCTTTGGCATCGTAGCTCTCCTTGGCTATCTCTCTCTATCCGGTATCCACACTAATTCTCCTTGATTCGTGTGCTTGTTGTCTCTCTCCTTGCATTACCTCCCAAGCAAAAATCGTTTTTCTCTCTCTTGGTTTCACGCTTTATTTTCCCTCTCCCATAGGAAGGACTCTTGGGCCAAAACCATTAATTCTTTGTAGCATTGTCTACTTATAAGACTATTTTCCTATTCCCTCTTGGACAAAGAATCATTACTTCTTTAACAAGAAATAAACTTTATTTCCACACGAAGGAAACTCAAATTAATTTTTCCTTCTTCAACTAGAAAACCCAATTAACTTTCCCAACACATAGATCCATCAGTAATATTAGTGGCAGAGCCACACACAAGGGTTGGGGGGGGGGGGGGGGGGGGCAGGGGGGCATGGCCCTCCCAATTTTTTTTAAAAAATAATTTCTTTTATAATATATATATTATTTACATTTTAAAAAATATAGCTTGTAAAAATTGAAGTCCCCCCCAATTTGAGTCATTTCAATAGTGCTCTTAAAAAAGAGATAAATTATATTTAAAATCATATAAATTAAGAGGTGTAACAAACTAAACTACGTAATTTCAAAAGCAACAAGTTTAACCTTGATATTTAAGAAAGTAACAAATTAAATTTTAACCTACTATGTTTGAAATTTAGGGTCCGTTTGGATACAGCTGAAACTGAAAACTAAAAACTAAAAAATACTGTAGCAAAATAATTTTTAAATGTGTAAATAGTGCTGTAGGACCCATTTTTAATAAAAAGTTGCTGAAAAGTGTAGTTTGTAGGACCCATAAACAGTGCACAAGAGCACTGTTCACAAGAGAAAAGTAAAAAAGTTACGGTTGGGAAAAAAAAGAAAAAAAAAAAATCTGAAACGCAAACGTGCGTCTGGGAAGCGTGTTTGCACTCTTAATATAAGTTGAGGGTTTATTATTTCTTGAAACCTAAGAATTTAATTTATTACTTTTGAAACTATAAAGTTATAATTTGTTACTTTTAAACTATAACTATTTATCATTAAACCAAGACACTAATCAATTTTTTGTGTAGGCAGGAGTTGAACTTCAGATCTCTTATTCAACTATCAGATACTTTACTAGTTAAGCTAATTGGTCTAATAGTTATAGAGACAAGATTTTTTTTTTTTTTTTTACTTTAATTTTTATTGTAAATTATGCTCTAGTATGTGTTAAATTATTACTTTATTCTTGAACTTGAAGACTTCATTGGTTCCATTGAAATTTTGTTATTCACTTTAGTAGACAATTTAATAATTTATATTAAAAATGAAAATCTTCAAAATTTCATTATGGAGATGCTAAAAGATGAATTTTATTATATGAAAGATCATCATTTAGCATATTTTTGATAGGAGAAACTACGTTATTTTTTTACCATATATTTTTGTACATGTCAAATGTAAGAAGTACGCGACTTTTATATACTCATTAAAATTTAGAAGATGATAAATTTTCTTAATAAATTAATATGTATAATATATATGTATACGTGCAGAGGTTTGTCTTAACTAATATATTATTATCACAACTTCACCCTCCAACTAAAATTTCTGACTCCACCCTGAGTAACGTCAGTTTTACGTGCATAAATTCAATGAACATGAAAACATCGCTCCATTGCCCATTGAATTTCCATCGTAACAATTTCTAACTGTCTTAAAATAATGATTAATAAACTGCTTTGCAGCTTTGGTATTTGATTTTTTTTTTTTTTTTCTCTTCTTTTCGGGCAAGTTGGTCATTATTTAACAAGTGACAGCAGTGATGTTCTATAATTTTTGTCTGCCTTGTCATTAACTCCATGTGGAACAAGATTATAGAATATGCAAAACATAACAAAACTTATGGAAATGAAAACAATTTTTACCTCTTTGTAATTATATCATTATAATCATACCAAACAGTTCTTAATAGAATGCTTTATTAACGTTGAAATAGTTAGACAATTAACGCATCATTTTGTGTAAACTGTAAAGTTGTTTTTCCACAATCATTTTGACCATGTTTTCTAGGCTGCGCACATTGCCTTTTTGTTGTATTGTTGATGACAAATTCCATGTATCTTCTTCTAGATGAGAATTCAATTGAGATCATGTAAAATATTTGCAGCATCAATGGGGCCAGCTTTTAGGAATTTCACCATAGAGGAAGACCATAAAGTCAATGTGAAATTCATTGACCGAGTCCCTGGTTTAACAGTCAAATTTGGCGTCTGGGCCAAGCTCATTGACAATTCAGCCTTATAGAGTCCACTCATTCGTTATCATTAGAAACATATAATTTTACATAATTTTTTACCACAGGTAGTAATAGAGGTGGGGGACTCACCACCAGACCTATACTACTCATAACTTGTCACGAGCAATGTTAGGAACATATAATTTTACATAATTTTGACCACACGTAATAATAGAGGTGGACTCACCACCACACTTATACTACACGTCACGAAGTTAGTTGTGGTCAAAATTATGTAAAATTATGTAGTATTAGTACTATGGGAACAATTTTTGTTTCAAGGAAACTCATGTACTCCTAGGTAATTTTTGTGCTAGTCCCACATTGGAAAGATGACTTTCCTCTTCCTAGCTTATAAGGTATGAACCAATGAGAAAGAGTACCACTAGTTTGGGCTTATAAGGCATGAACCAATGCCTTATAAGCTAGGAAGAGGAAAGTCATCTTTTCAATGTGGGACTGGCACAAAAATTTGCCTAGAAGTACATGAGTTTCCTTGAAGCAAAAATTGTCCCCACATTAACCAAACTAGTCATCTTTCCAATGTGGAATAAAGAGAGGGAGAACAATTTACACCCCTAAAAATTACTTTATTTATTTAATTTTAAATTTTTTATAAAAATAATTATTTTACATTTTTACTTTAACAATACACTTTACATCTCATATTTAATTTTACAATACATCATATTAAAATCATTTTTGAAAAATTATACTTTTTGTAGTGGGACCCACACTCAACTCTCCTAAAACAAAAACACACCCAACTCATGATTAAAAAAAAAAAAGGGAAATAGAACATCCAGTTTGTATATATTTTTGCATCGTGCTCTATTTTAGCTCCCCAAATTTGCCATTTTGTGCATTTTTGTGAAACAGTGGGAGTCATTTTACATTTTGGTTCTCCTGACGGCAATGCTTTAGCATTTTTAACTCAATCAAACATGGAGCATTGATGTTCCATCTTGACAAAAATATCATTTTAGTTAATACATTTTAAGGTCATTATCAATTAAATCTTTATTATTTTTAACTTCCAATCAATTTATAGTCAATTTTCGTTAGCAAGTCGTTGATAGGGATGAAAATGACGTAGGGAACAAAATGGTCTTTCCACGTACTATTTTCTAATGGAGTTAAGAGAACTCAAAAGTCAATATAGGGTGAAGGCCAACCAATACCATTGAGAATACAAACGTTATGTTAGAAAATCAACACCTTACAGACACACAGGTCAGGATGGCCGAGTGGTCTAAGGCGCCAGACTCAAGTTCTGGTCCTCTAACGAGGGCGTGGGTTCAAATCCCACTTCTGACAAAAAATAATTGCTTTTATCATTTTTTGCTTTCTATTTTTTTTTTTTTTTTAATTTTTGTTACTATTTTGGGGAACATGGTCAGTGAAAATTCCATAGTGTTTGTTATAATTCCCGAAAATTACAGTTTCTATAAATAATTCAGTCCTCTTTAAATGATAAAATTCTAAGGGTATATTTGGATGAGTAATGCTACAGACACAAACTATTTTACAACATTTTTACAAACTGTTGATGTGGCTTTAGTATTTTCCAAATAGTTATTATAAGTAAAAATGTGATGTTAGTGATGACCCCATATTAGAACTAGTAAGAAATCGCCACATCAACAGTTTGTAAAAATGTTGTAAAATAGTTTGTCTGTAGCATTACTCATATTTGGATACCGCTTATTTTGCTGAAACTGAAAAAATATTACTGAAAGTACTGTAGATAAAGGTAAAAGTTAGTTGAAATAGTACAGTGGGGCTCATGAATATTGCCAAAAATAAGCTAAATAGTGAAATAATTTTAATTTTTAATTCTAACCCAAACGCACATAAACTCTTACATTTTAGCTGGAAAAAGATATTTGCTTCTTATTTTTTTTATAGATAAATAGGAAATATCAATCATCACATTTTTTATATTCATAAAATTTATTATACTTCGTACAATTTTTGGCCCTACAATTGTTTGTATTTTGGTCCTTTATGTTTCAAAGTTTTTATTTTGAATATTTTTGTTTGATTTCATTTTATTATTGGTCCTATCGTCCATTTTTCTTAGTAATATGACCATTAAGTGCTCTTCATATTTAAAACTTCATGATATACTACTAGCTCTAAAATGATGTCTCTCTCAAAAAAAAAAAAAAAAAAGCTCTAAAATAATGTGGAATGCAATAATTTCATTGGTCAAAGACAATAGGATTCGTTCAGTAGTTACTTGAAATATATATGGTCTTTAATAATGAAACTAATGAAAATAGTAGAGGCGGTGATTAGGAGAAGACTACACATAATATGAGTAGACAAACTGAAGATACATGATGTTTAAAAAAAGATAAATGAGATTGGGATAGTCAAAGATAAAAGTTTTATAAAAAAAAGTTGTTGAGGTCAGCAAATTAGGAATAGAATTATGTTAATAAAACTTGCTTTAAGATACCAAACAATTAACATACTTGACTACGGGGCCTTGTAGCCTAGTGGTACCCGGTTCTGTCTGTAACCGTTAGCTCGGGAGTTCTATCCCCCGCAATTACCCAACAAAAAAAAAGAAGAAGACAATTAACATACTTAGTACATACACTCCTCAAATAGGGTTAGAATTAGAAGCATCCATTAATCAAAATTTACATGAGGAAATGGATGAACTGATTCAAGGATTACCAAACAAGAAAAAGTTTTTTATTGGAGAAAACCTAAATGGTGATATTGGAAATGATAGTGGGGATTTTTAAAGAGTTCATGGGAGTAAGGGGGACGGAGTAAGGAATGAATTAGTGGATGATATTCCAACTTTGCAACAACATATAATCTTATATTAGCAAATATTTGGTTCAAGAAGAGGGATCTACACATAAAAGTGGGACAAAAGTTATTATGCAAAAATACCCAAGACTTATATGGTGGGGTTTGAAGGGAGAGAAACAAGATCGTGTTTAAAGATAAAATGGTCGAACATGGCAAGTGATTTTTTTTTTTTTGAGAAAAAAGAAGGCAAGTGAAATTTATATAAAAATATTGATAAGATATGATATCAAGTCAACATTTTATTTGGAGAATCTAAAGCATGTGGGTGTCCAACCGAAGATACTTGGCAATGAAATAAAGAGGTTCAAACTTCAAACAACAATTAGACTAAGAGAAAGCTATAAAAGCCTATCCAAATGTATGGACAGTGCTGCTTATAAAAATTACAAACAAATAAAGGAAGCAAAAAAAGTTATCCCATAAGTAAATTCAAGACTTATAATGAATTATTTAGCTAGCTGGGAACGAAAAATAGAGAAAACTATACTTATAAACTTGCTAACACATGGAAAAGAAAATAAGAGACATGAATTGTATCAAATGCATATAATTTAGGATTGAATGATTGATTGGTTATTGGCTATTTTTTTGGGTTTGCTTACGGATTGTTATTATAGTATTATTTTTTTATGGAATTAGAAAGTGTAACACAGTATACACTACAAAATTTTTGAAAATGCTTATCGTTATCAGTTTTGAAATTTAGAATTAAAATTTAAATGATAATTAAATATTTAAAAATATGGAGTAATGATTGAGGTTCTGTATTATTATTATTTGTATGAGTTGGCTTGTTGCAATAATTTATGCCAGGCAACTCCATTTATAGGCCATTCAGCACACGCAATAGCAGTTATAAACTATAAATAAAATCCACCAGAATGATATGGAAATTTGCCAGATTTCTGTTTTCACATGTTCATTTTCTTTTTAAAAATTGGTCATTGAACGGAAAGTACAAAATATGCTTTGAAAATATTTAAAATTTAAACAGAAACCATTTAAAATTAAAAAAATGATATTTCAATATAGACAATAATGATTGCCTTTCTGTACAATGAGTTGTTGCAAAATTGTATGCAAGCCATTTTTTTTTTTTTTTCATGATCCATGCAGCATATGAAACTGCATTACAATATAATGAACCAACCAACAAGGCTCAACACTTGTTTAGGTAACATTGACCAAAAATGTTAAATCTTCATCTCTTGGTCCCATGAACTTCCAGCATAGTAAACCCAAAATAAATCAGTATGACAAAACAATGGTGTCTCTTACATAGCCTCCAACTCCTGTGTCTCTGAAACTTCCTTGGGAAAGTTGAGGTGAGTTTGCTTGGTTCGCTTGCAAGGAACTGGAGAATGCAAATAGATAAAATTCGTTAGGTTGGAGTCCTTGGATTACATGATGTGCAATGTGTAAGCATAAATACTGAGAAGGAAATGCTTTCAAAACCTTTTGCCTTGTTTTTGTCATTAGATTCAATGACAGAAGATTTCCACTTCTCATAAGCATGCTTTTCTGTTCTTTTGCGCTTCTTGTAACTTGAAACCTGCAAATGCATCACTGTGGCTTCATTTGACAGTCCACAATCTAATTTATGAGTGGACTAAATGTAAAATAATGAACACAGAACAATAGATAATTTCTGAACAGGTCACTTTAAACCGTAGTATTGAAAACTTTCATTTATTTAGGCAAAACAACCATTCAAAGATAGTCATGTAGAACGGTAATCTGAAGAGTGAAAAGGGCTGGAATGGGAGAGAGGCGGTAAGATGGTTTTTAGCTGCTATTGCTTCTCCCCTTTTGGATGACTTTTAACAGTTACTATCACCTATTCGGTTTATGGGCACAGACATTACATAAACTGCAGAAGCAATTCGTAATTCTTTAACAGTAGCACAAAAAACCATCTAGGTCATACAGCAAAAGAGGAATTCCTTTTGAGCAAAGCACTATCAATGTGGCATCAGCAAGGACAATGGCCCAATTGTTATCAAATTAATGGGAACTGATGAATGATGATTTCAATGCAATTGAAGTTAGAAAGGTCTCATTTGGATGCATTACTTGACATCAGCATGATCTAGAACCAAACAAGATTGACACATTAACCAACAAAAAATAAACAATTATTGATGCTGTTATAGTACCTCTGGTCCATCATCCGATAAATAACCACCATCTTCAATTTTCCTTTTCTCAGGTAATACATCCAAAAGTTCTGCAATTCAAAGAAGAAAGAACAAGCTTAAAAATATTGAATGAAAAAAGGGGGGTTTTCAAGTAAAACACGCTAAGTGACAACATAAACACCTAAAGAGACAAACCTCGATTTCCCTTTACATCTCTAGGGTCTTTCTTCTCCTCAATTCCCACAACATCATGGCACAAATCCTTCATGGAAGTAGAAACCTGCAGTAGTAAACCATTATCAATATCAAGCACATTAGAAGTAAAGAATGAAAAATATAGTTGGCAACACAAGTCAATTATGTATAATAGGAAAATGTTTTTCTTACACTAGAGAATTCAGTTTCAGATGCACCACAGAGCTCAATCAACTTAAGCTTGTCTACCTTGAGCTGTAAAACAAGCAAATCAAATCCCAATTAGTTAAAAACAAGAATAAGTCACTAATTTCCCTGCCTGAAAGAAACACAGATAGGGATCATTGTTCATTGATGTACCCACCTTATGCTTTTTAGCACACAAATAGAATGCTACAGCAATAAACACAGGGCGAGTGAAGTCAGCACTTGCACGACGAGAAGCTGGCAGCGATGCAAGAAATCTGTTCCTATATCTGAAAAAACAAAACACCATAAAACCATGAGTGATGCTTACTATACTGCAAATTTTATTACATAAACATTACAAACTGATTCATCAATTCTTAAACATTACACCATCATTGACATTGAAATATCAAAACACTAACATTCTAACAAATTTGTCCAAGGGCACCAGACATTTAACATAAACCCAATTAGTGAACTATATAGCAAAACATGTAACAAACTCAACTCTCAGAGGCATTCTGTCAAACATGTAGCAGATAAGACTGATATTTTTGCACAACAAAAGAAGAGCAAAATGTGGAAAACATAAAAGGAATTTGGACTTACAGAGAGAAACCCTTGTTCACAATAGGTATGAGCCTCACACACCCAAACTGAATCGCCAATTCTCTCACATCCAAGTTGTTCCTTCAAAACCCAATTCAGTCTCAGCCACCATTACCATAACATTGCAATAAAACTAACTAAATAAACAATAAAATAAAAACCCACTTGACACCGAGACCGTTCTGCAACAAATTGAAGGACCTGTTGTAAGCTTTCTCCGACATGCCGCTAAGCTTTATAGCGCTTTGCCGATCAAACAAAGCACCATGCCTGTTAACAAAAATGACAACACACTCAACAAAAAAAAACGATAACCCAAAAACCAAAAACAAAAAACCCATTAAAGTATTAAAGAAACGAACCTTGTAGCAACGATTTCTAAGCAGATTATAGCTTTACAAACCTCACCCTTCAAGAAAATAAAACAAACCCAATTAATATTTTTTGTTAATTATTAATTTATTTTAACTGAATCGAAGTGAACGTGAATGTGAATTGTTAAACTTACGACGCCGATGATGGAAGAGTCGAACTGGACATCGCAGAGGCGGCGGAGCTCGGCGGCTTTCCGGGTCAAGTACTTGGAGTCAGAGAGGTCCAGCTTCTTTGCTATGTCTGAGAGATCCATCTTCCAAGTCGGGTCGGGAGGGTCGTCGGGTCGGGTGTTAGAGAGTTGGGTTTGGAATTTGCATGGAAATGGGAAGAGAGAGTGAGAATGAAATGGAGAAGAAGACATTTGATAGCAATAAAGTGCGGGGAATGTGAATTTTGGATTTTCAATTTTTCATTACTTTGGCGGGAATTAACGGGATTTTCATTTTACCGGGAAAATATCTTTTTTGGCGGTAAAAGTGAATTAATTAAAAATTAGGGGATTCTTTCTAGGCAGTGAACTTGCATACTAAATTTAAATTCTAATTAATAGATTTACCCTAAATTTTTTGGGGGGTGCTTGGGCTAATTAAATATTCCTAGCTTATTTTTTTGTTCGAGAAATTTAATGTCATTATTTTGTGGAGCCATGATGTATGCCAAAATTAAAGAAAATACTAGTATATAACATGCTAGAAATTAAATGCTTTGGTGAGAGATTCTAATTGGTATTTACCGAATTAGTTCGCATAAAAAAGTAAAAATGAGTGGCAAAAATCTCCAAGCATCCACATTGGTTGTGTGAAATTGCTAAGATGCTATTTTTATCACCGCAATATACAAAAAGTATGCTGCATTGATGGTGGTATAGGTAAACAACTTAACTCGTTAGCTACAATGCACAGCTATCTATAGTTGAGCACTATAGCTCAAATAGTAAAGCAAAATAAAATATTTTATGTGGTTGTGGTGATAGTTGTGGTTGTTATTGTTGTTTATTATAGTAGATATATTATTTTATTGTGTTATTTATATTATTTTAATGTGTTAAATGCTAAAATAAAACCATTAATGTTTGATGTTTTGTAAAGTAAGGTGGTAAAAAAAATAAAAATAGTTTTTTATAGTGCCAAGGCTAAATTTTTTGGCACCACCAATGTTGATGCTCTAGATTGGCTAACTTTCTCAACAAAAAAAGAAAAGAAAAAAGAATTGGCTATTGTAGCTTTTTTTTTTTTTTTTTTTTTTTTTTTTAGAAGGAATTGGCTATTGTAGCTAGTATACCTTTTTGGGGGCAAGACTATAAGTGTAGTGTAACCTTTTTTTTTTTTTTGGTCATTGGATTATTAAGGCCTTGTTTGGATGGAAAAATATCATCACTCATTACCCTATAACTCATTTCCAATCACTTAAAAATCCCTAAATATCACCTAAACCCGGTTAGGCACCTAATGTTTTCAAATCCAAAAACTCAAAAATGTGGGACCCACACTCTGACCTAGTGATGTGGCTATGCAGATGGGGTTGTAGTTGTGAAAGTAAATGCTCATTAGAGTCGTTGGTAGGGAGTACGAAAAGAAGCTGCGGATTTGACTCTTCTCTGACTGTGAGGCTTGCTGATGTGAGAATATTTATGAAATTGCCACCTGTTACTCATCACCCGATTTAGTGAGAACTAAGTGATGGAAACAAAACCCCAAAACCCATCCAAACAAGCAACTTCTCCGTGGGACCCACTTATTTTGAGTGATAAGTGATGGAAATAAGGTAACGAGTGATGGAAACCCACAAATCCAAACAACCACTAAGCTCTTGACAATAATATATTGATGACTTGGTGGATTATTAAGCTTTTAGTCATACCCACCAAAAACAATATTAGTCATAGATTTACTATATTTTTTTAACATGTGTACGCCCTTATTGGTTTATGATTCAATATTTTGGTGTCTTAGTTAGGTGTCGAGGAACCAGAACATCTGAATTTGGTGGCTACTTGGTGGCTAAACTCTATTGCAAAGCCGATATTGCAATGGAGGTATTACACAAAAATATTTCTGACACCAAGATGATAAAAACACTTGACACCTCTCATTCTCATTGCTTTCAATATGAAAAAGAGGGCTAAAAATGTAGTTTTATTAAAAACCCCAATTAAGTATTTTTTGGAATATGGCATCCAATTTTTTATTTTTTTGTTTAATGAAATTAATGGACTCAATGGCAGTGAGGTGTTAAACTTAATTATCATATTGTAATGTTTTATGTATTATCCAACTCTTTTTGTTTTTGGGATTGGGTTATAAGAGTTTGCCAGATTGGTATGACCCATTAAGGACATGGTATGAGTAAGGTTTTCAACTTGTTTTAGTCCATCCATTTAAACAATATCAGGCAGAGTCATACCCGAACCCACCCAATCAGACTCACTTGTCAAGTCTAAAGACAAATGGCACAAACAGCAGAAGACTAACGGAGTCAAAATGGGCTGATTAGATGAGTGATGCCTGATCCAGACCCAAATCAGTTATAATAAGGCTATAAATATGGTCGCAATGATTCTTCTTACTAATTGGGAATGGCATGGAAGAAAAGAAACCAACGGTGGCACCAAACCAACACAAATGCCTGTGGATCAAAATCTTAGATAGTATATAATTTAAACACCAAAAAGAAAACTGGGTTTGGTTTGAGGGGCAATACAAACCAATGTAAGGGGCAAACAAAAAAGACCTAACCAAAAAGAAAAAGAAAACAAAAAGAAACTGATTAGGCAGATTTCTTCAAAAGCTTAAAAAATGGCAATTGCCTCAAATATCTAAAATACATGTTGTGGACAACTTTCCTAACTGTTATGCTGACACCTATATCCATAAAATGACTGACTGGTATGAGTTGCATTACCCTTCAATACCAGCACTGAGTTCATGTATGAATGAACATAAACAGCTGCTAATTTGATTTCTCAGTGGATGGTTCCTCTGTGCCACTGTTATCAACCAGCTGGTAAACAATAAGAGGGCAATTAATATTAGTAGCAATATTGAAATGCATTTGAAAGAAGCCATAGTAATGAAAGAAAGGAAAGAACTTTCTATACCAAGGAGCCAACTCGCTCATAGGCTTCCATTACTTTCGGGTCTTGCTCGTCCTCATACCCCACTTGAAGTATTCTTGGTCCATTGACAGACCAAAAAGCTCTTCGACCTGCATCCTGAAAATATATGAAAGAATGGATTGAGCATTACTGTTTGCCAGTAGGTTGTAACAAGCTAGAAATCAGCAAAGGACAATGAAACTAGCATTTCTTGGAAAGCATCCAGAATTCTCCAAATAAGGACGATGCCTAGATTTGTAACCATTCCACATAGGCTGGTCATATAGAGCTCCAAGGATTCATATTATGTATTATCTTAACAAAAATAGCACAATAGGAGAACCACTTCACTAGCAGATGCTGGGAATGAGCTTGCAACTAAAATTTTTGCCTAATCTTTTAAATTTAAAATGTCAAAATAAATATATAATAATGCATTATACTTGGGATTAAATTTTAAAAGCAAGTAATGAAAGCCATTTCAGATCTATTGATGATTTTTGTTAAAAAGCCAATAACCTGAGACTATTAAAATGTAAAACCAACTATATATCAGCTCTAATCTCAATAGCAGTAAGAGAAAAAAGCTCCACATATTCTTGTTGGAACACTGGAAAAATAATAATAATAATTTTTTCTTATAGATGTCTGAGTTTTATAGTTGAAGTGGTGTTCTAAACAATTTTATATGCTGGTAGAATCTATATAGATAAATATACTGACATATTTCATCTGAAAAGGAAAATTGATGTTCCTTAATTGACCTGTAATGTGATCAAGTATATAGCCTCTAGTACTTGGACTTGAATTTCAGGATCCGTAACTGGTTCACGCTCAATCGAGAGTGCACTCCCAAGCTCAAGTGGCATTTTCGATGTGTCCTTCTCATTATAAATCTGGGAACAATTCACCAGGTTGATGGAAATAAAGCAACTTATTAGTATACTCAAAAAAGCAAAAGGGAGAAAAAGAAAAAGTTGAAGATTGCAAATGGAAAACACAAAGAAGAGTAAATACTGTTTTGTAATTATAAAAGAAGTTTTCAGCAAACCCTATCAATTTAAATTTGTAGAATTAGCAAATTCTAAAAGAAATGATTGCAAAAGATAAAGCAAAATAAAGTGAATAACTATATGGTTTTTATCACTTTAAAATACTGTCATTCTTATGTTTTCTCAGTACAAAATATTCCATATTGCAAGTTTGTATAGCAATCAATCATGATCATCAAGTTTTGTTTTGAGTAATTACATGCTTCAAGTCCACAAAAACGGCATTAAGATACTAGAGGGCTTCTACTTGAGCAAAAGATACTAGAGGCCTTCTTTTTGTATCCATGGAACTTATGGTCCGTTTGGATTGAGGAAGAGGGAGGGAGAGTAGAGTAAATTTAACACAAAATTAGCTTATTTTTAGCCAACTCTACTCTACTCCCCTCCACTCCCCCTCCTTCCCCCCTCCATCCAAACAGGCCATTAGTCATTAAAGATGAATTTATAAACCTATAATTGGGTACAATTGGATATAAAGCAATACCACAGCAATTTTGAAAATTAGAAAGTTTTGCCCCATATTTTAATAGTTAACTAATTAAAGAGTTAAGTGCTTCCTAACCAATTTAATAAAATATGAATGCTTTATAAAGTCAAGAAAAGTGAAAAGATAAAAATTACCTTGTTGCCAGCAACTGGTAGAAGCAAAGCTGGCCAAAGAAACTCTGATATTAAAAGCAAATTCTGTAGCTGACTCTCAGCTTCAAAACAACAGTTGCGAATAGTTCCAGAAACCTGTAAGCCAAAAAAGGAAAATCCTACTTCACATAAGCTGCTAAGAACAGGACTATTAAAGCTAAATTTGGTTGAATAGGCATTGATGCTGGGTGCTCAAATGTGGCCACAGAAAACTTTGTTACAAACGCTTGCTCAAGTTCCACAAGCTGAACCAAGCCCACTATTCACCCAATCTATGATCCGCCAGAAGGATAAGAAATGCCCTCTCATAACTTACTAGTTCTATATATATATATATATATATATCGGTCGCTTATTGTTTTCTTGGAAATATTATCACAAAGGAGTTTGCTGTCACACTGTATGTATAAGCTATCTCTAATTAAGCTTGGTCTTTCTAAAACCTCTTAACAAGCCAAGCCAAGCCAAAGTTTTTCAGAAATAGCCAGGTTCATTTGGCCATCACACTTCAAAGTCTTCAAGAATATTTAATTCAGATCATTAATCATTGCTGGTCACCTAGGTGGGGTCCTGACTCCTGAGGTGGTTTGAATACAATCTTGCACATCATCATTTTTTCACGAAGTGATTACTGAAACCCACACTTGCACTTGGTAGACAAAGACTTTACCATTACAGCAGAAGACAGCCCCTAAAGTGTAGCATCTGTGAGATCAGCACGTTTAGATATATCTATACATGATTTATTTTATCACCAGGAAACTTTAAAACTAAAAAAAAAATTTACCTGGTGCTGGGATAGAGCTCTTAAAGAGACGTTTCCAAGGCTCTATACTATTGCTCATAGGAAGGATGCTGCAGTAGCAGATTTAATGAGGTGGAGGGCGGATCAGATTGTATGGGACATTTCCTTTTATAGAGCTTTGCATGATTGGGAGCAAGGAATGATAACAGACTTCCTTTCTCTGATTTATTCTATCTGTTGGAAGCCAATAAGAATCAAGCTCTTTTAAGTCAAGTTATTCTATAAAGTGCTGCATGGTGGGGGTGACGCTGATTTTCCTTGGAAGGTAAAAGCTCCTCTCAAAGTAGCTTTTTTTGCCTGGTCAGCCGCTTTAGGGAAGATTCTCACAACTGAAAATCTAAGGCAGAGAGGTGTTATTCTAGTTAATTGGTGGTGTATGTGTAAGCAAGATGGAGACTCTGTTGATCAATTATTGTTACATTGCTCTATGGCCAGAGAACTTTGGGCCCTAGCTCTTTCTTTATTTGGGGTACATTGGGATATGCCTATGAGGGTGGTGGATTTATTGACTTGTTGGAAGGGGTGATTTGCTAGACATAATGGCGATATTTGGAATGCTATCTCTCTTTGTATAACTTGGATCATTTGGAGGGAAAAAAATGGCTGGACATTTGAAGACACTGAATGAACCATGCTGGCAGTGAAGCTGATCTCTTTGCGCACTTTGTATGAGTGGATGGCTACTATGAGTGGTCATTCTTTCTCTAGCTTGCTAGAATTTTTAGGTTTATGTACTTTTACGTAATTTTGATTCCAGTGTGCTCGTTGCCATTTCCTTTTTTATAATAAAATTTTACTTTGAGAAAAAAACCAGGTAACTTAAGACTATTTATTCTAAACATGCATCAAGTTTATCATGCACAAGTTCAAACTACAAGATTATAAAAAAGACAGGTTTGCTTATACAACAAGCAAGAGTTTCGGGGGGGTCATGATTTGTTGTAACTATTATCTGCTTAGAGAAACCAATGCTAATTGGCTCTTTGCAAAAAGTGAGGATCTTCATTTTCTAGTTCCTGCTTCTTTCATAGTTAATTTTAACTAATGAAAAGGATTATATACCTCCTAATATGAATGTTAAGAATAAAAAACATTCCGTTTTAAAGTTGTCAAGGAAAAATTTAGTCCTTTTGTATGGAACATACCCCTTTCTTTTTCAATGGACTACTCGAATCAAACTGTCTAATAATCTGCTTCAGAAGCCCTCGCTTAGGGTCCAGTAAAAGTTTCCTTGCTGCTTCCTGCTTTGATATGTTCACAAGTATGGAAGCAACATGTTCAAATGGATCATCTGGTAGATGTTCAATGAAAATCTCAGACCAACACTGTGGGGTAAAAAAATGAAAGTTCAAACACAAAATAATATATTAAAGACAATAAACTTAGAACTTTTTTAAACAGCAGTACTCTTTTTCTGTGAACTTCAATGAGGAATAATCTAATAATCATGTAATCTTCAACTAGAAAGATAAAGCCCATAAAATGAGGTCAGAAAATTTAGAATTTTTAATACTTTCTAAGACATTGCCAAGATTTAATTGGCTTAAAACAATAACCTAAGGTGGTCTCAAAACAACCTAGAAACCTTTTGTGGAAAAACCATGTATGATTCTATCTATAACTATGGTTATTCTCTTCCATTGTTGTGTACCAACTGGGAGTATTGCCAGTACTCAGATCTAGTACCACCACATGGAACAAAGTTTATTCATCTAAAATCATATATTCATATGAAACAACTTGAGTTGAAAAAAAAAAATGAACACAAACCGCTAGTTTCACTAGAAGATCTACAGAATGATCTCACAAGCTTCATAACATACAGTCCGTTCATCTTCTCATCTTCAGTCTAACAAGAAGCAGAATTCCCACAATCAGTAAGAGATATTTCTATATCAAGGCACAGGATGATATAATCATGCACTACTGACAAGAAAAATAAATAATTGCTATGCTTCGCCAAAAATAGCAGAAAATACTTTGGTAGACTGCAATTGCCTCAAAAATTATGCTTCACAATTTCTATTGATACAGACTGCAAAAACAATTGGCATATCACATAATAAACTACACAAAACACACCTGAAGCAACGAAGCAATACCAGCATCCAACTGTGTGAGATTAACTAGCAGCATAACCAGCAACTTACTAATGCCAGACTCTGGCTTGTACAAAATTTCCATGGCAATTTTAACCATTCCCATCTCAACCATCTTCCGCGCTAGATCCGTGTCTTGTGAAAGATTCACAAGAGCTTCTGCTGCAGGCTCTGACACTTCCTACATTCATATATCAAACCAAAACTATATCACTCCACTTCATTGCTCAACAAACACTAAAATACAAACACAATAGTTATTCTTGGCACCAAATCAAACACCCAAATTCTATAGCCATCCAATCCATTCTATACTTTCATCATTACAATTCATAAGTTATAAACACACCCAGTTGATCTTGAACCCACAAACTTGCCCTTTATCCCATCATTATGGAAAACAGGAACTGGGAAGTGTAGTTTGAGCTCTAGCTAATTGGCTAACAGCAATGCTTGGTACCAAAACCTTTTTTTTTGTGTCAAGTCGAGATTAAAACAACATAAACTCTTAGACCCACCACTAACATCACTTTTATTTATGCGCTAATCATAATAGGTCCCGTCAAATCACAATATATAACATCAAAGTGTCCCTATAGTGGGACCATGATAAGATTTAGAAGCTATTTGGCACTGTTTTTTAAATAACATTTTTCAGTTTTTAAATAACAATGGCACTTCTTACGCGTATTTCTATAACTCTCAAACACGTATTTTTACAATACTAAAAACTTAACAATACTTAAACACCGCTACCAAACAGCTACATGATGATTGTTGTTACCTTAGGTCCCGCTAAGAGTCGAGACAGAGACGGTAGCACGATGTTGGCATAGTGGGCAAGAGACTTCAACCCATCCTCTGAGCCTGTTAATCCCCGAACTATATCAACAGCTGCCTTCGTAATCTATACACACACAAACAACAAATACGAGGTTGTTACAAATTTTTTTGTGGCCTGTTTGGTTGGTTGGAAATTATTTGGGGTTTTTTTTTTTCTATGAAGGGAGCTTACTTGGGGAGATGGGGATGAGAGAAAACCGATTAATTCCTCCAGTTCGGTCGCCATTTTTCTTCTGTTTTTCGCCCTCTCTGCGGCTCTGCGGAGACAAAAATAAAAGTATGCAACCCGTAACAATTCTCTAATAAAAAATTTAATGATTGATAACAAAAAAAAAAATCAAATTGTTTCGAACAATTTATCATCAAATTTATATCAAGACATGCTTGATAATAAGCTAAAAAAAATAATTGTTCTCTAAATCAAAATTGAGAGGATGAAGCATATTTAATGATTCATTCTCAAACAATAATCATATAAATACAACTTAAGGAAATTAGATTAAACAATAGACAAAAAATACACAAAACCTATTCAATTTGCTATTTTCTTTTAACGTGTAGTTATATAATTATAGGATAGGAAGATTATAAAAATTATATATTTTTTTAAAAAATCTAAAACGTGTTACATTGCTACTTTTTTTTAATTAATATTTTTTTATCAATTTATATATTATAATAAGAAAAAAAATTAGACGAAGAATTTGGATGGTAATCAAATTAAGATTTTTATCAACTTAAAAATTATAGAATAAGAATATAAGAACAAAAAAAATATATATAGAAATTATCAGAGAAGAAAAATTATATACATCTCTTTAAAAAAATCTAAAAAAAATTATGCATGTGTAGTATCAAGTATGTTGTTGTTTTTTTTTTAAATTAAGATTTTTTAATAAATGATTAGATGAAGAATTTGGATTGTAGTCAAATTAAGATAAAATTTAGATTATAATCAAATTAATATTTTTATTAACTTATAAATTATAGGAGAAGAAAAATTATATCTATTTTTTCTTAAAATTTTTAAAAAATAAATTTATGCAATTTGGTGAAGCCACTTGGTATAACCATGGCTTCTAAGCTCAACTTTTATTATATAGTGTATAGATTTGCTAAATAACACCGACTAAACTTACTTAGTTATTGTACGGGACCAAGGTGCCCAAACCCAATTAGGCCTTGGGTTCAAGCCCATTAGCACGGCCCCGTCTTTCAAATCTTTGCTTTATACTACCTTCATAAACTACTAGTCTAAATCTCGTCCCCTAACCAATGCTCGGCGTAAATTTCCCAAACAACTAAGAAAGACTAAAATCCAGACATACCGTAGAGTGCTCGGCAGTTTCCAGGAAACATCACTACCGGGCATACTCGCTTGAGTTGGAACCAAGTTTCAAAGCCATAATCTCAGCATTCCACTCTCACCTAAACATCCACTTACAACAAATAATATTGGACCTTAATTGCACTAACAATGGCAGTAATTATGATCTTCCCACTAACTTAGAGCTATAAATAGGAGAAGTTGGGGAAGAAAAAGGGGTTCAGAAAAAAGAGAGAGAGAAACAGTTATTCAGGAAGAGAGAAAGCATATCACTTTGAGTTTCTATGCCGAGAACGACTCAAAGTAGGAAATCCAAAAGTCAACCTTATAAATAAGTTGTGAGCTCAAGTGAGGTTAAGCCCAATAACCACATTTCCGGCGCGCACAATTATATAGCATATTTTTGGAACTCAAGTTTGTCAAACTCGAATCCCAAGTAAAACTCAAGGATAAACTTGAGTTGCAAACATTATGTTTAATCAGATTGCTATAATTCTGGAAACTCAAGTTCCAAAAAACATGCTACATAACTAAATAAGTTCAAGTCTATGCTATTTTTCTAAATATTTTCAAAAATCATGCTGTTAGGCAAACAATGCCTCATTAGTCCTCGTTTTCAAGTTAGATAATACTACAGCTGAGTTTGGATAGAGCTAAAAGTAGTATTCAGCTGTGTTTGCGTTTGAATGAGTGGGTCCCGCGCACTGTTTGCGGGACCCACAAGTACTTTTTTTAGCAAAAATTTCATTAAAACTGAGTCCCACGATACTATTCACACATTTAAAAATTATTTTGTTATAGTATTTTCAATTTTCAGTTTTCAGCAATAAGCAGTATCCAAACAGACCCTATATGGGTTTTACTAATTTATGCTCAAAGTGCATACATTAGTAAACCATTTTAGAAAAAAATTTATGGCAAATTGAAAAGTTTCCTAAAAGTTTCTTAAAATTGATGATTAATTAGGGCATACGTTAACTAGACCTATACTAACTTTTTTTTCAAGGGAAAAAAAAGAGAGAAAAAGTTACTAACAATTTAGAAAGTCTAGGGACACTACTTTTGTACCACAATTATTGGAAATATGAGATACCATTCTCCCAGTTAGAGAGAGAGGTGGACTTCTTTAATAACATATATGTAATAAATGAGTCATGTTAATAGGCAGAAGTTTGATTATTTTAAGTGGGAATCAAATCATATATGGTTTGAGTTGAAAATTGAACACTATACTTGCCAATGGGTTGTAGCTCATCTGCAGCTTATTGGTTGAATGGTGAGGTATTGGTTCAAGACTCACTAAGTACATGTGTAATTTACTAATAATAAAAAAATACTATTCTTTTCACCCTTACCCAACCGCTGATAGGTCAAATCAATTTGGTATGACTCGCATTTTTTGTCACATTAAAAAAAAAAAATTTACTTACTACACGAGGGCGTGGCTTGATGGTAGGAGTCCTCATTTTGCTCATAGAGAGGAGCGGTTCAAGCGATAGCCCTAGCAAGACTCGTGTGGTACATTTTGTTCAGCAGGTGGCATTATCCATTGTCGTCACGTGGCGTGGGGTCGATGAACTCACACCGGAGACCTCTTTTTTTATTCAACAAAAAACAAAAAAAAAAACTTTAACATTTTGTTTCATATTTCTCTCAATATGAATAAATAAATAAAGAAAAACACTCAACAATGATAGTTGAACAACATTCGAGTCTTCATGTTTATACTTCAGTTCTAGTATTCTACTAGTTCAATAATTCCACAAAATAAGAAGGTAAATACATACTCCTATTATACATGAAACTTAAAACAAAGTTAAATCACCAATAAAATTAAATAAATGCATATAACTTTAAAAAAAAAAATTTGTTCTAGGTATAAGAATAAAAATAAGAAGGATATATATAGTAATAATAATAATAATAATAACCTACTAAGCATTAGTACTAGATTCAACACTTCAAATTTTACATTTTATAATTACACATAACAAAAGAAGTAGAAATTACACATCAAATTTATGAGTGATGTCATTAGCATTTTCTTATACGACATGACAAATATGATATAACTTGAATGTATAGATATACATTGAAAATGAATCAATACAAAATTTAAAATGTTTAAATGTTTTTACAACTTGGCAAACAACTTGGGTCGGTCATAGTTTGACCCCGTAAAGTAAAGTCAAAATTAAGTACTTCATTTTTTATTTATTTTATAGAGTCCAAAAGGAAAATCCAATCCGTCATGCAGTAATTTACAAAATTAATCATGTGTACAAATTTAACGGTCATTTGACTTGTTTAATTTATTTAAGCAATGGACAAAGCTTTGCACCAAGGTTTGTAGGATGTTCACAGGTTAGTCCGAGTTAAATTTGTGCCCAACTTGCGATTGACCCAACCAAATTGGGTGGAAAATTTTCAGACTTGTCGCCAACCAATGAGAGTGTCAAATCTGATGTAGAACAAACAGCACATGCCTTCCTGGAGAAGCAGGGGCGCAGGAAGTCACAACGCAAGATCAAAGGGGGGTGCCAGTAGAGGCCATCGAGGTAATAGTGTTGGAATTGCATGAAATTTGACAGGTTGAAGAGAAACAGCGTTCTGATCCAAATTCATGGTGTCATGAACGTCGCCAAAATTTAGGCGAATTCCTTCATTAAGGCCCTGATAACAGTGTTTTTGCTATTTATAATAATATTTGTTTTTCCTTAATAACTTTTAGTTTAAAAGTCAGAATAAGGTTCCGTCTATTTTGGGACAACCCTTAAGGTCAGTATTTTATGATTCTGCATTGAACTCAATTTTGTCATTTTTGGTAAATTTTAGTATTTTGTCACCTAATCACGTAATTAATGCGAATTAGGATTTTTAGATGTTTATCTCAGTATTTATATGTTTTGTAGTCGTCAGAAGGCAAATTAGACTATTATCAATAAACACAGACGCTTTGTCAAATTTTCTTCTGGTGGATTCCAGTTTTATCTTATTGTGGATTCAGGGAAACCCCTCGTGGATTCGAGGTTTACTACCAGAAACTAACAGTTTAGTTTCTGTTCCATCAAGAGAGCATCGTGTGTGCTTTTCTTTAGGCTTCCGCGACATCAAAATCAGATTGGCCAAATTGCATGTCGAGTGCTGATCAATTTGGTCGAAATCAGCAGAAGCAAAGGAACGAAAAAATAAGTCTAGATTTGGCGAGATCTCGCCAGATATGATAGAGGTTTCACCAAATATGGTGAGAACTCACCAAATCCGATGAGATCTCCACCAAATATGGTGGAGATCTCACTGGATTTGGTGGTTTTCCACTGATCTCTCATTGGAAAACAGTTATACTTCGCCGAATTGGTTGGTTTTCATGGTTGGGTCGATTAGCTTAGGTTTTGGAGTAGCAAACCACCAACTAACCTGCCAGTTTCGGATTTTGAGAGTGGGGACCCACCACCGACCACTATAGCAGTTGGTTTAGGTGGCAAGTTGGTTGAATATGGTCGAGAGTGGCGGGTGGGTTAGGTCTCCGGTTGGCTTGGACACCCTTAAAGGTTTGGAAGAACCCCCTTAAACTCACACAATTAATAAGACCATATAAAATTGTTATGTGACTACAAATACATGTAGATTTTAATTGTTATGTAGTGGGTCGAAAAGATTTTCTTCAAAAATGGTCCAGAGGATTTCAATTATCAAGCAATAGTAAATTTTCATTGTGAATGAAGCATGTCATTTAATACAAGTGAATTATGTTATAATTTTTTTTTAGTGAATCATCTTATAAGCTACTACCTATTGTGTCCATTTAGAACTTTCCTTATGAATGAATCATGTCATTTAATACAAGTGAATTATGTTATATTTTTTTTTTTTTTGAAGTGAATCATCTTATAAACTACTACCTATTGTGTCCATTTAGTTAGAACTTTTCAGGCCAAAATTACGTTGGTAGTGTATATGGGTGTGAAGGAGGAAGTGTATATGGGTGTGAAACTTCCTTCTAGAGACTTGAATCTCAACCCTTACCCCCAACACTCTACAAACACCTATATTTATGGAGTGATCATCGCACTAAAGGTGTGCTTTTCAATCTTATAAATGTAATATATGTGCATTTTTGTGTTGCATTCCATAAATAGCAAGGCACTTTTTCTAAAAAGCCCAAAATAGAAAAGCTGAAAATTTTTTATTTTATTTTATTTTTTGTGAAACAAAAATAGCTTAAACAAACTTAAATGATTCATCTATAGAGTAGAACTTCAAAACCAAAAAAAAAAAATTGTTTCCCTATAAGTAGAATCGTATAAATACTTGAATCCATTATCCGTATATCGATACACACCGAAGGCAACGCGGGATACGTAAAATAGTTTGCCGACAAAAGAAACAAACTCGACGCTGCATTACTGACGATACACACTCGCTCGCCTCTTTGCATTTTGCTTTTTCTCACTTCCCTTCATTTTGGGCCGTCTGATCTCCGATCAGGTAAATCCCCTTATTCCCCAAAATTTATTTTTTTAATCTAAATTTATAACCCTCAAAAAAATTTCCTTAAATTCCTGTTCTAAATTAACATTGTCAAGATTCAAAATTTGTCAATCAGTACTTTTGAATTTTATAACATTCGAAACCACCCAAAAAAAAAAAAAACAAAAAACAAACTACTATTGTAAAAAGTCTCTAACTTTGTTATTATTGTTGTCTGAATCCAATGTTAGAACAAAGTTTCACACAAATGAGAGTGTGCCTATGAAGAATGGGTCTGTATAGGTACACTAGTGAATTGTTACCTGAGAGACGAGGTGGCGGTGGCGGTGGCGGTGGTAGCGGCGGCAGTGGTGGTGGTGGTGGTCCTCGTCGAGGAAGAAGGTTTGGTGGTCGAATTACTAAGCAAAGGTTGTCGCGATGGGTCTTCGCGCTTGCATTGATCTTCATAGTTTATTTGATAGTTTCCTGTGTAAGGATGTTCTTTTTTGGTGAGTTTTTAGGACTTAGAAGCTTTGTTTTTGCAATGTACATTTTGTTCGTGTGTATAAATGTGTTGTGTGTTACTTGTTGTTTAGGTAATGTGGAAGATAAAAGAGTTTTGATATCGCGAGGAGTAGAAGAAGATGGAGTTTTGGGGTCTAATTCTGAAAGACCACCACCAAAAAGCAACCGTCGTAAAAAGTGTAAGAATTGTTGGCCTTGCATAGTTTTTGTGTTGGTGTTATTAGGTTCTATGAGTTTAATATTGTGTGTTCAATTGTTGAATTGAAAATGAAGCTTTAGGATGAACCCTGTTAATGGGAAATACTCGATCGAAATGAAAATTGTGCGATTATTTTCAACACGTGTTTATTATGTATGGCGATAATGTTACTTCAAGCTGTGCAACATCATTTTATTTGATCATTGTTTTTCCAATACGGCATCTTGCATAATAGGTTTTTAAGAAAAAGAAAAAGGAAAAAAATATAATCTTGCCATTGCAAACGAACAGCCACTTTGCCCTAACTGTCATCTGAATGCTGTCATTTTCGTATTCCCCACATCCATACAGCAACAAAGCTAATAATAGGAATTCACATATACATGTGATATAAGATACATGTGATCTTTATAAGCATTCTGTCTCTCAAGTGCCATGTGGGAGAAGATATTGAATTGTAGAGGGGCCTATCAAATGTTAAATTACTTTTAAGGCAAACTCATTTGGGAAAAAAAAGTACTAAATGCTTTTAAGTTTCTTAGAAAGATTTTTTGCGGACCAAAGTCATTAGATAGTTTTTGTTTTTTATTACATTTGAAAAAAGTGGATAATTTCAATCTACAGAGAGTGCAAGCGGGGAGAATCTTAAAAAGGATCATGAACCATAGGATCTTTACTGCCAATCACAGCTCACCTATAAATGAAAAGTTTATTAATCACACAAGAGGTTACCAAAGACAGTAGACACTAATTTGTTACTGTTGTATTATAATTATGTTACTTGTTTTCTATCAGAAAAAGAGAATCATTTAATACTTCTAGTCAAGAAATCTGTATCTCCATGTAAAAATTAAAAGAAGAGGAGGGCTTGGCCTTAACAAGGGGGGAAAAAGTAAGGGAAAAGAAAAGAGAAGACACACAAACCATAACACATGCTTTTGTAGAGGTTAGGTTTGTGTCTATATCATCATTCTAAATAAGACCTTCAAATGACCCATATGGCCGCAGAGCACCTGAATAAGAAGAGAATTGATACCTTCTTCTGCTCTGCTCATATTACTAGAATTGTTCTGCTGAAAACCAATAAAATTTATTAATCTTTGCCAAGTAAGGGATTATAGGTTTGAGATGAGAACCAAAAGCGATGATTGTTAGCGAATAGTTGCCTTCATGACCTAGAGGTTTCCTTCTGACAGTTCAAATGGTGTGTGTCCCTCCCCCCACCCCTTCAATTGTGTGCCTCTGTGTGCGTGCATGCAATTGTTTTCCTTCTTTTGAGGATTTTTTTTTTTTTTTTTTTGGGGGGGGGGGGGGTGGTATTGGGAAATGCCAAAATGGTGTTGGAATGCGAGAATTAAGATGTAGCACCAGAAGGGATGGAGCTTGATAGTACCCTTTTACCCATATGTTTCAGACTGTCCAGCTGCTTCCAAGCTTCCTACAAATTAGCCAAAGTTTAATTTCTTTGAAAATCGAAAATACTTTATCAGCGTTGACACATTTCCTCTTTGCAGTCATATTAATATATGCCCATATTCTTATAATGATGCAAATGATGGGAAGCGGAATTAATTCAGTTATGTTCTGCATATATATTGATGTTTAGTGCTAGTGCCTCATCATTCCCTCTATTTGACTTGATCCTTGTGACTTTTCTTCCATTTATTCATCATTCAGTTTTTCCTTGCGAAGTTGCATTTGCTGAATCAGTTGATGATCTTGTTGAACCCAAGGATCTTATGAACTTCACACAGTTTTTACTAGAGTATGTTGACAGAGAGGAAATATATCAGAACCATTCTTTTGAACCCAGATTTGGAGGTCTTCAAACTCTTGCAGAAAGAGAGAAATCCTTCTATGCTAGAAATCAGACACTTCATTGTGGTTTTGTCAAAGGACCACCTGGGTACCCAAGCACCGGATTTGATTTAGATGAGATGGACAAGGCATACATGTATACCTGTAAGGTTGTAGTATCTTCTTGCATTTTTGGTAGCTCCGACTTTTTGAGGAGGCCCACACGCAAACTGGTAAATGAGCTATTCTTTTATTTTGTTTCTATCATGATAAGATGAAGTTAAAAAAAATTTTAGTCAAACACTTAGTAACTTAAGTTTTTCTAGTAGCTGGTTGCTGCTTAAATTATTTTACTCCACTTAGCTATTTCATTCAACTAAGCATCATTTTATTTTCTTCTTTCTAAATCTGTAATATCATACAAACTATGTCCACCAAAATTATACATATTTTAATGAAAAACAACTACTCATAAGAAATGAGATTTGAGGCTCAACATTCATTTTTATCAATAATCATATTCCATTCAGATTTCACTCCTTTGAACCATTCTCGTTTTCAATTATAATTGGAAAAAATATATCTTAATGTACCCCTGTATACTCCCTATGAACTAGGGTGTCCCCTTTTTGATATCAATAAATCTTATTACTTATCAAAAAAAAAAAAAAAACTTAATGTAAAGAGAGAGGAGTTAACTTGAGGATGTAATCGTCTTTTTGTAGTCCACATGAGCATACCTCTACTTGGTTGGAACTGAGCTTAATTGAAACCATAATCTACATGATGTTATTGTTTGAACTTGAAAGATTATCAACATTGATGCAGTATGAAGTTGCAAGGATAAGAAAAAAAAGAAGCAAAAAACAGAACAACCCTAGGCTTCACCACCTAAGGAGGCTTGGAATCATCACCAAGCTAGAGAGAAAATATCTCAATTCCATATTATTCATTAAAATCTTATATTCTGTGGAATCTTTATTTGAGAGACAGGAGGAGAGGGGGACGAGGAGTTGAATGTGGGATTCATGAGAAATTTTAATGATTGGGAGATTGATGGGGTGGCTTCCTTCCTTCATTTTCTAGAATCTCTATTCCCACTAGGAAGGGGGATGATAGGATGAGATGGAAACTAAGGTGTAATGGGAATTTTACTGTGAGATCTTTTTACGAGACCTTATGGGGGTCATCTTCTATGTCTTTCCCTTGGAAAGCCATATGGAGGGTTAAGGCTCCTTGTAGAGTTTCCTTTTTTGTGTGGACAATGGCTTTGGGAAAAATTCTTAATTGTGATTTCCTTATTAAGGGGGGCTATAGAATGGTGAGTTGGTGTAGTATGTGTCGATGCAATGGGGAGACTGTGGACCACCTTTTGATACATTGTAGTGTGGCTTTTGACTTATGGTGTTTTGTTTTTTGGATGTTTGGGATTTAGTGGTTATTACTGGAGAAGGTTTTTGATTTATTATGTGGATGGTGGATTGGGGGGTCTAATCATTTGTCAGCGGTTTGGAACCTTATTCCCTTATGTGTGCCATGGACTATCTGGGGGGAAAGAAATCGACATACTTTTGAAGATGTGGAGTTTACATCAACTCAATTACTAGCATCTTTCATTAGTTCTTTTTATGAATGGGTCCTTTGCTATGGGTCTTACAGATAGTACTTTTGTTCAGATTTTTAGAGTCAATTCATATGCAGATATTTTTCCGATTGTAATTCTTTAGACTATTTCATGCCTTTTATTCATGAAGTAGTCTCTCATCAATAAAATTATTCTTACCTATCTTAAAAAAAAATTAAAATCAACATGACAATAATGTTTCCTTAGGGGACTGTAAATAGAGTTCCAAATTACATTAGATAAGGAAGGAAAATCAAATCCCGTAAAACTCTCAAAATAAATAAAATTCAAATAAATCCAAATCCCATAATTCAAATTAATTCAATAATCTTGATCAGTGGAATCAATTTAACATTAATCTGGCATCTGCACCAAATGTTGTGTGGGAATCATACACACTTTTCTCTATTTATCTAGCAAACATTCAATTAATAGCACCATCTTTAACTTTGAAACTGCATCAACAATGGAAAAATAAAGTTTTTGTTCATACAAATTATGATATTACATTTTTCTTCTACCAATTTTTTTTGAGATGAGTTCCCCTCCCCAAAAATAATCCTCAAACCCACCAAAAAAAATCTCATTTTCCATTAAAGAAATGAGCAAATTCTACTTTCCTAATATCATGAAACTCTATTGTAAAATTTATGAAGTATTGAAATTTGGTTATGTTGAAATTTGTCTTCTTGAAATGCTAACAACAGCCGTTTTTTCATCATGTTTCAACTACACCTATTACTTCTTGCTTTCTTTTCGGGTTCTGTTTTATTGGTATGAATTACAATAGGCTTTCCTGCAGTTTTATGCTTCTGTAGGCTTGTTTAGTTTATATATCGATTCTTTTCAATTGGAGGTAATAACTAATAGGTAGACAGTTCAACATGTCTTTATGAAGCTTTACTTAATGCCATTCCAGAGAGTTGAAAAGTAGGATAGACATGCTACAAGAGAGATTTCCCTTGAAGAATGGAGATGGAAAGTTCATTTAACTTGAAATTTCCATTTCTAGAAACCTTTGATCTTAATTTGAACTTTATATATGTATGATTCTTGGATAATTGATTTCGTTTTGGCTCTAATACCTTCTCAGATGTTTCCGGTTGTGTGCTGGATGAAATCTTTATTTATTTACATTTTTATCTTCTATTTTATTTTCAAAGATTTATGAGCTCTAACGGTTGATATATGCTTACTTATATGCTATAATCTTATTGTGTTGAGGATCATGGGCAAATTAATGTTTGAGTATGTCATAATCATAAATGTGGATTCTATTTGGCTACTTTGTAGTAGATTTAGGTTAATATGCCTATCTTATATCCTTTCAGTGATGTTCAAATATTCTCTTTTGCTGCAGATCAGTGAATATTCTCAAAAAAATGTTTGTTTTGTTATGTTTGTGGATGAGCAAACGTTCAAAAAACTATCATCAGAAGGAAATACTCCTGATAATAGAGGATTTGTTGGTCTATGGAGAATTGTTATTGTGAGGAACTTACCATATGAGGACATGCGAAAAACTGGAAAGGTGCCAAAGTTTTTGTCACATCGCCTCTTCCCTTCTTCTAGGTAATTTAAACCTAATAAGTCTATGGACACAACAAATTTCACAATTGCTTTTCACAACTGTTGAGATGGTAGGTTGTGATTCCCATGTGAAAGTGATCTTGTATTAATCACAATTTGCCACTTCAACAAGTTGTGAATTTTTTGTTGTCTTTAGCATTGTTGATTTGAACCATGTTATAGCCATCTACTTTTGGTCCTTCTCTTCGTAAATCCAAGTTTTTCTTATATACGGTGTTTGTTTGAAGGTACTCAATTTGGCTTGACAGCAAGATGCGACTTCTGATTGATCCAATGCTGATTATTGATCACTTTTTGTGGCGAACAAAATCAGAATATGCCATTTCAAACCATTATGATCGCCACTGTGTCTGGGAGGAGGTACTCCAAAATAAGCGTCTAAATAAGTACAATCACACGGCCATTGATGAACAGTTTACATTTTACCAATCTGATGGCCTCACCAAGTTTGACCCTTCAGACCCAAATACTCCTCTTCCAAGTTGTGCGTGTCATTGATGTTTCTATTCATTAGGAGATTGTCTTTTACCTTGATTTGCGATATAGTCACCATCAACCTGTGTGCTAATATGGTGTCCTTTACCTTGCAGATGTTCCTGAAGGTTCCTTTATAGTACGGGCACATACACCAATGTCAAATTTATTTTCTTGTCTTTGGTTCAATGAAGTTGACCGATTTACTTCACGTGATCAACTAAGCTTTGCATATACTTACTTGAAGCTGAGGAGAATGAATTTAGAAAGGCCATTTTACTTAAATATGTTTAAGGTAACACATTTTCTTTAAGTGATTCATCGTAGTTATCTCTGTATTATTATAATTTCTATGTCATAGATTAAGTAATTTACTTTTTTCAGGAGCTGTGGTTAAAATGGTTCCTAGAGCTACTCTAATCATACATTTGAAATAGGTTGATTTTGCTGGGATTGTAATATCTGAGCAAATGCTTAATGTGTATGAAATATGTTGATTTTGCTGGGATTGTAAGATCTGAGCAAACACATAATGATACATTAAAATGTTTTCCCAGATGCGCTTGGAACTTGGAAGTAACTGTAAATGAAAACGACTTCTAATTAGCCTCTTTAAACTTGTTGCTTTTATATCTTTGAAACTATAAGCATGCTAATATTGTAGTTGGCTTGTAATGCATTTTGTTTTTATTTTTTAAAAAATGTATGCAGGATTGTGAGCGCAGATCACTAGCAAAGTTATTTCGACATAGGGCTGCACCATCTCCTCCACCTCCTTGATCAATTGAAAATTTGAAATTCTTTGAGGTTATGCCTGGTAAGATTGAGTTGATTTCCATTTACTTTTTGTAATTCCGATTGCTTCGAGACGTGTTTTATTCTGTTCTTATGTGCTGTCATAACAAACTTTTATGATTGAACAATAAGATTATTTTAATAGGATTATTATGATTGGATTTTGGTGGAGTCTCAAGCATCATTTCAAGAATGGATTCCAACTTGGCACCACTATTTAAACTCAACTAGTAGAGTTTCTGCACATATGCACTTGTTATTAGTTTAATTTTTTTGACAAAAATTTGTAACCTTTAGTATGTTTAATAATGTATGATATAGTGATTGATGTATAGGCATGTTTCACGCTTAATCAAGAATGCAAATATCATTTTGATAAAATAAAAATGCAAATATTCTCTCACTTTTGTGGGGTGTAGAAGAGCCGAAGAGATAATTGGTAGGCAGCATTAACTTTTTTTTTTGGGAGGCTAATTTCCAAACTTGAATCTGCAAATTTTCGCTTTTGGTAAAAGACAATTGCCATCGCACCAAGACCCGACCTCTTACACCCAATTAACTAGTAATTGTATCTAATAGGAATTTACGCCTTTATTGATGCTTTTGGATCACATGGAAATCAAATCTTTGCATATCGATTCCTCTAAAATCAAAGGCAACGGGGAAGGGAAGGAATAACAAACTAAAAAAAATCAAATATTCCAGTGGTTTGCTGATGATGAGAGACTGAATATTGTCTTCACATTCTATTTATTTAATCAGCAAAAACTGACTACTGGCTATTAGAACTAAGAAAAGAAATAGAATATGAAAGAAAAGATCAGATAGTGAACTAAACTGGTAGGGGTATGAACCATTATATTATCTGCAATCCTTAGAAGCAACAGTAATGCGTGTATGCGTTTGAGATATCATGGCTGATGGATACTATTGCATGACTTCTTTATTTATTTTTTATATAGGCCCAAATAGTTTCTATTTACAGATTTTATAGAAGTTCATGACAGTACTTGTGTTGTCTATGCAGGGATGTATACTGAATGTATATTGGGCTGTACCATGAGTGGCTTTTTCCTTTTCCCACTTCCCAGAATCAACTGTGGTGCAGGGTGGACCATAACCAAGCCATATTCTCTAGCTTCTTTCCTTGCTGCCAATGAGTGTTTCAACTTTCAAGACTATCCTATTGTATAAGAATGCGATGGGATTCAATTTTGGCCTTACAAAATAGTAATATAACTAGTCAGGAGTTGTAGTTTGGGAAGATAAATATAATTGTGTTTGATTCCCATGAGACTCTTTAAGAGGGCAGGGCAGCCTGTATTAGGTTTTAATTTGCTCTGAATTGTCATAATCATGGGTCCTAAAAGGATAAAGGAAGGCTAAAAAAATTAGGGAGCCTTTCCCATTCTACTTTGTATTACTTTTTGTGAATATATATTTAAAAAATTACTCCATAACTGAATGAATACATGGCTTATGCCTTCTCTTTTGTTTTTATTTATTTATTTATCGCATAATTATTGTTTTGATGTTTCTTGATTGTGTGTGTGAGAGAGAGCCTAACGACTTGTATTTTTGCAAGTCATGCTTTTTATGAAGATTTGAACTCCCAATCTTTGATATGTATGGTGAGATTTGTCACTGTTTGTTACCATGAAAGTCATGCAATTTGTATGCTTTTCTTTATTCGTGTGATATGCATTATTGCTCCACCACCGAGACTATCTATAAATACCAGCTTTAAGCACTAGGTTGTTCGGTCAATAAAGCAAATTAGCCAATTCTCTCTAGCCATCTAATATATTTGCTCCACTAGTTTCCTTGATCTCTTTTAGAGTGAGAAATAATTGTTTGTGTCAGTGTTGTATGTGAGAATTGAAGGCAACTAAATGGATTGGCATTGTTGACTGTTTTCTATTTGGCTTCCTCCAGTATCTCATGTCCAACATTAGGTTCATATGTGTAATCTAAGTCCTGTCAAAGGAATGAATATGCAAATTGATAATGTCAAAGTTGTATGTGAAGATTGGAGAGAACTAAATAGATTGGCATTATTGGTACATTCTGTTTAGTTTTCTCCAATATTTCATGTCCAACATTACATTTGTATGTGTAATCTAAGTCCTGCTGAAGGAATGAATGTGCAAGTTGATAATGTCAAAGTTGTATGTGAAAATTGGAGAGAACTAAATAGATTGGCATTATTTGGTACATTCTATTTAGTTTTCTCCAATATTTCATGTCCAACATTACATTCATATGTATCATCCAAGTCTTACCAAGGAATAAATAAGCAAATTGATAATGTCAAAGTTGTATGTGAGGATTGGAGGAAACTAAATAGACTGGCATTATTTGGTGCATTATGTTTGCTTTTCTCCAATATCTTATATTCATTAAATTGAGCCTTATTCTTATACACATGGATAAACAGATGAGGTGGATTATTTCATTAAAATCTAAATAATTATTTCAATTTTCACATTCAAGTTAATTTCATTTACTTCTCAAAAAAAAAAAAAAGAAAAAAAAAAGAGAAGAAGATGAAGTTAATTTCATTTAATTTTAAAAAATAAAGAACTTGTTAAAAGTCATTGTGGAACTGAAAAAAAAAAGGCATTATCAAAATGTGTCAAAAACAAGTTGATTTTTGGTATTGAGTGACCTATAGATGAGATTGATTTTTTTATTTTTTTAATTGAGAGATTAAACTAAAGTTTTGCCCAATAGGGTTTTTTTTTTTTTTTTTTTTTTTTTTTTTTGGGGTTAGATATGATAGGATTTGGACTTATAGTGTCCACTTTATGATAATTATTCTTTTTTATCATGTCAAGATACTAATTGATTTTTTTTTTTTTTTTGGGTATTATGTGAGATTTGAAGATAAGTCTCTTATTCAATGACATTTGAAGAATCAAGTTGCTAAATTAACCTTAACTAAAATGCTTTAATTATTTTTCTTACTTCATTCCTAGTTTGCTCAGCAAGTAAATTGAGGTATGGTAACCAAGATCTTGTAGTTTAGTGGTATTACTTGTTTGTTTTATGAGAAAAACTAGTGTTTGAATCCTTAGCCCATGTTTGGTATAACTTTCCGTATAAGTTATAAGTATCATTTAAAAAAAAAGGAGAAAAAAAAAAAAAAAGGCAAGATACCAAGATGGTGGCCATAGTCCACAAGGGCTCAGCCCAGCCTAAAATAACTGAAATTGGGCCAAGAGAAAGGGCCCATTAGGCCGGTATGGGCTCATATTCTAAGGGTTTTAGTTTAATTGGGCTGTATGTATATATAGTAGCCCAGAACATGAAGCACCTAGGAATATCCAAAATCCGACACAGAGAGCTCAGCTCCGTCAGCAATGGAAACATGTTTGATGAAATGCTCTCATGGAAGTGCTCTTTTCAGAGCAATCAAACCTCTCGGTTTGAAGCTTCCCAATTCCATTCATTGCTCTTCCATGGCCATCCACACTGGTTAGGCTCTCTTAAATTTCTCTCTTTCACCATTATTAATGAATTATACTTTATTATCTTTGCCTAAGTTTTCAAGCTAAAGAATTCTTCTTCACGTACTGAATTATGCTTTAATATGAATTAATGGGACATGGGTATTTGTTAAATTGGCCTTTAGTGTGCTGAGCCTTTATGTGATTTAAGGTTTTGGGGCACTATTTTAACATGGGATGGTTGTATATTCTGATTTTTTTTTTTTTTGGTTTTTCTGGGTAGATGGGGGAAGATGGACTAGGAGAGCATATGATACATTGTTGTTGGATGCTGGAGGTACCCTTTTGCAGTTGGCAAAGCCTGTGGAAGAGATTTACGCCACCATTGGCAATAAATACGGTTAGTTTAGTTTCTTTATACATACATACATACATACATACATATATATATATATATATATATATAGAGGATTCATAACCTTTTTTTTATTTAGATTAATATTTTGAAAATTTCACAGTTGGATTAAAAATTCTCTTTGTTCTTAATGTGCACCTCAAATTTTGTGTTAGCGGATGTTAATTACTATCTCATCCATAAACTCATGTTTTGCATATAATTTGTAAGTTAAAATACTTTAAGTGTAATATTTTATGATGAGATAGTTATTAATCTCCTATCATCTTGATATTTTGAAGGCATAGAGAGTATAACAAGGCAATGTAATCCAACTGATGATTTTTCAACATACTTGTTCAATAAAATATTATGGAGCGGTGTAACATTGCAAAGAGTTAGACCAATTGTAACTTGAACCTTTGAGTTAGTTTTGGAAGGAGAGATAAATATGTTTCATGGGCTGTGGTTCCTAGCTGATTGTGCTACCTCTTGGAGTTGTGAATATGATTAGTATTTTCAATTTTGGTTATGATTTATTGAGCTTTGTAGGAATTCTGACTGAGCAACCAAGCAAAAACTCTACCCTTTAGCTCAAGTGGTGGAATTGTGTGAGTTTGTTTATGTGACGTTTGTGTAAACTGATTACCAGACCTATAAAAAAAAGTGTAAACTGATTACCAGAACGCTAAATTATTGTTGCATTCCTCATTTTAATTGAAGTGCATAACTTACTATTAGGGACGGTTAAAGTCAAAAGAAGAGAATGCATTTAGATATACAATATGTGTGAGAGCTTGGAGTGTGTTGATTTACGCTAGTTCTACTGTCTTCTAAGTTCCAAGACTTATAGCCGATGAACTAAAAGGCATTTGTAAGTTGTAACTACTCATAGGACTTCCAAGGCTCATAATGTTTGAGCAGAATTATGTAAATATTGTCCAATTGCTATAATTCTTGTGCTTTCAGCTTTCATTCAACCACTCTGGAAGTTGTAGGTCATAGTATTAGTGGTTGGGAATTTTTGGATTATTTACTAAGAGGCTCATCCATTGGCACTTTTGTTGGATGTGTTGCCTTGTTATAGCTTGCTTCTCTTACTTGGAGTAACCACATCCTGGTATCAATTGACTTTAATTATTTTTGTACATAAATTTCATTAGTCTAATCATGATTCCAGTACTTTTAGAATCTTAAATTCTTGATCACAATTTTGAAACATTTCCAGGTTTGTCTGCAACATCAGCTGAAATAAAGCAAGGGTTTAGGAGAGCTTTTGCTGCCCCATGGCCTGAGAAGCTCCGTTACCAGGTCTGTATGTGTCTTGACTCTTGAGACAGTTTAAGGTGTACAATCTTTTCCTTACTTTGAATGGGGGTATTCATTTTTCTAGACTGATTCTTGATTGTGCTACTCTAGTTAATGTTTGAATCATTTTTAGTTTCTCCATCGAGTTTTGTGTCTCAAATTAGTGCATTCTGACTATGCTGTTTCTCAAGCAACCACTTGATAACTTTCTTGTACTTACAACACATGAATAGTTTTGATGCATACCGATTTTGATGATACCCCTCCTGCTGTAGTCAAACACTTATGTATTTTTCTCTAGAGTCTCTCTATAGGATTTATTTATTTTAAATTTTAAAAAAAAGATTTTAAAGAAGAGGATGTTGATGCTTTCAAATAGGAATGTATTTGTCACTATGAGAATGATGCCATAAAGTATAAACCATTGAAGTACTTATATTGTAGAATACAACTGACACTTTAACAAGGAGCTTCTTTCATGGAAAGTAGCCATGTTTTTGTATAACATAAAAGGTGGACCATGTTTACTATCACAGTTCTATGTGAAGCAGAAAACAAGACCTTTACAGTCAGTAATTAGAGTCACTCTTGTAATATTTCCCCTTTTCAAGGAATGCTTTTCATATCTGTCAGACTCTGCATCTCTTTATATTTTCCTGATTGCCTTTTGATTAGATATCTGAAAAATAATTCATTTCACTTGCTACTTTAATGAAGAAACCAGTTCCCTTGATATAGAAAAAGTGTTGATTGTAGTCATTTATATTATCGACAGGGAGATGGGAGACCATTTTGGAAATTGGTTGTTTCCGAAGCCACTGGTTGTGCTGATAATGATTATTTTGAAGAAGTTTATGAGGTGATATTTCTTAAGACCAATTGCTCAAAGTGCTTGTTTCCTAACCATAGTGCTGGGACTGTATATAATTGATGCCGTACTTGATATTATAACGGACACTTTTATCTGAATTTTAGTAGTTGCTCTTGTCAGTACTATGCAAAAGGTGATGCATGGCGCCTTCCAGATGGAGCTTATGAAACAATAACCCTTCTCAAGGATGCTGGAGGTCATATTCATAAAGTATTCTCCCTCTTTATCTTTTATTGCTAATACTAATGAAGTCTAGTGTTCTCAAATATATGTTTGTCTGGCTATTTTCTATTCTAATGTGATGCGCTATGATACAGTTAAGATCGCTGTTGTCTCCAATTTTGATACCCGTCTAAGGAAGTTATTGAAAGACCTGAATGTTTTAGATCTGTAAGTATTAGCACTTCTGTTTGCTGTTTCTTAATATAAACAATTAAGAATATTTTTTCCATAAATGGGTAGTTTACCAAATTTGGGTTATTGAATAAGTTTACTACAAATGTCTCCCCTTTGCTCTAAGAAAAGGTTGGAATGCTACCATGTAGGAAGGGACAGGGATACCTAGACAATTTTTAATTCTTATTAAAACGTTTTTCTTGCTTTTCTTGTCAGGTTTGATGCTGTTATAATATCTTCAGAAGTTGGATATGAAAAACCAGACATAAAGATATTTAAAGCTGCTTTAGGTACATAGAATCACCAAATGACCTTTTAAGTGTATGTGGTACTCACCTAAATTTTGACCTAGTCACCACTGTGTGTATCCATATCGTCTGTGCTTGGGAAACTAGGGAAATGATCAAATATTTGTTTCATTGTTGTATGGTAGTAAATCTGTTTGGGCCAAAACATCAGTGATATGGTTTTTGTACTCCCCCTGTAAATGAAATGACCCTGGTGCATCATGTAGGAAATTCCAACAAAAAATTTACTTTTATAATAGAACACTGAAGCCAATCTGAGCATCTTTACCATTGGAGTGATAATTCAAGAATTCACAGGGTGCCAGCCTATCATGGCCCCATTTACTATGATGCTATAAATCAAAGATTATATTAAAAAAAGTGTGAATAATTTCACGGGCCCTTATATGCTGTTAGTGTCACCTTTTCATGAACACCCCACCCCGCCCCCCCAACTCCCCCCAAAAAAAGAAGAAGAAGGGAACTATCTTTATAGAAGTTGATTTTCTTCTTTTCTTCATGAACATTGTCAAGTGTTGCTAAAAGAGAAAATAGCTTAGTTGTGCTTTCATAAAGCCTAACAAGAATCAACTAGTTATGAAATATACCATTCATTAAAAATCATACCAAACTACATGCAGATGAAATCAAGCCTATGTTAGTACCCTTTTTTTTTGCTTTTGCTGTATATCTTTTTGTGTTTGAGACAAGATCGTTTTATCTTGTGCAAATGCTTAAACATATCAATCCATTGTCACAATGTGCCGTTTCTGTAGATCAAGTTAATGTTGAGGCTTGCAAAGCAGTACATGTTGGAGATGATCAAAAGGCAGATAAGGAAGGGGCCAATGCCATTGGGATTGATTGCTGGTAAGCACCTTTTGTATTCGTATGCAATCACTGCTCAGGATAGAAAATATTTTTGATACAACAGCCCCATATTTGCTGTTAATTGGCTGCATCCCATAACATCCCTTCTTGTTGTGAGTCAAAGTAATAAGATTTTATTTATCGTCAGCATGGGAGTAGTAAATGCATGGCATTAAAAATAATATTATCTTGGTTTATCCATAATGTGTTCCATTGATCTTAATATGCAGGTTATGGGGAATTGATGTAAAGACATTCTCTGACATAGGAAACCGAATACTCATTTCTGAGCCATAGCTTCCACGGATCTGAGTACCAGACTGCATATTTGCTAAAAGTAATATAAGTTTCTTTGATCCTCTTTTACTCATTGTCTTTCTGCGTATTATGAATGCGGCATTGATGTCTTCAGTGCTTAACATTTACCATTGCTTTGATAAAAATCGTGGACCTGACCTGAATGTTTAGTAATATGTTGCAGGAGTGATGGTTGGACAACTTCAATTGCTTCCAAGGACAAAAACTAAACGTATTGGATATTTTGAGGAATGATATAGAAATTTCTGTATTGAATAAGCGAATTGTAATATCTCCCAACTATTAATAGATTTGTGGATACACAATGGATTTTTTTCCTGAGTTAGGATTTGATGGATTACATTTCTGTCATTTTCATCCAGTCTAGTGCTATTACTTGTCAACTATTCTTGAAATTTCTTCAGGAATCATCAAGAATTGAATTAATCAAGTGCAACTAATCCTCAAATTCTTTACTGGCAAGGTAAAAATAAGCCCAAATGAGATGCTGCATCTCTGAAAATGACAACGTCAAGTCTATTTTCTTAGGGTTTCTGGAAACAGAAAGTCCAGGGATGCACATATTTTCACTACTATTCGATGTAGCATGTGATTGGTGTATAATAAAACTATGTCAATAGTTAGTCCATGTGAAACAGTGAAAGTGATGTTTCAATTACAATTTACCATCTTAATAAGTTGTGAAAATGGTCATTAAAAATGTTGCCCCTAGACCCTAGCTTTGCTCTTTCAGAAAACTGCTAGATAGCATATTGCATCCACTGAGGAACCAATTTATTGGTGTTTTACTAAAAGTTGGTTAAAATATGGTTGTAATTAGAAAATATGAGGCTTTAAAAAGTTTGGTGAATAGATTCTAGTTGTCCATTAATAAAGCTTGAAGGCAGAAACGTTTTAGCATCATGCTGACTGCAACAGTGAGTTTATGGCCTTTACTTTCTGTACCTCTGGTAGTTGGTTTCCATTAATACCACTTTTCAATAGCACCAGCTCATAATTTCATACATCTGAGCACATTGAACGGTGAAACATATTTAAGTTCCTTTTCAGTTTTGATTGAATTATAATATTAGGTTAAATTGTTAAATAAATTGCTCTGGGCGCATAAAGGTTGCCACCTCCCCTCCTACGCAATTAAAAAAAAAAAAAAAAAAAAAAACTGTTAAACAATGGGAAAATCATTTCTCTTTCTACATCTCTAACTTACTGTGGACTGAAAATAATTGCGTTGCGACATGCTATTTTTGGTGAACGACATGTAGCGGTCGATGCCTGTAGTGCCTTTGCTCCCACAAGGAACCCAACGATCCACTAGCCCAAATTGTCCCCAAGCCCCTTCCAGATACTTCTTCAAGGCCACAAAGTTGAACCTATACAGGAACGCAATAGGAATTTACGATTTTCTGAAATTAGTTTACTGGCTCATTTATAATACATGGGTCCACTAATATTGCAATTTTTATTTTCTAAAGCCCATGTATGAGATGATAAGTTAATTTGTGAATATTATGAATGACAAGTGTAGAAGGAAGTAGGGGCCTGGTTGGAAACAAATCTTCATCTGGATAGACTTATGCAAAAGTAATAAGTGATCCTGGCAGGTGGAGATAAGACTGACTTGCTTCAGGACGTTTCTAGTCCCATCCATCTCTTCCTCAGAACCATTCTTCGTCAACATTAGCGTCTGGGTCATGGTTATGGTAATAGGGGTCATCGTAACCAATAAGAGGATTGGGCATTTTCCAATGATCTTCATGTGGCCACTATTGTCTACAAACTTTTGGATTAGTTGTACTATTTCAGATAAGATTCCCTTATTAAGGGATTTTGCCTTTGTAAGGGCTTGGTGACAAGATATCCAAGAGGTGTCCATGTGTGAATGGAGAGTGTCGTTCGGCTTAGTAACCCAATGGATCTCTGATGGGTGGAAGATTCCTTCTTCTCGGATATCAATTTTGGATTTGAGCTTAGCAATTAAACATCCATATAATGACATTCCATACTTTTGTTCAGGTGAAAGTGAGTGAGGAGCTATCAAAGTAGATGTTAGGTCAGGGTTAGAGCTTTAGAGGTGCTTTCAAGGTCTGAGGACGGACTCCTCAACCCCACAGTACATAAGGAAAAAACATAGAAGGGAAAAACATCTTCTCAAAACCTTAGGTTAATAATATACCTACTTCTAGGTTGGACTCTTCTCAAAAAGAAAAAAAACTTAGATAGGTTGGACGAGTCAGTAAAAAGAGCCAAAAGAAAAAACAAACTAGACAACGAACCAAAAAAAAAAGGAAGACTCTGTAAGAAACGAAAAATAATGTTCTCCATTTCATGCTTTAGCGAACACTGTTAGATACATAAAATAATCCTTCAGAGAATTGGAGAGCAGGACCTCCCAAGTAGACTTCAAAGTGTTTTGCTGTGAGCCTCTGACATATGGGATCATTAGCTGGGTGTTTTTACTGGTGGCCATAGTTGTCAAATCGTAAATCATATCGTAAATCGATATTTTATTTTTTTATATTGTGTATCATAAGATACACAAATACATAATAAAATTATAAAATAATTATAGATATACATATATAAAAGATATATTCATTATAAATTCAAAATATATTCAACTAATGACCAATTTAATCATTACTTATGTAATAAAATTTAACAAAGCTAACTAAATAAATCAAATTAATTTATGTTTATAACATGCACATTCAAATTGATTAAACTCAGAAGTAATACATGATATATGAACCAAAATAATAATATCTTTTCATCATCTTGACTAATCAACTCCATCTAAGTCATTGTTATTATCATGTTCAGCATCTTGCAAAATTATTTTTTCATAGACATTTTCTTTATTATTATCAACATTTACTTTTTTTTTTGGTTTTTTTATTCTAATAATTTTTTCTTGGCATTCTAGCCTTTTAGACTCAAAATAATAATAACAAAATAAAAAATAATTATATTTTCATTTAATACATTATTAATAGCATAGAAAATAAATTTGCACATATGAAAGTGAGTGTTTTAAGTAGTCTAAATTTTGTAGAAGAAAGAGAAGGGAGGAAAAAAACTCATGGACTTGCTATTTCATTAGACTCAATTAAGTTTTCCAATAATTTTGTGTTAACAAAGTCTAACAACTTATTTAAATCAAATAAAATCACAAATTTTAACAAAAAAACTCATTTTAAATTCACATGTCTATGTATCGTACGATTTACCGATACGACACGATTTATACAATACGCATCTATATATCGGACGATTCATGAGCACTTACGATACACTCTTACGATACGAAACTTTTTGTACATAATATGATACGTATCACGTATCGTACGATATTGACAACTATGCTAGTGACCATTGAGGAATAGAGCCGAGATTCCTTGCAATAATACGAGAGACCTATGCTAACTATTGAGTATTTGAGTGTGATTATCAAGAATTGCCAGGATGAAGTAGTACAACAAATGGGGAAAGCAGCAATGGCATTTCATTAAAACCAATAGAACAGAGAAGAAATTTAAAATGAAAGGGAAGAAACAATTTCCACTTACTAAAAAAGTTACAATAGCAATCGCCATGCTATTTTTCTAACATGAGATCAAGCCATGCTTCAGGCAAGATACCGATACAATTTCCTGTCACTATTATCCCTCTCCAAAAAATCCCGCTCGATTAGGGACTCAATCCGTTTCTTAATCTCTGTCGGATTTGCCAGGAATCGGGATTGCAACTGCTTTGTAACCTCGGCTATTATATTGTTATGGTCCAGCTGCCTCCTTGATTTCATGATCCTAACTATTGCGGCTTCAATTTGGGGCTTCCTGTCCTCCTCCACCCTCTGCCGTGTCTCCTGTTTTTCGGGTTCCGATTCCTTCTGTGCAACTACAGTTCCTATCTTCACCTTGTAGAATTTGCTTGTGAACTTGTCATTAACAAAGAAAGCGTCATCCTCGCCAATGTCTTTACTCATAGGCTCTTTTCGAAGTACGTTCTTTCCCTTCACACAAGCCATGGACTGGAGACACCTCTTCAAATCAGAAGCAGGTATCTCAGTAGCCTGCTCAATCTCCTTGTAGTTAAGCCGATCAGCATTGTTAAACAGCATTAGTACACACATCTGATAAGTGGAGACATTCAACTCATGCTTCTGACCCTTCCCAAAGGTTGCTTTTATATCTGCTGTACCCATGTTAGTTTGCCAGGACAACCTCCGACCAGTATGAGTCCCCAAATAATATGCCCGAAACTTCTCACAAAGTACTGACATTTCAGCTGGCAGGTTGCATGTAGCACTAGGCTGTGTTGGCCAAGACCCTGTTGTCAGAACCTGGACCGTCAGTGTAGGGCCATCCCCAAGCTCAGGGTGGCTGGCATAAAACCCATGCATTGTATCCTGAGAGGTTTTCATGTCCGTAAACATACCCTCTAATTTTGAAGTAAATTGGTACCCACATTCCGTCTTGAGCTTAACTATCAAGCTTCTCTCTGCATCATCTGAGACAGTTTTCCCAGATAAAAGCCGCTTCGCCAAATGCTGTTTATAATACTTTTCAAATACATCTTTCTCCTGCAAGTAACGAAATAACATCATCACCTTGTCAAGTATAATCTCTACATCCTCCTCGCTAACCCCCTTCAGACCTTTGCGTAGTTTTTCGTCCACAAACAATGAAATAAACTCTGGAGAACGAGCATTCAAGTTAATAAAGTATTCAAAGGACGAATTTAGGGCATTCTGGAAAGTCTTGTCATTGTTAAATGATAACGTAATAATGTTATCATACTTGTCTTTCTCGTCCAAGAGCCGCTGGACAAATTCCACTGGATCCTTGAGCCTTTCCGGGTCAGTAACTAGCTGCTTACCGGTCTCCCTGATGTGAGAAGTCATTACTTCTCTTATTTTTAAGAGGCCATCCTGAACCCGACGGAACAAAACATACATTCTTCCCAGGTCTTCATACTTGTCGTCGAGAAGCATGTTTACCAAGCCAGAATTCTCCATTTGGATTAGTCTCACCATGTGGTTAGCGATCATCTCCTTCTCCACTACATTAGTTATCTTTGTTTCACTTTGGGCATCCAAGTAATGTGTCACTCTCTCCATTTCCTCATTTAGACGCCTCTCAGCTTTCTTTAGGTAATCTCCACAATCACAACACTCGATGAACTTCTGTGATTCACCCCGGTAAAACTCAGCCGAAACCTCAAGAAAAGGCCTCTCGAAGTCTCCTTGGTAAACAGAAGAACCTAAATCCATTAGCATCTTAATTATATTCCTCATCAGCCCCCTGTTAATAACTTCACCAGTCCGTTCTTTAAGTACTAGTTCAAGAAGTGTGTTCAACAGTCTAGTCTGAATCTTGCCAGAGTGGATTATGTTATCTCTCCACAGGTTCATCCCAAGCTCATGAACAGGGGTCTTCTGGGTACTTGGAATGTAAGTTCTGTCCATGTACATAAGTATATCCCGGATCATCTGCAATGCCTTGTTATGATCATCCCATTTCCTGTGCAGTTCTTCCAGAAACAAACCTCCCTGCGCATCTTCAATAGATTTTGATATTTCTTTGAGATGTGAAGTCATAGTTGTAACCAATCCTGAGTACAGCTTATCGCCAAATTTGTGAAGCACCATGTTGTACGCATTTCTAAACCCATGAAAAACAAAACATAACATCAAAACACAGGTCCAATTTCTCTGACAAAAAAAAAAAAAAAAACAGGAACACAAAATCCCAGAACTGTGCCTTTTTTTGTGGGGGGGGTTGGGGGGGGGTTTGCAAACTTAAAGGCTGTCAACATCATATAATCACTGTGTTTCATCCATAATCGTCAGTCCAATGATATAGACATATCCTAAACTTCCACATTATTGAACTGCTTACAGGGCCCCAAGGGCTCTTGGCATGGCCAACACTCCACTAATACCAAAATTACACTAAAAACATAATTTCAAGACCGGACCAATGCACCTCTGTTATGTTTTCCTGCTTGTCTTTATTAAAAAGGGAAAATAAAAAGAAAAAGAAGATAAACAAACAATACAAAAACTAGGGGAATGCCTTTTAGGCAGTTGGCTTTTTAAAAGAAAAAAGTAACAAAATTGCTAAAGTAACAGATATTAAAAAAAATTGTTTGTAATTGCAAATTCTATTCAGTTTACTTATAGAGAGAAAGTGGACTAAAGAAAAGATGATAAGGGAAGATTTGTGAGACTTCAAGTTGTGTACAAAATCCCAGACACTCATGCACCCAGGGAGATTTGAACCCCCACCATACCCACCATCCCATACTTATTGGGGGGTGGAAGTGCCACTTGCACAATATCTCAGACATTCATTCTAGCAAGAAACTCTTGAAAAAATGATAAGTACGCAACTCCATAGAGAAACTTTATGGCAATGAAAAATCATTTTTGCTTTGAAAATAACCTTTAAGCATCAGGAAAAATAATGCTATTTTTTATTCTCTTTCTAACCATACACCCTGTGCCCTTAGTAATCTTGCAGCCTGGACATTCTACCACTATATATAAAGATTTTTTTTACCAAAACATGCCACTCTGGACAAGAAGAGGTTACATTGCCATTACCACTTCAGCGAAAGAACCAAGAAACTGAGGGCTAAGGATAGACATGGCTCTGAAATTGCCAGAACAACACCATGGAACTGGGTAGAATCTTAAAAACAATAATGCATGTATCCTGATTGAAGATGCAGAAATTTGATGGTCCAGCGTTTTATTTTAACTTCCCAACCAGGGGAATATAACAAATGTAATTTGACAAGGATGCCCCAACTGACTGACAGATTATGGCAGCAGCACATCATCTAAAGATATCTTCTAATCATTTCAGCAACATTTTCTCTCTCCACGATGCTCACATGCTATTGAAATCATTTTGCAACTGACTTCAATTCAGAGGTTTTGAATAGAAATGTTATTATCAACTTACTGCTATCCATGTACACTTCCGGTGTACCTGGGTATTTTGATTAATGAACTTTCGTTATTTATCCAAAAAGATATATATCAATTCAAAACCGAATCATCATTCAATTAGATTTCACACTTTTTATTTATTTATAAAGCCAAAGTTGAGAGAAAATCCAATTAGATTTTTCAATTGGAGTCCAATTTTGCTCCACTTGTCTCATCTAAATTTTTTTTTAACTTTTTGAGCCAATTGAGTTAATACAGTGCTAAAATCAAAGAGCCCAATATTAATCAACCATTGAAAAACCAATCAACCTACAACTAAACCAATAAAAAAAAAACCCTCAGTCCTCTCTCTCTCTCTCTCTCTTCCAGCAACATTTGCATTTGTTTAATTGCCATAGTTTTTTGGCCATGGAAAATGCAGAATTTCAAAAGCTTCCAACTTCTTCTAAAGAGTGTTAAGGAACCAAAAAATTATGAAACATGATAAAGAAATCACCTTCCTCAATGAAGACAGACAACCTGAAATCAGTTGCTTTCAACATTGCCCCTTCATCCTTAGTAGACCTCATGGAAAATTCTTAGGCTTAAGATCTCGATGCATCACACCCATGAAATGGAAAATATTGACAACATTCACAATGGCCCTACAAATACCTGAGGCAGCCCTCTCAGAATACTGGCCTTGTGCTATTATTCTATCAAAAAGCTCATCCCGCAGCACAAAGTTCCATCACAAGGAGCACAGAGTACCTATCCTCATAAGCACCCCCGAATTCCACGATGTTTGGCTGACCAGATGTGTTGCAAAATCTGAACCTCTCTCTATATATCATCCCTATCATTCTTGGACACAAGCTTACGTTGCAGAATGGATTTGCAGGCATAAGTTTGACCAGTTGAGTTCTCAGTGCATAAATACGTGATGCCAAATTGATCTCAACCCAATTCTTTTCCAAGAGATCACAAGATTGAAAAACATCCTATGTGATGCTGTCCTTTTCTTCTTCTTATTTCAAGATTTGAATACAAGCTATTTTTTCTTTAGCTTCATAATCTTGGCATGTCGGATTGTGCTCCACTTATTTATTTGGGTGAATTGAAGCGTCCTCTACATGCTTGAGCATTTGGACTTGCTAAAGATGTATTGATTTCATAGAGTGGTTATAACCTCCTGCCCCACAAGTTTTTTTTTTTTAAATTTCTTTTCAAATTAACTTTCATACTTGATCATATTATGGGCGTAGTTCAATTCAGTCATATCATATGAAATATGAGGCTTTAGTCTCAATTATTTATCAAGTTCTCTAATGTTATATCTGTTAAAAGGTGTTTCTTTTATGTCAACATTTTTGTGATAATAGTGGCTGAAGGGACCAAGAATGGACATCCCAGAAAAAAATTTCTGACCTTGCTGTCATAAAGATAGACTCTATCTATTTGTTGTGTTTTGAATTATAAGGCTTTCTACTGATACTGATGAAGCTGTTCTAAAGGATGCTTTTGGACGGCGTGGTGAGATAATTGAAGGTAATGTGGTAGATTATTTAGGTTGTAACTTACTTTCAGGTTTAGATGACCTTAGATTTACTTGAGGGTATTATACTGTCATATTTGGCAATTAAGATTGTATGTTACCACATTAATAGGAGATCAAAAGGGCATGGGCTTGTGCTGTTTACTTCTAAAACAATGGTCACCACAGCTCTAAAAGAAATGGATGGTCAGGTAAATTTAGTTTGGCACGATATTATTATTTTTGCCTTACAAATAGCCCTGTTAAGCACCTAATCTTAAATAAAAAAATAATGTGAATAACTAAACTTGTGTTTGATGACCCTCTTCAGGTGTTGGATGGCAGAAATATTCGTGTGTATTATGCACACAAGGGATAACAACTTGGATCTCGGGTACAATCACTTACAGTCATAGAGGAATTTGATGTTAGGACCAAGTTTCACCTTCTTGGAAACTATACTGAATCAGTTCCTCTAACATTTCTTGGCTCTTACCATGAGATCATTTGATGAAGCTCTTAGCTATAAGCTATCTGGTAGAGTTTATATATCTTAACTCCAAGAGGTGACCTAACCTTACTTCTATGGCCATTCTTTTGATGTTATGATGGAACCCAGAGATTTAGATCATGCTGTCTTGAGTGCAACCCCACCCCCCCAAAAAAATGCCAGCACACAGACATAAATATGCAAAATTGCAATTAATCTATGGTTTAAGATTGCAGGAGGTGGAAACTTATTATAAATTCCTTTAATTTGAGCTTATGTGTCCTATATATTTAATAACCCATGTTAAAATCAATAGTACCACTACAACTAAAAGTTTCATGCGTTAAGCACAAGTTACAAGCTAGTAATATTAATAGAAGTAGTAAAAAAAAAGACACATCAATTAAAAAAGGAACAGAGGGTATGGTTTAGGATAGAATTAGAATGGTGGAAAAGTATTACTTGTGGCTGACCCTTGACTAATTTGTTGTAGATCCATAGCCGACCCAAATCTTGAGACTAAGGCTCGGTTGTTGTTGCTGTAAGACATGTGGCATTTAAAAATCTAACGGTCTTGGAAAACCACACAAAATCAAATAAATATAACGTGTCTCACATCTAGTTAAAAATGAGAGGGGATCTCTTAGGACTTAGCGAAACATTGAAATCTTTAATTTCTTAAGCATTCAAAAACCCAGTCGAGGAATCCTAAATCCTCAAGAATAAAAAAATCTAATTAAAAAATATAACCAACCAAACAACCCTAAGCACAATATTAACAACAACAACAACAACAACAACAAACCCTTACTCCTAAATTTTTGTGGACGTCGGCTACGGATTCTCAACAGATTAGTCAGAGTTAGCCACACATATTCTTTTCCTCCATTCCATTCAATCCGGTGTCATATCCTCATTTACACTACACTCAATTTGAAAATGGCCAAAATTCTTTTTCAACAATGTTTTACCTAAGTTCAAAATTAAGTCTCATTTAAACAACATTTAATCATTTGGGCTTAAAAATTAATACAAATTTAATTAAAACACAGTCACATTAAATGGTATTTATTAACCTCAACTAATTTTTCCTCTATTAGAAATCAATCTAACAAGCTAACCTAAAATCAAATTATTCAATTCCAAACACTTAAAACAAAAATTGAAATCAAACTATTCTCAAATAAACCTAATATTAAAAAGAAAAAAAGAAAAAAAAAAGGCAGCTTAGAATTGAATTGAATCGAAAATTTTGAAAAACCTGTAAAGCTCTTCGAAGCTAAGGCCACTAGCATTGTGATTGTAAATCTCGTGGATTGCATGTTCTAGAATGTTCCATGTCTTCTCAGCGTATTTCGGATCCACCACAACCCGATGCTTGAACGCCTCTATCTGAAAATTCCTCTTCTTCTGATTACTCATCTTTTCAAAATCCCCCAAAAAAATCCGAAACAGGAAAAAAAAAAAAAAAAAGGAAACTCCGATTTTTCCTCCTTTTTTATGAATCGGAATCGGAACCGGAATTCGAATTCATGGAATCCAAAATCCGTGAATTCCTTTTTCCTTTTCCTGGGTATAAAAAAAAATATTTGTCAGATCGATGAGAAGCGGGATTTGTGGGGAAACTGGAAACCGGGAATTAACCGGGAGAGTTTTTTTTTTTAATATATTTTTTTAATTGTTGGAGGGAAATGAAATAAATTATGGAATTTGGGTTTTATAAAATTTGGAGGTGAAGGAAGCTAAGGGAAGCAAAGCAGGAGAGTTTGGTTTTTGGTTTATAACTTTATATAATAGAGATGATGAAGGTGGATTTGTTCACAATTTTTGGTTTTTTTTATTTTTATTTTTTATTTTTTATTTTTTAATAATATATATATATATATATATATATTTATATAGAAACGTTTCTTTTGAGACCTTTATTACACGTTTCGAAGTTAAATTTTTTTTTTTTTTTTTTTGTAGTCATGTATGTTTGTGTGATAAGTTATTGAGAACAGAATTTTTTTTTCCATTTAACCTTATTATTAGAAGAATTTTGTTAGTTAACAAGTTGCGAAAGAAAGTGGAAAACTAGTACCTCGAGTTTTTAAAACTAGAGTTCAATAGCAAATCGAGTTTTAAAAACTCGAGTCCCAGAGTTCTGACATATCTGACGTGAATAAAAATTTCACGTGGAACTCGAGTCTCTAAGACTCGAGTTCCAGTGTGTAACTACGGGATACAACCCCACAAACGTACTTGACTTTAGAAAGAAGAAGCTCCAATAAAGAACCAACCCACCAATCTCCAGCAAATGTTCAACCCTTCAAAACCCAAAAATCAACAAGACCATTTTCAATACAAACCAAGACAACGAAAAGTAAGCAATGCCCACATAGGCATTAGACCAGCTGAGGCAGTTTTGGTTGAAAAATCAACAAAAAGTCTCAATCTTGTTCATCTCTCTTCCATAGCTTTTTCTTTCAAATCATTCACATCTTTAAGAGTTGTGTGTAATTTATTCAGATCATTTGCTCGGTGATGGAGATCGTGAATTGTACCGTAGATCGGTGATCGGGATGTGCTTGATGGAGACTAGATTTGTGTGTGCCGTGGGTCTTCTTCTTTGCTGTGGATCTTCTTATTTCTTTCTTTCTTTCTTCTAGGTTCTTTCTTTTTCTTTTCTCTCTCTTTTTTTTTTTTTTTTTTTTTTGGGTTTTCTTTTTTTGGGGTTTGTACTTCTTTCTTTCTTCAGGTTCTTTCTTCTTTTTCTGGGTTTATACGTTTTTTGTTTTCTATTTGAAATTGAGTGTAAAAAACTCGAGATTCATGTTTTTTTGAACTCAACTATTAAAAACTCGAGATCTATATGGCACAAACCTGTCCAACTTAGTAAACTCAGCAAGTAGGAAGCGAGTCTTTAAGCCTCGAGATTTATATGGAACTCGAGTTTCTAAAACTTGAGATGCTAGTTTGCAATATTCTTTCAAACCCATATTAACTTACTATATTCTATCCCTTCACAATGTTAGTCTGCAAATATCCCCATTGAGAATGCTTGGTTAGTTGAGCGAATGGACTTGAAGAAGTTGTCGTAAATTCAGAGATTTCAAGATATTCATTATACTACTGGTTTTATAAGTCTGTGCAGTTTGATTCTATATGGGGCATGGCCTCAAGCCCCTTGGGCCTTGGATTATACGAGGTATGGCCTCAGGCCCGTTTGGCCCGAACATTCAATAAGACCAAAACTGAGCCCGGACCTTTTAGTAAGTCCACATTGTTTCGGATACATGATAGGCAAACCCATGTCTGGTCCATTATGACTTGCTTGGGCGTGCGTTTGCTCGGGACAACCCGTGTCCCCGGCAGCTTGGTATTGCCTTGGGGAGTATCGCTGCCAGGTGACCTTTTGGAGGTGGAAATCAGTTCCAATGCCATTACCACTATTTCCAATGGGGCATATTCCTTGTCAGGAATAATCAAATCAAACCCCACCTACACGAGTGAGACCAGAACGCAATCATGAAACCTCCACCAACCTCAAGCTATAAATAGCAGAATTGAGTGAAGAGTGGAGGTTGGCAATTTGGAAGAGAAAATAAGGAGAGAAAGAGTGAGAAAGCTAGCGATATCAAGGGGGAGAGCAACACAGGAGAGAAAGGTAGGGGTGTTCACTGGAGATAAGGGGTGTCATAGGGTCACTTGGGGAGGAACTGCTCTTAGTAGGAAACATTAGGCCCACTCAACAAGTAAGTTGTGAGCGCAACCCCAAGCCCGGTCTGTTAAGAAGAGGTTGGGTATGCACAGATTCTTTTTGAGTTATGTGTATGTGTGATGCGTCATCGAGGACGCCTGATTGGTTGGCTTAATGGATTTGAAGAACTTGTCGTAAATTTGAAGATTCCAAGTTATTCATTATACTATAGATTCATAAGGTTTCGCAATTTAATCCTTTTTAAGTTGTGTGTGATGTGTCATCAAGGATGCTTGATTGGTTGATTCAATGGACTTGAAAAACTTGCTGTAAATTCGAAGATTCCAAGTTTTCTACTATACTACTGGTTTCGCAAGGTTTTGCAGTTTAATTCTTTTTAAGTTATGTGTGATGTGTCTGTAGAGAGGGAAAATTCCCGACCTATCACAAGCTGACACGTCACACTATCAAGTCCACAAAATACAGCCAATTACAAAGTACCACATATTGCGGCTAGGTTTTGCTATCACTATTTCCGAAACCAACAGAAATTTGCCAAGTGTCATGCAAAAGAACAATCACACATCAACACGTGTAAGCGATGACACAAGCAGCCTCGCACGTGTAAGCAATGACACAAGCAGCTTCGCACGTGTAAGCGATGACACAAGCAGCTTCGCACGTGTAAGCGATGACTCAAGCAACCTCGCACGTGTAAGCGATGACTTAAGCGGACCAATTAGGTTGTGACATGTGTCACCAATCAAGCTCCGCCACGTGTCGCTCATCCACCTCCAAACTCCTATAAATAGAAGCCTTCCTGAGACATTCAGGAGACCAGAATTCAGAAGTGAAAAAGCTCTGCTGGAATCAAGCCCTGAAGCCTCCAGGAACTTCAAGAACTTCAACCCCAAAATCGAAGAACATTCGAAGCAGAATCATCCAGATCATCTGCCTAGATCCTAAAGTTTGCGGGAATCAAGCTCAAAGGTCCGAAAACATCAACAAATCATAAATCAGTGAAGCTCTTCGGATTCAAGCCTCCAAAGCCCCGAAGAACTTCCACCACAAATCTTCAAATACAAAGAACATTCGAAGCAGAATCATCCAAACTATCTGCCTAGATCTCAAAGTTCACTGGAATCAAGCTCAAAAGCCTCCAGAAACCTCAAACAATCATAAATCAGTGAAGCTCCACGGATTCAAGCCTCTAAAGCCCCGGAGAACTTCCACAACAAACCTTCGAAGACGAAGAACACACAAAGAACACGAAGAACACGAAGAACGTGAAGAACAAAGGATTTCCAACAAGCTCATAGCCAGAGATTCATTGTAATTCTGTTCCAAAGATCTTCGATCCATTCTTCAACCAAATTGAAGTATATTGAGTGTTCAAATCAAAATCACATCACTACAAATCCAATCAACAAGTCTTTTAAGGAGATCGAATCAGAGGATAACTCTTTTGTAATCACAGAGAATTGTACCACACAATCATCAATACAAATTCACATTTGTGAAACTATTTTACTCGTTTGACTCATTTCGAACCGAGAAATTTAGTCGCTTACAAATTCTGGCACGCCCAGTGGGAGAGAGGTCATTCAGAATTTGTAAGCGACTAAATTTGTAGAGAGGGAAAATTCCCGACCTATCACAAGCTGACACGTCATATTACCAAGTCTACAAAATACAGCCAATTACAAAGCACCACGTACTGCTGCTAGGTTTTGCTATCACTACTCAGAAACCAACACAAATTTGCCAAGTGTCATGCAAAAACCAATCACACATCAGCGCACATGTAAGCGATGACACAAGCAGCTTCGCACGTGTAAGCGATGACACAAGCAGCCTCGCACGTGTAAGCGATGACTCAAGCGGACCAATCAGGCTGTGACATGTGTCACCAATCAAGCTCCGCCACGTGTCGCTCATCCACCCCCAAACTCCTATAAATAGAAGCCTTCCTGAGACATTCAGAGGACCAGGATTCAGAAGTGAAAAAGCTCTGCTGGAATCAAGCCCTGAAGCCTCCAGGAACTTCAAGAACTTCAACCCCAAAATCGGAGAACATTCGAAGCAGAATCATCCAAACCATCTGCCTAGATCCAAAAGTTTGCGGGAATCAAGCTCAAAGGTCCGAAAACATCAACAAATCACAAATCAGCGAAGCTCTACGGATTCAAGCCTCCGAAGCCCCGAAGAACTTCCACCACAAATCTTCAAATACAAAGAACATTCGAAGCAGAATCATCCAAACTATCTGCCTAGATCTCAAAGTTCACTGGAATTAAGCTCAAAAGCCTCCAGAAACCTCAAACAACCACAAATCAGTGAAGCTCCACGGATTCAAACCTCTAAAGCCCCGGAGAACTTCCACAACAAACCTTCGAAGACGATGAACGCACGAAGAACACGAAGAACACAAAGAACACGAAGAACAAAGAATTTCTAACAAGCTCATAGCCAGAGATTCATTGTAATTCTGTTCCAAAGATCTTCGATCCATTCTTCAGCCAAATTGAAGTACATTGGGTGTTCGAATCAAAATCACATTACTACAAATCCAATCAACAAGTCTTTTAAGGAGATCGAATCAGAGGATAACTCTTTTGTAATTCCAGAGAATTGTACCACACAATCATCAATACAAATTCGCATTTGTGAAACTATTTCACTCGTTTGACTTATTTCGAACCGAGAAATTTAGTCGCTTACAAATTCTGGCACGCCCAGTGGGACATCTCTGCCTCTCATCTCATTCTCCTTCAAAGAAAGAAATCTTCATCATCTTGCTACCAACTTCAATGGCCACTAGCAAGAACATTCAAGCTTCAACAATAGCTACTTCAACTAAACTTGGTACGGCTACCACCAACAACTACATTGGTGCAATTAATTGTAGCCAACCTAAAGCAAATAATCAACTTCAATCAACCAAGGAAGCCAAGGTCCAGACAATCATCTCCTTAGACCCTCTTACAAGAAATAAGGTCATCAACAAGGACATCTCCACCTTGGAACACCTCAAGTATGGGGGCAAATCCCCTTCTTCCTTCACAAGAAGTTGGTCGCACGATTTCTCTCCCATCGAAGGGAACCCAAAAGATGAGATTTCACGTGCTCACTTCAATTCACTTCCTTCTCCATCATCTTGGGAAGTTGTGTCAGTCATGATGACTAACACCTCTACCATGGAAGAAAAGATGGCTGAAATGGAACAAAGGGTCGTCCTTCTCACAAAAGCACTTGAAGATAAGGACCTCCAAATCTCAACTCTAATAAATAAACTTGAAATACAAGATCTTGGCGAATCAAGCCATGATCCTGAGTTCCCATTTGGCTTCACTTCTACAAAAGGTGACAAAGGGAAAGAAAATCAAGACACTCCTCAACAGGAACAATCTACTTCGGTTGCTTCGTTATCAGTTCAACAATTACAAAACATGATAACAAATACCATCCGAGCACAATATGGAGGTTCTTCTACAAGTTCTCTCACATATTCAAAACCCTACACAAAGCGCATCGACAACATGAGAATGCCAAATGGGTATCAACCCCCCAAGTTCTTGCAGTTTGATGGCAATGGAAATCCTAAGCAACACATTGCTCACTTTGTAGAAACTTGTGAGAACGCAGGGACTCAAGGAGGCCTCTTTGTAAAGCAGTTTGTCCGGTCACTAAAGGGAAATGCCTTTGATTGGTATACAGACTTAGAACCTGAGTCAATCGATAGTTGGGAACAACTTGAAAGGGAGTTTCTCAACCGATTCTACAGCACACGGCGCACAGTAGGCATGATGGAGCTTACCAATACTAAACAATGGAAGGATGAGCCCGTCGTTGATTATATCAATCGGTGGCGTTCTTTGAGTCTAGATTGCAAGGATAGACTTTCTGAAATATCTGCTGTAGAAATGTGCATCCAAGGCATGCATTGGGGACTTCTTTACATCCTTCAAGGGATAAAGCCTCGAACATTTGAAGAGTTAGCAACTCGTGCGCATGACATGGAGCTAAGCATTGCTAGCCGCGGAAGTACAAACCCTCCCATACCTGAGGAAAGCAGAAGGGAAGTAAAGAGGAATGATACAAAAGTCAGCCTCAGAGACCCAATGATTGTTAACATTGCCGAAGTCAAGGTTCCAAGAAGAGGACCAAAGGCAAATGAAAAACAGCTTGAAGGAGGGCAAAAGAACGAAGTGCGTCGCCTGACTTTTAAGGAACGTGAGCAAAAAGTATATCCGTTCTCCAATGAAGATGTGCCAAACATCTTAGAACAACTACTGCAATTGAAACTGATTGAATTGCCAGAATGCAAGCGGCCAGAAGACATGGGGAAAGTTGATGACCCTAACTACTGCAAATATCATCGCATCATTGGCCACCCAATCCAAAAATGCTTTGTCTTCAAAGAACAAATCATGAGGCTTGCCAAAGAAAACAAAATTGATCTAGACTTTGATGAAGTTGTTGGGTCAAACCATGTGGCCGTTGCTTGTGATGTACTTTCAACTCTCAGGCAGGGGGCAAACACCATTGGAGCTTACAAATTGATTGACAATAATGATGCAAGGATCGGCCCCATCAATGGGAAGTTCCTTAAACACTTCTACACTTGAAAATCGAGGATTGCTCCTCGGTAAGAGCTTAAACTACCCACTGTAGCGCTGCAAGAGTACATGATGTTTTCCCATTACCCTTGAAAGCGTACCAATAAGGAGAAATTAATCCCACTCCATGTCAACAATTGCGAGTGTAGCATAGCGGTTGGATGCCTATGTCACCCTTAAGGAGGTCTCGGGTTCGATCAGTGGTGTACCCACTATTATACACTGCGCCCCCCTTTTTTGCAAAAACACATAAGAAAAAAAGAAATTATAAAAAAAAAAAAAAATATGTTGAACTACGTGATGACTTGATCCCTCTCCGGGGTACGTAGGCAGCTTAGTACTTGTCACTAAGTTCAGTCACATGAAAAGAAGAAGAATTGTCTGTCTAGCTTGAAGAATTTTTCCAAAGGCCATCAACTTGCTTTCAAGAACCCTTTGATTGGCAAGACGTTGCTTAAGATCAGTCAATTGCTCACTACATGATACTCAAAGATCATTATGGTAGAAAATGACAGCTGCAAAGAATTGGTGTTATTCAGCTTTCCTTGAACTAATGATAAACATAAGTTGGTTCTTGGTTGTGGAGTAAAATAAAATCTTCAACCTCTTTTGCAAGGAATGAAATTTACATGGCATTGCTCATCTTCTGTGGACATCTTCCCACATCTCTGAAGTTTGCTTTGCATCACTTATCTCCTGGGGGCATCTTCTTGTACCTTTTAAGTCTAGGCTACATTCACTTCACAACTCTGAAATTTAAATCACATCATCTTCCTTCTGAGTGGTGCCGTTTCACATCATGTCTCTGAAATTTGGACAACGTCACCTTCCTCCAGCATCTGAAGTTGGTGTTGTATCATCTCTCCTCTAGGGGCATGTTCGTGCAATGTCAAAGTATCGGCAGCATTCTTCTTGAAACTTCAAGGTTTCGTTGGCATCTTCGAAATCTTAATGAGAAGTCCTTGCATCTTCAAAGTCTTGATAGGGACTCCATGCATTTTCAACATCTTGTTGGCATCTCTGAAATCTTGATGTCTGGCTACAGTGCTATACGCCTTTGATGTCTGAGCGATGTTGCCTCTGAAAATTGCTTTATGACAAAAATGAACGTTGGCACAGCTTCGGTGCGAATAAAGTGTTGACATAGCTTCAATGGCAATGTGGAGTGTTGACATGGCTTCATGAATGTTGACATGACTTCTGTGCAAATGAAGTTTCGACGTGGCTTCATGAATGTTGTCACGGCTTCGGCGAATGAAGTGTTGACGTAGCTTCAATGGCAAAGATGCAATGTTGGCATGGCCTCGGTATAAAATGAAGTGTTGACGTGGTTTCATGGCAAAGATGAATGTTGTCACGGTTTCGACATGGATGAAGTATTGTTGTGGCTTCATGACAAAAATGAATATTGGCATGGCTTCGGTGCAAATATTGCTTCATGGCAAAGATGAATGTTGGCATGGTTTCAATACAAGGACAAATGCTGGCATGACTTCGTTGCAAAAACTCTTGATGTGACTTTGTTGCAAAGACTCTTGACGTGGCTGCATTACAAAGATTCTTGAGATAGCTGTGTTGAAAAAACAAGTGTTGGTGTAGCTTAATTGCCAAAAAAAGCATGCTGCATAACAAAAACAAACAACAAAGAACTTGTCAGAAGAAAATCTCATTGCACGGCTAAACAAAAAAAAAAGAGACAGAACTTCAATTTTTATCTCTAGCCAACAAGTACAAAGAAATGAGTAGCATGAAAAAAAAAAAAAAAAAAAAAAAAAAAAAAAAATGAAAAAATCTTGAAAGCAGGAGAAGAAAGCAGATGGTTGAGCATGTGCCTCAGTGATGAAGGCAATAGCATGCCTTTATATAGAAAATTTCTGAGGTAACAGACAAAAAAAATAAGAGGAAAAATGCTGCCACCAAAATGTTTAAAGTCAGCCTTTGCAACCCAAATGCACTCAAAATCAAAGAAAACTGCACCGAATGTTGAAATGCAAGATGACATACTGCATACGGTAGTTCACCAACTACCTCAAGACCCACAAGTCAAAACACAGGCGCCACCTTGTCAGAGCCGCCTGCAAAAAAAAAACAGCAAAGTCATCATAGACAAATTGTCACCCACGGCCTTCTCTTCCAAATTTGTGAAAATCCAAAGATCATTTCACAAAACTGACCCCACAGGGACCTTGAACGGACTTCGATTTATAAAACCCTGAAAAATCAAGCTCACCGGAGTATACACGCTCCGCCACGCACGGCCACAAACTCCAAACGACCCGCGGGTTTCTCCTTCAAATCTGTGCAAATCTACCCATGATTTTAGAAAACTAACTATACCATGGTCTTCTACGGCCTTAGATCGACAAAACCTGAAAATTTCAGGTCCAAAATCCCAGCCACGCGCTACCACGCGCCGCCACAAGCTTCGGAAACCGCAGCCTAGTCCGTCCAATCTGTGCCAATCTACCCACGATTTCAGAAAACGGACGACACCAGGAGATCCAGCGTGCCCCGATCTACAAAACCCCAAAATTCCAGGCCCAAGCGATGAGCCACGCGCCGCCACGCCCCTCCAGAAATTCCGGCAAAAGTTTCCGTCAAACTCACGCGCCGCTGCCTTAATTCACGCGCGTACACGCGCCGGCAGTATCCTCACGCGCGTACACGCGCTGGCAGTTTCTCAAGCGCGCTGACGCGCTCCATGACGTCATGGATGACGTCATCATCAAGCAACCGGTTGACCCGTTTGTCCAGATCCGACCCGGTTTTGACCCACAAATTTGACCCGGATCCGAACCGCCTGAAAAAAAAAAAAAAAAAAAAAAAAAAAAAAAAAAAAAAAAATGCTTTGACCAAGTGGACCTTTAACCTTGACCAAAAAGTCAAAAATTTCAAGACGGACCTATCCGACTCAATTTTTCGAGTGCATTCTGATTTTGGGATCCGTTTCTTCATCCGAGACTCGGAAATTGCGCAAACGTCAAATTTTCAGAAAGTTGACTTTTGCATAAATCTTGACCAAAAGTCAAAATTTTTAAGAAGGACTTATCTTGCTCAATTTTTCGCGTACATTCCGATTTTGGAGTCCGTTCCGTCATTTGAGACTCAGAAATTGCACAAATGACTCAATTCCAAGGTAGTTGACTTTTGTGTTGGAATCGACCTAAAGTCAAGATTTTCAAGCCAGACTTATCTTGCTCAATTTTTTATGACTTGAAAACCACCACTCTGACCCACTTCTCTGAAGTACTAGCAGTGTCCAAAACTTAAGCTCCTAAGATCAAAATTTGAGATTCATCCATTTAATTGGGATCTCCTCAGGGTTATTCTCCAGACTTCATCAAGACTTCCTCTCAAAATACAAATGAACTCTCACAAGTGTGTCTTGAACCTGAAATTACACTGGGTCACTAATTCAACCCACTATTCCCGTTCGGTACCTACTGGTCTCCAACCTACCATTCCCACCTACCGTTCCCACCTACCGTTCCCATCTACCATTCTCACCAAAAATTCTCAACTACCATTCTTAACTACCTACCTACCATTCTTCATCTTTCTACTATAAATAGGAGGGCCGAGTTCATCAAAAACTCATCCGAAAAAAAAAAAAAAAAAAATACACTAAATCATGAAATGAAGAGTTGCTTCTTTCAGACTTTCAAATCCTCCTTTTCACAACCATTTCTCACTATGACCTCATCATTCTCAACACCTAGCAACCGATTTTGCTTCATAATCGGTTTGAGATCAACCCTCCCATGGTTCGGCCGAAACCTTATTAACAAAATCATTGCAGTTTTGAGATCCAAACAAACTTTGTTTCTCCACTTAACGACCACATTTGTCCATAAAATTACTCATAACAAGGTCTGCACTTTGGTTCCATGCTTCCTTGGACTTGGTTGGCCAGGAAATCCAAGTCCAGCAGAAGCACCTGTTCCTAACCTCAGGGCTCCTGTAGTCTCTCTCCAATTGCTTGGTCTTCCAGCAGAAGCAGTGGTTCGGAACAAACAGCAACTTGGCTGGTTTCTAAGACCAGAATCACAAGTTAGCTCCATCTTTCATTTTTCTGTGCTTTTCCAACAAGTGGCAGTAGGTGAAGATGGTAAAAAAGTGTTGGGGTATCCTACAAATTGTTTTCCATCAACACTTAAAACAACCTCCAAGGCGCCAACTCATCAGAATTCAGCCTTTGGTGCCGGTAAATGGTCATCAAAACCTTATTCCATGTCCCCACTACTATGGGACCCAAAGGTCATCGTTGCTGGTACCTCAAAACTCATTTTCTGGAATTACTCCAACTTAAAATCAGCTTGAAGAATTTCAGAAGGTACTCTTCTGAAATTACTTCAACTTAACGTCCGTCGGCATGGTCCCATTACACAGGCACATTCAATAACTTGCCGTCGGATCTCATTCAGCATGCAGTCAGTCCCATATCCAAAGGTGTACTTCTCATAAACATCTACACCAGAAGGGTCCCAGCATACAGGGCCAGCACCATGGTGGTGTAAGTTTTGCTCATTTGCTTTGCTTCATCTCCATCTTCTTCATTGCCAACACCAGCATCACCAGAATCCATACTCTTCTGAAATTACCTCAACTTAACCTGAGTGAAACAATTACACATGCACATTCAACCACTCTCCCACATGTCCTCGCCGTAATCCAAAGCATGTTCTTCTGAGATAACTTCACCAGAAGTTCTTAAAAACACGAGGTTAGCTCCATGACTCTGCATGCTGTACCCAGCCACCATTCTCTCATCTTCCCCATCTTCAACATCTTGTGATCGCCGCCAACGATCCAAAATACTCTCCAGAAATTACTTCAACTTAACCTCTGTTGAGAAGGCTCCATCACGCAAGTACGTTCAAATACTTGTAGACCCCTTTTTAGTCTCATCAAAGCCTTTCATATGGGTCGGTCTACTCTTCGGAAATTATCTCATCCTTCTGAAAACTCCACCACCTTCAACAGCTCCACCACCTTCAACTACTTCACTTAAAAAGTCAAGTGTAAAAACCAGTTTTCGAAACTCATCCCCACACCACACTCCAAGACTGTGTGCGTGAACGAGTTTCGAGGGGGCATTTGTAGAGAGGGAAAATTCCCGACCTATCACAAGCTGACACGTCATATTACCAAGTCTACAAAATACAGCCAATTACAAAGCACCACGTACTGCTGCTAGGTTTTGCTATCACTACTCAGAAACCAACACAAATTTGCCAAGTGTCATGCAAAAACCAATCACACATCAGCGCACATGTAAGCGATGACACAAGCAGCTTCGCACGTGTAAGCGATGACACAAGCAGCCTCGCACGTGTAAGCGATGACTCAAGCGGACCAATCAGGCTGTGACATGTGTCACCAATCAAGCTCCGCCACGTGTCGCTCATCCACCCCCAAACTCCTATAAATAGAAGCCTTCCTGAGACATTCAGAGGACCAGGATTCAGAAGTGAAAAAGCTCTGCTGGAATCAAGCCCTGAAGCCTCCAGGAACTTCAAGAACTTCAACCCCAAAATCGGAGAACATTCGAAGCAGAATCATCCAAACCATCTGCCTAGATCCAAAAGTTTGCGGGAATCAAGCTCAAAGGTCCGAAAACATCAACAAATCACAAATCAGCGAAGCTCTACGGATTCAAGCCTCCGAAGCCCCGAAGAACTTCCACCACAAATCTTCAAATACAAAGAACATTCGAAGCAGAATCATCCAAACTATCTGCCTAGATCTCAAAGTTCACTGGAATTAAGCTCAAAAGCCTCCAGAAACCTCAAACAACCACAAATCAGTGAAGCTCCACGGATTCAAACCTCTAAAGCCCCGGAGAACTTCCACAACAAACCTTCGAAGACGATGAACGCACGAAGAACACGAAGAACACAAAGAACACGAAGAACAAAGAATTTCTAACAAGCTCATAGCCAGAGATTCATTGTAATTCTGTTCCAAAGATCTTCGATCCATTCTTCAGCCAAATTGAAGTACATTGGGTGTTCGAATCAAAATCACATTACTACAAATCCAATCAACAAGTCTTTTAAGGAGATCGAATCAGAGGATAACTCTTTTGTAATTCCAGAGAATTGTACCACACAATCATCAATACAAATTCGCATTTGTGAAACTATTTCACTCGTTTGACTTATTTCGAACCGAGAAATTTAGTTTGTAGAGAGGGAAAATTCCCGACCTATCACAAGCTGACACGTCACACTATCAAGTCCACAAAATACAGCCAATTACAAAGTACCACATATTGCGGCTAGGTTTTGCTATCACTATTTCCGAAACCAACAGAAATTTGCCAAGTGTCATGCAAAAGAACAATCACACATCAACACGTGTAAGCGATGACACAAGCAGCCTCGCACGTGTAAGCAATGACACAAGCAGCTTCGCACGTGTAAGCGATGACACAAGCAGCTTCGCACGTGTAAGCGATGACTCAAGCAACCTCGCACGTGTAAGCGATGACTTAAGCGGACCAATTAGGTTGTGACATGTGTCACCAATCAAGCTCCGCCACGTGTCGCTCATCCACCTCCAAACTCCTATAAATAGAAGCCTTCCTGAGACATTCAGGAGACCAGAATTCAGAAGTGAAAAAGCTCTGCTGGAATCAAGCCCTGAAGCCTCCAGGAACTTCAAGAACTTCAACCCCAAAATCGAAGAACATTCGAAGCAGAATCATCCAGATCATCTGCCTAGATCCTAAAGTTTGCGGGAATCAAGCTCAAAGGTCCGAAAACATCAACAAATCATAAATCAGTGAAGCTCTTCGGATTCAAGCCTCCAAAGCCCCGAAGAACTTCCACCACAAATCTTCAAATACAAAGAACATTCGAAGCAGAATCATCCAAACTATCTGCCTAGATCTCAAAGTTCACTGGAATCAAGCTCAAAAGCCTCCAGAAACCTCAAACAATCATAAATCAGTGAAGCTCCACGGATTCAAGCCTCTAAAGCCCCGGAGAACTTCCACAACAAACCTTCGAAGACGAAGAACACACAAAGAACACGAAGAACACGAAGAACGTGAAGAACAAAGGATTTCCAACAAGCTCATAGCCAGAGATTCATTGTAATTCTGTTCCAAAGATCTTCGATCCATTCTTCAGCCAAATTGAAGTACATTGGGTGTTCGAATCAAAATCACATTACTACAAATCCAATCAACAAGTCTTTTAAGGAGATCGAATCAGAGGATAACTCTTTTGTAATCACAGAGAATTGTACCACACAATCATCAATACAAATTCCTATTTGTGAAACTATTTACTCGTTTGACTCATTTCCAACCGAGAAATTTAGTCGCTTACAAATTCTGGCACGCCCGGTGGGACTTCTCTGCCTCTCATCTCATTCTCCTTCAAAGAAAGAAATCTTCATCATCTTGCTACCAACTTCAATGGCCACTAGCAAGAACATTCAAGCTTCAACAATAGCTACTTCAACTAAACTTGGTACGGCTACCACCAACAACTGCTTTGGTGCAATCAATTGTAGCCAATCCAAAGCAAACAATCAACTTCAACTTCAATCAACCAAGGAAGCCAAGGTCCAAAAAATCATCTCCTTAGACCCTCTTACAAGAAACAAGGTCATCAACAAGGACATCTCCACCTTGGAACACCTCAAGTATGGGGGCAAATCCCCTTCTTCCTTCACAAGAAGTTGGTCGCACGATTTCTCTCCCATCGAAGGGAACCCAAAAGATGAGATTTCACGTGCTCACTTCAATTCACTTCCTTCTCCATCATCTTGGGAAGTTGTGTCAGTCATGATGACTAACACCTCTACCATGGAAGAAAAGATGGCTGAAATGGAACAAAGGGTCATCCTTCTCACAAAAGCACTTGAAGATAAGGACCTCCAAATCTCAACTCTAATAAATAAACTTAAAATACAAGATCTTGGCGAATCAAGCCATGATCCTGAGTTCCCATTTGGCTTCACTTCTACAAAAGGTGACAAAGGGAAAGAAAATCAAGACACTCCTCAACGGGAACAATCTACTTCGGTTGCTTCGTTATCAGTTCAACAATTACAAAACATGATAACAAATACCATCCGAGCACAATATGGAGGTTCTTCTACAAGTTCTCTCACATATTCAAAACCCTACACAAAGCGCATCGACAACATGAGAATGCCAAATGGGTATCAACCCCCCAAGTTCTTGCAGTTTGATGGCAATGGGAATCCTAAGCAACACATTGCTCACTTTGTAGAAACTTGTGAGAACGCAGGGACTCAAGGAGGCCTCTTTGTAAAGCAGTTTGTCCGGTCACTAAAGGGGAATGCCTTTGATTGGTATACAGACTTAGAATCCGAGTCAATCGATAGTTGGGAACAACTTGAAAGGGAGTTTCTCAACCGATTCTACAGCACACGGCGCACAGTAGGCATGATGGAGCTTACCAATACCAAACAATGGAAGGATGAGCCCGTCGTTGATTATATCAATCGGTGGCGTTCTTTGAGTCTAGATTGCAAGGATAGACTTTCTGAAATATCTGCTGTAGAAATGTGCATCCAAGGCATGCATTGGGGACTTCTTTACATCCTTCAAGGAATAAAGCCCCGAACATTTGAAGAGTTAGCAACTCGTGCCCATGACATGGAGTTGAGCATTGCTAGCCGCGGAAGTACAAACCCTCCCATACCTGAGGAAACCAGAAGGGAAGTAAAGAGGAATGATACAAAAGTCAGCCTTAAAGATCCAATGGTTGTTAACACTGCTGAAGTCAAGGTTCCAAGAAGAGGAGCAAATGCAAATGAAAAACGACTTGAAGGATGGCAAAAGAACGAGGTGCGTCACCTAACTTTTAAGGAACGTGAGCAAAAAGTATATCCGTTCCCCGATGAAGATGTGCCAAACATCTTAGAACAACTATTGCAATTGAAGCTAATTGAATTGCCAGAAAGCAAGCGGCCAGAAGACATGGGGAAAGTTGATGACCCTAACTACTGCAAATATCATCGCATCATTGGCCACCCAATCCAAAAATGCTTTGTCTTCAAAGAACAAATCATGAGGCTTGCCAAAGAAAACAAAATTGATCTAGACTTTGATGAAGTTGTTGGATCAAACCATGTGACCGTTGCTTGTGATGTACTTCCAACTTTCAGGCAGGGGGCAAACACCATTGGAGCTTACAAATTGATTGACAATAATGATGCAAGGATCGGCCCCATCAATGGGAAGTTCCTTAAACACTTCTACACTTGAAAATCGAGGATTGCTCCTCGGTAAGAGCTTAAACTACCCATTGTAGCGCTGCAAGAGTACATGATGTTTTCCCATTACCCTTGAAAGCGTACCAATAAGGAGAAATTAATCCCACTCCATGTCAACAATTGCAAGTGTAGCGTAGCGGTTGGATGCCTATGTCACCCTTGAGGAGGTCTCGGGTTCGATCAGTGGTGTACCCACTATTATACACTGCGCCCCCCTTTTTGCAAAAACACATAAAAAAAAAACAAAACAAAACAAAAAAAAAAAAATCATTTGAACTACGTGATGACTTGATCCCTTTCAAGGGTACGTAGGCAACTTAGTATTTTTTTTGCTGAGTTCAGTCACGCACTAAAAAAAAATCATTTGAACTACGTGATGACTTGATCCCTCTCCGGGGTACGTAGGCAACTTAGTATCTTTTTCTGAGTTCAGTCACGCACTAAAAAAAAAATTATTAAAAAAAAAAAACAAAAAAAAAAAGAAGAAAGAAAAAAAATAAAAATAAAAACAAAAAAAAAAAAGATCATAAAAAAAAAAAGGGATCATAAAAAAAAAAGGGATCATCAAAAAAAAAAGATCAAAGATCATAAAAAAAAAAGATCATCAAAAAAAAAAAAAAATCATCAAAAAAATATATATATATAAAATAAAATAAAATAAAATCTGTTGAACTACGTGATGACTTGATCCCTCTCCGGGGTACATAGGCAGCTTAGTACTTGTCACTAAGTTCAGTCACATGAAAAGAAGAAGGATGGCCAGTCTAACTTGAAGAGTTTTCTGACAGTCATCAATGCGCTTTTAAGGTCCTTTCGGTTGGCAAGGCATTGCTCAATAGGATGATCAAAGATCGACGCAGTAGAAAATGAAGACTGAAATGAAGTCTTCATGGCATTGCTCATTTTCTATGACCATCCTCCTACATCTCTGAGGTATACTTTGCATCATTTATCACCCGGGGGCATCTCCTTGTACTTTCCATCTCTAGGCTGCATCGTCTCTTTTCTAGGTTGTGCCACTTCATAACTCTGAAATTAGAACCACATCATCTCCCTTCTGAGTGGTGTTGTTTCACATTATGTCTCTGAAATTTGGAGGACGTCAATTTCTTCCGGAATGATGGTAGATTATATATCTAAAGTCGGTGTGGCATCATCTCCCTTCTGAGTGGTGCAGCTTCATATCATGTCTCCAAAAGTTGGACAATGTCACCTTCCTCCGGCATCTGACGTTGGTGTTGCATCTTCTCTCCTCCAAGGGCATGCCCATGCAATGTCAAAGTCTTGGTGGTATTTTTCTTGCATCTTCAAAATCTTAATGAGAGCTCTTTGCAATGGTAAAGTCTTGGCATCTCCTTGCATCTTCAAAGTCTTAATAGGGACTCCTTGCATTTTCAACATCTTGTTGGCATCTCTGAAATCTTGATGTCTGGCTAGAGTGCTATACGCCCTTGATGTCTGAGTGATGTTGCCTCTGAAAATTGCTTTATATGAATGTTGGCACAGCTTCGACGAATAAAGTGTTGACATAACTTCAATGGCAATGTGGAGTGTTGACATGGCTTCATGAATGTTGGCATCACTTCTATGCAAATGAAGTTTCAACGTGGCTTCATGAATGTTGTCACGGCTTCGGCAAATGAAGTGTTGACGTGGCTTCATGGCTTTGGCACAAATGAAGTGTTGACGTGGCTTCATGGCTTTGGCACAAATGAAGTGTTGTCGTGGCTTCATGGCAAAAATGAATGTTGTCACGGCTTCGACGAATGAAGTATTGACGTAGCTTCAATGGTAAAGATGCAATGTTGGCATGGCCTTGGTATAGATGCAATGTTGGCATGGCCTCGGCACGAATGAAGTGTTGACATGACAAAAATGAACGTTGGCATGACTTTTGTGCAAATGAAGTTTCGACGTGGCTTCATGAATGTTGTCACGGTTTCGGCGGATGAAGTGTTGTTGTGGCTTCATGACAAAAATGAATATTGGCATGGCTTCGGTGCAAATATTGCTTCATGGCAAAGATGAATGTTGGCATGGTTTCAATACAAGGACAAATGCTGGCATGACTTCGTTGCAAAAACTCTTGATGTGGCTTTGTTGCAAAGACTCTTGACGTGGCTGCATTGCAAAGATTCTTGAGATAGCTGTGTTGAAAAGACAAGTGTTGGTGTAGCTTAATTGCCAAAAAAAAAGCATGCTGTATAACAAAAACAAACAACAAAGAACTTGTCAGAAGAAAATCTCATTGCACGGCTAAACAAAAAAAAATCAAAAGAGACAGAACTTCAATTTTTATCTCTAGCCAACAAGTACAAAGAAATGAGTAGCATGAAAAAAAAAAAAAAAAAATGAAAAAAATCTTGAAAGCAGGAGAAGAAAGCAGAAGGTTGAGCATGTGCCTCAGTGATGAAGGTAATAGCATGCCTTTATATAGAAAATTTCTGAGGTAACAGACAAAAAAAAAAGAGGAAAAATGCTGCCACCAAAATGTTTAAAGTCAGCCTTTGCAACCCGAATGCACTCAAAATCAAAGAAAACTGCACCGAATGTTGAAATATAAGATGACATACTGCATACGGTAGTTCACCAACTACCTCAAGACCCACAAGTCAAAATACAGGCGCTACCTTGTCAGAGCTGCCCGCAAAAAAAAATTAAAAGAAACAGAAAAGTCATCATAGACAAATTGTCACCCATGGCATACTCTTCCTAATTTGTGAAAATCCGAAGACCAAAGATGACCACTACCAAATACTGCCTGGTGTTGCTCTTTGGAGTGGTGCTTCTAAGCGCTGCCTCACTGGCTGACCACCATGAGCCTCCCAAACATGAGCACAAACCTCCTAAGGGAGAAAAGCCACCCCCAAAACACAAGCCACCAACCTCACTCAATAAGGAAGAGAAGCCATTGACAGAACACAATCCACCAACTCCACTTGACAAGGAAGAGAAACCATTCCCAGAACGGCCACCGCCAAAATAGACCAGAAGGTTAAGTCCAACAATGCCTGCGACATTCTCTTTCAGATTTGTGAAAAATCATGACATCATTTCACAAAACTCAACCCACAGAAGTCTTCTACGGCCCAAGATCTACCAAACCTGAAAATTTCAGGTCCAGATACGAAGCCACGCGCCACCACGCGCCGCCATAAGCTCGCAATGACCCGCGGCCTTCACACTCGAATCTGTGCAAATCTGTTCATAATTTCACAAAACTGAGCCTACAGAGATCTTCTACGGCCTTAGAACTACAAAACCTGAGATTTTCAGGTCCAGAAAGTCACCCACGCGCCACCACGCGCCGCCACAAGCTTCGGAGATCGCAGCCTACACCTACCCATCCGTATAAATCCAAATTTCATTTCAAGGAAGTGGCATTACCAGTCAATCCAGAAGGCCCCGATCTACAAGCCCTGAAAATTTCAGGTCCAAAATCACCTCCACGCGCCTCCACGCGCCACCTTAAGTTCCGGAGGTCGCTGCCATCCTCTCACGCGCTTACACGCGCCGACACTGACAGCCAGGCTCTCGCACGTGCCACACGTGCCCTATGACGTCATGGATGACGTCATCCTCCACTACCTGCTGACCCGTTTGATCAGACAACCCGGTTTGACCCGGACCGACCCGGTTTGACCCGGATCCGGACCACCTGAAAAAAAAAAATTTAAATTAAATTAAATAAAAAAAAAAAAAATGCTTTGACCAAGCAGACCTTTGACCATGACCAAAAAGTCAAAAATTTCAAAACGGACCTGTCCCACTCAATTTTTCGAGTACATTCCGATTTTGGGACCCATTTCTTCATTCGAGGCTCGAAAATTGTGCAAACGTCCAATTTCCAAAAAGAAGTTGACTTTTGTGCAAATGTTGACCAAACGTCAAAATTTTTAAGATGGACCTATCTTGCTTAATTTTTCGTGTACATTCCGATTTTGGAGTCCGTTTCATCATTTGAGACTCGAAAATTGCACAAATGGCTCGAATTCCAAGACAGTTGACTTTTATGTTAAAATCAACCTAAAGTCAAAATTTTCAAGCCACATTTGCCTTACTCAATTTTTCGTGTACATTCCAAATTTGGGGTCTATTTCTTCATTTGAGAGTCCAAAATTGCTCAAATGGTGTGATTCTACAACTGTTGGCTTTAAAGTGAACTTTGACCAAGAATCAAGACATTCGAGCAAAGCTTGTCCGGTTCGGACTTTCTCAAAGATTTTGATTTTGAAATCCACTTATTTATTTTGGATTTGGTGATCACCAATCAAACCCACATCTTTGAAGTATTAACGATGTCCAAAACTTAAACTCCTGAGATCAAAGTTTGAGATTCATCCATTTAATTGGGATCTCCTCAGGGTTATTCTCCAGACTGCATCAAGACTTCTCTCTCCAAGTACAAATGAACTCTCACAAGTGTGTCGGAACTTGAAGTTACACTGGGTCATTAATTCAACCGACCATTCCCATTCGGTGCCTACCAGTCTCCCACCTACCATTCCCACCTACCGATCCCACCTACCATTTCCACCTACCGTTCCCATCTACCATTCTCACCAAAAATTCTCAACTACCACTCTCAACTACTAAATCTACCATTCTTCATCTCTCCACTATAAATAGGAGGGCCGGGTTCATCAAGAACTCATCCGAAAAAAAAAAAAAAAAAAAAACAAACAAACACACTGAGTCATGAAATGAAGATTTGCTTCTTTCAGATTTTCAAGTTCTCATTTTCACAGCCATTTCTCACTATGACCTCATCATTCTCAACACCTAGCAACCGATATTGCTTCATAATCGGTTTGAGATCAACCCTTCTATGGTTCGGTCGAAACCCTATTTACAACATCATTGCAGTTTTGAGATCCAAACAAATTTTGTTTCTCCACTTAACGACCACCTTTGTCTACAAAATTATTCATAACAAGGTCTGCACTTTGGTTCCATGCTTCCTTGGACTTGGTTGGCCAGGAAATCCAAGTCCAGCAGAAGCACCTGTTCCTAACCTCAGGGCTCCTGTAGTCTCTTTCCAATTGCTTGGTCTTCCAGCAGGAGCAGTAGTTCGGAACAAACAGCAACTTGGCTGGTTTCTAAGACCAGAATCACAAGTTAGCTCCATCTTTCACTTTTCTGTGCTTTTCCAACAAGTGGCAGTAGGTGAAGATGGTAAAAAAGTGTTGGGGTATCCTACAAATTGTTTTCCATCAACACTTAAAACAACCTCCAAGGCGCCAACTCATCAGAATTCAGCCTTTGGTGCCGGTAAATGGTCATCAAAACCTTATTCCATGTCCCCACTACTATGGGACCCGAAGGTCATCGTTGCTGGTACCTCAAAACTCATTTTCTGGAATTACTCCAACTTAAAATCAGCTTGAAGAATTTCAGAAGGTACTCTTCTGAAATTACTTCAACTTAACGTCCGTCGGCATGGTCCCATTACACAGGCACATTCAATAACTTGCCGTCGGATCTCATTCAGCATGCAGTCAATCACATATCCAAAGGTGTACTTCCCAGAGACACCTACACCAGAAGGGGCCTAGCATACAGGGCCAGCACCATGGTGGTGTAAGTTTTGCTCATTTGCTTTGCTTCATCTCCATCTTCTTCATTGCCACCTCCAGCATACCCAGAATACATAAGCTTCTGAAATTACCTCAACTTAACTTGAGTGATACAATTACACATGCGCATTCAACCACTTTCCCACATATCCTCGCTGTAATCCAAAGCATGTTCTTCTGAGATAACTTCACCAGAAGTTCTTAAAAACACGAGGTTAGCCCCATGACTCTGCATGCTGTACCCAGCCACCATTCTCTCATCTTCCCCATCTTCTACACCCTGTGATCGCCGCCAACAATCCAAAATACTCTCCTGAAATTACCTCAACTTAACCTCTGTTGAAATGATTCAATCTTGCAAGTATATCCAATTTCTTGCAAACAACTTTCAGCCTCACCAACCCACTTCAAATACCATAGAACACTATTTTGAAATTACTTCAACTTAAACTATGCTGAGAAAGCTCGGTCATGCAAGTACATTCAAATACTGGCAGACCCCTTTTCAGTCTCATCAAAGCCTTTCATATGGGTCGGTCTACTCTTCGGAAATTATCTCATCCTGCTAAAAGCTCCACCACCTTCAACTACTTCACTTAAAAAGTCAAGTGTAAAAACCAGTTTTCGAAACTCATCCCCACACCACATTCCAAGACTGTGTGCGTGAACGAGTCTCGAGGGGGCATTTGTAGAGAGGGAAAATTCCCGACCTATCACAAGCTGACACGTCACACTATCAAGTCCACAAAATACAGCCAATTACAAAGTACCACATATTGCGGCTAGGTTTTGCTATCACTATTTCCGAAACCAACAGAAATTTGCCAAGTGTCATGCAAAAGAACAATCACACATCAACACGTGTAAGCGATGACACAAGCAGCCTCGCACGTGTAAGCAATGACACAAGCAGCTTCGCACGTGTAAGCGATGACACAAGCAGCTTCGCACGTGTAAGCGATGACTCAAGCAACCTCGCACGTGTAAGCGATGACTTAAGCGGACCAATTAGGTTGTGACATGTGTCACCAATCAAGCTCCGCCACGTGTCGCTCATCCACCTCCAAACTCCTATAAATAGAAGCCTTCCTGAGACATTCAGGAGACCAGAATTCAGAAGTGAAAAAGCTCTGCTGGAATCAAGCCCTGAAGCCTCCAGGAACTTCAAGAACTTCAACCCCAAAATCGAAGAACATTCGAAGCAGAATCATCCAGATCATCTGCCTAGATCCTAAAGTTTGCGGGAATCAAGCTCAAAGGTCCGAAAACATCAACAAATCATAAATCAGTGAAGCTCTTCGGATTCAAGCCTCCAAAGCCCCGAAGAACTTCCACCACAAATCTTCAAATACAAAGAACATTCGAAGCAGAATCATCCAAACTATCTGCCTAGATCTCAAAGTTCACTGGAATCAAGCTCAAAAGCCTCCAGAAACCTCAAACAATCATAAATCAGTGAAGCTCCACGGATTCAAGCCTCTAAAGCCCCGGAGAACTTCCACAACAAACCTTCGAAGACGAAGAACACACAAAGAACACGAAGAACACGAAGAACGTGAAGAACAAAGGATTTCCAACAAGCTCATAGCCAGAGATTCATTGTAATTCTGTTCCAAAGATCTTCGATCCATTCTTCAGCCAAATTGAAGTACATTGGGTGTTCGAATCAAAATCACATTACTACAAATCCAATCAACAAGTCTTTTAAGGAGATCGAATCAGAGGATAACTCTTTTGTAATCACAGAGAATTGTACCACACAATCATCAATACAAATTCCTATTTGTGAAACTATTTACTCGTTTGACTCATTTCCAACCGAGAAATTTAGTCGCTTACAGTGTCATCGAGGACGCTCGATTGGTCGACTCAATGGACTTGAAGAACATGTCGTAAATTCGAAGATTTCAAGTTTTCTACTATACTAAAGGTTCATAAGGTTTTGCAGTTTAATTCTTTTGAAGTTATATGTGTGTGATGTGTCATTGAGGACGCTCAATTAATTGATTCAATGGACTTAAAGAACTTACCATAAATTCGAAGATTTGAAGTTATCAATTTTTAAGGTATTTACGATGTCTTGTAAGTAGGGAGTTGAATAATTGACCAAAATACTGGGACACCATTTTAAGTCTATATATATTTCAATGAGTTTATGTACACAATGAATTTCACACTTTTTTTCCTTTTACAAATGACTTGGTAATATGGGATTGGTGGACATTAAAAATGGTGTTAATTGTAATTCCCTAATTAGTAAAAAAATTATACTCATATAAATTGTCTCACATACTCAAAAAGAGAATCAATGTGTGTTTCGATTAAATTTATATTGAAATGTTTATTTCTTATTTGCTCAAGGCTTAGAGCATCCACAGCAGATGTGGCAAAAATTATGCACTTACTTTATTATTTTACAACATCATTTTACAACATCTCATTTATCAGATGTTTTATCATATAATTTTATACATTAAAATAATATTTCCTACACATTAAAATAATATTTACAACTCATCAATCACAATCAACAGCCACCACATTGCTGCAAACAACCAACAGCCACCACCACACAACCACCACATCCTTCACAACCCAAAACACAATTCAAAACAAACCCACCACAGCCGTTAATCTCTGCCATTGTTGAAAAATTTTAAGGTTTTGGATGTGTTTCTTGCTCTGTTTTGGTTTGGAGGCAGAGAGAGATCTTTGATTGATCAATACCCAGCCACAACCACGGTCCCACGCCGCCACTGCACCACCACGACCCAAAACCCACTCCCACAAATCAAAACCCCACACCCATACCACCGGACCCCATTACAAATCACCCCAACAATCAACGACACCAACCCAGGCACGATCGCTGCCTTGGCCCAATTGGTCCACCCGATCGTCTGCTTGATCGTGTTGAAAGTCAAATTCGCGCCAATGACGAGCTGGTAAGTGATTCGGTTCCCGAGCCCAGTCTTGATGAACCCGTGGGCGAAGAAGAAAGCGAGCGCGATGAGCCACGGGATCGGATCTCCGAAGGCGGAGAACGTGGCGACGAACGTCAGCGTCTTGGTGAGCACGAAGGCGCCGAGGTCGAGCAGGGCGACGGCGCCGAGAAACAGGGAGTGGGAGACAGAGAGACAGAGTGAGGTTTGAGAGGAGAGGATTGGGGTTTGAGGGTGAAAGTGAGAGTGAGACTGACGGAGAGATGAGAGAGAAAGTGGAATAAAAAAATAATAAAAACTTATGCCACAGCTGTTCGTACAGTGGTAAATTTGTGAGGGTACTGTTCACATGTTGCAAAAATAATAAGATTTGGAACATCTGATAAAGAGAGTTTTTTGTGTTTGGCGTGCCAAATGTGCCAAATATTTGACATTTGACACATTTGGCACGGCTGCTACGGATGCTCTTACAATGATCTAATTGTACCAATAACAAAACAAGATTTTAAAATATTGAACATAAACAAACAAGTTAATAGAAGAAAAGAGTTAACTCAAACACATGTTATATTCAATAATAATAGTAAGATACTCATATGAAAGTGACATTGCTTTAATAGTTCAATCACAATTTGTTACCTAAAAGAAGATATAGAAAAGATTATGAAAATTTAGTAGTTTTTACTTTTTAGTATTTCTTAAAGAAAATGGCTAATTTTTTTTTTATAATAATTTTAAATCTAGATTTAAATTATTTACAATTACACTGTTAACACACTTTTCAATAGTTTACAAAAAATGATAGATTGTGATTGATCTATCAAAACTTTCACCTGAATTAATTATTGCTATACATTTGTACATCAATAATAACTTAACACATCAATGAGCTGTGAAATGCTAAAAATATGTGTCATAGACTTTCTTATTTTGTAAATAATATGTTTTCGATTTTAGTCACTTGTAGTATGGTGTTACTAGAGTCTTTTTTTTTTTTTTTTAAGAAACTGGTGTTACTAGAGTCTAGAACCCTCACCAGATATCGACATGTTTCGTATAAGCTTATAAGTTGGTTAATTTTTAAGCCGATTTATGTAAAATTTTAAGACCTTCTTTATCTTAAATACAATTATGTGATAAATAAATAAATAAACCCACTTAAAAAAAAAAAAATCATATGTCAGGGACCAGGAGGCCAGGGCCCAGTAGTTTTGGGCTCCATTGGGTAAATATAACGATAAGAGACACACCTCTTTAACTTTTTTATAGGTGAATTTTGGCCCATTGATTTTGACCACTTGGTTAGTTCTTACACGTCGTAAACAACATTTAAGTAAAATGATGCAATATATTGTCAAATTAATAGTCAGTTGAATTGACATATTTAAGCTCAATTATCTCATCAATGGAGATTAGCCTAATAAGTTACAGTTACTCCTACATCAATTCAATGGCCGTGATATATCCCATCAAGAACTATGGCAATTATTAGCCCAAGTACTCGATGGGTTGTCACTCTTAAGATTATTAAATGCCAAATCTTGGAGATAGCCTGCAATCATGCTGTTTATGCTCATAATGTCAAACATGTTACAGTATTTTTTTTTATTTTTTTAATTAATATACTAGGGACATAACTTTTGGCACAATTTTGTGTCACAACTCGCCACATGGTGAGTTGTGATTGGTAAGAGTGTGTTCTTATATAGATCACTAACATACTCTTATCAATCACAACTCGTCATATGACGAGTTATGGCACAAAATTATACCAAAAATTATGTCTCTAGTATAATTCACTAACCTTGTTGAATCTCACAAAGTATTGCCTGAACTTGATTTGAAAACATTCTTAAAAAAAAAAAAAAAAAAAAAAAAAAAACCTTGACTTGATTTGAAAATGTCATTATTAACATGGCTACTAATCCCGTTGAATCTCACAAAGCTTTGCCTCAACTGTTACCTATTGGCTATTGCAGGTTTCTCATTATGATGTGATGTGATCTCTCTTCTCAAACTTAGATATTCCTTTTGTGAGACTAATTATTTGACCTTTTTGGTAGAGCAAAAGATGCAACAAGTTATTTGACTTTCTTGTCTATGGACTATGATAGCCAGTCTAAACGGGCATCCAAGCGTTTTGTTAAACTTTATCTGAACAGGAATTAATCCTTTTTACAATAAGGATTAGTGCCTATTTGGTATGATGATTTAAAACCATATATATATATTTTTAAGTAAATCACTTTAAAACCTCACTTTTGATTATTATATATAACATTTTTCACATCAATGAAGTAACAAGTTACTGATTTTCATATTGTAGACAAGGCAACAATGGAAGGGTGTAGCTTTTGATAAAGTGTACCTATTTACAGCATTTGGCTTCAATTTGAGGGCAAGTATGCTTCGGATGAAAGTTTCCAAGTGGATGTCTTCCTTCAACATTCATTACTTGCTTACATGAAAATGAAAAAAATAATACATAAATTCTTAAATCGCCAATTCACCATCCCCATGTTTGTCAAGTTTTGCAGGAATTGCTTTTCAAGGGGGCAATTGGGATGAGTTAGGAGCTGAGATTTTCGGTTCAAATTTAAGAATTGAATTCTTTAATTAAAGTTTTGGCAATGTGGTGGATGGCAAAAAGGAAAGTGGTGATTCCATGTTGTGGATCTTTTTGTGTTGTTGCATATTTAGCATAAATGATTTATTACAAGCATATATTCCTTCACGTGCTGTCCATGACAAAAATAATGAGAATTAGTTCACATCACCTCCTCCGAACTAAGCACAAGGCACAACTTCCTCAACTCTCTTTTTGTCAAAATGTGTTTCCAACAAACAGTTGGGATTAATGCTTTTCTAATTCTGAGTCTACAGCAAGGTGAGGCACATTTTTCAGCATTGTTCCCCAATCACATTAGATACGGTGTTAAAAAACTTGTTTTCCTCTTTCTATTAGGTTTCATTGCACGGCCTTCTGTAATCAACCAACAATAACAAGCCTTAGTATAAATGTCTTTAGCTTAAATAATTTTAATCATTTAAGTTTTAGATTGAATTTCTTTAGGAGTAGCTTCATAGACTTCCGTGTATTTGAGTTTTCTCCTCATATCAAACACATAATGTGGGGAGCAGAATTAGAGATGACTCTAGAAGATTGCCTAATAAACTCCAGTTGTACAACAACAACAAAAACACATATCATTCCTGCAGTTGTAGTTTAATGATTCAAACATTGTGCCACATTGGCAATAAGGGTTGAACATTATTTTGATTGATTTGTCTTGCTATATGGCATATACATGAAGAATTTGCAAATATTAGTGATAGACACAGTAGAAACATTAACTCTCCACCATAATTTATTACATAAAATTTTTAAATCACATTTACAGAATTTTCTCATGGAAATATAAGGGTAGTAAGAAACTTGGTAGGCTCTGAAGCAGTTACCTTGTAAACTTCCTTATTGAATGCTCCAGTACCTTTTATGCCCATTGCAGTGGATCATTCTCCAAAGCTCTAACCTTAATGAGAAGCTTTCCAACATGTTCCAGTGCTTGTGCCCACTAAAGACTTACCATTATTCACCTTATCTGTTTTGCAACCACCAGTTGCATCAGATTGGTTGTGTCCCAAGTTCAACAATTAGAAACTTTTTTGATACACCGCGCTGAACCAAAGATTTGCTTTGGAGCCTCTGCTCGCAATTGAGAATCACAGAAATTAGAGCACCATTATCAAATAAACTTCTTAGACTATATAAAGTATATTTAATATCATGAAGCAGAGACCAAACCCAGATTTTACCAAAATGAAAGACATACAGACATTGTGTATATATTTAACAGTAAAAAAGAATGGAAGAAGAATTTATAAATTTGCCATCAGGAAAAAGAAATAGAGAGAAAAAAAAGGGGAAACAAACCAAATAAATAACTAACTAATTTGTGTGGCCATCAAGAACCTTTAGTCATCCAAGTTCAACCAAATCAAAGCTAATACTTTTATAGTTAGATTCAACAATAGCATCAACCCATATCAACAGTTGAATCTGTAGGAAGCTTTAAGCTAACTGGCTAGCCAGTAGGACAGCAATAATTCATGACAGATTTGTCAACTACCTTCCTATATCTTCTTACAAGTTACAACCTTTGAGCAAACCATCTGAATCTTTCTCACTTTGTATGCCAGTGTTCCCTTTGACCAGAAGAAAAATACTTCCAACAGTCCATGATTTTGAAATTTCACATCTATTATTTAAGAAGTTGTATTCTGAACAGGCATGTACCCCATGAAGATGTTCTATAATCTATTGCACAAATTATGCATCTTGTCCAAATTTGTCTTGGTCCAACCACTTCACAAGTATTTAGATTTTAGAATTCATTAATGTTATCTATTGCGAAGAAGTTGTCAACTGTACAAAGATAAGTTAGTCTAATACCAAAAGTAAATGAAGTTTCCCAACACCATTATCCTCTAATGTAGCATGTATGGTTCTTGAATTACCTTCAGCTTGCAAACCTGAGTAACCCCATTCTCAATGCCTAATGGGAACTTCTCAAACTTTCTTAGCAGCTTTCAAAATTTTTGGCTCCATTCTTGAATAAATATACTCTAGTCTCCCACATAAATTCAATCTCTTCACACGAAAGCTAACCTATCACTTGTGCCCCCAGGTTATATGGAGTAGCAGTCCAACACCAACCCAAGATGACAAGTAACATCAAACACTAAACCACTTTTGGATTCTGACATGGTATCTTATGCAGTTTAGTTTGCTACCTAAAGCCTTTCATTTAGTTTGGAGACTGTCTCTTTCAGTAAAATTTCCAGCAAATTTCAATGTTTACGGCACCAAATGTTTAATATTTGATCTAGCAGTATGTCTCACTCAGAAGTCAGAAGATCAAATTCATTCCCCACATAATGGACCGGAAAGGACTGAAGTGGACCTAAAAGGACTGAATGTTTAATATTTGGATAGGGTCCAATGCCTTTGCACATTTTGATGTGATCTCTCTTCTCAAACTTAGATATTCTTTTTGTGAGACTAAGGGCTTGTTTGGTAAGAGATTTCTAGTAACGTTGTTTAAGTGTTGTGAAAATACGTGTGTGTGAAAAAATATTGTGAAAATATGTATTATGGTGTTTAAACAACGAAAACTGTTGTTTAAACAACGTTACTAAACAGACCCTAATTATTTTACCTTCTTTGTACAGAAAAAGATGCAACCAATTATAATTGACTTTCTTGTCTATGATAGCCAGTCTAAATGGGCATCCAAGTGCTTTGTTAAACCTTTTTTTTTTTTTTAAGAAACTTGTTAAACTTTATCCGAACAAAAATCAATTAATCCTTTTACATTAAGGATTAGTGCCTATTTGGTAAGATGATTTAAAACCATATATATATTTTTTTTATAAGTGATGGAGAACAGACTCCACGTCACCATTGGTAGATCTACATTCAAGCCAAGGTGGTCACAAGACCACCCTGACTTATAAAAAATGGCATATATACACTTGCCAAAAAAAAAAATTTATATGTTAAACTATCCTATTGTGACCACTTAATAAAAATGTTAAACACCTTGACTTGAGAATTACAAAAAGTTGGGTTCAACAAAAATAAGAATACATTCTCAAAAAAAAAAAAAGAAAAAAGAAAAAAAAGAATAATGCTACATTTACAATATTTTCACAATAATTTTACAATAAATCCAATGTGGTAAGCTGTTATTAATTCTAATTTGGGCTCAATACTAATATTATTTTTTTACCTATCAATAATAGCTTATTACATAAGATTTATTGTAAAAATATTGTGGACGTAGTATTATTCCAAAATTAATTTTACCCCCAAATATAACCCTTAATCCCTTTTATAAAATTAAAAAAAAAAAAACTTAAATAACAACAATAAATATTAGCCCAAATAACAACTGTAAGGACTGAATTTGGATTAGACCCAGTATAGGATTGGGTTTAAGCTCAACAAGCCCAAACAATGAATTTATAGAGCGTGGGTGAAAGAACTAATTCTATTCCAAAAGATGGACAATCAAAGTTACTGAATTAAGATTGTTAAGCACAAGTAAAGTAAGAAAATCTGTCCTCGGCACAGCCTGAGGGGCTTATCTTATAATATCTTGTTGATGAACACAGTTACAAGAATCCATAATGTTATTGCCAAGATTTCCTGATTTTTTCCCATCCCCCTTTTAGGTCACCTTCCCGTGCTATATATTACAATCTTGGTGTCATCCCTACCATACACGTGTAGATTGGATTCTAGGAGCTCCTTCTTGTCCCATCCAACACCTCCCAGAACCATCAAATAGTAGCTGTAAGGCTGCTTGGCCATTGTTCAGGTATCAGCTCCATGTTAATGCGGCCAGAGAGTTAGTTGGGAGGCATTTAATGTGGAGGTAGCAGCTTTTGAAGATATTTGTTGCCTCCCTTTACTCACCCCTTGTCCAACGTCCAACTCCTAGTTGTGATGTAACTTTGAAGAAGGTCTAGGGTGATAGGACACTTTTACTGACCTCGGATCCTCGTTTCCGAGATGACTTTTCTCCTCGAACGTGTGTTGGACTTATCTCGTACTATCTTTATTTTTCTCTTTATACCATTCCCATTATAACCTCATTTGGCCATTCTCGGATTGGTTAATGTCCTCGGATTGGGCCATAGGCCCAATTCGTACAGCTTTAATAATACCTCCTGACTAATTGGCCTCCACAACAACAAACAAAAATCAAACAAAAACAAGATAAGATCAAACAACAACAAGTGATCTGATTATTCAACAAAAAGCCTACTATAAAATAAAAAGATAAAAATCGCTAAACATTCAAATTTGTAGTTTGTTCAACCTATTCAATAAAAATAATCTCTAATTTCATTTTTCCCTAAAAAATGGTATCAAGAAAAATATTGTGGTTGTCAGTTTTCCTTGGTGGTGAAGACAATTATATTCTTTTTGGCTTTGAAGTCGTAATAATTTTACTCTCTTTAGTGACTTGACTCACAATTGTAACAAATATTGCTATTGCATCTTGTGCAATACCTAATATATTGTATAGGATTCAAATCTAGCTACTACATTATTCATAATAAAAATAGAGACACATCAATACTTAATTAAAAAAGATAATTTAATTTATTTGCATAATTAATTACAAAGGCTAATGGACTATATTACATGCCTTCCCTATCTAGAATTAACAACAAAGAGTCCTTTAAGGGGGTTTCAAAAGTGAAATAAAGTTTTTGGGTTGACAACAATTATGTTTGCATTTGTGCATTGATTGACTTCTCCAAGAGTAAGACAATGTTAAGTTTTTGTAAATTTTTTTGAAAGAAAGTTGAAATTTCATTTTGTTGGTACAAAAGATAACAAAAGTCAAAATGAGAAATATACACTTGTTTCTAAAATTTGGCTTGAACTAAAATCTTTACCCTTAGTCTTAGGGTTTTTTTTTTTTGGCAATAAAAAATAAAAGAGTTAGGAACTAGCCATGGCCATCTTACTTCCATCTTGAGGAATAAATGCTAAAGGGTCTCAAACTCAACGGTTTGAGTTCAATAATGTGGATTAAGCCATAATCTAACATCATGTTCATCAAAGTAATGGTGGTTTTAGAAGATAAAAGACAATAATTATTAAGTTAAAATTAATATTGTATTTATCAAGAATTTTGTTACTGAATTAGCATATTATGATATTTCTAACGAAGATTTTCAAGATTCAAACCTCCCCCTCCCCATTATAACTATCAAATTATCAAAAACATTAACATAATGTCTTTCCTGTTAAAGTTGGAACTCAGGACTTGTCTCATATAAAAATCCTAAGAACTACGTTATAAAACTGCACTTTGGGTCATGAGACTTTGCCCAAAATTGTTGTGGCATTGAGTCAACCAACCTAAGCCCATGGAAACGAAGCAGTAATTATAGGCTCGCATTGGTTTCCTTGAAAATGGAATAAACAAAATGGTGAAAAAAGCATTGATATGGGCCCTAACTGGACTCAAACCCAGAATAAGCAAGTTGAATCAATAACTTGCATAGTACAAGGCTAGCCCTGATTTCACTCATTTTTCACATATAATTATAGCATGTTAAAATTATTAGCTATCAAACTATAAAAGTGTACAAATTCATGTGTTAATGAATGTGTGATTTTTTTTTTTTTTTTTTTTAGAGAGAGTTTCAACTTATATCAATTTTTGGTGTAGGCCTGGGGGGGGGGGTGATTGAACCCCAGATCTTTTATTCAACTATCAGAGATTTTACTAGTTGAGTTAACTAGAACCCACAAAAAATGTAATTAGTATAACATCAACAGATTTAACACTTTAATAAATAAATAAATAAATAATATTTTCTTAATGTTTTAAAAGTTAACACATCAATTTATAAGAACTATATAGTAAAATTTGTATAACTTATAACACTCTTTTTTTCCCTTTTTTTTGTTTTGTTTTTTTATTTTATTTTATTTTAATTTTATTTTATTTCTTTAACGTTTACAAGAGCGAGCCATTAAATTTGATTTAACTCAGCTGTTGAGACAATGCCCTCTTTTGTTTAGCATCTATATATATCTAAAAGCTGAAGCGTAGCATTTATTGTTGCTGCTCTCTTATTGAGTGTCATCAACGGCCACATCATCGGTTCCACTAACTTTATTTTTTTCTTTTTCTTTTCCTTCCTTTTACAAATTAACATTTTCCCAATCACATCAAAAAAAGAAAAAAGAAAATAACTCAATTTCTTAATTAACGTTTCCTAACTTTTCAACTTTCCATTTACTATTCCATCAAGCCCAATTTGATAATAATTCAAACTTCCTTCAACTTTATGACTCTCTCTCTCCCTAATCAAGCAGTTATGAAAACTGTTCAATTGCCACCTTATTAGAATTCCAAAAAAAAAAAAAAAAAAAACTTACTGATTTTTTGTTTATATATATTTGCAATTGATTTACCTCGCTCTTGCAAATTTGGAAAGTCCCTCTAAAGTGAAGGTTTTTTTTTTTTTTTTTCTTCTTATCGTTCTCCCCTGTATTCTTCAAGTTTTCTGAATTTATTTTGTTAGTGATGTACCATTGGAGATTTCAGGTGCCAACAACATTGGTTCCCATAAACCAACCAAAAAAATCTCAAAGCCATGGTGAAGAATACATTAAAAGAATTGCAATGGGGTCTTACTACTATAGTTTATGTGGTTGTTAATCATGGATGAATTTTTTTTTTCCACCGATGTTATACCTCTCATGTGAATTTGTGTGATGCATTCTCCATTATGGATAAATGATTCTCTTTGTATACATAGCATAAACTGTTCAATTGCCACCCTATTAGAATTCCCAAAAAAAAAAAAAAAAAAAATACTGATTTTTTGTCTATATATATTTGCAATTGCTTTACCTCACTCTTGCAAATTTGGAAAGTCCCTCTAAAGTGAAGGTTTTTTTTTTTTTTTTTTTTTTTTTTTTTTCAAGTTTTTTGAATTTATTTTGTTAGTGATGTACCATCGGAGATCTTAGGTGCCAACAACATTGGTTCCCATAAACCAACCAAAAAAATCTCAAAGTCATGGTGAAGAATACATTAAAAGAATCGCAATGTGGTCTTACTACTATAGTTTATGTAATTGTTAATCATGGATGAATTTTTTTTTCCACCGATGTTATACCTCTTATGTGAATTTGTGTGATGCATTCTCCGTTATGGATAAATGATTCTCTTTGTATATGCGTAGCATAAATCAGTTCTATTGTACGTACATATTAGTTGTGACATGAATGTAGATGCATAACTTAGTACAAGATATGTTACTTTTCTTTTTTTGTATTGTAACAAATTTAGATATTATTATGGGATGCCTTTGCTGTAAGAATTTTTGCCAAAATTGTAGAATTTGACGTCAATGGAAAGAAAATGAAATCAAAAGACATGTATAAAACTATATAAGGTAGCAATAGACAACCAAAAAAAAGCCTAGGGTGAAAGATTATCCAAGTTTGAACAAAGTTTCAAAATCCACGAAGACCAATTGGATGTGAGAAATTCCAAAAAGATGTATGCTTGGCTATATGAAGAAATTGAATTTGGATAAAATATGAAGAAGACCAATTGAATTGAATTGAGTTTTCTATCATAAGTCCTCTCTCTCCCTCTTATTGTTTTGATTTAATTTTTGTTTGAGCTAATACTTAGTTAAAAAGACCTCTCTCTCCTTCTTCTTGTTTTGATTTAATTTTTGTTTGAGCTTATACTTAGTTAAAAAATTTAGTTCTATTCTAGATATTCAAGAGGAGAAAATTCTAAAAGGAAAATCAAGTTGTTAAAACTAAAAACTCAAATTAAGAAAACATAACGCACTATAACATAATTTAAAGGAATATGAACCATCTAAAAAATGGATAAATATCAATCAAATACACCCAAAAATAATAGAATGATATATTTGTATTTGTAGAGATATTGAGATGAAAAATAATTTTAGAAATTATTTAGTTTTTGTAAAGTGCTAGGTCTACAACGTTTTCATAATAAGTCATAGTTGGTAAGTTATTATTGGTTCTAATTTAAACCTATCACTAAAATTGCTTTTTTGCCAACCAATGACAATCAATAGCAGCCTACTACGTATGATTTGTTGTGAAAGTGTTGTGAAATTATTGTTGACATAACATTTCTCTTAACTTTTTGGTAAAGCAAATTATTTTCAACAAATTTAGGAGAACAAATTATATTCATATCAAAATTACAAAGTAATTATCTATTTTCACGCATTGCATGGATTTGCGACTAGTATTAATTAAAAGAAAAAAAGAGAAGTCCAACTCAATGTTGAGACAATGTTCTCTTTTGTAGTACAAATTAATTAAAAGAGAAAAAGAAAAGTCCATGAAGTGATTTATGACAAGAGATAAGATGATATCATAATGTGATCCCTACATGTTTTTTCACTTTTCAAACAAATTGTTTTAAGTTGAAAGTGTACATGAAAAGAGAAGGACTAGGAGTGAATTTATGAGTCAAGACAAGGCAATATTGATGATACATTTTACATGCTTTTATTTTTAGTTTTTTAAAACAAAGAATAATATAATGAGTTAATTAAGCTTGTAATATTTATCCAAATATAGAGAAGAATCATGGATTACTACTGAATTTGATAACTCCATTTATCACGTAATGAACTAAGGTCATTATTATGTGCTGAATTGAATGGAGAAATGAGACTCTTTTTGTAGTGTAATGTAATGTGATAAGTATAGATGAGACATTTGGTTGTGACCGATTCAGATCTCGTGAAATATTTAGGGTATTTCATAGGATGCAATAGTATCCAATGACTAATAAAAAATAAAAAAATAAATAGTTGAAAAAATTCCTGTAATTGGATGAGATTTTTTGTTATAACTTTTTACCATTTATTCTATAACTTTTTATTGTTTGTTTTGTTTTTTAACTTCTCGGATCCAATCCAATGGTTACTTGCTATTTTTTTTTAATCTTGTCTAACTTTTTGTTGACCATTAGATGTTATTGCACCTTGTGCAATGCCTATTATATTGTAAATGATTCAAATCTAGTTGCTAAATTATTCATAATAAAAATAGAGACACATCAATAATTAATTAAAAAGAGATAATTAAATTTATTAGCAGAGTTAATTACAAAGGCATTAGAAGGACTAATGGACTATAATACATGCCTTCACATCTAAATTTAACAACAAAGAGTCTTTTAAGGGGGTTTCAAAAGGCGAAGTAAAGCTTCAATTGACAACAATTACGTTTGCATTTGTGCATTGGTTGGCTTTTCTAAGAGTAGGATAATGTTAAGTTTATGTAAATTTTTTTAAAAGAAAAATTTGTTGAAATTTCATTTTGTTGGAATGAAGGATAACAACCATCAAAATGAGAAAACTTACTCTTGCTTCTAAAATTTTGCTTGAACTAAATCTTTACTATTAGTCTTAGGGTTTTTTTTTTTTTTTGGGGGGGGGGGGGGGCAATAAAAATTAAAAGAGTTAGGGAATTAACCATGGTTATCTTACTTCCATAGTGAGAATTAATGTTAAGAGGTCTCAAGCTCAATGGTTTGAGTTCAATAAGGTGGATCAAGCCATAACCTAACATGTTCATCAAAGCAACAATGGTTTTAGATGATAAAAGGCAATAATTCTCAAGTTAAAATTAATATTGTGTTTGTCAAGAGTCAACAACCGTGAAACTAAATTGGCACATTATGTTATTTTTAACGGATATTTTCAAATTAAAATCTCCCTTTCCCTGTTATAGCTATCAAATTATCAAAAACATTAACATAGAGTCTTTCTTGTGAAAGTTGAAATTCAAGACTTATCTCTCATATAAAAATCCTAAGAAACACATAATAGGACTGCACTTTGGATCATGTGAATTTGCCCAAAATTTTAGTGGCATTGAGTCCAACCAATCTAAACCCATGAAAACGAAGCAACAAAGGGTCCCTATAGGCTCGCACTAGTTCCATTGAAAATGGCCAATACAAAATGGTGAAAAAAGCATTGAGATGGGCCTTAACAGGACTTAATCACAGAATAAGAAAATTGAGAATATTATTCAAGCTACTATCTTCTAGTCTAGGCTTGTCTAGATATTATTTCACTCATTTTTAAAATATAATTGTAGCATGTTAAATTATTAGCTATTAATAATTAACCTATAAAAGCTTGCAAACTCGTGTGACAATAAACGTGATTAGTATCACATCAACACCATAATAAATATATAAATAAATTCTATTTTTTTGATAAGTTCTATTTTTTTTAATGTTTTAAAAGATAACACGTCAATTTATAAGAACTATGCAATAAAATTTGTATAACTATAACACTTTTTTTTTTTTTTTTTTTAAATTTTTACAAAACCGAGCACATTAAATTTGATTTAACTAAACGTTGAGACAATGCCCACTTTTGTATTGCATAATAATTGAAAGAGAAAAAGAGTCTAGTCCAACTCAATGTTGAGACAATGTTCTCTCTTGTAGTACAATATTAATTAAAAGAGAAAAAGAAAAGTCCATGAAGGGATTTATTATGAGACAGGTATTATAATATGACCGCTAGCTACATGTTTTCTCACTTTTCCAACAATTTTGTTGAAGTTGAAAGTGGAAATGAAAGTGAAGGAGTACAAATGAATTTATTGGGGTCAAAGGCAAAGACAAGCCAAGACAATTTTTATGTGACATTTTTACATTCTTTTGTTTGATTTGTTAACAGAGAATAACACAGTGAATTAGCTAAAAAGTAGAGAAGCTGCACGGAGTAGTATTGAATTCAAATATATAATTCCATAATAATGAATTGAGGTATTTCTTCTTCCTTCTTTTTTTTTTTTGGTAAACTTGAATTGAGATTACCACTTCACTTCACGTCACAATTAAGTCTTTCCTCCAATTTCGGCGTAATTGCGAGTAAAAGACGATTCCAATAATTACAAGTTAAAACTTACAACAAGCTTTGTGTAATTGTGCGTAACAGGCGGTGTGTAAATTGTAGTGATAGATATTGCTCTTAATTTTATGCATGACCAAGTGCGTAACAGGCGCATTAAGTCATCTTTGAGTCATCGCCCATGTCTTTGTGCCAAAGCTTCCTGCCAATATCGTTTGTCACTCATTCCCATTTCACACTAATTAAAGAAGCAAATTCAAAGTCATCTATCAAATAATAACACTTTCTCCGGCCAACAATTACAGCACCACCAGAATGAACTCCCAACTGTTTTCTCGGTCTACTTTTCTTGTTTCTTTATTTTTCACAACCTTGATTTTCATGGAGTTTCCTGCGTCGACTTTATGCGCCTCTGATTGGTACTCAAATTGTAGTACCAATATGTTCAGCTGTGGAGAGATCACAAACGTGGGTTATCCATTCTGGGGAGCTGCTCGACCTGAAGCTTGTGGCAATCCTCAGTTAAAGCTCACCTGTGAGAAAAATGACACCACCATAGAGATTTTAGACGTCTGGTACCGAGTTTTGGAAATGAATACCAGAACCAAAACACTCACTATTGCGAGAGAAGACTATGTAAATGGAATTTGTTCACCCAACTTCGTGAATAGCAGCATACTTGAATCTAAAGTTCTCGACAACACCACTTTGTTGCAAAACCTTACCTTAGTCTATGGTTGTCGAGAAGATGAACTTCCCGGGAAGGATTACCAAAGGTTCACTTGTCCAAAATATGGGCTTGGGTATTTAGTATTGGCAGACGAAGGCCTTAACCCGTGTACTCATAGTGTGCGTCTTCTGATTCCTTCAGATTCTATTACTGATGTTAACAATTTATCGCAAGTGGAACTAACCATCAAAGCAGGCTATGATGTGAAATGGAATGACAGTGAAGCCTGTAGTGCCTGCACTAGGTCTAATGGAGTTTGTGGTTTTAACCGCACTTCCAATGGACCTACTTGCTACTGCCCAAATCAATCTTATGGATCCAAAACATGTCGTTCCTCTCCACCACCACCTCCTCGGGTCTTGCCAATGCCTTCCCTGGCTGCCCAGGCCCCACTAATAACAAAATCAGAGAATGCGTCTACAAATGCGACTTCAACAGGTATGGTTATAAATTTTCTAGCCTCACTACCTCAATTCAGGAGTATTTGACAAGTAGTTGGGGAGAAAATTTAAGGACATAATAAAATCATTGCTTTGTGTTGAACATGTTGAGTTTAGTTACTAGTTTTGTGGTTAATGTGACATATCCTTGATGATAATTGACTGTTATGGTCATCAACTTGACTGTTCTTGATGCACTTCCTTCTACAATGACAGTGCCTATCTTGGCTGCCCAGCCCTCACAATCACCATCAGAGAATCCGTCTACACCAGGTACGGTTATAAATTTTCTTGCCCCACTACCTCAATTCAGGAGTATTTGAATAGTAGTTGGGGAGAAAATTTAAGGACATAATAAAATCATTGCTTTGTGTTGAACATGTTGAGTTTAGTTACTAGTTTTGTGGTTAATGTGTCATATCCTTGATGATAATTGACCGTTATGGTCATCAACTTGACTATTCTCGATACACTTCCTTCTACTATGACAGTGCCTATCTTGGCTGACCAGCCCTCACAATCACCATCAGAGAATCCGTCTCCACCAGGTACGGTTATAAATTTTCGAACCCCACTACCTCAATTCAAGAGTATATGACTAGTAGTTGGGGAGAAAAGTTAAGGACATAATAAAATCATTGCTTTGTGTTGAACATTTTGAGTTTAGTTACTAGTTCTGTGGTTCTAATTTGCATCACATGTTCGAATGTGTCATATCCTTGATGATAATTGACCATTATAGTCATTAACTTGACTGTTCTTGATGCACTTCCTTCTACTATGACAGTGCCTTCCCCGGTTGCCCAGCCCCCACAATCACCATCGGAGAGTCCGTCTACACCAGGTACGGTTATAAATTTTCTAGCCCCACTACTTCAATTCAGGAGTATTTGACTAGTAGTTGGGGAGAAAATTTAAGGACATGATAAAATCTATGGTTCTAATTTGCTTCACATGTTCGAATGTGTCATATCCTTGATGATAATTGACCATTATAGTCATCAACTTTACTATTCTTGATGCACTTCCTTCTACTATGACAGTGCCTTCCCCGGTTGCCCAGCCCCCACAATCACCATCAGAGAATCCGTCTACACCAGGTACGGTTATAAATTTTCTAGCCCCACTACTTCAATTCAGGAGTATTTGACTAGTAGTTGGGGAGAAGATTTAAGGACATAATAAAATCATTGCTTTGTGTTGAACATTTTGATTTTTGTTACTAGTTCTATGGTTCTAATTTGCTTCACATGTTCGAATGTGTCATATCCTTGATGATAATTGACCATTATAGTCATCAACTTTATTGTTTTTGATGCACTTCCTTCTACTATGACAGTGCCTTCCCCGGTTGCCCAGCCCCCACAATCACCATCAGAGAATCCGTCTCCACTAGGTACGGTTATAAATTTTCTAGCCCCACAACCTCAATTCAGGAGTATTTCACTAGAAGTTGGGGAGAAAATTTAAGGACATAATAAAATCATTGCTTTGTGTTGAACATTTTGAGTTTAGTTACTAGTTCTATGGTTCTAATTTGCTTCACATGTTCGAATGTGTCATATCCTTGATGATAATTGACCATTATAGTCATCAACTTTACTGTTCTTGATGCACTTCCTTCTTCTATGACAGTGCCTTCCCCGGTTGCCCAGCCCCCACAATCACCATCAGAGAATCCGTCTCCACCAGGTATGGTTATAAATTTTCTAGCCCCACTACCTCAATTCAGGAGTATTTCACTAGGAGTTGGGGAGAAAATTTAAGGACATAATAAAATCATTGCTTTGTGTTGAACATGTTGAGTTTTGTTACTAGTTCTATGGTTCTAATTTGCTTCACATGTTCGAATGTGTCATATCCTTGATGATAATTGGCCATTATAGTCATCAACTTGACTATTCTTGATGCACTTCCTGCTACTATGACATGCTACTGTTCTTGCTTGTGCACCCTTTTTGTTTATGGTCAAGCTATTTGTGCTTTTCATGATATTCATATTCTTATGATATGCTTGATCAATATTGTTACTTTTACTATCTATACTAGTTGCATTTAATATATTTGTTCATGTTCAGGAAAGACAGGTAAATTGTTCTAGTCCTAGAATCATGTCTCTAGAATAGGTGTAAGTCTTGGTTGGTCTGTGATTTCATAGACTTGCAGAGATACTCAAGTCAATATTAGGGTGTTTTTTCATAGAGTTACTACAGGTGGGAGATTGTTAGGAAATCTAGAGTTTGATATGTCCCATGACAAAAAGTTTGCAATGTTCGGTTATTTTCTTAGTATTCATAATGTTGAGTTAGCGGAAGTTTTGACACTAGATTGTTGAACAAAATACTGAACAAAGAGTTTTTATTAAAAACTTAACTCTTTGAATTACAACACTTAAGACTTATGGAAAGTCTAATGTGGCTCCATGTATGACACAATTACAAGACTCACTAACACCACACGGCAAAGCTACTCTAGCACACTTAGCTTTTACAAGACACACACCAACTTTCTAGACACCTATGTACTAACACTACACAATAGCTCTTACTTATTTCTCCACTTCACACTACTCACTTGGCCTATGACACACTTCACTTGTCTCTCACTAGTCTCACACACTCTACTTCACATACCACCACATCTATTTATACTAGGTGTATGTTGGTTAGGAAACTAACTTGAAGCTTCTAGCATCTTCCTTTTTATTGACATTAAATGAATGCCATTCTCCAACCAAATTGAGTGAAACTCTAGAACTTTCTAGAGACAAGAGAGTTAGTGTTGATTTCTAGAGACAAGGAAGTTTCTAGAGAAAATATAAGAACTATCTTGGAGAAAATTCCGGAAAGAGAGCAAGAGAGAAATTTCCGGAATTAGAGAGAAATTTCTAGAAAGAGAGAGATTGTGTGAGAAGTTCTAGAAGTTTCTAGAGAATTTCGGAGAGAAGCAAATTGAGTGAAACTCTAGAAATTTCTAGAGACAAGAGAGTTAGTGTTGATTTCTAACACATAAAGGGTGTCAAATGGGTTTAACAATGAGGCTCATTGTTCACTGTGAAAGATTGAAGAGCTTGCTCAATAGAAAACCAAATCTCATTCAAACAAAATTGAAAATTATACAAAAACTTTTGTAATCCCTCGCTCGACACTCGCTTGAGCGAAAACTTATTAAAATGTTACAAACTTACTTTGCACAATTTTAACCCTACTTTCTAAAAGGAGAACAGCTATCAAACAGTTAAGAGAAAATATGATTGTCTTCCCAACCTCTCCATTGAATATCCTTGAGAGATCCTTAACCAAAATACCTTGATCACCCACCTATGTTTGTGTAGGAATTTTCTCTGAAAACACATAGGTGTCCTTAGTTGCGCAAACTAACAAGAATCTCTTGGAGTGCCTTGTGGGTTAATCTACAAGCGGTGATCGTTTGTGAAGCGGATTACATAGAAGGAAAAACGTAGGAGTATGCAGTTACTAGCAATAGCAGGGAGCTCAAGTACAAGAGCCTATAAACATGCATGTACTGCGACAACCTTTTATAGTAGTGGATTTTCTTTTTGAGTTTGCCCTCAAAAGTGTTCTCATTGTTAAAGGATGAAGCTCGAAGATGAAGCATATAGAGAGCAAGAACCAGAGATAGAGCAAAACTACAAGTCATAGTGTATATGTATTGATAAAACTACAGGTCGTTTAGTATAAAGATAGTATAATTAGTTAGTTTTTAGTGGACACGTGTTAGCCTTGTATTGGTGTATTTCTTACTTACTTAGTTTGTTAAGTCTTCCCGCCACTATTCTTTCTGTATATAAGAAACAGAGAACTTGATAAATTTATTCAATATAGAATCATTCACATACAGTTTTCTCTCTCTCATGGTTCCCTTAGATTCCACCATTGTTGAAGATGTATGTGCTTGAATTCTAACATTCATCTTGGTAGGTATTTCTACAAGGGTTTTCACTTCTTGACCCAATATTGCCCTCTCTATGCGGTTGTGTTAATTGTACTTTTTAAAGATGTTTATGCATCTTCAACTTGTGCTTTATTTGTGATTTGAATCTTGTGTTAATTAACTACTTTAACTACTTGTGCCTAGTCCATTCTACATTTAATCCCGTCCTTTATGGTCGCACTTTAGTTCTCATCTTCATATTCCAAACTCAAGGCGATTTTAAGTTTTCACTTTGAGGTAGAGGAGGATGTTAGATATATCAATACAAGGGGAGGATATTGGAGATATCAATGTTCTTGGAAGTGTAAGCAAAGTAATATTAAGCCTACTTGTTGAGTAAGTAAAATAATCCAATGCTAGTCTATGGGTGTTTTAGATTTAGTCTCTTTATATATACCTTTTATGAGCTTACTGTTAACACACAAGTTTAAAATAGTATAAATATAGCCGCTTAAGGGCTTTTCACTATGGATATAGACGACTAGACCAAACTACATTAGTTTTTTATGTGTTATTTTACATTCTCTCTTAACCCCAACATAAATTTTAATACTAACATTCACTTCATAAAAAGAAGTCTAACTTAATTTTCTTATGTTCTTGATGCAGGTTCAAAGCGCAATTTGACCGTTAAAGTTGTTATAGGTATTTTGAACGTTTGTCAAAAAGTATTTCTTACTAAGTTCTGCTATTTGGCCCTTGTATAAAATAGGAAGTAATTACCTCTGACCTGAAGGATGAACGTATACTTATTAATACTGATATACATGTTTTCTTTTTCTTTTTCTTTTTTTTCCTTTTTTTATACTTTTTTTCATGGTTGCCCTGATAAATATTATTATTAGTGACTTAAACCATTCTTTGCATACAGGCATTTCCGCAGTTGTGGCTGGGATTATATTAATCTCAATTGTGGCTTTCTACAAATTTAAGAGAGAATGCTTATCATGCGGGCAATGGTTTTATGGAAGAAAGACCAGAAATGAGCAAAATGTCGAGGCTTTTATAAGGAATTATGGATCTCTTGCCCCAAAGCGATATAGTTATTCGTTTTTGAAGAAAGTGACAAACTCATTCAAAAATAAAATAGGCCAAGGAGGATATGGTGTTGTGTACAAGGGAGTGCTACCTGATGGTCATCTAGTGGCAGTGAAAGTACTAAGTGAGTCCAAGGGTAATGGAGAAGAATTCATTAATGAGATTGCCAGCATTAGTAGAACTTCCCACGTTAATGTAGTCACTCTTCTGGGTTTCTGTTATGAGAAGAAAAAAAGAGCATTGATTTATGAATATATGTCCAACGGATCATTGGATAAGTTCATATATACTCGAGGATTGTCAAGTGAAAACGGTCCACTGAAATGGAAAACACGCAATGAAATTGTAATAGGCATTGCTCGAGGATTAGAATACTTACATCGTGGCTGTAACACAAGGATTCTGCATTTTGACATAAAACCTCACAACATTCTCTTAGATGATAATTTATGTCCCAAAATCTCTGATTTCGGCCTTGCTAAACTGTGTGAAAGGAAAGATAGTGTTGTATCAACAATGAATGCTAGAGGGACTGCTGGATATATTGCTCCTGAAGTGCATTGTAGAAACATTGGCAGAGTATCTCACAAGTCTGATGTGTATAGCTATGGAATGATGGTTCTTGAAATAGTAGCAGGAAGAAAGAATATCGATGTTGAAATGTCTCACACCAGTGAAATATATTTTCCACATTATGTTTATGAGCATCTTGAAGGAGGTAAGGATTTAAGATTGGATGGGATTACAAATGAAGAGGAAGAAGAAATTGCAAGGAAGATGATTTTAATAAGTTTGTGGTGCATTCAGACCATTCCATCAAACCGACCACCAATGACTAAGGTAGTAGAAATGCTAGAAGGTAGCCTTCAGTCCTTGCCAATGCCACCTAATCCCTCCTTGTCTTCTCCTACTAGATCACCTTAACATCCCACTACAAAACGATCATCACAATTATTGCAATATAGTCTAAGCAGCTGTTATCTACCAAAGTTGAATTAATTGAAATTCCATAATTCACAATGGAGAGATTTGATCTAAATCTGGTATGGCGCAAATGTGCAATTTATTGTGCATGATGTTAGATATTAGCTCTCTTGGTGTAGAAACATTAAAAAATTTATTTTTAAAGCTAATATGTAGCTTTCTGAAAACTCCTTTTTCTGTTTTTAATACGTGTTAGGCTGATGTTAGTTCTCGGTAGATTACAGCTTAATGTTTGGGATTTGTAATATTGTTGTAATCTGGTCTGTTGAATAAAAGTTGCTTCATCCCAAAAAAATGTACTGTAGAAATAGCACTAATTTGTTTCGCCACACAACAAAATGCTACTACAAAGCTATTACTTCTCAAACTTTTCAAATCTAAAACACCTTGCGTCACAACATTTATAATTTGTTGAACAAGTTATTGAGATGAGAACATAGATTTTACACTCCATTCTTACCAATTTTGGACTCTTATTGCAAAGCTCTAAATGATAATGTTTCAGTTACATCCGAATATTTATAGCAAAGATTTGAAAATTTTCAAGTAACAAAGCCTAAAAGTATGTATAATAACCATGCCTTGCCTAAAAAGCTGTTGATACCAATTTGATCAAATTATTTTTGCCCTCAATTAGTTGCTCCAGTCATGGAAGAATAAATTTTGTTACTACTTTGACAATTTGTCTATACAAGATTTTATTTTATGGGGTAATGTAAAGCCTAATTGAATTCAAAGTCATGTGATTTTAAAGGTCTAATTATGTGTCCTAATGTTAAAATAATTTTTAATTTAAATTTTTATTATAAAAGTTTTAGTTAATTTTATATTTATGGTCAAAATTGTAATTTTACAATCCCCTATAAATTAAAGGTAGTTTAGTAATTTAGTTAATTCTAGAATTTTTTAAAGGATGTGAACGGTATTTGGAGTGAGGAATGCTAGATGTTTTGAGGGATGTGAATGGTCTTTGCCAGAGATTAAGAGTCTGTTTGGTAAGTCCATTTGAAGACTTTTTTGTGTGATTTAAATGTTAAAAACTGTGGACTCCACTTTGGTTAGATCACTTTAAAACCTCACTTTTGATTATTATATATAACATTTTTCAAATCAATGAAGTAACAAGTTATTGATTTTCATATTGTAGACATGCCAACAATGGAAGGGTGTAGCTTTTGATAAAGTGTACCTATTTAGAGTATTTGGCTTCGGTATGGGGCAAGTATGCTTTGGATGAAAGTTTCCAAGTTGATGTCTTCCTTCAACATTCAGTACTTGCTTACATGAAAATGAAGAAAATAATACATAAATTCTTAAATCGTCATCCCCATGTTTGTCAAGTTTTGCAAGAATCGCTTCTCAAGGGGGCAATTGGGATGAGTTAGGAATTGAGATTTTCAGTTCAAATTTAAGAATTGAATTCTTTAATTAAAGTTTTGGCAATGTGGTGGATGGCAAAAAGGAAAGTGGTGATTCCATGTTGTGGATCTTTTTGTATTGTTGCATATTCAGTATAAATGATTTATTACAAGCATATATGACACAGGACAATCAGAACAAAATTGAAACAACAGAAAAATAAAGGGATATGACCTAAGAGTCAGCACCTAGGCCTTGCTTGGAGTCAGCACCAAGCGGGGAAACCACTAGGAGTTAGCACCTAGGGTGGACTTGGAGTCAGCACCAGATCAAAGAAACCATTAGGAGTTAGCACCTAGGGTGGACTTGGAGTCAGCACCAGATCAAAGAAACCAAACGGCCATTTTTTTCATTCATAAAAAATATCAACTATCTCTCAAGGAGTATAATAGGTTGCTTATAAAGGATTGCTAAACTCTAGTTCTAATTGGCCAGGAAACCCTAATTGTCTTATTACAAAAATAACCTTACTTCTAAACTAAAATACTAAAAGCCCAATAAACTAATAGGACCTAAAACATAAAAATACAATTGGCTTACAAACATAAATAATATTAAATAATAATTTTCTTGCATTTCCCGCATCACGTGTGCTGTCCATGACAAAAATAATGAGAATTAGTTCACATCACCTCCTCTGAACTAAGCGCAAGGCACAACTTCCTCAACTTTCTTTTTGTCAAAATGTGTTTCAACCAAACAACTGGGATTGATGCTTTCTAATTCTGAGTCTACAAAATGTAATTAAGTGGAAATCAATTTTATCTAGGAGGGTTTTTTTTTGGTTGAATCTAGGAAACTCTAAAACAAGCTCTTTCAAGAATTTTGCTGACATATATATATATATATATATATATATGCATATTGGGAAACACTTCTGCAATAGCAGAAATTTCATTAGAAATGAAAACAAGAAATTGAAGAACATAGATTAAAAAAAAGTTACAAAAATCAAACCTCTCAAACATCGTTAAGAAAAGCAACATAGGATCTGTCACAGGCCTCATCAGCCAATTTCATAAAGAATTCTGAAGTATAAAAGGACTAATAATATTGAAGGAGATTGAAGAAGCCTCTCATCATCATCATCAGTATTATGAAGTGATCCTTTCTAGCTGCAGCTACAGCAAGGTGAGGCACATTTTTCAGCATTGTTCTATAATCACAATAGATACGCTGTTACAACACTTGTTTTCCTCTTTCTATTAGGTTTCATTGCACACCTCCGCCAGTGATGAGAGCACGGCCTTCTGTAATCAACCAAAAATAACAAGCCTTAATATAAATGTCTTTAGCTTAAATATTTTTTAATCATTTAAATTTTAGACTGAATTTCCTTAGGAGTAGCTTTGTAGACTTCCGTGTATTTGAGGTTTCTCCTCATATCAAACACATAATGTGGAGACCAGAATTAGATATGACTCTAGAAGATTGCCTAATAAACTCTAGTTATACAACAACAACAAAAAAGACACATATCATTCCTGCAGTTGTAGTTTAATGATTCAAACATTGTGCCACATAGGCAATAAGAGTTGAACATTTTGATTGATTTGTCTTGCTATATGGCATATGCATGCAGAATGCACAAATAGTAGTGCTAGACGCAGTGGAAACATTAACTCTCCATTGATTTATTACATAAAATTTTTAAATCACATGTTCAGAATTTTTTCATAGAAATATAAGGGGTAGTAAGAAACTTGGTAGGCTCTGAAGCAGTTACCTTGCAAACTTCCTTCTTGAATGCTCCAGTACCTTTTATGCCCATGGCAGTGAATCATTCTCCAAAGCTCTAACCTTAATGAGAAGCTTTCTAACATGTTCCAGTGCTTGTTCCCACTAAAGACTTACCATTATTCACCCTATCTGTTTGCAACCACCAGTTGCATCAGATTGGTTGTGTCCCAAGTTCAACAATTAGAAACTTTTTTGATACACCGCGCTGAACCAAAGATTTGCTTTTGAGCCTCTGCACACAATTGAGAATCACAGAAATTAGAGCACCACTATCAGATAAACTTCTTAGACTATATAAAGTATATTTAATATCATGAAGCAGAGGCCAAACCCAGATTTTACCAAAATGAAAGACATACAGACATTGTGTATATTAATAACAGTAAAAAAGAATGGAAGAAGAATTTATAAATTTGCCATCAGGAAAAAGAAATAGAGAGAAAAAAAAGGGGAAGCAAACCAAATAAATAACTAACTTTGTGTGGCCATCAAGAACCTTTAGTCATCCAAGTTCAACCAAATCAAAGCTAATACTTTTATAGTTAGATTTGACCCAACTGCACAATAGTTTTATAAAGCAGATTGCTAATCCACAATCTTAATCACAAATCACAGAATGAGATATTCACATGATGAGATTGCAGAAAATTATTAAGGGAAATAAGCATCAAAAGTTTATTGAATCAAATATTCTAAAAATCAATAAATAAAACATTTATGCAAATAAGTTACAGAACAAAAGGCAAGCCTTTTATCAGTCTATTTGCTTCTGTTCCAGCCACTCTCTCATTAGAGCCACAAAGAAATACATCATCACCTCGCAGACACTACAAAACTTTGCAACTCTCTCAAGGCCAATGATCTCTGAAGATTTAGGGTTACCATAAATGAATGAAAAACTTAAAATGTACACCTATAAGCAAGTTCCTGCCATGTAAGTTCTTCAATATGGGAGCATGTCAAGCATGGTTCTCTAAACATAAATCAAGATGTTTGTGTCTTTCTTCCTCCCCTATCTGAACATAGAACTTAGATTCTGCAACATCAAAATTAGGTTCTACAAATGCTGCCTCCTAGTTCACCTAGTAGCACTTCTTGCAGTTAGCAGTTAAACCAAGTCAAAGTTCTCCTAGTAATAAAGGAATAACCATTTATAAGTTTCACCTCAAGTTTCTTAAATGATAAAGGTTCTTCCAGGCCCGTAACTTCAAGAAATGTCATGATAAGTACTCCCAAGATGAACAAGTAGAACAGAATAAGTGGAGTATATGACACAAAAATTCCTTTACTTTTCTTCTCCATACTTCAACAATAGCGTCAACCCATATCACCAGTTGAATCTGTAGGAAGCTTTAAGCTAACTGGCTAGCCAGTAGGACAGCAATAATTCGGGAAAGATTTGTCAACTACCTTCCTATATATTCTTACAACCTTTGAGCAAATCATCTGAATCTTTCTCACTTTGTATGCTAGAGTTCCCTTTGACCAGAAGAAAACCACTTCCAACAATCCATGATTTTGAAATGTCAAATCTGTTATTTAAGATGTTATATTCTGAACAGGCATGTACCCCATGAAGATGTTCTATTGCACAACTTATGCATCTAGTCCAAATCTGTCTTGGTCAAACCACTTCACAAGTATTTAGAATTCGATATCTATCACTGAGAAGTAGTCAACTGTATAAAAGATTAGTTAGTCTAATGCTAAAAAAAGTAAACGAGGTTTCCCAACACTATTATCCTCTAATGTAGCATATATGGTTCTTGAATTACCTTCAGCTTGCAAACCTGAGTAACCCCAGTCTCAATGCCTAATGAAACTTTTCAAACTTTCTAAGCAGCTTTCAAAATTTTTGGCTTCATTCTGGAATAAATATACTCTATTCTCCTGCATAAACTCAATCTCTGCACATGAAAGCAAACCTATCACTTGTGTCCTCAGGTTAAATGAAATAGCAGTCCAACACCAACCCAAGATGACACGTAACATAAAAAACTGAACCACTTTTGGATTCTGGAATGGTATCTTATGCAGTTTAGTATTGCTACAAACTTTAAATGTATGCTGCACCAAATGTTTAATATTTGATCTAGCAATATGTCTCACTCAGAAGTCAAAAGATCAAACTCATTCCCCACACAATGGACCAGAGAGGACTGAAGTGGACCGAAAAGCACCAAATGTTTAATATTTGATCTAAAAATGTCTCAATCAGAAGATCAAATTCGTTCCCCCCACATAATGGACTAGAATGGACCAAAGTGAACCGAATTGGGCTAAATGGACTGAAATAGATTGAACTTTGGACCAAGTGGACCAAATATACAAAACTGGACCAAAGTGAACGGAACGGACTGAACTGAACCAAATGATCCTAATGGACAGCAATGTTATGCTAATGTGGCTTAAACTTTTAAAGATTTTATAGAGGATCCTTTCCAATGCTTTGACAGCTTGGTAATAGTACATACACTTTCATGGTTCTTGCATGGTCTTCTAGATTGACATCTACAACACCATGATTTACAAATTCAATTACTTATGGCTTTGTTTTATCTTCAAAAATTTGAGTGACAGATGGAAAAATAAAAGATTGAAGTCTTACATTTTTACTAAAAGTCTTCAATGTTTCTTTCTATCCTGTTCTAGTTTTACAGACAATGCTAAGCTCAGTTGATACTTTCTCTCTTCATATATCTCAATTTAGCTAAGACCCAATGGTTACTAGACTACTTATCTAGACACTATGAGTCAAATATGGTTTAAATAGATTGAAGTGTTTCAAAGAAATGTACAAATTAGGTAAGAACAAAGTCAATACTCAAATTTAATGAAAGCAAGGTTTTTAGTGTTTTAAGACCAGTGATAAAGTTCTACAGGTCTTGAAGTTTCTGGCCAATTCCAGGTAGCCTGGCCTCCTTGAGAATTGAGAGAGTAATAAGAGTGAGAAATTATAGTGAGAAACTATTAGAGAAGAAATGAAGGAAATCCAATCTGAGTGTTATTCATTGCTTAATGCCTTTACAGATTGCTTTCTCCCCTTTATACTTCTATTCTCTAACAGATTGCTTAGCATAACAGATCACAATAATAGTTCACCATAATTACCCCCTAACTAAGTACCTGTAAGCACATGCTTAGTTATTTCTCTCCTCACCACTAGGACTAGACAGCATACAAGTACAAACTACAATAATGCATGACACATAGCTATAAAGTTCCCATAAGCTGGATAATTCCTTATTTTGACATGAAACACCAAAAGAACCTCAAAAATCTACAAACCCCATCTCATTATCACCAGATCATTCCCTTTCTTATACAAAAGGTCAGATTTAAGTAAGAAACCATTAAAGCACAAAGATTCTGATTAACTACATTTACAACCAACTATAGATACACTGCTTATGTGATTTTCCCAAATTTAAGCACAGTTGAAGAAATTATTGATAAAAAGGCACACAACAAAAACACCAATATTCAATTCTGTCACACACGAAAAGTAGTACACCAACAAAATCTTAGTCCAACATAGTGAACATACATAAAAACACAAAGAGGATCTACAATTACCATCAATGTGAGGTGAAAGCTCCAAACTTTGCTAAAGTCAATCACAGTAACAAGAAGTTAAACAAAAAACCAGGTCAAACAAAGACATTTTTCTTTTTCTCAATTAGCAGCAAGCAAAAAGGAAACCCCTCATATTACAAGTTCAGGAGTGAAAACCAATCCCCTTTTCACAGAAATTTGCTGATGTGATGCCAAAGAAGTATTTATTCAAACAGGTTGTGAAGTGTGAACAATCCATTTTCACATAAATTAAATCAAGGAAAAAAAAAAGATTTCCTTGTAAATAGAATCAATCCAATATGCAGTTAGCAGATACTCTAATCAAACAGTTTGAGGAAAATGGTTTTGATTTGAATTGATGAAATTTGCTGATGTGGCTAGTACTTGTCAACTATTCATTGGTTTGTGACACTAAATCGGCCTGGTAAGCCAGTCCTATGGTTTAGAAGTCCCAAGCTTACAAGGAAAAAGTCATTGTAGGAAGGAAAAAAATATATTAGGAATTCCAGGTGCTCTTTCTAGCAAATCCCTCTATAAATATAAGGGTAAAATACGCGAACTACTCTTGAAATTTAGGCTAATACCAAGTAGGTCCAAATCATTTCAAATTGACCAATTTGGTCTCTAAACACAAATGACGTAACACAAAATTTTCAATAGTAGAAAATCAAACAAATTGAAAAATGTGTTCCACAAATATAATGCTGTATTAATCAAGTAGTAAGTACAATCTTTGTTTTGAATCTTTTACAAAAAGTGTTCATCTGATTTTATTTTCTTTGAACTTGACTTGAACAAGAAATCCTCTTGACATGGATTGAACAATCTTCGCAACAAATCTCTGACTTTGAACTTGTTAAAGATTTGTTGTTCTTCAAGTAAGTTCTTCAAATCCTTCGAATGTTCTTCAAGACACAACAAATCTCTGACTTTGAGCTTCTTAGAGATTTGTTGTTCTCCAAGTAAGTTCTTCAAATCCTTCGAATGTATGCTTTAAAGGCAAAATTTCTCCAGATCTTTGACTTCTTGAAAACTAGAGGAGATGTCCTCTATTTATAGTAGACTCTTGAATTGATATGCTTGAAGATATGTAGTAGACTCTTGATTGACCCAAATTTTGCTTAGAGATAATTATCTCTATTTATCTATTTTGATAAAGATAATAATCAACAAAAGATAAATAATTATCTCTATTTTATTTATTTGTTAATAAAGATAATTATCCATCAATTTTGAATAGAAATTTTATCTTTATTTTATTTACTTGTTTTAACAAAGATCCATCAATTTTGAATAAAAAATTTATTTTTATCTTGTGGTCTAAATGACACGTGGCAAATTTTAATATGCCAATGTGATGTCAATTTAGATGACACATGACATCATTTGACTTAATTAATTTAATGACATATTAATTTGGAATTTGTCACTAAATTTTTGACGTGGCATTTTGTAATTGGCTTGACAAATTTTTGCCTCCTACAAACATGTAAGACCGTTTATCACTCAGACTCTTTGTTTTGACCATTTCGCTAACAAATAGCCTTACAACAGCTAACTTATACGAAGATCACTTAGATCAGTCGTACTGTTATAGCTAAGACAATTTTTCTACTTGTTTGCTTGTGCTTAAGTACCAACTTAATCTATTTTGAAATGTTTTCTACCTAATAGGCATTAGTCCAAATCTTAGAAGTAGTTACCATATTGCATTCCATTCATGATAAATTTTAAATTTTCTTGTAGCTTTAAAAAAAAAAAAAAATTCTTGTAGGAGTGAGCACATTGATCGATGATGTGGCAAGCCAAAAAAATTTTTCTGTCCCTACTGAGAGAAAACACGCACACACAGAAAAAGAGTTTCTTCTATTTGTGAGAGGAAACAAACACACATATAGAGATATGAATATGAGTTCAAGAGAGTTCTGAATCTGAGGGTGAGAACTGAGAAGCACACGGATCGGTGACGTGGCAGCACAAGAACCGATTGATCTCTCTCTTTCACGGGTTTGTCTCTTACCCATTACTCCTTTATTTATCTTCCATCTCTCTCTGTCTCTGTACTACTCTTCATAATTCTGCAGCAGCTCCTCTCAGCTACCGCTCAGTACCTCTTATAATTTCTCAGCTACCTCCCACATCTTCTCAATCTTCTCTCGTTATATATGCATCCTGCAGGCGTGGCGGCGCCACGGCTTCTTCTCCATCATTCTTCTTCGTTATCTTTGCCTACATCACCGATCCATTTATTAGCTGCAGATCCACACACACAAGCAGATCACAAAGATGGTAAGATGATTTTATATTTCGAGTAATGCTAGGAACACAAAAATTTATAGAACTTTTGTCACAGAATTTATATAACTTTTTTTTTTTGCTGAGTTGTGGCAAAAGTTTTGTAAGTTTTGCGTGTTCTTACTATTTTTCTTACATTTCATTTTTGGGTTTTTTTTTTTTTTTTTTTTTGTTCAGGGTGAGAATTTTTTTATTTTATTTTTTTAGAACTATTTATTTATTTATTTATTTGAGAGCCCTATTGTTGGTAACTGAGTTGATGGATTGTTTTAGGAGAAATGTCATCTCCATGATATTTAGGCAAGAGTATTGCTAGTGATGCGTAAATTGATACAATTTTGTATACAACTTGACACGTGGAAAGTTGAAATCGGTAAAAGTGTTTCCGTATGCCACTATAATACTCTTATTAATCATAAATCGTTATGTGGCCAGATATGGCACAAAGTTGTGTCAATTTATGTGTTCCTAGCATTCCTCTTTACACAATAACAATCCTAGAATTAGATGTTAAAATTAGAACCGGTAATATAATAATTTACCACTAAAATTTGATATGAAAATATTAATTTGGGAAAAGTGCATCCACACCATTTTCATAAATTATAGTGGATATTTATTACTAGTTTTAATTTAAACTCATTATTGAAATTACTTTTTAGATTTTAACCGTTAATAGTTAATAATTTGCTATTTAAAATTTATGGTAAAAATGTCGTTTAGGTTAGAAAAGAAAAATACTAGGGGATATATAAAGTTACACCACTTTTGTTGTAACTAGTTACATGCTCCTAGTATGTGGTGGTACTAGGCTAGTATGTGCGCCTAGTATTACTCCTAGAAAAATGATAGGATTACATCATTTTACATAATTTTTGTCGCAACTAGTTATGTGAAGAGTTGTGAGTATTAGAGTAAAAATGCTGAGTTTATATCTTTACTACTCATAACTCTATGTGGTGATTTGTAACAAAAATGGTATAAAATATTGTGGTTTGCATTCTTCTTGGAAGTAATGAGTTAAGTGTTCTGCGTAGATGGATTGGATTTTTTTTCTTTTCCTTCGTCGGAGCATGTACTCCAACATTGTAAAACAATAACGCAAATTTGTTTTTCAAATTAAATGTTGAATGGTTTAAATTTTAAAACCTCCCTCAAATGATATGGTATTTGGAGAATTTTTTTCAAAAGTTGTTTTGTAATTATGATATATAATACAACAATTTTTAAAACCATTAATTAAAAAAATAAAATAAATATTTATTTTATTTTTTTAGTTCATGGTTTCCAAAAATTTGACTGAATTATAGGGTTCAAAAAGCTTTTGAAAAAATATTCTCCAAGTATTATCAGAAGTTTTGAATATTAAGGGTTCGTTTAGATAGAACTTATTTTGCTGAAACTGAAAACTATTTTTAATGAAAAAGTTGTTGAAAAGTGAGATTTGTGGGTCTTGTGAATAATGCACGAAATCCACTGATGTGTTGAAAAGTCAAATATTACGGTTACTGTTCATGAACAGTGCATGAACAATAGTCGTAACAGTGTTATGTGCTTCTAAAACACGTGCCACAAAAAAAAGGAGTAAAATGTGCAAACGTGAAAGCGCTGACGGATACTTCACGTTTGTGCGTTTTACTCTCTTTTTTTTTGCATGCGTTTCAGGAGTATAATATTTGACTTTTCAACACATCAGTGGGGCCCGTGCATTGTTCATAGGACCCACAAATTTCACTTTTCAGTAATTTTTTCATTAAAAATGGGTCATACGGTACTATTTACATATTTAAAAATTATTTTGTTACAGTGTTTTCAGGTTTCATTAAGAGTCCGTTTGGATACAGTTATTTTGCTGAAAACATTGTAACAAAATAATTTTTAAATATGTGAATAGTGCTGTAGAACCTATTTTTAATGAAAAAATTGCTAAAAAGTGAAGTTTGTGGGTCTTGTAAATAGTGCATGGGTCCTATTTGTGTTGCTGAAATGTGCACTCTACATTGTAGAAAAATCAACAATTGCAGCTAAAAAAAAAAAAAAGAAAAACAAGGAAAACACAAAACGTGAATCCAAACTGCACCTTAGCGTTAAGTGTGCGTTTTGTGCTTCCCACTTTGCGTTTTCACCTTTTTTTTTTTTTTAGTCGTGATTGTTGACTTTTCTTCAGTGCACAGTAGTGGGTCCTGTGTACTGTTCACAGGAACCATAAACTTCACTTTTCAGGAACTTTTTCATTAAAAATGGGTATTACAGTACTATTTACACATTTAAAAATTATTTTGCTACAATGTTTTCAGTTTTCAATTTTCAGCAGTATGCAAACGGACTCTTAATTTGTTTAAATTTGACATTTCTGGTAAAGTTTGTTATTGTTTATTTTTAAAAATTATTGTTGTAATTTTATATGTGATTTTTTAAGGAGTCATTTAGGGGATGTTTAGTTTTTTTTTTTTTTTTTTTTTGTCATCACTTCTCACTCAATTTTCGTCACTCATTACTTGAAATATCCACTCATCACTCAGTGACTTTGTTTCAAAAAAAAAAAAACCCAAAAAGTCAAATATTGTGGCTAAAATTTCAAAAATGCCGTTGGAAACTAAAAATACCTAAAATATATTTTCAGTTTTCATAACTCATCACTCAAAAATTAAAGAATTGAGTGATGAAAACAAAACGGGAAACAATGCTGAACAGACTTTTCAGTCGTGGGACTCACATATTTTGAGTTATGGGTGGTAGAAACAGAGTTATAGGTGATGGAAACATAAAAACAAACAGTCCCTTAATTTCTAAAACTTAGTTTTCAATGGTATTTTCGTAATTAAATTCACAATTTTTGAAATTTCAGTCGCAATGTTTGATTTTTTGGGTTTTTTTTTGAAACAAAGTCACTGAGTGATAAGTGCCAAACGGGTGGGATTAGAAAAATTGGGATATTTTAAGTGATGAGTGATGAGTGACTTTTTAGTGTGTTATCTATTAAGAGCTAATTCCAATTGTTATTGTGGATTGGAGTTGAAAGTTGAAAGTTGAAACAAAGCATTAGACTGTTTTGTGTATAAATGAAAATAGGATGTGATATTTTTTCTTTGGGCTGTATAGGAGATGAATGTTGCATTACAAATTAGGTTGGGTTCAGACTGATTAAGGGTATGTTTGAATATCGTTTATTTTGCTAAAAACTGAAAACACTGTAGTAAAATAATTTTTAAATATGTGAATAGTGTCGTGAGACTGATTTTTAATGAAAATTTTGATGAAAAAAGAGATTTGTGAACAGTGCATGGGATCCACTGGAAAAACAGAATAGTTGTTGAAATGTGCTTCTCCAAAAAAAAAAAAAAAAAAAAAAAAATGAAAAACGCATACGCTGGAGCAAAATCATCAGTATCCAAATAGGTACAAGTACTCGTTTGGATAGTGTTGAAACTGTGTCTGCGTTTTTTTTTTTTTTTTTTTTTTGGAGATTTTTTTTTGAGAAGCGCGTTTCTGTGACTTTTATGTTTTTTCAGTGGGTCACGTGCATTGTTCACGGGACCCACAAACCTCTTTTTTCAATAAAACTTTCATTAAAAATGGTCTCACGACACTATTTACACATTTAAAAATTATTTTATTACAGTATTTTAAGTTTTCAGTTTTCAACAAAATAAGCGGTATCCAAATACATCCTTAGTCAGTCAAATTATTTAAAGCATTGTTATCTAAGAAGTAAAGAAACTTTATTTGGAGTGTCGTATCCGTTTCAGTGTCCTACATGCTGTGTCATATTATAATTTTTCAAACATTGCTCATGTTGCCTTATTGTACCCATACTTGTGTATGTGCTTTCTAAATTGTAATTGCAATACTCAATTTTGAATCCTAAAATCTCCTCTTTTTAGGTAGTCTATATGGTTTTTAAGATAGTAGAAATTCTAGCTGCATGAAGAGCTTTCTAGTTTGCTATGGAACTAGGCCCAAACCAAATTGAATTTGAAGTTGTTTGGATGGAGGAGCTTCCAGCCAAACCTTATATACTTTTGAATGATTTTCCATATTAAATTAAGTCTTCTTACCTTCATCTCAAACTGTACATTACTCTATAAATGATGTAAACTGTTGTGAGTAAAATTGAACATGATCAACTATTATGTTATTTACTAACGTCATTCAGAAGTCATTAGCTACAAGATAAAATACACTAGTTTCAGAGTCCGTGTATTTTTTTTTTGGCTGAATGGGTCCATGTTCTTATGGCGCAAACAGGATTCTCTATTGGAATCAAACATATACTAAAGCTTATGCTGTTGAGGATAAGAAATATAATGTTGATGTCGAATTGGTAAGAAGGAAACACAAATTAGAATCTATGACTTTATTATGTTTGTTTTAATGATAGCATTGTTGGATATCTTAGCAGTTGGCAAGTAACCAGTAGATCAGGATAACCAATAGTAATTGTATATAGTAATTATAGGAGTAATTCTTAGGAATTTCCAGAATTTGAAAAATGGTACTCTTTCCTATAGCTCTCACATTTATAGTAGGGTTCAATTATTATATTCATTGTGTGGAGTTTACTATGAATGTGAGAGGAGAGGAGGGAGCATAATTTCTCCGTATTTTGGAAATACTTAAGAATTTTGTATTTGTTTATAGGGTTGTGCTAGTGGGCATCTAAACAACTTTATGTCAATAAAGTCAACTTTTTGTTAAATTTTTGACCAATTTTATAGAATGTAGAACCAATAAAGTCAACATTTTGAGTATCACTTGTGACTAATTTTTCAATCATTTTATCAATTTATACTAATTTTTTATCAGATAGACTCCATAATAAATCATTCTTAATGGAGGTGCCTTATAACATTTCCTTTGTTTATATTATGTTTTTATGGCTAAAATTATTTTAGGTTAAAATATTGTTTTCCTCCCTAGACTTTTAGATAAATTTTTTTTTTTTTTTTTTTGTTATTAAATTTTGAAAATGTGCAAGCTTAAGTACTTCATTAAGGTCCATAAACTTTGTAGGGGCCTTTTTTTGCGTATTGTGCGTTGGGCTGGGCTGCCTCCCACGGTAATGGACCCGAATATTTCTGAGTAAGGGAGTTGAGACCGGTCCAACTGTGGCTCAACTTGGGCCGGCTTGCGCACAAACTATGCCTCGTCTACCAGGAGTGTGCTTACGGCAAGCAGAACTGTTTTAGATGAGTTACAGCATGCAGATATAATAATAATAACAAAACAGAGTACTTTGACTATTTAATGAAAAATGACCAAGTAATCCCTACTCTTAAAACATAATTTCAGTCATAACAATGTCATTTACAAAGAAAGTAAAGGAGAAAGAAGGTAATATGAACTAATCAAAAAATGAGCATGAAGTCGATTTTAAGTTTGGTCTGCAGAAGCAAAATCAAAGAGGGGAGAACGCCTCCTCTCAATGCAAATAATCTTCCAGGAAAAGATCCTGCGGTGGGAATTAATGGCTTTGAGGGAATCGGACCTGAATAGTTAATGCCCAAAAGGAATCCTTGTTATATTTTAGAAGAGAACAGGATTTAAAGGGGGAGAGAGGGAAATTGACCTACTGATGCATGACCATTGTATTATCTCTCTTTTTTTCTCTTATCTTTTTCTTTTCCTTTCTCTTGTTTTCTTTTATTCCGTTCTTTTTACTCTGCCCACAAATCCTCTGTTTTTTGATCCCCTGTTCAGGGCACGGCAAGGGTCATTTTATAGTGCCTGCTGTGACCAGATTTTACCACTTTTCCCCTTAACCGCCTTTGTCTGGTCTGGGCGTACTTGCCGACCACTAAAGGGTTCGTCTGTGTGCCACTCACCCTTGCCAGACAAAGGTCGGTTTGTTTCATTCGTTAGTCTGCCGTAGCACTCTTACCTGCCACAGCGTAAATGTTTTCTCTCTCTTTCCCTCAAGGCATGCACCTAACGGTTCCCCCCTCAACCTTGCCTCTTTTGGGTGGTCTGTCATCCCAGCAGGACGTACCTCTCAAAAGGGCTTGGGCAGGAGCCGCAAAATAGGTCTTTTCCCCTCTCCCTACCACCAAACCATACCCCCTTTACCTCTTACCTCTGACCCATGACCCCACCACGTCCCATATTGGCTGGGTACAGGCTGATGGTGCTTGGGCCTTGCGCGTGCTTTCCTATCAGATATGTCCAAAAATCTGTCTGCTGCTCATGCGTTTGCCGTTGTCTGGAGGCTCGCCGTCCGTGTTTTTTTTTTACCTCTTATGTGGGCTTTTCTTTGTTTTCCCGCTTCATTCAAGAGCTAGACTTAGTCTGATGATGGGCCTTACATTTCTTTGACCCACTCCTTGGTTTTCTTTATTTCTTGCAATGTTGTACTGTTATTCCTGCCGTAATAACTTAATCCTACTAGGCCTCTTTTGGGCCAGCCGTTTATTCCTTCTCTTAGTGGCTTGACATGGCCACTGTTTTGCTTTTACTTATGGGCTCCTATGTCCCTTTGGGCATCCACGGCCCGTTTGCTTTCTTTGGGTTTCCTCGGCTCATTTGCTAATTCCACACTCCCATGGGTTTTTTACTAACTTCATTGGACTTTCCTGGCCCAATAACCTTATTCTCATCCTTGGGGTTTATGGGCCTGTCATAAACCCCTTACTTTCTTAGTTTGCATTTCCTTGGGCCTGCGGCGGCCCTTTCTTGCTTTTCTACCTCATACATTGCCCATGAGATGCTATTTCTTTCTTTCCGGGCTCCTTTGAGCCCACTTGCCTCTTCAAGACCCATTTGTTTATTTCCTGGGCCTGTGATCCATTATTCCTGCTGCTTGGGCCTAATGGTTTTGCTGCCTACTTTGTCAATTCTTTGTTGCCCTTGTTATTGGGCTTTCTTTGTCACAAATGGCCCTCAACAAACTTTTATCCTATATGCATAGTTGTCAAAACGTGAATTGTATCGTGAATCAATATTTAATTTTTCTATATCGTGTATCATATCGTATTGTGCATCGTAAGATACACAAACACTAAATAAAATTTATAAAAAATTATAAATATACATATATAAAGGATATATTCATTATAAATTTTGAATATATTCAACTAATGACTAATTTATTTATCACGTATGTAATAATATTTAACAAGCTAATTAAATAAATCAAACTAGCATGTGTAAATAACATACACATTCAAATTACTTAAATTTGAAATTGATAATATATTACAAATGACCCAAAAATAATAATTTATTTTCATCATATTCATCAAATTGCCTAATCAACCTCATCTAAGTCAATGTTATCATCATATTTATAATTTTGCAAATTTATTTCTTCATTAAAATTTTCTTCATCATCATTTGTCATTAACATTTACTATCTCTTCTTGTTCTTTTTATTTTAATAATTTTTTTATAATTTATTTTTTGGATTTCTAGTTTGTTGGACTTATAACAATAGTGATAAAAAAAAAAAAAAATTATCATTATGTTTATAATTTTGCAAACTTGTTTCTTCAATAAAATTTTCTTCATCATCATTCGTCATTAACATTTACTATTTCTTCTTGTTCTTTTTGTTTTAATAATTTTTTTATAATTTTTTTTTTGGCATTCTAGTTTGTTGGACTTATAACAATAATGATAAAAATAAAAAATTCATATTGTTAATTAATATTTTATTCATAGTGTATAAAATAAATTTGTAAATATTAAAGTAAAGGGTAAGTGTGTACTGTGTAGTCCAATTGTAGGAGAGAGAGAGAGGGAAAAAAAACTTATGAATATGTTATTTTAGTAGGGTAAACTAAGAAAACTAATAATCTATATATATATATATATATATATATATATATATAACCGAAGCTTTTGAAGCTCCCATAGTTTTCCACGTCAGCATTTATTTATTTATTCTATTTTTTAAATTTTGATTTTTTTTTTTCAGTCTTTTATGCGACGGGCTCTCTCTAACCTATACGCATTCTTAAAACCCAAAACCCTAACCTTTGACCCCTCTCTCTCTCCGCTTTGTCTTGGGTCCTGTTGCCGTTTCCCCTTTCTCTTTTTATTCCTCAAACCTCTCTCTTACAAGCTATCCTCATTCACTCATTCGCTCTTGCTTTGCTCGCTCTTCGTCGATTTCAGTGTATTTTCAGGTAATCTATACAATTTCACATTGGATCTGAAATTTTCTACTTTTTTTCATTGAAAAATATACAGATTGCATCAAATGGTTGAATTAGAACTTTGTTTCAGAAAATTAGGGTTCGTTTTCTTCTTCTTTTATTTCTTATTTTTTGAGATTTTTGATCAAAATCGCATAAAGTTGAGGAAATACTCAAAAAGTTTCCGATGGCTATCAATGATGTTAAGAGCGAAGGAAAAAATATAGTACTTTTGGCAGTGGAGAGCAGAAAACCCCAAGTATATCAGCTATTGCTTGAAAGCAGGTTACTCAAAGATACAATGCTTCAAAAATTGGATGATAAAGGGAACATTGCATTGCATCTTGCAGCCAAGCTAGGAAAGAAAAAGTCCTGCTGATTAATTCTAGGGGCCGCATTACAAATGCAATGGGAACTCAAGTGGTATGAGGTATGAACTCAAAGCCAACTTGACCTTGATTTTTATCAAATAGCTTAACAATGCATTTACAAGTTTACCTGAAATAGCACGTGTTAGAAAATAATGTTGGCGTGCTACTACAGATTAGTCTGTTAGTGGACGAATCACTTCCTCTAATATAAATTAAAAGTAGAGATCTTTACGTATATGCAATTCTACACATATTTGTGTAATATCAAGGTGGTGGAGGTGTTCAATATGTGCCGGTCAGTTTATACTTTATAAGTCATGCCTTTCAATTAATTGAAGCACACTGTCAACATCTTTTCTCCATGTGTTGGACTAGAAATTTAACTAGGGTTTTGTAAATTTTGTTCGGTTACTGATCGACTTGATTCTGATTTGATCATTTTTTTTGTTGGATTTTTTTCGATGAACCGTTTGGTCTTCAGTACTCATTTGATCTGTTGAGTTGATTTTGCTTTTGAATCCGTTTGATCTGTATATATATCTATGTTCTGTTTGTGTGTATATGTGTACATACTATGTATGTATTTAAGCTTCGCTGAAATTAATGCTACGTGTTTCATATTGTTCTGTCGGTTTTGTATTCTATGACTAGGTTTCTGTATTTGTGTGGTTGGCTTCAATGTTTTGCTTAATGAAATGATTTGATATTTTCTGAACTCTGTTTTTAGTTTTTAACTGCCTTGATTTAAAGCTTTGAGAACTTCTGAATTGTTCACTTGATTGTGGTTTACTTTTATGCCAAAATGAGTTGTGATAGAGAAGCGGAAAATAATCCATCTCCAGCTCGTCCAAATGGCTCGTCCAGAGCCTACAACGCAGGTTGATCCCAGAGTTTATCCAGAAGAAGAAGAAACGTCCATGAATAATAGCACCACTCCATAAACTGTCTTCCATGAAGACATGATCGTCCATTAGGTTCGTCCATGAGCAATCGTTGGATATCCTCGGACGGAAGCTCAACACTTAGACTTTCGACTAAACCCGCAACTATCTCAACAAACCCTTCGAATAAGTTAACTTCCATTAGCGGTTACAGTTTTATATCCGTTGAAGTAGTTAACTCCAGAGTTGTTGGTTTCCACAAATCCTGGGACGGTTATTGGACAAGTAACCGTCTCAGGCTCCCTATATAAGGGACCGATCTGAACCCGACAGAGGTAAGATTTTCACTTAGACAATTTTCCAAAATACTTGGAACTTCCTTTTCTACGAAACTAACTTCTCCATCGGAGGGGGTTCGACCGGTCTTCTCCGGTCTCCTCTTTGATTGCGTTTCCTTCCTTGCATGCCATCAACCGTTTCGATAGCCCACCGAAGCCAGGCCATCTACCTTACTGATTCGGAGCGATATCAAGTTGTGCTTAGAAAAGAAGTATTTTCTTTTAGGGAAAATAGAGATTCTAATGTAAAGTTCACATCGTTTGTAAATCTCTGTAAGCTGAAAAATTATAATTTGATTCAAAAAATTATTTGCTAAAATGTAGAAGAATGGTAATAATTTGAAATACTTTAGGGGAAGTCTCAAACTTGACCACAGGGTAGGGTGTTTCTAAATAATGTCATTGGAAGAACCAATGTGGATTCTCTTTGAAAAAAATAGAAATAAATTCATATGGTGTGTAATTGTATGGAACTTGCTATTTAAGTGAGTCTCTATTTTAATTTGTTTTAATAGTTGGGAGTTAAATTCAGTTTCCTTTTTTTTTTATTATTATTTGATTGAAAAGGTAGAAATTATATTACTATCAAAAAGAAAGTTTGAAAAGTATAACATGGGAATGATCCAAGCCAACGCAATGGCTTAGGTTCTAGGAAAAAAAAATATACAGGGAAATAGATAGTATGACCATGTCAACCAGTGGTTAGATGAACTCCAGTATACATATATTTATATATTTTGTTTATATTCATATTTTTGATTGAAAGTTGAATCTTAGGTTTGTGTTTTCCTATCAAATTGAGATAGATGTCTACTTCTTTAGTACTTTCCACTCTTCTGACAATGGGCTCTTCCTCCTCATATAAATGGATAGTGAGTAGGCAATTTTTACATTTAAGTATATTATGATTGGACACTTACACTATTGCACATTCTGAGTCTAATAGAAATTCTTACTCTCCCATCCCATATACCAATTTTACTGTTTATTTATTTTGTTATTAAATTGTTTGCTTTCTTACAAATAAACAATATTGGATATGATATTGATAGTTTACTATTTCAGTAAAGCACTGATTCATAGCTTTCATATATATGAATGCATGCTAATTATTGGATTAAATCTTAAATAATTGTTGATGCATTTGTGTCACTTGGATTGAAGGTTCAGAAAGGTACATTTTCGAGGTATGACTTCTTTGGGTGTATATTTTAAATTTTTGAGAAGATAATCATATTGACAGATTAATAAGAATATATTAGTAAGTGCATTTTTCCATAGAGGATGTATTATGTATATTGGAAGTTTCAAGGAGGCTAAACATAATTATAAATGAATCATTACAATTCCATTAGTCAATTTGTGTTTACAAATCAATACATTTTTCAGGTGTTTGAGAAAATTATGATCTATGTTCAATTGAGATGAAGATTATGAATAAATTGAGCATCCCATTTTAGAAATTGGGCCAACATGTATTTGCTTCTGATAATAATCTCTCATTCTTTTCAGGTTTTTGTTTGTTTGTTGAGAAACCTCCCCCTTTGCAGTTGGTTGACCAATCATTAATTCTATTAATGATGGATTTAGAATGTTAGGTTAGTTGGGTGATAACATGGTTTTAGGTTACAGAAGTATCTAACAATGATTTATCATATATATTTTGAATTTGAGGTATTGCAATTGCTACAAATGCTTAGTCACATAAAAAGATTAATAGAGAAAGACAAGGATATGTAGTATGTTATTCAACTGAAGATATGGCTGATAGAGTGAATCAAGGCAAGTTATTCTTTTTGGCAAATTGTCACTTGAGCTAAAAGCAATTTCTAAATTGAGTTCTATTTGCAATATTGTACTTTATGTCTATACTAATGTTTCTCCTGTAATTTTCAATTCCAATTTAGTAAAAATTAATTTGCTAACATCTCTTATACAGGTTCTCTTAAATGCTGAGCCACCATGTTCAGTCTTAATTTCCTCTTATGTGACTCCTATGAATTTGTTGAGCTAGAGAGAAATCATGGTCCATTCCCAATACTTTGTGATTATGGTTCAGTGTCTCAAAAGTTTTTTTTTTTTTTTTCATATTTATCTTTAATATTTTTTGCAGCACATTTTCATCAAGTAGAATTCATGTTTGTGATTTTAGCCAATCTAATGTAGATATGGGAATAAGGAAAAGGTATACCACTAATGATTGGGAAGCCTAAGTATACCACTAATAATTGTCAATTATCATTGTTGCATATGTTATGTGCTAAACTGAAGTATTAAATCTATAAAGACCATATGAGTTTCTAAGTTTCATTTTTTTTTTCTTTGCTTGAGACTTGAGATAATGAGTTCATTTCCAAAGTAGTATTGTTAATTATAAATTGAAAATTTTCATAATTGTTCTTCTTTTCCTTCTTTTTATTATTTTTATTTTTTATTTTTACTATAAACAAAATGCAAGTATATTTTCAGTTATTGAATAATTAATGTTCTGTTGTAGGTTATTGAATTATTTCAGTCCCATATTATCAATGTAAGTTGTTTTCAAAGTTTTAACAAAAAACAATCTCCTCAAGATTTGCATCCCTTAGTAACGATGGGGCAAGTTGCTAATTGTGATTTAATTTGCATCCCTTGGGATTTCCTACAGATAACCATTTGAAATGCTATTTTTTTACATTGTTATTCTAATGTATATGTTAAAATTTTACTTTTTATAGTTACATATAGTCAATCAGGAAAATGACCTATATCTTCAATCTCTTTTTACCATTCTATGGTCCTTATGGAACCATGGAAATCAAGTGGTTCATGATGGGAAGACCCCAAATCTGATAAATGTTGTTCTCACTCACTGCCAAATCTCTTTTATGTAGGTACCAGGAGGCCTTTAGAAATGGACAATCCTAATATCAAGATCACTGCATACCAACTCATAAAGATGTCTCCAATAGGGATTGGCAACTCATTATCAAAGTAGTTTGTTGAAGGAAAAGGAAATTGAAACAGAGTGGCTATGCATATGAAGCAAAGTACTTGAAGAGAGATCTAATATTAGTGGGGGAGCCTAGCAGTCTGTCAACATCTTACCCAGCAGCATTTCAAGATGCAATTGTGGAGGTTGCAATAAAAGCTAGAGACCTTGGATTTAGACTAATTTTGTTTGTCAGTGGTTGCAAAAGGATTGAACAGGTTTGCAATGGAAGAAGTTAACCAAGATTGCAGGAACAACCTATGACAATAGACTTGCATTTTCTAACTTAATAAGTTTTAACTTTTCACACCATTTTTGTTCCAAAAACTATCATGTGTAATGTGTTAGAAGTAGCTTCAATTCTCTAGCAGTTCATTGTTCGACCCAATTACTGTTGGATCTCTCCAAATCTTATGTTATATAACTTGTGTCCTGTAACTGTTTTCTATGGTATCCAAAAAAAAAAAAAAAAAAAAAAAAAGAGTAACATATAGTCTTCAACTATGTTAATTAGAACTATTTAGAATTTAATAAAGTGATCCAAAACTAAATAAAAATTCTAACTAAATTAGGTAAGCTATTTTTTTACAAATAGTCCAATTTCATTTTTTATTTATTCATACTTATTAACCATCAATTATCTATAAATATATATTTTCACAACTAGCCCGTGCATTGCACGGGTTAGCGACTAGTTTTATGTTAAAAACAAGTCTAACAATTTGTTAGATTTAAATAAAAATACAAATTTTAACAAAAAAATATCATTTTAAAGAATTTGTCCATGTATCATACAATACGTATAATTTTACGATACGATACGATTTATACGATACGCACACTGTATCGTACGATTCATGAGCACTTACGATACGTCGATACGATACAGAACTTTTTATACACGATACGATACGTATTGCTTATCGTACGATACTGACAACTATGCCTATATGTCCTAATGGAATGCTCAAGTAGAATATTTTTAGAATTAAATGACCAATTCATTTATAAAAAATAAATAAATAAATAAATAAATAAAACACTTAAAAACTAGGACATTGATACCAAATAATTGGTCATTTCACGAAGTTGTACTTATTCATCATTTTCCATTGAGAAACAAACCACATTTTCCATAGAGAAACAAACTACATTTTCTCATGGTTTCTCACCAAACTAGAATTAAAAGCAATCCCTGCCAGCAATGAAAACCCAGTTTTGAGTCCCCTCTGTTCTTTCAAACAAATCATGCAGCACATTTTACGCATATAGGAAGCACTATTACAACAATCAAATGGAGAAAGTTATGAAAGAAAGAGATATATAATTGTCATCTCCATTAACAAGACAGCTGCTTAAAGAAGTCCATAATTGTTCTAGTTTAGCATAACAATAAATTTCCTCGCAGATATTGATGGTTCTGGTGGTAAAGTTGGTTTCTCTGTTTTTGTATTTTTGGCTGGTGAGAAAATGATGATGTTTCACTTTGGAACAAGATTGAGGTAGTAGGTGTTTTATTTTTACCATAACAATCGTGTTCCCTTTTGACAAGGTTATCCATCATTCCATCCGATAGTCCTTCCATCCAAATTTTCGTTATCTACTAAAAAATAATTTTCTATATTAAAAATTTGTTTAAATTTCCTTTAAATAATAAAAATATTTTTTAAAAAATCATGTACTCAAATCTGGGCACTTAGAGATCTTCATCATGAAGACTGTTCCAAATTTTCGCAAACACAAGACCCAAATCAAGTTCAAATCAATCTCCATCGATTCAAATTAACAATCAGCAATCTCAAAATTACTATATATAAAATTAAAAAAAAATTCCACACCTACCCTTCTGAAATAGTCATAGAGCCAAACAAATCAAACCAAGATTCCTTAAAATCTGGGGAGGGAGAGAGGGTTTATTTTTAAAAATCTTGTTTATTTTTTAGATTTTTATTTTTATATTAGGCATAAAAGGCAAAATTACATTTTTTTTTTTTTTTTTTTTTTTTTAGAGTTTGTAGGCGGGGATTGAACTCCAGATCTCTTATATAACCATCAGAGACTTTATCAGTCGATTTTAAGAAATTTTAACAGAAAATACTAACAATAACTACTAAATGACAATTGACCAAACTTAATGGGTATAATCAAGGTTTTCAGACCCGGACCGTTCATTGAACCGTAAAAGGGAGAGGTTCAAGGGTTTTGAGGTTGGACCGAGGTCGAACCGGGGTCGAACCGTGATGACGTCATAATTAATTTAATAATTATTTTAAATATATATAAAAACATTAAATTAATAAAAAAATAGAAAAATTAACTAAAATAGCCTAATTCATTTAGAAAAGCTTATTTCTAAAAAATACATAAAACTTACAAAAATACAGTACACAATTACACATTGTTACACACTAGACAAAAAAAACTCCTTCCCATCAAAAATGCATGAAAGAAACAAGTCACTAGACAAAAAAACTTTTCAAATGTAACATCCTTTCCACAAGTTAATTGAACCATAATACAAAAACTGATCCCTAAAACATCCTAATCCCACATTCACTTTTCCTTTTCAACTTTCCACAGAACCTACTCATTATGCAACAGACCCAAAAAAAAAAAAAAAAATAAAACTAAATAATTAACTTGTATTGCTGGGAAAGCATAGGGTTTCTGAGAATAATGTCTTCTTATCTGGGAAAGCACAGGGTTTCTACAAGTCATTGGTACTTGTATTACTGTTTTTGCTTCTTCTCACTTTGACTAGCTATTAGCTTACTTTTGTTTCACACTGTTTTTGCTTCTTCTCACTTTGACTAGCTATTAGCTTACTTTTGTTTCACATTTTGATTAGTCATTTCTTCTTCATTGTGCTTGTCAAGTATGTGAGACATTAGGGCCAATTGTTTTCAGGACACCATCATAAGAAAAAGCTAGTTAAGATACTATAAGGCGTCTGCCTGTTCTATCACTGAACTCATTTTGAAACAGGTCCATGGTCCACCTGTTCTATTCTTGAGGGTCATTTTTCTTCTTCTCTTTTTATTTTTTTATTAATATGTGGTCTGATAGCTGTAGTTAAGTAAATTTGAAATCTAGCATATTCAGATGCTATGTTAATTCTGGGATTTCAATTATGTTGAGATTGCTTTTAGTAATGGGGCAAATGATTTGAGAATAATGTAAATATTATTGAAACCAACAGCAATAAAAAATACAAAAAAAAAAAAAAAAAAAACATGCAGCAAGAAGTTGCAGACACAACAAAGTAATTTTGGCAGACAGAAACACCAATTGACCCAAATCAATTTTCACAATTACAATAATATCACAAGCCTTGTCTTCACATACACCAACACTTCAGATCTATATCATCATCCACAATCAATTTTCAATTGACCCAAATCAATTTACACACCAACACTTCAAATCTATATCATCATCCACAATCAACTTGCAAATATTAACAAAGAAAAAACAGATTAAAGTACCAACGACGGCGACGGCGACGAGGCACAGAGTGAGCTGCGACGGGGACGAGGGAGAGAGGCAGAGATGAGCGTGAGAGAGTGAGCTGCGATCTGGGTTGAGCTGCGACGGCAACGAGGGAGAGAGGTAAAGACGAGAGAGTGATTGAGACTTTAAGAGAGTGAGGAAGAGATCTGGGCTGAGCTGCAACAGTGCGACGGCGACGAGGGAGAGAGTGATTGAGAGAGTGAGGATTGAGGAAGAAATCTGGGCTGAGCTGCGACAGTGCGACGGTGACGAGGGAGAGGCAGAGACGAGAGAGTGATTGAGACTTGAGAGAGTGAGGATTGAGAGTGATTTTTGAGAGAGGCAGAGACGAGTGAGGATTGAGAGTGATTGAGAGAGGGTTTCAGAGTGAGGCTAAGAGTGATTTTTGAGAGAGGGTTAAAAAAAAAAAAACGGTGGAACGACGCCGTATAGGGAAAAAAAAAAAAAAAAAAGGCTGAAATTAGGGAACCGTCCGAACCGTGTGAACCGGTCACGGTTCACAGACCCGGACGGTTCCATGCTTTTTTCGCATGGAACGGTTCCTTACCTTAAATGGACCGTGAATCTGAACGGTTCTCGGGTTTTCCGGTCGAACCGTACGGTCCGGTCCGGGTTTAATAACCTTGGGTATAATTGTGAAAAATTGTGTCACTTCTACGCGATCAAAATCATCAAATAATGCGTTTTTTTTTTTTTTTTTCTTTTTGGTGTCAATGAGCTATTCCAAGGAAACGTGGGCTCCACAAGTATGGAGCCTGACTTCTTGCATGTTGAACTTGTTGCTTAATAACTACTGGAGTCAGTTTAGTATTACAAATGTTAAGTACCACCCAATCTCTGATTGCTACCTCTATTTTAATTGTTATTCATGTTAAGGTCGTTAGCTAAATGGTGTAGTTTTGTTAAGACTCAAATGACAAAGGAATGCAAAACATTAGCAATAAGATTCAGTAAAGATTACTAATTCTAAAGGTGTTTTTCTCTAAAAAATAAAATAAAATTCATAAGGTGTTTAAAATATGAAAAATAACAAGACAATAATATTATAATTTAAAAGAATAATAATAAAGGAAAGAGAAATTATATGAATTTATTTATTGAAGTGTCACGCAAAATTGTATCTTCTTATATACAATGTAATCACAGAAAATCACAACTGAACTCATATATCTAACTTCTAAAGTAAGTGCAAAGGGGGAAACTTAACGGTGAAGCTATAATGTTGATTGGCTATGGCTTAGAGAAAAAGCACTAATTGCCCTGTAATTAAAGTAAACATTGCTGCACTAACCTTATTTTTTGTTATGAGAATAAATTCAAGGAATGTAATCATAAACCTGTCTTTTACACTATCTAATAAAAATTATCTATATCATTATTTTTTACACAACAAAGTTTATCACCCAGAGCAAACACTTCTCTTTAAATTTAGGCTAACTTATAAATTTTAGTCTTTAATTTTGTCTAAAATTTAATTCAGTCATTTAATTTTACTTTCGTTTAATTCGATTATTTACCTTTCAAGTTTATTCAATTCAAGCCTCTAATTTTTTTTAATAAAAAATAAAACTCCATTGAAGACCCCTAAATGATATTCATCATGATATCATTTTGAGATACTAATGGCAACACATCTAATAGAATTAGACAGGAAAGCCTAAATTAAATAAACTTAAAAGTTAAAATACTAAATTGAGTGAAAATAAAGTTAGAAAACTGAATTGAGTTTTAGGTAAAGTTAAAAAGTTCATTTAATAATTTAGGCAAAACTACTTAGGTACAGACTTATAGTATCTTAGGTATTATTTCTTAAGTTACCCAATTAAATCATTCCATGTGGTCAATTAAGGCACATCAGCACAAATGGTGTCAATAAATAGATTAATAATAAGAAGAAAAAAATGGCAATCAAAAACAGAAACCCAACCGCCAATATACACCCAGGCCGAAATCCTCCACCAAGCCACAAAATCGCCAACTTTGATGACCCTAAACAACGTCTTGGGTTTGTGTTTGGTGAGAAGATTGAGACGCAAAACTGGATTTTCATGATTGTAGGTTGTGTTGGGTTTTAGGTTAGAGTGACAGGTTGAGTGGTTTTTTTTTTTTTTTGCTCTCTCTAATGGTGGTTTTGTTGGTGCTGCTGGGTTGAGGTGGGTGGTTGTGTTTTTCTTTCTTTTTTTTCTTTTTTTTTTTTTGGTAAAATACTATTTTGTTCTCTAAATTTTACTAAAATTTTTTTTTTTATCTCTAAACTTTAAGAAATCATTTTTCGAAACTAAACTATTAAAAAATTCATCTTTCATCTCTAAACTATTAAAAATATTTTATTTATATTCTTAAACTTTACTAAAAGTTTGTTTTTCCTTCTTAAACTATTGAAAAAAGTGTTTTTTTTTTTTTCATCCCACTTTTCTCTTTATACTGTTGAAAAAACTCTTTACAAAGTTTAGGGATAAAAAAATAATTTTTTAAAGTTTAAAGACAAAAATAAATTTTTGTTAAAATTTAGGGATCAAAATAGTATTTTATTTTATTTTTTTCTTTTTCAATCTACCCCTGTCTGTTAAATTGATTTTGACACCGTTTATACTGACGTGGATAATAAGGAAGAAAATGAGAACCCGATTATATAGAGAGAGACCCGACCCGATTTGGAATTCGACTAGCTTCATTATCAGTATCACGCACACGACGTCGCTGCATTTGAACGCAAACCCACACCCTATAAAAATCCAAATCCACAAAACCGCGAATTTTCACAAACTCGCTACACCCTTCTGTCTTTCTCTTTCTCTTTCATTTCACTTCGTTTTTTCATCACAGGTACAATTCTTCGATTCCTAAGCTTAATTCGATTTCTGTGATTTGGTTTCATTTGTTTGGGAGTTTTTAAGGTTTCTCTGTCTTGTCTTAGAAGAAAAGAAAAATGAGTACAGATTTATATTCGGAGCGTCCGTTGTATGGCGGTGCAATATGTAGTACATTCCCTAATAGATTCCAGGTCTGTTTTATTTAGTATTTTACTTTCACTGTTGTTGTACATTACATTGGAGGCTGTGTTGAATTTGTGAATTGACTTTGCTGCTGTACCTAAAAATTACAGGACGTGAGCAATATTCGGCAAGTCCCTGATCAACAGGTTTGTTTTGTTCTTTTTTTTTACTTATAAAAAGAAAACTTATGAATTTTTAGTATTTTCACAACCTGCTTAGTTGGCAAATTTTGATTGGATTAATGTCACTTTTAAATATACCTTCCACATGGACAACAATTTTCATAATATTTGGTGGTTACAGTTAACTAATAAAGTCTCTGATAGTCTTATGATTGAATAAGAGATCTGGGTTTCAATCTCGCTTACATAAAAAACCGACTAGTTTTTTGGTCTAATTATAAAAAAGCTATTAGCAGAAACGGACGGCATAGGCTGTAACTCTCTTAAAAAAAAAATCACAATATTTGAGTTGGCAGTTTTTTATTAGTTATCGTGGCACATCACTTTTTCTAGTTTGAACCCATTATTGAAATTACTTTCTGCCACTTAAGATGTGTTGTGAAAGTTTTGTGAACTTAATACTTATCTATTATTTATCATTAACAACTTGTTGTCTTTCCAATTGTGAAGTATTATTTTATGGGTTTTTGTTGTATTAATCACAAAATACCACACGTGGAAAAAAAATTTGTGTCACTTCCACATGGACTAGTGAAAAATGTGCTAAATTTAGTGTTTACTTATTAATCCTCTGTTTGATGTGTAGCAGTAATAATTTTGTTAGGTTTTTTAGTTTGAATTTGTGGGTTTATTTTATAGGAAGTGTTTGTGGACCCTGCTCGTGATGAGAGTCTGATTTTTGAGCTCTTAGATTTGAAGCATGAAGTTGGAGATGATGGAAGTGCTGTCTGGTTTCTTCAAGACCTTGCCACTGAGCAAGAAGCTGAAGGAGGCATGGTAAATCTCTTTTTTACTTAATAAGAAAGATACTAAACTTTTGCATATCTATTTCAAGAGAGTTGGTTTCACGATTAAGATTTTATTTCTAGTATATATTTAGCAATGTATAAAGTGCCATACATTTAAATGATGTGGCACTAGACATACATACATTATGATTTGTAATATTTCATCTGAACCATGAAATGGATTCATTTCAAATGGAGAGAATCATTTTCTAAAAGGGAAAGCAGTTGGTAGGCTGCCTTAACCCCACCCAATGGGTTGATTCACATACTCTTGATTTCACTAAATCGCACTATTTTAATGATGCAAGCATAACAATCTTCCAAAAATGCTATTAGATGGACAATGTATGTTTGAAATTACCCCATGCTAGCTTCTGATGCTTGATTTCAAGCATTTTCATGAAAGCTATTATGTTTGTTTTGTTTCATCAAAATGCCTTGTCATCTACAAAATATGGTGCAGAGCGAGTGTTGTTTTATACGGTCCTCATTGTTTGATTTAGTAATTTGGCACTGCACCTCTATGTTCAGGAAACACTGATAGTGCGATGGTGTATTTGAATTAACCAATTAGTTCATCTTTCTACCACTTCAAACTATATTGTTATAGACTAATACTTGTGCTTCATACTTTGAATTCTTTGAATGTATTGAAACAGCATAGGTCTATGGTGTTACCCCTATAGTTGAGTTAGTTTCACTATAATGTTATATACTAAAAACAAAACAGTAATTTTATAAATAACTAGTATGCAGTTTGGATTGTCATTGATTTTTGGGAGTTGGTAATGCTATGAAGTTTGTCTCTATTAAGAATATTATGAATGTGGATTGCACATGGATTGTGATATGTGGAACTGGTGCACTCTATGATGTATCTACAACTTTTCCTTTATATTTCTGGTTATTTCTGTATTGGCCAGCAAAGGGAGACAAATAATTCTATTTTGCTGGGGATTTTGAGTTTTGGGTTCTAAGGTTGGTTTGAGTTCTGAAATAACCTTCAAAAGGAAGCCTGGGCGATTCTACTTTCGTTATAATTATGATGCCCCAATTTGTATTATCTACTTTGATTTGGCAACGGAACAGTGAGTCAGTGGCTACAGGCAGCACTCATGATTTTCAATTTAATTTTAGGTGATTGAGCAGTCTGGAGCAATTGAAGCCCCTGGGTTGTGTTACAGAAACATACCTGCTGTTGTCACAACTGCGGTTGGCCAGATGGTATGTGCCTTATCTATTGCATATATATTTACTTTCCCCTTTGTCTTACTTTTCTAGCTTTTTCTTTCAGTTGTGCTATTGCAGTGCTATTATCTTGCAATTCCAAATCTTGCTGCTACCCATTGAGAACAATGTGGATAATTTATTATGTCTACAGTAAGACTTGGCTTCTTGGCCTCTGACTTTTCAAATCACAAACTATAGTGAGGAATCAAGGTGTAGTTCCAAATTTATTAACAATTGTTGCATTTGTGGTTGTTAGTACCTGTTCATTGCTACTCAAAACTGTGATGTTAATGGACTTGGATTGTTATGTTTAGCCTGTCCAAAGTTGTCGATTGAAAGTTCAAACCATAACATTCATTTGGTTGGTCACTTGTAAAAAAATGAAAAGAACATACATTTGGTTTCTCAATAAATCAATTATCTTTAGTTGAGGATTTGATAGGTCTGATTCTATGGAAGGTTTTTGCCTTGTAATAGGACACAGGCATGAGCCAATGTTTGTTGTGCTTATGGGCTTTCTATTGTGACTTGGATGGACCTGAGACTGTCATCTTATTTTTTTTCCCCTCTCCACAATCAATTTCTATACAATGTTAGACATAATTAATGTGGGATACAATTAAAACCTTAAGAAGAATATGCTTTATATGGTTGCTGGAATACAACTTCTCTATTTCTCAGTTTTGTAGTACAATACTCAACAAATTTCCCTTTGGATTGGAATCTTACTTCCTGCAGCCTTTTCTCCTTGAGTTTTTCACCCAAATCAATTTTCTTGCTAGTAGGGAAGTGTTATCTTTGTTTTCTTCTTCTTCTTTCTACTGTGTAGGGAAGCATTATCAATTTTCATGATGCATGGTTGAGTAACAGCCTTTATAAAAAATAGAAACAAAACCATATCTTAAATTTAAGGCCATGAACTTTTAAGAAAAATTATAGTAGAAATCATCATATGATTTTCTTATGATCTCTGTTTATTTTTTTCTGTCCTGTTTATCTAACTTTTGGTGATTCTTATCCATAGGCTATTTCTAAGGGGCGGCAAGGAAGGGAAGCACAAAATATTGTTAAGGTAGGCTTGTTCTTGTTCTTTTTTTTTTCTTCTCCTCTAAAGTCTTCAAGTAGTGTTTAATTTCTAAGTAGAGTTTGTTCCTTAATTTCTACAGGTCTATTTGGCAAATCTACGTCTTAAGGAAGTTGGTACAGATGTGCTAATTACTGCATATGAGCCCCTTCATATAAAGTAAGTTCCAGTAATTAGATGCCATATACCAAATAAAGTTGTTTATCAAAATATTTTACAAATTGATCCCCATTAACCAGAAATCATAGATTTCTTGATACACACACAGAGAGTCTACCAATTGATCTACATTGGGCCAGAGAAGTGTAAATATCTTCTCATGAACTAGATGGCCAAGATACCTATGGTCCTATACTTATACAAATATTCAGAGTGAGAGAGAGATGTAAATATGCTTAGATTTTCATGCTAGTAGAATTCACATATTAGGTAGGACTTGTCTTATGACACGGGAGTTTATATGAGAGATCTTTCATAGTTGATAAATTTTAGAGCTTTAAATCATCTGAAACAGGAGCACTTGTAGTTGTAGGATGGATTTGTGAGGGGATGTACCAACAATTCACGAAGTGTGTCTGTGTGGATCCGCCTTTCTAATCTCTTAACCTCCTGAAACATTTAAGGTCCAAGGAGTCTTTCTTGAGGACTGATGTATGGTAGCCTTTCATTGCTCGTTGCGAGTAATTTTTCCAAAAGTAGAGCCAGTAAAATTTAACTGCCATTACAGCATATGCTCCCTCATTTTCGCTACTGTTTCAGGAGCCTGGGTGGAAAAACTTTGCCAATAGCTAAAAAGCAGGGCTTTATTTATTTATTTAAAAAAATCGTAACATCTTTGAGAAGCAGTTGGCTGCTTTAATTGGAGATCCAAAACCCAGCCTAAGTTATTGTCTAAATTGATTTAGGTAAATAAAATTGATGAAAGGAATTAAATTTTTTTTTTGTGGATGCAGATTCTTTGTTGCTTGTTTTTTTTATAACATTTCCGTTATGTTCTTGTGGTTGCAGCCCTTTGAGTGAAAGTGCCAGCGCAGTCAGCGCTGGTTAGCTGTTCCTGCCACACAAGCTGGTTGTATGCCAATGGCTGATGTTTTTAGACTGGCAGTTTCTAGCTTTAAAGTTAATGACTGGAACCTATTTGGTTCTTCTGTCTAAATGTGCTTGAGGAAGTTCTTTATATAGAGAAAAATTATTGGGTAGTCTTGGGGGCTCGACTGAGTTCATATTCAGGAAGAATGTTTTGAAAGTAGGTGATGTTACTATTTATCTGGAAAAATGTTTTGGAAGCCGGTTCAATGGTTCATAGTTGTAAGAATGTTTTGAAAGTTTATGTTACTATTTATTTGGAAGAATGTTTTGGAAGCTGGTGATGCTTTTGTTTATTCTGTTAACTGCCTTTTCTCACTTGAAAATTGTTAAGTTTCAGCAAAATATGAATTAGTTTCAGTATGCTTTTGCCTGGTCTTTGAATCTTGCTTTTAACACTGAATCCGATGTTATAGCACAGGCAAAAGCATACCGAAGATTACCAAACAATCTAGGTTCAAAAGCCAGCACTGTTCAGGAGGAGATTTTCACTTGTGCTAACTCTAGCTTTTTGTTTGAACATAAATAGCAATTCCATTCAACAAAGTCTCAATTTAGTAAACTGAGTACAATCCTTTTTTTTTTTTTCTTTTTTTTTTTTTTTTTCTTTTTTTTTTCTCGAAAAGCATTAGAAGCCTAATATCTCTGCTCTGGTTACCCTTTTAGCAACAACAATCAGGTGATAAGAATGTTTAGAACAATCTATTGTTTCTTTCTCTTGTGATATTATAAACAATTAGCAGCAAAAGCAAGCCTTTTAAATTTTGTAACACCATTCCTATATCAATGCCTAGCTGTTCTTATAGCCCTATACTTTTTCTTAGCACCTCTGTTCAAATTTAGCATTTGTATTTACAAGCAAAGGACAAATGGTCTTTGATTATCCCCAACAGTCTTGTCCTGAAAATTTCATCTCTTTGCCTCAAAGCTTACCCCAAAAGTAAAAGCATGCCTTGGAACCCTTCATTTTGGCCTAAAGAAAAGGAGTAAAGGAATAGCATCTCTTGCCAGAATACATGTGAACAGTACCATATATGTTGCAGTAGGCCAAGCAAGTCCCAAAAGGACGAGCATCTTCTTGTTCTAGCCTACATGTTTTTTGGGTCAATTCCAGCCTACATGTGCACAGAGCACAGTTACCATAAGTTGCTGTAGGCCAAACAACTTTTGGGGACAAAAATACATCTATCATCGATGAGTCCAACAAAGAGAGTGGCATTGGAAAAATCTTGTGATGGGCATTGCAAATGAACATTTGGTACACCATACTCGGATAAGATTTTATCCTTGCTTCTACTAAGGCCTTATTTATGTCCTTCTCATAAAGCTCATTTGGTTATATAGTTAATCAATAATCATCTTTGTGATGTACTGGTACAATTGAGAAAAAAATTCACCCACTTCATCAAAATGACCACTTTTTATCTGCTAAAGAAGGATTATGTAAAGCTGACAAGCAAAATCGGCTATTAAATGATTATGTTTAATTAGATTTAAAAAGAGAGAGTTTGGCCAATTTATAAGTTGTTTAAGTGTTGCAATTATGGTGAATCTTTGCTGTACTTTACTTCTTGTTTTCTTCCTTGTGTAAATTACCTCTTTTTGAGTTTTGAATTGAAGCATTTTGCCCCTAGAACTTTGTTAGTACTTGGTAATTCCATTTCAACGAATTTTCAAAAACTTCAACCAAAGGAAAAGTTCTGACTCATTGTAGAGCCCATATTGCTGTTACAAAACCTTTACATTCATGTACATGCAAATAACCTTACAGATAATCAATTTAGCATAATATGTTATGTGCCTTTGATATATAAACAAATTCAAGGTAAGATCACTAACTTCTATGTTTTTTCTTTTCTATACTTTTTGAATGTAATTAGAAATAAATACTTTTGAATAACATCTTTTGTGGTATATCATGTTTGCAGTTCAAACCTTACTTCCCCCTTTCCCACTATCTCCACCTAAAAAAATATAAACTCTTATTGTTGCATTATATTCGTGCGCTTGTTTGTTTACGACAAATGTGAGGAGGCGGTTTTGAATCCTAGTTCTTCTTATGAGAAAAACTAGACAAAATTATTGGGTCATAAGATTATTGATTGACACATCATATTTGATGGTTGTATGCTAATAATTGAAGAGAGATTGCAAACTGAGATAAAGATTAAAGCTCAGGAGGAAAAAAAATGCATCAATCAAATTTCCAAGGAGATAATTGACACTAGGATGATATTAAGTAAGTAGTGTGACAAATTCACCTTAGAAATAACTTGAAATTGGATATGTGAAGGGTATATTTTTACTTACTAGGAACATTCAAAAAAAAAAGTAGAGGAGTTTATCTTTCAGTTTTTTTATTTCTTTGTCCTAAAGACATGAAAACTTTTTATCTGGTTAAAGCTACACAGACACAGTTCCGTCCCCTACAGGCTACAGCTTATTACAGAGCACAATTGTTCCAACTCTTTACTTTTTAGTGGGTCAGATAATTGTGACTTCATTGCTGTCAATGCTTTTCATGGCCTAAATGCTACCTTTGCTTTCTTGATGTGGACTATTGGTGTGGATGCTATTTCATCATTTGCATAAGGGTCTGTAAAAAGAAAGATATACAGAAGTAGTACATTACTTGCTGCATTGTCTATGCAATTTTATCCCCTAAAGAATTATATTTTCTAAAGCTGTATACTACTCTTTAAAGTTTGATATGATTTACAGCCACACACCTAAATTTAGCATTAGCTTTAGAAAACATTTTTTCTATTCAAATGTCAAAACCAAGAATTTCCTGAAATTCAACTACTTCTGTCTTTATCAAACAATTAATCGTATGTGCATGGAAAAAATTTGCAATACTTGGTATTTCTTTACTGCTCCAATCATGCACAGTTAGAATTGATAAATTTGTCTCCTATGAAAGCAACATATGGACCAACTATTTGAAAACCCACAAATCCAACTCTTCTACTGTCTACCAAACTAGAAGCTATAAATTCCCCACAATTAAATCCATTCAATTTTCTTCTAGATTGCTTTCTGGGTCATTATTTTTTCTCAGTCATTGTTTTCATATAGAATATCACGCAATAATTCCAAATAACACAAACTTACAAAGTAAACTGAGACTCAATTAGTCCTAGAATCAAGACTTGAGAGACCTTGATTGGTATTTTGCCATTTGCCGAAGTACAAATGGCACCACAAATACAATGACTCCAAAAATTATACTATAGTCCAATCACGTGATTAACAAATAGTTTGAAATTGCGAACACTTTTGTTTTTGTGGGCCGAATAATACACACTATGGTAGAGAGCGCACTAGATATGGTTTCACACATTTGATGTAGACTTTGGTTGAAATTATTGGGGGGCAATTCACATCAAATCGTTGCAAAATCTAGATGGTAATTATGATTGTGACGTACATAATTTAAAGGTATTCAAATCAAACATTAAAATTTTCAATTGGAAAGGCCTTTGCCTAAATTATTGAATCTTTTTTTGTGAGAGTTTCATGCTTTTAATGATTGCGACTCTTTATCATTAAATCAAGACAGTAATCAGTTTTTAGTATAAGCGGGATTGAACCGTAGATCTTTTATTCAACCATAAAAAACTTTATTAGTTGAACTAATTGAAACTTACTATGACGTTTATTTTTAATGATTGTTTTTTAAAATTAGACCAAAACACCAATTAGTTTTTTATGTAAGATTGTACCTCATATCTCTTATTTGACAAATAGAAATTTTACTAGTTATTAATTACTCTATTGCGAGCAAAACCGCATGTAGTGGTAATTCATTTTCACAAGCATTCGTTAGTGAGTTGTTTTCTTAATATTCATTTGGTTTTATTAAATTGAAACCAATCATTTCTTCCCGTTTTTATTCAATTGAAAATCTATATATTTATTTAAGAGAGGTCAACCAACCACAAATGCCGACATATAAAACTATGTTACTTGGCGTTTAAACATAGCCTTCAATATAATTAATAGAATTATTGTTTAACGAAAAAAAAAAGTCGTACGAAAAAGTGAGAAGTGAGGTGCAATAATAGAGGGAAGGATAATATATTGGTAATAGGTATAAATTTTTTCACACCTAGCTTTAAAAAAATTATAAAATATAATTAACTTGGATTGCTATGAAGGCTAAGTTGTTATGTATCACGTAATGGAGTAGGGTTTTGAATGATTCCATTTCCACCCAATATGTCAATGTAATGTCAATGGAAAGAAGAATCATACTAATATATCATCTGTCAACTAACATTGATTATTTAAGGTTTACGTACTATGTGACATGAATAAGTTTAGGATAATCTATACCTAACTTTTTTTTAGGTGGTGGGGGGTGGGGAATCAATTAAAGAATCATTTATTTTTATATTTAAACCTTACTATTGAACATTATAAAAAAGAAACACCACTAAATTATATTATTATTAGTATTTATATTTTAATGTTGAGATATATTAAATAGTATGAAAACAAAATTGAGAATGAGGGCCCAAAGGAGGATTTAGGTTTAAGTCTATATCTATTTAATGCCTTATGATTACGAAAAAAAAAAGTTGGTCATAAATTTGAAGAGTTTGCTTCTACACTAAAACGAAGCCTTTATACTTTACATGTAAGTGGATATTCTCATATAGTTAACATATGAGGGAGAGAGAGAGATTTGTACTTAGATCAATTGGCAACATTTCCAAATGAGATGTCCAATATTCAAATCTCTCATTCCATATTGTAACTATCAAATTATTAAAAATAAATAAGTATGTCATGGATAAAATTATATATTTTATTATTAATGAAAGGTACTTAAATAGTCAAGGTCAAAATATGATTTTGGTCCCAAAATTATGAGTCCAATTTTAGTTTTATTCATGAACTATTTTCAATTTGTTCCATAAAGTTGTAAAAATGACTTGATGTTATTTTTACCATGTCTTATCATTGTTATGCGAACAATAAATAACTACTAATGGTGACAATTTTTTCTAATACATGTTGTTATAATATTGAAATGTCACATTAGGTTACATGCCAATCTCACAAATCAAAATTTCATGACCACAAATATTTTACATTTAATTTTAGAAATAATTTTTTGTCTTTATATTTGATAAATTTGTGAGACAAGCATGGGACTTAACGTGTCATATAAACATTATAAGAATAATATGTTCAAAATATTAAAAAGGAAATTGCTACATTAGTCATTACCATTAGCATAATGACATTAGGGTAAGACAGTATAATGTTTAGATGATTCTAGAATTTCAAAACCTAGATTAAAACAATTGATAAGCCTTGAGTAAAAGTAAAAGTGTAAAACCCAACCCACCGATCCCAATTACTAACCCAAAAGTAAGATATGATCGTTTTAATCGATCGTTCATTTTTAAACTCGACTGAATTCGACTTGTGAACAAAGGATAAAATTGAAAATTAAAATACATAATTTAACATTTATTTTTTTATTATAGGTTTGACTGTCAATATAGCCCAACCCAATTTGCACGTCAACATGGGCTAGAGGCCGAAAAGGTCGACAACATGCGAAAAACATAAAGAAAAACAAAGCAAAGCAAAGATAAAAAGAGTAATAAAATTATTATTAAGAGCTATTTTTTTGGCCCTTTAAGTTTTGATATTATTTTTTAGCATTAAAAAAAGAAAAAGAAAAAAAGAATGATTATGTCAGAGTCAGACCTTCATTTTGGGGGTAGAAAAGGATGGTCGTGACAGCCACTCAAGTAGTATTGGAAATCCTGGTGGCAATATGTGAATGGAGATGACGTAAGTCTTAGGATAGGAGTACACGACGGGGAAGGTTGAATATGGAAAGAATAATTCCATAAACACGGTCAAACACATACCAAATTTTATAATTTATTAATTTATACGATTTTGAGGGGTACACATTTTTCGCCTTGCACAGCCCATCACTTTACGTTATCCACTCATAATTGCATGAGTCGACAAGTTGGGAAATTATGTAAATGAATGATTGTTTCCGTAGACGGATTGATATCCTATATATTGCAAAAGAATAAAAGTTGATCTTGACGTTTGCTATAATTTACTGTATGATCGATTGTGAACGATGGATCATTATTTACCTGTTAATCTAGGGTCATCATTTACAACTTGATATATATTGGTTAACTATTATTTTCACATGAATCAACCATTCAGTGCCACACATGTCAAGGTTACAGTGAAAATTATAACACAAAAGTTTTGTCCACGTATTTTCTCTTTATTTAGAACATTCGCATTAGTTTGTGCAAAAATTTCTACTTATTTTAATATAAGAATCTACTTTTTTGTACATTACATACTTACTTTTCAAAATACATCATATCAAATTATCTATTTTACACTATATTTTATTAAAATATCAAATTTTTTTATTTTTTTATTGTTTCTTTTTCTTCACATACAACAATCAACAATTAACATCCATTATCTTTCTTCATCCTTAGAATATATAAAGAAAAAATGAAAAATAAATAGTGTCAATATAAATTGACACCGAAGCTGTAATGTAATTGTATATGGTTTGAGGTAGTTGAATTTTGGACTTTGAACTTGATAATCTAAAATGTGAATATTATTGAAGAAAGTTCCAACGGTACTATTGAGTCTGAGGTGGGATTGTCAGGTAACCCACCAACTATGCCAGAGAGACTCGAGAAGGACACACCATCAAGCGAGCTGGACTATGGGTCCCAACCCTGACCCCTTTTTGTCTCAACCCACTTCAACCTTCTCCATAAATTAAGGTAGTTTGGGTTAGCTAAGTTTTTTATTAGCTTTTATTTTTTTAATTAATATCGCTTTTTAAGGTAATAATTAATTTTTTAACAAATAAAAAAGAGGTGCAATTATATTTTAATTAATCTATTTCTTTTAAGTAAAATAAGCTAAAGGAAATAAATTGATTAACCCAAACACGTTATAGTGTCATTAATTAGTTGATAAGCTCCAACTCGAATTAGGCCCACTTTTGTAAGATGGTTTTCTTGGTTGAGCTTTGTTTACTTAATGTATGTTTGGATACCGCTTATTTTGTTGAAAACTGAAAATTTATTGCTGAAAATAATAAAAATAATAATTTCTGGGTTACTGTTCTCTGCTGAAAACACTATAACTTTGCCTTAATGCACTGTTCATGTTTCATGAACAGTGCAAGAGGCACTGGTTAAAAAAAAGAAAAAAAAAAAAAAAGCAAAAATGCAGAAACACAGAAGACGTGATCCAAACGGAACTTGCTCTAATAATGTCCTTGTTCTCCTCCTATTTGTGTACAGTCTTGCTATCCAGGGTAGGATGGTGAAGTCTTGTCAATGTTAACTAATTGGATTTTAATTTATTAGTATTATGTTTTTTTTTTTTTTTTTTTGGTAATAATAATTATAAACAAAACAAAATGTCTAACTTTGTTTTTTCTTTTTAATCAAGCACGCAGGGAAAAGAAAATGAAGTTCTAATTTTAACACAAAAATATATTATAAATTTCACTTAGAAGTCATGATAACTTTTAAATGAGGAAATGGGGAGCAAAGTGCCTATTAGTCAAGAGCTTTTTTTATTTTTTTATTTTTTACTAGTGACGCTTTTGGCTCTTTCCAAAAAAAATTTGCATTCAAATCTTGGATAAGATTCCCTCTAATTAATTTTGGATAAAAATAAATTAATAAAAAGAGCAACGTGTGTATTGTCTATTAGTGAAGTTAAATTTTTTAATATGAACCTTACAAAGTGATGCAAGTTAGGTACTTATTGTGGCTCATGAAAATTAGTTTGCAGTAGCTATCGGCCAAGAATTTAAGAGTAATTCTACATCCACGACATTTTCACAATAAATTCTAGGTGACATTTATTACAGGTTATAATTTGAGTTCACCATTGATATCAAATTTTTACCAATCAGCAATAGTTTGACGCTTAAAATTTGTTGTAAAAATATTGTTAACCCAGCATTTCTTGTTATGCTAATGTGCCTCAATCATGCCTCTTACATATTGCCGACATTATTGTGAGATGCTCAACCAGAGTTGTCAATTCCTTTTACTAATAGTTAGTTGTACACATTATGGCACCATGCACAATATGAAAAAACAAAAACTGATTTGATGAATCCAGCAACGAGATTGGCATGGTCAACAGGCAAAGTCTATATCATAGAGACAAAGACTGAAAAGGGACTCTTTCTTTCACTTGTGGTCTAAAAGCAGGCGATCTGTGACTACTGTTGCTTGTTGTTAGGACTTAGGATTATCTATTTTTTGAAATGTCTTAAGGAAACATTTTACAACTTTCATATGCTGGACTAATGTGTGGTGGTTTCTTGTTCTCATTACCTTTGAGACCATGGCTAATTAATCAAGTTGGAATTTTGTTCCTTTTTGACCTCTAGCTTGTTAATTACTAGCTATTATCCTTCATTGTCAAGCTATAAAGCTCTGTTTTTTTCAAACTTTTCTTCCCATTATTTAGTTTAAGTTGACTCGGTCATGACTATAAAATCACTCACCTTTTCATACAGGGTAATGTGAAGGACGGATAATTATTAAAAACTTTTAGAGTACGATTAATGTGATACCCCCATATAACACGACATAAGTTTAGACTCCCGTCAAATAAGTTTAGAATTAGGTGATTACTGAGTGGTTATATTTCAAAAGTACTTGATAATAAGCACAATATTTTATACAATTACTAACATAACTTGTTATGGTTGAAAATTGAAACTATATCACTTCCACATAGTTTATCGTTTACGGTTGTGGAAAATATTGCATCACTGGCCTCATTATTGGACTTTAATTATTGTAAAATGGCAAAATTTTCTCTACTTAAGTCATTCCTTCGAAACCCTTTTTTTCCTATTAAGTTACAAACAAATGACAAAGTCTATAACTGACCCCTATTGGGATGTGACATTTACTTGGTATCTAGGCAGATTTACGTGTACAGTGAGAGAGGCATTGAATTATCATAATAATTAGACCGTATATGATTCAGTGATATCAATTATTAAGCTCTGATGAGTCACAGGAATTGGTTTGATTTTGTGGTTCATGCATGGACCTCCCAAAAAAATGTGTCAGACCTCACTATAATAACAAAGCAGTACGAAGAAGAAAAGCACACATATTGGGACAGCTCAAAGCTACTACTGAGGTATTGTCACAAAACAGCAGAGAAGAGCTAGCGTAGAATGATCAGTTGTGTGCATAAATATTGCATTACTTTTAGTGCAGGGTATCTAAAAAAGACTATAGTTATAAAGACTTGTTTTGATTGGTTTATCACCAGAAATATATAGTGCAGTTGTACTGTAGTGGTGATGATGATGATGATTTCCCTTATCAACAACAACCCAACCTGTCATTCTTTTTGGATTTTGGATTGTGCATACCAACCTGTCATTCTTTCTTATATTATATATATATATAGTTTTCTTTACAAATGTAATTAATTATATATATCTTTTCAAATTAATATTGTAGCAAGGATTAGATAAAGTTCTTAATCATGTGTTGTATAACATAAGTAAGATAAATTTGCACATGGAGCTGTTCAACGTCTAGCTTCAATCAAATGATACATTCCATATGCTTCTTTAAAAAAATGATATCTTCTTTAAAAAAAAGCACTAATTTACTAATTGTATATCTTATAATTTTATTAAAAATTTAATTCAATTTTTGTAATTTTAATTTCGTTCAATTCAGTCAACTAAGCTTCAACTTTATGTAGTCTAGTCCTCTTGTTTACTTTTGTAACAGGATTGTCGTTAAGTGTCCCACAAAATTGTATAAAATTGAAGTTACAGAATTGAATTGAATTTTTGACAAAATTAAAAGGTGCAATTTGTAATTTAGCTATTAAAAATATATATGTAAAAAGAATAAAATTTATATCATACTTCATATTATGTCCCACATTTTTAATTTATGACACCATTTTCAATTTGAATTTTCTATTCATTTTTTCATGAATAAATTAAAAATTAAACTCTCTAACTTTACCTAAAATTCAATTCGGCCATCTAACTTCATTTTCATTTAATTTAATCTTCTAAGTTTCAAATCTTGTATCGTTTTTCGTGGATTAGCATCTCAAGGTCCTTTGATGGGCATAAAGAAATTGTCTTGGTAGCAACCACCAAACCAATAGAACAAGAGTTAGCTCTGCAACTAGTCCACAAGCAAGGTAAGTAGGTCCATTATCGGCCAATGCCGGACCTAAAAGACCTAACAGAGTAATCCCTTATCTCGGATCAGAGATGCCAATGGGGCGGGAATCAAACTTGGGGACCTCTCTAGTTACCGCCTGTCTCTATCTCCTATCAAGTATGCTCACTAGACATATAGACTACATACAGGATAGTACTCTTATAAAGATAGAGTATCATTATGGTCCTTTCGCTAGTTTCCATTAGAATTGCACAATTATTAACCACCAAAACTACATAATAAAATAAATGGAGTTATTCACCAAAACTACATAGTAAAATAAATGGAGTTATTCAACATCTATCTTGCTTATGCTTCTTAAAGAAAAACAAAATGATATCTTCATTATATAAGAAAAAAATTTAAATAACAAATTGCACTTTCTAACTTTACCTAAAATTCAATTAAGTCTTGTAATTTCAATTTAATTTAATTCAGTCATCTAATTTTTAACTTTATTTAGTTTAGAACTCCCATCCATTTCTGTTAGGGGATTGGCTTTAGTGTCCTGATGAAATTGAACAAAATTAAAGTTACAGGACTAAAATAAATTTTAGATAAAATTAGACAATGCAATTTGTAATTTAGCCAAAAAAACAAAAAGGAAATTAAGTAAAAAGACTAAAATTTATATCATACTTCATATTGTGTCCCAAATTTAGGGAGTCCGTTAACTTTTTCCATCATTAATTATGATTAAACTTTGCGTTTCACTTGGTGCTCGTTTATATATATCATTTTAACAGCTACCACTTATAAAGAAGTTTTGTTTAGAGTGATTAGAAAGCAGTGTTGCCAAAAACTCAAAACCGGTTGCCTAGGAAAAATATGAAGTTTTATCAATGGTTTCCATTTTTCTCTACTTTATTACTACCCAGTATAATGAACGAATAACAAAAATGGACAAGAACTTCAAATTGAAACGATTTCATGAATTTGATGCTTTAATTCACAATATTGAAAACCTAGGACCTAATCTGAAACATGATAAATACTGTGGACCTTTTAAGTAATTTCCCCAAAAACAAAAGCAAAGACATCTTGAATCTTTTTGTGAGTCCCAGCACATGGAACTCATCAGCAAGAAATGCCACAAAATTGATTACCTAGGAAAAAAAATGAAGTTTTATTAACGGTTTCCCTTTTTCTCTATTATGTTACCATCCAGAATAATGAACGAACAACAAAAATGGACAAGCACTTCAAATTGAAATAATTTCACGAATTTGATACTTCAATTCACAACATCAAAAACCTAGGACCTAATCTTGAAACATGATATATACTGTGGACCTTTTTAAGTAAATTTCCCCAAAAACAAAAGCAAAGATATCTTCTTGACTTTTTTTTTCTTGTGCACTGTTGCATGGATGCTTGTGGATCATCTTGGACCATACATAGTGCAACCATAAACGTAAATTCAACAATTTATCATGGTCAAGATATTACAAACATGGCTGAAAATTGTAGATGAACAGTCATGGATCTGTGTGTGACTTTCAAAACTAGCGACCGGCTTGACGTGAAATAGGACGAAAATGATATAATATTATAGCTCGGTAACCACCAACATTCCGACAAAATTGTTCTTATAATTAAGCCAATATGGACGGTAAGCTTTCTTCATCACTGGCATTTGTAGGTAACAACACACGTGAAATCTCATGGCAAAGCCATTGTGAGCTTAATCAATGGTCCTATTATATATCACTTCAATGAGGCTGTCAATGTTGTTTATGTTAGATATATAGTACGTACCACCACTGCCATTGGGAGGGACCAATACATGTAAGATTTTGGTGAGCCCAAAATTTTGGCCTCATGTAATTTCCTCTTTTCTTTTTCTATCCAAAATGATTATAGCTCCGATATCATTTAAAACTATGACGTTAACTTCTTGATAATTGCTTTTATTATTAGACTAAAACGTTAGTTGGTTTAAACTTCAGATAACGATAAGAGATTTTACCAGTTGAATTAATTGGAATCCACAGAGAACTCTTATAATTAAATGGTCGCATTTGGGATCCTAGTTTTGAAAATATTTCATTTATACTAGTAACAAATTTATCCATGGATCATTTTTTAGATTAAATTTATTTTTCAAGTTCTCTCTCTCTCTCTCTCTCTCTCTCTCTCTCTCTCTCTCTCTCTCTCTCTCTCTCTCTCTCTCTCTCTCTCTCTCTCTCTCTCTCAAGTTTTTCACATCTAATTGGATATTTTCTTGTAGACATTTATAATTGGGAAATATTTCTAAATAAATGAAATATTTCTAAAACGTTAGTTAGTTTTTGGTGTATGCAGGGTTTAAATCCCAGATGACGATAAGAGATTTTACCAGTTGAATTAACTAGAATCTACCGAGAACTCTTATAATTAAATGGTTGCATTTGGGGTCCTAGTTTTGAAAATATTATGTAGGTTATTATGTATTTTTTTTTGGATTATAAATTTGGATTTGTATAGAAGTAGAAACTAATTCATTAATGGCAAGGCCGACTCAACAAATTTTGGAGCCTAAGGCAAAAACTTTAAGTTGGCCTTTGCATATATTTAAATATTAATTAAATAATATATATTTTATTTAAAATATATTTTTCTTACTTTTTGAGATGCAAAATTACTAATTAAGTTTTTGTATTTAAGTTTCGCTAATATTTCTTTTTCGATTAAACATTATTATGAATATTTTTATTATTATCTTTTTGTTGTATAATTTCACTCTAACTCTTTTTGATGAATTTATTGTTATATTTCCACCCATATTTTCTATTGTGTTTATACTAGTAACAAATTTATCCATGGATCATTTTTAAGATTAAATTTATTTTTCAAGTTCTCTCTCTCTCTCTCTCTCTCTCTCTCTCTCTCTCTCTCTCTCTCTCTCTCTCTCTCTCTCTCTCTCTCTCTCTCTCTCTCTCTCTCTCTCTCTCTCTCTCTCTCTCTCTCTCTCTCTCTCTCTCTCTCTCTCAAGTTTTTCATATCCAATTGGATATTTTCTAGAAGACATTTATAATTGGGAAATATTTCTAAATAAATGAAACACAATTTATAATAAAAGAATAATTTGACTAAAATAAAATTGAAAGTATAGAACAATAGAACCCGATTTATCAAAAGCAAGATTGTGACTTTACTAAATGACGTGATCACTTTACACTCTAAATGAGCTCAAATAAAAATTTATTTATCACATAATTCAAGAAATAGTACTAATACAAAGTAAATTATTCTAAGATAACTAATGAAAATGTACCTAAACAATACAAATTAAATAAATTATTGGAAATATTTTTTTTAAGTAAAAATGGGTACCAATGGAAATGGGAAAAGTCAAACTAATTAATTAAATATTTTACTATAAAAAAAAAAACTTTTAACAACGTAACAAATGGGTTGATGTGGGGTGATGTGATAATGCCATAATGATTAATGGATACAAAGCTCTAGAGGCAATTCTTACATACTCCCAGAGCAATGCTCTAAGCTCTCACAAAGGGTGAGGGGCCCATGGTGGATCCCACGTGTGGAGCCCACCCCCTTTGTAAGATCCCGGAGCACTGCTCTAGGACTATGTAAGTCTTTTCCAAACTTTGGTAGTCTAGCATTAGTAAAACAAAAAGGTACAAAATAGACTCTAGAGGTGTGTACGTTGTCAATACTTGTCTCAATTGGTTGTAGATAAATTGATAGGTTTTGTTCACATTTCAAAAGGACATAACATAAATATGAAGCCTTTTTAATACACAATGCATTCTATTGACCAAAAAAATGGGCTTTTTTTAGGCAAAGGGGCCTTAATTAAAATATACACATAAATATATTATATTATATTATATTATAGTATTAGTTAAAAGAGGGGGTCTTCTTTTATTTAAGGGCCTTAGGTCATTGCCTCGGTTGTCTATATGCTTGAGCAAGCCTTAATCAATGGAGGAGTCACATATATATATATGGGATTGTATATGGAAAAGAAATCAATAACATGTTCTAGCAACAAAGTTGGCTTTCATCCTCCAATAAAATGTCCCAATATATGACAAATAGTAGAAAATTTAATTAAAATTATATATCGTTATTTATATATTTTTTGGATAGTTACAGTAAGATTTGAAACTTATTGATTCTCAAAAAAAAAAAAAAAAAATAATAATAATAATAAAGAAAGATTTGAAACTTATAACTTCTATCCAATGATGATTCCATAAGATCAAGACACCAATGATTTTTTTTTTTTTTAATGTAGGTGAAATTCGAATCTAAGTCTCTTGTTGAACGACAAGAAAAATTATCAATTAATCTAATTAGAACTTGTACCCTTAGTTAGGATTAAGCTAACAAGAGATTTTATTAGTTAAATTAATTAATCCTTTTATCTTTATTTTGAAACTAACGCAGCAGTTCCAATTACGCACTGTTAGCCATGCATTGTGATCCGCTTATCAAGTTGCTCATCTACTTGCTCAATATGGGAAGTGAAGAGTATTGATGATGTTGAGATTCGGATGTAAGAGGCTCTTGCCTTCCTCCAAACTCAGTTTACTCATGTTTCTCCACAAGTTCAATTAATGTTATGTCGCTGCTCGACCTTTTTCTTTTTAAGAAAATATATTAACAAATTTCCTAAGGGCATAAGTTGAAATATAGTTCCATTAATTAAATAATTTTATTTTTCAAAAAAGGATTAATTGTATAAAAAAAAATTCAAAATATAGCTATATTCATAAATGAATTTTAGTGTGCAAGTCAATAAATTATTGAAAAATAAATTTTTAATAAAAAAAATATGAATTACAATTCATAATATAGCATTTATTCCTTAACATGCGTCCTTATGACATTCACTCACCCATATCTCTTTTTTTTTGAGAATCGACATCCCAAATTTGAGCAAGAGCAAGAGAGTATTAGAACCTAAAGTCTTGATCTAAGTGAAGAAAATTTAACTAAATGTGCAACTTGACACCCTTTTAGTCTTCCTAGTGAACAAAAAAAAAAAAAAAAAAAAAAAAAAATCTCAAATTTGCAATTATAGATGGTTCTTTGCTTCAATTCTCTTGCAGGTTGTTGACAGGCATAGTTGTCCATCCCTCTAGGTTCCAGAAGAACGTGATTATGCTGTTGGCTAGAGTGACAATGCATGAGACAACCTTGATATTATTGATTCCATTACAATTATATATGTGGGAGAAAAAGAAAAGATAGGGGAAAGAGAAACGTACACTTTGTTGTATAGATGACACGACTTCGAGTGCAACATTTTTGTCCATGGTGGGTGCATCGAAAGTACATCTTCATGTGTGTGTAGTGAATATATGATATGACTAAGTGTCATCAGAAATCAAGTTTAGTACAAATCAAACACAATTGAAAGTTCCAGACTCTCTCTTAGGAATTGTCATTATCGAGTTCACTGCTATTAGTGCCCTTTAGATGTGTGGTTTTCTTCAACAGAAACCTCTTCTCTTAAATAAAAAAATTTCCCCATCTAAGCATGCATTTAGCTGAACCATACTGCTTATATATATAATAACAGTGCTTGATATCGATCCCATTCATCATTAGTTTGGTATGTTGGTTGTTGAAATGTAATTTTACTACGCCAATTCATTGCTATGTGTTTTTATGTCTTTTTGGTTTCTTGTTCCCTTTTAAGTTACACTTGGGGGTGTTGGGCACATGGGTTAAACGTGCCATGCTCTTTATCTTTCTCCCTCTCTTTTGGGAGGTGGGGGCTTGTACGTATTCATTTATTTTCACCCTTTATTTTTCTTCACATGTGGTGGGATTTATTTGTGAAGTATCTAGGAAACAAAAGGGTAAGAATTCGCGACGGTCCAAACATGCAATTTTGCTTGGGGAAGGTCGATATTACACGAAATTACTTAGTGTCTTCAATGTATTATACCCTCCTCTTATATAAGGGTGGATTTCATTTTGTGATTCCTAGCACATGAAAGATGTAACTCACCTTTAAGTATGAGAGGAATGTAATACTCTATATGTACCGAATAATTTCTCTTATGTAACATTGTGACTTATATGTAGATGAGTTTAGATGATAAACTTAACGTTTTGTTTAAGAGACAAAATTGGCTAGGAGTTAGCAATTCCAAAATCCAATAACTAAATGTTTAGCATTTTGTTCTTTCAATTGTTAGGCTGGGCAATTAATACATAATGTTATAATGTCAACATCAAAGACAATCTTAGTAGTCAACTTGATCATTGAGATATTGAGGATCTATATAAAATTAGAAACTAAAGGCAAATTGGACGATTGAAACTCAATGGAAAAAAAGTGTTCTTTCCTTTCTTATGTGTATATACTAAAAAAAAACATAGGATATACTTTTTTATTCCCATCCTTTAATGCCTATAACATGGTAGGTATAATTTAAAAACATAAAACTACATGATTTGATATCATTTTCGATTGAGGTGGGTTTTTTTTTTTTCTTTTTTTGCATTCTTAGACATAACTTTTGTAATGACACCTATATAATCTCTTAAGATATGTAATTACAGAAACATCAAAATATAAGTTCTAGTGCTTCCTGGCAAAGAAAAAGAAAAAGAATAAAATTATTGGGAGAACACACAAATGGACTGTGAAAACTGAAAACCCTAATTTCAATTTTCAACCCTAGCCAAGTTCCAAGGGAATATTACTATTAAGAGGGAATGAAAAAGAAAAAGGTTGATATAGATAGATTATGGGATTTGGAGGAAACTGAAGGGGCTTAGAGGCAAAGAGCAAAGGCAAAGGAGCAAAGGTGAAAAAGGCAATGATTACTTGAATGAGATGGGAGCCACTTGATTATCTTTTCTTTGCCAGTCAGTCAGTCTTTCAGTTTTTTTGACTTGGGTGTTTGGGTCCCATGCTCCGGCCACCACTGTCTTTATGGAATGAATGATAAAGAGCACCGCACGTGGAGTCTGAATCAAGGGACTGTCCAACCACAATAAAAAATAAAAAAGACTAGGGCACCCATATTTTTTTTCTTATTTTAACATTAATCCCCCCCCCCCCCCCCCCCCAAAAAAAAGAAAAACCCACCAAATTATAAAAATTATAAACACATCCTCATTCTATAAAAACAAGGTTAAAAAAAAAAAAAACCCACAAAATTACAAATTACAACTCATTCTAAAAAAAGAAATAAAAAATCACAAAATTACATAATTAAAAGCAAATCCTTATTCTAAAAAAAAAAAAGTAAAACCAAATAATTATAAAATAAATCCACGTTCTAAAAAAACCCATTTAATTAAAAAAATTGTTAAACCCACCCCTAATTATTATTCCCACTCATTCTAAAAAAGAGTAATAAAAAATCCACAAAAATATCACAAAATTACAGAATTAAAAACAAATCCTTCTTCTAAAAAAAGTAAAACCACAAAATTACAAAACAAACCCTTATTCTAATAAAACCCATTTAGTTTAATAAAAAAAAATTGTTAAACCCACCCCTTATTATTATTCCCACTCATTATTTTTGTTGCTTAAAGCTTGCATTGCCCTCTTCCCTTATCTCTTCTCTCTCTTTCTCTCTCTCTCTCTCTCTCTCTCTCTCTCTCTATACAACTCAGCTTCCCAATTCCCATCTGAAAGGAATTCCATGCTCCACAAGTGAGTGAGAGACAGACCCACCAAAGGCCACAAATTTGATACAATTCTTTTGAGGGTCACCTACAGATGTACTAGGACCAAAGAAAAACACAACAATTTTTTTTTTTTTTTGAAAAAAAAAAAATACACCACCCCCACATCTCCACCTATATGATCATGGATGATCATGAAAATAGTCTCCGCAGGCCTAATTTCCCTTTACAATTGCTAGAGAAAAAAGAAGAAGATCTTTCATCAGCTTGTTCTAGCTCACACTACCCTAATACAATTACTACAATTCTTACTACTACTGCTAGTACTACAAGTACTAGTCTTCAAGTTCAACAAGCTAGTGAGCAATCCAAGTTAAGCAATAATAAGCCACCACCAAAGAGAACATCGACCAAAGACAGGCACACAAAAGTCGATGGCCGTGGCCGCCGGATCAGAATGCCTGCTGCTTGTGCTGCTAGAGTTTTTCAGCTCACTAGAGAGCTTGGTCACAAGTCCGATGGTGAAACCATTGAGTGGCTATTACAACAAGCTGAGCCAGCAGTGATTGCTGCAACTGGGACTGGTACTATTCCAGCTAACTTCACGTCCCTTAATATCTCTCTTCGTAGCTCAGGTTCAACCATGTCAGCTCCTTCACACTTCATGAGGAATAATACTAGCTATTTGTTCAATACTAGTTCAAATTTTTCAATGCCACACCACAGGAATATTAGTAGTAGTTTTTTGTTCCCTAGTACAACATCATCGGATCAGACTAATAGTGGTTCTGGTAATTCAAATTCGAATTCGTCTATGTTTTTGAATTCTAATGTGAATGTGAACAATGTGACATTGCATTCACAGGCAAAGCAAGAGACTTTGTTGGACGTGTCTGATTGTGAAGGGAGAGTTATTAAGAGAAGACCAGTATTGGATCATCAGCAAGAAATGTCACAAAATCAAATGGGTGGGTATTTGTTACAGTCTAGTAATTCGGGTTCGATTAATCCAGGAACGTTTTGGATGTTGACAAATCCGAATCCTAGTACTACACAAGTGATGAGTGGTGGTCATGACCCTATGTGGACATTCCCTTCTAGTGGTGGTGGTGGCGGTGGTGGTGCAAATAGTGGTGCTGGTATGTATCGGGGATCTATACCTATGTCTAGTGGGCTACATTTTATGAATTTTGCTCCTCCTATGGCTCTATTGCCTAGCCAACAATTTGGTACTGGAATTGGTGGTGGTGGTGGTGGCGGTGGCGGCGGCGGCGGCGCTAGTGGTGACACTCATTTAGGCATGCTTGCTGCGCTCAATGCGTATAGGCCAATTGTGGGTAGCGGAGCTATGGAGTCTCCGGCAAGCGGGACACATCATCATGGAGCAGAAGATGGACGTGAAACAAGTCACAACTCGTAGATCAAAATTACTAGTGTATGGTTTGTTTGCATTAATTTCATTTTATTTTTAGTACTTTCCTTAAGTACATATATTTTGATTTGGCAACACGGGCTTAAGCTTGATCTGGCTTTAAAATTGAGTTTAATATATTTTGATTTTGGTGTGGGGGTTAGTGAGGAATGTTGTTGTTAGGGTTTGAGAAGAAAATATTAACATGGGTATTTTCTGAATTCTGCTTAAAGGTCTTTTTTTTTTTAGTGTGACAGAACAGAACTGTTTCTTTTCTCTCATATCACTTAAAGATTTGTTTATTGCATTTTCATTATTTTTACTTAAAGGTTAGGTTTAACGAACTTATACTAATAAGTAATAACATATACAATCACTCTCTCTCTTTGTGGTAGGAGAAAGGAATTCAATGTTGTTACAGCATTGCACTTCATAAAGAAGTGGTCCCATATTCTGATTTGTGTACATCTAGCTGAGCTGAGCTCTTCATGCATCTCATACTACTACTGCATATTTCTATGTATTCATTAGTATAACCATTATATTCATATAGAGCAGCATACAGACCAGACATGGTAAGTCTGTTCAGCCTTTCAGGTGGCATGGCATGGCTCTCAGAAACTCAGGTTTAGTGAGCCCCATGGCTGGCCAATACATTGCCAAATATCAATGTGCAAACACTGACTAACTGGAGGATCATTCTTCCTCTTTTTCATATAAGGGTGGCTGATTGGCACCATTGAATACTGATGATGAAGGCTACCCTTGTGTGTACATCTCCCATTTATTGTTCCCATCTTGACCGCTCATTAAGTGTGGTGCTCAATTTTATGGATACTTCAATTTAGTTGTCCAACCTGTGTTCCTATTGATAGCAACCCAAGATGTAGGTCTTCTAGCTAGGTCATTCATGCATGATTGCTTCTTCTTCATGAATGTAATTGCAAGTAAATAGTAAAAATCTCTTTGATCGGTAATATTACAGATATTAAAAATTTTATTATGAAAAATTATAAATTAATTAATATATCACCAATAACCAAAAAAAAAATTAACATTTAAATAATGTTGTTAAATTGACACCAATAACAATAACTTTATAGAATTTTCTTTATTAATAAGGAGAATTTTCTTAATGTAACTGTCTCCTTAAAAAGAAAGATTTTATTTTTATTTAAAAAAAAAAAAAAAATCAAGCTGCTTAACCTGCCTAGATTCACCAGATAGTTATTATTAGTCACACCTATAACAATCCTTTAGGATTAAGCATTTTTGGTTTTATATATTTGCAATGTTGTTGTTGTTATTATTGCAATTGTTATGGTGGTTGTTACTAGAATTAATATTATCATTATCATTACTATTATATTTGCTTTTATTGATAACTACATAATTTAATTGGAATTGCAAAGTTATATCTGCAAATCACTCACATCTAGCTCTATTTCGGATATATATATATATATATATATATATATATATATATATATATATATATATATATATTCCTCTAAATTTTTTGCAAGTTGCTACTTTTACTCACAATCTGAGATGGATGACATTTAATTGGATAACTGCTTATTTTTTTGCTTTTTAGGCCTTTTAGAATTAATGATTGATCATGAAAGATTGGTTTGTTCAGATAAAACTAGAAGAACTGGTTTTTTTAAAAGTGTAACCCTAATTTCTAGGTAAAAAGCAACTAATCAATTGAATTGAAACTATCTTGACATAAAAGGCTGGTTTCTTTGGTTTCACCTGCTTTCTAGTTAAGGTATGTGGGCATAAATAATTTTACATATTAATGTAGTATCAGGTACCAATTAACCTTGTTTAGTAAGTCTCATGTACCATGATTCTGTTGAGTAATCAGAATGTAACATTGTCTTAAAAGAGTGGAACATCATGATTGATGGTTTGTATTGAGTTATATTTGGAGGACCTACCACCAATTAGCATTGGTAGACATGATACTACAATACCAGGGCATTTAGACACCCCCACCAAGGTCAATATACACCATGGAATATGAAAGGCATGAAATTAATCACTCTATTATGCATTTGATACCAACGAATGAGTCTTCATGCATTGCCATCTATAGTGTCATACAATCATTTTAATGTTAGCAAACAATTACTTTGTTTCTAATTCATTCAACTCACTGTACATGTAGTGTCTTTAAATATCCTTGTAATTTCTTGTGTGTTGAAATAAGATAGAACTTAAGTACAGATATTAAGGTGCTGTATCTTATGTATGATGGAAATTGAATATTATATATTTCAGGTTTTGGTTTATTAGTACTGAGGGGTTTAAGTGATGGTCCAATTGTAGTAGTATCATTTATGTGTTTCATATATGTGGTTTGAACCTCACCTCTCATTCCTCAACTCTCTCTCTCTCTCTCTCTCTCTCTCTCTCTCTCTCTCTCTCTCTCTCTCTCTCTCTCTCTCTCTCTCTATATATATATATATATATATATATATATTGTAATTCTCCTTGAATTACTCACCCAAAAAAAAAAATCAATTATCCTGCATACTATATTTCAAGTTTAACGGTACTGTCATTCTCCTTTGTTTCAAAATAGATACACTACCTCCTATCTTCATATGTCTCATGTCTGTGGTTTGAAACTCATATCTCCTTCCTCAACTACTTTTTATTGTTATTATATATGGGTTGGGTTCAAGTTACACCTAGTGTAACTCTAAGCAATATTACACTACCTAATAACTTATTATTGGATTCATATTTTGAAAATCCAACTGTTGAATTATATGTTTTATATGTTCTTAACATGTACGCCAATTTTCATGTCAATCGGATGTAATTTACCGTTCGATCCATAAACTCATCTTTTATGCATTATTTTAAACTACAAAAACTTGAATTTAAACAATTGATTGATGACATGGCTATTAATCTTTGATCACCTGAAATTTTGCAAGCATGAAGAATATATGAAAATAGTGTAATCTAACGGTAGATTAGTCATAATTCACATCTAATTAAGAAATATTGAGTGATGTAACATTGTTTAGAGTTACACTAGATGTAACTTGAAACTTCACAAGAGTTACACATTTTTTAAGCAATAGATTTTCCAAAGATAAAACGGTTAAAAAAGAAGACATATTTATCTATTATATCATTAAATACTTATCTAATTAACAGTTTCCACATTATCTCTCTCCTCATTAAATATTTCTCTTGTCTCTCTTTCTCTCTTTATTATTCATTCTTTCCTTTTTCTTTGAAATTCCTTTTTCTTTTTCTTTTTTTGAGAAACTTTTTCTTTACAATTCCTCATACGTTGCTACTCAATTTGAAAATAAGTGTGGCTACTTGATGCTATGGAGAATTTTTTTTTTTTTTTGAGAAAGTGCTATGGAGAAGTTAGTTTCAAGTAGGTGTCCATTTTTTATTATTTTCTCCAACAAGTTGGTGTCCATTTTTTATTATTTTCTCCTACAAGTTAACGTTAGAACTTAGAAGTGGTTTCGTTGTTACGGATTTACTTGTTTGCAATGGTGTGGCTATTATGAGTTCTTGTTTATTATTGCTTAGCGTCTTGGTTAGTTGTTAACTGAGAGCATGTTCGTTTGGATAAAGCAAATTAATGAAAAGAACAAAATAAAATTTTAAAGGAGCAAGTACTATTTAAATCTGAATTCCTAACAATTTCTCAAAAAAAAAAAAAAAATTAAGTTCAGGGATAGCCATGATTAGATCATTTGAATTTCTTGCAAATAGATTTTTACTTATTATGTCTCTTAACTTATCTAGTACCATTTGAATTTCTTGCAAATAGATTTGTACTGAAGTTTCTGCCCACATCAAAATTATATAGTGCTCTTTAACGGTTGGAAAGAAAAAAAAAATGATATTATGCTCTATGGATAGAAAGAAAAAGGAAAAAAAAAAAAAGGTATGGAAAGAATTTAATAAGGAGAGAGAGAAAAAAATTGTAGTATTAATTAGGTAATGATGTTTTTCTCAACCGTTAGATCTTTTAAAAAACTACGGTGTAAAAAATGTGTAACTTTTATAAATTTACAGCAGGTATAACTTAAACACATCTCTCTCTCTCTCTCTCTCTCTCTCTATATATATATATATATATATATATATATAATATTGTAATTCTCCTTCAATTACTCACCCCAAAAAAAAAAAAAAAATCAATTATCCTACGTACTACATTTCAGATTTAACAGTACTGCCATTCTCCCTCTTATCTCCATATTTCCTTTTACTCCATGGAAAAGGAAATTTGAATATGAAAGGAAAGTTGTAAAGGATCACTGTAAAGAGTAGTTAGATCAACCATAACGTGGGCCTAGCCTAGACCATATATTTAAATTTTCATCATGCATCTATTTCGGACCACATGATCAGCAAAAATGTTCTTGCTATGCTGGTATTGTCAAATTGAAGAAAAGAGTGTAATATAATAATATTGTAAGTTATAATTACAAAGTGTCAAGAGTATTGTTTATTTGAACTTTTGAAGAATTTGGGTTCCAATATATCATCTTCCACTTATTGTAAGAAAAAAACAATTGTACATTTGTACCTAAAAGTAGCAGTGCTTCTCAACTAGAGAATCTGATGGACCCTTTGGTTTCATGGAATGTAAAAAGGAAAAGATGATACTACATACCTACAACCATATTGAAATTTGAAGCATTAGCTACAATGGGTCTTTAAAGGAGTTGCTATTGGGTGGGTGAGTGCTTTTAAGGGCTAGTAAAAGAATCTATAGAGTAGCATTTCTGTTTTTTACTCTATCAGGACAATATACTGTACCCTCAATTTAAGACACTAAAATGGTAACAGAAATGGTTTATGATTCATTTCTTGGCCATTCCATTATAGACTGGTTGGCCTCAGCATAAAGCATGGAAAAAAGTACTACGGAGTACTCAGTAATAATAGCTGGAAAGAAGTAATGAGGAGTATGGTGAAATGTGGTCATTACTCATTATTTGTCATAAACTCACTTATCTCAGAATGTTTAAATTGTACTGTAATAATTTTGAGGTGATTTCACAAAACTATAGCAGTTAATGATATTTATCTTCCCTTGAGACTCTTTATGTGATGGAGAGGGCAGCTCTAGGCCTAGACCTAAGGCCTCATACCCCAAAATTTTACACACACAAAAAATGACACAAGGCCCTTCATCATGACTCAAAATTTGTTTTAGATCCCAATACGATGATCATTAATGTTTTTTTTTTTTTCAAGAAAAAATATAATTGGGCTTTGCAATTTTTCCCCATTTCCAAGAAAACCCCCCCCAAAATATTAAGCCATTAGAAATCCAACCTAATTATTGATAGAGAATTTCCCTAAACACTTAGGGTCCGTTTGATAGGAGGAGTGAAAAAATGGGAGAATAGAAAATTGTGAGAGGATAGAAAAGTAGGAGGATAGAAATATATTAATTTCTCTCTTTTTGTTTATTTGGGAATGGAAAAGTGGAGGGATGAAAAAAGTGAGTTTGTGTAAATTTACTCATATTAAAAAATGATGGCCAATTAAAACAAAAAAGTGACAAACAACCACCAAAAAAAAAAAAAGCAATCACCCAATTTATTAAAAAAAAAAAATCATGTCCAAAAAAAAAATCATGTCTAGTTTAACAAAACAATTATCACACCCACAACCTAAAAAAAAGGAAAAAGAAAGAGGCAGCGTGCCCATCCACAGCCAAGGAAATCAAAAAATGAAAAAAAAAGAACTAGACATGGGCATTTTTGTCCATTAAGCAGCCTCATCGGGGAGAAAACACCCGGGTTCCACCATTTATTTTCCTTCCTCCCCATCCAACCAAACACACTCAAAAAAGTTTTCCTTTCTATTTTCTCTCCTAAGTTTTCCATCCACCCTATTTCACCTCCAAACAAACACACTCTTAAGGCTTTGATTTTTGTTATTAAGTTCCCCACACGGTAGACATATTATTAAGTGAAATATGTATAATGTCTTTAATAAATTAAAATTGATAAAATCTTACTTAAGATCGATTATGTCATAAAAAGAGTAAGTTAATTAACTATCCTCAATCACAAAAGAGATGTTAATTAATAAAGTCTAAATATAAATATTTAACTAGTAATTTTGCATATCAAAAAGTAAGAAGAGTGATTTTAATATATAACTTATCGTTTTAGCCCTCAAAATGTATTGAGTCAACCCTACTAACATATGATTGAAGATGAGCCTTAGGATCTTTATCAAATTAACAACAGTTGGCTAAAGATCCTTAAAAGTAAGAAAAACAAGGGATTCTTCCCTAAACTAACATGTTTGTGTTATGGTGGACTATACATATTCGAAAGAATATTTGAGTGCTTGAAGAATTTCAAATACTCTCATTTTCCAAAAAATAAAAATAAAAATATTTGGTTTTGGTTGGTTGGACCATATTCAATGCATGCATGTGGCTGTACTTCGGCTTTTGATGCACTATTCTTAATTTGGATTGGATCCCAAGGAAATATATTATATATTTGTTTATGAACTAAACATGGTAGGAACTAGTAAGGGGTGATCAAAGGTGGCTTTCCTACATGATATGATGATTATAGTAGCATCTACATCGTTGGGTTTAGTGAGCTATAGCTAACCCAACCACACTAGGACATTAATGAACACTAAACCGATATTTCACAAATATTGTATAGGCACTTATATTATTATCTATTTTTTATAATAATGTTTTGTATATTTTATTTATTAACTGGTGTCAAATATAAAATAAGAAGGGGGGAAAAGGGTTTTGGTAAGTTGATTGTTGCAAAACATAAAATTTAGTCTTTTCTTTAGAAGAATCATTCAAAAATATACAAGTTAGAACATCTGTATTAGTAATGCGCACTATATATATATATATAGAGAGAGAGACATTATACCCTAAAATTCCTAAACCCCCCTGTATATGGTTGAATTTAAATTATGAATAAAAGACAAATTTTGAAAAATGAAAAGAAATTAACATTCAACTGGAAGCAAAATTTGGCATACGTGTGTAAGAGCATAGATAACATATAATCTAACAGTAAAATTTTAAAAATATTAATTTTAAAAATTTATTAAGTTGTATAACATTAGCCAATAATTTCTACCAATTTAAATTTACCTAAATCTTAAACGGCTTATGAGGTTGTTCATTGACCAAGGTTTCGAGTAATTTCTCAAGAGTTAAAAAGGTAGGAAAAAATTTGGTCACAGCACTTAAAGCAAGACCTCATGAATCTCATTAGATCTTGAGAACCATTAGACCTATCCATTATGCTTACTCTTATTCGTACATTTGGCAATAATATACATACCCATTTGATCTCTTTAGTCTAGACATGCAACATCAGTTATGAGTGAATGACTCCTAATGAAGGAATATATATATGTTGTCATCATCATGTTATTCAACTTTACTTTTTTTGTCTGTGGGCTTGCGTACTCACCAGTTACCTTCCATGTTTCAACCTTAATTGTTTCACACTCACAAGAAATAAACAAAAAAGACGTCAATAGAGAATATCAAAACTGTGTTGCAACTGTCTGTAGAAATCATAAACCAAACATCATTACATACAGTTTGGATTGAGATTTTGGACCCGGGTGATCCCTCTATGGGCTGAAGCTCAAGAAACACTTCATGCAATCTTCAAAACTCGTGAAACGGGTTAGACCAGAACTATTCTTGAAGGAGACTCTTTAAATTCATTAAACCTTTACAGTTTACAACCTTATTATCTCTGACACTTTAAAAGAAAATTCTTATATGAGAGTTTCATGAAATACTTTTTCCACTTTGAATATTTTTCTTTTTGGAAAGCTTCACATTTATGATTTATTGATTATTCAAACAAGCTAACTCTATTGCCCATTCTCTTGCTAGTTATTAGGCTTGTGTTTGTAAAGTTGTAATTATAGAGGAACCCCTTTCATCTCCCCCATCCCTCTCTCTGTGTTGGGAATTTTTTTTTTTTTTTTTTGAGAAACTCTGTGTTGGGAATTAGAAATGAAGAGTGACAACTATTTTTCTTTTGTGGAATAAAAAAATTATTATGCCCGTTAGGATTTTAGTTTTGGCTATGTCCATGACAAATTTATTGAGTTTTATGCTTTGTAATATTATTGGGTGTAAATGTGTAATAAGGATTGAAGGCTGGCGCTCTTTTGCTTTTAGGTTGTGTTTGTAGGCACCTCAAGCCAATTCCTACTTAATAGCGGAGTCAGGAATTTATCTTTGGAGGACCATATAAAAAATTGTGTGTATGAAATCTAAAATAGTAATGTACAATATTTCATCACTCAATATGTACTATAAACAACTAAATACATGTTAATATAGTAGTATATACTATATATTTTAATCAAACTAATCAATTACATTTATAAATTATAATGCCATACAGTATATAATATATTGATTATTATAATAACAAATAATATATTATAAGGCAAATAAGAAAGAAAGTAAATGAAAAGCAAAGTAAAAAAATCAAAATAAAGCAAATGAAAAATAAAGTAACACAGGAGCACTGCACAGGGATGAGGGGCCTACAGAAATTTCAAGCTTGTCTTTCACTCTTTCTTGTCTAGTCCAGTCACACAGAACTTTTACTTTTTATATTATAAACACAAAACTGTAACAGTAGTGGAAAAAAAAAAAAAAAAAAGGCAAACGCCAACGTAGAGAGAGAGAGAGAGAGAGAGAGAGAGAGCACTATGAGAAAAATGTTCTGCAACTTTGTGGGGGACTTAGTGGTGTGGCGAATCAACAAAACTTCTGACCTTTCAATTTTTCTACTTTTGTGGTACAAGTAAGCTCTAGATGTGTTGGGATGAAAATTAGAAATTTTTTTCCCTTTTATTTGTTAAGGAAATTGTTAAAATACCTATGTGTTCATTTTAAAAATGCTAAAAGTTTAATTATTTATTTTTTGACATATATATTATGGATTGTATTCTATTTAAATGAAAGTTATGTTTATTTTTAGACTTTCTTATATATATATATATATATGTATGTATGTATGTATGTATGTATGTGTGTATATTATCGGGTATTTGGAGGGGGCAAAATGATAAGGTTCGCTTCAAAATTTTCAAATTATTTAGGATAATTCCAAAAAAAAAAAATTCTTTAATTTTTTTCAAAAATTTAGAGAGGGGGGGGGGGGGGGGGGGAAGGCCAAGGCCCCCTTCGGTCCTATTGATCATCCGTCACTATTCCTATTTGCATTTAAACTTTATTTCAACCCTAATCTCTAAAGAAGGAAGACAGCCTCATAAAATAGAGAAAAACTTAGAGAGAACTATTCTTTGTTTTCTAGCCTCTACCATATATAGAATACCACTAAGAGGTTGAGTATTCTAATTAAACACATGAATCACCAAAATTGTGTTGGAATTCTTGTTGAAAGTTGAAACAATGGTAGATAATGTCAAATCTTCAAGAATCCTTGGAGTGACCAGTAATTGATTTTGCAGTCAACAGATCAACTTGTGGCAACAAGTAACTTTGAAGGCACAAGGAAAGAGTCTACAATTACCAGTAAAAGCAGGGAGCTCAAGAAACTAGTCTATCTACATGTACATGGAGTCATATGAGTAAAGCATATATCACAACAACCTTCAATGGTGGACTTGTATTTGATTTAGACTTTGCCTGAGAGTGTTTACACCATTTTGGCCGGATTTTCACTCCATGAACAAACTATTTTCTCTACGTGGGTGTGTTGGTTATTAATATGTTTATCCATGCAACTTTGTGATTTGAATCTCGACTAAATAATTATCTTGTTTAAAAAAAGTCTTAAATAATTCATTACAAATGATAGTAATTAAGCCGCGTTCTAAACAACATTTTTCAATGTCAATTGGTAAAAATTACAGAACTAATTAAGTGAGCCCCCAAAGAGTGTCTTCATTATGGTTTATCTTTTATCCATAAACCAATTTGAGCAAATATTCAAGTGCTTGGGCTGCATTGCATATGTGTGAACATGAAGACTTGAAAGACTTTGCAGCCAATAAACCTGATATCACCATGTGCTGGCTGACTCGAGTCACTTGACTTACCTGACCCAGTTGTCTTTACTTCAATGTACGTACTCCATGGCCCCCCATTTTCTATCAGCAGTCATTTTAGGCCATAGGTACTGCATAAATTTCTTTGAATGGTTTAAAACTTTAAAGTGAATACTGTTACTGTTTTTTGTTTGATTCATTTGGATTAATTGATGACAACTGGAAGAGATAAATTGAATTTTATCATTTTAAAAACATAAAAGGAGATGAATCAATTTTCTCTTTTTTTTCCCCCTTCTTTTTCTAAGCTGCTAGGCCATTCATTGAAAAAATGTCAAGTTTGCATGGCCCAGTATGGCCAATCACAGAGGACGTTTGTACTGCTTTTAGAAATCACGTGAGAAAAGAAATTAATTCTGACAAGCCTATCAAATTTTGCCACACAAATAGTCCAAGGATAATAAAAAAACTACAAGTACTACTTGTAAGAAAATTATAAAGTTGGTAAAAAAAAATACTAAATTAGTACTAATTTTCCTATAAATGTCTGAATTATTTTTTATGATTAGTGAATTTATAATAAGTTTTTTTTTTTTTTTTAAATGTAAGATTTTGCAATAAAATTATAGTTTCCCTTACATTACTTCTAATTTGGTCTTATGTCAACAATATGATAAATAAATTTCTTAATTATCATTTTATTTTATGTTTAAAGATTAACAAGTCAAAAGTTTTATAACTCAATTGATTACTTAATACCTCTTGATGTTTTGATACCCAAGGATCAAATTTTCCTCAACTATCTAATTATAAAAATAAAAATTGACACATGAATTTATATAGTTTATATAGTAAAAAATTTGTAATATTTTTAACATTGTTACTTATAGTATTTACTATGCGGCAAGCATTCATTGGGTGAATAGGTTTCAAGCAGTGTTTGACAACACAGCAGATGATTTCAAAAAGAATTCGGTGCCTCTTTCCTCGTGCAGCTTTAGATTCCCCCGGAAAATCAGTTCCCATCAGAAAAACTTTTCCAAATTTCTTTGTTGTGTACCTTTTTTAGCTGCTTTTTTAATAAGGTTGATGTTATATGTGTAATGTGCAGTCACTATTCACACTCTCTTTGTAAAAGTTTCAAAGGTAGTGAAACAAAGTTAAAGAGCAACAGCAAGGAAGATGGGTTCATCCGGGAATAATTTTCTCCAAGTTGTGGCTAAGAACTTTGATGTTCTTGCTTTGTATGTCTCTCAAGTCTCATTATATTGTACACATTCACATTGTGCTTAATTTCTCTGTCTTCTCCTTTGCTTGTTTCCCTTATTTAGATTCAATTTTTTTTAATGTTTCAGACCTCTAGTCACTCTAGTTTTTCCCCTGTAAGTTTTTTTTTTTTTTTTTTGGTGGGTTTTGTTCTGCATGTGCACACAACATGTGCTATGTGCATGAATATATGTGTCCATTCACATTTTTCTGTGGTGTCGTTTTTATAGGTATGCTTCAATCAGGGCTATAGAGACCAAGTCTCGTACTGATGATCAGCAATGGCTTACATATTGGGTTCTCTATTCCATGCTCACACTCTTTGAGCTCACATTCGCTACAGTCCTTGAATTGTAAGTTAATTTGTTGCTTTTCTAAATTAGACTGTGTATGTGTGTTACGTACTGTGCATTTTTAGGAATCATCACAAGTTTGCAGCTAGTTCATTTGTTGTTGTTGTTGTTGTCGTCGTTGTTGTTCTACATTAGACTTTGTGTTTATGTGTTACGTACTGTGCATTTTTAGGAATCATCACAAGTTTGCAGCTAGTTAATTTGTTGTTGTTGTTGTTGTTGTTCTACATTAGACTCTGTGTGTTTACTGTGCATTTTTAGAAATCATCAAGGTTTCTTAGAGCACAGAAATGAAAAATATTTGCAGTGTCACTCTCTAACATTGGGATTTAGACGTGGGCTGGCAAATTTCAGCTATTATGGATGATATATATATACATCCTTTGCCAATGAGTTTTGAGTTTTTTGCCTTTAGGCTTTAGTTGGGTTAGGCAATTTAAAAGTGGGCTTTGCTATCTTTCTTTCTTTTGGTTGTTTTTTGTCAAGGGCTTTTCCTGATCTGTTGTAAAAGCCCTACGGCAGATTGACCTTTTGTGTCTGAGTTGTAAAATTAAAAGCTTATTCATTTAGATTTTTTTTTTTCAAAAAAGAAAAAACCCCACATTGGGAAATTTGGAAGATAAGTCTACAACCAATAAAAATTAAAGGACGAAATAATTGGAGCAACGAAACTTTATACATCCATTTACTTTACATTGTTGCAATAAGTGGGGGAGAGTGATTCAAAAAAGCTTTGGTTAATTACAAGGCTCGTGCGAATCTTGACATCATGTCCTTTATAATACTTTTGTAACATTTGGTGAAAAGTTGAAAGAAATTTAGGCACTAAAATTGAACAAAACAAGCCCTAGTTACTCAAAGATTTCCGAGAGATGATATATTAAGATGTTATCACCTGAATATGGAAGTGCAAGAGTGTTACATCATTTAATTCACTTGATAAACCTTTAAATTTGTATTAATTATAAAATGCATCTATTTTAATGTGAGACAATTATTTTCTTTAGGCTACAAGCGCCGAAGCACGAATGGAGAATTTAACAAAGAATTTTTATTCTTAAATGGAGAATCTTCCTTATTGTCCCTAGAGAAGATTGATTTTTTTAAGAGGAATTTTTGGGACAACACACGACTCACGAGATGTTAGCACCAAATGCTAAGATTATAAAAATCAAGCTGCTTAACCTGCCTAGATTCACCAGATAGTTGTTATTAGTCACACCTATAACAATCCTTTAGGATTAAGCATTTTTGGTTTTATATATTTGCAATGTTGTTGTTGTTATTATTGCAATTGTTATGGTGGTTATTACTAGAACTAATATTATCATTATCATTACTATTGTATTTGCTTTTATTGATAACTACATAATTTAATTGGAATTGCAAAGTTATATCTGCAAATCACTCACATCTAGCTCTATTTCGGATATATATATATATATATATATATACCTCTAAATTTTTTGCAAGTTGCTACTTTTACTCACAATCTGAGATGGATGACATTTAATTGGATAACTGTTTATTTTTTTGCTTTTTAGGCCTTTTAGAATTAATGATTGATCATGAAAGATTGGTTTGTTCAGATAAAACTAGAAGAACTGGTTTTTTTAAAAGTGTAACCCTAATTTCTAGGTAAAAAGCAACTAATCAATTGAATTGAAACTATCTTGACATAAAAGGCTTGTTTCTTTGGTTTCACCTGCTTCTTCTAGTTAAGGTATGTGGGTATAAATAATTTTACATATTAATGTAGTATCAGGTACCAATTAACCTTGTTTAGTAAGTCTCATCTACCGTGATTCTGTTGGGTAATCAGAATGTAACATTGTCTTAAAAGAGTGGAACATCATGACTGATGGTTTGTATTGAGTTATATTTGGAGGACCTACCACCAATTAGCATTGGTAGACATGATACTACAATACCAGAGCATTTAGACACCCCCACTAAGGTCAATATACACCATGGAATATGAAAGGCATGAAATTAATCACTCTATTATGCATTTGATACCAACGAATGAGTCTTCATGCATTGCCATCTATAGTGTCATACAATCATTTTAATGTTAGCAAACAATTACTTTGTTTCTAATTCATTCAACTCACTGTACATGTAGTGTCTTTAAATATCCTTGTAATTTCTTGTGTGTTGAAATAAGATAGAACTTAAGTACATATATTAAGGTGCTGTATCTTATGTATGATATGGAAATTGTATATTATATATTTCAGGTTTTGGTTTATTAGTACTGAGGTGTTTAAGTGATGGTCCAATTGTAATAGTATCATTTATGTGTCTTATATCTGTGGTTTGAACCTCACATCTCCTTCCTCAAATATATATTGTAATTCTCCTTCAATTACTCACCCAAAAAAAATCAATTATCCTGCATACTATATTTCAGGTTTAATGGTATTGCCATTCTCTTTTGTTTCAAAATAGATACACTACCTCCTATCTTCATATGTCTCATATCTGTGGTTTGAACCTCATAGCTCCTTCCTCAACTATTTATTATATATATATATATATATATATATATTTATATATATATAATTGTAATTCTCCTTCAATTACTCACCCAAAAAAAAAAAAAAAAAAAAAATCAATTATCCTACGTACCATATTTCAGATTTAACGGTACTGTCATTCTCCTTTGTTTCAAAGTAGATACCCTACCTCTTATCTACATATTTCCTTTTACTCTATGGAAAAGGAAATTTGAATATGAAAGGAAAGTTGTAAAGGATCACTGTAAACAATAGTTAGATCGTCCATAACGTGGGCCTAGCCTAGACCATATATTTAAATTTCATCATGCATCTATTTCGGACCACATGATCATCAGCAAAAATGTTCTTGCTATGCTGGTATTGTCAAATTGAAGAAAAGTGTGTAATATAATAATATTGTAAGTTATAATTACAAGTGTCAAGAGTATTGTTTATTTGAACTTTTGAAGAATTTGGGTTCCAATATCTCATCTTCCACTTTTATTGTAAGAAAATAAAAAACAATTGTACATTTGTACCTAAAAGTAGCAGTGCTTATCAACTAGAGAATCTGATGGACCCTTTGGATTCATGGAATGTAAAAAGGAAAAGATGATACTACATGCCTACAACCATATCGAAATTTGAAGCATTAGCTAATAGCTAAAATGAGCCTTTAAAGAAGTTGCTATTGGGTGGGTGAGTGCTTTTAAGGGCTAGTAAAAGAATCTATAGAGTAGCATTTCTATTTTTTACTCTTTCAGGACAATATACAGTACCCTCAATTTAAGACATTAAAATGGTAACATAAATGGTTTATGATTCATTTCTTGGCCATTCCATTATAGACCGGTTGGCCTCAGCTTAAAGCATGGAAAAAAGTACTATGGAGTACTCAGTAATAATAGCTGAAAAGAAGTAATGAGGAGTATGGTGAAATATGGTCATTATTTGTCATAAACTCACTTATCTCAGAATATTTAAATTGTACTATAATAATTTTGATGTGATTTCACGAAACTATAGCAGTTAATGGAATTTATCTTCCCTTGAGGCTCTTTATGTAATGGAGAGGGTAGCTCTAGGCCTAGACCTAAGGCCTCATACCCCAAAATCTTACACACAAAACATATATATATATATATATATATATGGATAACACCAGTCACTATTCAGAAACAGTTTGTAGTCAGGTTACTATTTATCTACAGCACCAATCACTATACACAAATAGTACCCGCACTCAACAAGATTCCAAACAGGCTACTATTCATCCGCAGCATCAGTCACTGTTGTTGAACAGTACCCCAGAAAAGCAAGGAGACAAGACACTATTCATGAACAGTAATAGTTACTGTTCATCTACAGTACCAGACACAATAATCCAGAAGTACTGTTTGCTTTCGGTGGAAAAGGTTTTCACCTCCAGTAAAATCATTTCACCTTCTGGATTTTCAGCAATCTTCAGAAAGGATCCAAAGCTCCCTCCATCTATTTAAGGCAGCTCATTCTCCATTCTGAGGTAGGTCTAATTGGAGATCAAATTGGAAGTCCAATTTTAGGTCTAGTTCACCTCCCTTCTCATTACAACCCCCAGTCTTGTAATCAGATGGCAACTTCAGTATACAGTTGTAACACCCCAATCGGTCTTCACAATTGTAACCATATGGCCTCAGTCGGCCCTTGTTGTAAGTTACTTTCATTTCAATCAAGTTGGATCAGTTCAGCCATAGTTATCAAATATTTTCTGCATTATCATTATTTTAATTATGTTATCTCCCATAACCCATATTTTGTTTTACATCTATTTCATGATAACTCTCCCATTCCCATTCATCTATTTCTTTGTCTGTTATTACTTCATCATCTTTTATTATCTCTACAGATGGTAGGCAAAGCCTCCTTTTAATCATTCTCCTCATTATTCTGTGTTATCTGTTCAAGCTAATCAATTACTTCCCAGTTACCTGCTTTTTCTTGTTCCTGTGTTTAGCCCCAAAATTTGTTACAGATGTGTACTGTTGAGACAAGTAAGTCCAGATCTGTGTTGTTGTGCAACCCAGTTAGACCCGATATCCTTTCAGATTTGTGTTGGTCAGCCTGTGTTAGTCGAAGGAGAGGCGTTTAGGGTGGTCCTGCAAAAGAGAGGATTGTGGCAGCAAGAGGTTGTAGTTTGCACGTGAGAAGGCGTTAGTCTAGTTAGAACACAACTAAGACTGGTTTCAATGGTACCTAAGAGGCTGTCATTAAATCTGATATGACGAGTGTCTCTAAGGGCCATTAGGATTAAACAGTTCAATCCTTCTATGATCAAAGGTTTAACTCCAACTTGGACTAAACCTATGTGAAGGTAATTGTGTCCTTCTTTTTTGTGTGCTAACAGAGCAGAAGAGGGTAACAAGTAGCATATCTCATACTCCTTGTTAATGCTGTAGACTTGTTCTATAGTTCTAACATGGTAATCTGTCTTGAAAGCCTTTTTCAAGGACCATGAAAATTTATAGATCTGATGGGTGGGAATCTTAGGGATATTCTAATCTCCTAGTTTTAGATCTGTGTCAGATAACTCATAAGATTCTGAATTCAGAATTCCTTCATCTTGAGGGATCTCAGGGAGGGATGATCGGGATGATCTCATACTGGTAGAAGATTTACTTCTAAACAACCTATTCATTGTTCTAAATTAAAAGCTTAAGATAAACAATCACAACCTAACCACCTTTATCTTCAAATTTCTGAATCTAACCTTAGATCTGAAACAGGGTATTCTAACTAGACTAACGCCTTCTCACGTGCAAACTACAACCTCTTGCTGCCACAATCCTCTCTTTTGCAGGACCACCCTAAATGCCTCTCCTTCGGCTAACACGGGCTGACCAACACAAACCTGAAAGGATATCGGGTCTAACTGGGTTGCACAACAGCACAAATCTGGACTTACTTCTCTCAACAGTACACATCTGTAACAAATTTTGGGGCTAAACACAGGAACAAGAAAAAGCAGTTAACTAGGAAGTAATTGATTAGCTTGAACAGATAACACAGAATAATGAGTAGAATGATTAAAAGGAGGCTTTGCCTACCATCTGTAGAGATAATAAAAGATGATGAAGTAATAACAGACAAAGAAATAGATGAATGGGAATGGGAGAGTTATCATGAAATAGATGTAAAACAAAATACGGGGTATGAGAGATAACATAATTAAAATAATGATAATGCAGAAAATATTTGATAACTATGGCTGAACTGAGCCAATTTGATTGAAATGAAAGTAACTTACAACAACTTATAATCGGCCAAAACTTGGCTCTGATACCAAAAGCTGATAGAGCAAAACAACTTCACTAACCAGTGTCTAGGTGTTATCGAAAAACAGCTTGAGAGGATAGAAAACAAGATAGAAAACAAGGTTGTCTTTCAGCCAGGACACCCTAGTAAATCTATCCAAACCTTAGAAAAGCCTTTAGTCAAGCTCCCCACAACTAGGCAAACCAGTCTTAGACCTAAGGATAAAACAGCCTTAGAAATCGTCTCCCAAAAGCTTGAGGAACTTGTGAAGAAGGAACCAGTCACCCCTTCACCAAATACCACCTCAACCAGTAGAAACCCCCAGCTGAAAGTTCTAGAAATCCACACAGCCTCTAGCAGTACTAGCAAAACCTCCTCTGACAATGAAAAGGAGATAGAACTTCTAGAAAACCAGTTTCGAGGATTACAGGTGAATAGGCTTTACCATCCCAAAGTCAGCCCAACTAGCTTAACCAAGAATTGGTACCCCAAGCCAACACCCCCTGACCTCCAGTTTGAGGAAAGGAATGTCAACAGCTAGTTCTCTGTATCTTCTGGTAAACTCTATGAGTGAAACATAGATGGCCTATCAGAACAGGAAATCCTAAACAAAATCCAGCATATGACCATGGTAGCCAATAACTACCTAAATGATGGACATCCCCACACAGAGGTCATAGAACTCATGAGCTTAGGATTCACAGGAAAACTTCTGCAATAGTGGAACAATTGCCTAACAGAAGAGTCTAGAGAAGACATTAAGAATGTTGTCCAAAAAGATGAGGAAGGAAACCCCATCTTTGACGAACGCATAGGAAGAGGTATTCTCGACGGAGTCAACACCCTGATCTATACGATCATGAAACACTTCGTAGGAAAACCCAGCAACATTACATCTAGGATTTACGACCAGTTGAGTAACCTTAGATGTAAAACCCTTGGCGACTACAGGTGGTATGAAGATGTTTTCACCACCAGAGTCATGCACAGAAGCGATTGTAACTCTCCCTTTTGGAAGGAGAAGTTTATCAATGGCTTACCCAGATTATTTGGCTAAAAGGTCAAAGAAACCCTTTGTAGTCCTTTAGGTTTCATAGATTATGATAACCTAACCTATGGAGACATCTCTAGCACAATCCGAAGTGAAGGAATGAAAATGTGCAGAGATTTGAAAATCCAAAGCCAAGCCAATAAGAGCAAAGCCAAGTACGAAGTAGGAAACTTCTGTACACAGTATGGTTTACCCTCAGTTATCCCTAAAAGAAAATCCAAATACAGAGGAAAAGAACCCTATGAGAAATTCCAAAGAAAAAGAACAGCCTCCAAGTATTATAGAAAACAGAAGTATAGCCACTTCAAGGATAATGATTTCTATAAGAAAGGAAAATCCAAGTCCACAGGAAAATTCATACCCAAAGCATCAGAAAAATGCTTTAATTGTGGAAAGAGAGGTCGTTTCAGGAAAGAGTGTAAAGCTAAGGCCAAATCCCTTATCAACACCCTTGTTAATGACCAAGCCAGTAAGGAAGAGATCTTCAAACTCTTAGAACTTGACCATTTAGATAATGAGTCCCCCAACAGTTTTAGGGACCAAGAGATCCACCAAATATATAGGTCGTCCTCTAAAGCCTCTAGAGTCTCCTCTAGTACCTCTAGTGGCCTAGACGAGCCTATACCCTGCAAAGATAGTTGTTGTAGGAACAAGACTATCAATGTTCTTTCTAAGTAAGAAGAGCTTCTCTTAGATCTCATAGAACAGATCGAAGACCCAGTCATCAAAGCTCAAAGGCTTAGCGATTTCCATAAAACCTTAGTCAGGGAAGCCAGTAAACCCGAACCAAGGTTTCAGGAACCCAAGGTTAATTTGGAGAAAATCTACAACAGGTTTACCAAATCAAAGAAGGAAGTTACATTTAACGACCTTCAGAAAGAAATCAAGGAAACCAAGTCAGAAGTGAGAAACCTTAAGCAAGAATTAACAATTCTTAGGGTAGATCACAATCTCCTTGATCAGAGAGTCAAACATTTAGAAAACATTTCTCATCAAGGCAATGAGGAAAGTTCCTCATCTTAGAACCCTTCAGATGATGAAGTTGATGAAACAGTTAACCCTACAGCCGATATGGTCCACGAACAATCCAGTGAGAAGTTCTTAGAAACCATCAATAGGATTAACTTCCAAAAATGGCATTCCAAAGTCAGGATTGTCATCAGTAAAGATTTTGAATTTGAAGTCATAGCCCTAATAGATTCAGGTGTTGATCTCAACTGCATTCAAAAAGGAATTATTCCCTCCAAGTACTTCAAGAAAACCAAAGAAAGGTTAACTTCTACGAGTGGCGGAAAAATGCAGATCGAATTCAAAATCTCAAAAGCACATGTTTGTCAAGACAATACGTGCTTTAAAACCACATTTGTCCTTGTCAAGAACATGACAGACAGGGTCATCTTAGGAAACCCTTTCATGTGTCTGCTATATCCTTTCATCACGGATAGTGAAGGAATCACTACCCACCCCTTTGGCCAACCAGTTAAGTTTAAGTTTCTTAGAAGCCCAGAGCCTAGAGAAATTAGTAGCCTCCAGGAAATCTCTGTCTCTAAGACACTTAACCTCATCAATGCTAAGACCCAGCAGCTTAAGTACCTCAAAAATGAGATAAGCTACAAAAGAGTTGAGGAACAATTAACTTGCAAAAATATTCAAGCTGAGATCAGAAAGTTTGAAGAAAAACTTAAGCAGGAAGTCTGCTCTGATCTACCTACAGCCTTTTGGCATAGAAGGAGACACGAGGTAGCTCTCCCTTATGTCAAAGATTTCTAAGAGAAGAATATCCCTACCAAAGCTCGACCTATCCAAATGAACCAGGAACTTATGGATACTTGTAGAACTGAAATAGAGGATCTTCTTAAGAAAGGAATCATCAGGAAATCCAGGTCACCATGGTCTTGTCTAGCCTTTTATGTCTAGAAAAATGCTGAGATTGAGAGAGGTGTTCCTAGACTTGTCATCAACTATAAGCCTCTTAACAAAGTCTTGGAATGGATAAGGTATCCAATTCCCAACAAAAAGGACTTAGTCAATAGGCTTAGCAAAGCAGTAGTTTTCAGTAAGTTTGATATGAAGAGTGGTTTTTGGCAAATACAAATCAGAGAGTCTGACAGGTACAAGACAGCCTTCACCTCACCCTTTGGACATTACAAATGGAATGTAATGCCTTTTGGTCTCAAAAATGCACCTTCTGAATTCCAAAATATTATGAATGAGATTTTTAATCCATTTTCCAGCCATGCAATTGTGTACATTGATGATGTACTCATTTTTTCAGAATCTCTAGATCAACATTGGAAACACCTTCGGGCATTCCTCCATACCATCAAGCTTAATGGTCTTGTTGTTTCAGCTCCAAAAATCAAACTTTTCCAAACCAGTATAAGGTTCTTAGGTTTTGACATAAGACATGGTGTCATCAAACCCATAGATAGAGCCATCCAGTTTGCGGATAAGTTTCCAGATGAAATCCTAGATAAAACCCAACTTCAGAGATTTCTAGGATCTCTCAACTACATTTCCGATTTCTATCAAAACCTCAGGCAGCAATGCAAACCCCTTTTTGATAGACTTCGAACCAATCCTCCTCCTTGGACCCCAACTCATACAGCAGTTGTCCAAGAAATCAAAAAATATGTCAAGACACTCCCATGCTTAGGAATTCCCTCAATAAATTCCTTCAAGATTGTCCAGACAGATGCCTCTAACATAGGTTATGGTGGCATTCTCCTTTAGTGTCTCAGTCCCATTTCCCCTGAACAGATTGTCTGTTTTCATTCAGGAATTTGGACTCCCACTCAAATTAATTATAGTACTATTAAGAAAGAAATTCTATCTATAGTACTATGCATTTCAAAATTTCAAAGTGATCTTTTGAACCAAAAATTTCTAATAAGAATTGATTGTAAATCTGCAAAACATGTTTTAGAAAAAGATGTTCAAAACATTGCATCAAAACAAATTTTTGCACGATGGCAAGCCATCCTTTCGGTTTTTTATTTTGACATTGAATTCATAGAAGGAACTCAAAACAGTATCCCTGACTTCCTAACCCGTGAATTTTTGCAGAATCCAAACCAAGATGTCTTGAAAAAGACCCATACAACCCCAACCCCCAAAGTTGCCTAAACAGCAAACAACCAGTAGTACTAGTCAGGCAAAGAACCCTGGCCATTTAGTACCATTCTCTCCCAGCCAAGCAAAGGCCTTACCTGTGTCACCAACCACTGTTGCCAACCCTTTTTTGGTCTCTACTATCCCAAAACCAAACTACGAAAGGCCCCATGGTCAAAACAATTACAGTTCAGCCTTAGTTACACCACCACCTAAGATAGTCACCCCATATACAGTTGAAGAACCTTTTGGCCCCATAGTACCCCAAAAGCCTTCTTCCCATCCATGTAGGAAAGGAAGGTCTCCTTATATTAAGAAGCCCTTCATCCAACACATCTCTTATATTGAACCGCATCTAGTTCATATAACAGATCCCTTAGCCTTAGCCCTGGAAGTTTTGCCCCAAGAATGGCATTTCCTCCCAAAGCACCTAGAGAAAAATATCAAGTTCTATAAGAGCATCCTCATCCAGGAAAATTCTGCTCGAATAGAAAACATCATGAACAAAGGAGACCCCTCAGTAGTCCTATACCACAAACTTATCATCACAAATTTTGTAAGTTGTAAAGATTGGGGACGGCACCCCTCCTTACTCAAGACTCTTACGAATCTCAAGTCTCTCTCAGGTTCAGAACTCCATTACAGTTATTACGACTACATGGACGCCTTTGAGAAAGTCTTATTTTATCAAAACAAGAACTTTAATCATTCATGGTTCTTAATGTTTGACAAAAAGTTCTCCAGTCCGATTCCTTCATGGTTCCTTAAGTGGTGGGAAATGTTTGGCTCAATCCCCCAGATCTTCCCAAACCCCCTACAAGATGCCCTCAGGTATTTTGGTTCCAGATTTCAGGCTTCAAAACATGGTTCCCAGTTTCCAACAATTCTACATATGACAGTCATGTACAGAGTCCATTGGATAAGTATGTGGAATTATTCAATTAATGGCAACCTTTTAGATAGAGAATTCTCCGTAAAATGGTAGGATAGTCTTCGATTTGATCAGATTTTCAGCCAGATCCATAAAGACTTTCCTCCTCCAATTCCAAGAGTCATTGCTCACAATACGAGGTCTCAGTCTAGTCTAGACTCCGTCCAGATCGCCGGAAAATCTAGCAAAGAACTTAAAGATCTTGCCCAACAATTGCTCATTTAGTCAGAAAAGCTAGAGTCAGAAGAAAGAGTCTTTCCTGCCTCTTCAGAAGCCTCAGTCAACCACAATCCAGTTGATCCCTTCCAAGATTCTCAAGATCCCTATGATGGTTACAATCTGGAAAGCGATAAAGATATTCTGGATAGCACCAGTCACTATTCAGAAACAGTTTGCAGTCAGGTTACTATTCATCTATAGCACCAATCACTGTACACAAATAGTACCTGCACTCAGCAAGATTCCATAAAGGCTACTATTCATCTGCAGCATCAGTCACTGTTGTTAAACAGTACCCCAGAAAAGCAAGGAGACAAGACACTATTCATGAACAGTAACAGTTACTGTTCATCTACAGTACCAGACACAATAATCCAGAAGCACTGTTTGCTTTCGGTGGAAAAGGTTTTCACCCCCAGTAAAAGCATTTCACCTTCCGAATTTTTGACAATCTTCAGAAAGGATCCAAAGCTCCCTCCATCTATTTAAGGCAGCTCATTCTCCATTCTGAGGCAGGTCCAATTGGAGATCAAATTGGCAGTCCAATTTTAGGTCTAGTTCACCTCCCTTCTCATTACAACCCCTAGTCTTGTAATCAGATGGCAACTTCAGTATACAATTGTAACACCCTGTTGAGGTCTAAAAGGATCACAGTGAGAGAAGCCCAAAAGAGTGAGCCAAGCCCAAAAGAAAAACAAGCCAAGTCCAAAGAAGCAGGTGCAAGAGGACCATGAAAGAATAAAAAAGCAGGCCCAGGAGGCTTGAAGCCCAAACGAAGAAACATCAAGAAGGAAAAGAAACCCACGGCAAGAGATTAAGTAGCTAGGATTTTCAGCAACCATCAAAAGGCGCGGATCTTTCCAGGCGCACAGTCAAAAGAAGATTAAGACAGTTCGAAAGAAAAGAACAAGAAAAGAAAATAAGAAACAGAGCAAAAGTCACAAGCGCCAAAAGACCCAGCAAAAAAGGAAGAAATAACCAGCGACCTCTCATGGCACAAACAGGAAGCGTCTCGGGGAACCAGAACAGAGAAATACGAAAAGGAGAATGGCAATAGGCGACTTTCAAGTCGGCAGAATGGGATTTCGCCCAGATGGGAAAAAGGGGCAAAAGAGGGAACTGCCCAACGGCGAGACCGAGAAGGGCATACCTCAGCACGTCCAGAAGAAGGTAACCAGCCAGGGACTTTCAAAGGAATCAAAGCTGAAAGAAGGAAAGAATGAGAAAAACAAGAAATGGAACCTGCCGAGTGATAGGCACGGAACAGGCTTTGTTAACCGTAAGACAAAACAGGGGAACCAATGGTTCCCCTGGGATGCCAGAACCTCATTATAAAAGGAGGGGTAGGTTACGAAGATAGGGCAGAGAGAGATTTTTTAGAGAAAAAGAACTATCAGTGAAGTTTTGGTAAAAAGAAAGGAAAAAACTAAGGGAAAAGTTAATATTGCTTCCCAGTATCCTGTAAAAGCCACTATTGCACATACTCGAATTCAAAGAGAATCAAACTTTGCAAGTTTTGAAGGCTGAAATAGCCATTCAAGACTGTAATTTTTGAGCTTGATTGAACCTTGTATCACGTCTTAGTGAGCATTCTGTAACTATAACAAAGAACATATTAATGAAATATGTCTCAGTAATTCAAGGATCCCTATAACATCATTTTGTGCCCCTTTGCTGATCCTGTTTTCCAAATTTACCTTGTTGTTTTTTTTGATATGTCTTTCAATACAAATATCCTTGCTTGTCATTTTACTTGTATTGTAGGAAGCATCCTCTGTGCATCACTTGACTCTTAAACAGCCTGTTAGCTGCGGTGAGTCAAGGCCTGGTCCACCAAACCACTTCTTAGGCCTGGGATCCTTGGGCCTGAGTGTCATAAAAAAAGGCACTCTCACATTTTGGCGACTCCGCTGGGGACTGGGCAAAGAAGAGGGAAAAGCAATCCCTTCACAGAGCATGCCTCCAAGACAAAGAAACAACAAAGGAACTAATGTGCCACCTACGGCCTCCGAGCCCGTGGGAGAAAACGAGGTAGCTTCCAGACAAAGAGGCGAGGCACCCCTGGTAGAGCAGGAGGTTGTGTCAGGACAAAGACACACAGGGTAGGAACCAGACCTCATGGCTAGGATGACAGCAATGTTGAAGGATCTGGAGCAAGAAGTTCGTCTTTTCAAAGAAGGCAGGACACAGGAAATCAGGGACAATGTTCCCCCTGCTGGTAACCAAGATGGAACGCAGCCAGAAGGAGGATCAGCAGTGGGAGGAAAGGCCAACCCTCAATACTTAACACTGGCAGATGTTAATGCCCTCCTGGAGCAAGAAAGGGAAAAACTCTCAGGGATCCCCAAGCAATTCTCTCGGGATCCCCCGTTCCCTCCAGAACTGCTTGGCAAACCATACCCTAAGGGGTACGAACCCCTAAAGTTCCATCCTTTCGATGGAAGAAGTGGAAGTGCTATGGAACATGTGAGTAGGTTCATTCACACTATGGGCCCCTATGCAGGAGACAGAGAACTATGTCTAAGGGAATTTGCCAAATCCTTAGTGGATAGGGCATACACTTGGTACACCACGCTGAGACCTGGGTCCATCAAAACCTGGGATGAGATGATGGAAAGATTCTGTACCAAATATTATCCTGGTGAAGACAAGATCACTTTCCAGAACCTTCAAATGGTAAGGCAGAGACCTGGAGAGGATCTCGTCCAATTCATTAAAAGATTTGAAGATGTGTCCCTAGACTGCTATGGGGACCACGAAGAAAAAGAGCTCGTGGAAACCTGTGTGGCCAACATGCTTTTTGATTACAGGCTCAACCTTGAAAATCTGTGTATCACGCAGTTTGCTGACCTGTTACAGAGAACCAGAAGGACAGCACAAACTATGAAGACAAAAAGGATGCCCATGTCCCAAGCTATGACAACATCAGTAGGAGAAAAAAGGAAGAGGCCAGATGGGAAGGTGTTCGAGGAACCACCGGTGATCCCATGTACAGCCGAAGAGTTAAGCCATGTCTTAGACAAATGGATCGAAGATGGAGTTGTTAGGCCATTTACTGTGTCCAGGCCACCAACTGAAGAAGAAAGGAAGAACCCTTTATTTTGCAGAATCCATAATTATGTCAAGCATTCCACCAAGGATTGTTGGACCCTTCGCAGACTCTTCCACAAAAAGCTGAGGGAAGGAACCCTGGAACTCACCCAGAAAGAACCAGAAGTACAAAGAAACCCCTTACCTAAGTACAAAGGGAAAGGGGCTGTAGCAGTAGTAATTCATGGAACCCGGCAGAAGCAGGAGAAGCCGAAGGATCCTTCCACCCGAGCACAGTCAGGACCCTCCAGAAGAATCCCAAGTTCAGGTCACTATTCAACCAACTGGGATTTGGACCAGAAGCAAGAAGGGTGGCCACAGAGTCTCTCATGAGCATAGCAGTGGATTCAGGAATGAAATGCTTTACAGCAGAGTCACATGCTAGTCGAGCTTTCTTGGAGACAACCAATGCAATAACCTTCACCGATGAAGACATGGAGATTGAACACCCAGACCACCATAGGCCCCTTTATCTAATGGCCACCATAAACGGTGTCCAAATCAGAAGAGCACTGGTGGACACGGGGGCGTCGCTCAATCTCATAGCCTTGAGTACCCTGGAAGCTGTGGGCTTAGTTGACAGAAGGATTCTGGGGGCTCCTATGGAAATAACAGGATTTGGAGGGTCGGTGGAATCAACAGAAGGATACGTGCAGCTAGCCTTAAGGGTAGGGCCAATAGTAGCCCTGACAAGGTTTCATGTGATTAATGCAGAAGTTTCTTACCATGTGTTGCTGGGATGCCCGTGGCTTCATAAGTATCGCCTGATTCCATCTACATTCCATCAATGCATTAAAGGGAGACTGAATGGGAGGCCCTTGAGAATCCCTACCAACCGTAATCCTTTCAATCAGGGAGAAGTAAACTTTGCAGAAACAATGTTCTATGATGAGTTGGAACCAGATGATGAGAGCCCCGCACCGAGGACTCCAGGGGCACCCGTCTTAGAAGAAGAAAAAGGAGGGAGGGGCACCCATGACCTGAGGAATCTTCTGGAAAGAAAAAGACAAAAGAAGGAGCCCAGCTCTTCAGGATCCCGAGAATGTGTGGTGGTACGGGAACCCGGAGAGAGGCTAATCTACCGTTTGTGAAGGTGCACGGGACCTGAATGCATTATGCAGAAAGGTCCCGGACCACCAAGCTGCATGATGGCCCAAGAAGAAATTCCAGAAGAACTAGTTAAGGAAGCCCAGATTCAGCCTGAGGAAGAATTAAAGGAAATAGATTTGGGAACTGAGCCAGGATCCCGAAAGCCTGTCTTCATTAGCAGTCAACTGGTGGCACAAGAAGGGGAACAATTGGTAACCTTACTTCAAAGATACAGAGATGTGTTCGCATGGACCTATGATGAAATGCCTGGTTTAGACCCAGGATTGGTAGTCCATTCTCTTAATGTGGACTCAGGGATGAGGCCGGTAGTTCAACCGGCTAGGGTCTTCCACACCGAGGTAGAAGCTCAAATAGTTCAAGAGGTCAAAAAGTTGCTAACAGCTGGTTTTATCAAACCCATCCAACACCCAAAATGGCTTTCCAACATTGTACCTGTGAAGAAGAAAAATGGTCAGATCCGTTGCTGTGTGGACTTTCGCAACTTGAATAAGGCGTGCCCTAAAGATGAATTCCCCTTGCCCAATATCGACCTCCTTGTAGATTCAGCTGCAAGAAGCTCAATGTTCTCATTTATGGATGGGTACAATGGGTACAACCAAATCCACATGGCTGCCAAAGATGCAGAGAAGACGGCATTCAGAACTCCAATCGGGAACTTTTACTACACTGTAATGCCCTTTGGCCTCAAAAATGTGGGGGCTACGTATCAGCGAACCATGACAGCCATTTTCCATGACATGATGCATGAGGAGATGGAAGATTATGTAAATGACATTGTGGTCAAATCAAAGACCAAAATAGGACATTTCCAAGTACTTGAGCAAGTTTTTGAAAGATGCAGGAAGTACAAACTACGTATGAACCCCATGAAATGTGCCTTCGGGGTGTCTGCTAGAAAGTTCCTTGGGTTTCTAGTACATCACAAAGGCATAAGTGTGGATCCAGCTAAGGCCACAGCCATCGCCACAATGAGAAGACCTACTACCGTTAAGGAACTCAAAAGCTTCCTGGGAAGGGTCTCCTATATTAGGAGATTTGTGCCTGGTTTGGCCTCAGCTACGGCAGGTCTATCCAAACTATTGAAAAAGGGGACTGAATTTACCTGGGGGACGGGGCAGCAGGAGGCTTTCCAAAGAATTCAGGGCACCATGAATCATTTGCCCACCCTCCAGGCACCGGTACGTAGGCGACCTCTGCTGTTATACTTAGCATCAAATTCCTAGGCAATAGGAGCTTTGCTGGCACAAGAAGACGACCAGGGGAATGAGCATCCTATTTACTATGTAAGCAGAACACTCAAGGATACCGAGACTAGGTACCCCAGAATAGAGAAAGCCTGCCTAGTAATCATCTACGCGTCCCAAAGGCTAAAGATGTACTTCTCAGCTCACCAAATCCTTTTGGTGACCAAGTCCCACCCCATAAAAGCACTTTTACACTAGCCCCTTCTCACGGGAAGAATAGCACAATGGCTAGTCTTGCTCTCTCAATATGACATAGGCATCAGAACTCCCAAGGCTGTCAAAAGCCAGGCCATAGCAGATCTGCTAGCTCAGTTCCCAGGAAATGAGGAAGGCCCACTGAGCGAAGAAATCCCTGGTGAGGTGGCAGTAACAGAGATCCCAGGAAAGAAATGGACCATGAGGTTTGACGGATCGGCTACGGCAACTTCAAATGGGGTAGGAATTGTACTAAGTTGTGAAAATGGGGATATCATACCCTTGTCTTTCAAGCTTGGCTTCTCGTGCTCTAATAATGCAGCTGAATATGAGACATACTTAACCGGGCTGACTATAGCACTCAGCATAGGAGTAAAACATATGAGAGTGTTGGGAGATTCCAATCTTGTAGTTTCCCAGGTGAAAGGTGACTTCGCGTTACAGGAACAAAGCTTAGCGGCCTACAGAACTTGGGCACAAAGGCTGGAGCTGGAATTTCAGACCTTTAGCATAGAATACACTCAAAGAAGCGAAAACAGGTTTGCTGATGCGCTCGTCACTCTGGGATCTCAAATACCATTCAATGGGAGAGACATGCTGACAAAAATAGGAAGGCAGGAACATTCTATTGTAAGGATCCTCCAAGGGGTGTACCCCGGAGAGTCCAAACAGTGGGATTGGAGGAGCGAAGTCAAAGAAAAGATGAAAGAGGCAGGGCCTAGAGGGAACATCAAAGAACTAATGGATTATACTCAGATAGAAAGGGAATTGTATAGAAGGCTGCCGGGTGGAATATTGTCCAGATATATCACCGAGAAGGAAGGAAAGCTGAAACTAGAAGAATTACATACCCAAGCTTGTGGAGTTGCGAAAAAGGTCAGCCTATATAGAAGGATGCAACGCATGGTGTATTACTGGCCAAATATGGACAAGGAGGCAGCAATTATACAGAGGAAATGTCAGGAGTGTCGTTTGGCAATAGATAAGGAAGAAAGCTATGTTGTGTTTGTTGCAGAAGATTGGCGGGTTCCTTTCATAGGATACTTGGCTCAGGGGATCCTGCCAACTGACAGGACACTTGCTCACAAGCTCAAGAAACTAGCAGACAGGTATTTCCTGCAGAACGACATCTTATTCAAAAAGGGATACAGTGGGGATCCCGTAAGGTGCCTGGGGCCAAAAGAAGCTAGAGAAGTAGTCAGGGAAGTTCATTCCGGTGATTGTGGGAGCCACCCGGGGAAAAGAAGGCTGTACAAGCAATTATTGTTGTTGGGATATTACTGGCCAACAATGAAAAGGGACTCTGAGGAGCTAGTCAAAACATGCCACGCTTGCCAAGTCCTGGGAGATGCAATTCACACTCACCCAAATGTTCTACAAGATATGACGACACCATGGCCTTTTCACACTTGGGGGCTTGACCTCATAGGGCCTATAAACCCTCCATCCAACGGTTACATATGGATCTTGGCAGCCACCGAGTATTTTACAAAATGGGTAGAGGCCATCCCTTTGAAAAAAGCCACCGGAGCAGCCGTAGCAAATTTTATTCGAAACCACATCATTACAAGGTTCGGGATCCCCAGAAGATTGATCAGTGACAATGGAACCCCATTCATAAACAAAGACATGAAAGGATTAACTGAAGCATATCACATCAAACATGGGAGGTCTACCCTATACTACCCACAAGGAAACGGCCAAGCTGAAGCTACCAATAGGGTAATATTGAAGATCCTTAAGAAGATGAAGCATAAGTATGGAGGGAAATGGAGTGATCATCTGGCAGATGTACTCTGGGCATGTAGGAGTTCTGTAAAGACAGCCACAGGGTTCCCGCCATTTTCCCTAGTCTATGGAACAGAAGCTATCAGCCCCGTGGAGTTAGTCATTCCTACACCAAGGGTAGTTCTTGAAGAAAGCCAAGAAGAGAGTGAGAACACAAACAATGAAAGGAGCCTGGTAGATCTGGAAGGGGTAGAAGAAGAAAGAGAGCTAGCCAAGAAAAGGAGCCAGAGGTACCAGTAAAGAATGACTAGAGCATATGCACAAGCAGTACGCCCAAGAATGTTCACTGAAGGGCAATTGGTACTAAGGATGGCGGAGCATGTAAGGAGAAACCTACCAGGACCCTCCAAGTTCACCCCAAAGTGGGAAGGACCTTACATCATCAGTGCAGCCCATGAAAGTGGGTATTATTACCTTACCAAGGAAGATGGGACAGTCCTGACAGAACTCATAAACGGGAAATGGCTGAAACAATACTGTGCATAAGGACGAAGGGATCCAAGCACGTCAGGATCCCAACACGTCAGGATCCTTTTGCCAGCTTCACAACCCGCTAAGTGTTTTTTGTTTTTCTCTTTTTATTTCCTTAAGCTTTTGTCATGAATTCTGGTCTAAATGATTTTGTTCAGGAACCTATGATAGATTGACACTCTGTGGTCAGTACTATACTAAATGATTTTCTCTTTGTTCCTTAAGAGATGACCATATTTTAATGAAGTTCTTTTTCTTCAATATTTGAATTTTTCTTTTAACACTGCAAAGTCCAAGTTTGGACAGATTTAAGGAAGGATACATGAGTCAAAAAAAGAAAAAGAAAAAGGCATGTAATACCCTTTTAAATATGGCCCAGGATTCACCTCATAGATGATTTGAAATACCCCACAGACAGTTCCAAGTGCATAGGTCTAGGATCACAGGCAAAAGTAAAATGCCCAAGATACCTAGCCTAGCACTTGGCAAAAAGGGGAACTTGTCAAAGTTCATGAACTGGGACCGTATCTAAAAAAAAATATATATATATATATATATACAAAAAAAAGGGGGAAAGATACCAGTGTACCCAGTTCAGTACTTGCACAATAAACCACCGGGTACCTGGACCAAAACTTACAGTGAAGCCTGTAGGAACCATGGTCCAGGACTCAGGAAAGAAAAGAGAAAAGTCATATATCAAAAAAAGAAGAAGGCAATGTATCAAAGAGAAAAGCAGATCCACATACTAAGAAATTAGAAGCAGTTTTGAAACACAAACACAGAGCAAAAAAAAAAGAAGAGCAGTGTTCAAAAAAAAAACTTATACAACCCCAAATTGTTTATACAAATCTAAAGAAAGCTAAGGAATGAGGCCGGCCAACAAGGAGCCATCCGGAGGAATGACAGGCACAATTGAAGTAGAAAGAATCCTCTGCCGCTTGACCTTCAAATCTTGTAAAACCTTGTGAGCACGAGCCAAAGTTTCCTCAGCAGCAGCTATCTCAACATCTATGCTCTTGGAGGATTGCCTCTGAAACAACAGGTGAGCCAACAGGCGCAAGTGATCCAACAAAAAAGATAAATTGAACTTGGCCTCTAGAAGGTCTTGGACCACCCTTCTCCACTCCAAAAGCCTTTCTTCATAAAAAGAGTCCACAGAAGAATTCCTCAATGAAACCAGCACGGCACATAACAACTCCATCAAAATATTACCCAAAAAAACGCCTCCCCTGAAACCACTGGTGAAATCCCCGTGACTCTTGAGCAGACTCTCTAACAGAGGCAGGCCTTCAACAGGCACAGAGAAACGCAAGAAGCTGCCATAAGAAGACCCAAAAGAATAGAAGTGGCTGGCAGGAAGGCTGTTAAACTCCAAGAGGTCAAAATGAGCTAGGAAGGAGGAAAGCCTTGAATCAATATCTGGGGCAGCCACTCCCAAAGCGTCCCCCATCGCTGTGTCACCGCCTGCAGAGACTGGAAAACTTGCAGCCTTTTGCTTTGACTGAAGATCAGCAATTTCAACGGACCTCACAATTCCTTCAGGAATAGCAGGCTCAGAATCTTTAAAGCCTGTATCAATATTCGTAAAAGAAAAGAAAAAAAAAAGGGAGAACAGATTTAGTCTTTTTTTTTTTTTTAAAAAAAAGAAAAAGAAGGAAAGGAGTGACAAAAAAAAAAAAGAACGAACCAATACCAGCTTCTTGAGGCAAAGCCTCTTCCTCCTGATCCCTTGATTTCCTCGAAGATTCTGGGAAAGAACATAAAGCAAGTTGAAGAAAGGGTGAAGAACCGATGGCAAAATGGCTAAAGGAAGGAAGAGATGCAGGGGGCTTCACCATGGAAGAAGGAAGAGAAAAGAGGGTAGGGAAAGAATGAAAGAAAAAGGAAACACAATGGAAACAGTTCGCACTCACCTTCTGAGTTTTATGATTCCAAGGAGGAGGCAACACTAGGAGCAGACCCCACACTGGCTTGACCTAAAAGGAGAAAGGAAAGAAGAAACTCAAAAAAAAAAACGGGAAAAGAAAAATAGAGATGAAACGCTATTTTAAAGGGAAATATGGCTCACCTATTTGTTTGGATAAAGGTGTGTCTCCCAAAGTCTCTTTAACTGACAATGTTTGAGGAAACACGGTTCTGATGGGACTAGGAGTGCGCTCAAGCTGAGGACTTTGAGATGCAGGGATCTTAGAAGCTTCAGGATCCTGAGAACCCTGGGAACCCTGCATCAGTTGCCCGGTCTCCTCAGCCAATCCACCACTAGGGGGCTCCTCCCCCATAATAGGAAATGCAACAGAAAGGGCTGTAACAGCTTCTTCTTCCAGAACTTTGCCGGTCATAGGAGGAGACACCTCCACCTAAAAAATAAATAAAATAAAAAAAGGGGGGAGAAGCAGTGCTAGGTGAAGACAACGGGGTGATGCAAACAACACAATACCAGAGCAAAGAGGGAAACATGAACAAAGAAGATACATACCACGTCATCACCAGAAGATTGGCTTTTGCCCTTCTTGAAATCAGACTTGCGTTTGGACTGCAAAAGAAACCATCACTCGTCAGCAAAGAGGAAATAACTGCAATAATATGAACAAGTGAAAAAGAGAGAAGAAGGAAAGAGGTCTTGCCCTTCTCTCTCTCTCTACAGATTCTCTGCAAGTCTTTTACTTACTACGAGTATGCCCAGAGGGTCCTAAGGGGGCTGGGATACAAAATCAAAGGATCCTAAAGAACCATGGACTGAAGCAGTCACAGGAACCTGGGAAAAAGAAGACTCTACCTTGGTCTTCTTCCGGGTCCTTGAAGTCAAAGGTTGCCCGACCTCCTTGCCTTCCTGGGATACCAAGTGTGTTTGAGATTTCCCAGTTTTCCTTCTTTTTGTCTCAGGACCAATCTTTACACCCTCTGTACTCTCCTCAACATCAACTGTTTTCATTTTTTCCGGCTTGACATCCTTGCCTTTACCTGAAGCGGTAGCAGAACCTATTGTCTCCACTGCACCTTTCTTAATAGGTACTCCAGAGGAAGTGCCAATAATGAGACTGCAACCCAACCAAGTCCCAGGAAAATCTTGTGCATAAGTCACCCACCCTTCCCTGGAGGCATGCCATTCTGCGAACCCAGTCTTGCTGCTTATGGCAGCAGAAACAATCCCAGCAGTAGGAAGGGATAAACGCCTATTGGATGTCGGAGTAGAGGCAATACCATGACTTGGGGTTTCCTGAACTAAACCAGAGCCAACATAGTCGACGAAAGACTTCTGTATTCTTCTCCAATAACCAGTATAGCCACTAGAAGCAAAAACTCCTCTCTGGGAGTTAGGTACTGCAAATTGGGGGCTCCTCCGTGACCAATAAGAAAAGGCCTGCAACCTCAAGAAAGGATCCAAAGAAGGAAGGGACGGCACTATGTCCTTAAAAACTGGAGGAATGTCTTGGTCAAAACCAAACTGCCGGAGCACCTGGTGTGCTGAATAATGGGTATATCTTGGGCCACTCAAAGAGGGCACAGGAAGCCAAGAGGGGCTAATGCAAGCAAGATAAGCCAGACTGCCCTCATCACCACGGCGCAAGTCAAAAGTATTACCTGTAGAAGATAAAAAGGAAGACAACACAGAATCACACGTAAAGCCAGGGCCAAACTCACGAGGAGATCTCCAATGTAAGTTCCCTGCTTGATCAAATAACTCCACAAGATTGAGGCCACCGCCTTTCAAGCTAATCCAACGAAAAATAATGGGAAAAGCATCAGTCAAACTGCCACAAAGACCCTTCACTATGTCAGGGGATCCTTGGAATTTATCCTTCATAAACTTCAAATTCCTGCACTTAGCCAAAGTAGCTACAGAACGGTCCCACATCAAAATCTGAAGGATAGCACAGTGAAGAGATGAGGTAATCACATAACAAGAATCACTCTCGGTCTCATCTCCATGAAGCTGGTCCAATTGAGAATAAACATGACCCAAAAACAGAGGGGCTAAAGGATATTGGGTACCTCGAGCCAACTTGATCGCTAACGGAAAAAAAGAAGACTTAACCCCGTACCCAGGGAACTTGCTGAACAAGAACTTGCTAAGCCAAAATGTTAGAAAACCAGCCCACCTCACTTCCTTATTCTTCTCAAGAGAAAGGGTCATCACCCATCTCCCCATTCTAGCCGGCTTACCACCGGGAGAGGCAGCACGACCACCAAAATGACCAAACAGTTTATCTTCCACCACAAGATCCTCTTCAGAAAGGTTGATATCAAAGGGACTCTCATCACCAAACACCGGGAGAAGGAAGTTATTAACCACATCCTCCAGGGTAATCGTTAATTCACCAACAGAAAAGAAAAAAGTATGAAGGGAAGGACACCAACGGCGTACCAGATGCCTGAGCCCCTTGGCGTCTCTGAAACCCTCAAGATTCCTGGAAATAGCCACTGCCTTTAGGATACCAGCGCGCTCCAGGCAACCCACAAACTCCACATCAGACAGCTCCTTGTCTACCCAGATGGGCCAGCCTTGGATTTTTCCTGGGATAAAATCAAAAAAGATAGGCACCGCCTCTCGAATTCCTTGTCTAATCTGAAGGTCAAAAATCTCTCTAGGGTCTGGAACCTGGGCGGAACCAGCAAAACCCGCTTGGCCAGAAAACATCCAGGCATGAGGAGACGGAGGAGCCTCGCCATGAGATACATGAGGAAAAAACGAACTGGGAGAATACCAGGGGTCCCGTAAAGAGAAAGCCGAACGTTTAGTAACTCCGTGAGAATCACTCGGAGCGGAACCAGAAGAACCTTCGCCCTCAGAAGGACTTGGGGTGCGCTCTCTCCTTTTTCGGGAAGAAGAAGAAGCCATTAGAACAACACGAATAATGAGAAGAGAAGAAATTGAAAGAACGAAAAAGGGGGAAAACGGGAATAATAGAGAAGAAAAGAAAAAAGAGAGACCCAAGGATGAAAGACTCAGAGAAGCAAAGTGATAATGTGAAACGGCCACAATAAAGGCGCAAAGAGCAGTTGGAGAAGACAGTGTATGGAAAGACGCGCCAGTTGCCAAAAAATTTAATTTTGAAGAAGAGATTAATTAGCGGTTATTAATGGAAGTTACGGGAAACGAGAAAAGTGGGTAAAGGAATTTTACCCCAAATACTTAACTGCCACGTCCCGTGCAAAGAGGAAACTGCAAAGCGAGAGAACACAACACACAGTAAAGGACTAAGGTGACCAAAGCCGGGATCCTAAGTAAGAAAGAAGGGAACCCAGGAGAAATTAAAAAAGGGGGATCCTATGAAAATCTTAAAAAACCTGAATTACTCACGCGTGGGCTTCAGGCAACCCACGAGCTCGGGGGGCTAAATGTTGAGTTCTAAAAGGATCACAGTGAGAGAAGCCTAAAAGAGTAAGCCAAGCCCAAAAGAAAAACAAGCCAAGTCCAAAGAAGCAGGTGCAAGGGGACCACGAAAGAATAAAAAAGCAGACCCAGGAGGCTTGAAGCCCAAACGAAGAAACATCAAGAAGGAAAAGAAACCCACGACAAGAGATTAAGTAGCCAGGATTCTCAGCAACCATCAAAAGGCGCGGATCTTTCCAGGCGCACAGTCAAAAGAAGATTAAGACAATTCGAAAGAAAAGGACAAGAAAAGAAAATAAGAAACAGAGCAAAAGTCACAAGCGCCAAAAGACCCAGCAAAAAAGGAAGAAATAACCAGCGACCTCTCATGGCACAAGCAAGAAGCGTCTCGGGGAACTAGAACAGAGAAATACGAAAAGGAGAATGGCAACAGGCGACTTTCAAGTCGGCAGAATGGGATTCAGCCCAGATGGGAAAAAGGGGCAAAAGAGGGAACTGCCCAACGGCGAGACCGAGAAGGGCATACCTCAGCACGTCCAGAAGAAGGTAACCAGCCAAGGACTTTCAAAGGAATCAAAGCTGAAAAAAGGAAAGAATGAGAAAAACAGGAAATGGAACCTGCCGAGTGATAGGCACGGAACAGGCTCTGTTAACCGTAAGACAAAACAGGGGAACCAATGGTTCCCCTGGCATGCCAGAACCTCATTATAAAAGGAGGGGTAGGTTACGAAGACAGGGCAAAGAGAGATTTTTTAGAGAGAAAGAACTGTCAGTGAAGTTTTGGTAAAAAGAAAGGAAAAAACTAAGGGAAAAGTTAATATTGCTTCCCGGTATCCTGTAAAAGCCATTATTGCACATACTCGGATTCAAAGAGAATCAAACTTTGCAAGTTTTGAAGGCTGAAATAGCCATTCAAGACTGTAATTTTTGAGCTTGATTGAACCTTGTATCACGTCTTAGTGAGCATTCTGTAACTATAACAAAGAACATATTAATAAAATATGTCTCGGTAATTCAAGGATCCCTATAACATCATTTTGTGCCCCTTTGCTGATCCTGTTTTCCGAATTTACCTTGTTGTTTTTTTTTATATGTCTTTCAATACGAATATCCTTGCTTGTCATTTTACTTGTATTGTAGGAAGCATCCTCTGTGCATCACTTGACTCTTAAACAGCCTGTTAGCTGCGATGAGTCAAGGCCTGGTCCACCAAACCACTTCTTAGGCCCGGGATCCTTGGGCCTGAGTGTCACAAAAAAAGGCACTCTCACACACCCTAATCGATCTTCACAATTGTAACCATATGGCTTCAGTCGACCTTTGTCTGTAACTTACCCCCCCTTTTTGTATCAGAGCCAAGTTTTGGCCGATTATAAGTTGTTGTAAGTTACTTTCATTTCAATCAAGTTGGCTCAGTTCAGCCATAGTTATCAAATATTTTCTGCATTATCATTATTTTAATTATGTTATCTCCCATATCCCATATTTTGTTTTACATCTATTTCATGATAACTCTCCCATTCCCATTCATCTATTTCTTTGTCTGTTATTACTTCATCATCTTTTATTATCTCCACAGATGGTAGGCAAAGCCTCCTTTTAATCATTCTACTCATTATTCTGTGTTATCTGTTCAAGCTAATCAATTACTTCCTAGTTACCTGCTTTTTCTTGTTCCTGTGTTTAGCCCCAAAATTTGTTACAGATGTGTACTGTTGAGACAAGTAAGTCCAAATCTGTGCTGTTGTGCAACCCAGTTAGACCCGGTATCCTTTCAGGTTTGTGTTGGTCAGCCCGTGTTAGCCGAAGGAGAGGTGTTTAGGGTGGTTCTGCAAAAGAGAGGATTGTGGCAATAAGAAGTTGTAGTTTACATGTGAGAAGGCGTTAGTCTAGTTAGAACACCTTGTTTCAAATCTAAGGTTAGATTCAGAAATTTGAAGATAAAGGTGGTTAGGTTGTGATTGTTTATCTTAAGCTTTTAATTTAGAACAATGAATAGGTTGTTTAGAAGTAACTCTTCTACCAGCATGAGATCATCCCGATCATCCCTCCTTGAGATCCCTCAAGATGAAGGAATTCTCAATTCAGAGTCTTATGAGTTATCTGACACAGATCTAAAACTAGGAGATTGGAATATCCCTAAGATTCCCACTCATCAGATCTATAAATCTTCATGGTCCTTGAAAAGGGCTTTCAAGACAGATTACCATGTTAGAACTATAGAACAAGTCTACAGCATTAACAAGGAGTATGAGACATGCTACTTGTTACCCTCTTCTGCTCTGTTGGCACAGAGAAAAGGACACAATTACCTTCACATAGGTTTAGTCCAACAAGACTCAGTCGTTGATCAAGAGGAAGACAACACTAGTCAAAAAATCCCATCCCCATCAGGAACTGATATGGAAGATCCTTTTCAGCAGGAATCTGAAATTGATCATCAGCTTATGGTGATAAGAAAAGAGTTCACCCCTGATTTAGTAGCCTTAGGCAAAGAATTTGACCCAGAGAAAAATAGAGTCAAGAGAGAAGCCTATAGAGCTAACCACACCAGGGAACAAAAGAAAGAAGTTTTGGAAAAATGGAAAGAATTCATGAAAGAGATATCCAGCAATGTCCCTTTCTTCGAATACTTTGAGAACCGTTTTGAATGGCATAAAAAGTCTTGTGTTATCACCAAAACTAACTGGACCCTAGAAGACAACAAAGGTAACAAAAATGTTCTTAGGTCTAGTTCACCTCCCTTCTCATTACAACCCCTAGTCTTGTAATCAGATGGCAACTTCAGTATACAGTTGTAACACCCCAGTCGGTCTTCACAATTGTAACCATATGGCCTCAGTCGGCCCTTGTCTGTAACTTACCCCCCCTTTTGGTATCATATATATATATATATATATATATGTATGCCACAAGGCCCTTCATCAGGGGGAACTCAAAAATTGTTTTAATTTCCCTAAACACTTAAGTGAAATATTTGTTATTAAGGCTTTCATTTTAGAAATCCTTAAGGCTTTAATTAGAAATCCAACCTAATTATTGACAATGAATTTCCCTAAACACTTAAGGCTTTAATTTTTGTTATTAAGTCCCCCACACGGTAGATATATTATTAAGTGAAATATGTATAATGTCTTTAATAAATTAAAATTGATAAAATCTTACTTAAGATCGATTATGTCATAAGAAGATTAAGTTAATTAACTATTCTCAATTACAAAAGAGATGTTAATTAATAAAGTATAAATATAAATATTTAACTAGTAATTTTGTTTATCAAACAGTAAAAAGAATGATTTTAATATATAACTTATTGTTTAGCTCTCAAAATGTATTTAGCCAACCCTACTAACATATGATTGCAAATGAGTCTTAGAATCTTTATCAAATTAACAACAGTTGGCTAAAGATCCTTGAAAGTAAGAAAAACAAGGGATTCTTCCCTAAACTAACGTGTTCGTGGTATGGTAGACTATATATGTTCGAGAGAATAGTTGAGTGCTAGAAGAATTTCAGATACACTCATTTTTCAAAAAAAAAAAAAAAAGAAAAAAAAAAGAAAGAGTATTTGGTTTTGGTTGGTTGGACCAAATTCAATTCATGCATGTGGCTATACTTCGGCTTTTGATGCACTATCCTCAATTTGGATTGGATCCCAAGGAAATATTATTATATATTTGTTTATGAACTAAACATGGTAGGAACTAATAAGGGGTGATCAAAGATGGCTTTCCTACATGATGTGATGACTATAGTAGCATCCTACTTGCTGGGTTTAGTGAGCTATAGCTAACCCAAACATATTAGGACTTCTTCTTCTTCTTTTTAAGAATACGAAGTATTTTTAACATACACACAAAGAGAGAGGAGAAGATCTTAAAGAAACTGACAGTGATGTATATCCAAAAGGGCCTAAACCATACTAAGACATCAATGAAACTAAACCGGTATTTCACAAATAATGTATAGGCGCTTATATTATTATCTATTTTTTTACACTAATGTTTTGTATATTTTATTTACACATAACTGGTGTCAATATAAAATAAGAAGGGGGAAAAGGATTTTGGTAAGTTGATTGTTGCAAAACATAAAATTTAGTCTATTTTTTTAGAAGAATCTTTCAAAAATATACAGGTTAGAATCAAGGACAAAACCACTCTTGGACTAGGGGGGCAATGGCCCCCTAGATTTTTTTATAAAAAAAATATTATTATATATATGTGTACTAATTTTAGCAATTTTGTTCTATAAAATTACATTTTGTTTCCCTTTAACAATATCATTGATTCTTTTAAGAGTAATGCTATACTCACAAATTTTTTTATAACATTTTTACAAACTTTTTTGATAGCAAATTCTTATTGGTTCGCATATGGGCTTACCGCTCACATAATTTTTTTACTTACCAGTAACCACTTATCACATCAGTAATTTATAAAAAACTTGTAACTCTAGCATTTTCCTCATTTTAGTGACCATAAAAAAATTTATAGATCTAAAATCTAAAACAAAATATACAAGCCCAAAAAAAAATAGCTCAAAAACAAAAATTACCAGTAAAACTAAAAACAAGATTAAGCTCAATTAATTAATTTTATCCAAAATAAATAACTCTACCCTTTAAAAAATTCTAAACAAAATTAATTTTGTTCTTACCCCCCCCCCACACACACACACACACAAATCTCAGCAGCTAAGTAGCAGAATCAGAGGTCGAAACCGCCATACATAGCCAACAGTAAAACTGCCCCCTTAACTCAAAGTTTTAGATCTGTCCCTGGTTAGAACATCTCTATTAGTAATGCACTATATATACTGCTTGGCTGGTTCTACCGCCTTATACTTGTTTTAAAGTACTCTGTTTTTATATCTCACACTACCGCCTCCTTGGCCGGTTCTATTTTGATAATCTTATTTTCAAGATATTATTGTGCTTCCGCCTTTTGCCTGTGTTCCGCCCCCTTTGTGGTATCAGAGCCTAAAATAGACTGCCGATCCTCTCACTCTATAATAGATACACGGTAAAGAGAGGCTCTCCAACGGCAGGTGCGAGTACCGTTCATGTGCTAGGCCCGTATGTTCTGGTAGGTACGCGATGTCGCTGAAGTCGGTGCTCTCCTAGTCCAATGCCATGCCGTTAGAAGCATGGCTCGGCACCGTGGGGTTTAGGGCGTTTTCCAAGCATAAGTAACTTGGAGATAGGAGCCCCGGGTAACCGCCCCCTTTGTGGTATCAAAGCCATTCTTTTCTGGCCGATGATAGTGTTGTTGTGTCTTTATTTCTTACCTGTGCTTACTCGAAACTTTGATACTCCTTTATTGTGTTCCCTTTTTACCATCGTTGGCGCCACTCGTGTCGGAAAGTGAATTCCCAGAACTGAATAATAAGGCTCGTTGAAGCTAAAGATAGCGTATAGGGCATGAGAGGTATAGGGTTGACTAAGGTATGTGTTACGAAATGCAACGGTGTTAAGAAAAACATGATAATTGAGTGTTGAACCTAGGATAGTATGGATAGGTTGTGGAGATCCAACTCCTCTGTCAACTCTAAGACTGGTTGTCCTCCTGATAATGTAAATGAAGAAGATCACACTATAGAAGAAAATGAGTTTTCGGATTTCCAGAAATGGAATATCCCCAAGGTTGCTACTAAGTCCATCTATAAGATTAGTTGGGCTGAAGATACTTTTTGTTCCCACTATAAAGTTAGAACTGTTGAACAAATATTTTCTATTTCAAAAACTCATGAAATGTTGTTTGTTTTCTAAAAGAAATATTAATGATTTTCTTGCTAAAAAATTCAGTTATTTGCATATTGGTCTTGTTCAAGTTGCTGTTAAACCATTTACAAGAAAAGGTATTAATGCTTCTATTCTCATGTGCTTAAAAGATGCTAGATTTAAAAAGTTTAATGATAGCATTCTTGGCATGACTACTGCATCCTTGTATGATGGTCCTGTTTATTTTGATTGTTATCCTGATATTTCTCTTGCTTTGGATGACCCTAATATTGTTAAATCTTTGACTTTGAATATTTTGACATCTGGATATGACATGGAAGAAGGTAGTAAGCCTTCTGCTCTTATTTACCATATTTACTACAGACTTTTGGGTTCTCAATTGAATCCTTGTGCTAGGATAAAGGATCCTGCTGCAAAAACCATGTTAATTCAATGTTCTACTCCTAATGCTAAGATTCAAGTCCCAAAAATGATTCAATGGCAAGATATTAATCTTCCCAAAGAATGGTTGTTGGAACGCGAATCCCCATCTGCAAAACCTGTTTTTGATCAATTAAATCTTGCTCATATTCAACAATATCTTGATGGAACTGTTAAAATAAGTTTTTATGATGACAGACCCTTGAGGATCAATGAAGGAAGACATTCCTGCTGGATCTGAAAATGTTTCAAAAAGAGATCAAGATCTCAATGATTTTTTGCAAAAGAATTTTGAAAAATCTGATTTAAAGCTAAAAGGAGTTTCAAGTAACAACTTCCAAGTTAGCACTGCTTCTACTCTACTAAAGCAGAACCTTCCTCTCCATACAGCAGAACTGCTGTTGAAGATGAAGAAAAGACTAGATCTGCGTCTCCTTCTGCTTCTGATTTTCAAACACCCTTTGTTGAAACCCCTGTTTTCCAAAGTCAATTAAGAGTTTTGAATGCTTTGAACGAAAGCTTTGAAATTGATATGGTTTCCCTGTTGTAGTGGCCCTTTTTTGCAATGTTGGGCTGGGCTGCCTCCTGCAGTATTTGGCTCAAATGCTCTAAGTAAGGGAGTCGGGACCGGTCTAATTGTAACTCACTTTGGTCCGGCTTGTGCACAAACTATGCCCTATTCACCAGCGTTTAATCACAGACCCATGGCAGGCAGAACCACTGTGAGTAAGTTATGGCAAACGGATATAATAAAGATGATATAAGAAACACAATCACTACTTTTAGCCACAATAAATAAAAGTGAGCAACAAAAGGCTCCTTGTACACAAAATAAACTAAGTGAAGAATAAAAAGAGTTAGCAAAATCAAAGCGTTAGTTTGCCACGCCAAGTAATACACGGGGTTGAAACCAAGAAGGGAAAAACCATTCCCTCAACGCGAATAATCTCAGAGAAGAAATTAATTGATTTGAGATAACATGCCTAAATGGTCTGTGCCCAAATACAGATCTTTTGCCTTTTATAGAGAGCAAGGCTATTGAGGGAGAGAGGAAATCAACCTATTGGTGCATGCCTGCCGTTCTAAACTCTCTGTTTTTCTTTTCCACTCCTTCCTACTTCTTAGTTTTCTTTTTCTTTTGTTTTACTTCCTTTCCTTCTCAATGCTTACTTCTGGGTTATGTTTTTCTCTAGAAATTCCTATTATTGTGATTTTTCGAATCCCCTTTCTCAGTGCACAGCAAGAGGTCCTTTATAGAGCCTGTCGTGACTGGCATTTACTGTTTTAGCCCTTAACTGCCTTTGTCTGGTGTGGGTGTCCTTGCCGACCACTTACTGGTCGTCAGTGGTTCAGCCACCACCACTTACCTGTGCTGGCTGTGCTGCTCCCCTCTGCCAGACAAAGAAGACTATTTTGTTTGTTTGCTTGTTGTGGCTTTTTCTACCCGTTATAGTGTGTGTATGCTCTCTCTCTCTATCCCTCATGGCATGCACCTGGTGGTTCCAACTCATCCTTGCTTCCTTTAGGTGGCATGTCATCCCAGCAGGACATTTCCCCCAAAAGAGCTTAAGCAAGAACCCCAGAATAGGTTTTCTCCCTCTCCCCACCGCTAGACCATGCCCTCTGACCCATGACCCACCACTTCCTATATTGGCTGGGTACAGGCTAGTGGTGCCTGGGTCTCGCGCGTGCTTCACCTTCTTCACCCGCTACTCATGCACTTGCCGTGTTCTGGAGATTGTTCTGTACGTTCTGCCGTGCACTTTTGGCTTCTTATGGCGTGGGTTGTTTTTCGATCTGCCATTCTTTATGACTTGCTTCTTTTGGAGATTAGGCCTTGTTGGATCATGGGTCTTCCTTCCCCCGGCCTATTCTGTGTTCACCCAGGTGCCTTGTTAGCATTTTCCTGCCGTACCACTCTGCTATTCCTGCTGTAATGTTGTTTGACTCAATCCTGCTGGACCTCTTTGAGCCTGCCGTTTATTTCCCTCCTAGTGACTCAGTGTATTCACTGGGCCTTTTCTTACATTGTTTGCGGGCTCCTGTGTCCCATTTCCCTCTTGGGCATCCTTGGCCCATTTGCTTTCCTTGGGCTTCCTCGGCCCTTTTCCAATCCTGCTTTCCCATCGGCCTTTACTAACTCTCTTGGGCTTCCCTGGCCCAATTACTTTATACCTCATCCTTAGGGCTGATGGGTCTTCCATTAGCCCCTTAATTTCTTTGCTTGCATTACTTTGAGCCTGCTGTGGCCCATTCTTGCTTTTCTACATACTGCCCATGGGTTTGCTTCTTCTCTCTTTCCGGGCCCATTCAAACCCGTTTGCTTCCTCAGGACCCACTTTATGAGCCCGTAAGCCATTCATTCCTACCACTTGGGCTTAATGGCTTTTTCTTGCTTGCTAACTTTGGTTTGCCCGTGTTGCTGGGCCTTTTCTCGTACTGGGCTTTGTAAAAAATGAGCCTCAACACCTGTTTAATGAATTTATTTCTGTTAAAAACAGAGAAAAGAAAATATTACCAAAGTACTTTTGCCCAGTCAGAAAAAGACCGTGTTAAAAGGAAATGGAAAGAAAAAAATGAATCAATCGCAAAAACAAATTCTGTTTTTTGATTTCCTTGAAAATTATTATGTTTCAAAAGATGAAGTTTCAAAAAATCATTTGAACGTAATAAAGAAATCAAATTTTGTTAAAGAAGACAAAACCATTGTTAGGTCTAGCCATCCGCCCCTTGAGACAGTTCTAGTAAATTGTAAAGGGACTGAAGTAAAGGCATCCCCTTTCAAAATTGCTGATGATAAAACCCATGTTCCTAGTATTATTGAACAAAACAATTTTACTAATGAATCATTGCATGTTATTGGTCAACAGCTTGACCGTATTGAAGAAAAAATTGATTCTGCAAAACCTAAGAAACCTTTGATGATTTACCCAATCAAAGATAAAAATTGAGTTTAAAAACCTCTCACACTAAAACTCTTGAAATTGTTGAGAAAATGCTTTCTGATTTAAAAGTCAAAACTGAGGGTACTTCTACTAGTGCTACTCGGACTATTTCAAGAAATGAGAAAGAAACTATTTTTTGAAGAAAACATAGAATCTAACTCATTATCTTCTGTTTCTGCAAAAAATGTTTTTGATGATGGACTAATAGAAATTAAAAGATTTGTTGGACAATCCAATCCCATGTCTTTTACAAAAAACTAGTATTCAAAACCCATTCCTCCTTATATGTAGTTTGAAGAAAGATCTTTTCAAACACGGTTTTCTGTTTTTGCTGATAAACTTTATGAATGGAATATTGATGGTTTGTCTGAACAGGAAATCATTAATAAAATGAGTCATATGTCTATGGTTGGTATTACTTATATGAATAACCATAATCTTGACCACCCTGAGATTGTTGAACACTGGTTTTTCTGGTACTCTTCGTGGATGGTGGGATTCGTATCTCACAAAAGATTCCAGAGAATCTATTAAATCAGCTGTTAAAAAGAATGATGAAGGTTTGCCTATTTTCGATGAAAGTATAGGTCAAGGTATTCCTGATGGTGTCAATACCTTAATCTATACTATTCTCAAACATTTTGTTGGTACTCCATCCAATATTTCATCTCAAATTTCTGATTATCTGAACAATTTGAGATGTCCTACTATGTTTGATTACAGATGGTACCAAGATGTTTTCATTTCCAAAGTTATGCTCTAGAAAGACTGCTACAAGCCTTATTGGAAAGAGAAGTTCATTGATGGTTTGCCTCCTATCTTTGCTCATAAGGTAAAACAAGAATTAATTGGTAAAAATGATTCCTTTGATTATGATAATTTAACTTATGGTGATATTCTCAGCACTATTAAAAAACTTGGTATCAATATGTGCAATGATGAAAAACTGCTAAAACACCAATTAAAAAACAAAAGAAAAGAAAAATATGAAATGGGTAATTTCTGTGAACAATATAGTTTGCCCCCTATTGCTCCTTCCAGGCAAAAAGGGAAAAAACATGATAAAATTCACAAAAGTTATAACCATAAAAAACATAAAAGATATAGAACCAACTTTGTTAAACCCAATGATTTTTACGTTAAAAAGAAACATGCTTCTAAAAAATTTGATAAACAAAAATCAAGTAAAGGCAAATGCTTTAACTGTGAAAACCTGGTCACTACAGTAAAGATTGCAAACAAAAACCTAGAAAGTTAAAAAACAAGTTTAACATGTTAAATATTAATGATGACAATCAAGAAGATCTATTCCAAATCCTTGAATCAAACATTTCGTCTGATTCCTTGGAAGAGAATTTTTCTTCCTCATTTGATTCTTGTTATCAATCTGCTAATGAATCTTCTGGTTCACCCAATTTTAAAATTGGTTGTAGAGATTCATGTTGTAATGTTATTAAAACTGTTAATGTTCTCACCAAAAGTGAAGAAAATGAAAGCTTGATAATTACTTTGATAAGCCAAATTGAGAACCCTGAATTAAAACAAGAGTATCTCAATAAGTTTAAGAAAAATTTAACAAAAGATGAAAATGTTAAAAAACTGAAATCAAATATAAGTTTTGAAGAAACTTTGGAAAAATTTAATAAAAAGAAATCCAAAGAATTAACTGTTAATGATCTTTAACATGAAATTGCTGCTGTTAACCAAGAAATAATTGAACTAAAAAATGAGTTCAAAACTATTAAAAGTAACAATGTTAATCTAAAACAAGAGTTGCTGTTGTTAAGAATTGATAAAAACCTTGATAAACATTAGTCTGATAATGAACAAGATGAGCTCAACATGAATAGTAACAGTGAACAGTGACTTTTTCCACTATTCACAACAGGCCAGTGAGGGACAACAGGAGCAAAATCTGGAGCTTTAGTTCAAAGAACCGGGCTTTAACAGTTTGGCATTTTGCGCCAAAAGCATTTTGGCATTTTTTGCTGAAAGCAACAACATTCCCTTATGGGGAGCAAGCAGAGTAATAGTCGGAACTTTAACCAAGGGTAAACAATGTAGCATTTTGGCCGTTGTGCAAGCCAGACAATCAGCAATCAGTTTTCCCCTACATCATGAGTGTCTTCTTCTTCATGTCCAAATAGTTCCTGGTTATAAGGGTAGTATGGGTTGTTTGCAACAAGTGCTTTAGAGGACAGTTCCTCTTCTGAATCATGATTATCAGCAGCTTCTTCCTCCTTCCATTTTAACTTGAGGAGGGCATACAGGGCATCAGGGTCCTTGCGAATGTCTTCAGGAGGAGAACTCTTCTTTTTAGACTTGGCAGAGGACATAACAATTTTTATGGATGAAGTAGTGGGGGCATTGGCTTCAACAGGTGATTGGTAAGGGGAATGAGCTTTATGAACAAGGGGAACAACAGATGGGAATTCCCGAGTAATAGTGTCAATAATATATTTTGTGTGGGGAAATTTATCCCACCATTTAACATACCAATAGCGAGCAAGAACATCACCTTCCTTAGCATATTGCCATTTTAAAATCCAAGGGACTTTAAAATGTTTAACAAAATGAAGCAAAGCAAGGAACTTAGCACCATGAGCATCAACTTTGTAAGCATTTGTGAAAAATTTAAAGGAACCCGTTAATGGTCCTGGAAATATCTCAATAATAGAGCCAAATTGGGTCCACCAGTGACCAAACCAAAGAGGTAGCTTAGTAGTGAATTGCTTATCAAAATTAACAAACTAGGAGTGAGACACGTTATCATTCTGGTGAAGCATGAATCGAAACCAAGCAGTGATATAATCATGATAGGAATAAGGAATAGGGGAATTTGGTAACATCCTAGTGGTGGCAGGGTTGGGGCCCCACTTTTCTTCAAAAATAATATGATTTAGGAAAACACTATGGTAAATAAATTTTGAAGGATTAGTTTTATCAGGTATGGTTCTGATGGTAATGGATTTCTCATGACGCAAGATGTCAGAATAATATTGCAAATTCTTTTCACCATGCTCAGGGATCCAGTGGAATTTGGGAGGGAAATAACTTGTAGCAAGTTGAAGGGGATCAGTGAATGAGGCCCTGTTGGCTTCAATAGAAAACAGATTTTGGAAATATGATTTTTTTAAGTATTGGGAAGCATTGGGATTTCTGGGGAAAGCAGTTCTAACAGGTTGGTTAACAAGGGTTAAAGCATATGGATCATAAGATGATGCCAAAACAGAGGAGTAATTAGGCTTAGGGATAGTACCTAAGGGAGTGAAACGGTTAGCAATCTCCATGGGAAAAACAGGTTCTTTTTTAACAATTTGTTTTGAGGTTTTAGTAGGGTGTTTGTCTTTCAACCTTCTACTTGCCATTGTGGCACTACAGAAATTCACGAGTAAGGAAATCAGGGATAGCATTTTAAGAACCTTTAATATATTCAATATAAAAGTCAAAAACACTTAAAATAGCTTGCCATTTGACAAAAAATTTTGTTTTAAAGCAATATTTTCAACATCTTTTTCAATAACATATTTAGCACTTTTGCAATCAATTCATAACAAAAACTTTTGATTTAACAAATCACTTTGAAACTTTGAAATACATAGTACTATAGATAAAATTTCCTTTTTAATAGTACCATAATTTAACTGTGCAATATTCCAGACTCCAGAATAGAAACGAACAATTTGTTCAGATGAGTCTAGGGAAACTCTTTGTTTCAGAATACCTCCATAACCAATATCTGAGGCATCGGTTTCAACAATTTTGAAAGCATTGGGAGTAGGAATACCAAGGCAAGGCAGGGTCTTAACATGGAACTTGATTTGTTTAACAAGGGAAGTATGGTTATCAGTCCAAGGTGGAGGATTACTTTGTAATCGATCAAAAAGAGGTTTACATTGTTTCCTCAAATCCTTGTAGAAATCAGCAACATAATTCAATGACCCAAGAAATCTTTGGAGCTGGGTTTTATCAGTGATAACATCAAGAAATTTATCAGCAAACTGAATGGCTCTATCAATAGGACGTATTTGTCCTTCAGAAATATCATAAACAAAGAAACGAACTTTTGTTTGAAACAGTTTGATTTTCTTAGCAGAGACAACAAGACCATTTCTTTTGATGGTTTCTAGAAACAAATACAAATGTTTCCAGTGTTCATCAATAGAGTTGGAGTAAACAAGAACATCATCAATATAAACAATGGTGAAATGGCTAAAGGGATTGAAAATATCATTCATAATGTTTTGGAACTCACTAAGGGCATTCTTAAGACCAAAAGGCATAACATTCCACTCGTAATGTCCAAAAGGAGTGGTAAAAGCAGTTTTGTACTTATCATCCTCACTAATCTGGACTTGCCAAAATCCAAATTTCATATCAAACTTAGAGAACACCACAGCCTCACACAACCTATGAACCAAGTCAATCTTGTTGAGGACAAGATACCTAATCCATTCTAAGACTTTGTTCAGGGGCTTGTAATTGATAACTAGGCGAGGGGTTCCTCTCTCAATCTCGACATTTTTTTGAACATAGAAAGCAGCGCAAGACCAAGGGGACTTGCTATTCCTTATCAGTTTTTTCTTCAGTAAATCATGAATTTCTTTTTTGCAAAATTCATCAGTTTCAGCATTCATCTAAATAAGACGAGCTTTAGTGGGAATGTTTTTCTCATCAGAATCTTTAACATAGGGCAAGTTGACAATATGTTTCTTCCTATGCCAAAAGGCATTAGGAATATCAGAGCAAACATCATTAATCAAAACTTTTTGAAAGTTATCGATTTTGGATTGCAACAATTTATCAGAAAGTTGTTCAGCAATTCTTTTGTATCTAACTTCTTGCTTAAGGAAGTTTCGATGTTTAGTTTTAGCATGAATCAGATTCAAAGCATCATCAGTATTAATTTCAAACTTTGAAGCAAATCTGAATTTGACTTTTTGCCTAAAAGGGTCAGTAGTAATACCATCATGTTCAACAAGAAAGGGATACAAAGCATTTATAAATGGAAGGCCAAGTATCACTTTATCAGTCATGTTTTTAACAAGCATAGAAGGTATTTTGAAGCAAACATTGTCATGGCAAACATGAGCATTATTCAATTCATATTTAATTTTCATTTGAGTACCATTAGCAGAGACCAATCTTTCAGTAGATTTTTCAAAATATTTGGAAGGAATCAGTCCTTCCTGGATACAGTTCATATCCGCACCAGAATCAATCATGGCAACAACATTGAAACTATAATCATGGGAAACAACAATCTTAACTTTTGTAAACCATTTTGGAGGAAGCATTTTGTTAACAAGATTAATCTGAGAATCAGTGAAAACATCAGAAGTACCTTTACCAGAAAGAAGAGCCTGTTGACTGGATTCATCTCCATCTTTGAGCTCGTCTTGTTCATTATCTAACTGATGTTTATCAAGGCTTTTATCAATTCTTAACAACAGCAATTCTTGTTTTAGATTAACATTGTTACTTTTAATAGTTTTGAACTCATTTTTTAGTTCAATTATTTCTTGTTTAACAGCAGCAATTTCATGTTGAAGATCATTAACAGTTAATTCTTTGGATTGCTTTTTATTAAATCTTTCCAAAGTTTCTTCAAAACTTATCTTTGATTTCAGTTTTTTAACATTTTCATCTTTTTTTAAATTTTTCTTAAACTTATTGAGATACTCTTGTTTTAATTCAAGGTTCTCAATTTGGCTTATCAAAGTAATTATCAAACTTTCATTTTCTTCACTTTTGGTGAGAACATTAACAGTTTTAATAACATTACAATAGGAATCTCTGCAACCAATTTTTAAATTGGGTGAACTAGAAGATTCATCAGCAGATTGATAACAAGAATCAGATGAGGAAGAAAAATCATCTTCCAAGGAATCAGACGAAATGTTTGATTCAAGGATTCGGAATAGATCTTTTTGATCGACATCATTAATATTTAACATGTTAAACTTGTTTTTTAACTTTCTAGGTTTTTGTTTGCAATCTTTACTGTAGTGACCAGGTTTTCCACAATTAAAGCATTTGCCTTTACCTAATTTCTGTTTATCAAATTTTTTAGAATCATGTTTCTTTTTAACATAAAAATCATTGGGTTTAACAAAGTTGGTTCTGTATCTTTTATGTTTTTTATGGTTATAACTTTTGTGAATTTTATCATGTTTTTTCCCTTTTTGCCTGGAAGGAGTAATAGGGGGCAAACCATATTGTTCACAGAAATTACCCATTTCATATTTAGCTTTTCTTTTGTTTTTTAATTGGTGTTTTAGCAGTTTTTCATCATTGCACATATTAATACCAAGTTTTTTAATAGTGCTGAGAATGTCACCATAAGTTAAATTATCATAATCAATGGAATCATTTTTACCAATTAATTCTTGTTTTACCTTATGAGCAAAGATTGGAGGTAGACCATCAATAAACTTTTCTTTCCAATAAGGCTTGTAGCAGTCTTTCCAAAGCATAACTCTGGAAATGAAAACATCTTGGTACCATCTGTAATCAGACATAGTAGGGCATCTCAAATTGTTTAGATAATCATAAATTCGAGATGAAATATTGGATGGAGTACCAACAAAATGTTTGAGAATAGTATAGATTAAGGTATTGACACCATCAGGAATACCTCGACCAATACTTTCATCAAAAATAGGTAGACCTTCATCATTCTTTTTAACAGCTGTTTTAATAGATTCTCTGGATTCTTCTGTGAGATAAGAATCCCACCATCCACAAAGAGTTCCAAAAAAACCAATAACAAGAAGTTCAACAATCTTAGGGTGGTCAACAGGTTGAGCAACAAGGCTTGAAGACTAGTCCTAGTTACAAGCTTTGTAAACAAGGGTAAGCAAGAAATATTCTGGGCAACAGGTGTGAGAAGGTAGTAGTGAGAATTCTAGGGAAAATCCTAGAGAGAACTCTCAAACTAACTCTGATTTGCAATAAGGGACATCCCCCTTTATATAGGTAAAAAAAAAAAGCATATTTTAACAGTAAATAGTAACAGTGAACAGTGACTTTTACCACTATTCTCAACAGGCTCGTGAGGGACAGCAGGAGCAAAATTCGGAGCTTTAGTTCAAAGAACCGGCCTTTAACAGTTTGGCGTTTTGTGCCAAAAGTAACAAAGTAACAGCAATCAACAGTAATCCCTTCTGAGGATCAGGCAAAACAATAGTTGGAGCTTTATCAAAAGTAGCCGAAGGTAGTGGAGTATACCCTCGTGGGGAGCAAGCAGCGCAACAATTGGAACTTTAACTGGGGGTAAGCAATGTAGCAATTTGGCCGTTGTGCGGGCCAGTCAATCAGTAGAACATTTTAGCCTTTGTGCAGGCCAAACAATTAGTTTTCCCCTAAATCAGGAGTGTCTTTTTCATCATGTCCAAACGGTTCCTGAATGTAAGGGGAGTATGGGTTGTTTGCAACAGATGCTTCAGAGGACAGTTCATCTTCTGAATCATGATTATCAGCAGCTTCTTCTTCCTTCTATTTTAACTTAAGAAGGGCATACAAAGCATCAAGATCCTTGCGGATGTCATCAAGAGGAGAACTCTTCTTTTTAGACTTAGCTGAGGACTTAACAAGTTTGGATGAAGTAGCAGGTGCATTGGCTAGTTCAGTTGTTTACACTGGTGAATGAACAACTTTAGTAACGGGGAGAGCATCGAGAATTCCCTGTATTAAGAATAATAGTATTTTGGGTGATCAGTAGTAACAATGGCCTAGAGTGACCACACATCAATAGTAGTAGCAGTGGCCTAAGGTGGCCAATCATTAATTAGTATCAAGGGCGTCTGATGGGTAACCATCATAAGGATCCCATGGGGGATCATCATTGCATTCATGTTCATGATAAATAGCATACTGGTTGCAGAATCCGCAATATAGATGTGGTTCATACTCTGGGTTTTTTCCCGGAATAATAAAACTTCTTGGATTTCTAAAATCAGTTATCTATAGATGCCAACAGTAGCATAAGGTTTAGTACCAAAAACAGAAATTCTATCCATGCTTCCTATGAAATGATAATCTTTCCATAGGTTTTGTATGACATCAAGAATTTGATTATTGAAGTAATTTCTCCAACATTCTGCAAGAGCATAAGGATCTCTGAAGGATAAGTGAGAATCTCCTTCATACCATTGTCCTTGGTGAGTGTATCCATTAATGAGAATGAGATGTTTTGAAGGCTGGACAATCTTCCTGTTATCTCTTTCCCATTTTGGCAAGGCACTCCAGCATCTAATAGAAACAAAAGGGCTATTGACCTTTTGGCTATATATATATATATATATATATAAGGATTCCCCTCTTTCAACTGGACTTTTATATGGTTCAAAAATACTCTCATTAATGAATGACAACTTCATTTAGAAATAGGGTCATAAATGTTAGATAACAAATTTCATTTTAAATTCAAAAAAAGAACTCCTAAAATTTAAGATTTTTTTCCTTTCACGTTCAAAAAAGAAATTACAGTTACTGCTTATTTCTAAAGTTTATCCTTTTTATTTGTTTGAAAAATTAAAAAATATATATTTCTAAATTATAATAGATGCAAATTATTAACTTTTACCCAAAAAACTAAACACACGCATGAGCACGTGCTCAGAGGCTAGTGTGTATATATATATATATATATATAGAGAGAGAGAGAGAGAGAGAGAGAGAGAGAGAGAGAGAGAGATTAAATTATACTTTATACCCTAAAATTCCTAATTAAACCCCCCTATATATGGTTGAATTTAAATTATGAATAAAAGACGAATTTTAAAAATCAAAATTGAAATTAACATTCAATGGAAGCAAAATTTGGCATATGTGTGTAAGAGTATTGATAACATATAATCTAATAGTAAAATTTAAAAAATATTAATTTAAAAAAATTTATTAAGTGGTATAACATTAGCCAATAATTTCTACCAATTTAAATTTACCTAAATCTTAAACGGCTCATGAGGTTGTTCATTGACCAAGGTTTCGAGTAATTTCTCAAGAGTTAAAAAGGTAGGAAAAAATTTGGTCACAACACTTACAGCAAGAGCTCATGAATCTCATTAGATCTTGAGAACCATTAGACCTATCCATTTGATCTCTTTAGTCTAGACATCCAACATCAGTTATGAGTGAGTGATTCCTAATAAAGGAATTTATGCCGTCATCATCATGTTATTCAACTTTACTTTTTTTGTCTGTGGGCTTGCGTACTCACCAGTTACCTTCCATGTTTCAACCTTAATTGTTTCACACTCACAAGAAACAAACAAAAAAGATGTCAATAGAGAATATCAAAACTTTGCGTTGCAACTGTCTGTAGAAATCATAATCCAAACATCATCATATACAGTTTGGATTGAGATTTTGGACCCCGGTGATCCCTATATGGGCTGAAGCTCAAGAAACACTTCATGCAATCTTCAAAACTCATGAAACAGGTTAGACGAGAACTATTCTTGTGAGAAACTTTTTAAATTCATTAAACCTTTACCATTTACAACCTTATTATCTCTGACACTTTAAAGGAAAATTCTTGTATGAGACAGTATCATGAGATACTTTCTCCACTTTAAGTATTTTGCTTTTTGGAAAGCATCACATTTATGATTTATTGATTATTTAAACAAGCTAACTCTATTGCCCATTCTCTTCCTAGTTATTAGGCTTGTGTTTGTAAAGTTGTAATTATAGAGGAACCCCTTTCATCTCTCCCATCCCTCTCGATCTCTTTGTGTTGGGAATTAGAAATGAAGAGTGACAACTATTTTTCTTTTGTGGAATAAAAAAATTATTATATATGCCTGTTAGGATTTTAGTTTTGGCTATGTCCATGACAAATTTATTGAGTTTTATGCTTTGTAATATTAATGGGTGTAAATGTGTAATAAGGATTGAAGGCCCACGCTCTTTTGCTTTTAGGTTGTGTAATTTGTAGGCAACTCAAGCCAATTCCTACTTGCATTTAAAATTTATTTTAACCCTAATCTCTAAGACGGCCACATAAAATAGAGAAAAACTTGGAGAGAACTATTCTTTGTTTTCGAGCCTCTACCATATATAGAAAATCACTAAGAGGTTGAGTATTCTAATTAAACACATAGATCACCAAACTTGTTGGACTTCTTGTTGAAAGTTGAAACCATGGTAGGCAACGTCAAATCTTCAAGAATCCTTGGAGTGACCAATAATCAATTTTGCAATCAACGGATCAATTTGTGGCAACAAGTAACTTTGAAGGCACAAGGGAAGAGTCTACAATTACTAGTAAGAGCAGGGAGCTCGAGAAACTAGTCTATCTACATGTACATGAAGTCATATGAGTAAAGTATATACCACAACAACCTTCAATGGTGGACTTGTATTTGATTTAGACTTTGTTTAAGAGTGTTTCCACCATTTTGGCCTGATTTTCACTCCATGAACAAATTATTTTCTCTACATGGGTGTGTTGGTTATTAATATATATGTTTCTCCATGTAACTTTGTGATTTGAATCTCGACTAAATAATTACCTTGTTTAAAAAAAGTCTTAAACCATTCATTACAAATGATAGTAAGCCGCATTCTAAACAACATTTTTCAATGTCAATCGGTAAAAATTTAAATTACAGAACTAATTAAGTGAGCCCCCAAAGAGTGTCAACAAAAATTGTTCATTATGGTTTATCTTTTATCCATAAACCAATTTGAGCAAATATTCAAGAGCTTGGGCTGCATATGTGTGAACATGAAGACTTGAAAGACTTTGCAGCCAATAAACCTAATATCACCATGTGCTGGCTGACTCGAGTCACTTGACTTACCTGACCCAGTTGTCTTTACTCTTTACTTCAACGTACTCTATTGGCCCCCCATTTTCTATCAATAATCATTTTTGGCCAAAGGTACTGCATAAATTTCTTTGAATGGTTTAAAACTTTAAAGTGAATACTGTTACTGTTTTTTGTTTGATTCATTTGGATTAATTGATGACAACTGGAAGAGGGGAGATAAAATTTTATCATTTTAAAAACATAAAAAGAGATGAATCAATTTTCTTTTCTTTTTTTTCCCTCTTCTTTTTCTAAGCTGCTAGGCCATTCATTGAAAAAATGTCAAGTTTGCGTGGCCCAGCATGGCCAATCATAGAGGACGTTTGTGCTGCTTTTAGAAATCACGTGAGAAAAGAAATTAATTCTGACAAGCCTATCAAATTTTGCCACACAAATAGTCCAAGGATAATAGTAAAACTACAAGTACTACTTGTAAGAAAATTATAAAGTTTGTAAAAAAAAAAAAAAACTAAATTAGTACTAATTTTCCTATAAATGTCTGAATTATTTTTTATGATTAGTGAATTTATAATAAGATGTTTTTTTTTTTTTATTGTAAGATTTTGCAATATATTTATAGTTTCCCTTACATTACTTCTAATTTGGTCTTATGTCAACAATATGATAAATAAATTTCTTAATTATTCTTTTATTTTATGTTTAAAACTTAACAAGTCAAAAGTCTTGTAACTCAATTGGTTAATTAATATATATTTTGATACCAAGGTTCAAATTCTCCTCAACTATCTAATTATAAAATAAAAATTGACACATGAATTTATATGGTTTATGTACTAAAATTTGTAATATTTTTAACATTACTACTTATAGTATTTACTATGCGGCTAGCATTCATTGGGTGAGTAGGTTTCAAGCAGTGTTTGACAACACAGCAGATGATTTCAAAAAGAATTCGGTGCCTCTTTCCTCGTGCAGCTTTAGATTCCCCCGGAAAATCAGTTCCCATCAGAAAACCTTTTCCAAATTTCTTTGTTGTGTACCTTTTTTAGCTGCTTTTTTAATAAGGCTGATGTTATATGTGTAATGTGTAGTCACTATTCACACTTTCTTTGTAAAAGTTTCAAAGGTAGTGAAACAAAGTTAAAGAGAAACAGCAAGGAAGATGGGTTCATCCGGGAATAATTTTCTCCAAGTTGTGGCTAAGAACTTTGATGTTCTTGCTTTGTATGTCTCTCAAGTCTCATTATATTGTACACATTCACATTGTTCTTAATTTCTCTGTCTTTTCCTTTGCTTGTTTCCCTTATTTAGATTCAATATTTTTTTTATGTTTCAGGCCTCTAGTCGCTCTTGTTTTCCCATTGTAAGTATGTTTTTTTTTTTTTTGTGTGTGTGTTTTGTTCTGCATGGGCACACAACATGTGTTATGTGCATGACCGTATGTGTGTCCATTTACATTTTTCTGTGGTGTGTTGTTTTTATAGGTATGCTTCAATCAGGGCTATAGAGACCAGGTCTCGTAGTGATGATCAGCAGTGGCTTACATATTGGGTTCTCTATTCCATGCTCACACTCTTTGAGCTCACTTTCGCTAAAGTCCTTGAATTGTAAGTTAATTTGTTGCTTTTCTAAATTAGACTGTGTGTGTATGTGTGTTACGTACTGTGCATTTTTAGGAATCATCACAAGTTTGCAGCTAGTTAATTTTTTGTTGTTGTTGTTGTTGTTGTTCTACATTATACTTTGTGTTTGTGTTACGTACCGTGCATTTTTAGGAATCATCACAAGTTTGCAGCTAGTTAATTTGTTGTTGTTGTTGTACATTAGACTCTGTGTGTGTACTGTGCATTTTTAGAAATCATCAAGGTTTCTTAGAGCACAGAAGTGAAAAGTAGTTGCCGTGTCACTCTCTAACATTGGGATTCATATGTGGGCTGGAAAATTTCAGCTATTATGGATGATATATATATATATATCCTTTGCTAATGAGTTTTGAGTTTTTTGCCTTTAGGCTTTCGTTGGGTTAGGCAATCTAAAAGTGGGCTTTGCTATCTTTCTTTCTTTTGGTTGTTTTTTGTCAAGGGCTTTTCCTGATCTGTTGTAAAAGCCCTATGGCAGATTGACCTTTTGTGTCTGAGTCATTTAGATTTTTTTTTTTTTTTTTTTTTTTTTTTTCAGAAAAGAAAAAAACCCCACATTGGCACATTGGAAAATTTGGAAGATAAGTCTACATATAAATATATATATATATATATATATATATATATATATATATATATAAATAAATGAAGAAACACTAATAATTGGAGCAACGAAACTTTATACATCCATTTACTTTACATTGTTGCAATAAGTGGGGGGAGAGTGATTCAAAAAAGCTTTGTTTACGAGGCTCATGCAAATCTTGACATCATGTCCTTTATAATACTTTTGTAACATCTGGTGAAAAGTTGAAATAAATTTAGGCACTAAAATTGAACAAAACAAGCCCTAGTGACTCAAAGATTTCGGAGAGATGACATATTAAGATGTTATTACCTGAATATGGAAGTGCAAGAGTGTTACATCATTTAATTCACTTGATAAACCTTTAAATTTGTAATAATTACAAAATACATCTATTTTAACGTGAGAAAATTATCTTGTTTAGGTTACAAGCCCCGAAGTGCAAATGGAGAATTTAACAAAGATTTTTTTTTTTTTTTTTTTTAATTTTTTTTATGGAGAATCTTCCTTCTTGTCCCTAGAGAAGATTGATTTTTTTAAAGGGAATTTTTGGGACAACACGTGACTCACAAGATGTTAGCACCAAATGCTAAGGTTATAAACCTTGTGACATTTTCGGTTCACAACATGATGTGAATCTACGTTAATTCAAATCTCCCACCCTAACTTGTTACGAGCTAAAAATTAACCTATAAAAGTGACAAAGGGAAACTATATTTAAATGCTATAAGTTCTTAAACTTGATTTTTAAAATTTTCTTGATTGTCATTGATTTTCAATTTTCAGGTTCCCCATTTGGCCTTATGCTAAGCTAATTCTTTCATGCTGGTTGGTCCTACCGCACTTCAATGGGGCAGCATATGTTTATCGAAACTTCATTAGACCATTCTATAGGGACCCAACAACTTGTCAAATCTGGTATGTCCCACGAAAGAAGAACGTCTTCAAAAAGCCAGATGATGTTCTAACAGCTGCAGAGAATTATATTCAAGAACATGGAACGGAAGCATTTGAAAATCTTATAGCCACTAGCAAGGTATGATCAATAACAATGGTGTATTCTTATTTTTAGGTCATGTTGTATTTTCGATGTATTATTATTATTAATTTTTTACTAAATTGCATTTTAAATCCATTATTTAGTTGTCAAAAGTTTCAAATTGTATCATGAAGATTAAGATTATTACAAATTAAATATATAGTTTCACTAATATCAAATCGAACTCTAAACTCTTATATAAAAAAATCGAACTTTGAACTTTTAAAATCATCTAAATTTAAATTTTAGAGTTTTCGGTTTTGATTAGGTAGTATAAATTGATACGGTACTATTTTAAACTTGTAAATCTATAGGGTTTAATTTGAAAACACCACTAAAGTATATGATTTAAAATGTAATTGCCCCTTGGCGCGATGGTCACTCCATAAGTATTAAGTGCTTGTGGAGTGTGAGGATAAAAGTCAGAGTTCAAGTCTCTAAGAAGAAGTTTCACACACACACACGTACATATATATATATATATATATATATATATATATATATATATTAAAAGCTGACATAGTAAAAAAAGTGGCACTAGGAATTATTTATTTAATATGTTAGGACTAATACTCTCTACTCTCACATGATTATATGAATAGTTGATTCCACCATAAATTCATTAGGATTTTGGCAAAGACAATAATCAACTTGGATTAGATTTCTTAACTCTAGAGTCCCTGAACTAACATGCTTTCCTATAATTATGACTTGGGTACTAGCATGAAAACCAAAATTTCATTTTACTTCAATAAAAGTTAACATAAGTACATAACACCCTTTTGCATTTTGGTAATTGGAAGGCAAAGATCGCCAGCCCATGGATTCTATTAATGTAAGAATGAGAGACCTGGCTCTCAGAGACTGACATCTTATGCCACAAATAGGGTACCCTTCAAGGAAAATTAGAGTCAATTGCGCTTAAAATCCTATAATCTAGGGCTAATTTCATATTAAACCATATAATTTTTATAATTTTTAATTAAACTCTAAAATTTAAGAATGCCACAAATTAAACCTTATAATTTTTGTTAGTTTCAAATAGAACTTTGGACTTTGAACGATGGTAAGGTTGCATAATTTCAATACACAAAGGGTAACTTCTTTTTTGGGCTGCTCTTAGCTCATTTGTAAAGGAAAATGCTATTTTGACCTACAATAAAAGTTTATAACTTCTTCTTTTTTTATATGTATTTTATTTATTTTTCCTTTAATTCAAAATTTTTTACTTATCCATAATAATTTTTTTTTTTGCAATATAAGTTTGTCTGGGATGCATTCGGATCATATTTATGTTTCTAATTTGTAGGCTGAAAGGGAAGCAAGAACCAGGAGGGGCAACAATTACATGATCTTCGATGATGATTATATTTATTGAAGTGTGGTCTCTATATATGGTTTTTCTTTTTTTGAGAAAAAGGTCTCTATATATGGTTTGGTTATGATGTCTTTCATTCCTAATTCTGGTCTGTAGCCACTAAAGATACTAAATATATATATTAATATCACCTAATCCAATTATGTATTTAATTTACCCTCTATTGACTATTGTTTCCTAATTTCTAAGAGTATATATGGGCTGACTTGGGGTTATATCCATGGATTCGCCTATGTTGTCCATAGTAATTAAGATGGGTCTTTATCTTTATTTTGAGTTAGCATTTTTTTTTTCCCTTAATGCTTGTGTGTCTTTCATAATTTGCTATTTTCTGCCTTCCTCTTTATCATTAGTTACCACTGAATCTAAACAAGTAAAGGGCGTTTGAGACAGAAAGATGATAAAATACTACTTGTCTTAAAATTTTAAAAGCCCTAAAGATAAGGACGAAGCCAGAACTTGAAGTTAGGGGGGCAGCTTTGCTACTGGTTGCGTGCGACTACTCCAGCCTCTAGCTCTATTGCTTAACTACTAAGGGTTTTTTTTTTAAATTTATTTATTTTTATTTTTTATATGTGCATTTACTATTGGGTAAGGACAAAATTAGTTTCTTTAAAATTTTTTAAAGGGCCGAGTTGTTTGTTTTGGGTAAAATTAGTTGATTGAGCTTAATTGTTTTTAAGCTATTATTGGTAATTTTTGTTGTTGGACTAATTTTTTTGGACTTGTATATTTTGTTTTAGATTTTAGGTTTATAAATTTTTTTATGCCCTTTAAAATGAAAAAAAATGCTAGAGTTACAAATGAGCTTAGATGCAAACCAATAAGAATTTACTACCTCAGTAATTTGTAAAAATGTTATAGAAAAGTTTATGACTATAATATTACTTTGAAAATAATCAATGATATTGTTAAGGGGAGTGCAAAGTGTAAATTTTATAAAACAAAATTGCTAAAATTTATACCTATATATATACTATTTTTTTAAAAAAATTATGGGGAGCAATTACCCCCATGGTCAAAGTCTCCCTCCATCCCTGCCTAGAGAAATGATGAATTTATTAATTTAACCATTATTCTAACATAAGAGATCTCTTGAAGATCTTTTGATAAAAGAAATTAACAATCTAAAAAATAATTGCACATGCTTTGTATTGTTATTTTTTTTTTTTTTCTAACAAAGTATGTAGAGTCTTTAATACCCGTCTATTCTCTCAAGTGCGTGTAAATTTCTTGTCCCATTACCATACATCAAGTAGTTACAAAAACAAATCTCTTAGGGGTCTGTATATCTTACGATACATGATATATAAAAGTTAAAAAATAATTCACGTTACGATTTCTGTTTTGACAACTATAACCACAATAACAAAGCTTCACAATTGTCTAACCCTAAAATTTCGAACAATTATGCAGTGTAATAAGCTGTAGGGAAGGAAGTGTGGAGCTTTAACCAAATAAACTCCTCTTCAAAAAATAAAAACAATTGTTCCTACTATACTTACTTAACATCATCCTACAGTCAATTATCTCCTTGGAAATTTGATTAAAGCATTTTTTTTTTTTCCCTCATGAGCTTTAATCTTTATCTCAGACTCTCAGTTTTGTGATCTCTATTAAAACTAAAGAAGAATTTCATGTAGAGAGTTGGTATTGAAACCAAAATTATTTGAAGGAGAAATAGAAAGATCGTTTTCAGTGTTGGAAGCCTTGAATGGACCTTTCCAGCTCTAATACCATGAAGAAATTCACAATCTCTATAAATAAAAATACCAAAACTTTATTTCTTAGTAAAAAATCGTTATGAATGAATAATACATTGAGTTTCCTCCATATATACACATCTAACTAGCAATGACGGAACTATAGTTGGGGCCCCTAAATTTTTCAAATTTTTTTTAGTGTATATATATATATATGTGGGTATTAATTTTAGCAATTTGTTTCAATAAATTTACACTTTGCTCTCTCAACAATATTATTGATCTTTTTAAAGGCTATAAAAAATTTTATTGATCTAAAATTTGAAATAAATTTAACAAGCTTAACAACAAAATTTACCAATAACAAACTTAAGCCCAAACAACACCCCCAAACAAACCCACACAAGACACAAACAAAAAATAAAATAAAATAAAAAATTCCTGAGCCAATTCTAACTAGTCTAAGTGAACACTCACACACATTTGACAACACACAAGACACCAAAAAAAAAAAAAAAACTTAACTTTTTAAATTGAGAAGTGTTACGTCCACAATATTTTCACAACAAATCACATGCGGTAAGTTGTTATTGGTTCTAATTTGAATCTACAACTTAAATTACTTTTTTGCTCACTCATAACAACCAATAATAACCTATCACTTACGATTTGTTGTGAAAATGTAGTGAAAATATTGTGGACATAGCATTTCTCTTCTAAATGAATGCTTACTTGGAGTTTCAAAAAAAATTTGTTTATACTTTTGCCCCCCTAACTCTAAGTCCTAGCTCCATCCCTGAACTAGAGAGAAAAAGAAGAGAGAGAAAGAGAGAGCGGGAAAGCTGTAACTAACCCCAAACTCTAGGCAATGGCTAAACTAATAATCAACTAAATACATACATGTGGCAATTGGTGTAACTGATTCCACTTATTAAGCATTAAGCAAAACGGCACTGCTTCACTACTTTGTTTAATAACCATATTATGAAACGATGTGGCTCAACTTAAGATATTGAACTAGAAATCACATTCGCTCTCTTTTAGTTGAGTTTTAATTTTATCTCATTTATTGCGTGTTGACTTAATTTGTTTTCAACCTTACATTTAATAATGGTCCTTACTTAACTTAAAATATTTAATTTAAATACATTTGAAGTTGCACTTTTAAATTAAGAATAATTTATCATTTTTCACATCTTTTTCATCAAAATGCTCAATTAAAAAAAATATTCAAAGAATCTTATTTTATTGTCCAAGGCTCCAAGCCGCTCATTTGAATTTAATTAAACCAATTGGGTTTGTATTTCAAGTTTAATATCAAATATAGTTGTTGTGATTAAAAAATGAAAGTTTTTTTTTTTCTTTTCTTTTGAGAAAAATGAAAGAAAAAAATAATAGAGAAAAAATGATGCATGCAATACTAAAACACATAAAATTTAAGGGGCTGTTTAGTAGGGTGTTTTGAAACTACAACTATTTCGTTTTTGTGATTTTTGAAACTGGGTTTGTTTGCTTTTGATTTTGATGTTTTGGGCCTCTAATAGAGGAGACCTCAACCACATGTACTAAGGTAGACCTAATTATAAGTGAGTTGTGAGTATTATGTAACGAGTGTGGCTTAACTCTAGTACTTTTTAATTGAAATTTTCTTTTGTTTTATTGAGAAACTACTACATCACCCATTAACTAAATAAAATGTGGAGATTAAAATTCACTACCACTTGTCATTGTATATTTAAAATAACAGGAGTTGTCCAGTTAAAATAGTACTGAAGGTAAGCCAAACTCTTCTAATTACCCTACAAAATTAACTTAATTTTTTAAGTTATAAAAGAATGAAGTAGACTATTACATTTTGAAGTTAAGTGACCTTTATTTTTTTTATGTGATCCTTCTTCTTCTTTTCATTGTAACATTGTCCAACCCTTCTTTAAATAGAAAAATGAGAGAAAAAAAAAAAAAAAAAAAGCCGACCCCTTGTTGCTAAAAAAAGTCTTATTTTTTTTAAATAAAAAAAATTTCCTTTCTTAGGCATATAGAATCATAGAATTGTCAATTATTACAACTGTATAATGTCTATTTCTTTATTTTACAGAAGCATGAACACTATTTTAATGTGTACACACTCAAATTTGGACTCGGAAGATTCCATTATGGACCAAAAGTGCTTACCTTTCCCGCCAGCCCACTTCGCGCCTAAATTTTTGGAATTTTTAGTAAAAAAGAAGCAGAAATTTCAGGAGACTTCGGGTATGAAATTTTAAGCAACATTTTTCAGTTTTTAAACAATATTACACGTATTTTTATACATTTTTTCACCTATACATATTTACAAAAAATACAAACAACGTTATTAGAATAACATTACCAAACGGCCCTTCATTTGCCAAAAACACTTATCTCAAATGTAGAAATAATGTCATCATGTCATGGTCATACACATCCTTCTTTTATATATATATATATATATATATATATATATATATATATATATATTTTTTTTTTTTTTTTTTTTTTTTTTTAATTATTGAGGTGATAAATTTAACTAGAATCTATTATTAACATCATTTTCATTAGTGCTATACTACTAGAATATGCTTAATTTAGTGATATTACATGTTATTCTCTTTTAAAAAAATAAAAGACTATGAAAAACATTGTGTTCTAGACTCTCTCTTTTTTTTGTGTGGTTAAATTGTGTTCTAGAAATTATTCCTCTCATAAATTAAGGTAGAAAATGAGAAGAAAAAAATAAAATAAAAAAGAGTCTGAATTTGGTAAAGATAAGGTGTCAAACCTATGTTTTATACCATCCAATAAGAGATTGTCACATCAACAATTTACTTAAAATTCAATATATCTTATCTTGAGACCAAATTTGGTAAGGGATGGGGTGTAAAACTCACATTTTACACAATCCAATAAGAGATTAATATATTAGTATTTTATTTAAAATTCAATACATCCTACCACACCTAATAATATCTCAATAAACTTCCAATTTGGTTGGATTTATATATGGGTATTAGAATTGATTGTGTGTGGTTGTGCTTATTCTTAAATATATGATAAGATTATGTGACATGTTGAGATTGGAGAGGTAAAACATGAGTTTTACACCACATCTTTACAAAATTTAATCTCTCTTATCACACCTAATAATAATGAATTTGCCTTACATTCAGTATTTTTTTAACTGGAATCTCCTTTGTTTTAATGAAAAACTTCCACATCATCCACTAATAAAATAAAATATGGAGATTAAAATCCACTACCACATGCCATTGTACATTTAAAACAAAATGACATATTCAATTAAAAAAGTACTGGAGGTAAGTCAAACTCAATAATAATATCTCAATAAACTCCTAATTTGGTTGGATTGATACATGGGTATTAGAATTGATTGTGTATGGTTATGCTTATTCTTAAATAAATGATAAGATGATGTGGCATGTTGGAATTAGAGGATTAAAACATGGATTTTACACCATATCCTTACAGAATTAAAAAAAAAAAAATCAACTTTGTATGTGTGCAACTCGATAAAATAAAGAAAAAGAGAAAATAAAACAAATATCTAAATTTTTAATGTCATAACAATGACACCACCTAAATTAAAAAGTTCTCAAAGCATGCAATCTGTAAACCTAGTTGATTATAAAGGACAATTTGCAATGTTCCACTGGAGAATGTTGTTAGATGACGAAAGAAATGAAATTAGAATTGCATTTTGTTGAAAGAGTGCCAAAATTGGTAGTGCATGCTTATTTTTAAACAGTAGTGCATACTTAAGCCATACTAATAGAAAATCACTCATTGAATAGTTACATATACACTCTATTTGTTTTAGTGACGATGTTTTCTAGAAAATGAGTCATTTTTCAAAAAGCATTTTTTATAAAACTATCTCATTTTCCTATTTTTGATATCAATCTTAAATGAGTTAAAAAATAATCTTCTAACTTCCCTTATTTAGCTTGCTGTAAGATAGAGTTGTTTAAAAAAAAAAAAAATGGAAAACAATCTCTAAAAATAAGTTATACTTTTTTTGTTGACTAAATATAGTTTTATTTTGACTCATTTTTTCTGATGCTATCAAGCACTGAAAAATATGGAAAACAACATTTACACAGTGTTTTCTATCGAAACAAACAAAGTGATATATGATAACTGTAAAGTGATCTAACACTCTGTTTGTTATGAACACTCGAATAATCCTCTAATGGCTTGATCATGATAATTGTAAAGTGATCTAATTTGATACCCAAGTCAATTTTGAATATTAATATGTCATGTGATTGTGATTGGGTATATTTTAACTCATGCTACATGATTAATCTCGATTTTCACTCCCCATGGGACTCATTTAAAAGAAATATTATATATAATCCTTACAAAAGAAAATCACTCATTGAATAGTTACATATATACGATACACTATATACCTCTTCTTGTATTATTTTTAAGATATGAACACTCAAATAATCCTCTAATGGCTTGATCATGATAATTGTAAAGTGATCTAATTTGATACCTAACTCAATTTTGAATATTAATATGTCATGTGAATGTGATTGGGTATATTTTAACTCATGCTACATGATTAATCTCAATCTTTCTCTCCTTATGGGACTCATTTATATATAAATTGATAGAGCTGAGAGAAAATTTAATTAAATTATAAATTGAAGTCTAATTATGCACCACGTGTCTTATCTAGCTTTTAAATTTGTATGTCAAGTGAATTATTAAGTGCAAAAATCAAGAAGTCTAAATTGAATTTTAATTGGAGTTCAATTTTGCGCCATATGTCCTATTTAATTTTTTTAATTTTTGTGACAAGTAAATTATTAGATGAAAAAACCGAAGAGTTTAGATCAAATTAAATTATATATATCATATATATATATATAATTATGATTGTTTTTAAATGTATTAGTGCATATGCATAGTATTACGTATTAATTTAAATGAATGATATATACCATCCTTACAAAAGAAAATACAAAATTATCCAATAATAAATGCCAACAAAATCCAAAAATTAAATAATTTATTTATTAAACTAAAATTCTGTCCCACCTTATTTAAAAAAAAAAAAAAAATCTGTCCCACAAAATTTTTTGTTTTGTTTTTGGGATGGGCCCACTTGAAATCTTACAAAGAAACTTTATTTCATTATTTCGGTTAAAAAGACAAAAAACCAACCATACCCATCTCCATCCCCAAGATTTCAGTTGCTGACTTGTCAAAACAACAACAAAAAATAATTTAGGAGCGAGAAAGAAAGAAAAAGAAATAAACAGTTAGAACCCCAAAAAAAAAAAAAAAAAAAAAAAAAAAAACAGAGAAAAGACAGAGAGAGAAAGAGAAAGAGAGGGAGAGAGAGAGAGAGAGAGGCGCACGTTAAGGCGCACGTTAAGCATTCTCGAAGCTCTCTGCAACACAATTTTATCAATCTCTCCTCCCCCCAATCGAAACGATTCGTTTTTTTTTTTTCTTCTTTTTTTCTTTCTCTTTCTAATTCGTGGTTTTCTTTGCTTTTTTGATTTTGTTTCTATTTTGGTTTCGGAATTCAACGAGCCTAAATTCATCGAATACCGTTAGCATTGGCTAAATTTAATCCGAATTTCTCATATCAGATTCAAAAAACACAAAATTGTTTTTTTTTTTTTTTTGTTGATTATTCTCAGCTCAAAATTGACTAGTTCCGAAAAATTCGAATTTCTAGGGTTTCGGTTACGTGAATTTGAGCTGTTTTCGGAGCTCAGATTGATCGTAACAGCTTTCTACATTTTGTGTTTTTTTTTTGTTTTTTTTTTGTTTCTGGAATTGTAGATTTCTAGGGCTTTTTGGGTTGAGTTCAGAAGCTGCATTATCAAATTTGAGTTCCAAATTTGGTTGTTGTTGTTGTTGTGGCTATGGGGTAGATGAAAGAACTGGTTTGTTTTCCACAATCTGTGTTGGAGAGTACATTGCTGTTGATTCTTGTTTTACATGAAGCAAGTGGCGTATGGTTTTGGATCGTATGATTCAAATGGGCGTTGGTTCTGTGACTCAGCAGAAGCAGCTTCTACTGATTTTGCAACTTGAATGGCTGATTTGCAGAGAGCCGGTCTCGTTGAGAGGGACGTAGACAAGGTTTAAATCCGTTCTCGCCTTTTGCTTTCGTTTCGCGTTTATATATTATGCGTGATGCTTTTAATTCAATGGCATTTTGTTAATTTAGATAGAAAAAATTGTTTGTGTTTTTGTTGAAGAGTGAATTGTATACATGTGGCTGACCCCGAAATCTTGGAACTAAGGCGTTGTTGTTGTAATTTAAGAGTGAATTAATTTGCAGTAGCAGGGGCCCAATGTTTGGGGTCTTAGTGTGGGGTAGGTCTTGAGTTCTAACCCTCGGGAGCTACTATGGTCACGCTTAAGTAGGGTTGTACTCGGATAAAAAAATGAGTACCCATGATACAGTCAATCATAACCTCTGTCTTTTTGTTGTTGTTTTTTAAATCATATGGACCTTTTGGTTAGTGAGAACTTATTTGCATGTTCATTAGTGATATTTTGGCTTGTTCTTCTCAATATTTTAATGTTATACACAGCAACAACAGAGTTGGTGATAAGCAGCATTCCTGTTCAATTAAGGTGTTGAATCATGAAGTATTTTAGTCTCCCATTATCACATTTTTGTTTTTATTTTCACAAATTATGCTCTTGTATGAAAACACCTGGAGCTCTTGTAGTGACTTTATTTTATGTTTTAAATTACAGGCCATTGCATCACTTAAAAAGGGGTCATATCTGCTAAAGTATGGACGCAGAGGGAAGCCAAAGTTCTGCCCATTCCGGCTTTCTTCTGTGAGTTACTCTGGCAATTTGGAATTGTTCCCTTTTCTGAATTCTGCACTAACTCGTTAACGAAATTGTAAAAAAAAAAAAATCCTAACACAATCCCATAACCCTTTCTTTAACAACTCTAAATACTTTTATTTTTTTATTTTTTTATTGAGCAATAACAACTCTAAATTCCATTTCCACAAATCCTTCTAACCCTAAACCCACCACAACCACACATAGACAAATTCCCTTATTTTTCCAATGTTATCCACCCAACAACAAGTATGACTGAACTTTTCTCTCTGGTTTGGGTTCAGCCAGCTTATAAATCTCCATCATTTCAACCACCTAATTTTAATTTTAAGGTCCTTAATGTATGTAACTTCCGATATGAATATAATCATGAAAGTAACAACATTCTTTTGTTTCTCTATATTTACTCAGATGATTGAGGGTTTTTTTTTTTTTTTTCTAGGATGAGTCTGCATTGATATGGTACTCTGGCAATGAAGAGAAACAACTTAAAATAAGTCAAGTTTCACGGATTATTCCTGGACAGCGAACTGTAAGTTTCTATAGTCATTCTTTCTTTCTTAGAAAATGGTGTGGGGATAGCCTCTCAAGCTACTGTTGAGCTGATTTTGTCAGATCTCAGAAAAAAATTCACATGAACTTTGCACGAGTTTAAAAGAATGTTTTAGTTGAAGTTTATATTTCAGAGTTAAACTTCTGTTGGTTTAATTAGAACCCTTTTATTATTGTCAGAATTTTTAATATTTTGTTTCTCTTTTTCTTTACTTAGATAATATATTCATTCTATTCTATCATTTGCTTATCCTTAACTCTCAAAATTTAGACCTTTATAACTTTGGATTTATCTTTCAGGCAATATTTCAGCGGTATCCTCGGCCTGAAAAGGAATATCAATCATTTTCACTTATATACAATGATAGGTCCTTGGATTTGGTGAGTGTGTTTCTGTGGTCTATTCTTTTTTTCTTAAAAAAGCTCATTTAGTTGATCAATGACAATAAAGCATAGAAATCACTAATTGAAAATTGTTTTGTCACTGTTGTTAGTAATGATCTTAGTCGCTTCATTTGTTAATTTGTGAAAAATAAGGCAGGATGCCATCTTAGAAATTATATGTTTTGTCTGAAACCATTCCCAAATTTTGGTACTAAAACTTGGTTGTTGTTGTTGTATTTGCTTGGCACTATTACCAACCAATGGACAGATATGTAAAGACAAGGAAGAAGCTGAAGTTTGGTTTGCTGGTCTCAAGGCATTGATTAGTCGAGCTAACTACAAGTGGAAAAGTGAATCAAGATGTGGCAGTGTATCATCAGATAGTCTACATTCTCGTACACGAAGAAGTTCTCCATCTATTGCTCCATTTGTCAGTAGCAGTGAACTTTAAAAAAAAAAAAAAATTATTTATTTTGTATTTAGTTTAATAAAGTTCTGGTAATTATTAAGCATTTACAGTTCACTTGGGTTAATATTTTTTAAATTACAACAGGATCCAGGAGATACAGAAGAGGTTCCTCACGAGAATATACCACAGACTAGACTGGGGAAGGCATTCAGCGACATAATATCATATACAGCAGCCGATAAAAGTTCCTATCAAGCTGAATCAGTTCCCAATTCCACATTAACATCGTCACCTGTAGACAACTCAAATGGTCAAAATTCAGGAACAGAGACATTTCGAGTTAGTTTATCTAGTGCTGTGAGCTCATCAAGCCATGGATCGGGTCATGATGATTTTGATGCCATAAATGATGTTTTCATTTGGGGAGAAGGTATTGGGAATGGAATACTGGGTGCTGGCCTGCGTAGAGTTGGGCTTGGGAATTCATATGGGTCCAAGATGGATGCCCTTTTCCCTAAGGCATTGGAATCAAAAGTAGTTCTAGATGTTCATAATATTGCTTGTGGTGGCAGACATGCTGTGCTTGCCACAAGACAAGGGGAGATCTTTAGCTGGGGAGAGGAGTTTGGAGGCAGGCTTGGGCATGGTGTTGAAGTGGATGTTTCCCACCCAAAGCTCATTGACACTCTTAGTGGTATGAACATTGAATTAGTAGCATGTGGGGAGTATCACACTTGTGCTGTTACACGTTCTGGAGATCTTTATACATGGGGGGATGGTACTCACAACTTTGGTCTGCTTGGGCATGGAAGTGAAGTTAGTCATTGGATTCCTAAAAAGGTAAGTGGTATCATGGAGGGTATTCATGTAGTATCTATCTCTTGTGGACCTTGGCATACAGCTGTTGCGACAGCAGCTGGCCAGTTGTTTACGTTTGGGGATGGATCCTTTGGTGTCCTTGGCCATGGTGACTGTAGTAGCACAAGTATCCCCCGGGAAGTGGAAACTTTGAAAGGACAGAGAACTACAAGGGTTGCATGTGGTGTTTGGCACACTGCTGCAGTCGTTGAAGTGACAAATGAATTATCTAATTCTGAACCTTCTGGTTACTCTTGTTCTGGAAAGCTGTTTACATGGGGGGATGGAGATAAATGCCGACTTGGTCATGGTGATAAAGAATCTAGACTAGTTCCAGAGTGCGTCACTGCATTGGTTAATCAAAATATTTGTCAAGTAGCCTGTGGCTATAATCTCACAGTTGCTCTGACAACCTCAGGAGAAGTATATACAATGGGGAGTACTGCGTATGGACAGTTGGGCAGTCCTGAGGCTGATGGAAAACTTCCTAGTCGCGTAGAAGGTAAAATTTCAAGAAGTTTTGTAGGGGAGATTGCCTGTGGCTCATATCATGTTGCAGTTCTGACTTCCACAGCAGAGGTTTATACTTGGGGAAAGGGTTCAAATGGGCAATTAGGCCATGGAGACAATATTCATAGAAACACACCTACACTTGTCAATTTTTTAAAGGATAAGCTAGTAAAGAGTGTGGCCTGTGGTTCAAACTTTACATCTGTTATATGTCTTCATAAATCTGTATCTAGTGCTGACCACTCTATATGTACTGGTTGTCATAATCCTTTTGGTTTCAGAAGAAAACGTCACAATTGTTATAATTGTGGGCTGGTTTTTTGCAAAGCTTGCAGTAACAGAAAATCTCTGAAAGCTTCTTTAGCTCCAAATATGAACAGGCCATATCGGGTCTGTGATGATTGTTATATGAAACTGAAGAAGGCCCTGGAATCTGGTTCTATTCTGCGACCTCCTAAATCCAAAAATGGAAATATGTATCATAAATCCAATGAGGCCATGGATAAAGAGACTCGAGTTAATAAACTACAGACAACACTGTCCAGATTGTCATCTTTTGGCTCAGCCAATCAATTTGAAACCAGGCGTTCAAAGCCTGACATGAAAACAGAATTGCATGATAGCCGTGTCTTTCACGCTCTGAATGAAAATTTTCAGTTTGGGGGAATTTATTCCATAAAAGCATCAGATTCTCTTGTTGCAACATCAAAGAAAGTTTCATCAGTTTCCCTTCCTGGTTCCAGAATGGGTTCTCGATCAACATCTCCTGTTTCAGAAAAGTCAAGCCCAGCTCGGTTTTCTGAAGAAATTTTTGATTATTCGAAGAATAGAAATGGCAGTTTAAGTCAAGAAATCATAAATTTAAGGGCTCAGGTAAGCATATTGAAAATGCTTTAGTGACTGCATGCATGCATCGATCTAAATTCTTATTTACTTCAAATTTTAGGAATGTGATAAACGTATTTGTCAATGCTCTAGAGAATCTTCTTCCCCAATCCCCCCCACCCCCCCACCCCCTTTTTTTTGGAAAGAATAAATTATAATATTGTGACTTCATTCCCTTATCCTTCCCTTTGGCACATTCAGCATTCTCATTCTTCTTATGGGGAAACATGACCCAGTTGTGGGAGGTATGGAAGTATGTTTAGTTATAAAATAATCTGTCAAAAACAGCTGAAAGGTATAGTCACCTCATGACAAGTTTGTTTACCAAAGAAAATTATGTATGGGGCAATCTTCAAGCCATTTTAAAAGCACTGAGAGACCTAGATAACTTACTGCTACCTGAAGCCTAAAGATCTTCTTGTCAAATATTTCTGCTAGGGATGGCAGCGGGGCAGGTTGGGGTCAGATTAGGGGTACTCCTGTCCCGTCTTTGGGGTGGGGAAAACCTACACAGGGAAAGTTGGGTACGAGGTGGGTTGTAGGTATTTCCATCACTAATAAGGTGGCTTTGACATTAATGAGGTAATAGAATATGTTTTAAAAAATCAAATTATACATACGATGTGTAAAAGAGATTGAATTTTATATATGTATATATATACAAATATATAAAATTAAATCCCTTTTACACATCGTATTTATAATTTGATTTTTTTAACATATTCTATTACCTCATTCAGGGTGAGGTGAGATGCAGCAGGAAGAGTAAAACCTATCCCTGCCCCATCACCTCTTTGAGGCAGGGAAAACCTGCACAGGGTAGAGTAGGGCAGGGCTGGTTATGCAGAGCAGGAAAGGGATAGGACCATTTATAGTAACTCAACTTCAAGAAAAGACATTTTTAAAATGTAAAGTCACAAAAAGATAGGACCATTTACAGTGCTAATGATGAACAGGCACCCACAATGTGTGAAGCACAATGGTGAAGTTGAAGCTTTTGAAACTTAGTGAAGTCAGCAAGTTAAAGTTCTGAAGGGTCTGGGAGTACTAGATTTTCCAAACAAATCAGTGATGGTGAATATCACTAAAATCAACCCATTTCTGTATGTTTTCCTCAGGAACAACAAACTAGTAGTGATATGAATGGCACTCAATATCCGTGGTGAGAAGTAGTTTCAAAATTGTAAATATGTAATGCAACATGGAAATATCTGTAGTTGCATTGTACACAATTCAGTATTTAATTAGAATGCGTAGTTATAGTCTTCCTGAAAATGAATTTTTATATGATGAAGTTATTCACAACTGTGAATGCACGCTAGCTCAGATGGCACCTCCTCTCCTTCAAATAATTTTTTTTTAGGTGTAGGTAAGATGTTACCTTTATTGCCAGCTTGAAGATAAAAATGGTTGGTCCAATTTTCTCTTATTAGAGATAAACAGAAAGTCATCGTCTTTTTATACATGATATTGCTTATCTGTAATTCTTTAGACTTCTTTACGTCAATTGTACATGAAGTAGTCTGTTTGCAATAGAATATTTCTCTACTTATAAAAAAAATTAGAGAGAAACAGAGAGAGATCAGAGAATAAGAATGGATCTAGGAACAAAAAAAAAAAGCATAGTTTATGTAAAATGAAGTACCGAGATATATAGGAGTTTGGAGCTTGATAAGTCTATGCAACAGCTGTAACAAGAAAAGAAATAATGTGGTATTAACTGGACAAGAATAGCTATGTTTAAATAGTTTACTCGTGTCCATGAAAGCTACAATTTGAAGTATATGGCAAATCAATATACTCTCATCAACACTATAAATATTGCAATGATATTTGAATCTTTTTCCTGTTATATATTAATCTGAGAAACAACTGAATTTTGTCTGCATCTATCACACAGAGACTCTAATGACTTGGTTTCCAACAGTTTTATTGCATCAAACTTATGATTAACAACTTATCTACTTTCTTTTTCTTTTTTTACTTTATACTAAGTAAAAATTGAATGATAATACTTTATAGGTGGAAGATCTTACTAGAAAATCCCAATATCTTGAAGCTGAACTAGAAAGAACATCAAAGCAGTTGAAGGAGGTCACTGCCATTGCAGAAGATGAAGCTGAAAAATGCAAATCCGCAAAGGAAGTTATCAAGTCTCTAACTGCTCAAGTAAGATATTTATATGTTCAAGTTTTGTGGTTATTTTTCTCAGTATCATCAATAAGTTTGATTTCACTCGCTCAATTATTTGGATTTGAAAGAACTAGTCCCTGTAAATTCTGTAATGATCAGAGTTTCAAGATTTAGTTATGGTAGGTTTTGACTTTTAAACATTCAACTTAGGAGCAGAGAAGCTCTAATAGAGAAATGGCTTGGTGAGTCAGCTTGTATACATAATTGACCTTTTGCATAAACATCATATTGTGAATATATTCTGTTTCTCCATAAGCTAATTGAAGCTATCCAAGTTGCAAAACTTCCACCATAAAACAAGTTTAAGGTGCTTGGTCTGGATAACTATGTTTCTTGCATATGGTGGGAATAAGTGAAACTCCACCAATGCCATATATGTGGGGGCTATCTTGAGTTTGAGACTAGCCCACCATGTGATAACTACAAAATGAACGTGTAGGAGGATTACCTCATTGAAAAGATATCATTTATTCTAAATCTTGCTGTTGAAGCTCTTGGAAGATTTTATTAAATAAAAGATGACGTTTAGAAGCAATACTTAGAGCAGATTATTATATTGTTCACTCATCTAATTGTTGCAACTGAGGCGTTCTTATTTGTAGCCGAGAGTTAAAAATCAGGAAAACAGTTTTTTGAGGGAAGAATTTCCGCACCATATATCATGCCAAAACCAGATTTCTGATCCATTTCCAACAACAAAATGGAAATGCCTATATAAGAGTCCCACATGCCTCTAATACTTTTCCAAACGTTCAACACCATGAGAAACTTGAGCCACCTTCTTTCCCCCCACCCCCTGTGAATCCCCAAACCACCCTCCTTCAATAGGGAGCATACCACCCCATAATTGACCAAATGAAACTTAGGAACGTTGCACTCCCTCCCATTAGAATTCTCTTTGTAACTTTTCCAATATCACTTAGTGAATCTCTGAATGATATCATACCTAGGAAGACTTAAGTAATGACAAATGTCATGAAAAAGAACACACACACGCACACACACACACACACACACACATATATATATAAGGTTGAGATCCAATAGTTACTGAAAAGTTAGGTCTTCAAGTTCAAGTATTATTGATATTAATGGAGTTAAATGTTACATAGGCATTGCAATTATAATATGCCTTTTTTAAGATTTTAATATTAAGCCATACTTTCAGTGGTTAATCTTGTTGAGATTCTGTAAGTGGTGTATAATGCAAGTAAAGTTGTCACCTGATTATATTGAACATTCTCACACTAAGGCTTCATTTGTTTCGGTGTAAAATGTTTGCTATTGGAGAATGTTTTCATCTGAGAAAATTTAGTGAAAACTACTTGTTTTCTGTTGTTTTGTTGTGTTCTTGAGTTTGTTCTGGAAAACATTTTATGGCATTTGGCTCATATGAAAACTCACAATTTTACTGTATTTTTATTTAGATATTAAATAGAAAATTTTATTCACCACTTTAAAATACAAAGGAATCCTAGAAAAGATCTATTGAGACTCTCCTCAGTCCCACAAAGATCTCTATGTACTTGTCCTATCCAGGAAAGCTGAGATCTTTCGGTCTACGTGCATGGGAACAGCTCAAACAAAAAAGAGTCTAGTCTTTTCTGAATTCAAGCCTGGCCTGCACATTTGCTTCTAGATCTAGGAATGGCACCAGGTGAGGGCGCCTATTGAACAACTAAAATCAACCTAAAAAATAAGTATCATCAAAATAAAATTATTGAAAACTACACTAATGAGCACAATCAAAATAAGAGTGCAACATCCAAAAAAAATATCAAACAATTAACAAAAACTATGAACTAAACTTACACATTTACTTGCATAATTACACACACTTAAAACCTCCAAAGTGAAATTTAAAATTTGTGTCCTTTTAAAAGTTTGGGGGCGATTCTCGAAACTTTGACACATATCGTGGTCATTTTAGGGGTTTCAAAAGGGGTTTGCATCATTTCAATGGATTTGAGGGACATTTTTGTCTTTTTGGTGTTTTAGGGATATTTTAGTCATATTAGAGGTTTTGAAGGAATTGTGGTCATTTTAAAGGTTTCAAGGTTATTTTTGTCATTTTGTAGGTTTGGTGGTATTTTGATCAGTTTGGAGATTTTGAGGGTACTTTGGTCATTTTGAATGTTTTGATGGTATTTTAGAGGTTTTTAGGGAATTTTGATCATTTTGGAGATTTTAGGGTATATATGTCATTCTATAGATTTTCAATATATTTTAGTCATTTTAGAGGCTTTTAGGGATATTTTTGTCATGAACAAGTTGGTCATTTTGATTTTTGAGGTTTCAGTGGCATTTTTGAGGTGTTAAAGGGTATTCAATTATTTTGGATATATTGGGGATATTTCTGTCATTTTGGAGGTTTCTGTTCTTTTGAGGCTGAAATGCCACTTCAGATATTTATTGCATTAAATTCATTTAATTCCTTTGATGCTTGCTTGAACGGGGTTGACTCAATATTAAGGAATTAATCTAGGAAGCACAGATACTTCATTTAGGGTGCCATACCCTTGTCCGTATCTGTGCTTCCTAGGAATTAATCCAATGCAGGTTTGGGTAGGAATCAAGGAATTAAACCCAGATAAAGTCTGTTGCCTGTTGCCATTCAGATTACCGTTTCGTAGGATTAACTAAAAAAGAAGTTAGGACTTAGGACCGACTGAAAGGACAGCAGGGAAAGTTCTCTAACCTGGGAAATTTTTTGTAATCCATCTTTTCTGGACGGAAAGGGTGAGTAGAATGGGCACGAAAACTAAACCTTCCTTCTTCGTAAAAATTATTTCGGTTTCACCAAGTTTTTTAGTTGCCCCATACACTTGAAAATGAGAAACATTATTCGGAAAATATTATGTTGAAACAAACCAAACCTAAGTACTAATATGATGAAAGACCGGATGGTAACAGAAAATTTTTCATGGTTTGAATAGCCTAACATGATGGTAGAGGACCTTCTCAATCACTAATTTACAAATCGAAAAACATGTTATTCAGCGATGAGATTTTCAAAATATTAATCAAATAAAATCATTAAGTGGTGTAACTATATATATAGTTTTTATTTTATTTTATTTTTTGGGGGGCAGGGGGGTTGGGGGGGAGGGGTTACTTCTTATCTTTGCAACTCTGTTGTTAACTAGTTAATAGTCTGATGTTTTAAATGATTTAATTGTCCACAGCTGAAGGAAATGGCTGAAAGACTGCCAGGACATACTACTGGATATAGTGAAGGCACCATTGCTGAAAACACCTCCAATATTCTAAACCAGTTTTCCAATGAGAGCCATGCAGCAAATGGAACCATTTCAGAGGCTCAATCAAATAGCAATTTAAAAGACAAAACCTTACGTAATGGAACCAAGCAACCAACTGGAAAGGGCGAGTGGGTGGTGCATGATCAACCAGGCGTCTATATAACTTTGTCCTCCTTGCCAGGTGGTGGTAATGAACTGAAACGTGTTCGCTTCAGGTATTTACACTTGCCTTTGTCAGTAGGAACATTTATGATCTACTCGACAAAATTGGGAACATTTATGATCTCTCAATGTTCTGAGTATGACCTTTTTAATTAGGAGTTTATTGATAATCTCCTCAACAAAGAATTAAGGCATATCTTTTCCTAGTAGGATTCAATAACAAGCATTTTTTTTTTTCAATTAACTGAAGTATTTTAGCCTTGTCATTGTTCTTGTGCTGGTTTAAACTTTCAACTTGAATCGTATTGTTAATTGGAATTCAATATGCATACTAAAACCATCCTAGCCATCTGTCTCTGATCATATTATTGGTGCTATGTCTACCTCTTCTGATTTTTCTGATCTTGCTTTTCATCCTTCTCTCCTCAATTCTGCTACATAAAAATAAATTCTAGATTAGATACTTGAATTCAATTCATTATAGTTTTTCTACGTTGTACTCCTGTCCTGTTCCCACAGATTATATAGCCCAATGCTCTGGGTGTGTAATATAAATATAATGAGTGAAATTTATGCATATGTGCCTTTTAATTAGATAGCACCCTTTTTGCTTCCAATCTGGATAAATCTAAAATTTCTTTTTTCCACTAAAAGAATCTTTTTTGGAAACTGAAGATACTTCTCTATATAAAAGCCAAAGGATTGAATCAATTTAATGGGAAAACATTGATGCCTTAATGTTGCTTTATGCTATATTTATCTAATTTTGTTCAGACCTTTGGCAAATTGGTTAGGCCTTCAACCATCTATCTCAGACTCAACTTGCACGCCTCTTATCCTGGCAAAGTTTTAGCTCTGGATAGAGGACATTTTATACCATCTCTTCCTCTTTGATTTAAGCTATGTTTTCCAAAAGTAGTTTAGATGAGTGAAAGAACAAGAGCAATGGATCTAGATATGTGGGACCACATATTGGTCCAACTTTTGATGCACCTGATACCATGTCATACCCAATTAAAGTGGACTATGTGCCCACAATGTTGGAGAATAACCAATGCACTAATTACACTGATTTGATAATTTGATAGTTGGGAGAGGGGAAATTTGAACCCTAGATATCCTTGTTAGAAACATTAGGAGGTGCCAACTAGTTGAACTACAAGGCTCTTGGCTAATGCACTAATCACACTGCATTAAGCAAATTAATAGCACCCAATATCTATATCTTCGTTCCAATGGCCCTCTCTCATAGCCTGATTTTTTTTCTTTTGGGAAAAACTGCAGAGCAAGGCTTGTATGTTCTCTATACTTATGAAAAGCAGCAGCAACTTTATGATTACTTACAACCTCCCCTTTACATAAAATAGTGAAACAATTACTTGCTACCAATGAAAGGAAGCAGACCAATTTTTTTTAGACAATACCATATATGACTCAATAAATCTAGTGAATTCAGTGCAGCATGTTCAATTACCTCTTGTGAACTGGTAATTGAATTTACCATGTGTACTGAACTCAATTTGCTTTTCTACAGCCGGAAGCATTTCACGGAAGAACAAGCGGAGAAATGGTGGGCTGAAAACGGGGCCAAAGTATGTGAGCGACACAATATACTTACTTCAGAGTAAAAAATACAGTTGGCAGTCTAGCATTCGCTGGAAGAAATCAAGCCTCATACAACTATTTTCCATGACCCTCTTCCTCTCCTCTGGAAACTGTAAATTTTTTTTTGGTCAATCATTCAGTGGAGTTTCATCATGGATCCAGGGTCAGAAATCAGAAAGGTAGACTGAGACTCAGAAAGGTAGACTGAGACATTAGAAAATTCAGAAAGTAGAAAGGAAAGCTTTTAAAGAGATAGAACAAATGGAAAGATGAAAATTTGATTTTGAGGAATTTGGATACTTGGCCTCTAATGCTAGTTAAAGAAGTTCCACACTGTTGCAGCTGGGTCTCACGTTTTTCTTTAGGCTAATAGGCTCTTGTTGTGCTTCCCCTTACCCCTTTTTTTTTTAATATTATTTTTTCGTTTCCCCAATATTAGTCGCTTAACATTTTGTATACGTACTCTTCTTGACAAAAGGCCAAGATAAATCCATTTTTTTGAATGAAGTGGTACCCCATCTTTTTGGATGTAAAGGCAGATCAAAGCTACAGTGCAATGTGTGCTTGTAATTTACTGTGATTTCTAATCAGTGTACATTGAGAGAGAGAGAGAGAGAGAGAGAGAGAGAGAGAGAGTTTTCCTTGTGACTGTCAGTCCTAAATTATATCAATGTACTTACCAATAGGACCAATCACCAGGTCAAGGTTCGAGGAATTCGTTCAAACAGTTCATTTATAAAAAGAGCCAAGAAATGGGGTCCAAAAGTTGAGAGTTATGCTTAGTGCATTACATCATAAAGTGAATTCATTCTAAATGGAGAGGATGCTAAGGAATATCGGCCTCACAAGCTTCAGAAACTGCCATGTGAGGTCTTAAATACACGGTTGGATTTCTTTCCAATGGAGAGATCCTAATACGATATTCCTCAGACTGTCTTCGCAAGCTTTAGAAACTACCACGTGAGCTGCCTTTGCCTGTGTCACAAGAGGATCAGTGCCAAAGACCAAATCAGTCCTAGCATAGATTATTTCTGCCTTGTGATTCAATAAACAGCCACTGTACTCACCTGTTTTCTCCTTGTACCAGCATCGAAAAGTTGATTTTAACAAAGGATAATGGTGAAGAAGACCGAGCATTATACAGCCTCTAGTTGTTTGAAACAGCTTCCCATGATTCACGAGGATATTCTAAACTACAATGACTCAGCGAACCACTTGCATGGGATTAATTCCATCTCTTCTCTATCCCCAGCTCGATTTTGAGTATGCAGCTGGGTAGATGTGGAAGGCTCCCTTGGTTTTTATGTAATGAAGTACTTATTGGGCGAAAAAAGAAAAAGAAAAAAATAGAGTTTTTAATCACCAAATTTTTTGACACCTGGAATTACCATAAGCAATTTCATCTTATGATATTCACCCAGAAACATAATTCTCAAATTGTGGCACGAATAGAGAAATTTTATGAAAGTAAAATCCTAGCACTATAAAATTTTATTCTTTGATTTCTTCTTATTGAAGGTAAACTTTATAGGGAACCTGTGAGAAAAAAAAAAAAAAATAGAGAAAACACACGCCAAAGAAAACAATCACACGCACAAGACAATATTTACGTGGTTTGGCAATTTGTCTACGTCCACGGAGTTGCAGGATTTCACTATTATTAGGGAAAAAAAATACAAAGTGTGGCTACAGTGTTTTCAGTCTCTCAAGAACGACAACAACAAAACCCTAATCACCAAAAACGGTTTCTATATCCTGTCGGCCCAAGCCTCTGCTCTATGGACTAAGCCTCAGTAAATCTCCCATTAAAAACCACGCAACATTATTCGGGTCGAGTCAGGTCATCAACCGGATTAAACACAACTAAGCTCCACAAAGCCCAACAAACTTGAACTCATGCAACCCTCTGCCCGCAATAACTTTTACGGTTCTACCACAGTTGAAAGATAGGTTTAGGGCAAAATTTGCCAAATAGTAGATTTTTAGAAAAAATTTTGCTACATAGCATGCGGATGAAACATTTTAGTTAGTTGGACTGTTTTTGAAAATCGAGTTTAACAAACTCGAGTTCCAACTCTTAGATGAAGTCTGAAATGGACCCAAAAAAAAAAAAGTGGAACTCGAGTCTAAGAAACTCGAGTTCTGTGTGAAAAAACTTGGAACTCAAGTTCCATTTTTTTTTTTGAAAACAATCTAACTAACTAAAATGTTTGACGTGCATACTATTCACCAAAAAACTTTCTAAAATCAGTCTGAATAGCAAATTTTGCCATAGGTTTAGAGTTTAGAAGTCTTGAAAGAAACTCCATCACAAAATTCTGTACACTAGCTTCTGAGGTAGTCTCATGTTCCGAAACCCTAACTGTGCTTTGTCCAGGTTCTTTCCTCTTTAATCTTTTCCTTATGAATTCAAACTGAGAGAGAGAGAGAGAGAGAGAGAGAGAGAGAGAGAGAGAGAGAGAGAGAGAGAGAGAGAGAGAGAGAGAGAGAGAGAGAGAGAGAGGAATAATGATGAACAGTAATGGTTTCTCAATGTTGTTTGATCAACCGTCTAAAAAGGCATAAAAATTTTAGAAACATCCTAGTGTAACTGAACCTAATTTATTTATTAATCCCTCCATTTTCATTACACCTGCATAATCTAAAAGCAGTTTTGGAGTAGAATTCAACATAAAGCTATGGTTATAGGAAAAGGTCAGACAAAGTAAGCTGAATAGAAGCATGAAAGATTTCTATTCCTTGATTTCTTTTAATCGCTATCAAGAATCGAATATTCAAATCCTTGTCATCCCTTGATTTCTACCACAATCTTAGGACAGAGTCAGCAGTCTGAGAGAACTTTGAGTTTGCAAGGACCTGAATAGAAAATAGATTGCACCTCTTATTGGGTCAGTTATCCAGGCAATGAATAACAGTCAATCACTCAGTTGCTCTTGTTTTCCCAACTAGGTTCCCACCACTGAGAATCCATCTCAATTATGCTACATCCAGCTTCCTTTATCAACTTTTCTTTCTCCATCCCAACTGAATGACATTTCACTTCTTTTATTATGCGATCTTCCTTCATTTCCTGCATTCTTCTTTCTTCTGGCAACCTTCCAGCAATGGCATAAGTGCTAGAGAGAAGGATCGAATCTGTGGGATGTTCATCAAATATTTTGACTAATACCCTCTTCACACATTCCCCCAATTCAACATTTCCATAGATTCTGCAAGCTGCAAGCAATGAGCGCCATGCAGTAGCATCCCCCTTAATGGGCAAGCTCTGGATTAATTTATGCGCTTCCTCCAGCAACCCAGCACGACCTAAAAGATCAATCAAACATCCGTAGTGCTCAACCTTTGGTGAAAGGCCATACTCACAAACCATTCTCTCAAAACATCTCATGCCCTCTGTCACGAGCCCCCCATGACTACAAGCACTTAAAATTGCCAAGAAAGTGATTTCATTAGGTCTAAACCCCTCCTCTTCCATCCTGTAAAATAGCATAATGGCATTTCTCGCCTGCCCATGAACCCCATAACCTGAGATCATGGCTGTCCAAGATTTCACATCTTTGCTCACCATCCTATCAAAAATTTCTATAGCCTTCTCTAAGAACCCACATTTAGCATACATATCAACTAGAGCTGTCCCAAGAACCATATCCAACACCATTTTTTCTTCTTCCACATAATCATTGATGCATTGGCCTACATTGATGGCTCCAGAGGCAGCACAAGCCGAAAGCAATCCAGCTAATGTAGATGAATTGGGCGTCACTCGTTGAAGTTTCATTTGACGTAATAGAGCTACTGCATTTTCAACCATGCCATTTCTTGCATACTTATCTATTAGACAATTCCATAAAACAACATCCTTTTCAGCAACTTCATCAAAAACCCTACGCCCTAATTCAACATTCCCAGCTTTTGCATACATATCAATCAAAGCGGTAACCACATTTAAATCAGAACAAAACCCAACTTTAATGCAATGCCCATGAAGAGACTTCCCTCCAAGTAAATTTCCACAATCACCAGTAGCAGACAGAACACTCAAAACTGTGGTAGTACTGGCTCTCAAACCACTCCTACACATTTTCCAATATAAATCTAATACCATAATAGGCTGAGATACTTGAACATAGCCAACCATCAAACTGTTCCATGAAACCAAATCATTTCTTTGAGGAAACTCATCAAACAACTTACGGGCATCACCAATTCTCCCGCAAACACAATACAAATGCAAAAGTGTATTCTTTACATTGATAAATAGCCCATGCCCAGACCTCAAAACCACCCCATGAATCCCTTGCCCACTCACAATGCCCAATACACGAGCACAAGCTTTAAGCATACTAGCAAAAGAGAACTCGTCAAGCCCAATACTTTGACCCATCAAATGATTGAAAACACCAAAAGCTTGTACTGGGTCATCACTAATGGAATAGCCTCTAAGCATGGTATTGAACATGAACAAATTTGGGTTTTGTACATATTTGAAAATTGAGGCAGCATATTCCATGTCTTGAGTGGAAGAATCAAGAAGCTTGCTGAGAATGAAAGGGACATGGTCAAGTCCAGTCTTAACCATAAAGCCATGGACTTGAGAGTTTTCTGAGGTTTGCTTGCAAGATTTCAATAAATAAAGGAGCTTTTGGTCCTGTGAGGAGATAGAGTAGTGTTGTTTTGGGTTAGCAAGTTTGGACCAAATATTCAACGTTTGCCTCAGGCATGTGAGTTTGAATAATGAGGCCATATGAGCCAGGCAGGGTCTCTGGCCTCTTTGGTGGCAAAGCTTAAAACTTACATGGGAGGGACAGAAATTAAGGGTATGTGTTAGGATTGAAATCTATGGTTTTATTGTATTACTGGATTCGATGTCAGCTAGGCCTCCAAGAATCGGGAAAAAAGGAACAGAGAAAGAAAAAGAAAAGAACAGAGAAAGAAGAAAGCTACTACCATACAACCATCCTATAACCCAACGTACAAACTGATGCAACATAAAAAATTATGTTTAATAGTATGTTTGGTAACTATTTTTTTTTCTTCTTTTCTGTTTTTAAAAATAATTTTTTATTTTTGAGATTAAAAAATTTATTTTAGATAATATAAAATAGATAGAAAATAAAAATTATTCTCAAAATTCAATTTGTGAAAAAAACTAAAAACATGTAAAATACTGTTTTCAGTTTCTAATTTTCAAAAGTCAATGAAAACATGCATTTAATTTAATGAATCTGGCTCATTTAATGAGTTAGCATTAGAGTTCAAATTCTAGTAATAACATATTTTAGTATTTCTATTTTTTTCTTAAAGAAATATATATATTTTTTAATTTCAACTAACCAAACATGTTTTTGATTTCAAAAAAAAATTATTAACTTTTTTTTTACAACATTTTCAATTCTCCACAAAATATTTTCAAAAATAAATTATTAATATATGCTTTTAGAACATACATTAACAGCACACAAAAAAAAAAAAAAAAAAAAAAAAAAACCTATTTTGGCTTGAAAGTTCATTAGGAAATGTTACTATTGTTGATGAGAAATTTTTCCGCAAGTACTGATAGAGACATCCAATAATTGGAGTTCTAGAGTTTTATTTGCTACCCTCCAATTTCTTTTAGTTTATTTGTATAGTTTTTATAAAAATATATCTAATTTTTTGGTAAGAATTGAGCAAAAAATGCAAAACAAAAACATGAACTTCCACGGTTTAAGTTCGGGTCAAGTTGTTTTTCACGGGTAAAAAAAAACCCACCCATACCTTTTTTTTTTCTTAGGTTTTGAGCGTTTTAATGAATCCATGTCCAAGTTTATTAGGTCTAAAGTCTAATACTGTCAATTATCCTATAAAAAAATACTGTTAATTATATGAATTTTTTTTAAAAGTAAAATTTAATATTATTTGGGGTAGGGTTATAACTTATAACAACTATCATAAATACTTTTTTTTGATGAATTATCATAAATACTTTTTAAAAAAACATTTTATTGATAGTTACATAAGTAACTTGAAAAAAAACATTGATAGTTACAGAAGTAACTTGAAAAAAAAAAAAAAAATTAATCGTTACATAGTAAAATTGATAGTTTCCAAATATGAGATGATGTTATATCTCCAATTCAAACTTTTTTGATACCATTCATAGGGTGAAAAACATAGTTTAGGTTACAAAAAAAATTAGGTTAAACCAGCAATGGATCATTGGCATCTTAGTTGCCATATTGGCTACAGTACTAGCTAAGTTTACAACTATTTTAAGTACTAAGATTAGCTTCCAAATTAGCCCATTCTGCTTCAGGTGGTTTAGATCAGCAACCCTTGTTTTCATTTGCCAATTTATAGCCAGTTTTTTGTCAAAAATTTGGACTAATCTTCTTTTGTCACTTAAAAACAAAACTTGCTGAAAGTTATGATCTCCAATTCAAACTATAAGAGAATAATTATGAGAAAAAAATCATAATAATAATTAAACTTGATCAAATTTATTATTTTCTTAAATGAACCTATGCGAAAGAAGATAAGATCATAAGCCCAAAACTGATAAATAAGATATCCTACCAACTTAACAATTATCACTAATTTGATTTGATCAAAATCTTCCAATTAGTTCTTTGAGCGTACAAAATAGTCATATAAAAGTTTTTTCATATTTAGCAAATTTGTGTAACTAATTTATCAAAAAAATATCAATAATATGAGTAAAACTAATTCCCTGCAATTAAGAAGTTACTAGGAATTTTATTACTACATAACCACTACTTGCTCCTTGTTAGCATTGGTCAGCCTAAAGACTCGTTGGCAAACCATAGTTTCGCATTGGTCAGCCCGTGATGTTAAGCCGACGGACAGGCGTTGTTTGGGTGGTCCCGCAATGGAGTTTCCCGAGGAGGTGGTCCCGATAGCAAGGATACCAGTGGTTAGTAATAGTTCCGCCAGTAATTATTAATTGCTTAGAAAAAGAATGAATACGTTTAGTCGCTCATTATCTGTTGCTAGAACACACTTAGGTCAGGCACACACTAATCTGAACATGGAAAATGATAAGATAGTTAATTCTGAAGAATATAGCATGCAAGATATAGACAAAAATTTATTAGAATGGAATAAATGGAATAAACCAACTGAAAGAACTGATAAAATCTACAGACAGAATACTTTTTCTAAATTATCTTTCTTGACAGATTACACTATAAAAACTGTTGAAAGAACTTACTCATTATTTAATGAATATGAAACAATTCAATTATTTTCAATAGACTCAATTAACAGCCATAGAGAAAAATATGCATTTTTACATATTGTTTTGGTTCAAGTAGCTGTTAAACCATTAACAAGAGAAGCTTTAAATGCAAGTGTCTTACTTTGTTTAAGAGATGACAGACATTTAAGATTTAATGACTCACTCTTAGGAATGATGGAGACAAGTTTACATAAAGGACCAGTATACTTTAATTGTTATCCTAACTTTGCTTTAAGCCTATCCAACAGAAATATTATGGATGCTTTAACTTTGAATATAAAAACAAATGGTTAGTATATGAAAGAAGGCTCAGAACCTTTAGCCGTTATTTATAGGATTTATTATAAACTTATGAAAACGACTCTAGACCCTCAATCCATAGTTGATCCTTCCCCTAAAGGTCAGACTCTCCTTTTGTAAGCCTCAACCCGAAATACTAAATTGCGGGTACCTCAACAAATACAGTGGAAAGACATAACCCTTCCTGAAAGATGGCAACTTGAGGCCATTGCCCCCACACCAAATATAGAAAATGCTGAACCAGACTTCATAGCCCAAAATACAGATGGAACAGTTATTATTTCGTTTAATAATAATGACAGACACACTGATAGTCTCATAAGACCTAGTAGTTCTACAGGCAGAAAGACCCCTATGATGTTTACTCCTAGAAGCTCCTTCTCCTCTAGGACACCCTTTTCTGATTCCAGACCTTTACCTCCCCAGAATCTTCCTCCAGTTATACACCTTCCCCCTATCAACACTAAGAAAACCCCTGTCCAGACAGAAACAACTTATTATCTGACAGATACCACACAACCTACCCTAATGTTCACCAACCTCTTTATCAGCCTCAACCTCAACCTGATTCTCCTACCCACACAGATATATTAGGATTTACAAATGATAGACAAATTAATATTTTATCTAAAGAATTTGTTTTAGATAAAGAACTACTAAAATATGATTACTTAAAACCCAAAAATAATGATAGAAAGAACCAATTTTTTGAAGAATATAATGATCAAGAAAGAAATAATTTAAGAACTAAGTATTTTGAAATGATGACAGACTTACAAACACACTTTAGTTTCTTTGACTTTTTGGACTATCATAACAAAAAGATAAGTGTAATAGAAAAAATATTATCATGGACAAAGACAGAAAATCATGAGAAAGTGTATTAGACTTATCCACCATTTGAATCAATTATATTGAGTCAAAATAGTGGAGTCCAAGTATTGGCTACGCCTATCAAAAGACATAGCCTAAGTGATGATAATAAGAACCTAGATAGTATAATTCAACAGAAACTAGTAAAATCTTACATGAAAATACTTCTATGTTAGTGTTGATGTCAAAAAAAAAAAAATTATGTTAGTGCTAGACTAGATTTATGTCGTATGAAAAAAAAAATACAAAATTATAATTAAAATTGATTAGTAAAATTAATGAAAAAAACACTTTAAGCTACTTGACAAAGGCACATCCAATAAGATAAATTTTTTATCAAAACCAAAGAGTACAAATTGATTATAAAATAATTTAAAATAAATAATAAAACTTCTTTTGATTTTTTTAAAAGTTTTTAATAATTAAGTTTCAATTGGAGTAGTATTTTTATTTTATTGAATCTCTAATAATAGATGACCATCTAGAGTCAGTGAAGTATGCAAATAATGTTAATTGATGTACTTAGTAAGTTACATGACAAAATTATGGTGAACAATTTACAATACTTATGATGTATGACATAGTGCATATGGCATATACAACATTACAACCCAATATATGTTATTAAAATAAAAGATTATGGTAGATTATAAAAATAATATAATATAAAATAATTTGTGAATTTTTTTTTTAAATCTGGGTATTAGAAATTTAATCAGAATATTTTTTAAAAAAATTAAAATTTGGCAATAGAGTTTCACTTTAAATTATATCAAAAGGAGAGGGTGACTACTTGATCCAATCACAACTTATAAGACACAATTTTTATTATATAATAATGATATGATATAATTTGAGCGTAACATGAGCTTATATAATATAAATTTTCTAGTGATTTTTTTTTATAAGTGTTTTAGTCATAATTTATGTAAATCTATTACAGTATTTTTAGTTAATAGCGACCCATTAGAGTGTCAATTTAAAACATTTCAAAAGTTCATATATAAATCAAAACTTTTTAAAATTTGGAGTTTAATTAAACCACCACAGCTTATGGTGGAAGAAATTATGTAATTTACTAAAATCTTTAACACAAATTAGCCACTCCACATAATGAGAGTGTGACCACTAGGGGCATAACTTTTAGAATTAAGCTTTTATTAATAAAGCAAAACTTAGATATAATACTTATGTGTTGTTCCTTTGATTTCCCTCTTACATTATATAATATATAATGTGATCTAATATGAAAATCAAGCTGCCCCTATTTAGAAACAACAAAAACAAGCTTTTTTCTTCCACATTTTACCAAGGGGTCAAGACATTACAAAGCATATATATTACGGTCAAAATACATCTACCAAGCATATTCTGTCCATTGAAAATTGATTTTATTGCTAAACAACAACTATAAAAATGAACTCGTTTATGCTTTTCTATACAACCACCCATTTCCCTGTTTCTGGGAGCTCAAAAGCTCTCAGCATCAAATAAACAAGTTTCTATCATTATCTCCACTATTACTTATCAAAAACAGTGCAGGTGAGTAAAAACTTCTACAAAGAAACTTAGGATGATTGAAATAGAATAAAAGGGAAGCCCTAAGCTATAACTATCAATTACATGATTCCAAGTCATGCTCCCCAACAGCATTAGTTACTCGAGCTTGATCTACTAACACTAGCCATTATATGAGTGCTGTTATCCTTTACTTTGGCAGCACTGCTGTTGAATGGTCAGGCAAAAGAGCCGAGATTCTGCACCTTATGATTTCTTGCAATGGAGAATTTGACAGAGGGATGCTTTCATCCAAGTGAGAGTCAGTGGAAATATCCAAAAGTCCAGGCTGAAGATATATTACGCCCCTCAACTTTTTAGGTTTCGGAAAACTTTCTAATTCTTTTAAGTCTGCCTACAAGTAGTCACTAATTTCAGAGTTTGTAAGAGCATTTACACCTTTGAGATGAATAGCACCAATGTCATAGGTCCTGGTAGCTTCTTCCTCAGTACCTAAATTACAAACAAATGAAAGTAAGTTTTTGACCTCTTTGTTTCTCGTATGATTTTTTTCATCTATTACACGCAAAATAAAAACTTGGCTAAGCTTACTCGCAAAAATGTTCCAACTTCCAATGTAAATTTCCTTACTAGAAGCTACCTTTATTTGAGCTTGCCAATGCTCCTCATGGTTTCTGCTGTACATAATGTTACCAAATGCACTTGAATTTCTTGTATAAAATAAAACACGCTACAAAGTCTATAAAGTGTGCATCAACAGTCTGCACACACTCTTAACATCAAACTTAGATAAAAAATTCAACAAAAGACATGGAATGAATGCCACCTAAAGAGCACATCCAAATTCAGAATTAAAAAAATCGTTCTATGTCATATGGTGAAAAAATTTGTTGTTTTCCTGATGTTTCCTCACATTAAAAATGGGAATGCAGTGAAATTGGCAGAAGCTACGGACTGGATTCAACCAAAGAGCCAACTACCTTATCAACAGAAGCATTATAAATTAAACACAGTTACAGAGGTGCGTGCACTTTGTTTTCCTTTCTGTGTAAGCCCTTCAGAAGATTAACTGTTATCCCATAAATGTGCTTCGAATTTCTGTCCATCTGTGCCTCCAAGAAGAACTGCACTAGCATCTTCCAAAATAATTACTAGAGCAGCAAGCAGGATTTGCATTAAAAACGCTAAACAATCAGGAATAAACATTTTTAAAAATCATTATAAGTATCAATATATAAGAACAGTCTTTCTTCTATATACAAGAAATGTTAATCACCTCATAACTCCATGATAAGTTGATCTCTGCAGTCCGTATCCTCTACATAACCTCAAATTGGTAGTAGAAATAATACTTTCTTTCTGATGCATACATCCCTTGACTCTTTATTGAGTTTGAAAAAACACAAGCAAACATACAATAATAACATGGGAACATGAAATGTTACAACGCTAGAATTTGTCTCTCCTTTTCTTTCTTTCCTTTTAGCCTGAGATAAAAAGCTTACTCTAGCTTAAGTGTATATATGTGAAGCTCTTTCTTGTAAACTTGAATTTGCCCCCCACCCCACCCCATAAGAACTTGTACTTGTGGAGTGACCATTATGCCTAAGGTGAGCAGTGGTAAATTTGTCTCTCTTATTATAAGAGTTGAAATTATGCCAACCCCAAAATTTTGGGACTAAGCTTCATTGTTGTTGTATAAGAGTTTAAGTGTGCATTTGGATAGCGCGTTTTGTGCTTCCCACATCCTGCGTTTGCCTTTTTCTTTTTTTTTAGCGCCTCTTGCACTATTCATGGGACATGAACAGTGCATTTAGGCATGTGAATAATGCAACGGATGTGAACAGTAATTGTATCCAAATGGACACTAAATGATAAGTTGATAACTCAAATTACAATGTTTTTGTGAGGTCAGTTTTAAATGATTTGAAAATGAATACAACAAATGAAAACATCACAATCACATTGGATGCAAGTAATTTTTACAATCTAAATTGAGGGCAAAGTCCAATGAGAGAATTGGAATAAGCCTTATCAATAAATTAAACAATTTAAAATGTTATTCAACAGTAGGAACTGCAGTTTTGAAGGGAATACATACACAGATACACATTCTTTTAGCATTCAGAACAAATTTCAGTTCTCCACAGGATGGTATTAGCAGTGAACCAAAATCACTAGAATTGATAGTGGCCATCAATAGTTTCAATCATGATTTTTTTTTCCTTAATAAGTAAAAATATTTTATTAATAAAATAAGAATAGAGGGGCGTAGCCCAAGTTCAAGGAGAGTATACAAAGGGACACCCTAGTAGACAAAAGAGCTGCAAGGAAAATCATTTAAGGAACAAATTGTCCATAACAGCTACAAGATCTGAAGCAGAAGATGGGTGCCAGCTTGCTCCCACTCATAAAGAGTTCCCAAGAACCGAGGCTTTAGCTGGATTATCGAACATTCTTTACCTTTGAAAGTACGCATATTCCTTTCTCTTCATATAGTCCACATCAAACACAAAGGAATAGCCCCCCAAATTTCAGAATGTACCTTTTTGCTCCCATAAACCTTTCCAGCAGGTCTAATATGCAAAAGAGAATATCTGAAAGAAGTTGGACTCCGAGCTACCTTCCCTTGAAGGGGGTCAACCTGCTGTCAAGTGGAGTCTTCTCCTCCTTAAAGGGTTGGGTTGATGCATCAGATAGACTAGGTAACCTTGAAACACTACCCTTTCCTTTCTTGGCATTTGGTCCCAGCTCCTCTATCATGTATTTCCACCCATCAATTGGTCTCCTTCGGCTAAATATGTGAGTCTTGATAAAACTAGCTATCTGCATACCAATTTCATAAAACCAACAGTAAGAAAGCCAGAAAGGACACCAGCAAATATGAAAATGGGGAAGAACTTGGTAATAGATACTCCAATATCATATTTACATTAGAATATGAATCCTGAAAAGTTAATTTAAAAACCTTAAAAAATCCATGCAAAGTCCAAAATGAGCATGCATTTTTATTTATTTCTAGCAAACCCTCCGTTACATCTTTACAATGCCTTTGTGCACCAAATACAGTCTTTTCAAGCAACACAGGGCTGTCTACACAGCCTGGAAAATATACCAGGAAACAATGGCTGTGCTCCACACAAAAACAACAACAACAAAACCTTTGTCCCAAAACAATCAGGTCAGCTTTAGATCAGTAACAGACTTATCAGGGTCGTTCAACAAGAAAAAAAGAAAAAGAGATGGGTGGGGGGGGGGGGGGGGGGGGGGTGTATTAGTTTTTACAGCATTTGTGACCTGATTACTACTCCACCAGTTTTTCCCAGTCACTACTTTAGCTGGAAAGAGATCATTTTAAGGCTAAACAAGCAAACTATGATATCAATATGTTATAATTAGAATTAACTATAGACTAACACGGATAGCCAAACAAATTAAAAATCTAGGACTTCTTCCCTTCTTTAGGTTGTCTCCTTCATTCATACAATGCTAAAAACCCAATAATATATTGTATTTGAATAAGCAAAAAGAATGTGAAGATATTTGCACACCTGAAATTTGCTGTATGCAATTCGACGATCAAATTCTTGGAGGAGAATATCCTCTTCCCTCTGTGACATCTCCCATATATTTCCATCTTGAACCTTGGCTGTTGTTTCCCAACCATCGGGCTTGTTTTTGAATTCAGAAGAGCCTGGGATTTTTGAGTCGTTTAAATCATTGTTGGAAGTGTCAAAAATCCTGCAGTCATTCAAGTATTAATCCCAAAAACTTTACTTATAAGAAACCCTCCATAAGTTCTAATACAATAATATTGCTACATACAAACAGTAAACATAAAAGTTTGTTACTTATCCAAAAAAAAAGGGATGGAGGGTAATGTTGTGGGTTCAAGACCCATTAGGTGCATATACCTTACCATACATATGTAATCTCATTTAAATGTATTCTTGTTTTCATGTAGACCTGAAGGTTGCTTAGTTTGCAACAACTACAAACAAAGCCTTAGTCCCAAAATTTTGGGACTATGTTTATGCTTGTGAATTTCTAGAATCATTTGCATAGTAACTCCAAAACTCATGTTCTAATTTTAACTATTCCACTGACAACCTAAACTTATATCTTGAAACTTTTCACTTTGAGTATTTCCTGTCAGCATCTGTTTGAATACTGTTTAAAATTTGACTATTGCCATGAACATGAAGGTGGCTGGCTTTCTAATGAGCTCAAGATCAGAGCATCCAGGTTATCTTCACTACTAAACACTGCATCTTCAGATTTTCTCAATTCACATGTGATGAGATGTTGCTCAGGAAGCCTAGTTAATATGGGGAGGTGGGTTTCTGATCTTGTAATCTGAAAGCTAGTGTTTGCTAGTTATTGGTATATTACATATTCTCAACCGTATATAAGTTAGCCATTTTTTTGCATATTGTTTATTTTTAAAAAACATGGAATTCTTTTCAGTGTTCAGGATTTCTTGTGAATTGTATAGTTGCAACAATTCAAATGAGCTTCCAGAACATTTATTCACAATTAGGCAAACTTATTAATTTCTCATTGCCATGTTCTTAATTTTTAGTTTAACTAACATGAACAGACTCAGTATCAAAACATTTTGTTTTGTTCAAATTGTGATGTTTGTTCATGTCTAGGGAAGAGCTCTCTCCTATTAAATCTCTGCTTCCTCACTCAAATCCCTTTTTTTTTTTTTTTTATAAGTAAGATAAATTTAATTGCAAAAAGACTACTCCATGTACAATGGACACAAAAGAGTCGAAAGAATACAAGAGAAACAAAGTTATGTACAAAGAGAAAATGACTATAAATTCAGGAAGGGAACTGGTATGAGTGAATCCATATGCTCAAGAACAATCAAATGAAGGACCACTAAACAAAGATAAAAATTGGGTTCTTGTTTTCTGTATCCTCCATGTACAACAATTTCGTTCCTGCCATATTGTCCGCATCAAATGTAATGGGACTAAATTCCAGATGTCCAATGAATGCTTACCAACCAATCTCTCCAACCAAACAAGAGGTCAATGACCTTCTCAGATATTACCCATTGGATCCTGAAATCCCAAAAGATCTAAAGGCAAAACTCAACAAGTCAGACACAACAGTATAGTCTAACAACAGATGATCCACTGTCTCCTCATTACACCTACACATACAACACCACCCTACTAGCATATAGCCGTGCTTAATGAGATTATCATACATTAGGATCTTCCCCCAAGCCATGGTCTAGCCAAAAAAAGAGATTCATTGAGGGGCCTTATCACTCCAAATACTCTTCTAGAAGAATGTCAGACCACATGGGCCTCTTAATGCACTATAACATAAACGAACATCAAACTCTCCACTCCTCTTCAACTTCCAACACATTTTGTCATTTCCTTCCCTTAAAGGAATATTGGAATTAAGAGCACATTTTGCCATTGCCAATTCTAACTCTCAATCATTAAAGTCTCAAACAACTCTCACATCCCAGCTTCTCTTCCCCCCACCCCCCACACACCCCCCCCCCCCCCCCCCCCCCCCCACACAAAAACCTCTCCCACAATTCGACTCACCAACATGGAAACCACCAACTCTTCTTTATCTAAAGAGCAGTCACACAAGGTTGGAAAAGTCACCCACAAAGATTGATCACCACACCATCTGTCATGCCATAACTGAATCCAGCTACCATTACCAACATCAAAATGAATATATTCTAAAAACTTATCCAACCCCATCCTAATAATACTCTTCCATAAACCACAACCGTGAGTTTCCCAAACACAACCACCCCAGTCCACACCATACTTCTCGGCTACTACATGCCTCCATAACTGCTCCTCCTCCATCCTAAAACACCATAGCCATTTTCCTGACTAAGCATGGTTAAAGGGTACTAGCTTCCTAACCCCCAAACCCCCATTAGGAATAGGAGGTGGAGTGCCGTACCAAATACCAAAATGACATGCCAAATATCAACAATGCAATTTGAAACGCTACAAAATACAGCTTTTTAAAACTTCACTTTTTCCTAATAAGTAAAGCTTTTCAAACAACCCCATTTTCAAAATGCTGAAAATTAAGTTGTACCAAACCGACACGCGCAATCAGAACAACATAACCCAGATATCAAACCAAATATATACATATAAATTCACAAAGCACCATAGAATTCACTATCAATTATTACAATATAATCCAAAAATACAACAAACATAGGAAAGAAACACATACTCAGAGCAGCTATCCAGCAATTTTTCAATATCATCTCCACCATTCACCATAGAATCCCCCAACTTAGCCTCCTCTTCCTTCTCAATCTCCTTCATCCACAACCCAGCGTGAATTCTCTGCTTCTTCAACCTGTAATCCTTCTTCATGTTCTCCAAGCTATAAAGCGAACCCTTACTACTATCACCATCATTCTGCTGCTTCTCTTGGCTTTTGGGCTTAGACCCTTTTCTCTGATTCCAATTCTCATTCATGTCCTCCACAAACGCCTTGGCTTCCGAGTCCTCCACAACCACCGCCTCTGAAGCCGAAGAGAAATTCACGTCGGTTTCCCATGGAGCACGGTGCTTGGCCGAGAGGTCTTCTGGGAGCCAAGCCGATTCCCACGCGTCGTTCCATTCTTCACCTCCGCCATTTTTGGAGCTTGAAGAAGAATAATGGTGCTTTGATATTGTGAAAAAACTGAGTCTATGAATTTGGTTTCTTAGTAAAATCGAACTAGAACTTTGTGTTTTTATGTGTTTGAGGCTTTGCATTGTTGTTTAGATTGGTGGGTTTGAGCTTTAAATTTAGGATTAAGATTTAGGAGTATCGGAGAGAAGAAGAAAACAAGCAGAGCACGGTTGAGAGTCGCTTCAACCTTCAACGGTTAAACCCTACTCACAGTCACAGAGACTCAGAGAGGTGGCTTGTTTTAATGTTGGGCCAAAAACCCAATTACATGTTTTGTCTTAGAAATTGGACCATGGGCTACAATTATTATTATTATTTTTTATCATTTTGATGAATAAAATTTTACTGGAGCTTAGGCTCACGATGAATTCTTTTTATCATGTACTAAGATATTAATTTGTCCTCTCTCCAAAAAAAAAAGAAAAAAAGGATATTAATTGGTCTTTAGTACTGATAGAGATCGAATTTCAAATCTCTTATTCGGCTACAAAATTTTTTATCAATTGAGCTAATTGAAATCCATCATAATTGAATATTTGAATTATCTTTTTAGGATTAGTAACTTATTAATTTGTAAGGTCAATGTATTAAAATTTATAGACCTATAGCACTACTCCTCTGTATCTATAAAATGTTTAAAAACTGAAGTTAATTTTTGCTACAGATCTGTTTGTTTTGATAGAAAACCTTCTGTAAAGATAATTTTTCGTGTTTTCCAGTGTTTGGTAGTATAAATAAAAATAAGTCAAATGAAAACTCAAATGAAAACTATTTTTATTTTGAGAGAGTTTCAATCTATGACGTCCGCTCCTGATAATAGCTCTTTATCATCAGACCAAAATATCATTTAGTTTTTGGTGTAGGCGGGGATTGAACCCCAGATCTCTTCTACAACCATCAGAGACTTTACCAATTGAGCTAACTGGAACTCACAGTATGACTTATTTTTAAAGATTGTTTTCCATTAATTTTTTTTGAAAAACAACTCTATCTCACAACAAGCTAAATAAGGGAAGTTAGAAGATTGTTTTTCAACTCATTTAAAGTAATTACCAAACATAGAAAAATGAAATAGTTTTACAGAAAATACTTTTTAGAAAATGACTCATTTCTAGAAAATGTTTTTGCCTAAACAAACAGAGCGTACATACCTTTTGAGACACATCAGCGTTGAATTTTGGTCCACTTCAATTCAATTTGGTCTATTTCAGTCCACTTCAATCACATTCGGTCCATTTGGTTCCACTTCAGTCCTATTTGGTTCAATTTAGTCTCATTTAGTTCTACTTTGGTCCATTCAGTCCAATTCGATTCACTCGGTCCATTTTGGACTAATTGGGCCTTAAATTAATTCTTTTTGTAACATTTTCAATTTTTAGCTAAAAAAAAATCCTATTCCTCTTTTTTTTTTTTTTTCCTTAATTTTTGGGTTGTAAAATATGAAACTTTATTTAGGCCAAATTATTTAATTTTGGACTAAACAAAAAACTAAATAAGCATTAAAAATTAAAAATTAAAAATATTGGCCTTAAAAAAGCAATATAAATGATAGATATTTAAAATATTAGTTTAATTTTTTTTTAGACAAATTACCTTAAAATTAAAATTTCAATAATACATTCTTAAACCCCTAAATTTCTAACTCCTAAATTTCTATCCCCCAATTATACTTATAATTAGATTTTTTTTTTTTTTTGTTTTAAAAGCTACCATTCTAAGCTTATATAATGATTTGAACTTAATGTAAAGGTTGCATGTGTTCCATTCCATCAATAAAAATTATAAAAATATAAAATATTTTTAAATAACACGGGCATTATTTAACCTACAAATTTTACATTATATTCTTATAAAATATTTATATTACATTTTTCCACACATAGCATGGGTGTAAGGCTAGTGTGTGTGTATATATATATATTCTTATTTTTCTTTGAGAAACAAACACACACAAGGGGCTTAATTGTCAGGCCCTAAATTTTGGAAAAATTACTTTTTCATTTAAGAGTTCCCCTAAATTTTGTTTTTGTTTTTTTTTGTTTTTTGTTTTAAGGAAAAGTTCCCCTAAACCTTGTGTGTAACGCCCCAGTTAAAAAAAAAAAAAAAAAAACAAAGTTAGATTTTTTTTAGTGCCCCATGTGCTCCCACCTACCCTATCATCTCCCACCACTTATTTTCAAAATATCCATTACTCTCTTTGGCCGGCCATCTCCTCTTTATTCTCTTTTTCTTTATCTTTTTTTTCCCCAAACACAACAAACACTTCTCTCTCACTTCCTCACACTCTCCCACTAGTACCCACTCCACACCACCATCTCCACTATCATTTTTCCGACAAGATCACAAGAAAAATTCTTTGGAACCTCTAAGCATCTTCATTCCTTTTATTTGAGATAAAAATTCCTAATTTGCTAGAGGTTCTCTTTATCTAAGCTTTGACAATGATATTCATGTTATTTATGAGATTTAGAAGTGATATTAATGTGATTATGTGTATGGGTTTTTGATTTGGTTGATTTATTTGATGAGTGAGTTTATGGTTTGTACTAATGGTGGTTATCTAAGGTTTGTTATGGTGAAGATCTGAGGGTTTTGGCTTTCTAATGTGAAATAGATGGTAAATATAATTTTTATTGATTAATTTGAGCTAGTTAAAGATTCAAATTGTTTGTTTCGGAGAATATTATGATTTTGGTGTCGTGGGGGGTCTCTTGATGATGTTGTGTAAATCTTGTAGGAACTACTTATAAATTGTTAAGATTTTAGTATTAGAGATGATCTTGAATGAGTTAATTTTATAAATTAAAGTTTATGCCTTGTGAATTAAATTGTTGGATAACTTTGGAAGTGGGATACATTACTTGTGAGGTTAAATACTTAGGCTTGCCTAATTAATTGCTTAGTTAGCAATCTCTAATTCATAGCTAGACACAATGTCAAGCTTTATGCTTATCGTGATAGGTTTGCTTGGTATTGTTTAGGTTCTAACTAATTTCTTTTGGAGAATTAAGCTTTTTGCGGGTTGCAAGGTAAGTAGCTTCTTAATGGGATTTTTGAAAATGAATCATTATTGCACTCAATTGTTTTATGGTTAAAACCATTTTGGAACATTATTCATGGTTTTCCTAAAATTTACTATTTATACTATTATTGTCAATCATTTATGGAAAACACATGAGGCATTGAAAGTGCATCATATTTCTTATTGCATATGGGAAAATGCATGATTTGTTAGCATGGAAAAGACTAGCATATTTGATTAAATTCTTGAGAATGGAATTCATGGTATATTGGAAAATTTAAAGATGCTTTGATAATTTGGAAAGTTGATGCATAACATTTTTTACAAGAAATGGTTTTGAGAATTTTGAGAATATTATGGACATTTGGTTTGAAATATCTTATGAAAATATTTGGAAGAAAACTGTATATTTTGAATATATTTAACTTGTGAGTTTTTTATGTGGGTTTGCCCTTGTGCTATGATGTTGGTGATTACCCTGTCTTTGTGACGTGTGATTACCCCATCTTTGTGACGGCAAGTCAGGTTGGAGGCTCCCACTTTGCATGATACGAGTAAATCCTTGAGTGTGTGGGTGAGGCAACTGCTCATAGGGCCAAAAGACCACATGAAAAAGGGGTACTATATGACGCGTCATTCCCTATTGCCCATGGGGGGAAGAGGTAAATTCTTGAGTGTGTGGTTGAGGCTAGGCAGGGCCAAGAGACCACATGCAAAAGAGGTACTACATGGCGCGTTATCCCTTGCTGCCCATGGGGGAATAGGTAAATCCTTGAGGGTGTGGGTAAGGCTAGGCATAGCCAATAGACCACATGCCGAAAGAGGTACATATCATGCTAGTGGTTTGTGAGTTCTGACTTGTCTTTAAGGCGGTATAATGTCTTTGTGACATTTCCGTCTTTGTGGTGGCGTGTCATGTGGCTTGGGTTGGCTTTTTAGGTTTTTGGAAGAAAAAAAAATGTTGTTATGCTCACAGTATATATATTATGTAGTTTCATGGTGATCATTTTTGAGAGCCTTGGGTTGCATTATTTAATCATTCTTATCATATTATTATTGAAAATGATCTTACAGTATTCAGTTAGAAATTTCCCAAACTAAAACATGCTTTGTAAATTGTTCATCATTATGAAACTTGCATTTCCCCCACTCCCATTAATTATGCTACTTATTGGACTCTATCCCATTCCATTCTTTTACAAACCCTTTCAGAGTAAGCAACGATCATTTTGAGATAGGCTTTTGTGGCTAGCAATAATTAGATTAACTACTGATGGAGGTTAGACTTTTGTGATGGTGATATTTAGATGATGTACATCCTAGTGTAGGCTTGATGTTGCGACTTAAATAATGCTCCCAAGTGCAGGATTGTCGCGAAGTAATAACTCGGTAAGTCCGAGGTTGAATCCACAGGAAAAAATGAATTGATTAGCAAACCACAAGAGAATAAAACTAAAATAATAAAGTTTAATTGAAGAGATTTTTGATGGTTTAGTAAAGTTAATTTAAATTGAGAGAAAATAACAATATATTAAGGCGCTAAGGTTTAGGGATCCACACACAACACATTTATTGGTAGTCTTAACAATATTTATTTTATAACTCAACTAAAATTCATACGAAGGATGATCTTAGTCGGATGATTTAACAATAAAAACTCAAGAATTAATTGTCTAAGATAGTTTCATGATATTGATTGATTTTAGGCAAAACAAAACTAGTGAATTAGTTCATAGGGAATACTAAGCATTTAACGTGCCCGGAGTCTACAATAAATCAGAGGATTATACAGAACTAAGCACCTTTCTAGATGAGTAAAACAATCAAAAACGTAAAAACATAAGTATTAAAACCAATAAATAATTGTTAAGAACATACTAATAAACAGTTGCGTTTCACCCCTTGCCTAGCAAGCCATAACACAAATAAAACTCTAAAAACTGTAAAAAAAACTTTAAGAAAACCTAAATTATGTTCTATAGCAGCTTTCCTCTGAATTTTTCCCTAAAAGCCTTTAAATAGGTTAAGGAATCCTATTACAAGTTGAATTCCCATTTGGAGAAAATCTCAGGTTTTTATGCTTCACTTAACTGACTTTTTTTGCCCATTTAGCTTCAGAATTCAGACTTTTGGTAAACTACAAAGTTGTAGCCCTTTAAGTTAGCTTTCCAGCACAACTTGAATCATCTCAATTGGACATCTGAGCCAAAAGTTATGCTGCAAATACTAACTGGTGGGCAAGTTGGGATCCTAATTCGAATTGGACTTGGATTTGGTGCAAATTTCATTTGATTCCTTACTCCAATTGGACTTGAATTTAATTGGGTTGATTTTCTTTGACTTTATCATGGCCCTTGTAAAATTAAAGTCCATTAGATTTCTTCTTTGCACAAATCCACTTATTTAATTTCATCATCCTACAAAAAACAAATTCACGCATTAAAATTCAATTAAGCACAAAATTGATTATTTAACATTATTCCAAAACCAACTATAAAATGCATGAATAAACTCAAAATAAGTATGATAATACTTTCTAATAATGATATAAATATGCAAAATTAAGTTATTATCACCTAACTCATTCTTTTATATATAATAGTGGTGATGACTTTTATTTCCACTGATAGGACAAGTTAATGATGTGTAATTATATTTTTCAGACCTCCATTCTTTTGTAACCAATGGTCTTTGTAATCATTGCATAGTGCTCTAACTTACTTCGGGAGTATCTTTAATGAAATTATTATGAAAAATCTTGATGTTGGTACTTGGTATAAATTGTTTGGATTAAATTGTCAAAAAGGAAAAATCTACAGGTATTTCTGGGATGTATTTCTCATGTATGCTTTTGACCCTTTTGAGTTTGGGGCGTGACACTGTGATTGGTAATATCTCTATCCTTCTTAATTTGACCTTGATTAGGTGATAACGTTCTCTTTTTCTCCTTCTTTTTTTTTTTTTTTTTTTCTTTAGGATAACGTTCTTAATTTCTACATAATAATACATTGTACATGTGGTGAGCAAAAATGAACTTTGAACACGCACAACTAATTTATAGAGATGGGATGACTTATAAGTGTTACTGATCCATCAAACCTCATTGTCCACTTCTTTCCTGGGAGTTCTGCCACTGCCACCTCTCCGGGGATCTCCTCGCTTAGTGAACACTCTTCTTCCCTTGGGAACTGGGCTAACAGATCTGCTATGGCTTGGCTTTTGACAGCCTTGGGGGTCCTGAGACCAATGTCATATTGAGAGAGCAAGACCAGCCACTGTGCTGTTCTTCCCGTTAGGAGAGGCTGATGAAGGAGTGCTTTTATGGGATGTGACTTGGTTACTAAGAGGATCTGATGGGCTGAGAAGTACTATTTTAGCCTTTAAGACGTGTAGATAACCACTAGGCACACTCTTTCTATTCTGGGGTACCTAGTCTCTGTATCTTTGGGTGTCCTACTCACATAATAAATGGGTTGCTCATTCCCATCGTCATCTTCTTGTGTTAGTAGGGTGCCTATAGCCTGGGAATTTGATGCTAAATATAGTAACAGGGGTCGCCCAAGTAGAAACAAGAATCCTGGGCCCTTTACTTGTTGTTTGGTGGACTGGGCTTGGTTCACCGCAGCTAAATGGGGCTAATTACAAACCAAATTGTGCGCAAGTCACATAAAGCTCCTCAAGGCAAAAAAGTGATTCCTCCTAAGCAATAAAATATCATTATAAGTGTTTTAGTGTTATAAAATGACCCTTTACTCTTACGAAACAAGTAAAATAACTATTCATAATATTCACGATGAGAAAGAGATTGAAATAGAATATTTAAGGCTTATCTTTTATTGTGTAAAAATTTAAAAGAGTTCCTTCACTTGGTACGCCGGACATACTGTCGTGGTACCCCGGACGTACTGATGTGGTACCCAAGACGTACTAGGCTTGTAATCCCAAAATGCTGATTCTCTGAACTATACGATCTTTCTCCATACTTATTATGCAATGGAGTTTTGTCCTTTCCCAGTACCTCTATAGGTTCTGCATAAGAACACACTATACAATACACATATCTTTAAATAATTGTTAGTTTCTTAGATTATGATATACATTTTAATACATATACATATATGTAGATGAATTTCATGAGAATGAGTCAGCCATGAGGATCCTGGCCCCAATTCTCACAGACTTAGTACTTTTGCACAAGACTTGTGGGATTTGGAACTCAAGTCCAAGTGGCTTTACTTGGGCATTGCCTTCCAAGATAGTCAAGTGAGGAGGATTTTGTAGGAGAGAGTGATATCTGATGTGTGCATGTTTTGGCATATGTTTCTTTGGAGGCTAAGTGATATTTTGAATAATCTCAAGGATATGGGACGAATTCCCACTCCCTGGCTCTCTCTTGTTTTGTCCCTTTTTTCTTTCCCTTCCTTTGCTGGGCTCTTAAAGTTTTAAGAATATATCTTTTAAACCTCTCAACTCTCCCCTTTTTCCTCCATCTGAATCCCCTCTTTAATGGCAATAAAATAAATTTTTAAAAAAATTTGTGCACTAAAATCTAGCAAATATAGACAAAACTGAATAATTTAACAAAAAAGAAAAAACCACAACAATCAAATCAGGCAACTACATAATTTATAATCAAATATATCCAACAAAAAATCAGAGACAAATAACATATTTGAATCATTAGAAATCACGAAAAATCAAAGAGAAACACACAACAATAACAACAAATCACAGAATTCTGGAAAAACTAAGTCCAAAACATGTTTGAGAGAGAGAGAGAGAGAGAGAGAGAGAGAGCTGGATGGACCTTTCAAGGTGGTTTTGTGAGTAAATTGTAGGTCACCAAGGTTTGATTAAAAAGCAAACATGGTGAGTGAGAGCGCGTGAGAGTGAGAGAGGCGCGAGTGTGAGAGGGTGTGAGAGAGGCGTGAGAGTGAGAGTGAGAGGGTGAGTGACAGAGGTGTGAGAGTGGAGAGGCGTTAGACATAGTTTAATTTTGAAAAAGCCGTATTAGAAATCGAGTCTTAGAGACTCGGTTTCCAGGTGGCTTCCACGGATTAGTTGGCTTCCCCGTGGATGAACACGTCACATACAAATCGAGTATTTAAGGGTTGATATATAAATCAAGTCTCTAAAACTCGATTTCCAGATAGACGCCACATGGAAAAAATGCCAACTCAGACTTGATCAGAATATGAAAACCGACCCTCAAGGACTTGATTTATAGGCCCTAAATCGAGCTTTTAGACTCAAGATGTTAGTATGAAATATATTTTGAAAACAATGCCTACTAATTATATTGTTTGGCAATCAGTTTTAATTCCCAATTTTGGCCGCCCAACAAACACTGCAAGACCGATACGCAGGAACCCAAAAACGGAAAAGCTAGATGCAGATCTAAGAGACCGCCTCTCATGGGATATTGAGACAAATCAAGTTTCAGAGACTAAGACGATTCCGTTGGAGAAAGGCTACTGTTATTTCTCTTAATGGGTTTTTGCCAGAATCTTCTGGCTGTTGGGGAGACGATATGGTATGTTGGGTTTGGTTTTTGATTTTGTTATTAATCTTGCTTTGTGTTGCTTTTATGTTTATTTGAATTAAATCTTCAGATGATATAGTATTGAAAGTGAAAAAAAAAAAAAACTCTATCTTCTCAAATCTCTTAAATGCAAGACCATCTCCTTCAAACTCTTTATCTTTCAAACGCAAAAACTCTCTCAGATCCCACGCCCCACTTTTCTCAGCCTCTCCGTTTATCAAGTTCCAAAATCAACCAAAGCCTCAACTTTTAACACACCCATTTTCAATTTTCTAAGAAGATCGTCACCGCCCCTCCACCCAAATCAGTGTAGGCAAATTTTGTGGTAATTTTTTTATTTATTTAAAATTTATGTTTTCAGGCACAACCCACTTTAATACTAATTGTTTTCCTAGCCCTATCACGTTTTGTATTCCAATCACACTTATGGCCTGTTTAGAAGTTTAGAGAGGGAGGAGAGTAGAGGGGAGGAAAGTAGTGGGGAGGAGAGTAGAGGAGAATAGTTATTCTCCACCTTGTTTGGATGTTTTTAAAATTAGTAAGGGGGAAGGGAGTAATTAGCCCTTCCTATTATTTGGATGTTTTAAAAATTAGGAGGGAGAGGAGATAAAATGATTTAAATAGACAAATTTACCCCTATTTGAAAATGGACTTGCAATATTGGTCTATAATTAATTTGTTAGATTAAATAATTATTTAATCAACATTCTCATTTCATCAAATACCACTAATAAAAGTATAAAACTACTATTAACTATTATAAAATAATTTTTATTACCTCAAAAAAAATTATAATAAAAAATCAAAAACCTCCTCCAATTTCCTCAACTTTCCCCTGAAACAAACAATTCCCACAGTTTCTCACTCCCTAAACACCCATGGCAGCAGCCACCTTCAACCCCAAAACCCAAACCTACACATCCCGAAGACCACCAATTCACCTCCCCACCAATCCCAGCCACCAATCTCTTCCTCCTCTGTTCTCATCAATAATCCAATAGATTGAAAAGGGAGCTAATACCCAGACAAAGTAGAAGTGAGTAAACCAAAAAGAGATAAGGTTTAATTATGGTAAACAATGAGAAAGTACCTCGAAGATGAATCTATCTAGGAAATATCGAATAGAGGGAAACAACAAAGCAAAGAAGGGAAGGATTAAGAAATCCTCGTATGTTGGGTATGATTCATATTGCCAATCGATGGAGCTTAAGATTGCTGTCAAACTCATCTCGGATTTTCCTTTTCAATGATCCGAAATAGAGAAAATGTAAATTTTCTCGGGAAACAAACAATAACTATGTGTGGATCACGTATGGAAGAAGCAGAGACATGCGTCTCTGTTGGTTTTTAAAGCCCACAATCACAAACAATAAAAACTTAGTTTTCGTACTTTCCTATGGTTTGGTTTCGTTGAAGCATCAAAGGTTGTATGTATTATTGAGCTAATCGCCTAGTGATTTTTGATTGGTTGTAGGATTTGTCATTTGTAGTGTTAAAATTTCTCAGGAAACAAATAAAGATTATTTATATAATTGGTTTGTAATTTTGTTAATTTAGAAAGGGTAAATTGGAGAATTCAATAATTGATCTACTCTACTCTCCCTCCAAATCTCTCCAATTTGGGGGAATTAAAAATGAGGGGTTAGAGGTAGTTGAAACCCCTCCCCCTCCTTCCTTAAAAAACTTTCAAATAAGATAATTGAATTACTCTCCCTCCCTCTACTCTACTCCCCCTCATTTTTTAAACATCCAAACAGGCCATAAATTTTTTGTAATTTAGGACTTTTGATTTATATAAGTTATTATTATTTAAAATTTCATCAATTATTAATACACATTGAATCATTGGATATTTTTGCATGGTCTTCTGCCTCCAATAATTTTGTCTCAACAACTTCAGGTTGTATTAGTGATATTGGCTTATAGCATCGTTTTATCTGATTCATTGTTCTCATAGTTTGAATTTTCGCTGACCCTTTTTTGTATTTTACTAATCCCAAGAGAAGAAATTGATGCAGAACATCCAACAATATCAAGTCTTGCTGCAAAAATACATTGCCTTGATGGAGCTTCAGGTAGGACTTAGGAGTTTCACCGTCATTGAATTTAGTTTTGATGATGATTGTTGTACATTGTTTGCATATGGTCACCACGTGCAGACAAATTGTCTGATAATATTTTGAATAGTATTGAAAATGATTGTCTTGTGCATAATGACATTTGGACTGATTGTGTATTTTCAAGTTTGGGATCATCTTGAGATGTTGAGACATTGTAGGACTATAGTTTGTTTAATTATGATGCCTTAACATTTTTATTGTTTCTTTATTTCCTTCATCTTTCTATTGTTGGTATAATTAAACCCCTTTCTTTAATGAGGCTTTGTTGGAATGCATGTTTGTGGGTGAGGCTTGCCAGAAGTATGGGAGCATTTTCAAGCACCCTCAAGGTCTTTACATAAGTTTGAAAGAGAAGTATGAATTTCTGTTTCTGCTGTAACTATGTGCAACTTAGAGCTACTTTAGTCATAATATGAGAGAGTGCTCGGATTTTGTAGGGGCAAGATTCTTGAGGTGTTGAAGAATTGGCTTGAGAGGACTATTCAAGCAATTGTTGTGACGGATGGTGAGCGAATTTCGGGACTTAGGGATCTTGGCTGTCAAGTAGTTATGTTGTCAATCATCGTTTTTAAATTCTATACTTATTAAATAGGGTTCAATGTAAATTATTGGGCTGTAAAAGTGAACTAGCCTTCACATGATGGTGTTGGATATGTTTTAGGGGATGGGGATTCCTGTGGGGAAATTGTCTTTGTATATAGCACTTGGAGGTCTTCTTCCTTCTGCAGTAAGTTTATTCAAATAAAACTTGTGGTTCTTGCTTCGTTTTACTACATTGTAAATTGTTGGTCGCATGATGTACTTTGTTTTAAACCTTAGGGAACATTTCTAAATGCCAAGCAAAACCATGTTCAAAATAAAAGCCTTGGTTGTAATCACATAATATCCCTTATTCTGATCAAGAATTGTATGGACTGTCTTCTTGTAGTGTTTGCCTATAACAATTGATGTGGGGACAAACAATTAACAGTTGTTGAAAGACGAGTTCTACATTGGGCTTAGACAGAGGAGGGCAACTGGGAAGGTTTCATGGTTTACATTTGCACCTTGTTCCAATTTTGGTTCATAAATTTTTACAAGTGATAGTATAATATACATTCCCTAAGGTGATTTTAACAATTCTTTTCAGGAATATTATGAACTTCTGCATGAGTTCATGTCCCCTGTCAAGCAGAACTATGGTGAATTTTCAATAGTACTTAAAAGTTAAAAGATATAAATATGTGGATGAGTTTAAAATTGATCATTACCAAAATATAATTGATTCTTTACATCATATCATCAAGAATATATCGTATTTACTTTTTTTCACTTGAGCTGGATTAATACATAATATTGCATACTAAACCAAATTAAACAACTTCAACACCACCAAAATAAATAAGGACAATGAAGTGCTCTGTCATAGCATGGGCAAACGTACCTTTCAGATTGGTGAAGAAACATAAGGCACATACCTTTTTTTTTTTTTTTTTTTTTTTTTTGGGTTTTCTTTTAGGTTGAAGATTTAAATACTGAAGTTCCTATTTGCATGGGAAAAATTTTGGCAGTTCCACTGGCTGCTGAAATCAATGTCTTTTTTGGACAGACATGCAATATGTTTGATAAATCCCAAAGTTCAAATACTTAGAGAGCATTGAAAATATTAGTATGGCCTGGCCCTTTAGCTGCCCAATAAATATCAGGATGTCTATTTGATAGCATGGCATGATAGGATAATACGGTCATTTTAACAATGCCTTCAATATTGTATCTAATTTTTCTCAAGATGCTAATTAAATTATATTAAGGATTGAAAGGATGAAGTTCTTCTTTTTCTCATTCGTTACTATTAGCAACAACATCACCGGGCTGCATTTCTGTTCCAGGTTTTTTAGACGAATCAATATAGGAACCAGAGGTTGGATGACCCAGAGTTCGTGCTTGCTTTGAGGAGATTCATGCAACAATTAATCAATTACCAGAGCTAATGTTTTTGAGGATATTTGTTTGTGAATTTTAGTTTTAAAACTGCAATAACTATTCTTCTTATGCTTCTTGTGGATGTGATGTGGCTATTTGCTTCACTTTGCTTAAGCAGTTTAGTTATAGGACCATGTCTCCATGTTTCCAAAATGAAATGGTGATGCTTTAGGTTATTGTTGAAAAATTTTAGGTTCCCCCCTTGCCATCCCAAAAAGAAGGATCCTTGAAAAGGAAGTGGAGATTTCTTATGATAGAGATTTATGTAATAATCAATCAAGGAGTTCCACTTCTTTTTTCTTTTTTTTGCAAAATCTGTCTTTGTTGAGAAAAATATACTTAATTATATGTAGCTCAATCTCCAATTTTCCAATTTATGATGGCACTTGGAGAGCCTCTAAAATGGGAAAAATCTTAATGAGTGTAATATAAGATTTTAGCAGCATAATAGTGCTCAATACATAAATTTATTGCTTTCCATATTTTCATCTTTTCACATCTTAAGCAAAATCTTCACATGGAGCTCACTGTTATTACTTGGAAGAAGATATTATCTATATTGACACAAGATTTTGATGTTTGACACAAGATTTTGTTATTACCAAAAGAAGATTTAAATTGTTGTTCTAAATTATAGGAAAGAGGCATTAATTTTCATATTGTGTGGTGTGTGTGTATTTTCATGTTGTTTTTAATCTTTAAGGGTGTTTTTTTTCTAAATTATTACTTAAATTTTAGGCTTGCTACATTTCAACATGTTTTGTTTTAGTGTCTAATTCCACAAGGTGAGAACCTTAAAAAGTTTTTCCATGTATTTCATTGGTAATTCTGGCTTTCATGTTGCTTTAAACGTGTTAAGGATTGTGAAAAGGTTTTTTGGAGGTAGCAACTGAGAGAGTTCTTGCTGAGATGATGACCACTGAGCTCCACTATTTGCTGTTTATGAAAAAACATTTAAGGCAATGTCATACTCAATTTGATTGATTTTATTGTTATTATTATTTATTTTTTTAATAAATATTTGTAATTTTTGTTTAACTATCCTGTGCATCGCACGGGTTAGCGACTAGTATAAATTGAAACCAAAGCTCAAAGGTATCCTAAGTTTTATTTTATATTTATTTAACGAGATTTTTTTTTTTTTTGGATGAATATTTAAGGAGATTCTTAAATTAATATGTTGATTATAAAATATACACTGGTTGAATATTGAATAGTGGACCCTAAAATGAAAAACTCCCCCAAAAAGAAAAAAAGACGTGGACCCTTTCTTTCTCGTCACTCGTGCTATACCTAGTTGGCACCACCACCCTCGCTTACCATCGCGCCACCCACCGACCACCGTCGCAGCCTCTCTCTCCAACTGCTCTATCTCAACCCCGACTGCACTGTCGCCCACTCCACTGCCTAGTAAGTTCTCCTTCTCTGATATTTCTAATAAGCTCTGTTTGATGCACTGAGAATCAAATTTTCTCATCAAAGTAAGGCACTCTTTTTTTGTTTGCTATTTGAAACTGGCTTTAGCTCTGAGAAACTTGACTATAACTGGTTGTTTTAAAAAATAAGGAGGTAGGCCATGGCAGTGCAAACCCAAGTGTCAAAGTGAGCTATGGTTCCGAAGAAGAGAAGGGTAGGGAAGAATAAGGCCTTTAAGGGTAAGAAAAAACCAAAAACCATGATGTTAGACTGCATTGCACAAAACAAGCCTAAAGAAGATTGATAGCAAAATTTGCCAAATAGCATGTTTTTAGAAAAAATTTAGGAAAGTAGCGCACGGATGAAGTTAATTAGTTAAGTAGACTGTTTTTGGAACTCGAGTTTGGGTTGGAACTTGATTTTGACAAACTCGAGTTCAAAAAACAGTTTACTTAACTAATTAACTTCAACCGTATGTTATTCACCAAATTTTTTTCTAAAATGGTACTATTTAGCTTGAAAGCACGGACGCGGCGCCAGAGGAGCCGCACTCGCATCCGACGCGGTGACGCGCGAAGGACGCCACTACCTGCGCGTCTAGTCGCGTCCTGCCACTTTTTTTTTTTTTCCAGTCAACTTGCGTCGACGTGGCTCAGACTTGGGCCAATTTGCGCTGAATCGGGTTGTATCGGGCGAAACCGGCAGATTCAGTTCGAAATTCAAAAAAAAAAAAAAAGGGTGCAAAACGCACCGTTTGAACTTAATAACAAACCCTACTTCAGCTCACTTCATCCAAACACCAAGCTTTCTCTCACTCCGTCACTCGTCTCTCTCTCTCTCTGTGCTCTCGCCTCTTTGCCTCTGTCTTTGTTCTCCGTCTCCCCTGTGGCTGTGAGACATTTAGCCAGACAGCCACTCAGTCACTTCAGTTCATTCAAACTTCAGCTCACTTCATCCAAACACCAAAGTTCAGCTCTCTCTCACTCCGTCACTCGTCTCTCACTCTCTCTGTGCTCTTGCCTCTCTGCCTCTGTCTCTGCTCTCCGTCTCCCTTATTGTTGTGAGACACTCAGCCAGATAGCCACTCAGTCACTTCAGTTCATTCAAACTTCAGCTCTCTCTCACGCATTCTCAACTCAGGTATTGATATAAACTATAAAGCTTTCAATCTTAGTTTGATTTGTGATTTGTGAATTTGTGAATCTATGTTTTGTGAATCTTAGTTTTCAATCTTAGTTTTATTTAGTTAATAGTTATTACTTATTACTCATTGTGATTTGTGAATCTGTGAATCTGTGAACTTGGGTTTGATTTATTATTAATTTATTTAGTTAATACTTAATAGTTATTATTTGTAGGTTAAATTGAATCTATTGAATTTGCAATGGATGAAGTTATTAGCACAGAAACTTCACCTTCATCTAATCAAGAAGTGTCAAATGCTAAATGTCCTCTTTCGCAGTATGTGACTAAAGTAGAAAAACCACCTGGTGCTAGTGTTAAATCAGGTGGAAACACATACTTTAAGTGCAACTATTGTGGTGTAGTTTATTTGGGATCCTATTCTAGGGTTAAGGCTCATTTATTAAAAATTCCTAATAAAGGTATTAAAGCATGCCTTAATGTGACACCGAGTCATAGGCTGGAAATGTAGCGAATGCATGATCAAGTTGAGAATGATAAGTTAGACAGAGAACAGAGAAGTCAAATTCCCTTACCCCCACCTCTCCCAGGCCGTGGGCCTTTACCTATTTCCCCATTTCGGAGACAGGAAGGGAGTGATAGTACAAATCCGGTTGATGATAAGAGGAGGAAGGTGACTGAGAGTGGGAATTCTCCTTTAGAGAAAGCATTCCAGAATAATGCTAGACATAAATTGGATAGTAGAATTGCTAGGATGTTTTACACCGGTGGGCTTCCATTTAACTTTGCAAGGAACCCATATTATCGTAATTCCTATGTATATGCTGCTACCCATAGCATCCTAGGTTATGTTCCTCTTGGATACAATGCCTTGAGAACAACACTTTTGCAAAAAGAAAGAGCTCGTGTTGAAAGACTTTTAAAACCAATTAAGGACTTTTGGCATGAAAATGGTGTAAGTATAGTTTCTGATGAATGGTCAGATCCACAAAGGAGGCCTCTTATTAATATTATGGTTTTATTAGATGGAGGTCCAGTGTTTATAAAGGCAATTGATGGGTCAGGTGAGTTCAAAGACAAACATTATATTGCTGGGGTGTTGAAGGATGCTATAAAAGAGATTGGACATGAAAAAGTTATCCAAGTCATCACTGATAATGCTAATGTGATGAAGTCTGCTGGAGCTCTTATTGAAGGTGAGTATCCTAAAATATTTTGGACACCCTGTGTTGTCCACACTCTCAATCTAGCTTTGAAGAATATTTGTGCAGCAAAAAACACTGAAAAAAATGAAGTTACATATGAAGAATGTAGTTGGATTACACGTATTGCTGATAATGCATCCTTCATACATGTTTTTATCATGAACCATTCAATGAGGTTTGCAATGTTTAATGATAGATACAATTTCTGCAAGTTGTAGAGAACCATTATAAATAACCATAAGATGTCTTCTCAAGTTGTAAATCAGACTCTGATGAAACGCACAAATTGCAGAAATTGTACCGAAACGCACGAATCAGGTTTCATGCGTGTTTTTATCATGTACCGAAACGCACCCGTGCTCGGTGCTTCATAGCTATTCAGCAAATTTTGCCCCAAGCGGAAATTCAAGGGGGAGGCCAAGAAGGAAAAACATTTGGTAAGTTAATCTCAAAAAACCAACTGGTTATGACAATCATACGTGTGTCTTTTTAATTGTTATCTATCAGATGTCAGTGGTTGCTTATGAGTTTTTAAATGTTAATTTAGGTGGGAGAAAAGGGGTATGTGAAACCTGCAAATTATTTGGATTTGTATGAAAAGTTTCTGAGAGGGGTTGCTACAAAAGGGGGTACTGTGTTTATGTATGTTAATTAAGCTTTATGTGACAAGGGCACTAGTTTTATCTAATTGGTTACGTACTATATAACACTAACTTTGTTCGTGTTTACCATGTGTGTTACTGGGGTTTCAGTGGTCAAGTTGTTTAATGCTGTAAGTTTTCTATGAATGTTTAACCATGTTCCATTTTGTCTTGAGATTGATTTTTTTTTTTCAACACTGTTTTATTTTATTGTTTCTGTGGCTGTTACATTTAGATCCGAACTTCTGTCCTGGTATCTTGTGCAGGTCAACAAGGCACAACATGCTCAGAAAGGTTTGGATCCTTTGAGATATAAAGATGCAAAAGGTATGCTGATAGCCTGATAGATGACACAGCTAGATGTTGAGATCCCCTTTTTCTTTTCCCTACCGTCTTTCTCAGTTATCTGTCTTGTCTTCACATCAATATGAATGTTTTCTCTAGTTATAGCTAAGCTGTGCACCTTCAAAGAAAAATTTGAAGATTAGCAATTTATCAATTATGACCAAGCCATGAATCTGCAAATGCATCTCATCCCAAGTTATATACACTAGTGTTCTGGGATTGTGATTAGTACTTTCAATTTATTTATTAACTGTTTTGTCTATACCAGATTGCATCTCTTTGAACTTCCAAATGAAGGATTTTCTACCTGTTCATAGCTCTTTAAAAAAAAAAAAATTCTCATCTGAATAAATTTCCACAACTTTGCCAACGAGCTATACCTCTAATTGCACCTTCTCCCCTTGTAAGAGCAACATGGAGGGAGGTCAAGGTGAGGTCGTGGGTTCTAAACCCTCCGGGTGCATGTTTAACTTACCAATAAGAAATTAAATTTCCACAGTTTCCCAATTTCACTTATCCATTTACAAAATTTATTCTTACATCCAAATACTCACTCTTTTTGTCATTGTGCCCAAGTGTTCTCCATGACTGGACTTCTGAGAAAGATGCATATATGGTATTGTGATTTCTGTTGGAAGTTGCCATGCAGTCCTCCTATCCATCTTCTGCCGAGAGCTGCAACTTCATGTGGTTTATATGTAATGCATCGTTGTCATATATTTTGTTGAGTCAGCTATTTAATGCTTATTAAAACGAATTTCTCTTAAATAAAATTCTTCTATTTTTGGGTATAGAAGGGGAAAAAGACTTGGTTCTAGAGGTTCAATTCTCAAAGCAGATTGTCTTGTTTCTATGTTTGAATCCTGGTCACACTTTTGAAACTACCATTTGATCATTACTTGGAAAAGAATGTTGTCTGAGACTTCTCAGAAGACCCATGTTTTGCTGTTGTTGATTTCCCTTTTTTTTACTTCAGATGATTAAATACCATCTTGTTCACTGGTCAAATGGCCTCATTTATAACACAGCTGTACTATTTTTATTTAAGCCCCACTTAGTGTAACTTACCAATCCAAGAAATGTTTGTTATCGTTGATCTGTTCAACATTCTTTCCTTTGTCCTGTCTCCTTTTAAGTGATTCTAAGCGGATATTGTCTGAATATTGCCAGCAATAAGGAAGTGGAGGAAAGGAGCCTTCTTCTCAGCACTGGGCAAGCCATCAAAGCCCGTTGACACTCCTGCTAAGGTTGTCTAGTTTTTTTTTAACTTCTTGCATACTTTTTATCATTTTCTACAATTTTGTTTAATCTTTGAATTATGTAGACTCTCACTCCCAAAATTTGTCTTGGGAAACTATAAAATGCATTTGCAAACAACATTGATCAGATATCTCACCTGTATCATCTATTTATTATATTTACAAATGCAGTCAACTTTATACTTCATTTTCCATAAAATTATGCAGTTAGATGTTTGGTGAGCTGGGAGCGACAGCAATGCATTTAGGTTATTTTGAGGCTTTAACAAATTAAAATGTCTACAGTTTTGTGATATGCAGGGCCATACATCTAAAGGTGAGGAAAATAGAGAAGGGCCTGCCTGGGCTCCATTGCTTGACAATTACATGTTAACGAATTCTAAGTTGAAGGATTGGGATAATATGCTGGTAAGAACTGTTTTTATTTATACCATGTTGAATGTTACTTTAGTAGGGTAGTAGCTCTGTCTCTCTGTCTCTCTATCAGCACCCACCCATCCAGATCCATTTGGAACTTCATTTTTTGGTTGCATGCAGGAAACAACTGTAGCTGATGAATATGGAAGGATTTCAGAAGATAGTAGTTCTGATGGGGATTAATGTTTAGTAATTCAACAAGGGGACTAAGATAATTCAACTTTTTTTTTTCTCTCCAAAAAAAAAAAAAAAAAAAAAAAGAGTTGTTAGAAAAAGAAAAACAAACCTAGTACACCGGCGGGTTACATAGAAGTTAAGTAATGTGTATCATTTATCAATGATCATATGAATGAATGCTTCACTCAATATATGGGGTTTTTCCCCTCTCTACTGGACTTTCTTCCAGTAGGAAATTTCTTTTTGCAATTAATTTCTTTTTATCATAATTGAGCATAAAAGTTGGTTTTTGGATCAAATAGTAAACAATATTTGACTTGTATTAAATTTGGCATACATGTTTTTTTTTTTTTGATAGGAGGCATACATGTTAATAGTGGGATTTTCATATCTCAAAAAAAAAAGAAAGAAAGTAGGATTTTCAAAATTTTAATCAAATAAAAAGTTCTAAGGTAGTGTAATGCTAATATTACTTAGAATTATATTAAGTGTAACTTGATCATAACACACACATATATAGCATTACATGTGAGTCTTGTGCATTGAACCCATTAAAATCATGACATGTGGTCAAAAGTAGACACGATATAATTTTGACAAGTTTAGTGCATAAAAAGCACTTGAACCAAGCCAAATCCGATTCGTATATGGGAATTATCGTGGCCTAAATCTATAAATATTTGTATCCACAATTTAGCTCCTTGGACTTTGGAGTGTAATAATTACTTTGGACCAATCCCTATATCTTCTCTAGCTGGGTTTTTGCTTGTCAAGATGGAGATGGCTACGATGACTAGGCCCAAAGTCTTCATTTCAATAAATTCTTGATAATCTAGAAATAACAAAAAAGAAAATTATTTTTCATTATGGTCTTGAAATGCCTAGTTTTTTTTTTTTTTTTTGAGTAAAGAAATGCCTAGTTCTTTTTTTTTTTTTTTGATATATATATATATATATTTTTGAAATTCCTAGTTCAATTTGCCATATATGAAGATTTAAACTCTAAATATTATCATATATATATATATATATATATATATATTTATGAGGGTCAATTTATTAACGATCTCTCACTTTATCCCCTTTTCGAGCGATCTCAATATTTCCATTAAAAATTTATTGCCAAGTTGGTTCATGTCCTCTTCTTTAGATATAGAATAACCATCACACAAAACGTACCAATAATGCTCAACCCTCACAAAAGAAGGCAATGCCTAGGGAAACAAGATGGTCCCTAACTCTAAATTATCACATATTTTCCAAAAGTAAAATAAATTCCATCCAAATCATACAATATCACACACTCACAAGTCACAATATTTTCATTTTATCCAAAAAAAAATAAAAAATAAAATAACACTCACACTCACAACTCACACCCATTAAAGTCTCTCTCAATAACAACATTTTTCAACATAATTCTTTTCTTTTCTTAATTTTTTTTTTTTTTTTTTTCCAGCAAGAAGATTTAAGCCTTAAACATATTAAAACCAATCTCATCTTTACGTCTTTATCACATGTTTCAATCCCAGCCATTTAAAATAAAACTTTGACATACCATGATGGTGATTTTTCAGTACCAACTGGCATTACAATTTCCACAAAGAAAGAAAAAGAAGAAGAAAGAATGAAAGCAAGTGAAAAAGCAGTACAGGTGGCATCCTACGTCGTCATTACTCCCTTGTTCTCTTGCAAATAAATACATAGATAGCCAAAAAACTCTTTAACTATAAGGAAAAAAAAGAAGTGTTTTGAACGGGGAAAAGAAAACAAAGTACCATCACAATTCAGCTTCAACCGGAAAGCCCCCTCTAAAAAGACCCAAACAGAGATCTCATCAAATTTTTTCTCTTCTTCCTTTTCTCTCGGAAACGAAACGAAGACATCAAGACTAACGATTCAAATGGCTCCGATTCCCTCAGAGAACGGCGTCGAAGGAGACGATGAGAGAGAAGAAGACGACGACGAAGAAGAAGAAGAAGAAGAAGAAGAAGAGGAAGAAGAAGCTGGAGAAGAGGAAGAAGAGGAAGAGGAGGAAGAGGAGCCGAGGCTCAAGTACCAGAGAATGGGAGGGAGTATACCTACGCTTCTCGCCAGCGATACGGCGTCGTGTATCGCCGTCGCGGAGCGCATGATCGCCCTTGGGACGCACGGCGGCACCGTTCATATCCTCGATTTTCTTGGCAACCAGGTGATCCTACCTTTGAGATTTCTCTCTCTCTCTCTCTCTCTCTCTCTCCCTATTTCTTTGTGAAAATAAAAGCGTGAAATTGGCTTTTTTGCTTGAATTTGGAGCTTGTTAGGTCTGAATTTTTTTGTTGAATTTTGATTTGTTACTGTGGTGAACACTCTTTACAAGGAATTAAGAGGAAGGGAAAGTAAGAATTTAGAAATTGAAATACAATTCAAACACCCCCAAATATAAGCCCATTGAAACAAAGAACCGAAGAGAAGAGAAAAGAAAATAAGATTTATATATATCATAATGTCTGAGTGGAGATCAGTATAAATATCATACAAAACCAGGAAAACCTCTTTTAGAGGTTGATTGCTGCACCAGCCATCAATATCATGCCAAAAATGAACTCGATTCCCCACCCAAAATGAGAACCCCTTCCAAAATTCATTTATTGTTCTTAGATTTCTAAAATTACAACCAATTATGTAGTTATTTCCCCTTCAACTTCCCCCTGGAGCTAAAACCTGCTTATAAAAAAAATCAGAACCATTTATCTACCAGCTAATTGTATATAGGAGGTCCAAGTTTTTCATCATGAAGTTGAGGCTAGTGTTTTGCATTAACCACACTTAGTATCCTGGCTTCAGCTGATTGATGGTTGCAGTGGATTACTTGTTCTAGGCTTTAAATGACATGCTTTAGGTTTGAAATATGTAGTTCGTTTTATTCTTTCCAGGTTAAGGAGTTCCCTGCCCATACTGCTGCCGTCAATGACCTTAGCTTTGACATAGAAGGTGAATATGTAGCTAGCTGTTCTGATGATGGGTCTGTTGTAATAAACAGCCTTTTCACTGATGAGAAACTGAAGTTTGAGTATCATCGTCCAATGAAGGCTATTGCACTGGATCCAGATTACTCAAGAAAAACGTCAAGGAGATTTGTAACTGGTGGTTTAGCTGGTCATTTATATTATAATACTAAGAAATGGTTTGGCTATCGCGACCAGGTTTGTACACTAGTCAACTAACCAATAAGATGTGCAAAATACCTAATGCCTTTTGGTTTCTTGAAACTAAAAAATTTATCTGTTTTCTAGGTCTTGCATTCTGGTGAAGGTCCAATTCATGTAGTAAAGTGGAGAACAAGTCTCGTTGCTTGGGCCAATGATGCAGGTGTGAAAGTTTATGATACTGCCGATGATCAGCGAATAACATATATCGAAAGACCAAGAGGAAGCCCACGTCCCGAGCTTTTGCTTCCTCACTTAGTTTGGCAGGTTTGTCAATGATTAACATGGCTGCAGAATGGGGGCATGCTTATGGATTATGCAAGTACTAGTGCAGTTGTTTCAGGCTTGCAGCAGTAGCTTGTACATGTAGAACACCAACACACACATATATATTTCCTCTGCATCATGCCATCAACATGAGTGCTTTGCTATTTCCTAAATTTTTTCCTTTGCTTGTCTCATCACATTCAGGATGATGCTCTCTTGGTCATTGGCTGGGGAACTTCTGTAAAAATTGCATCAATAAGAACAAATCAGAATAGAGCAACTAATGGGACATATAAGCATGTTCCGATGTCAAGTGCGAACAAGGTGGATATAGTGGCATCTTTCCAAACCAGCTATTTCATTTCAGGAGTTGCTCCTTTTGGTGATTCTTTGGTTGTTCTAGCTTATATTCTGGGGGAAGAAGATGGGGAGAAGGAATTTAGTAGCACCATTCCATCACGGCAGGTACTTTCACCCTTGCCTTTTATGAAATACATTGGTGTTCTATTCCTAACTTTGCACGCAGTAGACTAAAAGGTGAAGCTGAAAAATTATTATTTTATAAATTTTAAGGGTGTGCCTTTTCTTTAAAACCACTCCTAAAGGAGAGATGTTCATAGAATAAATTTTACACTGAATCTGGGTCACCCATGGTGTTCTTCTTTTTATTTATTTATATTTTTTAACTCGTACAGTTTATTTACCAATTCTTGAACCCCACCCTTTTTATGGTAATGATATATGATATTATTTTTGACTTGAACATTTTAAATTGTATTTTCTTTGACCAAAATTTTAAGTTATAATGTTTTGGCACACCTTCACTCCTCTTTTATAACATGGTATTCCTAGTAATTTTTCCATGGAATACAGGAATAGAGGCTTTACTTCCCCCTCCCCCCCACCCCCTTCTTTGTTTTAATTTTATTCCTCTTCTGAATATTATGACAGTAAGAGCAGATTCTAATTATATGTTGTAAATTCCCTTTGCGGGAAGGTTTTGTTATTGTTAATTTATGGTGGTTCTCATCCAAACTTCTTTGGTTTACCCTTCCTGTTATTCTGTTCTGATATATATTTATTCTTTGCTCATTGTTTCTGACTTGGGAAAATGTTATTTAAGCAGGGAAATGCACAGAGACCAGAAGTACGTATTGTATCATGGAATAATGATGAGCTTTCAACTGATGCCCTACCTGTACATGGCTTTGAGCATTACAAGGCAAAAGACTATTCCCTTGCTCATGCTCCATTCTCAGGTTGATTTATTTGTTATTGAAGTTCATGCTTTATGTATGTCAGGTTTTTAATATATAAATCATTGTAATACTTTTTTGTGCCAATGTAGGTAGCAGCTATGCTGGTGGTCAGTGGGCTGCAGGTGATGAACCACTGTACTATATTGTGTCCCCAAAGGATGTAGTTATTGCAAAACCTAGGTTAGTATGATTGTCTCTTATTTCATAGCTCCTTTGTAGAATGAAAAATGCGATAATGTTTCTCTGCAACATTATTAATCAGGCTTGATGTTAGTATTTATTCAGTGATCCTGACAAATTAAAGTAAAATTAGCCTATAACTATGTTGATTAATGGATTTGACATCATAGAGCTTTTTCACTTACAACTGACATAATAGGGCCTTAAAGAAAAATTATATAGGCTAGTTTTTCTTTAAGCTAATTATATTCCCTGCGTACTTGTCTCTTTTTTGATATCAATAAATCTTTATTACTTATCAATAAAAAAAAAAACCTATTTTGAAAATATATTTGTTTTGGAGACTTACATGCATTTATGATTTTTGTTAGGGATGCAGAAGATCATATTGCTTGGCTTCTTCAACATGGCTGGCATGAAAAAGCTTTGGCAGCAGTTGAAGCTGGTCAGGGACGGAGTGAACTCCTGGACGAGGTACTAAAGTTTGTCCTGCTTCAATTTATTTTATTTTTTTAAATATTATTTACATGAAACCTAAAATGAATGTTCTGTGTTCACTACTTGGGGGTGCCTATGATTCTCTTTCTCTTTTTCTTTTTGTTTTCCATTATTTTTTAATATCTAAGTTGTTAACTTTTGTAGGCAAGGCAAAATTTATTTGTTTGGTTGGTGACATGACATAAGATTGCTATAATTCAAGATGCATGCTCACAAAAGTTAAAGAAAGTTTTTTATTTTTATTTATTTTTATATAATTAATTAAAAAAAAAAACACATGCACCCTACGGGTATTAAACCTGCAATCTCACACAATACTTTACTAACATTTAAGAGCATGCCTATTAAGGTTAATTAGAGTTTTGTTTTGGGTAATTACACACACACACACACACACGCATGGTGGTTCACTTGCGACCTCACACCTTGCTCTTACAAGGGGAGGAGATGCCATTTGAGTTAGAGCTCATTAGCTAGGTTAATAAGATGTTTTATGACTTTTATCTTAAATGTTCAACAAATGCAATTCTAGCATATTGGCAGCGCCAATAGGGTGGACTATTTATAAACATAGTACGGGCAGTGAGGGAAGGGGTTTGTGTATTTTTGGAGTTTTTTTCTTCTTTTTTGTTTGGGGGGGCGGGGGCAGGGGCGGGGGGGGGGGGGGGATTTAGGTTGAATGATTTTTCCTGTTGCCGAACGTGATGTGCCTGTAGATGTAATGGTGAGGTTGATGATCATTTTGAGTTAGAAATTGTCTCGGAAAGGGGTTTTTGATGTGCGCTCTTATTATAATTCTTTGTTTGGTCCTGTTAATGTTTCTTTCCCTTGGAAGTGTATTTGGTGTGTAGCACCTAAAAGAGTGTCTTTTTTTTATGGACAATAGCTTGGGATAGGATTCTTACCATTAATAATCTTGTTAAGAGGGAATTGTCCCTAGTTAATTGGTGTTGCTTGTGTCGATGTGAAGGGGAAACTGTAGATCATCTTTTGTTTCATTGTAAGTTTGCTCATGCTTTGTGGAGTGAAGTTTTTTGATGTTTGGGATTCAGTGGGTGATGCTAAAGGAGGTTGCCTCTTTACTTTTGCTTGGAGGAATTGTTTGGGAAAACAGTTTTCAAATATTTGGAATATGGTACTAGCTTGTCTGATGTGGTTAATTTGGTGGGAGCACAATACCTGTACTTTTGAAGATTTTGAGAGACCTTTAGATCTTTTGAAGTCTTTGCTAGTTGGGACTTTGTTTGAGTGGTCTCGTATTAGGGGCTATACACGTTGTACTTCCATTTTTGAATTCTTAGAATCTGTTAGTGTTTCTTTTTGATTTGTTGTTGTATTTGTTTCAAGTATAGAGTGTTCATCATCGTGAACATGATGTACTTTTTAATCAATAAAATCTCTATTAACTATCAAAAAATAAAAAATAAAAATCATTTGCCTTGTATATGGAATTGGAATCACTGGCTGTTAATATTCATTAATTTTTTAAGTGTTGGCTTTAATGAAAATAAGAAGCATATCTCTTCCTATGTCCCCCCCCCCCCCCCCCAAAAAAAAAAAATCTGTATTAAGATTATTCAATGATGCCCATATTGAATCACAAGCTACTAGTTTTGGTTACACATTGGGTAAGCACTTTGGTAAATGGCTAGTCAGTGACCTTGTATGTGACTACATTACATTATTGTGAGAAATGGTAGAATTGTATTTTGCAGTTGATTACTACCGATTAAAAAAAAAGTATTTTGTAGTTGATTACCTTACTGTCTTAACATTAATAATTTTAATTTACCATATATACTTCTTTTGATTAGTATTTTCCATATATACTTCATGGCATGGTTTGATCAATTTGGCCACTACATGCAGGTGGGATCTAGATACCTTGATCATTTGATTGTGGAAAGGAAGTATGCCGAAGCTGCATCTTTGTGTCCCAAACTGCTGCGAGGATCCGCTTCAGCATGGGAGAGGTAGCATCTATCTTTTTTTATTACTTTCTGGTGCACTTTCTATAAATAACTGGCAGTGGGCTGCCTTCCACAGATGGGTTTTCCACTTTGCTCATCTTCGTCAGCTTCCTGTGCTGGTTCCATATATGCCAACAGATAACCCGAGACTGCGTGATACTGCTTATGAGGTTTGTTAGGACAAAACAGTGTGCCTAAATATATTTAGTCTCTTTTCTAATGTGCCAACTTGGGATTCAAGGCCTCTTGTTGCCTTTTGGCTACAGGTTGCTCTTGTAGCTTTGGCTACAAATTCTTCTTTCCATAAGGAACTCTTGTCAACGGTCAAATCATGGCCACATGTGATTTATTCTGCATTGCCTGTTATTTCGGCCATAGAACCTCAGCTTAATACTTCATCCATGACTGATGCGCTCAAAGAGGTTTGTCAGAAAAACATGCACACACATTCACATAATTTGGAACCTCATGATAGCATTTTCTATTCTATATTCTTGATAACTACACATTATTATTTAGGCATTCTCTTTCTCTGTCAGGCACTAGCGGAGTTGTATGTAATAGATGGGCAATATGAGAAAGCTTTTTCTATCTATGCTGATGTAAGTATTACTGATACTCATGGGAGATTCTTGCTGAGCAGCGAGCAACCTCATTTCATATATTAGATAAAATACTCTTTTTTAAAAATTTTTATTATTTATAATTTTATTTTTATGAAAATAATTAGAAAACTATGTACAACACAATCCATGTACACAGGGATTGTACTAGAGTTGTTACAAACATAATTTAAAATTACATAAATCCATATTTGACAAAATGTCTACGTTAAATGCTTAGGAAAAGAAGCTTTCACATCTCTATTTTGTTTCTGACATCAATTTGGATGCTCTTTTTTTGGCTTTAATTTTTCAGCTCATGAAGCCAGAAGTATTTGACTTCATCGAAAAACATAACTTGCAAGATGCAATTCAAGAGAAGGTATGTAAATGCAAAATCAGGTGCAATACTTAGTGTTACAAGCCTTATATGGGTTCCTTTGTTTAAGCATTTTCTAAGTGTTCAAGTCCTTTGATGATTATTCAATGTATTTTTTGCATAAATGTGAGGTCAACCTCTAAAATTTCAGAAACAATGTATCAAGGCCTATATATCTTATTTATTTATTTATTTATTCCAATAATCAAGAGATAATTGAAAAACACACTGGGAACATCACAATATACAACAAAGGCTAAAGAGCCCAATTTGAACTACAACAGCACAAGGGTCATCGATCTCATGTTTGGTTAGTGAAATTGGGTTGGATTAGCATTTGTCAGATATTTGGAAATTTGTTCCATTATTTTTTATGTGGACTATATGGAGGGAATGCAAATTGGCGCACTTTTGAAGATGCGAAAAGTACAAGGATTCAGTTGTTAGCAACCTCACTAGTTCCTTATATGAGTGGTCTTACGCTCTAGGTTTTACAACTAGCCATTCTATTGCATCGTTTATAATGGCCATTTTGAATATAATTCTTTCTTCTTGTTATTTTTAGGCTACTTTGTGTGCTTCGTACATGAAGTAGTTTCTATTTAATAAAATAATTCTTACTTATAAAAAACAGAGCCTGACCGAACCACAGCCAACAGTTTTGACAGAGCAGAAAACACAGCACAAACCAAACCACAAAGCTAACAAGAGCCTAAATGAACCACATCATAGAGTTCTGCCAAGACCAGCAAAAACAACAATACAAATCAAACCACTATTAGAATACTTGCTTGAAAATTGAAGAGGAAATGCCTCATCTGCAACAGACCTCCTTGTTGATGGCAGAACCAAGGGTAAAATCCAGCACCTTTAATCCTTGCTTTCACTTGCTTCCTAATGGTTCCAACTAGTTGTTCCTCAGACACATTCCCATGATGCAAAATAGCATTTCAAAGCCTCCAAATGTTGTAAACAGCAGCTCCAAAGCCAAGCTGCAGCAATATGAACTCAACTTGTTTTTCCAATTCTCTGCAGCCCAGGATATAAGACTATCCCTGTTATCAATCAGGTTTCCTTGAGGGAGAACCCCATAATCACTTTCCACACCCTTCTAGAAAAGGAGCACTCAAAGATAGATGGTTTCTACTCTCTATACTGGGTCTGGAAAATACACACACCATATCACAACTAATTCCCCATCTAAACTATCCTTGATCATTAATCTGTTTTCTATTGCCAGCCAGCATACAAAGGAATGTCTTGGAATGTACTTTGGGAACCAAAAAACCTTCCACCATTTAACCACTTGGGTCTTCTGTCCAATCAGATCACAAGCCTCTGCACATGAGTCTGAAGTAGATGAGACCCATATAGCTTTGTCAAATTCCCCCAACTCAGTTTTCTTTGAATACTCACAAGATCATCATACCTTGCAGGCTTCCAATGCCAAGCTTTATCACATAAAACACTAGCTTCTTCTTCCTTTTTATTTAAAATAAGTAATTTAATCTCATAAAACACTAGCTAGCTTAGCATTGACAAAGCTAGCAGTGTCATAAAGCACAGAATGGCCAAATCTTAAGTATAAAGGCTCGCAGGGTCTACTATATATTATTAATCTGATTGTTGTTTTCATCCTATGATACACATACCTCACAACAAAATTGAACTCAATTGAGCTTTATCCCTGGTATCTTGGTTGGGAACATATATTCTGCAAAATACTTAAAAAAGGAAAAATGAAGAATTCTTTCCTTTTCTTTGTCCTAGTTTTCATGCTAGTTTTTGTGGTGTTCTTACAAAATTCCTGACTACTTTTGTGTTACCTATGCCTGTATAGGTTGTGCAACTGATGACGATAGATTGCAAGCATGCAGTTCCATTATTGATCCAAAATAAGGACATGATTACTCCATCTGATGTTGTTTCACAACTTCTGAATTCCAGCAATAAGTGTGATAATAGATATTTCCTGCACCTATATCTCCATTCATTATTTGAAGTGAATCCACATTCTGGAAAGGATTTTCATGATATGCAGGTATGGTAAACACTGAACCGTGCCTTTGAACTCTGTGCTTCTCAGTGACAATATCCATATTTAATTCAGTTATGAATAATGTGTTCACAGTTATATGATAGTTTCCATCTTTAATTGTTTGGATTCTTTGAAATCTGATTGCAGGATGGAAACTATGAACGAATAAACCTAAGTGCATACTTATCAAATTGGTTTAAAAGTATTGGTTGTAGAATCATCTTAATTTATGCTTGTGAGTCAATTAACGTGTAGTATTGAACTAGAATGTGCATTTTCTTCCATTGGTTTTTCATTAGGGTAAAATTCACCTACTGCTGTGGTTTGGTCCACGCTTACTGAATTCCCCAAGTTTTTTAATTTTTCTAATAACAGCTTCGATGGTAAACTACTTACATTAAAATCACTAAAAAAATTAGTTGACATGTGGGGGATGTGCGTCTCATGTAAATTTTTTTTTATAGGTATGCGTCTCATGTAATTAATTTTAGTTAATGATTTTAACAAGAAGTGGATGGGAGTGGTCTATTAGAAGAATTGGATACTAGAAGAGGGTTGTACCTAGTGCCCAAAGCTCCCATTTTTTGTGGGATCTAGGAAAGGTTATGGCAGGCAGCCTTACCTTCAATTTGTTTTGGAGAGGTTGATTCCCAAACTCGAACCTGTGACTTGTTGCTTTTAGGGAAAGGCACTTGCCATTGTGCTAAGGTCCAACCTCTGGATACTAGAAGAGGGTGTGATTAGGAAAAAGTGGAAATTGTTTAGGGAAAGTCAGTAGAACTGAATCCAGCCACCGGGGGTATAAGCTACAACAACAACAAAGCCTTAGCCCCAAATTTTGAGGTTGGCTATGGATCCTCAACAGATAAGCACACGGGTATAAGTCTATTTTACCATTTTCTTTATGAATTTTTAGGGAATCTTACGGCCCGTTGGAGATTTTGAATGACATGTTCCCTTTTTTTTTTGCATATGCATATTATGACATGTTGGTCTGTGGAGATATGATAGTAGTTGTCTTTGGTCGGTGCTATCACTTTTTTGGTTGAACCTTTATGTAGGGTCTGTAAGAAAATTAATTTTCCCTGGTTGGAGTTTTGTTTTCGTGAAAGTATTAAAGAAATACTCGAAACTAGTTATGAACTGTTTATGATTTGCCTCTCCACTGAGTTGCAGTCTCAAAGAAAGTGGAGTTTCTATTACCAGCGCCAAGTCATCTAGTTAAGGAATTTTGTGGTCAAGTAAGCTGTCTGAGGGCATAGTTGTGGAACCAAAACTGTGTGGTCAAGTAAGTTCATAGAGAGATTGTCTTGCAAAGCTCTATGCCATGGATAAGCCCTTTCATTATTCCTTGTTTGCCTAACTTATTGAATTCCTTATATGCCTAACTAGATCCTGATGGAAGCACAAAGCAATTTACACTTGCTAGTAGCCAAAAGTTGCTGATACCAATTATTGGTTAGAGTTTTTACCTAATCTGTTCCACAATAATTTACCTTAAAAACGGCCAAAGGAGTTCAAGTACTTGAACACTACAGGATTTTTAACAAACAAAGATTCCTTATGGATTCTTTGGATGTTATGAACATGTTTATTTTATGACAATGTTAAATATGGCTCATGAGTCTTCCATTAAAGTTGAGGTTTATGAATCTGACGATCAAACTGTTTTCAATTTACTTGCATTTCTGATAAATTTGACACGTAATATGGTGTTCTTGATTACAGTATGGGTATCTTTATTTGGCTTGGGTTTCTTAACTCTGCAAGAAAGAACTGGTCTGCTTCCTTACGTTTATTCATTAGTTTTGCGCTAATTATGATTTTGTTGCAATCAAATGAATCACTCTGCCTTTGTAATCCTTTGTTATTGCTTTGAAATTTATTTGTTGGTGTTTAAGGAAACTAGGTTGGGATTCTTCTCTTATAAGGTTTGTCCTTGATATTGTCTACCAGGTTCATTGCTTATCTAGTTACTATAGCATCTGATTGGGTCTTCTTCTTTTTTTTCCTTTCCCCCTACTTCTAACCTTGTATCTGGTTATTGCAACTCTTGGTTGGTGCATTTAAACTGATTTGGAAACACACATCCTACCTGAAGATTCTTGCCCTTTTTATTTGTGGTGATAGGTGGAGCTTTATGCAGACTATGATCCAAAGATGCTACTTCCTTTTCTTCGTAGTAGTCAACATTATACTCTAGAAAAGGTTTGAGCTGTCAACAAATGATCAATTGTAATAATTTTGTTAAGTGTATATATTAACTTGTTAAAATAATATCTCAGGCATATGAAACTTGTATCAGAAGAGATCTTCTAAGGGAGCAAGTCTTCATCCTTGGAAGAATGGGAAATTCAAGGCAAGCCCTGGCTGTCATTATAAATAAATTAGGCGATATAGAGGAGGTACTTTCAGCTTCTGTGAGATTGTTATTTGTGTCAGTTAGTTTTGAAGTTTGGTGGTGGGCTCAGATAAGAATTATCATTGTGTGCAGGCTGTAGAGTTTGTGACTATGCAGCATGATGACGACCTTTGGGAAGAATTAATAAAGCAATGTCTTAACAAACCTGAGATGGTATGTATCAAACACTAATATGCGACTGAATGTTTGTATGGGTATGATAGTTGAATATATATTTCTGTCTTGCAAGTTCTTCTAAAATTGCTCAACCTAATTACCAGGTGGGCGTGTTGTTGGAGCACACAGTTGGAAATCTTGATCCTCTTTATATTGTAAATATGGTTCCCAATGGCTTGGAGATACCTCGGTTAGTATGATCAGATTGATACTGAATTGTTTCTCAAAAAAGAAAAAGAAAAAAGATTGATACTGACTTTCTGCTAATAGTTCCTTCTTGCTTTCCTCTTCTATCTTGAAAAGAAAAAAAGTCATGGTTTTTTTAAACTAGAATTTTAAGAACTGAATAATAACTATGCAGAACACTAATCTTCAGGCTAATCCTCCCTTCACACTGCTCCTCCCTTCACCCCATCTGAAAGAAACTGAAGGAAACAAAGAAGAAAAAGAAAGAAGAGCAGCTTATTAAAACTTATGTTTTTCCTGGGTAAAAAATGCTGTAAAATGCTCTATTTCTGCATGTTAAGTTCTCTTCAAATGTCCTTCTTGACAGTTAATATGGTTAATAACTTAGATACACACCTAAATATACTGGAATTTGATACTTTTTGCTGAACTTGCATTGTCATCAGTAACAGTGAGACATGTTCTGAAGCATTAAGTTCTTCACTGATAACCTTGTATGTAAATTCTCTCTTTTTGTGTGCATCTGTCAGGCTTAGGGATCGTCTGGTCAAGATCATTACTGACTACAGGACTGAAACTTCTCTTCGACATGGTTGCAATGATATCCTCAAGGTACTCTGCTCCACATCATTCTTTCTCTCTTTTTATTTATTTTTTATTTGATTTAATTAAACACTGAAATGCTTGACATTTTGTTGTGATTGTGACACAGGCTGATTGTGTCAACCTTTTGGTTAAATACTACAAAGAGGCAAGACATGGGATTTACTTGAGCAATGAAGAAGAAGCACGAGCAAAACGGAATGACAGTAGTGTTTCTCAGGCGATTTTAAAATCAAGTATGAGAACCACAGAGGTCAAGTCCAAAACTAGGGGGGGTGGAAGGTGTTGCATGTGTTTTGATCCCTTTTCTATACAAAATGTATCAGTCATCGCTTTCTTTTGCTGTCATGCTTATCACATGACTTGTCTTATGGATTCGACCTCTAATGTTAGTGGCAAGAAAGGGTCTGAAGCCACTTCTCGGGAGCCTTTAGTAGAATATGAGTATGATAATGGTGATGTGGAGGATGATGAAGATGATGATGAGGATACCCAGTCAAGTTCACGTCGTGTGCGTTGTATCTTATGCACTACAGCTTCCAGTTAAAGTTTGTTAATGCGTGTGAGCTTGTGGCCGTGTGTGTGCACGTGTGTCTGTGCATGTCTGAGTTATTTGTCATTTATTTGTGTGTGCATATAGTGTGAGTGGGTGCAATCATTTTTTTCTTCTTTTGTGCGTCAGTAGTTGTCAATTTTTGTGTTATAGTTATATATTTTTCATGGAAAGAGTCCAATTTTTTTTTTTTTTTTTGGCCTAGTTTTGTAGCCTTCAGAGGCCAAGTTTCTTTTTTTCTATGGCCATGGTTGTTGTATTGATATATACTTTCATTAGTAGTGGTGTTGAAAGTCGTGGTTTCTGGGGAAAAGAAGAATTTTCATCCTTTTATTTACATTGTTCTATATTGCTATTTTTGAGTTAATGTTAAAGATGGTTTGCAAGTTGAAAAAGAGACTATCGTTTAAAGCAGGCTCCTAGGCAATGCTATAAGAAGTTTGCCTCATCACGGTTATATAAGGATAAATGTAGATCAATGTATGTATATCAAAAGGTTACTTGATGGTAAATTTATTATTCTTTTGTTTTATGTAGATGATATGTAGATTATAAGTAAATATATTAACATGAGTGGAAGTTAGAAGAATGAGTTATCTGAATCGTCTGATATAAAGGATCTTGGCACGAAATGACAAATTTCGGGAAGAGGTGATTTGAATCTTCAAGTATTTGATAGGTAGCTCTATGATGTGCTTGGGTTTTGGTGGCTTTAAATCCAAATTACAAAAGTGTGTTTCCTTATTTTTTATGGAAGACAAGTACATTGTCATGATCAAAGTAGGGAAAAAGAACAAAAGTGTGTTTCCTTATTTTTTATGGAAGACAAGTACATTGTCATCATCAAAGTAGAGAAAAAGATGTCTTGGACGAAACAACTTTGCTAAGTTTTGGGTTTGAAGCAAGATGAATAGAAACTTGCACCATTTTCCAACAATTTATATCATAAAATTAAAGGAATAATTCATTGATCTTCCTTGTGAACTTTCATAATTGCACTTGCTATCCATTTAGTTTGGAATTAGAAACGTAGCCCTCCCTTAAAATGGTCTATATATATCTAAAAGCTGAAGCGTAGTATTTATTGTTGTCTATGCTCATATTGTGCCACGTCATTTGCCACGTCATTGCCTGCATAATCATTTTTTTTCTTATTTAATTTTTATTCCTAATTTTTGTTGAAAATATTAGAGTATATAAATTTTTTTTGAGAATGTATTAAATATATAAATAGATTGACTTTATACATTCAACTTGGGCAGTTTTATCTTTATATATAATTTTGCATTTATAAATTCATCTACTTTATTTAGATGTTTATAACTAAGCAATAAAATCAATAAAGAATTTAAAACCAAAAACAATGTCTATACATATCTATCTATACTAATATAATAATGGAAGCTTTAAAATAAATTTTACAAAGCTCTTTTTGTTTTGTGCCATGTCATTAGCAGCCTTTTTTTATTTTTTATTTATTTTTGCAATTTTTAGTTTTTTACTTTATTTAACCTTTCATCTTCTTCAACCATTGTCTTCTTCTTTGTTCAAATTTTCATCTTCTCCAATCATGTCTTCTTAAATTTTTCATTTGATTTCCTTTGTATCTTCACAAATTCTACGGTTTCACTTTTTTGAACCTTTCATTTATGGTTTTACTTTTTTGAACCTTTCATCTGCTTCCACCCTTACTCTTCCAACTTGATTTTCTTATAAATTTCTTTTACTTCATTTCCACATCTCTCCCCTGTTCTTTCCAAGTTGTTCACTGCGAAAAGGTCAATACTCTCTCTCTCTCTCTCTCTCCAAATTTGTCTCTTTTAATGCACTTTTTTATTTATTGTTTCAACGACTTTTTCCCCCGCTAATAGTTCTTTTTGTTATTGTTGATTTAATTGTCACTTTACATTTGTTTCTCTTTTTGGTAAAGTTGTATCGACTTTTATGCATATTTAGGTATTTTGGTATTCCAATTCTTGATCAATTTTTTTTTCCTTTTTTATTTTTTTAGTGATCCATTTAGATGTTAAACTATGAGACTTTACTAAGTTTTTATTTTTATTTTTTTTAATTTTTAAATCATTTTGGGTGAACAAAATTGTAGTTTTTGTAGAGAAAATACTCTTAATAATTGTATTAGAAATACTCTATATATATTTGCACTTATTTAGATAAAAGCAAGGTTAATCAAATGGAAATAATTGGATTAGTGACATATTTTAGCTTTCGCAATTGTATTTTCATTATTATTTTTTTGTTGTTGTTATTATTATCAATTATTATAATGATGCACATAGAAACTTAATTATGAGATTTTGCTAATAATTGTTTATTTTATAATCTCTTTGGGTGGACAAATTTGCAGTTTCTATAGAGAAAATAATCTTAATAGATTATATATAACAAATTATTTTCCTAATCGATCAAATCAATCATTATTAAGCGATGACTGATATGACATTTTGCAAAGCGATGATTGATAAGACATTTAGTTTTTTTGCAAAATATCTTCATATAGGTTTGTTTTGATTCAATGTATTTTTATAGATGTATTGAGATAAGTAATGTATTCAAGAAGAGAGATCAAAATTATACATTGTATACTTTAAAAGATATATAATATTAAAGTAGGATGCCACAAGTTGAAATTTTTTAATAATGGGAAAAAGCTATTTTTCTCATTCTTTTCTAAATGTCATAATTGGAAAATTTTAATCCACACTATATACTATCACTAGCAAATTGGCTCATAATATGAATAGATGAAAATATTAATATAAAATAAAGTAAAAAATATATATACTTTTTTATTTATAGAAAACACAAAGTTCATTTCTTTAAAAAATAAAAATATATTTGCCCTTTGTTTGTGTGGTAAACAGTTATATAAAAAAGAAAATGAAATTCTCTTATGAGAAAATGTTTTGTTACAGATTATTAATCCTAATATATAATTTTATGAATTTTTTTTAAAATAAATTATATATTACATTTCATTTCAAAATAATTAGGTATTTTGACTAGTTTAAATAATAGTTAGAAAGTTATTAAAAATGCAAAATTCTATTTTTTTACCCTCCCATTGAATGATTACATCTCAAGAACGTAGAAGTTAAAATTTCACCTAGGTCCTTTTAATCCAAGGGCTATAATTTAACCTCCCCCAAAAAGGTTATTTTCCTTTTATTTCATCCCAAGTTTATTGAAGGATTTTAAATGTCACTTTATAGGACTTCAAAATGTCACTTAATTGATTAGAAATTAGAGTTAACAAAGAGACATAGAATCAAATCTCCACTTATATTCTCTTTTATTTTTTTGTTCCTAGATTTAGTGAGGATGACTTAGTTATGTAAATGTCATATATTTTAATTAAGTGTCTATTTGGAATAGGTTCTTTTGGATTGCTTACTTTTAAAACCGAGCCATTGAATCAAATGAACACAATATATCTCTTTAACAACTCCAATAGTTATAACCCTTAGATAAAAGGAATATAAGTGGAATTTTAATTTTACGTTCTTTATAGGTATAAATGTTTTTTAACCACTATTTGATTGTCGTTTAAGTTAGTTAATAATGTTACACATCTAGCCTAGAGGAGGTAGCGGGTAAATAGCTAGTATTGTAAGTGGGGTAAGTGTTTAATTCCAAATTAGAGGAGGTAGCGAGTACAAATATGACAAATCTTAGAGGAGATCAGCGTAATTTTTTCTAAAACAAATATACAAGGATAAAGCAAATATGAGCTATCCCCATCTTTGTCTATGTAGGTGATGAGGCAAGTATAATATAGAAATATTGGAATTGCTAGATTTATTCTCTCTCTCTCTCTCTCTCTCTCTCTCTCTCTCTCTCTCTCTCTCTCTCTCTCTCTCTCTCTCTCTCTCTCTCTCTCTCTCTCTCTCTCTCTCTCTCTCTCTCTCAATTTCTTAATAGATTCATTGTTGATCTTGTTTCCCGTTCCAACAGCTTATTCTTATATATCAAAGTGATCAGGAGTGCATTTGGATTAACTTTTAGTAAAATATTTATCTATTTATTTAATGAAAGTTGGTTAAAATATAATTGCACTTGTCCGGTTGTACCCAAGAAAAATGAGGCTTTGAAAGGCCTGCACAAAAAGAAATAAACTAAAAACTTAAAAGAGCAAATTGTTGCCAAATAGACACCATATTTATCATACATGACTCATATTAAACTAAGGTTAACATTAGTCGACTTTTAAATTTTTTTGAACTGAATTCACACCATTTGCAGGAAAAAATGAATTCTAACTCGTGGTTTGGGTCTAAACAATACATTAATTAATGAAAAATAAGTGTGAAAATACCAATTCATCTTTAGAATTAAAGTTTCCATTGAGATAGTTTTACGTAATATTCAAAAGCAAAAAAGCATTTTGACATCAGGAGCTTCTTTTCCCACAAGAGAGAAAACTTCACGACTCCTTATTGGGTCTTGCTAGCATCAATCATTGATTGATAGCTTGATGCTCCTGTAGCTTAAAGCCATAAACTACAAGACATCTGTTAGGTTGTCCCCAATGTGGATCACGACATGTTGACTTGGCCCTTAATATATCTTGTTTGTCTAATTATTAATTGTTTTTGTTTTCTCCTCTTTTTAACAAAGATCTGCAACATCTTGGTTTATGCTAGTCCAAACACATTCTTATCAACGATTGCGGTATAAGATGTTTACATGGAATCTGCTTTCTACATTTCTTCCAAAAAATGAATCTTCCTAGACAATAAACGTGCTTTCCACTTTGCACCTTATTTTCTGTACTTTTACAAGTTCGCTTTTGTTTTCTTGCCTATTTTCCGGGATAGAAAATGATAGTTTTACAAGTTCACTTTGACTTGAATTAAAAATTAATTTCCACAGATCCCAAAGATCAAAAGATGATATGATGCTGGATATGCGAAATTTTCATAGTTGTGAATGATATCTAGTCCTCGCCAGCACTTAAAAAAATAATAATAAGCAGTATCCGAAGGTTCTAATTCACTGTTCTATGGGTCCACAAGGAAAACGTATATAATTTGAAAAACGATAATTTATCTCAATTTGATAAAGTTTCTTAGAACTTGGATTGAATATTATCTTCCCAAAAAAAATTCTACTGATATTCTTTTTTAATGAATCATAAAAAACAATTACCATGCAATGCATGTCATAGATTTGAAATCTTAACGTATTTATGGAAAAAAAAAAATTCTACATTTAGTGCTCGTTTGGATAGCACTGAACTTTGCTCCATCTGCGTTTTCACTATTTTTTTTTTTTTTACATTGCACGTGTTTTGCAGAACAGGGGGACAAACAACACTGTAGCGGCATTGTAGTGGTACTGTAGCGGTACTGTAACAGTACTGTTTATAGGACCCACAGCCACTTTATTCATTAAAAAATATTAAAAATGGGTCCGACGATACTATTTACACATTTAAAAATTATTTTACTACAGCGTTTTCAATTTTCAGTTTTCAGTTTCAGCAACAATAAATTCAATCCAAACACACCCTTAGTCAATAGCTTTATCTGGCATCTATTCTTTCTAGAAGAGCTTTTTATTTAAATTTTTTTATGGGACTTTCTAGAAGGGCTTAGTTACGGAGTTGAATCTCCTTATTCTCCTTATTTACAATTAAAAAAAAAAAAAATCAATCTACCAATATCTTGTCCTTTATGGTTGGTTCTTAATAATAAAAAGGAGACTTTTCTTTAGTGAGGAGTGTTTAGTAGAGGAGTTTGAGTAATGTTGTTTGGGTATTTTTAATATATGTGTAGGTAAAAAAGTGTGTAAGTATGTTTAAAATGCTCAAAAGTGTGCTTGAAATGCCCTACCAAACGGGTTGTTTGATCATTTTGCTAATTGACTTTATGTCATGTGTTTTTTTTTTTTTTTTTTTTTTTTTTTTTTTTTTTTTTCTTTCATGTAATAAAATTCTCTTCCTTTCTATGTAGGGTATAAGAATTTTCACCACTTTAGTTTAAACTTTAAACCAAGTTGAAAATGGCATATTATGAGTTAATTTCTTAATGATTTTGGACAAAAAAAATTAACAATCACATAATATTATTTTTTTTGAATTAATTATTATTATTATTATTTTGGTAGAACATCACATACATTAATTTACATATATAGAGAAGAACATGTTTTCAGTCTGGACCCGCCACAAAAAAACAAATGGATCTTACTTTATTTGGCTTAAAAATAACCAATCAAACACTTAACCCGTTCTTCCAACAAAATCATGATGCTGTTGACAACAAATCTAAGAATCCTTCACCTGCCATTATCGGTTTGAGTGACGAATTTATATATGTAATTTGACCCAATCCAACCTGTGATCACCTCTAAATTCTTTCCACTTCACCAAACACCCACATGAGGCAATTGAGTCAATCAAACACTTAACCTATTCTTCCAACAAAATCACGATGCTGTTGACAACAAATCTTAAGAATCCTTCACCTGCCATTATCGGTTTGAGTGATGAATTTATATACTCTGTTCGTCCTAATTTGTTTGTTTTGTTTGAAAAGTCAAACTTTTTAAGGGAATATCATTTATTATCTTGTCTACCTTATAAAAATGTATAAGTTTACAAAACTACCCTTAAATAAATTTATCAACTTTTTTTTTTTTTTAAAGAGTTATTCTTAATGAGGCAATTAAAAAGGTGCCTCAATTAAATTGATTTTTTAAATATTTATTAGTTTTCTTTTCAAATAGTTTTGAAAATAAAGTAGGGGTATAATAGGAATATTAATAAATTAATGATTTTTATTTTTAGAAACAAGACAATATTTTGGGACATCCCAAAATGGAATAGAGGATAAACAAATTGGGATGGAGAGAGTATGTAACTTGACCCAATCCAACCTGTAATCACCCCTAAATTCTTTCCACTTCACCAAATACCCACGTGAGACAATTGAGTTAACACGAAATATGAGGCGAAAATGGCCAAGTACACTGTTTGGAAAAATATGTATAGATTTATCACTGTTTGCGAAATAATTAGGAATTTACCACTTTTTAAAAATTCGAGTTTGTGAAATTCGAATTTGCTGTGTAACTCGAGTTCCAAGGAAAATTTCCACCAATTTTTGATATAACTTGAGTTCCCTAAAAAATAGCATGGCAAATTTGAAGACTATTTTTTTTAAAAACTCGAGTTTCTGGAACTTGAGTTACACAGCAAACTCGAATTTTACAATCTCGAGTTTCAAAAAGGTGATAAATTTTTAAATATTTCGCAAATAGTAATATATTGCTAAATATTTTGCCAAATAGTGGTATATGACCATTTTTTACCCAATTTTAAGAGCCAAATTCATACGGTTACATATTTTCCTAAAGTCTATGGAAAACTCCCAAATCATTCGACTTTTCATGCTGGGAACGCATACTCTAAAAGATAGGACACGCGTGAAAAAAGATATCAAAATCCCGAGGGGCTGTGTATTTCAACTTATCATGAATCATGATTCATGAGACTGTCACTGAACACTTTTTTTTGTTTCTTTTTGCTTCCATAGAGAACTGGAATTAGGCAGTGTGTACTCAAACTGGAATTAGATTTTTTTCAAATTGTTAAATCTTTACAGGCATATGTAACATCTTGGTGCTTGGGGGGAAAAAGGTTATTTAGTTTAAAATTTTAAACTATGTTGCCAAATAGTCAATTTCAAAACAAAATATCCATGTTTTGGAATTTGACATTGTGAATTTTACCTGAAACTCAACATTGTTGATGTCGAGTTTTACCTGAAACTCAATACTAAATTCTATATATATTTTGCCACTTAATTTTTTTTTGAAATTTTGCATACAACTCAACATTTGAGTCCTATTTAAAAATCTACATAAGACTCAACATTACTAATATCGAGTTTTACCTAAAACTCAACATCAATAATATCAAGTTCCAAAACAATGATATATTATACTACATAATTTAAAAATGTGACTATTTCACTGCAAACAGCCAATTTTCCTGGTACTTGGTAGTTGGTACATGAAATATCACAAAACTTCCCACTCTTTTATTTTATTATTATTATTTAACATGTGGACGGATTCCTCCCTCTCATCACTCATGAAGTCATGAGGATGGTCAACTTCACGCGTGGACTCTTTACTTTTTTATTTTTTATTTTTTGTTTCACAAAAAAAGAAAGAAAATAAGGACTAAGAAAGGAGTCCACTCCAGGTCCAAACAGACCTAATCATCTCACGCATGCTGGGTTCAGAGTCCACTCCAGGTCCAAACAGACCGAATCATCTCACGCATGCTGGGTTCAGACTTCATATATTAGTGTGGGTTTGGATACAAGTCCACGTCCACTGTAGTGCGTTTTCAGCCCTTTTTTTTTTTTTTTTTTTTTTCCTGGACGCGTTTGGCACTGTTCAATGTTCATGTACAGTGATTTTAGGCTTATGAACAGTAAAAAATAGAGTGAACATTAATTTTTCACACATTAAAAAATTATTTTGCTACAGTATTTTCAGTTTTCAATTTCAGCAAAAATAAGTTGTATCCAAACGGATCCTCAATGTCTGATTTTATTGCGAAAAGTATTATTCATTTTTTATGACAAGTCATGGGTATGTTAATAAACCAATGAAAAGTATTGTTCATTTAAAAATAATTGGCCTTTATGTGTAATATTAATTATAAGTATGTATTCTTCTATATAAAAAAAGATTTATAAATATAGATTTCATTGTAATGTATTCAAAAAAAAGAAAAAATGATTCCGCAATCCTGGGCGCAACGATTAAGGTGTCACTATAGTTACGCTTAGGTGAAAAACACCAACTCTAGTCACCCTTACCAATTTTTTGATCATTAAAAAGAAAAAAAAAAATGTAAATGAGAAAATGTAGGCCATAGAATCTGAACAATTTTAAACTAGATTTGCCTTCTCTCTCTATCTCCCAATCACAAATTTCTACATGGCATTGGAATTGGGTCTTGAATCTTTTCACTTATATGATTTTTCTCTTGTTGGTGATTTCTAATATAATTAGCTTTGCAATAATCTTTTATTATCCTTTTTTTTTTTTAAAAAAAAAAAGGAAATATTGCTGCTGTGTTTTACATGTTGGTAATTTTACCTATGCACTTCTTGCTCCTAGTAACTTGCTTTATAGAAAAAGATTTCATGTTAAATTATAGTAACACCTTTATAGGAAAGTTTATTGTAGATTTCTTATTAAGGAGAAATTTTCATTTTAATGACATTATTTTCATGTGCCATTAAAGTGTTTACATTGGTTTATATCAAGTTTCAAAATTATTAACTAATTTTCTTGTAGTAAAAAAAAGTATAAATTTTAGAAAATATATCAAATTTAGATTTAATTTCTACAATTTGTGCATTTCATCAGAGATTGATTTACAACTTGAGAAGACTTCTTATGGATATTTAGAAATTTGATTTATTTGTAATGGTTATCTACCTCTTTGAAATTTCACCTAATATGGAGTTGAACTCCAACTTTATCCTTATTTCAAATAATTTTATTTGTAGAAACAAGAAAATTTTTACTATTAGTAGTCTAATTGGAAAAATCTTAACAATATTCATAAACAATTTTGGGACGATTACATCAGTATTAACAAGTCTAGGATTGTTCAATCTTTGCCCTTGAATTTTAAAAGTAAGAAGAGTAGAAGACACAACCACTCAAAAAAAAAATTAAAAAAAAAATAAAAAAATAAAACCTAGCTAAAAGTCCTATGGGAATTGAGAGTTAGACACTTGATTTGTGGAATTTAATAACCATATGTTGCTTTTGCGTTTTACATTAACTAGTTGGAATGGATCTCTTTCTTTTGAATATTATGAGGTAATCTACGATAAAGTGAGATTCATCTCAACCATTGAATCTATATGATAATCGTTGAGATCATGATTCACCATAAAAAGAGATACCGATTCTTCTTCTTTTTAATCGATGGATACAATTTCTTTTTTTCTTTTTTTAAAGAAAAGGGGATACGATTTTTATTTTTATACAATATAGAAATTCTACTATAACATAATCTAAGTGTATCTGTGTGTGAAGCTCCCTCTTGGAGACTTGAATCCCGGCCCTTACCCCCTACACCCCACAAGCATTTATACTTGTGGGGATACGATTTTTCTAAATGCATAATCATGGATATCAATTTTTGTTTTGCAAACCAATTGTGTATTGGAATAATAATATCCACTCATACCTGAGCTTATCCAATTGTTGATGTCGTGGTTATAATGTTATATACAATAATGGACGTCATCTTTGATAAATATTAATTTTTTCAATTTCTGGATTCCGATATTTCTGGTCAAAATTTTAATTAATAACATCAAGTTCAAGTGGCCAATAATTCAATCTGATGATAATGACTATGGTGACGATGAATTAAGACACACAATCATAGTCTTCATTTGTATGTAAGATGAAGATACCAAAGATATTTTTACAATTAAAATTTGTCTTAACCAAGAATCACCAGCTCATTAGTTTTAATCCATCTAATTTAAATTTTCATTATAGCAATTTTACTTTATTTTAGGGTAGTGTGAGATTCCTATTCCTAATACCTGTTATTGGGGTTGGAGGAAACTTTTTAATTAGAAAAATATTGCTGGGTCTCTTGAAATTTTAGCTAGTGTTGTGATTCTATTTTTCTATGGTTTGATAATTGGCATTTTGAAGGGCCTTTATACCAGCAGTATGGGCACAGAGTGATGTATGATAGTAATGATACTAGAAGTCAGTTTAATGCTATAAGTTTTCTAGTATGATTGCTCGCTAGTGTTTTCAATGGGACTAGGTGCGCGCTAGGTGCCAGCTATGACTCATTTAGATCTCTTGCTCTCGTAGGTTCGGGTCTAGGTAGAGCACCACTATGGTCACGTCTAGATGGAAGATGCCAACTCAGGTCGCCTCCCTACCCATTTTTGTTCATAAAAAAAAAAAAAGTTTTCTAATATGATTTTAATAAATTAGGCTAGTATATTCAAATTAAAATTTCTAGCTAGTATGATAATGACAATGGTTACTTTCAAATACTGTTGGGCTTGGCCTCCAACAATGTTAGGATAGTATGCTTGTTAAATTCATATTTCTGATGAGGATTATTTAGTGGTGTGGCCACTGGCTACTTGCTGAGTTGCTGTTAATAGAAATTTCAAATTTTAATTGATATGATACGTGATGTGAAACTTATGGTCCGTTTGGATGGCGGGAGAGAGAGAGGGAGTAGAGTAGAGTAGAGTAGATTAGATTTAGCATAAAATTAGCTTATTTTTAGCCTACTCTACTCTACTCTCCCTTCTTCCCCTTCATCCAAACAGGCCATTAGAGCTGAAATGGAAATGATTAAATCAATTGTGCCAGATGTTAGATTGATGGAAAAATTATGACTATATATCGTAGTTTGACTGGAACTTGATGGGCAGTGTGTAAATTGAATGCCATGTACTACACAGGTAAATTGAAGGCTTTAGTCTTTAGATTATTAAACTACTTGACACGTGTCTTTTGTGATGGCGAGAATTAAATTTTTACCATAACAGTAACAGTTAAAGAAGAAATTCAGAATTTTATCTCATAGTAGAATTCTTTGATATTTTTGGAAGACCCTATTGAATAGGCTGATCAATTGGTTTATGTATTTTATTCGTAGTTGGTGCTTTGAATGTTGTCTTTCTTTGTTTGTTCTATAATTGTGGTTTTATCAATGTTGATTAGTGTTTCTGATTGCTTGTAGTTTGAAGATTTTTGCGTGTTCTTTTTTTTTTGAAATCAAGATTTTTGCGTGTTCTAATTGTGGTTTTGGTTCAATAAAATCAAATTCATCCAAAAAAGAAAGTGATGTGAAACTAAAATTACAAGTAAAGACCAGCTATTAAATGTCAGTTTTCGAAGCATAATATAATTAATAACACCTTCCCAAGTAGCAATCCCATGCTATATAATGAAGTGCGTAGTGCTTACTATTATAATATATTGAAACTTCAATGAACTTTCCTATGTTTTCATTTCAATGGCTTCCTTTTGTCTTACTTATTTTCTTACCCTGTGTCTCTGCAACACTAATAAATATTCCCAGGTTAAGTCCAACTGGAGGAAAATTTCTACACGATCTTGAAACAGTATCTGCATCTATTTCGGATGACTTACAAACATTTTACTATGACCAAACACTTGATCACTTCAACTATAGGCCAGAAAGCTACACAACTTTTCAGCAAAGATATGTGATCAACTCTAAGTACTGGGGAGGTGCAACTATAAACGCACCAATTCTTGCTTATTTTGGAGCAGAAGCTCCTTTGGATGGTGATCTTTCTGCTATTGGTTTTCTTGCTGATAACGCCCAGCAGTTTCAGGCTCTCATACTATATATAGAGGTATAAATGAAGTGTTAAGCAGACACATGAACACACACACAATCAATATTCTTCTCTCCCTCGCTTCCTTGTGTAATTTATTGCAGAAAAATTGTAATGAGAGCCATAATTAATTTAAAGAAGAGATGATGAATCGTATAGGCCAAAATCATAAACTTAAACAATTTATATTTTAGCTTTTCCTTCAGAAATATAGAATAACAGAAAAGAATAGATGTGACTGACTCTGATTAGTTCATTGAGGATCAACACTCAAAAATACAAAAATTTTGAGACTAAAGGCCTAGTTTTTCTTGTTGTTATTGTTGTTTTTATTAACCAAGTATAATCAGCATGTTTTACTGACTATCTAAAACTTCAAATTCTGAAATTTGGTTGTTAACCAAAACTTTAAATTGGAAATTGTTACTTTTTTTCATCAGCATCGATATTATGGGAACTCAATACCATTCGGATCAAGGGAAGAAGCACTTAGAAATGCAAGCACTCTTGGGTACTTCAACTCAGCCCAAGCTATAGCAGATTATGCAGAAATCATTACACATGTAAAGGAAACACTACATGCCAATGATTCTCCAGTAATTGTCATTGGAGGATCATACGGAGGAAGTAAGTGATGAAGTTGCTTCTATTTTGATTGAAAGGTTACGAAATAAACTCTAGTGGGTTGGTATGTGTACATAACTTTTTCTTCATTTGTTCAGTGCTAGCTTCATGGTTTCGGCTAAAATATCCCCATGTTGCCCTTGGTGCCTTGGCCTCCTCGGCTCCAATCCTTTATTTTGATGATATTACGCCACAAAATGGATATTTTTCTGTTGTCAGCAAGGATTTTAAGGTAATAGATTGAATATTTTTAGTTTCTTCTATGGGAAAATTACATAAAAAAGGCCTTAAAGTTTATAAAATATTTCAGATTAGGCCCAAGATTTTAATTTTGTCAATTAAAATTCCAAATTTATGAATCGTTTCAATTTGAAGCATCTTTCCATCCCCATTATTCATTTCTTTTTATTATGGGTATTAATTGAACAAAGAAAAGTGGGAAACCATTGTTTAAACTTTATATTTCACCTATAAGCATGTTTATAAATCAATTGGACAACCATTGAACACAAAGTATAGAGAGAGGCCTCTTCTTATTTGATTCTCAAAAAAAAAAGTATAGAGAGAGAATTTTTGTTTGGAGAGAGAAAGCTTTATTTTAGAGTGAGAAAACTATTAACAGAAAATCGAAAACTGATTTTAGATGGAAGCATAATGTTTTATCAATAGTTTCCCCTTTTTTCTCTACTGTGTTACTTCCTAGAATAACATAAATGAATGAAATAGATGAACAATGGCTTCAAATTGGGTATAAAATATGGCATTTTTATGTAACTTTCCCTCCTCATTTTCCAGCTTCATTTTAACGAATTTAAAAGTTGTCACACTCGAGTGGTGCAGGAAGCTAGTGAGACTTGCTACCAAACTATACAAAAATCATGGTCTGAAATAGATAAAGCCACATCTCAGCCTGGTGATCTTTCAAACCTTAGCAAGGAATTCAAGACTTGTAGGTACAAGCACATAGATACCCTTTGCCGTAAACTTGTTAGAATCAATAAAGTTAGACAAGAATAATAATTAATTATGTTGTTCTTAAAAAAAAAAAATTACATAATTAATCCTTTGTTTCTATTTTAGACCCCTAAGCAAATCTTCGGAGCTCAAGAATTACTTGGAGTCTGTGTATTACAGTGCAGCCCAATATAATCATCCTCCAGATTATCCAGTTACCATTGTTTGCGGCGGCATAGATGGAGCTCCTTCTGACGCTAGTATTCTTGAAAAAATATTTGCTGGTCTTGTTGCTTATAGAGGAATTAGATCATGCTATGTTAATGAACCCAGAAATATATCTGAAACAACTGTGGGATGGAGATGGCAGGTAAATGATGCATCTATTTATTCTTTATCACTAATCATAACATTAATGACAAAGAGTGGATAACATATGGACCAATATACACACCTTGTATAGTTGTGTTATCAATATATTACCTTAATTAATAATATTAATTTTTAGTTATTTTTTAAATTATGAATAATGTACCATTTAAATATGATGACTTGGACTATTACTAATTTTTTTTTTTGAGAGGAGAGGGGAATTGGGTCAAACCCATGACATGAAAGACAAGGAGGGGTAAGTGCCATTGGGCTAGAGGCCCATTGGTGACTTTAATATTTCAAGCATGGACGAGAGCGTAAATGATTTGACACAGATTCCTGTTACTTGTTAAGAATTTTTAGATAATGAAAAAGCTTTCAGTTTTTAATACTATAAGGCTATGAGGTTCTAAGCTAATATAAGTTATCTCTACAATGTACACTCATGGAGAGTTTCTTGAATTATGCCAGTCATGTACATAGCTCGAATTTTTCTTAACATTTGCATAATTTGTACTCATACAAGTACAAGTAGCACACTATGCGACATGAGTTTGCTTTAAAATAAAGAATAAAAGTGTGATAATTATTTTTGTCTACTTAAGTTTTTGGTATAAATAGTTATTTATCAATAGTTAAAAAAGAAAAGAAAAGAATGCAGGTTGTATCCAAGCTATTATGACTCATGCATATTATCTAAGAGCTTTAATATTTTTTAATTACTATTTCTAACCATCTACAAGTATTTCATAATCAACGTAAGACCTCCAACTTGCAAGCGTTTTTATTAAGCTGGGTATTATCACTCACGCTTATTTAAGAACTTTAAATTTCTGATAAGTATTTATAACAATCAACAAGTATTTCATAATCAACATAGGACCTCTAACTTCCAAGTGTCCCGAGACACAAAAAGAAAAGAAAAGAATGCAAGTTGTATCCAAGCTATTATGACTCATGCATATTATCTAAGAGCTTTAATATTTTTGATTACTATTTTTAACCATCTACAAGTATTTCGTAATCAACGTAGGACCTCCAACTTGCAAGTGTTTTATTAAGCAGGGTATTATCACTCATGCTTATCTAAGAACTTTAAATTTCTGATAAGTATTTATAACAATCAATAAGTATTTCATAATCAACGTAAGACCTCCAACTTCTGAGTGTCCCAAGACACAAAAAGAAATTGAATGTAAGTTACATCCAATGTAAGTTAAATTACATGTTATTGAAAAGAGAAAACATGTACCTAAGTTTTTCCCTATACCTTATTTATATATCTACCAATCCTTCCCTTGGCATGAAATTTATATTGCCATTGAAAAATTGTACTTACTTTTTTTTTTTTTTTTTTTTTTTTTTTTATAATTTTAGTTTATGTGAAAATGATTGGTCTTGTGCATTTAGACATGTAGTGAGATGGTGATACCAATAGGCCGTGGCAATGATACCATGTTTGAACCGGATCCTTTTATCCTAAGCAACTACATCGAGCAGTGCAAGAACATCTACGGTGTCCCACCTCGGCCTCATTGGGTCACTTCTTATTATGGAGGCCATGTACGCATTCTTACATATCTTCACAAACTATTAATTTCCAGAGCACCTGTAGAAGTACTTTATTATGCAAATATTTTGTTGGTTGCCATGTTGTTTTCACAACTAATACTAAAACAAACATTTCTGAAACTTTATGGCATATTCCAGGATATCAAACTAATTCTCCACAGGTTCGGAAGCAACATCATATTCTCTAATGGGCTGAGAGATCCTTACAGTACTGGCGGGTAACTAGATAATCAAACAATTACCACCACACAAACTTTTTAGGTTTACTTGATCGACTATAACAACTTTCTATTTTTGATTCCAGGGTCTTGGACAACATATCAGACACTATTGTTGCAATTAGTACAGTTAATGGTATGTGCTCAACTCATTTATTTAGTTTATTGATGCCATTTAATGGGATGCATCATACATTATGTCTAGAAGTAGAGTAATTGGGTGTCCATAAACATTTGAGAAATGCTCAATAATGTTTAAACTTAAGGAGATTTCTTAGCTTTTGGCCAAGAATATTTCAAAGAGAAGAAAATCATAGCCTAGTTCATACTCAAATCAATTTTCAATTTGCAGGATCTCATTGCTTGGATATACTCTTTGCAAAGGAAAGTGATCCAGAATGGTTGGTCATGCAGCGAAAGGTTGAGGTTAGGATCATCGAACAATGGATCAGCAAATACTATGCTGATCTTCTCGCCTACAAGAAATAAATTGAAGTCACACCAAAGATGAAAGAAGCAATAAACGTTGTGTAGATTAAAACCTTCATATGTGTGCATGCGTCTATGTATTGCAATAAAACATTATGTAATCCGCTCCATAATTTTTTTTTTTTTTTGTTAAAAAAAAAAAAAACACTAAACCATTATGTAGTCTGACATTAAAGTTATTAATTGGCGACTTGACCTTCAAATCTCCTTTTGATAAATATAGTGAATTTTAGTTAACTCGATTAGTTTGTCATTGTGGCCTTAGCAGGGTGCTCACGAGGCTCCCATGGCTCATTGGCACGCTACCAAGGTCATGGTTCCCTCCTAAAAACTTGAACCCCACCCTTGTCTCTCCCCGCACAACAGAAGTACTTATACTTATGGAGTGACTATCACACCAAATATGCGTGGTGGTGTGTCAATTTACCCATGCACTTCTTTCTCTTAGTAACTTACTATATAGAAAAAGATTTCATGTTAAATTATAGTACCATCTTTAAGGAGAAATTTTCATTTTAATGACATTATTTTCATGTGCCATTAAAATATTTACGTTGGTTTATTTCAAGTTTCACTTTTATTAACTAATTTTCTTGTAGTAAAAAAAAAGTATAAATTTTGGAAAATAGATCAAATTTAGATACAATTTTTGCAATTTTTGCATTTCATTAGAGTCTGATTTACAACTTGAGAAGACATCTTATGGTTATTTATAAATTTGATTTATTTATAATGGTTCTCTACCTCTTGAAAATTTAACCTAATATGGGGTTGAACTCCAATCTGTCATATCATTTAAATGATATGACAATTTTTTTTTCAAGAGGTAGAGAACCATTATAAATAAATCAAATTTATAAATAACCATAAGATATCTTCTCAAGTTGTAAATCAAACTCTGATGAAACGCACAAATTGCAGAAATTGTATCTAAATTTGATCTATTTTCCAAAATTTATACTTTTTATTTACTACAAGAAAATTAGTTAATAAAAGTGAAACTTGATATAAACCAACGTAAATACTTTAATTGCACATGAAAATAATGTCATTAAAATGAAAATTTCTCCTTAAAGATGTTACTATAATTTAACATGAAATCTTTTTCTATATAGTAAGTTACTAAGAGAAAGAAGTGCATGGGTAAATTGACACACCACCACGCATCTTTGGCATGATAGTCACTCCATAAGTATAAGTACTTCTATTGTGTGGGGAGAGACAAGGGTGGAATTCAAGTTTTTAGGAGGGAACCATGACCTTGGCAGCGTGTCAACGAGCCATGGGAGCCCCGTGAGCACCCTACTAAGGCCACGATGACAAACTAATTGAGTTAACTAAAATTCACTCTATTTATCATAAGGAGATTTGAAGGTCAAGTCGCCAATTAATAACTTTAGTGTCAGACTACATAATGGTTTAGTGTTTTTTTAAAAAAAAATTTATTTAAACAAAAAAAAAATGAACGGATTACATAATGTTTCATTGCAATACATAGACGCATACACACATATGAAGGTTTTAATCTGCACAACGTTTATTGCTTCTTTCATCTTTGGTGCGACTTCAATTTATTTCTTGTAGGTGAGAAGATCAGTATAGTACTTGCTGATCCATTGTTTGATGATCCTAACCTCAACCTTTCGCTGCATGACCAACCACTCTGGATCACTTTCCTTTGCAAAGAGTATATCCAAGCAATGAGATCCTGCAAATTGAAAATTGGTTTCAGTATGAACTCGACTATGATTTTCTTCTCTTTGAAATATTCTTGGCCAAAAGCAAAGAAATCTCCTCAAGTTTAAACATTATTAAGTATTTCTCAAATGCTTATGGACAAACAATTACTCTACTTCTAGACATAATGTATGATGTATCCCATTAAATGGCATTAATAAACTAAATAAATGAGTTGAGCACATACCATTAACTGTACTAACTGCAACAATAGTGTCTGATATGTTGTCCAAGACCCTGGAATCAAAAATAGAAAGTTGTTATAGTTGATCAAGTAAACCTAAAAAGTTTGTGTGGTGGTAATTGTTTGATTATCTAGTTACCCGCCAGTACTGTAAGGATCTCTTAGCCCATTAGAGAATATGACGTTGCTTCCAAACCTGTGGAGAATCAGTTTGATATCCTGGAATATGCCATAAAGTTTCAGAAATGTTTGTTTTAGTATTAGTTGTGAAAACAACATGGCAACCAACAAAATATTTGCATAATAAAGTACTTCTACAGGTGCTCTAAAAATTAATAGTTTGTGAAGATATGTAAGTGTGGACACCCAACCTCGGCCTGAAGGACCGAGCCTAGAATTGGGCTCACAATTTACTTATGGAGTGGACCTGGTGTTTCCTATTAAGGATAGTTCCACCCCAAATGACACTTTAACTTCCCTTAACCCTAGTAAACACCCTTACCTCCCTCTCTGGATTACTCTCTTGCCCGGTTTCCCTAATTCGCTCCCTTTTTTTCTCTCTTTTCTCCCTTTTTCTTTCCAAAGTTGCCAACCCCCTTTCTTTACTCAATCCTCATATTTACAGCATAAGGTTTGTGGGGGTTTCATGATTGAATTTTGGTCTCACTCGTGTAGGTGGGGTCCAATGTGATTATTCTTGACATGGAATATATCTCGTTGGAAACGGTGGTAGTGGCTTTGGAACTGATTTCTGCCACCAAAAGATCTCTCGGCAGCAATACTCCTCGAGGCAATACCGAGCCACTAGGGAGGTATGTTGTTTCGAGCATACACAATCCCGAACAGACCATAAACGGCCGAACATGGGCTTATCTATCACGCACTCAAAAATGATATGGACTTACTATGAGGTTTGGGCCCAGCTTCGATTCTAGAGAATGTTCGGGCTAAGGCCCAATGGGCCTAAGGCCATACCCTATACAATAGTCCCCCTTTGATTCGTGTCCGGTCACTGAGAGCAAATCAAGGACAACCTAAAAGGTACTAGAGACTCCTCGGGAAGTCCAACCATCAACCATTAAATGAGCAAGACGATTATTATTGCCCCCTCGAAAGTAGCACAATAACGACTTGTCACGTCTGAGCGTAATTATGGCCTGGCGATTCGTGAACTGAGGCTACGCGTATGGATGTTACGAAAAGAAGCTAAAAATATTTTTCCCGCTCCTTTTCATTAAATGCCTTCCCCTTATAAATAGTATTTTCTGCCCCATCCCACCACTCTTTACACCCCCACTCCTTGAATTTCATCATCTGCCGAGCATACTCCTTCTGTGCATAGATTCTTAACCAAGATCTCCAATTCCTAGAGCCTACAGTAAGTTCCCTCACCCATTCCTTTTCTCTTTTAAAGTTCTTTTTTCTGATTCTAGTTTCAAAGATGGGGTACTATCACCTTCTTAACACTGAGGCATCCTTATCTAACTTTAGAGCGACCTATAATGTTCTTGAGGATGTAGAAGTGGCTTACTGCCATAAGGGTAATATCGCTCTTGAGCAGCACCCTTAGGTAGTGTTTTTTCCCCTGATGGCTATCCTAGAAGGAGGGGTTAGGTTCCCCATGGACCTTCTGATACTCAGGGTGCTTAGATTTTATGGGTTGAGTTCTGACCAACTCCTTCCCAATTTTTACTAAGTAGTAAGTTGCGTCAGTCGGTTAAACCAACTATACGGGTTGTAGTTAGATCACCATGATATCAATTTCATGTATAGTCTATGCGGTAACATTAGGACAGATTATTATTTGAAAGTTAGGGATGTACGGGTACGGCTTATATCATGCCTACTCGATTCTAATAGAAATTCAGCAGGCGAATACGTCCGAGTGAGTGGCAATTGGCATGCCAACGAGCTCACCTGCCCAACCTCGCCCTAGGACGTTGGTCGGTACCGTGCATAACTAACTACTTGTACTTGTGCTTTGTTTACTTTTATTATTGTTTTTTTTTTTTTTTTAATTTGCAGACGGTAAGAGATTTAAGCCGAACATCAGGGTCGTACATGTGAGGGACTTAAATTTTGTTCTCCAATCAGAAATTTTTGTGAACTTCGATGGGCAGCTTCGAGCATCTCACCTTATACTCGGTTGCACCCCAGTCTTCTCTACCTGGCAATCGTTCGGGCAAGCTTTATTAGTAGATAGCCCATTACTATCATACATTGACGTACGCCATCCGAACTTCCTCCCTCCCAACCTTACTGTAGGCGAAACTTGGGACCTCGGCCCTTGATTGGTTAGAGTGGAGTCCTTAGTTCCCGTGAAAGACGCATGAGCCGCCTCCGTTTTCCAAGGCCACGCCGTCCATAGACCCATTGAGGAGTCCGATGTTGTGGTCCAACTAGTCGAACAGGCAGAGGCAAAATCGATAAATTCTTTCGGAGTAGAAGCCGGGCAAGAAGAGGGCAACATGGTGACTAGAAGGACAATGATAATGGAAAGGTTCATTCCTAGCGCACGCCCATCAGCTCAACAGTAGCTGGCCCTAGGCAGAGTCAACTCCCTCCAACCGCCCGAACCCGGAAAAGACAGCGCACTGCTGATCCTCCCCGAGTACAAGAAGAAGCCCCCTCGAGGACTCCCCTGGTTGCTACAGCGGCGGTATGGTTATTTGGGAGCCCACCGGTAGAGCTTATCCTACCCGGCAACTCGGATCTAATGTGGCGTCTTCCTCCACACAACCGGCCATAGGATGGCAGACTATTTTTAGGCTCAGGAACGAACCCCTCCCCATGATGGCCAGCGTGAGAACCTGGGCTCAGGGCGAGGGTGCCCGGGTTGCACAAAGCCTAGGTCAGGGCTTACTACTCCCAAAAAACGTGCACTTCTTCTCAGGCGGTGCAGACGAATCCTTATCCTCCCGGCTCTAGTGGCACACCATAGTGGTAATTCACTTCTCTTTCCTTTCACAGAAAAGTGTTTGCACTTTTCCCTCATACTTGTTGACATTGTAATTACAAGCAACACAACTAGCTTACATGCTCGAGGACTGGCTAAAAGAGGCTGTTGAGGATGCTGATTGAGAGAGGGCATTGAAAGACGTTGCAGTGGCCACAGCAAAGGACAAGGACAAGGCTGTCGAGGATGCTGAAAAGAGAGCACGGGAAGCTGAGAGAGCCCGGGCCTTGGCCGAACAGAGCCTGATCGAGACGGGTGAAAAACTGGGGGGATGGAACTTAAGCTGGCTGAAGCAGAGAGCTTAAACATGGCGTAGGCCAATGAGATCGCGGAGTTAAGGGCAGCCCTTGAAGTGACCGAGGACAAGTGGTATAATACAGGCTTTGCGGATGCCAAAAATTTCATGCAACCAATCGTCTACCAGTCACAGTGCCATGGGTTTGGGGAGGGGTGGGTGGCTGCTTTGCAAGCAATGGGGGTACCAGATAACTCTCCCTTAAGGAACCCCGAGCAAATACCCTATCCCAAGCCTCCTCCCTTTCCAGTTCAAAATCCTATAGATGCTGAGGAAGAAGGAGACACTTCCAGTATGAGGGAGCTGGTAGAGGCAATTGACTCCCATATGGAGTTAGTTGATCTTGAGATCACTAACAACCTAAATGCCCTGCCATGCAGTGCCCCATCTTCCAATCCAGATCCTGCCACCTAGCCTATCGGGGATGTCCAAGCCAAGCAAGCCGCCGATACTATTCCCCCGTCAGCTTGATGACCCTGCTGTTTAAAGAAAATTTAATTATTCCTTCGTTTGCTTTTATCTTTATTTCATTTAGTTTGCCTATGGTCACCAAGATGTGGTGACAGAACACTTGCTTTATTTTATCTTCCGCCTAGTTTATTTAGTTTACTTATGGTCACCGGGATATGGTGACAAAACATCAGCTTTACTTAAATCCGTGGACAACTTTTATTGATGTTTGCTTTTGTGAACAATTTTCATTAATATATTTGGAGTTAAATTACTTCGGCTACGTTTTTCTTTGCTTAACAAAATTAAAGTGCTTTTTTGACTGGCAATCAAGGTCAAAAGGCTTCTGCTTTTAGATTAAACAGAGGTAGGGATTAAGTTTCCACTTGTTTGGTAATAGGGATCATACCGGGAACAAGTTTTCATACTGAGATAAGAAAAATACTAGGTTTTCCACCTGTCTGGTAATGGGATTGAACCGGGAACAGGTTTCTATACTTAGACAAAATAGAGATTAGGTTTCCACCTGTCCGGTGATAGGGATCGAACTAGGAACAGGCTTCTATCCTTAGACAAAATAGAGATTACGTTTCCACATGTCCAGTGATAAGGATTGAATCGGGAACAGGTTTTTGTCCTTAGACAAAATAGAGATCAGGTTTCCACCTGTCCGATGATAGGGATCGAACCGAGAATAGGCTTCTATCATTAGCTACTTGACGAATCAATAATGATGACAACAAGAGTGTGAATACACATGCATGCTATACATTGTTCACATATTACATTATACTCAACCGAAGTTACTACATTCCAATGGTCAGTAGTAGAACTTCTTCAAATTGTGAACATTTCATGGCCGAGGAAGTGGTCTTCCATCCAAATCTTCTAGATAGTATGCTCCTGCTCCAGTAATAGCGGTAATTCTATATGGCCTTTCCCAGGTCGGGGCCAACTTTCCCGCACTGACGTCTCTTATGTTTCCTACCACTTTCCGTAGCACCAAGTCTCCAGCATTAAACTCCCTCTTTTTCACATCCCTGTTATACCGCCGGGCAAGCTTCTGTTGATATTATGCTAGCCGTATGGTTGCTAATTCCCAGCATTCCTCTAACGAGTCCAACTGCTTCACCATTAATTCATCATTCTCAATGGGGACAAATCTTGAAACCCGAGCATTGCACAAATGTACCTCGGTTGGTATGATTGCTTCCGTTCCGTATGTTAGAGAAAATGGAGTTTCTCCTATGGACCTTCTGGGAGTCATCCAGTATGCCCACAAAACATTAGGCAGTTCCTCGGCCTACCTACCCTTAGTTCCCTCCAATCTCTTCTTTAAACCGTTTACAATTGCTTTGTTTGTGGCCTCAGCTTGGCCATTACTTTGCGGATATGCCAGGGTAGAATACATGTTCTCTATACTGAGATCACTACAGAACATGCGGAAGGCTTTACTATCAAATTACAATCTGTTGTCAGATACCAGGGACTCTGGTACTCCAAATCTCGTTACTATGTTTCTCCACACAAATTTCTTGACATCTACATCTCGGATATTAGCCAATGCCTCAGCCTCCGCCCACTTAGTGTAGTAGTCCATGGCCACCAGAATAAACCTACAATTTCCTATAGCCCAAGGGAACGGACCAACAATGTCCAACCCCCATTGCGCAAAGGGCCATGGGCTGCTGATAGGGTTCAGACTTCCTGTTGGCTGATGGATCAATGGGGCGTGCTTTTGACATTGCTTGCACTTCCGTACGTACTTGGCAATATCCTTGTGCATTTATGGCCACCAAAATCTCTGGGTCATTGCTCGGTGGGCCAATGATCGTCCCCCAACGTGACTATCACACACCCCTTCATGGAGTTCGGTCAAGAGCCCATCAACCTTATTGGGGCACAAGCATTGAAGATACGGCCCCCCAAAAGACCTCCGATAACCAGTACCAAGCAACTACCCTGTGCACCCTGCCTGCTTCTTTTTCATCCTCTGGCACTCGATCCTCGACCAAGAAGTCAATGATCGGGCCTATCTAACATGGTCAGATATTGCTACCACTGAAACACCCACCCCTGCATTAATAGTTGGCTCCGCCACCAACTCTACTTTAATTAACCGAGGTACTTCTTCAGTCAGTGATGACGCCAGAGTGGCCAAAGAGTTGGCATGCCGGTTCTACCCTCTGGCCACTTGAACCACCTTTGCCTTCAGAAATTGGTTCATAGTTTGCCTAACCAACTGCAAGTACTCCATCATTCGGGGATCCGTAGCTTCGAAACTACCCTGCACCTAATTAACCACTAACCGAGAATCCGAATAAACCTTAACTTCCCGAGCACCCAGATCCAAAACAACTCTCAATTCGGCAAGTAAGGCTTCATACTTGGCTTCGTTGTTGGAAGCCCTAAAACCCAATCTAAAAGAATGTTCAAATCTTATCCCTTTCGGGGTAATGATGACAATTCCTGCCCTAGCCCCCATTACACTAGATGCGCCGGCCATAAATACCTTCTACGGGTGAAACTTTACATGACAAACCACCTCCATCTCCTTCCTCAGGGAAAACTCTGCAAGAAAATCAGCGAGAACCTGACCCTTCAACGAATTCATAGATCTATACCTAATGTCAAAAGAGCGCAGTCGAGTTCCCCATTTGGCTATCCTACTTGTGAAATCGGACCTCTTCAATAATGACTGTAAGGGATACTCGGTCAATACATAAACGATATGAGCTTGAAAATAATGGGGCAGCTTCCTGGTAGCATGTACTAGTGCTAACACCAACTTCTCCAGGGGTAAGTACCTCGTCTCGGCATCAACCAAAGTTTTGCTAACATAGTATATGGGTTGCTGCACGCCTTGATCCCTCAATAGTACGGCACTGACGACATGCTCAGATACCGAAAGATACATGAATAAATCCTCATCGGGCTCTGGGGTTGATAGCATAGGTGCCCGTACCAAATAATATTTTAAATCCTGAAAAGCCTTTTCACATTCTTCATTCCACTGGAATCCCTTCCATTTTTTCAGAAACTGGTAAAATGGATGACACCGGTCTGCAAACTTGGAAATGAACTGGTTCAGGGCGGCTAACATGTCGATCAGCACCTGGACTTCCTTCGGATTACCTGGCGGCTTGAGGCACTCTACAGCTTTAATCTGGTCAAGATTGACCTCTATTCCTTAGTAAGTGATCATATACCAAAGGAACTTACTAGCCCCTTCTCCAAAAGCGCACTTGTCAGCGTTGAGGCGTAGCTTATGTCGCCAGAGCACTTCGAACACTTCCTTAAGATCACCAATGTGCCCCTTCTCCTATTTTCTTTTAACCACCATATCATCAATATACACTTCCACTGTACGCCCAATCATATCCCTGAACATCCTCGTCATCATCCGTTGATAAGTGGCTCCAGCATTCTTAAACCAAACGTCATCATGGTATAGTGGTAATTAGCATCGGGGGAAATGAACACTGTCTTTTCCTAATCCTCAGTAGCTAGAGCAATTTGGTGATAACCCTGTAAAGCATCTAGAAAGCTTATCCTTGGGTGCCCGTACGTAGCATCTACTAGCCGATCAATCTTCGGCATGGGGAAGGGATTTTTTGGACATGCCCCATTCAAATCAGTAAAATCTATACAAACCCTCCCCTTCTTACTCTTCTTTTTCACCACCATGGTATTTGCGAGCCATTCTGGAAAGAAAACCTCCTTTATTGCCCCCACTTCTTTCAACTTCTGGACTTCCTGCCTAACCGCCTAAATATGCTCCTTGGTTGACCTCCTCGGCTTCTGTTTCTTAGGAGAAAATAACAGATCTACATTAAGCTTGTGAACTATAAATTCGGGGTCCACCTCAGGCACCTTGTACGAGCTCCAGGCAAACACGTCCATGTTCTGTATAAGCAATAACAACATATCCACTCTATCTTAATTCTTCATACCTACCCCTATCTGAAAACTCCTATCATCATCCGGTAGTATCCATACACTTATTAATTCCTCGGCACAACTAGTCCCCTTTCCCTCCTAGGGTTCCGTAATTGCTACAAAGGAACATCCTCAATTGGTTCCTTTTGTTTAATCTCCCGGTTAATAGTGGCCATTAAGCATTGTTTGGCCATCTGCTGGTTTCCCCTTACTATAGCAGTACTGTGTTCAGTGCGGAATTTGACCTTAACATGTAGTGTAGACGAAACTGCCTCCATCACGTGAATCCATGGCCTTCCAAGAATCGCCGTGTACGGTGAAAACGAAGCAACTACTATAAAGGCCACCATTACTTCCTTGCCTTCCATATTTATGGGGAGCGAAATCTGCCCCTTTGGGATCACCATTCAGCCATCAAACCACACCAAGGGTGTGTTGTACTTAGAGAGATCCTCGTTCTTCAAGCCAAGCCCCCTGAACAGGTCAAGATACATCACTTCGGCACCATTCCCCTGGTCTATCAATACCCTCTTCATTATAAAACCGTTTATCCATGCTGTGACCACCAAGGCGTTGTTGTGCGGCTAGATCGTTCCTTCTAGGTTGTCGTCATTGAAGGCAATGGGCTCCTGAGTGAGCTTCAACTTCTTCTCGAAAGGTTGCTCGTCCGGATAACTCTCTACGAGAACTACGGCCAGTACCCCTCTCCTCTTGTTCACCAAAGTACCTCTTGAAGCTGTGTGGATTACCTCTATCACTCCCAATGGGGGTGGGAAAGGATTCCCCCAAGGTCGGGTACCTTGCCTGGCCTCCTGATTTCTTGGGTCCACCATAAACTCTTTCAAATACCCTGCCTTTACCAATTGCTCTAAATGATCTTTTAACATCTTGCATTGTTCAGTGGTATGCCCCTTATCTCTATGGTAACTGCAGTACAAATTCTGATTTCTTATCGATGGGTTACCCCCCATCTTGTTTAGCCACCGAAAGTATGGCTCATTCTTAATTTGATCCACGATCTTATGCACCGGCTCCTTGAACGTCACGTTCACTTCCCCTGCCTGTGCGCTCGGTTCCTGGATCCTCAAATCCTTCCAAGGCCTTGACTGAAAACCCCCTTGTCGAGGCTAACTCGTGACTGGAGCCTTACCTTTATTCTGCTGCCAGTCATCCTCCAATCTTTTATACTCTTCGATACGCCTCATCAACTGCCTCATATCCTTGGGAGGCCTCCTTGTCAACGAGTCTTGCAGTTTGGAATCCTCGAGCAATCCCAATCGAAAAATGCTTGTTGCGATTTTTCATTACCCCCACCGATCTCGTTATACAATTCTCAGTTGCAGCTAGTGTAGCTACGAAGGGTTTCCCTGGCTCCCATCTTCATAGATAGCAGCACATCCACTGGTTACGGCACTCGGATACAGGTCATAAACCGGACACCAAACTCTTGAATCAGCTCAGCAAAACTATGAATCGAGCCTTTCCTCAATCCATTGAACCACCTCAAAGCGATGGATATAATGGCTTACATGCTCTACCAGACCCATTTTGCCATCATAAGAGTTAAATGAAGGCCGAATAAATCTGCTCGACATAGGAGCCCGTTCGATGTCCCCCAAGAACGGCGATTGAGCAGCTCTACACAATGCTCGACTCATAATGTCTATGGTGGCATTCTAAGGTCGTTGCCCTTCTGGGGAAATTGAGTCCTAATCTGCATACTTCCGATACCAATCCCAGTGCCGATGGGAACCAGATTGATGGGACCCTTCTCCATAGCAACCTCCCACACTAGTTGACCCCTCTGCACGCTCCTCGCAATCCCTTCTCCAATGCCTACCTCTTGCTTCCAACTTTGATGCCTACACAAGCGTTCCAGTTCCTCGTCCCTCCTATCAAAACTTTCATGCCCCGAAGCACCTGATAATGCCTGGTGCGTTTGAAACGACCCTTCTCCAAGGCCAGACTGCTCCTCCTCTTGTTCATGCTCCCTATCTTCGTGCCTCTTCTGCCTTCTTTCCTGCCAAGTGGATCCCTGAAAAGATCTCCCAGAACCACTTTCAGCATAACTCCTTGATTGACCTTTTTGACATGTTCCCCGCATGAGTCTCGGCAGAACCACAGCTACGTAGGAGATCCCCATAGACAGTGCCAATTGTAGACACCCAACCTCAGCCTGAAGGATTGGGCCTAGAATTGGGCTCACAATTTACTTATGGAGTGGGCCTGGTGTTTCCTACTAAGGACAATTCCACCCTGAATGACACTTTAACTTCCCTTAACCCCAGTAAATACCCTTACCTCCCTCTCCGGATTACTCTCTTGCCCGATTTCCCTAATTCGCTCCCTTTTTCTCTCTTTTCTCCCTTTTTCTTTCCAGAGTTGCCAACCCCCTTCTTTACTCAATCCTCCTATTTATAGCATGAGGTTTGTGGGGGTTTCATGATTGCATTCTGGTCTTACTCGTGTGGGTGGGGTCCAATGTGATTATTCCTGACATGGAATATATCTCGTTGGAAACGGTGGTAGTGGTTTTGGAACTGATTTCCGCCTCCAAAAGATCGCTCGGCAGCGATACTCCCCAAGGCGAGCCACTGGGGAGGTATGTTGTTCCAGGCATATGCAATCCCGAACAAACCATAAACGACCAGACATGGGCTTATCTATCACGCACTCAAAAACGATATGGACTTACTATGAGGTTTGGGCCCAGTTTCGATTTTGGAGAATGTTCGGGTTGAGGCCCAATGGGCCTGAGGCCATACCCAGTACAATAAGAATGCGTACATGGCCTCCATAATAAGAAGTAACCTAATGAGGCTGAGGTGGGACACTGTAGATGCTCTTGCACTGATGTAGCTGCTTAGGATAAAAGGATCCGATTCAAACATGGTATCATTGCCACGGCCTATTGGTATCACCATCTCACTACATGTCTAAATGCACAAGACCAATCATTTTCACATAAACTAAAATTAAAAATTAAAAAAAAAAAAGAAAAAAAAAAGTAAGTACAATTTTTCAATGACAATGTAAATTTCATGCCAAGGGAAGGATTGTTAGATATATAAATAAGGTATAGGGAAAAACTTAGGTACATGTTTTCTCTTTTCAATAACATGTAATTTAACTTACATTGGATTTAACTTACATTCAATTTCTTTTTGTGTCTTGGGACACTTGGAAGTTGGAGGTCCTACGTTGATTATGAAATACTTATTGATTGTTATAAATACATATCAGAAATTTAAATTTCTTAGATAAGCATGAGTGATAATACCTCGCTTAATAAAACACTTGCAAGTTGGAGGTCCTACGCTGATTACAAAATACTTGTAGATGGTTCGAAATAGTAATAAAAAAATATTAAAGCTCTTAGATAATATGCACGAGTCATAATAGCTTGGATACAACTTGCATTCTTTTCTTTTCTTTTTGTGTCTTGGGACACTTGGAAGTTAGAGGTCATAAATTGATTATGAAATACTTGTTGATTGTTATAAATACTTTTCAAAAATTTAAAGTTCTTTGATAAGCGTGAGTGATAATACCCTGCTTAATAAAAACGCTTGCAAGTTGGAGGTCCTACATTGATTACGAAATACTTGTAGATGGTTAGAAATAGTAATAAAAAAATATTAAAGCTCTTAGATAATATGCATGAATCATAATAGCTTGGATACAACTTGCATTCTTTTCTTTTCTTTTTGTGTCTTGGGTCACTTGGAAGTTAGAGGTCCTATGTTGATTATGAAATACTTGTGGATTGTTATAAATACTTATCAGAAATTTAAAGTTCTTAGATAAGCGTGAGTGATAATACCCTGCTTAATAAAAACGCATGCAAGTTGGAGGTTCTACGTTGATTATGAAATACTTATAAATGGTTAGAAATAGTAATCAAAAAATATTAAAGCTCTTAGATAATATGCATGAGTCATAATAGCTTAGATACAACTTGCATTATTTTCTTTTCTTTTTTAATTATTGATCAATTACTATTTATACCAAAAACTTAAGTAGACAAAAATAATCTAAACTATAGTAGTACACGTCTCCATAATCTCAATTCCTAAGGACGGTTGTCCTGATGCATTGTCGATTTTCCCTTGATTGGAGTGGTTGGATAATCATATTCTAACTCATTTCTTTTAATTTCCTTGTCATTTGTATTTGCATCTCTTACCAAGGTCTGGTTGCCAAAATGCCATGTACTACACAGGTAAATTGAATGCTTTAGTCTTTAGAGTTTAGATTATTAAACTACTTGACCCGTGTCTTTTGGATTGGCGAGAATTAAATTTTTACTATAACTGTTACAGTTAAAGAAGAAATTCAGAATTTCATCCCATAGTAGAAATTCAGAACCCTATAGAATATGCTGATCAATTGTTGGCTTTCTCAATGCTAATTGGCGTTTCTGATTGTTTGTAGTTTGAAGCTTGTTGCGTGTTCTAATTATTGTTTTGGTTCAATAAAATCAAATTCATCAAAAAAAAAGAAAGTGATGTGAAACTAAAATTACAAGTAAAGACCAGTTATTATATGTCAGTTTTCGAAGCATAATATAATTAGTAATACCTTCCCAAGTAGCAATCCAATGCTATATAAATAAGTGCTTACTAAATATATTAAAGCTTCAATGAAATCTCCAATGTTTTCATTTCAATGGCTTCCTTTTGTCTTTCTTATTTTCTTATCCTCTGTCTCTGCAACACTAACAAATATTCCCAGGTTCAGTCCAATTGGAGGAAAATTTCTACACGATCTTGAAACAGTATCTGCATCTATTTCGGATGACTTACAAACATTTTACTATGATCAAACACTTGATCACTTCAACTATAGGCCAGAAAGCTACACAACTTTTCAGCAAAGATATGTGATCAACTAAGTACTGGGGAGGTGCAACTAGTAACGCACCAATTCTTGCTTATTTTGGAGCAGAAGCACCTTTGGATGGTGATCTTTCTGCTATTGGTTTTCTTGCTGATAACGCCCAGCAATTTCAGGCTCTCATACTATATATAGAAGTATACATGAAATGTTAAGCAGACACATGAACACACACGCAATCAATATTCTTCTCTCCCTCGCTTCCTTGTGTAATTTATTGCTGAAAAATTGTAATGAGAGCCATAATTAATTTAGAGAAGAGATGATGAACCGTATAGGCCAAAATCATAAACTCAAACAATTTATATTTTAGCTTTTGAGACTAAAGGCCTAGTTTTTCTTCTTGTTATTGTTGTTTATATTAACGAAGTATAATCAGTTTGTTTGACTGATTATCTAAGACTTCAATTTCTGAAATTTGGTAGTTAACCAAAACTTTTAATCTGAAATCGTTACTCTTTTTTCATCAGCACCGATATTATGGGAAGTCAATACCATTCAGAACAAGGGAAGAAGCACTTAGAAATGCAAGCACTCTTGGGTACTTCAACACATGTAAAGGAAACACTACATGCCAACAATTCTCCAGTAATTGTTATTGGAGGATCATATGGAGGAAGTAAGTGATGATTGATGAAGTTGCTTCTATTTTGATAGACAGATTATGAAGTAAACTCTAATAGATTGGTATGTGTGTATTACTTTTTCTTCATTTGTTTAGTGCTAGCTTCATGGTTTCGGCTAAAATATCCCCATGTTGCCCTTGGTGCCTTGGCCTCCTCGGCTCCAATCCTTTACTTTGATGATATTACGCCACAAAATGGATATTTTTCTATTGTCAGCAAGGATTTTAAGGTAACAGATTGAATCTTTTTAGTTTCTTCTATGGGAAAATTACATAAAAAAGGCCTTAAGTTTATAATATATTTCAGATTAGGCCTAGGAAACTAATTTTGTCAATTAAAATTCCAAATTTATGAAATTGTTTCAATTTGAAGCATCTTTCCATCTCCATTATTCATTTCTTTTATTATAGGTAGTAATTGAACAAAGAAAAATGGGAACCATTGTTTAAACTTTATATTTCACCTAAGCTTGTTTATCAATCAATTTGACAACCATTGAACACAAAGTGTAAAGAGAGAAAAACTTTGTTTAGAAAGAGGAAGCTCTACTTAGAGTGAGAAAACTATTAACAGAAAATCAAAGACTGATTATTTAGATGGAAGCATAATATTTTAACAATTTTCCAATTTTTTCTCTACTCTATTACTGCCTAGAATAACATAAATGAATGATAGAGGTGAATAAATTATAGAGAACTTATGAACTAGTCTGAATTTGCGTATAAAATTTGGCATTTTTATTTAATTTTTGCTCCTCTTCCTGTTCATTTTAATGAATTAAAAAGTTGCCACACTCGAGTGGTGTAGGAAGCTAGTGAGACTTGCTACCAAACTATAAAAAAGTCATGGTCTGAAATAGATAAAGCCGCATCTCAGCCTAGTGGTCTTTCAAACCTTAGCAAGGAATTCAAGACTTGCAGGTACGTATAGATACCCTTTGCCATAAACTTATAAGAATCAACAAAGTTACACAAGAATGGTAATTAATCATGTTCTAAAAAAAAAAATTATTATGTAATGAATCCTTTATTTCTATTTTAGACCCCTGAGCAAATCTTCGGAGCTCAAGGCATACTTGGGGAGTATGTATGTCCGTGCAGCCCAATATAATCGTCCTCTAGATTATCTGGTTACCATTGTTTGCGGCGGCATAGATGGAGCTCCTTCTAATGCTAGTATTCTTCAAAAAATATTTCCGGTCTTGTTGCTTATGGTGGAATTAGTTCATGCTATTTTAATGAACCCAAAAATATATCTAAAACAACTGTGGGATGGAATTGGCAGGTAAAATGATGTATCTATTTTTCTTTCATCACTAATCATAACATTATTGACAAAGAGAGGATAACATATGGAACAATATGCACACCTTGTATTATCAATATATTACCTAAATTAATAATATTAATTTTTTTTTAAAAAAAAATTATGAATAATTTTACCATTTAAGTAGGGTAAAATATCATTTTTGTCCCTAAACTTTCACAAAATATCGTTTTTTGCTCCTAAACTTTCAATTTTTTTTTTTTTTAATCTCTAAACTTTGCAAAACATTTTACTTTTTATATTTCCGTCTATCCATTGGTTTATGTCCTACATGGCTGCTAATGGAGTGATTGACTTGGACTAAACAATTTTATTTAAAAAAATATGGACACATGGCTCACAATGATTTGCACATGTGGATTAAATATTTGAGTGAGACAAATTTACCCTTACATCCACACAATTGAAACCTCAGCCCCAATCTTGTGTTAATCCTTATAAAAATATCCAGATCAATAATCCTATTACCTATACCAAACATGAAAACTGAAAACCTTAACGCCCAACCTCAACAAGCAAGCCCAACCAATGACTCAACGAGTCCAAAATGTCGACCCCAACTAGTCAATGTCAGCTTCCCTTCGCCAACGTTGAGGAGAAGAAATATTTGTCTCAAAGATTGCTGAAGCACCAAAAAAAGTGTGTAATCAATAAACCCTAATGTGAGAAGAGAAGAGAAGCTCACATTCTAGAAGAGGAGAAAATATACTATATATTCGGTGTATGTTTCTTCTCTGTCACATGGGTCCACCCCATGTGAGAGAAGGGATCATGCACCATATGCATGGTATACCCCTCTTAGAAGAGAAGAAACGGTTGACAATTCCAAAACTTGGAGAGAGAGCTTATAGCTTCATTTTATTTTTAATTCACTACAGGGTCACTACTTCAATTACAAACCCATTTCACAAGAAGTATTGCCACACACATATAGCTCAAATTTAGGTGAAAATTTTGAGACCCAAACTATAAAATTCTTTTCTTTTTCATTTGTTCAAGAAATTTTTGTTTATGCATTTCCAAACTAATCAACTAATCAAGGTAGTGGTCTCCAAGTTATCTTTTCTTTTCAAATCTACAAGCAATTACAAAAAGAAAGGATTTTTTCAACCAAGGGCTCCAGATTTCATTGGGTTTAGGGGTTTGGGTTAGTGCAACTGTATCTTGCTTTTGGTACTAACGCCAAGATCTCTTTTGAGAGAAGCTAGGTGTAGTTGGCTGTGAGAACAATGGAGGGAAGAATAATTGAGAGGGGTAAATTTGTCTCACTAAAATATTTAATCCATGTGTGCGATGTTGGAAAAATACATGTTTGTATCGCATACAAAACATATGCAGCAGAAAATTAACGGATCTACTTCATTCGCAATTGATAATATGTAATATGCAAATTTCAGAATTCAAGAATAAGAGAGTGTACCTTAGTATGGTGAATTTCAAAACCAAAGATCAAAAGTTCTTGAGAACACTTTCAATCTTCACTACAATTCCAATTGTGTCCAAGAAGTGTGGTCTCTCAATCAGTTTCTATGAATTTGTTCAAGGGAGAATGAGAGAGTGTCAAACCCTTACATACAAACCATTTCATGTTCTTTTTAAAATTCTGTATATTTCTCTCCTTATAACTGATTATCTAATTTGACTAGCCTTTTAAGCCTTTCTAATTGGGTTTTAGTATGTGGCTTGGAGTGGGACCAAAAGGGAATAAATAAGACACTAGCTCCAACGGGCCTTGGGCTTTTCTGTCAACTCTTAACAAGTCCAAAGTTACCATTAATTATATTTAATACCACTATATAAATATAATTGTACTCTAGACCTTATTTTTAGTAAATTATATCCCAAGACTTTATTGTACATGCAACCCCTTCATAAAATATTCATAATAATACAAAGTCATAAATGTAGACTGCCACTTTGTAAATTACTACGTCTTAATCCTTGAGTACCCAGTTTAATCCTTTAAGTTATTCATCATATATTTATGAAATCTAATTTCATAAATATACTTTAGTAACTATTTACTAAAGTAGTTAGGCCTAACATTCTGAATAACAAACCCATTAAACTTATCTCAAGGGAATATTTTATATCTCTGTTAAGAGAATATGAATTCCATCTTGAGAATATATGTTCCATCAACACTAAATGTGGCTGCCCAACATACTGAGGTTTTGACCGTCACTTTAGATCTCACTCCTAATATATCAAAGCAATCTACACTTCATGATCATGTCCATTATTCTCTTAGGATTAAGAGTTCATGTAAAAAGAAGTCGTGAGATTTATTATTCATTTGACAGTCGTTAGAAGAATAATAAATCTCATAGCGGTCCAGTTTAATATGTCTTAACTCTGAAAACATATCAACACATCAACTAGAAGTCTTTACTTCCATGATCAAGACAAATCATCTTAATTGATATGTTATAGTCTTTGCAGATGAAATGCCCAATTTCATCACCGACTACGAACTAAAATTCTGAGTTTACAAAGAACCTGTGATTTATATCTTCTGTGACTTTTCACATAAATCACATACTATGCATCTCATGAACTATATGATAATGTCTGAATATTCATATTACTATTATTTTAGATAATAATAATAAAAACAACTTTATCAATCACAATATTAAGTCATACATCATGTCATACATAATGTCATACATAGTATCATACAATAGGATTTAAGGGCACCAATCCTAACATGCAAATCATTGTGAGCCATGTGTCCATATTTTTTTTAAACAAAATGGTTTAGTCCAAGTCATTTACCGCATCAGTACTCTCTTAAGCCACATAGGACATAAACTAATAGACATAGATGAAAGGATGAAAAGAAAAACATTTTCCAAAATTTAAGGATTTGAAAAATAAACTTTCGAAAGTTTAGAGATGGAAAAAGAAATATTGTGAAAGTTTAGGCACAAAAATGATATTTTACACATTTAAATATGATGACTTGGTTTATTATTATTATTATTAAATTTTTTTTTGAGAGGAGAGGGGTGTTGGGACAAACCCGTGACATGGAAGACAAGGAAGTAAGTGCCATTGGGCTAGAAGCCCATTGGTGACTTTAACTATTTCAAGCATGGACGGGGGGCGTAAATGATCAAGTTGACACAGATTCTTGTTACTTGTTAAGAAAATGCTTATTGTCATAAATATTGTCACTGGTACATCATACATGAATCTATTTTCATGCCCTTAATACGATAATAGAGTGATTTACATATGGTTTACCAAGTAAAAAGTTTGACACTTCTCTGTAATATGCAAGGAAAATCGAATACAAGTTCAACAATTCTCCTTGGAATTGGGCCGAGCAAGACAAATTTATTAGATGAATGCTTTTTGCTATTACAAAGTTCCTTTTCTCTCTCTTTTTCTCATCCCCCTTTTCTTGTTGGAATCCTTCTCCTTATATGGCCATCTAGGATTCATCCTAATCTTCCATTTGGATGGCTAGGGATCTTCCCCAAAATACTTGTCCTATCAGGACCTTACTAGAAAGTTGTTGTAGTAGGTTATGAGCTATGGTGACATTGTTTTAGGAGGTCATTCATTCATTAATGCAGCTAGTTAAGTGAGTGTAAAGCATTGAATGCGAAGGTGATGGGTGCTTTACCTGGAATCTTCCTTTAGTTACTTAGTGCCAAACCTTCCTTTAGTTCCTTGTCCAAGGGCTTGATGGTTTGTGGCTAGATCCTAGCCCTCCAAGAAGTGCACACATACCTTCATGCTCCTCGGAACTGTTAGCCTCCTCGGACTCCGAGGAGGTGACCCTTAATTTTGGTCTTCTTTTATGTCTCCTTGTCCTCGGCTTTCCTCCCTCCCACAATACATAACATTACATAAAAGCATAATTTTTCCGAATTTAGTTTTTATATATTTTCTATTTTTTTAATACAAATATATATTTTCTAATTTAGGTACATTAATTTGCATGTAAATAAATAAGACACAAATAAAGCTTAGACTTTTTTTTTTTTTTTTTTATAGGAATAAAGCTTAGACTTTAGAGCAATTAGAATGACATTTAGCAACCCAAAAAAAAAAAAATTAGAATCACATTTAGCAAAAAATTGGTGTAGTTAAAATGTGATTCAAATTCTTCATTATATTATATAAGATAAGATTTGTAATAGTTTTAATAATTTTCAATAGTCTCTTTAATTCACTCAATTTCGAAGAAAAAAATTATCTTCTTTGTTTTACCTATTTGTTTTTTTAACACTTCCTCCTACAATTTCTCTTTCCTTTCTCTAATAATTTTATTATATCTTGAGGCAAATATGCTAACCTAAATCCAACTTAACAATTGTAACTAAAGAAGTTTTTTTCCCCTTCATTAAGAAGTTTTATCACTGATATAACTGTAGACGACTAAATTTCGAGTTTGAAATAAATCAGCTTGTGATAGATCGGAAATTTTCCCTCTCTACAATAACCTCATCATCCAAGTCAACATACTCAATAAAATCTCAAAATTCTTTACAACTAGGCATTGGAAAATCTGCAAGTGTAATAAACCATCCCTTTAGTGAGAAAGGAGGGGAGAACGCCTAATGAATCTAATAAACTCTTAAAAAAGAGTCTTCAAGCTCCATGCTACACTTAATATTGATTGACAATATTCCTCTTAGTCAGTCTAATTTACTTGTATATGGCCATTATACTGATTAGGTAAAAACTTTTTTTTTTTTTTTGGTAGTCGTTATGTTTTTAAAACTTTCAATTTGGTCCTTGAGTTTTGAAGCTATCATCAATATGGACGTTGTCATCCTCTCGCAAAAAGCTTATTTGGAAAATGGATTGCACAATTGGCACAATTAAAATGATATATATAGCAAATAAACTAATAATAATCATAATAAATTTTATTTGACATTTAAAAAAAAAACCACAAATTGAAGGGAAAAAGAAGAAGCTTAATTTGCAAACTGTGTACATATATTGTTAAGGTTTGGGGTAGATATTGATTTGATTTTGTGATTGAAGATCTTAGAAAACTTAGAAGCAATGGTTTGACCTGTTCTGGATGTGTTGTGTGTTTGATTGCCAAGAAAGTGAGAGAAAAAAAAAATACAAATTAAGCATTTTTATTTATTTTTATCCTTTTAAACCTATGAATTTTCTAATATTATTCCTTAACAAACTACTTAAATAACAAGCTGTGTTGTCTTAGAATAATAAGTGATACCAATGTCTTTTATGTTCCATCTTTCGTAAAAAAAAAGTCTGAGAATCAGATCATTCCAAATATTTCCATTGCTAATATAATCCGTGTTTTGATATTTTGTAAATTTTACTTATGTTTTCAAGCAAAAGATGCTAGCATAGTTTCTTTGTTCTAAAAATTATAAAAATATAATATCACGCCATATGAAGAAATTATTTCAATATTATGATTTCAATTTATTAATAAAATAAATAGTGAAAATAAAAAGAACAAAAATTACTTTAATTTACTTTATCATGCATACCATATAATTTTTTTTTTTTGATAAATACACATTATATAAGACTAAATTGCTATTTGAAACCAAATAGGACAATTTTAATTACATTTCATTTTAATTTTATTAATTTTTTGGTAATAAAGTTTCGTTTAAAATAAATATATTACTAGTAAAAAGAGAGGTTTTTGAAAATTGCTGCACATTAAACACCATTTACATCTCACCTTATAGCCCACCATTCCCAAATTTTTTAATTTCCTTTCACGGGTCAACACTTAATTAACAAATGTTAGAAATATCTACAGTTATTGGGCTGAGTTGGCAATAAGGTGAAGTCATTTATTTTTAATAGTGACACCCTCTCATTGGTTGGAACTACAAGCTCAGCTTGTTGAACTTGTAGTCCAGGACTACCCAATAATTTTCCTTGTTGTATACATAAGATATGATGACTTATATTAATTTCCTCCAATATCTCACAAAACTTTTAAACCTACGAATTTTCTAATATTAATGTTTTAGAATTAGATGTGATACCAATGTCTTTTATGTTCCATCTTGCATAAAAAAAAATGTGAGAATCAAATCATGCCAAATATGCTCATTGATAATAATCATTGTTTTGATATTTTGTAAATTATATATATATATAAAGCCAAAACTAAGAAAAATTTCAATTAGATTCTATATTGGATTGCAATTGATGTCCAGTTTTGTGCTATGTATCCAATTTAAGATTTTTAATTGTTATGCCAAGTTAATCATTCATTGAAAAAAATGAAGAGTCTAATATCAAATGAACCATTTAAAAAACCCAATTTATCAATTTTTTTTTTTTTTTTTGATAAATACCTACGATCCAAACTACCTTAAGGTTGATATTGGGATAACATGTGGCATTTTATGGATTATGTAACATGCTAGAAGCATGATGTGGGCAACTGATACGTTTTGTTTTAGTGCCCAAAAAACTGATAAATATTTGTTATTGACCAAATTGTAAGTATTTACATGTTAATTAAGATCAAAACAACTCCTTAAAACTGTATGATAGAATATTTAAAATAAGTGCTAACAAAAAATTACATGAAATTATCATGGTCTAAGTTTAATATAAGCTATAGATAAAAGAGACTTAAAATAAAAATTACAATAAAAAATTATTAAAACATTGTAGCTAAACATATGATGGACAAATCTTAGTGTATATAGAACTATTTACATGCTAGTTTTACTTATGTTTTCAAGCAAAAGATGCTTGCATAGTATCTTTGTTCTTAAATTTATAGTAGTCTAATATCATGCCATATGAAGAAACTATTTCAATAATTTAATTAAAATAATAAAATAAATAGTGTTGTTTCTAAAAAAACAGTAAAAATAAAAGAACAAAAATTACTTTAACTTGATCAATGCACACCGAATAAAACTTTCTTGATGAATGCGCACCATATAAGACTAAACTGCTGTTTGAAACCAAATATTATAGTAGAATATGAGACTATTTTAAAATAAATAATGAAAATCCTTATTGAAACTTTTGATAATTGTCATTTAATCAAAATTGCATTTTAATTTTATTAAATTTTTGGTAGTAAAGTTCCATTTAAAATAAAATATTTTACTAAATTTAATGTACTTAAGGTAGTCATAGGGCAAAATTATGTTGGACAACTTGTAATACTAGCATTTAGCTACATAGTGCAAGTAAAATACTACAATATATTCAACAAAATATTGTGGTAGATTATAAAAATAATAATTTTTTTATAAAAAAAATATTGGAATAGAATTTTAATCAAAATAGTATTTATTTTAAACTTCTTGAATTTTTGCACAAAAAAAAAATATTATCTTATTTTTAAGAGAGGTGCTACGTCTACAACATTTTCACAAAAAATCATAAGTGGTTAGTTGTTATTGATTCAAATTTGAACTTAACACTAAGATTACTTTTTTGCCCCAATAATAACAACCAGTAATAACCTGCCACTTAGGATTTGTTGTAAAAATATTGTGAATATATCATTTCTTTATTTTTAATGTAAAATTACAAGAGTAGTTTACATTTAAACTTGGGAATAGTTCATAAAATCAATTTTTACAGTAGAATAGTTAATGGTTCAAGTATTTTATAAATTTCAATTTTGATAATTTATAACAAATTTGCTATGAAATAATCAATGAAAACTCATATATAAAAGAGGTACTATACAAACTATCTTTAAAAAAAAAAGTTATACAAACAATTAAAGATATGTAAAGGTCTTCCTTAAAAGAATATATATATATATATATATATATAACAGTTAGAATTATTTATAAAAAGTTGGGTTTTCATTCAATTATTTAAACTTATCATTCAGCAATTCAAAATTAATAAAAATAACTAATTTAAAAATTAAAACATAATATTTTTTTAAATTATTAATAGTAGGGTTCAATTGGATCATGTTACATTATTCGTCAATACATTATGGATAGCTTTCTTGTTGGGCTAGAAATTAAACACTTACGAAAAGTAATTATAGGCCCACACCATAATGTGAAACTATTGCTAAGGTTAGGGTTTAATAAGCCAGAAAAGGCTCTTACACTATAAGACATTGCGCAGCGACATTGTACTCCACTTTTCGCCATTTACATTTAGAGTTATTTATTTTTAATACCGCAACAACCTCTCATTGGTTGAGAATCCGGGACTTGCTAATAATTTCTCCTATTATATGCCTAAGAATTGAGATATGATAACTCATATTAATTTCCTCCTATATCTTACAAAACTTTTAAATCTATGAATTTTCTAATATTTTCCCTTATTTCTCAAAAAAAAAAAAAACTTCTTTAAATATCAAGCTGTGTTGTTTTAGAATTATAAGTGATACCAATGTTTTTTATGTTACATCCTCTTTAAAAAAGTGTGAGAATCAAATCATGCCAAATATACACATTGATAATAATCATTGTTTTGATATTTTGTAAATTATATATACACACACATATACATAATACCAAAACTTAGAGAAAATTCAATCAGATTCTAAATTGGATTTCAATTGAGATCCAATTTTGTGCCATGTGTCCAATTTAAGATTTTTAATTTTTGTGCCAAGTTAATTGTTCATTGAAAAAAATGAAGAATCTAATATCAAATGAACCATTTAAAAAACCCAATTATTATTATTATTATTTTTTTTGTGGATAAATACCTATGATCCAAACTACCTTAAGGTTGATATTAGGATAACAAGTGGCATTTTATTGATTATGTATTATGCGAGAAGTATGACGTGTGTAGGGGCCTTTTTTGTATGATATGATATGTTGGGCTGCCTCTTGCAGTAATGGACTGGGCTGCCTCCTGCGGTGATGGGCCCTAGTGTTTCTGAGTAAGGGAGTTGGGGCCGGTCTAATTGTAACTCAACTTGGGCCGGTTTGTGCACAAACTTATGCCTTGTCTGCCAGGAGTAAATTTACGGCAAACAGAACTGTTGTAGACGAGTTACAGCAGGCAGGTATAATAATAACTAAGACAGAGTATTTTGACTTATTTAAATAAACGGCTATGTATTCCCTGCTAATAAAACATGATTACAGTCATAATGGTATCAATCACAGAGAAGAATGAAGAAAATAATACTGGCTAATTTAAATGGAGATAAATTAAGTTTTAAGCTTAGTCTGCCACAGCAAAACCAAAAAGGAGAGAACGCCTCTTCTCAATGCAAATAACCCCCCCAGGAAAAGGATCCTGTCGTGGGGATTAATGGCTTTGAGCGAGTCGGACCTGAATGGTTGTTGCCCAAAAGAAAGAGTCATTGTTTATGTTTTGGAAGAAGGTAAGATTTGGATGGGGAGAGAGAGAAAACAATCTATGGGTGCATGCTCTATTGAACTAACTCTCCTTTTTCTTAGTTTTCCTTTCTTTTCTTTTCTGTTTTCTTTCTTATCTTTTTTCTCTTCTTTTTGCTCTGTTTTTTTCCTTTCACTCCGAAAATATACTCTGTTTCTTCGATCCCTCTTACAGGGCACGGCAAGGGCCTTTTTATAGCACCTCCCGCGGCTAGTGTTTTACCGTCTTGCCCCTTAACCACCTTTATCTGGTCTAGATGTACTTGCCAACCACCAGGACTGTGCGACATCCACCCTCGCTAGACAGAGGCGGGTTTGTTTTGTTCCTCTATATACCGCAACATTTCTTCCTGCCACGGTATTAATGCTTTTTCTCTCTACTCTCAGAGCATGCACCCAACGGTTTCCTCTCAAATTGTCTCTTTTGGGTGGTCTATCATCCCAGCAGGACGTACCTCCCAAAAGAGGCTTGGGCAGGAGCCGTAAATAGATCTTTTCCCCTCTCCCCACCACCAAACCACACCCCCTTTACCTCTTACCTCTGGCCCATGGCCCCACCATATCCTATATTGGCTGGGTACAGGCTGGTGGTGCCTGGGCCTTACGCGTGCTTCCCTTTCAAATTTGTCTAAGAGTCTGCCTGCCGCTCATGCGTCTGCCGCGACCGGGAGACTCTCCGTCTACGTTTCCTGGCCTTTCATGTGGGTTTTCCTTTGGTTTTTCGCTTCATTCAGGAGCTAGGCCTCGTATGATAATGGGCTTTACATTTCTTTGGACCACTTTTGGTTTTCTTTACTGTCTGCCACGTTGAATTGTTATTCCTGCCGTAATAACTTAATCCTACTGGATCTCCTTTTGGGCCAGCCGTTTATCCCTTTTTTTTCAGTGGCCTATTATGGGCACTGTTTTGCTTTTACTCATGGGCTCCTATGTCCCTTTGGGCTTTTCCTTTGGACATCCATGGTCCGATTGCTTTCTTTGGGCTTCCTCAGCCCATTTACTAATTCCACACTCCCATGGGCTTTTTGCTAACTTCATTGGGCTTCCCCGGCCCAATAACCTTATCTTTATCTTTGGAGTTCATGAGCCTGCCATAAACCCCTTACTCTCTTAGTTTACAATTGCCTTGGGCCTGCGGCAGCCCTTTCTCACTTTTCTACCTCATACTCTACCCATGGGATGCTATTTCTTTCTTTCCTGGCTTCCTTGAGCCCACTTGCCTCTTCAAGACCCATTTATTTATTTGTTAGGCCTGTGATCCATTATTCCTGCCACTTGGGCCGGTTTTTTGCTATTTACCTTGTCAATTCTTTGTGGCCCTCATTGTTGGGCTTTTCTGTCTGCCTGGACTTCCACAAATGGCCCTCAACAAGTGGGCAACTAATAGGTTTTGTTTTAGTGCCCAAAAAATGATAAATATTTGTTATTGACCAAATTATAAGTATATACATATTAATTAGGATCAAAACAACTTCTTAAAATTGTATGATAGAATATCTAAAATAAATGCTAACAAAAATTACATGAAATTATCATGGTCTAAGTTAAATATAAGTTACAGATAAAAGATACTTAAAATAAAAATTACAACAAAAAATTATTAAAATACTATAGCTAAACATATGATGTATATATAGAATTATTTACATGATAGTTTTACTTATGTTTTCAAGCGAAAGATGCTTGCATGGTATCTTTGTTCTTAAATCTATAGTAAATATCATACCATATGAAGAAACTATTTCAATAATATAATTAAAAATTATTAATAAAATAAATAGTGTTGTTTCTAAAAAAAGTGAAAATAAAATAACAAAAATTACTTTAACTTGATCAAGCACACCAAATAAAACTTTCTTGATGAATGCATACCATATAAGACTAAAACTGATATTTGAAACCAAATATTATAGTAGATTATAAAACTATTTAAATAAATAATGAAAATCCTTATTGAAACTTTTGATAATTGTCATTTAATCAAAATTTCATTTTAATTTTATTATATTTTTGGTAATAAAGTTCCATATAAAATAAAATATTTTACTAATTTTAATATACTTAAGGTGGTCATAGGGAAAAATTATGTTGGACAACTTGTAATACTAGCATTTAGTTACATAGTGCAAGTACAATATATACAACAAACTATTGCGGTAAATTATAAAAATAATGTTTTTTTATATAAATATTGGAATAGAATTTTAATCAAAATATTTATTTTTTTAAAATTCTTGAAATTTTGCACCAAAAAAAAAAAAATCACCTTATTTTTAATATACAATAACAAGAGTATTTTACATTTAAACTTAGGAATAGTTCATAAACTCAATTTTACATTAGAATAATTAATGGATCAAATTTTTTATAAAGAGGTACTATACAAATTATCTTTTAAAAAAAAAATTATACAAACAATCAAAGCTATGTAATGGTTCCCATAAAAAAAAAAAATAAAATGTAATGGTCTTCCTTAAAAGAAAGAAAAGATATTTAACAGTCAGAATTATTTGTAAGAAGTTGGGTTTTCAGTCAATTATTTAAATATATTATTCAATAATTCAAAATTAATAAAAATAACAAATTTAAAACGTAATATATATTTTTTAAAATTATTAATAGTAGGGCTAAATTGGATTGGGTTTGATAAATTGAAATTTTTTCAACCAAGCTGGGATTGACTTAGCTCGATGGGTCAATGCATTATGGGTTATTTTATTGCTGGGCCGGGAATTAAACACTAGGTATAGGCCCATACCCACAACTTGACTTGTTGCTAGGGTTAGGGGTTAGGGTTTAATATAAGCAAGAAAAAAAAAACTCCTACAGCATAAAACATTGCGCGGCGCCATCGTCCTCCACCTCTCGCCATTTGTATTCAGATCGTTTAACCAGAGGACTAACAGTACGGCTTAACTCACACCATGGTCCACGTTGCCTTTTACCGAAACTGTAAGTCTCTTTCTCTCCCCATTTTCTATTGCTAATATGATCAATGCTTTGTGTTTCTTCAATCAATCAGTAATGTTTTGCTGTGTGTTTTTTTTTGCATTTATATGATTGTATTGACGAAGCTTGAGAAAACCCACTTTGCGTTTTGCATTTTGATGCCCTTTTCTTTTGCGTATTCATGATTGTTTTGACGAAACCTGATAAACCCACTTCGGGTTTTGCATTTTTTTGATGCATTGTCTTTTGCATATTCATGATTGTTTTGATGAAACCTGAAAAACCCACTTCGGGTTTTGCATTTTGATGCTTTTGTCTTTTTGCGTATGCACTATTGTTTTGATGAAACTTGAGAAACCCACTTTGTGTTTGCATTTGATGTTTGAGTCATTTATGTAAATAGATGGGAAAACCTTTAAGAAGCCAAGACGTCCCTACGAGAAGGAGCGTCTGGATGCTGAGTTGAAGCTGGTGGGAGAGTATGGGCTGAGGTGTAAGAGAGAGCTGTGGAGAGTACAGTATGCTCTGAGTCGAATTCGTAACAATGCTAGAATGCTTTTGACCCTGGATGAGAAGAACCAACGTCGTATTTTTGAGGGTGAAGCCCTTCTGAGGAGGATGAACAGGTATGGGTTACTAGACGAGAGCCAGAACAAGCTCGATTATGTGTTGGCACTCACTGTCGAGAACTTTCTGGAGCGACGTTTACAGACCCTGGTGTTCAAGTCTGGTATGGCCAAGTCCATTCACCACGCTAGAGTGCTTATCAGGCAGAAGCATATAAGGTATATGAATAATTTATTATCTTTAGCTTTCTGTGAAACATGACTATTATGATCAATGCTTTATGCTTCTTCACTTGATAAGTGAGATTATGCTTTGTATTTTCCACAGTAATAAGCGGAGGTGATTTTTTTTTTGAGTACATTTTTTGGTTATTTACTTGTTAGAGGTAAAATAAAACTATTAAAAGTAGTAGAAAATCTTATGTTAATATAGGAGGTGACAATATATGATTTTGGATATGATAGATAGAATGGTAGAGAAAATACGTGTGCACAATTCTTTAGTTGACTCCATAGTTTTGGTACCAAGGCTTTATTATTATTGTTGTTGTTGTTGGTGTTGGTGTTGGTGTTGGTGTTGTTGTTGTTGTTCTTCTTCTTGGTTATTTGGTTTTGCAATTAGTTTCAAATATATTTGAATCATTGTTTGAGGAGTCTCCTAATTATTTATTCAATGCTGTAAAATACTAAAATATGGCCAACACGGATTTGTGAAATTGAATTTTGTATGATGCTGGTTAGTGACAGATTCTCACCTAATGAAGTTAGAGTTTAATGTAACAGGTGAACGTTCACGGTTCTGATTAGTGCAATGTTTGATTTTGAAAAGGTAATTTGGGATATTTGGTATGGAGCTAAATTTAAAACTTAAATAAAAGAGGTAAGAAAAGAAAAGAAACGAAAGCTAGTTAACCTAATAGGATGACAGGATGACATTGGCTTTTTCTTTACCATTTGAAAAGGAAGCTATTGCGGGATTAGGATTTGGAATTTTTTGTGATTGTGGTACTTTTGGTTGATCTGAACACTACTTCCACCTTATTGGAATTTAAGAACATTAACCGTTGTAGGCCCTTTTATCTTGCTGAGTGGTGTGTTCCAAATATTGCCAAGGGTTTGGCATTTAGAGGTGAAAAATAAAATTTTATAGTGTGGTTCAATCAGGCACTATTTCATTAACTCAAGTTCTTCAAGGACAAAAGAAAAATTTGAGCATGGTCCTTAATGCTAATGTTTGTTGGCTGTCAATTATAGAGTGAGGCTTTGTTAAATTGGATTGATGATTAGAAAATTAGACTTTGTTGCAAGTAATGCATTATAAAAATGTCAAACTGTGATGTATATAATGCACTTCTTTTGGCATGATCAGTTTCCTTCCCTGCTTTTTGTATTTGACTAATTATCTGGTTAAGCCCTTGATCTGATTTCTGAGGATGAAATGAATTCATGGAAGTTTGGAGATTTAGAGTTTTCAAATCAAATAAAAATCACAAGTGAAGTTCGCCATTAGAAGATAGTGCATGAACTCTTATATTTAGTTTAATGATTTATAGGGCCTTTTTGGTAACCCATTTTGAAAATGTTCTTCATGACTTAAAGAACAAAATGCGTGAGGCGCATTAATTTTTTTTTTTTTTTTTTTAAATCTTATCTAAATTTTACTATATGAACTCCCAAATTGAAAACATCTTTTATGTATTTTCTTCTTTGTTTTCAGTCCTCCCTCCCTCCCTCCCTCCCTCCCTCCCTCTCTCTCTCTCTCTCTCTCTCTCTCTAAGTTGTCCGTCTTCTGTTGTTGATGGTTGTGGGTTGCCATTGTGTCTTTGGGTCTTTGTAGATGCTCATGGGTGGGCGTGGGTTGTGGGAGCCACGAGCCATGCTGCTAGCAAGTCTAGCAAAATGGAGCCATGACTCAAGATTTGTCGGCTGTGATGGTTTAGGGGAAAAGGGGGAAAAAAAAAAAAAAGCTAGGAATAGAAACACAGCAAACAGATTCGTCATTTTCTTGGGGTGGGAGAACACATCAAACAAATTTTACTTTTGAGGACATTGAGTGACCTCTTGATCAATTGAAGACCTTGTTAATTTGTACCTTGTTTGAATGGTCTTGGTATTTGGCTATACTCATTGTAATTTCATTTATGAGTTCCAAGGCTCACTTTGATTCCTGTGTGATTCTTCGTAATTTTTTAGTTACTTTGTGTTCATCATTGTGAACATGAAGTAGTCTTCTGTTCGATAAAATATTATTACTTATAAAAAAAAAAAAAAAAAAAATTGAGAAAAATTCTCAAAACATAGTTTTCAGTGATTTTTCTTAACAAGAGGCCCTTGGTATCCATTTTTTTTAATTTTATTCTTAAAAATATTAGAATTGTCTGTTTGAAATTCTGTAGAACCGAGTGGACCTTAATATCATGTTGGTTGTCAAGTTAGACATTGTGAATATCTCAAGTCTCGATTATGTTCTTGGGATGAACAGTTAATTGTGAGTAAATATAAATGCAGCCAAAGCCAGGAGATTTTACTCTTGCAGTGCTTCTTGTTATAGAAGTGCAGGAGGTACTAGTTCTTATTGGCTGGCTGAAGTGTTTTGGTGGTTTTGGTGTGTTGTGCTAAATAAGCCTGATTCTTGCTGGTGTCTCATACTTCAATGGGCTGCCCATCTCCGAAGCATTCTGATTGATTTGTGCACTATTTCTTTTCCTGCTTTTCTACTTGTTTCATTCTGGCATTCTTAAAGTTGTTCCTATTGGCCAGGTTTAGTTCTTTTGGGGGGATGGTTGCTTATTGCTTGGGCTTAGGTTGTGCTCTCATCTTTTGTGTCTAGAGGCACCTCACCCTGCAGTAAGTTGTTTAGTAGGCTTGAATAGGATATTGTCGATGTGGCCATTTAGGTTTGCTCTAGGTTTGAAGAATAAATTTCCTAGGCTTGGCGGGTCGATTTCTGTGGGAATACACAATGCTTTTTATTCAGATTGATTTCCTAAATGATGGGCTTGATTAGTAATGGCTACTTCGGAGGAGCATGATGACATTTTCCCCCCCTTTATTACATTTTGAGGCATGTTGCATTAACTAGAGTCTTGGCCCCTTATCTGTCCATTGCTTTCCTCATGGGCACATCCTCTTGTGATCAAATGGCAGTTTATTGACTTGAATTGCCTGTGAAATTTTGTCTCTCTGTGATCAGCTCTCAGGTTGCCAAGGATAGACTGTGATTGGTGAGATAATATTAACTTATTTTGGCTTTGTCAGGGTCGGGAGACAGGTGGTCAATATTCCCTCATTTATGGTTAGGGTGGACTCACAGAAGCACATTGATTTTTCATTGAATAGTCCTTTCGGTGGTGGACGCCCTGGGAGAGTGAAGCGCAGGAACCAAAAGGCAGCTGCGAAGAAGGCTGCTGGTGGAGATGGAGGAGACGAAGATGAAGAAGAGTAAGCTGAACTTTAGATATAAGACGATAATGATCATCATTTCTTTTTTAAACTACGACTGGCCTTTTTGAGAAGGCTATGTCGGTTAAGTTTTGTTTTGCTATTTTCTTCATTATTTTTGAGAATATGTTGGTTTTGCATATTATTTGATATAGGTACGCGAGAATTTTCTTGGGTTCATGCTTAAATTGTCACTTTTTCTTCAGTATAAAATCCATCACCAAAGCAGCACATTTTTCCTAAAGGACATCTAAATCTCTGGACATCGATGGTTGTCAATTAATAATTAATCCTTTTAGTTAAATATATTCGTGGCTCCGCAAAGATTTTGACCTGCCAGTACGAGCCTCTTTGCCCTTCGGATATGATCCCTCAAAGGTTTATCTCACATGCTGCATCAGTCTGGATGTATGCATCTGCCAAAATGAGCATATACTGATAGAAGAAATTTGGCTTGATTGTGATAGAGCTTGAGGGAAATGCTTTAGCCACTCGGAAGATAGTGATACATAAGCAATGTCCTTTACTCTCTCTCTCTCTCAAAAGCAAGAAACAAATACTTGGCCATGCTAACCTGAGCCTGGACATTCACTTTTAATCCTCGTGAGCAGTGAGCAATGAGTTACTCGAGAAACATTGAGTTCTTGTGAATAATAAAGAGTTTCATGTTCACTTTTATCTTTGTGAAGAAAGCTTAGATGGATTAATGGCCATCCAGTAGAAATAGCTTTTGCTGAACGCTGGTCCACTTTTAGACATTGTGAACAATCAGAGGCTAAAAAAAATGTGATACGAGCAATGTATATATTACAGTTCTAGTGGCCCCGAATATGATGTGTGATCATTTTATAACCCATAAGAACGCTACTGCATACTGGCTACATTTTTAAGAGATATGTCTAATCTGTGAACTAAGTACTCTAGTTTGCCCATTTCATCACTGAAATTACTGGTCATGAAAAGCTTCAGCCATAGTTATACAAGCATAATAATCAATTTTGAAAAAAAAAAATTGTTAATTAGCATTGTTAAAGATAATGGAACTTTCTGAATTTTTTTAAAGAAAGATATTCTCCATTGAGTTTTGTAAGTTTTGAGATTTATAATGGATTTTTGTTGGTTAGGTGAAAGCAAACTATAAAAGGCCAGTTGTTTAGGTGGGCTGAAGTGTCTAATGTTTTGTATATATCTCTCAAATATTTCTTCCAAACTCGAGTTGTTTATGGTTACTCTCTTCCTCAAGGGTCAATCAATTTCCAATGGACAGTAGGGATAGTATAATGACAATAATAACAATAAATAAAATGAAAATCTAGATACTTATAAGTTGAGATGTTACTTTTATACTCAATCCAACCACATAGGTTGGGCTGGGCTCAACAAGTTGAGATGTTAGTATATATTGGAAACACAATAGCAAACCAATAGCCTAATGTTAACAATAATTTTTCTACAAGCCTAATGTTAACAATAATTTTTCTACAATTTCCTCCTTTTCTTTGCAGTCAAATAGAGGAAGGTAGAGCAAAAGGAAAAGAACCAACCAAACAAATGAGTCATTTGTTCAGGTAGTTGAAATAACACTTGAAAGTTGAAACAAAGGCAAGATAAAACAAAGTGACACAAACAAAAGCAAATCATAATTAAAATCTCTGCACGATCCTAACTCATCATAGTCTTTGTTTGGTAGCAAAGGAAATCTAGGAAAAGAAAAATGCTTTTGCTTTGTTGGTTGTTACATTTATGTCTTGAAAAGTGCTGATATTATATCATTTTCAAGTTAAAATTAAATAAATAAAATTTGAAATAAGGTTGAAAATCAATGGAAGAGAGAGAGAGAGAGAGGTGTGAGTTAGATCATTGTTTTGATTATTGGTGAATGAGGAGGGGGAGGTGTCATGACTTATTGGAAAAGTATGAGATAATAGGGAAGGTTGGTTGGGTATATAAATGTTATAAATTGTAAATGCATATATCTATATAATTTATTACATATGTCAAATTAAATCGAGTTGGTCGGGTTGAAAAATTCATCAACTCGAACTCGAATTAACTCAAGGTTATTTTATTTAACCCAACCCAACCAATCAACTCAAAGCATTGGGTCGATCAATTTGTAAGTTGATGGATTGATTGTACACCCATATTCAGTTGTTCTCTACTAAGCATCCCACTAAGCTCTAGCCATTGAATACTTTCATACTTTGTATCTTTTTGATCAATGGAAGAGCTTGAGTACTATTTTCCAAATCCAAGTAACTATTATCGATATCTTTTTTTCTCATTTTAGAAGATACACAAAACAATACAATCAACCTATTGATAATAGAAGAGCTAAAAGAGTCTTTCTTGATTATTGGTGAATGAGGAGGGAAAGGTGTCACAACTTATTAGAAAAGAATGAGATAATAGGGAGGGTTGAGTATGTAAATGGTATAAACTGTAAATGCATATATCTATATAATTTATTATATAGGCCAAATTGAATCGAGTTGGGGCAGTTGAAAAATTCATCAACTTGAACTCAACTTAACTCAAAGTTATTTTACTTTCACAACTCAATGCTTTGAGTTGATCAATTTGTAAGTTGATGGATTGAGTACACACCCATATTAAGTTGTTCTCCACTAAGCATCCCACTAGGCGCTAGGCCTTATATACTTTCGTACTTTGTATCTTCTTGATTAATGGAAGAGTTTGAGTACTATTTTCCAAATCCAAGTAACTATTATCAATATCTTTTTTTCTCATTTTAGAAGACACAAAACAATACAATCAACCTATTGATAATAGAAGAGCTAAAAGAGTCTTTCTTGATTATTGGTGAATGAGGAGGGAAAGGTGTCACAACTTATTAGAAAAGAATGAGATAATAGGGAGGGTTGGGTATGTAAATGGTATAAACTGTAAATGCATATATCTATATAATTTATTATATAGGCCAAATTGAATCGAGTTGGGCCAGTTGAAAAATTCATTAACTTGAACTCGACTTAACTCAAAGTTATTTTACTTTCACAACTCAATGCTTTGAGTTGATCACTTTGTAAGTTGATGGATTGAGTACACACCCATATTAAGTTGTTCTCCACTAAGCATCCCACTAGGCGCTAGGCCTTATATACTTTCGTACTTTGTATCTTCTTGATTAATGGAAGAGCTTGAGTACTATTTTCCAAATCCAAGTAACTATTATCAATATCTTTTTTTCTCATTTTAGAAGATACACAAAACAATACAATCAACCTATTGATAATAGTAGAGCTAAAGGAATCTTTCAATACAAAGAAAGAAGATAGAGAGAAGTCTGTCACTCCATCTCCATCAAGATGAAACAACAACAGTGGGTTAGCTATGTCTTCTTAACGTGGGGATTCTATCTTTCTTTTTTCAAAGGGGGGTAGTGTCTCACTGTTTTGTCTAATTTTGGAGCTAAGAGCCAATGAAAATGGTGCTGTACAAAAACAGAAAAACACATAACATACCTATCAAGCCAGGCTGTTTCTGAAGTTAGAAGAAGCCCCTACCCTCTATATAAAAAAAAAAAACACAGTCGTACACGTACTTTGGTGTTTTTTGTGTGGTTTTGCAACCTGGAAATAGACTTTCCTCCAACCACTTTTCGTTCAAGTTTAAAGTTTTTACCCTTGCAAAATTGTTGGCCCAATGGCCTAATGAATGAGAGATGACCCCATCTTTTTAATACATATCACTCATATAATTCTAGTACAGCTTTGGCTCCTTTACTTGGCTGCATTTGGGTGTTCTCAAATTTGAATTTTTTTTGGAGAAAGATGGATCCAAAAGGTAATAATAATACTACCATTACAATATATGAATGTTAGAAATGCAAAAAAAAAGAAGAAGAGAAAATTACTCAATACTTTGGAAGTAATACTAATGCTCCTATCCCTTATTAGAATTTACTATTATGTGAAATGAGAGAATTATTCATTGACACTGAATAATTTCTCAGTTTGAGTAGATACTGTGTTATTTACGAGGGTTATACAATTTCGTCTATGAAAATCAATTGCTCTTTCCATTAAAAGAAAGGTTTAAATTTTGCTTCATATTCTAATTTGATGCCTAGAATTTCAAAACTAGCATTTGAATTCTTACGGTTGTAAAAGGATCCAATTTGATTTGCATGCTCATTTAGATATTAATATATCATGTGGTTTGAAGTTTGATTCATTTATAATAAAAAAGAGGGGGAAGTTCATGTTACTTAAAATTCACATGCTAATAGTATTGGTGAATCACAAGTGCCACATAACCACCACGATGACTGACTTTTACTTAAGTGGAATTGACATAAAACAATACTTTCACTTTTGAAATAATTTTTAGTTTCACGTGACCAGAAAATGTTGAAAAAAATGTGAAGGTATATAAAGAAAAGAAAAAGTGGAGTAATCATTTTCCACACTTTTGAAATTCTAGAAAACAAAGTAGAAATTGGGGCAAATTTGAACAATTTTATAAAATTTAGGGATCTCTAATTGATATTTTTTGAAATTCTAAAGGTGAAATTGACAAATGAACGAAACTTAAAGTATCAAAATTATTGTTGGCCATAATAATAATAATTATAAAAGTAACTACATCAACTTGCTTAGTTAGTTGGACAACCTTATATTTGACCAAAGTGAGTTTGGTATAAAATTATGGAACCACAAAATGGCTATTGGATAATATTATATGGTCTTGTGTCGGCCAGTGAGGTCCAAAATATGCCCACAGTTTGATGCACCTTGCTTGATTCTAGAAAAAAAAAATACTCATAATTGAAGTGCCGAAACCACAAAAAAGGAGATTCTTTTTTTCTTTGTCAAAGAAGCATTTAAAACATTCAATACCGAGGAATAAGCCCCTTAGTTTGCTTTCTCGTTGACAAAGAAATAACTAGGCACTTAATCCAGGGAGCATCTTTTTTTTTTTTTTTTGAGAAACAATCCAGGGAGCATCTAATAAGCAAGATGATTTAGATTAATGCAAAGGAAATCAAATCTAGAAAGTAGCAATATATATAATTGATGTGATATATTATATTATTTGAGCACAAAGTTTGAAGCTAAGCATCATTTCGTGAGTTCTAATTAGCTTAATTGATCAAGTTTTTTGTTGTCGAATAAAAGATCTGGAGTTTGAATATTATAGGTTGAAATACTATCCTATCTATAAAACAAAAGGTATCATTTCAAAACATTAAAAATGCCCCTTACGTGCTTCTGTTAAATTATACATTATTAGACGCCTTATGTTACGAATAATTCTTTGATTTATTTTAAGCGGCTAAAGATATAGAGAGGTGTTACGTCTATAACATTTTTACAATATTTTTACAACAAATCATAGGTGGTTAGTTGTTACTAGTTCAAATTTGAACCTAACACTAAGATTACTTTTTTGCCCCAATAATAACAACCACTAACAACCTGCCACTTATGATTTGTTGTAAAAATGTTGTAGACATATCATTTCCCAAAGATATAAAGTTCGAGATTACAATAGATCCATTCATAATTACTCTTCTTAGAAAAATTTAATTGTACTTACGTATTTTTCAGGGTATTTGTAACCCTAACATTATATATATTATTTCACGACTTACTTAATAAGACGTGTATTATTTGGTTTCAATTATCTCAGTTGATGGAACTTTTTAACCTCTCGTATAAGAGATGTGATATAAAATATCGCCTAAACAAAAAAGAAATCCATTAGTATCTTAACTTAATGATAAAAAATATTTTTCACATAATGAACACCGTAAATTTAGTTTTTTTTAAAAAAATTTGTTTATAAAAAAGAAATGCATCACTAGTACAACATTTAAGAGGTTTTACATCAGTTGTTTATGGTTGGACTGGCACCTCCTTCACCTTTTATTACGTTTCGAGAAAATGGGAATAGACTTAGCATTTAAGAAAGTTTTACATCAATTGTTTATGGGTTGATTGGCACCTCCACCACCTCTTATTATGATTTAAGAGTATTCAACCTATAAGCTATAACCTAGTTTACAGGGAAAAAAAATAGTAAAATGTATTTAAGAATGGATTTATTGCACAAAGATATATAAGATTGTGTTTAGTTCTAAATGATGACCCGTACGAAGACTTTCATGACTTATAATAAAACCAAAGAAGTCTAATTGGATTTCACCTAAACATTGTTGTTATAGTCTTTGAGACAAAGTGGGTAAAATAATTGACTCCCACCATATTGGTTCTTCTAGTACAATTTCATCCTTGTGAGTAAGATATGGGCATGACCACAAAATTTAGACAAAGCAATTGCCAAGGTTTTTTCGTCGGACTCATTTTCAAACAAACCAGATTGCTCAAGCAATAAAAGCGAACATAGCGGATACGGCACGGTCCTTTTGCTTTCATTTCAAACTGCCCACCCACACTCTAAATTTCTTATGAACTAATCTAAGTCAATTTCCAAGCACTAATCAACCTTCCTTGAAGAATTCTTGGGCCATGGAATTAGACTCGAGATGTTCTTGACCCACTTCCGTGAATATTCCACAAAAGAAAAAAACAGATCATTGAAAACAATTACGGCAACATTTTCTGACCGAGTTGTTCTAGGACCACAACCAAATGGATCTTGTGGATTCTAATTAGTTTAATTGGTAAAATTTCCGATAGTTGAATAAGAGATCTGAAGTTTAATTCTCAAATAAACCAAAAACTGATTAGTGTTTTGATCTAATGATAAAAAACACAATTATTAGAATTGGGCCCCACAAATTAAAACTCTAAAAAAACAATAATAATAATCATACCTATTTTCACAATTATTTTATGTAGCAAATTATAACTAGTTATTTATCTTTTTTTTGGTAAACAAAAATAGGTGTACACTAGGTTATGCTAGCCCCTGAGCAGGGAGTTAAAGTTAAAGTCCTTGGGCCAACCCGTGTGAATGTCCACCAACGGACTCCTACTGGTAACGGGACTCAACCTAGGTGGGTTAAAAGAAGTGTCCGAGTCTTACTAACTGAGTCAAGCCCCCATTGGCTAACTAATTATTTATCATTTTTACATAAATTCATAATTTTTTTCTCATCACTCACAGTCAACCTCATCGGAAAATTGTGAAATTTGGTTCTAGAAATTTTCTTTTGAGACCAAAACACAAAAAATCGAAAACTAGCACGTTGGGGGATATATTTTGATTTTTGACCCACAAGAAAATTCAAAAAGGGTGGCTATAATTTTACTTTGTTTAAAACCCACTTAAATCAATGTCACATTCTTTGTGTTTGTTGTCTAATCAATAACCTAGTGCAGCATCTTACAAGTTACAAATCTAAAGGCACTTATCCTTGCCAGATATGCCCACGTTTCCTCTCTAGAAGCATTTCATTTTATGCACCCATTCCCGTCAATACAAATGCCACGTCTCCCCATGAATACGTTTGTCTTGGTGCAAGAAATTGCCCACACAATTTACTACTTCAAACATTTTCAGCCAATGATTTCTTTTTCTCTTTGATAGACACATAGAAAGAGGACAGAAAGATGGGCTGCGGTTGGTTTACATCAATTGAAACCCTTTACCTATCAAAAACTACCGACACATGAGTCCCCCTATTAATCAATTACCCACAAAATATTAGTCCAATAGTTCTTCCGCGATGACATGCTCCTAATATTTTTACAATAAGTTCTAGGTTATAAGTTGTTACTGGTTATAATTTGAATCTACATTTTTTTTGAAATGTTAACTAATATCTTAAAGATATTGATTTATGAATTATTTTTAAAAACATTTTATGGAAAAAATAAGAAAATAAATAGTTTTTTTGACAATTTTTTTTATTTCTCATAAAAGTGTGTGTGTGTATATATATATTCATTTCAAAATTCAAAAGGAGTACTTGTTCAATATAATTTGACAAATAGGTATGTGAATTAGAGTTTGTCAAAAGGAGTACTAATAACAGTTTATCACCTAAAAATAATAGCTTTCACAACAAATTTTAGATGATAAGCTGTTATTAGTACTCTTTTTGACAAACTCTAGTATATATATATTCATTTCAAAAATCAAAAGGAGTACTTGTTCAATATAATTTGACAAATAGGTATGTGAATTAGAGTTTATCCAAATTTTTCAATCTTGTCCATAGAATTTTAAAAATAACTATATAGTAAAATAAACGGATTATATTTGGTTCTTAATGATGTGTTGTCTAATTTGGACACATTTACAATACAAAATAAAAAGTCAAATGGCTGAAAAGTTCTAGTCTATGAAGATTTTCATTTGGTCACTATGATGAATGACTCACTATTGTCACGCGGTATTAGTGTTGGCAAAAAATGACAGTGACTGCATGGAATTTTTAATCTATTTTTGCTACTCACATGTAACTTTTAGTACCTAGATTTTTTTTTTCTATGGAAAATGATAGAAATGTACTCAACCAGATGACATACATACGTTCAGATATTTTCCCCCTAATGATTTTTTTTTCCCCTTTGCCTTTGTCCTTTGATGAAACATGAAATGTGAGTAGTGAGTACTGCGTATCATAATGCTGCAAAGGAAACTGCTGAGCATATCTTTCTTTGCTTTGTCCAATCAAATTGTGTGGCCTTTGTCTGAACGGAGACATCAGATTCTATGACTTTTTATGTAGGTAGTCTGTAGATGGGTGAGTTTCACTGTTAAAAAGCAAGCATGATTCTATTAAATTCTCACCAGAAGATGCATGTGCCAGACCCCATTTGGGCTTTGTTTGCAGTACATAGGTTGAAGGAAGTGTGCTACTCTTTGATTTTTCAAGACAAAAATACTAAGATCACAACTTTTGATATAACTTCCGTTACAATTTGTACATGCGACAAGTTGTGAATGGTAAATTAAAAGTGGGCGGTCAACAACTCGCCATGTGAACACGTTATATCAAAAATTATGGTTCTAGCATTACTATTTACTAGGGAAAACACGTTAAATGCTTAAATTTGTCAAGCCCAATTTGTTACTCCTTTAAAACTCCATTGGTCTATTACTTTTACGACAACAATTCATAAACAATTTGTGTTTCGATAAAAAAAAATATTGTTTATATTTATTTATTTAACAAACAAGTTAAAATTAAACCAAATTTGGGCACAATTATTAAACAAGATAAGCTCAAATATAATAATGTTCTTTGTAAACAAACTTGTTAATATAAGGCTCAATTAAAGTCTATATAATATTATATATATTCATATGTATAATTGTGTAGAATATATATGCACACACTTGTATAAACTTAGAATTTGATAGTGTAAGTTTGTAAATAAGTTTATAAGATATCAAATTATTATTTGTAATTTATTGAAAATATGAAGTCTATTTTGGAGTAAATTTGTTTATAATTTTTAACAATATAAGGTTGATGAATGTAATTTTTATAAGTTTATGAACAAAAATAGTTTTATTTAATTAACTCAAATAATTATAATTAAATAATTAATCATTAGTATATGGTATATACTTGTGAAAGGTTAAAAAAATTAGTCGTAATATTTATTATATATATGAGGAAAAAATAAGTTAATCAAGTAACTTGTAAACAAGTTTGAACTTAGTCAATTAAAAAAAACCAAAATTTAAACATGTATTCTATTTAACGATGAAATTGAACTTAATTCGTATTCAAAATTAAATTAAATGAAGAATTATAAACTTCAAATATTAGACTCCACTTGGCTGCTGTGCAACCTTGCTTTTATAATAATTGATATTCTCTTTGCCCTACAATCATTTTCTTTTTGAAGAAGGACTTCTTATGTGCACTCTCTTTCTCATTCTTTAGCTTGTTGGACCTCTTTTTTGATTTTGCAATTTTTAAAAAAGGGATTCCCATCTCTTTCAACTCCTATTTGGTGTTGAACCTTAGGGAAGAAGATGATGCCTCTTTTTCCCTAAGGGGTTTGTTGGGTCACTATTTTCAAAAGCAAATTTAAAATTTTTAAATAAAATAAAAGAAAAAAAATTATTAAAAAAGCGTTTAATTTGTCCTCTCTTTTTTTTCGTTTTTGCTAAACAATTATTGACAAAAGACCGTAGAATTTTTTTACTAAATATCTTGGGAGAGTAATCAAGATTGAAGAACAAGCAAGCATAAATGACCAAACAAGAACCAATTACATAAAAAGCTTTAACAACAAGTGGTATCAATCTTCCTATATTATTTGAGTGGAGCCCAAGACGTGGAAGACATGACATGGAAATGGTAGCATCATTATGATAACATGGCTGTCCAAATCAAACCATAAAATACCATACATGCATGCAAAGTTTCATGATAATAATAATAAATAAATAAATAAAAAAGTCATATTTGTGGGTCATGAACAAAGTTTGGGAAAAAAATTCTTTAAAATGATTGTATATCTTTATATTAAACGTGAATTTTGAAAATTTACCTGTTGGATTGTATGTTCTTATTACATCTTTCGTGTTTATAAAATTTCAAAAAAATTAAAAATTAATTATTATTTCATCAAATAAATATTAAAATTTTAAGTTTTTATAATCTAAAATTGTGTAAAAAAAATAAATTAATTGATCGAATACTAAATAGCATCCGATTTGAATAAAATTTGATATGTATGTTAAAATTATAAAGAAAATAAAATTTTCCAGATAAATTTTCAAAATTCAGCAAAATATATATATATATACCAAAAGTTTTAATTTTTTTTGATAGAACCAAAAGTTTTAATTATCCGTGGGTCATGGCATTTTTGCATTATTAATATGATATGATGGGATATTTTTTTTTTAAAAAAAAAAATGCGTACATGGCGGACAACGCATTGCCTAGTCAGTATGTCATAAATCAAATGAAAGGGTTGTGTTGTGGGACCCATATCAAGCGCCTCGAAGACGTTCCTTCTATCTGGTCCCACAAAGAAAGGTTTGGTTTTTTTGATTTTCATCATCCTAGATCGTCGACACTTGATTTGTCTATCAAGTATCAACCACACAAATACACTCACACAAAGAGATATCTCTCTCTTTCTCTCTCTATAAAACATGGCCAAAGTAATGAATGAAAGTACGTACGCAATAGGCTCCATCACATCGTGTCTCTCTCTCTCTCTCTCACCTCACGTCACGCACCAATCCGGATTTTTTTCTTACCCCCACATAATATAAAGACAAATGCTACGCGTATTACAAAATTTTCTCGTTCAAACTTATAAATTGATGTTTAACTCGTCACACGCAATTCATGCTTGTAACGACTAACGAGACTCTTTATTTATTTTTTTGAGAAATGATATGTATACAATATTTCTACAATATTTTTACAATAAATTTTAAGTGGTAAGTTGTTACTAGTTATTATTGTTGGGGTAAAAAAGTAATCTTAGCGTTAGTTTGAAATTTGAACCAATAACAACTAACCACTTGTGATTTGTTGTAAAAATATTGTAAAAATGTTATAGATGTAGCATCTCTCTATTTTTTTTTAAGATTAGTTTCATAATTTTATAGGGAGTTGAAATTGGTTTTTGTTTAGATTTTTATTTTTTTATTTTTTTATTTTTTTGTTGATATGACATGGGGTAGTTTTTATAGGAACGTGTGGTATTATTATTTTTATTTTTTAGATAGAGGGTGGGGGGTAGTTTTGGTTGTGTACATGGTAATGAACTTTTTGTGATTAACGTTGGCAGGAGCAAGAATGTGGGTAGCTTCTTTTTTTTTTTTTTTTTAATAAACGTTTTTTTTTTTTTTGGAAGTTGGAAATGTAATTTTACTTGAATGTCCATCAGTTTTGTTTAGAATTTATGGGTATTTTTGAATCAAAAAATTGAGGATTCTAAATAAGGGAAGTCCCTTAAATAGTATGAATATTTGAATTATCTATATATATATATATATATATAATAATAGGTAAAACAGAGAGAAAATTCAATTAAATTTCATATTGAAATTCAATTAAAGTATAATTTTGCGTCGCGTGTCTCATCTAACCTAAATGTTAGAATTTTGTGTCAAGTGAGTTAATTTAGTATAAAAATTGAATTTCAATTAGAATTTAATTTTGCGTCACATGTCTCATCTAATCTAAATTTTTAAATTTTTGTGCCGAATAAGTTAATTTAGTGTAGAAAACGAGGAGTTCAATATAATAAATCATAAAAAACATAATCATATAACTAAAAAAAATTCAAATTTATAAGTCATCTATATATATATTAATAGGTAAAACTTAGAGAAAGTTGAATTAGAATTTGAAATTATAATCCAATTTTGCACATGTCTAAATTTATATGGGGACTACATCATAATTATCCACTTAAGCATATGCCATGTGTCTACTTATGTTTTTTAATCTTTGTATCAACTGAGTTAATGAATGTAAAATACTAAGAATCTAATATTAATGAATTATAAAATTTTAAAAAAAAAATCACCATACGTTCTATCTTATTAAAAATTAGAAAAAAAAATGATCATAAGTAGTATTAAATTTAGGTAAGAATTTTAATATGTGACTAATTATATTTACTTTAAAAAAATAATTTGACTAATTCTCTATATTTTATGATAAAAATTGTGTATAATTTTAAATGTATCTTGTAGGGACACGATTTTCGGTCCAGGCCCAAAATGTATGGGATACTGGCCCAGTGAACCCAGTACAATAAATTTGTAGAGAGTGGGTAGAAGAGCTAGGCTCTAGTGAATGTGATAACAGTTATAATGAGTTTCTAAGACAATCAAACAGAAACGAACCAAGTTTGTACAAGAAAATTAGTCCTCGGCACAATCCGAGGAGCTCTGTTTTAGTATATATTGGATGATAATGGTTGCAGGAGTTGTTGAGATTACTACAGTGCTTTCTCTTCTCCTTTTTTTCTCCGTCCCCCCCCCCCTTTTTCTTGGGGGACCTTTACATATTATATAGGCCCTCTCCTATCATCTGGGCTTTACACTTGTTGATCATCCAAACCTCTACTTGAGCACCTGTCCCATCAGACACCTTTATCAGTCCTTTGTGAGTTGCAGTGTCCAAGGTAGCACTGTTCAGGGGTCTTCTCTTCATTAATGCGGCCAGGAGAGTAGTTGTGGTGCATTTAATGTGGTGGAGACAGCTTTTGCTGAGATATTTTGGGTTTCTTTTCTTTTTACGTACTTGGAGGGAGGACTACAATAGCCAGGATGCACCCTTGACCCAGATTTTGGAATGTCCGAGGAGGAATTACTCCTCGGACATGTTCTCTTTGCTCCAGTGGGCCTAAATAAGGATTCTGGTCCACGACGTCTCCTCGAACGGGCCCCGGGCCCAGACAACCTATTATTCCGGGCCGGTCCCCACAATAGTCCCTCAAAACTCCGGTTTTTTCCTCTCATTCGAGGAAAAAGGTGGGGTTTTGAATTCTTAAGAGTTAATTCTGCTTTGATCCTTTGATTTACACCCGGGGGAGTGCCGTTTCACGCGCCCCATATTTGTACTGTAAATTGCTCCTTTCAAAGCTACCAATCTGAGGAGTTGGTTATAATTTTGGGTCTGTCTTGACACTTATAGAAAGATGTTATGTGTGTTAATTTTCCCAAAACCTGTGGTCCGAGGACTCATGCATGGCTAAGGTTCTTTTTAACAGGAGGTATGGTGAACCCGACATAGCTAAGGCTCTGTATAATGCTTAGCAAGAGATCCGATGGGATCCGACATAGCTAAAGTTCTTAGCAGGAGGTTTGAAGGACCCGACATAGCTAAGGCTCTGTTTAGCGTAGGTTTGAGTTCGAGGACCATGCAATACCTTGGTTCTGTCCAAAACTTAGATTTTCTTTTTGATGTACTTGGTTTCCCCATAGGTTTGAGTCCGAGGACCGTGCAATACCTTGGTTCTGTCCAAAACTTATATTTTCTTTTTGATGTACTTGGTTTCCCCATAGGTTTGAGTCTGAGGACCATGCAATACCTTGGTTCTGTCCAAAACTTATATTTTCTTTTTGATGTACTTGGTTTCCCCATAGGTTTGAGTCCGAGGACCATGCAATACCTTGGTTCTGTCCAAAACTTAGATTTTCTTTTTGATGTACTTGGTTTCCCCATAGGTTTGAGTCCGAGGACCATGCAATACCTTGGTTCTGTCCAAAACTTTATATTTTTTTTTTTGATGTACTTGGTTTCCCCATAGGTTTGAGTCCGAGGACCATGCAATACCTTGGTTCTGTCCAAAACTTAGATTTTCTTTTTGATGTACTTGGTTTCCCCATAGGTTTGAGTCCGAGGACCATGCAATACCTTGGTTCTGTCCAAAATTTAGATTTTCTTTTTGATGTACTTGGTTTCCCCATAGGTTTGAGTCCGAGGACCATGCAATACCTTGGTTCTGTCCAAAACTTAGATTTTCTTTTTGATGTACTTGGTTTCCCCATAGGTTTGAGTCCGAGGACCATGCAATACCTTGGTTCTGTCCAAAACTGAGATTTTCTTTTTGATGTACTTGGTTTCCCCATAGGTTTGAGTCCGAGGACCATGCAATACCTTGGTTCTGTCCAAAACTTAGATTTTCTTTTTGATGTACTTGGTTTTCCCATAGGTTTGAGTCCGAGGACCATGCAATACCTTGGTTCTATCCAAAACTTAGATTTTCTTTTTGATGTACTTGGTTTCCCCATAGGTTTAAGTCCGAGGACCATGCAATACCTTGGTTCTGTCCAAAACTTAGATTTTCTTTTTGATGTACTTGGTTTCCCCATAGATTTGAGTCCGAGGACCATGCAATACCTTGGTTCTGTCCAAAACTTAGATTTTTCTTTTAAGTAGTTGGTTTCCCCATAGGCTTGAGTCCGAGGACCATACAGAGCCTTGGTTCTGTCCAAAACTTATATTTTCTTCTTGATGTACTTGGTTTCCCCATAGGTTTGAGTCCGAAAACCATGCAATACCTTGGTTCTGTCCAAAACTTAGATTTTCTTTTTGATGTACTTGGTTTCCCCATAGGTTTGAGTCCGAGGACCATGCAATACCTTGGTTCTGTCCAAAACTTAGATTTTTTCTTTTTGATGTACTTGGTTTCCCCATAGGTTTGAGTCCGAGGACCATGCAATACCTTGGTTCTGTCCAAAACTTAGATTTTCTTTTTGATGTACTTGGTTTCCCCATAGGTTTGAGTCCGAGGACCATGCAATACCTTGGTTCTGTCCAAAACTTAGATTTTCTTTTTGATGTACTTGGTTTCCCCATAGGTTTGAGTCCGAGGACCATGCAATACCTTGGTTCTGTCCAAAACTTAGATTTTTCTTTTAAGTAGTTGGTTTCCCCATAGGCTTGAGTCCGAGGACCATACAGAGCCTTGGTTCTGTCCAAAACTTATATTTTCTTCTTGATGTACTTGGTTTCCCCATAGGTTTGAGTCCGAGGACCATGCAATACCTTGGTTCTGTCCAAAACTTAGATTTTCTTTTTGATGTACTTGGTTTCCCCATAGGTTTGAGTCCGAGGACCATGCAATACCTTGGTTCTGTCCAAAACTTAGATTTTTCTTTTAAGTAGTTGGTTTCCCCATAGGCTTGAGTCCGAGGACCATACAGAGCCTTGGTTCTGTCCAAAACTTATATTTTCTTCTTGATGTACTTGGTTTCCCCATAGGTTTGAGTCCGAGGACCATGCAATACCTTGGTTCTGTCCAAAACTTATATTTTTCTTTTAAGTAGTTGGTTTCCCCATAGGCTTGAGTCCGAGGACCATACAGAGTCTTGGTTCTGTCCAAAACTTATATTTTCTTCTTGATGTACTTGGTTTCCCCATAGGTTTGAGTCCGAGGACCATGCAATACCTTGGTTCTGTCCAAAACTTAGATTTTCTTTTTGATGTACTTGGTTTCCCCATAGGTTTGAGTCCGAGGACCATGCAATACCTTGGTTCTGTCCAAAACTTAGATTTTCTTTTTGATGTACTTGGTTTCCCCATAGGTTTGAGTCCGAGGACCATGCAATACCTTGGTTCTGTCCAAAACTTAGATTTTTTCTTTTTGAGTCTCGAGGATTAGCCCCTTGACAAAATTATAGGGAATTAACTTGATGTTGGAAGCCCCTAGAACTACTCGTGCCACTGGCACTTCAAAGTGTAGCCCCGAGTGGGAGCTGCGTTAAGGCAACCACCGCGCGCTATCGAAAATGATGGGGAAGCTTTCGCATAGCTTGCACCACTGCCAAAATGATCGCTTTCGAGGGACCCTTGTTGATAGGAGCTTGATCTCACCATGATTAACCGTTGCACTCACTAACGCACAAGCTCTTCCCACAGACGGCGCCAATTGTAGGGACACGATTTTCGGTCCAGGCCCAAAATGTATGGGATACTGGCCCAGTGAACCCAGTACAATAAATTTGTAGAGAGTGGGTAGAAGAGCTAGGCTCTAGTGAATGTGATAACAGTTATAATGAGTTTCTAAGACAATCAAACAGAAACGAACCAAGTTTGTACAAGAAAATCAGTCCTCGGCACAATCCGAGGAGCTCTGTTTTAGTATATATTAGATGATAATGGTTGCAGGAGTTGTTGAGATTACTACAGTGCTTTCTCTTCTCCTTTTTTTCTCCGTCCCCCCCCCCCCCCCCTTTTTCTTGGGGGACCTTTACATATTATATAGGCCCTCTCCTATCATCTGGGCTTTACACTTGTTGATCATCCAAACCTCTACTTGAGCACCTGTCCCATCAGACACCTTTATCAGTCCTTTGTGAGTTGCAGTGTCCAAGGTAGCACTGTTCAGGGGTCTTCTCTTCATTAATGCGGCCAGGAGAGTAGTTGTGGTGCATTTAATGTGGTGGAGGCAGCTTTTGCTGAGATATTTTGGGTTTCTTTTCTTTTTACGTACTTGGAGGGAGGACTACAATAGCCAGGATGCACCCTTGACCCAGATTTTGGAATGTCCGAGGAGGAATTACTCCTCGGACATGTTCTCTTTGCCCCAGTGGGCCTAAATAAGGATTCTGGGCCACGACGTCTCCTCGAACGGGCCCCGGGCCCAGACAACCTATTATTCCGGGCCGGTCCCCACATATCTATACGTATGTATGAATGCATGTGTTATATGTTTTTTAAAAAATAACAATAATTTGACTAATTATTTATATTTTTATAATAAAAATTTTGTTTAATTTTAAATGCATCCATGCGTTTGCATGGAGTTACATGCTAATTTTGTAATAATTTGGGACACAACAATTTAGAAATTTTATATAATAAATTTGTAGTATCTCTAAATATGATGTCGTTTGTAAATTATTTTTAAAAGATAAGAACATTCCCATCTTATTTATAAACAAAATTGATAATTATATTATATTAATTTTTCTTAAAAAAAAAAAAAAGTTTGTTTGCATTTTATTAGTCAATATAACAAAGACAAAGACACCTAAGTTTTTTTTTTTTAGGAGATACACCTAAGTTAGTGTCAGTAAGTTTTGCCCTTATCAAGGCTGGCCCTAGGCCTAGGCCACTTAGGCCATTGCCTAGGGGCCCCTACTAGAGAAAGGCCCCCAAAATTTGGGGTAAAAATTAATATGTTTTTTTGAAAAAATACATTTTTTGAGATATAGATTTTTTTTGTACTTTTAAAAAGTTTCAAATAATTAAGTAATGCTAGAGATAATACAATTTTAAATACGTGAGTCCTAAAATATATATGTCATTAATCACAAGAAATAAATTAGATAGGAAAATGCAAGAAATATGTACAATAAGTTTTACTTCAAAAACCTTTACAAATTGATGTGACAATTAATATGATTTGTAGACGTCAACAACTTATTAAATGCATTTTTGAAATACTTTTTGTGATTGGTGATACATCTTTGTAAGCCTCATATTGTAAAATTTATAATATCCTTAACATTATTCATTCAAATACTTGTTTAGTATGTTCTTGAAGTGTCATTAATCATATTCATTACTATATCATTTCTAAGTGTTTTTTTAGTAAAATTTGTTATAGTTTTAGCATTTTTCCAAAAAAATAAAAAGCATATTACAAAATAAAAAGAATATAGTCTTGTTATAAAAAAAATAATGACATTAAACACTAGTTAAATATTATTTAAGTGATAACAAAAAAGCCCCATTTAAATATATCGCCTAAGGCCTCCGAATTTGTTGGGCCACCCCTAGCCCTTATAATAATAAAATTTTTCAAATTATATATATAAAAAATAAACCCTTTTAGGTTTTACCCTACTTTTTGTTTTTTCACCTTTTTAATTTTTTAACAATAAGTTTGAAATACAAAAAAGAAAAAGTTTAACCAAAAAAAACTTGGTTGTAACCTAAGCATGCAACTTAACTCAATATATTTTTCTTTAATTTGAATTTTGACAAATCTATCGTTGGATTACATTTTCTTCTTATATCCTCCATGTTTGAAAATTTTTTATAAGATAAAAAATCAATAGATATGTCATCTGTGGGTGCCCGAGGACCGAGGACGAGACTGATGAGTCGTAGTACTAATATGGGGGTAGGTCTGTCCACAGGTTGGGCCGGGTTGGTTTTGGGCCCAACCCGGACTCGACTCGCCGGCACCGAGTGGAGGGCAGAGGAACTCGGAACCGACCGTCGGAAAATCGGTTGAGTCGGTTTCGGGTGAGAGTGAGCATCGGTTGGTTCGGTCGGTTGCTGGAGTAAAAATAATCATCAAAATCTATAAAAAAAAAAAAAAAAAAAGTCGCCGGAATCTGGAAAATCATTCTGGAATCTGGAAAAACTTGTTGGGATCTGGAAAAACTTGTCGGGATCTGGAAAATCATGCCGGAATCTGGAAAATCTCCCCGGTATCTTCATTTTTTTGCGCTAGAATCTAAAATTTTTCACTAAAAATTGCTGGAATTGGCCGGATTTGGCTAAATCCCACTAGATCTAGCCGGATCTGGTTGAGATCTCGCCAGATTTGGTCGAGATCTCGACAGATCTGGCTTGATTTTGCAAGATTTGTTAGAATTTTTTATACAACTTCAGTCGGGTTCGGGTTGCTTGGGTTTTGGAGAAGAAAACCCACCACTCGACCCGCCGGTGTAGGTTCTTAAGAACGGAAACCCACTGCCGACAGACTGGACCTTCGGTTCAGGTCGAAATCGGGTCGGCATCGGGCGGTTTGGCCAGGTTGTCGGGCTCTGGTCGGGTTTGGATGGCCTTATATGGGGGTATCATGTGCCCAAAAAGGAAATTCGCTTGAGGAGAGGAGGGGATGAGATGAAGGACTCTAAGGCGATCTAGGTGGGAAGAATGGTCTGAAGAGAGAGAATTAGTGAGAGTAGGAGAAGTTTCCAGTTGGGAGTAGCCTGTTGACTCTGCATTAAATAGTGGGTAATAGCTTTATCAGCTGCATTGATGAGGAAGTGATTTGAACAGTGTAATTCACAGCTAAGCAAACTCCATCTACAACCTTCTACAGATGTTGAAAGGGACAAGTGTCACGAAGAGAAATTTGGGAGGTAAAGATGGAAGGTCATGATGCGAAGGAAGGGGAGTATATAAGAAAAATATGGTTTTCAGAGAAGGGGGATCGAGACACAAGTATCAAAAAGAAAAAAGAAACAAGAAGAACATTGAGAGAAGAGAGTGAACAATGCAACATTCTGTACAACATTGGCCTCCTCGGGCAGGCTTGTAGGGAGACATTTGCTCATCTATTCTATAACATTAGCCCTTTCTTCCTTATTTTCATCCTCGAGTAGAGTCATCTCTTGTTGTTTATTTCCCTCTCTTATAAATTTTATTGATTTGGGCCAAGATTGAATTGTACAACTCACTGTTCTAAGTGGGCTTGTGCCGCAAGATCTTTTGGTCCTTACATCATCAATTAAATGTTTAAATTTCAAGTTTTTGTAGTCTAAAATTTTACATAAAATAAATTTATATATCGAATAGTAAATAAAATCCGATTGGCACGAAATTTTACATGTGTGTTAAGAACATAAAGAACATGCAATCCAACGATTAGATTTTCAAAATATGTAACCATGATAATTTTTTATGTGGGAGTACAGTCTTAGGCTACAACAAAGTTTGTAACCAAATTTTATCCTACAAAATATTTCACAACTATTAAATCACTCATATCAGTGGGTGTGTAATAGAAAAATATGTAAAATTTACAATTTTTACCTAAAAATGACCCACCTGGGTAAGTGTATAATTGTGTAAATTTACAAGTTTGTTGGAGTAACTGTGTAAATCTACACTGACACCGTACATTTTGTATTTAATTTTTTTTCTTTCTTTACATATTTCAATGATGAAAGAAAAGAATAAATGGTAGTTGTTGTGTGTGAAGACAAAGAAACAATTAAAAAAATTAAGAAAATTTGGTATTTTAATGAAATATAGTATAATATAGATAACTTGAAGTGGAATGTTTTGAAAAGTGAGTATATAAAATAGAAAAAATAGGTTCTTATGCTAAAATCGACAAAAATATTTGAATAAGCCGATGCGACTGCATAATGGTAAAAAATATACCTATAATTTTCTAAAATGAGAACTAATAAAAAAAAAATGTTTGGTTTGCCTCCAGTATTTTTTTTACCTGGAATCTCCTTTTTATTTTAATGAGAAATTGTCACATCATCGACTAACTAAATAAAATGTGAAGATTAAACGTCACTACCACTTGTCATTGTGTATTTAAAATAAAATGAGACATCCATTTAAAAAAATACTGAAGGTAAGCCAAACCCTAAAAAAAATCAACTAAATTATTATTTTGTTTTTTTTTTTATAAACTTATTTTGTTTTGTCATTAGGATTATTATTAGAGAAGTGTTATATCCACAACATGTTCACAACATTTTCAAAACAAATTATAAGTGATTAATTGTTATTGGTTAATTATTATTGATGGTGAACCAAAAATTGGACTATCTCCAGTTCATCCATAGTGTCGTCCAAGACCAAAGAAGGTTAACCCAATATAAGAAGGTCGTCCGTGGGCATGAAGGTCGTTCATCATGGAAGCACCTGGACGAACCCTCAACACTTAAAAACATTTCAGAATAGATTTATGTTCAAAAACTTATAACTCGGACCACGTTATACTATTTTGAAGTCTGAGCTAAATCCTTGTTTATCGCTGTAACTTCCCACTAAGTTCTTAACTTCTAATGGCAGTTGTAAAAGATAAGCCCGAACCTTCTAACTTCTATAGTAGTTGTGGAAGTTAAATCTGAACCTTCTAATTTCCATACACGTTGAGGAAGTTACTAAACAAGTAACTACTCTAAAGGCTACTATATAGGGACTCATCTACATCAAATGAAAGTAAATTTCCACCAATCCTAAAGTTGGAATTCTAGAGAAAAAAACCAACTTAAGCATCAGAGGGTTCTTGGCCAGTTCACTCCGGTTACCTTTGATCTTGTTTTTTTTCTTTTCAAGCCTTCTAAGTAACCTCTAGCTAATTGAACTTTAAAGCATTCAGTCTACTGATTTTTTTTGCATCATTAATTATTATTTATCTCATACATATAATTATAGGGAAAAAAAGAAACAGAGCGTGGGTTTGGATTCAGAGTTTGCTGAATCCTGCGTCCACGTTTTTCCCTTTTCTTTTCTTTTTTTTTTTTTTTTTTTTCGCTTTCACGCGTTTAAGGAGAGACAGATTTTACTATTCAGAGACAATTTTTACTGTTCATATACTGTTTCGTCACTGTTCATCACTGTAGCAGTACTGTTTATACATTAAAAAATATTAAAAATGGGTCCCACGACACTATTTACGCATTTAAAAATTATTTTGTTACAGTGTTTTCAGTTTTTAATTTTCAGTTTCAGCAACAATAAGTTCAATCCAAACGGACTCAGAGTGACTGTTCGAACCAATCAATGATGATAGATAAGGGTATATGAGACCATAGCTGTACGTGGATCCACGTAAACTTTTTTTTTTTTTTCCTAATGTAAACGTGCTTTCCACGCGCTAAATCTCTAACCACCGAGAGTACATAATCACATGATATGTTTAGCTTTTAAAAAAACAGTCTATCCAATGAAAACCTGACAATTCATATCGAGTAAACAAACAAGAGAGAGACTTTTCAAAAAAAAACAAACAAGAGAGACAATTTTCCAGAACAGTACATCGTGACGTACAATATAATATATAAACAAATAGTGAGTACTGCACTGCACTGCACTGCGCATTTCGTGGCGCATGTTAGCATTCCCACCGTCAACAATAAAAGCGTCTTTTTAGAGGGAGGTAACGTTACTTTCCACCAAAAGCTGTGCCGCGTGCACTGCACGCCAGTCGTAAAAGTGACGTAACGCCTTCCTATATAAGTTGCACAATTATTTTATTTATTTATTTTATTATTTTAATCAAAACTCTTATTTAAAAATAATTTTTTGTTCATTTTTTTTGGGTTTGATAGTATATATTTATATAACAAAAAAGTCAGTGAAAACTATCTAATAACTTTCTTTCTTTAACTTAATATAAGGTAGAGTTTTTTTTATTAAAATTTTCTGGAAATTAGTTCTATCTCAAGTGTTGCTAAATAAGAAAAATAATTTTATTTCATATGAAGCTAAATAAGAGAAATCAAGAGATAATTTTCACATATTTTTCTATATTTGGTAATATTAATAAAAAAAATGATAAGAGGAAAATTATCTCGTAACTTCAAAGAAAAATTATCTCATAATTTCATTTATTTAGCTTAGTATGAGATAGAATTGTTTTCTACTAAAAATTTTTGGAAAGCAGCCCTATCTCATGTGTAGCTAAATAAGGAAATTAATTTTATCTTATACAAAACTAAATAAAGGAAGTCAATGGATAGTTTCACACATTTTTTTGTGTGTTTGGTTGTATTAAAAAAATGATAAAAGGAAAACTATCTCATAACTTTCTTTATCTAGCTTAGCATGGATAGAATTGTTTTTCATTAAAATTTTATAGAAAACAACTATATCTCACGCATAGCTAAATAAGAAAAATATATCTCTCTAATGTGAAGCTAAATATGGAAAGTCAAGAAATATTAGAGTTTTATTTTTATATCTCTCTAATAATAAAATTCAAGGAATTTTAGAGTTTTTTTAATGGATTTTTTTATAAAAAAAAAAAATTAGCTATACAAAAAAGTTAACGTAAATAATTTACATTTTAAAGAAGGTGAGTGTAATAACATAAAATCTTAAGGTGTGCAATTTTCCCAAAATGGACCTCCCGTGTGTGGTTATTGCTTATGTTCACTTAAATCTCGTCATACATATTGTGGGACCATTCGAGTAATAGTGGAACTTGCCATGCGACCTACAAATCCAAGGCTCGCAAGTGTGACTTCTTACCTTTAAGCCATGCTTTCAACTTGACCGTATAAGTTCGTGAAAATTGAAAATCCTACCCCATTTTAAAAAATAAAATAAAAATTTGAAATGTACACTTCCACTTTTGAATTTGACTAACTTGCATATAATATTTTGTTTACTCTCTAGAGTACTAGACTACCTTTATTTAGTATTTTACCCCAATATTTGTTGACAAAGATGTTGCACCATACTTTTTAGTTTTCTCATAATTTGACAAAATATTCTTTATATATATATATATATATACACACACAAAAATGTTACATTTTGTTCATAAAACCCGAAACTCCTTTAAATTTTTGAGGTTAACATTTAATTCTTTGTGATATTATTTTATGTGTAAACGGTTAATTATGTCACATTTACCTATCTGAAGTTTTTAAGTGTAATACAAAGCTCTTTATAATTTTATTTTTATATAAACCTTTAGAATTGTATTTTCAGGTAAAACAATATGAGAAGGGATTTAGGGGTTAAATGTTATATATGAGAAAAAATAAATGTTGTACAATTAATGGTTTATATATAAAACAATATCATAGAGAGAGTTAAGAATAAAACTTAAGATCTCAAGGGAATTCCATACATGAGAAAAACCACAAAGATGGTTTTGTATATTCTTCCCAAATGAAATTAATTCTCAAAAGTCATTATAACACGTGAATTTAGCAATAATTTTTTGTTTTACAGATTAGGATACAGAAAAATTGGAGTGATTATTCAATATTTATTCTTGAATCTCACGCAAAAATAGTTACTAGACTTAATTATTAGAACACCTGCGCATGTTTGGCTTGACTTCATTTTCGATAGCTTATTTACCTAAATTTACATAGAAAATGATGTGTTAACTGTTAAGCATCTAAGATTGATATCATCTGAGATAAAAATAGTGGGGAAAATTGTTTTAGATTACTCTCAAATTTTGAATTTTGTCCTTTAAAAAATCCCAAACTAATTAGGGGATTAAAACCTATGCCCATCTCATTTCCTCATGTGATAAGTGTTTCACCCAGATAACCAACTTCAATTTTCTAGAAACTCTCTCTATCCTCTTTATTGGTTGGCAAGTTAATTTATTAAAATGAAACTTAATAATAAGTGTAAGGTTCAATCGTTTTCCATTATTCCAATAATGAACAAAACTAAACAGAGAATTCAAGGTTAAACAATTTCTGATTAACATAATTGAAAACATGGGTCCTACATTTTTATACAATTTGCCCAAAATAGTGTGGAGCAAATATACTATTTGTTTAAAACCTTTTCCTACCTCCCTTAAAACAGATTGTTACTGCCTCAGTTACCCCTATCCCATACTTGATAAATATTAATTCTTTTTATAAAAAAAAAATGACAACAATGGTTTTGTGGTCTATTTACTCTTGAGGATACTGAAAATTAATGTTTATTTTATTTTATTTTTATCAGGTAACTTACTGTGTTTAGAGTGTACACAGAGGAGGGTTATATTATTAGAATAAGAAAAAAAAAAAAAAAAAAAAAAGAAGAACAAAGAACAAAGAAAATGAGTGGAATATGAATCACTGTTCTTCTACAATTGATATTGATCCTCTAGATAGAAATAAGGGAACACCTTTTTTCTAATTTTTACAAAAGAAGAGGGGACCAAAATGAAAAATGATAAAAAAAGATATCTCCATTTTCTATACCCTCCCAATTTTCTTTTTTTTCCCATTTGAACCCCTAGCATTTCTGTTTTGTCCTGTTTTAACCCCTATAACATTTTAGCATTCTAAAAGACTAAAAAGACCAACTGCTACATGAAAAGTTCAGACTGCAACAAGGTATAGTAGTTAGCAGCCTCATCTTCTAACTCCCAAAGTCCATCACAAAATGAGTACCCATCTCCTCCATTGAGCCCTTCAACCCCAACATCATAAACTACTCCAACTCCAACCTCTCTGTTGGGGATTCCAAGCTCATCATCTGAGGCTTCAAGGAGGTGTCTAATGACCCTTTCTTTGTCGTCCTCTTCATCTTCCTTTGAGAGAACTTTTGGTGAAGATGAAGAGGAAGAGGTAAAGTTTTGGTCTTGCATGGTGGAAGAGGCTGTTGTGAGGCTTTCAGGGTCATTTTCAGCTGTTGGGAATGAGAGAGGGTCAAAGATGGAGTGAGAGTTGGAGTCAGAAGAGAGTTCTTGCTGGAGGGTTGTGATGAGAGAGGACAAGTCTTGGTTTGGTTCTTCTTCCTCTGCATCAAGCAGAGAGACTATTTGGTTAAATGACTTGTGGCGCTTAGACTCCTCATAATCCTCCAACTGGGTTTCTTCTCTTTGGCGTTTTAATGGAGTTTCTGCCATCAAAGAAATCTTCTTTTTTGTAAAAGAAAGAGAGCTAAAGAGATGCAAGTATTAGAGAGAGAGAGAGTGCAAATAAAAGGCAAAGGATGATAAGAGAGAGAAGAGGGTTGAGGGTTTATATAGAGGAAGGAGCAAAGGTGGGGTTCTGGTCAAAATGAGTGAAAAAAGAAAGGCCAGAATATTTAATACATTAATGTTTGTTAGAGTGAGAAAGATGCTTATAGCTAAAATAAAGCAAAAAAAAAAAAAAAAGTAGTACTAGTAATAGGCACAATAGCTGGAATACTATTATGTATGCCTCATGAGTTGGTCTCCCTTTGTGATGTTACGGTTGGATTAGCCTTAAGAAAAAGGAGCTTGTGTCTCTCGAGGGATATCAATAATTTAAGAGAAAAAAAATTAGAGGTGAACTTTACATGAAGAGAAGGAAGATATGATAAAGACCAAGACTACAAAATTTTTTACAATTTTTTATCATAATTGTAAAATAATATTAAAAAAATAATATTATTGACAGAAAAAAATTGTAGGTTAATATGTAAATAATAATTTTTTTTTTGAGAAGATGTAAATAATTATTAACTACTTATAATTTATTATGTTAAAATTATAATAAAATATTATAAAATAATTTATGATTCTAGAATTATGAAGAAGATATATATATATATATATATATATATATATATATCAATACTCAACTTTTTTTTTTTGAGAAACATATCAATACTCAACTAGATCTTAGATGGTGACAAAGCCAAAAGAAAAGTAGTATGTAGTGTTTGTGTAATAAAAGCAACAGGTTTGTGTGTGGAGGAGTGATGCTCGAGGCGGGTGGTACAAACAAGTGGCAGATCTCTTTAAAAAGTACTTTCTTACTGGTCCCGAATTTTTAGATATATATATATATATTATATATATAAAATAACTGCAAAAGGGTCTTATATTAAATATAACAAATTTTATTCGATTATATTTGTTGATGTATTCATATCTGCTGATTTTTTAGTGCAACGAAGGTGTATCTTCTCCCTGGAACCCTAGGATTTTAATATCTTTGGTCCCTTCCCTTAGTTACTGTTGAGATTAGAGATAGTGTCTGTATCATGGAGCATGCCTCTCACAGTTGAGAGTTGGGTTGTCCAATAATTTGAAAGATTCGTTTCCCCTGTTTGACTCGATCTGAATTGAAAATGTTTGATCGATTTCGACCATTATTACTATCAGGGACAAGTTCTTCCGTGTAAAACTCGACTAGTTTTGGTCGGATATGGAGTTTGTTGGTTCAAAATCTTTGAAGAACAAAGTTTCTCTTCAAATTAGTTTGGAGAGAAACTCTTCAAACTTCCCATATATTTCTTTTTTGGGTGTGAATTTTGAAAATCTAACCGTTGAATTTCATGTTCCTTATGTTCATAACATAAATATTAAATTTCGTTCAAATCAGATATTATTTACTATTTGATCAATTAACTTATTTTTTATATTCAACTTTAGATTACAAAAACTTGAAATTATAACATTTATTTGATGACATAGCAATTGATTTTTGATTTTTTTGAAATTTTGTAAGCATTATGGATGTAATAAGAACATGCAATCTAACGGTAAGATTTTCAAAATTCACACTCAATATAAATATATATGATGAGTTTGTAGGGATTCTCTCCAAACTAGTTTGAAGAGAAACTTTGTTCATCTTTGAAAGCTCCTGTCTATGCTTTTTCCCTTGTCCATCTTTGGTGTTCTTTTTGGAGTTACAATTATTGAAGTTGAGGTTTGGCCTCTCTCACATCAATGAGAGACAATATAATCTAATGACCCAATTACTCAATAACTTGTCGCTAACTGATTGATCGACACTAATTGGCTCCTTCTAACCCACTGTTATCAGGTTAAGTGATGGATTTAAGCAAACATGAGCTAGTTTGGATTCGTGGAAAATCCTAGTTAAGGGATGGCAACGAGCTGGGATGGGGACAAATTAGGGTTTCTCATATTCTCTTCTAATTGCAAAAACTCATGCAGGATAGGTAGGGTAGGGTAGGGTAGGGGATGGAGCGGGTTGGAGGTATTTGCCACCACTAACAAGGTGGTTTCCATTTTAAAGAGTCGGAGATGAAATAAATAACAGTCGTGAGAGTACTGAGGGATATAAAAAAAACAAATATTTTGAGGATTGTAATAGTATATGTGAAAATAATGAATTAATATTCAATAATATATAAACAATTTAAGTATATATCTTAAAATATATTTTGAAGGTAAGACAAGATGAGCGAAACCTATCCCCGCTCTATCACCTTTTTGAGAGTGGGGAAAACTAGTGCAAGGTAGAACGAGATAGGACGGTTAAATGAGACTATAAATTTTGTCATCCTTATCAAATATGTAGATCCCCCCACTTATGGAATCCATATGCTATAAAGTAGGCTTCTAAGATAAGTTTTTCTCTGAGCCCAAATTGGTTTATTTTCATTCAAAATAAGTTTTAAAGACACATTTTTTTTAACATTCTTTTACATAATATAAGGTAATATGTGATGGATATTAATAAATGTGATATTGTTTTATGCACAATTTATCACATTAACAAAATATGAAAAACATTATGAAAAGATCTATGTTGTACCATTACTCTCATACCTAATTCAGTGAGAGTAGTACAGAAGTGTATGATGTCTAGATTCGTGGGAATGGTTAATGGTTCTTCTATGGTATCTGGTACCTACTTTATTAAAAAAAAAAAAAAAGGTTTACTATGAAGTGCTTTAACGTTTAACCTTTATGAAAAAGTAATGAAAATTAGTACAAACGTATCATATAAAATTTCTCCAAATAGAGAATTCACAAAGCAAAAAAAAAAAAAATTCTCCAAATAGAGAGGATAATTTTGTTTAATTACATTCTGGGTGTTAAAAAAAGAGGACAAACAGAGAGAGTTTAATGGTGTGTGTTTGGGACTGGTTTATAAACTAGCTTTTTACTTTTTAATTTATATATAATTTCAAAATTTTTTATTCTTTTCATTTTTTCAAAGTATACTATATGATGGGGTCAGAAATTGCGCAACAATGGGCCTGACGGATTCGGACTCATGGGCCGGCATTAAGGATGGGCCTGGTGCTTAGCATTACTTAAAATACTTGGTATACACGTCTGAAATCCAATAGAGATCAGAATGTCCGCATAAGGAGGATTCTAGAAGATCCGCCTGGATGGAAAGCCCACCCTACGAAGAAGTGCTTGTCCATCACGTTTGGGATTGCTCATAGTAGAATCCTAAAAGGAAAGGACTTCTAGTCCAAGGAAGAGAATCCGACTTTCTATTACTATAAAAGCCCCAATACTCTCACAAACGGAGGTACGCATAATTTACCCTCTCTAGCACTCTAGAGTTGAGAACAATTCTAACTTGACCGTCGGAGGGTATTTGGTCGACACCACACCGGTGCCCACGGCGAGATTACTTTCTTCTTCTTGCAGGTTGCATTGGTGAGCGAGGATTGTGCAAACTCACTGGTGATATTCACGGCATCATCAGTTGGCGCCGTCTGTGGGAAAGCGAAGAAGTTAAAGCCAGATCATCGCCTCCCGGACATAAGAGTTGCATGGTACTCACTCGCTCGATGGCTACCACCAACAACGCGCAAGAGGAGGATCCACCGAGATCTACAGCATTAGAAAGACAGGTCCAGACTCTTATGACGGCAGTAGAACGACTCACAAAGCAAAACCATGACCTGGAGGAGCAGCTACGCCAAAAGGAGGCCGGACCTAACCCTCAGGAGCAAAACCAGGAAGGAAACAGCGCCGAACGAAGGGAGCAGGAGAAGCCAGAGGGCAGCAACGCCCCAAGCCGACCGGAGCGGCAAAACGTGAGCCTTCCGTCTCTCATGGATTTTGCCCCTCCGCCAATCGTCGCGGAGATGCAGGCGATGAAGGAGCAAATGGAGGTCATGATGAACGCCCTCAAGGGGCGAGTATCTTCTGATCTTGATGACTTGGTGAACAGGACAGACTCACCGTTCACCACGCCCGTCAACTCATTCCCACTGCCACAGAAGTTCCGGATGCCCCAGATCGAAAGTTACGACGGGGTTAAAGATCCACTCGATCATCTAGAGACCTTCAAAACACTGATGCACCTTCAGGGTGTACCTGACGAGATTATGTGTAGGGCGTTCCCGACCACGCTGAAGGGTCCTGCGAGAATTTGGTTCAGTAGGTTAACACCGAACTCCATCAATACTTTCAAGGAGTTGAGCGCCCTGTTCACCTCACACTTCATAGGCGGACATCGATACAAAAAGTCCACCGCGTGCTTAATGAACATCAAGCAGCGAGAAGACGAAACACTGCGAGCCTACATAACACGCTTCAACAAAGAAGCCCTTTCGATTGATGAAGCTGACGATAAAATACTCGTGGCCGCGTTCACTAGCGGACTGCGGAAGGGTAAGTTCTTGTTTTCCTTGTACAAGAATGACCCAAAAACCATGACGGATGTTCTCTACAGGGCTACTAAGTACATGAATGCAGAAGATGCACTGCTGGCCCGTGAGGAAAGGCCAAAAAAGAGGGAAAGGCAGGAAGACACGAGACAAGATAGGGGGCGAAAGGTTGCTAGAACCGGGGATCAACGCGAAGAAAAACGCTCCAGACCCCCCACCGGGAGATTCACCAATTTCACTCCGTTAACCACCCCGATCGACCAAGTCTTGATGCAAATCAAAGATGAAGGAGCTTTGACCTTCCCTGGAAAGTTGAAGGGAGACCCCAACAAAAGACCAAGAGACAAGTATTGTCGCTTTCACCGAGACCACGGGCACGACACATCTAACTGCTACGACCTGAAGCAGCAGATTGAGGCCCTAATCAGGCAGGGGAAGCTACAGAGGTTCGTTAGCAGGGAAAGAACTGATGCGCCGGAAGAACGGGCCCCCCGACGAGAAAACGAGCGCCCTAAACCACCCATAGGAGATATCCGAATGATTGTAGGGGGCACAACTGTAGCCGGATCTTCCAAAAAAGCCCGCAAAACCTACCTCAGGATGGTCCATAGCGTCCAACTTACAGGATCTGTACCAAAGATGCCGCGAATGAGTAATCCCGTCATAAACTTTTCAGAAGATGACGCGCGGAGACTTCACCATCCTCATGACGACGCGCTAGTAGTCAGCCTCCAGGTTGGGGACTATAACATGCATCGGGTCCTAGTCGACAACGGCAGCTCAGCCGACATCCTTTACTATCCGGCATTCCAGCAGATGAGAATTGGCAGGGAACAATTGTCCCCAACAAACGCCCCACTCGTAGGATTTGGGGGTACGAAGGTATTCCCATTGGGCACAATAACGCTAGCTGTGACGGCAGGTGACTATCCTCAACGAATCACAAAGGAGATAACGTTTCTCGTGGTCGACTGCTCGTCCGCCTATAATGCCATCCTCGGACGACCCACTCTCAATTCCTGGAAAGCGGTGACTTCAACATACCACCTCATGATCAAATTCCCGACGGAGTATGGGGTAGGAGAACTGCGGGGAAATCAAATAGCAGCACGAGAATGCTATATTGCCATGTTAGAAATGGAGGATCAGCAGCAGACGATGTGTATCGGGAAGCAGCGAGCATCAGCAGAACCAGTTGAAGAGCTGGAAGAAGTAAGACTTGATGACACACGACCTGAACGAATAACAAAGATCGGCACACTAGCCAGTTGGCCAACACGGCAGATGATCACGACTTTCCTAAGAAATAACCAAGATGTCTTCGCCTGGAATCATGAAGACATGCCAGGGATCGACCCCTCAATCATGGTCCACAGATTAAATGTGTCGCCCTCTTTCCCTCCAGTCCGACAAAAAAAGCGAGTCTTCGCCCAGGAAAGAGATAAGGCCATAGCTGAGGAAGTTGGGAAGTTACTAAAGGCAGGTTTCATCCGGGAAGTATACTATCCCGACTGGCTGGCAAACGTCGTGATGGTTAAAAAGGCCAACGGAAACTGGAGGATGTGCGTAGATTTCACGGATCTCAACAAGGCTTGCCCCAAAGACAGCTACCCACTCCCACGGATAGATACCCTTGTGGATTCAACTGCAAGACACCAGCTTCTAAGTTTCATGGATGCTTTCTCTGGCTACAACCAGATCATGATGGACGAATCTGACCAGGAGAAGACCTCTTTTGTCACGAGTCAAGGACTATTCTGCTACAAGGTGATGCCTTTTGGACTCAAAAATGCCGGAGCAACATACCAAAGGCTAATGAACAAGATGTTTGCACATCAGATCGGCAGGAATGTTCAGGTTTATGTTGACGACATGTTGGTTAAAAGCATGAACGAAGAGAATCACCTAGACGACCTCAGGGAAACATTCGATACACTACGATCATTCAACATGAAGCTGAATCCGAACAAGTGCGCATTCGGGGTAACAGCGGGGAAGTTCTTGGGTTACATGGTATCCCAAAGAGGGATAGAGGTCAACCCGGAGAAGGTACGGGCAATAATGGAGTTGGAACCACCAAGGACGATAAAGGAGGTCCAAAGCCTAAATGGGAAGATCGCGGCTTTAAACAGGTTCGTCTCAAGGGCAACGGACAGGTGCTTGCCATTTTTCCGCACACTGAGGAAGTCATTTGAGTGGACGGATGAATGCCAAACGGCTTTCAATGAGCTAAAAACCTATCTCTCGTCTCCGCCACTGCTCAGTCCGTCCGTACAAGGTGAGAAACTCTACCTTTATTTGGCAGTATCGGGTGCCGCGGTAAGCGCGGCATTGGTGAGGGAGGATGACGGCATTCAGAAACCCGTCTACTTTACAAGCCGCGCACTCCGTGGAGCAGAAGAAAGGTACCCTCTGATGGAAAAATTGGCTTTCGCTTTAGTTATCGCCGCGCGGAGACTTAAGCCATACTTCCAGGCGCATACGATCATTGTCTTAACAGACAAGCCACTGAGGAAAGCCATGGATAGCCCAGAAGCGGCGGGGAGAATGGCCTTATGGGCAATAGAGCTCAGCGAGTTCGATATCCAGTACCGTCCGCGGACGGCCATCAAGGGGCAAGCAGTAGCTGACTTCATCGCCGAATTCACACTCGGGGAGGATCAGCTGATAGAAAACAAGGAACAATGGAGTATCTATACCGACGGATCCTCAAACAGAAGGGCCGGAGGAGCCGGAGTAGTGATTAAAACTCCGCAGGGGGACACGATACAATGCATGATCCGGTTGGATTTCCCAACCACCAACAATGAGGCGGAGTATGAAGCCTTGATAGCAGGCCTAGACCTTGCAGAGGCCGCAGGAGCGAAAAGCATAATTGCCCACTGCGACTCACAAGTGGTAACAAATCAGATCAAAGGCGACTACGAATGCAAAAATGATAGAATGAGGAGGTATTTGGAAGAAGTGAAGTACCGGACCAACAGCCTCGAAGTCGAATTCTTTCAAATCCCAAGAGAAGAAAACGAATGGGCTGACCACCTAGCAAAAGCTGCATCTGCCGAATTCATGCTAGTTCCTGAACAGGTATTATCATTCGTCCAAATATCACCACTTATCGCTGACGGAGCAAATATGCAGGTGGTAAACACTGAGTATAATTGGACCACGCCATTGATCTCCTACCTAAAGGCTGGGGTGTTACCAGAGGAAAAAGGCGCTGCAAGAAAGCTGAAGGTCCAGGCCTCGCGATTCGTGCTAATAAAAGACGTCCTATATAAAAGGGGTTTTTCGCGACCGTACTTAAGGTGTTTATGCCGAGAAGAAGCAGACTACGTGATGAGAGAAATACACGAAGGTATCTGCGGAAACCACTCGGGCGCACGATCACTGGTACACAAAATGATCCGAGCAGGATACTACTGGCCTACGATGATGAAGGATGCGCAATCCTATGTCCAATCCTGCGACAGATGCCAAAGGTTTAGCAATCTCATCAGGCAGCCGTCCGAGGAACTAACACCTATGACGGCTCCCTGGCCATTCGCGCAATGGGGACTCGATATCATGGGCCCGTTCCCAACGGCTATCCGGCAGCTGAAGTTCTTGGTAGTCGGCATAGACTACTTCACTAAGTGGGTCGAGGCGGAAGCCTTAGCCACAATAACAGAGAAAAACATCCGGAGCTTCGTCTGGAGAAACATTATATGCAGGTACGGGATACCCAGAGTGCTGGTCTCTGACAACGGTAGGCAATTCGACAACAGCGCATTCAGAGATTTCTGCTCGGAGCTAGGGATCAAGAATCACTACTCGTCACCCGCACATCCACAGGCAAATGGGCAAGTCGAGGTCACAAACCGGTCCCTGCTCAAAATAATCAAGACCCGTCTGGAAGGGGCAAAGGGAATCTGGCCGGATGAACTACCAAGCGTCCTATGGGCATACAGAACCACAGCAAGAACTCCCACTGGAGAAACACCGTTCCAACTTGCATATGGAGCCGAAGCGGTCATTCCCGCTGAAGTAGGTCTCACAAGCTACAGGGTAGAGAGCTACGACAAAGATAAGAACGAAGAGGCTATGCGCCTCCAGCTTGATCTAGTGGACGAAGTTAGGGCGACAGCGGAGCAGAGGTTGGCGCGTTATCAAAACCTCATGGCGAAACACTACAACAACAAAGTGAGGCACAGAGACTTCCAGGTCGGGGATCTTGTATTACGAAAAGTAATGGGTGCCGCCAGAGATCCTTCACAAGGAAAGCTCGGCCCCAACTGGGAAGGACCCTACAGAATCACGTCATGGCAAAGAAAGGGCACCTACAACCTTGAGACGATTGACGGGCAAAAGCTGCAGCACCCTTGGAACACGGAGCATCTTCGGAAATATTACCAGTAGGAAAAACATGAGGAACCGACGATCTCCAAGTTTATTTTATTTTTAACTACAATTTACAAGCTTTCTTTCACCTTTGCTACAATCTTTTTGTGCCTTTTTAAGCCCAAGGGGGCAGGTACTTTTGCTAGAATAAATTTTCATTAAAGGAGAATATTCAGACACAACTTCGATCTTCCACATGAATGTTTATTACGAATTAATACAGACAACGGAGTCCAAAAATGGACGGATCACTCAATGAGTGAAAACAGTCCACAAATTGTCGGATAATTATCCACCAAGTGGACGGACTACCAAAAGGGTGAACTACCCTATGAAGTCCAAAAATGGACGGATCACTCAATGAGTGAAAAAGTCCACAATGTGGACGGATAATTATCCACCAAGTGGACGGACTACCAAAAGGGTGAACTACCCTATGAAGTCCAAAAATGGACGGATCACTCAATGAGTGAAAAAGTCCACAATGTGGACGGATAATTATCCACCGAGTGGACGGACTACCAAAAGGGTGAACTACCCTATGAAGTCCAAAAATGGACGGATCACTCAATGAGTGAAAAAGTCCACAATGTGGACGGATAATTATCCACCAAGTGGACGGACTACCAAAAGGGTGAACTACCCTATGAAGTCCAAAAATGGACGGATCACTCAATGAGTGAAAAAGTCCACAATGTGGACGGATAATTATCCACCAAGTGGACGGACTACCAAAAGGGTGAACTACCCTATGAAGTCCAAAAATGGACGGATCACTCAATGAGTGAAAAAGTCCACAATGTGGACGGATAATTATCCACCGAGTGGACGGACTACCATAAAGGTGAACTACCCTATGAAGTCCAAAAATGGACGGATCACTCAATGAGTGAAAAAGTCCACAATGTGGACGGATAATTATCCACCAAGTGGACGGACTACCAAAAGGGTGAACTACCCTATGAAGTCCAAAAATGGACGGATCACTCAATGAGTGAAAAAGTCCACAATGTGGACGGATAATTATCCACCGAGTGGACGGACTACCAAAAGGGTGAACTACCCTATAGAGTCCAAAAATGGACGGATCACTCAATGAGTGAAAACAGTCCACAAAGTGGACGGATCATTATCCACCGAGTGGACGGGTCACCAAAAGGGCGAATTGCCCTATAGAGTCCAAAAATGGACGGATCACTAAAAGGGCGAACTGCCCTATAGAGTCCAAAAACGGACGGATCACTCAATAAGTGAAAACAGTCCACAAAGTGGACGGATCATTATCCACAAAGTGGACGGATCACCGAATATGTTAAAAACTCCACAATGTGGACGAATTAAACTATTGGCTATAAATACTCTCATGAGGACGGGTATGTAAGAAAATGCCAAACAGAAAAAATGAGCGTAAAAATAAAATAAAAACATTAATACAACGGATAAAAAAAGCCCAGATGGGCAACTGTTTAATACAAAATGAAGGGACAGATTGTGTTCAAAAAATAGATTACAAGATAAATATCAGTCTACTTTGTCCAGACCGGCATCTTGAACATCCTTTGACGGGGCCGACTCCCCATCACCCTGATGCACATCATCACCAAAAAGGTCGTCCGTATTTTCTGAAGCGGCAGGCATAACGGACGTCTGATCCTGATCATTAACGTTCACCATTGAGACGTCTAGATCAGGATAGGTTTTTTTGAGCTGACGGAGTGCGTCATCGAAGCCTTGAAGGAACGAACCCCCCAGCTCTCTTAACAAATCGTCGGAGTCTCGGTACTCACGAACAGCATCCTCCTTGGCCTGACGGAGCTTTTCCTTCAAGACCTCTATCTCCTGGTTTTTAGCTTCCAAGACCTTCCCAGCTTCCTCCGTCCTCTGTTCAAGCTCTTTTCTCTCCTGCTCACATAAGTCAAACTTCTTTTCCATTGTGTACTTCCACTTATGAAGTTGACTGAGTTCATCCTCCGTCTGCTCTGCCTTTGCCCGTACACGTTCCAGAGTCGCTTCTCGGTTTAAACACCGGTCCATTAGGCCCTTCGTCATAACCAACGACTGAAACAAACAAAAAAGGGTGTCAAACTGATGCAGAGATAAGTTGACGGACTCAAACCAAAGGGTAAAAGTTACCTGTGCGACGGCAAAAAGGCCCGTCTCCCCCATAGCTTCCGTCGAGTGATTGCCCAGGTCCTCGTAGTCCTCCGAGGAAATAATCGACGTAATCCTCTCCAAAGCAAATTTTGAGTCGTCACGGAGAAGGGGAGGAGGCTTCTCATGGCTGGTGGACGGAGCCTTCATTAGGCCCTTGCCAACCCCATGCTTAGCTGGGGTGACGGTCTTAGCACCCTCAGCCATCAATCCAACGACGGGCTCCAAAGGTATTTTTTGTTGCTTAGATGGACGGTCAGACCTGGACGGCTGTTTTCTTTTTGCCGCCGACACCGTCCCCTTGGGCACGACAACCTCACCCGTCACTTTTTGCCTGACGGCCTGTGACTTAATCAGTGCCCTCCTCTTGGCGTCTTCCATTTCTGCGAAATATGACGGATGGGATTATTTGCAAGCAATAATTAAAATAAAAAAAGTTGACGGGCTTACGTCTGTGAATCCTCTCGTCGTATTTAATGGCCTCTTGTGTAGGCTCAGGACCGTCACAGTACCAATGAATTGTTTTTGGATTCACCAATTTGGCCCAAGTCCTTTCTTCCGGCTTAGTCTTTTGGAAAATCTTCTCAAGAAAACTGTACTCGTCAAGACTAACTTGTGGGCGCCGTCTACCTGCATAGATTGAAGACGGTTAAAAAATCAATGTTAATAGACGGGTATTAGAAGGATTACAAAATGTGACGGGTGCATACGAGATGATTGTATCACTCCCCAAGTTGTGTCGACGGGCATGTACTCCGTCTCCCCTGGATTGTTCATCCACTTGTCACCCTCAAGGAAGAAATAACGGCTCTTCCAGTCTCTATTTGAGTCGGGGGTCTCAAAGATAACCTTCAACAAAGGGCTTCTACAAGCAAAACTATACATCCCCTTTGATCTATCTATCTCATCCGGACGGTAGCAATGAAGGAATTCACGAACCGTCAACCTCCTTTCACCGTCCGACATCGCACCATAGAGAATCTCCATCGCTATGAAGACCCTCCAGGCGTTCGGAGATATTTGGGTGACGGACAGTCCCAAATAATGTAAAAGTTCTCTATGGAGTGTACTTAGCGGAAACCGAAGTCCGGCCTTCAGCATCTGCTCGTACACTCCGACACCCTCTACACCTTCATAGTAACACTTCTCCGACACGTAAGGTAGACGGATGGGGATGTAATCTGGAATTTGGAAGTTTGCTCTAAAAGTGCTGAAGTGTCTATCCTTGATGATCGATCTGAAATTATGCACCGTCCACTCTGGTAGCATGATGAACTCCCTAAGTCCATCAGCACCAACGACGGACCCCAGTGCTGGATCCCCGTCATCATCAGGAGAACCTTCTTCAGCCATCTCCATATCCTCATTTGCTGAGGATGAAGAAGAGGAAGACGGACTCCTATCTTCACCGGGACTCTCCTGGTCTCTTTGACCGGACGGGTATACCTCCTCGTATTCCGTCCCGTCACGAACCACTGACTGGTTACTTGACGCACTAGACATTGCCTACAATTAACGACGAAACCTAAGACTGACGGGTCTAAATGTAATGACGGGTGTATAGGTCTAAACAAAAATATAAGCAGGAAATACAACTTCAAGAAAATGATGAAATAAGAATAAGTACTCACCACACTTGGTGAATTTTAGTTGACGGTCGAGTAATTGACGGATATGGATTCTCGACGGAATGCTCTGACAAAGTTGACGACTCTGCTCTGACACGGTATTTGGCCAAGAAATGATGGAAATGAAGGGAGAGAGGTGTGTTATATATATAAGTGGTGCACGGAAGACGAAGCGACACTTTGATCCGATACACCGTCCAATCAAAATACGACACGTGGCATACCTCATAAATGTTGACAACCTGTCAACACGCATCCGCAGAGTACCCCTTAGGGAACCGTCAACCTTGTCAAGTTTTCAACCGTCATCATAAACAGTACCTGATCGCCATCTCAATTATATATTAACCGTCACCCTAATGATCCGACCACTTAAAATCATGACGGATAATAGGGTGAAGGGGGCAACTGATGGGGTCAGAAATTGCGCAACAATGGGCCTGACGGATTCGGACTCATAGGCCGGCATTAAGGATGGGCCTGGTGCTTAGCATTACTTAAAATACTTGGTATACACGTCTGAAATCCAATAGAGATCAGAATGTCCGCATAAGGAGGATTCTAGAAGATCCGCCTGGATGGAAAGCCCACCCTACGAAGAAGTGCTTGTCCATCACGTTTGGGATTGCTCATAGTAGAATCCTAAAAGGAAAGGACTTCTAGTCCAAGGAAGAGAATCCGACTTTCTATTACTATAAAAGCCCCAATACTCTCACAAACGGAGGTACGCATAATTTACCCTCTCTAGCACTCTAGAGTTGAGAACAATTCTAACTTGACCGTCGGAGGGTATTTGGTCGACACCACACCGGTGCCCACGGCGAGATTACTTTCTTCTTCTTGCAGGTTGCATTGGTGAGCGAGGATTGTGCAAACTCACTGGTGATATTCACGGCATCATCACTATATATATTTTAGCATATTTTTAATAAATTTTTTTTAACAAAAACATAAATAAATTGTTTCCAAAACGAAACGAAATGAAATGACTAGATTGAGGAAAAGATGAAATGGGCTTTTCACAAGTTTGGCAGGTAAGAGTTAAGCTGATTGCATGAGATTTGTGTCTTTTACTTACTCAAAGCATGAGATTATGTGTTTATTGGCTGTGGCACCTACTCACCAAAAACCCAAAAAAAAGGGCTATGGCCTATGGCCTATGGCACCTAACCTGGTAAATATCTCTTGGATTTGCCATAAAGTGAGTACATAGTGACAGCATGGTGAAAAAAGATTTCAGAGGGGGTATTTTAGTCATTTCATCTACCCATTGGAACTTTCAGGAATTCTTGTTGTTTGATGGTTTGGACTGTCTGCTTTGTGGTGCACAGGTAAGATTTTAGGGCTCTAGTTGTGGTTGGTCCAAGGACCTTCTACAACTTGTAATTGTTAAGGAACACTTTTATCTGTTTATAAAAAAAAAGGAACACTTTTTTCTTGTGTCAGAAGAAGAGATATTATTTCATGGACCACAGGGTCCACAACCAGATCAATGGTTGTTTTTTAGTCCTAGCCATATCTTTTTTTTTTTCTTTGAGGTCTTTCACTCTTTCTTTATCACAAGTTGGGTTTACTTTCACCATAAATTACAGTTGGTGACTTCTAACTTTGAGTTCAGGACATTTTAATCCAAATTGTTTTTACCCTGTGACAAAAGAGGGGGATGAAAGAATAGTAGTTAGAACTATATCCTATAACAAAGTATTATAGCTTTATATGGATTCATTTGTAATCAAAGGCCTCTTGACCTAATGACGGATTGGTACCCCCAAGGAAATGAGTTCCGGTTTAATTTATTGGCTCTTTCTTTAAGGACAAAATATTTCATGAGTTCGTCTCATGAAGAAGACATAAGAAGGTACCGTTTCCTTTGAGAATAAGTTTAACTCCTTTTAACAAAAAAATCATGGTGGTTAAATTTAAGAATATGTACTTTGAAAAAAAGATAAACGGCAAGTTACAATTCAGATTTAAATGGATACAAAAGGCTAAGAGCTTTTAGTAATTTTAAAAAAAAAAATGCATTATGGTGTGTCTATGACATCTACACCCTTAATTATCGATGTATAATAATAATAATAAAAATTCTTAAAAAGGTAAATCATTGTCACAAATATTAAAATTTCAGCCCCTCCCCATTAAAACTCAATCACAAAGAGTATGATAGAAAAAAAAAAAAAAAAAAAATTCACAAAGTGAACGTGAGTTATCATATAAATAAATATTTATGAAAGTTGTGCCAGTAATGAACTTTCTTATTTTTTGGTGGGTGAAATTTAGTTGGCTTCTAATTTTGTAGCTTTGTGAGCCTATCTACTTTTCATTATTACCAATCCAAGAGCTCGAATAATTTCATGGAAAGCCAAGTTTCATTTATTTTTTTGGTGGAAGGACTGTTATAAGAGGAGAATATCTATTGAAGTGGTCCCGCCTAAATCTGAGGGCGTTTCAACCACTGAAATCCCAGTGGTACTACCCAATCCAACAATGGAAGCAGAAAAGATTGTGATATGAAATTACAACCAACCCAGACTGTTTTCAAAAATTCTAACACCTTATAAAATGTTATAATTTGTGTCATAATTATCCAGTTGAAAATTGTGAATAATCGAGAAAAAATAGTGATTCTATATAAAAGTAATATACAACCAATTACAGTCTGACACGTAAAATAGTCGTCACATTTTGTGTAGTACTATAACTCCTCGATCCTTTGTCACATCTGAAAATCCAAAGGGTTGGTTTTGGAGACCATCAACCAACTAAAAAGGTAGCTTCCAACCATAATTTAAGGCAAACAAAACAATCCACACTCATAAATTAATATATCAAAATCAAAGAATTGCTAACCCCAAAACTACCAAGAGTCTAGTTAAAACAAAGAAGCACCAACAATTGTGAATGTACTTTACAGCTTACAACCAACCATAGCTAAATTTAATGCAATCCCTTCATTCAAAACAAATTAAGAGATCATATATATAAAACAATTTTTATTTTTAGGTGGGAATTGCTTATTTTCAATAATTTATTTACACAATATAAAATAAAAATCTAAAAATTAGTTTATTTATAAAAAATTAGCATATATTATTTGAGATAAAACGTAGACAAAAAGTAGAACCACACCAACAAATTGCAAAAACTTTTAACCCAAAAATCAAAAAAGTTTATAATAAGTTGCCATCTAATCACTTATTAAGAAGGTGACAGAGTCAGAAACCACAGAAACGGATTATGGTCATTGTCAAAGGGATGAATGGTGCTGGATTAGCGACCCCACAGACAAGTAAACAAGGATTCCTCCATTTATTTATTTATTTTGGTTAAAGGATTCCTCCATTTATAATTGAGGCACACTGATGCGGGACAACATTTATTTGTGAATTGAAGCTAGCTAGGAAAGTAGCTGTGAAAATGTTGATAATTAATTGTGTCAGTTCGTACAAACCAGAAGGTGCTAGAAAGGATAAAATATAACGGGGTTTCGGATGTATGTATCCTCACGTGAGTGTGAAGATATATCCGAAACACCTAATATCACTTTGTTAAGAATGTATACCAAGAATTAAAAATTAATATAAGGGTATTATTAAAAATCTAATAAAAGTCAAAATATTTCTTTCATAATATATATATTTCTAAAAAAATAATTTAAAAAAATATTTTTTTTTCTTAATTGCATTAGACCGTTGAGTGCCTCACTAATACTTATATTTGTTTTGAATAAACCCTATAAGAGTATTGGGTCTAGAGGATCCCTTGTTATCTTATGTATCTTTACAAATGATGGTCTACTTGAATCAAAACATAGCCTAAATAGTAAGTCTCATAATGGAGGCTTAGCTAAATATGTTTATCCTTCAAAATCTCTCTCTCTCTCTCACAAAAAAAAAAGAAAAAAAAAAGAGATATGTATAATGGAATTTCCATTTAAGTATTTATGAGAAAAATAAGAAAACCAAAAAAAATATACACCTTTTAAAAAAAATTATTACATATTTTTCTTATAAAAATTACCTTAACTTTTTTCCTAGTTACAAATGAAATAAAAATTAACATTGTTTTAATTCCTACTTACAAACTAAGAAAATAATGATAGAAGCTAAGCATTAACCTAAATCGTTTGATCTAAGTTCAGATGTTAAGTGATGAGATCAGAAGGTAGGATTGAATTAATACAGTTTGACATTTAAGGCAACAACTTTAAATGTATCTTTTATATTTAAAATCAATTTTTCTTACATTTTAATATAACTAATTCACTTAATAGTGTTTGAATTTGATTTTTATTAATCCATAATTTTTTGGGTTGAGGAACAAAAAGTGAAATTCACATGTTTTTTTAAATAAAAAAAATCACTTATTCCCGCCCACATTTGGGGGATTTAAAAAAAAAAATTAGGAGGTACTTGTCGATGGCCTAGGACGAGCCCTAGGAAAAGGTCTTAAACACCCATTTAGGTTGATCTCAAGAACGATCTCTTAGTAATTAATGGACAATTTTTATTCTCATCATCAAAATCAAGTAGTTCCATTCATAAATGTCATGCCATACATAAAAAAAAGTTTGTGCACATGCTGAAGAGATCAAATATGGAAAATAAACCTAGAGATGTAAATCCAATTTGTAATGACATATTATTAAGTTTTCATTTCAATTATCCATCCTTAGCTCATTCTACATCAAAATCACATGGATTTTCCCTTTTAAGATCATGTCCACTTATGTACTACAAGATTTCGTAATGTGATAATCTTAACTCATGTGATCATGTTTTTAAGTCATTATTTCCATGTTCCTCAAAACCTCATGTGAAAATTTCAATTTGATGCAAAACCTAATCATGACGTGTGATTCAATTTCATGATACTAAAAAGGAAACATGCTTTTATTAATACCATAGTTGTGACAAAAATAAGAGTTGAGTTGGAAATATTTAGGGCTAGCTTATCTCCAAAGCAATTGCCTAAGACCTTCAAATACAAGAAGACCCATACTCTTGGTTCCAAAGTATAGCGCTATTCTTGTATAACCACCTAAAATAAAGTATATTTCATACTCATTTATTTTTTCTTTTGAAAAAGTGTGTATGTCTAGCTAAAAGATTGAAGACATCCTATGCAATTTTTCTCTCTATCTCACTTTAATTGTGGGTTTGTGTAGCGGCATTTCTGCATTTGCGTTTTTTTGGCTAGTCCCATGGCACTGTTCATAGACCAGCCAAGTGATAAAAAATGCGTGAATAGTATTTTTAGTAATAAAAAATATTTTGCTATAGTGTTTTCAGCAATAAGTTTTTAGTTTTTAGCAAAATTAGCAGTATCCAAACAGACCCTAAAAAGACTTTCATCATTTACCAAAAAAAAAAAAAACAAGTATTACCATCAAAAGTTTCTTCTCTTATGGCTTGTCATTAAACCACATATACTTTCTCTTGATTTCTCTAAAAGCATTTATTGATAATCAATCACAATTAAACAACTTCTTTCTCGCTCACTCCTAAACTTATTCCCATGACTTTGTATAAGATAATAAGTATTTTATTTTTATATTTTGTGCTTTTTATTTGGTTGATGTGAAGAATTATAATATAAATTTGATTTGAAGTGAATATGATATTTGCTTGTGAAGGATAAGGTTATTGAGTCATTCTATTTAATATTAAATGAAACTATAATAGTGTTTTTGATAAATCAATTTCTATTGTCCGCCTTGAATTTATTTGATTTTAAGAATAAAATTTTAAAAAATGTTTTATGAATTACAAGTATATAAAAAAATCCAATCGACTTATTAATATATATATATATATATATATATATATATATATATATATATATATATATAGACAAAGCTGAGAGAAAATCTAATTAGATTTCAAATTGAAATTTTATTAGAGTTAAATTTTAAGTCACGTGTTTCATCTAATATAATTTTAAAATTTTTGTGCCAAGTGAGTTAATTCAGTGTGAAAATTGAATTTTAATTAGAGTTTAATTTTGCACCACGTGTCCCATCTAATCTAAGCATTTTTATTTTTATACCAAATGAGTTAATTTAGTGCACAAAATAAGTAGTCCAATATAAATAAACCATAAAAAACCTAATCATATATTTAATTCTATATAAAAAATTAGAGGAAGAGAGAGTTTGAATGATTTAATATTTATGAGTCATTTTTTTTTTTGTATAACTAAAAACAATTCAAATATATAAGTCATTTATGTAATATATTATATACCATGACTATGTGTAGTCCATTACTAACTAGGTAATATATATATATTTATATATATATTGTAAGGACACAATTCCTTGGCGGCCCAACAATGATGTTGGGCTCGCATGTGAAAAAATCCCTCACAATATGATTTGTAGAGAATGGGCTTGAAAGGCTAGGCGTTGGTCACGGGGCGATGTTCCGGTCTTGATTTTGGAGGAATTCATATAGGAAAGGGGGGATGGGTTTGAACATTTAAGCCTTATGGTGTCGCACCTTATGGGATGGGGCTCCTCGGAGTTGATCCGAGGACCATTGAGGTCTTACCCCGGTTACCCAATGATGGACTTTTTTCATGAAGTCCGGTGTTCTTGGGAGGTTATGCCCCATGTAGTCTCTTTCCCCCGTGGGATGGAGAGAGAGAGAGAGATCCAGGTTTACTTCCTTTCCTCTTTTATACTTGTCTGCGTTCACTGTCCTTCGTCCACGTGTAGGGTCGATCTTTACAACACTGATATTTGTCCCATCAGTCCAATCCCAGAATTGTTGGGATGGTTGGTGAGGCTGCAGAGTACGGCTGTGTCAGGTGCAGGGTCTTATCCGGAAGGGTAGTCAGGATAACTTCCCCCCAAGATATTTTAGATCTCCTTACAAATTTGTTCCTGTACCAGTTTTACCCCTTTATTCCGATGGGATTTTGGATCTGCCGAGGACTGAACTGTCCTCGGCTGTATTCCAAAAACAGTCTTGTGCTCTGTTATCGGGCTTGGACCATAGCTCTCCTCGGCTTGGGCCTTCGGACTCTCCATGAGCGAATGGGCCGGGCCCATAAATTATTGGGCCCCACAATAGCCCCTCAAAACCTGGCTGTCCAACCTCCCGGTTGGAAAGGTGGGTTTTGGTAATACCGAGCTTTCATTATGGCTCATTTAATTCGGCCTTTCAATAATGCTGGTGGTTCTCCAACTGCCCAGGAAACGCACCGGTCTGCGAGACAGTTTTTTGATTTTATCCCTGATGCGTGCTTGACGTTTGGTTATCCAAAGCGCGTTTTTATTGACCTCTATTTACGAGACTACTTTAATTCGACGGTTTCCTGATGAGGTGGAGAAGTGGAACCGGCACATCTGTGTTTGCAGGTTCCATTGGAGATCTGATCCTATTAAATGCCCCCCGCTCCACCCCTTGTATAAGAGGGAAGGTAGGAGGTTATTGTTTTTTTGTAGAGTCCCCTTTCATCCTTTTAAAATTTGAAATACTTGGCCTTCCTTAGAGTTTATTTTACCCACTAGTTTACACACTAAATCGTGATACGCTTTACCATACAACGAGTAATGAAGGAACCATACCCCTCCCGTAAACGCCACATTCTGATAAAGCTCGTAATGGCTCGGTCAGGGCAGGGATGGCGAAGACTCAAAATCAACCTCACCTTTCTTTCAGCCAAAATCCGAAGTAGGGACTCGTCACATCAAGCTTCCGGTGTGACTGAGTCGAGGACACCCAATATCATAACCAACCGCTCTCTTATGAGCTCACCTAATATGGCCCCAGCGTGTTAGGAGTCAGGACCGAGACAGGGACTAAGTGTCTCTGCTTCTTCCTCTCTTCGTTCACTGGTGGCCCTCTCCGCCTCCCTCTCTTAGTCTTCCCAGCACCAGATCCATTCTGGTGCTTTCTCTTCTCCCTCTTTTGTTCCTTTTCTTTCTTTTCATCTCTTCTCTCTTCTTCTCCTCCTTCTTTACTCATGTCCTCCATCTTCTTCATTCATCTCCTCCATCTTCTTCATTGATTTCTTCCTTACTATTTCCTTCTCCTTCATCTCTTTCCAAAGAAGGCTCTTATCGTAATATGAGAAGTATTGAGGCGGGGATTGGAGGGACTTTGAAGACGAGTTTAAAAGACGCCTGACTGTTTACATATCTGTATTGCGGATGTTATAGTTGCTTAGGCAATTCACATTTTGTATAGGCATGTTTAAGCCCTTCTTTGTACGTTGTAGTAACTTTTCGTATTAATAAAAATTGCTGTTACCTTATTTCGCATGTTCTATCTTTATGTTTTTTTTTTTTTATTTGCAAACGCTGCTCGGCACATTAATACAGCATTTGAATTAATGATAACTAAAGCCAAAATACTTGCTAATAAAAAGATGTCACCATAACTTTAATAGAACTGCTTGACATAGCAACGCGTACCTGTAAATAGCGATGCCTGCCCGAAACAAAGCCGAGATTAGAACTGGATGTTCTCCGTGGTGTAGGAGGTAATTATTCGAAAGCGTATCATCCGCAAAAAATGAACAGCCCCCGTAGGCTGCCGAGTAGCGGAGCGTCCCGCCATCACCCTAACACTCTTATTGGCCTCAACATTTTACAGTATCTGGGCCGAGGACTTTCCCTATCCGAGCAGTTGGTTCCCCATAGGCTTGAGTCCGAGGACCATGCAAGGCCTTGGTTCTGTCCCAAACTTGTAATTTTTATTTTTTGTACTTGGTTTCCCCATAGGCTTGAGTCCGAGGACCATGCAAGGCCTTGGTTCTGTCCAAAACTTGTAATTTTTATTTTTTGTACTTGGTTTCCCCATAGGCTTGAGTCCGAGGACCATGCAAGGCCTTGGTTCTGTCCAAAACTTGTAATTTTTATTTTTTGTACATGGTTTCCCCATAGGCTTGAGTCCGAGGACCATGCAAGGCCTTGGTTCTGTCCTTGGGCCCCTATGCTGAACGGGCCTGGGCCGCGAATTTACTGGGCCCATAAATTAGGGGGTATTTCCGTAGTCCTGCGTCACGCGGTACTTTTTGGCGTCCCAGTGCTCGAGGTGCGTCTTCACGAGGCTCCTTTAATCTCAGGGTTGCAGACGGCATTGGAAATCGAGCCGGAGACATTTTGTCTGTAGCGTTCCTTGGGACGCTGCGTGAATTAAATGCCACCTCCTTATCTTTTAAATAAATAGGAGAGAGAGTTGCTTTACCTTCACCCAAATCCTTTAGTCTCCTCTCTGAGTACATCATGTTTGAGGCGTGGGTTGGGGCAAGGGGACTCTCTCCGCCACAAAGGCACCGTGTCCTCCTGAGACTCCAGATAGTGAGGTATGGGAAAAGGCGGCATAAATTCAAGAGAATATTCCAGTTCGACAGAGGGGAAAGGGTATTTCTCCCTCTTTTAGTCAAAATCCGAAGCAGGTTCTGTCTACGCCAGGATCTTGGTGTATCAGAAGAAAGATTCTCCGCCATCAGCGCCTCTGCCCTGTTGCAGACAAATTTTTGGTGAAGGTTCCTCAACTTCCGGCTCCCTGCACCTTTCCTTCCGCGGTGCAGGCCCCAAGCTGTGTTCTTTTGCTGCCCGAGTTATGGGCATGCAGAAGCATTGAGGAAGAACAAAGTTCTGAAGGAGTAGCCTCCCTCTCATCTGCGCTTCTTCTTCGGCTTCACCTTCATTCCCTTGTATTTTTCTTTTTACTCATGTAGTTAGCTTCAGCATAAGCTTCTCTCAGCTTTTCATTGTACACTGTACTATTTCTTTGCCTTAGTAAAATATGAGTTTGTTTCTTTCTAAATATTTTTCTTTTCTGCCACAACTACTTAGTGCATAGACATTAAATATACGCTCGTCTCTAATAATATTTGGAGCAGAACAATGCCTTAAAATCAATTCCTATTAGTTTAAACTTATCGATGTTATCAAGTATCACAATGGCAATTCTCAATAAATTAAAATCTTGAAACTAACTGGAGTAATGGTTGAGCACTGAGCGATGCATGAAAAATAGACGTCCGAGAACGATGATCTCTGAATAATCCGTCCGAGAGGGTAGCCCAGTGGAGAGGGATTTCGATTGTGTTTTTGGGTGATATATTGCACTACATTACATCAATCCCTTGGGTATCGGGGATCTGAGGGTAGACTGGGAAATCCGTGCAATTTAGGGATTGACCCAACTGTTAACGGGGAGTTCTCCTCGGATGGATTTTAAGCTTCATGCAATCAGTTTTCCTTTTAAGTAGTTGGTTTCCCCATAGGCTTGAGTCCGAGGACCATGCAAGGCCTTGGTTCTGTCCAAAACTTGTCAGTTTTCTTTTAAGTAGTTGGTTTCCCCATAGGCTTGAGTCCGAGGACCATGCAAGGCCTTGGTTCTGTCCAAAACTTTTGAGATTTCTTTTAAGTAGTTGGTTTCCCCATAGGCTTGAGTCCGAGGACCATGCAAGGCCTTGGTTCTGTCCAAAACTTTTGAGATTTCTTTTAAGTAGTTGGTTTCCCCATAGGCTTGGGTCTGAGGACCATGCAAGGCCTTGGTTCTGTCCAAAACTTGTCAGTTTTCTTTTAAGTAGTTGGTTTCCCCATAGGCTTGAGTCCGAGGACCATGCAAGGCCTTGGTTCTGTCCAAAACTTTTGAGATTTCTTTTAAGTAGTTGGTTTCCCCATAGGCTTGAGTCCGAGGACCATGCAAGGCCTTGGTTCTGTCCAAAACTTTTGAGATTTCTTTTAAGTAGTTGGTTTCCCCATAGGCTTGGGTCTGAGGACCATGCAAGGCCTTGGTTCTGTCCAAAACTTGTCAGTTTTCTTTTAAGTAGTTGGTTTCCCCATAGGCTTGAGTCCGAGGACCATGCAAGGCCTTGGTTCTGTCCAAAACTTGTCAGTTTTCTTTTAAGTAGTTGGTTTCCCCATAGGCTTGAGTCCGAGGACCATGCAAGGCCTTGGTTCTGTCCAAAACTTTTGAGATTTCTTTTAAGTAGTTGGTTTCCCCATAGGCTTGAGTCCGAGGACCATGCAAGGCCTTGGTTCTGTCCAAAACTTTTGAGATTTCTTTTAAGTAGTTGGTTTCCCCATAGGCTTGAGTCCGAGGACCATGCAAGGCCTTGGTTCTGTCCAAAACTTTTGAGATTTCTTTTAAGTAGTTGGTTTCCCCATAGGCTTGGGTCTGAGGACCATGCAAGGCCTTGGTTCTGTCTAAAACTTGTCAGTTTTCTTTTAAGTAGTTGGTTTCCCCATAGGCTTGAGTCCGAGGACCATGCAAGGCCTTGGTTCTGTCCAAAACTTGTCAGTTTTCTTTTAAGTAGTTGGTTTCCCCATAGGCTTGAGTCCGAGGACCATGCAAGGCCTTGGTTCTGTCCAAAACTTTTGAGATTTCTTTTAAGTAGTTGGTTTTCCCATAGGCTTGGGTCTGAGGACCATGCAAGGCCTTAGTTCTATCCAAAACTTGTCAGTTTTCTTTTAAGTAGTTGGTTTCCCCATAGGCTTGAGTCCGAGGACCATGCAAGTCCGAGGACCATGCAAGGCCTTGGTTCTGTCCAAAACTTGTGAGATTTCTTTTTTTTTTTTTTTTTTTTGCTTATTTATTTTCGAACGTAAGCCCCTAGACCAGGGCGGGGAAAGCCGGCTTGAGGCCAGAAGCCCCCAAAGTTGTCCGCGCCGTCGTCACTGCGAGGCGCAGCCCCTAGCAGAAATTTATGCCAAAGCAACAACTGCATGTCGCCAGAGACGGAGGAAACTCCGCGAACCTCTGCTTGATAGAGAGTTGACTCCACCGCCACCTGCGCCAACGCGCAAGCCTTCCCACAGACGGCGCCAATTGTAAGGACACAATTCCTTGGCGGCCCAACAATGATGTTGGGCTCGCATGTGAAAAAATCCCTCACAATATGATTTGTAGAGAATGGGCTTGAAAGGCTAGGCGTTGGTCACGGGGCGATGTTCCGGTCTTGATTTTGGAGGAATTCATATAGGAAAGGGGGGATGGGTTTGAACATTTAAGCCTTATGGTGTCGCACCTTATGGGATGGGGCTCCTCGGAGTTGATCCGAGGACCATTGAGGTCTTACCCCGGTTACCCAATGATGGACTTTTTTCATGAAGTCCGGTGTTCTTGGGAGGTTATGCCCCATGTAGTCTCTTTCCCCCATGGGATGGAGAGAGAGAGAGAGATCCAGGTTTACTTCCTTTCCTCTTTTATACTTGTCTGCGTTCACTGTCCTTCGTCCACGTGTAGGGTCGATCTTTACAACACTGATATTTGTCCCATCAGTCCAATCCCAGAATTGTTGGGGATGGTTGGTGAGGCTGCAGAGTACGGCTGTGTCAGGTGCAGGGTCTTATCCGGAAGGGTAGTCAGGATAACTTCCCCCCAAGATATTTTAGATCTCCTTACAAATTTGTTCCTGTACCAGTTTTACCCCTTTATTCCGATGGGATTTTGGATCTGCCGAGGACTGAACTGTCCTCGGCTGTATTCCAAAAACAGTCTTGTGCTCTGTTATCGGGCTTGGACCATAGCTCTCCTCGGCTTGGGCCTTCGGACTCTCCATGAGCGAATGGGCCGGGCCCATAAATTATTGGGCCCCACATATATATATATATATATATATAATTTTTTAAACCAAAGTTTAGAGAAAATTCTATTAGAATCAAAATTGATTTTACTTTTGTTACCTTTCCATACTGTGGGGCCAGAAAATTTGTGATCCAGGCCCACTTTGCATTAGGGCCCAAGGCCCACGTCGAGGATAGGCGTTGCCGAGGACATGCAACAGAAGTCCAAATAGCCTAGAGATATAGCCGAGAATGATTCTGTCCTCGGCATCCTAAATTGCTCCTAGAAGAAAGGGCGAGTACGGTGTAAGAGCGGTTCAAGGAAAAGCTAAACACCTCCACATTGATGGGGAAAGGACCCCTGAACAGTGAATTGACAAAAGAAAAGGGAAAGGTTGTCATTACTGTAATTAAGTACTCTGCGCCTGACAGAGCAATGCTTTTCAGCTTTTACAACCGCCCCCAACCACTTTGGATATGGGCCGATAGGACAAGCATCAGCCCTCGAAAGCTGAACCTACACGTGTTAGGGAGAGGGTAAAGGCTAGTATAAAAGGAGAAGGAAGCAAGCCAAAAAAGGGGGGGACGAAGGCCCAGAGCTAGAGCCTCCCAAGTCGTGCCGAGGAGAAAATCTTCTTGGGCAAACGTAGTTCACCTCTGTACGATCAACACTAACACCATGACAAACGACTGTCCATTCACCAAGGCCTAGCCTTTCAGCCCACGCTCTACAAATTTTATTGTTTGGGCCTTTAACGTGCGAACCCCATATCATTTTGGGGTCGTTACAAATTGAGTCCTTACACATACAAATTAATTGTTTAGATTTTTGTTGTTATTTTTTCTCTGAACTAATGAACATATATTTTTTTTATACTATTTCTATTCATATATTTTGAATGCAAAGATATTGAATGTAACAAACTGTAATTGAGCTGAACGATTCCATGCACCTATCTTCATTCAATTTAGAAGATACTATTTGACAAATTTATTATTTTATTTTGTGTTGTATTTAGTAGAATTTCACAGACAATAATTATGAATTGATATAGTATATATAGTACATATCATGAAAATTGCAAAGAAAAACTATGTCCTATATGTTTAATAACCCAAACTAACATCAATAGCATTACTACAATTCATCATTCACGTGCGTAAACACGAGTACATACAAGTATATATATAGAAAAGAGCTAAATTTCTATTCAAATGCATGTATCACTATTGAATTTTATTGACAATATTTGTTAAAGTTACTTCTACCATAGAAGCTTTTTAAATTGAAATTGATAAAATCATATCTAAAACGATCTACATAAGAAGAAATATTAAGATAATTAGTCAAATTATTAATTGAAAGAGATCACAACTAATGTTTGCACAAGAGGCATTTTATTTTTTTATATTTATTAGATGAATTCAAGCATGTTAAAGTGTGGCTTGAGGAAATTCCACAATGCACTAAAGTTTAAACAAGTTCAAAATTACACAACCTCATTGAATAAAACTTCTGTTTTCAAGTTCTAAAAAAAATAAAAATAAAGATCATTTTATTTATTTATTAGTTTGTATACACCTTTTTAAACCTTTAAGGTTTTTTTTTTTTTTTTTTGGGTTTACAACCTTACTTTTATACAATTTATATTTTAAACAAAATGAATTAATAAAAATATGTTGATTCGAAAGCCTTTGTGTGTGTATACATTTATATGACCTTTAAATAAATGATAAAAAAAGTTAATTCTAAATAGACCTGTAATTTGGTCAGTTCTCCCCAATATTTTGTCAAAAGAAAAGTTCAAAAGAATTTCTTGACCAGTCGAGTGTCCCTTGGGGATTTGACTTTTTGGCATTTATGATAAAATCAAACCCAAGATTTGATCATCCAATGTTTGCGCCATTCTGTAGATGAAGCTTCTCGAGTCCAATGCAGAGCATTGAACAGATCAATTTTGACGTAAAGACGTTTAGAAAATTTTGAATTCAATTAGCCGAACGGATGGACTAATTAAATATTAGAGTGCCGCGGGCAAATTTTCTTCTTTTTTACTAGAAAGTTTTGGCAAAACTTAAAAGTATATTTTAGGCTTTGAACCTTAAGTTTTTAAATATATTTAAAAACATTAATATATATATATATATATATATATATTTATTTGATGTGAATTCTGACAAATCCAACATAAGATGACATTTTATTTTTATATTCTCTGTACTTGAAAAAATTTTAGAAAATCAAAGATCAATAATTATGTTATCAATCAAATGTTTACATTTCAAGTTTTTATAGTTTAAAATTATGTATAAAAATAAGTTTATGGATCAAATAGTAAATAACATTTGATTGATACACAATTTGACATGTGTGTTAAGAACATAAAGAATATGCAATTCAACGATTATATTTTCAAAATATATAGTCATGTTAATTTTTTAAGTGAGAATTGCTATTATCAATTAAGGTAATAGAATACTAAGAAACGATTGTGTGTTACTAATAATGAATCTCTTGGGTTCAGAATTTTGTGAGACAGTTCGGTCCATATCCAATGTTGGCGTTAGAGCATGGTGGTTTCTAAGGAATACAAATGACCTCCGTTTAAAAAAAAAAAAAAAAAGATTTGGCGAGCAATAGCTACTGACTACAATTAAATTTGTAGCTAAATTTTGTCCTAGAATTCCAATTAAATTTCATGCATCCATGTTTCTAAATTGAATTAAGTGACTACAATCAAATTTATAGCTAAACTTTGTCCTAAAAAAATTATAAATATTTTTTCCAATAAAATTTCATGCATACATGTTTCTAAATTGAATTAAGTAACTTAAGTAAAGCATTCAGCAAAAAAAAAAGTAACTTAAGTAAAGCACAAGATGTACATATATACTTGTAATTAAATTTTGTTCAAATAACAAAATGTCAAAACCTAATTCATTTCTTTATCACTAAATGATGAGGATTTAAAGAATTTTACAATAGAGTTATCCTAATTAAATACTCTAAATGATTTGACCCATGACAAATCTTACAAATTATAGAAGGAAAATGCTAAAAATGCAACAAGTTTTATTATTAGAAAAAGCTTACAAACTGAATGGGTTTAATGGATTTAAATTATCTAGTAAATGAATGTTTGAGTTTTTTTTTTTGTAATTGCAACACATCGATTTGTAAGTTTTATTTAATAAATTTTATAATATCCTTAACATTACTTTTTATCGATCGGGCAAAATCCCATCAACCAAGACAAGAAGTATGAGCCTAGGAAAGCCTTAGAGAATAATGCCAACCAATTAAGAAGTGAAAAGGCTTATCAAAAAAAGAAAAAAAGAAAAAGAAAACAATTATAAATTTAGTCCACAAAAAGAGGATGACTTGGTCGTAACAATTTGTTTATTAATGAAAGAAAGGAATTATTTGACCATATGGAAGAAGTTCATCGTGTATTCCAGTAAGAGAAAGACAAAAACTTCACGTTAATCGAACCCACAAATTTAAAGTATTCTATTTGCGAAGTTTGCGGTGTGATTTATTTTCCCAAAAATTATTTTTCTATAGGCTTTTTGTTGTGTAAGTTTGTGTCTTTGTATGGTATTCATATGGGTATTTTCAATTCATTGTATATAATAAAACCAATGAAAGTGAGGTTCATGCTAACCAAAGCAACTTTTATATTTATTTATTTATTTGGTCAGCCAAATATGTTAAATTTATTTATTTATGAATATTAATATATATATGATCTAGATCACCGATCACGTCACGTGTACTGTTGAGATTCAACCAAACTTTACAAGATAAAAATAAATAAAGTAATATATAAACCTAATATTTTCTTTAAAGATAAGAGTAGTGATACTTGGAAGAATTGTGATCTAGATCGCTATTATTAAAGACTTAATTCTTAGTTTATCTTTGACGGTGTCTTGAATTAATTAATTAAGAATTAGGTTTTTTTAGGCAACGAAGATAAATCAATAATGATTTTTTAAATAGGCATAAAGCATCCAAGGTTATAAACTAAGATTAGGAAATGGGAACAAATTGCAAGTGTCCCAATTGCAGTGGCGTCTTTAGGAATTTTTCTCAGGGTGTTCCTTAAGAAGTATAAATTATACAGTCTAATAAAAAGAGAAATTCATGTATTGACAACAACAACAATAAAAAAAACACACAAATACATAAAGTTTACAATTGTCTTCTACGAGTTTTCATATTTTGAAATTGGTGCATGATAGTCTCATTATCAATGCTACAAACTGCATCTTTTTCAATGTACACAACTAAGCAATTATTCATCCATTGAATGTAGAACAAATTATGGAGTAAAATTTAATTTTATTGGCATAAAAAAAACTGAGGGTGTTCTCAATTTTTTTTTAAAAGATAGACAAATAAAATTTTTTAAATTATTATATATATAAAAAAAAATTTCAGGTCAGGGCCTGGCCTAAAGGTGGCGCCACCCCTGCCAACTGCCTTGTCTGGATTGTGCCTGATCATGCTGAACCACTGTATGATTTTGTGGACTTTAATATTAAACCTATGGGTTTGACAAGGATGGCAAGTGAGCTAATCAAACTTGTTTTTTATATACTTTCTTTACTTTTCTTATTTTTATAGGAAATCTTACGTATACATCATTTCTACTATACGTTCACAACAAATTTTAAATGACAGGTTGTTATTGGTGATCAAAAAAATAATTTCAGTGGTGAATTTAAATTAGAACCAGTAATAACTTACCACTTAGAATTTTGTTGTGAAAATGTTATGGACGTTTACGTAGCACTTTTTTTTTTTTTTTCAATCTCCATTAATTATAAGAGTGAGAAGTTTAGATGTGATATATTTGTTAGAAATATTACAATCCGAGAGATCTAAATTCATTCCACATTGAATATGGTCTTCTAGGCATTAAAATTGTTTAATTTTACATTATTATATATGTATTTTAGACGTAGACCGTTAAACTAAATTACGTTAATTTTAACTTTTGTTTTTTGTTATTTTTTTTATTACTCTTAATTTCCTAACAACAATTCTAGCAATACTACTAGTCTACTAAGGTTAGGGTAATAGGTAATATATAATTATATACTAATAAACATCCCCTCCCGTGCAAGCCTTATTCATGAGCCATATATGGACCCTCAAAATAGTCAAATGAAGAGAAGGATGCATGATTGCTTTGTTATCATGTGAAACTTTTTACAAAAAAGTTCAGAAATTTCTTTTCTTTTTAATCTTATAGACTTTGAGTTTAATTGAAGTACAACTCTAAACGTTGGACAAAATTAGATAGTAACTAGTAAATTGTACTTGGAATTCGAAACTCATACTAGGGCATGGAAAATTACAAATCCTAGATTCCGGACCAACCCAAAAAAAAGAATAAAAAGAGAAAAACAAAATTGCCTATTTTTATTTCCAAATCCCACAAATATTCACTATTCCATAAACACCAAATCTCAAAACTACATGTTGTTTATATAAATGTCGAGCGCTTGAACCATAAGCATATCTTCCCTAACTTCTCTTATGAGCCAAAATCATGGAGAAAATGGGCAAATGCCCCTTTCAAAAAAAAAATTTAGCATTTTGCCCAATTTCCCAAACTAATTAGGAAAATGCTTCTCTTTTGAAACTCGATTTTCTCGAAATCGAGTTATAAAAAGAAAAAATTTGGAGCCCTATAGTGGCGTTTTAAGGAGCCTATAGTGACGTTTTAAGGACCTATAGTGGCGTTTTGTAATCCGATCTCCATGAAGTCGAGTTACATGCAATTTTTTTTCTTTTTTTTACCTATAACTCGACTTCATGAAAATCGGATTACAAAACGTCACTATAGGTCCTTAAAACGTCACTATAGGATCCTTAAAAACGTCACTATAGGACTTAACTTGATTTTGAGAAAATTGAGTTTCAAAAGAGGGGCATTTCCCTAATTAATTTGGGAAAGATGGCAAAATGTTGGATTGTTTTTTTGAAAAGGGTAAAAGCCAATTTTTTCCCCAAAATCATTTTTAGATTATAAACAAATTCCAACGTTATTTAAATTTTGTTACCAAATTAAGGTATTTTTCTCATAATATTTGCAAAAAAAAAAAAAGGAGAAAATATTCCCTACACCTGATATATCATTTCTAATTCTCACATAAAATAAATAAATAAATATATGTCTTTTTCATGTCTTTTTTTTTAGAGTTTCAACTTATGTCATCTGCTTCTGATGATAGTTATTTATTATCAAACCAAGACACCAATTAATTTTTGGTGTAGACAGAGATTAAACCTCAGATCTCTTATTCAACTATTAGAAATTTTACTAGTTGAGCTAATTAGAACCCAAATATTTTTTTATGCCTAAATGACTAGTGATGTAAAACACATAAGCCACAAAAATAATCTACCAAGCCGGTTGTACCCAAACCTAATAATCAAATTGTGGACCCAATTAGGCACGAGAACATGGAGCCACAACTTTTTATGAACCTTTTAGTTTGTCAAATATCAATTATGAGATCATTTGGGGCGAAAAAACGTGCTTACAAATGTGCAAAATTAATTAAAAATAAAGGAGATATAGTCCGACCAAGTTGCCATAAAAACAAACATTATGAGTTGGAAACTCATGTGGAAGTGGTATATCTTTAAGTGCCTTGCACGTGGTAAGTGTACCTCATTTTCATTTCAATGTTTTCCCATCTTCCTTAATAAATAATTAGTGGCCTCGTGATATTCATAAGATTTTGGGTTTGAAATCTCTTATCAGTATCTTAGAGCCACATTTACGGAATTTCTCTCTATAATAACTTGGTGTGTGTGGAATGGAAAAACTACATATACCTGAAAAAATAATCAAATACTCGAAAAGGTCTTGATACCTTATTTCTCAAAAAAAGAAAAAAAGAAGAAGAAGAAGTGGTGGACCTATTTCAACTTTCAAGTGAGCCCAAAAATAATCCTTAGAACATGGATTATGGCTTAGTGGGGGTCTCTGCAACCAGTACTGTTGCTGTGTTGTAGTACTTGTTGCCCCCACAAATGTTGTTTGAGCTGGCACGTTATGATCATTATTAGGTTTTACATAAAATTAAAGCTTAGTTTGAAGTCATGACAAGGAATGCATGAAAATTATGTTACAAGTTTCCATAATGTTTGTGCCTCATCAACCACTAGGTAGATGGACCATTCTTTTCTGTCAGGGTGGTTGCATGGCCTTGCGGGCTCAATTATGTTAGCAGTATGGGGCTAATGTATCAATAATGTGAAATTCATGGACAAAACTAGGATTTGCTTTTGGGGCCAGAGAATATGGACAATTTTTTTTTGTTTTTTCTAATCATTTAATCAAATTTATACAAAGATTTAAGAATAAATTAATACATAAAAATAAAATTTATGTCTATTCAGTGTTCAAAAATATATAAATATACAAAGGACACGGTAATTATTTCTTTATGCATTTCAAGTTAATGATATCTATCAAAGTGCATTAAATTCTCTAGCATTTTTCTTTAATTTTAAAGACAAATGCCACACTAATTTATTTATTTATTTATATAAATTGATGAGTATGATGATGAGAGAAACATCTAATTTTGAGAAGATGCACAAAGAATATGACACAAAATAACGCTTTTAATTCAACTATACGAGAAATACTTAGAATTATGTTATACTCACCAAAACTACATATAATAATAAATTAAAAAAAAAAAAAAAAAGGAGGAAGCGGATGAAGATTTATATAGTAATTGAGCCCTATATTGCTCAAGTAAAAGAACTTATATAGCCAGAAAGAAAATCGTCTCTTTACTTCTATAAAATATAGAGAGAGGGTGAAGACAAAAATAAATAAATAAATACTTAAATTGTTGAATTACCACAATAAGTAGATACAGTGTGAGCAAGTGCCAATTTTCATGTCTTAGAATCTTAAGGATAAGTTTCATCTTGAAAGAGAAGGGAATGTTATGACCCAAGATAATGTGGTGGATAAATTTTTATTTGAATGGTTTGAATATAGGCTTAGAGATAGAAGTTATCTTAATAAGGCTTGTTAGTCTTTAGGAATAGTGATAGATGTTATAAGTTTGTTTTCAAAGGTAACTGTTATCATCAAACATCAGCCTATAATTCTTCTTGTATTTAAGGGGTAGGATGAATAAATAAAAATCAAGCAAAAAATTAACTCAAAAAATTTTATTCTCCTTCTCAAGTTTAGGAGGATAGTCTCCTCGAATTGACTGAGTTACCTTTCAATTATTCCTGTTCATATCATGGTTGTGGTCCAATTGAGTAGTCCCATTGTGTGCGATTTGTTGCCTATATATATATATATATATATATATATATATATATATATATATATATATATATTGTAACTAAAGATTATAGTCTAATGCATGTAGGCTTAGGATACTAAACATGGAGGATGACCCATTTGATATTGCTCTAAACCATGGTGGGCTATTTATTAAAATAGTGATACTCCTGTTGAATATGAGGGACTGGAGGTTTACATGATTGAAAGATTGGAAATTGACTATTTTATTGTGTATGATATGTCTGTATTTTGTAAAAATCTAAAAATTACTAATGCAGAAGCTTTTTATTTTTAAATTCCTTGTTACAGCTACATTATGGTTTACATCCATTATCTATACTACTATTTAGGAGGCTTCCCCTGTTTGGGATCCTCATTTTTTGGGTTAAAAAATGCCCCTACACTCCTATGTTTAAGTAGAGACAAAATTAAAAGACAATTCAGTAAAAATACAATTCTAACTTCCACTAAAACATTGCCTAACAAATAGGGCCACTCTCCTGTTGATTTTTTGCTTTATCCACTTAGAAATTAGATTCTCAAAATAAAAATTATATATATAAAAGAAAAACACAGGTTTTTTTTTTTTTTTTTTTGGCTACAAAATAAACATGTAATATTTGTTCATTTTTTTGAAGCTAGCCTCAAATTTTGGAATGAATGAAAAATTATGACACTATAAAAAAAAAAAAAAAAAAAAAAAAAAAAAGATCTCATCACATGCGCGAAGCATGTGTGATCAGGCTAGTAGAATGATAATGATTATAAGGAATTATTTGAATGGTTAATATTTTCACCTAAGAGGTTGATCACATGCATGTAAAGCATGTGAAACCTACACCATTGTTTAGCTTAAGTGGACCAGACCTTCTATTAACTCAAGGTGTTGATGACAAAAAAGGTGGTGATGATAATATTGGTGATGAGGAATAAGGTGATGAGGAACAAGGTAGTGGTCATGAAGGTGATAATAGGCATGGAGGTGATGATATGCAGGAAGGTGATGATGATCTTGATGGTGGGAATGGTGTTGAGGAGGAGGTAGGGATTAAGGGTGATGACAATGATCTTAATTATTAAGGGACTAGATTAGAAGACAATTTCTTTGATGACAATTATGTTGATATAGTAGCCTAATAGGGGACAATGCATATGATAAATACGAAAGAGAAACCACCCCATTGACCAATCCAACCCAATCCTTGCTAACCAAAATACATCAAATTCTAATCCATCCTCAATGCTACAACAGCAAGAGTCACCACTTGCTTTAGCAATTGGGAGCAAAATATAGAAGGTGGTGACAATGATTATGGGCATTCTGACATATTAGGCACAGCTATTAATTTTGAAGATGATGAAGAACACTCAAAATACTTTGATTTTACAAGAGAAGTTAATATGCACAACCCAATTTTTGAGATTGTAAGGTTTTTTAATGACCACTAAGAATTTGAATGGGTTGCCAGGGCTTATAAAGTCTAGTGGGGTTATCCATTGATATTGGTTAAGAACGAATTTTGCAAGGTGGTGAGATACAAATGTGAAAATTGTGAATGAGATATATATGCTTCACTCAACAAAGAAGAAGGATCTGTTCTTGTAAAAAAAATTGGTAAATACACACATATGTTGAAGGAATTTTAATGGTTCAATGGTGATTGCAAAGTGGATTACAACTACATGATTAGAAAAGTTTAGAAGAGATCCTAATATGAAGTTGATGGACATAAAGGAATGAATAAAAGAGAAGTCCCAAGTAGACATTCCATTGATAAAGCCTTTAAGCTAGGCAGATTACAAAAGGAATACCGGGAGGAAGGTTGAGGCATTGTTTGAATAAATTAGGGATTATTGTGAAGATCGAAGATCTTCAAATCTAGGCAACACAACCAAAATTAGTTTGCACATGTCCATTCCCCACTTTGAGAGGATGTCATGTTGCTTGTACATCTATATTATTTGATCGTTATGGACCATTGATTAGTCTTAATACTTGTCATTTGAGAGGTTTCCTGAAGGATAAATACTTACAACATTTGGGATTGATATGATTGATATTATGTATTTTGCAGCATTTGTAGTTTGTGAGAGTGAGAACAATGACAGTTGTACATGATTTATCAATTGATATTGCTTCTGTTAGGGCTGTCCACGGGTTGAGTTTGTGTCCAACTCAGACTCAACCTGAAAACTTCAAGTGGATAAAAACGTAAATCAAAACCGACCCGGAAGACTCATTGGATCAACTGGTTCGGGTCTCGTTGGGTGTCAAGTTGTATCAGGTCAGTTTTGAGTTTTATCACCAGGACTGAGATTTGGCCGGATTTGTCAAGATCTAGCCTAGATTTCATTGGATAATGATGAGATCTTGCAGGATCTAGTTTGGTATGCTTGAAAAATCGCCGGAAGAATTGATGTATTTGGGCGAGTTGGGTTTCATGGGTTTTGAAAGAGGAGACTCGCAACTGACCTATTAAGGTCGGGTTTAGGGAGGTCAGAACCCAAGTCTGACCGTCGGAGAAGTTGGATGGGGTGGCGGTGGGTGGGTTGGTTGGAGACACCTAGCTTTAGTGAAGCACTATAGGGGGAACTTTATTTTTGACCAATAGAAGGTTGGTAAATCTTTCTCTTAATTTTCTCTTGAACATTGCTTTAATATTTGCATATACATACATTTTATTGTAGAGTTTAGTTCTTGCTCTTGAGGAATCTGTTTCTGAATCAACTATAAGGTTTTGTGTTAGACATCTATATTCCAATTTCAAAAAGAAGCTTAAGGGCTAAGCACTGAAAGATTTGATATGGGCAACTACAAGAGAGACCACCATAGTTGGAGTTGAGTCAATGATGAATGTTATTAAAAGAGTCAATTTAGATTTGGACTTTTCTTTTTATAAAGTGTACTTAGGGCTAAAGCCTTATAAATTTCAATTAATGTACTCTTCCCATTTATCAATAACAATGTACTCTTTTTAAGGTTTCTTATTTTCCTAGAAATTAATTAAGTGATAACTCCATTGTTTAATTCTAATTAATAATGCCCACATATAAAATGATACTATATGATATGAATATATATATATATATATATATATATATATTGTGTAATATAGAAAACACGTATGTATAACCATACAACCAAACATATAATATAACATATGTTTATTGGAAATGGAGATGCATAGATGGTTTGTCTAGATTGGTTGTTATTTCACATCTCTAAAAGACTAATATCATCAACTTAAAGTATGATGAAATTAGTGTAATGCCACATGAACATCGTTATTAAATTCATCATCAAATGAAAATTTAATCATTCTTTGAAAGAGACATAGACTTTTAATTACAGACCTCAATATCAACATGTACATAGTGGAGGCCATAAACACTTTTGTATGATCATGTTATGTTTTGTTGTGTATCTTTCATATTGACAATTAATTTTGGTTATAAATAACATCAATAAGTAAAATACATAAAATGATGACACGCTAACCATAGAGGTTTGCAAAGCATTATAAGAAATCAATATATAAGAAAGTGAGTGCAAATAGTTTAATTAGTACCAATGATGAAGGTAATAGAACCTCTTATTACAGAATGTCTTTTGTGCGAACTCCCTCTTTTGGTACTGTTCCTTTTGCAACATATGATTGGGGTAAATTTGGAATTACTTCATCTAATTTTATTATCCTGTATTTTGTAAGAACTCTCTCTTTAGGTGCTGCTCCTTTTGCAATACATTGTTGGGGTGAATGAATTAGGAATTGCTTCATTTAATTTTATCATCCTTATTATTCGTTACATTTTAATTAAGGTTTGCACATTTGTAATAACTCTTCCAAAAACCTATTTATTCAGGACACCATCCTTAAATTGTTCAAATTTGGATTTAGCATTTGCCATTAAATAAAAACTCATTTCTAATTTCATCCCATCTTGAATTGCATGTCATTGTAATGAATAAATTTTGAAATCATTGAAATATATCCCATGAAATTCCTATAGAGGATGAAAGTAGAATGGTTTTAAGTTTGTCATTCCCTATAATAAGATGAAAAAAGTTATAGATTTGGAAAATCCATTTGAATTAAAAATCATAATTTTAAATTACATCTTGATCAATACATATATCTCGACTCTATGCCTCTCTAAAAATGTTTCTTCCACTTAAAAGGCTGGCTTCTTCACCTCAAATAATTATATCACAACTAAATGTCATTATAATTAATAATCTAGATATGTTTTATTATAAAAAAACTAAAATAATAATCCATAAGACTAAAATAAAATAACAATGAAATAATCCAAAAATTTTAAATTTTAAATTGGAAATACAAATAATATTAAGAATCATGGGTCAAAAGACAATTTATGACTCATCATGGCATTAGTTCCTAACCTTTGGGCCTTGAGTGTTTAAATTTGAGTTATGAACCTTTGACTCCCAACAAATGCTAGGTCCTTAAATATACTTTAAATGTTTTTAATGTCCAAAGCTCGAGTTAATCAAAATCCCTAAAAGGCGCTAAACCGCTTATTATTCTAAAGAATTAATGTAGAATCTATTCATTATAAGGTACAAGTTTTAGTGTTATGTTTAATCAATATCTCAACCCTATATATTTGAGAGAGTGGGGAGAGAAACACATTGGGGAGGCTCACAGTGTAGTTTATATAACATATAGAAACACATTTAACTCAAAAGGCCTAAGCCCAATAGGTATAAGATCAACTATGTTATATTAACTACTCTTTCTTCTCATTAGTATTCAATGTGAGACTTCCCTACTTAACCAACTACACTATTCACACATGAATATTCCAACAAGTTACTATGTTATCGAACAAATGCATGAATCCAATGAAAGTACAAATAATTGATTATGTAATTGAACAAATAGATAAGTCTTGAATGTGGATGGTTTCAAAATTTTAACAAGGGCAAATTACAGTAAACCTACTTGTGGTTTGGCCCGTTTGCATTTTGCTTACCCGTGGTTTAAAACTTAACACTTTGCCCACTTAAGATTACCTTTGTTAGTCTCCCGTTACCTACATCTGTTAAAAACAATGGTAAATATATGTCTTTTTGTTCAACTTTTATGTCTCTATCCTCCTAAAAAAAAAAAAAAAAAAAAAGAGAAATAAGATCTAATAGTGGATTTGTAAAAATTGTAAACCCAGGTTCATGAACATACTTCCTCTTGGTATGAACAGTCTTGAGCTAATTAATCCAAAAAAAAAATAATTTCATATTCACACAGATCCAAAAAAACATTTTCAAAAATTTTATTTTTGTGGTATTATTTCCTTCCCATATGTACCAACTCATCAACTGCTTTGCGAAATAATTAAATGCCATTCATTTGGTTGCCGAGGAAAAAAAAAAACATGCAAAGCCAACTTAGAAGTTGAATTTGGTGCTGTTGAATAAAAGTCTTGGTTTTCAGTGGTCTTAATTGTGGGCAATTTATCTTTTGAAAGTTCAATTTTTTATCTTTTCCATCCTTTCTCAGCGACTGTGAGAGACCGCGCCCCCGGCCCCTTTTTTTTTAGGATGTTGGGCCAAACCCACGTGAATGGGTGGAGTTGTGTTATTGCTTCTCAAAATGGAGGTTCGACTGATTATATTTTCCCTTTAGATTAAGGGTTTTACAATGGAGTCGCCACTTATTTAATTATTGGAAAAATAAGAAAACCATAAATTGAAAATTTTCTCATTTTATTAATTTGAAATTGAATTTACATTAATCATAGGAAAATTACATGGTTTTGGTCCTAGATACAATCTAAGATAAAGTACATGGCTTTGTTTCCTAGTTACAATCTAAAAATCGAAAATTACATGGATAAGCATTTGATCTACTAACCCTTGATCTAAGCTCGGAGGCTATGTTACAAGGTGGGAAGGTGTTAGGCACCCACCTTGCCAGGTGAAACCGGTCTTCTAGACTATGGTGGCCAACATTCATATCATATCATCCAATATATCAATCAATTTGCATGTGGAATTTAATGTGTGTGCATGTGATAAACCCTAATTCAATTTATTAAGCATTGCATTTGGATTGAAAAGTAAATTCTAGTGAATGTGTGTGTATGGTGATATCCTAGATTCAAAAATTTAAAAGAATTATGAAACAAACATGTTTTTCATATTTTTGATATGGATTTAGGATCAAAACTAGTGTTTATGCATGAACATGTGATGAACAACCAAGAATATGTGAAAAACACATAAGAACATTTAAGAACATTCAAATATATTCAAGAGAATTATCATGATTTAATCTTAAATTCTCATCATGGCAACATAAACAAACAGTTAGGGAAGGGGATTATACCTTCATGCATGATCCATATGGTGGAGGAGGGGACTCTTGATGGAAGTTCTAAGGGTGGAGGAAAAGAAGAGTTAGGAGAGGGAGAGTGAGTCTCACTCAATACCTTGAGTCTCAGGAAGACCAAGATATGACAAGACTACTCAACTTCACTAAAACTCAAGAGAAGAGAAGAGAGGGGGGTTTTTTTGTCTTGGAATGAAGGAGATGGGGGGTTTATATAGTAGTGGTGGAAGAAATATGAATGAAAGGCCATTTAATAAGGGTTGACAAAGAATCATGAACCTAGACCTCATTTTAGCCTTGGGGGAAATCTGGTGCATTAAATGGAAAGATTGGTGGGAGTGAGGAACAAGCCAAAATTCGGTTTTCCCGTAGTTGCTGTAACAGCCTATAGAGCTAACTTTGAAAAATCATATCTGCCTCAATTCTGATCGGAATTGTCTCATTCTTGTGCTCAAATTGAAGCCCCGGATGTCTAGTTTCTGGAAAAATTAACCTCATTCACAGATTCAAAATATTCTGAGAGATATTGATGAAATGGTGAACAGAGGTTATTTGTTAGAAAATGGTTTCAGCAAAATTAACATTAATAGGTCCCCAAATTAGCTCTCAATTAACATTAAATGGCTCCAATCACTTCCATTTCAGACTTAATTGGTTCTAAATTTACTCTAATTAAAAGATAATTGCACAAATTACTCATTGAATAATTAGTGTTTAACTATCTAGTTAATTAGGTGTGTGCAACCCTATCATAAAATGTAGTCCTAACCAATCAAATTATGACATATCATCGATCTCAAATTGATTATACTTATAACTAATTGAAATCAATTGTTCATAATCACATATAATCAGACTCAATTTGTAATAGTGCATCACAGCCATTAAAACTTGATTTGATGATAACTTTCAATCTAATGGTCCGATTAGGGCTCATGACCAGTCGATTTGATCGTTACAACATCAAGATCATTTTGGTGAAATGAGATTAAGGATCTAATGACCAGAATCAAGATGCATATTTCCAATGTGAAATTACCTTTTTACCCTCCATGTGAGGTTAAATACGGGTTGCAAAATAGGGTGTCAACAGCGACCAAACAGAGCGTCAATATAATCCCCTAATGGATACAATACGCATTGGATTCTTCTTGGCAAATTTTTTATGCACATAATGGTATATCAACTGCTATCTTTGCAAAGGAGAACTTATTGGATAATGTTTTGAGTGTGATTTCTCAAGAAAGTAGGAGGGAAGAATGGCTTCAAGCCATTCCTTGGGTACTAGTTGCAGGTTTTGTGAAGACTGACATAGAATTTCAGCAGAAAGGTAAGCATCGGGGTGTTTGTTGTTATGTTTATAGTCTAATTTCACAAAAATCCTTTTAGCCACTCTTTCAAACATTCACAAAAATCCTACACAACTACACCTAAAATTTCAGAATCCCCTCAAGCTTTTCCCTCCTCTCTCTCTCTCTCTCTCTCTCTCTCTCTCTCTCTCTCTCTCTCTCTCCGATCTAAACCAAACCTATACCCATGGTGGAACTTTTGTTTTGTGTTTATTGTGATCTATGGGCTCTCTCTCTGATCTATGTTGTGTTGTGTTTGTTGTGATATGTGGGCAATTGATTTGTACTAGTTTTAAGTTCAAAATTCTGATTTGTATTTGTTGATGCCCACTTTAGCAGAGAGGCCCAATAGCAGGAAGAAACCCAACAATATAGAAGGAAAAGAGTTGGTAAATTAAGAAGAAAACAATTAAGCCTGAATGGCAAGAATAATGGATCATAGGCTTAGAAAATAATATTTGGGCCTCAAAGAAAGAAAGCGGGCCTAAAGGAGCCCAGATAAAGAAGTAGTAAACCCATGGGCATTATGAGAAATAGATAGCAAGCAAGAATGGGCCAAATAGGCCTGAAGTAATCAATTAAGTGAGTAAAGGATTGATGGAAAGCCCATAAACCTCAAAAGTAAAAGATATGGTAATTCGAGCTGGGGAAGCCCAAAAGACTTAGTAAAGGCCCATGGGAGTAAAGAATTGGAATGGGCTAAGGATGCCCAAGGAAAGGAAATGGGCCGAGGATGCCCAAAAGGATGAGATGGGCCAAGGGAGCCCAGAATCAATGGAATGGGCCAAGGAAGCCTAAAAATAGCATGAATACTAGCCCAATGACAATGCTGGGCCATTGGAATTAAGCATGCAGCAGGCCTAAAAGAGGCCCAGCAAGCACGGGTCATACAATAGCACAGCAGGAATGACAGAATGGCATGGTAGAAGTGCTAGGAAACCTACGAAAGGGGCCATGGATGGATTAAAGAAGGAAAAGCTCACAATCAAGCAAGGCCTAGCCCAGGAAGGAGGTGAGATATAAAGAACGAAGGCTCAGAGAACCATTCACACCACAAGAAGTCAAGAGCGAGCAGCAGAATGTATAGACGAGCATTCAGGTCATGGCAAACGTATGAGCAGCAGAAAAGCCATGGACACACATGGAAGTGGAGCATGCATAAGGCTCAGGCACCACCAACCTGCACCCAACTAATACAGGAGTGGTGAGCCATGAGTTAGAGGTAAGAAATGATATGGTCTGGCGGTAGGGAAAATGGGAGAGCCTATTTTGGGGTTTCTACTCAAACTCTTTTGGGGGAAATGTCTTGCTAAGATGACATACCACCCAAAAGAGGGAAAGATGAGTTGGAATCATTAGGTGCATGCCATGAAAGATAGTGAGAGAGAATGCCCACCCTTATTCGGATGGGAATGCCATGGTGAGCAAGCAAACAAAATAAGACTCTTTGTCTGGTAATGGGATGTGGCATGGCCAGCACAGGTAAGTGGTGGTGGCTAGGCAACTGACAGACTAGTGGGTGGTTTGGAAGGACACTCACGCCTAGACAAAAGCGGTTAAAGGGTAAAATAGTAAAAACCCTTCACGGCAGGCAGTATAAAAAGGCCCCTCTGCCGTGTACAGGAACAACAACAAGAACGGAACAGTAGGAGAGAAAAGTAAGAGTGAACATAACAACCCCACAAGGGAACAAGAAAAAGAGAGAAAATGGAGTAAAAAACGGAGAAAGAAAAAGAAGGAGTTAGAAAGAAACAACAGAGAGTAGGTAAGAATGTGATAGCAGACATGCACCAATAAGCTAATCCCTTCTCTCCCTCTAAAAGCCTACCCTCTATTAAGGATTAAGGAATTTGAGCATAAGCCATTTAGGCCCATTCTCTCAAAATGGGTAATTTCCATGGCAGGATCTCCATGTGAGGTTACCTACATTGAAAAAGTGGTTCCCTTCTTGTACTTAACTCCATAATACAATCAAACACAGCAAACTAACCTTTTCTTCTTTCATTTTATTGATTAAGCATTGGTTTTATTTCTCTCTTATTATTGTCATCTTATTTATATTGCATTTATGCTGCTACATTACTTTACCTTTTATTTCATTCAATATTTTCTGCTTTCCAGCTGACAGTAAGCATATTTCCTTTTATTGTTGTTATATTATATCTGCCTGCCATAACCCTTTTGTAACAGTTTCCTCTGCCATGGGCATGTCACCAAAGTTTTAGCAAAGGGGCTTTAGTTTGCGCACAAGCTAGTCCTAACTCTCCTACCCAGAACCTTTGGGCCATAACGTGGTAGGAGGCAGCCCAGCCGCAATTGCAAAAAGGTCTACCACAGTATTGTTCATCACTTTTTGTAAAAAAATTCAAGCCCTAACTCTTTGATCCATTTTAAATTTGTTTGTCTTAAAAAAATGTTTTTAACGGAAGTGGGTAACGAGAGACTAACAAAGGCAATCTCAGGTGGGCAAAGTGTTAAGTTTTGAATCACAGATAAGCAAAATGTAAATGGGCCAAACCACAAGTGAGTTTACTTTAATTTGCCCTTTTAACAAAAAAAAAAATGCCGCCTTTGATACGCAGGTGCGATAAGACTAATCATTACAAATAAGTTTTGATGATATAGAGTTGAGATCCGCCATTTTGTTTCTGGAAGAAGAAGGATCACTAAGAAATTCCTACCCAATAGTGGTACGATGTTCAGAATTTAGAGGAGTTGATAGTGAAATCGAAACACCTGTCTCTTCCAAATGTACTTAACATTTGGTGTCAAAAGCAACCTCCACCTTCTTGGCCTTTTTTTAGTGATCCTTCTCGTTTCAGAGACAAATTGACAAATTTTTATTATATGGAGGAGATGTTACTAATATAGTCTCACACTTGACTCACATTAATGACTAATCTTTTGGAAAAGTTCCTACCCTAGAAAGGTGCATACCCAGAATCAGGGAGTGATTAAAGGTTCAAGTTTCACTAACCAATGAATCGGATATGAATAAGATTAAAATTCTGAGACCTAATTTCAAATAAGGTACAAACTATAGGCTTGTTGAAGTAATTTAACCATAATTATATATCAAAATTCTCATATTTTAAGCAATTGTGCATCAAATTTTCTAACCTTTAACTCTTATTAATAATACATGCATATGAAATGATATATGATATGGAAAATGTATTTTTAATATTATTTTAAACAATGATAATATTATTTATTATCATTGCAAAACTTTGTATAATATCTGATAAAAGAATATGGAATAAAATATGCATAAGAAAAAAAAATTTGAGTCCATCATTCCTACTATCCCAATAGATTATACCTCCTCCTCCCTTGACACTTTGTAGAAAAAGTCTCCTTGCTAGCCAAGTTGAGTCAATTCATTTTGTTCAACCCAACCATGGATTACCTCTCACATTGGGGTTTGATTTAGTGGTTTGGTGATCTAGTCTTGCGATGAGTTGAAACAAGCAAACCAACCAACAAAGTTCACAAATGATATCAGATCAAGTTGGAGTAACGCCCAAAAATTAATTGGGATAAATTCAATTAGCTCAGATGAGCCAAAGAAAAGGGCATGAATTAAAATAAAATAATTGTCAAATTGAGTGAAGTGAGGTCCCAACCAGCACAAGGGGAATAATTCCAGTAAAGTGTTCAAATTCATGACAAAATCAAGCACAAAGTACAAAAATAAAAGGATATCAAAAAATGTATTCCTTGACTCTGAAAAAACCTTCACATGAATTCTAGAGCGCCAAAAAAAAAAAAGAAAAATCCTTTTATTTGCAGAAGGAAACGATTTTCTTAGACTTCATATTTTAGGTTTCAAACAATGTTTGAGACATTTTAGGTTTGCTCAATAACTCGCTCAAACCAAATACAGTTCACTTAAGCGAAGAGCCAACCAAAAGGTCCAAAACACTTCAAGGCTACAAAATTATGCAACAAATTGTGCCTTAAGTGAGAATTAATTGTTTTGACTTCTAAAAACAATTTTAACAATATTTTATAAGTTGTGACCTTTCAATGTTGTCTTTTTATTGGTATCTCTTTATTGTTGATTTATATAGTTAAATTTAGTTTTTATTTTCTACTGAAAATTGAAAAGAGATAATAACACAAGGAAATTTATAGAATTCTCTATAATTATATATTATTTGTTATATCCTGGAGACACTTGTTATGATGAACAACTCTATAATAATTAAATAATTGGATAGATATCACAGGCTATAGACTAATTACCATCGTAATTACTTTGACTTAAGCTTAAGTAGTTTTAAGGATGAGAAATTAATTGGGATCTGGTTTAGTATTTTGTTGCTTTCAAACTTGAACAACTGAAAGACAAGATCATCAGGACTGGCAAGCCCTTATCAAAGCAGATGGGAGTACTTGTAATGGAATTGCATTTGAAGCCATAAGGAGGGTGGGAAGAAGAATTTTGGAAGGATACTACACCACAAAAACCCAGTCCACAGTCGTAGCCATGCAGAGAGCCATACAAAGTGCAGTAATAAAAGCTACACAGCTGGGATTCACGAGCATTATCAAAGGAATAGAGCATATATGTATAGGTGGAAGCAAAACAAGGAACTCCATTGGAATAACAGAGCACAGTTTGCAGATATCCAACACCTAAGCCAACAAGGAATCAAGCTCATAATACAAGCTGTTCCTGGTTTCAAATTTCCACATACCTCATCATTTTTGGTTGGACCCAAATTTTTGTAATAGCTCTAATAGCTAGGTAAACCCTAACTTCTTCTGTACCTTCCGGATCAGGTATCAAAAAATAAAAATAGGAGACAAAATCATCATCATGTATAGCATTGTCAACTATATTGATGTTACACTTGAAACAAACCTAAACTTGATACTGACTATGATTTCTTTATTTATTCTTATATCTGGGTCTATCTCTACCCAATTGAGCATTTTCACCGAGCTCTAGTAACTAAAAATATAAATGAATAGAGCTATTCATAAATAAATTGTGCTCAACTCGAGTAAAAATTTGTTTATATTCGTTTATTTATCAAATAAGTCAAGTTCAAGTCTAAATTTAGGTTTGATCAAAGTTTAAACATAATATTGTGTTCATGAATAACCTCATAAACACAATGCTTAATTTGGATATATTTATATGTATGCATGTATAAGAATATACTTATATAGTAATATAAATTTGAGATTGAATCATAAAAGTTTGTAAAAAAAGTTCATTGGATATCAAATCATTATTTATAATTTAGTGATAATACTATATAGATAGCCTAGTAAAAATTATATATAATTTTAATAATACAATGTTAGTGAAATAATTTTAATGAGTTTATAAACAAAAATCATCGTATCTAATTAACTCAAATTATATAATTTCAAATATAACTTAGTTATTAATAATTATTAGCATAAATTTACAAAAAGGAATTAAAAAAAATTATTAGTCATAATGTTTATTACATATGGGAAAAGAATAATCTAATTAAGTAGCTTGCGAATAAGTTTGAACTTGCTTGATAAGAACATAAGTCAACCTTAAATATATAATTTTGTTTGATAACGAGCTCGAACTTTGTTTGTGTTTGAAATTTAAAAAAAAAAATTTGAAATTGTGACACTTAGCTCGATTCCATTTATTTCCAGCCGTCGTACCAGTAGCATCATTACAAGTGAAAAGAAAGTTTTTTTTTAATCTTGAAAAAAAAGGAAAAATTACATTAAAAAAGCCATGGGCTTAAAGTCCATCTTGTTAAATACGAATTTCATACATCAATTATTAATTTTCTTCGTTAACAAGTTCCCCACCCCTCATGTCAATATCATTTGAATATTTAATTAATGTTTAGGCAAATCTTAAAGGTTCAATAATACTTTATTCACAATTATTGCTTAAGGGTGTTAAGCACTCACAAATGATATCTTTGAAGATCTTAAAAGGTCTTTTTTTGGGGGAGGGAGGGAGTCATAGTAGGTCATACCAACAAGAAAAGCATACACACCGTATTTTTTTTTAAATATGACCTATTATTATGTTTTGTGATTGGTGCACAAAAAGAAATATCAATAATAGACCTAAGTGAAAGTGATGTTATTTCAATTATAAAAGACCAGATCAACATATGTATAAAATATTATGAAATAATATATATATATATATATTTGCAAGCAAGCCAAAAAGTGTTACTTATGTGTAAATGCCTTACTTTTTATTCCATGACAGTATTATTCCATGACAGTATCAATGTGACACCTATGATGGAATACTCGTACAAGTTCTCATATATATTACTACTATATGGTTTTAATTTTTCAATGTGGAGGGTTCAAATTTAAAGTAAAAGAAAAGTTCTCAAAGATTAACTTTGGGATAATATTTTCTAGTACTCTTGGTTTCATGAATCATAATGCTTTTGTTCTGATGGTCTTGAGGGAGACAGTAAAAGAGAAACCAAGATTTCTTTCTTTCTTTCTTTATTTTTTTTTAAAAGAAAAGAAAGACCATTCAATTAGTGCAAGTGGCCATTATACTTCATAGCCATTCTCAAGGCATCAAAAAGAATTTCAATCCATTATATGTATCACTGAAGAGTTAGCTAATAGCTGGGTGTTCACTTTATACTGGTTTATGGGCCACCTACTCCATGCACTAAAAGTCTATATAAAAAAAGAAAAGAAAAGAATATATTCCTAGAAACCATGGACAAATTAAGATCAATTTAGAACAAGATTGTGTTGATTTAAGGAAACCCAAAGTCTAATAGGCAGTTCAAGATTCTTAGGGGATAAAAATTAAAAATTTATTTTGAGTTTGAGTTTGACACCTAGGCTTCATAATTAAAAAATGTTAACTTCACATGTTAATTTGGTGTACATGTACAATATACCTCTCCAAGTAAATGCTCCAATATATTGCTTTCTATAAGAAGTTAAAGAACAAAATTAATTAAATATATTATTGTTTATTATTATTATTTAGTGCTATATATGATTAGGTTGTATCATGTACTATCATGCAGAATAAGGGTTTGATTGGTAGCAGATAAAAGGGGATGAAAAAGTATGGACAGAATATGGAAAACATTATCTTTTAATTAATTAATTAATTTTTTATGAAAAAAAAATTATTTTATTCTAATTGGTATGTGAATGTTAAATAACTTCATTAATTTAGTCTCAAATTCGTAGTGGCATTAGACATAATAGTAGGTAGTGTTGCCGCAGCTGAATCGAACATGACTTCCATATATTGAAAAGAAATTAATTAATAAAGAGATTTAATAATGTAATTTGCACAAAGTATGCAAAAAGTTTCATTCCCACTAGTTTTGTCAAAACATACTTGTAATATATAATTATGTTCTTCATTTTCAAACTTTTTTTTTGAGAATAAACGGCAGACTTCATTTTCAAACTTAAGGATTGAAGAATAGACTTTTATACACATTTGTGTATAATTTGTTGCAAATATGGCCGAGTGGTTGAAGGCGTAGCATTGGAACTGTTATGCAGGCTTTTGTTTACCGAGGGTTCGAATCCCTCTTGTTAGAAAAATCATACGTAACTGATGATTGTTTACTTTCCTTGTTATTATTTGTTAAGAAAAATGAAGAAGATGACAAGTATTTATGTGCATATGAATATGATAGACAAATTTAATAGTAGAAATTCTTAAAGATATAACCAGAAAAAAAAAAAAAAAAAAAAAAAAAAACCTAATAAAAAATTAAAAATGTGAAGAGGCTTATTGGAATGACATTCTTAAGAGATTACTAGAAATTATTTTGAGTTGCATGTGATGAGTTTTGTAATTCAGTGATATTATTTGGTTTCTTTATAGGAAATTCGGTTCAAACCTCCCTCCTTCTCTTCCACTTATTATAAGAAAAAAGAAAAGAAAAAAGAGAATTATGATCATGTTTAACAAGAACAAAAAACCAATGAGAAAAACATTTTTCAATTACTTTTTTAATCATTGAATTTCTTCCTTTCCAAAGTATCCAATTAAACACACTACAATTTCAAAACTATGGTCTAACGCTGTTTTCACACTTTGCACTAATGGACACAAGCATTTTAAAAAGATTGAAAAAGGCAAGGTCTACTTGCGCTATCAGCTTGCACTTTGACACGGAAATTATTATCTTAATTTTGACTTAGAATTTAATGGGTCCTGTTAAAATTGAGAGTATATTATTGAATAAAAACACAAATGTACAAAAGAAGTCTATATATATATGGATAGTGTAGAGCAAGTGGGCACAACAAGTACAAAGAGTATAACATAAAGTATAATAATAAGTACAATGGACCCAATTAAGCTTGAATCTAATCGAAACATAATCTAACAGGTCTCATTACGAATTATTTTGTGTCAGCAAAAGAAGAAGATTAACAAAAAGTTTGGTATGCAAGTGCACTTACTACGAATCTTAACTATTTGATTTATTTTACAAGGAAAAGTTAAGAGATACCCTAAAGATATTTGTTTAAGAAATATTTTTTTTTAAATTTTATGAGAAAAAAAAGTAATTGATTTTTCTAACAAATTATATATATATATTTCTTATAAAAATGATATCAAAACTTTTTTAATATAATCCATTAACAAATGCTCTTAAAATATACGTTAACCAAACCCTATAGTTCTTATTCTACTTTCACAACGTGGCTAGAGTGCTTCTTTCTTATTTGCCTCATTGTTTATTGTTCTATTTTCGGCCATTGCATGTTTCATGCCATAATCTAGATGGGCTTGTTCAATTAAATTTGGTCATCATTTCTTTTATTATAAATATTGCACACTATGATGTCAAGTCATAATCTATTGCCAACGAGGTTTGGCTTAGCTAGTAAGGCTCGGACACTTCATCTAACTCACCTAAATTCGAGTCCTGTTGCTAGCAAGAGTTTGTTGGTGGGCATCCACACGGGTTGGCCCATGGACTTTAACCTTAGCACCCCATCCAGGGGTTAGCGTAACCTAGCTAACCCCTATTTTATTCTTAAAAAAAAAAAAAAGTTCATAATTTGCTGACTCAGATGTGTTTTAGGATTATATATATATATATATATATATTGGTTGAGATCCAGTGTTTTAGGAATATTTAAGGTGATGTAATTCAAATAATTCTTCATTTGAAACAGGATTGTAATAATAGAAGATGATTATCTCTTATTTAGTGGACATAAATCTAACGATCCTTCAAGTATTACGTTGGTGTATTTTAATAAAATAAATAAATTCATAATTCTGGTTTTCTACAAAATTTATTGCCAAATTATGTTTATGATTTACAAATTTTATGATAAGATTATATAGATGGCAGTAAAAAAATATTTATTTCTCTATTTGTAACTTATTTTTTTTCAAGATCTATATAAAGGGGGGATCAAAAAAACAAAAATCCATATAAGGAATATAAGGAGTGGATTTCAATTAGTTTAATTGGTACAGTCTCTTATAGTTGAACAAGAGATTTGATATTCGATTCTTGTCTTTACCAAAAATCAATTGATGTATTGGTTTGATGATAAAGAACAATCATTTTAAAAAAAGAAAAGTTTTATATAAAGGACCATACTACTCTTGGTAAGTGATATATAAAAAAATGTATTAAGATATGAGATATAGAATAGTTAACATAAAAGATGCACGAGGTACTACTTTATCTTTTACATATATATATATTATTATTATTATTTTTTTTGATAAGACATATATATTATTTTGATGTCAAAGAAAAAGTGTTTGTTCGGTGGAGTTTTATGCTCAACCACTTGTACAAAGTTGGTTTGAATTATACAACGATTTAATTGGACTGTTGCATCTTAAAGGTGGATTGTAAGTTTCGCCAATCATAAAGGTTTGAATTGTCCTAAACTTTGTGAGACTGAGTTTTAATTAGGTGATTTGCCCCTGATGCTTGTTAATCTCATTAAACTTGGAGATGAAAATTCAATTCAAGACGTCATTTTTCCCCCCTTTTATGCTCTTGAAACTTTTGGTCACAAGTAGGTGATGTATAAAATATTCACCATTAGTTCAAGTTGGCTTCTGTTTCCTTATTGCTTTTCAATCACAAAAAATGCAATGAATTCAAATTAGAATTCTTTTTCTACCACGTTAAAATAGCCGAACTTGTATCAATAGTGGTACTTTGACATCAAAAGCAGCCTCAGAAAAAAGAAGACTAGTTGGCTCCGCAGATTCTTGCACGTGGGAAAGTAGATGAAGCAATTGGAAACCTTTTTCTTTATAGTAATCATCCCCGGAAATTGACTTGGGAGTTTTTGTCTGTGGCTCAGGTCAAGCAATATTATCCTCGTGTCCCTAACTTTAATTAAGTAATTAAATCCTTGTTTTATCTGAAATTCTAGGTTGAATGATGGTTGTTTTGTCATCTTTGGTCTGCATTCTTTGATGGCCTTGAAATAGCATTTTGCATGCGTGTAAGGATGGAAGACCCAAGTATAATGAGATTGTTCCCCCCCACCCCCCTCTCTCCTAAAGGATAGAATTTGAATTTTTCGTCCTACTTCATTATAATTGATCTTTATTATTAGGTTAATATACTAATTAGCTATTGATGTAGACAGGATTCAAACCCTAAGTTGTTAGGTTAGTGTTGGCAAATCCATGATAGTATGGTGTGTCTTTAAGTTGAAATGTTGTTATTCAAGTGTAAGACAAAGTTCATGAATTAGCTCAAGTCAAGGCAGTCTTTAGAATCTTGACCGCATCTTGATTTATTGAGATTTGTTTGTTAATCAACTCTCGACCCAGTCTTAATAAATTGAGGAATGTGAATCCTAATTCTCATCAAGGCCCATTAAGTTGGCTAATAAGTTGGAATTCGAGCCCTACATGGAAAAATATATAAGTGCATATTATAGTCAACTTAAAAAAGAAAAAGAAAATAGAAAAAGCTAATGTCGTACTTCTAAAGTTCCAAAACCCTAAAATCAAGAACAAAGTCTGAAGATGATAGTTAAAGCTTGGTGATTGACAACTAAAGTCACAGAGCAATCACACTGTAGTTGTGGTGGAAGAATCTTTAAGGCGGTCCTTGAAGTCATAGATGTGGTTTGTGCATAGATGTTCATATTATAAGAGTCCAAGAGTGTTTGGAGCAGCGTGGGGGTCACAAATTACGGCTGGGTTTGGATAGCATTGAAAAGGAAAGCAATGCGTGTCTACGTTTTTTCTGTGAGTCCCATGCACTATTCACGAGACCCATAAGTATGAATTTTAATAAATTTTTCTTTAAAACTGAGTCCCACGGTACTATTCACACATTTAAAAATTATTTTACAGTATTTTCAGTTTTCAGTTTTACATCTACACTTGAATTGAACCAAATTCACTTTTTTTTTTTTTTGGGGGTGTGGTATTTGTTCTTCATGTACTACTCAGAGTCTCAGACTAGGTGGTAAATACGTTCTAGGCCTTTGGGCCAAGTTTAATTGCAACAATATGCTTGCGAGCTCGTTTGAGGCAAAGTTCAAGATTGACTTAGGGTCCGCAGATTGAATCTCACAACTTTCAGCCTTTTGGGCCTTAGAGCCTTAAGTTTTGCACCAAACATCAGGGGCTAAGATAGACTTGTATTAATATCGGGCCATTGACTCAATTAGTTGCTCCAAAAGAATATGGTTTCATAACAAATTTTTGTATTAGGTGCAAATGCTAGCTGAATGAGGATAGATAAAAACCACCGAGAGTCATATAACTCAATTGAGAAGGTTTTTTGTCATCAAATAAAAAATTTAGGTTTCAAATTCCGCTTACACCAAAAACCAACTTGTGTCTTGGCTTGATAATAATGAGTAATCATTATAAAGCACCATTCCCAAAAAAAAAACTCAACTTACGCCTTTTAGCGTTTCAAAAGGAGACTTCCTGAGTTCAAACCACCATTCCCAAACTAACAGACTTAAAAGAAATTAGTTTAGATGAATATCAAAATGGCCTAACATTATATTTGCTGTATAGTCATGGACCTGTAACCCTTGGCCTAACATCAATAAGCCCAAACAATTGAAATAGACAATTCTACTTATGCTGGCCCGGGAGGGGGGGGGGGGGGTCCACCTTGCCTGGCAGACCAGAATGATAATGGTACCGATCACAAGTATAGTATTACTTGAGCTCGGTCCGAACAATCTCGATAGTGCCTTGGGTAATATTGTTGCTAAGCAATTACCGGCGTCTGGCGCTAGTTCCAAGGCTCTTTCCAAAGTGGGACCCTTTTTGTCAGGAATAGTCTAGATGGACCCCTACCACATGAGTGGTGAGACAGGTAATCATCATTGGTCCACTAAGGCAAGGCTATAAATAGGAGAACGACCTGAGAGCAAGGGGTTAGTCACCAAAGGGTGAGGGCTAGGAAAGAAACTGAGTATCAACAAGAGAGTGTTTGGCTAGAGAGGTTAGTTATTCTAGCAAGCCTATAGTCAATCTACTCAGGAGCTACCCATTGTAGGATACTCAAAAGCCCACTAAAATAAGTAAATTGTGAGCCCAATTGCAAAGTTGGCCCATTCGCAGGGAATTGGGCACGCACATTTACCATTCTCATTAATTGTTAAAAAGCTTTAATATCATTAACTTTTTGTAGTTAAAATTATTTTTCTTAAAAAAATTATGGCCAATTAGTAGTAATTTGCAATTGATAATCTTTGTAATTAAGCTAATGAGTTTTATCACAAACATTACCTCCTCCTTTTTTAAGACGCAGGGAAAGGGTGAATTTGAGACTCATTCAGTACTACATATGCATATTCTATAGCAAAAAAAAAAAAAAAAAAAGGTTTTTAATGATTAAATTCTTTATATTTACTAGCTACTCTTTTCTCACTATCCATTTAAATTTCTCTCTCTCCTACAACATTAGAATCTCTTCTAATCTAGTTGGGGTTGCAGCCTAGAAAACACTTCTTCAACAAGATATTGGTGATAGTCTGATAGACAATCCATAGCACTATTAAGGCACTCCATGGCATCAAAACAAAGCTTTGAGTCTCCTTAAACTATAACATTTTGATGGTTTTCTGATTTTTTTTTGCATTTAACTTTATTTTTTAAATATTTTAGTTAGTTGTCTAGTTTGCAAAACCATTCAGCAAACTAGCTTCTCGAGTTTCTAAAACTCGAGTTAAAAGAGAGAGCTTGAGTTTTTAGGACTCAAGTTGCAAGTGGTGGCATCCGATGTGCAAAAAATTCCACCTGGAACTCGAGTTTTTAAGATTCAAGTTCCACCATTTTCTTTCACAGCAGTCTATTCGTGTGGAGCTCGAGTTTTTAAGACTAGAGTTCCACCATTTTCTTTCAAATCAAACTATTCGTCTTCGTCTTCTTCTTCTTCCCCTGTTCTTTCTCATCTGCTTCTGCACTTCTTCATTCCAGATCACTTCATCTGTTTCTCAGATTGTTCTGCTTTTTTGGATCTACTTCTCTAGATTCTTCCTCTGCTTCTCCAGATCTCTGTTTTGCTTCTCCAGATCCTTCCTTCGGTTCTGGCTTCCGATCTGGTTCTTCGGTTCTTCTTCATCTTCATCTGCAGATACTTCTATAGAACTCGAGTTTGAAAAATTTGAGTTCCACGTGGATAAATTGCTCCAACTTAGCACCAGAACTCGAGTTTTTGAAGCTCGAGTTTGTCACCAAACTCGAGCTTCACAGACTCGAGATGCTAGTTTCCAGTTTTGTTTCCATCGCATGCTAACTTATTATATTGACTCCCACAATTATGCTAGTTGGAAAATTACCTCCGGTTTTCTTCTAAGGCTAGTTGAAGAGCCCATAGTACAGCACTTGCCTCGGCTACGATAGGTTTCACAAGTAGAAATATGAATGACCCAGTGGTATACTAAATGGCCCCCTATGTTAAATGAGTGAGGCCACCAACGAGCCTCTATATCAACCCTCTGTCCCTTTACGAATTAGAGTCTTAGAGGATGTAAAATTCTATACTCTCTCTCTAAGTAGGAAACTGACTTTTATTGATTAGAGAAAAGAATACAATCTTATGCATATAATCACTACATCTACTAAAACTGAAAAACAACTAACTCCCTAAATGGAGGGAAAATCTGTTACAACAGAATCAAAACTGATTTGCACACGTGTTTAACTCCTAATTAGCTCCCTAACCTCCTAATCTACGTGGCATCATCTCTTGGACTGAATGGATAACTTGATCATAGTAAGGCATTGACTCAATCAGAACCGTTAGATCTTCCTTTACCAATTCTGATTCTGCAACAGCTGTTTGATCAATGCCTTTTGTCACCATTTCATGATCTTGAACTTTTCCCTGATGCTGAGAGCTGCTTTGATTGACAGAATGCAACTTACCTTGATGCAAAGAACCACTCTGCCTTGTAGTTTCAACAGAGGGACAACCAGTTCTATACTCCCTACTCCTTGAATTCTTAAGGTTAGATTAGATATAGAGATAGGAAGAAAAGGGGGGAAAATTTCCACAATCTCTACTTCATCTCATTAATTGTCCAAAACCAAACAATCCAAGAAAGTCTTGCTTTTACTTGAAACTTGAAAGCGCTTGAGGACTGGACCATCAATGTGGGACTGGTTCAACAACTTCAATACCATCTAACCTGCTACAAAAACAAAAAAAATGGCTACGTAATGAAAAAAATTGTGTATATTTGTTTGTTTTAAAAACAAACAAAGCTGAAATCCATATTAAAAAGCTTGATTATTAAATGAAACAAGTTCAAACATGATAATATATATAAACATACTAAACTTTGGTATTTGATTGTTTAAATTTAAAAATAAGTTCATAATGAACATATTGTTTTTAATTTTTAATATATAAATAATCTATTTATATAGTATAAATTATATTTTTTATAAGTAAAAATTATATATAATTTATCATGCAAAGGCAGCCCATGTGGTCTAATGCAATAAATGAGACCTAAATAGTCTAATACTCTAATGCAAGACAGCCCATGTAAAAACTTTTACCTCATAGGTGAACTAGAAAAGAAAGGCATTAAAAAAAAAAGTTATACATGCATGGGGTCTTAAACTTATTATCTCACCTCCATTCTGTTACTATGAAAATGAAAGAGTTATTTCGGTTCAGGATGGCAATGATTGGGTTTAAGGGATAGACTTACACCCTAAAAAACTAGTCAAGTTACAATTAGAACTCCTTGTAATCACTTAACACCCCCATATCTACCTAGTAGACACTCATTATGGTACTCAAATCCATCTTATAAATATCTGATGTGAAACTCAACACATGCTCAAGTTTGCCATGATCACTTATAATACCTTAGAATTCCTCCGTTTGATAAAAGGAACCTTAAATATGTTGCAAGCTATGGCTGAATTGACTCACTTCGAACAGAAAGGCTTAAAGGCCACTTGTTAGTTGCCGACTTTAGATCGAAGGAATATCCTACTCGTTCACCACTACACTAAGTTGATCAAGGGATTTAGTTTGATTGAAGGTTCCATTGCAAAGTAACCTTTTCAAAACAATTTACTAGAGCAAAAAGAGCTATTAAGACATACACCTAGGTTTGCTTTGATACCATTTTGTAATGCACCTAAAAAAAAGCATCAATCATATTTGTGCTTCTACCCCCATAAGAACTAGTCCAAGTATACACCCGCACAACACACACTCAACAATCAAATCCACCCAATTTGAAGTATCACAATCTAACACCCCACGCCCCCCCCCCCCCCCCCCCCCCCAATCTTTACCCCTAAGGGAGAAGGCATTTGCCCATCCCCACATGCACCCACAAATATTTGATCTGCCCCACTTGCCCCAGTCCTGTTGAACTACAAAACATTACTAAAAATATAAAAGAGAGAGCTAAACTTGAGATTCTTTCTTCTCTTTTTCAAGTTATTTTCTAAGCAGCAAAATACAAATTTATCCTTGAAAAAAAAAAGGTTTTCAGACCTTAATTCATGTAATAAGTTAATATATTCTTATATGTTATTTACTTTCCAATTCAAAGATACAGAGAAAAAAATAGTTAAGAACATAAAACTCTTTTATTATTATTATTATTTTTTGCGAAACTCTAATAATAATAATAATTAATACACATGAACAAGACGACACTATATTGTTTTGGAAGGTTAACCAAGTCTCTCTTCCTATCTGAAATTTTTCCTTGACTTCATTCATTAATCCAGAGGTTAAGGTTTGGTTTTAATATATATATATATATATATATATATATATATATATATATATATATATATATATAGGGTTAACCAAGACATTATAATGTTTTATTTTTTTTTTCTGAAATTTGATATTATATAGTATATGCTCAGATAGATTGGGGTTTTGTGAAATTTTGAACTAACTATTCGAAATGTTGGTTTTTGGTTTTCTTTATTGGTGGGATTGTGGTGAAAATATAGGCTGATCCATATAATTTTAGCTTTTTCCTTGTTAAAAAAAAAAAAGAAAAAAAAGTAGAAGGAGGCGACTAGAGTGGCTTTCCTAATTGGGCGTCACTGTATAACATCCTATCCGTTAGGCCCAAACTTGCAAGTAATGGGTATTGAGTCAGGGCATGGGGTTTTTCTCAAGCAAGGAGTCAATGAGCTATAATAGTTATCTCAACTTCACAATGGCACTAGCTAGCATTAAGCCAAAGATATAAGATTTTTTTTAGGCATTTCTCATTGCGTGATTCAAACTTGAAATCTCCACTCTCCAAAACCACTTGGGAGTACCCAATAACTACACCACCGCCCTTGGTGGTCCATATAGTTTTAGCTATTATCCATATATATGACACATGTTAATCTGTCTAAGGTTTTGATGAATCATTCCATAAGGTTTTGGCTTATTATCCATTGATCTGCCCCGACCTGCTGGTCCAAAATCCAGATCATACCGCGGCACAGTGTGGTTAGAGAAATTGAGACAAAATATCATCATTGTGGTGCAAAAATAGGCAAAATACCCATAAAATAAAAATATATGGTAGAGATAATGCTGACTTGATTAATCAATACAAAGGCCTAAGTGGTAGTCTAAAGCTAGACAAAGCCCATAAGGAGCAAACCGAAGTGACAATACTAAAAAAGCAAGGCAAAATTATTGCGCACTAAATAGTACGACTGTTAAGCCGAGCTAGTACAGACAGTAGAATCAGCAATAGATCATGTTTTGAGTGGCCTCAACTTCGGTCAAGGTTATAGCCCAAAACATTCAATTCGACCTATCAACTCTAGGTTCATTTACACACATTCCCTTCACCACTTTTTCTCGTCCTAGCCCATACTCCAAATGGCTTCTCTTCTGTCTTTATCTTTTTCCTCTTCTTCACTTTCCTCATACTACCATCTCTTTTTCACATTCCTAGCTTTCCTTGTTTCAGCCTTAATTTTCTTCCCCGGATGGCCGATTGTTGGGAGCCTATTCCAAGTAGCAAACTCGGGGAAACCATTCTTCGAGTATGTTGATTGGCTTCGATCAAAGTATGGTCCAATCTTTACCTTAAGAATGGGGACCAGAACTATGATCATTCTAAGCGATGCAAAACTAGTTCACGAAGCCTTAGTCGAAAAGGGTCAGCTTTTTGCTACTCGACCTCGAGAAAATCCAACAAGGAACATATTTAGCAGAGCAATGCTGGTGCCACAACTCGTCACATGGGCGAGTTGTAGCACAAGTTATGGCACCAGCTTAATTCATTTAGCAGCAACAAATTCACTATCAACGCCTCACTTTATGGGCCTGTTTGGCGTTCATTGAGACGCAACATGGTCCAAAACATGCTTAGCTCGAGCAGGCTTAAGGAGTTTCGCCAAGTGAGGGACACAGCTATGGAGAAACTCATCAAAAGGCTTCGAACTGAGGCTTAGTCCAATGATGGTGTTGTTTGTGCCTTGAAAAACGCTCGCTTTGCTGTGTTTTGTATCCTCTTATCGATGTGTTTTGAGTTCGAAATGGACGAAGAGACGAACGAAAAATTTGATCAGGTGATGAAAAGTGTTTTGATCACACTCGACCCAAGAATCGATGATTATCTCCCAATTCTTAGCCCCTTTTTCTCAAAGCAAAGGAAGAGTGCCTTAGAGGTTCGAAAACAGCAAATCGATTTCATAGTCCCGCACATCGAGAAGCGTAAGAAGGCACTCAAAAACGCCGGATCCGATAAAACGGCAACGTCGTTTTCATACCTCGACACCCTCTTTGACCTCAAGATCGAGAATCGTAAATCATCACCGACAGATCCTGAACTAGTCACGCTTTGTTCCGAGTTCCTCAATGGTGGAACCGACACTACAGGTACGGCAATCAAATGGGGTATAGGTATAGCACAGCTCATAGCCAATCCACACGTTCAAGACAAGCTGTACGAAGAGATTAACGTTTCAGTAGGTGATCGAAAAGTGGACGAGAAAGATGTGGAGACTGGAGAACACCCGCCTACCTATTTTTCACTAACACATGCAGTGACAGAGCTGTTGGGTGCACATGCACCAGTCCAGCCCACTTAGACTTCTATTGCAAGTGGAAATAGGTGAAGTAGTCTACATGAATAAAACTTCTATTTCTACTGTAATTAGGAGAGTGGCAAGAGCTTTTATATAAAGCTTGGGACGTGTGTTTCATATAGATTGAGATATAAAGAAAAGAGAAAGGTGCCGCACAGTGAAAAAGAAGGTGTGTGCCGCATAAGAAAAAGAAAGGGATGCCGCATAGTGAAAAAAAAAAGAATAGAAAAAAAGGATTGTCGCATTTGAGAAAGATAATTTGTGTGTGTGAGAGCAAAGAAAAATAAGAGAGATTTTTTTCTTTAGCCGTGAGGCATACACAAGAATTATTATAATTGATTTAATAATAGTGAAATTATTTGGAGTTTGTCCCGTAATTTTTTCTTTCAAAGAAAAGTAGATTTTCCACGTAAATTTTGTTTTCTTATATGTGATTGTTATTTTGGATTGCTAATATTTGTGATAATATTATTTGGGACCCAACAAGTGGAATTAGAGCTAAGGTTAGAGTGGAAGCGATGGCCGGAGAAGAAGGCAAGGGTTCAGGAATTGAGAAATTTGATGGAACAGACTTCGCGTATTGGAGGATGCAGATTGAAGATTATCTCTATGGGAAGAAATTGCATCTGCCTCTTTTGGGGACAAAACCTGAAACTATGAAGGATGAAGACTGGAATCTTCTTGATAGACAAGTATTGAGAGTTATTCGATTAACTTTGTCAAGATCAGTTACACACAATGTTGTGAAAGAAAAAACCACAATGGATTTGATAAAGGCTTTGTCTAGCATGTATGAAAAGTCGTTTGCTAACAACATGGTGTATCTGATGAAGAAGTTATTTAATCTGAAGAAGGCAGAAGGCACTTCTGTAGTGCAGAATCTGAATGAGTTCAATACAATCACAAATCAATTATCCACGGTGGAAATTGAATTTAATGATAAGGTTCGTGCCTTGATTCTTTTGGCTTCTTTACCAAATACTTGGGAAACCATGAGAATGGCGGTGAGTAATTCTGTAGGGAAAAGCAAACTCAAATATGATGATATTCAAGATTTGATTTTAAGTGGAGAGGTTCGCAGGAGAGATGCAAATATAGACAATGCATAAGATCAAGCTTTTGTCACGGAGAACAAGAGTAGAGGTAGAAGTAGTGGACCTAATGATCAAAAATTCAATGGTAGGTTATAATCAAAAGATAGATCTTAGTTCGAGGAAAGTAGAGAATGCTTCCATTGTGGGAAAAATAGTCACTTAAGAAGAAATTGTTGGCATTGGAATAAGGAACAAAATAACGGAAAATATGAAAAGAATGATAGTGAGAAAAATACTATTGCTGCTATTATTGATGAGGATGTTGTGGTGCTCTCTATTGAAGAGCAAAAGTGTGAGCATATTGCTAATAATGATGTTGAGTGGGTTGTTGATTCTGTAGCCCCCCACCATATTATCCCTACGAAGGGGTTGTTTACCATGTACAAAGTAGGAGACTTTGGTACAGTGAAGATGGGTAATTCTAGTTACTCAAAAATTGTAGTAATTGGTGATGTGTGCATTGAAACCAATGTTGGTAGCACTATGATGTTGAAGGATGTGCGACATGTTCCAGATTTAAGGATGAATGTGTTTTCTACATTGGCTGTGGATTGAGCAGGTTATTGTAACTACCTTGGTAATGGAAGATGGAAACTTACTAAGGGGCGATTGGTTGTTGCAAGAGGACATGCATGTTGCGGTTTGTACAGGACTCATGTGAAAACCTGTAAGAAAAAGTTCAATGAGATTAAAAATTTTGAGAAGACTCCAAAGATGAATGTTGGGATTAATGGTGTTGAAACCAAAAGGGTGAAATTCTCATTGCCTAATAGTGCTTTAGAAGAGGAAGTGGTAGGTGATGAAGAATATGAAGATGCTAAGGCTACATAGGATGATGATAAAATGAAAGATCCTAGAGGTCTTGAGCAGGAGGAGCAATATCCTCCACTAGAGATTATTGAATCGCTTGAGAGGAGGACTGCTGGAGAACATCAAACTGTTAGCTTCGAGAATAATTGGGCTTTTGATGAGGGGGAGCCAAGAGATTGGATTAAGGATATCCAAGATGAGATTAATTATTTGAGAATGAAAGGGATTGACGTTGATGAGGTGTTCTCAGTATTGGTGAAGATAATGAAGAAGATCAAGCCTTGTGTTGGCTTGACTAACATAAAATTGAATTGAAGAGATGGAATGAAGATCTCCTCCCATTGGTGGGCTGGAGGGGGAGATTGTTGGGTGCACATGCACCATAGTCCAGCCCACTTAGACTTCTATTGCAAGTGGAAATAGGTGAAGTGGTCTACATGAATAATACTTCTATTCCTAATGTAATTAGGAGAGTGGCAAGTGGTGGCAGGAGCTTTTATATAAAGCTTGGGACGTGTGTTTCATATAGATTGAAATATAGAGAAAAGAGAAAGGTGCCACACAGTGAAAAAGAAGGTGTGTGCCGCATAAGAAAAAGAAAGGGATGCCGCATAGTGAAAAAATAAGAATAGAGAAAAAGGATTGCCGCCTTTGAGAAAATTTGTGTGTGTGAGAGCAAAGAAAAATAAGAGAGATTTTTTTCTTTAGCCATGAGGCATACACAAAAATTATTGTAATTGATTTGATAATAGTGAAATTATTCGGAGTTTGTCCCATGGTTTTTTCCCTTCAAAGAAGGGTTTTTCCCCGTAAATTTTGTGTTCTTGTGTGTAATTGTTATTTTGGATTGCTAATATTTGTGATAATATTATTTGGGTCCCAACAAGAGCCAACAATGTTGGCAGGGTATGATATACCAACTGATGTAAACGTCAAGATTTACTTGCCTGGTATCAGCGAGGACCCAAAACTGTGGTCGAACCCATCAAAGTTCGAGCTGGAACGATTCGTTTTGGGGAAGGAGGACGCGGATATAACTGGAGTAACCAGGGTGAAGGTGAAGATGATGCCATTTGGGGTTGGAAGGAGAATATGTCCTGGTTTGAGCATGGCCACTGTGCATGTTCATCTTATGCTAGCAAGAATGGTGCAAGAATTTGAGTGGAGTGCTTACCCGCTGTTCACTGGTAATGAATTGGATTTTGTTGGGCAGTTGGAGTTCACTGTGGTGATGCAGAATCCCCTTAGAGCTATGATCAAGAGCAGGGTTTAAGGATGGTTTTATAATAATGTTTACAAATAATATGGATCTCCATACTTTTCTTTTCTTTTTTGGTTTTTTTTGGTTTTTTTTTTTTTTTTTTTGGCAATTTGGTTATGAAACGTGAAAGATGTGATCCTGTTTCTTCTGCTAAAAAAAAAAAAAAAAAAAAAACTCTAGGTTCATTTCCTATGATGTCCAATGTTCACAAAGCATACATTGGGCTACAGTTTTTTCTCTTGTCGTATTTGTGTAATTTCAAAATGAAGAATTGAAAAAAAAGCAACATTTTCTACCCAAAAAAGAAAAAGAAAAAAAGCTATATTCCATGAGTGCTTTGGCTGAATATGGTATTAAATTGATGTTTATTTGGAATATGCAAATTTCGGTAATGCTATTGTCGAAATTCTGGGAAAAAATAAGAGAGAGAAGAGAGACATGATGTGACAAAGATAAATGTAGGGTCTCGTTTTTCAGCCCAATACCACACGGTGGGGGGGATCTTGGACCAGCGGGCCCAATACAATGAATTTGTAGAGAGTGGGCTAAAAAGCTAGGCCTTAGTGGACGGACAATTGTTAGTCATGGTGTTCATGATGATCACACAGAGATGAACTGAGCTTATCCAAGAAGACTTTCTCCTCGGCACGGTCTGGGTGGCTCCGGTTCTAGGACCTGATCTCCGTCCCCTGGACCTGATCTCCGTCCCCCTCCCTGGATTGCTTCTTCCTCCTTTTATACTAGCTTCTACTCTCCCTTGAATGTCCACGTGTAGGTTGAGATTCATAGGGCTGATACTTGCCTCATCCGCCCATACCCAAAGTGGTTGGGAGTGGTTGTAAAGACTGAAAAGCATGGCTCTGTCAAGTGCAGAGTACTTAATTGCAGTAATGGCAGTCTTTCCCTTGTTCTTTGTCATTTTAGCACTTTTCTTGTTCGGCGAAATGACCCTGAGTGTCATCATCAGGATCGAGTTTCTCCCTTTGTCCTTGGCTACGTTTATGGCCGAGGAGGGTCCTTTCCATGGCCGATGAGGATCCTTCCCATGGAAAGGGGTGGGCCTTCCTTGGATCGGGCCCTAGGCCCAACGTAGACACTGACATGGGCTTCTCGGTTTTATACCCCCCACAATAGCCCCTCAAAATCCTACTGTTTGACTCCTCGAACGGAGAGGAGGGTTTGAGTCTGAGGACCATGCAAGACCTTGGTTCTGTCCAGTACTTTTTTCTAGTGACTAGTTTCCCCATAGGTTTGAGTCCGAGGACCATGCAAGACCTTGGTTCTGTCTAGCACTTTCCTCTTGAAGTAGCTGGTTTCCCCATAGGTTTCAGTCCGAGGACCATGCAAGACCTTGGTTCTGTCCAGTACTTTTTTTAGTGACTAGTTTCCCCATAGGTTTGAGTCCGAGGACCATGCAAGACCTTGGTTCTGTCTAGCACTTTCTTCTTGAAGTAACTGGTTTCCCCATAGGTTTGAGTCTGAGGACCATGCAAGACCTTGGTTCTATCCAGTACTTTTTTCTAGTGACTAGTTTCCCCATAGGTTTGAGTCCGAGGACTATGCAAGACCTTGGTTCTGTCTAGCACTTTCTTCTTGAAGTAGTTAGTTTCCCCATAGGTTTGAGTCCGAGGACCATGCAAGACCTTGGTTCTGTCCAGTACTTTTTTCTAGTGACTAGTTTCCCCATAGGTTTGAGCCCGAGGACCATGCAAGACCTTGGTTCTGTCTAACACTTTCTTCTTAAATGGAAATTCAGTGAATCGGGCTACTAGACCCGCAAGGATTAGCCCCTTGACAAATGTGTAGGGCACAGACTTGATGTTAGAAGCCCCTGGAACTGCCCGTGCCACTGGCACTTCAAAGTGTAACCCTGAGTGGGAGCCGAGTTAGGGCAACAACCGCGTGTTGCTGGAAATGATGGGGAAGCTTTCGCACAGCTTGCCCCACTGCCAAAATTATCTCTTTTGAGGGACTCTCGTTGATAGGAGCTTGGTCCTACCATGACTAACCGCCGCCTGCGCCAACGCACAAGCTTTCCCACAGACGGCGCCAATTGTAAGGTCTCGTTTTTCAGCCCAATACCACACAGTGGGTGGGATCTTGGACCAGCAGGCCTAATACAATGAATTTGTAGAGAGTGGGCTAAAAAGCTAGGCCTTAGTGGACGGACAATCGTTAGTCATGGTGTTCATGATGATCACACAGAGGTGAACTGAGCTTATCCAAGAAGACTTTCTCCTCGACACGGTCTGGGTGGCTTCGGTTCTTGGACCTGATCTCCATCCCTCTCCCTGGATTGCTTCTTCCTCCTTTTGTACTAGCTTCTACTCTCCCTTGAATGTCCACGTGTAGGTTGAGATTCATAGGACTGATACTTGTCCCATCCGCCCATACCTAAAGTGGTTGGGAGTGGTTGTAAAAGCTGAAAAGCATGACTTTGTCAGGTGCAGAGTACTTAATTGCAGTAATGGCAGCCTTTCCCTTGTTCTTTGTCGTTTTAGCATTTTTCCTGTTCGGCGAAATGACCCTGAGTGTCATCATCAGGACCGAGTTGCTCCCTTTGTCCTTGGCTACGTTTATGGCCGAGGAGGGTCCTTTTCATGGCCGAGGAGGATCCTTCCCATGGAAAGGGGTAGGCCTTCCTTGGATCGGGCCCTGGGCCCAACGTAGACACTGACATGGGCTTCTCGGTTTTATACCCCCCACAATAAACAAAAAAAATGAATTGTGGCAATACCATTGCCGAAATTAGGAGAGAGAAAAAATTTGCAATTGTGACAACTGAATTGCCAAAATATGAGAGGAATATTAAAAAGAGGATCTTGGAATTTCGGTAATTATTTGCTGAAATTTAGAAAATTTTGGGGCTCATAAGGAGAGAGAATTAGTGGAGGGAGGAGAGAAAATTTGATAACCACTCAGCTATGCTAAGTTTTGTTGTTTGTAATGAAAACTAATAATATTTATTCCAAATGTTGATAGTAGTTACAGTTTCTTTCTAAGATTTATAGCTTTAAAAAATTGGACGTGGCTATACAATACACCACACTTTATTGTATTATGGAAGCTAAAATTATTTATTCTTAGATTAATTAAATATTTCAACAAAAAATTTTAAATTTTTTTAAAGGATAATTGTAAGGACTAGATTTTGCTCCCTAGCCCAAAAGATGGATGAACTCAGGCCCAAAAAGCCCAAAACAATGAATTTGTAGAGAGTGAGTTGGAAAAATAGGCTAAAATGAGTTGGACAACAAATAAAGTGGATTCAAATGATGAGAACGGAAAGATAGATAGATTTAACCCAAAGCAAATCGTTCTCGGCACAATTCGAGGAGATTTGTTCTTATATATTTCTACTAAGTTTGATTACAAATTTGGTTCCTAATTGCTACAGTATTTCTCTCTTGATTTCTCGATCCCACTCTCTCCTTGCCTTTCTCCCCTTTTATACTCCCTTCCCCTTTCATTTTTACCCTCCACGTGCAGGCCAGATGGCTGGTGTAAATACTTGTCCCATCAGCACCTCCCTGAAGTCTTCATGTAGTAGCTGTAAGGATAAAATCCACTGTTTAGGTATCACCTCCATATTAATGCGGCCAGAGGGTTAGCTGTAGAGCATTTAATGCAATGGTAGCAGCTTTCTCCTTAGATATTTTAGGACTCCCCCCTATCCTATGTGACCGCCATGCTTATCTGTATCAATAGAATCTTTTTGAAAGTTCCCTTGGATAGTAAATCACCCACTCGAACCTCGGCCTTGGTTAGCCAAGGAGGCACCCATCCTCAGACCAACCTCATGAGCCCTTACAACCGAAACTAACTTCTTCATCCACTAACACGGACTCCCCTGACAATGTTTACTCCTCCTCGGATGACTTCGTGCCCTTGGATTAGGCCCTAGGCCCAATATACGCACAGATAATAAGCTCCTAGGCCCAATACCCCTACAATAATTATGACAAAAAACAGATATGTTTGAAGATTAAAGGTTAAATCCATATTTAATATTAACTAAATACAAAAAACATAATAAGTTTGTTAACATTAATAACCTTAATTTAAAAAGTATCCATTAAAATTTAAATAATTTTCAAAAATATTACACCAGTTAGAAAAAAGGAGATTATATAATTAATACTTCAAGTACGTGACATAATTGCTAAACAAGCACATAATTTCAAATTTATAGAAAAATGTATCTTCTATTTTGAGAGAAGACTAATTACAACCAAAATTTTAAAATAGAACTATAAATATATTAATTATAATAAAAACTTTATAAAAATTATTTACTTTATTGATATATGCAACCATGTCCAATTTTTTTAAAAAGCTACAAATCTTAGGGTTCGTTTGGTTGGAGGGGTGGAAAAGTGGGAGGATAAAAAAGATTTTCATTTCTCTTCTTTTTGTTTGGTTGGGAGTGGAAAAGTGGAGGGGTGGAAAAAATGAGTTTGTATAAATTTACTCATACACCATTATTAAAAAATGATGGCCAATTAAAAAAAAGTGACAAACAACCAAAAAAAAAAAAAAGCAATCACCCAATTTATTAAAAAATAAAAATCTTGTCCCAAGAAAAAATCATGTCTAGTTAAACAAAAAATAAGAAAAAAGAAAAACAAAGCAACTATCACACCTAACCCAAGAAATCAAAAAAAGGAAAAAAGAAAAAAGAAAGGCAACGTCTAGGGAAAAAAAAAAAAAAAAAGGAACCAGATGAATTGCCAATGTGCAAGTGCATGGACATTTTTGTCCATTAACCAGCCCCATTTTCTCCTTTCAATTTTCTCTCCATTTTGGAGAGAAAACTTTTTGCTAGGCCCGGGAAGAAAACACTTGAGTCCTACCATTTATTTTCCTTTCTTCCCACCCAACCAAACACACTCCAAAAAAGTTTTCTTTCCTATTTTCTCTCCAAAGTTTTCCTTCCACCCTATTTCACTTCCAAACAAACACACCCGTAAGGAAGAAACTGTAGCTACCATCAACATTTGGAAATAAATATCTTTAGCTTTCATTATTAACAACAAAGCTTGGCATAGCCAAGTGTTTGATACTAGACTTAACTTTCTTAGGTGAGATGTTCTATTCCTACCAAAAATAATCACAACCAATTTTTACCAAATTTTCTCTCCTCCCTCCAATTTTTTTGAATTTTGGCAACCATATTGCCGAATTTCCAAGGTCCTTTTTTCAATGTTTCTTTCATATTTTGGCAACTGAATTGCCACAAATGCAAATTTTTTCTCTCTCCTAATTTCGAATTGCCACAATTCTTTTTTTTTTTCTTCTCTCTGTTACATCATTTCTACCTCCTCTCTCTTACTTTTTTGCAGAATTTCGGTAATGGCATTATCGAAATTCGCATCTCTCCTCATTTTCCCAAATAATTTTGAGCAGTACCCATATCACAAATAAACATCATTTTATACAATATTCAGCCAAAAGACTCTATTGTTGGAGGCAAAAATTTAGCAATTTAACACCACAAAAAACTATTTTAATTATCTATTTTATCACCCCACTTTACAAAACACCCAATATCAGTGGTTTTATTTTAACATTCAACACAATTAACTAATATAAACAACACAATAAAATAATAAATCTACTACAATAAATAACAGCCACCACCACTAACACAATAAAATAATAATCTTTTAATAAAAAATTATTATTATTATTTTTTTTTAAACCTTCTTAGCTATGGCTGTGCATTATAGCGCAATAGCCAAATGATATGGCTATAGCTCCACTAATGCAGTACCACTTTTGTTATATCTAGTTGCTAAATTTAGCATTTTAACTATATGCCTCCATCAATACAAATGCTCTAAGAACATCCACATTGGGGGAGCCATAATTTTAGCTATTTGGCTCCACCAAAAGCTATTTTATTTATTTTACCTTCTCACTTTACAAAATATCCAACATTAGTGGTTTTATTTTAGTTTTTAACACAATAAAATAACATAAATAACACAATAAAATAATATATCTACTACAATAAACAATTTATTTATTTATTATTTTTTTCTCTATTCTTTACTATCTTAAAGCACTCACAACACCACCACCACCACCACCACCACCACCAGTGTGAAACTCCTATGAGAAGAAGAACCAAAAAGCTAGCGACCCCACCCCAAATCAGCCACAACACAAACCCAGCAACCCCAAATCAGCCAAACACAGACCTAGCAGCCCCAAAACTAGCCACCTTCATCAGCACAACCAACCCAATCATAGCCACCCACCACCCACTGCCGCAACCACAACCAACCCACCACAACTCATATTGAAAAAAAAAATTATCACCACCACAAACCCACCTCAATAATCCACCCACATCAACAATGGTCATTCATAACACCCATCACAGGCCACAAGCCACAACTAGCCACAACCAGCCACAAACCACACATCGATCTGACCCACGAAACCCAACAAACCGATTTGACCCATAAAACCTAGCAAATCGATTTGAACCCATATCCCACACCCCAACATGCCGATTTGAAAAAAAAAATAACAAAAAACAAAAAGAAAAAAAAAATTAAAGGGAGAAGAGTACAAGCGAGGTTGGCAATGAGTGGAGGAAGAGTGTTATGATCCTAATGTCCTACATGGATTAAGTATAAGGTTAACCATGTGTTTATAAGCTCTTGGATACCCTCCCCTTGCAAGCTGGTTTTCAAAGGTAAGTTCTACCCATGGGTTTGTAACATTTGGTATCAGAGCCAATCACCACCTCGATTAATCAGGCATAGCTCATTGAGTATGGGATCAAATGAGTTGCGACTTTGTGGTCGAATCTCGGAAGGGGCAACCTAGAGGCTAGATTAAAATTACTGATAGTTAAGTAGAGCCACCAAAAAGAGAAAGGGCTACCAACGGGTCAGTGTCGCTAGAGTAAGCCGTCATAGACGTCAGCTGTGGAGTGTGGTGGTATGTTATGATCCTAGTGTCCCACATGAATTAAGTATAAGTTTAACCATGTGTTTATAAGCTCTTAGGCACCCTCCCCTTGCAAGCCAGTTTTCAAGGGTGAGTACTACCAATGAGTTTGTAACATTGGTCGAAGTTGGGCAGGTGAGGTTAAGGAAGAGAGAAATCTGAGGAAAAAAAATCTGAGGTTGTGGAAGAGAGGACTGAGCTTTTCAACGGGAATAAAAGAGAAAAGGAAAAAAAATGATTTAAATAATCTTTATCATTGTGAAAGCACAAATAAAATATTATTTTCTTTTTTACCTTTGAGCTACAGTGCACAACCAAAGATGGTTGTGCACTGCAACTAAGAAGCTAAAATATATACATTTAGCTCCACCAATGTACTCCCATTTTCATAGTTGGTGTTGCTAAAAATAGCAATTTAGTTTTTTAGCACCACCAATACTAATGCTTTTAGGCAGGTTAACACAAACAAATTCACAATTTTTGTCACAATTCTCTTATGTCCCAAAGAGTGATTAACTGTCTATCACTTTTACATGAACCCATTACATTTTTTTCACTACTCACAAATCACAATAAGTCACGTGGAAAGATTGTAGCAAAAATTGTGACAAAAGTTGTAAATTTGTTCATAGAACCAGATCTTTTGTATATTACATGATTTGTTGTTTTCAAAATTGGACCAAAAACTGTTGAGTCTTTTGGCTGAATATTGTAGAAAACGAAATTTATTTGTAATATGGGTACTGTTCAAACTTATAAGGAAAAAGTGAACTTCAGGAACACCATTACCGAAATTTTGAGAAACAGTAGGAGAGAGGAGAGAGAAATGATGTGATGGAAATAGGAGAGAGAAAAAAGAATTTCGACAATGGTATTACCAAAATATGTGCCCAAAAAAACCCAGCTGACCTACCCGAAATTGGAGACTAACCTGACCGAAATTTAAATAAATAAATAAATAACTGAATTGTGGCAATTGAATTGCCAAAATTGGAGGATTAAAAAAAAAAAGAAAAAAGAAAAAAAAGAAAAGAAAACTAAACTCTGGCAAGAGTAATGCTATGGCCACAAACTATTTTATCATATTTTTACAAACTATCGTTATGGCTAACTTCTTACTGGTTCTCATTAGGGTCCACCAATAACATCACTTTATTATTTACCAATAATCACTCACCACATCAATAGTTTGTGAAAAATTTTGTAAAAAAATTTGTATCTCTAGCATTTTGCCAAAAGTGGAGGTTAAAAAAAAGAAAAAACTCAATTATGGCAATTGAATTGCCAAAATTGGAGTAAAAAGAAAAAGAAAAAAAAAGCTCGATTATGGAGGATTAAAAAATAAAATAAAATAAAAAGAAAAAAAGAAAACTGAACTATGGCAAGAGTAATGCTATGGCCACAAACTATTTTATCATATTTTTACAAACTGTCGTTATGACTAACTTCTTACTGGTTCTCATTAGGGTCCACCAATAACATCACTTTATTATTTACCAATAATCTCTCACCACATCAATAGTTTGTGAAAATTTTTGTAAAAAAATTTGTATCTCTAGTATTTTGCCAAAAGTGGAGGTTAAAAAAAAAAAAAAAAAAAACTCAATTATGGCAATTGAATTGCCAAAATTGGAGTAAAAAGAAAAAGAAAAAAAAAACTGGATTATGGCAAGATTAATGTTACAACCACACTTTTGGAGGACTTAAAAAAAAAAAAAAAAAAAAAAAAAAAAAAAAAAAAAAAAAGAAAAAGAAAAAGAAAGAAAAGATGAACTGTGGCAAGTGTGGCTGTAGCATTACTTTTGCCACAATTTAGGTTTTGTTTTTTCTCTTTTTTTTTTTTTTTTTTTTGGTAATCATCCACTTTAGGCAAAATGCTAGAGATACAAATTTTTTTACAAAAGCTTTCATAAACTGCTGATGTAGTGAATGATTATTGATAAATAAAAAAGTGATGTTATTGGTGGACCCTGATGATAACCAGGAAAAAATTGGTCATAATAACAATTTGTAAAAATATTATAAAATAGTTTGTAACCGTAGCATTACTCTTGCCACAATTTTTTTTTTTTTTTTTTTTTGTAAATTTCGGTCAGGTCAGTCTTCAATCTTGGGCAAGTCAGTTGGGTTTTTTTGGGCACATATTTTGGCAATACCATTGCTAGAATTCATTTTTCTCTCTCCCACTTCCATCACATCATTTTTCTCTCTTCTTTCTTACTTTTTCTTAGAATTTCTGCAATATTGTTGCCAAAATTCGCTTCTCTCCTCATTTTTCCAAATAAAATTGAAGAGTACCTATATCACAAATATACTTCATTTTCTACTGTATTCAGCCAAAAGGCTCCCAACAATATGGATGCTCTAACTCAATAGACAATCCAACTTCTCACAGATCAGGAAATGCCCCCAACAAGAGACAATAGTCATTCTAAAATAACTTCAATTGGGCCAGGAGTTTTTTTTCGATAATACATCAAAGCTAACAGTAACATGTACTACCGTATTTTTTCCATTAAATCTGTCAAAAAATCAGTGATTGTATGCCTATCGTATTTTTTACAACTAGGAACGTGTAGGTGTCTAGCACCAAGAAGCTGGACACAATGGGTTCGTTTGGTTGGACAAAAAGGCACTTGCATTCTAATACAAGAGTGAATACGTACTTCTTCTCCCAGCTCTTTCTTTCTTCTTCCTTCAGCATCCCATCACAGCACAATTATAAACAAAATTAACTGAGTGCTTTCTTGCAAGCAAGTTCCACTGTGGAGGGCCTTCACTTGGTCTCCAAGAGTTGAGCTCTATGAAACCTTCAGCCAATGCCCAAGGTCCTCCGATTACTATAAGCTGGTCACCACAAGCGCTAAATGCAAGCCCCCAAACATTCATTGAACTCGCTCTCTCGGGCAATCTCCCAACTATAACCCACACTCTCCTCCCCTTATCAAACTTTCTCACTTCACTGTCAGCATAATCAGCCGTGGCTGCTGCTGTGGACTGGCCCTCATTATCCCCTGATGAACCATTCCTCGCCAGCGACATATTAGGAATCTCCGTCCACCCCTTCGTCACCAAATCATACTCTTCGCCACACGAAAGAACCTTTGAATCAGGTCCTCCAATTCCCCCAATCACATAAAACTTCTCATCCATGAACACACCAGAGCACATCTTCCTCTCTCAATCTCACCTCATCACTGCTGCCGCTGCTGACCCAGATGAACTCTCCCTTCTTCCCCCAAAATTCGCAATTTAGTGCTGTGAGCAAAGTTACACAATTTGTGTTTTGATTTCAGGTAAGGGGAACGATGTCGTTCCCCTAAATGTGTGTGTGTTGTTTTTATTTATTTATATATATATAATAGTTTTCTTAATTTCTTTAAATTACCAAAAAAAAAAAAGAGAGCCAAAATGGCGTTGTTTTGTTCATTTAACGAAGACACTTAACAGATGGGTAACATAATACCGAATTGACAACAATTAAAAGTTAGAGGATTAAAATGACAAAACTAAAAGTTAGAGGATTGAAATGAAAAAGATTGAAAGTTAGAGAATCAGTTTTGGATTTTTTCCTTTTGGGGGGCCAAAATTGGGAAGTAACACTATTTTCCAAACAATATAATTAGTAGGCACTGTTACAAAACTATATTTTTTACTAACATTTCGAGTTTAAAAGACTCGATTTTGAGCTTATAAATCGAGTCTCAAAGACTCGATTTCAGTGTTTTGATTTGACGTTTTTTCCATGTGGCGTCCACCTGAAAATCGAGTCTCTAAGACTCGATTTATAAGCTAACCCTTAAAATGTTTTAAGCCTTCAACCTTCACCTGTTTTAAGCCTACATCTCTCTCTCTCTCTCTCGTTTTCCCTCTTTCGGTGAAGCCTCCATGGCCGATCGGCCTCCATGACAATGGGTTTTTGGACCACGTGGCCGACAACAACGCCCAATGAGTTCGACCTCGTCCCATGTATCTGTCGCATAATCCTCGCCGTCTACAAATCAGACCTCCAAAACCTGCAGTGGGAGCCCTCGGGCTGGTACAGGCTCAACCCGGATTGGGTCATTAAGCGCATCACCTACGAGCAAACCCAGGGCCACACGTCGCCGTACCTGATCTATTGCGATCAAGTGCACCGCCAAATCGTACACCACGGGCTTTTGAAGTTGGTGGTGTGGCTGTTGAATGATGGGTTTTGGGGTTTTTATTTTTTTAATCTAGATTTTAGGTGGTTGTTAGGGGTGGATTTGGTTGGATTTATACTAAATTGTTGGTCTGTGCTTGTATTTGATGGTAGCTAATCTGTGTTTGTGTCTTGTACTCCAAACTTGTGAAAATCTTTTCAGTGTAAACGTTTTACAGATACAAATCAAGTCTTTAAGACTCGATTTTTACTGTAAATGCATATCGAGTCTCTAAGACTCGATTTTTAAATGGACGCCACGTGGAATCAAGCCAGCTCAGATTTGATCCAAACATGAAAACTAAGTCTTTGAGACTTGGTTTACAGGCCCAAAATTGAGTCTTTGAGACTTGAGATGTTACTCAAATATATACTTTTAAAACCGTGCCTACTAACTATATAGTTGGAAAAATGGACTTAATTCCTAATTTTGGCCGGACTTTAGTTCTTGGCTTGTTTAACATAGAAAGTATTGCATTTTAAAAAAAAAATATTATTATGATTTTGAATTAGAGTTGCTGCTGACATTACTGCTTCCCTTTCTGTCTTTTCTTTGCAGACCCGTAGAGGCCTCTTGCTCTGGACAGCATAGCGTACTTGTGGAATTCTACATAGGCAAGGTGCCTTTTCGAAATTATTTCTCTTACCATTGGCTAAATTAAATTAATTTTCTTAAAATAAGAATGTTACATCTAATTTTTTTCTTACATGTGCCTATTTCAAAAAATTGTTAGATGTCAAGCACCAACAATTCCAAGAGAAGTGTTAGTTTGGAGAGAATGGATTACATGCTAAATTTTTTTTTGGTTATATAAAAATCATCTTCTTGTATTTTGAGTTGTGGCAAGTTTTATTTCTTATGAATGTATTTTAAATTAGAAACTTTCCTTTTTCTCAAAAAAAAAAAAAAGAAACTTTCCAAAAAAAATTGTGACGGATTTTAAGATGGATGATCATCTATTTGTATGCTGATTCGTGACAAATTTTATTTTAGATAGATGTATTCTAAATTAGAAATTTTCAGAAAGAATTGTGATAAATTTTATCTTTTGATGTGTTTATAATCCAGTGTGATAAGTTTTATTTATGAGAAAAAAAAAATTGAATTAGAAAATTTTCTATCATTGTAATGTTTCCATTTACCAATGTTGTTATCCTCGAAATATTGAATTGTGACTAGTTTTATATCAAATGAGGGGGGGGGGGGGGGGGGGCTTTTAAGGTGGCATTTGAAAATTTCAATTTTTAGATCACCTTCTTGTGAACTAAATTGCTGAGTTAAAATTGTAATAGGTATAAACAAGTATAAGAAAAACTCATTTTTGCCCTGAACATATATATTTTTTTTTTGGTCAGAAAAAAAGGATACTTATATATTAAATATTAGAAGCAACAAGTCTATTACAAAAGGTGTTAGCTTTATCATGAGCTAGCAACGACTCCACCACATGCGGTGGTTCTACAAAAACAACAAAAGTGAAGTTACGCCTAGCCCCTATTCTAGCTAGAGCATCTGCGCATTGATTTTCTTCGCGGTAGGTGTGTTCAACCCATTTGTTGGGGATCGCTCGCAGGAGGGTCCTGCAATCAGTTAAAAGAGGCTCCATTAGCAAATTGACAGAATTGTTATTCAATAGTTGGACAACACTCTTAGCATCCAGCTCAACAATGAGGTTATTAAGATTTAGGTTCTTGGCCAAGGTAAGACCATCTCTTAGAGCCCACAACTCAGCCCTGAACATATTACAAGAGGAAAAAAAGTACCATGGAAGGAGGGGGAGGAAATGGCAAACTGCAAGGAGAAACTCACATTACAAGCTTTCCGTGGACAACAAATGAAAGAGAAGTTTACATTTGCTTTATAGATGAAAAGCTAAATTTTGAAGTTTGTTTCTATATCTTGAAAACATTATTGTTATTTTCTCTTCCAATTTTTGGCTACAAAGAATAATAGCCTTCGCTTCACTCGCCCACTATTTACATCACTGCCATCAAGGATAGCTTCATTTCCACGCCTACATGGGATGATAAGAGTGTTCACTAACTCTAGCCAAATACTCCAAGAGTTCAGTCAAAGACAGTATTGCAGCTTTCCTTTTAAGTATTCAAAACTATCTGTCTACATCACAACAGGAGAAAAAGGAGAGAGAATAAGCTACAGCCACATTAGCAGGAAAAATCCATACAACAAATTACCCTATGTTTGGTTTGAAGGAAGAGAATGGAAGAGAAGAGAGAGACTCTCAAACAATCAGATTCTTTTTAAGGTTGAACTAATATAGAGACTAAAAACAATAGAAAGCTCAACCTTTAACAGCACACAATAAAAGCAGAACTTTTGTGTGATTTTCATTTCATTAAAATAGTTCCTACAAAGAATATCATCTTCAGTAATGGCAAGTAAAATGATTAACCACTAAATTAATTCCTACAAAAGCCCTATTAGAAAATTAGAACATAGTTACGGTTTCAAGACTTCCATAGAATCCTACTATTACACAATTGTTTGTAGCAAGAATCAAGAGCCATGAGATAGCATGTTTAAGAAAGCTTGCCATCAACAACCTACAATGATATTAATTAATGGGAGTCTACTACAAGCAACTTGATCACCGGATATTGAATCTTCTTGATTGAATACCATGCAAATGACGGCCAAATTCAAATGCCTATAATAAAAAATTTGCAACAAAAAATTAAAGAAACAGTAGTACAGTACAATCAGGAAAATGAAAAGGTTAAAAAAAATTTCAAATTGGCAAAACATAATGCCAATGGCAGCAGTATCTGTTGAAAAAGGCCGTGTAAAATGGAATTGGAGAAAATTACCGAATATTCACTAGCAAGGTTTGGCTTGTAAAAATCATAGGCATGAGCCATATAAAGTCCCTCTAACTCTGCTTTCAAAAGTAATAGGAGCATCGGGTCCTATTAGGATGGCAATAGCCGCTACTCCTCCAATAGATTGGGCTGGTCCTTCTGCATAGACCTGAAGGAAACTACAATCAGTAATTGATGTATAATAGACTTTATAAAATGATAAATAATAATCTATCAAAAATTCAGTGAATTATACTGATTTCAAGTAGTGGACTAAAGAACAGTAATACATCTCCAAATTCAGAAATTCATCAAATTGTTTATTCATAATATATAATTTAGTCATGTAAGAAATAAAGAAAATCTGACCCTAGACTATACAGTCTACACTAACAGGCAAATCCATCCCATGAACTGCTCTCAACCCAATTGAAGCTCCCCCATAGCATACATCAGTTGAGTTAACGCCTTCAACGTATGTATGTATTTCCGTGTCTCTATACATTCCAAGTAACGAAAAGTCAATTACAATGTTTGAAGAATAAAATTGATAGAACTTGAAATACTAACTAAATAAATCCTATCAAAAGAACAAATACAACAGTGCAAGAATGGGGATTAAAATACAAAGAAAACCCCCCAAAAAAAGTTTCATCATACAAGTATCATGATTTGGAACCCAAACAAAATTAGCTGGAACAAAAAAATAAAAAAACAAGATTCTCATAATAGACAATCAGATTTGTTTAGGGTTGAACTCAATCACTTTGGAATCTAATCAAAACGCATCAAGTGATTCACGTCCCAAAAACTAACCCAAACCCATCAATATTTCGAAATTCAAATTGGGTAAAAGAACAAATCACCAAAAAAAAACTTTAGGGTCGCGACAACACGATCATGGCAGTTTTGGCATATTTTCCAGGTTCCAGCACCAAATCCGACGGAGGCGTGGAGGTTTGATGCTAAGAAGAGCGGACGACATTTGGTTTTGGTGTTTGTGTATATCATTGATTCCTCCTTTGAAACTGATATACGATGGTTTTTTGTTTAATATGTTGCTGCCCACGTAATGGAGACACCATAATGAAATAATTTTTTGTTTTTACTGTTGAACCGTAAACGGACCGAGTTTTGTTAAGTAGTAAATGTGTTGAGTAGTAAATCTTAAAGTTCGGCTCGACAGCAAAAGTAGAATATTCAAGTTTGGCTTGAGCTTGAGCTTGATACGAGCCTACAAATAATGTTCAAGTTTGAACTTGTTATAAAATATAAATGTTTGAGCTCAGCCTTGTTATAAAGTATAAAGTTTGAACATTAGTCAAGCCAAACTTGAGCTCTATATCAAGCTCAATATCATGTTTTTAAGGTTGAGATCGAACATAAGTATTTTATCGAATCTATATCAACTTTGTTATCTAGCTTATTTGGTTTGGATAAGTGGTCTCAACTTATAATTAATTAAAGTCTTAGAAAGATATGAGTTTATATTACCAAACTCATAAATAAGCCTAAGCTCAACTTGTTTTGTTACTTTTGTATCGAGCCTTGGAGTTCACGAGCTTGTTCATGAACAATATTTTTTACTCAGGCTTGGCTCATTTATTAAACAAGCCTAAAACTAAAGCGTAGGCTTGGCTTGTTTATAAACAAATAAACATGAATGAGTTTTTTATCAAACCAAGCCTGAGTTATTTATGAATGGCTTAATTCATTTACAACTTTAGTAGATTGTGGTGATTCTTTTGAAAATTTGCCGCCAAATTATCCTTAACCCTCAATAGTTAAAAACCACTTTCTTACTCATAGCTAAGTTAATTTGTTTCCACCTGTGCCAATTAGAAGTTGATACATCATACAACCAACATCGGCAAGAGCAACAATAAAGAAACCCAATGAACGCAAGCTATGTATCTGCAAGTGCTTTCCATCAACTTTTCCCACATTTAATTGTTTCTAATCCCAAACAAAATACATAACAAACAAAAATAAATTATAAAGTCATCAAGTTAGAAATATAATTAGGGAAATGCTAACAAATGCCCTTAGGGTATTGGTTAATAATTCATTTAAAAAAAGTTTTTACGGGAAAATGAAAAAAAGTAATTAATTTTTTGACAGCTTTTTTCATTTCCCATGAAAGTGGTGTCAAAACTTTCCTAAAATGAATTGTTAACACTCGTTAGCATGACCCATATGATTAATCAATTTTCTTTCAAGCATTTTATCAAACATTATAGATTCAAATAAAATATATACTTACTCTTGGGCTCTTTGCAAAGTGAATCCACTATAGATGTTTCGCCTCCATTGGAGTTTTGATTGTGATGCAATCCATATAGATACAAACAACCCACTTCGATTATCAAAAACCCAATAGCAAAAAAATAAATAAATAAATAAATAACAAACAGAGTTAGTATTTTGTACCTCTTAGTTTGAATACAGAAGAAGGTTTTACCGAAGCAATTAAGTTCTGAACATAAAATCCTCATCATTTCAAATTTCTAAATGGAGCTTGGAATGAACAACGTTTCCATTTTTAATTGAGTACAAAGAACTGTAATAGAGTGGTTGGGTTCTGATCCGGTAATTGGGCCAACCCATTTTTAAGCTAAATGCAAGCTTAGAGCCCAACATGGCAAGACCTCATGCACTCCGGCATGAGGTCTCTACTTATATATATATATATATATATATTGATGATTTGCAATTGATAATCTTTGTAATTAAGCCAATGAGTTTTATCTCAACCAGTACCTTCTCCTTTTTTAAGATATGGGGAAGGTTTAATTTGAGGCTCATCCAGTGCATAAGTATAATAGAAAAAGAAATGTTTTTTAATGATTAAAATCTATATATTTACTAGCTATTCTCATTATCCATTTAAATTCCTTTCTCTCCTACAACATTAGAATTTCTTCAAATCCAAGATGTTCAACAGGATATTGGTGATAGTTTGATAGACAAGCCATAGCACTATTAGAGCATTCTCATTAAGAATTGTAATTACTATAAATGCTAAATTTTAACAAGAAGTTTGTAAAAAGCATACTCCATCAAGAATTGTAAATCCTATTAATTTTGCAATCTAGCTACAGTGGGCTGCTATCTCTAGCAGCCCACTGTAGCAAGATTGTAAAAAAAAAGAAGATTTGTTTAATGGTAGTTGCTGGGTACAGAAAACATAGTATGAATGGTAGTTATTTGAAAACATAAAGAAAGTATAAATAAAGAATATTTAAATAAAGTGGTAAAATAATAGAACCATGTTAGGTGTATTGTAAAGTGAGATGTTAAAATGAATAAAATAACTTTTTGAGATGTTAAGTGCTAAATTTTTTACAATTTTTAATGAGAATGCTCTTAGGGCACTCCAGGGCATCAAAACAAAGCTTTGAATCTCCTTCAACCATAACATTTTGATGGTTTTCTTCTAAGGCTAGTTGAAGAGCCCATAGTATAGCACTTGCCTCGGCTACAATAGTTTCAAGTAGGAATACCTTTGGCCCAAGTTTTAATAATGTTACCATTGTTACATCTAGCCACAACTGCAATGGTGGTATTGAGGGATTAATAGCAGCATCAGCATTATATATATGCGTGTGTGGGGCTTGAAATATGAATGACCCAGTGGTATGTTAAATGAGGGAGGCCACCAGCAAGCCTCTATATCAACCCTTTAGGAATTAGAGGGATAACCTCTATAGTCCCTACTCCTTGAGTGCTGGCTAATAATAAGGTTAGATTAGATATAGAGATAGGAAGAAAAGGGGGAAAAGTTTCCACAGCATCTACTTCATCTTATTAATTGTCCAAAACCAAACAATCCAAGAAAGTCTTGGTTATACTTAAAAGCGCCTGAGGACACTGGACCATCATTAATGCAGGATTAGTTCAACAACTTCAATACCATCTAACCTGCTACAAAAAGAAAAGATGGCTACGTAATGAAAAAAAAAATTGTGTATATTTGTTCGTTTTAAAAACAACCAAAGCTGAAATCCGTATTAAAAAGCTTGAATATTAAATGAGACAAGTTTAAACATGATAATATATAAACTTTGGTATTTGATTGTTTAAATTTACAAATAAGTTCATAAGATATGAGCATATTTTTTTTAATATATAAATAATATATCTTAAAGTATACTGTAATTGCAATTTCTGGAAGTCCCAGAAACCAATGGAGCCTGGGGTGTGTGTGGGTTCGGAATTTCCGAGCTACAGTTCGAGCTGGTGGTACCCATGGGCTTACCCAACTGTACCGTGGGGCGTACAATGACTACCACACGCGAGTCCCCTTTTTTTCTTTCTCAAAAAAAAAAAAAAAGTATAAATTAAATTTTTTATTAGTAAAAATTATATATAATTTCTCATGCAAAGGCAGCCCATGTAATCTAATGCAATAAGACCCAAGTAGTCTAATGCAACGCAAGACAGCCCATGTAGAAACTTTTAAGGTGAACTAGAAAAGAATGGCATTTACAAAAAATAAAAAATTAATTTATACATGCATGGGGTCTTAAACTCATTACCTCCAACCTCTAAGTTCTTGGGGTCTTTAATGTTCCTAACCTTTTTTACAATTTATTTTCTCTGGGATAATTAATTGAGTTGGGTTATTGCATTACCTTTGATTATTCTGGGTGTATTGTGCAGGATCCGAGGACGGGACAGGAGCTTGGGACCAGTCCCAGAGTTGGGCGTATGTTTCCCGTGGACAACCTTCGTCTTCCACCTATTGCTCTTGTTTCTGTTGCTATTACAGCTGTGCAGTTTCTTCTATTCCTTCCCTTGCACTTTGGCATGCCCGACTTGGTCACGCATCTTCTTCTCGGGTACAACACTTGGCTTCTAGAGGTTTGTTAGGTTCAGTGTCCACAGAAAATTTTGATTTTGTTTCATGTCAGTTAGGAAAACAACTAGTTTTGCCTTTTAATACTAGTGAATCAATATCTACTGATATCTTTGACCTAATCATTCTGATGTCTGCTGGCCTTCCTCTGTCTCTAGTATTGGTGAATCTTGATATTTTGTTATCTTTGTTGATGATTATTCCTGCTATAGCTAGATAATTCATATGAAACATCGTTCTGAATTATTGCAAGTATATTCTAATTTAGAAAATGGTTGAAACTCAATTTTCCAAACGTATCAAAAATTTTCGATCCAATAATGCTCTTGAATACACTTAATATGCTTTCCAAGCTGTTTTGTATTCTATGGCACTATTCATCAACAAACTTGTCTAGGTACCTTTCAGCAAAATGGTAGAATCGAACGAAAATTTCATCATATTCTTGACACTGTTCGTGCTCTCCTTCTCTCTGCCAAAGTTCTTGCTCCTTTTTTGGGTGAAGCTGCTTTTCACGCTGTTCATGCTATTAATTGCATTCTCGGTCCTGTCATCCAAAATCAAATTCCTTATGAGCGCCTTTTTGGGTCACCTCCAGACTATCACCACCTTCGCTCCTTCAGTTCTACCTGTTTTTTTCATCTTCAACCACATGAGCATAACAAACTTGAGCCTCGATCTAGACTTTGTTGTTTTCTTGGCTATGGTGAAACTCAAAAGGGGTATCGGTGTTATGATCCTGTCTTTTATCGTTCTCGTATCTCCCGCAATGTTGTTTTTTGGGAACATCACTCCTTTGTCGAGCTCTCTCACTTTCGTGCCTCCCTATCTACCTCCACTGTCTTAGATTTTTTTTCTCAGATAAGCCACATATTCCTTCTATAGTTACTCTTGATCCTCCTTTAGACTTCTCTATCTAACCACCAGATATTTTTGATGCCTCTCTTAAATCACATTCTAATGAATAGGTGGAAGATGAACAGGTCAAAGATAAGCCACCCAGCCCTGAGCTTGGGTCCCTTGCTCCTAATCTGCCTAAAGATCTTGCACAAGACATTCCACCTTGTCACTTAACTCGGGTAAGATCCATTCCTGCATATTTACTTGACTATCATTTTTATACTACCTTTGCTACATTACACGAGCCTTACACCTATCGTGAGGCCTCCATTAACCCTTTATGGCAGATTGCAATGAAAAAGGAACTTGATGCATTATCTAAAAATCATATTTGAGATTTGGTGACACGCCCCTCTGGGAAATCTGTGGTTGGTTGTAAGTGGATCTACAAGATCAAGACTCGCTCTGATGGGTCCATTGAGTGATATAAAGCTCGTCTTGTTACAAAAGGTTTTACACGGGAGTATGAGATTGATTATGAAGAGACCTTTACTCTAGTTACTCGAATCTCATCTGTTCGTGCCCTCTTAGCTGTTGTTGCTACTAGTAAATGGGACCCTTTTTTTAGATGGATGTCAAAAATGCCTTTCTTGATGGGAATTTAAGTGAAGAAGTTCATATGTAACCTCCTCCTGGTCTCTCTATTGAACTGAATAAGGTTTGTTACCTTCAACATGCACTTTATGGCCTTAAACAAGCTCCACGAGCTTGGTTTGCCAAGTTTAGCTCTACCATCTCTCGCTTGGGTTACATTGCCAGTCATTATGATTCTGCCTTATTTCTTCATCGCACCAACAAAGACACCATTTTACTTCTCTTATATGTGGATGATATGATCATAATTAGTGATGACCTCAGTGACATTCAAAAACTCAAGGATTTTCTCAGTCAGCAATTTGAGATGAAAGATCTTGGACATGTCAACTACTTCTTGAGTCTTGAAATCACTCATTCCACAGATGGTCTTTATATTACTCAGGCCAAGTATGCTTCTGAACTTTTGTCTCGAGCTGGACTCATTGATAGCAAGACTATTGACACTCCAGTTGAACTTAATATGCATCTGACTCCTTCGGGGGGGTGGGGGGGAACCATTATCTAATCCCTCCCTTTACAAACGATTGGTTGACAGCCTAGTTTATCTCACTGTCATTTGTCTAAACATTTCCTATGCTATTCACCAAGTGAGCCAGTATCTATCTACTCCACAATCGACTCACTATGCTACTGTTCTGTGCATTCTTCGATACCTGAAGGGCACTCTCTTCCATGGCTTTTTCTACTCTGCTCAGTTTCCTCTTTTTCTCAAGCTGTTCTTTAATGCTAATTGGGTAGGAGATCCCACTGATCACAATCCACCACTGGTTATTGCTTTCTTCTTGGTTCTTCTCTGATTTCCTAGCGAAGCAAAAACAAACCCTTATGGCCCATTCCAATACTGAAGCAGAATATTGTGCCCTTACTGATACCACATCTAAGTTCCTTTAGCTACAATGGCTTCTTAAGGACTTAGGTGTGTTCACATTCTCTGCTACTCATTTTTATTGTGACAACCAGAGTGTTATTCATATTGTTCACAATGATGTCTTCCATGAACGGACTAAATACATCGAGATTGATTGTCATTTTATCCGTTATCATCTTGTCCATGGTGCTCTCAAGTTGTTCTCGGCCTCCTCTAAAGATCAACTTGCAGATATCTTCACCAAGTCACATCCTAAAGGACATCTTCGTGCTTTGGTTGACAACCTTAAGTTGGTTTCACACCCACCTTGAGTTTGAGGAGGGCTGTTAACATGTAATAAGTTGTGGGCTTTAGGCCCACCTTGTTTACTTATACTATACACAAAGTAGAATTAAGCTTGAGCTTATGCTAATGGGCTAATATATCTCTAATACCCTTTCTCAAACTTAAAATGGAAACTTGACAAAATCTTGAGATTTGATAAGGTTGAGAAGATTCCATGAATGAAGTTTGGCTCTGTGACAGTGGTTTGAGGAAAGCAATGGTCTTATGGTGTTGATGCGACTTCTAACGATGGCATGAGTATACCGAAGAGTTTTAACAGCAGTAGTGGGAAGCCAAAGAAGATGATCTCAGTGGAGAAACACTGAGGAAGACAAAGATTGCTCTTAAATACACCGTAAGGACGAAAAACCATGGCCACAGAAAGGTGGTTCTAATACCAAGTTAAATATTAGCATTGATACACAATGTTGAATATGCTAGTATGGATGCGGAAGCGAAAGTATAAAGTATAGAACACAATAACACACAGGGTTACGTAGTTCAGCTTAACGGCCTACATCCATAGAGGAAACCCTAAAGGGTTACATCAATAATATATTAGAGTGTAGTATAAATCCTGCGTTACAATGAACTATAACATGTGTATATATAGTAAACTAAACCCTAGACTAATAAACTTCTAGTACAAGTAGGAGACTTGGCTTGCACACAAAGTAGAATTAAACTTGGGTCTATACTAATGGGCTAATATATCTCTAACATAATGCAATAAGACCTAAGTAACACTTGAATGCTGGCTAATAAGGTTAGATTAGATATAGAGATAGGAAGAAAAGGGGGAAAAGTTTCCACAGCATCTACTTGATCTTATTAATTGTCCAAAACCAAACAATCCAAGTAAGTCTTGGTTATACTTAAAAGCGCCTGAGGACACTGGACCATCATTAATGCGGGATTAGTTCAACAACTTCAATACCATCTAACCTGCAACAAAAAGAAAAAATGGCTACGTAATGAATAAAAAATTGTGTATATTTGTTTGTTTTAAAAACAACCAAAGCTGAAATCCATATTAAAAAGCTTGAATACAAAATGAGACAAGTTTAAACATGATAATATATAAACTTTGGTATTTGATTGTTTAAATTATAAATAAGTTCATAAGATATGAGCATATTTTTTTTAATATATAAATAATATATCTTATAGTATAAATTAAATTTTTTATTAGTAAAAATTATATATAATTTCTCATGCAAAGGCAGCCCATGTAATCTAATGCAATAAGACCTAAGTAGTCTAATGCAATGCAAGACAGCCCATGTAGAAACTTTTACTTCATAGGTGAACCAGAAAAGAATGACATTTACAAAAAAATAAAAAGTTAATTTATACATGCATGGGGTCTTAAACTCATTATCTCATCTCCATTCCATTATTATGAAAGTGAAAAGTTATTTCGGTTAAGGATGGCAATGATTGGGTTTAAGGCATAGACTTACACCCAAAAAACTAGTTAAGTTACAATTAAAATTCATTGTATAAACTTAATATCTACCTAGTAGACACCCAATGTGGGACTCAAATCCATCTTGTAAACACCCGTTGTGAAACTCAACACATGCCCAGGTTTGCTATGATCACTTAGAATTCCTCCATTTGACAAAAGGAACTCAAATATGTTGCAAGCTATGACTAAATTGACTAACTCGAGCAAAAAGACTAAAGGCCACCTATCAATTGCCGACTTTAGATCAAAGGAATATCCTACTCGTTCGCCACTACACTAAGTCGATCAAGGGATTCAGTTTGATTGAAGGTTCCATCACAAAGTAACATTTTCAAAACAATTTACTAGAGCAAGAAGAGCTATCGAGACATAGACCCGGGTTTGCATTGAAAACATTTTGTAACGCGACTCAAAAAAAGCGTGGGTCACATTTATGCTTATATCCCCACATGAACTAGTCAAGTATACACCCGCACAACACACACTCAACAATCAATTTAAAGTATCGCAACCTACACCCACCCCCCCCCCCCCCACAGAGAAAAAAATTCTTTACCCCCACATCTGCCCCACTTGCCCCACGCCTGTTGAACTACAATACATCACCAAAAATATAAAAGAGAGAGCTAAACTTGACATTCTTTCTTCTCTTTTTCAAGTTATTTTCTTAGCAACGAAATACAAATTTATCTTCTAAAAAAAAGGTTTTTAGACCTTAATTTTCATGTAATAAGTTAATATATTTTTATATGTTATTTACTTTCCAATTCAAAAATTAGAGAGAAAAAAAAAGTTAAGAACATAAAACCTTTTTTTTCTTTCTTTTTGGCAAAACTCTAACAAGACGACACTGTATTGGTTTGGAAGGTTAACCAAATCTCTCTCTCTATCTGAAATTTTTCCTCAACTTCACTCATTGATCCAAAGGTTAAGGTTTGGTTATATAAAAAAAAAAGTTAATGTTTTATGTTATTTTTTCTGAAATTTGATATTATACAGTATACGCTCAGATAGATTTTGGAAAGGGGGAGGGGGAGTTTTGTGAAATTTTGAACTAACTATTTGAAATTATAGGTTGATCCATATAATTTTAGCTTTTTTATTGGGAATAAAAAGGTAGGAGAGGGCAACTAGAGTGGCTTCTCTAATTGAGCGTTACTATTGTAGCATTCTATCCGTTGGATCCGAACTTGCAAGTAGTGGGTATTGAGCCGAGGGCGTGGGGCTTTTCCCAAGCAGAGAGTCAGTGAGCCATAGTTTTTATCCCAACCTCACATTGGCACTAGTGGGCATTAAGCCAAAGGCGTGGAATTCTTCTCAAGCACTTCCTATTGCGTGATTCAACCTTGAGACCTCTACATCTCCAAACAACTTGAAAGTAACCATACCACCACCCTTGGTGGTCCATATAGTTTTAGCTATTATCCATATATAGGACACATGTAATCTGTCTAAGGTTTTGATGAATCACTCCATAAGGTTTTGGCTTATTATCCATTGATCTGCCCCTACCTGCTGGTCCAGAATGCAGATCATACCGACGCACAGTGTGGTTAGAGAAATTGAGACAAAATATCATCATTGTGGTGCAAAAGTAGGCAAATAAACCATAAAACAAAAATGTATCCTAGAGATAATGCCGAGTGCTGACTTGATTAATCAATAAAAGGGCTAACCAGTCTAAAGCTAGACAAAGCCCATAAAGAGCGAACCAAAGTGACAATACTAAAATCCACAAACAGAAGCAAAGCAAAAAATTAATGCGCACTAGTACTACTACTATTAAGCCTAGCTAGTACAGACAATAGAATCAGCACTAGATCATGTTTTTGAGTAGCCTTCAAATTTGGTCAAAGTTATAGCCCAAAACATTCAATTCGACCTATCAATTTCTAGGTTCATTTCCTATGATGTCCAATGCTGATGAAGCATACTTTGGGGATACAGTTTTTTCTCTTGTCGTATTTGTGTAAATTCAAAATGAGAAATTGAGAAAAATAGGCTACATTCCATAGATAGTAATAATGCTAGCTCAAAAACAGCAACGAAATAATAATGTGGGTGGACTGGTACTATTGCTAAAGCTCGAAACAGAAACGAATAGTAATGTAGGTGGGGTGTAGCAGGTTGGTTTATCAAGGGAAATTAAGGTCCAACCTTTGCCAGCTGTTTTTGGTCCAATTTTGAAAACAACAAATCATATAATATACAAAAGTAAAATAAAAAATCTGGTTCCTCAAACAAATACACCATTTTTACCACGATTTTTTCATGTGACGGAGAAAAAAAATAATAGGTTTGTGTAAAAACAACATACAGCCCAGTCACAATCTGAGGTAGGAAATTTACGGCAAAAGTTATAAATTTGTTTGTGTTATAACCTACATAACTCAGCAGACAACCCAACTTCTCACTAATCTCCTTCTCAAAAAAAAAAAAAAAAAATTCTCATTAATCAGGAAATGCCATAACAAGAGACAAAAGTCATTCTAAGAATAACTTCGGTTGTGCCAGGGTTTTTTTTTTTTTTTTTTTTATTTTGGGATAAAAACGATTTACATCACAGCCAACAGTAACATGTACTATTTTATTTTTTCATCAAATCTGTCCAAAAATCAGTGATTGCATGACTATCGTATAAAACAACATTCCACCTAAAAGAAAGGGCCACAATTGGGTAAATCAAAACTCTTAAGACTAGTCTGCCAGAGTTTTGTTTTCCAGCTTATTTAAATTTTATACAGCTCTTTAAATTTTTATTTATAAAAAGTATTAGCTCTACTCTTAGCTTTTAAACCCAATAAACAAATGAAAGAAAAATTATCCAACGAGCACTTAACAAAGCCATTGTTAAGTTTATTGCAAGAAAACCATGAGAAGATGCTGCTCCAAGAGATCTGTCACACTCCCATTTTATCTATATACTGGAGAAAAATGCAACTTTGAGCAAGGGAACTCAAATCCGATAGCGCAATCAAGAAGGACTAAACACCCTAATGCTTAATGAAGCCCTTCTCCAGGAAAGTTAATCTGACAATTTCATTAAGATACATACAAAGTTTATCATTTGAAAAGGGAAAGAAAAAAAAAAAAAGGTATTGGACCCATTTCCATCCTATTGATGCCTTCACTATCACGCCTGGAAAGCAGCATATTTCTTAACAAAAACTCATTTTGTAAAGAAAATGCATGCTTGCCCAACAAAAAAGAACATGAAGGAAAATAAAACAGATCAAGAACGAAACGAGTAGAATAAATCGAAAACTAGGGTGCATTATTTTGTCAAGAAGAGTGCATAAGCATATATCTCACAAACGACAAGGATAAAAACAAATAACAAATTCCTTCACTCTACTAGGAAAGTTATAAATGCAAATTGGAAAGCCAAACTCATTAAGATCAGACCTGCAAAGTATTTAGGCACTGAAAACTGTGCCTTTTGGCTTATCTACTGGAGCCAAATTCTCAAGCAGTAAACTTCATATGGTATAGGTACACGTACCTAGTACCAACAAGCTCAGACATTATAAATGGTTTGGACAAAAAAGCACAGGCATTCTAATACAAGAGTGAGTACATACTTCCTTCTGTCAACAGGCTATACTACAATACTATCAAAAACAAAGATAACACGTTCTATGTAATATCATCCTCATAGACAGAAAGAAAAGCAACAGCACATTACACATGAACAGACACTATTTTATTTTTTTTTACCTTTAACATTTGTACCATAAAAAAGTTCAAAGCTTACCTTTGTCACACTCTCCATCACCCAAATCATTCATCCCCAACACATCTATGTTAAAACCAGCCCTATTATTCTACTCCTACCAAGAAAATGGGAACCCATATAAAAATGCTTCATCCTAATATCCTACCCCTACCAGTTATAAAATAATTGATTAATTGTTTGCATACTTTCTTCACCACACTTAATCTCTTTTCTGAGTCATTGACATAGTTTTTTGCCATAGAACAGAAGTGAATTTTGATGTCTTTTCTATCACATGTTTCCTAACATTTCTTAGTATTTCTAACATATCACTCACAAGGTTGTGAAGTCATCTATTATGAAACTTAGCCTTAACCCACCGAACTTTGAAATAATAAAGATTACACAGTCATCTCCAAATTAATAAGGGTAGCCCTATTCAACCTTTTTTTTTTTTTTAATTAGTAATTTACACACGCACCCAATAAATTTTTAACCCATGACTCACCCACCAACTAATTATTATGGAAGAAGGAAGTACCGATTGAACTATAGCTCACTGACAACCCTATTGAACTTCCAGTTACCCATACTAGGTCATAATGTCTCTTCAAAAAAACGTAGGCCAAAATCATGTTTTCTTCTTCTTCTTCATCATCATTATTTATTTAGTAATCTGGGATTCTAAAAGTTTTTTACTCAGAAAAAATAATTAAATTCCAATTTCTTTCATAAAATCCATTTCCTTCTTAAGGACATGGGATTCATTTTAACATATTACAAGAGCTATTCTTTTTTCATGTTATGATAACTAATCAAGTGTATGGCGTGTTTCAGGGGCCTTAATCTACAGTTGGGACTTGACAAATGACATTTATGAAAGAAAATGTAGTATTTCACCAAAAAATATGCAAACATTTAAAAAAAAAAATGAAACTCAATTATAAATGAGAATTCTTTTTTTTTTTTTTGGTAGAAATAAAAATGAGAATTCATACTATAATATTCTATCCTTGTCAATCATCAATGCTTCAATGTATGTCTAGGCAACTTTTAATTGTAACAGTATCTCTCTTGTTAGCCAAGAGCTATTGGAACATTCATTTTACACTGCTGAACATGAAAATGTAAAACATGTCAGGAAAATCCAAACTTTAACAGCAAAATAAATGCGCTTGAAGTTAATTTTCCTGCAAAGACTAATTGATACGAATCAGACAAATGAAAAGAAGGATTTTCTTTGGGGGGAGGGGGAGACAAGACAACTCTTTCGCTCATAGGGCTCGACTAGCTAGTATAATAAACCAAATCTTTCCATCAGTGCTTTTACTGTTGAAGAATTTTCGGCTGAGTATGATTTTTTTTTTTTTTTTTAAAATCAAAGTTGTTAAAGTTGAAATAATACCCTCTTAATAAATCAGATAATATCGGGAAATAATAAAAGAGAATAAGCAAATCTATGTGAAGATTGCATCTTTACTTGATCATATCAGAAATGAACACCTCATGTTAATTCTATCTGGAGGAACCAAAAAATAAAAAACCACGTTCTGTTCCAGAGCAAACAATAAATAAAAATATGATCAATGAGTGACAGAGGCCTCGTGAGGACACAACAAATTGAAAAGAAGAAGGCTGAAAATATACAGCTCATTGATTGCAACAATAATTTTGATCAGTACATATGCTAATGTCCAGAATAACAACCTCTCAGACCTTATTTTCTTCCTTGAAGACAATAGCAAGAAAACCAAGGACCATGAAAACCCATGTAACTAAATTCTGTTTTCTTTATAATAACAAAAAAAAAAAGGATTCAGCAAACACTGATGACAACCTACCAATGTGTTGGTATTTCAAATTATTGAATCTAAAATCCTGTGCTACAAGACAGCAACTTTTGAGATTTCTCATGTCACTAAAAATGGGGGGAAGATATAAATTCAATGGAAGAAAGAAAAAAAAAAGAGAAGCATAAACAAAAGTTTGGAAAGAAAACATTATATTGAATCTCGAGCAAAATCTGAAATTCTTTCCCAACCCCAAATGGGAAATGATCTTAAAAAACAGAAAGAAGTGTGGGGGGTGAAATTTTTACCAATTAGCAATGACTCCTGTATGGAAGGACAAACCAATCTTGTACATTTTGCATTTGTGAGCCAAAAAAATCCCGACTCTTGTTCCTTCTTCAGCATCCCATCACAGCACAATTATAGACAAAATTAACTGACTGCTTTCTTGCCAGCAAGTTCCACTGTGGAGGGCCATCACTTGGTTTCCACGAGTTGAGTTCAATGAAACCTTCAGCCAATGCCCGAGGTCCTCCGATTACTATAAGCTGGTCACCACAAGCTCTAAATGCAAGCCCCCAACCATTCATCGAACCCGCCCTCTCGGGCAATCTCCCAACTGTAACCCAAACTCTCCTCCCCTTATCATACTTCCTCACTTCACTTTCAGCATAATCGGCTGCGTACAGCTCATTGTTCACCACCGCGACCAAAGGCGGCGCCGCCGCTGCTGCTGTGGCTTGCCCCTCATTCTCCCCCGCCGGCGACATATTAGGAATCTCCGTCCATTCCCTCGTCACCAAATCGTACTCTTCGCCACACGAAAGAACCTTCGAATCGCGTCCTCCGATTCCCCCAATCACGTAAAACTTCTCGTCCATGAACACACCGGAACACATCTTCCTCGGCTTCTTCATCGGCGGCAGAGTCTCCCAAGACTTGGTCTCGGAATTGTACAACTCCGCCGAATCCAAAATGTTCCCTTGCGAGTCACACCCGCCTGCTAAAATCGCTTTCTCGCCCAGACTGGCTGAACCAAACAAACACCTCGGAGCATTCATTCTCATTCCGGAGGTCCAGGAATTCGTCAAAATACTGTACGCGTAGATTACGTGAGAGATGACTTCCTTGCCGAACACTAGGAGCTCGGTCCCAACAGCCAATGACTCCTTATCAGACCACTTGAAGCATTCATGGGAGGTCATTCTCGGCAAATGCATCCACCTGATCTGAATTGGATCAAACGCTTCCCATTCCAGCAAGTCGCAAGAGAAGTAAATCCAATGCTCAATCACGCCGTTCAACCGCCGCAGCTTGTAGAGGTCGCCGCTCCGAACCAAGGACCGGAATCCCCGGTTCAACGAAGCAATCGAACCGTACTCCGACCGGGAACATCGAATTAGGCAGCTGATCGAAATCTCTCGACCAAGTGAATTGATTAGCGAATCCGAACTCGCATTCGAAGAAGACGACGACGAAGATGAAGATGAAGATGATAATGATAATGATAATGATGAATTGTTACTACTACGCTCATTCGGATTCGGATTGAGAGAAACCGAAGCGAGAACTGTTGAAATTGGCTCCTCGGGATAATCCAACGGCTTAGAAGTAGCCTTCTTCTTCCGGTGACGAACGTGGTCGATACCATCACCATCACCGCCACCACCACCACTACCACCGTCCATTTCCAATGAACGCTTTACTCCTCCGGCTGTGATTTCAAGCTTGTGGTAAATCATGAAAGGCCAGTTAGTTTCAGACTCACAGCCACTCGAAAACGCCCGTGAGAATATACACCGACCTTCCAACATTATCTTTCTTTTTCTTTCTCTTTCTCTTTCTCTTTCTCTTTCTTTCAATTACGCCTTTCGAATTCTTTCAAATTCACCGGCAAAACAACAACAACAACAAAATATGTATGTAAATTTTATTTCATTTTCCTGGAAAAAAAAAAAAAAAAAAAGTTTGAGAAGCTGCAACAAGATTTCGAAGAATGAATTATATTAGATCTGACAACCAAAGAGAAAAAATTCTATTGGTTAGAGGAGAAAGAAGTTTTCTGAGAGAGAGTTTCTGAAAACGATCTGAGGATAAAAAAGAAAACGAAAATTAGATCGGTATAGTGTATGATTTGGTGTTAATGATTAAAATAATTATTCTAATTATATATATATATATATTTTTTTTTTTGTTGTTGTTGAAAGCATGAGAGAAAGAAAAAAAAATGAAGAAAGTAAAAAAAAAAAAAAAAGAGTGGGAAAAGAAAGGAAGGGAATGATAATGCAAGAGACTTACTGATTGGATAAGAAGAAAAATAGACTGAGAAAATAAAGGAGGACTTGATTGGAATTTTTCAAATTTAACAAAACTCACACACACAAGCACAAACACAAACACAAACACAAAACACTCTTCGCGTTCGAGTTGTTCTTATTTTTCTTTGTGTGTTTCTCTCTTTCTTTGTGTTTCTCTCTCTCTCTCTCTCTCTCTTTAATTGTTTGGTCCTTTTGGATTCTCTCTGCAAATCAGAGGGAGCTTAAGCTTTTGCTTCTTGGCTTTGGAGCTAAAATCATTTTAAGAGGTCCCTCTTTAATATAAATTTTTTTTTTATTATAAATTTTTCATTTAAGTCGATGTGTTTTTGTAGGGGAGATGGGTTGTGGGGCCCCACATAAAAGTTGCTGAGCTAGAGAGGTTCGCCGTTACGGGATACAACCGGTTACCGGGAGTTGCCGGTTTTGACACGTGTTGACTTGGCACTTCTTTCCGTTATTCCTACGTTTTTTTTTTTTTTTTTTTTTTTCTTTGCTGATCTGTACTGTGCTTTCAACTTTTTCGTTCCCGGTCTATTTTGTTGTACTTTACCGGTTGTTCTGGTTGGACGAGTTGGGATTGGGTGTGACGCATGATGAGGAAGTAAAATTTCACCCGTTTACCTAGTAAGATAACGTGTATATCTTAATTGATAGTTGGTAGGTTGTTATTAGTTTTAATTTGAATTCATACTGAAATCATTTTTTGCCTACCAATAATAACTAATAACAAATTTCTACACAGTATTTGTTATAAAAATGTTGTTGACATAATATTTCTTTTATTATTAATACGATATTACCATACACTTTGTCACTACTGTCTTGCATGATCAACTACTAAAAACGTGTTGTAATAAACTTATTGCAAATTTTGAAAAAAAAATTTCTGAGCCATATAGAATAGTTGTGACAAGTTGTGTTCAAAAGCGTGTGAAAAAATAACCTTATTGAAAGTTCATAGGCAAAATCATTCACGCTTGGATCGGTGATAGGCTCATATGAGAATCAATAAAATCTTGCCAACTTGATTAATATGAAAAATGCTGCAAAAAATTTGTTTGTAGACTTGTTAATATTGTTCATATCTAATCTTTCTAGGTAGGGACATGTGATAGGATTGGCTCATAAAAGGGACATCGTACTCATCCTTAATTGACTAGTCAAACTGATATTAGCAAAATAATCACTATCATTATTAATTCACCTAGTTAAGTAACGCATAGTCAGATCAAGATGAATGTGTGTGATTGACACATTACCCAAAAAATCGATTAGCAATTGATGCATTTAAAAATGGACGGTTTAGGAAGTTGTAGTAAATTGTAACGTGAAAGAAATCAATGTGGGCATTCAATTTTTTGTTTTTGATGAAAATAACAAAAGTAAATAAACCGACAAGAAAAGGAAGATGTTAATTAATCACTCTCATCATCTCCCCCACAAACGCGTAAACGGAAGTGGTGTTTTTTTTTCATTGCGGCAAATAGAATGAATGGGATTTTGAATTCATGACGAAAACATTTTTCAAAAGCACATGCTTAAAACTATTTTATAACGGCTTTTCATATGTCCCATTAAACATTTTTATAAAAAGTCAAAATTTTTAATGACCTTAATTTGAAGGGTAGGTGTAACATTAATTTCTTGCTCATCCACATAAAAGAGAGAGGGACTAATGCTTCATTTGTTTTTCTCATTATGAAGAAGTAACAGCATAGGACTCATTTTACTCACCTTAACCTCATTTTGTCTCACCCTGAATGCATGTGGACATATAATATTTAAAATATTCATATTTAATTTAATTTTTTTTTTTACATATCTTATTTATACTTTATTTTTATACATATTTCTATTACCACCTGTTAAAAAACACTATTTTTTTTTTTTTTTGGGTCTCTTAACATTCTCACAATGTCCCTCTCCTACTTTTTTTTTAAATGTTATTTTATCCTTACCTTAGTAATGTAAAAGTCACTTCATTAGAGATAGAAAAGATCTCCAACCTGCCTTATCCTTGGACCTGCCCTACTCCAGTTCTAGAGAGGGGACAAGACACGTCCAATCCAGCCCTGTACCTGCTTCATTGCCATCTTTAATTTAAATGACCATATAATTGATTTAAATCTAGTTGAAAAATAATTTTAGCATCGCTTACATACATATTTTAAGGGTTTACGATTGTCTTTTTTGTCATAATTTATACTTATTAATTATTGGTTATACAATGTATGTATTGGACAAAAACTACCTAACCAGCATACTTTCAGTGTTTTTAATAAAAACATCTAGAATTCAAATATTTTATTTGCATCATAATTACCTAATTATCAACAAAATATAATAAAATAAAATTATAAACTCCTGCAATCAGAAAGCAAAGTAATAAATGATGGGGATTAGTAGATATATGGTAGTAGAAAGCTTAAAAAACTTCAAAGAGAATCAATTTCAAGAATTGAGTTCCTTAAACCTAGATTCCAAGCTAATAATGACCATCCTTGAGTGTCCACATGCAAAACCTATAAAGCCAGTTATCAAAATGATCACGTATGAGATCTCCCAACTCCTGAGAGATATGGATTGCTCTTAAAGATAACATCAAGATTAAATTTGACACACCCCTCAGGGGGAGGGGACCATGAGATTCATTGTACAATCTACAAAGGAAAATCTCTCTAGTAACTTAATTAATTCAACCCCATAAATAGAAATAAAATTATAAATAGATGTTACTTCGTTTTTATTAAAAGAAAATATATAAAATCTTCTAATACGGAAAATACTGCATTGATTTTCTTTTGGTTTTTTCTTCCTTGCTATTTTGGAAAAATCCTATATTGGACATTAAATTCACATTGGCAGCAAAAAAAAAAAAAAAAAAAAACACAGAACAACAAAAACATTACCATCTCACTAAAGAAAAAAAGAGACCAAAAAAATCCAATCGACAAAACAGTTCCATCCTGTACCAAGATTCTCAATGATCATTTCGAATATTTTAATTATACATGCCATATTTATATATAGATTAAGATAGGGTCGGCTTCAAACTTTCTTGCCTATCACCAGGAAACTATAATCATCATCTCTCCGCCCACCTATAAGTTTCTCTCTTTAATTTTTTCGGCCCCCTTTGTTTGTTTTTATCATGCAATGTATTTTAAAAAAAGAATAAAGATTAAAGTTGTGCTTTAGTCAATACTCTAGGCACCACTCAATCACATTAGCTAAGCTTAAAAAAGCCTAATAAAAACATGGAAGTTTAGGTCAGCTCACGCGGGCATTACACGTTGCTGATTTAAATATTCAAGTCAAGAAAATACCGAAGTAGCACAACACCATAACAATAGTCTCTAAACAATGCTAAAGACGCAACAGTTTTCACAATAAATTCTTATTTCTACTAAGCCCTTCTTATTTCTACTAAGCCCGTCACTGATACTATTTCATTATCTACCATTTACAACTTATCATGTTATACAGTTGTAAAATTTATCGTCAATTTTGGTGCGTCGGACTTATTGAAAGTTTCCTTAGGGTTAGTAGTGTCTTTGTGACATGACCAGCTGGGCAAATACCATGTCAACATGAATCACAGTATTAATTATTTATTTATTTTTTATTAGTTTAGATTATCTTTGAGAAGATTCTGGGAGCCTTGTACTGAAAATGACCACTACCATCGTTCTATCTGATCCTACACACCAAGTACCAAACAAAAAAAGTTCCAAGAGAGAGAGAGAGAGAATCAAAAGAAATTAAGCAAAATCTTTGCTGTAATACACTAAATTTGAAAGCGTTTTTGGACTCGGCTCTGTGGTGGAGATATGGTTCCATCCCGTCACGCAAAAATGAGTGGTCCCACCGACTTTTCAATCAATACGACTCTCATAATGTTCACATCACGCGGCCCAAATTAGATCACTACTTTCACGAGAGTTTTGACCATCCACACAATTTGGGACTTCCCCATTATTATTCCACCTTGCTTAACATTCTCAACCCCTTCTTGTATTATGTTCCTTCGAATATATTCGAGTGGACTTAGAAAACTTGAAAGATGTACCGTAAACGTAATAGTCTTAATTTCCATCAATCATATTACCGAACCATGTGATTTTTGGGATAATTGTTGACATAAGTGAAATAATTTGACTAAAAATTAGAAGTTAGGTCGCTACTTCCTTATATATAAAAACATAATTTACATCAATCATGTTACTGAACCATGAGATTTTTGGGGTAATTGTTGACATGAGTGAAATAATTTGACTAAAAATTAGAAGTTAGGTCGCTACTTCCTTATATATAAAAACATAATTTACATCAATCATGTTACTGAACCATGAGATTTTTGAGGTAATTGGTGACATGAGTGAAATAATTTGACTAAAAATTAGAAGTTAGGTCACTACTTCCTTATATATAAAAACATATATAAAATTATTGTATATGACAAAGAATAATGGTTAGCGAATTTATAGATTTCAAATCCTATGTGTTTATAAATAAATAAATCTATACCAATAAATATGTCTTTCATTTTTTAAAATACTTTGACATTATAGGAAAACAAAAATCTATAGGCATACATAAGTCTTTCAACTTTTTAAATAAGTTGACATTATAGAAATTTAAAAAAAAAAAAGCAATTTATTATCTATTTCATCTACATACTATAAACTTTCATGTTACTATTGTATACAAAATTCATTTATCAAAAGTAATATCATAAAATTAAATAAAAAATTATTGGTTATTTTCAGAGTATAATGACTTTGATACTTCACACCAATATACAAATTCTTTAGATTCTAAAAAAAATACAAATTATTTAATATAAAATATGACACAAGCCCAATAAGTAACATAAAAAAAAAAAATAAAAAAATAAAAAAATAAAAAAAATCTTATATTAAGTGGCTTGTATATTATTGTAAAGTATCACAATGCCTTTATTTTTATTTTTTTTTCATAGGAAAGTATCACACTACCTTAAACACTCCAAAATAATGTTCACACTTTTTGAAAATAAAATGTGATACTTTTTTTTTTTTTTGGGGTCAATAAACTAGATATTTCTTTAACTAAAAAACAAATTGCAATTCAGGGTAAAGTCTATTATAATAAAATCCATTAAAATCAGCATTATAAACATCCAAAATTTCCGCGGGGTACTATTGCGATATACAATTCCAAGTCTTGACTAGTTCCTAGTCTAGACAATCCATTAACACACCTATTGACTTTTCGAGAACAATATATATAACGTGAATCAAGACAAATTAAAAAAGTAAGAGTAATACGCGATACTATATTCACATGGTTGTCAATTAACTTTTTTAGATATAGAGTTGTCAAAATCCCAAATAATCTTCAACTCACCGATGCAAAGTAATGCTCAACCGACACACAAAAAATAAAAAATAAAAAATACTGCAAAAATTAATAAAATTATATAAGTTAGGAAATGACATTTTTCCCTTTGACAAAAGTACTAGTGTTTATATGTTTATATTTTAATATAATAATTTTTTCTCTTTTGGGGATAGATGTGTTTTTGCGTGTATGACTTGACGGCGTCGTCGAGACCGAAAGGTCATGGGGTACCGATGACTAACTATGAGTGTAATAAAGCTTTCAGCAGCGCATGTGATTTGATAGGAATTCGATGTTTGATGTAATCAAATCCACACTTATCTAATCCACAAATCTAATCACAAGAAAACACACATTCACACGTGCCGATGATTTTTTTTTCACTACTTTTTTTTTTTGATAAGCTCGAGACCATAGATGTGCAAAGACATCGGTCTGGGAATGTGAGCCACGTGTCGGCGCACGTGGGGAGCTATTAGTGGTTATTTTTTTATTATTTTGCTCTCTCTCAAAAAAAAAAAAAAAAATTTAAAGTCCCTTTACATTTTATTATATTTAAAACTTAATTGTACTTATACGGCCGCCTGTAATTGTACACTAATCTAATTCTATAGGCTAAGCGGCTGAGCCATGAATTTTGAGTTGTTCTACATGAGAGAATGTCCGATTATGCCGGCTTTTGCTTCCATTTTTGTGCTATACTTTAATAATGGTGATGAAATTTGTAATTCAATTTTTTACTATTTGAATATTATTATTATGACTAAGATTGTTAGCATCATTTTCACGATGCCATGGCCTATTGGGCAATAGGGCAATAATAATCTCTTTTTTGGGTCCTCTCTTTTCTTTGGGTTTATCTATAGACTTAAAATTGATGGTGGAAGAAGCCGGATTGAATGACCTTTTGTGAATTCCAATCCATGGTCTAAATTTGTTGCTAGTCACATTTGCTAAATGGCTTTGTTTTTATTTTTTATTTTTTTTCTAAGTGTGGTTTAGATATTATCCCACTTCTTATCTTCTTATTAGCTTTGGGTTTGTGCATTGAATGATAGTTGAATCTTTGATACTCCTATATTATATGGTTTTAATTGGAGTTACCAAACACTTTCCTATTCTACACTATGACTAAGACTGAATGTTAAGAAATGCAATCCAAAAAAAGTCTTTTGAGCTCATCTAATTTTAGTGAAAGCTTAAACCAAACGTGGGAAATATAAAAGAACAAGGTTATTTAGGCATCGAAGTTGTTAACATACTATAGATAAGTTATTGGAATCAACAAAATTAATTACTTTCCTTGTTGGGTTTTTTTTTTACCCTTTTCAAATATTTTATCACACATATCAACTTCATTGGTACAATGATATCATAGTCACATGTGATCCCTATCAATCAAAAATTTATTAGTATCAAAATTTGTTTTCCCCTATTTTGATATATATCATGAAATTTTAATCTATAATGTTCCATCTATGATAATTACTCTTTATTATTATACCAAATAAGATTCGAATTACATGTCTCTTATTCAAGATTTAATTAGTTGAACTTTGAACTAATTAGAATCCAAATGTGCTCAAACAAACGTGTACGCATCTTTATTATCATCAGACTAAGACATCAAATCAGTTTTTAATGTAGGCATGATGAAATTCAGATGTTTTATTCAACTATTAGAAAATTTATTATTTATTGCTGACGTAAAAATTAAGTGTAAAAAAATAGAGAAGATGAAGAAAGAAAAACTGAAAAACATGGGCACGTGCATGCATCATGTGTTGAAGATAATAATGAAGAAATAAATGTGTAGCATAGATGAATGAATGAAAAAAACAAACTTCAAAACCAAGCAACTCCACTATCTATTCTTCTATGATCCATATATATCTCCAACCCACAAAAAAAGAAGAAAAAAGAAAAAGAAAAAAAAAGAAAGATTCTGGCGTGCACTAACCACTTATAATAATCCCCTTCAAGAACCGAGGCAAAAACGTCCCCTCCAATGCCACTATCACACGTGTCGGTCACTTATGTAAAGACGTGTGGTCATGTGAAGCATTATTGGACGGTGAGAAAGGTGTTTAGTGAGGACTAATTGCATATTTCACAAAAACACATGTACACTCCTACGCGCAACACTAGGCAAAACCCAATATATATATATATATATATATATATATATTGTGTTTTTAAAAGTAACCCAAAAAAAAAAAAAAAAAAAAACGTCCTTCCTAAAGTCACCTTTCTTAGTCCCCCTCATTGACTTGGTTTTTTATTTAATTTAATTTAATTTAATTTTTTTACACTATAGATGATTTGAGGTTAACTAGGGTAAGTTCTTTATCGGTTGTTTTATTTTAATAATTTGAGGTTCAAGATGTTTTTGTTAGAATTATGTAATTAAATGCTTAAATTTATCATTTCTCAATTGTTTTAAGTTTTTGGAATAATCGGTAATTTAACATGGTATTAAAGTAAGAAATTTTGAATTCAATTTTTGTCTCTTCCAATCTACCTCGCCGCAAATATTGAAAACCCTCATACAATGTACTTGAGTTTTACTATAAGTCAAAATACACAAAATTATTCATATTTTTTTTACTTAATTAACTTGAGTTGATGTGATTGGTACCTAACAACAACAAAAAAGTGTCATTGAGGGGCTAGTGTAGAATTAATTGTTCTTCATTCACAATTTACCATATTAATAAGTTTTTCTGAAGATTATGTGCCCATTGGCAAACAAGCAATCTAGTTAGTACTAAAAAAGGGTTTGAGGTGGTGGGTGTAGTTTATCTTAGGCTAGCTCTTTTTAAGTCCCAGCATGGCCGGAATAATATGTAAATAAATTTTGATAATTTTTATGAGCAAGGGTGTGTTGGGGATGTGAGTTTAGGAATTAGGATGAAACGAAAAGTCACTATTTTAAGCCCAATTATTGAGAGAAAGCGAAGGGAACGATGACAATGGAGAGTGGGGGTATTGTATAACTATAATAAACAATGTTAATAAACTCTGTCTCTTTCTTTCAACAAAGCTATACTCTCTCTCTCTCTCTCTCTCTCTCTTTTTCTTCCTTTGAGAGAGGCTCTTTAGTGGTGTTGTTCTTTGTTTTGGAGTGCAAGAGAAGTGAAATTTGTGGAGGGGGCTACCCATGTGACATGTATGGCTGTTTAGATGACACAGATTGCAATATTAGTTTTGGGGGTTTATCTGTCAAGGGCCCATTTCCAAGTTGTTAAAGTGGGTGAATGAAACCAATGAACCCAAATCAATATGCAAAAACTCAAAAGTGCAAACCCTATCTTTTCTTATCTAACTTCCATATAATAAAAATGGAAACAAAAGGAACGCTTAGGTATTGGGGGAGTAAATAAATGGTCATAAGTGGATTCACTAATATCTTCTTCTTCTTCTTCTTCTTCTTTTTGCATTTTTATGTGATTGTTTGATAAGTAAGTTTTGGCTCTAACATCACTTTTTGCATTTTAATTATATTAGCTCTCTTATCTTGTAAAAAAAGTTATATTATCCTTTTGGGGATAATGGAAAAAAAAATGATAGTTCATTGTTGTTGGTTGGTAATAGCCTAATACATTACTTACAAGATCAAAAAAATGTTATATGAAGATATTTAGTTTTGATGGGGCAGCCTCTCATGTGTTATTTGGCATCTATGGTAAGCAAGATTTAGATAACAAAAAAAAAAATCAATAGATTTATTTCTCGTATAAGCAAGATTTACAATAATTATTTTTTGCCATTAAATTAAGACATCAATCAGTTTATTTGTTGTGTATACTATATTCAAATAACCCACCACATTTAAAAAAAAAAAAAAAATCAATATACATCTATTGAAACTTGAATAAATGTTGCTTTAAGAATTGTACATTTGTACTCATGTTAGTCATGTGTATATACATACATGACTGTAACTTCATTTGTACTCCTGTGCTTATGCATACATGTAAAGATATGTGTACATATCTTGATGTATATGGAGAGAGAAATCAAGTTGGAAAGGACTCTTGTCAAGCTGGTGTGATTTAATTGTTTTAAATAATAAATAAAAGTCAAAAAAACAAGGACATAACAAAAACCTAAAAAGCCAAATGGAGAGGTCAACAGAAGAGACGTATTACTGTGCTCTCCCTCCAATTTTTTCCACACGAAAGAATATTATCTCAAAAAACAATGTTAGGCAAACGTCACTTTCACATTCACATACACTCTGTCTCCCTCAAATTTCCCTCAAATTTCATTGATGATATATGCACAGCAATATCGTCTAAGTATAAACTGTACATTTCTCTCTCTCTAAAATGATATATATGCACAGCAATTTCGTTTAGTAGATGATATAGCTTTATGTCGTATTCACTCATAATAAAGAGGGGAACAAGAAATCCGTGAATTTCGCCTAACCAAAGCAACCGACTTTGATTAAGAAAAATACCACCCCCTCCCCAAAATGGTCATTTTAAACCACCCTTCATGAAAATGACTTTTCCCCATTAAGCAATTGGGAAAAAGAACAATTATAATGAATATAGAAAAGCGCCTTTAATTTTTTTTTAAAAAAAGAGTTTCAATAGTGTTCGCTCCTCATTATTGTTCTTTATTTTCAAATTACGATTCCAATCGGTCTTTAGTATAGAGAGAAATCGAACTCAAGATTTCTTATTTAATCACAAAATATTTTGCCAGTTGAGCTAATTGGAATCCGCAAAAAATAAATCTTTAATTTTAATAGAGTTCCAACCTATGGTTCGCTTCCAATGATTACAGTCTAATCGAATTTTGGCATAAGCGAAAATCGAACCCCAGATATTTTATTTAACTACAAAATACTATACTAGATGAGCTAATAGAAACCCATTAAAAAAAGCTTCTTTATTTATTATTTTTTTTTTTTAAGCTTAGGGAATGTTTGGTAACTGTTTTTTCCTCTTATTTTCTGTTTCCAAAAACAATTTTCTATTTTTGAGACTAAAAAACTTATTTGGCAACTCAAAATAAACAAAAAACAAAAACTGTTCTCAAAACTCAATTTGTGAAGGAAATATGCAAAAGACTGTTTTCAGTTCCTAATTTTCAAAAATCAATGAAAACACGCATTTAATTAAATGAATCTGTCTTATTTAATGAGTTAGCATTAGAGTTCAAATTCTAGTAACAACATATTTTTCTATTTTTCTCTTTAAAAAACTATCTTTTTAATTTTAGCTAACCAAGCATGTTTTTTATTTCAAAAATATAAGAAAATTGTTTTTTCTTTATATTCTCAAAAACAAGTTTTTGAAAATAAAAAACAAAAATTATTACCAAACATAACCTCAGCTTCTTAATTTTTTTTGGTATAGCCAAATTAGCGGGAATCGAACTTCATATTTTTTATTCATCCATAAAATACTTTATCAGATAAGCTAATTAGAACCCTATTTAAAGAAGTATCTATAATTTTTTTTTTTTTAAAAGCTTAAGCTTCTCAATTTTCTTTTCTTTTTCTCTCTTTTTAATTTTCTCATCCTTTCACTTCCAAAAAAGCCAAAGATTAGATGCTTCTCTTACTATTAATGACGTGACTTGGAACATAGGCCTATCATAATACAGAGACCTATCAATCGGAACCCAATTAGAAACAAGAATTGGGAGGATTCCAAACTTAGAGCCTCAAATCAACCACCTCTCTCAATCATACGTAGCTCATATAATATAAGTGGAGCATCTTTTAGGTGTGTGACACCACATATATTGAACAAGGTTCGTGTTACATTTTGGTGTTGATGAATTGTATTATTCCTTTCCCTTCGATTGCTTGTGCTTTGAGAATATTTGCATTTTTCATCTTCACGATTGTCATTGCAAAAATTCCCTATTTTTTTCATATAAAGGTTAAGAGGACACTTGGAGTGATTACGCACGTTGAAGATTGGTTAGGCTTGTTATGTGATATGTGAAATGGACCCCATTATATATTTGATAAATATAAATATAAATATAAATATGTATTTTTTAAATATATTTTATATTTATTTATTGGTGTATCAAGGAGGCATTATTATTACAAAAGATATATAGTAGAGAAACAATGATCACCAAAGAAGGCCCATCAAACTCCTTTATTAAAAATTAGGTGGATTTTTTTTGTTTTTGATAGCTTATTCCTTTTTTTTCGACAGCCCATGTTGGAATCACTTTTTTTAATTTGCAATTCTAGCCAATACTAATCACATGCTGCCATGTCATTGCACTTTGGGCCTTTTTATGCTTCCAATAACAATGTCTACTTAACATGGTCTAGTTATCATGATACCAATGGAGATTATAAGATTTACGAAATAATACTCTGCAAGATTTTGCTTCTTTTTTTCTTTTTTCTTTTTTCCCCACTTTAACTTATATATCATCTCAAAATTAACTTGTTAAGATTAATCTTTATCAAGTTACTGTATAGTTTAGCTTATTTTTATTAAAAAGCAGATTTCAAAATTCTTTTTTATATAATATTAATTGTATTTTTGTAGGTTTTTAATTGATTCAATTGATAAAGTTTTTTGGTTATCATATAAAGGATTTGTGTTCAAATCACGTACGACAAAAGGAAAATGATTGGTGTCTTGTCTATTACTAAAGTTGAATATTTTCGAGTATACATTATAGATATTAAATCTTATAGTATCTATTAAAAACATATGTATAAATATATTTTTACACATTTAATTTCTTAATCAAAATTTCCTCAAAAAAAAAAAAAAAAAAAAAAAAATTTCTTAATCAAAATAAATCGATAAAAATAACTTGTACCAAAAAAAGCTCTAAAAGACAACTAATAATCAAGGGTCCACTCTAATTTATAGAAAGTGAATGAAGATGGGTTGCGTGTAAATTGCCAATATATGATTGGTATTATTATCATGTGTAAATCACATCTCATTTTCTAAATTTGTTGGTGAATTAATGGCCTATCAAAAAACCCTTGTTGGTGCATTAATGGTCTATTTGTATCTACACTTTACGTGATGTAGCATCCATTTCCAAACGTCGACCTTATGAGCTTTTTAGCCGAGTATGAGATTGTTGGAAACCTTGAAAGTAGCATTTGAATTGGTCAAAAATGATGGGTTTAGATAAAGAGACCCTAACAACTTAAAGAGTTTTTCAGCAAGACGAAAAGTAAAATAGAACAAACATTGGATTAAGACTTAATAATAGTAACCCAAAAAGCCGCAAAGGCTTCGTTTGGAAGTGTTGTTGTGTTGCCCCTATATTCAATGAAAAATTTTGCATATTTTTTTAAAGAAGTTTGTCTGTTTTCTCAAATGATGATCCATTTTGCTTTGCAGGCCGCCAAAATTTATTCCTGCCATTCAATATTCTTTATGATTGGGTGTGTGTTGGTCACTCGGTCAAGTACATGGTATTGGTAGCCATTTACGTGCTCTTAATAACTTACTTTTCGTGTTTTTTCCCTTGCGACTTTATAAAAGAAAACAATCATTGTTATTGTGTTTTTGTCATGGCGGGTGCAATTTGCTTTCGTTTCACATTGTAAATGACAAAGAAAAGAACTAAATGCAATGCAATGCAATAATATTCAAGCCACACACACATTAAATGTAGCATTGATCAAATTGGAAAAAAAAACAGAGAGTTAATACTAAAATTATGAACAAGTAGGTGACATTTTCATTACTAGTTGTACACCATTTAAGATTAAATTAAATTTTTTGTTTTCATTTTCGAAATTTAATAAGAAAAATTTCAAAGGAAACCAATCAACCAAAAAGGGTTAAAGGGAAATGTGAAAAAGAAAAGAGAAAGAGCTATATAGAAAGGCTCATTTGCGTGGACGATATAAGCTCTTTAAAGCCTTTTTTTGATTGGATTGCCTGTGGTCATTTTCGGCTGCAGTGTCTTTGCCTTTGAGGATTTGAGAGGTTGTTAGGGTGAGCTGTGAGGGCACTTCATAAAAAAAAATTAAACACAAAAAACAAAGTTTGTGTTGTGTTGTGTAAGTAAGTAAGGGTTGGCGTTGAACTGTTGAAAGAGTTTTTTTGTGGGGTTTGCCAAGATGTGTTCCAAACAAAACAATTTTGAACAGCGTGTGTGCCTTTTCATTCTTTCCTGTTGAGAGTTGAAAAACTTTTTCCCTATTGGATGCCTCATTACCTATATACTCTGTCTAAAATTCTTGCTTCTAGATGTAATGGTCGGCAAATCAGAATGTTTTGATTTACTAATGGCGGTTGTTTGAATAGGGCATGTGATAAGATATGACAATTGATTGTAAAGCGTGTTGCATGACATAGATTGAGGCACTTGAGGAAAAAAAATTAAAAAAAAGTCCATAAACTTGACTATATATATTTTTTGGGTTATTCTAGTGTGATTTTGGTGAGAGAGGTAAGATTAATAATAAAATAATGTTCATTCCTTCGTGGTTATTGTTGAATGTCCACCACTTAATGTTATATCACGATGGGACTGATGATCGGTCTATAGTTGAACTCGTTGAAACGAGCATATTCGATTTGGAGAGAGGTAACTTTTGGGTTCAAATCGATAAATGACACGCTATTAGCTTCCTCATGATTATTGTTGTCTACTACATGATGCTACTAGAACCATGGTGATGGAATTTGAAGTCATGCTATGGTTGAACTCGTTTAAATAAGCATACTTAGTTTGGACTTTGAAGAGAAGTAGATTGTAAACATGTTGCATAGCATTACATATAGAGGCATTTGAAAGGAGGGAAAAAACATATATCAAGACATGTGAATTTAATTTTTTTGAATATTGTCATGTTGCTTGGTGAGAGGGAAGACATTAACTTCAAATCAAATAATAAATTAATGTTAGTTCCATCATGATTATTGTCACCCAATGTCGACCATTTGACATTATATCATGATGGGACTGAAGTTAGGTTATGGTTAAACTTGTTGAAATGAACAAATTTGATTTAGAGAGATTTAAGTCCAAGTTCAAATCAAGTAATGACATTGTTAGTTCCTTAATGATTATTGTTACCCGGCCACCACTTGATGCTACTAAAAGTCTAAAATCCTAATGGGACTAGTGTCAAGCTATGGTTGAACTTGTTAAAAGGAGCATCCTTGATTTAAAAAGAGGCAAATCTTGAGTTCAAATTAAGTAATAACATGTTCTTAGTTCAATCATAATTATTGTTGTCTACCACTTGAAGCTCCTAGAACCTTGGTGATCGAGACTGACGTCAAGCTATGGCTAAATTTGTTGAAAGGAGCAAACTTGGGTTGGCGAGCTATAGGTCATGAGTTTGAATCGAGTAATGACACAATTTTTGCCTCCTCATGATTGCTGTTGTCAGATATTGAGACTTAATAAGTAGGACCGACGTCAGGTTATGGTTAAACTCGTTGAAATAAGCATATCCAGATCCCTTATATTGTAGGCCTATCTATGTCATGTTATTGGTTCCTCAACAAATAGAGACGATTACGATAATTCATAATATTCAATTAGGGTTTGTACAACTCTTCTCATCCGTTACCATTTTTAATCACTTATTTTTCTTCTTATTCTTCTTCTTCCTTTTTTCAAAGTAAGAAAATAGTTCACTTTATGCTCACAGCTCTTAAAGGGGTCAAATTTTAAACGTTAGTGGCTATCGATAAATGCAACTTGATAGATCTTAAACTTTGGTTTAAGTGATCAATGATAAGATTAGAATGAAATATTAATCTCAACCAAGAACAAATAAACGAATTTTTTTTCTTTAAGTGTCAATTATTTAGGCTGGGCCAACCATTTTGCTCAACTTACTTAGTGCAATGTTTGAGCCCAATTTGAGAACGGAATTCAATCCAGAATTTTAGTCAGACCAAACCGAAGAAAGAACAAAAGAATGTGATCACCACTAGAAATCTAGAATCTGGTTCTATCCATTATGATCAATTTGATTTTGATTGACAACAAAACCATGCACTTCTTTGATGAAAAAAGAATTTCAACGTTGTAGAATAAACAGGTAACATTGCTGGCCAAAATGTGTTCACAATTTTTTTTTTTTTTTTGTTTTAAAAATTCTTTTTTTCCATCACAAAAATAGCTTCATTTGCTTGCAAATGTGGAAATATGCCTTATTTGGGTTTAGCCACCGTGAGAATAAATATAGGGGCATAATAATCCATAGAGGCTACTAGGCTAGTGTGACAATGTTACATAACTATTTTTGTAGGTAACTCCATTGGAATTTTGCTAAAGACTTTGTATATATCAAAATTGTAAAGAAAGAAACTATTTAAAGGTCCACTCAAGAATCAAAGAAATAGTACTTTATTCGCATACTATGTAAGGTGGGTTTATATAAGGGAATATATATGTGGGGGATTCATCATTGATATGAATGAGACTAATCGATACCAAATACAAATTGCACTTTCTCATGCACAATGTTTAATAATCAATGTAAGTAATCATTTTTTATAAAGAAAAAATAAACCCATCTATGTCTATAAGCCCTCAAAACTTGAATCATACTAAGCAATTTGAGGGTACTATGACTAACACGTTTCTTGTTTTAGTGCCACAAAGCCATAGTTGTCGTGGCCCAAGTACATGTCGGTGAAAAATTATTAGTTTCTTGTTAGATTTTTAATCATTTGATTTTAAGACTTATCTTGTAGTACCATCTTCACCACTTTTTTTTTTTATACAAAATTTTCAGTTTCATGCCACATATACTTGAAATGAATGCTTGTATGTGTGAATTTCATTGATTTTTGTGTCGCAATCTATAGGTGAGCATGGGGGGGACCATGCTATGAGAAAGAGAAAGAAATAGGAAAAAATAATAATTAGATTTGGTATATTTGGTTTGCATTTCTTTGTACTGTACTTAAATAATAATGCTATAAATCGAATTTATACATGGGACATTATAACTCTGAGGAAAAAAAAAAATTAGCTTATTTCTAGTATTTTTATAACTGGAAATATTTTTTTATTTTAAATATATAATGGTAAATGATAGTGAGTTTTAATTTTCACATTTTATTTAGTTAGCGGGTGATGTGGCAATCTCTTATTAAAACAAAAAGAGACTTCTTTAAAAAAAATATATAGGAGGTAAGCAAAAAATAAAATAAAAATAAAACCACAATTTAAAAGATTTCCTTAATCAATAGAAGCGTATAGAATATTTCCTCAGATTCACCAACTCATTGAATTTGCTTCTTTCTACATCATTTGATATTGGGCTTGGCTCTCCATTCGACTAAAAATGGAAAAACACCCATTTGATTTATGTTCTTGTAATCTAGTCTACCACTCTTACTCGATCTTCGTCTTTTGTAAGCCTGTCTCTTGGGCCAAGATTTTTCATTGGGAGGTAACCAATAATTTAGAGGTCTAACATAACATGTATTAGGGTACGTATTAAACCCACCAACTTAAGAAAATTGACCAAACTTCACACGTAAGGTTAGTGGGTTGGATTTTTTCTTTTTCTTTTTGAGTCTTGGGTTGGGTTGGGTTTGGATTGATAGTTTTTTTAACTCATTCAACCCAACCTAACCCACCATATATGTAAGTTTATTTTATCACATTTATTTTTATTTTTTAGTTTGATTTATTTTCCTATTTTAAGAATTAATTTTGATGAATTTAGAATATAATTTAGATATATTATGTGATTTGTAGTAGTTTAGTAAAAAATAATAATTAAACAATTAATGAGAGTCCAATTTTTTTATAAGACATGAAACATGTATAGCACAACTCACCAACCCAACCAGACGCATGTTGGTTTCTCTATGAATGTGATGGATTGGGTTGGGTTGAAAAAACCCTTCAACCTGACTCGTGCACATTCCTAGACATATATTTTATTAAGTGTGTGTTTGACATTAGATTATAAGTTACATTTCTACTTATTTTATGCACTACTTATGAGTTCCATACTACTCTTATTATTATTTTTTTTAACTTCATTTAGATAATCTAATTTTTAGTTTATTAAAAATAAACTAGTTTTTAACTTTTTATCTTATATTATATAAATAAGTTACCGAAAATAAACTTCAAAACATGCTTTAAATACCAGAAAACAAAAAACTTTTTCAGTTTCATGCCACATATACTTGAAATGAATGCTTGTATGTGTGAATTTCATTGATTTTTGTGTCGCAATCTATAGGGGAGCATGGGGAGGGGGACCATGCAATAAGAAAGAGAAAGAAAACGAAAAAGAAAATTATTAGATTTGGTTTATTTGGTATGCATTTCTTTGTCCTGTACCTAAAATAATAATGCTCCAAGTGGAATTTACACATGGGACACCATAACTTCGAGAGGGAAAAAAAAAAAACCGCAATCTAAGATTTCCTTAATAAATAGAGAGAGGCCTACAGAATATCTCCTCAGCTTTTTCCAACTCATTGAATTTGCTTCTTTTTGCATCTTTTGGATATTGGGTTTGGGCTCTCCACTCGACCAAAAAAAAGTAAAAACACCCATTTGATTTAAGTTCTTGAAGGCTACCACTCTAACTCGATCTTAGTCTTTCATAAACCCTGTCTCTTGGGCCAAGATTTCTTTGGGAGGTAACTAATAGTTTAGAGATCTAATATAACGTGTATTGGGGTGCATACTAAACCCACCAACTCAAGAAAATTGACCCAACTTCACATGTCGGGTTAGCGGGTTGGAATTTTTTTCTTTTTGAGTCTTGGGTTGGGTTTGGATAGATAGTTTTTTTAACCCATTCGACCTAACCTAACCCACCATATATATGAGTTTATTTTATCATATTTATTTTAATTTTTTAGTTTGATTTATTTTCCTATTTTAAGAATTAATTTTGATGAATTTGGAATATGATTTAGATATATTATATGATTTGTAGTAATTTAGTAAAAAAATTAATTAAATAATTAATGAGAGTCCAAATTTTTTTTTTTTTTTTAATATAAGGCATGAAACATGTAAAGCACAACTTACCAACCAACCAAACTCAAGTTGGTTGGGTTGGTTTCTATACATGTAATGGGTTGGGTTGAGTTGAAAAAACCCTTCAAGCTGACCCATGCACATCCCCAGACACATATTTTATTGTGTGTTTGATATTGGCTTATAAGTTGGATTTCTACTTATTTTATGCACGAGTTCTATACTATTCTTTTTTAAATAAAAAAAATTTAATTTAAATAATATCAGTTTATTGGAGATAAGTTAGCTTTTAGCTTTTTGTCTTACATTATGCAAATAAGTTACCGAAAATAAATAATTTCCAAATGGAGTTTGTATATTAGAAAAAAAAAAAAAAAAAAAAAAAAAAGGCTTGGAAAGCTACAAGGGGCCTCTCCACAACCCTAGACAACAGAGAAAACTCGTTGAGGGAGAAGCCTAGGGATGGGAGCGGGCCCCCAAGCATTGCAAGCAGAAGCCCATTGAGAAATATTATGAGCAAAGCAATTAGCCTTCCCAGCCTTAAGAACAAAAAGCCCAACATACAAAAACCATTCAAAAATAGTTTCTATACAATCAAATTACAATTCATATCATTAAAATTTAGAGCCATTTTGATTTTGTCTATGTAAATAAATGAACACAAACATGCATACTTCACTTGGCCCCTAATCAAATCTTTCAGACACCAACCAATACCATCTCATATTAGCCCAAACCCTTCTCCTACTGGGCCCATTATGCAGCCCAATATCCACATCCAATTTTTCTTGTTTAAGTGCCGCTAAGCCTTAGTTGTCGTGGCCCAAGTACATATCGGTGAAAAATTATTAATTTCTTGTTAGATTTTTTAGACTTATCATGTAGTACCATCTTTACCACTTTTTTTTTTTTTACAAAAATTTCAATTCCATGCCACATATACTTGAAATGAATGCTTCTGTGTGAATTTCATTGATTTTTAATCATTTGATTTTAAGACTTATCATGTAGTACTATCTTCAGTCTTCACCACCTTTTATTTTTCTTTTTTCTTTATTTTTTTTTATACAAATTTTTCTGTTCCATGCCACATGTACTTGAAATGAATGCTTGTATGTGTGAATTTCATTGATTTTTGTGTCACAATCTATAGGGGACCATGCTATGAGAAAGAAAAAGAAAAAGAAAAATATTACATTTGTTTTATTTGTTATGCATTTCTTTGTACTGTACCTAAAATAATAATGTTTCAAATGGAATTTATACATGGGACATTATAACTTCGAAAAAAAAAAAAAAAAAACGCAATCGAAGATTTCCTTAATAAATAGAGGTATACAGAATATTTCCTCAGCTTCTCCAACTCATTGAATTTGCTTCTTTCTGCATCTTTTGATATTGGGCTTGGGCTCTCCATTCGACCAAAAAATGGAAAAATACCAAATTGATGTAATACTCTACCACTATGACTCGATCTTGGTCTTTTGTAATCCCTATCTTTTGGGCCATGATTTTTCTTTGGTGAAGGGAACCAATAGTTTGGGGTCTAGGTGGTGCACACCAAACCCACCAACTCAAGAAGACCCAACCCAGACCAACCTTTTTTTTTTTTTTTTTTTTTTTTTAAGTATTGGGTTGGGTTGGGTTTGGATAGACCAATCTAACCCATGCACCTAACCTACTATATATATATATATAAGTTTATTTTAATTTTTTTAGTTTGATTTATTTTCATATTTTGTGAATTAATTTTGATGAATTAGAAATTTGTAATATAATTTAGATATATTATGTGATTTGTAATAATTTATTAATAATAAGTAATTAAATAATTAATGAAAGTCTAATTTTTTATGTGGCAGTGAATATGTAAGTACAACCCAGCCCAACCCAACTGGATTCATGTTGGTTGGGTTGAGAATTTCTCAATACAACAAACTCATTGAAAAAAACCCTCAAACCCAACCCATGCACACCTCTAGATACGTATTTTATGAAGTGTGTGCTCAACATTGAATTATAAGATGGTTTTTTACTTTTTTATGCACTATTTGCAGGTCTCAAATTACTTTTTGTCTTAATTTTATTCCAAATAATCAAACTTCTAACTTTTTAAAAATAAGCTAATTTTTAACTTTTTGTCTCACAATATACAAATAAGTTATTGAAAATAAGCTACTCCTGCGAAGTTTAAATACTAGAAAAACAAAAGGCTTGAGAGCTACAAAGGGGCCTCAAGCGAGCGGCCCCCCAAACATTGCATGTAGAAGCCCATTGAGAAAAATTATGAGCAAAGCAATTAGCCTTCCTAGCCTTAAGAACAAAAGGCCCAACATACAAAACCATTCAAAAATTGTTTCTATACTATCAATTACAATTCGTATCCTTAAAATTTAGAGCCATTTTGAATTTGTCTATGTAAAAAAGAAAAAAGAAAAAAAAAGAACACACAGATACTTCACTTGGCCCCTAATCAAATCTTATAAGCCCAAAACCTTTCTCCTAATGGGCCCATTACTCAGCCCAATTTCCACATCCAATATTTCTTGCTTTTTGGGGTCAAGAATAAAAATGTGAAATTTCACATCATATAGATACTATAGTAATATTTCTGATACTCATAAAGTCAAAAAAAATTCAGATCATACACCTAATTTTGGAGCTAAAAAAAAATGTGGGCATGTAATGTATGGATCCCCTTTAGCTTACTCTGGTGCGTGGCATCAGTTATTTCAGTTAGTGCACTGTCCCAAGAAGAACCCCAACTGGGTTCTGTTCGTGTAGTGTTCCAGGTTCTTATTTTTTTCGATTATTTTAATGTAATTTGGTTTGGTTTTAGTTAAAATTTTTGTTGGGTTTTAATTTATTTTTGTATGTAACAATTTTGGAAAACAGACAAACTATGGAGACATCGAATTCGGTTTCTTACCAACCGTTGCACCCAAAACTGTTGACCACATTTTCAAGCTTGTTCGGTTGGGATGTTACAATACCAATCACTTTTTTCGGGTATTTTAATGATTTTTTGATAAGCTGATTATGCTGTATAATGTACTTGTAATTTGAATTTATGTGTGTAATAATGGGATTAGTGTGTACTGTATTTGTAGGTTGATAAGGGGTTTGTTGCCCAAGTGGCTGATGTTGTGGGTGGAAGAACAGCCCCAATGAATGAAGAGCAAAGAAGAGAAGGTGAAAAAACTGTTGTTGGTGAATTTAGTGATGTCAAACATGTAAAGGGTGTTCTTTCTATGGGGAGGTAATGTAAATGTCTTCTTTGCTAAAGCAATTGTTTTTTTTTTTGGGTTGTTTGTAACTTATAATTTAGCTTATATAATTGTTAGTGCTATGATATTTCTCTGTTTAGTTCCTGTGTGGTTTATATTTTTTGCATCCTAAAATAGAATGTATTACCAGCCTTACCTTTTTTCTTTTTTTGGATACATGCTCAGTTGATTTTTAAAGCAAAATAAACCAATTCAATAGTTACAACCTAGGAAGCACCGACACGGACACAGGTACAGGGACTACACAATGACACGAGAACTTTCTAAAAAATTACAACATGAAATGGTCGGTACAACACCGGTACGGCGTGTCGGTGCTTCCTAGGTTACAACAATGGGGGAGGGGGATTTGAACCCTAGAGGTTTCTATTGGAAAGACCAGGAGGTGCCTTTTGAGCTACAAGGCTCTTGGCAAGCAAAATATCCCAATGGAAAAAAGTAACACCAAACAAAGACTTAGTTGGTATTGTCTTCCTCAAAAGCGTTAATTTTGTCACGCTCATCGCCGGGCTAATTCACACTGTAGAAATAGTTTTATTGGGAGTGTATTCTTTGAGGGAAACACAACAAGAAATGCAGATGAGATTAAGGGAGGCATTTTACAGTTTTATAAAATCTGTATTATGAGACACTAAACTGGAGACCAACACTAGATGGGCTGCAATTGAAAATACTTGACAGTGAGGAGGCAGTTGGGTTGGAAAGACCTTTCGAGGAGGTGGAAGTTGTAGAAGCAGTCAAAACTACGAATGGAGACAAAGCATGAGGCAGTTTCAATATGATGGCCTGGGCATCAGAGGTTTCATGAGCTATCAAAAAAATCACTGGGACTCCTACATTTTCAATGTTGAAGTTTCACTTGGTAAATTAGAAGATAGTTTGTTAGCCGATTCAATATCATGGTCTGTGCATTTGTAGTTTCCTATGTTTTAATGATGCATTACTGGGAAAGTGGATTTGGCGCTATGCCATGGAAGAAGACACAATATAAAGAGCAGTAGTAGATAAAAAAATATGGGTATCATTGGAGAGATTGGGTTTTGGGGGTGATCAATGAACCTTATGGATTGCCTCTTTGGAAACATATTTGCAATGGCTGGGAGAGGTTCTCTAAATTCATCAAGCTTTGAACTGGGTAGTGTATTTCATATTTGTTCTTGGCATGATCCATGGCATGGGGTGGTGATCGTTAAGGAGGCTTTCTTGCAGTATTTCAAATAGGCCAAAATAAGGAGGCTTTGTGATGGACTACATGTGATGGAATAGTGTAGCTAATTATTGGGACATTATGTTCACTAGATTGTCCATGATTGGGAAATGAAGTTTTTACATTCTTTTCTCTATCTTCTCTATTCCACTAAAATTACTAGAGATGGGGAAGACAGAATGTGTTGGAATCCCACTAGGAGATGTATATTTAAGGTTAAGTCTTATTATCAGGCTCTTACTAGCGGAAGCCCTCATTTCTTTTGTGGAAAAGCATTTGGAGTGTTAAGATTCCTACACAAGTAACTTTCTTCACATGGATAGCTGCTAGAGGAAAGATTCTCACTATGGATAATCTACAAACCATTTGCTCATTCATTGGGATTATGCGCATGGACTATGGTCATTGGTGGTTTGTTTGTTCAAACTCCATTGGATTATGCCAAAAAGGGCAGTGGATTTGTTGGTTTGTTGGAAAAGGGCTTTGGCAGGCATCGTTTTGCTTACTTATGGGGGGAAATTCCATTATTCATCATGTGGATTATTTGGAGAGAATGCTACCAATATACTTTTGAAGGGGTTGAGGGTTTGCCTTTAGAGTTAACTTTGTTTTAATTACACTCCAGGCATGATTGGATGGCTGCTTTGAGTGGTCACTCCTTTTCTATTTTGGAGGAATTTCTAATTTGTGAAAAAAAAAAAAAAAAATGGTGGCTCGAAGAGATTTGTGAAACTTTAGATGACATTGTAGCATCCATTGTACATGGTTATGCTTTTCTAAAAATAAATAAATAAAAATCTTTGATTACTATCAAATAAATAAATTGAAGTGTTACATGCATCGTAAGGTGTCACACTGTCTGTTAGCTTGGGACATTAGAGTTGATTACCAAAGATAGTTGTTAGCTATGAGGGTTGAAATGTCATGTGGAAGCAAAACCAACCGCATACTGGCTTTACTGAAGCATATTAAGTCTTTTAATTCTTCTGTTGGTTGCTGAGTTCCTCTGAAACTGAGGGTCAATCTATTTTCTATTTTAATCAAACCATCTGTGTGCAGTGTATGGTCAAGCCTAGGAGACAGTTACAACCGATTGGTAGATAGGATATAAAGTTTGTATGAATGCTATGTGATAGTAGCAAGTCAATTGTATTTTGTTCTGATTGTATCTGCAGTATGTCAGCTTTTTTTAGAATTCTTTATAGTCTTGCATGTTCTTGTCTATTTTTTTATGAATTAACTTATTCATTAAAAAAAAGTGGAAATGAACACTTCTAGAGGTGAAAAAGTGCAGGAATTCTGCTGCTCATTGTGAATCAATACTTAGGGTTCAGTAAAACTAAAATAATTGTTTATAAGGAGTCAGAAGTACCTATATAATTCTGAGACAGTCTAGGGTGATTGATTGTGAGACTTGTTTGGTATGAGGTATTTTAGGGAGGATGAAAACTTGGGGAAGGAAAAGAGGAGAGAGATTGCAATTTTCTTCTGTTTGGTAGGGAAGAAAACTAGGTGGAAAGAAAGTACTCCCTGGACCCACTGAATGTTCCCCATCCAAAAGTGAGAAAATATGGGAAGAAAATGTGGAGGGAAGAAAATTGTACTATTTTGACCCTTATCTATCTGCTTAAAATGTTCCCGCCTGCAAGTTCCATTGCACCAAGGCCAAGACCTACTTTCTTGACCCCTTCTCTTGCCCCTTCCAAGAACATGCTTTCTGCAACTTATTTTCATCATCGACATGGTCATTTTGAGCACTAGGTGTTGATCTTCCAATTGAGGAGTGGAGTCTTGGGCCGGTTATGCCTCCTAAATGGGGCTCTGAGTCTCCAGAAACAGGTCAGATTTCTGGTTAATTGCCAGGTGGGTGGTCAACCTGTGCTTGAGATCTAAGTTAAAGACAGGTTTATGGTTTTGGACCAGAGACTTGTTGGGACTGACGGGTTTGGTAATCTTAATCTTCGCTAGCTAGATTCTCCCATTTAGAGAGAAAATAGAAGCTAGAGAAAGGGAAGGTGTTTTTGTGTGAGTTTGTGTTACAGTAAATTGTATAATAGTAAATTAACACAATTGTTATTTCTTTTCTTTCATTTTTCTTCTCAACCAAACAAAGGAAAGTTGTTGGTATTTTCTATTCTTTCATTCTTGCATCTCTTTTACTGAACATACATGATGGAGAATTGGTATTTTCTCCATCCTCCCTTTTTTCTATCCTTTTGTTTTTTCATCCTTACTTCCAAACAGACCCTAAAAGATAAGTTGGAGGGTGCCATCTGGATGGAAGTAGTAGGAGCCTATTTATATATGATATAGGCCTGAACAATGAAAGCATTTCAATATTTCTGATTTCTCCAAAGCTCTGCCTTTGGAACAGTTAGAAAGGAAATTTTAGATTCTGTGCTAAACTGACTTTCTGGTTCTCTATTTTTGGTCAGTTTGACAGCTTGAATTTGTGAAATTCAGTGTCTAATGGGGTTTGAATTGTTAACCCAGTGGTATTGGCACCCTTTGTGGAGCCCAATGTCTAGGGTTTGAACCCCACCTCCCTCTTCCCCTATTTACCTAGCCAAAAAAATAATAATAATAATAATCTTAATACTTTTTATCCATTAACCAAACATATTCGTTTTAGAAAAAAAAAAAAAAAGAATTTTTGATGTAACAGTTGCTTGGTATACCCTTGGATTACATCTTCAAAATATATTGAAGAATAAGAACCAGATCATCACAACGGGACTGAGCTGAATACTTCATACTGATCTACTCGTGATTGTAAAATATTCCATGGTGGTCTATAGTCACCAACATATGAGGATAGACCAAGTTTAGTTAGAATTCATGTTTATGTTTTCCTCATGAAGAATTTATCAGCCCTCTCTTGCTCATAACTTTATCACTGCATCATGTAAAGAGTCGTTTAGAGTGTTAAAGATATTGGGTTTATGTTAATGTAATGCCCAAGAGGTCAAATATGTTGTAAGCTCATGTAGGGCTAACCGTAGCTCCTATATACACTACTAGGGTGCATTGTAATAAATAATTGAGAATACAGTAAAGATGTAGCCCTCAGGGCTTTATCTCTTGGGCATAGTCCATCGGGCTGAACCATATAACTCTTGTATTCTTCTCTCTTTCCTGCTTCTGCATTTCTATATTATGTTATTCTTGTCTTTAACAGTTGCATTTGACTTTAATCTTCTATGGACTTCCTCATTTAGTTTGAAAGTTTGACAGGTTGATTTTTACTTTGGTATAGGTTTGAGGATCCCAACAGTGCTCAATCCTCTTTTTCGATGCTTCTTGGAGATGCTCCTCATCTTGATGGCCAGGTTTGCTAGTTACACTTGCCAGCTTTGATTCAAAGATATTTTATATCTCGTATGATATGATTACTAATAAAATGGCTGACGTCTTCAGTATGCAATTTTTGGACGAGTTACCCGAGGTGAAGAAACATTGAAAAAGTTTGAGCAGCTCCCTACTCGTCGTGAGGGTATTTTTGTAATGGTAATATTCAGTTGATCACTCTCAATAGAACGATCTGAAATCTCGAACTGGTACAATTTTCTCCGGCCTTCTGATTGAAAATATATTTTAATGATGAACGACTATGGGAAGTTTTTTTGAGTTTGGATGTGTCTCTTGCAGAATTTCCCATGTGATATGTTAGTAGTTAACCCTCTTCTGATTATTCTCTCTGATAACCAATATTATTTTTATCTTTTCCCAATGTATTATCTTTTCTACTATACAAGATTTGCATCTTAGACCTCTAATCAAACTCCACTGGACCCCTTTACCATCTCATCTAAAGCCTAGGTTTATTGATGCTGTCATTTGATTGTAATATGTACTATAGTTTTACCATGAAGACAGATAATCATGTCATGTAAATTTCAAGAAAGCGATGTTTGTCCTTGTCCCATTCTTTCATGTGGGACCAGCTCTGGTAATGACCATTTCATTCACTTGGTACAACTTATATTGGTTTAGGTAGGGAACCTGAATTTACTGCATTCTTTTACAGAGACTAACATCTGATTGGAACGCTTAAATCATTGTCATGTTAATCATGTGATTTTCAGTCTGATTTATGAATCTTTGACTGGGATTTTTTGATGAGACTGGTTGAACAGTGATTCTCATGCCTCTTACTCTGAAACTTATGCATCAAGAAGCAGTGAGGATGATCCCATCCTAGTCTCTCTGACTTTAGTATTCTTCCATATGTAAATCCCATTAGTTCCATGCAGTAAATCTGGCCTTTTCTTTGTCTGGCTAGTTTGTCTGCTTCTGAAATTGTGCTGTTACATCACTTGGTTAGCATTTTAATTATTCATTCTCGGCACTCAGCTAATTTTTCTCTCTTTTTTCCGTTATTTCAGCCAACTGAACGCATCACCATCTTATCAACGTACTATTATGGTGAGAATTAAGCAGCCTGTTAATTTGATCTTGTTTGTGCATTTTCTGGTAACTCGCTTATTTCTATTGATATAGATAGAAACAGAATGCATTAGTATCTTCCCTATATAGATGTAACCTACATACCCTTGACATCCATAGAAAAACTTCTCTAGATTTTCCCGATGGGGTTTACAAGCAGGATTGGGTTTTCTAGGAAAGCTTGTTATAAAATTTTATATACATATTATCACTAGATTCACTACAATGTAAATTAGTGGGCAGATCACCTGCATTAATCATTTTAAACTGCAAAGCTATCTGAAAAAAATTGAGCAGTGTTTATAGCTAGTTATGATGAGTAGGAAGAAGATTAAATTACTATAGTCAAATCGGCATGGACTATATGCCAATAATAGAAACTAATAGCTGACATGCAATAGAGATTGGGTTTTATTTTCTTATCAATTAAAAGACTTCCTAGGTTATTATGAGAAAATACTGATTATTATATAGCTGTCTTGTCAGTGGATTTTGATAATAGAAAGAAGAAATGAGTAGAGTAATATGTTAGAAAAATTGCATTTTACTCGATGTAATTCTTGTTGCTTGTCTTTTTTTATTTATTTATAGATACTGAGATGGAGAGCTGTGAAACGGAGAGGTCAGTTTTGAAAAGAAAGCTTGCTGCATCTGCTGTTGAAATCGAAAGACAGGTAATGAGGAATCCTACAAGATTTATACATTTCAGACTCTTGAAGACATGACACTCTTGCGCCCCAATGTCTGGGATCATTTGTACATATAGAAAAACTCTCCCCTACTTACCTAAAAGTACAGAGTTATGAAGTGTTCTGCATTCCGTCAAGATAACTAACACATTATTATTTCGAGTCACGATTCTTATGCAAGGAAACATTCGCTTATAGACACACGATATTATTGATCAACAAAGACAAAAACAGCCGTTATTATGTTTAGATTTTTGGGGAGTTATTACGCATGATACCTTGTTTCTGTGTTGAAAAACAGCATGTGTGCTTCTGTCTGCTTATCTTCCAATTAAATTTACTTGACAACATTGTTTTATTGTCTGACTTGGCCTTGTCTTGTGTTTTCTTCTTGCAGAGAATGAAATGCTTCCCTTGATTTTGCAAGCATGAGCCTGATCATCAAGAAGAGATGGTACAATCGCTGTAAAGTTCTCCAGTTCTAACAGCAGAGCTCCGCGATATGATGTTTACTCAAAAACAAGAACCTGTATTTTAAGTTTGAATTGAATAGGCTTGTGTGAAGTAGCCAAGAAGCACGAACAATGAGCTCACTACTACATTTTTACCAACATGAACCGGTTCATTCATTGCATGAATAGACCAGAGCTGGTGTGTAATGAAGCTAATAGCTCAGAATTCATGTTGGAACTTGGATCATCGTCTTGGTGAGCTCAGAATTGACTCCTGGGTTGTGTGACAGGCTGACAGCTGAAATTGTTCTGTAGCATGAGAGCAAGCCCATTATAGACTGTTAATAAAGCCCTATGCATTGAGGTCTATTAAGTTGCATGAGCCAATTGCCTTTCTAAGTACTTTCCCCGAATGCATGAAACCATGGTAGTTATAAAATTTTTTACCAAAAGAAAAAAAAAAAAAAGTATAGTATAAAATTTAGGTAAAATATACTTATACTTTGCAGTGGTTTAAAATTGCACTCTTTAAAGGTGTGTGTATATATATATATATATTTTAACTTTACTTTTTTCTAGTTAGTTTTAAAATTGCACTTATTAAAAAAAAAAAAAAAACTGTAAAATAAACTATACCAAATGAGCACTCTAATGTTGTTTTATTGACATCCCTAGGTTTTTAATTTTTCTGATCATGTCTCATGTCATTGATTTAATCAAATAGATTCATGTACTTTTTTTTTTTTTAGAGCTATTTTCATCTACTTGTTAAAATCATTAATGCTACTTAGGCTAAATCTGGATCCAGCGTTTTGCGTTTCAAAATCTAGCTTTTTTTTTTTTTTTTCCGCAGGCGTTTCAGCTTTTACCTGACAAAGTACGTTGTTGAGCACTATTCATATACTGTTTATGCATTGTTCACGTACTGTTCATAGGACTCACAACCACTTTATTCAGAAAAAATATTAAAAATGGGTCCCACGGTACTATTCACACATTTAAAAATTATTTTGTTACAGTGTTTTCAGTTTTCAATTTTTAGCAAAATAAGCTGTATCCAAACGGAACCTTAGTCAAATAAGACGCAACCTTATTTGTTTAGCCACATCTCTCTCTAATCATACCCATATGGTATCAAATTGTCACTACGCTCTATTTGTTTTGACGTTAATGTTTTCTAGAAAATGAGTCATTTACCAAAAAATATTTTCTATAAAACTATCTTATTTTTCTATGTTTGGTAGCAACTTTACATGAGTTGGAAAAAGATCATCTAAGTTCCTCTATTTAACTTGCTATGAGATATAATTGTTTTCCAAAACAAATTAGCAGAAAACAATCTCCAAAAAATAAGCCATATTTTTACATTAATCAAAAATAGTTTTTCTTTAACTCATTTTTTACGATACTACTAAACACTAAAAAATGTGAAAAACTATCTTCACAAACGAAGCGATGACTAACCCAAATGGACACTGAGAGAAGTGGATGGGAGTAGTTGACTATATCAATTGATAGCACAGAATGTGACTCTAAACTTAGGGGTGAGTGAATAGAACTGTTAGACAAGGATAAAGATTTATTGATAAAGGGAAGAGGGTGGTCCTAAACTCCTAATCCTAAGCCATCTCCTCCCTCCTGACAGAGCACCGAAAGAGGAATGGAGGACATGGATATTGGACCATCATAGAGTTATAAATGGGATTTTGGCTCCAAATACACAGATGGGTTCATTGTTTATAGATGTTTTGAGTTTTGATGTCAACATCAAAACTCAAAACGACTTCCAGGCTTATAGCAAAACCTTTCATCAAGATTTTAGAAGTTACACAACCATTCTACAAATGGTGGTAAAATGTAATTAGGGAAAACGGAGTCATTTTTCAGTTCTTCATTTTACGGATATGGAAACAGCCAAAATGAACTTTTGTTTTTTTGAAAGGGAAAAATTGGAAATTTTATTAATGTAAACCATCTAAATCAGCTTGAAGTACAGAATATATGTTTGTAAAAAGAGTTGACATGTAATGGGACCAAGTGACGAACTAGTTTGGAAGAAAGTTTTGTCAATCCATTAGGTGATTACTGAAATGAGTATTCACGTATATTGTTAATCATATAAATTAATGTAAAAAGTTTTACAGTTCAATTAGTTAACATTTCTTAGCGTTTTTAAAAGGAGATATCCAAGTTCAAATCTCTCATCCCCCAACTATGGAATTATCAAAAAAATAATCAGATGAACTAATTAATACTTTAATAGAATATAATTTCTTTTAAAGATTTAATAAGTCATGCGGTTATAAATATACGTAGATAGTCTTCTAAACTATCACAAAAAGGATTAAAAGAAAAATTTTCTTGTTTTACATTTACATGAATCAACCAAGAATTGAATTGGCTAAATAATTTTAGCCACGAGATTTTTTTTTTTTTTTTTTTTTTTTTTTTTTTTTGTGTATAATTAGGATAAACCTTAATGAATGGCGTACAACAAAGTGCAAAAACGATCACATGTATGACCAGGCCAAGTTGGAAGTCATAATCACAATCACATGTAAGCCATGGTATTGAGAGCAGGTCGGTCATAACCTTTTCACACTACTATACAAACAAGTTGAAAGCGATTCGAACGTGTCTCAAATTCCGATTCACGAAAACGTAGCATGTGCTGCCAGCTTTTAATGAAGCCAAACCATGATTTATCGCAGAACTTGAGAGGAAAAGAAGAAGAAAAAGTCACCCACAATCGAGCATGGAGGGTATTGAACATTTGCCACTTGGCAGCACCTCAATTCCAGTAGTACAGGGGCTCCCCCTGAATTTTGAGTCCTGTCAATAGATGCAGATTGCAGACAGTTTTGGCTGACTTTTTTGGATGCTACAGCCTCCGCATGCTCCACTTTTTATAACGATTTGTCTTCAACTAAGCCAAGGGGGAATATTATCACATGAATAAAACCTTGGACACCTCTCATCTCATGTGTGATCCATGAGATCCTCGGTTCTAATTTTGAAGTCAATGCTTTGAAATTGTTTTAGTTGTTTCCAAATCTCATATGTGATCCATGAGAAGGCGGCGCCACCTTAAGGCCAGCGTGGTCCTAGGACCACCCTGACCTAAGTTTTTTTTTTATTTTTTTATATAATAATTTAAAAAAATTTATTTGTCTACCCTTCAAAAAAAATTTGGGAACACCCTTAGTTTTTTTTATGCCAATAAAATTAAATTTTGCTCCATAATTTGTTCCACATTCAGTGGATGAATGATTGCTTAGTTGTGTACATTGAAAAAGATATAGCTTGTAGCATTGATAATGAGACTATCATGCAACGATTTCAAAATATGAAAACTCGTAGAAGGCAATCGTAAACTTTATGTATTTGCGTGTTTTTTTTATTGTTGTTGTTGTTAATATATGAATTTTTCTTTTTATTAGATTGTATAATTTATGCTTCTTAAGGAACACCCTAAGAAAAATTCTTAGAGCCGCCACTGCATGAGATCCTCAATTCTAATTTTGTTCAATAATTTGAAACTTGTTTAGTTGTTTCCAAATCTCCTATGTGCATCCATGAGATTGTTTAGTTCTAATTTTGTAGTCAATATTTCGAAATTGGTTTAGTAATTTCCAAACCTCTCATATGATCCATGAGAATTGAGATCCTCGATTCTAATATTGTAGTCAATACTTTGGGTTTCAAGGGATTTCTCACTGTCATACTTGGAAAATTATTAAGTACTCTTGGAGTACCATAAATGTGTACTCCCCCCTCTTAAATGAATGGTGGGTCCCACCATGAATTTAATTAGTGGGACTCATCATTCATGTGAGAGGAGGGAGTACACATTTATGGTACTCCGGGAGTACACAATAATTTTCCGTCATACTTAATGTGTATGGCATAGGGGATTACATACAGTGGTGACTCTAGGAATTTTTTTTAGGGTGGTCACTAAGAAATTTAAATTATACAAAATCTAATAAAGAGATAACTTGAATATATTAACGTTACAAAAAAATCACACAAATATATGAAATATTACAATTTTTTTGTACTAACAAAGTTAAAGAAAAAAAATAGACTAATAAGAAATAAAGTGGAAATTGAAAATTGAAAATGCTGAAATAAGAACAATAAAATGACCACAATATTTTCATAACAAATCTTATGCAACAAACTGTTATTGGTAGGTAAAACATGTCAATGTTGAGCCTAAATTAGAATTAGTAACAGCTTACCACATAATATTTATTGTGAAAATATTATGGATATAGCATTACTCTTATTTTTGTTGAACTCAAATTCTTGTGATTCTCAGGTTAAGGTGTTTAACATTTTTATTAGATTAGTCAAAATATGTTAATTTAGTGTATAATATTTTTTTGTAAGTGTATATATATATATATATATATATATATATATATATATATTATCAAGTCAGGGTGGTCACAGAATAGATTAGTTTGAACTAATTATTTATATAATTTTTTTTTTTTTGCTAAGTATAAAAAAAAAATTTGGCAAGTGAGGGTGGTCCTGGGACCACCCTCACATACAAGTGGAGCCGCCACTGATTACATATTTCGTGGGGATTGGTTAGGTACCTAACTCTATGTTTGAATGGAGAGAAATGTGGGAAAAGTAGAGGATATATAGGACAATGGAAAATAACTAGAAAGTTGTCGTACCAAGAGCATGTTTGGTGCACTTTAATAAATCTTGTAATGGAATTCTTATTTATGTGGAATAACTACATGATCGTTTGGTTAGATTTTATGACATGTTATTGTTATTCATTACGAATTATTATTCCTTAAATTGAGGAATAGCTATTCATCTCTTTTGGTATGTTTGGTTGGGGTGAAATGATAGAGGGGGAGAGAAAATAACAGAGGAGGGTTTTGGTTTTTTTTTGGGGGGGGGGGGGGGGGAGAGAGTTTTCTCTTTGGGCCCACATTTAAGAGGAAAAAGTTTTCTCCCCAATTTGGGGAGAAAACTAGAGAGAAAAGTGGGAAAGGAGTGGGTTTGACAGAAAATTACCCATTTGCCTTCCCTCTTATTTAATGTTGTTTGTTTTTTTTTTTTTTTAATTAATTAATTAATTAATTTATTTTTTACTTCCTCTTTCTTCTTCTTGCTTTTGCTGGCATTGAACTTGACTTTGTTTTCATGTTTTGCTTTTTGGTTTTGTTTTCATATTTTGCTTCCTTCTTCAAACAATTAAAAAAAAAAAAATTCAAATCAAACGGAAACTTATTATTATTATTAGTTTTTCTTTTGCTAGATGTTTTATTAATTGTGTTAGTTTGTAAGTTTGTAGTAATTAAAAAAATTTTAATTTTTATAAACTATTAAAAATAGTTTTTTATGTAATAAGGGCATGAGAGTAAATTTTTACAAACTACATTTTTTATCTTCTCACTTTTTTACCAAACCAAACAAAATAGTTTTCTATCTCTCCACTTTAATTTCCACTCCCTCAACCAAACACATGGAGGGGAACTAAATCTTTTCTATCCACCAACTTTTTCACCTCCTTTCCATTTTTTATCCTCCTATTTTCCATTTTTCCAATCAAACGGACATAAAAGGGATGTAATAGCTATTTCTTAATAGTTAATACATTTAATAACTTTAGAAATTATTATATTTTCAAAAATACAAATTTGTGGCTTTATTCTTATAGTCATTTCACATCCAAACTTATTGATATGAATAATTATTCCATTATATCACATTTTATTTCTAGTAATACAAATTTTCATCATTAACTTAACTATCATTCAGTGTACTAAGCGTATCCTAAATTTTAGTATATTTCAGACACCTTCCCTTTTAGTCTTTTACTTTCCTCACTTCTCTCTTCATTTGAAACATACCATAAGGTTATTTAAAAAAATTAACAAAAGAAGAAAGAAGAAGAAGAAGAAGAAGAAGAAGAAGAAGAAGAAGAAGAAGAAGAAGGAAACATACCATGAGAAATATGGATTAGACATGGAGGCATCAATTTGCACAATGGGTCCGTTTTTAACAGTGTTGTCTTGTTTCTTTTACATGGGTTGATACCCATGTTTGGAGGCAAAAGTACGAGACAACAAACCTTTAGATCCCATGAAAAACGATCAATGTTTGGTGTGTTTCATGTCAATCCGAATTTCTGCATGCTTTGTTCCTGCATGTTTATATTATTCAACCCGAAATAGATAGAAAACGTCTAATTTCTACGGGAGGCTAAGTTGATTTTAGTTTTCACCCTCAATAATTAATTTTGATCATAAGTGGAAAACTATGTTGTGGAGGCCGGGGGACAATATTTTGATGTAACCACTGTTAATTCACAATAAGTCTTCGAACACAAAATAATTTTTTTTTGATATATTCGAACACAAAATAATTAATTTTGATCAAAAGTTGAAAATTCTGTTGTGGTGGGGGACAATATTTTGATGTAACCACTCTTAATTAACAATAAGTCTACAAACACAACAAAAGTTATTGAGAACTTTACACTTTTCGTGGAAATGTGCCACCTCATCTCACTTGGATTTGTGAAATTTTATGTGAATTTTTTGGTGCTTGTGTAGATTTATTGCTTAATTAAACCTATAATAATTTATTTTTGCACAAACTAATTTGACAAAATCTGAAATGAATTTTCTTCTAAAACGTTAAAATGTATTCATATTCAATTTTTTTTTTTAAAAAGGACAAAGTAGATTTATTGCTTAATTAAACCTATAATAATTTATTTTTGCACAAACTAATTTTGACAAAATCTGAAATGAATTTTCTTCTAAAACGTTAAAATGTATTCATATTCAATTTTTTTTTTTTTTTTAAAAAGGACAAAACTTAGATTAGGTGCTACAAATTAAGTTTTTTAATTAAATTCAAACATATAATTGTATTGATTAAACCAATTGAATTCAATAGGTGATTCATTGATCAATTCAGGCATAATAATTGAATTCAATTATGTGATTTAATGACCATAATAGTTGAATTTAAGTAAAAAGTCTACAGTATGTTTACAAGAAAGTCTAAAAAGTTAAAAAGAATTTAAATTTATACTTAAAATTTTGTCATTAAAATATTTTACATATGGACAAAACCATTTTAGTTATGGTGACTAAATTCAAGGTGGTGTCTATTGAATTGCAAGGACCTACAAAAATAACGGCAGCTGTCGGGGTTGTGTGAAGCACATCAATTGGTCTCTTTAACAACAATTTTCCATTAGAGCAAAAGAATTCTCTTTAACAACACTTGGGTGAATTTTTTCATGTTTCACATTTTTATTGGTCTTTGTAACAACTAAACAACCTTGACCTTTGTAACTTTTGTTTGTTTTGTTTTGTTTTTTTTTCAACCCTCGTGGTGGCTACAGGTATGGGAGTGGATTTCCAAAACTTTAGTACTTGTTTTGTTTTGTTTTCTGTTTTTTGTTTTGTTTTTTTTTTTTTTTTTTTCAACCCTAGTGGTGGATACAAGTATGGGATTGGATTTTCAAAAAATTTAGTACTTACCTAACTTTTTTAAAAAAAGTTAAGCAATTATGCTCATCTAGATCTGTCTTTTATAACCAAGTTGTGTACTTAGAGAATTATCTTTTCATTTTTTGTTCATTGGAAGAAATTTCAACAGATGTCTATGCCACACTTTTCATAAGCACATTTATCAACAATCTTGTAGTTTTGTGGTACTTCTTTATGATGGTGGTGGTGTGAGATTCAATAACACTAAAAAGGCCTTCTCTCAGAAGGCTACTCAGAAACTGATACTATATGTTTTAGATCCAACATTTGAGACATAAGTTCATGCAAAAATTTCTATTTATTTTAGCATAAAAATTTATTATATCACTTACATACACACCAACTAAAAAAGTGTATTAAGAAATGAATAAAATATATCGTTGCACATGAACAAAAGTCATGTAAATTTACATGGGTATTGTGGTTATGGACAAGATATGCATAATTTTAGAAAAATTAATGTGGGTGATTTTTTTGAGTTAATTAGCCAAAATTTTGTATTTATGTTATTTTAATTTTTGCATCGACTAATGCAACTACTCTATATAGAAATCTTAATAATTCTTACTCCATCCAAATTAAGTCAAACAATTTTTGGGTAAAGTTTATTATTAGTCATTCAATTATTGGGTAAATTTTATATTGATCTTTCAAGTTTCAACTATCAATCATGTCATTTAGTCCCCTCGACTTTAAATGTTTAGTCAATGTCATTCTTGAATTTACTCATTCAATTTTTGAACGAAATTAATAGTTGAAGTTCATTTGATTTCGAAAATTTTCATGATAACCTTATAAGTGGAGTAAGTCTAGAAACATACCCAAATCCACAACATACTTAAATGTCACATTGTGATTGGTGCATCTTTTTTTTTCTTTTTCTTTTTTTCTTTTTTTTTTATAACAAATACTCGTGGTGGTCTCATATGTACGTACTAAAATTCAATAACAAGTTAACCTCCAAGCATGTTGTGGGTTTGGATGTGTCTGAAGGAAGGCTCTCTAAGGTGTTCTTCATTTGCACTTTTGCCACATCAACTAATTTAAGTAAAAATTAAATGAAGAGGAGATTCAATAATGAAATTGACATAATTTTTAAGGTTGAAAGACTTTGTTTATTCTTATGTTTATAATTCGATACTCAGGGGAGGAGGATTTGAAACACCACAAAGTGCTAGTTGAGCTATAAGTCTCTTGGCAAGTTGAGATAATTATCACAATTAATAATTGGAGGGGACTAAATTTACATAAATAATAGTTGAGAGATCAGATTAATTGAACTTTACTTAATAGTTAAAAAATCTAATTATATTAATTCAGCCTTAAATAGAAGAGGAATATGAGATGGTCATAGGGTCACTCAAGAATATTGAATATACCTTCTCAAAAAAAAAAAAAATATTGAATATAACTCAATTGATAAATTTGATATTTTGCTAACTATTTTTTTTTACCAAAGTTCTAAGTTCTAACCACCATATGACAGATTGACAAATGCATAAATTCAAGAAAAACAATATATATATATATATATATATATATATATATATATATATATATATATAAACAAGCTAGAAAGTAAAGGAAGCCATCACAATCTCAAGTAGCACAGGCATCGCTGTCCATAATTGGGTCAAGCTCATGTGCCCATCTTAGTATTCTTCATAAACTGTTAGACAGGAAGATTGTGACTCTTGTGAAGTATTTAAATTTTAAACCCTATTTCTCTATTAGTTTGTTCATTCCCAATAGTTATTAACTTGTATTAACTGCAGTTAACTACTACATATATTATATGTTGTCGGGATAAATAATATATACAGACAAAAACTCATACAAATGGTCCAAAAAAAAAAAGAATCAGATAGAGTACATAGAAAATTATAAATTAATATGAAGGGAATTATTTATTAATTGTCATTTGAGAGAATAATTCTAATTGCGAGCTGGTCGAATTTCCGTACACTGGAGTTTGATTTTTTGAGACTCATTAAAGAGTATCCAAATCTAAGCACCTGATTAACTGGCAAATTGTGTTGTTAATATCAATAACGAATCAAACTTGTTTTATATTAAAGACAGAAAATAAGTTTGCAGGATACTGTTTAGTTTTTTAATGTTCAAATGTTGCATTCTATTAATATTATATAAAAAAATGGTGGTACTACAATTAAATCTTCTTATTCCAAATCTAACCTAGGATACTAACAATTGTATTGTATATAATAATATAATTAAAATTGATACTGATCAACAAAAGATTAAGTTTTAATTAATTTTTAATTTTGTGTCAAATAACCTAAAATATATTTTAATATTATAAGTGTCTGTCCACTTTAAAACTAATTTCAACTCAAAATTATTTAAAACTATTTCCAGTACATTAAAAACTACTTTCAATTTAAAACCTTCTTCTCTCTCCCCTTGTGTGTGTTAAAATATTTAGTATTCTCCAAAAAAAAAAAAAAAAAAAAAAAAAAAACTACTTCCAATTTATTTTGTTACTTGGGACATTGAGAGTGCATGATAGAGAGAGAAGGGAGAGAATGTGGAAGTAAGGCTTAATAGGGTTTAACTTGATGGCCAGTGGCACAGTGGGAGGTCTTTAGTTCCTACATATTCAATATATTTGATGGGTTACAATATAATGTACACAATATATTGTATATATAGGAGCTAATTATAAGTTAACCCTAGACTAAACTTAGATTGTAGCACCTGTACTACAAAAATAAGACTAAGATTACTTTGTTAAATTGTCTACAGGATGGTAAAGTTTAGGAAAAAGCTTTTCCTTGGTGTAAAACTTCTCTTATCATAATGATTTCTTTTTTTTTGTTTTAATTTTTGGAAGGTTTCCTTAGTAGTGTTTTTTTTAGAATAGTTTCTCCATTAGTTTTTCATACGTTACATTTCACTGTCTTTATTGTGTTTGATTTTGTGTGATTAGTGACATGTTACTTAATTTTCCATCAGATGTTACTTAAGTTGTTTACTTGTGAATTGGACTTTTGCACAATTGGAATAATTTAACCATTTGGCTAATTCACTTGTAATTCAATAACTAGAATCTAAAATTCTAGCAATTGACTGTGAATAGTAGACAATTACTTTTACATGAATTCTTTTTTTTTTTTCTTTTCTTTTCGCCACTCATAATTGACTATATTTCAATAAGCTATAACAAAAGTTGTGTAATTGGACTTTCTTTATTCTTGCATGAGCTTGTGTGGACCTTTGAAGTAAGATAAAGGGAGAAAAAAAAGAAAAAAAGGCACTGATATAAAAGTATTGCTTACCATGAATCTCCGAGTTGATTAGACATTTTTTCATGTTGATCCCATGCAGTGAAGATGTTCCACAAGTAAAGGTATATATAACTTGGTAAAGTTAGCAGTACACAGTAATTCTCACTCTTTGTGAAGGGCTTGCATGTATCTGAATGTTTTCTATCAAATCACTCGTTACAATGAGGGGGACTCGCTACAAATACGCTGTGTAATACTGATCTATTTTCTTTAAGTGACGCAAATCTTGCCATTTTTGTTTGATCAAACACCCTATCAAATTCATTTTTCGGTGCTTAATTTGCCTTTCCCTATTTCCCTAAAAGTCATCATATTCCAGCACAGCACAGCACTACTATATGCCACAACGGACTTGACATTTGAGTACGACTTCTCATGCATGTGAAACTAAACCCCAATTCAAATTCGAACTCTAACTGTCATCACCTTTCAAACCATAGAGCTTGCAATGAGGAATGGGGTTCATGTGTCCATGTGGTCCTGATGTGGAGCTTCTCAAACATAGTACGTAAAGTTTTAACAATGTTTGATTTATACTCAATCCTCTGTCTAAGTTAATAATTATCCCATGTGGATTCCACCCGCTATCGAGGTTCTCACAGTATTAAAGGAATGATGCATATATCTCATACTTGTTCTTGTTTACAAGGACTCTAGATTCTTAAGGAGCATGCATATATGTATCTTATGGAGCAGCCCCCATGAGACCATCCTTTCATAGTAGGACCCAGGAGAAAATGGGCAAATGCCTCTTTCAAAAAAAAAATCTAACATTTTGTCCAATTTCCTAAACTAATTAGGAAAATGCCCCTCTTTTGAAACTCGATTTTCTCAAAATCGAGTTATAAAAAAATAAAATTCTGGAGCCCTATAATGGCGTTTTAAGGAGCCTATAGTGACGTTTTAAGGACCTATAGTGGCGTTTTGTAATCCGATCTCCATGAAGTCGAGTTACATGCAATTTTTTTTCTTTTTTTTTACCTATAACTCGACTTCATGGAGATCGGATTACAAAACGCCACTATAAGTCCTTAAAACGTCACTATAAGATCCTTAAAAACGTCACTATAGGGCTTAATTCGATTTTGAGAAAATCGAGTTTCAAAAGAAGGGCATTTCCCTAATTAACTTGGGAAAGAGGGGAAAATACTGGATTGTTTTTTTGAAAGGGGCAAAAGCCAATTTTTTCCGTAGGACCCATAGATGTATGAATATACCACATGTTGTAAGAGATTGGTTCAAAGAATTGTTTCATAAGATAATTTCCCATTCCGAATGAATTGATTTCTCATGATAAAAGCGTTGTTATGGTCGTGTCCAAAAACATGGTCCATGTGGGCTAAAATGTTTGTAAAAGAGAATCGCATTTAGTCAGATTATATTTGGGTGAGAGTATTTTCATGTATGAAGAGTGATGGTATTGTTTGATGTATATTGGAGCTAGGTTTAATAGGGAGAGGGGAGTGATTCTACACCACATCTTTAGGGGCATGGCCACGTTATGGCTTGGGGGGGCATGACCCTATGGCATCTAAAGTTATTAAGCATTGCCTCCCCAAAAAAAAAAAAAAAAAAAAAAATCCAATGATCCTCTTAATCAAATAATTGAGTGATTGACTAAGTGACTATATATACAATTTTTTTGTCTTTCTTACATTTGCTAAATTTTGGATTTGACTTCATTATTTCCGTTGTAATTTGTTTATGCACTTTGGTAGACAATTTAATAGTTTATATTTAAAATAAAATTTGTAAGAATTTCATTTTTTGGAGATGCATGATTGTACTCGGTGCATAAAACCAAGGTTATCGATTCCGTACCGTACCGGCCGGTATGCTCGACCCCCCTGTTTCGTACCGGAAAAAATACCGGCCGTACCGGCGAAATCCGGCTGTACCGGCCGGTAATTGGATATCGGACCGAAACATGAAATATACCTTTTTTTTTTCCTTTTTTTTTTCTTTTAGTTGATGTTAAAGTTTAAAACTATGAATTATTTGTTCTTAATTGAAGTAATGTTTTATGGTAAACATGAATTTTTGAGGTATTGTTTTATGGTAAATAGAGATTTTGTGTGTGTGTATATATATATATATATTAAATATATAAAATAGCGGTAAATCCGAAACAGTACACCGGTATTGACCGGTATCCGAAATATATCGTACCGGTGGCCAAACTGGTACGGCCTCCTATACGGTATTGACATTCTTGCATAAAACTCCAACTTTTGTTAGGTTTGGGAGAGGCGTGCGCAGGAATCCTTACTCCTAATTTTTTTAGATGAATTTTATTCTAAGAAGAAATTTGGTAATTATATATATGTTAAAGTTGATAATTTTATTTCTCAAAAAAAAGTTGATAATTTTAAATGCAATATATTTATAAATTGTAACTTACTCTATTATTAGAACATATTTGTGTGTGTGTGTGTGTGTGACAGAGAGAGAGAGAGAGAGAGACTATGTGCACACTTGTGTACACATGTTTAGTTTGTTTTGATTAATGTATCCTATCATAACTTGGCCCCCCAAACAAAAAATATTGTTGGCTCCACTCTTGCACATCTTGATTGAATATATTATCTTCAATATTAGTCTTAAAAGAGTTCATGCTACATAGGGTTCAAATCCCTCTTGCTATTGTAATTATCAAATAATCAAAAACATGGTCCATGTGGGCTAAAATGTTTGTAAAAGAGATAATACATACGAGTGACGGATATACAAAATAGATGCACAATGTGCTTTCTTCTTCACGGTTCACCTACTACTTTTTTTTTTTACTATGTATAAAAAAAATGCTAGATTTACTTGCTTTTAGCAAGATTGTGAGGTGATAAAACCCAAAGATGATCTAGGAAATATTTATACTAATTTATAACTTACTATTAATATAAACGTGAAGAGTGATGATATTGTTTGATGTATATTGGAACTAGGTTTAACAGGAGAAGGGGGGTGATCCTATACCACATCTTTAGGGGCATGGCCATGTTATGGTATTTAAAATTATTAAGCATTAATTACAAATGGTTAGCCTACAAAAATAGGAGTCCCCCCCCCCCCCCCCCCCACCTCCTAAAAAAAATCCAAAGATCTTCTTAATCAAATAATTGAGTGATTGACTAAGTGATTATAAATACAAATTTTTTCCTTTCTTACACTTGATAAATTTTGGATTTGACTTCATTGTTTCCATTGTAATTTGTTTATGCACTTTGGTAGACAATTTAGTAGTTTATATTTAAAATAAATTTTTTAAGAATTTCATTTTTTGGAGATGCATGATTGTACTCAATGCATAAAACTCCAACTTTTGTTAGGTTTGGGAGAGGCGTAGGCAACCTTATTTCTATTTTTTTTTAGATGAATTTTATTCTAAGAAGAAATTTTGTAATTATATATATGTTAAAGTTGATAATTTTAAATGTAATATATTTATAAATTATGACTTACTCTATTATTAGAATATATGTGTGTGTGTGCTCTTGCGTACGCATGTTAGGTTTGTTTTGGTTAATATATATATCCATATTATAACTTGGCCCCTCCAAACAAAAATTCTTAACTCCGCTTTTGCACATCTTAATTGAATATATTATTTTCAATATAAGTCTTAAAAGAGTTTATACTTCTATATGGGGTTCTAATCCCTCTCTTTATTGTAACTATCAAATAATCAAAAACATTGTGTCACTTTCATTTGATAAGGATTTAATTAGTACGTAGCATATGTACTCATCAGTCATTGATTGCTTTTCATTTCACTTGTAACTTTTTAGCAGACCCTGACTCGTATGCTTGTTTGTTTTATAACATTCGTATGGGCAATTCATGCAACTTTTACGTACAGTTTGGATCATTTCCAGATGAGCTAGCGGTGCCCAATGGGTGCTCAGTTTGGCCATGAAAATGACTTGTTAATTAAAGGGGACACAAACTGTTGGTTCCCAAAACAAAATACCATAATTTTACAAGATGCTAATTTTTTTAAGTTTAATTTTATACGGCTTACTGTAAAGAAAAAAAATTGTGATTATTCTCCCAAAATGAGATAATTTGGTAGGATACATTGTACTTGATTAATTATGAAAAAAATGTACGTAACAATGAATTTTTAATTCATTATTGCTTTCTCTTTTTGTAAGCATGGGGGTTTGAAACTTTGAATTACGTACCTTTTTTGGTGAAAACTTTTTGGAATAAGATCCTCTTATTCATTTAAACTAGCCACTTCAAAAGTCCAATAAGATGTGATACTTTGAGAATAACTTTGGGTTTAGACACTGTCAACTTAGGGGAACTCTTAATTAATTAGTTCCTTATGAATTTTGTCAAGGGTATGATAAAATGTGAAAAAAAAAAATTCCATTGCATATATAATTATTTATATTGTAGATTCATGACATTGAGATGTCATTGAATACAAAGTTCCATACGTAAATTAATCCAACACTCTTCATCATGTATGTGAAACCGAATACAAAGATCCTTGGTGTAGATCTCTAAATATACTGGGTCCTATCAAGGTTGGCGCAATACAGTTTGAATCATTTTATATTTAAATATTATTTAGTTAATGTTTTATATTATAATTTTTTTTTAATTTGAAATCTTTTATTCTACTTTTTGATAGGATTGATTCACTAGATTTAATGGGGATTGAGTTATAGATTAATCCACAATTTTTTTTTTTAAAATTGCTAATACTACTTTAAATTTTACTTTAAAAACTTATAATTTGATATGGCGATAAATGTGATTGGTAATATTTTAACAAGATAATAAATTATTTCTTTTTAAAAAAAATGATTAAATCAACATTAATGATTGGTAAAATATTAATTTGTAAAACCTATATATTAAATTTTGTATAGTATATCTAGCATCACTCGATTTTTTAGCCTTCCTTAACTGTTGAGAAAAAAAATATATAACTCACATTTAAAAAAAAAAAAAAAAAATCAACTAATTGTCTCCTACATTTGGGGGTATTTCTCTAGTAGGGGCCTAGCCCCTAGCCCCTAGCCCTTAGGCCCTAGGCCATGTCCCTAAGTACTATTGAATTATGATGTCAAAGTTCTAATTCTACTTGTACTCGGGACTTTTCTTTACCAACTTCACTGCACCTAACCTAAATTAGATTAGGGTTATTCCTAAATACATGCATGTTTTGTATTTTACTTCAATAATAACATGCACATTTGGACCCCGTCAATTAAATTTAGTGTCATTTGGCATGGTGGTTTGAAATCGTGCATTTCAAAGAACAGTGTTTTTTTTTTTTTACTTTATTTTTCTTAGGTATAATTTTTTCAAATAACACAAATTTTTATTATTTAAAACTGAAAAATAAACTGTGTAAAAAGCTCGATTCTAGTTAACAGTTAAAACTTGGGCAGTTACATTTTTCAGTACTTGCAGGTTGGCTTTTGTGCGCATGAGGTATCGCCCAGAGTTTTGGACTAACTAGTGCATGCTAACAAAAAAAGAGAACAAAACTAAGGTTTGAACGAATCTTGGCTGTGTATAGTCAGATTAATACAGTATGTCCTTTTCTTTTGGGTATAAGAGTATAATTATACAACCGTACAGTCGTATATAGATCAAGATCATTTCTACCTTTTAATATTACTTATAAAGTTCTGACTCACATTTACTTTCTTGTCTGTTTTTTACCATACCCTTGTTTTGGAAGTCATTTTTAACTTCAAGAAATAGTCAATTTTACATTTTGGTTTTCTCAGTCATTGTTTGGCTCGACTGAGTAGTGTTGCAACACATTTAGTCTTGCTAGTTTGGTACAGAAGATGGACTACGTAGCTAAGCCCACAAAAGCTACAGAGATATAGCACCTACCTAACTAGCTATAAGCACTTTTAATTGCACAAATAATCAACATTATTGTAACATGCATAGCACATTTATATGGTCACTAATATTGTTCAATTTGCTACCTCTCTTTACCTAAAAAACTATTCACATGCTTGTTCACATGACTATGTTTTGTCTAGTCCAGTTTTGGTACATCTACTATTTTTTTCCTCTTCTTGAGCTATAATAAGAGTATCCACGTCAAAATGTGTAGAATTTACACAATTTTATTCTAAAAATGACCTACATCAGTCTGTGTATAAGCGTGTAAATTTACAAATTTGCTATAGTAATCATGTAAATTTACACTGGTATTATTCATTTTATATTTAATTGTTTATTTTTTTCTTCACATATTCCTATAATGAAAGAATAGAGTGGATGATAGTTGTTATGTGTAAAAAAAAATAAACTTAAAAAAAAAGTAAGAAAAATTGATATTTTAATAAAATGTAGTGTAAAATAGATAATTTAATATGGGGTGTTTTAAAAAGTGAGTATGTAAATATATTAAAATAGACAAGAATTTTTGCAATATCTGATGTGAATGATCTAATAAACCTTTTCGATAGTGAGTGATAGTGTGGTAAATTCCTAACCAATCTTTATACTATATACCAAGTGTTTATATTACTATTGTCATGGCAGCTCTTTCAAATTCCAACTCCCAAGCGTGGGTTACGTCCACAAAGTGAATTCTAACCAGGAATCTCGCCGGGAAAAATTGAAACATATCTTGTCACATGCAGACATGTAACGTCCAAAGTTTTTACAATTACCTAGCTTATCTAGATTTCTTCATTGAAAATAATACAATATTATAAGATCTTTTAGGTTGAGATGCAACTTCTTCTGCCGACACCTGGATAGTGGGCTCAATGAACTTAAAAAGTCTTGTCTTAAGCTCGGAGATTCCAAATTCCATCCATCATATTATCTTTCCGAGATGTTCTATGGATAGAGAGTGGAATATTTAATTTGACCAAAAACTAGAACACTATTTCCTTATATTAAAAGATTTTTTAATACGTAAAATTCAAATTTTTTAATTAATTAATGTTATACTACTAAGTATCTTTTTATCAGTTAAGAATTTTTGTCAAAATCGTTGTTGAATTGTATGTTTTCAATATTGAGAAGGGAAAATGACTCATTTCTATCTCTAATTTCATAATCGAAAACTCAATTAAGGAAAGAAAGGATATTAACAAATCCATCCTATGGGACAAAAGAATTTACGTCTCTAGTGACGAAAACAAAATCCCTGCAAAAAAACGAGTTTAACGAAAATTTGATAGAGTCATAGAATGGAGCCAATAAATCTTAAGGTATTGATAAATAATAATTACATTTAATGATACAAACTTTGAATTAGCATAGAGAGAACATGTGGTTTAACAGTCATACTAAGTACTAACAAAATATTAATTTAGTAAGTTACATATTTTTTTATCAAAAACTAATATTTAGTAAGTTACATATTTTTTATCAAAAACTTAAAAGTGATGTTAGGTATAACATCACTCTAAAATTATGTTAGGTATAATTTAAACTCAATTTTTACGATGTAATAATGAAAACCCTATTTAAGTAGGGGTAAGATTCTAACTTTTTGACTACGAGAAGAAAAAATAACTAGGAGATTATTAACACAGGAAGAAGATTCTATGACAAATGGTGATATTGACAAACTAAGAAATGAATATTGAATAAGACATGGCCTCGAATAGGGTTAGACCACGCAGAGTTTCCAAGATGACACATGCAAATGTCGTTTCCAAAGTCTGGAAGGAAAAAAAAGAAGCATTGGAGATCATATCTGACCGGTCAAAAATGTCATCCTTTAGCAGCAATTTGTGCAAAACAACTTTCAAACTAGTCCAAGAGCCTTTAGTTCCTTAACCATATAGGTAATTAGATTAGCTAGGCACTTGATAGAGTGTAGAAGAATGAAGATATGCATATAAATATTACTATATTATTAGTGCATGTAGCAAACTTGTTTAGGACAAAAACACAGTAATTTAGGCAAATCCATTAAGGACAAAACACAGTTATTTATGCAGAATCCCTTTAGGACAAAACTGGTACGGTTATTTAAGCAATTTCAATTAAGACAAAATAAGAACAATTATTTAAGCATTTGTATTTAAATTTTTTTTAATTAAATTTAACTACTTAATTTATTTACCAATGAACTTTATTATTAAATTTAATTTTTTTTAAGTAAATATCTTGGCACATTTTATACTATAATGATCCGTGCGATCATATAATATTTAATTAATAAAAAACTTAAGATCTTGTTGAAGTTGACTCATATTTGCTATTAGGTCATTGAGATAGAGTAGTCTTATGAGTGTTACTATGTAGTAAAGTATGATGGTGTTTCCATAGACTTAGGCACCATGTCGAACCGTGTAAATTTTATGCCTTAATTTCTTTTTTCTCTCTTTATTTAATCTTTGCTAAGAAACTGTACCTAACTTATACCTAGTAAATTACATGAAATTAAGACATCCCATATGAGTATATAGTAGTGATAATACTGTACAAAAAATGAGGAAATTATTCAAATGACAGGAAGTAGTAAGATAACATGGGCTTGCGTGCTAAGACTGACACATAGAGGTCCCGCTAAGTTGGCTGATAAACAGGCACATTTCCCTTAACCCACTTGAGCTCTAACCCCAGTTTGGGGACATATAGAGAAAGCACAGTATGGCGTATCTCTCTATTCCCTTTATAGCTAGATCCCTCTCTCTCTCTCTCGTTCACACACTTACACATGTAACACACACATACACATACACACAAACACACCCACAACCCTATTTAATAACAAGCATAGCCCCCTCTTTCTCCCATGCACTTGTCCTCTTCACTCCCAACACCACCTCTCTTCTCTAGTTTTTGTTCATGGTTACTTGCTTCCCTTATCTCTCTGTCCATAACTTGTCTCAAACACTCACTTCCTTCTCTCTTTATATATATATATATATATCTCTATCTTAGCTTCTTCCATACCCAACTAAATTAGTTTTTCTGATACAAACTTTCTCTGACAAGAGCTTGAGATCCACTTCTCTCTCTCTCTCTCTCCTTTGTCTACTATTTCTTTCTGACACTCCCTCTGAACAACAATGTCTAGCAGAAGATCCCGTTCGAGGCAGTCAGGTGTTTCTAGCAATATCACTGATGACCAGATCACCGATCTTGTTTCCAAGTTACAACAACTTATCCCTGAGATCCGCAATAGGCGCTCCGACAAGGTTTATTGCTCTCTTATCTTTCTCTCTCTCTCTCTCTCTCTCTCTCTCTCTCTCACACTCTCACTCACTCACTCACACACACACACACACAAAACATGTGTGGTCTCCATTTGTTTTAGCTAATAAGATAAGTCACACTCACTGCCTCGCTTATTTTTATCCACAAAGCCCACAACTTGAGGTGTGTGGACCTTAACACACACTTGGTTTGCCTATAGGATTACTACTTAAATACTTTTTTCCCTTTTTGTCTAGCTAGGAAGGCAATTTGAGCCTAGGTTCATATATAGAAAGAACAAAATAATACCACTTAGTTACAAGACTTTTGACGAATACTTATATATTGTTTACCAAGTTCTCGAAAAGAATTGACGGATAATATTGCTAAATTATAGGACTCTGTATTACGTATGTATAGTTTAGTCAATGTTGTTATATTTTATATATATTTGCAATTGGTTTACTAAGTGTAGAATTTATATGGATATTCTGGCAGGTATCAGCATCCAAAGTATTGCAAGAGACTTGCAACTATATAAGAAGCTTACACAGGGAAGTGGATGACCTAAGCGACCGTTTGTCCAATCTTTTGGCTACAACAGACTCTGATAGCGCTCAAGCTGCAATAATAAGGAGTTTACTGATGTAATAGAGAGTGTTACATTATATATATATTATTGTCTTTCTTCTTCTTTCTTTTTCTTTATCTTCTTCTATCTAGCTAGGGATTGGTCACTAGGCCAAGATTAAGGGTTAACACGGGCTCCATGTTATATCCCTTAGTTTAAAAAAAAAATGTAGTAGTAATTAATCTTATATATAATAAAAGAACTTCTAGAGTTCTCAAATTTTGAGTGCTCCAAAGCTTTTTGTATCTAGATTAACCTGTTAATTGTCTCTTGCTGGTGATTGTGACACTTCTACAGTAAATATTAGTTTTGAAAAAAGTTTCGTTTTCAAAGTTTAAAAGGCCATATACAAAATATCAATGTTTCTAGTCTCTTTTACGTGAAAAACCTAGAAGTAGACCGTTAAGGTCCACCATGTTCATGACATGTGACATTGATATTACTTCACACCAATTTTGTAATGACACATGACGGCGACCATATCAACTTAAATGACATAACATGACCATCATGATGATGATGATCGTCTTCAAAAAAATTTCAAGCTCAATGCAATGAAGCAAACTGAATAATAATTTTCCACATTCATTAAATTTGGGGAGGTTTTTCCTTTGGGGGTGGGGGGGGGCTTGATCTGTTTGAGTCTTAATCGCCTAACATGGGTTTGCCGCAGTGTGGGGCAGAAAGTTTTAGCTTTGTAAGTACGAGAAGAAAGAAGAAGAAAAAAAACGTACAGAACTCAATCTATGAGTTACTTTCATGTCATGTACTATCAGAGTTTTTTTTTTTTTTTTTGGTAGCCAGGCTATATTATATTAATTATTGGGACTCCATAGTACAATTCAGCGTCAAATCTTAGACCAATAACATTCTAGGGTCATGAAGTTGAACACACAGAGTTGTTATTACGTATGCCTTTGTATTAAAATGAAAAAAGAAAATTATTTCATTATTTAGTTTATTTTTACTATTATTTATGGGTTTTAGTGCACTTTTTGATACTATTCATGAGTCTTATTGTACTATTTCAATTAATTTTTATTTTTATCTACAATACTTTCAATAATAATTTCTCAATTTTAGCAAAATAAACAGTATCCAAACATACCCTGTGTATTCTATTTTCCTTCCTCTATGTCATTTCACTTCTTACCCCTTTTTACTAAGGGCACGTTTGGTAGACTGTAATAGACACTGTAATGTAATAGATATTCCTACGGTATAATTATTCGGTTGTTTGGTTATGTTTTTATTACAATAAATAGTTATTCCTTATAAATAGTTATTCTTCAAAATAAGGAACAACTATTCCTTATCAAAAGTACTGAATATTTATTCTTTCACTTTATTTAATAACTTTTTAAAAAAAATTTCCTAAAAAACCATTAATTGCCACATCTTCAAAAGGAAAGAAAATAATTTTTCTTTTTTGTTAATTATTAGCTCTATTTTGAACACCCTAAAATAAGTGTATTTTAGGAAATTTAACTTAAAAATGATTTAATTATACCTTCTTTTTATACTTTACTAAATTATTGATGCATATTCAGGATTCTATTTCTAAATGGGTACCAAACTAATGAATAGTAATACTTATTACATTTCAACTTAATGTATTCCTTGTAATACTTATTCTTATTCCCATGTAATAATCATTACAGTGTACCAAACGTGCCCTAAATGTAAATAAGGGGTTTCTACCACATAATTAAACCTCACATAAATTATGGCTATCAATAAGCAATGAGGGCAGTGACATTACCTGTAAATTGGTGCAGTGATGGATGTAATAAATTTCATAATTATTTTCACAATTGTTTTTTAGAAATAGTTTCAACTTATGACATCCGTTCTTGGTTATTATATTTTATAATCCTTCCTTTATGCCACTTCTCCCTTTACTAAACGTAAATAAGGATTTCTATCACAGAATTAAACCTCACATAAATTGCGGCTATCAATAAGCAATAAAGGTAGTGACATTACCTGTTAATTGGTGTAGCGATGTAACAAATCTCATAATTATTTTTGCAATTGTTTTTATTTTTTTATTTTTACCATTGCTCTTCTTGGAGGCAAATAAAAGCTTACAAACCAGGCAACAAGTACATGTTCACACGTCAATAATTAGTTTGATTAATCAATAATACCCTTCTACCTCATTCCTCAAGTCAAGACATTATCTGCTACGTACACAGATTTGATTCACTGCCGTCAAATGATTTCCAAAGGGTCAACTTCAAATCCTTCTTTCGGCCTCCAGAGCTTACAAACACACCGCTATCCTCGCAAAAATCTTAGTTTGCAGATAATGTTTGACAAATGTTGATTTGTGTTAACTTTAAAGTTTGAATTAGTCAATCACCTATGCTAAATGGTGTCTATATAGTGCACTCTACAGGTTAGCTTTGAGCAAGTTATCATAGTTAATTTGCATGTGATTTTGCTCAAATTCTGATCACAATGGCCATTGTGTGAATCAAAATGTTGCTTGTGATTATCAGAAGGTGCATGTTGAGAGATTTTTTATAGGCAAATGGTCAGGTTGTCCTCGAACTCAATTAATAAAGAAGTAACGTGGTCCTTGTTTCAATAAAACCAAAAGAAAGGGAATCCAAGTTAAATGGCTGTACTAGAATTCTTTGTTTAGCTGGTCCCTACAAAATCAACATTTTGATTTCTTTGATTATAAAGCATCATATGAACCAATAGTGACTCCTATATTTTATATAATTTTTATAATTTATTATTGTGATTATTATTTTTTGATAAAGGCGGAGCCAAGATTTCAAGTTAGGAGGGCTGAAGTATAAGAAAAAAAAAACCCCATGAAATTTCAAATAAGCATTCATATAGTGTCAACAAACTATCAACAAAGGCAAAGATACAAAATCATTATTTCGTAATACATTATAATGCAATCATTCACTAACAAAGACAAAAACATAAAACACCAATATTTCTTACTACATTAGAGCATTCGCATCAGCTTGTGTAAAATTTTCTATCTATTTTAGCATAAAAACCTACTTTTTCTATTTTACGTACTCAATTTTCAATACATCCTACATCAGATTATTTATTTTATTAGAATACTTTTCCCTTATTAATCTTTTATAATTATCCCAAATCATATATCTCTCTTTCTCAACTAAAAACAATTGCCCTCAATCTCAAGAATTACTAAGATATTCATTTGCATAGCTACAATAATTATGTAAATTTACTCAATTATTGTAATACAAATGTATTTTTGTACAATGATATATAAGCTGATATGAGTATATTTTGGGGTTGATTGGGCAAATCTGGAGCCTTATGCTATGTTACAATTAATATAAATTCCCTTACAATGAAATCGATGTAAAATTGTAGGGGAGAGGAGGGGCAAGATTTTTGGAAGAGGTGACCCAAATATAAACCGTAGAGAATATACCTACTTTAATTTTTTCCCTTTCAGGTCAGCGTGGCACGGGTCTAATCCTCCACCGTCTCCATCCTTGTATGCAACCAAGTAAAAGAAGATTTATTTCGTTCTTTGGTTTAGAGATAATTCTTTAAGTAGCCTGGTACACACATCATCGCTTTCAAATCTATGTAAAAAGCCATAAGGAGAATATTGCATATATTTATTACATAAGATATTTAAAATTTGATTGTGACTAGGGGTGTTTGCGGTGCGGTGTGATTTTAGGCCATTTTTAGTACCGCATTTTGCAGTGCGGTTTAGCTAAAACCATAACTGCACCGCACCTTATTTTTGCGGTCACTTGTGCGGTGCGGTTTAAAGTTTAGCCAAAACCATAACCGCACCGCATCTCATTTTTGCGGTCACATATACGGTGCGGTGTATAAGATGCGGTTTGAATGATTTGAAGTTTGTATATTTTTCAAATTTTGGGCTTTTTCTACCTAGTCCAAAACTAATTTTTCCCTTTGTTTTGGTCCAAGTTTTAAATTATTGAGCTAATTTTTCTTTATTTTGGGTTGGCTTTCCTAATCAACCCTTGCTAGGATTATCAAACTATTTTTTTCTTTTGAAAACTAGGGTTATTAAACTATTAATAATATATTTAATATTAAAAATAATTAAATATATTAATATATAGAGAGGATGTAGTGCGGTTTTCTTATTATAAAACCACAAACTGCACTGCACCATGCGGTGTGATGCGGTGCGGTGCGGTGCGGTGCAATATTACTTGCGGTGCGGTGCGGTTATGCCATTTTGCGGGTGATTTTGGTGCGGTTTTTACGGTTTGTGAGGTTTATGCAGTTTGGTGAACACCCCAAGTCGGTCCTTATGGTCCACTAGATTCCCAGCCCGGTTAGTGCTTAAAAGGCCCAAAGGTGTTTAAAAAAAAAAACAAACCCATCGATTATGGAATGGATCAGTATTTCAAATCCCATTGCACATAGCAATTATATTTTGCAAATTTAAGCCCATTAATGTTATCAAAACATCAACCCAAAAAAACATACCTCTCGAGCCCGTAAAAAAGCCCAAATAAAAGGGGCCCAAAATCCACATCCACATCCAAATATAAAATCGCTACAAAAAAAGACAAAATTGACAAAATCTGATCTGTTAGGTTGCGTTTGGTTTAAAAAGTAAAGCTCTATCCTCTTTTCTTCACCGAACTCTGCTTTTTTAAAACCAGTAAGCAAAGAAAAAAAAAAATCAATGATTTCTTCAAAATCAAGTTTCATTATTTGTGAAAATTCCTTGTTGTCTATAATTGTGTATATGTGCTTTCTGATGATATGTTTTGAACTTGGTTTTTTTGATCATCCCAGGTTTGAAAGTAGTAGAAACAACTTGGGTACGAAGTTGTTTTTGTTAACTTTGATGAGAGTTTGGAAAACATGAGTAGTAGCGGTGGATATACTATAGAAGTTACGGGACTGTCAACGGAAGCCACTGACAAAGACGTGTTTGATTTCTTCGCTTTCTCTGGTGCTATTGACCATGTCGAAATCATCAGGTAGTGTTTTTTTTTTTTTTTCATGTTGGGTTTGTTGTTTTCGATATTTGTTTTTTGTTGTGCGCTTGTGGTACTATTTTGCTGGGCTAAACTACTGTTTATATGTGACCAGTTTAAGCTATTGGGATACAGTAAATTTAATTGTTTAACCACGTACTTCTAACATACCTAATAGCTTAAACTGTTAGTTTGGATGCTCTAACATAGTATTGGAGCCTGGTTTATTTGTTTGTTTGTTGGTTCCTCTTGTTGGGTGCATGGACATGGGTGTGGGTGTTGGAGAGTCTAATGTTGGTTAGACGTGGAGTTTGGTAACTAGTTTATGTACTAGTTGGATTGCTCCATTAAATAGCTCAAGCTTTTAGGTTTGGTTGTTCTAATGGTGGGAATTAGTTAAACATACCCACAATTTGATAAATTACTAGTTGTCCCCAGAGCTTAAGTTGGTAGGAAATGGTGAATTTTATAATTTAACTATTATCATAATACTCTCCCTCACATATGGGCTACTTTCACTTTCATTAGCGGTGCCTAGGATGTGGGATTTTTTTTTTTTTTTTTTTTTTTAAATTTTTTAAGTAGGAGATAGAGTGGAGACGTGGTTCAAACTTAGGGCCATTTGCTCTGATAACACGATTAATTTCTAGTTGTCCTAAAACCTTAAGCTATCAGGAAATTGTGAAGTTAATCATTTAACCATTATTTTAACACAATTTGCCTCTTTCTTTTGTTTTTACGTTGTGTTCAGTTTTGGTCCTTCGATTATCTACTCAGGCAGAGATCCTATTCCTATGATTAGTTTCACTCTTGTGATTGGTATGTTTGTTTGTTGGAAATTGATTTACTTTACCTTACATTATGAGACTAATAAGTAATACCTTAGGTAGTGTATAATTTAATTTACACACTCTGTTTTCGTATCCTGTTGGAGCTGACTGAGTCCATTTTGTTTCAGAGCTGGGTTTTGAAAAAAAAATGATTTTATAGGTTCTTTTAGACATAAGGTTGTTTTGGATATTAACTTAGAAATCCCTTTTTAGTTCTTTTGTTGCTTAGGGAGTTTTCTTCATATTATGGCATAAGCCATTAAGTTGCATTCAAATGTTGGGTTGAAGAGGATGGACTCTTTCAATCTTCATGGGATGTCCAAGCATCGTCATAAACACATGGTGATTGGTAGTCCATACTATTGTATTTTACAGTACTTGAACTGAATGTTCAAGTGTTGTTATACACAAATAATTTTAAACCAAATAGTTATTATTAATTCTTGTTGGTAAGTGGATTATAGTCAGCTCCAGATGGCTTGGAATTACATTTTTCTTTTTAATTATCAGTAAGTAGTAACGGAGATATTTTGTTAATTTCCTTGGCACCTTATGATTTTTCTGTATAGTGCCCTAGCATATCCTCTGATTCTTGTATATGATTAGCCCTTACATTTTTTATTTTGGTGAAAACAGATCCGGTGAAGATGCCTGTACTGCCTATGTGACATTCAAAGATGCTTATTCTCAAGAAACTGCTAGCTTGCTCAGTGTGAGTATTGGTGAAACTTTTTGCTAGAAAAGTGATAATCTGTTAGGCACAAAGCTAGAATCTTTGGTAATATACTTGTGTTTAGGCAGCTATATTTCATGAATCTTTATATATGGTGATTGACCAAGAATTGTGCTTACATGAACTCATCTTCAACTTTATAAAGCTAAAAATTATTACATTGGGTTTGTGCATAACTTAGCAATAAAAGAAAAGGAAAAAAAAAAAAAAATCACATTGGAGCTCTTTTAGCTATTCTCCATTGTTCGAGAGCACGTGTATTTATTCAGTCTCACATTTGGGGAAAGTAAAGAAATGAATGGTTGCTATATATTGTTGGTTTCAAATCCATACACTGAACCTTTTGGATTGGAGTAATGTACAAACATGCATATCAATGGGCTCTTGGAGGACTTCATAAGCATTTCTCTCCCTCAACAAATTGATATCTGATATGATGGTTCAGGTTCCACTTGAATGTCTTGTTCTTGGTACATTTGGTATGGCTTTGTTGAGAGTGTGACTATTGGAGCAAGTTGCCTCTGATGGCCCTATATTTGGTGCAACTTTTGTATGCATGACACCTTGGATTTGAAAATGACTGAACACGTGAGGGGGGAGTTAGGTCAATGCAGTAGAGATTTATACATGAGTGGGAGATTTATTGTGAATGTCACTTCAAGGAAAAAAATAAGAGAAAAAGAGCAGTTGATGTACATAGTTGGGCCTAATCCATTGGCTTAAGATTTTCAGTTAAAGTGGTGTCCTCAATAAGTATATTAACGGGTTTTTGGTGGACTTTGTAAGCACTTCTCTCCCCCAACGTGCTTAGATCACTAGGAACCTTTTAGGAACCATAAGAGCTTATTGCTTGCCTTTTGTCATCCCATTAAAATTGGAATGAACTTGCAAAAGTAAATGTAGATTGCCAATACTATAAAGCTAGGATTTGCGCTAAAAAGCTGTTGATGGTGAAATTATGCCCGAACTAAAGATAGCAATGGTAAAGATATACTTTTGGAAGATAGTTTCTTTTCAGTTTGCAGTAAGAATGTACAAATCCTACTTCCTGACAGATGTCTTGGGCTGATTGCCAGCATGGTATGACGACTTTAGCTTGCCCCCCTACCCCCACCAAAAAAGAAAAAGAAAAATGGGAAACAAGAAGAGCACTGAAGTAATAGATGTAAATTTTTATGAAGAAGGATGACTCTATTTTACTGGCTAGAGGCAGTTCCAAAGGGCTCTTCTTTGGAAAGGTTCCCTACATTATCAAATATATATATAAAATGCATGCCTTCAGTAGCAACATCTATAATTATGGCATTAATGGTAATAATGGTATTAGCTAAAGCATGTCTTAATTTATTCACTTTCCTCCTACCCTATACCGGAATTCTAGTGATATTCCTTAATTATCCTATTTGTTCATTTGATCTGAGTTTTCTTTATCAATAGGTTTACTCATTCAAGAATTTTTTTTTCATAGTTAGGTTTCTAATATTTGTTTGGTTTTCCTTGTCCTTTTGCGTGGCAATTATGTGATACTTGGTTTATACTTTTTCTTTTTTTTCTTTTAGGGTGCCACAATTTTGGATCAACGTGTATGCATAACGCGCTGGGGGCAATGTGAAGATGAATTTGGTTTTTGGAGCAGACCTTCACATAGCCATGAAGAGGAAACTAGTTCAACTGTATGTCTTTCACTCTTTTGTGTCCTCTAGTTGTTCTAATGATCGTAGCTTGTTGCATAATGATCTATTTTTCTTAATCACTGAAGCTAAATATTTTCTTTCTACCTTGACAGGCTTCACAAAGAACCCAATTCCCCAGCACTGGAGAGGCAGTAACTATGGCTCAGGAAGTAGTTATAACCATGTTAGCCAAGGGATATGATCTGGGTAAAGATGCATTAAGCAAGGCCAAAGCCTTTGACAGGTCTCATCAAGTTTCAGCATCTGCAACAGCCAAGGTGGCTGAGCTCAGTGAGAGATATGGCCTCGCTGATAAGATATGTGCAGGGGTTGGAGTTGCTAAATCTGTGGATGAAAGGTACCATGTCTCAGAGATGACCAAGTTGGCCGCATCAGCAACAGGAAGAATGGCTGCAGCAGCTGCACACACTGCGGTAAACAGTAGCTACTTCTCGAAAGGAGCTCTATGGGTCTCAGATGCTTTAAATCGAGCATCTAAAGCTGCAGCTGACTTGGGTGGTCACGGTGTTCAGCACTGATGCTTTTGGTTAACTCAAATATGGTTTGTTTCTTCTAGTCTTGTGTATATTAATAGCTTACAACATTTATGCAAATATGCAACTATAGAATACTCGCTATAATTAGTTAACCAAATGAGGACAAAGAAAGATACATCATAAAGTTGTGTATCAGTACCTAGTGTGACCTTGGTTTTTGTTTCACTTCCCATGCGGATTTAGGAATAATGTATAATAAGGCTTGTGCCTTTTTGCTGTTTCTATTCTAACGTGTATCTTCCGCGCACACAACATGACACGACCCATATACATATATATTGATAAATACCTCATTTAGATTATGGTGCATTAGACTGAAGAAATCATGAGCTCTAGAGGTAATATTATTTTCTAGTTTTGTGCTTTCTTCTTTTATTTTTTTAGTTGAGCAAATGTGCTTTCTTAATCTGTGTTGATGAAGGAGCATTGTTTTCTTGATCTATTCCTTCTGGTTTTATTCTATTTGGCTAAAAAAATATAGTTTATAGGGCTTAAAAAATAATTTTGATAAAATTACAATTATATTTATAAAAATATTAGAATATTTAAAAAGTTGTTAAGTTGAATAAAGTTAGAAATTATGGCAAATTAAACAAATCTCAAGTCACACAATTTTTTTTTTTTTTTTTTTTTTTTTTTTTTTGAGGAACAAGTCACACAATTGTTGACTTTTCTCTTCTTCTAATTCGGCCATCAACTTAAACCAGAATTTTCCAATTCCAATATAATCATTTCAAATTTATAAATAAAAAAATAAAAATAAATAAAAAATTTCCTGCGAATGTGGAATGAGACTATGAAATTATCAGAGAGAAAGCCTTAATAAAAAATATAAAAAATAAAAAATCACAAGTAATATGACTAATTATTAGTTCTGGACACAGATAAAAACAAGTAAAAGCTCACCGATCCAACTATAGTGTTTTTTTTTTGTTGTGTTTGTGAGGCGGCTGTGTCAGAAAAATTTTAATTATAATTAATAACTCAAAGAATGTTGTTTTGGATAACTGTGACTAATGCACAATTATGAAACATTTTCTTCATAATTGATTGGCTAAAACTTAATTTGCAGCTCCTTTTGAAGTTTGATTACACGTGACATTCACATCCCACCATTTGTGGCTATTTGTGGAAAGTCTTATATGTGGAGTTGTGGACAAAACGTGAATCTGACTCGACAAAATTCCACTGTCGGTTGGGCTTTCCCTTTCCTCTGCGGAAAGTAAAATCAATGTGTTGAATTTTTATTTATCCAATCAACGGTCCTGATTCCATTACATTATCCAAATTACCGTGTGTCTCATCCAACACTTGCATCTCACTTTCCCTTTGATGTTACTCATTGGCTTACCCGAAAAAGACAATTATTCCATTTTTTTAATACCAAAATTAAAGGCAGATTTTTTCTTTTTTGGAAGTTGAAGAAGTTGAATCAAAGTCAGAAATTAGAATAAAGTTTCAACAAAGTCGCCTGGCCGTTCCTTATGTGGTGGATCCATTTTGGATTTCACAGGAAGCATCACTTTTGCAACAGCTTTTTTTCTTTTAAGTTTTTAATTAATTTATTTATTTAATATCATTTTGAAGACCCACTTTTTTTTTTTAAATATGATTATATTTTACAAAATTTTTAACCAATAAAAAAAATTACATCCGGACACACTCCATTTAGACATGTAATCCTATCTTTGTCTTTAATCTTTAACATATAATAATTTCATCTATTTTTTTGTTCAGAATTTATTTAAGTTTGTCAACAAGTCAACAAAAAATGTTGAGCTATCTCACTACAACCAAATTGAAATAAAAATTATTTGAGAGAAATAAATAAATCAAATTGATCCAAAACATGTAAATAAATTTTTTTTATAGAAAATAAATGGAAGAACGAAATTGTTCTCTTTTTAAAATTTAGGATAAATTTCATTAACATGATTTGAGTTTGTTCTAACCAACTTCAAGATTTAATAAAAAAAAAAAAACTAACCAATTTAGTTCCTAAAACCAACTTAGTCCCTAAACATTATTAGGTTAGTTAATTATTTTTCTCAATTGTCTTAAGTACTAAATTGACTTTAGCTAGGGCTATCTAACCATCCATGGACCTAACCCACTTGTCCAAATTGACCTGTTTGATTTGAAAATCGCTCAATTCGACTCTTGTGATGGTCAGCAGTGGTTTTTGATGCCCAAAACCTAATTCCGACAAGTTGGTTGGCGGGTCATTTCATCAAAACCCGATTTCAACCAACCCGACTAATTCCACCACCAAAAGCCCGTCATTCTTCGTCATTTGAGGAATTACTCAATCATATCTTGCCAGATACAGCCATATTTCGGCCAGATCCAACGAGTTTCGGCTACATCTCCTCCTTCCTAACTCTAACTGATATCGTCTGCCATTTGACGAAGACCCGACCAATCTGACTCGACTCCTTCACCAATTGATGGCAAGTCTGGAAAGTCTCCACCCAATTTGGACGAGTCAGTTGCGAGTTAGGTACAAACCGACTTAGACCAACCCGTGAATACCCCTAACTTTAATGACTAAATTGTTCAATTTTGAAAAATCTTGAACCTAGTTAGCATTAACCCAAATTTCAATGTATGTTTATAAAAAATAACCCTAAAATTAAAATGATTTTTTTCTTTAAAAAAAATTAAATAATTGAATAATAGACCAATGACAAAATCATGATCTTTTTCACCCATAAAAAAGAAATTATAATTTTTGTAAAATTTAATTTGACTATTTTTTCTTATAATAATTTTTTTTTGAGAAGATCTTATAATAAATTTAATAACAAAAAATAGATAATTAAAAAAAGATAAAGTCTAGAAGCAAAAAAAAAAATTTGACTGTAAGGACTGAAATTGGATTGGACCCAATATAGAGTTGGGTTTTGGCCCAAGAAGCCCAAATAATAAATTTATAGAGCGTAGATGAAAGAACTAGATCTACTCCAAAAGAAAGACGATAAAATTTGTTAATTTAAGACTATTAAACAGAGTTAAGATGAAAAAATCCTTCCTCGAAATGGTAGAGGAGCTTATATTATACTATCTTCCTTCATTACCAAAATTACAAGAGTTCACAGTCTACTTCTAAAAATTGCCCCATCTTTTTTGGCGCATTTTCCCATGTTATATATTACAATCTTGATATCATCCCTACCACACACATGTAGATTAGATTCGGGGCACTCCCTTCTGTCCCATTCAGCACCTCCCAGAACCATCAACTAATAGCTGTAAGGCTGTTTGATCACTATCCAGGCATCACTTCCACATTAATGCAGCCAGGGAGTTGGTTGGGAGCCATTTAATGCGGATGTAGCAGCTTTTTGAAAATATTTGTTGTCCTTCTTCTTTCTTATACCTTGCCCCACATCTAACTCTTAGCGTTGATGTGGCTTCGAAGAGAGTCCATGATGATATGGCAGTCATACTGACCTCGGCCACCTGTTTCAGAGATGAATTTTATCCTCGAACACGTTGTTGGATTTATCTCATATTATCTCTACACTTTTCTTTATTCCGTTTTCCTTATAATCTTATCTGGTTCTTCTCGGATTGTCTAATGTTCTTGGATTGGATTTTAGGCCCAGCTGACATGACCTTAATAGTACCTCCCAACTGATTGACCCCCACATTGACATTTGTTTTTTTATAGAAAATTTGATATTTGTTGATGTGACAGATTGTTTCGGTTATAAAATAAAATAAAATAAAATAAAATAAAAAGAGAAAAATTGCCAATTTTTATTTATTTTTGGTATGTAGCCTATCTTCGTAGTGCTGCAACGTAGCAAAACAATACAGACTGATCTCTGTCTCTTTCTCTGACACATTCACACCACCGTACCCGCCGAAAATTATCTCTGCAAAATTTCTCTAATTTCTTTAAATCCAAATCCAAATTCAACATCCAGATCTCTCTTCCAATAAAAAAAAACCCAAAAGACCTAAACTCAGTATCGAAAATTTCTTGAATGTGAGGCGGTTGTAACCGATCGCAACCGAGTCAGCGTCCGAGTCATGGCGGGGAAGACCGAGTCAGCGTCGATCCGGTTTCCGTATAAGAACCTGAAGGACGATGCGGCGGAAGTGGAAATGGTTGGAGTCGTCGACGTCGACGTCGACGTCGGCTCCCCCTCCCCAAACCACCGGATCGATCTCAATTCTTCTTCTTCTTCTCCTCCTCCTCCGTCTTCGTCTCCGCCTCTTCCCGGAGAGAAACAGAATTGTAGTTTGGCGACTCTTGTTCTCAGTTGCACCATCGCCGCCGGCGTCCAATTCGGCTGGGCCTTGCAGCTCTCTCTCTTGACTCCCTACATTCAGGTCCATTCTCTCTTTCTCTCTCTCTTCAAATTTGTTTTCGTTTTTGTTCGATTCGGATCTGAGGAGCTTGAAACTGTTTGATTGAGAATTTAGATGCTTCTTTAAGATTGAGAGAATTACAGGGAGTTTTTGATTTTGAGTGCCGCTGATTTTGATGTCATTGTACATAGAGGGAAATTGAAATTTGTCAATGGGATGTTTGGTTTGTCCTATACTAAATGTTCAATTAGTAGGTATATAATGCAGCATTGTTTGAAAAGAGAAAAATGTAGATTTCAATGATAGGTCATGTTAACAGGTTTAGGAAATATAAAAAAGCTGTCAAAATAGTTTCTAAAAAATTTCTAAAAATAGTTTTCCTTAGGCATCTATTAACTTTTCCCTTGGAGGATTTAAATTGATATTCGAGATGAGAATATTTGTTTTTCTTGATATTTGTGTACAGTGCGACTTTGTTTTTCTGAAAGAGCGAAAAAAAATAAATATATAACTGTTAAATTATGACCTGTCTGATATCATGTTAAATTACCGATTGTCCCAAAAGCTTGAGCTATTGGGATATAGTAAATTTAATCATTTAACCACGTGATTCTAACAATAACAATGAATGCATTAAGTCATTAGGCACTTGTTAATGAAATCCTATGTTTAGTGTTTTTTTTTTTTTTTTTTTTTTTTTTTTTTTTTTTTTTTTTTTTTTTTTTTTTTTTCGCACAATTTTCAAGAGAGAAAAGTATAATTGGCTGTGTACATCACTTGTGCACAAAAAAGTTGATTGCATCAATGTTGACATTCTTTTTAGAACTCCGAATGAAAAAAGACAACTAATTGCACAAATGAGTAATGAGTGCGAGTTCAATGTCCTCTTCATTTAAGAGCAAAGTGGACGGGTGGGGTTGTGAGTTGAAGAACTACTGGCCGCATGTGTACCTACCAAAAAAGGACAAAATAGTTGCACCAATTTGAATTTGATAAAAAATATAGCTCTTGATTGTTGATACCTAATTTAATGCAATTTCTTATTTGGAAAAAGGAGAATAAAATCTACTTTTTGAGGAAAGTATAATGTTTGAAGACTTTTGTCTGTTTCTTTCTGCTAAACAAAACCCGTCTTTACAATGTTTGGATGGTATCACCTAACATTATTCCAGATTTAAAAAAAATTACATTATGAATTGAAGATGAGTCTAGAGAACTTATAAATCCGCTTTCTAAGAAACTTGTCGATCAATAGCCATTCTCCCATTGCTACTTTGCATGGAGCCTTACCGTTATGTATGCTAAAATATAGGATGCCTCAGCTCCAACTCTCCTACCCACCTCCCCTACTGTCAAAATTGACAACTAAATAATAACCAAAATAAAATAACACGGTCATATTTGGTATCACAAATGCATTGAATGCTTGTAGCATAGAGATGAATGTTGAAAGCTCAAATTTTTAAGTGTGAAACAGAACTGTTTCAACTGTTACTATGTAAAAGGATGTTTAATGGTAATATCATTATCATCTCTGTTCTTCTGAATTTTTTTCCAGCTTAAATTGATGCAATTTGTTATCTTCTCACAGTTTATTCATTATTGGTTTGATGGTTTATGGTATCTCTGCCTTGATCAGTCAAACTGTATTGAGTTCTTTTTAATTTTATGCTTGAGCTTCATTCTGATTAACTAATGCTCTCAACTAATTGTTGCAGACACTTGGAATAGATCATGCCTTTTCTTCATTTATTTGGCTCTGTGGCCCTATTACTGGTCTTGTGGTAGGTGATAGCAATCACTTTATTTCCTTCTTTTTTGGTTTTCTCACTGTGTGACTGATGGTCCAGTTTTTTTTTTTTTTACATTTTATATCCGCTTTGTATGATTTGGTATGTATTGCCCCTTTTAATTCTTACCAATATATCACACATCATCATATCATGTTGGAATCAATATGGAATGCAAACCGTTTCTAGTCATGTGTTTGTTTATCTAATGAATTCTATCTTATAGCTTGTTTCTGTTTGAAAAGAGTATGCCTTCCCCCCAAAAGCCATCACATGCAAATAGACAAAATGAAAATGAAAGGAGCAACTTGCATGTTGAATAGTGCCACCTTCAATAGAAAGTACTTGTGCTTAATGAAGATGATTTATAATATTTGCCACAATGGACTTTGACTACACTATGCATAGTAGCAGTTGAATACTACCTTTAGTTTGTGAGATTCGTTATGTAGTACCAAGAACAACCCAAATAGTAAATAAGGAAAATAGGAGGCCTGTATTGGGTGTCTGCTTCAATTGGTTACAATTTGTCCATAGGAATGGATAGTTTCTACAGCTTCTTAATTTTCTTGTCATTTCTACAGAAAATGAAAAAAATAAAAAATGTTTCATAAGCTTCATCAATGTCTTCTGGTACTTCAGATCCTGTGCACTATGAATCTATGATGCCTCTTGATTTTACTGAACCCCTTGATGCCCTTTGATGTTTGTCTCTGTTGTGATTTATTAATTGTCTATAGATGTGCTCATGCAATACAGTCTTAAATTTCTTCTGCATATTTGTCACCTTAGGGTGTGTTTGGATACCACTTATTTTGCTAAAAACTGAAAACACCGCAGTAAAATAATTTTTTAATGTGTGAATAATGCCGTGGGACCCATTTTTAATGAAAATTTTGTTGAAAAAAGAGGTTTGTGGGTCCTGTGAACAGTGCATGGGACCCACTGGAAAAGAAAAAAACACCAGTGCACATTCTCACAAAAAAAGAAAAAAAAAGAAAGAAAGGAAAATGCTGAAATGCAGACGCTGGGTCTGTTTCAGCTGTACCCAAATGGGTACTTAATATATGTCTGCTTCCGAATTCCGATAGTTACGATCTTGAGTTACTTGCTTATTGTTTTTCAGGTTCAACCATGTGTTGGTATTTGGAGTGATAAATGCACTTCTAAATATGGAAGAAGACGGCCATTCATTTTTGTAGGATCTCTCATGATCTCAGTAGCAGTAAGTGTTAGGAACTCTTGGATCTCTTAAATTTGTTGTTGTCTACAGCTTTTTATATTAGCTAAACTAAGTCTTGCAATATAGGTGATATTAATCGGGTTTTCTGCAGACATTGGATATATATTAGGTGACACGAAGGAGCATTGCAGGTTCCTATTGCCTCCTCTTGATTCTTTGTTTTTTCTATTTCACATATATGGAATATTTGAGGTTTAAAAACACTCATCTATGCAAATGCAGTGTATACAAAGGTACCCGGACTAGGGCAGCTATTGTCTTTATTATTGGTTTCTGGATGCTGGATCTTGCCAACAATACAGTGCAGGTAAGGCTTCTTGAAACAATTTATTTCTGGTTTCCAATCACTGCAATTTAAATCTTATGCCATTAACCACCATGAATGTGAGCAAACAATGGAACTTTTATTGTTTGTAGGGACCAGCTCGTGCTCTTCTGGCCGATCTATCAGGTGGCTTATTTTTTTACTCCTATATCTTTTCCATTTGGGTTCTTATAATTTAGTGAGACCTAGGAACTCAATCTTTATTTACATGTTTTACTTACAAACTACATGCTAATGCAAAACATTATAACTTATGTTATGACTATATTTTTAGGGCCCGATCAACGTAATTCAGCAAATGCTGTATTTTGCTCGTGGATGGCTGTTGGAAACATTCTAGGATACTCTGCCGGTGCTAGTGGAAGTTGGCACAGGTGACACCCCTTGAATGTTGTTTAGTTGTAATATGCTGTTTCTGTAGATTTGGCTTGTGCATGTCTTTATGTGATTCGTTAGATGCATTCCTTCATCTCTGGTTAGATATCATAATTCATTCCCCATTTTTTTAAATTTTCATTATTAAAAAATCAACCATATAGACTTAAAGAAACTCTGTGTCTTGCACTTCCCACTCTGGTTTGTCTCAGTTGAAATATGATTTTGTGTTTTCATTGTTCAAATTCAACACTTAAGTTTTTGTGGAGATTAATTTATTTGAGAAATTCATTTATGAGCAGATGGTTTCCATTCCTGTCAAGTAGTGCTTGCTGTGCTGCTTGTGGAAATCTCAAAGCAGCGTTCCTTGTTGCGGTGGTGAGTTAGTATACTTGCATGAATCTTTCCCATTTTATATAGTTAATTACTTCTCTGACATTTATTTGAAAAAAATATTATTTTTTTCCTGTCAATCATGTGTATTATGGTATCTATTATTGTGACTTCTTACATGATTTATCATATGTAAATGAAGCACAATTTTTATTTTATTTTGATAAGTAAGAATAGTTTTAATAAATGAAGACTACTTCATGTACAATGAACACAGGTAGCCTAAAGAATTACAAAAAATTCAGAACAATTATGTACAAAAGGACAGACTCTAAAAATAATGGAATCAAATCTCTATGCTTAAAACCCCCTACACGAGATTAATCAAACAGAGAGCCTATGAAGGTGGGTAGTAGCTGATCCCTGTACTCACCACATCATCAAATGTTCTCCTATTGCGTTTCTGCCATATGGTCTACATCAAGAATAACGGAACCAAATTCCAAATGGCTGAAGAATGTTTACCCAACCAATTTCTCCAGCCAAACATAAGATCAATTGCTCTCTCCAGTAGGACCTTGTAGATCCCCAAAGATCGGAAGACAAAGCTCCACAACTGATAGGCCTCGCCTCATTGCAATGCATCAAAAGGTGATCCACAGTCTCCCCACTACATAGGCACATGCAGCACCAGTCCACTATAATGTAGTCTCTCTTCCTAAGATTTCATAAGTGAGAATATTCCCCCAAACCGCCGTCCAAATGAAAAAGGAAACCCTTTCACGGGGAAATGCTATAAGTAATTATTAGATTAGGATGTGCCTACTTTAAGTTGGGGAAATGCTTTCTCAGAAACTAGTGTATTATAGCATGTTAAATTTGATTAGGACATGCCTATTTTAAGTTGTGGAAATGCCATTTTAACACCCAAAATGGGCCCCGCATGTGTAAGAGAGAGGAGCCTGGAAGAAGATATTATCGGTATGGAAATAATAGTTCCCTATAAGTAATTGCTCTAGGTTCTGATTGACAAAGGAAATCCATATTGACATAGCTTTGAAATTTCTTTCTTCTTTTTATACACCTACCTTTTTAGTAGTTCAAAAGTTCACTTATTTTTTAATTAATTAATTAATATTATTTTTTTTAAAAGCAGTTTGTTCTGCTGGCATCAAATTGTACGATTCTGAGTCGAAGAATGGTGTTTGGTGTATCTGCAGGTTTTCCTGACTCTTTGCACACTTGTGACACTTTATTTTGCAAATGAGGTTCCACTTACTGTGAATCAGCCCCAGCATCTGTCGGATTCTTCACCTTTATTGGATGATCCTCAACAAAATGGCCTTGATCATTCGAAGTCAATGCCTGATATGCCAATTAATGATAATGCCAATGGTGAAAGGGATAGAAACCTAACACAGGTCACCTCTATAGTTGAGGATCATCAAAATGAAAGCGTTAATGATGGCCCGGGATCTGTGTTAGTCAATTTGTTGACTAGTTTAAGGCATTTGCCGCCTTCGATGCATTCAGTGCTTATTGTTATGGCTCTTAGTTGGGTAAGCACTCCAGTTCTTATATCAATATCTCCTGTTTCTGTGTATTACTTTCAAATTAGTTGTTAGTCAATTTGCTGTTCATATTTTGCTCTGACCTTAAGAAAGATTACTTTTTTTAGGCCAAGAGGTTGTTAGTAAGATCTTTGAATCAGCTTATTGGTCTTATGGTATATCTCAGTCTTGCATGGATATTAACTATTAGCATATTTGTTTTTACTTGATAAAAAGAAATAAGTCAAATGGAAAAGTTTACGTGAAATGGAAACTTGCATATACCTATAAATTTGTAATTTAATTTTGAACTAATATGATCTTAGTATAGAGTAATTTTGTAGGGGCTTGAGTATTTGAGATGAACTTCAACATTGAGAGTTTTAATCTATCAAGTTGTACTGACAAAATCTGTAATTGTGTATTGTTTAACTCATTGATAACTGACAAAATCTGTAATTGTTTATTGTTTAACTCATTGATTGTATTTTTAAACACGGAGATTTAAGTATGATTTGGGAATGATGTAATTTTCAGATATTGAGTATTATGAAAGTTGGTGAAAGGAACATTTAGCTCCAATACAAAAACAAAAATTATATGATGTAAAGCCTTTAAAAAGAAGTTTGAACTACTGAGTTGTATAATCTGTGAACTATAGCAAAGAATATATGGAATAAGTGCAACTATTTTCATATATAATCAAATGGAAAAAAATTGCAAATCAAAGTTATCATTATAAAACTAAGTATATCACTAGGTTCTTAATTTATGAATTGAAGAAGATAAATATAGCTATTTATATTCCTTTTGTACATTTTAGACATGGCAGGATGTCAAACACCTTCAACAACGTTGCATTATAATAAAGAAGATGAAGGATGCCAACTATTTCTTACCAAATCACACTTCAGAATAATATGGTGTGGCATTCATTTAAGGGTAAAAAGAAATGCCTATATCAATGTTTTGTGTCAATTGCCTAAGATAAGGGATAGTATTGATGCAGCTATCAAAGATTCATTTTGCTGTTCTTCGCAACTTCGTAGATTCTAAGATTTATGGTTTGGAAGGTCTAGTCAATTGAAATTTAGGAGTTAAATAATTGTTTTTTCACTTAGAAAGTTATCATTAGGTTTTTTTTTTTAATTATTTTTTTTTATGTCGTATCTGGTTCTCCTTTTATTTTCTTTGTTATGTTTTAGGTGTGTGCTCTTTATTCACAAATTGACCAAAGATAAATATGTTCTGTTATAATCTTTTTTTTTTTGATAGATAACTAAAAGATTTTATTAAACAAAAAAAGAAACCAACCCAAGTACATTGGGAATGTACTTTGGGGGCGAAAATCAAAAACCCATGTTCTGTTATAATCTTTTTTTTTTCTCTCTCTCTCTCTCTAATTTATTCATTTTATGTCAGCTTTATTATTAGAACATCGATTACCCCCAAAAGAGAATGAAGCGCTTATCCCCCCCCAAAAAATTTTATTATTAAAACAGTTCTTTATTTTTAAAACCTGAAAAATGTTTATTATTATTATTTTGAAAAAAAAGGTAAATCAATGTACTTTTGTTGGCAACTCACAGTTTAGAAACACGAAAAAATCCTAGCATTGTAGGAAGTGCTGATCGGCAGACCGAAGGGTCTTATCAGCACTTCCATTACTACTTAGTGCTGAATGGCAATCCCTTGTCCAAATGCTCTTATATTTTTGTGACAGATTTCCCTTACTCCCATGCATGTGGATCAACCTTGATTTGTCAACCAAGAGCATTTTGATCGTTTGGATCAGATTGCATGATTGGCACATATAAGGGTTTGTTAGTTGCAAGTTAGTTACTAGTAACTAGACTAAGTTGGGCTAGTTAGGGTTCAAGCACATGTAACACATTAATCACATGTTAATTCTTGTGAGCACTAATTAGTAAGCCAATTATTGAGTCATGTGTGGCCACTTAGAATAGTCATTTTGATTGCTTAGTCTTGTTTTCTCTCTTGTTAATTTCTTGGAGGTAAAGACTCCCTAGAAGTAGTCTCATCTTGGCAGAGGTGACTCTTGAAAAAGTCACAATCCATTCCATCACTCACCACATTCATGCAATCCATCCTCTAGATCCATCACCTGATGCTTGCAATCTGAAACCCTTGTTGCATTGTCATCAAATTCTACTTGCATATTCCTTCAAGAACCCTCGTCAACCACTCACATTCTAATATTCCCATACTATACTTGAAGTTCCCAAGGCCTTAAACACTAACCCTAATCTTCAATCTACCAAAATCTTAGATCAAACACCAGTCTCATCTCATTTCCAAGCTATAACCAAACCCTCAAGGCTTTCCAATCCTAAAAACTGGCCTATAAATCCCTACAAAGTCTTAGTCCCAAAATTTTGGGATCGGTTATGGATCCCTAACAAATTAGTTTGGGTTAGCTACATGTAACTTAGGGACACCACCAATGAGTGACTAAAGTTTACACTGGCTGTTAACCTACCGCTACCCTTCTCCTTTTTCTGGGATTGGGACCAGCTATAAACAAATATACGATACTAAGAACAGACCCAGATGAAGTTATGAAATATATATATATATATATTAATAAATTAATTGTTGTGTTCTCACTGTGTTGTATCATAGTTTTCAAGAATTGCCATATTTGTAATGTGGCCGTGTTCCTAGAGTCAATTAAGAATCTTTTACATTTGTGCTCAATGCTTTCAAAGAATTTAAAGATTTTGATTAATGGATTATTGTTTGTTTTGGGGCAAGAGTGCGTAGAGTATTTTGTTCTTTCGTTCTCTTCTTCTTTGGCATGCCAATACTGTTCACAAAATTTTCATACAGCTCCTGAACAGCAACGATATTCTCTCTTAGCAATCCCAGATCACACCATGTTCCCTACCTATCAATACTCTAGAACTTTATATTTTTCCTTGTTAGCCACCAAATAAACCATTAAACTAGCCATAAGATGCTAATTTTGATGCTGCCTAGAATTTCTACAACTTGGAATCCTCTAGCTCCAAGATTCAAACTTTTCAAACCTAATTTGGTTGCAAACTAGGCCAATCTCAAGATCATCTTTCTTTCTTTTCAAAATCCCACCAAAAGCACATGCAGACAGAGTTCCCTAATCTATCCTATGTGAAGTATGATTGAATCAACAAACATGGGGGTTGGGGGGGGTGGGGAGAGAAGCATAATGAAGATTTTTAAAGAAAGTTAAGGGTTATCTAGAGGGAGAAACGAGACAATTGAGATTTATTTTGAAAACAAATTGGTATCTAATATTTAAAATGGACACTAAAAAGTAAGATTAAAAATGTTCTTTTTTGTTGAGTATTAAAAAAAAAATTATTGACTTAGAGTAACTAAGTTTCTAATTTGGAATTTTGTTAAGTTTTTAAAAATAAATACTTCTACTTATGTCATGTGTTGGAGGCCTGGGCCTCATCTGCCATTACTTCCGCATTACTCTGTGCGTGTGTTAGATTAGTGTTTTTATGTGATGATTGCTGGTTCAACCCTCCATATTAACCTTATGATGTTTGCAATTATAATCTTAAATGCAGCTGTCCTGGTTCCCGTTCTTTCTTTTTGATACTGATTGGATGGGGAGGGAAGTTTATCATGGAGATCCAAAAGGAAACCTTTCTGAAGTACAAAAGTATGATCAAGGTGTCAGAGAAGGTGCATTCGGTTTGCTATTGAATTCAGTAAGAACTCAAAAATTGAGCATCTGTAATTTTAAATTTTATTTAAAATGACTCATTCTTTATTCAAATTACAATAAGAATATTTTTTACAACTTGATGATAATGGAAATTTGTAAATAGCATCTTATCTTGCTAAACAGTTATCTTTTTTTTGAGAGGTATCTTGCCAAATAATTATCTAAAAGAAATTTCATATTTCTTGTGGTATAGGTTGTTCTTGGCATTAGTTCTTTCCTTATTGAGCCAATGTGTCAGTGGCTTGGGGCAAGACTAGTATGGGCAATGAGCAATTTTATTGTGTTTGTCTGCATGGCAGGCACTGCTATCATTAGTTTGGTATCCGTCCGAGAATATTCTGAAGGGATTCAACATGTAATTGGTGGGAGTGCAGCAATCAGGATAGCTTCCTTGATTGTATTTGCTCTTCTTGGCTTTCCTCTTGCTGTAAGCATATTTTCCTTGCAGTATTACTTGATTTGTCTCCATTTCTGCCCTCAGAAGTATGTGTTTGCTGGTATTGATTGTTTGTGTGTTGCAGATTACATACAGTGTTCCATTTTCTGTCACAGCAGAGTTGACTGCTGATTCTGGTGGCGGCCAAGGTTTGTAACAATTTCTTCTTTATTTCTTATTGTTACGATCTTTATCTAGTTGTAATTCAGAAGAGTTTTTATGGCTATACAGGGCTGGCTATCGGAGTGCTAAATCTTGCAATTGTTGTTCCACAGGTATTTCCATGCATTCTTCTTTATTTTCTGTTCATTTTCCTCATTAAAATTTGTAAGAGGTTACATTTTTTACAAAGTTGGAATGGAAAGAGTCCTAAAACAACAATCTAAATCTTATTTTTGTTTTGTAGTTTACTAGTTAAGTGCCCATTTGTTACCTAGTTTTCGGTCTTAAAAAGTGAGTGATGCGGGAAGTGCAAAGAAATATTTTGTGCAATTTGGCTTTATTAATTTTGGGAGTCAATTGTATTTTTATTGGTCAAGTAGATTTTTATTTTAGATTTTAGTTGCTAATTAGGTTATGAGTATTTTATTAATTAGAGAGTAAGGGTTTTTATTTTTGGGTGTGTAATTCAATAATTGAGTTTTCCCAAGTCATTTAGAATTAGGCTTACTAAGTCAAGTAGAATTGGAATTAGGGTTTAGTCCAAAAAGTTTATATAAGCATATATTGCATTCCTAATGAGATGGATAACAGTTTTTTTATTAATAAAATTTCTTTGAAAATTTTCCAATGGTTGGTGTTGACTCCAACCAAGTGTAAGTGCTGACTCCTAGAGGTTCACTCTCGCTTGGTGCTAACTCCAAGTAAACCTAGGTATTGATCCCTAGGTTACCTATCCTTTATTTTCTGCTCTTCAATTTTATTGTTATATCATTTTGGTTTTGTCTTGCATCACTGTGTTTTTAAACCCAAACATAATGTTAGTCCCATTTGGCAGCTGATGAAAAAGGCATGTTTTAAAAACGTCCATAATTTACACGTTTGTTTTCATAGCTCCACGAGGATGCTTTTTATTATTATTATCATTATTGTTATTTCTTTCTTTCTTTAATACTGCTAATCTTCTCCCCGCATTTTTCTGCCTTGTGTGCTTGTTTGCCATATATTTTTAGTTTGAGCTTATTATGGCAACAAAAATTCTAACTTCATTTCAATGTGTCTTTTGATACTTATATTTACTTACAATGTACCAATTTAGCCACACTAAAAAAATTTCCACCAACAATGTACCATAGTCACCTCTTTTTTTTTTCCCTGTTTTCATTCTTTATTATTTGGGGATAGAGTTCAGAGGTAGCTAATCTAGCTTGTAAAGTTGTAATATATTCTTTAAAATTTTGGGGATATTGATGGGGCTATAAAAGTACTTTTCCTTTTTTACTCTGGTTTGGTTGTGATAAACGCTTATACACACTTACTTTCATTTTAAAGTTATTAATAAATGAAAGCTGTTAATTTAGTTGATGCTGATATCAACCGTGTTGATTTATTCAGATGATTGTATCACTTGGTGCGGGGCCGTGGGATGCTTTATTTGGTGGAGGAAATATTCCTGCCTTTGTTTTGGCTTCCTTTGCTGCCTTGGCAGCTGCTGTTATTGCAATCCGCAGGCTGCCAGATCTTTCCAGCAGATCTTTCAAGTCATCTGGTTTTCATTTTGGTTAATGACTGAGGCTGCCTCATCAAGTTGACAACCAACCTGAATATTATTATCAGCAGCCCCATGAACATACTCAGTGACTTTCAGAGGGATTGACTCTGCCATTTTGCGTACGTATCATATTCTTATCAAAAGAATTTACCATTCCATATTCAATTTCATTCATTTTTTTCCCCATTGTGGTATCTGTACCCTATTTAGAGTGTAATACATCACTATTTTTAAAGAATAACATGTATATAGTGAAAAGTTTAGATATGTTCTCATTAATAGAAAGATGAAAAAAAAAAAAATTCCTTACTCATTTATTCTTTTTAACATTTTTAATGATCATATTTCTGCATTCTGAGTTCATACTGACTGTTTAATTTTTTTTCCTTTGTCGTTGCTCGTGTATGTTGTTATAATGTTTTAAATTTAACTGATAACCCATCATTCTGATGGTGGTTCCAGTAGTGGTACATTGTTAGTTTGGGTGTTGCCCGTCACTGGTTTGGTCCTGGCTGACATAAGCAAACTCATAAAGGATGGTCAAGCTTTCTTCTGAATTCCAAAAGCACAAACTGCTCTTCTAACTGTGCCAGTTCCATCTTAGGTAGTTTCACATGCATTTTTCCGGTATGGCTCTACTAATTTCTTGTTCTTTCTGGAGTTGTATGAGTACAAAGCGGCCTTAACACCTTTTGGTTGGGCAGAAGGATTGGACTTTTACATGACTTGTTAGTAGGCAGAATGTGTTTCTGTTTTTTTCAATAATAATTTTGACATTAGTGATACAGATATTTTAACAGCTTGCAAAGGGGAATAATAATTGTAAAAAGCAGATAATTTGGCCTTTTTTTTTTTTTTTCTTTTTTTTTGTGGGGGACTTGAGCGTCTCTCACAAAAAAAGGGATTGGGTCTAGGCTTATTGGCCTGTTGTTTCCTATCTTGTGAACCTAGTTGGGTCTGTTGTTTAGGTAGCAACTGTTGGCCTTTTAAGACTAGCTCGGCCTATTCCAGGCCTGTTAGTCTGGGTTAGGTCTCTGGGTCTGTTTAACATGGCTGGACCAAACTGACGGATTACTCAAAAACTCCAGTCCTTACTGAAGTTTATGTTATGTTGAATTGCTATGTTGTGGTATTTGAATTTTCAACTCGAGGGATGAAGTCATGAAGAGCTCCTTAATTTGGTAGTAGATTAATTCTCACTTGATTGCAACAGTAACAAAAAACTAAGGAAAATAGAGGATGCAAGGGGGAGGGGGAAAAATAAAATATAAGTAGGGGGAGGACAATAAATATTCCTCTTTCGATGATTTAAAATTTTGAATGAGTAGAAATGATAAAACATAATATAAATTGACAATTATACCTGTCCTTTGTTCAATTCAAAGAAATAAATAATAAATTGACATTATAAGGGTAAAATTGATCATTTATTTATTTTTTCAATATAAATGGAATCACTTCCCATCCATCCAAATACATTACTGTTTAGGTGTTTGGATGAGTTATTCATAAACATAGCTATTGATCTAAAGTGAGGAATAATAATAATTTTTTCAAAGGGTTAAAAACTCAAGAATAACCAATCCCATCTTTACTCAAATATTAGTTATCTTTCACTTAATTTTCTTATTCTCTTATTGTTTCAAAAAAATAAAAAACTTACGCTCTTGGGATCAACGATTTATCTTTGATGTCGAAATAGTCATTTTCCACTTCAGACCTTTTTGTGCTTAACCTTCGTCACCAACAACATTGAATAGCCAGACTAAGGTTCGATTCTGGATGACAATTCTGGCTTGATAGAATTTCTCATTGATAATGCTTGCATAAGTACAAATGGATATGGTTTATGGACTTAAAAGAGTTTAAGGTTCAAGAGATTATTCTTTTTCATGAAATTTTTTTTTTTTCCCTTTTCATTTTTTTCATTACTTACATTATCACTGGGTTGAACGTGAGAATCTGAAAGCTGATTATCTTCGTCATCATCGAAAACAAACAAATTTGTTTCATAGTGAAAATGTGTTGAAATATCTACATATTCATGATAAGTGTTTCCTACCTTGTTAATTATTATTTTTTCTCTCTTCAACAGATATTTGTGGAACTTTATAAAGATGTTTCCAATTGTCTAAAATTTCTATAATACTTTCATATTTAGTATATACTTAGAGTCAAATTGTTGTTGAAGGACCATTATATATTATGTTCCATAGAATAATCAATGGATTTTGTTATTATCACAATTATCTTATTCATCGGGTGTAATATATATATATATATATATATATATTTTAATTTCATAAATAAATTATTTGAAGTTTCCTTAGTCTCTTTTTTGAGATCCCAGTCAACTATTGTTCCTTTAGTAGTAGACAACTAGACATAGACTCTGGTTCAGATTTTACATAGTTCTTACTAATAAGATTTTCCCCCCTAGTTTTTAAACCATGAGTGATACTATCACTTGTACTAACATTTTTAGATTTACGTTCTAATTATAACATTTGCCTATAATCATGTTTCTCATGTCTTAACCAAGAGTTGATACACTATCTTATCATTACTATATGATACTATTCTTGACTACCATTGGTATCTAAAACTACCTATATCCTTCACTCTGCCTAGATGCTTCCGACTTAAACTTGATTTGGACCAAATACATGTTTGTGGATTTACAACAACGAAAAAATGAAGTAGCATACCAAAAAAAAATTAAGAATACATTAGACTTAATAAAATAGAAAAGATATATATATATATATATATATATACACACCTTGTTTATAGAATCTTTTAAGGATGGTAGCTAGGTTCTTTCAAACTTAATTGTGAACTATTACAAGAAGAATATGGCTAGATATATGGGAAGGAGGTTTTGATACTTTGGATAGACAATCAAACTATAAAGATACTTTCTTCTAAAAAAAACTATAAAGATACTTGAACCATTTAGTATTTGATATTTTTACACTTGATTTGTACAAAAGGGTTGTTGCCCTTTTATCCGCCGCGCCGGGGGGAGATATAAGTCATATAACCAAGAAAAATTTACTAGTTGACCATCTTTAATAAAGTAACCTAAGTTTTATAAAGTAATTTTAGTTTATTTTTGTTGAGAGTTGACATTTTGCTTTTTTTGCATAGCGTTCACCAAGTTTATGACATACTTATCTTATCTTTACATTTAATTGATAAGGTTGAGATATTCTTCATCATCTCGTGGGGGACAGAGAAATAGGAACTTAGCTGTCCTCTAGATAGCGTTTTGAGAGCCACCCTTAAGAGTTAATACTTAATAAAATAGAAAAGATATATATATATATATATATATATATATATATATATATATATATACCTTGTTTATAGAATCTTTTAAGGTTGGTAGCCAAGTTCTTTCAAACTTAATTGTGGACTATTACAAGAAGAATATGGCTAGATATATGGGAAGGAGGTTTTGACCCTCTGGATAGACAATCAAGCTATAAAGATACTTTCTTCTAAAAAAAACTATAAAGATACTTGAAACATTTAGCATTTGATATTTTCACACTTGATCAGTACAAAAGGGTTGTTGCCCTTTTATCCCGGGAAAAAAAAAGAGAGAGATAAATATAACCAAGAAAAATTTACTAGTTGACAATCTTTAATAAAGTAACCTAACTTTTATAAAGTAATTTTAGTTTATTTTTGTTGTGAGTTGACACTTTGTTTTTTTGCATAGCGTTCACCAAGTTTATGACATACTTATCTTATCTTTACATTTGATTGGTAAGATTGAGATATTCTTCATTATCTCGTGGGGATGGAGAAATTGGAATTTGGTTGTCCTCTAGCTAGCGTCTTGGGAACCACCTTTAAGGGATTTTTTTCTGTAATAACTTAGTGTGTGGGATGGAGGAACTATACACACCCAAGAAAATAGCCAGTACATAAAGCTCTTGATAATTCATTTCAACTAAAAACGAAAAGACTAGTTGAACCACATGCTAAGATTTTTTTTTTTTCTTGTGGCCATATCTCCTAGCAAATCTTTAATTTTTTGATTTGATCTGCATTTAGGTGTGTAATTAATTGGGAATCTGAGTAACAAGCTGTCTTTTACCACTAGTTATAAGAAAGAAAGAAAGAAAAGAAAGAAAGAAAGAAGAAAGGAAGGAGTTCAACAAGTAATCTTTCCTTGTCGTCCTGTATTTGAGACTTTAAGGATGACAATGAAGGCTGTTTCTGTTTGATTACTGGATCGACAACATAAATGGTAGAAGAGAAAAGAAGATAAAAAAGCTTCTTCTTAGTAAGTGATAATATTCTATTGGATGTTAGTTGAACTGTGCTAATCAGGGGATGGAGTCTCATCTTTCATTGTCACTGCTGTTTTGTGAAATGTAAGGGATACGATTGCAACAAGTCCATGCCTCCATGGAGACCCAGACAGTACCACCCATTAAAATAAAATTTAACAAAAATATTCCTTTCTTTGAAATAATATCAACTAAACATACTTAATAGATAACTTTTGGTTATCACTTACCAGTTCATATTATAAAGTAAAAGTAATATATGAATATTACTCTTGAAAAGCAAGAAGAGTCTCAAAATGATAGGGCCCGATTGTCTAGCTCTGGGGTATTGTATTAAAGAACGTTTCTTTCTTTTGTTGGAAAACTATCGGAGATAATATATATGGGTGCGGTTTATAGGTGCTTTTAAGACGTTTGTTAATTAATTAATTTAAAATTTTAATATAATTTTTACATAAAATATAAATACTGTTAAAAAAAATTAATTACTTTTTTTCATTTTTTATAAAAAGTTTCTATAAATTAATACCCTTAAAGCATCCATTAACTTTTCTAAAAACGGTAGTTTTATTCCGAAGACTATAGTCTATAGTGTTTTTCAGTACTGGGACAAACTTGCCTAAATGCAGGTAACATCTATAAAGGCTTGACAGCTAAATAGATCATACTTTAGGTGAATCTTTCTTCTTTCCTCAGCTTTTAGGTATTGTACTCGGCACCACTATAAGAAAAGGAAATTAGTTCTTTTAACCAAGCTCTGTAACCAACATTCTGGCTGATGAAACATGAAGTATACGAAACTAATTTTACAATAAACAAACAAAAAAAAAATCATAAATTTTAAATAAACTGTAAATTTATATAAAATAAGAAAAGGGGTATATATTTCAGAAAAGAAATTTGGAATTAAACTTGCTTATATAATTTTTTTTTTTTTAATTTCAAATAGAATGAACCAATAAAAATAAGTTATACCAACCAACACGAAAACAATAATTTGGTTTTTTTTTTTCATCTTGTTAATTTCCATTCACAATGTTTGTAATATTTCTTCATTACGGTATAGCTATACTTTTACTAAACTTATTTTCTAAATAAAATGAACCATACCAAATTGTTAAGAGTTGCGTAATTCAATCGACATCTTTAGGTTTTAATTTTTAATTTTTATTTTTTTATGAAAACATCTAAGAATTGAATCCTCTCTCTCTCTTTCATTGTAACTCTCGAATTAAAAATAAAAAACTCATACCAAACCAACTGTAAGGCCACGATTTGGAGCGACCCAAGAACGATACTGGGTTCGCACGTAAATAGGCCCTCACAATATCATTTATAGAGCGTGGGTTTGAAAGGCTAGACCTTGATCACGAGACGGCGGTTTTCCGGGGTGTTCATGCATAAATAAAACGTGTACATACATAAATAGGTCGTGCACGCTCTGGGAGTCTTCCTCCTAAAGGTGGGCTGGGAGGCTCTGGTTTTGGCCATTTTTCCCAGCCCCTTCTAAGGGTTGCTTACTTCTCCTTTTATACTAGCCCGTGTTCCTTATCCTTCGTCCACGTGTAGGGTCGGCTTTTCAGGACTGATACTTGTCCCATCAGCCCATACTCAAAGTCGTTGGAGGTAGTTGTAAAAGCTGGGGAGTATGGCTCTGTCAGGTGCACAGTATTGAATGGCAGTAAGGGCAACTTTCCCTGGTTGTTGCACTTTCCAGCGTACCCTTTTCTATTGACTTAGATATTTTAGATTTTGTTCCAGCTGTTATTGTACCATTTTTACCCTTTTCTTTTGGTAAGACTTTGGACATGCCGAGGACTGAATCGTCCTCGGCTGTGTCCCAAGGCCATTTCACACCTACACTACCGAGCCTGGGCTATAATCTTCCTCGGCTCGGGCCTTGGGCCCCGACGAATGGATGGGCCAGGACCACAACTTACTGGGCCCCACAATAGCCCCTCAAAATCCTGCTGTCCAACCTTTTGGTTGGAGAGGAGGGTTTTGGAAATGCCAAGCCTTCATCACGGCTCGTTTAGCTCTGCCTTTCATTAATGTTGGCGTCCCTTCATTTACCCAGGAAACATACCAGGTTATGGGACATTCTTTTGAATTAATTTACAATGTGTTCCTGTCGTTGGATTACCCGAAACGCGCCTTTAATGGCTTCCCTTTACGAGACCATTTAATTTCGACGGTTACCGATGGTGTGGGGAAGTGGAACGGGTATATTCTCGTTTACCGCTTTCCCTGGAGATTCGGGCAGATTAAAGACCCTCCGTTTCGTTCTTCATATAAAAAGAAAGGCAGGAGGCTATTTCTCTTATACAGAGACCCTTTCCATCCTTCTGAAATCTGAAACCCTTAGCCTCCTTCAGAGTTTACTTTACTCGCCAATTACACCTTAAATTGTGATACGTTCGAGATAGGAATAAGTAACGAAGGAACCATACCCTTCCCAGAAACACCATATTCTTATGAAGCTCAAAATGGCTCGGTTAGGACAGGGATGACGGAGACTCAAGATCCTTCTTACCTTCCTTTCAGCCAAAATCCGAAGCAGGGGCTCGTCACGTCAAACTTTCGGCGCGGCTGAGCTGGGGTCACCCATCATCAGTACCAGCCGCTCTCTCATGAGCATAGCTAACATGGCACCAGCGTGTTAGGAGTCAGGACTGACGCAGGGACAAAGTATCTCTGCTTCTTCCTCTCTTCCTTCACTGGTGCCTCCTTTTGCCTCTCTTTCTTCTTCTTTCCACCGCCAGATCCATCCTAGCGCTTTTCCTTCTTCCTCTTCTTCTCCTCCTTTCTCCTTTCTCCTCATCTCCTCCTTCTTCTTCTGAAGAAGGTCCTCCTCTCAATATGGGCGCTACTGGGGCGGAGTTTGGAAGGACTTCTGAGACGAATTTAAGAAGACGTCTGACTATCTATTTGTCATATTGTTGTTGTTGTTGTTTTTTTTTTTTTTCTTTTTTTTTTTTCTTTTTTTTCTTTTTTCTTTTGTAACTCATTTTCTACATAGGCTTTATTTAAGCCCTTTATTGTACGCTGTAACACCTCTTTACACTAATAAAGGTTGTTATTTCTTGATTTCGTATACTCTGTTTCTTCTTTTGAAATAGCTATGCTGTGAATAGACGTACTATCCTGTAAATAAAACCTTTTTTATACTATAAACGATGCTTGGTGACCGAAATCCCAATTAATAAAAAGATCTTGCTCTATGCTTATTGGAACTATCTGGCATAATAATGCCGACTTCAATGAGCGACATTTAGGGCAGAAATTTTTACTGAGAAAAAGACGTCTATAACAAACTTAATGAAATTGTTCGGCACAATAATGCCGACCTGAGAAAGCGATACTTAGGGCCAAAAGTGTCTTACTAAGATAAAAGATACCAATATAAACTTTGTTGGAGCTATCGTGCACAGTAAGACTAACCTGAAATCGGGTTGTATACCCCCCAAATTTGAACGAGGTGTTGGCTGAATGTTTGATGACGTGTAGGAAGCAATTATCCGAGGATATATAACCCAAAAATGTGCAACCCCTGTTGGTTGCTGAGTAACAAGGCATTTCACCATCCCCTTAGTAACTTTCATAGCCTTGACCTTTTCCGGTATTTGGTCCGAGGACTGAGCGTCTTAGAATTCTTCTTAAGTAGTTGGTTTCCCCATAGGTTTGAGTCCGAGGATCATGCAATACCTTGGTTCTGTCCAAAACCCAATTTTTAGAAGTAGTTGGTTTCCCCATAGGTTTGAGTCCGAGGACCATGCAATACCTTGGTTCTGTCCAAAACCCAATTTTTGAGAAGTAGTTGGTTTCCCCATAGGTTTGAGTCTGAGGACCATGCAATACCTTGGTTCTGTCCAAAACCCAATTTTTAGGAAGTAGTTGGTTTCCCCATAGGTTTGAGTCCGAGGACCATGCAATACCTTGGTTCTGTCCAAAACCCAATTTTTAGGAAGTAGTTGGTTTCCCCATAGGTTTGAGTCCGAGGACCATGCAATACCTTGGTTCTGTCCAAAACCCAATTTTTAGAAGTAGTTGGTTTCCCCATAGGTTTGAGTCCGAGGACCATGCAATACCTTGGTTCTGTCCAAAACCCAATTTTTAGGAAGTAGTTGGTTTCCCCATAGGTTTGAGTCCGAGGACCATGCAATACCTTGGTTCTATCCAAAACCCAATTTTTAGAAGTAGTTGGTTTCCCCATAGGTTTGAGTCCGAGGACCATGCAATACCTTGGTTCTGTCCAAAACCCAATTTTTGAGAAGTAGTTGGTTTCCCCATAGGTTTGAGTCCGAGGACCATGCAATACCTTGATCCTGTCCAAAACCCAATTTTTAAGAAGTAGTTGGTTTCCCCATAGGTTTGAGTCCGAGGACCATGCAATACCTTGGTTCTGTCCAAAACCCAATTTTTAGAAGTAGTTGGTTTCCCCATAGGTTTGAGTCCGTGGACCATGCAATACCTTGGTTCTGTCCAAAACCCAATTTTTGAGAAGTAGGGGCATTAACTTCTCGGTTATGGCGTGAGTCCTTGGATCACGGGGAATCAGCTCCTCGGCCAAGCCCCTAGAACCATCCGTGCTATTGATGCTACCCAGTGCAGCCCCTACTAAAGAAACATAGCCCCTGGTGGAACTTTAAGCTAACACCATACGACATAAACGGCTGTTTAGAAGTGACAAGGGGATTGTTTCGACCAAACGCCTGAGCCAACGCACAAGCCCTTCCCACAGACGACGCCAATTGTAAGGCCACGATTTGGAGCGACCCAAGAACGATACTGGGTTCGCACGTAAATAGGCCCTCACAATATCATTTATAGAGCGTGGGTTTGAAAGGCTAGGCCTTGATCAAGAGACGGCGGTTTTCCGGGGTGTTCATGCATAAATAAAACGTGTACATACATAGATAGGTCGTGCACGCTCTGGGAGTCTTCCTCCTAAAGGTGGGCTGGGAGGCTCTGGTTTTGTCCATTTTTCCCAGCCCCTTCTAAGGGTTGCTTACTTCTCCTTTTATACTAGCCCGTGTTCCTTATCTTTCGTCCACGTGTAGGGTCGGCTTTTCAGGACTGATACTTGTCCCATCAGCCCATACTCAAAGTCGTTGGAGGTAGTTGTAAAAGCTGGGGAGTATGGCTCTGTCAGGTGCACAGTATTGAATGGCAGTAAGGGTAGCTTTCCCTGGTTGTTGCACTTTCCAGCGTACCCTTTTCTATTGACTTAGATATTTTAGATTTTGTTGCAGCTGTTATTGTCCCATTTTTACCCTTTTCTTTTAGTAAGACTTTGGACATGCCGAGGACTGAATCGTCCTCGGCTGTGTCCCAATGCCATTTCACACCTACACTACCGAGCCTGGGCTATAATCTTCCTCGGCTCGGGCCTTGGGCCCCGACGAATGGATGGGCCAGGACCACAACTTACTGGGCCCCACACCAACAATAAGTGCATTCCCATTCGAAGCTCCATTTTGTGTTTTTATCTTTTTTTGCACGTTACTAATAGCACCTAATGCATAAAAAAAATAAAATAAAAAGAGAATTTTGCATACAGTAACATCTAAAAGTAAGGTAAACTGTAGCAACATCTATATATATTAAACATCATTATTTTATTCAACATCCAATTATTTTAATTGTACAAAAAGAATAGAGTATAAGATGTAGGGTGTATTATTATAATCGTGATGTAAAATAGGAAAAAAAAAATTTAAATAGAGTTGTAACTCGTAAGAGAATAGAGTATGTGATGTTGGAAATATTGTTAAAATAGTAATGTAAAATATGAACTAGGCTTGGGTCCAATATTTCCAGTGCACTGAACTCGTTGAAACAATAATAAGTGATTAAAAATAGACATATGTCACCATTTCAATAGGTCAAGTGCAACTGAATACTGAATCAATCTTTACCCGTAAAATAGATTAAATAATTTTTTTGACAATGCAAAATGTTTTTTTTTTCTTTTTTTGGTGTTGCATTTACGGATGAGAATGCTAGGTCTGATTTTAATCTTTGTTAATTCTAGCTGACCTTGTTTTGCAATATTCTTTTACTATAATACCCTACTTTTTATGGATTTTGTTTTGGTGGATATGGAAGATGAGGTATCGCATCTAGCCACTACTCTATCAAACTCTCATGGTATGTGGGATTTATATATATATATACACTAAAAAAAAAGGGTTGTCTTCATTGAACCCATTTCAAATTTTTACACAGGGGGTCGAGTGATCTCACATCAATAGGCACTTTTTCGAGTTGTGACTTGTGACCAAATATATATAAAATTGTCCTGCTGAATGGACGGTTGTGATCAATGTGGCTACACATGGCCACAGAGGAATAGAATTTTAAGTAATAAAACTGAAAAAACATAACTGGACCAGTGGTTGATGAATCACTATCAAAGCATATCTCCTTGCCCAAAGGAATCCAAAAATCATATATATTAAAAATGAAAGAAACTACAAAACCCTCCACAAAGAGAGAGTGAGATGTCAAGCAAAGAATTGCACATGGAAACAGAGTACGCTGAAACCCCCATAAGCATGAGGGCATGTGGAGGAGAAGATTCATCTTCTTTCTTTATTATTATTTTTATTATTTTTGGGTTTTTTTTTATATAATTTTAATGGGTTGTTTATTATTTGAATAAAATTTTTATTTTTTTAAAAAATTTGAGAGATGGGTTAAGGAACATGGATCCACCCCATTCCACTGGGGTACCCCTTCAGCTTCCAACTAATGAAGTCATGTGGTGCAGCTGAGATTAGCTTGTCTTTGCCCAATACTAAAGAGCCATTTTTTTTTTTTTTTTTTGGTGTGTGTGTGTGGGACCCTATACCTCATGTCCCATCAACACCATTTTCACAGATTGTGGGGTCCTTTGATTCTTCTTGGATTCATCCTCATGGTAGAATAATAAGGCAACCAATGATTTCTCCATCAAAAGCCACAAGGCCATATTTGACATAGATCACCCATCACATACTTTCTCTCACAATGTTTTTTTATACTCGTCCTACTACTACTAGTCCCATCCCATGCGTGAGGTACTAAAAAAAAAAAAAAATTGTGAGAAGGTTCTTTGATTCCTTTTTATTTTTTGCTTGATAAAAATATTATTTTTTCCTTTAAAAATTATTTTATGTTCTATTTTTTATTTTTGAAACTTGGAAAGTTTTATCTCTTTCTTTTTGGAAGGGGATATGAGAGGAGAGTAAGATGGAAGGTGATTAGAATATTCTAAAATTTAGTATATTCTAATTATCTTCCATTCTTCTCCCCTCTATTCTTCTCTTTTCTCCCTCCATTCAAACATAAAAATTTCAAAATACCCCCTATATATTTAGAAGTTAGGTTGGTAATATCTGATATGACATTCCAATCTTGGGTTTGTAACACTTAGGTATATGTAAAAAGACAAGTATTGAAGCTACTCAAAGATTTGCAACCAATCTTCACTTGAGTGAAATCCTTTCTCTTACAAGCAAAACAAAAATTAATCCTAAAAGTTCATATGTACATTGTTTGAGGCTCATTAGAGTGAGAACGCCATACTTTTTAAAATTTCAAGGATGAAAAATAGTTTAATGTCCAAATTAGCTTATTTAATGGTTAAGAGGATTTTTTAAACGTTATTTTTCTTTTCTTTTCTTCTTTTTCTAAGCTTGACATTATGTATATATAGACACACACGTTACACATATGTACATACTAAATTTGTAGAAAGAAAATAGGAATACTTTTATCAAATGTTGTCATATTCAAATAGAAAATTGAATTGATGAATTTATATATACATTCGTTACACATATGTACATACTAAATTTGTAGATTAAAAATGAGATTGCTTTTATCAAACGTTGTTAAACAGAAGAAGATAGACATCAATTGTCATATTCAAATAAAAAATTGGATTGATGAATGATGTCATTGGCTTTTTACCATTCAAATTTAAAACATTCAATCCCTTGAAAGATTGATTGGAACATCGGCAAGCAAATAAATGACAGCATGACACACGAATTGAAATTGTGGCAATGTATGTTTGTGGCTAAATAAGCTATTTCGGGACCATGCGTTGGAATTCTAGTTCTTTATCATTGACCCTGTGTGCTGCTTTATTTCTATTTATGATGGAATCAGTTTAGAGTAGGAAAATGAAAGAAAGAACCATACACGATCCACAAAACTTGGATAGTTACTGCTATGCTGTGAAGAGTGACCCCGCTCATACTATTTCTGATATATAACCTTTGTTAAAAAGCATGACCACATTCAACAATTGTAACTTTTGTACTGGTCCTTTTACCAAGTGATGTGAACTCGATCACTTTCTTTACATTTCGAAACTGACAAATTGTGAAAGGTAATTGCCATAACTTTTTTTAGCCCTTCTGCAACTGCAAGTGAATCAAAGCTAATAATTGTAGTAGAAACTACTAATTTAACCAAAGGCAGATAAAATGGGAAATTGACTTCAAAAGTTGAAAATGGTATATGGTCATTCTCTAGTTCTGTAGCTCAATGCAAATTGATGGCTTATACTATACAATCCCTGCAAGGTCACATATGGTATGACCAAAGGTGTTCATTGGTTGACTCCAATTCAAAACCTGTGGTAAAATGTTCAGCTAGAAAGCCTATAATAGGTTAACAAAGCAATTGTGTCAGGTGACTTGAACATTATTACTTAGATTTCACCTCTTTGTAAGGAAATGTACAATGTTTTAAAACATTAGAAGATACACATTGTTATTATTTGTTAGTGACAAACTCTGATTGAGGGGGAGAGAGAATATGGGTATTAGGATCCTCTCCGTTTGTTTATAAAAAGAAGATTATGTTATATTAAAGATAAAGATATATTGTATTGAGAATTAAAGCTCTATCTAAGATGATTATCTAAACTACGCAATACTATTCTTCTCCAAAATAAACATACGCAATATTATATATGTATACCGTTAAATAAATAGAAAAAGAGAAAACTAAACTTTAAACTCTATAATTGTAAAAGATTTCAAATTATTTTTTGAAATTTAAGGCTATTATAAATTAAACTCGATAATTTCATTAGTTTAAAATCATATTAATTGATATGATTTTAAACTCAACAGTTTAATTTGAAACTAGTGTAACTATATGGTTTAATTTATAACGGTTTTAAACTTCACGATTTAATTTAAAAGCATGGGGTATTTTTTTTTTTAAATAAACAATTAAATCTTTACAATAAAATGAATATTCTTGAAATCTTTTGAAATAGATGATATCTTGATTGGAAATGAAGGAAAAAAAAAAGGGAGGAAACGACAAAGGAAAGGACAGCAAGGAAGGCCAAATGGGAAGAAGTGGCTGTAAAGAGAGGAACAGTGGGGTGCAGTGGGGGAATGGAGACGAACACAGAGATGGGCTGGGGTAACACTTAGCAACAAAGATGAAAAAGACCAGCTCTTTCTACTGTGTAGGGTTAACACCTAACACACACAGCAGCCTTATATTTATTTGCTTAGACTTTTAAAATCTCACTCGATCACTGATCACTTTCACTTTCTCTCTTTCTTACACATGTAGTCTAGACATGCAAAGGCATTACACAGTTTTGGTTTGGCTTTGGCTTTGGTGTGTGAGATGAGATTGAATGGAAAATAAAAAATAAAAAAAAGGGATAATCGATGATGGGAAAGACCTTCGTCCTTGTGCACGATACCTGTTGGTGGGTTAGGTAGCAACCCCTGCCCCCCTTTCATTGGACCCATCCCCTAGATTCCTGCCCCTTCTCTCTCTCTCAAATTCAATCCCCCTTTGGACCTAAAGATACAGCCAACTCATTTCTCTTTTTCCTCAAGTTATCTCTCCTCTCTAAATCTAACTATACTTATACAATCTTTTTTTCCTACAACGTCGGCATTTGATTAATTTTTATCTTCAGATTAAAACACTAACTAGTTTTTGGAATAAACCTACTTCAAACCTCAAACATTTTAATTATTCGACTATTAAAAAAAAAAAATCCTTTACCAATAAAGCTGATTGAAATCTATGATTTATTGTGGTTATACACAATGAAAACATTGTTAATTATGAATTATGTTGGAATTGTAAAAATGATTTTTCACAATGTATAACAACAATTGTGAACAAAAAATTATAATGATAATAATAATAAAAAGTGTCCTTATCATTGATCAATTTCACACACCATGCAAAGTTGCTTTCTCTAAGAAACCACAAATCTCTCTCTCTCTCTCTTTCTCACTTTTTCTTTCACCGTATGAAACCACACCCATCTCTCCATCTGAAAGCTCTAGTTCATATATACGTTTATTGAAATAAATAATCATTTGGAGCTTTTAGAGCTTTTCTTTTTCCTCTCAAGTCTACTGCTTCACATTAAAGAAGAATAAAATATGAACCCATTTCTTTCCTTTACCCATGGAATCAATCAAGCTACTTGAAAAGCGCTTGCTTCCCATTTTGAAATTTATATTTATAGACAACTGTCTTTGTTAAGAATAACACCACTGCTTGTCTCCTGAGAATGGAAAGAAGATTAACATTACATGAAAATAACAGCAAATTCTATAAATAAAAACAAAAAACATTATAAAAAGAAAAGAAAAGAAAAAAAAAAAAGACTACAAAGTAACCATTGACATGGTTCAGCACGTTTCCCTTTTATACAAAAAATATAACTGTAAGTGTACATCATATTAGTTATATATACACACATATATTTGAAATAATAATAGTATGTTCTGCAGAGAATAGTGTTGATTTATCTTGATATAGCAAAGTAACATATAAAAAGAGAATTCACTCTTCATAAGAAGAGAACTACAGAAAAATACATCTCTCTCTCTCTCTCTCTCTTTCTTCCTTCCTTACATATAAAAGAATAGTAAACTCTCCTAGAAGCTGATAAGGTATATAAGCCAATGATCATTCCAATTGTGCATCTACTTCCGATTGAAGAAATCCATATATATTTTCTTGTATGTGATATATAATTAAGTCTCACTCACTCTCTTTTCCTTCTCTTACACTAAATTTTGTCCACTCAGTGTTTCTTCAAATCTTCTCTCTCTCTTTCAATATGGCAGCCAGATTATCACCAAGGCTTTTAAGACTGGTGGCACAAGCCTAGTTAGAAGATAATGACTAGTAATGGGATGGCCTTCTTCTCAACAAATTTCATGCTACAACCTCCACATGAAGATGACAATCAACATCCCACTTCTCTCAATCCAATCCTACCTTCATGCACACCTCAAGACTTTCATGGTAAGTACTCTCTCTCTCTCTCTCACACACACATAAATACTTAAAAATCTTAGTATGGGCTTTAAATGATGTTTTCTTGTTGATGTAGGGGTTGCAAGTTTCCTAGGGAAGAGATCCATGTCATTTTCAGGTGTGGAATTGGGAGACGATGGTAATGGGGAGGATGATTTGTCTGATGATGGGTCACAAGTAGGGGAGAAGAAGAGGAGGCTTAACATGGAACAGGTTAAGACACTTGAGAAGAACTTTGAGTTGGGAAACAAGCTTGAGCCAGAGAGGAAAATGCAGTTGGCTAGAGCTCTTGGTCTGCAGCCAAGACAGATTGCTATATGGTTCCAAAACAGGAGAGCAAGGTGGAAGACAAAACAGTTGGAGAAAGACTATGATCTTCTTAAGAGACAGTTTGAAGCAGTCAAAGCAGATAATGATGCACTCCAAGCTCAGAACCAAAAACTTCAAGCAGAGGTTAGTTCCTAGCAATAGATGCAAAATGATTTTTCTTTATTTCCAAAATTTTAATTCTATTTCACTGGATTTTTTTTTATTACTTATTTTTATCTATAAGTTACACACGTATTCAATGAATTTTTTGAATCTAAAAGAAAAAGAAGTTTCAGTTGAATTTTAAGTCATTAGTTCTGCCGGGATCTTTTGCTTGTTGATTTTGTAAAACATATATCAAGTTCTGCATGGGAGTGTGGATTGTGTTGAAATCAGGATTTTGGAAATCATGATTATTTTTATTTTTTGCCCACTAAGATTTATGCTTTTTGACTTTTTCTTACATCATGATTTTCAGAGCCTTATTTCTGTTGAAGAACTTCTAAAAACCAATAATGGCTTTTTAAAAAGCTCCTGTTCCTATCATTATTTTTTTTATGTATATATATTTGATTGATCGTAGTTTGGGGCCAAAGGGTAGTCATATCTAAAAAGAGAGAGAGATCTCTCAGAGTCAGACCCATCTGGGCTAGCTCTCATTTGATTGATTCTCCATGTTCTAATTCTCTCATTCTCTCATTCATGTTTTTATGCTTTCATCTGAACTGGTCTATTTTAATTGCTACAGATACTGACACTAAAAAATAGAGAACCAACAGAATCTATCAACCTCAATAAAGAAACTGAGGGTTCCTGCAGCAATAGAAGTGAGAATAGCTCTGAGATCAAGTTGGATATCTCAAGGACACCCGCTATTGATAGCCCTCTATCCACTCATCCAACAAGCAGACCACTATTTCCAGCTTCTATGATAAGGCCTCCAGGTGTGGCTCAACTCTTCCAAACCACATCAAGGCCTGAACTTCAATGCCAAAAGATGGACCAAATGGTCAAAGAAGAAAGCTTAAGCAATATGTTTTGTGGCATGGATGATCAATCAGCCTTTTGGCCATGGTTGGAGCAGCAACATTTCAATTGAATTTGAATATTATTATCCCAAAGTGGTGAAAGTCTTCAAGAGGGGTTGATTAATTTGACCTTTGTTCATCATGGTGCTTTTAATTAAAACCATATTTTGGTACTTTAGAAGAATATTGGTGTATAAATTAAACTAGAATATAGCAAGTTGAATTTCCAAGTGGGGTTGATAAACTATATGGAGGAATAAAAGGGTATGTGTCTTGGAGTTATATACATACTACTACTACTGCTACAAGTTTACTAGACTTTAAATGTTTCTTCTAAGTTGGATTTATGCGAAAAAAATTCAAGTCCAAGTGAAAATCATATTTGTTAGGACTAGTCGCAGTTCTAGCATGGACCATGAAAAATAATAAAAAGAGGGATTCCCTCCTTACATTTTTAATTTCTTTACTTGCTTTGGAATCATGTCTTTGTACTGTCAAAAGGAAAATGCTGGCAACTGGCTTAGTGCATTGAAAGAAAGTCCTTGTACTCAATTTTGTTTTTGCTGATTTCATCAGTCAGTACCAACGGTGAACAAAATCTACTCGAAGTTAATAAAGTATACAAAAATAGAGAGAGAGAGAGAGAGAGAGAGAATCTAACGCACATTCCAAGAGGGAAACATGACAAGCAGATGTAGAGCACAAAAAAACAAGGAGAGTTGGAAATGGTCGTTCTCTCGTGAAGGGGATGTTGGTAATTTTTCATTGTTGCTGCTGACAAACGAAGGGAATGGGAATCAAAAACCTTTATATATGTCATTGATTGTGTACCCAAACCCAACTTTAAGGCATTCAGGCCTCAGCATAGTCTTCACACTTTACTGTACCCTTTTGAGTCCTTGGTAGAAAGAAATTCATGTGAATCCACTGTCACCCACTCTAGCATCCTAGACAGTCCCTTTCATCCCCACTTTCATGGTTTCTTCTCTCTACTGTGTGTCCTTTTCTCCTTCTTTCACTCTTATCTTTTCTATGTCCTTCCTGTTTCACATTTCACGTTTTGTATAGCTGTTTATTACTTCTTAAAAAACTCCACAGCCAAAATGAAAAGTCGTCTAGATTCTTTTGTATTTCCTCAATAATGAGAATCTTGACTGGGTGAAGTCATCACCAAAATATTAGCTATATTTATGGTATATCCAAAAACATTAATCACTGCAAGAATAAAATTATGGGTATCAAGAATTTGGAAAATTATTAGATATTTTTAGAGTATCATAAATGCATAATTTTTTCAAGAATTTTGACCGGGTGAAGTCATCACCAAAATATTAGCTATATTTATGCTATATCCAAAAACATTAATCACTGCAAGAATAAAATTATGGGTATCATACATTAATAATTTATTTTAAAAAATCGTTTACAAGAAGTTAAAAAAAAGTTGTCAAAAAAATTAATTACTTTTTCATTTTCTTATAATTTTTTTTTAAAAAATAATTTACTAACATATGCCTTTAGGGTATACGTTAGTAAATTATTTTTATAGTATTTTCTTCTTTCACATAATAATAAATCACATGGGTAGAGTTAGGAATTTTTATTTAGGGGCCAAGTTGCGACACTAATTCTTTCTCAAAAAAAAGTTGCGGCACTAATATATTTATCAAAACAATCTCCACATACATACATACATACATACATACATACATCCATACATATATATATACACACATTTTTTATTATATATATACACACTTTTTTATTTGATAAGTTATATATTCACACCCAACAAAAAAAAAGTTTAGTATTTTCAATCAAAATTATGTTTGATGGCGATCTTTCATAAAAAAAAAATTCATTTTTTTCCATTTTTATAGTGAAATTCTTAAAAAGTTTCATTTTAAATATAAATTTTCAAATTCTATACTAAAGTAAGTAAAAAATCTTTCAATTGAACTAATGAAATTTTCAAAAACATGAATGATCCAAAACTTGGAGGAATAAGTTAGGCTCCAAACATATTTGAAGCTATCTTGCTCTAACCTATTATGTGGCAACTAAAGACATATTTCATGTGTAGTTTTAGTGACAATATTTTTTTAATGAGTCAATGACTTGTTAATCGTCACATAATGGGTTAAAAAAGATAGATTTAAACATGTTTGATGCCAAAATTTATCAAATATTTAACAAATATAAGAGTACATTTTACAATAATAAATAGAATTGCAAAAAATAAAGTTATATCTCTATAACTATTAGACCAATTATTTTTTTAAGTGCAACCTTTGACTAATTCAAATATTTGGAGGGGGCAACTCTTATTTTTATAGAATAATTTTTGAAAACATTAAAATAATTTTATATATATTTTAAAAAAATTTCAAAATTTTGGGGGGCCATGGCCCCCATGCACCCTTCAAAATAGCCCCGCCCCTAATAGATCATACTGATTAAATTTAAGATAGAACTCATAGTACACGTGAAAAAAATGGAGTAGGACATATGGTACTCCGAGATAGTCAATAATTTTCCATATAAATTAGATCAATCTAAAACACGTCTTGTACAAGATACAGTGCGTGTTCATGCAACATACACTCATATCAACTTGAAAATCACAATCTCCCTCACTTTCATCCTTAATATTGATGCCCTATTTTGGTCGCAACGCCTAACAAACCCAAAAGCCTAAATCCAAGTCCCAATTCAACCGACTTTGGCCAAAAGTCCAAACAAAACTATTCAAAGAAGCAAAGCTAGCCACTCGTATAATGTATGCATAGTGATTTTCCTGCTATTCATGTTTAGCCCTGTGAGACAAGTACAAGAGCTAAAAACACGTGACTTATATAGTATCCCTTTCATTACTGTATTGTACAACAATGGAATTAGCTTTTTGATGATATAATAGTGTTTCTTTCTTCTTTCTCAATATCCATGAATAACTGTATTAGCAATCAATTCTCATATCCATGAATAATTGTATATTAGTAATCAATATGATGTAACGTTATTTCTCAAACAAAACCACTAAAGATATATGTGTTGTAAATACAATTAGAACTGAAAATTACATATTATTTATTGCCATTTGTTAGCACATAATGAAATGGTCTTACCACTTTGTCAATTATAATGAATCTAAAAATAAAGTTTTGGAGTTAATAATAGCTTGAATGGTATAATAAATAAAAAAAACTTTATTCTCTACTAATTTTAATATGTCATGTGTTGGAATCATTTCTTTTTCAGTTTAAATTTTGGATACTTTATAAAGAGTAAAAAAAATATGTGACAAATTATGATTAGTGAAACATAAAATAGAACACTAAAAATGACACATGAGATTTCTATTCTCAATAACATATACTCTTTCTTCTTTTATTTTATTTTATTTTTTTTACAGTGGTAAAACTAAATTATACTTCCTCTATATATATATATATTCCTTTTTCTTTTTCTTGTTTAAAAATCTAGCTGTTTTAGTGAACATTATTTAAGTATAACAAGGTAAGAAATATTTCTTTTATTGTCTTTTAAACAAATTAAGATATAAAAATTTTCAAAACTACTATTTATTTTAAAGCAAATTAATGAAAAAGATATTTACATTTGAAAGATTGTCATATTTTTGGACATTTAAAAATAGGATAGAGGGCTAAGAATAGGAGATTGTGGGACTATGCAATTGCAGTTGTCGGCAACTATTATCTGATTTCAGTCAAGGATCATGTTGATGATTAACCTTTATAAAATATTGCCCACTATATTTTGTTTTTTTAGATAGGTAACTATTTACCTATATATTTCTTGCACTCCATTCCATTGCACTATTCCATAATCTCTAATATTCTTTAAGTTATGCGTAAATTAATGTGCTGTAATATTTTAGTCGGTTTGCCTCTTACTTAATAAATTTACAGTCTTCTTCTTAAAAACTTTTAGCTTATCTAGGTAATTAACGTCGAATGTTTAAACATGTATTGACAAATTAATGTTACAAGTAATTTTTTATTGAGCACCCAAATAAAAAAAAATTAAAAAAAGTTCACTATCGCTATCACATTTCATTTGAAATACTATTTGTATTCTGTAAATGACTATGAGCATCATACATTTCAACTTTTTTGCAATTGGATAAAACGTAAAATCAAGGTTGATGTCACACTTGTGATAAGACCCTTAATAAAGCTATTTTATACACTGTTTTTCTTTTGAAAATTCTGTTCCAATTCATGTGTTTTTAATGTATAAGCAATAAATTATGTACTTACATAGAAAACACTATTGCTTTATCCATTTTTTCTCAAGCAAAAAATATCAAGACTACATTGCCATTTGTGGCTACAAATTGATCCACAAACAAAAGAAGCAAAAAGTACAACCAGACAGTAAATCAACACACTTTTACATTTACATAAATTAATTGATAATAACCTCCACAACACTATATCTATTTTAATCACAGAGAAACATTAATAAAAAAATATCACTCATAACACCTTCCCGTGTATAAAGTGCTTAGACTTTAGAGAGAAAATAGTTCAAATTAATTACAGAGTTATCAACATATTATAACTATCTCAGGAAAAAAAAAAAAAAATCACTCAGCACCTGGAAGCAAGGTTTTTTTGGTTTTTTTTGGTTGATGGGATGAATATGACGCAAGGGTTTTAGATAGTGTTATAGATTTTACAGTTGTTGGCAAAAACTGTCATAACAGATAATTAGATTTTAACAACCAATAACTCTATTTATATATGAACAAGCATGTGACAAAATGTGAAAATCCTTCTACATATTTATAAATCAAAGTTGACGCCAAAAGAAATTAAAGAAGATCGAGCATGTAAAACTGCCCCAGTATGTATTTTATTTTATTCTAATATATTTATGGGATATATCATGTGAGGATGCTTTAAATAATCTTTGGCAACATGACTGGAAACTTTGGCATATTTTGAAAGCCAACTAATAATTTCCAACTAAAATGGTGTAGTGGCAAATTAACAATTCCTTGTTTAAGATGAAGCAGGTCAAGTGGCCACGTGAATTTGTGGTTTTTTAGTACCTAAAGTAATTAAACATTTTATTGGATTAGGTTTTGGATTATAATATTGCCTGCATATGAGAAATCCCAGCATGTTTGCGATTATTGTGACCATAAAAACTAAGACAACATGTGACAGGCATTAATAAGATGATCACAATTATGCATAATTGAGGAGTTGTAATGCTTGATAGATATATATTTTCCTGATTAATTAATTAATTAATTAAGTTATAACATGAATTGTGGGTTTTTGTGAATGGCTATTGGCTAACACAACATTTTTATACTTGCAGCTTTTAGTGATTATGTGAACTACTAGATGTGGAAAGAAGCCTTTATTACACTAGTGAAATAAATAATTTGCTTTTGATACTAGGCAGGACTCGTGAATTATTCTGACAAGATATCTGAGTTATATAACTTTTGGGTTTCTTAAATCTTAATTCTTGCCCTATACTTATTTTACAGAATATATATTACAATATACAATAAAAAGGTTGTGTAAAATATACAATAATCTCATTTTTACAATAATAGGAGATATGATTGATAAGCAGATTTTTTTTTTCTCTCTTTTTTTTTTTTTTTTTTAAAATTGATTCTCAAACATAAGCCCTTGAGTATATTAATTGGAAGGAAAACACATATCATCGTATCAAAAACTGATTTTTTTTTTTTACTCTATATATTAATTAAAGAGAATTTTTTTCAGGACACATTGGCTTCCATAGTGTTTTGTAACAAAGATATAAACAAAGAATTCTAGGGCAAAATGGCTAAATATCGTTTATTTTTAAAATATGTAGCAAAATACCACACTTTCTAAAGTATTTAACAAAATGATCATGTTTATGGAACTCGATATTATTGATGTTGAGTTTTAGGTAGAACTTGAAATTCTCTGCGTATTTTGCTACTTTTTAAAAATTTATGTAGAACTCGACATTAATAATGTTGAATTCTACTTAAAAATATATATAGAATTTGATTTTGAGAATATCGAATTTTATATAGAACGCAATTAAGTTCCAAAATATGAACATTTTTGTTAAATACTTTGAAAAGATAGATATTTTGCTACATACTTTAAAAATAAAGGATGTTTAGCCTTTTTTTTTCATTCTAATATAAGAAATTAACTAAAAATATATTCAATATAATCCATTTATAGTGCTAATTTCGAGGGTTTGTGTAAAAAATAAAAAGGACTGTGTAGTGTAGTATTGGAAAGCCAGTGTGAACTTTGATTTACTTTATGAGAGGCCACCAGTCCTTTTCACTTTTTGTCTCCTCTCGTACAACTGAAGAATTTCCAACCTACCTCTCTCAACCTCATGTTGCATTTCACTCATTAAAAAAAAACCATGTAGCAGTTGTTTTCTACGTACGTAGGAATCTATGTTATTTACACCCCATGTCCTATCTGATTATAAGACCAGTACTCACTTATTTATTAGGGAAACTCAAGCATATTTGATATAAAAAAATCTTACATGATCTATAAATTAACTCACTTTCTATTATCTTTGCTTAGCTGGGACATGTCCATATATATAAAGTTTGAACTTTGAACCAAAATCCTACACCTAAAGGCGAACTACATATCGAGAATAGTGTATTTTTTAGGTTTTCATGAAAGACCTCTTATCAAGATTCAAGAAAATGATAGCTAACTTCACTATTTATGCGTAGTTTTTGACACGCAAGACCATTAATATACAATGGTTGGGACAAAAGCGATTGTGATGCTGGATCCATATATCTTGAAGATAAAGTATCACCTTATGCTTTTCATCACCCTTTTCTACTCTGTCGACAAATCCTTTTTATGAACTACTTTTTATGTTTAACTGTATACTCTAGTGGTACATTATTTATGTTCCACCAATTGTAGCATACCATGCGTGCGTGATTTTTTTTTCTAAACTTTAGTTATTTTATAAAGAAAGTAATATATATATATATATATATATATATTACTATTCACAACTACATTTATTATTATTATTATTTTTTTTTTTAAAAAAAAGAATGTATTAGTTCCAGTTAACTTGGGGTTTGTTTTGACCGAAAAACTAGCTTATTTTCATTTTTTTTTAAATGAAAAAATCGTAACTTTATTAAGAAGAAGATAAAAATATTACATCTTGAATCAAAGCTGACTCAATCATAATAGGGTTTTCCTTTATCCAAACTACATAGTCATCTATGCTACTAGCATGTCAAGCCAAAAAATGAGCAAGGCGATTACCTTGCCTTTTGACATGTGAAACTTGAACTTGTCTTGTTAGCTCATGTAGCTTATGTATGGATACTTATTAAAAACCATACATTTTTACATAGCTAGTTTAATTCATTATTTTAAGTGTAATTATAATTACTAAACTATTCCTTTCATTTGTAACCGTAAGCATAAAAAAGGGAATAAATTTATCAAATTAGTGGACCTTGAGATTCCTATTTTTGATGTAATTGAAGTGTTTTATTAGTCCCAAAATATTTTAAAAAAAAATTCTAATTTTTTTTTTGAAAATAATAAAAATGGGAATAGATTTATCGAATTAGTGTTCAAGTAAATAGAATTGGTTAATTGGAAGACTAACTACTAAATGGAATTGGACTCTTTTCTTGATTGTGGTCTTCCACTATGGTGACTGTAGGGGCAAGATTTTGAGCCCAAGCCCAAATGTCTGGAATCCTGGTCTAATAAGTCCAATACAATGAATTTTGTAAAGTATGGGTCGAAGAACTAGGACTAGATGAGTTAAGCAACGGTTAGCATGGAGTTAAAGATCGATCAAACAACAATAAAAGTCATTATTGTAAAGAAAATACATTTGGTCAGAGGAGACTAGAATTTTTCATATATAGATCACAATATTATGGTTGTTTAGTATGCTACAGTATTCTCTCTCGCTCCTTTCTTTCTTAGATTTTTCTGCCTCCTCTTCACGAGGGCTTTTTCACATTATATAGGCTCTTCTTGATCATTTGGACCTTACACTTGTTGATCACTTGGATCCCCACTTGAGTATCCATCCCATCAGACACCCCTTTCAATCTTCTGTGAGTTGCAGCAGCCAAGGCAGTACTATTCAGGGGTTTTCTCCACATTAATGCGGCCAGAAAAGTAACTGCAGTGCATTTAATGTGGTGGTGGCAGCTTTTCCTTAGATATTTTGAGTTTTCTTCCCTCTCACGTGTTCAGGGGGCGTACTTCAGCTGCTTGAGTATACTCTTGGTCTGTGTTTGCCGTGCCCAAGGAGGAGTTCCACTTCAGACCTTCTTCCCTTTGTCTCCCATTGGTGAGGCTTGTAACGTAGATTATTCAAGTTGTGTTTTTCTCCTCGGACTTGTTAGTATCCTCGGACAAGGCCCAAGGCCCAATACGTTATTTTGGGCCCTAGCCCCCACAGTGACTTTAATTAATTAATTAAAAAACTAAGTGCATTATCTAACAACATAAATACTATTATGTTTTGCTTTTGCTACCAATTGATGCAAGAATTTGTGCTTGACAATACTATCCGTAAGAAGCTCTCTAAGAGTCAAAACTCAAAAGTCTTTTTATTTATTATTTTTCTAGTGAATCATCGTCATCATGATGACAAAAGAAAGTCCAAGTAATGGAAAAAAAGATTGGATCTTAATTACGAATCAAGATAATGGTTTGGAATTTTTTTTTTAAAGAAAAGTAACAATAGTATATTAACACTGCAATTAAAGAAAGACAATTACAAAACACAATATTGAATTTTTTTTCTTTTTAAAAGAGACGGAGTTGCTGCTTCAAAGAGGTGGAGTAGATATTTGTTGCTTCAAATAGACGGAGTAGACATGTTGTTAAGTTCATTGCTTATATTTTTTTTGCCACATTTTTGATAGTATGGCTTCAGTTTTTCTTTCTCTAGCTACAGTTTAAGTATCTCAGCATGATTGTCTCCAACAAGATCCATACTCCTCATTAGGCACTCAACAGCTAAGCTACCAACTACCGCAAGTCGTTTCTCATTCCTCATGCACGGTGGAAAACAAATCTGCCACAGTCATTTGTAATAGGAATTATTTGCAAACCCAATTCAAGGCCTTATCAAAATGCAAATACTAGCAAGGCAAACATATCAGTAGCAATTGTTTTGGAACAAGAAGGTAAACAAGTTTACAATTTGATGCCAGCAGCAAGAAATTGAAGCCCCTTGAAACCTATTGATACCACCAGGAACAAAGGTGGTCATTTTCTCTAAGATTGTCAAGTTCCACGCAGTAGAGTGCAGGGAATGAGAAACAGCCCATCACGTGAGAGAGAAAAAGAGGAAAAAAAATTGTTGAAATTTTGTATTTTGTTGCTAGTGGGGTTAGAACTAGGGCGCACTGGGAATAGAAAATAGGTAAAAGCCTCTTTTCAAATTCTTTTGTATTTTGAGAATTGAAAACTATTTTTGTTTTCTACTTGTTTTAGTTACCAAACAAGTTTTTTGAGTTTGAAAATAGAAAATTGTTCTCAAAAACAGAAAACTGAGAAAAAAAAAAAAAAAAAAGTTACCAAACATACTTTTAAGTTTTCTCATGAAAAAACTGAATAGTGCCAAACCACAAAATCTCTTGGGCAGCTAGATTTGAGTTAACCACAAAACATTTGGGTCCAAAAATTAGAACTGTGCATATTTTCTATAGTCTAACTTTGGGCCATAGTTTCTAAAAAAACAAAAAACGTTTCGGCCATAAAACTGAATAAATATGATTACAAAACATTTCCTATCAAAGCCACTTTTCAGCCTAAAACACCTTGGGCCTCTTTCAATGGCCTTGGGCTGGGTCTGAATACTGAACTGGACTCTGGGCTGATCTTTTGAGCTGCCACGCGGCAAAATTCTGCCCAATAAACAAATAGCTTCCTCAGCAGGCCCCACCTTTCCCCTCAAGCAATTAGAAACTCAGAAAACTAACAAAAAAAAACACTCTTCAAGTTCAACTACCAAGTACCAACCACCCAAAACTCCAGTTTCTAACAGATAAACCTCCATGGCTTCCACCCCAATTCTCTCACCCACCACCACCACCACCACTCTAAGTCACCACCAATCCCTCCACTTCTTCTCCAAACTACACCATCCTAATTTCCCTTTCAAAAATGACAGACCAATCACCAAGCTCCACGTGTCTTCCCCAACCAACAAGCCCTCTACCATCACCACCACCACCACCACCACCACCACCTCTAAAAACCCCACGAAGGAAACCATTTTCTTTGATGGTGGAGCTCACTATGGGGACCTTTTAGCTAACCTTCTTCTGGGTTTCACTCTGTTTTGGCTACCATTAACTTTGGCTGCGGTTTCAAGGGCCTTCAATTTGAGGTACAGGTTCACCAACCTGCGGGTCACGGTTATTTCAGGACTGACGGGTCAGGAGAGGAGTGATTTCTCCTACAATGTGATCAAGGATGTTCAGGTTGTGCCACGTTTCATTGGTGAGTGGGGTGACATTATCATTACTCTCAAGGATGGTACTAAGGTTGACCTTAGGAGTGTGCCTAAGTTTAGAGAGATTGCTAAGTATTGTCTTTCTATGGCTGAAAACCCTAAGGTTTTGAAGGAAGAAGGGCCTAAAGGGTTTTAGACAGTTTTTGGTTTGGTTTAGTGCATATGGGTCTATTGGTTGGTGGGCAAGAGTTTGATTCCTTTGTCTTTAGAGGTATGTAAATTTTGTGGCTAACATGGAAATCTGCTTGTTATTATGATAATTGGGGGATAATTTTGTTTCATAATGATTACATGGCTTTTTTTTTTTCGTTTGCCTTGGCCTTTTGTGTTATGAGTGACGATGGATATATTGCAAATTTTACCATATGCTTTAACAAATTGATGTGTTATCAATCACAAAAATGTAATTATATTGTTGAAGTGACATTAATCACATTTGTTGTCACACAGTTTATAAGCATTTTATAGTTAATTTGATAGCTGCCATAACATTTTCCTTGTGACATTGATAAGATGGAATATCTTTATAATTCTGAATGAACTTTTTCCATATCTTTTACTGGGATTCATTTTCAGGCTAATAATTTAGACTTTGACAGGTTTTTAGTAAAGTGAATTAAATTGATGCATGTGCCTCTCTAGCTGGTGAATGAAAATTATGGCCTACGTTTTGCATCATTTGCTTAACATTCATTTTGGATAAGAATGAGCAGGCCGAGAAGCGTTTTGGTGACACATGTTCACCCTAATTGAAAGGAAATCTGACAATAGGTATACTATGATAACATATCAGGGTTATATAGATTCATATATGATTTCTTTGAGCTTGTTCGAGTTCTTGTAAATTGTAATGGAAACTGTAAGTGCTATTACAAAAAATTTCTCCCTTGTTAACTCAAAAGCTAGAACTACCTGCCCATCATGTATTGTAACCTTTGAATTCCCAATTGTTAACAGGTTGCATTTTATATTCTGCATTGTGCATCTTGAATTTGTAGATATTTTGGGATAAAAGGGTGTGAGATCAACATGTAAATTTATTAGTTGAAGGATTTAATGAGTTTTTGTAGATTTGGTCAATGTGATAGCAGTGAAGAGAACTGAAGAAAGGTCAGGGACATCTACCAATTCAAGAAGTGGATGTGATAAGGGAAATTGAATTTCAAGTACTTCACTTTTTGGTAGTATGCCTTGAACTTCTAAATAAGTCAGTTAACATTTAACAATCAAAGTGAATAGCATGTGGATTGTCGAATAGCAAGATTCACACAGTTTGATACTGCACCTACAGTGGACAATATTAGACAATATATAAGAATAGGAGTTGCTTCACCTCCTTTTATCAATGATTCATTCTATTAAATTTCTCCATACCTAGAAGAGTAACCATTATCATATTCCCTAGCAGCTGGTGGTTGTGCCTCTAATTCTTGTGAGTAACATCCTAACTGGCACATAGCATTGTAAGGTTAGTCAAAATAGGATGTTAACGTACAATGCATTAGCAGTCTTAGTTTGATTACCTTTTAAAATCTGAGACGTTTTGAAAAGATATTTACTCTGACTTAGAGGGAGACATACACTAGAGTTACGATAATTCTGTATAGAACCTGCTCATGGCTTCCAGTTTGCTTGGTTGGTGAAGTCTTTTACCATTGCACTGGATACCTAGGATTGAATCCCATCACATTTGAGATTAGGGGTTTAAGGGAGGGGTAGGCTAACCTTTGTGTGGCCCAACCATTGTGTCAGGGGAAAGAAGCATAGATCCTACTTATGGTTTAACAAATTTGTTGAAAGTAAAACATTTATTGCAAAATGTTGGGATTTTGGGTTTGTGAGAGTTGAGAGTTAACACTTTGAGAAATCTCTATGTGAAGATTTGACATAACATGTTGGAACACCATCTTAATCCAAAAACTTAAGCTAGTTGATTTAGTCCCAACTTATTATTCCAATCTCATGGCTGTTTTTCATCATTTTTTTGCCATTGGTCAGTTTGAGAAAAGTTTAAATGCAACTTTTATTACTCTCATTCCTAAAAAACATGCGGCTAATGAGATTGGAGATTTTCGGCCCATTAGTTTGGTTGGTGGGGTTTATAAAATTATTGCTAAAGTCTTGGCTAATCGTCTCCGCTCGGTGATGGGGGATTTAATCTCAGCTTCTCAGAATGCTTTTGTGAGGGACAGGCAGATCCTTGACTCTGTTCTTATTGCCAATGAATGTCTTGACAGTAGATTGAAGTCTGGGAGGCCGGGGCTGATTTGTAAGTTGGATGTTGAGAAGGCCTTTGACCATGTAAATTGGAATTTTCTGATGCAGATGTTAGAAAGAAGCGGATTCTCTGCCAAATGGAGACAATGGATCCTCTTTTGTCTATCCACTGTCCGTTTCTCCATCTTGATTAATGGCTCTCCTTGTGGTTTCTTTGGTAGCACTAGAGGCTTGAGGCAAGGTGATCCGTTGTCTCCTTTGTTGTTTGTCTTGGTGATGGAAGCTCTTGGAAGAATGTTGGATAAAGCTGTTCATGAAGGTCGCATGTCAGGTTTCAGTGTGGCTAACTTGGAGGGTAGATCCAAGGCGGTGTCTCATCTCCTTTTTGCGGATGACACTCTAATCTTTTGTGAGGCTGATTTAGATCAGATTTTGTTTCTTCGTATGATTCTTATTTGGTTTGAGGCGGTGTCAGGCCTAAAGATTAACCTAGGCAAGTCAGAATTGGTTCCGGTTGGGGTAGTCAATCATATAGACCTTTTCTTGGTTGTTCTTGGCTGCAAGCAGGGCTCTCTCCCAATGAAATATCTTGGTCTTCCTTTGGGTGCTAAATTCAAGGATAAGACTATTTGGATTCCAATTCTGGAGAAAATGGAGAGGAGATTGGCGGGTTGGAAACGCTTATACTTATCCAAGGGAGGTAGAGTCACCCTAATCAAAAGCACCCTTTCTAATTTACCCACTTATTTTCTATCTCTTTTTCCTATTCCTGCTAGTGTGGCTAACCGAATTGAGAGGCTCCAGCGGAATTTTTTATGGGGCAGTTTTGGAGATGATCCTAAAATTCATTTGGTTAAATGGGCTACTGTTTGTTCTCCTATTTCTTCGGGTGGCTTAGGGATAAGGAAGATAAGACTCTTCAATGAAGCTTTGCTTGGGAAGTGGCTTTGGAGATTTGGGATTGAGGAAGATGCCCTTTGGAGGCAAGTGATAGAGATAAAATATGGATGTTTGTGGGGGGGCTGGTGTACCAGAGTTGTGAGTGGCCCTTATGGTGTTGGTTTATGGAAAAATATCCATCAGGGATGGCCTTCCTTCTCTTGCCATATTCTATATGATATTGGTGATGGGTCTAGAGTGAAGTTTTGGCAGGACCGGTGGTGTGGAGAGACTTCTCTTGCTGTTAGATATCCGGACTTGTTCAGGTTTTGCAGGAATAAGGATGCCAGTGTGGCTGAGCTTTTGATGTCCACCAATGGTGTCCGCTTTTGGGATGTGAGATTCGTTAGGGGTGTCCATGCTCGGGATCTAGAGGCTATGTCTGATTTCTTGGAAACCATTTATGGTTCTTCTATAAGAGGGCTAGGTGAGGATAAAATGTGTTGGATTCCTAGCAAAGTTAAGGGTTTCTTGGTTAGTGATTACTATAGAATTTTGGCTGGCTCCGCCTTCCTTGGATTTCCTTGGAAAAGTATTTGGAAGCAAAAGATTCCCTCTAGAGTTGCTTTCTTTGTTTGGACTGCTGCCTTAGGGAAATGCTTGACGATTGACAATTTACGTAAAAGGAAGATATGGATTCTGGATTGGTGCTACATGTGTAAGAGAAATGGTGAATCGATTGACCATCTATTCCTTCATTGTCCTTTTGCTTCGGATCTTTGGTCTATGGTTTTGGGTCTTTTTGGAGTTTCTTGGGTTATGCCTCACTCTGTTTTGGGGCTGCTGCGATGTTGGCAAGGCAGCTTTGGTCGTCATCGAAATGGTTTTATTTGGTCTATCATTCCTCATTGTTTATTGTGGTGCCTTTGGAGGGAGCGGAATAGTAGATGTTTTGAAGATTCTGAGAGATCTATTCCGGATCTCAAGCTTCTCTTTTTTAGAACTTTAAGGGATTGGTTGTTTGCTTTGCAAAATAAATCTTTCCCTTCTTTTATTGTTTTCCTAGACTCTTGCAATTTTTGTATTTGATTTCCTTTCCCTTGTTCACTTCCGGTGCACTTGGGTGTTCCTTTTTTTTTTCAATATATCTTATTACTTATCAAAAAAAAATTATTCCAACCATTTACTTTTATGACTGCTATCTAGTGTACAACTTGATTATTTAACCAATCATGCCATTCACACATGAATATTCTAACAAAAACTCTGCATAACATAGAAGTAGAACTTGTAGGAATGGAAATTTGGTTTGAGGGAAGGGGCTTTTGTATAATTGAGTCTATAATTTTGTAATGGTATATCCCTGAGAAGAATGCATATTTGTTGAGGTGTGTCTGTCTCTTATAATCATGTCAGTTTCATGTTTTTGATCGTTGTGTGAGGGTGGAGATGCCTTATATTTAAAAGCTGTAGTTTTTTTATGCTAAATTTATTGAATTATTTAGTTTTTGGGTATTGCAAAAAAAAAAAAAAAAAATTAGTGGAGGCTTTAAGGGGAGGGATTTGGCTAGTGTCCAGTGCTCCGATGCATTGGATGCAACATAGACACGACATGTGTCCAAAAAAGGCCACTTGTCGCTTTTGGGTACTGTCTAGTGGATTGGAGCACTGGACCAAAGAGAAATAAAATCTTTCTAAAAAGGTTTGAGGTTTTCTGTAAGTTATATGAAACCCCTGGAATGGCACTTCTTCTTTCTTCCTTTTTTTTAACCGATAAAAGAACCTTAGTTCCCACATTCTCCCATACACCTTGCTGCGGGTTGAACCCCATGACTTCAAACTTTACAATGAGGAGAAGTATAACTGGGCAACAAGGCCATTTGGCATGTGGTAAAATAGATTATTTCAGGGACGGCCAAAGTTAAAGGTGTGATATTTACTCTCAGACCTTGCTAAACATTTAAGGGAAAGAACACCTCAAATTTTGAGATTCAAAGCAAAAGCATAATTTGTTACAAAACAGGTTTTACTTTACTAGTAAACAATAGACAGGCCACCAGATAAAGTACTTTCTGGAGTCTCAGTTAGATTGAGAAACAATATATGAACTTCACATGTCAAAATGTCAGTGAGAACAAATAAATTTTGTAGCATTCACTTGAAGTAGCTTATAATTAATTGAGCTCAATTTGATGGGAACTGTAAAATTAGTGTGGAATAGAAAGAAATGTCAAGTTTGTTTACCGGGTACATAGTTTGTAACTTGACATAAACCTAGAATTATATAGTGGTATCAGGTGTTGTTACTTTTGCTTGGACTCGGTAAATATAGACTAAAATGGTGATTAGTGACATGAAAGACTGTTGAAATTGCATGGCATATTGTGCTCTTAAAGGTTCTTTGATGTTTTGAAATTTCAGTTTCTTCTGTACACTGTAGTGTTTGACTGTTTCCCATATCTAAAAAGAGATCAACTATGCACTATTTGCTAAAAAACTATTTTCACTATTTTAGCAAATAGTGCATAGTTGATGTCCTCATGTTTGTCTTATTTACAAAATACTAAGTTTATTTAAAATATGAATATCTATTTGGCATGATAGTTTCTTATAACCTACTTGTTAAAGGGAATACACACTCACTAAAAGGGATTATTTACTCGGTTTCAAAGTTTATGGGGAGAATGAAATAAAGGGGCCCATTTTTGTTATTTTTTTGTTAGGTGTAAAACTATGTGTTTTTTACTTCAAACCTTGTAGGAAATAAAACAAAGAAACAAAAAAGCCAACCCAAAAAAACTGTGCATGAAATAGTGAATTTTGGCTCCCAACATTTGACTAAACTGAAAAAGAAGCTTAGTAATACAACAAAATGTCACAACATTTTCACAATACCTTTATTTTTTATTGTGGTGGATCTCGCCTAATATTTTATTATTTTATTTTATTCTAACCTTTAACTATAAGGAACTTACATCTTAATAGTTGTGAAAATATTGTGATAAAAACAAAACTTTACAACCTTTTCACAATAAAATATATTTATTTTCAATTGTAGCGGATCCTGGTTTGATATTTTATTATTTTATTTTATTTTATTTTGATTTATAAGAAACTGACACCTATGTCAAAACATTTTCACAATATATTTATTTTCAGTTGTGGTTGGTCTCAGCCTTATATATATATATATATATATATATATACACCAAAATGATATCATATGCTACAATTGAAACTCTTCGTCAAATACCTTCAACCATACACAATGAAAATTTTTTCATTCATACTTTCTTCCTTATAATTTTACATGAGTCTAGGTGCAATGTTTAGCTTACTTAGTTTTTAATGAACACTCATTTTAGGCAAGAAAAGAAATAAATAATAATAATAGAAGTCATGTATCATTGAATTTTTCATTAGATAAATTATGAGTTACGAATATTTAAACCTAAAAAATCAATGTTCTCTAAGTAAAAAATAAAACACCTTATATCACCATTCCAACATTCCAAGGATTACTACCATCTAAAAAAAGCAAAAAAAAAAAAAAAAAAAAAAAAAAAAAGGAAAAAAGAAGAAGAAGAAGATATTGAATAAGAAGGCAAGTGTAACAATGGGAATTCCACAACATTTTCATTATAAATCATAACTAGTATGTTGTTACGAGTTGTTATTGGTGGGAAAAAAAAGTAATTTTATTGGTAAGTTTAATTAAAATAACAATTTACAAAGTAAGATTTGTTATGAAAATGTTGTGAAAAATGCTATTTTTTTTTTTTTCACAATACCTTTATTTTTAAAAAACGCTATATTCACAACATTTTCACAACAAATTCACAGTGGTAGATTGTTATTGTTTGTTATGAGTGGGCAAAAAAGTAATTTAAGTTGTGAATTTAAATTGAAACCAATAACAACTTACCACCTATGATTTGTTGTGAAAATATTGTAAAAATGTTGGTTGGTTCCAATATTGTAATAGTTTCTTTATTTTTAGTTGTGGTTGATTCCAGTATGATATTTTATTATTTTATTTTGACATATAAAAAATTAACACCTCAACAATTGTGAAAATATAGTGGCAATTTGTTGTGTTAATATTTTATTATTATTATTATATAAGCAAGTTCAAAAAGAAGAAGAAGAAGAAGAAGAAGGCAAGTAACAGTGGAGATTGAACAAACCAAAGCACTGTAGCACAAGTATTGTAGCGCTATAGCATTCGCGCTTTATATATATATATATATATATATAGTAAACCTTTTGTTTCTTAAGAAGTTTGGCACTCTTTAAGGCTTTTATATCAAACTAGTCACTGACCCATGCAATGTGTGTGAATAAATAATTATTTTGTAATTTTCATATAATGCATAATTTTTCTCTAAAATTTGTTGAAAATAATTTGTTATCCCTAAAAATTAAACAATTTCTATTTGGTTCAATTTGGTCCACTCGGTCAATTTTGGTCCTCTTCGGTTCATTTTGGACTAATTGTGCCTTACATTGATTCTTTTTGTAGGTTTTCTTTTCAAGTTTAGCTCAAAAATACTTTTTTTGTTTTAAAATTTTGAGTTGAAAAATATGAAATTTTATTATATTTAAGCTAAACTCTTTAGTTTTGAGTTTAAAAAAAAAAAATAGACATTAGAAATTAGAAATATAAGCCCTAAAAATGATAAATATTCAAAAGTCCTACTCGGTCTATTTTGTCCACTTTGGTTCTATTTAATCCATTTTGGTCCATTTCGGTCCTGTCAGTCCACATTGGTCATATTTTGTCCATTTCAGTCTTATTCGGTCCACATTAGTCCTATTTGGGCCGTTCTGTCCACTTCGGTCCATTCGGTCAAAATTAGTCCTATTCGTTTGACTTTGATCTTATTTGGTCCATTATGTCCACTTTGATCCTAATCTGTCCATTTGTTCTTATGCAGTCCCCTTCGATCATTTTCAGTCCACATTGGTCCACTCTATTCTATTCGGTCCACTTCGGTACTATATGGTTCACTTCAATCCTATTCGGTCCACCTTGTTCCCATTCGCTCATATTCTATCCATTCGGTCCACTTCATTTCATTTGGTCCAATTCGGTCTATTTGTGGACTTACATATAGGGAAAAAACATGTTTTCTCTACTTCGGTCTCAATACAAATTTATTAAAAATATATATAAATCTCAAACTTGTAATATTTAAAATCTTAAGCATCGCATTTATTGTTGCTACTTTTTTGTTGAGCCACATTAACGTAGCATTTCAGTTCACTTCAGTCTAGTTAAATTTAAGTAAAAGTTTTTCTAAACATGAAGGCTATAAATATACAAATCTAACATTTATGGCAGTTACTCATTTATTTTAAAGTCATTAATTTTAAATGAATTGCATGTGGTTTATTATACCTTCAAGCAAAATAAATAAATAAATAAATATATGTATATATGTATGTATAATTTTTATATAAATAAAATACTCAAATTCTTCATTTTCTTAAAAGAGATTATTATGATAATCAAAATTTTATTCTCTAATTATATGTTAAGTTTTGGTTATCATACTGAATATTTATAATTTATTCTTTAAATTTTATTATAGATAGTTTATTCTCCCTAAAAATTAAACAATTTCAAAAAGGTAATTTCAATCACTCCTTACCAATGCTTTTCTTCTCAATGATAGTTTTTTGTTTAAATATATACATCTTATTATGTGAAACAGTGAGTAGATACTAAAACGTAATGGACAAAATGAAAAGGCACAAATGTTCAATGTTTTTAAATGTATACATTAATACGTGACATAAATTTATATAGTCACATGGCACAATAAAGAGTGGTCAACAAAAAGTCAAACGTTTCACTTTTATATTATTATATAGATATATATATATATATATATATATATATATATATATAATCTCATATTTGGATTTGAAAAATAAACCAAGCCCCTTCAAAATTTAATGGGCTAGGGACCTTGGTGATATGGCATAGAGTTTGAGACAATAATGCAACATACTCACTGTGTCTGTTAGCTTCATTTGCTATTGACAATTGATGCATATATATAATCTTCCTAGTATCAGTTTGTCTCATTAATTGTTGTTCTTTTTTTTAATGTGATGATGGATCTAAATTTATATATTTGTGAGTAGAGATAAGGTCTAATTTTTTTTTTTTGGAGAAAAGGTCTAACTTCTTAATGTTTAAATAAATTGACTCCCATGAGCTTGCTTAACCTCAAAGGGCAGCAAGCCTGAGTACCAGGAAACTTCCAAGGGCTTTGTCAGTTTGTTACGAACTATATTTTCTCAAAGATGCCAAAATTTTGAATTTGAAAACAAAGCATTTGCTCCGTACTTCCATAGTGCTTGGAATTTAGACAGTTACTTGTGGGGGGTGGGGGAAGAGATTTGTGTACAAAGCGTCGTACTATTTTATTTAATAGGGGAAAGTAGACAACAAATGATGTGCTAACTGCTAAAAGCCTTATAGCTCAGTTGCATTGTCTGCTCTCTTTTATTAGGAAAACCAATGCTCAAATCTCCCTTCTCCATGATTGTAATTATCAAATAATAATAATAAGAAAAAAAAAGGTGCAAATCATCATAGTCTTTTTTTTGTAAATATGTGTGTATGTATATATATATATTCTAACATATTGAAATTCTATCCTATCTATATAAAATTTTGGCAATTAATTTCAATAAAATTTTAACCTAAGAATTAATGGCAGGACCTCCCTTATGTGCATTTTCTTTTTGGCTTTCGATAATACTTACTAGTTGAAAGCATAATATATTAATATCTAGGACAAAATTTAGGTACAATATCTTAATTTTTAAGTGCCATATGGCAGAATTCTTTTAAAATTCAATTATGTGGCTTTTTTCTCATGGAATGAAATTGCATTTTTAATTAAGTAACCATATGGCAGAATTTTAAGAGATGAACATAAGTAATAGCACCTAAGAACTGTAACTAAGTTTTGTTATAATATATATATATATATATGGTTTGAATTTAAAGAGATCTATCCTCCATGGAAAAAAACAAAAATTTCAAAATCCATGAATGTCAATTCCAAGTATATATGTACTACTTACAGTTTAAGCATAAAAAAGCTGCTGACCCATATGACATATCCTATCAAAATTTGGATGGGTCACCATTAAAATCAAGCTCCATCACTTTAATGTGATCCCCATATTTTTAATTTTCCCCTATTATAAATAAAGAAATGTCCCTTTTTTTTTCCAGCTTTATTTTTTTTGTCTTTATATTTTTCCCTCTCAAATAAAGGTTCTTTTCTGTCTCTCTCATTTGATTAATTTTTCCTTTAGGTGTCCATGCATGTCTTTATTGCAAGCTTTCGTATTTTGTAGGGTCAATGAATATCTAATCAATTGTCAATCTTAATCACATGCATATATCCCACTCTCTTGTGTGTGGCTCACGCTTGACATTTTGGGCTCATAGAATGGCCCACACACTGGGATATGGATCAGTCTGTACCTCCTGATCCAGCAACTATTTATTCGTCATCTTGTTGGAGAAAAAGATAGAGAAATTTATCAAAGATTTTTTAGCAAAAAAAATGACCCAAAAAAATAAAAAGTGACCCAGGAATTATTAAATTTTCACCTAATGCTTTGTTTTATTTTACAGATTTCCCAACATTTACTTATTAGATCTCTTTTTTTTGGTACTATCACATAAGTGTATAAAAGTGATGGTCTTTTCAAGGTAGCAATTTAACTTTACCTAAGATTGGCCCATGCATGAACAAATACATGGTACCCAAATTGGATGTTGATAGGCTAGGATTGGACGGGATGACAATCTGCTGGCCCATTTTACCTCATGACTATTTTGTAATATTTTTTAGGGGCATTTGTCAATTTTGAATAATACTAAGTTGAAAATATCCACTTAAGAGATAATAACATTTTCATCAGCTCTTTATGGCAATTTTTTTATTTCATTTTAGAGTATAAAAATTGCATATTGAGCTAAACAAATTTCTCACAAATATATATATATATATATATATATATATAGAGCTAAACAAATTCAAAATTTGTCAAAAGGCGGTGCTCTAGCCTTTTGTCTGACTATTTTATTCATTATCCATGAGATATTTCAGAAGTCTTATAGATCAATAATGTGGTGGATAAAATTTGGGATTTCTAGGTTTTCAGCACTTACTTGAAGTTCATTGAACTCACCACCCAAATGTCCCCAAAGGGTTGTAGTTTAGTAAACATCCACAAAGAATATATATATTAATTAATCTAAATCCTATAGTTTATGGAGTGTAAAAAATATTGAATCTTATATATTTTCAAAAGTAAGAAAGTAAACTCTAAGATTAATTTTAAAAAGTAACAATTTAAACTTGAGATTTAAAAAGGTAACAAATTAAATCCCAATGCATTAAGAGGTATGACATTGTATTTGGAATGCAATATAAGTTTTTTTTTTTTTTTTTTTTGAGAAAAAGAATGCTAAGGGTTTAATTTATTACTTTTGAAACTATAAGTTTTTTTTTTAATAGAGGAACTATATGGTTTAATTTATATATTATGCACTCTTTGAATCTTCAAAGTTTAATTTGTTACTTTTTGAAACTTCAATGTTCTACAACATCTTTCCATAAATTTGCTTCTTCTTTTTTGTGTTTTTAATAATTTTTTGAAGAAAGTTTCAAAAGAAAAATATTTCTATTTGAAGACATTAAAAACAAAACAAAAAGAAGAAGAAGAAGGAGGGAATTTCCTATTCATTAGTTTTAAAAACACATTGAAAACACTTTTCAATTTAATTACTATTTATTTAGACATTTTTCGAAGTATACATACATACATACATATATATATATATATATATATATATATATATATTAATGTCCTGAATTTTTTTGGGTCAAGAATATTTTTAATTTTGCCAACATCAAGGGAAGTAGGAAGTATTCTTTTAATATTGAGAGTAATGACTAATGGGCGACATTGTGTGAATACAGACACTTTTTATTAGCACTCTTATGAATTAGTTCCTTAGCTATTGGAAATCTTATGTCTTTGAAACTACAGCTGTGTGCTCCAACCATCTTGGGAATTATAATCTGGTTAGAAAAAAAAAAAAAAAAAAATTGTAAGTCCATTTGCAGTGAAGAGAAAGTACATTCACTTACACGAGCTTTCAACTTCAACCTTGGTTGTGTCACTGAGTGCTCCTTGGGGACCATGGGGCTTTGTAAGGAAATCATTTACTTGACAGGCATGAAGTGCTCAGTTAGAAGCCCTTCAAAAGCTAAATCAAAACCATCTAGCTAGTTAATTCAATGATATACATCTATATGTATGGAGCGCAGCGGATTTTATATCATTCAATCTGACAAGATTATGAGATTTCACTGCAAAAGTGAGTAATCATCAAATACACAGCTAATATTCTCATCTTTTGACCCCTACCCTAGCATGCATTTGCAGCAATTTTAGAACCACATTTTTCATACCAAACTATAGTGCTTAATTATTTGTGATTAGAATAACGTCACTTTTATTATGTATTTATCACAATAGACACGTAGTAGTCATGAAAAAAATTATGAAAAATTGTGTTACTACACTTATATATTGTTTTATTCTCTCTCTTCTGATCAAGAGGGTTTGGAGGAAGGTGTATATGATGATCAGGGAAACCTTCGCTGAAGTTTCTAATGTGTGAGACTGAGAGCTCACCATGTTTGGTAGCTACTTGGTACCATTCATAGCATTATTAGTTTTGTTACTAAAAAGAGCTAAGGACCAATGGACCATATAGGCCAACTTTGTCTGTTTATGTACCACTTTTCTCATCAATGAGTTTCCCACCTAGCAAATCTTGTATATTGTTATTTCCATTGTCTCCCAATTGATGATCACTATCCGATAAAAATAAAAAACTGGCTCGTAAAGTTATGTACAAATTAACAGTGGGCCTTCAGGTATGAATATCTCGAGCTCATGGAGACCTACGTCGAAGTTTCTGAATTTGTTTGAGAGCTTAGAATGTTTGATAGCTACCAAGTACTGTAGGATTAGTTAATTGCTAAAAAAAGGAGCCTTGAGCCAAGAATGCACAGGACTCTATACCAAGTCTTTTTTTTTTTTTTTTTTTGCTAAGTGGCTCTATACCAACTCTTGACGACGACATTAGTATGAGCAACAATGAATAAGCCTAACAAGCATGTAGGGACTAGATAATGAGCCTGTATACAAAGTAGTAATGATGCAAAATCATTCCAAAATAAATTATAAAAATATACTTGTAGGGAGACCTCGTCAAATCAGAACCCAACTGATTCCCTAATTTGAATAGCATATGTGATGGAGTTATTCTACATATGTTTAAGATTAATATAAACCAACTTCGAGATAGTTAGGTGTATGCATCATCAGTTTGTCATTCAAATTCTAGATAAACCAGTTAGGTAGAATATTCATGACTAAGAAAAAGATATCAACTACAAAAAAGATTGCTATTTGCGACGAAACATTTTCGACGGCTACAAAAAGCCGTTGGAAAAACTAGCTTTTTCGACGGCAAGTCTCTTTCATCGACAATTACTCGTCGAATATTAAAACATTTGTGACGGAATAGTCAATGTATATAATGTCATATCATTTAAAGTTTTAAGTATCATAACTTAGATATAATTTTAAATTTGTAATTAAAACATTAAATAGAGCCCATTGAACTAGAGAGGATCATGCTGTGACAATATTAATTCAAGACCTTGGTGCATATTGCCCTTAAATAATTAAGTGAAACAAAATACAACAATTCTGGCCTCTTTTCTTTCTCTCCATGGTGGGGGAACCTTGGACCCTTATGATCGATCATCTCAATGATAATGATGTTTAAAAGCAAAGAATTTTTAAGTGTACATCAAACGGTTAGGACAATTGCTTAGCTGCTTGACTGACACAATGTGCAAGTCCCATACTTGTTACTCTCATGCTTTGCTCATCAATTGTAGTGATCATCCCTACACAACACTCGGGCAGAGTAAAAGAAAAGTAGAAAAAAAAAAATGGACCAACCACAAGTCATAAAAAGGAATTGAAACTGGGGTTGCTAGTTCATTGAGACTTTTGACCATCTCGCTGTAATTCCCTCTTTTTTTCTGTCATTTGCTTATTTGGTTTCCTCAGCAAAAGCAAAGTAAGAGTCAGTATGGCTTTGGGGGGAAGGATATATCAGAAATAAGAGTAGTACGTAGGTGGTGTCAAGTCACGAGGCATTTGAGAGAGAGAGAGAGAGAGAGGTCGGCCTGGTTGGGTGAGCTCTTCCATAAACGCATCTTTATTGAAAGATGCTAAAGACCCATTTAGTTATGACAGAATGTGATTCATTCTGAGTTTCCCTTTGCCACTTTGCAGTTTCTGCTAGCTATAAGGCCCCCCCCCATACCCCTCTTATGGGCAGTATGCCCTTTTCTAATATAGGACCATATATATCAGTATGAACTTGTCTATGAATGTAACAGTATATATATGTGCTCATGTGAGTGTAGTAGCAACAGTTTAATGATGCAATCTCTACTATTTTGACACTGCATAATATTCTTGCTCTCTACCAAACCATGATTAGTTCCTGGTGGCTGGCCTACAAAGTCTGCAGTATATGTTGGTTTTTGTACAGACATGATACGAATACTTCAACCCTTAAGTTAAAAAGCTCACACTCAGTGTACCTAGTAGAGCTGTTATTTTTGTGGGGTTTAGGAAAAATGTTTGATAAGTTCGTATCCAGAATACAAAACTCTTATTTTTGTGGGGTCTGAGTCTTCTAAGAGAAAAGTTTTTGGTAAACAATCTTATCTTTTTTTTAAGAGAGGTTGATTTTTGGACTTGAACCTATAACATATGGTTTAGATGAAAGGAAACTTGCTATCGTATCCAGGCTCGACCTTAAATAAAATTTATTAATTAAATGCACTCTCTTTGGTCTTTCTGTCCATTCTCTAGACTATTCTGCAGTAGGCCAGAAAACCCTATTCGCTGTACACGCGGGAAATTCAAATAGTGGATCAGTGTCCCATTTTAGGACATGATTAGACATTCTTTCTTGGTTATTCTTGATAACAAATATCCTTACGGGGCCTGCAATTTTAATTTATTAGCCCCAGTACTTATTTAGCATTGAAAAAATGTTAGAAGGTGGTTCACACAGCCATCACCATCATCAGTCACCATATTAAACAATGTTTAATTCAAAAGAATTTCCAGAAAACATCATTAAGAATATCACAATCCAATACACTGGATAACATACTATATCCCATATCAAATGTAAGAAAATCACTGTTTTCTCTTAACAAGTAAAAATGTCATCGTAAAACAGATGCCATGCCATAAGTTTCAATTATTATCTTATTATATTAAAAAGAAAAAAAAAAAACAAGTGTAATCTTTGACTGTTCTAAGTGAAAGTAAGAAAGCCACATTCAGTGATCGATTGCTATTTAGTTTTGGTAGAAAGAGGGTTTCAATATCTTAGAGTAATAATGAAAATAAAGATATAACTTTTAGTAACAGTGATGATAATAACATAGGAATCTTGTAAACTAAAAAGGGACACAGCAATAAGAACCAAACTATGGGAATATAAGGAGAGGGCATAGGATTCCTGAAACCCTTTATTTAACAAGAGCGTGCTTTGTAGAAAAGATAGGGAAGAGAAAGTGAGTGAAGTAAAAATCCACAAGCCTCCTTAAAAAGGTGGCTCTCATATCCAAAATGAGGTGCCCACACGGATGTAGGAATCCCAAGCAAGAGAGCCCCAACATTCACAAAAAGCTAAATATAGGAATAAGAAATTTAATTTTTATTATTATTACATAAGCTCCAAGTATTTTTCCACACGTGGGGCCTTTATATTTCTCTTTTACATGGGATCAGTCAAGGAATATTTTGCCACTCATAAAATTATACTTGAATAAAAACAAGCTTTGTCATTTCACACAAAAGAAAAAGGAAGAGGAAAAGAAAAAGAACCAAAAAGAAAAATTAAAAGAAATAAGGCTAAGATTTGTATGTTAGGGTAAGTTATATTTAACTTATTTTCTCCCAAGTCTAGAATATTTTGGTCAACATTTGAAATTGACCCATTCAAATATAATTAATGGTCAACATTTAAAATTGACCAATTCAAGTATAAAAAGGCTACAAAATTATAGGAATGTTTGGTTCTGTAATCACAATATATATATATATATATATATAAAGTTTTAAAAAATTACATTTTTTAGATAATAGAAAAAAAGTCAATAATAATGTTTTTATAAACTAAAAAATGATAATAGTTTCAAGAAACACCATACTTGATGTTCTCAAAATACACTTATTTTGAGCTCTAGTTTTTAAATTTTCTTTTTTATGTTTGCTCATATTTTTGCTAAGTGAAAGAAGAAAAGAGCTTTATTTATTTATTTTTTGGAGAATCTATAGAGCAAACATTTTCTATAAAAGAAAGTGGCACAATCCAAAGTAGGGCGGCAACTCAAGAATGATGTAAATCATAAAATTTGAAAATTATAAAATAAGAAAGTAAGAAAAATTTATAGAAAGTGGTTTTGTACTCTGTGTTTTGTTTTGTTAATTTTTTGATCTTACAACAGGCTTTATTTGTAGGGTAAATAAAACACTCTATCTTTTTCGGCTTCTTTTTCGACCTTCTTGTCTTCTTTTTTGAAAAGTCCAACTTGATTTATTTTTTAGTTTAATTTAAAACAATGTAACTAGGAGCGCTAAATAAAATCCCAAACTGGGCCCTTTAGAAAGCAAAGAAAGGATTACTCATTGAATCAACCTTAGCGAATGGAATTTAATAAGATAGTGCACAAACAACAAGACCAATTAGTATGTACTTAGCAAAAAAATTGAATAGGATTGCATTGTATTCTATTGAAAAGGCAGTTCACCAGAAAAGTTGTCCCAGACAAATCACTTTTCTTTCCGGAAAATAATGAGATTAATGTAGCAAGAGGAAACATAGAGTTTGAACATAAAATCATTTCGAATGACTGGTTTAAGAGATATAATTAGTTCCAAATGACTGGTTTAAGACATGTGATTAGTTGATTTTTTTTTTTTTTTTTTTTTTTTGAGAAGAGTGATTATTAGAAAATTAGCATTGCATATTAATTCCATATTGAAAAAACTATAGAATTTAGAAGATATATTCCGGTGATTAAAGTTACTCTTTTATAGACTAACTTTTTCTTTATTTTCAATTTCTTTCCTTTACTTTATTATTTCTTTTGCTTCTCTTGTCGTTTCGTTTTATTCTCCTTTATCTTCAAGAATAGAGATTAAGTTGATGGACCCTTTCTCTTATACTATAATTAGAACTTTTTCTTGTATTTTATTTGAACATATTTAGGATAGATTCGACCATATATTCAACGAAACTTACCTGCACCATTGTACATTTGGATAATTATTATTATTTCTTTTACCAAAAACTTATTTTGTTAAAAGTTGGTAAAAATACTTATATCTTAGATTATGTGAATTGGATCATGGATATGTAGTGTATGTTGTGCAAATGCAAATATGTTAAGTCCCAAATTAAGTAATTTTTTTAGGTTAAACTAGATTATATAATACAGTACTTCCTCGGATTTTCCTCGAAGAACTACAATTTATATATAAATAAATTAATAAGTTAAAAAAAATAAAAGTAAAACCCTAATCCAAACTCACACTTAAGGCTAACTAAAATGTTTCAATGATGTTGAAAGCCAATGAAAATAGCATTGGTAATTTTTTTTTCCTCAAAGAGTGGCATAGTAATATTTATGATGAAAGTAATAGTATATATGATTAAGAAACATAATAAGTTGGGATAGAATGTCCTAGGGACAAAACGTCTAAGCTTTTGATTAGACCAATATCAAAGAGAGGCTATGATAAGCTCATTGAATATTTAGTATCGAATCATTATAATTTCACTTTTTATTAGATAGGAGCTCTAAAAAGGCCCACGTTTTTGTTTTTGTTTTTCTTTTTTGATTTTGATTTTGTTTTTTTAACACTCTCCTGAAGGAAAAGAAGAAAGCCAGAGAGAGCGGAGACAAATGGCGCACCGTAATTGATTGGGTGGCCGCTCGGCTTGGCCATGATGAGGGGTTTATGAAAAGTAATGCATAAGCCCCACACCCTCTCATCAAAATATAATCTCTTTGGGAACTTGGGCCTCTCCACCAAGCTCCACTATAGTAACATCATATTCACCTTGTATTATAGTTAATTTTGCATTAGTGCTGGTGTAATCTAATAGGATTTTGCATTGCATGGGGCTAGTGCATAGCTTTTAAAAAAATAATTTTATTTGCTTATTTATTGAAGGTTGACACAAATACAACTAAACTTAAAAATAATAAATAAATAAATGAGTGTTTAAAAAATTGTATATAAATAAAGGAAAGGTTTTGTCACATACTTGTATGCAGTAATTGCTCTATACAGAATTATGTGACAGCAAAAAGAAAGAGACAAGTGTCTAATCCTGTTGCACATAATCGTTAGACACATGTTACTTTCTTTTTTATGCCTCATAACCCTGTATATGTAGTAATTGCTGCATACAAGTATGCAGGAAAACTTTTTCCTATAAATAACTAAATTAATAAGTTAATGGAAAAAAGCTAATTCAAATGCACTAATTCTTGACTTGATAAGATGATCTATTTCACAATGACTTAGATCACATCATTAATTATCAATTGAACATTGTGTTTGAGTGAAGAACTAGTAGATAGGTTAGTACCAAATACTTGTTATAAAAATATAAATAATGGGTTATAAAAATTGTTTTAAAAAAAGAAAAAAGTAGTCGCCATAGAAGAACATTATAGAAAGAGCACCCTCTTCACACTTCTTTTTAATTTTTTTTTCTTAATTTCCTTGTGGGGTGTGGGGAAATACTATTAGAACTAGCTAGGCCACTCGAATTATTCTCTTAAAGTCCATAACTATGGCCATAGCATTGAAAGATTTATCAATCAGCCTACTTTGCAAAGGGACCCTTGTTGCTTTTTAATGAGCAACGCTTTGAAACTTTGAAACAATATTAAACACCACTTGGCCAAGTTTTATTATGACAGTTTCAAATCAAAACACAGTGTAACATAATAATATCAGGCAATATGGATGGCTATATAGAAACTTTGAAAAGTTTCTCATTACCAAGTTGCTTAAGATTGTTTCAATGATTCAATCCAATATGCAAATCCAATATAACTTACCCTAATCATTATTACCTCTCTGTATCTCTATCTCTATCTCTCTGTGTGTGTCATAAACAAAAACGATAACATATAGTACAAAATTTAGGAGGCTAGGATAAACCCCAAGTTCATTTTTGGGGAAAAAAACAATGGCTCTATTGGATTGGAAGCTATTAAATACATAGAACCATTTTTGATACCTTATATGGGACCCGAAAGAAAACAAAATATAGAGCCAAAATTTTACCACGTGCAATGTGTCAAAAGACAAAGAAAACGCGTTTAGAATGTACTACAAATAACCTTCTATATAATACAAATTGCTAGCGACAAAAAAAGAGATAACCAAAGATTAAGGTTGATCTTCAATCAGCAGCCGAAAATGAAAAAATTAAGGCATAATAGGAGGAGAAAGAGGAGGGAGCTATGGAGTTTTTATTTTTTTTCTTTTCTTTTCTTTCTCTTTTTGAAAATAAGGGGTTCATGGGGTTTGAACTTTTAAAAGTTTTGGTATAGTAAAATTAGCTTTTGCATAGGGTTCCACGAGGTCGGTCTTTTTCTGGGTCGCCTTGCTCGTTGATGGCTGCTTGTGGGACAAATCTCACCGACCCGTTCCACAAGCCATATATTCCCCCATCTCACTAGCTATAGCTACCCCTAGTCTCTGCCAACTATATATATCCCTATTACATGAACTTTTTTTTGTCAGATCTCTCTCCAAAAAGCATTCCTTTGTATATCATTCATATTCTCCTCTCCTAACGTGTGTGTATAAAGGAGGTAATGTCCTAATCTTTTGGTTAGACTATTTTTTTTGTAGTAAATAAATAAAAGCTTAGAATGGGCGATTAGTATAGCTTTTTTACTTGAACGTGACCATAATAGTACCATAACTTAGGCTTAGAACCCATATCATAGTCACTGATGAGCTAGGTGAACAACTTGCAGGTGGGATATAAAGAGCCGCAATACACTGCTAGTGGGAGAACTCAAATCCATGCCTTGAGACCTGCTGACCCAAGCCCTTATCATTAAATCAACCAGTTGGCTAGGGTATTTCACTTTTTACTATTAATATATTCTGAAAATCCATCAATTGATAATATGGTGGATGGAATTTAGAGTCTTCGGGGTTGCTATACGTCCTTCAACTCTATCAAGCCCACTACCTAGGTGTCTCCAAACAGACCTCCTAATGCATCATTGTTCGAATAATTATGGTCAAAGTACATTGTTGGTCCTTAAACTTTAATTCGTGAGTAATTTTAATTATTAATATTTTAAGTGATCAAGTGATTGTTTTAGTCCCTAATGAAATTAACGAGATCATTTTAGTGTCTATGGTGTGTTTTACTCTAGAAACACAATTTTATAATTGTTGACATGACTTGTTTGTTATGATTGGTACATAATAAAATATTCGTTCCCGATAGATATTAGATATACTCCAATTACAACAACAAACTATTAAAAACAAACGTGTCTCTGTCATTACTCTTCTTTTGAAATAGCACACAAAGACTGCTAAATAGGTTTGGTTACTTGAATCCATGGCTTTTTTTTGGCGGGAGATTTCGCTATCAAGAGAAATAGACCCATGAGAGAGCCAGCCACTTGTAGTTTATTTCCACTAGAGGAGGCTCCACCGTTATTCAAAGAGCTGACAAGATTGCTCTCATTTCCTTGTCTTTTAATTCCACGTGGCTGATGGGTGCTTTTCCACGTGGCAAAACTAGCAATCTGGTAGGTAAAACCGTTTGGTCAAGGAATGTGAGTGAAACTGTGGAAGTCGGAGAAAATAGTATATACTATATAGTATAGAACTATTATATTATTGAACTACTTCTAGTTCTAGCTAGGTTAAGATAGGCTTAGGACCCTATAAAAACTATGAAGTGGTTTAGGTTTAGTTGGCTAATCTTCTAGTTTTTTGTAATTCTCTTTTTACTTAACTTAAAAAATAGTGTTATGGTGACAAATTAATTAGTATAATGTCTGGCCTGATCAAAAGGAAGAGTAGTATAATACAAAGACAAAATTGTGAAAGTTCTGTTTCTTATTTTATTTTATTTGTTTCAGATTTTAATATTATCTCTGGACGGCTAGCTTTAGGTCCACACAATGTTTTAAATTTAATTCATTAAAAATACAATTCAAGTTTTTAAATTTGTTCTAGTACTGTTAGGTTTGCGTCAACTTCATTGAGAGAGTTCTGTGGGGCTTACCCTATTTAATTTTCTCAAATTTGATATGAATTACTTGTCAAATGTTAGAACAAATTAACCTATGTGGAGCATATGAAAAAGGGTAATTCTCGTCTGTGATGAAAGCTGGACATGGACTTTTCTGCCACCCCTAACTTTTATTTTCTTTACAACTCTGAGTCCCCTAAATATTGAGTTCGTTTTACATGAATGTTCTCATGTTTTCTTCACCATGTCATTATGCATATTAAAAAGCAGGAGCAACATATTCTTGTCACCAACAAAATTAGGTTAGCTAGCCTATAAGGCTGACTTTTGGAAATAGTGAATTTTTGAAATTCTAAGCCCTGATTGAACCTCTTGGAATTTCATCAGATTAGATTAGACACTACACTTTTGACCTTTAAGTCAGTTACTTTTAAAATTAGGTAAGTACTTACTAGTTACTATGCCACACCTATCTCGAGAAACTATATATATACACTAGACAAAAAGATTATTGCTATAAGAGCATTCACAAAGGTGAATGCAAACTTATCATCTATTTTGCATAAAAAATTACTTTTTTCTATTTTACACACCCATTTTACAAAACACCCACATCAATTCATTTATTATACACTATATTTTATATAAATAATATTTTTATATTCTTTTTTTAATATTATTTTATCAACCGTTTCTTTTTCCTATACTTCCTCTTCTTTCTTTTTCCTTATATCTCTGCCGATTCCTCTTTCTTTTCTTCCTCTTCTTTCTTTTTCTTTCTCTCACGGTCAAAACCCAGAAGCACCAGAACAAGCACTCCATCAACACCACAACCATCATAAGCACCACAACGCCTCTCCAATCCACCAATATCTGTCAACCCAGAAGCACCATCACAAGCACTCCATCAACACCGATCCCCATCAACCCATCACCGATCTCCATCAACACCGATCCAAATCCACGATCCACGATCACCGATCACCGATCCAATGATTTCGTTCCAGTGGTTGATTTTTTACTTTTGTAGTTGATTTTTGATTTTGTGTCTATGGGAGTGAGTGTATCAGAGGAAGAAAGAACATGATGAGGGAGAGAATGCGTTAGTTTTGCAGATGGAGAAGATAGAGAAAAAAAGGAGCGAATAAGAAATTATTAAAATATTAAATGCAGAGCTACAGTAACCGTGCATATTTGCACGGTTACTGTAGCTCTTGTGCCTTTATGCACAATTTTACACCCATTGATGTTGGTGTTTTTTTACTCAAAATGTGTAAAATCAGTTACTTTTTCTATTTTGCAAGACTTTACACATACTGATGGGGATGGTCTAACAACTACAAGATGAGAGAGGAAATCTTGTATGAGCTGGGTATATACGTTTTTTGGGAAACTAACATGTGAGGCCTACATGTCAGTCTCACAAAGGGCGTATACGCTCGGCTTACTAGACACTTTCTCCAAGATGGGGAGGGTGACTGATGGTTCCTTAAAAATAATCTTAGGGAAGGTTGATATTCTATAATTGAATACTTCCTTTGAAAAATATACCCTACCAAAAATAGCACTTGGAGTGGGTAAAAATCCTTACCTGCATTCCACACCCCTTAGTTGTTAATTGTTATTTCACATTTTAATGGTACTAACTATGCATACTAGAATGTGTGTATGAGAGCTTTCTTAAAGTTTATTGGTGAAAAAGTTTGGTCAACAACCTATCTCCAATTTCATTTTAACTAAAATAAAATAAAGAAAAAAATAAACAATTTCAATATTCTACCAAATGGTCTCTACAAACTTTTTCAAGAGTTAACAAATTTGTTTTGTTTTGTTTATTGTTTCAAGTAACATCAATAGCATTAAGCTTAAATATGAACATTTAATATGTATCTAATTATGCTTGTTCTTAAATGCACCCGTGTATATCAAGAAAATTACAAGCTAGTTTTCATATGTATATATGTAATTATAATGCAATTAACAAACCTAAACTAGTTAGCTTTTTGGCTCATTTTGGCAAGTCCTACATCAAGAAAAGCTTTTTTTTTTTTTTTTTTTTTTTTTTTTTTTTTTCTACCGTACTCTAAGTAAATAAGAAAATCATCAAAGTTCATCCAAACTTAGTTTGAAAATTTATACCCCCCCCCCCCCCCCCTTTTTTTTCAATTCTTGGTCAATGAAATTGAAAAGATTTCAACATCTAGTTTTATTTGAAAATATAATTAAGTTTTACTTAGACAATTTATACCATTATCATTAATTTGTTTTGAAATTTTAATAGTCCATATGGTTGGGTGGAAATGGAAAATGAATTGCGAAAAGGAAAATGTTTGACTCTAAACATGTTTGGAGTCTTGGGCTCTAACCACCAATAAGAAGATAACATGTGTCTCGACATGTGCAATACACATGAGTTACTTGATTGGTTGTGTTAAAGTGAGTCATGTGCAATATACATGACAAAGACAAATGTCATATTCTTATTGGTGATTGAGCTCAAAGTTCCAAACATATTTGATGCCAAGCTTTGTCCTTGCAGAAATAAGGGAGGATGGAAAAGAATGTGGGTTTAGTTTTCCACTTGAGCCCATTAAAATCCATCCTTCCAAATTGGGAGGAAAAAATGTTGTTTACATGGAATTGACTATTTTGGCCGTTTTAATTAGAGATTTGAACCTATAATTGAAATTACTTTTCTACTTTATCAATAACAACCCGTAACAACCTACCCTATAGGATTTGTTGTGAAAATGTTGTGTACATAACATTTATCTTTTAATTATGATATTTTTTTATCCCCTTTTAATGTGATAAGAGAATAATAATGAATTTATTTAAATCAAATTATATCTTCTTTTTACCAAACATATGAGGAGAAATCGAAATATTTTCTATCCATTTACTTTTCTATCTCCTCACTTTTTCATCATTTTAATCAAATGGAAGCCATTGATAATAATCATACTTGAAAGACAAAGAAAATAGATAGGTTTCATTGTACTACAAGCTCAACTGCAAAACTGAAATATATTTCAATAACATATCCTCTGCGCCAACAGAAAAAAAAAAAAATTTTGAACTTTCAAAATCTACGAATTCACATTCACAATTCCACTCCACACGTTATGAACTTGTCAATGGGGGATGGCATGAAGCGCCTAGAGCGTGAACAAAATTCACATGACGAGAGATTTACCCCACCTCTACATGAAATCAATTGGGAAACACGCTCCAATCAGACCCAAAAATTTTGCTGTTCCCAAATCTGACCCACACACCACTCCCAATCACAACAGAGCGTCCCTGACACTCTCTCCAAGACGCGTGGTGGCCAGCACACACCTACAAGCATATTAAAAGTGTAACTTGCTAAAATACATGATTGATTCGATGACATAGATGAAAAGCAAGTGAAGTGAGTAGTAACCAAAACAAGCATTGAATTGAAATAGATATATTGAGCTGGGATTGTGAAGGTTAGGTCACGTAGACCATCACGTACCCTTTAAAAATCACCAAAATTCAAACTATGACAAAGTACACAAAGCCAAACCAAACCAATCCATACATGAAATATATAAACATATGAATATTATTAGGAACATAAAAAATTATTAACGGTTAATGTGACAAGTTGATGTTATTATTATTATTCAATAGGTACAACAATAGATGAAAATAATGGATGAAAATGTCTTTCTAATAAGTGGGTTCTAGTTAGCTCAATTGGAAAAGTTTCTATTGGTCTTGAATAAGAGATCTAGGATCCAATCTCCCGTCTATACCAAAAACCGATAAGTGTCTTAGTCTGATGATAAAAAAATACAATAACCAGAAGCGGACATCATAGATTGAAATTTTATAAAAAATGTCATTCTAATAAGGGAAAGGAGTTATATCACTCAACTATAAAAAGATTTTTACTATTTATTAGAGTATCATCACTTTTATATGATCCCACCGCTAATACCAGTTTTTTTAACACCTATCACATCTTGCCACCCAAACCATTAAAAAAAAGTTAAATTTTTTGTACATGTATATATAATTATTAAAAATATGTATCCCCTTAGTAGTATAATATGAGTCTAAATCTTCTGTCTCACTTTTACTACTCCACTTTATACTCCACTAATAAAAATTTACCACGTGTTTATCTAATTAATTAAATACTATCATTATTGACTTATTAATACTACCGTTATTAATTAATAGTAGTATTTAATTAATTAGGTGAACACGTGGCAAGTTTTTATTGATGGAATATAAAGTGGAGCAGAAAAAATAGGACAGAAGATTTGGACTCGTATAATATTGATATGTGATAATTGAATGCGAGAAAAAAAAGAAAAAAGAAAAAAAAGTAGACATGTGTGATAATTTTGGTGAAGAAAGGTGGGCATAGTCCACTCCCCCATTCATTAATGTTATCTCATGGAATTCAGCGTTATTTTTTTTTTCAAACTTCCCCTCATACCCGCGCACTAAGCAAAAGAATCCGTTGATTTAAATTATTATTTATTTATTTTTTTCTCTCATTAAAACAAAACAAAAACCCTGCTAGTGTTGTGTGTTTTCAAAAAGTTACAGATCATCATTCGCATCATACATACACAAACACATACCCATCTCTCTCTCTCTCTCTCTACCTTTCTCTCTAAAATCTCCCAATCCAAACAGTGTTTTTCTCAGAGACAACAACATCAACAACAACAACTGAAACAGAACACAACACAACTCATCGTAAGTTGTCTTCAGATCCCCATTTTTTCCTTTTACTGCTACATTATATATACACTTGTTTGAAAAACGGTTTCTTGGTTTTCGAGAAAAAAAAAAAGTGTATTCCTAAGTGGATCCAACCCAATCCAATCACATACAGAGTTTTCTTTTTCGCAAGTACTAGTACTACTAACAAGTAGTATGCCATTTTTGGCTTCAACTCTCTCTCTCTCTCTCTCTCTTCATATGTGTCTTTTGATTTCGGTGGTCGTGGTTTTTTTTTGATTGAATCCAGGAAATAGCGTGGACTCAAAAGTTAGAATCCAAGGCAATTTTTTTGGTTTTAGTCTTATGGAGCTTTTCAGACAGAGAGAGAGACTCTGAGCTTTGTGATTGTATTTATGCTTACGACACCGTTTGAAGCAAATAGTCTTTGTAAAGATTAAAGAGAGAGAGAAAGAGAAACGAAACGGTGTGGTTCCTTTTTGGGTTTTTGAAAAAAATTTCTTTGCTTTTTTTTTTTGGGTTTGGGTTTTTTTTTTTTTTTTTTTTTTTAATATTTTTTAATGTTATATAACTCTCACACCATAAAGGGTTGGCTTAAAAAGAGTGAGAGCGTCCAAGATAGGAAGTGAGAGAGAGAGAGAGAGAGAGAGAGAGAGAGAGTCACAGTGACTAGTAAAAACAATGCAAGAGAGTATGAAGAAGAAGAAGATTAATAACAACAACAGCAACGAAGATTCTAAGAAGAAGGAGCGTCACATTGTTACGTGGAGTCAAGAGGTTTGTCTGTGACTGTGTGTCACCCACTTTTGTTATTTTATTATATATTTTAATATTTGATTCTCTGTTTCATTTTGTGATATATATAACTAAAAGGGTATTTGAATTTGCAGGAGGATGATATACTCCGTGAGCAAATTGGTCTTCATGGAACAGAGAAGTATGGATTTCTTTCTTTGTTTGTGTGTGTACAAAAGAAAAGGGTCTCTTTCGTTTTTGTTTATGAAGTAAAGCACTGTTAATTGATGAAATATAATGAATTTGTTTGTAATCCATGAATGTAGTTGGGCGATTATTGCATCAAAGTTCAAGGACAAAACGACACGGCAGTGCAGAAGAAGGTTAGTTAGATTGACAATGATATATATGGTGGTCTTGCTAATGAGTTCTAGCTCAATTGGCACCTTCTCTCCTCATAAAAGAAAAAACAAATGATATGGTCCTCTGTTTTGTCCTGTTTGTTTGTTTTGATGCTTATTAGCTTTAATCATATATGGTTGGCAATGGCGCAGGTGGTATACATACTTGAATTCTGATTTCAAGAAAGGGGGATGGTCGCCGGAGGAGGACCTTCTCTTATGTGAGGTAATTGATGCAGTTCAAAGGATTTTTTTTTTTTTTTTTAATTTTTTAATTTTTTTTTAAAGGACTATAATGTTAAAGAGAAAATGTTGTTTTGTTTTAGTATTTGTTTGGTTATCACATGTTTTGCTAGTACTAGCAGCGCATTATATGAGTTAATGATGTAGCAAAACTTGTTCTTTAGGTACAGTTAAAAGTTTTGTTATCTTTTTTCTGCTTTTCAAAAGCTAAGCAGGAAAAAAAAAATCCAGTACAGTTTTAGTTTAGCTAAATATTAACCAATTATTGGATGTGCTTGTGATCTAATAATTCGCAATGATCTGCAGGCTCAAAAGATGTTTGGTAACAGATGGACAGAAATTGCAAAGGTGGTTTCAGGCAGGTAGATAATAGTTCTTCTTCTGTTCTTTGAAAAAGTTTCAACATGAATATACAGTTGAGTTTTAATCGTTTTGGTGGCTATGCAGAACGGATAATGCTGTGAAGAACCGTTTCTCTACACTGTGCAAGAAGAGAGCAAAATATGAAGCCTTAGCAAAAGAGAATGCTAGTTCATACATCAATTCAAATAACAAAAGGGTTGTACCCCAAAATGGATATAATACAGATAGAACTTCAGGGACTGCAGCACCTTTAAAGAAGATGAGGTACAGTAAAAGTTGAATGTAGACATAATATAGCATTTGTGCTTAACAAAGTAGAAGAACTCATTCTTTTTCCAATCCCAGGAGGACCCACATCTCTGATTTCACAGAGAGTTACAACTTAAGAGACAGATCACATAAGCCATGTGGAACAATAAATCAGCAGCTAAGAGCTCCTTTTGCTGTTTTGGTTCAGAACTTCCACAATATTAATAACTTGCCAGCCCAACATCAAGTCAACAGTGCCAAGGAAGTCCTCAATGATGGTAATTCACCTATAGAAAAAACAAATTTTTTGTTTAGTGCCTGTGCTTCAGATTGCTCTGGCAAAACCTGAGAAGCGCATTAGGAGAAAAAGTTTGAGAATAGGACATCATTTTTCAATGTAACCAACACAATGCAGTCTAATTTTTATTCTGAAGATTTTGTTTTCTGCTGGTTATTTGTTTTCCTCAGTCAAGCTTTTGTAGAAATTAATATTACTCTTCATTTTATCCAGAAGCAGCTCAGAATGATAAGATTCAGGGTACATTTCTCAAAAAAGATGACCCAAAGATAACTGCTTTGATGCAACAAGCGGAATTGCTCAGCTCACTCGCACTTAAAGTTAATACAGAGAACACAGACCAAAGTCTTGAAAATGCTTGGAAGGTTAGAAATAATTTTGCATTTGCTTTGATTTCATCGCATCCAATGTTTTTCTCTAGGAAGGGTCCACTGAGTTGGATAGGACCAATATGAAAGTACATATGGTTTGCATACGTAGGATTCACCTAGTTCAATTCCAAGCATCAATTAAATGAATGCAGTTTTTTCATTCATATTGCCCAAACCAGTCTAAATGAGAATAATATCATCATCATCATCATCAACGTCATATTAGTTGAGTTTTGGTTGAAATCTTAGTATTTGCTATATAAAAAAAATATAGATTGCTTCTGTTTAAACTTTAAAGCCACACATATGTGCTTTGTACTTGAGTACCCTCCATTTCCTTCTGAGTTAAGCTTTAAATATGATGCACATCAGAGTTTTCATTTTCTCTAATATTTATCAAATATTATTTCAGGCTCTGCAAGATTTCCTGAACCGAAGCAAAGAATGTGATATTCTAAATTATAGATTCCCTGATATTGATCTTCAACTTGAAGATTTCAAAGATTTGGTAGATGACTTAAGAAGTTGTAATGAGGGAAGTCAACAATCCTGGAGGTAGTACATATTGTTTTAACTAATATTCAAATTTAATATTTTTCCCCTTTTTGGTTTCAGCATCTAAGTGTTTATAAATATTGTTTAGGCAACCTGATCTGTACGATGAGTCTCCTGGTAGCTCTGACTACAGTACAGGATCGACTCTCCTGTTGCATTCAACTGGTAACAAACTGGAACAAGGACACGCTGAGATATGTTCACTGCATCAGGATATTGGAACTGGGTCAGAATCAATTCATATTGAAGAGCAAAAGGATGTTGGCGAATGTGAGAATGGGGTTATTTCTGGTGCAACCCCAAAGCAAGGTAATAAAATCTTATATGGAATACAAGGACCTACAAGCTTTCTTTTATTTTTATATATGACATCACCTGACTAAGTTAAAATTAATGATAAAATATCTAATCTTCTTGCAGGGATTTTCATGTGTTGTGAAGAACAACCACACAATGATGGAGTTGTTTGTGTCTCATCAAGTACAGACTTTGGTTCCCCTCTTCAAGTAACCCCACTGTTCAGATCATTAGCAGCAGGAATTCCTAGCCCCAAATTTTCAGAAAGTGTAAGTTATCCTAAAACTATGAGTCTAACAATACAATGCCGTTGGTGGTATGGCATTCCATAGCAGCAGTAGAAAGAAGTCTCAATAATTCATTTAGTAATAGTTGTAAAACTTGCAAGGTTGTCAACTTTCAAGCTGACTGCAGAAAAATTGACAGTAGTTAATGGTCTGGGACTTATTGAATGGAGTAGGGGTAGAAGAGAAGGCTGGAGAAAGATAAGAGTCTACTGATTCTCATCAGCTGCAGTTTATAGTCACTATATAGCCATTATAAAGAATTAGTCAGGATTTAAGACTAATTATAAGCCAAACAATTTGAGTGTATGTTTTGTCAAGGAAAGGGAACAAAAAGAGTTAGGAAGACCTAAAATAATACTAGTTGCTAATGAGGTCGTGGATTCAAGACCTATTGGGTGCGTATGTAGTTCATAAATAAAGGACATCTTAATTAAGGAGGTGACAAAGAGTATGATTTTATATTGGAGGGAATAGTGAAAAAGAATACATGTGAATGATTCCAATTAGTTTGTTAAGGATCTACTACCAACCTCATAGTTTTGGGACTAGGGCATTGTTGTTGTTGTTGTGTCAGGTGAATGGTGGTTGTGGTATTTTGTGCAATTAGAGATGGTGATGATGGTTAAAGTTTCTGAACAGAAACTATCAAGCATAAGTGGAACTTTTGAGTCTACTAATGATAAAGCCATATATTTGACAGTAAATATGGTATTAGAAGTCGCAGTAATTATTAAGAATGAAACCAATAATACTAGTCTAGCAGTAGCAGTTATTACCATTTTAGTATATGGAATACTTTGCTTCTGGGGCCATAAAAAGAGGAGAAAGGGATGGGGGGGTTGGGGTGGGCACATGAGAGAAGTTGGAGAAAAGATTATGAAAATTGGGAAGGACCATCTATGCAAAACAGAACTCAACTAAGAAATCATAGTGACTTGGATGAAATCAACTAAAATAGTTGCAACTTGCTTTTCTTTACTTAGTTAGCATCTTTGATAATTAATAATTGCAAATTCTTCAAAATGAAGTTAATCAGATAGCTAGGGTTCAAGGGATACTCCTGTAGTTCCAGCTCCTCTTGTAGTGCCTTGGCAATGGGGTTTGAACCCCAACAGCCCCCTCCCCCTATTTTACCTATCAAAAAAATAAAGAAAAAAGTTGATCAGAGAGCTGCTGCAGATCACATTATCAAGTCCAAAATGTGTGATACAAGATTTAGGTAAAACCTAGCCAATGGCAATGCACAGATGAGCAGCATGAGCCTGACAGAAAATAGAAATAAAAAGAGAAAAAACATTGAAATTGCTTGTTATTTATACAGGACTACAAATCCTGCACAACTATAAATCCTGTTGACACGTCATAAATAAGAACTCTAGATTTTTAACCTTGACCAAAATTTTAAGTGCTTCATTATGCTTTGAATTATTTTATGCATCAAGATTTGATGGAAAATTTAAGTTATATGACAATATTATAAAGCAAGAGAGTGTAAGATGTTCTACTCTCCACTGAAATAAAACAAACTCTGTTACTCCTATTATAATCCTTTCAGAGAATCTTAGAGCCAGCTTGTGTGCTTTTTACGCCTCTTCTTCTATATTTCTGTATCCTATTGTGGCCATAACTCTCTACCTTTTTTTCATATTTTCAACTTTACTGTTGTCTCACAACAAATCAAGCAAATACTACAGATGGCATAAATGCATAGCATTATGTTTAAAAGGAAAAATGGGGTTCAAGGGATACCCCTGTGGTTCCAGCCCCTCTTGTGGTGGTGGGCACTGGGGTTTGAAACCCACCAGCCCTTATTTACCTAGCAAAATAAAAAAAGTTTAAAAGGAAAAATATCATGGCAGAAACTTAAGTTTTTATATCTGAGCAACTGCCAAAATGCCCCAAGTACTTAAGAGTCATCATTGCTTCTATAGAAGCCTTCATCTTAGTGTGATATCTTGTCTAGGTCATGCATATATTTGAAGAGGCTCAGTTAGGCCAAGTGGGATCGTAGATGTTGCCTTGAATTAATTCGTCTACTCCACAACAACTCAAAATTGCAAGGATGATCAGTTGTTTACATTTAGCTGAAAGCTTAATTCACCCCTATTCCTGGAGAACACTCTTTGCACATTAGTATGTTAGTCAAGGATAAGATATCAAACTCAATAAATGGGTCATATGAATTTTCTAGTGCAAGGAATGCCCCTTCTATGTATAGATAATTTCCTTTGTTTTCACAATGAGGGGCTGGAGAACAGGAGAAGCTAAAAGAAAAGATCAATTAGAGTTACCCTTATAATTTACTTCTATATATTGTGTTGGTGTCAGAATTTGATCAAAGACTTACCACTTACTTTGTTGCATTTTTCCAGGAAAGGAGCTTCCTACTAAAAACACTTGGAATGGAGTCCCCTTGCCCCAACCCAAGTGCTAATCTTTCACAACCACCAACCTGCAAAAGAGCCCTCCTCCAGAGTCTATAACCAACCTTTCTGATTTACCTCACAATAGAAATTCTATGTGGTCCAGATCCATTATTGAGTTCTTGTCTTCTCCTTTGAATTCAGTTTCTTCGGATTGCAGCAATTCCGGCCTGAAATTTTACATAGGCATGTCGAGATCTGCATTCCAAGACCCCCAGATCTAGAATGTTATGGTGCATTCTGGCATTCTCCTACACATTTAACGTGTTCTGCATTTTTTGTTCCCCACCGGGGTTCCTACCTAGATACTTACATGAAAACTAGTGTGTTTGGTGTGTCATCCCTTTTGTTTTTTTCCTTGAGCTTTAAGGTTTTGGGTGTTCCAGTTTTTTGTCTTGATTTATCATTTGTACAGAACCTGTTATATAATCCCTAGTCATTCAGAGTGTAATTATACATCGGCAACTCGCCTATATCCGACCTAGGATTGATGATGAAAGATATAGAGGAAAGAGAAGAAAAAAAAAAAGAGTAAAGGAGGATTAACCAGCTGAAATGGATTCCTATTTGTTTGTTTTTGGGTGTGCAAAGGGTATAGAATAAGTCCTTATTTTTTATTTTTTTCCCCCCTGATTTCTGATGTAATGAAACTTAGTATGAATGGATTGGAAATGTATTCTGGTTTTGGTGTGCACATACCTCATCTTGTCTATTTTGCTTCTCTTGAATTAATGCATGATCATATATCTACATGAAATTGTTAACTATGAAGTGAGAATTTTCTGCAGCAGAAAGCACAAGAAACATGCACACTCACATAAGCATCAATTACAATTTTAAAATGTAACACACCTTTGAGATAGGAACTCATAGTTAAAGTTAACCATTTTATAGCATTATCATATATCATCTCCTTTCTCTCATTTCTTTTGAAGACCCAGATGGCATACCAAGGCAAACAATTCATCTAAACAAAGAACAAAGAGGTTTGTTTATTTCCCTATCAAAGAAATCTACAAAACTAAAGAGAGAAACGGAATGCTTACTTACATGGAAGGTGCCTTAACTTCTTGTCTGGCTGAGGCATTGGAGTCCAGTCTCTGAGCTTCTGTTGTGGGAAGTCTGTGGCAAAGTGGGGTTCAAAACGTTGGTGTTGAGGTTGAGGAAGAAGAATGGAGGATTGACCATGGTGGTGATGCTGGTGGAGGACTAAATATAATTATGACGAAAGCAAAAGCAAATTGGTAAAAGTTGGAGGGAACTCTCTACAAAATAAAGTGCACTCATTTGCTGTTAAAACTTTATAGAGGGAATGTACCTTAATGACTCCTTTGACCCTTTATGTGCCATTTAAACTGGTTTGTCATTGAGGGTAAACTAGTAATGGAACATTGGAGTTCATTAAAATCTTGCTTTGTTTCACATGAAAAAAGCTCGAAACAATGCAAACATATTCATTTGCATTCTAAAGTCTAAACCATAGGGGAGGAGGAAAAAAAAACAAGAAAAAGAAAAAGAGAAAAGACATGCTTCCTTGTAGACCCCCCAACCCGAGGGTCAATCATACAAGACCCAAAAACATCACTACAAAGATTTGTAGGCTTGTTTAGATGTGCTTATTTTCTAGTTTATTTGACTCATGTTAGCTTTTTGAGACTCAAAATTTTAAAGTACAACTTATTTTTTAAGCAAAATAAGTTAATAGTAATAGCTTCATTCAAGCCGAGACTAAAATTTCTCGGATTACATTAATTTTTTGGATTGCAAAACAATTAAACTGACTATATATAAAATTTAAAATTTGCTGGGCCTAATTCTAAATTTCATATAAATATACATAATTAGTATTTTTTTTTTTTTTTCCTTTTTCCTTCTTTTTTAGGGGGGGGGGGGGGGGGGGGGGACCCCCTTGATATGTGAAGGAAAATTTGTGAGTAGAAAGCTTTACTTAAACTTTGATAGAAGTTACTTGGAAGTTTAAAGAAGTATGTAAATTTAAAATGATTATCGATAGATACATTGATATGAAGAGGTCTGGCAGAAAAAGCATTGCAAGAGCCACCATGAAAGAAAAAGAGTGTTTGGATGTTTGATTGCATTGTGACTCTGCACATTGCTAATGTAAGAAACTATGCCACCCACTGTATGTCTAATAACAACATTCCCAAATCTTAGTTAGGAGATGTACTGTGATAGGTGTTTTATAAAAGTGATGTAAGTAGTGATCCAATGTGAAAATGATGTTATTCTAATCACAATTTGTTAAATTAGCAAATTGTGAAAAAGAAGGAGGTTATGTTCCTAGTATTGCACCTAACTAATTTATCTATCTATTTTTAATATATACTGTATTATATATATATATAGTATAATATAATATAAAAATAAAATTTTTGACTTTTTGTTGACCTTTAAAAATTTGGCACATCAGCTTTGCAAGTCTCACAAATTTACACCTCATTAATTTATATTAGTATTAAAAAAAAAAAAAAAAAAAAACTCATATTTGGATTCAATTAATTAGAAAAAAGACTCACGTTATAAGTTATAACTCCTCTCTTCCCACTTGAAGATCCTAGCAACCCTACCCCTCTCTCAAGTTTAAAAAATAAACTTACGGTTGCTTATCAGATCCTTGAAAGAAAAAAAAAATCAGAACCTTAAAAAAAAAAAAAAAAAAAAAAAAAGGAAATAGAGTTTAGCTTTTGTAAGGTTCATTTTGTTTATAGATCAATGCATAGCACATTGTTTGGAACTAACTACTCATATAATCAATTTCCAAGTCAATATTCAAGAATTAAAATTAAACCAAAATTCAAACTGTGCAATCATAAAATACTATTATTAGTGGGAATTTTATGGAGTTGTGGTGTTCAAGAATTAAACCAAAATTATTTTAAATTATCTATAATATTTTGTCCTCAAATTTTTTTTCTCTTTTTAGTATATTGTGTTTCTTAAGCTATAAAGAGATTTTTTATTTTATGAGATGTACGTAAAGAGATCTTTGATTTTGTGAAAGAGTTCATACTCTCTCCTTCTTTGATTTGATTTACCCACTATCTTTGGCACTTGCCATCAGCAAATACTCATGCCACTCTTATGGACCAAATCAACTCATTCTCTGGTCACCATCATTGAAAAATGATAAATCACAATTAGAAAAGAAGCCTATAAATTACTTTAGTTTTTCCCTTTTTTCAATACATGAAATTAAAATTATACACATGTAACAATAAAATGTATACAACATTTTCTTTTTGACAAGATAAACAACATCCTCCTAATTCCTAGCTTTTGATATTTCTTTTTTTGACATAAAGGTTATTTTTATTAATTTGGGTATTGATAGGAAGTGTTTTGCTTTTATATCACATCACTATTTTAGCAATTAAAATTACATTAACTTCAATTATTTACATGTATAACGTTTCATCCTCTTCCTCAACCTTTCATCATTATTTTAGCGCGCACACACATTTTTCTATTAATCTCTAACCTTATTCAATGATTTACTTAATACTTTTGTTTTATAGATTGCTTTTTGTATATGAAATTCAAGATTTAACTATGTAGTGGGGCAAATTCTAAGAGAATATTGGGCCTTATTACAACAAGATAAGAACTGGGCCTAACCCAAGTATCGGCCCAAATGATGGAGATAAATCTAGTATTGGCTAGACCATCTTTTAATGGATGCAACACCTCGGATCCTTAGTTAGGCCCAATACCCTTTTAGGCTGCACCTCGAGGTCATGTCCAAGATATATCTGAGCTACAAAGGTAAATTCCAGAGAGGCTAAACTTCTCTAAGGTAGCTTTCTAAAAGTTTTTGATGATTTCACAACAGCCCTAGCATCAATATAGGACACTGCCTGGCTCCACCGCATTTAACGTAGAAGGACAAGCTTGAGTAGTGAGAAAAGCCCCAGAAGTCCCAATTCATAATGAAAAACCTACAAAAGAAGAGTCCAATAAGACCAGAAATTATCCAAGTAGACGCTTGAACAGTAAGGAAGACCTCAGAAGTTTCCATCCATAATGAAAAACCTACAAAAGAAAAGCCCGATAAGACCAGAAGTTATCCAAGTGGACTAGGACAAAATACGAAGAAGAAAGAGATGACTCATATAAAAGGAAGAGAAGAAAGAGAAGAAGAGGACACATGATATAGAAAGAGAGAAAACAGTAAGGAAAAGACTAAGGAGAGATCCATGTAACATATCACACTTGAATTAATAGAAAGATTTTGGTAGTTTACATGTTCTTATCCAAATTTCCCATTATGGATTAATATTAACCCATAATACAAATAAATTGTAACACGCGTGTGTTTTGCTTGGTATCTTAAATCATAGAATTAGGAGACACGTTCTTACAAACTATATTTGAAGCGAATGATTGATTTATATATATATATATATATATATATATATATATATATATATATATATATATATATATATATATTTATTAATTAAAATTTGTTGTTATTATTTTGATGTAAATGTGAATATTTTTCTTTTAGTGTTTTGATTACTGGTTTTTTTTTTTGGGGGTTTGTTTAGAGATTCAATTAGTGTGTGATATTTAGTTTTGTTATTTTGTATAATTTTTGTCCAATTGTAATCCAAATGCTTATTTGTATTTGCAAGATTGTCGAATTCATTGTGTATATAAAAGTTTCTAATAGTTTTGTCAATATATTTTTTTATCTAATATTTGGGTTAGAATTTTTTATGTTCATCCTTAATTATATAACCCTTTCCTTTCATTTTTTGAATAAAAAGTTTTTTTTTTCCAATTTATGCAAGTACAACCTTCTAAAAAATTATTATATATTATTATATATATCTTATTGAAACTTACTACTAACATACATGGTAAAAATTAACACTACATTTAAAGGAATTTTTTTTTTTTTGATATTTCATTTTTGCCATAATTTGTATCTCATTATCAAATAAATATACTGTGGGGACAATTTTTGCCTAGACCAAGTGTTGCACTTGTAGTCTCAGCCAAAGGAGTTAGAGTACCACTAGTATGGTTAACCAAACTAGTGGTACTCTAACTCCTTTGGCTCATGCCTTATAAGGTAGAAAGAGGAAGGCTTTCCTTCCAATGTGGGACTCTCCAAGCCAAAAATGACTACAAGTGCAACACTTGGTCTAGGAAAAAATTGTCCCCACAATGATAATTTTAAATGAGATAGAAAAATGATAGAGTTTGTTGAAAAATGTATTTGAAAAAAGCAAGCAAGTAAAAGGTAAAAGTTACTATTTACTCTCCAAACAATACCAAAATATAGAGTCTATTAGAGATGCTCACCACTAAGTTTTCAAACTACTACACAAGCAACCCCTATGTCAATAACTTCAAGTTAACACATGGTGCAACTACTTGATCCATAAAAGTTAAAACTAACCTCTATCCAGTAAAGCATATAAACACATAAAATTTCACCCAATTCTCATGTAATTATATTTTCATTTGCATCAATATTACGAAAACACTTAATTTCACATCCAATTTTACAATATCACAAGTCGCAGACCCATGTGATGCGCAAAGAAATTTGATGATCTATTTTTGTTAAGTGAAAAATGAAAATAGTTGAAGAAACTTATAAGTGTTAGTCTCAAACCCTTCTTAAAATAAATTGATTTTTTTCTAAGAAATTATAGTTGATACAATATATTAGATTTTCAAAATTAAGCTATCAATATTTGTTATTTGAAAGTGTTTTAAATTTTGTAATTTTTTTCCAAGGAAACATAATGTATTTTACATTCAATTATTATATTAGGTGAAATACTTTGTAAATAATGTAATGTGTGATTAGAGTTTGTTTCTAATATTTCTTACAAACGATTCATCCTCTATACATCTTGAATGGCTTAAAGAGAACAGATATAAGTAGATTCATCACTTATATTAAAAAATAATTACAATGCTTTAATAATATAAGAAAAATGTAATTTTATAAAAAATTTACTAAAATTACATTGAGAGTGTGACATAACTTTCTGATGATGCACAAAAAATCAATAGGTTGAATGCTTCGGGCTTCAATGATCTAACAACTGCTTGAAAGGCCTAAAAAGAAAAAATGAAGGATCAAAGGAGATCGGGGCTAACCGGCCAAGAACCCTCCGATGCTTAAGTTAATTTCTCTCTTAAATTTTGGAGTTCCAACTTTTTTGGAGTTGTCTAAAAAACTTACCTTTCATTTGATGTGAATGAACGTTTATATAGTGTGCTCTTGAAGCAGTTACTTGACGGTTACTTGTCTTGTAACTTCCCCTTGATTTAAGGAGTTCAGAGGGTGGTTAACTTCTTTAATCGCTATAGAAGTTAGAATATTTTCCCCCTTTTTTTCTATAACTATCGTTGGAAGTTATAGCAATGAACTAGGATCTTATTCAAGCCTTGAAACAATAACATGTGGTTCAATTTATTGGTCTTTGCAAACAAATCTCTATAGAATTTGCCAGGTGTCATGGGTCATCCAAGAGCTTGCCTCATGGACGACCCTTATGCTCATAGACGACCGTCTTGTAAAGGATGTTCATTTTCACCTCCTTGATCTAGACAACTCTTATGGACGAGTTTAGAGTTGGTTCAATTCTTGGCTCACCATCACTTTCAATGAAACAACTCCTCTTTCCACACAAATCTCTATCCCAAAGCATCATCGAATGGATTGAAGTGGACCAAATTAAATGGATTGAAGTGGACCAAATAGATTGAAATAGACCGAAATAGACTGAATGGACCAAAATGAACCGAAAAATGGACCAAAGTGGACCGAAGTAGATCAAAATTCTATGCTGATGTGACTCAATAGAGCGCAGCAATAATAAATATTATATTTCAGTTTTTAGATATTATATAGATGTTGATGTTGATGTTGATATGCTGAACCAGAAGTAATCCACAAAAGTGATAGGTCCATATAAATAGAAGTAGACAGAAAGTGTTTATGACTCACAATTGACTGATTTAACATGTGAAATTGAGTGTGCCCCTAGAGTTATTGCTTCATTTGGGCACTGATGGACTAAAATGAGGTGAATACATGGAAAAGAGTCGAAAGAAAAAAAGTTTAGCTCTAAACTAATTTGAAGAATGAAGATACCAATTTGCCCCGCCCTAAATTTTTTTTAAAAAAATATTATTATATATATGTGTATTAATTTTAGAAATTTTGTTCTATAAAATTACATTTTATTTCCCTTTAATAATATCATTGATTCTTCTAAGAGTAATACTATACTCACAAACTTTTTTATAACATTTTTACAAACCTTTTTGGCAGCAAATTCTTATTGGTTCGCATATGAACACACCACTCACATCATTTTTTTACTTACCAGCAACCACTTATTACATAAGTAATTTATAAAAAAACTTGCAGCTGTAGCATTTTCCTCATTTTTGTGAGCATTAAAAAATTTATAGATCTTAAATCTAAAAAAAAATATACAAGCCCAAAAAAAAAAAAAATAGCTCAACAACAAAAATTACAAGTAAAACTAAAAACAAAATTAAGCTCAATTAACTAATTTTATCCAAAATAAATAACCCTGCCCTTTAAAAAAATTCTAAACAAAAATAATTTTGTTCTTACCTACATAAAAAAAATAAAAAAATCTCAGAAGCTAAGTAGCAGAATCAAAGGTTGAGATTACTATACAAAGCCAACAGTAAAACCGCCTCCCCTAACTATAAGTTCTGGCTCCGTCCCTGATACCATCCATATGCAATTTTAGTAAAATGATTTTTCTAATAGTCATGTAATTTATTTAAATGATACACATAAACAGAGATATAAATAGTCACATAATGAGTTAGACGAAATAGCTCTAAACCGGTTTGAGATTAACCTTCGACCCAATGGAAAATTCGGCCACAGTTTTGGTGGCTATAGGTTCTCTAACCTGATAACTTGTTTTGCATTGCTCATGAATCATGATAGAAGTACGGAACATCCGCGAGAAGGATAAAAGAGTGAAATAGTTACCACACTGACGCGTGGAAGGCCAAAGCCCAAAAGCTAACTAAATAGAGCCTTTCTAGTTGAGAACCAACGAATCCCACATCGTCTAGTTACACAAACCTTTAAGTCTTTATTAGAAGGAAGGAGGCAGGTGAGCTTGTCCCTTCGGGGACATCCGATAAAATTGGAACGATACAGAGAAGATTAGCATGGCCCCTGCGCAAGGATGACACGCATAAATCGAGAAATGGTCCAAATTTTTTTTTCTTTTTCAAAATCCAATCGCCCCTCTCTTGCTCCACAGGTAAGAATTACTTAAACCCTCTTGAAATTTGATTGAATCTTTTACATTATGAAACTGGGTTCACCTTCTTATTTCGTTAAAGATGATATCTTTGTTAACATTTCGTATAATTTTTAATTTTAATTTTTTTTTTCCTTGTAATCTGCAAATTGTATTGTTTCTTTTGTTTTACTTTGAAACTAAAGCTTGATTTTTTTTTTCTTTTCCTTAAAATACTGTTGAGCTTAGGAGGCATTCCCACATTTAGTTTTTGAATTGGCTTTGGGTATTAGTACAATATTAAATTACACTAGGAGTAGGACCTTCATCAGGTGGAAACTGTGAATTGCTCTTAGACTGAAATACAGAACTTCCTCAGTTAAAATGCATTTAACTTTGAAAAGTTTAAGAGCAAAACCCCAATTTGCAGTTTGGCCTCGGTCCAGAAATAAGAGCAAATGATGGCAATATCGATTGCCGGTACATAAAACACATGATCACTTCTTCGGCTCTCATTGAAGCTGATAAAACTGATTTGAGTTACACTTGAGTCCACCATGAAGGTCATAGAGTGATTATGGGCTAAGCCATTTTGCTATTGAAAATTCTGAATTGTCCTTGCTTGAGTCCACACAGTCATAGATAGAAACCCTTTTGGAGGTTGCAGTGATTAGGATTCTGGAGAGGGTACCTTCAGAAATTGAGTAGTGTTTGGAGTTTATGTATTTTATGACAGACAATTGCTAGAGTTGAGGTTGAGTTTGATTTGGCTCTTCATTGAGATGCACTCACTAGAGATTTTGAGAAATTCCAGTCCTGCCTCACATCCAGTGTTCACTGGCAAGTTTCCTGCAATTGAAATGGCAAAATTTAGTATTTAGTGGCAGTTAAGGGATCAAATAACATTTTCTGTTTTCTAAAAGTTTGTTTTGGGAAGTTCTAGTTTGGTGTTTTCATGCTTCAGATAGTCAATTTAAGCTCCAGACAAGTCTTGGTGACGCTAGTAGTACACAAAGTTTTCATGTGTGATCTCCATTTGGGCTAAGATTTGAGGATTAAATCAATTCCTATTAAGTTTCTTAGGTATGATCTGAATGCTAGTTCTGATTATCATGCTTTAAGAAGTTACTTTAGTTTATTGGTTTTGTAGCTGGGTTTTTCATCCTGCAGACTAGTGATTTATATATGTCTTATTTTTTTTATGAGTAATTTATCTGTCTTATTATTATTATTATAGTATTGATTGTTAGCTAATTGTGTTTTTCTTCTATATTTTTTGTTCTTCTTCTGTTGCAATTTTACTTTTGCATAAACAGTCAAACTGCTCTATGTTATCAGTAACCATGGTTGCCCACATCAAACTCTTTTTTAAATTTCATATCAAGTTCCCACATCAAACCCTACGGAGTGAAATATCATATCAACTTGAGAGTGCTTTCTACTGGGATGGTATTGGATTTGTTCTAGAGGAACAATTGATTGGTGATGTTTGCATAAAAGCTAAAAAGCTGTACATAAAAGCTAAAAGTTGAGCTTATAAGCTCAAAACAAACACACACTAAGTGACAGTTAAGCGATTAAGTAAGCTTTTTCTGTTTTCTAAACATCTGCTGTGAGATAAGAATCTGCTGGGTTGGGTGGTTCTTTAGGACTCTCAGTGGCTGTCATGTACGAGAGGAGCTTAGGCCAAAGCTCTCCTTGGGCTCCTTACCTTCATCTCTTGCCTCCTCATGAATCCTTGCCTTTGCTTTGGTCTCTCCGCGAGGTCGACTATCTCCTATGTGGCACTGAGCTCCACAAGGTCGGTCATCATCACCCTCCATTATTCTTGCTTCTAATCACATGCTCTATTCTATTTGAATACAACCCAATTACTACTAACACACCTAATTGCTTATGCGATTTAATTGACTGTGAGTGGTTGAACCAAAACTTCAATCACAATGAGTAACTCAAGCACTCATTTATTAGGAAAATACATACTTAGGAAAATACTTGGAGTATAGTCACATGAATGTGAGAGGAGAGTGCACCATTCTCCGTGCTTTGAGAGTATCTAAGAATTACTTCATTTATTATTATCTTGTTGAGTTGGCACTAATCATGTTGTCACATTAGTTTATAAGCTTTTTATTGTAAAACTTTGTAGTGACATTTCCCATGTAATCTTGGGTAGAAGTGCCTATCACTCACAATTAACCACATTAACATGTCGTGAAATTGGGTGTCTCTGAAATTATTGATTTGATTGCTGGCTTATTGTGTTATTCTTTTGTAATTCTTTCCCTTGTTTTGTTGCCATTTTCCTTTTGCATAAACAGTTGGACACCTCTTTGTAATCAACAACTGTTGCAGCCCACATCAAACTGTACAGAGTCATTGGCTAACTTTTCTGGCAATGAATGTTATCCAACATAGGTGCACACATGATAGTGGAATTAGCCTCTCTCACTATGAGGTGTTGGGACCCAAAGCTATGTCCGCTAAATGACCAACCAGAAATGGTATTGGATTTGTTGTTGAGCTAGAATGGACTGGTGATGTTTGTGGTTATAATCGTTGCGCGGGGGGGGTGGGGGGTGTTGGTGGGGGGGAATTACTGGTCGGAGGAGATTCAAAGAATCAAAGTCTGGATTCTCGAGTTGATGTGTGGAGGAAAATTTTCTCATAGCAGTTATCTTTTCTTAAATCCAGATGGAATTTACTTGTGAAGTTGGAGAAATGTGGAATTTAAAGTGCTTACCTACAGATATTGATATGAACTTGAATGGCAGGAGAAGCACCGCAAGAGCCAATATAAAGAGATAGTGGTCTGTCTGACCTTTGATTGCATTGTTTGTTGCTTTGCACAAGGTTTTGAAGATATAAACATTTCTCCAAGTGGTACCTCCCCATGAGTAGTAATTTTGAACCATTATAAAAATAATAATAATAATTAAAAAAATAAACACTTCTTTTTGAGAAACTCCATAGTTCGTGATTAAAATATTTGCAGCTTTTTTTTTTGGGGGGGGGGGGGGGGGGTGTATCTATGTTTGCTTTAGTCATTTGAAATTAGAAATTGCTTATGCAGCTTATTCATCAGAAAAGAAATGGCTTTTATAGTTCCTCTAATGGCTTGTTTGGGAGGGGAGAAAAGAAATGGAAATGAAGAATGGGATTTTTAAAGAATATTCTATTCAATTTCCTATTTGAGAATTTAGTGAGTAATAGAATGATTAAGAGGAGATATCCATTCCTAACTATTTTATCTTAAACATTCCTCTTAAGAGTGGAATGAGCGCACATTCCTTTATTTTTGTGAAATGACAATTGAGTATTAATTTTATCCTTATCTAGGAAACAACAAAAAAACAGTGAATGATATAACGATAAAATTTTATATTTATTTAATTTCCTTACTCATTTTGTGAACTCTCAACAAAAAAAAAAAAAAAAAAAAACCCATTTCTTAATTCATTTTATTCTATTCTTTCATGATTTATTAATTTTATTCCATTCAATTCTTCTATAAACTTAGAAACATAACATGAAACAAATTTTGAGATGCTTCCATATCCGCCCAACAACGATGATGACTAATAACCACTCTTACAAAAATATATTCCAGACTAAACAGTCTTTACAAGGAACGTAGCTTGCTCTTTTGTGAAGTTTGGTAACAACAGTCGGGTACAAAGGATTTAGGATTCATTTGGAGGGTTTTAAGTTTTAACCATGAGAAACATATATGTATATGATAATGTCAAATGGGGTTTAATTTGGATTTCTTTTTTTTTTTTTTTGGTAATGAAGAGTCGATTTTATTTTTTCCTCTGTTATTTTTTTGATATTTACAATTAAAATTAATCATTAATTCTATAAATTAATGATAATTAAGATGAAGATTCCGGCCACTAAGGGTGGTGGTCTAGTGGTCATTGGACTTATTCCCAAGTAGTTTGAAGGGTAGATATCCCAAGTCCGAATCCAGCAGTGGGAAGCGTTTGGGAAACCCCCTTATCCCCCCCCCCCCCCCCCCCCCCCCCTAATCGGCCAGGCTCAATGCCCACTAGTGCCTTCATGAGGCTAAGAGCACACGCTTAGACTTAACGAGTAAGATACTACTATAATAACATCGTGTATTTATAGTCACATAATCTATTTTTATATGACTTGTTTTACTCTTATAATCAAAAAGTGCCGGTATGTAAAATATTCTTTGTAGCTTTGTTCAAAACTACTGCCAAGAAAGTATACATAGTAAAAATAAACATTTTTGTAATATTGTTAGGCATTTGTAAATGGTAAATATGGTAGATACCCATTTTGTAATATAGGACACGCTGCTAGTCCTTTTAGTTTCTAGGAGATCTTATTCTTTTGTATTCATGCATCTTTGTTTTCTATTTAAAAAGAAGCATACCATTTGTATATCTCAACGAATAAACATGATAGTTTTATAAGATGTCACAAAATGGATCAAAAGAGATTCTCCAAATTTCTTTTAAAGAAAAAACTTCTCTTTTGCTAACTCTCATTTGATTTTTTGTTATTCCACTATTCACTAAAACATATGGAACATTTATACTAAGCATAGGATAGAACGGCATGAGAACTATTTAAAATAGCGGATCAAAGTAGACCGAATGAACTTAAGTGGATCAAAGTAGACCGAATTGGACCGAAGTAAATTGAAATAGATTGAACCAGAGCAAATAGATGAAGTGGACCGAAATGGACTGAATGTCAATTTGTAAGCATAGCTAAGATTGTGTTATGATATAAACTCAAATTCTTACTTCCAAAATAATTAAGTATTAACTCAAACAAAAATCAAGCCGAAACTATAAGAGTGAGAGAGATACTACTTGTAATGGTTCCAAAGCATATGAACTCAAAATATAGTTTTAAAAATCACAATGATTCATCAATATAAAGTAGTGTTGCAAGAAAAAATAAGAAAAATCAAGAGAGATAATTTTGTATTTGCTTCGATTTCATCACATCCAATGTCTTTCTCTAGGAAGGGTCCACTGAGTTGGATAGGACCAATATTAAAGTACATATGGTTTGCATACGTAGGATTCACTTAGTTCAATTGCATCAATTAAATGAATGCAGTTTTTTCATTCACATTGCCCAAACCAGTCTAAATGAGAATAATATCATCATCATCATCATGAACATCATATTTGTTGAGTGTTGGTTGAAATCTCAGTATTTGCTGTATAAAAAAATATTGATTGCTTCTGTTTAAACTTTAAAGCCACACGTATGTGCTTTGTACTTGAGTACCCTACATTTCCTCCTTAGAGCAAAGCTTTAAATATGATGCACATCTTCTCTAATATTTATCAAGGACAAATATAATTTTCAGGCTCTTCAAGATTTCCTGAACCGAAGCAAAGAATGTGATATTCTAAATTATAGATTCCCCGATATTGATCTTCAACTTGAAGATTTCAAAGATTTGGTAGATGACTTAAGAAGTTGTAATGAGGGAAGCCAACAATCCTGGAGGTAGTACATATTGTTTTAACTAATATTCAAATTTAATATTTTTCCCCTTTTTGGTATCAGCATCTAATTGTTTATAAATATTGTTTAGGCAACCTGATCGGTACGATGAGTCTCCTGGTAGCTCTGACTACAGTACAGGATCAACTCTCCTGTTGCATTCAGCTGCTAACAAACTGGAACAAGCACACGCTGAGATATGTTCACTGCATCAGGATACTGGGACTGGGTCAGAATCAATTCATATTGAAGAGCAAAAGGATGTTGGCGAATGTGAGAATGGGGTTATTTCTGGTGCAACTCCAAAGCAAGGTAATAAAATCTTATATGGAATATAAGGACGTACAAGCTTTCTTTTCTTTTTATATATAACATCACCTGACTAAGTTAGAATCAATGATAAAAGATCTAATCTTTTTGCAGGGATTTTCATGTGTTGTGATGAACAACCAAACAATGATGGAGTTGTTTGTGTCTCATCAAGTACAGACTTTGGTTCCCCTCTTCAAGTAACCCCACTGTTCAGATCATTAGCAGCAGGAATTCCTAGCCCCAAATTTTCAGAAAGTGTAAGTTATCCTAAAACTATGATTCTAACAATACAATGCCGTTGGTGGTATGGCACTTCGTAGCAGCAGTAGAAAGAAGTCTCAATAATTCATTTAGTAATAGTAGTAAAACTTGCAAGGTTGTCAACTTTCAAGCTGACTGCAGAAAAATTGACAGTAGTAGTAATGGTCTGCGGCTTATTGAGTAGTGTAGGGGTAGAAGTGAAGGCTGGAGAAAGATAAGAGTCTATTGATTCTCATCAGCTGCAGTTTATAGTCACTATATAGCCATTATAAGGAATTAATAAGGATTTAAGACTAATTATAAGCCAAACAATTTAAGTTTATCTTTTGTCAAGGAAAGGGAACAAAAAGAGTTAGGAAGACCTAAAATAATACTAGTAGCCAATGAGCTATCATAATAATGGGCTAGAGGGTTGATTGGGTGAGGTCGTGGGTTCAAGACCTATTGGGTGCATATGTAGTTCATCAATAAAGGACATCTTAATTAAGGAGGTGACAAAGAGTATGATTTTATATAGGAGAGAATAGTGAAAAAGAATACATGTGAATGATTCCAATTAGTTTGTTAAGGATCTACTACCGACCTCATAGTTTTGGGACTAGGGCTTTGTTGTTGTTGTTTTGTCAAGTGAATGGTGGTTGTGGTATTTTGTGCAATTAGAGATGGCAACAATGGTTAAAGTTTCTGAACACAAATATCAAGCACAGGTAGAACTTTTGACTCTACTAATGATAAAGCCATATATTGGACTGTAAATATAGTATTAGAAGTTGCAGTATTTATTAAGAATGAAACCAATAATACTAGTCTAGCAGTGGCAGTTATTACCATTTTAGCATATGGAATACCTTGCTTCTGGGGCCATAAAAAGAGGAAAAAGGGGTTGTGGTGGGCACGTGAAAATTGGGAAGGACTATCTATGCAAAACAGAACTCAACTAAGAAATCATAGTGACTTGGATGAAATCAACTAAAATAGTTGCAACTTGCTTTTCTTTACTTAGTAAGCATCTTTGATGATTAATAATTGCAAATTCTTTAAAATGAAGTTAATCAGATAGCTAGGGTTCAAGGGATACTCCTGTAGTTCCAGCTCCTCTTGTAGTGCCTTGGCAATGGGGTTTGAACCCCACCAGCCCCCTCCCCCTATTTTACCTATCAAAAAAATAATTAAATGATCAGAGAGCTGCTGCAGAATCAGGATGTATATCACATTATTAAGTCCAAAATGTGTAATACAAGATTTTGGTAAAATCTAGCCAATGGCAATGCACGGATGAGCCTAACAGAAAATAGAAATAAAAAGAGAAAAAACATTGAAATTGCTTGTTAATTATACAGGACTATAAATCCTGTTGACACATCATAAATAAGAACTCTAGATTTTTATCCTTGACCAAAATTTTAAGTGCTGCATTATGCTTTGAATTATTTGATGCATCAAAATTTGATGGAAAATTGAAGTTATATGACAATATTATAAAGCAAGAGAGTGTAAGATGTTCCACTCTCCACTGAAATAAAACAAACTCTGTTACTCCTATTGAATTAATGCATGATCGTATATCTACATGAAATTGTTAACTATGAAGTGAGAATTTTCTGCAGCAGAAAGCACAAGAAACATGCTTACTCACATAAGCATCAATTACAATTTTAAAATGTAACACATCTTTGAGATAGGAACTCATAGTTAAAGTTAACCATTTTATAGCATTATCATTTATCATCTCCTTTCTCTCATTTCTTATAAAGACCCAGATGGCATATCAAGGCAAACAATTCATCTAAACAAAGAACAAAGAGTTTTGTTTCTTTCCCTATCAAAGAAATCTACAAAACTGAAGAGAGAAGTGGAATGCTTACTTACATGGAGTATTGTGTACCTTAAATTCTTGTCTGGCTGTGGCATTGGACTCTAGTCTCTGTGTTTTCTATTGTGAGAAGTCTGTGGCAAAGTGGGGTTCAAAAAACGTTGGTTTTGAGGTTGAGGAAGAAGAAAGGAAGATTGACCATGGTGGTGAAGGGCAAAGTATAATTATGATGAAAGCAAAAGCAAATTGGTAAAAGTAGGAGAGAACTCTCTCTACAAAATAAAGTGCACTCATTTGCTGTCAAAACTTTATAGAGGAAATGTACCTTAATGACTCCTCTGACCCTCGTTATGTGCCTTCTAAACTGGTTGGTCACTGAGGATAAAGTAGTAATGGAACATTGGAGTTCATAAAAATCTTGCTTTGTTTCACATGAAAAAAGCTCGAAACAATGCAAACACATTCATTTGCATTCCATAGTCTAAACCATAGGGGGAGGAGAAAAGACATAGACCCCCCCTACCCGAGGAGAGGGTATTCCCTGTTTCCGTTGCATACATCTTCTCCCTCACATGAGGGTGGACCAATTATACAAGACCCGAGGGTCAATTATACAAGACCCAAAAACATCACTACAATTATTTGTAGGCCTGTTTAGATGTGCTTATTTTCTAGTTTATTTTACTCATGTTAGCTTTTTGAGACTCAAAATTTTAAAGTAGAACTTATTCTTTAAGCAAAATAAGTTGTAATAGCTTCATTCAAGCCGAGACTAAAATTTCTCCGATTACATTAATTTTTTGGATTGCAAAACAATTAAACCGACTATATATAAAATTTAAAATTTGTTGGGCCAAATTCTAAAATTTCATATAAATATACATAATTAGTATTTTTTTTCTTTTTCCTTTTTTTTTGGGGGGGGGGGGGGGGGGGTGTGGGGGTGGGGTCCCGTTGATATGCGAAGGAAAATTTGTGAGTAGAAAGCTTTACTTAAACTTGGATAGAAGTTACTTGTGAAGTTTAAAGAAGTACATAAGTTTAAAATGATTACCGGCGGATACATTGATATGAAGAGGTCTGGCAGAAAAAGCATTGCAAGAGTCACCACGAAGGAAAGAGTGTTTGTTTGATGTTTGATTGCATTGTTGCTCTACACATTGCTAATGTAAGAAACTATGCCACCCATTGTATGTCTAAGAACAACTTTCCCAAATCTTAGTTAGGTGATGTATTGTGATAGGTGTTTTATAAAAGTGATGTAAGCAGTGATCCAATGTGAAATTGATGTTATCCTAATTATAATTTGTTACATTAGCAAATTGTGAAAAAAAGAAAGAGGTTATGTTCCTAGTATTGCACCTAACTAATCTATCTATCTATTTTTAATATATACTGTATTATATATATATATATATATATATATATATATATATGTGTGTGTGTGTGTAAAATATAATATAATATAATATAAAACTAAAACTTATGACTTTTTGTTGACCTCTTAAAAATTTGGCACATCAGTTTTGCAAGTTTCACAAATTTACACCTCTCTAATTTATATTAGTATTAAAAAAAAAAAAAAAAACACTCATGCTTGGATTCAATTAATTAGAAAAAAAGACTCACGTTATAAGTTATAACTCCTCTCATCCCACTTGAAGATCCTAGCAACCCTACCCCTCTCTCAAGTTTAAAAAATAAACCTACAAACTCTCTCTCTCTCTCTCTCTCTCTCTCTCTCTCTCTCTCTCTCTCTCTCTCTCTCTCTCTCTCTCTCTCTCTCTCCGTAGGAAGCCCTGAATGCACTATAGCACTCAAGGGTTACAACACACCCCATGTGCATTGTTCAACATCAACAATATTTTAGAAAAAAAAGTGGGAAAAATTATACCTAATGTGACAACATGGTAGTTTTTGTTATTAAGGCTGCGTTTGGTTCGTGTAAAAGCATTTCCGGAAAATAGATATTTTTCGGAAATGCTATTTTCCGGAAAAGAAAATATTTTCATGTGTTTGGTTGCATTTCAAAAAATGTTTCGGAAAATATTTTCTGATATTTGGTTGTGTTCTTGAAAATACCATAGAAAACACATTTTCTCGGTTACCAAACGAATACATAATATCATTCATTCCTCAAATCACAAACAAAGCCCAGAAAAAAATCATCAAATCCGGACAAACGAAGGCGAGATCGCGATCTCGATCGGCGTGATCGGTGAGATTGCGATCTCAATCGGCGCGATCGCAATCGACGCCGATCGGCGCGGTGTCTGGATCGGTCTCTCTCTCTCTCGCTGTGAACGATCTCTCTCTCTCGCTGCATTTGGTCTTGTGTTTCAGGTGTTTTGGCTGAGTGTGTTTCTCTCACAGCTACGGAAATCGTTTGAAGGTAAAACAAGTATGTAAAATGATTTCCGGGTCAACAAGTGTAAATTTTGGTCAAACGGAAATGATTTTCTGGAAAATCTATTTTCTGTAGCTGCCAAACGCGTGAATTTTACGGAAAATAATTTCCGGAAATGATTTTCAGTCAATTCAAACACAGCCTAAGTGGTGTAGTTTTCCTTAACTCATAAATTTTATATAGAAATTTAGATAAATTTAAGTTTGCTTGATTTTTATGTGAACAAAATTAATTAAACTTTTACATGTAACACTAAACTATAAAATTATATTATTAAAAAACTATAAATATATCAACTTAAAATAAATTATTTACAAATTTTTATTGAATTTGTAGAAGGCACGTCACTTCAAGTAAAAAGTATCTAGAGTCATAGTCCTTATATTGTAACTTGTAAGGGAAGACTCCTTAATAAGTGTACCTTTATAGCGACTTATCCTTAACATATATTTTCTTAAACCTACACCTAAACATGTTGTTAAACATAAACTTTATTATGAAAATAATTTTTTACATTCATTCAATGTAAAAGTTCTTAGAAAGAAAAAACAAAATAAAAGAGGATAAGAGGATACATATTTTTTATGATTCCAACATTAAAGTAAAAACAAATAAAAAAAGTCAAAGCAACATGATTATGATGTTAGTGTTTCAAAATTTATATTTTATTTGCTCAAGTACCAATTGGTTTATGTGCAATTAACTGTTATGTTTTTTATATAAATATTCATATTGTTTTGGGTTTAAATGGAATAATTACCATGTGTATTATAAGTTTACAACTCATATCTTAGGCATCATCAACCGCATGAACTTCTTGTAGGATCTTTTTTGAAGACTTTCTTTGAAGCATGTTATCATCCAAATAAAACATAATATGAATAGCAGAATGAAAAAAATAAAATAAAAAACAATATTAAAACATTTTTTTTTCCAAGGCAGTTTGACTCGTAATTCAATTGTTGATTGATGAATCCAGGTTCAGTAAGAAGCATTTTGTTTTCAAAAATCTATCCTTTATACCATAGAGGCCAACTGTTGTAGAACTCCGTGTTAACATTTTTGTATATATTATATTGTTGAATAAATGCAATTACAATATATAAGGGAAAGCAATCAGCAGCAAGGCTATAAAAATAAAAATAAAAATAGTGGAATGCATAAGATAGTGCGGGTATCCAATTTGAAAAACCTAACATGACAGTGTTATATTCAAAGGTGCAAATAGAAGTTTTTATCAAATTTACTCTCACGAAAATGATCATTTGGATAATTTAGGTTTGTTTGAATTTTTATGAACAAAATTAACACGAAATTATTAGATTATTAAAAAACTATAAAAATATCAGTTTACAATGATTTATTTGCAAAACTTTAATTAATTTGTGCATGGCATGTATTTTCAAGGGAATAGTATCCAAAGGCATAACACCTGTGTTATCATTTGAGTGGTTGGGGAGAGTCTTAACTAAGTGTACCTTTAGAGTGACTTGTCCTAGATTTTTCAATATTTAAACATAAACATATTGTTAAACATAACTTTATTTAATAACTTAAATAATTTTTGTCCGACATTCCATGTGTGCATATTTTTTTCATAAAAAAAATATAGAGATTTTTATAGTCATAACAAAAAATTGAGCAACAAAATATTTTTTGAAATCTAGTGTGTAATAAAAAACTACTAAGAAACCAAAAACCAAAATAAAATGGAATAAGAGTGTACATATTTTTTTAGATTCCAACCTGTAAGTGAAAAAAAATCAAAGAAGCATGATTTTGATGTTAGAGTTTCAAAATTTATAATTTATTTATGCCAATGAAATAAAAATTGGTGCATGTGCAATTAAGTGTCATGATTTTTTTTGTTGAATACTTAATGTGTTTTTTATTATATTATATATGAAATATATAATTAGTATTCTATTTTAATGTAAATAATTCTTAATTTATGACATTAAAATTATTATCAATATTTTATCTTAGATAAAAAATTCTAAAATTAAAAATTAAAAATTTTATTTTATTTTATTTTATTGAGGGTACTATGACTTGCAACTAAATGAAGATAACTCATTTTTTTCAAAACAAAGGTTTACATATGCTTTGACAAATTAATTGAATACTACTCTTAACAATTAGGAATCAAGTTTAGGGATGACATTGTACCATGTAGTATTTTATCAAATAAAATTGCATGAATAACTAAATTGACTCTATTGTGATGACAATACTATAGGGGAGGTTTTACGGATAAATATATTGATGCCATGATTATAAAATATCTAAAAGCTAAAGAATAACATTTATTGTTATTATATTCCTTTTGAACCACATCAACATAGCTTTTTAATTCACTTTAGTCCAATTCGGTTTACTTCGGTCAATTCAGTTCACTATGGCCCATTTGGTCCACCTTGGTCTATTTCAGTTTGATGTGCATGAAATATAGACAATAAAGTACTCTCATATTTGTATATTTAGCCTTACTTTTATGCTATTTTGTAATTGATTATTATTTTTGTCTTATAGGTAATAGGGGCTTTACATTCAAAGTGGGGGCTATGTTAATTGCTAAGCCAACTTGAAGAAACTTGGAAGGTATGAAGTAAAAGGGAAAAAGAAAAGAATAAAGAATAAAGATCAAGAAGAAGAGACCTGAAAGACATGAAGTGCAAAGAAAGGAAAAAAGAAAAGAAAGAAAATTAAAGAGGAGTAAGAGATAAGAGCCAATCTGACGTGGAGATAAAGAACTGCATATGGGCTTGAGTCCTAATTGCTTACTTGTCAACTTGGGTTCTCTAGTGTTTCACGAAAATCCATTTACGAATTGTTATAGGACAATTGGGCCACGGGTTTAAACTTTCAGGCTTTAGGTCGGCGTTTAAGGGTAGATATAAATAAGAGCAAAATAGAAAAATAAAAGAGGACCGCTAGGGCTGGCGGCCGCATTTGGCTTTCTCTCTGGTTTTTCTTTAGCATTGCGGGAGAAATTAGGCTTTTGCCCATCATTTTTAAAATATCCAGCACAATATCCCTGTTTTCAAACTATTAAGCATTGCGTCTCTCTTTTGGAACTCGATTTTTTGAAAATTGAGTTTCCCATGAAACTCGATTTTACTGTTGTCGAGTTACATGCTATTTTTGCCACGCTAGACCCAAAAAAATCCAGCTAGAACTCGATTTTCGTAAAATCAAGTTCTTCAGAAAATTTTCAAATCAAAACTCAATATTAAAAAGGCCAAGTTGTTCTCAATTTTTGATGTGTAACTTGATATTATAAGTATCGAGTTATACTGGATTTTTATCTCATTTCTAGAACACACAAAAACAACATAAAAACAATATATAGAAAACAGTTTTTGCTTTCTAATGCTATGATCTGATCTTAGAACCAAAACACCAAAATCAACAGCACTATCAAATTATTCAGAACCATCATAATCAGATCCATCGTCCAATACGTCAGAACCATAATCAAATACAGAAAACCCATATCAAATACATTGGAACCATCATCCAAGCACCACGAAACCCATAATCAAATACACTAATCCCATGAAACCCTAACTTTCAAAGAGAAATACCCAAAACCAATCCAGAAAACTCAGAGTAAAAATTGGGAAAAGGAGTCACACCTAGACAAAAACAGCAAACATATATTGCAAAACACACAAAAACAATATCGCCAAATACATTGAGCAAGGGAGAGTGAACAGAGGGCTGGGGATTTCGGTTTTGGTCTGGGGATTTCGGGGAGATAACAGAGGGATTAGATTAGAGATAACAGAGTTCTGATGCGACTGAAGGAGACAGAGAGGGAGATAAGCGGCTGAAGTAGAGAGTGGACCTTGGGGTTACAATATCCAATTAGACTTTCAAATCTTTTTTTTTTGTTGTAACACTATTTTTTTATAACATAAAAGTCGGCGGCGAGTTTGAATGGAACTCGATTTTAAGAGCTGGAATTTTTGTGTGCGAAAAGCCATGTCAAATTGTCCACCGTGGCAAAAATTTTGCATAACTCGACATCCATGAAATCAAGTTATTCTTGGAACTCAATTTTTTTAAAATCGAGTTCCAAAACAGGGACACACACCTAAATAGTTTCAAAATAGGGACATATTGTTGGATTTTTAGCAAACTAAGGGCAAAAGCCCAATTTCCCCTAGCATTGTGACCATTTCTTTCTCTATTTTATTTGTCTAGTTGAATTTTTAGTATTTTATTTTTGTGTTTTATTTCAATTACTACGAGTAGCTAAATTTATAATTAAGGTTGGGATGAAAGCTTGTTAAGGATTATTATTATTATTCATGTGATTTAATATTTCCCACAATACTTGTTTTTTAATGATTTTTTTTTTTTTTTTTTGCTTCATATCAATTAACTAAGATAGGATTCTAAATATGAGTTCAATCATGTTTTTCTCATGATTTAGGATTTATCTTAATTAATTGAATACTTGGTTTATTATTTCTTGATTTTAAAATTGGATATCTCTTATGATTTGTTCGTCAATGAATACAATTGATGATTTGATTTTATACCAAGAAAGCAAAGAAGAGCATGCTTTAGATTTTTAAAGATAAGTGTAATGATAATATTTTCCATGATAGCAAGATTGATTTTTAGATTATCATGTAATGGTTGGGAAAAATTAATGATCATAAATATATGTTGATATGAATTAATAAGGTAGATTCCAAAACCTTAATTCATTTCTTTAGATTGTTTAATCGCTTTATTGCTTTATTTTATATCTTTGCTTAGATCAATTTCTTATTTAGTTTATTTAATTTCAAAACAACCAATTTTTATTGAACTAGATTAAGATTAATTTGGTTAAGGTTTAATTGATTTTCCTACATTCATACAAGTCCTTGTGGGTTCGACCTCGTTCTTGTCAAACTATACTTCGATATGATTCAAGCATTTTCAAGTACTTTAAAATTTCACACAGTTCATTCGGACCATTTTGGACTAATTAGGTTTTCAATTGATTCTTTTTGTAGGTCGCCTTTTTAACTTTGGGGTCAAAATTCCCTCCCCCCCCCCCCCCCCCCCCTTTCCCTTAATTTGTGGGTTGAATATAATAAAATTGTATTCTATTTGGGCTAAACTCTTTAGTTTTGGGCTAAAAATATAAACAAAATAGGCATTTGAAATTAGAGATATAGGCTAAAAAAGTAATAAAAATGATAAATATTCAAAAGGTTACCTTAAAATTCAGGTTTCAATAATAAAGGCATTATAAATATATTTGAAAAGAAAAAAAAAATCTAGAATTCTAAACTTACATAATAATTTTAAACATAATGTAACATGTTACATGTATTCCATAGAATGGAAGTGTACATTTAAAAAAAAAATTATTGGATATGTTCAAATTAGTCATTTGATTATGGTATTTTTTTTTTTCAAAAAAGTTATTGTGGGGGTAACAGACCAGGGAGCCTGTACCAATATATGTATTAGGCCAAAGGTCCAGTCCAAGGGGGAACCCCTCCTCGGCCGTAAGAGGAACCCCTCCTCGGCAGGGAGAAGAACCCCTCCTCGGCCAGTTATAGCCGAGGACAAAGGGAATGACCCACCTTTAAGAGTGGCACTCTATGCCATTCCACGGGACAGGATAAGTACTAAGACAGAAAAGGACAACAGAAGGAATGGAGACATTTGAGGGAAAGCTGCCATTATGGCATTAAGTGCTCTGTACCTACAAAGCCATGCTTTTCAGCCTTTACAACCACCCCCAACGACTTTGGAGAGGGGCTGATGGGACAAGTATCAGCGCTATAAATCTAAACCTGCACGTGGACGTTGGAGGAAGGAGGGAAGCGAGTATAAAAGGAAAGAGGCAATCTGAAGAGAAGGGGGGGATGACGACCACCCAGCACATATAATAACATGAGCTCCTTAGGCTGTGCGGAGGACAAAAAACCCTCTTTGATAAATACAGTTCACCTATATTTGGCTGCCATGAACGCCATACTAACCGTTGTCCCTTCACCAAAGCCTAGCTCTTTGGCCCACTCTCTACAAATTTATTGTACTAGGCACACTGGTCTAGGATCCCATACATATTGGGCTTGGGCAGCAAAACGTGACCCTACAGTTATTTAAATAACAATTTTTTCCATTTATATAAAACAATATTATGACTATATAATTTAAATCTTTTTATTAAATTATTTTTTCATTTATATATATACCACCATGTATTGTTGTTGAATGTAGAATACATTATATGTTTCATTACATAAAACTTATAAAAATATAAAATACTTCTAAATAATACATGCACTATTCAACCTACAAATTTTAAATTATATTCTAATAAATAAATTATATTATATTTTCTCATGCCTTGAGTAAGTTTGCAACTAATTACTGTAACAATCATGAATGAGACCAGCCCTAGCTGATCAGATCCCAGATAATCTCAAGAGCCACAGTTAGTATTAACCTTTAATATATGCTAGTAAAGAGCAACCCAAGAAATGTGAGTCATAATGGGTGAAAAGGAAAGACTAGGAGACCCCATGTTGGGTAAAAAAAAATCTCGAATATGATGAAAGTCATGATTGATGAGCTGTTAAGAGGGATGAGAGATCTATTGTGACATATGCAACATGTCTTTCACAATATATGGATGTCATACAATTGTAAATTTACGAGCCCACATAATGGAGACATATTGTTTATATAGTCTGTATGAGATTATTATTAGTTAAGAGGGAGCATCTCCGGTAGATGAGCTAAAACTAAAATCTTCTCTATTCTAGAGGGTAAAACGTAAAACACAGTCCCAACAGTCTCTCCAAAGCTCAAAAAGTATTTTACTAATGAAAAGTCATTCTCTTGGTCTAGAGTGTTATTGTTTATTAGCAAAATAATTTAATGGAATACCAAAATCAACCCCATAATACTTCTCTCTCTCTCTCGCCCGGTAAAAAGTCAAAACAAATACACAAAAAACGAATGAAAATGATAATCTTAAATGAGATAGAAAAATGGTAGAGAATTTGTTGAAAAATGTATTTGAAAAAAGCAAGTAAAAGGTAAAAGTTACTGTTTCCTCTCCAAATAATATAAAAATGTAGAGAGTCTATTAGAGATGCTCACCACTAAGTTTTCAAACTACTACACATGCAACCCCTATGTCAATAACTTCAAGTTAACACATGGTGCAATTACTTGACCCATAAAAGTTAAAACTAAGCTATCCAGTGAAGCATATAAACACATAAAATTTCACCCAATTCTCATGTAATTATATTTTTATTTGCAACAATATTACGAAAACACTTAATTTCACATCCAATTTTACAATATCACAAGTTGCAAACCCATGTGATGCGTGAAGAAATTTGATGATCTCTTTTTGTTAAGTGAAAAATGAAAATAGTAGAAGAAACTTATAAGTGTTAGGGTCTGTTTGGATATCGCTTATTGCTGAAAACTGAAAACACTGTAGCAAAATAATTTTTAAATGTGTGAATAGTGCCGTGAGATCTAGTTTTAAAGTTGTTTTTGCTGAAAAAAGTACTTGCGGGTCCCATGAATAGTCCACGGGACCCACCATTTTTCAGTGCGTTCCAAACGCACACTTGCGTTTGGGTTCGGCTAATGCGTTTGCTTTTGCGTTTTTCTGTTCTTTTTTTTTTTTTTTTTTGCACGCGTTTGAGAGACCAACACAGCTACTGTTCATGAACAGTAGCCGCAAAGTTTGACTTTTTCCACATTTTCAGCACAAATTTTACTATTCACGGACCCACAAATTTCACTTTTCAGTAACTTTTTCATTAAAAATGGGTCACACGATACTATTCACACATTTAAAAATTATTTTGCTACAGTGTTTTTCAGTTTTCAGCTGTATCCAAATGGACCCTAGTCTCAAACCCTTCTTAAAATGAATTGATTCTTTTCTAACAAAGTATAATTGATACAATATATTAGATTTTCTAAATTAAGCTATCAATATTTGTTATTTGAAAATGTTTTAAATTTTGTAATTTTTTTTCCAAGGAAACATAATGTATTTTACATTCAATCATTATATAAGGTGAAACACTTTGTAAATAATGTAATGTGTGATTAGAGTTTGTTTCTAGTACTCCTTACAAACGATTCATCCTCTATACATCTTGAATGGCTTAAAGAGAATAGATCTAGGTAAATTCATCACTTATATTAAAAAATAATTACAAGGCTTTAATAATATAAGAAAAATGTAATTTTATCAAGAATTTACTAAAATTACATTAAGAGTGTGACATAACTTTCAATGAAACAACTCTTCTTTCCACAGAAATCTCTATCCCAGAGCATCACCGAATGGATTGAAGTGGACCAAATGACACTGAAGTGGACCAAATGGATTGAACTGGACCAAATTGGACCAAACAGAATGGATTGAAGTGGAACAAATAGACTGAAATGGATTGAATGGACCAAAATGGATCGAAATAGACCGAAAATGGACCAAAGTAGATAGAAGTAGATCAAAATGGTATGCTGATGTGACTCAACAAAAATGTAACAATAATAAATGTTATATTTAAGTTTTTAGATATTATATAGATGTTGATGTTGATATGGTGGACTTGAAGTGATCCACAAAAAGTGATAGGTCCATATAAATAGAAGTAGGTAGAAAGTGTCTACAACTTACAAACAACCACTTTAACATGTGAAATTGATTGTGCCCCTAGAGTTATTGTTTCATTTGTGCAATGACGGATTAAAATAAGGTGAATACATGAAAGAGAGTTGAAATGAAAAAGTTTAACTTTAAACTGGTTTGAAGGATAAAGATACCAATTTATTATGTGGTGATTAAAGATACTATTCATATGCGATTTTAGTAAAATAATTTTTCTAATAAGTTATGTAATTTATTTAAATGATACATATAAATATAAATAGAGATATAAATAGTCACGTAACGAGTTAGATGAAATAGCTCTAAACCAGTTTGACATTAACCTTTGACCCAATGGAAAATTCGGCCCAAGTTTTGGTGGCTATAGGTTCTTTAACCTGATAACTTGTTTTTCATTGCTCATGATCTTTTTAAAATAGAAGAAAATAAAATAATCCGATGTAGTACAGAACATCCGCGAGAAGGATAAAAGAGTGAAATAGTTACGACACTGACGCGTGGAAGGCCAAAGCCCAAAAGCTAACTAAATAGAGCCTTTCTAGTTGAGAACCAACGAATCCCACATCGTCTAGTTACACAAACTTTTAAGTCTTTATTAGAAGGAAGGAGGCAGATAAGCTTGTCCCTTCGGGGACATCCGATAAAATTGGAACGATACAGAGAAGATTAGCATGGCCCCTGCGCAAGGATGACACGCATAAATCGAGAAATGGTCCAAATTTTTTTTCTTTTTCAAAATCCAATCGCCCCTCTCTTGCTTCACAGGTAAGAATTACTTAAACCCTCTTGAAATTTGATTGAATCTTTTACATTATGAAACTGGGTTCACCTTCTTATTTCGTTAAAGATGATATCTTTGTTAACATTTCGTATAATTTTTAATTTTAATTTTTTTTCCTTGTAATCTGCAAATTGTATTGTTCTTTTGTTTTACTTTGAAACTAAAGCTTGATTTTTTTTTTTTTTTCTTTTCCTTAAAATACTGTTGAGCTTAGGAGGCATTCCCACATTTAGTTTTTGAATTGGCTTTGGGTATTAGTACAATATTAAAGTACACTAGGAGTAGGACCTTCATCAGGTGGAACCTGTGAATTGCTCTTAGACTGAAATACAGAACTTCCTCAGTTAAAATGCATTTAACTTTGAAAAGTTTAAGAGCAAAACCCCAATTTGCAGTTTGGCCTCGGTCCAGAAATAAGAGCAAATGATGGCAATATCGATCACCGGTACATAAAACACACAATCACTTCTTTCGTTCTCATTGAAGCTAATCAAACTGATTGGAGTTAAACTTGAGTCCACCAAGAAGGTCATAGAGTGATTATGGGCTAAGCCATTTTGCTATTGAAAATTCTGAATTGTCCTTGCTTGAGTCCACACAGTGAACTTTCCTAAATACAAGTCATAGATAGAAACCCTTTGTGGAGGTTGCAGTGATTAGGATTCTGGAGAGGGTACCTTCAGGAACTGAGTAGTGTTTGGAGCTGATGTATTTTATGACAGACAATTGCTAGAGTTGAGGTTGAGTTTGATTTGGCTCTTCATTGAAATGCACTCACCAGAGATTTTGAGAAATTCCAGTCCTGCCTCACATCCAGTGTTCACTGGCAAGTTGCCTGCAATTGAAATGGCAAAATTTAGTATTAAGTGACAGTTGAGGGATAAAATAACATTTTCTGTTTTCTAAGTCTGTTTTGGAAGTTCTAGTTTGGTGTTTTTATGCTTCAGATAGTCAATTTAAGCTCCAGACAAGTCTTGGTGACACTAGTAGTACACAGAATTTTCATGTGTGAGCTCCATTTGGGCAAAGTTTTTAAGGATTAAATCAATTCCTATTAGGCTAGAAGTTTCTTAGGTATGATCTGAATGCTAGTTCTGACTATCATACTTTAAGAAGCTGCTTTAGTTTATTGGTTTTGTAGCTGGGTTTTCCATCCTGCAGATAAGTGATTTATCTGTGTCTTATTTTTTTGATAAGTAATTTATCTGTCTTATTATTATTACAGTATCGATTATTAGCTAATTGTGTTTTTCTTCTAAATTTTTTGTTCTTATTCTGTTGCTAGTTTACTTTTAAAATAAACAGTCAATCTGCTCTTATGTTATCAACAACCGTGGCTGCCCACATCAATATAAAATCCTACCGAGTCAAGTATCATATCAATTTAAGAGTGCTTTTAACCGGGATGGTATTGGATTTGTTCCGGAAGAAGAATTGAGTGGTGATGTTTGCAATCCTATTGGTTGGAGGAGATTTAAAGTCTGCATTCTCGAGTTGGTATGTGAAGGAAAATTAGTTTTAGTTGTAAGTTGTAACTAGTAAGCTTTTCTTAAACGTAGATAGGATTTACTTGTGAGGTTTAAAGAAAGATATAAGTTTAAATGATAACCTACAGATGACATTGGCACAAAGAGGAATGGCAGGGAAAGCATTGCAAGAGGCAAGAGGCAAGAGGCAAGGAGGTGGCTTGTGATTTTTGATTGCATTGTTGTGTTTCACATGGTTTTCTTCTTAATGTAAAGAAGTGGAGTACCTTGATAAAATTTATTATTGCCTACTTGCAACTGTTATTTTAAAACCTAATGAGATGTGATTAGAATGGTGAAATAATAAACACAAGAAAACTTCTTGCGTTTACACATGCTTTGCCTGGCTAAATTTACAGGTTGATTCTCCTCAGGATTATCCATGTGGTCCAAAAGCCTCACCTCATAATCTTACCCCATTAATAGTCTTGGTTTGAACTTGAGCCGTTGTGGCCCTAAAAAATAAGCCTAATTGATACAGATTTCAATCGTTGAACCCAAAGACAAGAATCAATAGAAAATAAAATTTAGCATACAAATTGTGTTGCCTACAATTTAAATTTTGAAATAAAATAAAATATAATAACTTTGTAATTTTGCACAAAGTAGTGTGCAACTGAGTTTGAGTATATTTTATTGTGCAACTGAGTGCGAGTATACTTGCTCTATCAGTTATGTTTAACTAATGCTCAAGTTATACTAACTCAATTGAAGAAGTCCTTAATTTGTGATTTCTTAAATCGATTGGAGTTCCTAATATTGTGCCTTCAATGCTGATATGAAATTTTCTACGAGTAGAAAAATTTGATTGCAGAAAAGCGATTACAGAAGGGAAGAAGAGACAGCTTCCTTCCAATTTACATCAGCAAAAATGGGAGGACCAAATGAGGAATCAAAAAACCCACAAAGGCATTCTTAAATGACCAGGTTGCAAGTGAGTGAGCTGCTGCATTGGCTTTCCTTGAATACCTGGTTGAAGGCAATATGAGGGAGGTCGCTTGCATAGGGTCTTCACACCATGTAACAGGCCTTGGATTCTCCATGTGGGTTTGGGGTCTGCATTATTAATAGCTTTTGTGCACGCTTGGGAATCACCTTCTAATCACAACATTCTGCAGATTCTGGTTAGATGCCAGACACACGGACCATCTTAATGCTTTTGCTTCAGCTTGGACCGGGATATTGGTGATACCTTCTTTGTGTGGGCAAGCACCAAGTTCCCTCTCCAATCTCTAGCAACCACAACCATGACTGAATGTTTGGAATGAACAGCTGCATCACAATTCAGTTTAAACTGACCTGAAGCAGGCATGCACCATTGACTATTAGCCCTGCTTCTATCACTTTGATGATAGCTCTTCAACACAGACCAATGCTCCAAGAAGATCCTACTTAAGCCTCCTTGAAGGCCTTCATGGGAAATGCTTTTCCTTTCAAACACATCATGGTTTCTCCATTTCAAGATAAACTCCATGATTGAAGCGCTGTATAGATAGAATAAAGCTTTTCCTGTCTTCTTGGTCAAACAAGAAGTTGCTTGGGGGGTTGATAATGAATTTCATCAGCCGCTCCACATTGTTTGCCCTCAGGAACTCAATTCTTATAATGCATCTGCTACCAAACCACACGGCTTTAGCTATCTCAAAGAACTGGAAAAGGTGATACACTGATTCCTGCTCCATCTCACACACTGTGCAGCAAGCATTCCCCTCATTGGTAAACTAGGCTAGTATGTACTGAAACAAGAAAGTATAGTATTCACAAAATAGTGTAGTACAAAGAGTTTATATATAACAAGGTTGTGTCATATATATATATATATATATTGAAAATATAGAATTGTGTACATTTTTTACAATTGTGTTCATTCAATATACAAAATTGTGTATATTCTTTGAGAAATTGTGTAATTGGAATATATAGAATTTTGTACATTCTTAGAAAAATAGAGTACATTGAATATACAAAATTATGTATATTCTTTGAAAAGTCGTGTACATTGAATATATAGCATTATATTCATTCTTTGAAATTTTGTACATTTAATATACATAATTGTGTAAATTCTTTGAAAATTATGTACCTTGAATATATATAATTGTTTACTTTCTTAGAAATTGTGTACCTCGAATATATAGAATTCTATAAATTCTTTAAAAAATTATGTACATTGAATATACAAAATTTTGTATGTTATTTGAAAAATTATGTACCTTAAATATACAAAATTGTGTAAATTATTTGAAATTGTGTGCTTTGAATATATATAATTGCGTATATTCTTGGAAAATTGTGTACGTTAAATATACCAAATTTTGTACCGAAACTCAAACATTCTTTGAAATTCTTTGATTTGGGCCACCAAGGGTGGTTGTCTAGTTGACATTGGGCTTACTTCCAAGTGGTTTGGGGGGTAGAGATCCCAAGTTCGAACTGTTGAATTGGACTTACTTCCAAGTGGTTTGGGGGTGAAGATCCCAAGTTCAAAAATTTGAATCCAGCAACAAGAAAGTGCTTGAGAAATCACCCTGCCCTCACCTTGACTCAATGTCGATTAGTACCCTCGTGGGGCTAAAAGCAAGTTTGGACCTAATAGGTAAGATGCTACTATAGTAACGTCTTGCACTTTTAGTCATATGACCTATTTAATGAGTTATATGATAGTAATCAACAAGTGCCAGCATGTATATATTTTTTGTAGCTAGACATTTTTCTATAAGTGGTAATAAGGTAAATACTCATTTTGTAATATAGTACAGGCATAGTTTTTTTTTTTAGTTTCTAGGAGATTCTTATTATTTTGTATTCATGCATCTTTGTTTTATGTTTAAAGAGATGCATACCAATTGTATATCTCAAAGAATAAGCCTGATAGTTCTAAAAGATGTCACATAAATGGATCGGAGGAGATTCTCCCAATTTCTTGTAAAGAAAAATTCTCTCTTTTGCTAACTCATTTGGTTTTTTGTTATTTCCAATATTCACTGCAACATATGGAACATTTATACTAAGCATAGGATAGAACGGCACGAGAACTATTTAAAATAGTGTTTCTCAATAAGGAATCTACAATTACATTCACGATTTTCATGGGTATAACCTAGATCCACTGAGCCCTAAAGTTACTATAAATGATATAAAAGGGATAAAATGGTGAAAACGAAAAAGGATGAATGTTAAAAGTTCAAAATTGTTACACACTCCCTTTTCACATGGGCTTTCTCTTCTTTGGGGCTCTCTGCAACTTCCTCCACTTGAGGTAGATTTGGTATGACAACCCAGAGAAGACCATGGCAACACACCCCCATTGCTTTGTTGACAGGGGATTGCCACTCAGCAGTGAAGAAACCACAATGCTGACAAACTTACGGGTTGTTGTGATGGTGGTATTAGCGAGGGAGCCAAATCTACTTATGGTTAGAAAGATGAAATTCTGGCCCACTGCCCCACAAAGGCAGTAGAGAAATATGTCCCATGCTGCCTCTGGATGCTGCTTGCAAAATTGGACTGCCTCAAATCCGCTAGCATGTGGCCAGCCGAACATGTAGATCATGTTGTAAATGGTACCCCATAAGTTCATTCCTAGCATAATATCCCAGGCACTTGTTTTCGGGTACCTATGCCAGAGAAACCATTATGTTTGAGTACTACATATGCAATTCAAGATGGTTTGGCACGAAAATGAGAGAGCCTGTGTGATTCAAGTCATCAATCATTCTTAAAGACAACTAATTTAAGCTTGAATAGCAAGGGCTGCCACAGACATTTTTAAACATATTAAAGTACACACAAGCTCTTCAAGTTAATGAGCCTCAAATGTACTCAATCTTGATTTGTTTCATATGCCAAAATATCAGTGTCCCACTGACCAAGTGACTGTTAAAGGTGAACATGAGAAGAGCAATCGTTTACAAGAGGGATGAAAGATAACTCCTTGGCCAACTGGTGAACTTAGAATGAATATTCTGGAACTATTTTATGTATGTAATTTCTTTTGAAATTGGTTTGTGTTATTGTGCTTTTGCTTGACTTGCTCCCACATAAATTTTGTTTCTTACAGGTAAAAGGAAAAATAATGGACGTGTAAGTAGCTCTTTAAGCATTCTGCTAACTTTTTTTCCCAAAAAACGTTTTCTGTTGCTTGCCTTGCACAAAATATCATTAATATTTCTTGTAATTTCAAATAAATCTATGAACAAAAACTTTCATTAGTGATGAAAAAAGAAAAAAAAAAGAAAAAAAAAAAAACCTCAAATAGGAAAATATTTTCCTTCTTTTTTTTTTTGGTGGGGGGGGCATTTGGGAGCCTAAAATGGGAAAACAGACTCCAAATTGGGAATCTACAAGAAAATTAAGCAGGAAAACAATTGGTTTGAGCCAAAAAAAAAGGGCATTTGAAAGAAGAAAAAGAGGAGTCAATAGTTGGTCAACATCGATCAAATGTTTTCCACTTTATTGGGCTTGTTTTCCAATGACTATAGAAAACGTTTTCCGTTAACTTGTATTTTTCACCATACCAAACACCAGAAAATGCGGAAAAAAAACAAAATCAGTATGCATTTTAACCTGGAAAAAAAAAACACAGAATGTAAAAGGAAAATGTTTCTTGTTAACATACCTTTTGGTTATTGAATCCTGAGTAGCATTTGTAAATCCATCAAATGTAAGGTTCAGAAAACATAGCAAATATCCAAGAGGTGCATTTGGCTGTGCCAGCTTGCCAATAGTCTTTGAGCTAGTCTGAAATCAACCAGATTATGGATGAGACAAACATAAAATCAGAAACGGAAATTGCCAGAAGAAATCATTAACTTACAAAAAAAAAAAAAAAAAAAAAATTTGTGTTAAAAATATAAAATGGGGATCAAAATGAAAACAAAAAAAGTTGTTAATATAGATATAATCATCACCTTTAAGAGGGCAAATGTAGATACCCCTCCAGCAACAAGGAAAGTGCAAAGATACTCTGGAACAGTGTATCTTATACCATAAACTAAAGCACCCATCAGCATTACTGCATGAAAGTAAGATTACTCATTAGTAAGTTATTCATAAAACTTTCCATGGAAATGTTGACCTATTTCTACATATAAATCCATCCTCACTGGAACAAATACACAGAGCTAGAATAAATTCTATATTTCAAAATAAACAGGAACCACCTTATATATACAATTATCCAACTTGTCTGGATACTGACTATGACAGTTTTCCATTGAACTAGTGTGATTGATATCATCCCCAAGGTGAAGCGAGGGTCAGGAAAAAAATTAGGCAAGACTTAGAACAGTATCATTCAGTCATTCAGTTTTGAAAAACTATTAAAAAACAGATGCACAAAATTCATTACAAACTGCTTTTCTTGCTAATTTATATGAAATGGAAAAGGAAGAGCAAACTAAACAAACATACAAACTAAGGTCAGCGGTTTTGATGAAGGGGACTGCATCTTTCGAAATAAGTAATGAAATTCCATAGAATTCAGCACCATAATATACAGAATGGTTTATATGAACTACTTTTGACAATTCAAGGCCTTTAAAAGCGTTAGGTTGGAGTGTTCAAACAAACACCTAGGCTATAGACTACAACTGAGTCAGCCAGACACATGCTTGAGGGCCATATGAATGCAGTTTCAGCAATAAAAAGCACGCATTTTACAGTCAGAATTAACACGCAGCATGCTTGTTCAGGTTTACTTGTATAAACTCGTAAATATCTCACCTGGAATCATTTTTGAGGATTTTGCCAGTACCTGCAATCAGCAAAAACAACATCAATATTTGTGGCAATCAATTTATTTTCATATGTACTTCAAGATCACAATAATCAAGAAATATTGCCACTGCTATGTAATACAAAGCCAATGATTTGTAGCTCAAATGGCACTTTCTTCGCCACAATCATAAGATGGAGACTGTTGTCTTGGGTGCAAGACCCTGTGTCGTGTATCTTACCAATCAAAAAACATATGGAAGCAGAAAAAGTTTACCACTTTAAACTATTATTGAGGAATTAAAAAAAAAACCTGGTAGATTCATAAAACCCAAAGAGAGAAACTTATCTAAAGAATAGACTACCAATCACCATACTCTCTCTCTCTCTCTCTCACTCTCAATTAGTAAATTAAATCCGCACTCAATGCATTTTAAACATATAACCCGTTTATTTTATTTTTACAACGGAAAGGTGTCACTTGAACTAGAACTCATTGGCACCCCTGCACCTTCCACCAAATATGAGAAACTGACAAACAACGAGAAAGTAGAAACATGCCTGGGCTGGGTAGCTGATATACTTTAGTGCTTCAATTCCCATAGCCGGACCAATCGTGTTCGTAATGCCAGCACTCCAGTACATCCACCAAGGAGCGCCGCCATTACTACCACTGGACCAAAGCTTTATCACTGTTTATTACACACAATAACAACAGAATCACATCTTCATCATCATCTTCATAAAGGAGAGGATGAAAAGGCAAGAAAGAGGGTGAAGTTGAACTCACTTATGAATGACCAGATTAAACACACTACATTCTGTGCCAAGTTAAGGAACGAAAGGTGTTCGAACCTCTTCTCATCTGGACCAAATCTTTTGGTCGAACTATATAATGAGAAAAAACAAGTCGATCAGTTGGTGCATATTTCATTGGTGGCAAGCAATATGCCGCGCATACACAAAATTAGAAAATTTTGAATCATGCAAATACTGCCATTAAAGATAATACAGAAATTCTCGTTTAAGGAGACTTAAACAAGTTCATAATCATATGGTCCAAAAACTCAACTTTTTGCAAATCACACAATTGCTATCCATAGAAACTCCTCATTCAGTACAAATTGAGGAATTACTGCCATTACAATGGATAAGCCTAAGCTTTTCACTGCTATTGCAGTAAACTAAAATCCGAGCTTTTCAAAACCGAAAATTCAAACACAGCTGCATTGAATTTAATTGTCCTCGAAAAAGATAACACTACTTATGCTTTATTCGAACTAGTGACCTTAGCTTCAACAAGATTATGAATCTAAATTATAAGTTTTAACAGCCAAAATTAGAAACTGATGCAAATAGAAGCTCCTAATTTCCTAATTTAGTGCGCATTGAGCAATTACTGCCATTACAAAAACACAAAATTTTCACTCCGATCGCCTATAGACAATGCAGTAACCTAAAAACCCGAGCATTTCTCATCTTATTAACTTTCCGATTAATTTTTCACAAGATTCAAAAAACGAAACCAAATTCAACTCCAAAAAATCACAAAAACAGCTCATGATCTAGAAAATTCTGAAACACACACACACACACTGTCAGTAGCTTCTCTCACCGGTTTTCCATAGCAGATCGAATCAATAACAATGCTGATAAATCTTTGTTCGACAATTCAATAAGCAAATTTCTAAAAAGTTTTTTAAAAAAAAAACTTACAGAGTTTCCTGAAGAAAACCTTGGTAGATATAAGCGGACCAAATTCCGGCGACGCAGAAGGCCAAAACCAAGACACGGCGGAGTCCGTCGCCGTGAACTTCCATTAATGTCGCCGGAAACCAATTAGATCAGGCAGAATTTTTTTTTTTTTTTTTTTTTTTTTGAATTTGCAAATAATTTTCAGGAATGAGAATTGAGAAGATCGAGAAAAGCGAGGATTGGAAGCGAAGTAAAGAGTGTGAGAGGGAACAAATTTTGATGCGAAGTATAAATGGAAAGAGAATACGGAGAGTGAAGAAGAAGAAGAAGTTTGATATATAAGAGGGAGAGAGAGATATGGGAGCGCGAAGCTACGTAGAATTCACACGTGGAGGTTTCCTATTGGTTTAATGACTTCATTCGGCGCTTCTGATTGGCTAAACAAACGCGGAGCTTTCTCTTTGGGTTCTGGTTCTGGAGCGAAGACTCGCTAAAGTCTAATAAACCCCTTCACACGGTCACTTTATTTTTATTTTTATTTTTACCATAAAATAGAGGAATATATTTAATAAACAACATGAAATGTGAGTTTTTAATAAATAAATAAATAAATAGTGGGTTCCAGTTAGCTCAACTGGTAAAGTCTCTGATGGTTGTATAAGAGATCTGGGGTTCAATTCCCGCCTACACCAAAAACTGATTGGTGTCTTGGTCTGATGATAATGAGCTATCATCAGGAGCGGACGGCATAGGTTGAAACTCTCTCAAAAAAAAAAAAAATAAATAAATAATAATAATAATAATAATAAAAGATAAATTTAAAAGTTATGATTGCACCAAACGGTTAGGATAATATTTTAAAAATAGACTTGTGGTGCCTTAGTTGTATAATATTTGCATGGTTTACCAAAAAAAAAAAATATTTTAAAAATAATAATTTAATTTAAATAAGACTTTATTAAAAGTCTATTATAAAAAATTTATAAATTTAAATCTCATCCAATATCCCATATTTTCATTTATTTATTTATTTTATTTTATATCAAGCTAGACTCTAATTTCTAATAAACTCCTTTACACGGTCCCCTAAATCCAGGAGTAAGTTTACAACTTTTTTTTTGTTTTTTTTTGTTTTTTTTGAGAAAATAAGTTTACAACTTTTAAACTATTGCTTTATTAATTTTTGGATAGACACAAAAACTTAATTGTTGATGTAAGGACTCGATTTGTAACGACTCCGAATCCGTAAATGGGTTCGGACGTTAAAGGCCCAAACAATAAATTTGTAAAGCGTGGATGTCAAAGAACTAGATTAACCTCAAAGGAAAAACGATCAAATTCAACACTTATAGATGTATTCGCACTAATATAACGATCAATTTCTCCTTAAAAATAAGTGTTCCGTTCTTAGTTTTACAAGGTTTTCTTCTTAATCCTGTTTGTTTAGAAGTTCAGATCCTTTTCTCAATGCATTCTTCCATGTTATATACTGCCATCTTGGTCTCATCTTCGCCACACACGTGTAGGTTGAATTTGGAGTATCCCTTCCTGTCCCATCCAACACTTTCTGGAATCCTCAACCAGTAGCTGTAAGGCTGCTTTATCACTGTTCAGGCATCACCTCCACATTAATGCGGCTAAGGAGTTGGTTGGAAGGCATTTAATGCGGAGGTAGCAGCTTTACAGATATTTGTTTGCCTCCCCCGTCTTTCCCCTGGTCCAATATCCCTTCCTTTGCTGTGGTACAACTTTGAAATAAGTCGGTGATGGTATGACACTCGATTTCACCTCGGCTACACGCTGCCGAGAACACTTTTATCCTCGGACACTTATTGGACTCATCTCATGTTGTCTTTATTCCTCTCTTAGCCTTGCCCGTTTCACAGTCCTATTTGGGCTTCCTCGGATGGTCTAACGTTCTCGGATTGGGCTTTAGGCTCAGCTGGTGTGGCCTTGGTAGTATTTCCTGATTAATTGGCCCCCACAATAGCCCCTCAAAATCTTGTCTTTCGACTCCTCGGGAGGAAGGATAATTTTGATATCCTCGGCTGATTTTGCTTGGGACCCTATCCTGTATTTCTGACTTTTCATATGTCTCTTCACCTACCCAAGGCACGTTCCTGACGCTTAGGCGTCCTAAGCGTGCTAGTATTAAATTTTGGTAACGCCTTTATCCCCCACGTTCAACGGTACGATGTGAATCCAACGGTGGAGGGTTTCCCTCGTTTCACGAGCGAGAGTTTTCCCGCCTGCAATTTATGGGTCACTATAAATAGCTTTTCAAATCATCTCTCTCTTGCTTACTTTTCGCAATCTCATAATCCTAGAGCTCGTACATTGAACCTGACTCTTTATCTTTCCTCTCTCCGTGCATCTATAAATACTAGAAATTTGTCCAAGGACCCTCTTCCAAACCTGTAAGTTTTCTCAAAACCTTTACCACTTTCATCTTAAACTCGCTAATTTCTCTATTAAAATCCTTTAGGAAAATGGGGAAAAAGGAGGGTAAGTTTCGTAGTCTAGTTGAGTCCGAGGAAGGTATGAGAAATTTCCGCTCTGACTATAAGATTCCCTCAACAGTGGGTATGAGGTATGCAGCCCAAGGTGAATGGTTTGATGCTAGAAAAACTGGGGAAGTGGTTATTCCCATGATTGCCTTCATAGAAGGCGGGATGACCATCCCCATGGGTAAGATTACTAACAATTACCTTAGGTTCTTTAGGTTATCCCCAACTCAGTGTTCCCCAAACATGTTTAGGGTCTTGGGAAGTATAGAGGCTTTGAACGAGAGAATGGACCTAAACCTGACCCATCACGATGTGAATTGGGTGTACAACCTCCACAATTTGAAGGGGCAGGGGTATTATCTCAAGTCGAGATATCCCGAGGTGAGGTTAATTCAGTGCCTACCTCGGGAAGAAGAGGAAGAAGAAGAGGAAGAAAAGGAAGAAGTTGTAGAACTCTCAGATTCTTCGGAAGATTTTGGGGTTTTTTATCAACCTATACACTCCGAGGAAGATCTTGACGAGATGGGAGTACAAAGAAAGCCCCAAAGAAGTTTGCAGGAGTTGATTGAGAATCAGCCTGGGAAGAATGTGCCGGCAAAATCAACACAATCCCAGATTCCTTCTCTTCCCACCAAGTCTCCTCCTCCTGCTCCTCACCAACCTTCTCACCAACCTCCCCCACCAGTTAAAGCCGATGCTGCCGTTAAAAAGGCGCAGGGAGCAGAAAGGGAAGGATGTGGTGGATGCAGGCAAGTCCCGTCCGACCCGTGAAAAGGATGCCCAGCGAGCTGCAAAGCAACAAAAAACTAGCCACCCGACTCAGCGAGACCAGGAGAGGTCTAACATTCAACTTCCTGAGCCACAAGCATGGTTGCCAGCACGGTGGGGAGCCCCTACGAGATGATGCATCTATTAGGGATTTCAACTGTGGCATTGGATGTCACATAGCCTCGGCTATAGAGGAGGCTTTGTTGCTCCCAAAAGATATGGCCGAAATAAAGAACGCGAGGAAGAATGAGCTCATCCTCAATAATAAAAGATATTTGGCCATGGTATAGTGCAAACTTCTTTCTTTTTCTTTTTGTAATCATTCCTCACTGATATATACTTTTTTACTGACTATAGTGTTATTCTCTTCCTTTTTAGGTTATCCAAAATACATTTAAGCTGGATGAGATGCTCAATATTTGCTACAGTCAGCTAGACGATGAAAAGAAGAAACGGACGTCGGCTGTACAGACTTTAAAAACTTCCTAGCAAGAATTGGCGGTTGCGAAGAAGAAACTACTTGCTGAGGAGCAAGCTCGCAAGAGCGCTGATTCGGCCTTGGAGGGCTATCAAAAGCAAGCCGAGGATCAGGGAAAGCGCTTGCACGAAACAAATGCAGAACTGAAAGTTGCCCGGGAGCAAGTCGCAGTCTTTAAGAAGCACTTGGAGGAAACCCAAAAGCTGAGGGAGCAAGTTGAGAAGTCCAGGGAGGAAGCTGAGAGAGTGAAAGCCGAGGCCGAACAGGCAACGAATGAAGCCGAGCAGAAAGGCTATGACCTCGGTGTGGCTGAGACGGAGGAGGCACTAAGGGCAGAGGTGCCAATGGTGTGCCGCATCTACTGTGCCCGAACCTGGGATGAAGCCCTTAACCGAGCTGGGGTTGAGGCTTCATCCGAGTTAAGGAGGCCAGAGAACGTGTTTTACCCTGAAGCAATCTGCGCCTCAGCTCCTCCATCCAGTCAAGCTGAAGATACTCCCTCAACCATCAATCCTACGGAGGATGTTTTGCTTCCACATCTTCCTCCTCCTAGCCAACCAGAAACAGCTAAAGAGAGTAATGACCCTCCAGAAGTCTCCTTGGACAAGACTACAGCTGCTTCTGAGGCAGAGACGGCCTCTCCGGCCTTTCAACAAGATTTGGCTTCCACAATCATGCTTGCTGGTGGAGTTACTAAGGATAAAGAGGGAGTCACCACCTCGAAGGAAGACAAATCTGCCAACCAAGCTCCAAAGCTCCAAATTAAGTTGAAAAAATAGGACTTACTTTGTAATTTGGTTAGGGCTTTTGTGAGACTATTTATGTTTACTTGCTTATTGTTGTTACCGTTTTATCTTATTTCTGTACTTGTTTACTATGTTATCTTAATTTGAATGGGCTCATTTTGACTATCTTTGGTTTATAAGAGAGAAAATAACTTATAAATATTAACAATTGGCGATTAAAAATGGGCGATAAACATTAATACTATGAGGTCTCAGTGAGTCATTTTGGATACATATGTATTCTTTCTAATGAATTAAAACCTTAGAGAATGTTTAAGAGTTGGATAAAGTTGGATCCACAGTACTTCAAATGCACATTAGATGGTGTTCAAAGGCTTTTGCTTAATACTTCAGTGAATATCATAGGGCAATGAGTATTAATTTCCACTAAGTTTGTGGTCCGAGGACCTGGCATAACTTAGTTTCTGTTTAATGCTTCATAAATGTCATAGGACATTAATTTCCACTAAATTTGTGGTCCGAGGACCTGACATAACTTAGTTTCTGTTTAATACTTTATAGATGTCATAGGGCATTAATTTCCACTAAGTTTGTGGTCCGAGGACCTGACATAACTTAGTTTCTGTTTAATACTTCATAGATGTCATAGGGCATTAATTTCCACTAAATTTGTGGTCCGAGGACCTGACATAACTTAGTTTCTGTTTAATACTTCATAGATATGGAAACACATGGCACATGGCTGGCATAAATTAAAGAGAATTCAAACTAGATTACTTTTATTAATAATAATACCTCCTGAGATTGTTTACATTCCAAGGATGGAGTATAGCTCTTTCATCTAGGTCTTCCAGGTAATAGGCCCCTATCCCGGCTACTGAAGTAATCCGATAAGGTCCTTCCCAATTAGGCCCCAATTTTCCCTAAGCTGGATTCTTAGTGTTTCCCAGAATTGTCTTCAACACCAGGTCTCCTACAGCTAACGGCCTCAACTTTACATTAGTATCATAATCTTGCTTGAGTTTATGCTGGTAATAAGCCAATTGGACCATCGCATTCTCCCTTCGCTCTTCAATCAAGTCTAAACTTTTTTCTAACAGCCCGTCATTACCGTTCAAGGTGAATGTACTAGTCCTTAACATTGGGAAACCGGTTTCCAGAGGGATGACGGCCTCGGCTCCATATGTCATTGAAAAAGGAGTCTCTCCTGTTGACTTTCGTGGCGTTGTTCGATACGTCCAAAGGATGTGAGGCAATTCCTCCACCCATTTTCCTTTCGCATCATCCAGCCTCTTTTTAAGTCCATTTACGATAACTTTGTTAACGGCTTCAGCTTGCCCGTTCCCTTAAGGATAGGCCGAAGTGGAATATCTATTCTTAATACCCAAGTCTGAACAGTATTGGCTGAAAGCTTTACTATCGAATTGCAAGCCATTATCCGAGATAAGAGTATGTGGAGTTCCAAACCGCGTCACGATGTTCTTCCAGATAAACCTCTTAACATCAACGTCTCTGATGTTAGCCAAAGGTTCAGCCTCGACCCACTTAGTGAAATAATCTGTGCCGACCAGCAGATACCTTTTGTTTCCTGACGCCTTAGGAAAAGGACCTACGATATCTAAGCCCCACCGAGCGAATGGCCAGGGGCTAGAGAGGGGATTAAGAATTCCTCCTGGCTGGTGGATGCTAGGAGCGAATCTTTGACATTGGTCACACTTTCTGACATACTCCTGCGCTTCCTTCTGCATATTTGGCCACCAGTATCCTTAAGTTAAGGCCCTGTGAGATAGAGACCTTCCCCCTGTATGGCTACCACATATTCCTTCATGTAGTTCCTCTAAAAGCGACTCTGACATCTCGGGGTGTATATAAAGCAGGTACGGCCTAGAAAAGGAACGCTTATACAACTTTTTGTCCTCGAATAACCAAAACCGAGGAGCTTCGTATTTTCTCTGCTTCTACTTTCTCTTCAGGCAAGGTATCACTCTCGAGGAATTTCATTATGGGGTCCATCCAACTCGACGCTAGGTTAACTTGATGGACATGAAGCACATCACTCCCTGCCAGCGTGGGAGTGCACAAATCTTTAACGATTATCACCCTGGGAAAATTCCGTGCCGAAGAGGTGGCAAGGGTCGCCAAGGAATCAGCGTGAGTATTTTCACCCCTAGGAATATGCGACAAATCAAAAGATTGAAATTTTGCTTGTACGCGCTTAACTTGGCTCAAATATTCTTGCATTCTTGCATCTCAGGCTTCCAATTCTCCTCTCACTTGGTTGACTATCAGTCTTGAATCCGAGAACGCTTCCACTACTTTTCCTCCCATTTTCTGGACCATACTTATCCCCATCAACAAAACTTCATATTCTGCTTCGTTGTTTGTGGCCGAGAATCCCAGTCTCAAGGATTTCTCAATGATGATCTTTTCGGGGGATACCAGGACTAGACCTACTCCTACTCCCCGTTGATTTGCTGCACCATCCACATACACTTTCCAGGATGGATCGCCCTGTGTGGAAATCAGGCCAAACGATTTTTCATCCATGTCATATTGCTTCATCTTAACTTCTTCTGGGAGCTCGGCGAACTCCGGTACTAAATCGGTGAGGACCTGGCCTTTAACGGAAGTGCGGGGCATATACTTGATGTCAAAAGCTCCTAGGATCGTGCCCCACTTAGCAATCCTCCCCATATAGTCTGCGCTTTTGAGTATGGATTTGAGGGGTAGCTGAGTTAGGACCACTACGGTGTGCACCTGAAAATAATGCGGGAGCTTGCGAGTTGCATGCACTATTGCCAAGATGGCCTTTTCTAACGATGGGTACCTCACCTCGGCCTCATGAAGTGACTTGCTTACATAGTAAACTAGCCTTTGAACGCCACGATCCTCTCGTATCAGAACAAAAACTCACAGCATGAGGGGCCACTGCCAAGTAGGCAAACAGGACTTCGTCCACCTCAGGGCTGGACATAATAGGCGGCCGAGATAGATACTCTTTCAACTGCTGAAATGCTACAGCACATTCCTCGGTCCACTCAAATCCTTTCCATTTGTGCAATAAGCGAAAGAAAGGTCTGCACCTATCAGCTAACCTGGAGATAAATCTATTTAAAGCGGCAACCATTCCTGTCAGTTTCTGCACTTCCTTTGGATTCCAAGGTGCTTGTAAATCGTGAATGGCCTTTATTTGGTTTGGGTTCACCTCAATTCCCCTATGAGTCACCATATACCCCAAGAATTTTCCAGAACTCACACCAAAGGAACACTTTGAGGGATTCAAGCGTAGCTTATGCTTTCTTAGGATTTCAAAAATATTTGTAAGATCTTCCACATGCCCAGACACCACCTTTCTCTTTACCACCATATCATCAATATAGACTTCAATGTTCCTGCCTAGCTGTGGTTCGAACATTTTAGTCATCATCCGTTGGTAAGTAGACCCCGCATTTTTCAATCCAAAGGGCATCACTTTATAATGATAGTTTTCGATGGGTGTGACGAAAGCTGTCTTTTCTTGGTCGTCCACTGCTAACGATATCTGATGATATCCTTGGAATGCGTCCAAAAAACTCATCCGAGGATGACCGACTGTCGCATCTACCAACTGGTCTATCTTTGGCATAGGAAAAAAATCCTTAGGACAAGCCTTATTGAGGTCCGTGAAGTCCACGCACACTCGCCATTTCCCAGTCTTCTTTTTCACCACCATTGTATTAGCTAGCCATTGAGGGTAAAACACTTCTTTTATAGCACCGGCCTGCTTTAGCTTGGCTACTTCACTTCTAACGGCTTCAGCGTGCTCCTTTGATGGTCGCCGAGGAGGCTGTCTCTTTGGAACAATGGAAGGATTCACGTTGAGGTGATGACAGATGAAGCTCGGATCTATACCCGGTGCTTCATATGGACTCCAGGCAAACACGTCAATATTCTCTCTAAGGAACTTGACCAGCTACTCCTTCTCTTGTGAAGGCAATCTAGCCCTAAGCTGGAAAAATTGATCCGGATCATCAGAAACAATTACCCTCTCCAAATCTTCACACTTTGCCTCGTCAGCCAGTTCATTTGAGGGTAATGCTGGGGCTTTTAATTGCTATAAACCATTATCAGCAGCAGCCGAGGTCTCTGCCTCCGGCTAATGCTGGATAGCCGCTACTAAGCATTGCCGAGCTACAACCTGGCTTCCCACTATCTCCAAAACTCGACCCCCGGATGGGTACTTTACCTTCTGGTGTAGGGTAGAGGAGACCGCATCCAGGGTATGGAGCCAAGGTCGGCCCAAAATAGCCATGTATGGCGAGAAAACATCTACAACGATGAAGTCCACCTCCACCACATCCATACTGGCCTGCACAGGTAGCCTTATCTGACCCTTTGGGACGATCATTCTTCCCTCAAAGCTCATCAGAGGCGAACTGTAAGTCGTCAAGTGTTCAGGTTTTAAACCTAGCCCGTTGTATAAGTCAGGGTACATTACATCAGCAGCACTGCCTTGGTCAACCATTACCCTTCTCACATCGTACCCGCCTATTCTCAGCGTAACCACCAGAGCATCGTCATGTGGCTGGATGGTTCCCACTTTGTTCTCGTCTGAAAAGCCCAACACCAATGGAGTGTCCATCCTGGCTCTTTTAGACGCTGAGCTACACTCCTCGGTTGGAGATCGTGATACTGATAGAACCCTGGAATGGCATGACCCAGTCCTCCCCGGGGCAGCAAAAATAACATTGATCATTCCAAGGGGGAGCCTCGAGGAAGCATCGTCTCGCATCTTCGAATCTGCCAGGCCAGCTCGGCCACTGGAGTTGTGCAGCAGATGCTTCAACTTTCCTTCTCGGACTAATTGCTCCAGATGGTCCCATAGGTTCCTACAGTCCTCAGTTATGTGTCCGTGGTCTTGGTGGTAGTGGCAATAGAGATTCAGGTTACGTCTCGCTGGATCTCCTGCCATCTTATTGGGCCACTTAAAAAATGGTTCATTCCTGATCTTCTCCAATACCTGTTTCGCTGGTTCCCGAAACACAGCATGGACCTCCTGGATGTTGGCAGAATTTGACTACCCAACAAAATCCTTCTGAGGCCGATTATTGTTGTACCGGTCCGATCTGAAATCTCTCCTCTTCTGAGGGATTACCTTAGCCTTTCCTTTTCCCTGCAATTGGTCTTCTTCAATTCTTCTGTACTTGTCAATCCTATCCATCAGCTGATGCACACTGGTGACAGGTTTACCAGTTAAAGATTTCCTCAAATCATGTTCGGTTGGAAGACCAGCCTTGAAAGTGCTTATAGCCACATCGTCATACTCTCCCTCTATCTCATTAAGCATCTCCCAGTGTCTATCCGAATAAACTTTAAGAGTCTCACCCTCTCTTATGGACATAGACAACAAAGACCCCAAAGGCCGAGGAACCCTGCTGCAGGTAATAAAGCGAGCGCCAAAAGAGCGGGTAAGTTTCTTGAAGGAGTCTATAGAATTAGCCCTTAAACCGTTAAACCACCTCATCGCAACCGGGCCCAAGCTTGATGGAAAGACCTTACACATCAAAGCTTCATCTCTGGAGTAGATAGCCATCTTTTGGCTGAAATGGCTAACGTGCTCTACCGGGTCAGTCCGGCCATTGTATGGGGTGAATGTAGGCTGATGAAATCGCCGAGGAAGATTCGCATCCTCAATATTCCTTGTGAAGGGTGACTTGGAAACTTGGCTTAGAGCTTTGTTCATGGCGTTATTCCCCAAGCCCCTACTCGGCGGACTCTTGTGCTTACGTTGGCGGTGGTACTCCTCTTCATAGGTAAAAGTCTCACTGGGTGGGGTTCTGGATCTTTGTCTATAACTAGCACCATCCGTCTCCTCGGAGGAAGACCTAGAGCTGGGCGGCGAACATCTTCGTCGAGCATGACGCAACTCTCTTCTCAATTCGTCAATTTCACGTTGCATGTCTCTATCGTTCTTTGCATAGGAGACATGACTCTTCCTTCGAGACTGACTCTTACTAGTATGAGTCGTGCGTGCACTTCCCTCACGACCCTCTCTCCTTTCGAGGCTCCGATGTGGATTGCCATGCTGGGAGCCCTTTGACTCTGCTTGGCGCGGGTTAGCATCTATCTGGTGCGGCCCAGCTGCTATCTGGTGTGGACCTGCTTCCTCCATTATAAACGTTGCAACTGAATTTCCTTTGGCCTAAATCAAGCTCTCCCCACAGACGGCGCCAATTGTAAGGACTCAATTTGTAACGACTCGATTTGTAACGACCCCGAATCCGTAAATGGGTTCAGACGTTAAAGGCCCAAACAATAAATTTGTAGAGCGTGGATGTCAAAGAATTAGATTAACCTCAAAGAAAAAACGATCAAATTCAACACTTATAGATGTATTCGCACTAATATAACGATCAATTTCTCCTTAAAAATAAGTGTTCCGTTCTTAGTTTTACAAGGTTTTCTTCTTAGTCCTGTTTGTTTAGAAGTTCCGATCCTTTTCTCAATGCATTCTTCCATGTTATAGACTGCCATCTTGGTCTCATCTTCGCCACACACGTGTAGGTTGAATTTGGAGTATCCCTTCCTGTCCCATCCAACACTTCCTGGAATCCTCAACCAGTAGCTGTAAGGCTGCTTTATCACTGTTCAGGCATCACCTCTACATTAATGCGGCCAATGAGTTGGTTGGAAGGCATTTAATGCGGAGGTAGTAGCTTTACAGATATTTGTTTGCCTCCCCCGTCTTTCCCCTGGTCCAATATCCCTTCCTTTGCTGTGGTGCAACTCTGAAATAGGTCGGTGATGGTATGACACTCGATTTCACCTCGGCTACATGCTGCCGAGAACACTTTTATCCTCGGACACTTATTGGACTCATCTCATGTTGTCTTTATTCCTCTCTTAGCCTTGCCCGTTTCACAGTCCTATTTGGGCCTCCTCGGATGGTCTAACGTCCTCGGATTGGGCTTTAGGCTCAGCTGGTGTGGCCTTGGTAGTATTTCCTGATTAATTGGCCCCCACAGTTGATATCAACTTTTTTTTTCTTCATCACTATATGAATTATTTACATTTTTTTTTTTTTGTCAATACACGTTTTTTGTCATCAATTTTATTTTAAGTGTTAATTCATCTACTTTTAAAATTTTCGATCCACACACTTGAAAAAGTTCAAGTTTAAAGAATTTCAGGTTTTTTTTTTTTGTATATTAAGAGTTTTAGTTTAGTATTTATTTTACTTTTTAATAACACTCTTACAAAGATAGTTTGCTTGATGTTAAACTCTATTAGCTAAGTTTTTTTTTTTTTTTTTTTTAAATAAAATTCTATTTCAAGTTTTCAACTAAAACCATGAGTACGTTTATAGTAAAAGCTGTGAGACTTCCAAGCCTGTAACGAGGTCTGTTAATTCCAAGTCCCATTTTTTGTTATTTTCATTCATTTAGTTCATCTTTTGTTTTATTGAGATTCATAAATATTTAAATTTGTAAAATTATTTATAAGAGGGTTCTATGAAACCAAACATGTGGAGCATAAAGGCTAGGCAGGCTTTTGAGTTTTGATTTCTATATATATATATATATATATATATATTTTTTGTATGTCATATTGCTTTTTTTTTTTTTTTTTTTTTTTTAGCAATTTTTGGTGGGTTTTACTTATTTGATCATTACAAGCTATGGAATCAAAAATATTATTGGAACCCATTCCGCGTGGAAAAATGTTAATAATTTTATAGAGTTTGTTGTGGAATGTGGGTGGATTTGGTTACAAAAATTGATAGGGCATGTGAAGAAAAACTAATAGGGCATGTGAAGATCTCATATATAATCATCTCAAGCAACTTTACTCCATACGTAAGGTTAACATTTTTTTTTTTTTTTTGTTTACGTTATGCATCAAGAAAGTCAAAATACTCATAAGCCTCAAATGTCACATTTTATCTCCTCAAAATGCCCATTTCTTTTCAATTTTCTCCTTTCAAAATTAAAGTGTTTTGGTAATAGGTCATATTACTAGATGCATAAAAATAGTTTACACTATCATTAATTATCAAGATAGTTACTGTAGGGTCACGATTTGCAACCCAAGCCCAAAACGTATAGGATATTGGCCCAATGAGCCCAATACAATAAATTTGTAGAGAGTGAGTCAAAGAACTAGGCCCTAATGAGTTGAACAACAGCTAATACTGAATTGAATGACAATCAAACACAAATAAGAGGTTCTGATATCAATGGACTTTTCTTTCGAGGAGGTCACGCTCGTATAAATTGATCACAATTGAATACAAAGACAATTTAGATTGCTACAATGTTCTCTCTCTATTTTTCCAATCCTTTTATCATGGAGGGTCCCTCACATTATATAGCTCCCTTTGGATCATCTTGATCCTACACTTGTTGATCATCTGAGCCCTTACTTGAGTACCTATCCCATTAGACACCCTCTTTGGCTTTCTGTGATTTGTGATAGTCAAGGTAGCACTGTTCAAAGGTCTTCTTCACATAAATGCGGCCAGAAAAGTAGCTGCGACGCATTTAATGCGGTGGCAACAACTTTCCCTTAGATATTTTTGGGTTTCCTTCCTTCTCGTATGTTCATGAGGCACGTCTCCATCATTGGAGCTTCTTGGAAGGTCATTCTAATTGTTGGAATACAAACTTGAACTGCATTCGTCATATCCGAGGAGGAGTTCCTCCTCGGGCCACCTTCCATTCATTCCTTACTCATGAGACTTTAAATTGGAACCCTTAATACTATTTGCCCCTCCTTGGACCATTTAGCGTCCTCGGACAAAACCCAAGGCCCATTATATTATTCTGGGCCTTTATCCCTACAATTACAATAGATAATTAATGTAGATCAAACTCTTTTACCAATAATCTACTATGAATAGCAATCTATTTTCTAAACTATAAGAAATTTAAAACTCTACTTCATCTAAAATTCTATTAGCAAAAGTTTCAAGTAATTTAAAATAAATTTAATATTTACTTTGATTATGTTTTTTGCTCATAAAAAGTGACTCAATATATATATGCATGTATTATATGTCATAACATTAATGTGTTTTATAATATGAATAAAAATAACTAATTATTAATATAGTTTTGAATCTTTTGATTTATTTACATATATCTTTTTAAGTAAACCGTGTAACACACGGGCCTTTAACTAGTTTTATTATGATTATATATTTCACAAAATTTAAGACCACATAAAATACCACAACTCTCCACGTGACAGATTATGAGTGGTGAAAAAAAAGTTATAGGTTCATGTGAAAGTGACAATCAATCAATAACATTATGCTATATTTAGGTCATAATTATTAAACCCGGATAAATTGGGTCATTAGGTAACTGGTCGAACCATATGGTTAAATAAAAATTAAAAATATTAAATAAATAAATAAATAAGTAAATAAGTTTGAAAAGTCATAAAATAAATATAAAAATTAAAACAAAAGATGCCTAACTTACATTACTAATTATAATTAAATTTTAAAAACAAGTCAGTTAATTTTTTTATTACATTATATTTCTTAAAATTCTAGGATTAAAATTATATATATATATATATATATATATATATCTCTCAAACTCCAAAGTTACATTATATGCATAATGCATATTACATATCCCACCCATTGCTTTAATATATTTTAGGCAGAAAGTACATTTTAGTCCCTACATTTTATTTTTACCACTTTTAGTCTCTATCCTGAAAAATGCTTCCCATTTTGGTCCCTGCCGTTACATCAGATGCGGAGAAATCTGACGCGGCAAATGGCAAGAATAAATAATACTAAATTAATGTTCACGTGGCCTAAATTAATAATAAAAAATGTTTTTTAATACCATGTCAGCATCTAAATTAAAAAAAAAAAATTATGAATTTTAACTAAATAAAAAAAATTAAAAACAGAATTAAAAACTAAAAATCATATGAATTGAGATCTAAGTGTGCCTTGAACAAGAACAATAAGAACACAAACCCAGATCTAAGAACACCCTACTGCTCTCTCTCTCTCTTTCCTAACTTGAATCGAAAGTGAAACGTTGAAACTTGAATTGATATTTATACATTCTATTCGATTCGCGCTGAGCTTTTTCTCACTTTCCATTACTATTAAAAAAAAAATTTAACACTCTTTTGCATAATTTTGTAACCAAACCGTTCGGTAGTAGTGAAACTTTGAAACTCATGTTGAAATTTATATTACAAATTCGATTCGATTCGAGCTAAGTTTTGTGGTTTTTTTTTTTTTTTTGCTATATTTTTACAGAGGCTCTCGAACAATCCAGAATGGAATCCAAGTTCTTTATCAAGCTAGGTTTGGTTTTATTTATGCTTTGCTTTGTATTCGATCGATCTGAATCTGCAGTTTCAAGCGTAGATCTCGGCTCCGAATGGGGGAAAGTAGCGGTGGTGAATCTGAAACCCAGCCAGAGTTTGATCTCGATCGCGATCAACGAGATGTCGAAGCGGAAATCGCCAGCGCTTGTCGCGTTCCACTCCGGCACTCGTCTTCTCGACAAAGAGGCCGCCGGAATCGTCGCGCGGTACTCGGAGAAAGTCTATTCACAAGTCCATGACATGCTCGGAAAGCCTTACGGTTACGTTAAGAAGGTTCTTGATTCAATGTACTTGCCGTTACATTTTTTTTTTTTAATTTCTGAGTTTGTGTTCTTGTTGTTCTTGTTCAAGACACACTTAAATTTCAATTCATATGATTTTTAGTTTTTAATTATGTTTTTAATTTTTTTATTTAGTTAAAATTAATAAATTAATTTTTTTTAATTTAGATGCTGATGTGGCATTAAAAAACATTTTTTATTATTAATTTAGGCCATGTGAACATTAATTTAGTATTATTTATTTCTGCCGTTTGCCACGTCAGCTTTCTCCGTTTCTGATGTAACGGCGGAGACCAAAACGGGAAGCGTTTTTCAAGATAGGAACTAAAAACGGTAAAAATAAAATGTAAGAACTAAAATGAGAATAGCCTGAAAATATAGGGACTAAAATATGCTTTCCGCCTATATTTTATTACTATATGAGCCAAAACTTCAAGCTCTATCTTTATTGAAAAGTCAAGAATCAACCTCATTATCAAATTTCTTGTTTTTATTATGCTCCAAATTCAGAAAATAGTACTACAATGAATCTATGAAGGTAATTTTATTCAAAATTACAAACCGAATGGGTCACAACAACCCATCCGGGTTGCATGGATGGTGAAAAAACTACTGTTGGATTTTAATTAAACAACGCTTAATATTTTCTAAGTACTTAGTAATAAAATTAGGAATTTTCAATATATCTTTTTTTTTTTTTTTTTCAGTGTTTAAAAGTAGATGTATGAGTTTGTATAGTAAAACTTGTACTGTTACTGGCATAATTCTACCATAAATGGTCAAAGTAGAGATTTGGTAGAAAAAACTTGTCTGGTTTGATTAGAATAATTTTTTAAAATTAATTGACCAAACTTTATTTGATCAAAAATTGTTTAATATAGATTTACTTTATCTAAAAAAACTGTAAAGTAGTTTAGCAATAAATAAATATATATATATATATATATATATATAATGAAGATGACATACAAAATGTGAGTATTAAAAAACTTAAATGACAGTAGGGGAAGAATTTAAGAAAAAGTTAAAAGTTCGGGTGGGAACTATTTTCTTCTTCCTCAAATTGAAGTCTATTTTGAGTGTCATCTAACAAGTGCAATGGACTCCCAAACCAAAAAGTCTCACCAAAACAAGCCTCTTGCACTTAATACACTAATTAATCATCAATCAAGCTCAAAACAAGAGTGCACAAGCAAAATCCCAATCAATGCAAGGCCAAAAAAAAAAACCCAAAAAACTAAAAATCAAGCACCAAAGTAACAAGATAGGAAAAATCAATGAAAATCCAAAATCCAAGCTCATTAATTTTTCCCCCTTACAAAATTAAGTCTTAAATTTAACCGACCAATCTTACAAGTGCAATTAATGGAGTCTTACACCAAGTGGGTCTCACCCAAACCGAAAATTATATGTTGTACTCGGCATATATGCCGAGTCTCTCACACATAGGCAGGTCCCATAGTGTGTGGGACCCACTAGTCTGTGAGTGACTCGGCATATATGCCGAGTAAACCATATACCTGCTCCACCCAAACAGTACTCTTACACTTAATACACCATACCCACCAGTCAAAACTCAAAAAACAAGTAAGATCCCAATACATACCATGCCAAAAGAAGAAACCAAAAAATAAAAAAATTTAATAATAATAACAATTCATAAGTAAATAATAAACATCCATATAACAAAATAGGCAAACCAGTGTTAATTCAAAATCCAAAACCAATAAAATTTTTATCTCATCAACTTAAAACCAATCACAACCTAATGGAAAGTGACTAGTTGTTCCATCAAACTCACCTGATTCCCGTTTCGCCAACTAAGTGAATAGCTATTGGTTATCTGATAAACAAAACATTAGATACTTCGTAACTGTTTTACTTTAGTCTTTTATATATCTTTGCTGTTAGCAGTTGTTAAACAATTTGATTTCATAATGCATGCGCACCCAAAGCTATAATCTGTTTGACAAATAAATTACATATGCACTAAGGGATTTTAAACTTGCGACCTCACCTTCCATCTATTTATCTTATAGGTTGGGTTCAAGTTATATCAGGTGCAACTCTAGGTAATATTACACCACTCAATATTTTTTAATTGAATGCGAATTTTAATAAATCAACCGTTGGATTACATTATCTTTGTATATTCTCCACATTTGCAAAATTTTAAGGTGATCAAAGATCAATAACCATGTCATTAATTAATTGTTTAAATTCAAGTTTTTGTAGTTTAAAATATTACACAAAAAATGAGTTTATGAATCGAATAGTAAATAACATCTGATTGGTATAAAAATTGACATGCATGTTAAAGACATATAGAATTCAATAACAAGTTATTAGGTAGTGTAACATTGTTTAAAGTTACACCAAGTGTAACTTGAACCCGACCCTATCTTATTCTTACAAAAACAGAAGAAAATGTCATTTGAGTTAGAGCTTATTGGCAAGCATCCGAATATATTAATATGCTATATATACAAAAAAGTTAACTTCTTTTTTTAGGGTAAATTGGAGAATCAAAATTGGGATGTGGAAATACAAAGAGAAAAACTTGAATTTAAGATGTTAATTGAAGTTTATCTTAAAGTTTATGATTATATAGGTGTAATGTTATGGAGAAATATAGTGTATAATATTGAGGTAATAAGTTTTGTTTTTGTATTTTATCCAATATACATCACCAATTAATTACAAACTAAGAACCTTTTCTTCTTCACTTTAAGGGTTCGTTTGATTGGGAGGATAGAAAATGGAAAAGTAGAAGGATAGAAAACATAAGAAATGAAAAAAAAAAAACATATAAAATAAAAAAAGCATAAAAAATTTATCCAAAACTTTTTTTTATAAATAAAAAAAAAAAAAAAAAAAAAAAAAAAAAAAAAACCCTACCACAATTGATGAGAAAAGAAACATATATGAGCACCCACAAAAAAGAGTAAAAAAAAAAAAAAGAAGAAGAAATTTGGAAACATCTAGAAAAAGACCCACACGCACAAAAAAAAAAAAAAAATATATATATATATATATATATATGAAGCCAAAAGGTCTAAACGTCCTGTTTTGTTAGGGGTTTATTTGTCCAAAAGCAACAAGGAAAGCTCTTTACTTTCTCTCTATAATCTCCCCAAATTGAGGAGACTGAGTTTTGGTTGGCCCGGAGAGAAAACACTCGGGTCTCACTAGTTTTCTTTCTCCCTTCCCCTCCCAATCAAATAGCTACTCCACCATTTTCTCCCCACTTTTCTTTCCTTTATTTTCCATCCACCAACTGTTCACTCCAATCAAACATTCCCTAATAATGTTATCAAGCAAAGCAGCAAACATGAAAAGAATCCTTAACTTAAAAAAACAGTAAAAGAGGTTCTTCAGCAAATTATATCACATTTAATTTTTCTTTATTCCCAAATAATGGCAAAGAGTGCCTCCACATGCAACATTGTCCACTTCTAGATATGCCTGCAAAATAAAAAAGAAAAGCATGCAAATGAATCGAGAGAAACCAAGAAACATGAGAGATCTGAATTGATTATTTATGAAGTTAGCTTTTTTTTTTTTTTTTTTTTTTAATTATTTTGTGTAAGAACTTATAATTTGTAGGTTTTTTTGTAGGTTTTTTTTACTGCTATTGTATGAGCAATAGTGATAAAAATAAAAATCGATGATGATTTCAAAGTATTTTTTGCTTTAAAAAAAAAAAGATATGAAAGCCCAACTAAAGACAATTAAATATTGATAAATTGTTGTGTTTGTAGCTAATTTCTCTTTGTTTATTCATGTTCTCTTTATGCTGATACTTACAAATGATTTCCTTAATTTTATTGAGGTAATGAATTGTGTGTTTGCGATTGAGGTCTCCATATTTAGTTGTGAGAATAAAGTAATTGAGGAAGAGTTTGGGAAATTGCTTAAATTTATGTAATTTTAGAATATAAAAGTATTTTATGCTTTATATTCTTATTTATAGATTTTAAAATCATTGAATCAGTTTAAAAAATAAAATCTACTTTTAACAGTAATATTCATAATATTTTATAGTCTTATGGTATTATACAATTTTTTTTAATGAAGTATATATTAAGAAAATCAAGTTTCAATGTATTCAACAATATTGTGGGCAAACATAAATATTATGCAACAAAATAAATATTATATATAGATCATAATATATATGAAAACGATTTCAAATGAAATTGTAAAATAATCTGCACATTGCACGGGACATTACCTTATCAGTGATAATTGAAGACATGGCGTCGCGGGCTGAAGGATTATCTTGGGTACTGTCAAAAATTGGGCTAAGCAAGCTTCGTTATTTTGTATGCACTTGATGGAGCCTTAGTTTGGTTCCCCTGTTTTCTGCTTAAACCTTCTGTTGTGGTATCCAAAAAAACAAGCTCAGAATTGCAATGAAATTAGTAACAAGCACCTTCTCCTGTTATAAAAACACAGAAAAATTAGGTATGAAGAAGGCCACATGCATGGCAAAACAATAAAGTATTTACCCTTTAGGCTGGCAAAACACACATGTTCATTTCAACCTGGGTACATTCAGTACTGATTGGGTCATCATCATATTTACTAATTCTCAATGCCTGTTAAAAATGCCTAGTTAAATTTGGAACCTAAGAAACTTATAATGATGAAGACTAAAGAAATGCAAGCATATGCCATGGAATTGTGTGTGTGTGTATGTATATATATATATATATTTTCAGCTACAAAACAAGTTTTGAGAGATGTTGACTTACAAAAAATTCATTCTTGAAAGCTACCAATTTCACTAGATTCCTCTTCCTTGCAATCAGAGTCACCTTGTACCTGTGTGCTTAAATTCCCAATCAAATTTCCCAAACGTGGAATGAATCTTTCAATTAGATTAGGGAGCTTTATCCTTTTTGGGTGTGGTATGTCTACATCACTAGGGATACCTTCTCCACTAGGTCCAGCCTCATCCCCATCATAGTTATCACTGCTTCGCTTCATTTTAGTAACTTTTACTGAATCTTCAAAATCAGCCTCATATGGAGTGATGTTGCAGTTGCTGCGCACAGCCATAGTTTGGTTTAGATCTTCAGTGTATACCAAATGAGCCCCATATTTCACCTCCAAATTACAGCCTGGACCTTTGGAACAAAAGCGAAGTTCAATCTGACTGACATCAGCATCACTTTGAATCAATTTCTTTCCTAATTTCCCTTCGAAGTACTTTATGGGAAAATATCCCAGCCAAAGGTGATATGAATCAACCTTACCAAATTCTTCAGTAAAATTAATGCGTATGCCATGAGAACCTTCATATTCTTTGAAATAGAAGTCGCAAGTAATCCAGCTGCAAAGTTTTGAATATCCCCTATTAACTTGGTGAAGAACATAAGCAGCGCACACAGCGATTCCGAGAAAATCTGAAGGCCCTTGCAGATTCAGTACTTCTCCCTCAGTTTGATGGCTAATCCATTTTGGAATATTATTTCCAGGAATAAGGACAGTAATCATTTTATAATCTGGTCTCTAAAACATAAAAAATCAAGATGATTAGAACACAGACAAACAGAGAGAGAGAGAGAGAGAGAGAGAGAGAGAGAGAGAGAGAGAGAGAGAGAGAGAGAGAGAGACCTTAAAGAAATCATGTCTTAGCATTGTTAAGAAAAGATTATCGTAGCCTTCATTGTCAATCAATTTGACGCAATTGAGAAGACGGAGAATTGGAAAATTATCTTCTGGTCTTGCTGGTAATGTTTCCAAAGAGATACAACCTTCAGCATCAATAAACTTAATATTTGATGGAAGCTCTGGCAACAATCTAAGATTCGTGCAACCACTCATAAAAAGATAGTTCAAATTAGATAGTTGAACAATACTTTCAGGAAGGCAATCAAAATTATTTCCCCTCAGATTTAATTCTCTTAAAGTGGACAAACAGCTAATATCACAAGGGATTGCCCTAATCTTGCAATAACTTAGATCAAGTTCAGTCAAAGATCGTATGCCTGATAAAGTACGCACTAACATGCCCGTTGAATCTGGACTTCTTGGTTGCATTAAAGGAAAACTGAAGAGCTTATTCGATGAATTAGATGATAGCCCTTCACAACCTGCTAGAGAGAGTTTTTTGAGATTTTTTAAGAGAACAATGGAGGAAGGTAGCCTTCTTATGGCAGTCTCACTCAAATTAAGTTTCGACAAATGTGGCATATTTCCCACAATCTCTGGAAACTTATTCAGTCTTGAACAACCACCAAGATCTAGAATTTCAAGAGCTTCCAAGTTGACCTTGTGAGGAAGGCTTTCAAGACATTTGCAACCATTTAGATCCAATTGAATAAGCCGTTTGAGATTTCCAAGAGATGCATGAATCTTATATAGTCTTGTACAACGTCGAAGAATCAATTTCTTAAGATTTGGAGCTCTGCTAAGGTCTGGAATTTCAATCAAGATTTGAGAGTCACTTAGGTCAATGAGCTTTAACTCATCCAAATTCTGTTATAAACCAATAAATAATTAGATAAACTCAAGCTTTAATAAAAATGAAAAAAGTACACATTTGCAAGAGTGAAAAATCTTACCATAATTCCTTTCCATAGGTATTTGATATGGCTACAATGCATTCTGAGTTCAACAAGTTTATTTGGTTGAAAACTGGTTGGCAGGGAATTTAAAGGATAACCATGCCATTCTACAACACGTAACTCATCAGAAAGATGACTAAGGCCTTGTGGAAGTTGCACATTACCTCTAAGGAGGCCGTTAGGAGGTTCCACATTATTAATTTTAAGCAATCTCAATTTTTTCATTTTTGAGAAGGCTTTAGAATTCAAGTGTTCCTCTTTTTGATTATGTGTGTTAAGCACTATTCCTTCAACTACCTCCGTTCCCTGATAACCAAGAACAATGAAATCAGAATAATTGGAAAATACTTGGAATAATTTCTAAGAATATATATAATTCTCTAGGTTTAGGTCTAGAATAGTTAACTTACAGTATTATTCTTCAATATATGAAGGACATCCTCGTAAAGCCACAATCTACTACGTTCACCAGGCACTTTAGGGGATTCGTGACGAACAATTTCTTGACCCATTTCTTGTAGCAAATCATGCATCCACAAAGTTCCATCTTTATAAATAGTTATGAGAGATCTATCCATAAGAACACCAAGATTGTAGTCTGGATAGTAACCAAAACCTATTAGTACATCTCTTATGCAATATTTGTTCTCCCATTTGAAAAAACATGCAATATCCAAAAACAATTCTTTTTGGGTATCCATCAGTCCATCAAAACTTATTTGAAGTATATCTAAAAATTTTTTATTGGGTTCTGCTTTTAGTTTATATATGGCACTTTTCCATTCATCTGTTGTTTTTTCAAACAACAAAGAACCTAAAACTTTAAGAGCCAAAGGAAGGCCATCGGCATAATTCACTAACTTCTTAGACAAATGCACATAATTTTCTTCGGGATAAGGTTTCTTGAAAGCTCTCCAACTAAAAAGTTGTAATGCATCATCACCATTCAACCCCTTGACTGTATATATATCATTCACACCATGTCTTCTCAACAAATGGCTATCTCTACTTGTTACTATGATTCTACTCCCCAAACCAAACCAGTCATGGTTTCCTGCTAATGCTTCTAGTTGCTCTTCCTCGTCCACATCATCAAGAACAAGAAGAACCTTTTTATTACGTAGTCTATTCCCTAGAACATTGATCCCCTCATGAAAATCCCATATATTTATTTTGCTTCCCATAAGGATCTTAGAAAGAAGTTGTTTCTGTAAACAAACTAGATGTTGATTTCTAGTTTCTTCCCTTACATTAGCAATAAAGCTACTAGCTTCAAAGCTACTAGAAATTCGTTGGTAAATTTCTTGTGCAAGAGTTGTTTTGCCGATTCCACCCATCCCACAAATTCCTACAAATCGAACACCACCCAACCCTTCATTCAAATATAAATCCAACATTTCATTCACACGGGAGTCTATTCCAACAAGGTCCTTGGAAACAGTACTTGAGAATTTACTATTCAAATCATTAAATATTCTTTCCAAAATTTGTTGGATAATTTTTGATTCTTCCCTGCAAAGAAGATAGCAGAACAATAAATTTGATGAGACAAAGATAGCAACATACAGAAGACAAAAACATTCAGCACAAACACAATCTTAGCTTAATTCAAGAGCGAAGGGGGGATTCGAAAAGTGTATGCTACAGCACTGTTATGACTATGGCAGTTCAATTAATTGGGAGTGTGCCTAATTTATTAATTCCTCCTTGAACGTTTCTTGGATTTCTATTGTCATACTCCTTTTTCTTTATCTTCATATTCAAATTAAGAAAAACGATATAGCAAAACAAAATCAATTGAACTATTTACTGTATAATTTTGATTCTAGCCTAACCACGCGTTCAGGACATTTTAACCTACTCATCAAAGCAAATCTGCAGGAAATGTAAATTAGTGCAACAATTCTGCAGAAAATGTAAATTAGTGCAACAATGATTGAGGCTAAAGAGAGTAGTCATCATCAGTCATAGTGATAAGTGTCGTGGTCATGGTCATGGAAGGTTGCAAATCGTAGCAACATCCTTTTAAATCTGAAAGTTACAGCTTTCAAAAATCGTTTCCAATTGGTTATATCTCTGATGAAATTTGACCACAGCTTAATTTTTACATGATTCTTGATTTATTATAAAGTATCAGTTCTAACACTCTACCCTTTTGTAATTCAGTAATAGGCTACCATGCCTCAAACCTTGCAAAGGTTCTTCAACCTAAGTCCAATTTGAGCTAGTAATTTCCTAAGTTTGTAATATAAATATATATAGGGAACAAACTGAAATTTTCTGGTACTATAAAAATTATTGTAAAACTTGTCATGTTAATCCTCAGGGAAATTGACAAAGTTTAGTTTAGAAAATTGCAATCCTGATAATAATTTGAACAAGTTTCCAACATATCTATGTTTTTATTGAAAGAACAAAAGAAAAATTTTACCTATCAGGTAAATGCCATCCGGAGATATTGCCCACTTCTTTTAAAGCAGCTTTCCACGCTTGCATATCATCTTTGTTAACCTTGGGATCTTTTTCATGTTTCTCAAAGGCTTGAGCAAGAGTACCCATCTGATTCCGTACATCAGAGGGATCAACATGGTAAAAGACCGGCAAAACTGTCAACTTTGTCTCTTTCATGCATTCAACAATCTTCGCTAGTTCAATCAAGCACCACCGTGAAAAAGCATAGTTTGTTGAGAGCACAATGATTGCATACTTGGACTCTTCTATTGCTTTCAAGAGTTCTGAAGAAATATACTTTCCTCGTTCAAGTTTCTCATCATCCTTGAAGGTGAGAATACCTTTTTGTTCCAAAGCAGTGTAGAGATGGCCTGTAAAATTCTTGCGGGTGTCAACACCGCAAAAACTAAGGAAGACGTCGTATTTCCAAGAAGAGGCTGTTTGAGTGGCCATGGAAGCAACTGGAAATTTAAACAGACTTCTTCGATTATTAAACGGATTTTTTTCCGGGGCCCAGACCCGCCCCGCTTCTCTTTTTTCTCAAGTTTAGTTCTTAACTGCAAAAGTAAAAGGAATTAACACGCAAGCCCATGAAAAATCACCAACAAAGAACAAAAATACATAAACATAAAAACTCATTCAGACATTTTCACAAACAATACATATGCACTCATTGACGCACCTGAATCTTCAATAAGAACTAAAATTCCAAACAATAAAATAACATTCTCAAATTCCTTACTACTTCATCAACTATAAAACCCAATGGCAGTATCATCAATATTAATCCAACTAAAAAAAAAATTGCACATGGATGAATTTGATTATTTAAAAAAAAAACCTTCAATGTCGAAACAAATCAGAGAGTGGGTAAGAGAGATTGCAGAAATATTAAGAGAGAGTGCAGAGAGCTTGGCCGGCGGTGCTTGAGAGTGAGTGAGTGAGTGACTGTGTGAGCTGTGAGATTGAGTGTGAGTGACAGTCAGAGTGAGGCCGAGGCGTGCTCTTGTGCGTGGCTGAGTGTGTGGCTGCGTGAGTGACAGAGAGATTGAGAGTTAGGGTGATGGCGTGAGGCGTGAGGCGTGAGGACTGGAGTGAGCTGAAATGAGATTATGAGAGGCGGATGAGTTACAGCGTTAGAGCATTCTTGGTAAGAATCTAAATATTTTAGCATTTATCATTTTAAAATCTACTTTATTAATTTTAACATACCACTTTACAATCTACTAAACATCAAAACTTCTATTATTTTATCACTTTATTTAATTTTTTTTTTTATTCTTTCTTTATGTTTTCTTTATACTTTCTTTTTATGTTTTCAAATAACTACCATTAAACAAATATTTTTTTTTTACAATCTTGTTACAGTGGGCTACTACTACTAGTGGGAGCTAATTGTTCTTGTTTTAATTATTATGCCTTTTGAGATTTCTTAAATATAGGTCCATTATGTGTGATTTTGTGAATTTTGAATGCAGATGGCCATTGCTTCTATTGTTCACCTCTATGTATTTCCGGCAAAACCTTATGAGCTAATGGGGACTGCTTCACTGAAAATATTTCAGTTCTTGGAGACTATTTTGCTGACTGTCCTTTTGAGTTTGATGTGATGTTTAAGTTATTTATTTTTCATAAAGTCAGTGTTAGTTAATATCTCTAGTCATATTTGATTTAGCTATTTGGGTGTTGTATCTTGTTTACATTGTTTGTTCAAATTTTATTTTTAATGTAATTCTACTGACGAAATCTTACAGATTAGAAACTTTTGTTTCCTACATTACTATCTAAGAACCCAAAATTGAATTTCTTTGTGCGTGTGAGTGTGATTCAAGCAAATAAGCGCTATATTATTATTATATATGCGTTGAAAAATGTGATTCATTTATGTGGACATTGTTGTTGTATTCAGGAATTGGACAGAGAAATTGGGTCTACCCAACTTCTTTTTCTTATGGACCTTACTTCTTAGCAAAAGCCGAAAGTTATTTGGGCTGGATTTACAGTGTGTGTATATTAAGATTATTTTAAGCCTTGAGTATTAAGCTGGACACGTGTATATGGATGAATATCTCAAATGTCATGTTGGTAGGGCACCTCCTTCGCCTTGGAACTAGCCCCATCCACTATTACAAATTGAAAATCTTGAACCAGTTGAAAACCTTGAACAAGTTGCGAATGATGGCATCTCTTTTGGGTATGTTAAAAAATAATAATAATCCAGCCCCATCAAGAGGACACTTACAATAATGATGTTAAAAATAAAAACACAAAAAATTAAAAAATACAGTAATGGAATTGACAAGGCATCAAAGAAACAGTTGGAGCTCTACAACAAAAATGTTGCTAATTTTTGGTAATTTTTTTGGGTTTCCGGTAGTATTTTGGTCATTTTTTGGGTTCCGGGAGTATTTAGGTCATTTTTTGGGTTCCGGGGGTATTTTGGTAATTTTTGGGTTCGGGGGTATTTTGGTCATTTTTTTGGATTCGGGGGTATTTTGGTAATTTTTTAGGTTTTGGGGGTATTTTGGTCATTTTTTGGGTTTGGGGTATTTTGGTAATTTTTAGGTTTTGGGGTGTATTTAGGTCATTTTTTGGGTTTTGGGGATATTTTGGTAATTTTCAAGTTTGGGGGTATTTAGGTAATTTTTGAAGATTTTAGAGTCCTTTGGTCATTTTTACTTTAGTGGCATTTTGGTAATTTTGATAATTGGGTAATTGGGTGGGTTGGGGTTTACCCATAATAATTGGGTTGGGTTGGATTTGGGTTAGAAGCAATTAGTTAAATGGGTTTTAAATGGGTAAATGGGTTTTATATGCCCAACCCAATTATGCCCAGCCCAAACCCACCCAAACCCACCCATTTGCCACCCCTAGCCTACTAGACATAGCAGTCCATTGTAGCTGAATTGCAAAATAAATAAGATTTGAGAGTATTGATGGAGTATGCTTTTTAGTATTTATAGCATTTTGTATGTTAAATTTTAGCATTTATAGCATTTGCCCTTCTTGATAAGAATGCTCTTAGGGACTTAAGGTTTATTTTACAACTATATATATATATATATATATATATATATAAATATATAAAAGGGGGTTTTTAGTAATTTACGGTAACCGGGTCATATCCAGGTTCAAGCTCGGGCCGGGTTTCGGGCCAGGTTTTTGATAAAATCTGGATTCGACCTGGACCCGCTTCGGGTTTTTTTTTTTTAAACCCATACCCGACCCTATTCCTTATCCGGCCGGGTAAAATCTAACCCATTAAGATCAGGCCGGGTCGGGTATCCGCAGGTCGGATATAAATTGTCATCCCTAATACAGACCATGCCAAAAGAAGAAACCAACAAATATTTATATATATATAATAACAATTCATAAGTAAATAATAAACATCCATATAACAAAATGGGCAAAATTAGTGTTAATTCAAAATCCTAAACCAATAAAATTTTTATTTCATCAACCTAAAACCAATCACAACCTAATGGAAAGTAACTAGTTGTTCCATCAAACTCACATAATTCTCATGGCGGAGCCACATTGGGACCAAAAGGGGCCTGCCCCCCCCCCCCCCCCCCCCCCAATATTTGGAAAAAATTTAGTAGATATATATATATATATATATATATATATATATATATATATATATATATATATATCTATCTACTAAGTTTGACAAATAAATTACATATGTACTAAGAGATTTTAAACTCACAGCCTCACCTTCCATCTATTAATCTTATTCTTACAAAAAAAGAAGGAAGTATCATTTGAGTTAGAGCTTATTGGCAAGCATCTAAACATATTAATCTACTCTATATACAGAAAGTTAGCTTCTTTTTTTAGGGTAAATTGGAGATTCAAAATTGGGATGTGGATATACAAAGATAAAAACTTGAATTTAAGATGTTAATTGAAGTTCATCTTAGGCTACGTTTGGTTCGATGTAAATCGAATTCCGAGTGTAAAATGAATGCAGGGGAAAATAAATTCCTGTAAGGAAAATAAAATCCGGGTGTTTGGTTCTGCAATGAAAAATAATCTGGAAAACTATTTTCGGTGTTTGGTAACATTCTGAAAATGCTATTTTCCTACAAATGCTTCATATTTTCTCAGCCATTTTCTCTGTTTCTAAACAAATTTTATAATAGAAAATTTCAAAATAAACATTTAACACAACCAAAAATCAAAATAAAACCATTTATTCACAATATATCTCGGTGAGAGGAGGAAGAAAGAGTGAGAGATAGATCGGGAAAGTGCAATCTCGGTACCAACGGAGGACGGCGGCAGCTAGATCGGGTGGGTGTGGATCGGGCAAGGTGGGTGTGGGTTTGCCGAAATGGGGATTGGGTTATGTGGGTAGATGGGTAGCTTGGATGTGGATTGGAGCTCATGGAGGAGGGTAGCTTGGATGATGGCGGGGGTGGTGATGGCGGTGGTGGATCGAAGACATGCAACGGTGGAGCATGGCGGTGAGGTTGAATGGGTGCGATCTTGGTGCGAACGAGCCGGTGCGACCTTGGTGCGATCTCGGTCGTGTGGCGTGATCTGGGCGGAAGGGGCGGCACGATCTGGGCTGGCCTTGGCTTGGTTGGGCGGCCGGAGCTTGGCGTCGGACTGTGTGTGGAGTTGAGGTTGGTGCGTGTGTGAGAGGAGTGTAATTGGTTGGTGTGTGCGTGGGCTCGAGCTCTCTCTTTCTCTCTTTGTCTGTGAGTCCTGGAATTCATTTGAAGGTAAAATGAAGGCTACATTGGTTTTACGGCTGAAGTGGGTGATTTTACAGTCAACATGTAATTGATTTTCCATTTGACCATATTTTCTATTGGAGCCAAACACACACAAGGGTGTAAAAGTAATTCCAGAATTTGTTTTCAGTTGAAACAAACGCAGTCTTAAAGTTTATGATTATATAGGTGTAATGTTATGGGGAAATACAAGGTATAATATTGAGGTAATAAGTTTTGTTTTTGTATTTTATCCAATATACATCACCAACTAATTACAAAGTAAGAACCTTTCCTTCTTCACTTTAAGGGTCCGTTTGATTGGGAGGATGGAAAAGTGGAAGGATAAAAAAAAAAATAAGAAATGAAAAAAAATATATAAAATAAAAAAGCATAAGAAATTAATCGAAAATTGTTTTCTAAAAAAAAAAAAAAAAAAAAAAAAACCCCTACCACAACTGACGAGAAAAGAAACGTATATGAGCACTTAAAAAAAAGAATAAAAAAAGAAGAATAAGAAGGAAACTGGAAACGTCGAGAAAAAGACCCACACACACACACCAAAATAAAATTAAAAAAAGCCAAAAGGTCCAAACGGTCTAGTTTTGTTGGGAGTATATTTGTCCAAAAGCAACAAGGAAAGCTCCTTGTTTTCTCTCTATAATCTCTCCAAGTTGGAGAGACTGAGTTTTGGTGGGTCCAAAGAGAAAATACCTAGATCTCACTAGTTTTTTCTCTTCCTTCCCCTCCTAATCAAACAACTACTCCAACAATTTTCTCTCCACTTTTCTCTCCTTTATTTTCCATTCACCAACTTTTCACTCCAACCAAACATTCCCTAATAATGTTATCAAGCAAAGCAACAAGCATTAAAAGAATCCTCAACTTAAAAAAACAAAAAAAGAGAGAGGTTCTTCTGCAAATTATATCACATTTAATATTTCTACATTCCCATGTAATGGCAAGGAGTACCTCCATATGCAACATCGTCCACTTCTAGACATGCCTGCAAAATAAAAAAAGAAAAGCTTGCAGATGAATTGAGAGAAACCAAGAAACATGAGAAATCTGAATGAAATTGATAGCAAAAATCATAACATGAAGAAATATGGAGAAATGAGAGGAAGATCTGATCTAGTTGATATACATTACTCCACATATATTTCAAAGCTAATCAAAATAAGCTTCAATTTAATTAACACTCCTTCGACAGTTCAAATAACCATGGACAATACTTAATAACCAACAATGTTACTATGTTAAATTAGAATTAATAGAAGTGGCTAGGAAATGAAAGGCAAGCAAAAAAAAGAAAGAAAAGAAAAAAGAGAGATAACAAGACTCGTTAGTACAACTTTTTTAGGACTAAAAAGGAAAATTTCAAATTCCAAGACCCAAATCTTAGAGACCCAAACATATATAACATTTTTCCAAAAAAAAAAAAAATCATAATTAGACTACAATTTAATTACCATCTTCAATAATCAAAACTTAAAATTTTTCAAAAAAAAAAAAATCGATCCAATGAGGCCCATTTAGCTGCCAGCAGTGTATGGCGTTTATTATATATTCACAAGAAAAGGGCCAATGAGGCCCATTTACCTCAAAAATAAAGCCCAATGACCCAGCTCTCTAAGGCAGATCCAAGAGTCATGGGGTTAAATCATGCATGGTAGACCAATAGGTGGCAAGTTAATGGGCTGGATGAGTTTTGAATTAGGTCATAAATGGTAAAATATATAATTAATGACTAACCTGTCTAACCATGCACTGGCGTTTCTCAAAAAAAAAAAAAAACCATGTACTGGCGTTTGACATGACTAGCGCGCACAATTTAGATACAACTTGATTTGATTTTTTTTTTTTTTTGAGCTAAAATACAAATTGTATTCTATAAATTGGAGTGAAATTCATTTTAATCATTTAACTTTATTTTCATTCAACTAAATTCTCTAAATTTTAAATTTATTTAATTTAGGACTTCTATCCAATTTTGTAAAAAAATTGTGATTAAAAAATTAATTCCCATACAATCAATAAAAATATTTTATAGATTAATTTATGTAAGAATGCTTTAAAAAAAATATATTTTTCATTAGTTAATTACATAACTTAAAGCAAATTTTTAATGGAATTGGTTGAAAAGCCTAAATTGAATAAATTTAAAATTTAAAGGACTTAATTGAATGAAAATAAAGTTAGAGAATTAAAATGAATATCAATAAAATTATAGGGTGTACTTCGTATTTTAGCATTTTTTTTTTTTGGCAAGAGAGTTTTTAGGGTAAATGGATTTGTGTTAAAATGGGTCAATTCTTTTTGGCATAATTAATAAGTGGGTCAATCATTTGTTAAATCTTAATCCTCTATTAACTCAAAATAACTCACTTTGTTATTTGCATCAAGTCGGGTTGACTTATTTGAAATGTTTAATATGTATAAATTAATGTCATTTTTTATACATAAATTTGAATTTGAAATATAGAATAGATTTTAATGATTATATATATAAATTATTCATTGAAATTTTAAAGTCTTTAACTTTTTTTTTTAATTTTTTTTTAAAACCCATATATTTAATATTACATTTTTTAGATTGTGTGTTTCTAATTCTATCTCTCTCATACAATTATCTATTGTTTGATTATTTGATAGTTGAAAAGGCTATTCTTCTTGTACTTGTGAGGATGGCAAAGAGAAAGAAAAATCTTGAACGTATGCCATATTTCAATTGATTAGAGCTATTCCTCTTACTCTTAACCTCTTGAGTTTGGGTTTCAATTGAGAAAAGCACCAATATTGTATGGGTATGGATTGGGATTGCCAGCGTGTAATCTTTTTTAAAGAAAAATAAAAAAATGAGTTGCCACTCATTATATGCTAACTCTTTGCGTCGTTAGCAACATATATAAGAAAATTAAAAGAACTACATGAGGGGATTATATTTTAAAATATTTTGGGACTAAAAACACTCATTTGAGATACTAGCCGGGGACTAAAAGTGCCTAACATGTGAACTTTAAGAAATAACAATTGTATATTGATTTTTTTTTAGCGTCCTTGTACGTGGTAAAAAAAAAAAAAATTTAGCGTGATGGCGTGATGCTAATTAAATAAGGCATTAAGTTTCCACCAAGACATTCATTGATACATGGCACACATGGATGCTAGTGTTTGTTGATGGAAAACAAAAAAGGTCAAGAAAAAGGAAAACATAAAACTGAACTAAAATACAGATTTACAATGGTGAATCTATTTACAAGTGAGAATGAGAGGATAAAATGAAGAAGGAAAAGTGAGAATGAGAGGAGAGGAAAAAAATGGATAAGAAAATTTGGAGACGTAGAACTCAATTTATGAAAAAGGGTTCAGCTTTCCTCCCATTCAAATTTCTCTCATTCTCTTCATTTTTTATCCGGATGCAAGACATGTGTCAAATAAAATATCAAAAGGCAAAAAACAAGCCACCTAAAAAAGACCAATTTATTATTCTCTCAACAACCAACCTCCATTTCAAACGCACCAGACTGCCAACAGTTTCCCATAGTAGACCTACCACCACCATGGCCATACACTAGCATTGGCACAGCATTGCCAAGATTGCAAACAGATTCTTGATGTTTGTATAAATAAAAATGGATTTATGTAATTTTACGGTTGACAAACCCTTAAAACACACCCAATGCATAGACACATTATCCTTTGTTTCTCATCGTCCATTTCATCTTTGTTTTATGGAAAAGTTAACTGATTCCCTGAGGGTATTAGTTTATAATATATTTTTTAGAAACTTTTTATAGGAAAAGAAAAAAAAAATTTTGACGGTTTTTTTATATATTTCCTATAAAAGTGAAATAAAAACTTTCATAAAATGATTTATTAACAGTTGTTCTAAGAACACTTGTTACAATTAAAAATTTGTGAAATAAGAAAAGAAAAAAAGAGTAAGTTATCTAGAGGAATAAGCAAATCTTGAGAAATTCGAAATCATTTCTTTTATTTACTTTTGATACAAAATAGAAATTCTATTATATTCTAATTTAAAAACCAAATTATTTATTTCACATTTAAAAGGTTACAATGAAAAGAAAATAATTTGGTTTTTGGAAGTGCACACGTGTCTTTTATCCTAATAAATATGGGAGGGAATGGAAGAAGTTCAAATAGGAGGAAATATACACCCCAAACAGCAAGGTATACTTCCTCCTCTACTTTGGTCCTCTTCCTTTTTTTTATTGTTTACACTTACAGTAGAAAAAGGGAAAATAGTGCAAAAGTTGTGTCTTTCTCTGCGTTTTCTCTTCAGTTTCCTTCCTCTTCCTTATTGTCTTTCTTAATCAAAACCCATTTTTTTCTCACGTAACTTTTCAGTAATCTCCACCAAGTTAGTGTCAAACAAATTAAACTAGCTTCACGTGGAGACTTCTGGGTCATTCACTTTTTTTTTTTTGCTTCATTTTTCCTTTTCTTCCGAGGTTTCATGTTAATCCATGATGTGTTGCCAAGAATAGCAAGCAAAGATTGTGTCTTGTAAGAGAGAAAATATCCTATGGGCAACTGCCTAGATTCTTCAGGTAAAGTAGATACAGCTCAAATCTCTCATGCCACTTCTGGTAACTTATAATCAATTCTATTTTGGTAGTAGTTAATTCTTTGGCCTGAATCTTCTATTAAAGATTGGTTTTTATTTTTTCTTATGTGCAAGTTTTTTAGTGATGTGGGTTTCGAAGTTTGGAGGATAATTGACAGAATCTTTATGGCTTAAAATTTGTGATTTTTTGGGTTTGTTTTACTGGGTTTGGTGGTCTTTTTTGTTTGTTTTTGATTTGGGGTGGCCGCGTTTGAATATTTGAGCTCTTTTTGCTTGTGTTTACGAAGAAAAAAAAATTTTGGTAGGCGTTATGTGAATATTCTCTCTCTGGGTTTTGGCCCTGGTTTTATGTTCTGCTAATCAATGTTAAGAAAATGGTAGATGTTTTTTCTAAATCATGCTCAAGATAGAATTTTTAGTGCGGTTTTAGTTTATTTGGTTGTTATAGTATCTATCTGCGCGCCTTACTTAGATAATTTGTGATTCTAATGGTGGTGAATTTTTGGGTGTTTCTGCATTGCTGTTCTTGTTCAACGATTATAGTTTAGGCTTAAATGCATATAGTATCCCACTCTTTCTTTTGGGGGTTCGAATCTTTATGTAGGTCTTATTTTTGGGGGTAGGAACTGGTCGACCAGTGATCTATCTAATATTATTTTATTATTGGTTTACCTTGCGAGTGATTTTCGTAAATTAGCTGTTTGAAGAATCTAATTTAGCTGTATGCTTTAAGACTCTCTAAAGTTGGTTTTTGCTTTGGATTTCAAATTATATATTTTTAAAAAGATTTTCATATTTATTTCACAACTGGTTGCCACTTGTTAGATATATAAATATATATATATATATATATATTAGCCTAATAACGTAGTCCTAAAAGCCCAATCCTAGATATACATCTCATATATCTCTAACACCCCTGAGCATGTGAATTTGAGTCTTCACATTATATGTTCCAAAATGAAAATATGGTGATTTTATATGCAGAAACCAGGATGGAATTTTATTATTTAAAAGATACATAGGATCCATAAAAACAGTCACACTTTATGATTCCCTAAGCATTGGAAAAAGTGGTGGATGAAAGGTTTACATAAGATAATTGATAGTTTACATTTACCAGTACTTACTCCTGGAAATGAACTAAGGAATTATACGAGATAAGAGCATAATGCATTTTGTATTGAGATCAAAATATGTTTCTAGCATGGTGATGTTTGAACTAAGATAATTCTACTTAAGGAATAGTCCAAAATAGGTATAAGCTGGTTGAGATTGATTGGCTCTTGAGTTGTGGGAGAAATTGCCTGCATAAGTTGTTTGTGCTATAAGAAACTCTTTCTTCCCTTACCAGGATCAAGAGTCTCAAAATTTTCCATCAGAACCGAGCGTTCATCAGCTCCTTCCAGTCTGACCATTCAATCTTTCAGTGACAAGAGCAATGCTTCAAGTGAAATATTATCATCTCCAAATCTGAAAGCCTTAACCTTCAATGAGCTAAAGAACAGCACCAGAAATTTCCACCCGGACAGTTTTCTTGGTGAGGGACGATTTGGTTATGTTTTCAAAGGATGGATTGATGAATACACTTGTTCAGCTGCAAAGCCGGGATCAGGAATGGCTATTGCTGTCAAAAAGCTTAAATCTGAGCGTTTCCAAGGCCACAAGAAGTGGTTGGTAGGTCTCTTCTTATTGTATTCATATTTTTTGGGTTTTTTTTTTTGGGGTGGGGGGGTGCTGTTAGACTTCTCTATGCAATCTTATTAGTTATTATTCATGGCGTAATTACTGATATTGTCTCAAATTCCAGAATGAAGTTAATTATATTGGCCAACTTCATCATCCAAATCTGGTTAAGCTAATTGGGTACTGTCTCGAGGGTGAGAACCGGCTTTTGGTCTATGAGTTCATGCCTAAAGGGAGTTTAGAGAATCATCTATTTAAAAGTATGTCCTACTTATGTTTATACTTACTAGATTCTTAATTCTTATGCTCATTCATAACAATGAGACATGGGGTCTTTTATCTGTTTGGTTCCTCAGAGAAAAAAGAGAAAAAATAAAGTTTGCTTAAATGTTTATGGTGCCTAATTCAGATGCTTGTTCCTCCAAACAAAGTAGCAGAGATGTAAAATCTCAAATTTCTTTTGAGCTTTCATGACATCAAAACAGAGGGTAAGCATCTAGGAAGCACTTGCATGGGCACGGGCATAGATACAATATGGTGACATGACAATTTTTAAAAAAGTATAACACAAATACGGTGGGAATATGTATATTAATTAATTATCAAATATATTTTTATTTATATTTTCCATATATTGTTAAGTATTTTTTTTTTCATATAATGTTAAACATATATCAATTTAAAGTAAATACATAACTATTAAATGATATTTAAAAATTAGAATATGCCGTGTCCCATACACATATGACATGGGCACAAGAAGCAAAATGCCATGTCAGTGCTTTCTTGGTTAGCACATATCAATGTCTGTCAGGTCAACCAACATAGACAATTCTTTCATCTTCTATTTTGGAATAGATTATCCTGTTGAGTCATTGTTCGCTAAGCATATTCTTGGTCACTACGAGGCAAACTTGAAAGGTCAAAACTGTTATTTCATTTTGTTTGTTGTGAAATTATAAATTCAAATTTCTTGCAATTTTAAATATTTTTCGATAAGCTCAATATTCTTGATCACCCTATGAAATTTTTCCTAGTAATAATCTGGTGCATGTGGGATGGGGGGATTGCATACACCCAAAGGAATAGTAAGATACTTGAAAATGTCTGGATATTCTCGTTTGTCAAAAAAAAAAAAATATATATATATATATACACTTTTTTTTTCTTTCCTAACTGTGTCTTGACACACTCAAACTGCCACTCTGGCAATATAATTTAACTCTCAGTTTGGCTCTCAAATGTAATGTTAGGATATTATGGAAGTTCTCGGCATGGCTATGAGAATCGTTTGTGATCCTTGACGCTATGTTGTGTACCACAGGAGGGCCACAAGGTCCACAATCACTTTCCTGGGAAATAAGGATCAAAGTGGCCATTGGTGCTGCTAGAGGGCTCTGTTTTCTTCATGAGGCCAAACCACACGTCATATATCTTGACTTCAAGGCTTCTAATATCCTATTAGATGCGGTATGCTAAATTAAGAGCAAGCCAATGGTTATATTTGGGAATCGGCTTGGGTCAAGTGCTCCTGTGCATTAGATTCATTGAGATGCTCGCACATGTCAAATATTTCGTATATGCATCTCAATGGATCCAATGCAAAGGAGCACCGAACCCAATCTTGCTTTGTTTGGAAGTAATTTGTATAAACATTGTATATTTAAATTAATTGGGCATTGTGGATGCAGGAGTTCAATGCTAAGATTTCTGATCATGGGCCCTCAAAGGCTGCTGCCGCACGAGAATATGTTACTACAGGTCCGTAAAATATCCATTTTAAGCACTACTTGTACTATTAAAAAAATGATCATTGGATTAAATATATATATATATATATATATATATATATATATATTGTTTTAAGAGAAAATTGATCTTATATAGCTCTAATTTTTTTTTTCCCAAATTTTATTTAGAAGGGAAAAGAAAAACAAAATTCAACAATTGAAGTTGCTTTTTAGAAAGGGTGTGGCTTATCTCTAATATGTTTTTATCAAAATATGTCATTTTGTTTTAAATATACAATGACAAGTGGGTTTTAATCCCGGCTTTTTATTTAGTTAGTAAGTGATGTGACAGTTTCTCGTTAAAACAAAAGGAGATTCTTTTTTAAAAAAAGTACTCGAAGCAAGTCAAACCCTTTCATTAGAAATGCAATGTCCAAATCTTGTAGTTTCGATTACTTAGCTCAAAGAATATATTTTATGGATGTATAGCACCTGAATATGTTGCCACAGGTCCGTAACATATCCGTGTTAAGCATTATTGTTACTATTAAAAAATGATCATTGGATTGGATTTTTTTTTTTTTTAAGGAGAAATTTGATCTTATGAATTTTTTTTTCTTTTGTTTTTATTTATTTATTTATTAAATTCAGAAAGGAAAAAGAGAAACAAAATTCAACACTTGAAGTTGCATTGTAGAGATGTAATGTCCAAATCTAATAGTTCTAATTACTTAGCATAAAGAATATGAAGTGGAAACTATGAGGTTATGTTTGGTAACTATTTTTTCCCTTTATTTTTTGTTTCCAAAATCAATTTTCTATTTTTGACACTAAAAAACTTGTTTGGTAATTCAAAATGGACTGAAAATAAAAATTATTCTCAAAACTCAATTTGTGAAGGAAATTGAAAACAAGCAAAAAGTTGTTTTCAGTTTCTAGTTTTCAAAAGCCAATGAAAACATGTGTCTGATTTAATGAATCTGTTCAATTTAATGAGTTAGCGCCAAATTTCAAATCTTATTAACAACAAATTTTAGTATTTTTTAGTTTCTATCTCCTCTCTTCTCTCACAAGGATTTTCTCTCTTTATCTTGCACTCTATCTCTCTCTTTTCTTTTTTCTTTTTTTTATTTATTTTTTATTTTTTTATAATCACCTCTCTTCTCTCACATAGGATACCATATAGCTTTATTGTAAATTTGTAATCACCCTAGGTGCTACATTACATATTTGGATAATGATTTTCATTTGCTTTTTGTAAAAAGTATATAATCTTGTTTTAGCATCATCAAAATTACCAAACAAATTTTCTATTTTTTCTTTAGAATTTTTTTTAAAAAAAATTTAACTAACCAAACATGTTTTTGATTTTAGAAATACAAGAAAATTGTTTTTTTCTTTCTATTTCCAAAAACAATTTTTTGAAAATAGAAAAAAAAAAAAAAAAACTGTTACCAAACATAATCTTAGTTTTTTGTCACTATTTTAATTTTCTAGCCCTTTGTTGAAGTAGAAGAGTAGTAGTTGTGGATAAAAGAGAGAAAAATAATGTCTGAGTTATCAAATAAAAGTTTTCAATTCAAGTGGAAGTTGCTAATGCTCAATGCTCTATTGGATGGAAGTATGAACTTATTTTGCATATTAAATAAGGTTCGATTAACGGGTACGCATTCGTTAAAATTTGTTGAGGTCTTCTTTATTGAACAGGCCGAGTGACAACAAAAAATGATGTCTATAGTTTTGGGGTTCTGTTGCTAGAACTATTATCTGGACGACGTGCTATTAATAGGACAAAAGTTGGTACTGAGCAGGTTCTGGTAAACTGGGCAAAACCATATTTGGGTGACAAAAAGCAATTGTTCCAGATTATGGACACAAACTTGAAGGGCCAGTATCCCCAGAAAGGAGCCTATACGGTTGCCACCCTTGCCTTGAAGTGCCTAAGCACTGAAGCTAAATTTAGACCTAAAATGGGAGAGGTACTAGTAACCCTAGAACAGCTTGTAAACCCCAAAATGACTCACTTTGTTATTTGAATTTGAAATAGAGAATTCAATATTTAAAAGGATTTTAATGGTTATTATTGATGTTAAGTATCATTAGTAGAATTCTTCGTCAAGACTAGATGGAAGTCCAGAAGAATCCCTGTAATGAACAAAGAAATCTAAAGTAATAACATCGGGGTGATGTCTGCCAAGGACCCTTTGATACTTAAGTTAGGCACAACAACATATAATAAAAAGATAATTACGTGTACCTCTTTTGGTCATTGGAGATTGTTATACATAGTGCTCGTTTGGATAGCACTGAACTTTGCTGCGTCTGCGTTTTCACTCTTTTTTATTTTATTTTTTTTTACATTTCACGCGTTTTGCAGAACAGGGAGACAAACAACACTGTAGCGGCACTGTAGCAGTACTGTAGCAATACTGTTTATGGGACCACAGCCACTTTATTCATTAAAAAATATTAAAAATGGGTCTCACGGTACTATTTATACATTTAAAAATTATTTTACTATAGTGTTTTCAGTTTTCAGTTTTCAGTTTCAGTAACAATAAATTCAATCCAAACACACCCATAGTCTTTCTTGTATTAGCTATGGGAGGCCTTTTAAGATTATGCTTTTATGTCTAAGGTGACATTCATGGTGCATTAATGACCATTTATGATCCCTGCAATGGTTGTTTATCCGTTGTAGTCTGTTGGTTACTAAAGAGTCATTACTGCTCTTTAATGCGGCACCTTACTCGTTAGTTGTCCCCTTTATTCTTTTGTTGTTTTTAATGAATGAAGGAATATGGAAGGTCCCATTTTCTGGACGTCTGTGCCTTTTGAGATTCCGTACCAATAACATTTAATTCGGCATGACTCAGCCCGTTAGATCGTGGACAAGTGTTGTTTCTTAGTTGTTCGGACGTGCAATTGTGCTTTCTCGATTTTCCCTCGCCTTGAATTTCGCTTTTTCCCTAAAAACCTTTCGTTTCCCCCTCTCTCTCTCTTTATTTCTTCTCCGCATCTTCAAGCTTGAGCTTCAATATATTTCTCTGGTAAGATTCCTTCCTTCTCACTTCTTTAATGGATGAATTTTCTATTGCTAGGCAAAGTTCTCCTTTTGTTTCGTTTTTCTTTTCTAAATTAGGGGTTTTTCTTGAATTTTCGAGTGGTTGACGTCCACAAAATGGATTGTTTGTGTCACGTAATTGCACTCTTAGGCTCATATTTTTTGAACTTCACCCTATGATACATCAATCCTTGTCCTGGTTTCATCTAGCAAACGAAATGGCTGAAGAGAGTGATAGTGGAACTTGTAGACACCTTGTTTTGTACCAGTTAATAACCTTTAGCACCAGACCCCAATGATGAGCTTGATATGTCAATAAAGGGTAATTGGAGTTATCTTGATATTTTGGAAATAATCACAACTCAAAAGTGTTCCAAATTGATTTGAAAACGATATTGAAAAATGACCTTTGCTCATTGTTTTGATCATAACTTTTGAATTACAAAGAACTTTTTATTGAGGTTTGTTCCATTGGATATTCGACATCTTGGGCTTCAATTTAAACATAAGGTGTGTGTAGTTTGAAATTAAAATAAGTGAGTTATGGCCATTTGAAGTCGGGGCATTAGGGGGCCGTTTGGTCACCATTTTCAAAACACAGTGTTCAGTGTTTAAACACTGAACACTAGTGTCCAAAATTTAAAAAAACGCGTTTGGTCAATCTACTGTGTTCTGGGTTGTTTGAAAATTGTTGCTCCAAAAACCATGTTTGAACAGCGTGTTTTGAAATCAAGTCGGAGTTGATTTTAAACAACAAACAGTAGTTTCCAGTGGCACTTCGGTAATAAAATTGAGATTCGAACAGGGCCCACCTGATCAGCTTTTTTTGGTCGTTTGTCTCCTCTCTTTATTTAATACGTTGGTCAGCTTTTTTTATCATTAAAAACACACATACCAAACACATATTTTATATTTTTTGAAGACTGAAAAATGTTGTTTAAACCATGATACCAAACACATTTTTTTGTTTTATTCACACTAAAAATACGTTGTTCAACAACACTTTTTAAACCATAGTTTTCACATCTTTTTAAACAACAATTTTTGAAAACTATGACCAAACGGGCCCTAGAGCTGTAAGGAAAGTAGGGTTCTAAGCAAACCTGCGAACGCATGCTCCAACTTGCGTACACAGCCCATGACCATGCGTACATGCCCTCATTTGCAACAACCCAGAATTTCAGTTTTGGGCCCCCAACACATCAATCTTTGATGGGGGCCGGCCCCTAAACCCTTAGGAAGCCCTAAAACCCTTTAGATGACTCCAAAAACACTAGTTTAAGCATTTAAATACAACTTTATGCCTCCAAACTAAAACCTAGCTAGAGAAAGAGACCTTTTCACCACTTATCTTCCAAAAATATTTTCCTTTCTTTAATCTTCTGAAACCATAGCACCACACACGTTTTTCAGTCTCTAAAAACCCCTTTCTAGTAGATTAGGGCAGAAACTACTTTCAATCATCAAAAGAAAACCTTCTTGAAAAATCTTTCAATAAATCTTGAGAGAGAGAGAGAGAGAGAGAGAGAGAGAGAGAGTATTTTATCTACGAACTCCATGGTGAATCTTGTTTCTTATTAATTCAAAAAACCTTTTCAAGAACATCTTTTATTATGAGTTGTGACTAACAAAGAGCTATTGATTTATTTTGATCTCTTGATATCTCATTGAATCTTATTGTGTAAGAATTGAGGGGCCGATTAAATATCTACAAACTTGTGATCCATAAGCAAGATGAGTCTCTTCCTTGGCTCTTCCTTAATTTGAATATTTATGATTCATGTTTTGTGTTCTTGATTAGATTTATATTTTATGCATGCTTAGGATTTGTTATTTGATGTGTTAAACTTAATCCTTTGTGCCTTATGAATATGTAATGATTAGGTTTTGTTTAGTATTTTGGTGTTGTTGAGTAATATGAGATCCTATGCATGATTTGTTTTTATTTGTTTATTTTTCACTTGATTTGTTTTTAGTATTGTTCAAAGGGCTGAATTGATATATTAGAACATATGTGAATCTAATTGAACATGTGAATATTTCTAAACTTGTGCTTTTGTGTGAATATGCGCGTGCATGGTTAAATGTGTGTACGCATGCTCGCATAGATGCATACGCAGCTTGACCTAGAAAATAATGAATCTTTGTTTTAATTTCATGAGTTGATTTCTTAGATATTTTCCATGTTTATTTATTCTTTTTGACTTAGAATATATTAATTAATTTCTTAACATGATTTGCCCCAATTGACTTTTCTATAATATGTTTGGCACGTTTAGAATAGGATGTTTCCTTTAATGCATGACTTGATTTTTGTCTGATTTAATTAGAATTGAGGTGTTTCCTTTTGAGAATATCTTATTTGACTTGGTTTAATTTAATTGCTTTTATTTTATTTGTTTCCTTTTATGCCATGATATGATGAGATATTTCCTTGTATGTGAGCTTTTAATGTATTAATTGCATGATTAGAAATTTTGATCTTAGTTTATAATATCCTTGTTTAAATTTGGCCTAGCAATATTAGCAAAGGCTGGGTGTGGTTGGATGTCTAACATTTTTCCATCCCCATACTTTAACTCCAAACTTAGACTTTAGTAAGTAGACCTCTATTTTGGTTCCTGAATCTAAACTAGGTAGCAGCTCCCAAAGAAAAGAGAAAGCAGGCCATGCAACTTGCAAGATGTTGGACCCATCCATGCCGTGGGAACATTTTGAAACCCAAAACCCCAAAAACATGGGTTAGCCTACTACGAGTCCAACGAGGATTAAAAAATGAAATCATTTGAACTATTTAACCAAACCCTTTGAACTAGGGGCAAGGCCCATATGAGAATGAAAATAAAAATGGATCAAACCTTTGAAACTAGGGGCAAGGCCTTCATGAGGGAAGAGAGTGAACATTTAAGATGAGCTTTGTAATAGTACAAATAAAAGACTTTGATGGATTGAGATAAAACTTGGTCACTTTTTTTCTTCAAAAAAAAAAAATCCAAAAAATCAAAAAATGAAAAAAGAAAAGAAAAGAAGAGAAAAGATGTGGACTTTTAAATGTCATGGTTCATTTTTAATATAAGTTCAAATAAGCTTTTCAAGAGAAAAGAATTTTTCCAAAATATGACGGGCTTGAATTATAAATAGGGCATTGATCTTTGTGTTTAAATTCTTTGATGAACCCATTCACATAAGGCCTAAATAGAGCATAAGGCGTGGACCAACCTTGCAAAATTCATGAATAACCTATGCTTAAGACCAAATGAGGATGAGAGGGCGAGATGAGTGACTTGTAATTGGATCCAAAGCCCAAAGAAAAAAAGAAGCCAAAAAAAAAAAAAAAAAAAAGCAAAAAAGAAAGGAAGGAAAGAAAGAAAGTGGGCTTGGATTCAAATGTGGGAAGGAGAGAGTATCAGATGTGTGAATGATGTAATTGGGCTTTAAGTAATAGGGGAAACATGAATTTTGAAATGTTGACGCGGTTGTGAGAGGTCGGGAAAATTAGGCCTCTCAAAAAAGAGAAAGATTTTTGTGTGCTTTTTAGGGCACCTCTCTTTTTGGGTAAATGGTATGGAGTCACCATTTATTTTTTATACAAAAAAATAAGAAAAAAACTAAATATAAATACATGATTGAATTGTTTCCTTTCATTGATTGAATAAAAAATACATGTTTGAAAAATTGAAAATTACATGGCCTTTTGTCTTAGTTACAATCTACCCAAAATAAAACAAAGATAAGGCTAGATCTACTTATCCAAAGATCTAAATTCGGAGGCTAGGTTACAGAATGGGAAGGTGTTAGGCACCCATTCCGCCCAGATAAAGCCTGGTCTTCTAGACTCTTGTGACCTATGTATCCCTTTTATGCATGCTATGAATGATATGTTGCACAAGTGAAATGAACTAAATTACACAAATTTATTTATGAATGTATCATCTTCTTTATATAAAAAAATTCAAATTTGTTTTTGTGATAAAAAAAAAATTGAGTTTGGTTTAGAAAAATCAGATTTGTTTTTGTTAAGTAAAAAAAAAGTGGTTTTTGGAGAGAAAATTCAGATTTGTGTTTATTTAATTAAAACAAAGTCTTTTAGTTTTAAAAAAATCAGATCTGTTTTTAAGAACTCGGAAAAAAAAAAAAAAAAGATTTTTTTTGAGAAGAGGGTTTCATTTATGAAATAAATTTATGCTACACGGACTAAACAAAACAAACACAATAAACACAATCATGCATGATCTTCTTCTTTATTTCAAAATCCGCACATGATAAAAAAAATCAAATTTGTGTCTAAGGAAGATACAAACTAGTTTTTTATGATAAAAAATTCAGATTTGCATCTAATGAAGATGCAAACCAGTTTTTTATGTGAGAAAAATTTAGATTTGCATCTAATGAAGATGCAGATCCGTTTTTTTGTTTAAAGAAAAATTTAGATCTACATCTAATAAAGATGCAGATCTGTTTTATTTTGAAGAAAAATTCAGATCTACATCTAATGAAGATGCAAATTTGTTTTATTTTGAAGAAAAAGAATTGTCAATGTGCAGATTTTTGAAAATAAGAAAGAGATCTCAACAATACTAGAAGAATTAAGGACATGTTTTGACACAATAAATCAACAATTCATGATATGAGTACTTGAAATAACTAAACTAAAAAAAATACAAACATACGTCATCACCATAAGAGAAGGGTATCAAAAACAACCTCTTGCATGGTGCACTTCTTGTTCTTGAGAGGATATTTTAGGGTTCAAAGAAATTTATTCAATTATCTTTGAAACCTAAAAACCCTAATTTAAGAGAGAATACCAGAAAAGGGGAGTGAGAAATTTGAGAGTGTGAAAAGATGTCTCTCCTTAAGCGTAAAAGAATGTCAAGAGGGGTCCTGAATGTTGGGAGGCATCCCCTATTTATAGAGGTGTTAGTTGCTTAGAAAATAAGCTAGGTTTGCTTAAAAATTAAGTCCAATCAGCTTAAAAAATAAGCAAAAAACGTATGGGGGAAAATCCTAAAAAAAAAAAGGAGATTTGGATAAGAGTAAGCTAATTTTTTAGATTAGAACCAGTTTCAGTATTTCGATCATATCTCTTTACTAAAAATTAGGATTAAGCTGAAATTTTGACAGTTGAAGGTAAATTTGATTCTCTACAACTTTTGACAGAAATAGCCTAGTTCGAATTTTGAGTTATACTAGGCAAAAAGTTCCTTGGAACGTGAATCTGAAATCTGTTACTTGATTAGCACGTTTTTGAAGTGTTTTCCAACCCTAAGACTGTATTTGGACGAATTTCAGAGTTATTTTCATGATAAACCTCATTCCAAAGTGATAATTATGACTTTTAAAATAATTATTTTGAATATAATTATCCCAAAAGCCTAATTATTCACAGTCTTTAAATATTATCAACTTATTTGTTTTAATCCCATGCAACAAATCTCACTTTAAGAAAAATACTCCATCAATCACATAAATTCATTTAATTAATTTTAATCATTAACCATTCAAAATTAATTTCAATTAATCACACGTGATCGGCTTCACCCCATACAATGCATGTAGATCGTGAATACTTGATCTCGTGATATTTTTCAATCTGACGGTCCAATTTGGAAACCAGACATATCGTCGCGACCATTACAATCTCAAGATCATTTTTATGATATGTAATGAATGAATTAATGCATGTAATGCAGTCATGATTTTTGGGGTACATGGATGGTCACTCTAGTCGTCTTCCTCGATTAAATCATGGGTGCAAAATCGAGTGTCAGTGGTTCATTCTATTTTTAAGCCTAAGACAATGAAATGATACAATGCTTAAAATACGAATGAGACATAGATATAGTCCACAAGTTGATGTAAACAAAAAGAGTTGATTAAGACGTTGGGCCTAAAGCTTTAGGACATTGGGAGCACATGTTTATTTGATCAAATTCATTATTAGGGATACCCAAAATATTCTCAAAGCACTTCCCTAATCTTGTCAAGATCTACTCACTAAGGAAGATACCAAGAAGCAATGAAGAGCATGAACGAAAGTATCAATACCATGATCCAGACAGTTGCTTGCATGGAAGAGCTAATGAAGAATGTAAGCACTTGACTACAAAGGCTCAAAGAAGTACATAGTCCACAAGTTAAGGATGTGCTTGGCAAGTCAAAAGGAAGAATGAAAGTGATTACTAATGATACCCATAAAGAGAAAAGGGAAATTTGATGACATTCACATATCATTGTCAAAAGCCTTTGAAATCTTATCTAAGAAGGGTTACCTCAAGCCGCTTGACCCTACTCTTCTTCCACATCCAATTTTAAGAAGCTGGAACATGAATGAGTATTGTGCTTTTCACCAAAAGCTAAGACTTAAGACAGACAATTGCTTCAGGTTGAGGCATGAGATTCAAGATTTGATTGATGGTAGAGTGATCACCAAGCCAAGATTTTAGGGATGAATGCATAAGAGACAAAGCAAGATCGAATGAAAGGATGTGCTTCAAATATTTGATCCATGAGAATACCTTTGCTAGAGGATGAGCCATTTCAATTATGTTGAGTCATTTTCAATTGTCGAGTCTTCATTTTTCAAGTCTATTAGAGTCTTTCTCAATGTTTTGTTGTTGAGTCTTTCTCTATGTTATGTTGTTGAGTCTTTCCCTATGTTGCATTGTCAAGTCTTCTTTTGTCATGTTGAGTCATGTTCCTTTGAATTATCACATTAATGTTGTTTCACTTTTAATAAAGATTGGACTTCCAAATCTGACGTGTATCATGTGATCTCTTTTCACTAGCTTTGAAATGAATAAATCCTTAAATCTAACACATTGGCTAATTCAAACAAGGAATTAAAAGATGAGATTGTCCTAGTTCATTTGATCACAAGGACCAAGCACGAGAGAGAAAGAGAAATAGAGAGAAAAAAGAAAGAAGAAAAGAAAAAGAAAAGAATTTGATCTAATGAGATACACGAGAATGCAAAGGGTAGGTGATGAGAGATATCTTGAAGCACGACATGTGAGTAAGACAAAGATAAGAAGAGAAATTGAAAGAGTGACTTGTTGTTTTTCATGGATGACATTACAAGGATGAGCACTTGATGAGAAGAAAAGGTTAACCTAGATTTGGAAAGGCTAAGCAATCAATGTTGAAGGGATGACAAGCCATCATTCTACTACCATTTTTTAGAATAAGTAATTATTTCCTGTTGCTAACCTTGTTGAGTGTAAATTAATTCATTCTTTATGCCCATGCCAAGGGATTACCCCCTACACTAGGGGCATGTTCTTAAGAGATGATCATTTGAAGGGGTTACCCTTAACATTAGGGGCATGCTTTAATTTTTGGAAAAGATTACCCCTATACTAGGGGCAATTTTTTTGTGAATGAAGGATAGAGGATGTGAGGATGTTTTATAAGTAAATGTATACTCGTTTGAAACAACGGTCATGGAAAAAGAAAAATGAGAGAAAACAAAAAGAATAGGAAAAAGAAAAAGAGAGAGATAGAAGAAAAGAAGAAAGGAAAAGGAGAAGAAAATAGGAATCAAAATGATAATTAAAAGGGATGAAGAAGAACAGAATGGTTCAAGCACTAGATGGATAGTAATCCTTAGCAATTAGGATACCTTGAAAATACAATTGAATTTGAGCCTCACATACCTTTTCTTTCTTAAACCTTAGAATCCCAAGCCTCGTTACAGTTCAAAGCAAAGTCTTCTCTAATCATTCAAGATTGTTTAGCCTTACAAATTTTGGCAAGTCTAGCATTAGTTGCAAAAAGAAAAAGAAAAGAAAAGAAGAAAAAGAAAAATAAGGAAGAAAAACACGCTAGGTTGAAAACCTGAAAAGGCAGCCTAGGCAAAAGTTAGGGCACCATGAAAAGAAATGAAGAAGAACCACAAGGAAAATGGTGAACTTACTCCAAGTTAAGGCAATCCATGAATGAGATTGACAAAGGAATGGCCATGTAAGGGAAAATGAAACCAGCTCCAAGCCAAAGCAACTCTGATGAGGAAAATGTGACAATACATAACAGACAAGTTGATTGGGGAGAATACAAGAAGTGTAAAATGAGAGAAGTGAGGTGTGCATGTTCAAATAAGGTTGATGATTGGATTGACTAGAGATGATCGGATTTTAAATTTCTATTTGGACTAATCAATGAAATGGTAGGTAATTCATACAAAATTAGTTCAAAAATAATACACATTGATGCGCGGAATTGTTTGGATCCAAGATCCCTTTTTTTTACCTCCCTTCTTCAACTCCTCCAAATTTCCTTCAAAGTCCTCTTTGTATTAGAATCATGTTGTGCTCTACTATCTCTAAACTCTCATCATGCTTAAAACTCCTTTGGTTTAAAAACTTGTTGTGCTCATAAACATCCATTTGTCGCAAAACTTGTGTCGTGTTTAAAACTTCATTGAGAAATGTCTTTTCGGGGATGGGAATTGCCCTTAAAAGTGACTTAAGTAATTTTGGCATTAGATGGCAGAAGTTGCTGGTGGTCCAATGGGTTTGCTTTAGAGAGGTTGGTTGCCGAAAGGTTTCAAATTTCAATGCGAGAGAAATAATTTGGTTTTTTGAGGTGGCCTATTTTGTGCCTTTGAATCTTTTATTTGACATGTGTCTTAAATCCGGAAAAAAAAAAAAAAAAAAAAAAAAAGAAAAAAGAAAAAAGAGAGAGAGGAGGAAATGAGAGGATTTTTAAAGGGGAAGTTGGACCCAAAAAGTTGTCTCTCTTGGGTCCACTTCATCATCTTTTTATAGTTTATAGTAGGAGAAGGGAAAATGTAATCAAGGAGGGGTTGGTTGCAGGGGCGGCTCCAGGATTTTTGTCCAAGAGGGTCAATAAGAAACATAAATTATATAAGAGATGAATCTTGGGTAGGAGATGAATCTTGCAGCCTACGGAGTTTCCTTATTACAAATTTGTCCATAATACTAGCAAAAAAATAAAAAATAAACTACAAGTTCATTTGACATATTTCTTTCTAATACAATAAACATATTAATTATTGTTAAGTGATTTTTTTTGCAATTATTTAATTTATAAGTTTACAATTCTTTAAATATTCTATATTTTTATTTTCCTTTAGTGTTAATGTATTAACCAAGTCACATAGTCAACAACCACTTACAACTCAAAAGTCACATTTAGCAGAATTAAAAACCACTCACAAGTAACAAATTAGTCAAATAGTCAAAGTGCAAAAGATGAGTCATAACTCAACTTTATATCAAATTAATACAAACACTTATAGCAACACTACAACAGTAACGAAACTCAAAACTCAACAACAGTAAAACACTATAAGTTCCATAACCCATTAAGATTAACCCCCACAGACCCACACACACGGTCAAACTTAATATAGACTCAAAACTCAAGTTGACTAGTTAAGTTACTCAACAACAAATATCAGAACACAGTCACAATTCTTAACCCCACAGCCCCCACACACACACAGAGTCCAAGATTCAAAACTCAACAAAAGAAATCAAAAGATAACTCCACACACACAGAGTCCAAGATTCAAAACTCAACAAAAGAAATCAAAAGATAACTCCACACACACACGGTGATTCACTCACACATTCAGTGAAATTGTCTATCAAAACACTATAAACACACTCTCACAGTGAAAGAAAGAGAGAAAGAGAGAGTTGAAAAACCATATCAAGCGGTGACAGAAGGCAGACCAAGTGGCGGTGGCGGCAGATTAGGGATAGTCAGGTGGCGGCAGATCGTGGAGGCTATGTAGCGGCAGATTTTGTGTGTGTAAAGCAGAGGCAGCCTTTTTTCTTTGAGTTTGGAGAGTGAAGAAGGATATGAGAGATTTTGGAGGTTAGGCAGTTGCAAATTCTTAGGTCATATTTGGCCCTTTTTTTTGTTTATGATTTTTTAAAATTTGATTTATGGGCTTTTTATTTCTGAGATTAAAGACCAAAATTTTCTTTTGGACTTTTTTTTTTTTTTCCTGGAGTTTAAGTTGGGCTTAAAAAAAAAGGGGTCAGGTTCATGGTGAGGTTGTGCAAATTTGTATTGCAGGGGTTCAAAACAATTTTTTTTTTAATATTATATATATATAAAAAATTCGGGTCAAGGGGTTCATTTGAACCCCCTTACTATAACGTACCGCTGCCCCTGGTTGGTTGAGTTGGTAAGGCTTGGATACTTCGTCTAACAAGGCTTAGATTTGAGTCCCTCTGCTAGCAGTCCCTTTTTAGTGGGCGATCTAGGATGGAGGCCTACCCTAGCCCTGATGTGGGGGTAGCCTCCTCTCCACCTAAATTTCTTCTTACCCAAAAAAAGGGAGGGGTGGGGGGAATGTGGAACAGTTTGTTGAATAATACACTAAACTTCTTTCTCTGCATTTCCTCCTCAGTTTCCTTAATTCCTTATTGTCTTTCTTAATCAAAACCCTTTTTTTTTCTCACCTAATTCACGTGGAGACTTCTGATAGCTTCACGTGGAGGTTGGTTGTTGCAGATCATTCATTTTTTTCTTTTCTTTCAAGGATTCATATTAATCCATGATGTGTTGCTAAGAATAGCAAGCAAAGATTGTGTCTTGTAAGAGAGAAAATATCCTACAGGTAACTGCTTAGATTCTTCAGCTAAAGTAGATACAGCTCAAAGCTCTCATGCCACTTCTGGTAAATTATAATCAATTCTATATTGGTAGTAGTTTTTTTTTATGTGCTAGTTTTTAAGTTTAAGTGTGCGTTTGGGAAGCGCGTTTTGCGCTTCCCACGTCTGCGTTTTCACGTTTTTTTTATTTTTTTATTTTTTAGTCGTGATTGTTGACTTTTTTTCAGTGTACAGTGCACACCAGTGGGTCCCGTGCACTGTTCACAGGACCCACAAACTTTATTTTTCAGCAACTTTTTCATTAAAAATGGGTCCCATGGTATTATTCACACATTTAAAAATTATTTTGCTACAGTGTTTTCAGTTTTTAGTTTTCAGTTGTATCCAAACGGACCCTAAGTGTGCGTTTGACATAGATTATTTTTGCCAACTTATTTTATTATTTAGCTTATTTTTGCAACTATTCATGGGTTCCACGATACTATTTCAGCTAACTTTTACCTTTATCTACAGTATTTTTAGCAAAAAGTTTTCAGTTTCAGCAAAATAAGCGAATCCTAAACGAACCCTAAATGTATATATTATCCTACTCTTTCTTTTGGGGGTTGGAATCTTTACATAAATCTTATTTTTGGGCAAGGGTAGCCCAACATAATTTGGGACATAAGGTAAAAAATTTATATGAAGCTTTTTATATATAAATATTAATTTTAAAAAATTATTTATACTAATCAATTCAAGGTTAATTTGATACATTTCTTAAAAATATGTTAATTTGATATATTAAATACATAAATTGATGAATAATACCAATTAAACTAATGTTAATTTGATATAGAGAATTGAATATCATGCATGGTTGACCAATGGGTGGCAAGTTAAGGTGCTAGATGAGTTTTGAATTGGATCATAAATGGTAAGATATATAATTAATGATTAGGGAAAATTACAACTTACCCACATGTGGTTTGGCTGAAATTTAAGTTGCTTACTTGTGATTTAAATTTTAACATTTTACCCACTTGAGGTTTGATCAAAATTTAAGTTGTCTACCTGTGGTTTGAAATCCCATAATGCAAGTGTTCAAATCCGTTGGATTTTTTTATTTTTTATTTTTTATCTTAATGATCTTGTATTTTTATGTTTTTTAAGGAGACAAACATAAAAGAGAAGCAAAATAACATATTTAGCTATGTCTTTAACAGATTTGGGTTAAGGAAATCTAACTGAACTAACCTCAAGTGGGTAAAGTGTCAAATTTCAAACCACAGGTAGACAACTTAAATTTCAGTCAAACCACAAGTAGGTAAATTGTAATTTTCCCCAATGACTAACCATTTACTGAGATTTGACATGACTCGTGCGCACAATTTAGATACAATTTGATTTTTTTTTTCTAGCTAAAATACAAATTGTACTCTATAAGTTTTGAGTGAAATTCATTTTAATCCTCTAAATTTACTAGGTCTTCTGTCTAATTTTGTCAAAAAATTGCCATAAAAAAAAATAATTTTCTATAAAATCAATAAAAATATTTTGTAGATTAATTTATGTAAGAATGCTTTTTTCAAAAAATATTTTTCATTAGTTAATTGCATAACTTAAAGCAAACTTTTAACGAAATTGGTCGAAAAGCCTAAATAAAATAAATTTGAAACTTAAAGGACTCAATTGAACGAAAATAAAGTTAGAGACTTAAAATGAATTTCTGTAAAACTTAGAGGGTGCACTTTGTATTTTAGTCTTTTTTTTTTTCTTTTTTTTTTGGTGAGATAGTTTTTAGGGTAAATGGATTTGTGTCAAAATGGGTCAACTCTTTTTGGCACAATTAATAAGTGGGTCAATTATTTGTAAAACCTTAAACCTTAGTCAACTCAAAATAACTCACTTTGTTATTTGCATTGAGTTGGGTTGACTCATTTTGACATTTTTAATCTGTATAAATAAACGTTATTTTTTTATACATAAATTTGAATTTGAAATATAGAATTAAATATTTAAAAAGATTTTAATGATAATATTTGTAAATTATTCATTGAAATTTTAAAGTCTTTAACCTTTTTTTTTTTTTTTTTAATTTTAAAAACCCATATATTTCATATTACATTTTTAAGATTGTGTGTTTCAAATTCTATCTCTCTCGTACAATTATTTATTGTTTGATTTTTTGATAGTTGAAAGGCTATTCCTCCTGTACTTGTGACTAGGGTGGAGCTAGGGGGGCCAGGGGCATTTTGAAAAATTCCCCCAATAGTAGTAAGAAAAAAAAAAAAACCTTAAAAATTAGGAAAAAATTAATTACCCCCCCCCCCCCCCCCCCCAAGTTTTTTGACAAAAAATACATACAGCAATTTTAGTTCTAAAAATCCCAGCCCATTCTTTGGGTCATAAACAATTTTGCCAAAAAAAAAAAAAAAAAAAAAACTCAAATCCCCCGTAAATTAGGACTCCAAATCAGAATAGATACACAAAAACAACCCAAACTTCCTAACCTCAAAGATCCAAACTTCATAGGTCACTATCGTTTATATATATATATATATATATACTAGTTAGGGCAGCACGTGCTAGCCATAGAAAAAAAAGTAGTGATTAGGATCCATTCTAAATTTTATTTGTATCACAAAATAAAGATATAAATCGTTTGATTTTTAAAATACATAGAGATTTACATTAATCAAAAGAGACATTAATTTTAAGAATTTTGATAATTATGTCATAAAAAGTTAATCTCATTCGTATAAGACTGTGACAGATCCCAGTTCAATATTTTATTATTTTATTTTGACTTATAACTTACACCTCATTAGTTGTGAATATATTGTAATAACAATAATATGTTACGACATTTTTAGTTGTGCTAGATCTCGGTATGATATTTTATTATTTTATTTTGACCCATAAGGAATTGACGCATGCGTCACAACATTTTCACAATATCTCTATGTATACATTGTACTTAATTACAATGTAAATTTATATTGTAGACACAAAAAAATTGTCAAATTTTGTACACTTTTACAAAATTTGTACAATATTTATCATTTTTTGTGCAAATGTGTATAATATTAACCACTTTTGTGTATTTATAATGTAAACTTGCATTGCAAGTACAAAGTAAACAAATAAAGATCTTAAAAAAAACAAAAAACAAAAACAAAAACAAAGCTCAAACCAACTGGCATACTTGAAGAAAAAAAAGAAAGAAAAGAAAACAAAAAGTGCACCTCACTAATTGAATAAACCAATAAAACACTATTCATCAGCCTTTGGCTCCTTTTATATAGTTAATAGATATGCCAGCTTACATAAATATTTAAAAGGAAAAAAAAAAAAAACTTTAGGCACTGTAGAAATTAATGTTAAAATGTTGTAGACTTAGCATTTTTTTATTTGATTTATAAAAAACTGAGATCTCAACAATTGTGAAAATATTGTGATAACAATAAGTGTTGTAACATTTTCTGGAAACATTTATTTTTAGTTGTGGTTGGTCACAGTCTCATATTTTATTTCGACTTGTAAGAAATTGACACGTCAATAATTGTGAAAATATTGTGAAAATTTTTGTGTCAATATAACAATGTATATATATACCAGCTTATATAAATATTTAAAAGAAAAAAAAAAAAAACACAAACCGATTACTAAAAAAAAAAAAAAAAGACACCTTTAGGCATTGTATCTACCATGTCAGTTGAAAACCAAAAGCACTGCACAATAAGTGTTGTAACATATTCTCAAAACTTTTATTTTTAGTTGTTGTTGATCACAGTCTCATATTTTATTATTTTATTTCGACTTGTAAGAAATTGACACGTCAATAATTGTGAAAATATTGTGAAATTTGTTGTGTTAGTATAACAATATATATACCAGCTTACATAAATATTTAAAAGGAAAAAAAAAATAAACCAATTACTGGAAAAAAAAAAAAAAAAAACTTTAGGCACTGTAACTATAGTGCCAGTTGAATAAAGCAAAAGCACTACACAATAAGTGTTGTAACATTTTCTCAAAACATTTATTTTTAGTTGTGGTTGGTCACAGTCTCATATTTTATTATTTTATTTCAACTTGTAAGAAATTGACACGTCAATAATTGTAAAAATATTGTGAAATTTGTTGTGTCAGTATAACAATATATATACCAGCTTACATAAAAAATTTTTATTAAAAAAAAAAAAACACAAACCGATTACTAGGAAAAAAATAAAAAACTTTAGGCACTGTAGCTACAGTGCCAGTTAACTAAACCAAAAGCATTATAGCTACCATGCATACGTGCATTCGCGATAAAGCAAAAGCACTACACAATAAGTGTTGTAACATTTTCTCAAAACATTTATTTTTAATTATGGTTGGTTACAGTCTCATATTTTATTATTTTATTTCGACTTGTAAGAAATTGACACGTCAATAATTGTGAAAATATTGTGAAATTTATTATGTCAGTATAACAATATATATACCAGCTTACATAAATATTTTTTTTAAAAAAAAAACACAAACCAATTATTGAAAAAAAAAAAAAAACTTTAGGCACTGTAGCTATAGTGCCGGTGAATAATTGTGAAAATATTGTGAAATTTGTTACGTCAGTATAACAATATATATACCAGCTTACATAAAAAAAAAAAAAAAAAATTAGGAACTGTAGCTCTAGTGTCGGTTAATTAAACCAAGAGCACTGTATATAAAGAGGAAAGAAAAGAGAAAAAAAAAAAAAAGCACAAAAAAAAAAAGACTCACAAAACTAAAGCATTGTTGCCGCTTCAGTGCTTGCACAGTGCAAACACACTGAGTGCACAGTGCAAACACACTGAGTGCACAGTGCCGAAGCACTGTAGCGGCATAGCCGCTTTTTATATAAAGAAGATATATATATATATATATATATATATATATATATATATATATATATATAAACTGCTTTTACGCTGTTGGCTGCAATCGAGCAAGTGGCCACGACAACCACCAACAATTTAGCCCCACTCGACATTTAAGCCACCTTCACAACTCCGCCTCTACCTCTTCAATCAATCTTCGGTGTGGTATGAGTTTCCCACTCTCTCTATCTATGTTCTGTTGTTTGCAACTTTAAATGTATTGTTTTTAGACTAAGAAAAAGATGAAGAGTAAAGGGATTGAGATTAGGTGCAATACCTAGGATATTACACCTGATATAATAGCAATGAATGGTTTAGATTAAGAGTTGTAAGTGATGTAAAAATTTTGTGAAGGAAGTGGTGCAATTGTATGTAGCAATTGTCTGATCTTAATCCGAGAGTAAAGAAGACTTTTGGACTAAACACACTGACAATATAATAAATATTTGTACTCTTAAGTTTGAAAAGTCAAGAGACCACCACCGCTGTCACTTGATTGCACAACACAATAACACTTAAATGGTTTCCAGCCAAGCAACAATCTGATTCAAACCAAAAATTAAATAATAAAAAACCTAAAGCAACCATAGGTATAAATATGTAAGAGACTTCAAAGTTAAAACAAAAGAGAAAATGGCCGGATGAGACTAAAGTTCTGTTTGGATACAGTTTATTTTACTGAAAATTGAAAACATTATAGTAAAATAATTTTAAATGTGTGAATAGTGCCGTAGAACCCATTTTTAATATTTTTTCCTGAATAAAGTAGTTGTGGGTCCTGTGAATAGTGTGTGAACAGTGCATGAACAGTGCACTTGTCCCCTAAAGCTGAAACGCGGGTAGGAAAAAAAAAGAAAAAAAAAAGAAAGAAAATGCAGATGTTGGAAACGCGTTATCCAAATGCTACTTAAGTTTGAAAAGAGAAATGGAAGTTTGAAAGAATTGGTAAATGAAGTATTAATGAAAAAAAGGGATAGGTGAATCACTTTTATTGTTTTTGTTTTTTTCTATGTCTTATCTGATTCACACCTCTTAAAGCCACGTTACAAGTTCTTAAAAGGAGCAAACTTTTACAAGACAACTCATTAAAAGTCATGGTTTTGAAATCCAGACCGGACCGGCGGGTTGAACTGCGGTAATAGGAAACTGTTAATCATTTTGGTTTTTTAAACTACCAAAATCGGAAATTTTAATTTTTCAGTGAACCTTTCAAACCGTGGTCAAATCGCGCGGTTTTCAAAACTGGACACGGGTCTGATAGTCCTTAAAAAAATTACAAAACTTTGCCAAATAAATCTCCCAACATTAGATCTTCCCAGAGAAAAAAAAAAGAAAAAAAAGAAAGAAGAATGGAAAAAAAAAAAAAAAGTAGATAACTATGGAAGAGCAACTACAAATATGCTTTTGGCTTCTGCATATGCATTTGATTCTTTTTTGTTTGTTGGAAAATTGTGAAAGAGCGACTTCTGTTTGTTTGAAAATTTATGGTTTTAAAAACTGGACCGGACTGGCCGATTCGGTTATCATAAAAAACCGAAAATATGAAAAAAATCGGAAAAACCTAGAAAACCGCAGTTCAACTAGGAAACTCGAGAATTGGAACGGTCAAACTGTTTTCCAACGGTTCTCTAACTTAGCTACAAAACAGTAAAAAATGCTTAAAAAAAAAAAAAAAAATTACCAAGCTAGCATCGCCTACCACCTCAATAAAAATGAGTAGATTGGAACTCGGATCTAATGTCTTTGACTGAGAGATATTTGTGCAAAGCTTTCAAGTTGAGAGATACAGAGAAACAAAAAAGAAGAAGTTTTGAGGGAAGAAAAAGAAGGCTGTGAATACTCGGGTCTTGGTACCGTACTTGCATAGTTGCACTAGTGAAGAACCAACCCACTGAACTATTGAAAAACTCATAAGCCAAGTATCAATGAAAGGCATAAAAGCAGTGGCGGAGCCACTTGATGACCAAGGGGGGCCTGGGCCCCCCCAAATTTTTTGAAAAAAATAATTTTTTTTTGAAAATAACCTAAAAATTTTGTAAATTTTTAAATAACCTTATCATTTTGGCTTCTCATACCTGATAATATACATATATATTTAAAAAAGTCTAAAAATAAACTTAATTTTCATTTAAATAAAATACAATCAATAAATACATATGTCAACAAATTACAATAATTAAACATTCATCATCTTTAAAATGAACACATAAGTATTTTAATAATTATCTCAACAAATAAAAAGGAAAAAATTGAGTTATGAAGTATTGTATATTACTATTTTACATTTCACACACACATACAAAAATTTATATATGGCCCCCCCAAAAATAAATTCCTAGTTCCGCCACTGCATAAAAGGCCATCTATTAAAGTATTAATGCTTGGCAGTTGGCACTTGAGGAATTGGGTCGGGTACTTTGGGAGATGTACAACCACGCATGTTAGCCAAGTGTTTCATTTTTTATTTTTAGTGTGTACTGTACGTTTGTGTTACTTCTTTTTTGGCTGAATAACTTTGTGTTAATAACTTAATTTTGATTTATAAAGGAATACAAATACAAACATAGTTTTTAACATTTAGGCTACTATCATCTAATTAAACACCCTTTTATTCTTAATACTGTTGTAAAAAAAATGATAAATAAAACAAAAAAGATATAACATTGCTATTATTTTTGTAATGTTAATTTTGATTATTTATACTTTCATTCCCTTTCCCATCTAATATAAGATATGAAACTCATTTATAATTTTTTTTTTTATATATTCGTATGGATATATTTGATGAGTTGTTATTTATTTTATAATTTTAAAATAATTAATTAAATTATTTATGACAACACCAAAAAATCGAGAATCACTACCTTTTTTGGTTCCGCCACCGTTCCGATTTTTAAAACAATTTTCTAAAAAGAAGTTGACAAAGGAGGGAGAGAGAGGCAGAGGCAATAGGGAAAAGCAAAAAAGAAAAGAAGACAATAATGTAGGATTTGAAGTTTGGTGTGAACTTTGAAGAACCCAACATAGTTACTGGCCATGGGATTAAAAGCAACGGTTAAAATGGTTTACAGCTAAGCCACTTGATAGTTGGATTGGAATGGTTTACAGCTAAGCCACCTTGATAGTTGGAATTTTGTAATTGTACCTGCCAATATTAAAGAGTTAAAATATATTAATGTGATAATTTTAAAGATATTGTTATATGAGAAAAGTGTTTTTTTTAGAAAGAGAAATGATATAAATTATAACTACAATATTTTCATAACAAGTTTTAAGTGGTAGTTTAGGTTTCATTGAAATAAAATTTAATCATTTTAAATTAAAATTTAATTGAGATTTTTAATTTGTATATATTTATTTCATATTAATTAATTATGACGTCATCACGGTTCGATCCCAGTTCAATTTCGGTTTGACCTCAAAAACCTTGAACCACTTCTTTTTATTTTACGGTTCAATGAACAATCCGAGTTTCAAAACCATGATAAAGGTAAGGGAAGGGTAGAAAAAAAAAGAAAAGGGCCATGTCATGTCTATATATATATATATATACACTCACACCTCCTAGAGCCACGTTACAAGTTTTTAAAATGAGCAAACTTTTACAAGACAACTCAATAAAGGTGAGAGAAGGGTAAAAAACAAAAGAAAATGGCCAAGTCCTGTTAGTACTTAGTGTGTGTATATATATATATATAACTATTAAATATATAATAATAATAAATATACATTATACATTGTTAATTTGATTCTTCATAGTTATAAAATTTTCTATATGGGCTGTGGATTTTGTTATTTTTATTTCCTAAATTTAATACACAAAAACTAAACTCACATTATTTTTTAAATTTTATATATATGTTAAACTTAAATATTCTTAGTTAAAAAACTTAATATATATATATATATATATATTTTTTTTTTAATTTTTATTATTTTAAAATTATTAATTAAATTAATTATTACATTACTGGTTCGACCATCGGTCAGACCCCGGTGGAACCAGAAAACCGATAACCAGTCCCTTTTCCAGTTCTTTCATCGTACTAGTTTTTAAAACCATAGGTATAATAAATTGTTTCATACTGTAGCCTAGTTCAGCACTTAAATTGAATTTATTATAATGTGATAAAAGTAAAATTTTTAATTATTTGTTTAATTGATTGTTGTGGCTTAGATAATTAAATTAAATTATTGTTTATGGCCTTGTTAAGATGAAACTTCATAACAAATAGGACAATGAGTTCTTGAGTGAATGATTCCTAAAGAATTTAGTTCAAAATCAATTATAAATGATTTTAATGTCATGAAAGAGCGTATGACATATCTTTAGTAAGTTATAGTTAATTCGTCAAATAAAGAATGTTTTCAATCATTATTTTTGTTAATTCTTAAGAATTTTATTGTGTTTACCTTGGCCCTCCTGGAATAAATTCCTGACTCTACCATTGCTTGTGAGGATGGCAAAGAGAAAGAGAAATCTTTAATGTCTACCATATTTCAATTGATTAGAGCTATTCCTCTTACTCTTAACCTCTCAAGTTTGGGTTTCAATTGAGAAAAGTACCAATATCGTATGGGTATGGATTGGGATTGCCATTGTATAATAGTTTTTAAGAAAAATAAAAAATTAGTTGCCACATCATTATATTCTACCTTATTGCATCATTAGCAACATATATAAGAAAATTAACAGAACTACATGAAGGGATTATTTTAAAATATTTTGGGACTAAAAATGCTCATTTGAAATACTAGGGACTAAAAGCGCCTAACATGTAAACTTTCAGAAATAAAAATGTATTTTGATTTTTTTTTTAACATACTTGTACGTGGTGAAAAAAAAGAAAAAAGCGTGATGCTAATTAAATAAGGCATTAGGTTTCCATCAAGACATACATTGATCCATGGCACACATAGATGCTAGTGTTTGATGATGGAAAACAAAAAAGCTCAATAAAAAGGAAAACGTAAAACTGAACTAAAATACAGATTTACAATGGTGAATCTATTTACAAGGGAGAATGAGATGAAAAAATGGATAAGGAAAAGTGAGAACGAGAGGAAAAAAATTGGATAAGGAAATTTGGAGATGTGGAACTCAATTTATGAAAAATGGTTCAGCTTTCCTCCCATTCAAAATTCTCTCATTCTTTTCATTTTTTATTCGGATGCAAGGCCTGTGTCAAATAAAATATCCAAAGGCAGAAAACAAGCCACCTAAAAAAACCCAATTTATTATTCTTTCAACAACCAACCTCTCTTGTCAAACGCACCAGACCGCCAACAATTTCCCATAGCAAACCTACCACCGCCATGGCCATACTACAGCACCGGCACAGTGCTGCCAAGATTGCAAACAGATTCTTGATGTTTGCGTAAATACAAATGGATTTCTATAATTTTACTACGGAAAAACCCTCAAAACACATCAAATGTATAAAACCCATTATTTTGTGTTTCTCATCATTCGTTTTGTCTTTGTTTTATGGTAAAGTTAACTCTTAGGATATTGGTTTAAGATATCATTTTTAGAAACTTTTTATGAGGAAAGAATTTTTTTTTTTTTTTTTATAGTTTATTTATTTATTTTATATTTCTCATAAAAATAGAATAAAAACTTTCACAAAATTTATTAACAATTGCCCTAAGTTCACTTGTTACAATTAAAAATTTATGAAATGGGAAAAGAAAAAAGAGAGTAAATTATCTAGAGGAAGCTAATCTTGAGAAACTTGAGGTCATTTTTTTTATACAAAATAAAAATTCTATTTTGCCCTAATCTAAAAACTAATTCATTTATTTCACATTTAAAAGGGTTCAATATGAAAAAATAATTTGGTTTTTTTGAGGTAGACACATGTCTTGCATCCCAATAAATATAGGAGGGAATGGGAGAAGTTTGAACTGGAGAAAATATACAATGAAACAGGGTATACTTCTTTTGCCTGGTTAGGTTGCACCAGCATGCCATTTTTGGCAAAGTATCGGTGTCCGACACATGTTGGACACCAATACCAATAAGACTCGCCAGACTCAAGTGTCTGAGTGGTGTCTTTTTTTTTTTTTTTCCGACACAGCGTGTTGGAAAAGAGAAGGGAGGAAGAGAGAGAGAGAGTTACCTTATGGCGAGAGATCTGAGCGAGAAAGGCTGCGAAAAGAGAGAAAGAGAGAGAGGGTAGTGAGTCAGCGGATGGAATTGGTGGCTATAAATTCGTGGGCAGCTATAATAGAACACTCCAGAAGCCGCGGATTTGATTCTTTTCAATTATTCTACTCTCTTTTTTTAATTTTATATATATATATATATATATATATATATATATATATATATATATATATATGTGTGTGTATTTTAATGGTATCTATTTGTCAATTATGAATGAGCGGTGAGATTACTTTTCACAAATGAGTTGTATTAAAAAAAAAAAAAAAAAAGGTAAGATAATGATTTCCAGCTGGATGCCAAATCTTGAAAATTTGCAATTGGATTTTTCATCCAACATACCATTGGATGAAACTGGTCGATCTGCCTAATCGGCAGATTGAGCCCAATTTTGTTCTGCCAGATCAGCAGATCAAGCCCATATATTATCTTCGGGCTAGCTCAGTTTGAAAGGGTTTTTAAACTTTCCAAAACCTGTATGTTTTTATTTTAAAGCTTGTTTTCTGTTTTTAGTTTGATGTCGAAGGTAGTTTATTTAAACTTTTGGTTTGTATTCTAAACATTTTATGTGCATTATTGTAATATTTTGGAGGTTAGTTTATTTATTTGTAGTTCTTACATAATTTAAATTCTAGACATAAACGTATTTTATGTGTAAAAATATTAAAAAATATACATAAATATAAAATTTAATTAATTATTTAATTACTGTACCCACACGATGTTGTACTTTTTTTTTCAAAAATTGTCATATTTCGTATTTGTGTCGTATCCGTACCCATGTCCCCGTGTCCGTGTCGGTGCAACTTTGCTGCTTGGTCTTCTTTGTCATCTTTCTCTTTCTGTAGTTCACACTTTAACGTAGAAAATGGGAAAATCGTGCAAAAGTTGTCTTTCCCCGCGTTTTCTCCTCAGTCTTCCTTATTGTCTTTCTTGATCAAAACCCATTTTTCTCTCACGTAATTTTCAGTAAATCTCCACCAAGTTAGTGGCAAACAAAACTAGCTTCACGTGGAGACTTCCGGGTCATTCACTTTTTTTTTTTTGGCTTCATTTTTCCTTTTCTTCCGAGGATTTATGTTAATCCATAATGTGTCGTTGCTAAGAATAGCAAGAAAATATTGTGTCTTGTAAGAGAGAGAAAATATCCTATGGGCAACTGCCTAGATTCTTCAGCTAAAGTAGATACAGCTCAAAGCTCTCATGCCACTTCTGGTAACTAATAATCAATTCTATTTTGGTAGTAGTTAATGCTTTGGCCTGAATTTTCTATTAAAGATTGGTTTTTTTTTTTTTTTTTTTTTTTCCTTTATGTACAAGTTTTTTTGGTGAGGTGAGTTTTGAAGTTATAATATCTGTCTGCTTTACTTTGATAATTTGTCATTCTAATGGTGGTCATTTTTTGGGTGTTTCTGCATTGCTGTTCTTGTTCAACGATTATAGTTAGGCTTAAATGTATATAGTATCCCACTCTTTCTTTTGGGGGTTCGAATCTTTATGTAAGTCTTATTTTTGGGGGTAGGAACTGGTTGACCAGAGATGTATCTAATATTTCATTATTGGTTTACCTTGCGAGTGATCTTCACAAATTAGCTGTTTGAAGGATCTAATTTAGCTGTATGCTTTAAGACTTTCTAAAGTTGGTTTTTGCTTTGGATTTCAAAATCATTTTTAAGAAGATTTTCATATTTATTTCACAATTGGTTGGCACTTCTTATATATTACTATATATTAGCCCAATAACTAGCCCAATAACCTAGGCCAAGCCCAATCCTTAGATATATATCTCGTATATCTCTAACACCACTGAGCGGTGAGCATGTGAATTTGAGTCTTCACATCATATGTTCCAAAATGAAAATATGGTGATTTTATGTACAGAAACCAGGATAGAATTTTATTATTTAAAAGAAACATGGGATCCATAAAAACATAGTCACACTTTATGATTTCATAAGCAATGGAAAAAGTGGCGGATTAAAGGTTTACTTAAGATAATTGATAGTTTACATTTACCAGTACTTACTCCTGGAAATGAACAAAGGACAATATGAGATAAGAGCATAATGCATTTTGTATTAAGATCAAAAGATGTTTCTAGCATATATAGTGAAATTTGAACTAAAATATAGCTACTTAAGGAATAGTCCAAAATAGGTATAAGATTGAGATTGATTAGCTCTTGAGTTGAAGTAGCAACTGCCTGCATATGTTATTTGTGCTATAATGAACTTTTTCTTCCCTTACCAGGATCAGGAGTCCCAAAATTTTCAATCAGAACCGACCGTTCATCAGCTCCTTCCAGTCGGGCCATTCAATCTTTCAGTGACAAGAGCAATGCTTCAAGTGAAATATTATCATCTCCAAATCTGAAAGCCTTAACTTTCAATGAGCTAAAGAACAGCACCAGAAATTTCTGCCCGGACAGTTTTCTTGGTGAGGGAGGATTTGGTTATGTTTTCAAAGGATGGATTGATGAATACAATTTTTCAGCTACAAAGCCAGGATCAGGAATGGCTGTTGCTGTCAAAAAGCTTAAATCTGAGCGTTTCCAAGGCCACAAGAAGTGGTTGGTAGGTCTCTTCTTATTGTTTTCATCTTTTTTTAGAGGGGGTGGGTTGTTGGGGGGTTTATACTCCTCTATGCAATCTTATTATTCATGGCGTAATTACTGATATTATCTCAAATTCTAGACTGAAGTTAATTACTTTGGCCAACTTCATCATCCAAATCTGGTTAAGCTAATTGGGTACTGTCTCGAGGGAGAGAACCGGCTTTTGGTCTACCAGTTCATGCCTAAAGGGAGTTTAGAGAATCATCTATTTAAAAGTAAGTATGTCCTACTTATGTTTATACTTAATTACTGGATTCTTATGCTCATTCATAATAATGAGACATGAGGTCTTTTATCTTTTTGTTTCCTTAGAGAAAAAAAAGAAAAAAGAAAGTCTGTTTAAATGTTTATGGTGCCTAATTCAGATGTTTGTTCCTCTAAACAAAGTAGCAGAAAATGCTTAATCTCAAATTTCTTCCTAGTTTTCACGACATCCAAACAGAATATTAGCATATGTCAATGTCTGTTAAGTCGGCCAACATAGAAATTCTGTCATCTTTTATTTTGGAATAGATTACCCTATTAAGTTATTATTTGCTAAGCTCGATACTCTTGATCACTACCAGGTAAACTTGAAAGATCATGTTAGATATATTATGGCACAAGTGCGGCAAATTAATTGTAAGCCCATGTACTTTTAGAATAAACATATTAATCTTAGGTCAATCTATGGTAGGTTAGAATTACTCAAGTATTCTTTACTCTTTAATATATAAACCCTACATAAGGCGGAGCCAGAATTTTAGTTCAAGGAGGCAAAATTAATTTGAAATTATTAATAAATATTTATACCAAAATAAATAGACATTTGTAAAAAAGTAAAAATTTACTAACCCAACTATTATGAAAATTATTGTGTTTCTTACCATTTAAATAAATTAAATAAAAAAATTAAAATCAATAGACAAAAGTGTTATGAGTCTGTGATAGTATATTAGTAAGAAAGTGAAAAGATGGGGACAAGCTACAACTAAAAATTCTTTTGACTTGTTAACTTTGTTGTGTCCAGATAAAAAAAAAAAAAAAAAAATCAAAAAACTTTGATATGTCAAGGAACTCCTTGCTCTCTTTGTTATAGTGTCATTATTTATTTTATTTTTTTTAGGAAGACTGTGTCAATTTTTTGTTCCTTTTACTAAGTATTTTTTTAATGAATCAAGGGGCAAACTTTTCTCATATGCCTATAGCTAAGAAAGTTTCAGAGGAGTCAGGAGAGGTAGTTGCCCCCTCTCGACCCCCCTGGCTCCGCCCTTGCCTACATTAGGTTTATTGTAACACAAGTATTTAATACAATATGTAACCATTAAGGACTTTTACATTGTGGACGTAAGCTGTTAGGCCAAACTACGTAAACTTTTATGTGTACTCTCTCTTTCATACTTCCATTCATTATCCAATCATCACACATAACCACACAACAACTTTCACATGGTATCAAAGCCAAAATTTGTTATTTCATTTTGTTTGATGTGAAATTATAAATTCAAATTTCTTGCAGTTTTAAATATTTTTCTTTCCTAACTGTGTCTTGACCCACTCAAGCCGCCACTCTGGCAATATAATATAACTCTCAGTTTGGCTCTCAAATGTAATGTTAGGATATTATGGAAGTTCTTGGCATGGCTATGGGAATCGTTTGTGATCCTTGATGCTATGTTGTGTTCCACAGGAGAGCCACAACCACTTTCCTGGGAAATAAGGATCAAAGTGGCCACTGGTGCAGCTAGAGGGCTCTGTTTTCTTCATGAGGCCAAATCACCAGTCATATATCGCGACTTCAAGGCTTCTAACATCTTATTAGATGCGGTAGCTAAATTAAGAGGAGGACACTAGTGCTCCGTTAAATTACAGATTATCTAAATAGTTTAAACTGCTAGAAAATGATGAATGCAGTAATTTAACTATAATTTTAACACTTCCTCTCATGTGGGCTCAAACTCCAAGTGCTCTTACCTTGATACTATGTTAACTTATTAATTATCTAAGAGCTTAAGTTGTTAGAAAATGATGAATTTTGTCACTTAACCAAAATTCTAACATACTTCTGTATAATATGCACTGACTCGTTGAAATGTTGATACATGTCAAATATTTGTTATATGTCAACATCCCAATAGATTCAGTGCATGGGACCAATCCTTGCCCATTTCTTTGGAAGTTGTTTGTGTCAACATTATATATTTAAAATAATGAGAGATGCTACGTTCACAATATTTTCACAATAAATCATAGGTGTTTAGATGTTATTGATTTTAATTTGAATCTATCACTGAACTTACTTTTTTACCCCACTAACAACAACTCATAACAACTTGTCACATAATATTTGTTATAAAAATATTGTGGATATAACATCTCTCTTAAAATAATTGGGAATTGTGGATGGAGGAATTCAATGCTAAGCTTGCTGATTATGGGCTGGCAAAGGCGGGTCCTACTGGTGATAGGACTCACGTATCTACTCAAGTCTCGGGCACTCATGGCTATGCTGCACCTGAATATGTTACTAGAGGTTCGTAAAATATCCATGTTAAGCACTATTAGTACTATTAAAAAATGATCATTGGATTGGATATATATTGTTTTAGTAGTAAATTGACTTTTTTTTTTTTAAATTTTGTTTAGAAGGGAAAAGAGAAACAAAATTCAACGCTTGAAGTTGCATTGTAGAAATGTAATGTCCAAATCTAATAGTTGTAATTACTTAGCACAAAGAATATGAAGTGGAAACTATTAGTTTTTTGTCACTATTTTTATTTTCAGCCCTTTGTTGAAGTAGAAGAATAGTCTGTGGATAAAAGAGAGAAAAATAATGTCTGAGTTATCAAGTAAAAGTGTTCAGTTCAAGTAGAAGTTGCTAATGCAACTCTCTATTGGATGGAAATATGAACTCATTTTGTTTATTTATAGAGGATCTGCTTAGGACAACTTATTTAACTGAAACTGAAATGTTTTTGTTGAAAGTACTGTAGATAAAGATAAAAGTTAACTAAAATAGTACAGTGGGACCTATAAATAGTATCAAAAAGTGTAAACTGTGCAATGGAACCCATAAATAGTAGCAAAAATAAACTAAATAGTAAAATAAGTTAACTTTAAACTCACTTCCCAAATGCAACCTTAATAGTTTTGGAGTTTTCTTTATTATACAGGTCGGCTGACAGCAAAAAGTGATGTCTACAGTTTTGGGGTTGTGTTGCTAGAACTATTATCTGGACGACGTGTAGTTGATAGGACAAAAGTTGATATTCAGCAGATTTTGGTAGATTGGGCAATACCATATTTGCGTGACAAAAGATGATTGTTTCGGATTATGGACATAAAGTTGGAGGGCCAGTATCCCCAAAAAGGAGCCTATACGGTCGCCACCCTTGCCTTGAAGTGCCTAAGCATTGAAGCTAAATTTAGACCTAAAATGGCAGAGGTATTAACAACCCTAGAACAACTTGTAAACCCCAAAAAGACTCGCTTTGTTATTTGAACTTGAAATATAGAATTCAATATTTAAAAGAATTTAAAAATTATACATTGAACTTTTGAAGAATTTAACCCTTTTTAACCAAAAAAAAAAAAAACTCTCAATTCTGTTTGGGAACAGTTTATTTAGTTGAAACTGAAACTTTCTTAAAAGTACTGTAGATAAAGCTAAAAGGTAGTTAGAATAGTACAGTGAGACCCTTGAATAGTACCAAAAAGTGTCATGAGACCCATGAATAGTAGCAAAAATAAGCTGAATAGTAAAAAAAACTGGCTTTTTAAGCCAATGCCAAATGCACACTTCATATTATAGGCCCGTTTGGTAAGAGATTTCTAGTAACGTTGTTGTTGTTTTGTGGAAATACGTATAGATGAAAAAGTGTGAGGAAATACGTGTAATGTTATTTAAACACTGAAAACTGTTGTTTAAATAATAGTACCAAATACCACATTTTTTAGATTGTGTGTTTCTTATTACTCTCTCTTTCTCTCTCATACAATTATTTATTGTCAGAGCCGGCCCAAGGCTTAGGCAACTTAGGCCTAGGCCTAAGGCCCCACAAAAAAAAAAAAAAAAAATTCCCTACTAACAAAGGACCCAGTTAAAGGCCCAAAATTTTATAAAAATATAACATTTTTTAAATAATTGGTACTTTTTTTTTAATAGTGATGCTAAAAATACCACAAAATTTTACTATAAGTTTAACTAATATGTCACTAATCACAAAAAAAGTAATTCAAACACAAATAAACTAAGTTATTGAAATTCATCAATTGCAGTTATTATCACATTATATTGTGAACGTTTTGTAATATCTTTAGTATTTTTCTTTTTTATTTCTAACGAGGCTTCCAAAATAGGAGACCTATAGAAATTTAAACCAATTGAAGCACTAAAATGTTTCAAAAAAAATGCTGCAAATGTGATAGATCATTAATGATGACTAATCTCCTCTAATAGTTTGAGACCTTATTTTTTGTAGACTAATCTCCTACAAAGCCACACACCAAATAATACCTATCTATCTCTTTCTCTTAAAAAGAATATATAAAATTAAAATTTAGATTACAACTATACTTAACTATGTATGGTCATATATCCAAGTTAAAGTAAGTATCATTTAAAAAAAAAAAAAAAATCTTTTTATTTAAATTTATGGTTCAACTATGATATTCAATTCTCTATATGAAATTAATTAACTTTAGTTTAGTTAGTATTATTCATCAATTTTTGTATTTACGTCAAATTAGTCTTAATTTAATTAGTATTATATAATTTTATTTAATTAATGTTTACATATAAGAAGGTCCCATATATAATTTTCACCTTAGGCCCCAAATTTTGTTGGGCCGGCCCTGTTTATTATTTATTTTTCTTGTAATTGTGAGAATGGCAAAGAGAAAGGAAAACTTCAACTTCTGCCCTATCTTAATTGATCAAAGCTATTCCTCTTACTCTTATCTCTCGAGTTTGGGTTTCAATTGAGGAAAGTACCAATATCATACGGCTATGGATCGGGATTGCCACTATGTAATTTTTTTTAATTAAAAATTCAGTTGCTTTGGCATTAAAAATATGCTATCTCATTGTTTTGTTAGCAACATACATAAGAATATTGATAGAACTAGATGAAGGGACCATAGAGCTTGTTTTTAAACCTTTTGGGGCTAAAAACTCTAATTTGAAATACTAAGGATAAAAAGGCGCTTAACATGTAAATTTTAAGGAATAAAAGTGTATTTTGATTTTCTTCTTTTAAAAAAAAAAAAAAATATTCTTGTTGTACGCGGTAAAATAGTGTGATGCTAAATAAATAAGGTATTGAGTTTCCACCAAGACATTCATGAATCCATGAGACACATGGATGCTAGTGTTTGATGATGGGCAAAAATAAGCTCAAGAAAAAGGAAAATGTAAAACTGAATGTTTGTTTTGAAGTAAAATATTTTCAAACGTAAAATATTTTACAATTTAATATTTTACATATAAAATATTTTCAAGTGTTTGATATAACAATTGACAAATAAAATTTTTCAAGCAAATCACCAAAATTGGTGGCTCAACCACCAAAGCTGCAGGTGTCGAAGGTCCAGCAATTGGATTGTCGCTAGAGTGATGTCTCTGGTGACTGAGCTGCCAGCATTGATAGTGAGAATGATGTCTTTGGCCATTGGACGATGGCTTTGGTTATCGAACCTCCAACACTAGACAGTGCTTCTTGTGACTGGATTGCCGACATTGGTTGTTAGAATGATGACTTCAGCCACTAGACCGCCATCATCGGTCTTCGGAGCAACGGCTTTGGCCACCGGTTGCCTAGCCCATCGGACTGGTGACCTGATCATCAGACTATGTGTTTTTGTAAAATGTTTTACTAAATTTTTAAAGGCAAATCGTTTTACGACTTTTTATAAAATATTTTACCATTAACGAAAAATATTTTTCAAATTTTTTTACATGCAAACAAACATTTGAAAAAAAAAAAGAAAATTTCTGAAAAATATTTTATTTCAAAACAAACGAAAAACACAGATTTTTATGTAGAAGCCCTCTATGTTTAGAGAGGGCTCACGAGCTCAAATTGGTCAAATAATCCAGTATGTTTTGGAAAAAAAAATTACAATGGTGAATCTATCTACAGGTGAGAAAGAGAGGAAAAATGGGTAAGGAAATTTGGAGGTTTGGAACTCAACTTATGAAAAATTGTCTCTCTTTAGTCCTCTTCATCATCCCTTTATAGTAGAAAAGAAAAAAAAATACTGCAACAGTTTGTTGGTTTCTTACAGGACAATTTGCTGCTTTCTTTGTAAACAATGTGCTGCCTTGTTGTTGGACATTGTGTTGCTCTCCCATTGGAGAAGGACAGTGTTGAGTTTTGACAAAACTTGTACTCTAGCACACATAGTGCTTTAGGTGCAAGCGTCCAATTACAAGGCCCTTTCCTAAAATATGGCCAAAATTTTGTTATTATCAATGTCCTAGTCTCTTCTATGCTAAATGATTTCGCATTATTCATGTTTATAAAAAAAAAAAAAAAAAAATCGCATTATTCACTAGTCTGACTGTTATAAGAGTTGAAGGAGTAGACGGTCAATGTGTTCAATTATATTATATTAACTATTTATTTTTTTCATCATTATTTAATGTGTGACTTTACTCGTACATGTATACCCAACACAAAGGAATTTGGCTAATGGCCAAAATCTTTTTAACTCATAGACATTGTTTGATCTCCCTTATAAAAGGAGAATCAAAGTTTCAATTCCTCTCACCCCACTTTTAAAAATTACATATTAAATTTTTTTAAAAAGGACTTTTCCTAATGACTAATAGCTACATAATTTTGTCTAATGGTTATAATGTTATATATCATTTTCAAATATTTATAGGTATTTTATTATTTTTTTTATCAATAAAAGTCTTTTTTTTTTATTAGTTGAACTATATGACTTTTGACCCGTAAAAGTTATAGCATTTACAGTAGTGGAGTTAAAATTTTAGCTATTTGGCACAATAAAAAGTTACTTTATCTATTTTGCCTGCTTATTTTACAAAATATCCATCAACAGCAGATCTATTTTAGCTTTCAATACAATAAAATGATATAAATATCACAATAAAATAATATATCCACTATAATAAAATAATATTTCACTTTAATAAACACAGGAAAAAAATCCCCTCATTTACTAATAACAAATAATTTACTGAAACTGACTCAAATTTCCTACCATTGAAAAACCCAATTCCTCAATTGAAATTTTTTTTAATAAAAAAGTCAATAAGCAAAGCACCATTTTACGGACTCTAGGATTGAAATACTAAAAAAAGAAATACAATTAATTGAAACGAACTCAAATTGCTACCATTGAAAAACCCAATTCTCCAATTGAAAAAAGCAGTAGAATTTCTTTGTATCTCTGGACACGTTGCCAATAAGCAAACGACACTGGAAGATAGCGTAAGGACACCTTGTCGGCGACCACCGACATGCAAAAGATAAGGCTGAGAGCCGTAATCTTGTGGAACTGGAGGCGAGAGCGCAAGGTCTGCAATGGAGCAAGCTTGAACCAGTTGATAGCGATGTAGCTGAAGAGAGAGCAAGCAAGCATGTGGCGGTTGGAGAATAGAAGAGTAGAAAAAAACAAACAAACAAATATTATTTTAAATGAATGGAGAATAAAAAATGAATTTTTTTAGCTCTTAGTTACAATGTACAGCTATATATAGCTATGCATTGTAATAATAAATGTAAAAATTTTATCTTTAGTTCCATTATTGCAACATTCTTTTTTATATGTAATGGTACTAAAAATATTTTTTTAACTTTTTAGCACCACTATTACTAGTGCTTTTATTTACTATATATTTTTGCAACCACGGAAAAGATTGACTATGCAAGTGTAAGAGCATTTGCAGCAGTGGAGCTAAAAAGCTATAATGCTATTTTAGCTCCACCAATATTGTAAAACAAGCTCACAGCAGTGGAGCCAAAGCCAAAATATTTGGCTGATTTGCTACAGTGCACATCTATAGATAGATGTGCACTGTAGCACTCATCTAAAAAAAAATAATTCATCTCTCTCATTAAAATATTCAATCCATTTTTTCTCTGTCTCTCTCTCTCCGGCTTCTCCTCTTTCTTCTTTCTTCCTCAAATTTTTTTTTCTCTCTAGCTCACCGGTCTCTCATCTCCCTCATCCCTCAACTCGCCGGTCTCTCCATCTCGTCGGTCTCCGTCATCCTCAGCTCGCCGGTCAATTTTTTTTCTCTCTAGCTCACCGGCCTTCCTCATCTCCCTCATCCCTCATCTCTCTAGCTCGACTGCCCAGTGCCGATTGAAGCCCAGCCCAGCGCCGACCACTCCTCACACTGGGCTGGGCTAAGCTTCGGTGGATTTTTGTACTCGTGCTCATTCCTTTTGCGCCGACCGAAGCCCATTCCTTTTGTGCTCGTTGTGGGTTTTTTTTTTTTTTTTTTTTTTTTTCTTTTTTTTGCTGTGGACTGCCGGTAGTGGTGGTGGTGGTGTTGGTGTTTTCCGATCTGTTGTGGGCAAGTGGGCTTGTGTTTGTGTTTGTGGCAGTGGGCTTGTGCTCGTTGTGGTTTTTTTTTTTTTGCTGTGGATTGCCGGTGGTGGTGGTGGTGGTGGTGGTGGTGGTGGTGTTTTCCGATCTGTTGTGGGCAAGTGGGCTTGTGTTTGTGTTTGTGGCAGTGGGCTAGTGCTCGTTGTGGGTTTTTTTTTTTTTTTTTTTTTTGCTGTGGACTGCCGGTGGTGGTGGTGGTGGTGGTGGTGGTGGTGGTGGTTGTGCCTGTGGTTGACGGTACAGGTGGTTGAGATTGGTGGTGTAATATTTTTTTGGTAGTGGAATATATTATTTTATTGTAGTGGTTATAATATTTTTATTGTAGTGGTTATAATATTTTATTGTGATGTTTATATTATTTTATTATGTTGAAAGCTAAAATAGATCCACTGCTGCAGCATGTGTGTAGGTAAAATAGATAAAATAACTTTTGGTGGAGCTAAATTGCTAAAAATTTAGCTCCACTGTTGTGGATGCTCTAACAAAACCACACTAGCTAGCTATATGTAAAGACATGAAGACATTGAAGAGTCCCACTAAATGCACACACTCTTCTTTAACTTATTGAGTCATGTACAAGTTAACCGAGTGAGTTAAAACAAGAATTTGACTTTCTCTTCTTTCTCTTTTGCCTTGTATTATTTTATTTTACCTTAGACACTTGGCGTCGACAAATTGGTCGATTACTCTGTCAAACAGACCACCACCATGTGCACTTGTCTTAATAGGATTGGGACAGTCCAAAACTAATCGTCAAACGAGGCTCACTTTGCATCCCTAAGACTTGCCTTCACCTGTTTACCAACTCAAAAGCCGTGGGTCATTTGTGCACTCAAGGTTGGAGAGGGTCCTGAAATTGAATCCAAATAATTGGAATTTCATGTTCTAAGCCAATTCTGAACCTTTACGTCTCTTATCACAGCACCAACAAGAAAAAAAGAAAAAAAAAGAGAAGAAAAAGGAAATTATGTTGCCATTTCCTACATGCTGTGCAATTTGGTGCATGCGTTGGTCGAATTTCATGTATTTGATACATTGTATATTTTTTCCTTATTACCAGCATTTGTTTTTTTTTTTTTTTTTTTTTTTAATTTGTTTTTTGATATGTTACCCTATTATTCTGACTCTAAAATAGAAGAGACATGCTATATTTACAATATTTTTACAACACTATCATGATAAATTTTAAGTGACAAGTTTTTATTAATAGGCAGAAAAAGTCATTTCAATGATAAGTTTAAATTAGAATCAACAATAACTATGATAGACATACCGCATCTCAAAATAGAAAAGGTCAGTATAGAAAAACCCAGGAACAAGGGCATCTCAATGTGATCGTTGTTCACAATATGGAAGTGGAAAATTCCCATGCTTGACGAGGTTTTAACTTATGTACAGCATCCATGTGAGTTACGAAGACTTTAGTTAATGTGTATTGAAAGAAGTCTAGATTCGAAAACACATCCAAATCATTAGAACGAGGCTTTGCCGTGTAGGAGGGGTCTGGTCAAGTCAACTAGTCATCTCAGAAAATGATCTTAGGGCCACATTTTCTTAGCTAGAAATGCCAAGTGTAAACATAAACATCAGTGGGAAGTGGGAAAAATAACCTAACCGTCAAGACCCGAAGCCAAATGGTATCGATGTTGTAGTATGCATTTTGTCATACGTCAGGTAGATAACCAAGTACATACGCCTCCATAAATAGTGAGGTGCGTCAAGAGTCTTATTATTTTTTATGAGAGGTGGCGAGTTATAAATAGTAGACAACTTGAATATTGTTCTCGTCCATAACTTGTCGTAGGATGAACGGTTGGACTTTTTCAAAGTATTCTATTCTCAAAATGATATATATGCATACACAAAAAATTGTATAATTAATTTCAACTATGATTTTATTTATTGATCTCTAGTATAGATTTTTTGATCCATAACCTATCGTAGGATGAACGGCTGGACTTTTTCAATGTATTCTATTCTCAAAATGATATATTTCCGTACACAAAAAATTATATAATTAATCTCAACTATAATTTTATTTATTAATCTCTAGTATAGATTTTTGATGAGATTAACAAAATTTTAGTCATGATATTTACTTAATAAGAGAAATGAATATGTTAATCAAATAACTCATGAATAAAGTTTGAGCTTGTTCAACCAAAAAGAAAAAGAAAAAGAAAAAGAAATATTTAACTTAGCATATTAATAAGATTTAATTTGAACTCAACTTGTGTTTAAAATAAAATTAAATGAACTGTTTCTTCTATTAAAAAAAAAAAAAAATACAAAAACTGATCCTAAATTCTGAATACCCGGTTTGGTTGGACTTGTTCACACTACAGCCTTTTCTTTAATTGGTGAATGGCTATTCTCCTTTTAACGAAGATTTAGACAAAATCGAGTTTGGATGGAATATGGCGAACGAATACAAAGGTCATAGGCTTTATTATTAAGAAAGTAAAAGGATGTTACTTTTTAACAAAAGTTAAAACTCTTTTTGCTTGAATGTTTCTGTTGGGACAATAAGAATAATGGAATTCCTATTTTGCTTGTTTCATAAAAATTATTGCTTCTTTTGTACTGAATTTGATTTAATTGGTTAAAAATACCCTTTGTTTTAAGTATAAATAATAAAAAAAATATTTTCGGTATTTCGTGGATAGTGTACTCATATTGCTAAAAAGTGAGTTAAATAAAAATCTTTTTTTTTTAATTAAAAAAAAAATAGGTGTCCAATCTTTTTTTTCCAAATAAAAGAACTCTTTTGGATATACTTTAATATATATATATAAAACAAAATTATATTCGCTGCTTGGTAAAATGAAATTTTCATTAACCCAAAAAGCTTTTTTTTTTTTTTTGCTAAATAATCCGAAAAGCATTTTGAATCAAATGGGTAAAGCACATTTCATTGAAGCACTGTTCTCTCTATAACACTTGTGAGATGAATCCTTGTCCTTTCTACCACCTTGACTTGACATCATTATAGTGTTAATAGCATTTAGGTCAATTCCTTATTCAATCTTTTGGGGTCATCTCATATGTATAAGATTTCCTGCCATCTTTTTTGGCTAGGTAAACAGGGAAGAATCCTTAATGTCTGCTGAAATTACTAAGGTATTTCTTGAACCCCAAGACTTCAACTTTATGGGCTTCCATACCCCTTGACTCAACATGTTGCAAGACGATTGATATAGGCTAATTTGTCCGTTTGGCATCAATTTATATGGATTTTTGTTAAATGTGGAATAAAGCACATGAGATTATTGTACTTAAACAAACTAAGCTAAAAGCATATTGTAGCATGCATATTGGCATGTGTCAGGAAGATGACCAAGTAAGCCTTCATAAACGGTGAGGTAACAGCGTGAGAGACTTGTAAGTCAACTGATTAGTATTTTTTGGAGTTTTCAATTGTATATTCATGATTCAAATCATTCCAGTTACAACTATCAAATTATATATATATATATATATATATATATATATATATATATATAAGTTTAGAGCCACAATTTTTTTCACATCATTTTTCTCATATATTCAGATAGCAAGTTATAAATAGAAGATGACTTGATCATCACTCTTGTCCATAGCCTATCATAGGATGGGTGGTTGGACTTTTTCAAGTATTCTTTTCTCAAAATGATATACACACACAAAATGATATAATTAATTTCAACTATAATTTTATTTATTATATAATGTTTATTATACCTTTCTATTGAGATTAACAAAATTGTAATCATGATATTTACTTAATATGAAAAAAGAATACATTGATTAAGTAACTCATGAACAAGTTTGAGCTTGTTCAAAAAAAAAAAAAAAAAAAAAACAAAACAAACAAATTGAAATATGTAACTCAGCTTGGAAATAAGCTTTTTGAACCCAACTTGTGTTCAAAATAAATTTAATTAATAAATTGGTCCTAAATTCTTAACAGAAAACAAAAAGTTTGACCTATTCTTCTTTCATGAAGATTTAGACAAAAAATTGAGTTTGGATAGCGAACGAATACCTTTATATTAAGAAAGTAAAAGGATGTTATTCAGTAGGCATCACAGTTCTAGCTACTTTTAACAAAAGATATAACTCTTTTTGCCGGAAATTAATGTTTCTGTTGGGACAATAACAATACTGGAATATTCCTATTTCGTGGGTTTCATAGAAATTATTGATTCTTTTCTACTGAATTTTATTTAATTGGTTAATCATACCCTTTGTTTTGAGTATAAATAAACAAAATAAAATAAAATAAATCTATTTTGGGTATTTGGTGGATATTGTCTCACATAGTCAAATTGCTAAAAATTGAGTTAAATATATATATATTTTTTTTGTGTCCAATCTTTTTGTGGAAATAAAAGAACTCTTTTGGATATTCTTTAATATATACACAACATTATATTCGTTGTTCTTGGTAAAATAAAATATTCATTAATCCAAAAAGCATTTTGAATCAAATGGGTAAAGTAAATTTCATTGAAGCACTGTTATTTCTATAATACTTTAATTTTGAGATGAATCCTTGTCCTTTCTGCCACCTTGACTTGACATCAACACGGTGTTAATAGCATTTAGGTCAATTCCTAATTCAATCTTGTTGGGGTGCGATAGACATCTCATATGTATAGTATGTCCTGCCATTATTTTTGGGTAGGCAAACAGGGAAAAATCCTTATTGACTATTGTTGCTTAAATGATCAAGGTATTTCTTGAACCCCAAGACGATCGATTTTGGCTAATTTGTCCGTTTGTCATTAACTTATATGGATTGATAGGCTAAGAATGTATTGACCCTTTTGGTAACTTAATCAAATTAATTAGCTAAGTGAAATTAATTATATTCAATTACATGTAATAAGCGTGGTAGGACAAACAAATCACCAAATAAATAAATGCAGCAGATATTAAATTTGACACAGGTGATTTGTTTACGAATGAGAAAAAACACCGAAGCAAAACTCCATCGGATGAATTTAAGGTCACCACTCCCGAGAATTCACTATTATCAAAACAAGCAGTTACAAGTAAAAAGAATTTCAGTACCTAATACCAACCTACAGTTGAACCTTTACCTCAATACACAATTAGACTTGCAATGTAGTGACAATCTCTCCTTTCAATATACAGCTCCAAGTATATGACTAACCAATCGATGCACGGATCCCAGTACGTGACTAACACAACAACTTGAGAAAGATGTTGGTTGCAAAGTTCTTCAATTCATCCAAACGATGAAGATCAAGAAGATCCTTGGTTACAAAACCCTTGGCGCAAAGACAGCAGCTTCTACAAAAGAAAGATGAACTAGGACAAATTGTCTCTAGTCACAATTTTAGTGAATAATCACTTTGCATCAAGTTGAATCACTTTTGAAGGCTCTTAAAATAATCCTTATATATGTCTAGGATTATGAGAAAAGAAACCCTACACAAATAACTTGGACATGCGTGAAAAATAGATTTGAAAATCTGAATTTTGTAATTTTCGATAGATACAACTTCTGTCGAGAGCTGTCGAGATATCTGTTAAACTTTAATGAACAATACTTCTTCATTTGTTTCATGGACAGATTTGCATAACTTCAATACTAGACTTGAATTCTTGTTCCTTGAAGTATTAAACACATCTTAGATCTACCAAATTACAAGTAAATTACGTTTTGTCAAAGGATTAGCTAATATTACATGACATATGTTCTAACAAGTTCCACATATGTCCTAACATGGATTTTTCATTTTTGTTAAATGTGGAGTAAAGCACATGAGATTATTGTACAAGTTGTTCTTAAACAAACTAAGCTAAAAGCTAATTTTTGTGAAAAAGTAAGCTAAACATTAAACAAAAAACCTTGTGTTAAATGAACAAGCATTACTTCCTAATAAAAGACATGGCACCAAACGTTGTGGTAGTATGAGAGCTTTACCTTGGGAGACACTGCTTCTACTGTTGACGTTTAATGATTTGGGGTCCATTACAACGTTAATTTAGATTCTTAAACCATGGTCTGTGCGACCATGACCTTTTGCATCCTGTGTTCTCACATTCATGAATTCAGCCAAGTGTATGTCCTATCAATCTTAATCTTCACATAATTGATTTTAGTCTACACAAATTTTATTCACTTCTAAAGCACTCAATCTCACAATTTATAAACTTCTGCGACTTTGAGTGGTGGAATAACTTTTTGCCTTGAGTGATCCATCACTTTACATGTTGCCCACCTACAATCATACAGTTTAACAAGTTATAAAATGAGGTATTTAATGTTCACATAATTGATTTTAGTCTTTACAGATTTTATTTGCTTTTAAGCACTCAAATCTCACAATTTATTAACTTCTACGACTTTGAGTGGCGAACACTTTCTGTCTTGCGCGACCTATTACTTTACATGTTACTCGCCTATAGTCGTACAATTTAACAAGTTGTAAAATTAAGTAAAAAAATAGTTGTGTTTGTAGACAGAATCGGAGTGTTTAATTATCAGTCTAAATGAAAAGGAAAAAAGTGATAAAAGTATAAACAAAATACAATTTGTTTAGACCTGTTCAGACTTAGCTTTTGACTAATGTTGTGATGGTAGGCCCAATGTGAATCCACATTGCCCATGCAAAGAATTTTGGTCAAGGGATTAATAATCTATTGTATTTAATACATGGGCAAATCTTCGGCCAGATGCCTCTCTTCAAAACCTATCTTTTTGTTGCTCGTGGTGACACAGAAACAGAAGGATATGCTTGGGCCCTATGAGAAATTGACGGAGGATTTTTCTTTTTCTTTTTTTGTTTTTTTTGCTTGCTTAGCCAAGCGTGACGCAGCCAATTTTGTTTCCAAAATACCCCCATACCGACTATTTTATTTGATTTTTTTTTTTCTAAAATAAAATAATATAAAATGATGATGAATGAGAGTTAGGTATGGGAGGGAATAAATAAGAATTAATAGGATTCGATGTAATGACCTACGTCCTTATCAAAAAGTATGAAATTGTAACATTTTAATTATATTGAACTACGTATTATAATGAATTAAGTTTAGAGTATTTTTTACAATTTTCAATATTATTTTTGGACCTGACAAATGGGTTAGGTTAGATTAGTATACTAGGTATAGATCATAAACGTAGAAGAGTAAAACAAGTGGATATTCTTATTAGCTTTATTCTGTCTTTGATGGGTTGGGTTAACTTGGTATGATAGGTTTTTATTTATATTTTTATTATTTTATTTTATTTTTTTTATGTAAACAAAAAATAAAGTTAAATCACTTGTAAAAATAACTCCTTGTGCATTTTGGATTAGCATTATGTTAAAAATGGACATAGTATGTTGTACTTAAAAAACAATTAAGGCTTTACAAAAAAATGTACACAAGGAAATAAACTAAAAAGTTTTATTATTATTTTTATTTTTTTAAAGTTAATCCAAACTCACATTGAACACGCTAGTTAAAGAAAAAAAAAATATAGTTAGGAAGAAAATTTATAATAAACTTACAAAAATACTACTCAATGTTAGTTTTTAATATATATATATATATATATATATATATATATATATATATATATATTTGAAAATTGTACGTGAAAGTTGACAACTAATATTATTAATATTTTTTTATTTACAATATAAAAAATCTAATATACTTTTAGAGGAGATTCTGGCAATATGCCCTTAATTTCTAAAAAAAATTGGCAATATGCCCCTGTTTGCAAACTATATAGGGGCGTGCCTCTGTTTCGATACTCGATTACCCTAAAATCGAGTTCAATTAAATACTCGATTCGTAGAAAATCGAGTTATGCCCGATCAAACTTAAAAAAAAAAAAAAAAAAAAAATTTGCATGGAACTCAACTTTCAGAAAATTGAGTTCCATGCAAAAAAAATTTTGTAAGTGTGTTCACCCCATATTCAGGATGCCTATAGTGGCGTTTTTAAGCCCTATAGTGACGTTTTAAAGCTCTATAGCGGCGTTTTCCTGCAAAAAATTTTATTAGTCCCATACCAGGTTCAAGGAGCCCTATAGTGGCGTTTTTAAGCCCTATAGCGGCGTTTTCCTGAAAAAAATTTTTATAAGTCTCCATACCAGGTTCAAGGAGCCCTATAGTGGCGTTTTTAAGCCCTATAGTGACGTTTTTAAGCCCTATAACGGCGTTTTGGAACTCGACTTCCTTAAAATCGAGTTCCATGCATTTTTTTTTTGTTTTTTTGTTTTTTGTTTTAAGTTTTATTGGGCATAACTCGATTTTCTATGAATCGAGTATTTCATTGAAACTCGATTTTAAGATAATCGAGTATCAAAACAGGGGCATATCCCTATATAGTTTCGAAATAGGGGCATATTGCTAAATTTTTTAAAAATTAAGGACAAAAGGCTAGAATCTCCAAACTCTTTAGACATTGAAAATAAGTCAATATTATTTCTAAATTTTTTTTATAACAAATGCTTAGTAGATGTGACAGGTCAAGTTCAAGATGAGTAAAAAATGGGTTGTTATTCCTGTTAGTCATTCTTTTTTTCCCTCTTATGTGTGGTCGGCCGGATTAAAGGGTTTGGAACTTTGGATCAAATTTTTTCAAGTCTAATTAGAATTACTTTTTTTTGGGGTGGGACAAAGGATCATCCAAGAGAATTTACATGTGAAATTTCTATTTACTAAGTGCATATATATATATATATATATATTTATATATATTATTTTTGTGTCTGTTTTCCTTGCTGCTACTAGATTCAAAAGAAGCAAAATAACATTTTATGTTCCTAAATTGTGGGTGCTTAGTGACTCATCACTTGCCGTCTAAGCATAAACCTTGAAAAACAACTATCTATAATGTGAAAACAATGAAGCAAAATAACCTTTATGTCATACTTTGTGGATGCTAAGTGAATCACTTGCTGTCTAAGCATAGTTCTGAAAATAAAAATAAAAAACGTGCTATGATGTGGAAACACTACATTAAAAAATTCAATAAGAATAATTCTAAAAACATGCATATCATGTCACCATTCATCAATATGAACATCATGGCTTACAGCTTTAGATTTTTAGCCATTTAGTCAACTTATAGTTGCTTAAAATAATGGAAATAATATATGGATATATAGCACGCATGATGCATGAGCCATAAACAAGCATTACTTCCTATTAACTTATTAAAATTTGAGTTTTATGATATGTGCTTTTCTTTCACATCTAGATAGAGATAGTTATGCATATATTTTCTTTTATTTTCTGACTTCCTAAAAATGAAATGGATAATTATTTTATTATGTTTGAATGTATTCACCAATCACCACTGACAACATAAAGAAAAAATTATTAATGAAGTGAATTTAACTTCCAATGATATTAATAATTTACAATTTTTAAGGAGTTTATATATATATATATAAATCTAATCCCTTATTAGAAACAACTGAAGCAATATCAGTCTCTTATCATTATTAAACTTGGTTTTGACTTTCACTCGCCCCCCATTTCTTTATATAGTTATTAGTTATTATAGTTATTGATAGTAAAAACAACCAACGATAAATAACAACCGTTATGGATTAGATAGGTTCAAATGAATCAAATCCAACCGTATCGTATTTAATAAAATAAAAAAAATACTAAATTTAAATAATTTCAGATTATTACTGCTTATCTCTATGGATACTTAAATTTAAATAGAGATAAGTAATTTTTAAAAATATTTTAAACATAAATAAAAATAGGAAATGACAATTCACTTTAAGAAAAACCCGCATATCGTTTACTTAATAAGTCTTTTTATGAATTTGAAAATTTATTTAACTTAATTAAAGTCTTTTCTTAGATCGAATCCAATCTAAGAAAATATAAAAAATATAGCTTAGAGCCTTCTAACTCGGTATTGCTTGATATCTTTTATAAGAAACTTGGGACAACATGTCAATCATGTTTTATGTGTCCTTGGCTTTTGTTTGGCAATGGTTTTTACTTTCGTTCATTATGAAGTTGGTACATGTTGACAAAGCCAAAGGGAGGGGTATACAAGCAAATTCACCTACAAAATTACAAACAATGGTGGTGAACACATCAATTACAAAAACAAACAAAGACCCCACGCGCTTCTCGCGTCTACAACGACACTGAAAAAACCAAGGCCAAAAGCCAAAACAAACCTTCTTTCTCTGCGTTTTCTCCTCAGTTTCCTTCCTCGACTCTTCCTCCTCTGCCTCTCTTTCTTCTTCTCCTCCTCTTCTTTAATTCTTTTTATTATTCAAAACCCCATTTTTTTTCTCAGTAATCTCCACCAAGTTAGTGACAAACAAAGCTAGCTTTACAAGGAGACTTCTGGGTCATTCATTTTTTTTTGCTTCATTTTTTCGTTTCTTCCGAGGATTCATAATAATCTATGATGTTTTGTTGTTGAGGATAGCAAGCAAAGATTGTGTCTTGTAAGAGAGAGAGAGAGAGAAAATATTCTATGGGAAACTGCTTAGATTCTTCAGCTAAAGTAGATACATCTCAGAGCTCTCATGCCACTTCTGGTAACTTATAATTCATTCTATTTTGATAGTAGTTAATGCTTTGGTTTGAATTTTCTATTAAAGATTGGTTTTTTTTCTTATGTGCAAGTTTTTTGGTGAGGTGGGTTTTTGAAGTTTTGGAGGATAATTGACTTTATTAGAATCTTTATGGCTTAAAATTTGTGATTTTATTTTTGGGGTTTGTTTTACTGGGTTTTACTAGTTTTGGGGGTTTCTTTTTGTTTGTTTTTGATTTGGGGTGGCCAGGGTTAAATATTTTGAGCTTTGTTGATAAGTAAATTTGAGCTCTGTTTTTGCTTGGTGTTTACAAAGCAAGAATATTTGGTAGGCATTATGTGAATATTTTCTCTCTGGGTTTTGGCCACGGTTTTATTTTCTGGTAATCAATGTTCAGAAAAAGGGAGATGTTTTTTTTCTAAATCATGGCCAAGATAGAATTTTTAGTGGGGTTTTAGTTTATTTGGCTGTTATAATATCTATCTGCTTTACTTTAATAATTTGTCATTCTAATGGTGGCGAATTTTTGAGTGTTTCTGGTAAGTCTAAGTTTTGGGGTTAGGAACTGTTGACCAGTGATCTATCTAATATTTCCTTATTGGTTTACCATGTGAGTGATTTTCATAAATGAGCTGTCTGGAGAATCTGATTTAGCTGTATGCTTTAAGACTTTCTCAATTTGGTTATAGCTTTTGATATCAAATAATTTTTTAAAAGATTTTCATATATTTATTTCACACTTGGTTGCTACTGGGCATGTGAATTTGAGTCTTCACATCACATTTTGACCAAGTCCAAGCTCCAAAATGATTCCAGTGGTAGCAAATGAGACCGAAGGGAAAAAATGTGGCGATTTTATGTACAAAAACCAGGAAGGAATTTTATTACTTAAACGATACATAGGATCCATAAAAACATAGTCACACTTTATGATTCCCTAAGCATTGGAAAAAGTGGTGGATGAAAGGTTTACAAAAGATTATTGGTTGTTTACGTTTACCAGTACTTCCTCCTGGAAATGAATTAAGGAATTATATGAGATAAGAGTATAATTCATTTTGTACTGGAATCAACTTTTGCAAAAAGATGTCTCTATCATAGTGAAGTTTGAACTGAAGTATTTTTGCTTAAAGGAATAGTCCAAAGTGGTTATGAGGTTGAGATTGAATGACTCTTGAGTTGTGGTAGAAACTGCCTTCTTATGTTGTTTTTGCAATAAAGAACTCTTTCTTCCACTCCCAGGGTCAGCAGTCTCAAAATTATCCAGCAAAACCAGCCGTTCATCAGCTCCTTCCAGCCTGACCATTCAAACTTTCAGTGAGACGAGCAATGCTTCAAGTCTTCCTACTCCAAGGTCTGAAGGTGAAATATTATCATCTCCAAATTTGAAAGCCTTCACTTTCAATGAGCTAAAGAACGCCACCAGAAATTTCCGCCCGGACAGTCTTCTTGGTGAGGGAGGATTTGGTTATGTTTTCAAAGGATGGATTGATGAACACACTTTTTCAGCTGCAAAGCCGGGATCAGGAATGGTTGTTGCAGTCAAAAAGCTTAAATCTGAGGGTTTCCAAGGCCATAAGGAGTGGTTGGTAGGTCTCTCTTTTTTTTTTTTTTAAATTTTTTTTTCATTATCCTTATATATATATATATATATATATATATATATATATATATAGATATATGTATGTATGTATGTATGTGTATATATATATATATATATATATATATATATAAATTTTTTATTGGGGGGGAGGGGGGGTGGTGGGGGAGTTAGATTCCTCTTTGCAATCTTATTATTCATGGTTAATTACTGATATTATCTCAATTCCAGACTGAAGTTAATTATCTTGGCCAACTTCATCATCCAAATCTGGTTAAGCTAATTGGTTACTGTCTGGAGGGCGAGAACCGGCTATTGGTCTACGAGTTCATGCCTAAAGGGAGCTTAGAGAATCATCTATTTAGAAGTGAGTTATGCATTCCAGTAATTTTATTGGGAATTATGTTTTACTTATGTTTACACTTACTGGATTCTTATGCTTATTCATAATAATGAGACATCAGGTCTTTTATCTGTTAGGGTCCTTAGGGAAAAAAAAAACTCTGCTTAAATTTTTTTGGTGCCAAATTGAGATGATTATTCCTTCTAACATAGTAGCAAAGATGCAAAATTACAAGTTTCTTCCTAGTTTTCTTGGCATCCAAACAGAGGGTTAGCATTTGTCAATGTCTGTCAACCAACATAGCAATTCTGTCAATTTGCTGTCATCTTCTATTTTGGAATAGATTACCCTGTTATATCAGGAAAGCAGTAAAACTATGCTTGCAAAGTTTTAAAATTTCCTACGAGGAGCCGTTAGGTCTAGGGATGAGGCTGGATAGATTGCAAGTCTTCGAAAAGGGGCTAGGGTGAATGGCTACATCAGCAGTCATTTATCACTATGCTCAATATTTTTGAACACTACCTGGGAAGCTTGAAAGGCCAAATTGTTATTTCATTTAGTTTGGTATGAAATTATAAAATCAAATTTCTTGTAGTTATAAATATTATTTTTTCCTAATTCTGTCTTGACACTCAAACCACCACTCTGGCTCAAATATAATTTAGATGAGTTCTTAGAGGTCTTCTTGTTTACTAGTGATAGTTTCTAATATAACTCTCAGTATAGGTCTCAAATGAGATGTTAGGATATTATGGATGTTCTTAGTGTGGCTATGAGAATAGTTTGTGATCCTTGATGCTGTGTTGTGTTCCACAGGAGGGCCACAACCACTTTCTTGGGCAATAAGGATCAAAGTTGCCACTGGCGCTGCTAGAGGGCTCTGTTTTCTTCATGAGGCAAAATCACAAGTCATATATCGTGACTTCAAGGCTTCTAATATTCTATTGGATGCGGTATGCTAAATTAAGAGGACAATGTTCTATTTCTTTGAAAGTAGTTTGCGTCAACATTATTTCATTATTTATTTAAATTAATTGAATTGGGGATGCAGGAGTTCAATTCGAAGCTTTCTGATTTTGGTTTGGCAAAGGCGGGTCCTACTGGTGATAGGACTCATGTATCTACTCAAGTCATGGGCACTCATGGCTATGCTGCACCTGAATATGTTGCTACAGGTCCGTACAATATCCATTTTAAGCACTATTGGTACTATTCAAAATGATCACTGGACTGAATATGTTGTTTTAGGAGAAAATTGATCTTATGAAAATCTAATGTTTTTGTAAAAAAAAATTATTCAGAAGGGAAAAGAGAAACAAAATTCAACCCCTGATGTTGCATTCTAAAAGTGTAATGTCCAAATATAATCATTCTGCATACTTAACACAAAGAATATAAAGTGGAAACTATTAGTTTTGTCATTATTTTTATTTGGCAACCTGTGGTTGAAGCAGAAGAATGGTCTGTGGAAAAAGGAGAGAAAAAATAGTGTCTGAGTAGTCAAATAGAAGTGTTCAGTACAAGTGGAATGTTGCTAATGCTCAATGCTCTATTGGAAGTATGAACTCATTCTGTATATTATATATCATGGTAAAATTTTCTGAAGTTTTCTTTATTGAACAGGTCGGCTCACAGCAAAAAGTGATGTCTACAGCTTTGGAGTTGTGTTGCTAGAACTATTATCTGGACGACGTGCTGTCGATAAGTCAAAAGTTGGTATTGAGCAGAATCTGGTAGACTGGGCAAAACCCTATTTGGGTGACAAACGGAAATTGTTCCGGATTATGGACACAAAGTTGGAGGGCCAGTACCCCCAGAAAGGAGCCTATACAGCTGCCACCCTTGCCTTACAGTGCCTAAGCACTGAAGCTAAAGTCAGACCTAAAATGGCAGAGGTATTAGCAACCCTAGAACAGCTTGAAAACTCCAAAAATGCAGGCAGAACCTCCCAATCAGAGCAGCATACAGGTGCACCTGTCAGAAAATCCCCTATGCGCCCACACAATTCTCCTCGAAATTTAACACCTGGTGCATCACCATTACCATCCTATCGTCAATCTCCTCGAGTACGTTGAACAAAGAGCATTGAATCTGTAAATTTTTTATGTGCTTCCATATTATGTTGTTCATATGGGATGTAGTACGGGCATATGTCTCTTGGCACAATTTTGAGTTATATTGAATTAATAGTTACCACTTGTAGTTACCACTTGTTCATATGGGATGTAGTAGGACATAAATCTGATTTTTGAGTAATTTGAGTTATATTGAATTGGTAGCTTGTTTGTTGTGTTAACCTACTTGTTTAACAATGTCCTGAGTGCACAGCTTCTTTAAAATCCGATTTATGTCCTTGTATACATAATAGCAACTTAAGTAACGTCTATATTGTTATGCAGATGCAGATTACAGTTTGTTTTGTTTGCTTAAATTGTATACTGAGGTGATACCACTTGCTTATTGGTCGCTTACTGTACATATCATGTGGAGTCTATTCCACTTCAACCATCTAACACAGGATGGATTAGATACATTGTGATTATCAGTTTTTTCTTTTGGAATCTAAGACCTATTCAACCCACTACATTTTTGCCCTTGATGTATGGCCTAGGGGCTAACATCTGCAATTGTGAACAATGTTAGCTTATCAGATGTGGCATCCCTTTGTCCCAGGGAAGTTTGTTATGGGTTTGTTATGATTGCTCCGCCTCTCACATATTTTTTCTAGTCTCTCTAAATTAGCTACAACTTCTCTCATTTCTGGTCGGCCCGTAGGATCTGTACTTAGGCATTGGAGGATGATCCGAGCAAATTCTTGAGCTCCTTCCCCTGGGAAGTTCTCTCCAATTCTCTTGTCAATAACACTACGGATGTCCCGCTTGTTGCTAAGATATGGTTTAGCCCACTGCACAAGGTTACCCTCAAGCCCATTTGAATATTTCTTGGCTGCACAGTTTCCTGAAAAGATCTCCAGGACTACCACTCCAAAGCTGTATACATCAGTTTTTAGTGTCAAATGCCCTGGAAAGATAAAGAAACATCAGTTCATGTATGTATGTATGTATGTATATATATATATATATATATATATATATGATACATCAAACTATAAGTCTAAGCCCATAATTATTTTCAAAATGATTGATATGATCCTTTGTGAATGATGCATAATAAAAGTGGTGTCATTGGACCCAGTTGAAAGTGATGTTCAAAATTCAAATCACAACAGGCTATGTACCATTACTCTATGAAGTGTCTTTGGATTCTTTCTATAACATTTTTACAATTTATGAAAGGAATACCTGTCCCAATGTACTCGGGAGCGAAGTAGCCTTTGGTATTTAACCAAAAAAAAAAAAAAAAGGTAGCCTTTGGTGCCAGGTATCCTTGAGGAGACGTGGGACTGGTCACCTTGGGGTCCATATTTGGCGAGTCCAAAGTCTGAAAGCTTTGGATTGAAGCCCTACAATATATTACCCTTAACCGGTTAATGTTGCAAAGTGAACACCTTGTCACAGTGAGGAGCCAAGCACATATTTATAAGATACATGTAAACGTAATGCATAAATACTGATTTAATTTGAAAGGACTGAAAAAGCACCAGTGACCAATGACAGAAACTCACAGCATCTAGTAGGACATTGGAGGCCTTGACATCACGATGAATGACTGGCCTCCCAAGTGTGTGAAGAAAATTTAAACCTTTGGCTTTTCCAAGTGCTATATTGATTCTTCTTCTCCAATTCAGCTCTGTATCATCATCTGTATATGGCAATGATTAACTCAAGGTTACTCCTACTAGTATTAGAGCATTATGTGGCCTAAGTCTAGGCTGTTTAACAGTTCAGGCTCAATATCATCAATTTTTGACTGTCTCCATGTTTGTGGCATGTTGGCTGCAATCTTGTAATGCTTAGTTCTTACCCTTCAAAAGATGGGCCTCCAAGCTTCCTCCAATCATGTACTCATAAACCAATATTCTATGCTCACGCTCTGAGCAGTAACCTATGAGCTTCACTACATTTGGATGATTTAATCTGGCTAAAAATTTCAATTCATTCTGCAGGGACAACATAATCTCAGATAGAGAGAGAACAATATACTCTTTAACAACTAAGCCTTAGTGTCAAATTTTGAGGGGAGAGAGAGAGTCATAGAAAAATACCAACCATTCATTGTCGCCTTGTGTTCCTTTCTTTCTTAGCCTCTTGACTGCAACTGCATATCCACCACCTGGTCTTGCGGCAGTCATGGTGCAGTGATTGATATATCCAATATAAACATCACCAAAACCGCCTTGGCCAAGTAAATTTTTACAACTGAATTTTTGGGTGGCAGCTTTCAAGACACTATAGCAAAAGCAGTTGAGTTTGTATTCATGAAGAAAGTCATACTTCGTATTCACATTCATATTAGGCCAATGTCTTATGATTGGGTAACCATGCCCTTGGTATTTACTAAGCTTTTCTGCACCAATATACACAAAATTGACTATGATTAGTGTTAGAGATATTAAAGGTTAAGAGCCATAAATGCAAGCAAAGTAGTCCTAATCCTACTTCTTGTGTAAATAGTAGGATTATAGGGTTAGTCTAGGGGTTAGCTCCTATATATACCGCACATTGGGGTATATTGTAACACACAATTCTATATAGTAAAAATGTAGTTGTTTGGGGCTTTTTGCGGTCAGGCCCCCGTCTAGTTCCTCAAAGGTTACTCTTAACTTGTTCAAGTGTTTCAGCACGGCCTATCTTCAGTCGATATCTTCTAGTAAACAGTGCCACTCTTCTTTGGTTGATGGTGTTGTAATACTCCGACCGTTGTTCATCACCAATCTCCGCTGTTCTAATGTCTATCTCGTATATGCCATCCTCGAGTTACTATTCCTCTTCCAATGTCCCCAAGCCACATGTGCAACCGTATCCTTCAGCCATGGAAGTTACCATTTGGCCATAATAGCCGTCCTTTAGTCATAGGTGGAACCATTCTCCAGTCATGTTAGCCATCTTCTGGCCTCCATCTGCCATTGACTGTCATCATTTATTGTTGTAGAAGTTGTCTTGCACGTTTTACTCTATATCATGGCCATTTCATTCTACATTGAGTTCAATCCTCTGCACATACAATTTGGTCCAACTTGGTCATATTTTACATTTATGATCTTACATTTCAAACTCATGGTTCAACTCAACATTAAGTTTGAGGTTCTTCTTAAAAAAACCATTAAGTTCGAGGAAAGGCTGGGGGAGGAGGTGTTAGATATATTAAGGCTTAAGAAGCTAAATCTCGTTATAGGCCTGTGTATGTACTTCTAGATTAAAAAAAAAAAAAAAAGCCTACTTCTAACCTTACTTGGTACAAGTACTACAATCTTAAAGTTAGCCTTAGATTAGTGTGTCTATGGGTTTGTTTGGGATCCGTTTATTTTATTGAAACTGAAAACTTTTATTGAAAGTACTATAGATAAAGGTAAAAATTAGCTAAAACAGTACAATCGGACCAATGAATAGTACTAAGAAGTGCAGTGGGGCCCATGAATAATAGTAAAAATAAGCTGAATAGTAAAATAAGTTGACTTTTTAATTTAGAGCCAAACACACACTATATATCCTACATTTGGGGTACATTATACATACAGTTCTCTATAGTATAGATTTAGTTGCTTTAAGGATTTTATTGTAGATGTAGGCCATCATGCCAAACTACGTTAGTCATGCTTCTGTCTTCTGCTTCTCTTTTCTCTGTCTCGTACTCACAATCCCAACAAGAATTCTAACTCTTGGACTCAGAACAGAAAACTCCATTCAAATATATATATTTACCTCTGTGTATGTTTAAAGAAATAGATGAATTCCTCTCAAGTGGTAAATGTCTTTCATTTTCCTATGTTTTTCATCACCAGAAAACACAAAGATAACATAATTCGAGTCGACAAGGAAGGTAGCATCCAAGGATAACCAAAAACATTTCAAGCCAAAAAGAGGGGAAATGAAAAATACCTTTCTTCATACTTGAAGAATCCATTTTAGTCCTTTCTTGAAATAAGTTAGATGTTTTCTCATGATGATAGATTTGTCGCCCACGGACAGCTCCTTGTAAGTCAAAAGCAGTCATGCATATATATAAATTTCAGTATTAAAAGTAGAGTATCACACAAAGTATTCAAATCATGAAATAAACTTTTGTATCAATGAATAAATGGTTCAATAGCAAACCAGTTGAAGATTTTGCAATCCCAACTGGACGGTTGGGATCTTGAGCATGTTTCGTGACACAATTTCCCATGAACCCAGACGATAAAACTCATGCAAGAAGAGTTCCAGTAGAAATAGTTGAAGAAAAATAATGAAATTGTAAATGGAAACTGAGCTTTCTGTGCATTCATAACGACCGATTGTTGAGTGAGGAATCTATGCATCCAAATTACCTTAGATGTCTTGTTTGGCGAAATGCTCTATGTAAAAGCATTATAAAGAATTGTTATTGATTTGATATTGACAATAAAACAATATTTCCGATGATTTCAAAGGACTAAAGTTAGGTATTTTCAGAAACTAAGGAAAACTCTCCAAGATTAATATAGTTGCTAGATTTAACTCGATGCCACCTCTCACCTCAAGCAAAATCCTTGATCAAATATCAGATGGCCAAATCATTATTCACCCTTTCAAGACATTTTAGAGTCATAATCTTATTATGCCCTGTAATTAATTATGTTGGGGGATCACAATTTGACTCCCTACAACTACTCTAAAAATAGGCCTGCGTGGTGTGAAATCAAAAGCCATAAAAGATTTGAGTGTGTGTGTCTTCCTCATCACCAATTGGTTTTGAGGTGGAATAACATAACTCAAGGTTCGACAAATGGTATCAGGGCTAAGGTCATGAGTTCGAGTCACGAGAGTGTCATTGTAAGGGAGGGATTGTTGGGGGACTACAATTTGACTTCCTATAACCACTCTAAAAACAGGTCCGCGTGGTGTGAAGTTGAAAGCCATAAAAGATTTGAGTGTGTCTTCCTCATCACCAATTGGTTTTGAGGTGGAATGTCATAGCTCAAGGTCCGACAAATTGTACAAAATTAAACATATGTTTAGGATGTCTTATTATTTCGTGTTAAGATTTGAATGCATAAGGTTTATCTAATTCTTGCCCATCCTTTTAATTAATTGATAACTTAAATCAATGTTGAAGGATACATTCATGATTTGCTTTAAATTCTATACAGATTTACTGTAGAACTTCATCTTTACCAATCAAAATCCTCAATCCTATTTTTAGTGTTCCACTTTGTACTACATAAATTTTGGCAGGTCAGATTTAATGTATACCTTAATATTTACCAATAGAAATCCTCAAACATATTTTTAGTGTTTCGCTTTGTGTTGCATCAATTACCGAATGTCATATATATTTGTCATTCTAAACTTTGATTATTTTATAAGAAATTAAAAAAGAAAAAGAAAATATGACAAGTTGTAATTAATGGAGTACAAAGTGGAACATTCAATATCCAATAGGAATTTTTATTCTCATCTCTACACCAACTATTTTTCATATCACATAATTAAAATAAAAAAAACTCAAAGAATAGTGAGCTTCAAACAACAACAACAACAACAGTACACTACTCCAATCTTATTAGTTGTTACAACAGTACACTACTCCAATCTTATTAGTGCTTGTTAGTAGTAGAGCTTTTATGAAATAAAATTTTAGTTGAAACCTGTTTGGTATTTTGAGAATTTGTCAAATTATGGTGAGTAATGCATTAAATTGGGGATTATTCACTTTTGTTCTTTTATGTTTGGATAGCTTACAATTCTCCCTCTAAACTTTCAAACCGAGCAACATCCTCTTTAAATTTTGGAAATGAAAAAATACCCCTAAATCTTTTTTTTTTTTTTTTTGGAGGGGCAATACTCCTAAATCTTAAACCTTAACATAATCATTTTTTATTCATGAAATATTCAATTGTATAATGTCTAAAAACTTTAATGAAGCAGACACGATAATTATCAAGCCACCTTAATAGCCTTTAATTACTAAAAATGACTAAAATATTTCCCAAAATCTATAAAATGACATAAATACCCCAAATCTCTAAAATGACCAACATATCAAAAAAAATCACAAAAGCTCCAAAATGAATAAAATAACTCAAGAATTAAAAAAAAAAAAAACCAAAATACCCCTAAAAGTTCCAAAATGACTAAAATTTTCTCCAAACTTTTCCATAAATTAGATAGCAAGTGTTTTTTTTCTTTTATTTGATCAACGTACAGATATAGTTGGTGTATGTGTTTTGATACATTTCCAAACTCAAAACTAGATGTGACAAATGGGTAGAATTTTGATGAAAAATAGGCCATTTTAAATGGATTAGAAACTAATTGGGTCAATCAGGTTGCAGATTGGGTCGGGTCGACTTGTATTTTTATCACATAGATTTATTTTTTTATTTTTAAAATAAGTATTTTCCACTTATTAAGTGATGTAGCAAATTACCTGATGTGAAAATTATTAATTTGAATTCACTTATAATAAAAAAGAGTTGTTGAAGATGAAGCTAAAGCTACTCAAGGTAAAGGTTCAGGTTCAACTCAAGTTCAACAGCAAATGTATCGTTTAAGGTTATAACTGTTGTGGTTATAAGTAATGCGCACCATTTCATTAAAGCTATAGACGATGCGCACCGTTTCATTAAAGGTACAAGTGATGCGCACCATTTTGGTTATATGACTGGTGTTTCTTCTTCATGTGTTAAACGGGGTTGTCTTGGGCTATTCAAATGATTCGTTATTGTGGCGCGAAGAGCAGTTATGGCTGAGTTGGGGTTTCCATGAATTTAGGCACATAGTTTGGATCTAATCTATACTGCTATAGCTGTAATTGTAACTATATATATGAAGGTGTATTTCTGATGTAATTAAGCTTTTGTATTTGAAATTTCTTTCAATCAAGAAGATATTTTTTCTCTCAATCTCATTCTCTCTCTCTTCCTCTATCTTTCTCTTTGTTCTTCTTCTTCGTTGAGTTTTTCTCTGTGAATCTCTTTGATTACTGTGTAATAAAATTCTTCATGGTATCAGAGCCATCTGTTACTGAAACAATGACAGCTACAAATTCAACAACAATGGCAGCTACAAGTTCAACAATGGCTGCATCTTCATCATCATTGTTCTCTTCAAGCTATTTAGTGAATGTACTCAATCAACCACTCCTTCTCTCTAATATGGCCAACATGATGACCATAAAGCTGGACAATACAAACTACATAGTTTGGAGGCATCAGATAACAATGGTGCTAGAAACTTATTCACTGTTTGAGTTGATTGAAGAACCATAATTGATTCCTGATCAATATCTCAAAGATCTCTCAGGTGCATAAATTACTGTTGTGAATCCTGATTTCTTGGTTTGGAAGTCAAAAGAGAAGGCTTTGCTTACCTTCTTGAGCTCTACCCTTACTCCTTCAATTCTAGCACTCACTGTGGGGTGTTCTTCAGCATTAGAGGTCTGGAAGGTTCTAGAAAACAGGTTCTCCTCCATTTCCAAGTCACATGTTATGAACCTTAAGGGTGAGCTTCATAATATCAAGAAGGGAGATGATTTTGTAGATCTACATCTGCAGAAGATAAAAGTTGTTAGAGATAAATTGTTGGCTGTTGGAGTAATTGTGGATGATGAAGAATTGCTTCACATCACTCTCAAAGGACTTCCCAAGGAGTACAATGCCTTTAGGTCAGCTATAAGGACCAGGAGTACTCATGTGAGTTTTGATGATCATTCAACTATGCATGAAGAATTTTATTACACAGTAATCAAAGAGATTCATAGAGAAAAAACTCAACGAAGAAGAAGAACAAAGAGAAAGATAGAGGAAGAGAGAGAGAATGAGATTGAGAGAAAAAATATCTTCTTGATTGAAAGAAATGTCAAATACAAAAGCTTAATTACATTAGAGATACACCTTCATATATATAGTTACAATTATAGCTATAACATAATAGATTAGATCCAAACTATGTGCCTAAATTCACGGAAACCCCAGCTCAGCCATAACTGCTCTTCACGTCACAATAACGAATCATTTGAATAGCCCAAGACGACACCATTTAACACATGAAGAAGAAACACCAGTCACATAACCAAAATGGTGCGCATCACTTGAACCTTTAATGAAACAGTGCACATCATCTGTAACTTTAATGAAACGGTGCGCATTACTTATAACCACAACAGTTATAACCTCAAATGGTGTGTTTGATGTTGAACCTGAACCTTTACCTTGAGCAGCTTGAGCTTCATCTTCAACATCCCCCCTTAAACGACAGGGGGAAGAATCCACTAGGAGTTTGAAACGAAAGAAAAGAAAAGGAGGAGCAGGTAAAGGCTTGGTGAAGATATCTGCCATGTTATCTTTACCAGACACAAACCCAATTTTGAGATTTCTATGTAGAACCTTTTCTCTAACATAGTGATAATCATCTTCCAAATGCTTGGTCCTGGAATGAAATACTGGATTGGCAGAAAGAGCAATAGCTGACACATTATCACACCATATGACAGGAACATAGGGAAGAAAAATCTTAAGCTCCTTGACCAAAATCCATAACCAAGAAAGTTTAGCAGCAAAGGTAGCTAAGGCCCTATACTCAGCTTCAGTGGAGGAGCGTGAGATAGTTGGTTGTTTCTTGGCAGACCAAGAAATGGGATTAGGACCAAGAAAAACCAATAATACTGTGGTAGAGCGCCTATCTGTAGGGTTCCCTACCCAATCTGCATCAGAGAAAGGAGTGAGGGACAAGGGGCCAAGGGAAAAGCTAATACCATGATGCAAAGTGCCCCTGAGATATCTAAGGACATGTTTAGTAGCTTCCAAGTGAACTGAGGTGGGCTTGCTCATGAATTGACAAAGTTGATGAACACTGAAGGCCAGATCAGGTCTAGTAAATGTAAGATACTGAAGAGCACCCACCATACTTCTATACACAGTGGGATTAAACAAGAGAATAGCAGAATGAGGCACCAAACGAGAAGAGGAACAACAAGGAGTCTTTACCAGCTTTGAATTTTTCATATTGAACCTATGTAAGACATCAGAGGCATACTTAGTCTGAGTGAGAGTTATGCCATTCTTAGTACGAGAAATTTGAATCCCTAAGAAATAGCTTAAGGGACCCAAGTCCTTGAGTTCAAACACCTGACTGAGGGCAGTGATGAGATGAGCAACCTGAGAAGAACTATTACCTGTAACAATAATGTCATCAACATATAACAACAAGTAGATAATGGTGCCTGAGGACTGAAAGATGAAGAGAGAACTGTCAGCCAAAGAAGCAGTGAATCCCAAATGAAGAAGGTGGAAGGTGAACCTCTCAAACCAGGCTCTAGGGTCTTGTTTAAGACCATACAAGGATTTATGAAGCTTGCACACATATGGAGGATGAAGAGAATCCACATAGCTTGGTGGTTGCTGCATATGAACATCCTTCTTAAGGTATCCATGTAAAAATGCATTTGAGACATCAAGCTGCCTCAAACTCCAATTGTAGCTAACAACAATAGCTAAAACAAGCCTCACAGTAGTAGGCTTGATGACAGGACTAAAAGTTTCATGAAAGTCAATTCCTGCCTGTTGATGAAAGCCTTTGGCCACTAATCTGGCTTTGTACCTTGAGATAGAGCCATCACTATTCAACTTCAATTTATAAACCCATTTACACCCAACTAGATTAACATTAGGGGGTGCAGGAACCAAAGACCATGTCTGCTGCCTTTGCAATGCTTAGAACTCAGCATCCATAGCCTCACACCACTCAGGGTACTGAGGAGTAACCTTATAAGAAGGAAGTTCTGTAAAGGTATAGTCCAACTCAGCCTTGTAACATAATTTGGGATGAGGCTTAGAAATACCACTCTTGGACCTGGTTTGCATAGGATGATGATTTGTAGAGACTGTGGTGGTCAAGGGTGAGCTTCATAATATCAAGAAGGGAGCTGATTTTGTAGATCTATATCTGCAGAAGATAAAAGTTGTTAGAGATAAATTGTTCGCTGTGTTACCCTTAAGCTTGTCTCTACATCAAATATGTTACCTCCCTCAATTTTACCCTTGTCTATTCCTCCATCAGACCCTTTTCCTGATCTGCCTTCTGCTTAACCCTTGACCACCACAGTCTCTACAAATCATCATCTTATGCAGACCAGGTCCAAGAGAGGTATTTTTAAGCCTCATCCCAAATTATGTTACAAGGCTGTGTTGGACTATACCTTTATAGAACCTCCTTCTTATATGGTTGCTTCTCAGTACCCTAAGTGGTGTGAGGCTATGGATGCTGAGTTCTAAGCATTGCAAAGGTAGCAGACATGGTCTTTGGTTCCTACACATCCCAATGTTAATCTAGTTGGGTGTAAATGGGTTTATAAGTTGAAGTTGAATAGTGATGGCTCTATCTCAAGGTACATAGCCAGATTAGTGGCCAAAGGCTTTCATCAACAGGCAAGAATTGACTTTCATGAAACTTTTAGTCCTGTCATCAAGCCTGCTACTTGAGGCTTGTTTTAGCTATTGCTGTTAGTTGTAATTGGAGTTTGAGGCAACTTGATGTCTCAAATGCATTTTTACATGGATACCTTAAGGAGGATGTTTATATGCAGCAACCACCAGGCTATGTGGATTCTCTTCATCCTTCATATGTGTGCAAGCTTCATAAATCCTTGTATGGTCTTAAACAGGACCCTAGAGCCTGGTTTGAGAGGTTCACCTTCCACCTTCTTCATTTGGGATTCACTGCTTCGTTGGCTGACAATTCTCTCTTCATCTTTCAGTCCTCAGGCACCATTATCTACTTGTTGTTATATGTTGATGACATTATTGTTACAGGTAATAGTTCTTCTTAGGTTGCTCATCTCATCACTGTCCTCAGTCAGGTGTTTGAACTCAAGGACTTGGGTCCCTTAAGCTATTTCTTAGGGATTCAAATTTCTCGTACTAAGAATGGCATAACTTTCACTCAGACTAAGTATGCCTCTGATGTCTTATATAGGTTCAATATGGAAAATTCAAAGCCGGTGAAGACTCCTTGTTGTTCCTCTTCTCGTTTGGTGCCTCATTATGGTATTTCTTGTTTGATCCCACTGTGTATAGAAGTATGGTGGGTGCTCTTCAGTATCTTACATTTACCAGACCTAATCTGGCCTTCAATGTTCATCAACTTTGTCAATTCATGAGCAAGCCCACCTCAGTTCACTTGGAAGCTACTAAACCTGTCCTTAGATATCTCAGGGGCACTTTGCATCATGGTATTAGCTTTTCCCCTGGCCCCTTGTCCCTCACTGCTTTCTCTGATGCAGATTGGGCAGGGAACCCTACAGATAGGCGCTCTACCATAGGATTATTGGTTTTTCTTGGTCATAATCCCATTTCTTGGTTTGCCAAGAAACAACCAACTGTCTCACGCTCCTCCACTAAAGCTGAGTATAGGGCCTTAGCTACCTTTGCTGCTGAACTTTCTTAGTTACAGATTTTGGTCAAGGAGCTTAAGATTTTTCTTCCCTATGTTCCTGTCATATGGTGTGATAATGTGTCAGCTATTGCTCTTTCTACCAATCTAGTATTTCATTCCAGGACCAAGCATTTGGAAGTTGATTATCACTATGTTAGAGAAAAGGTTCTTCGTAGAGATCTCAAAATTGGGTTCGTGTCTAGTAAAGATAACATGGCAGATATCTTCACCAAGCCTTTACCTGCTCCTCATTTTCTTATCTTTCGTTCCAAACTCCTGGTGGATTCTTCCCCCTGTCGTTTGAGGGGGGATGTTGAAGATGAAGCTCAAGCTGCTCAAGGTAAAGGTTCAAGTTCAACTCATGTTCAACAGCAAACGCACCGTTTGAGGTTATAACTGTTGTGGTTATAAGTAATGCTCACCGTTTCATTAAAGCTATAGATGATGCGCACCATTTCATTAAAGGTACAAGTGATGCGCACCGTTTTGGTTATATGACTGGTGTTTCTTCTTCATGTGTTAAACGAGGTTGTCTTGGGCTATTCAAATGATTCGTTATTGTGGAGTGAAGAGCAGTTATGGCTGAGTTGGGGTTTCCGTGAATTTAGGCGCATAGTTTGGATCTAATCTATTCTGTTATAGCTGTAATTGTAACTATATATATGATGGTGTATCTCTGATGTAATTAAGCTTTTGTATTTGAAATTTCTTTCAATCATGAAGATATTTTTTCTCTCAATCTCATTCTCTTTCTTCCTCTATCTTTCTCTTTGTTTTTCTTCTTTGTTGAGTTTTTCTCTGTGAATCTCTTTGATTACTGTGTAATAAAATTCTTCAAGAGTTGGCATAACAAATTGATATTTGTCAAAAATTTTGGGTCTAGGTAAGGTTGATATATCAAGTTCAATTTTTCCATGTCTAATCAAAACTATCCGAGCAAGATGTAAAAGAAAGAAACAATACAATTAGAATTTTGGTTTCCCCCAATATTTCACAATATAGTATTCTTTTGGTTATAAATTTTCTTAAGAGAAGAAAGTGAACTATATTATCAACTACTTCATACGCAATTCTTACAATCGACCACAAAGAAATTTTTTTTTGAGAGAACTATCACACCAAAAAAAAAAAAAAAAAAAAAAAAAAATTCTTTTTATAGTCTTATAAAATACAAATATCATGATTCATGAGTTGAGGGTGCTTTGTCATTCTTATTGCATATTCCTTGTATCATTATGTGGACACTGTCACATGACAGCTACAAGTTTTCTTTTAAAATTAATTTCGTTTATTTTTAATGAGAATTTGAAAACAAATTTTTGTTTGGATTGATCTCAGTAGAGTTGCCAATTTGTGGATACCGGGACATACATGATGCTCCCTATACCCTATTAGTTTTTTATTTTTATATAGAGTTTGGTGAAAAAGATTTTTGTTTGGATTTGGTAATTACATTGGAGTTGCCAATGTAATCACTGCAATGTCCCCATTTATTTTATATTTTTAATGTAAAACAAAACAAGAAATAAAAAAATTCATTTTATTTAAAAATAACTCCATGTGAATAAGAAGAAACAAGAGTTGCATTTAAGAAGAAACAAGAGTTGCATTCAACAAAGACAAGTTTAGGGATTAAGTTAGAATGTGTGAAGGTGTGAGATACCCATGCATATCCAATGTATTCACTATTCAGTAGTCTTTACTGTGAGAATAAGGATAATTAAATGCTTACTCAATCATATAATGGACATTATAATTTGAAATTGAAAATTGCTGTTTAAACCCCTAGCTAGGCCGGATTACTACCAATTTTAATAAATTATTGAATTAGTAAATCAGGTAATTCAGTATAAAAAAACATAGGATTTAATTATAATTTTTTTAATTTCCTTTTAAATATGGTTGATGAAAATAAAATACAATAATGAAGAACTATGAATTTATTATTAGCTATAATAAATAGTAATGAAGGTTTATTTATTTATTAGCACGTGGTATATTAATATTCAAATATATCTAACTCTTATAAATTCTATTCAAATATATCTAACTGAAAGTTCAATAAGTGTATAAAACACCTTGAACGATTAGACCCCTAGTTTACAAATGACCAATTCAAGCTTAATATCAAACAATTAATGTGCGGAATATGAACATAAGCTTAATACAGAATTGATAAACAATCTAAACCAAATAAAATCACATCTACAGCAGAAATTAAATGGCAAAGATTAAGGGAAGAGAGATGCAAACACAAGGACAACACACGATGTGTTATCGAAGAGGAAACTGAAGCCCTCGGCGTAAAACCTCTCCGCCGCTCTCCAAGCGGTAAATAATCCACTAAAGAATGTAGTTGGGATACATGAATAGCAGAAAACTCTCCAAGCCTAATCTACCCAATGTACCTAAGCCCTCTAAGCTCCTACTCCAATGAGGTTACGTCGAACCTATTTCTTCTTTAGCTTACCGGATTCCGCTACTTGACCATAGCATCAACCAATATGAAATTGGTCCCTTCTTAACTACTTCCCAAAGCACTAAATAGCCTTCTCACAGATATGGGTATGGTGAGAAAAGGTTTTGGTAATGTACTTCTCAAGGATGTAACAATGGAGAGGAAGAGAGTAGAGGAATTTGAAGAGTCTCTATGTGAAGATTGTGGATGAGTCAATCTTGTTTTTTTCTAGGGTTTCTCCCTCAAAACTCTCTCTGGAAGCTCTCTACATTTCGTGGGTATAAGGGTCTATATATAGTAGGGTGAGAAAGGAATGCGAAGAGTCAGTTTTTCCCAAACAGGGTGGTCTGGCGACTTGGCCTTGTGACTGGACTGAGTCACAAGTTCAAGTCGCGAGCTAACGGCTTGGCCGGCTTGGCCAGCTTGAGACTTTTGTCCTGTAGTGCAACAGCTGGCATGACTCTTTAGCTCCCCTGCATGCTTCACATGTGTGCCAGCTTTGGCGGCTTACTAGTCACGAGTCACCCGCGAGTCTCTACATCCTTGCACAATCTTGAGCATTTCTTCACACTCTCTCACTCACTACTCTTACATGATTCCCACCTAAATACAGGGTTACTAATTGCTAAAATAAAAGCAAATTTGGCACGGAATAAAGCCAACAAAATGGTTGATAAAATTCAACCTTACAATCCCCCTCTTTGGTTATTCCGTGACAAAACTCTAAAACAAACTCTAGACTTAACATGTGAGTTGGGAACAGTTGAACAAAACTCACTCGCACCTAACTCTAGAATCTGATAAGCTCTTGAATCCTATGAACAAGAATCTCCTGAAACACAACACAATATGATCATTGTATGTAGAAAAACTTGTAATTGCATATGAGGCAAGCACAATGCGATCAAGCAAAATGGAATGAGTAATAAACCATGGCTTGACCAACCAAGAAATCACTATAAAATAGTGACCACAATGCTCATTCACACTTAGAATTAACATTCGGACATACAAGCCAATAAGCTCAGTGCAAATCACTTGCATGCCCAACACTCAACCAATGCACAATACATAAAGTATATGCATCTAGGAACAAGATCCTACTAGGGCACAAGAGTGAGAGTACTTAAAGAAAATGCATAACATTTAGCTAGAAGTACTAGGCAACAAAACATAAAGGCTGCATAAGCACAGTACAAACCGTAAAAGCCTACAAAAGCACATGGAAACAAACCCTAAAAGCTTACAAAAGCAACATGGGTACAAATCCAAAAATACTGAAAAACATCTTTAAATATTAATAATATCACAGCCAAACAAATCCATGAGTTTAAACCAAACTATTAGAACCATATCCACACAAGAGTAGAGTTTATATAAACAACTATAAACAGGCAAATAAAAAAAAATTAGACTACTTAAAAGTATATGTGAGTGTATATGTATCAACTTCCTCTTCTTGAGCATATAACTCCCCCTTTCAGTGTCCCCCTTTCAATGTGCATATTGCTATCTCCCCCTTGCTATATGCTATATCTCCCCCTTTTTGGCACGAATAGCTAAAGACTGTCCTCGAGCTTTTGTTGAACAACATTTAACTGTGTCTCAATTGCAGTGAGACGCATTTGAACATGATTGTTGGTGGAGTAGAGAGATCTTTCTAATCCGGAAATACACTGATATAGCCCTTCAATTAAAGTGCTTAATCTATCATCTTGAGAGCTAGGTGCAGATGGAGTGCCGGTAGTTTGCTTTTTAGAAGGAATGGGGGAAACAGTTGTGGTATGCACAGGTGTAGCAGAATCATGGCCAGATGGAGTGGCATGGGAGAATGGCTCACTCTTAGGTGTTTTAGAGGAGTGACTCTTGCTTGCATGGAGAGTTTTCATGGAAATTGGTCGAGGACGTGAAATAATTGTTCCATTTGTTAGTGGATGAACACCTTCATGAATCAAGATCTTCATGATGAGACTACAAAAAGGAATAGTGGTTCATGCTGCCGATCGAGCCGCTGTTTTCCCAATTGTCTGAAAGATGTGAGCACAAATGTCAATTGGAACTTCGGTAATGAGATCACACAGAAATTGTGCTCTTCCAAGATTTATGAAGGCAGTGTTAGACAGTGGGTAGAGATTGGAGAACATGATCAGTTTTAGAGTCGTCAGTTCAGGCGAAAATTGTGCAATGCCGATAGATGATCCTTTGCTTCTAACCTCATGATCAGGCCCAAGGACTTGGAGAATGTCTTGTACCTGAAGTGATCTGTCATCATACGGAGTGAGGTCCACATTTACTGGTCTAGTAATGCGAAGAACCTTTGCAATGTATTCTGTATTGATGGAGAACTCGGTTCCTCTTACCTAACATTTCAACTCTACTTCGGTGTATCTGGCATTAGAGTAGAATTCCTTAACTAATTCATCAACCGGGTCCTCGAAATTCCTGAACAGATTAGCCCAATCCCTTGCTTCAAAAATCCTAGGGACAAATGTTGTGCTCAAGGTATCAAATCTTACTTCACGTTCCATAATAGGAGTAGCATCTATAAAAATGCTTGAGAAGGTTTGTGAATCAAAAGGAGTCCTGAATCTCTCATTGTTTGAGCCTTGAGACGACTGAGTCGAGTGACGAGTCTGCTTAGCAATAGGGGTCGGAACATCAATGTTAATCTCTTTTCCTTTAGATGAACGTTGTGACATCTGCAAAAGACAAGACACACAGCAGAGAACCAAGTGCAACACCACAAGACACAAATATCAACTTGATTAGATTCATGAAAAAATGAAATTCGAAGAGAGAACTCACTCAATTAATCACAGAAATTGAACCAAGTCAGAAACAAGTAATCATAAGCAACACTTATGGATTGTATATTTATGAATTTAGCAAGTGTCCAAAAATGATGATTGATCAATTACAATTCAGAACAAAGTAATCAATGAGCATTACACAATCACAAATATCTGTCATTGTGACATTCCACCATGAACATGATATGTACAGAGCAACATAGTCATGAGGCACAACACAGAACACAAACATCATAAAAAAAAATTGAGAAAAATATCTCAATCAATATCACCAACACTCAATCAAACAAACTCAACGAAATAAACCAAACCCATGTTCGAACACTATATTACTCAAATCACAAAAATAACTCACAAATCAAGAAAACCAACTCATAATCATGAGATATGAAGTGATAAAGAGAAAGCCCATACCTTTTCCTTGAAGATTTGAGGATGAAATGATGCAAAAATGGAAGTTTGTTTGAGAGTGACACGGTGAGTTTGAGAGTGTTTCAGGTAAGGAAGACAATGAACAGTCACAGAAATTCAAGGGAAAAACTGAAAACGTTTAAAAACTGACCTATTTGCACAAAACAAGCAATTTTCGCGACTAAATCAAGTCGCGAGAGAGTCGCCAGGGCCAGCCGCCAGAACACTTGAAAGAATACTTTTGAAAAATTTTCTAAGTGTTTTTTGCGACTGGAAGTTCCACTCGCGAGAGAGTCACGATCTGAGTTGCGAAAATCTCTGTGTACCTCTTGCGACTGGACCTTCCACCCACGAACAAGTCGCCAACCTAAGTCGCGAAAAGCATGAAAAACCAGATTTTTGAAAAATATTCTAAGTCTTTTTCGCGACTGAAGCATTTACCCACCAATGAGTCGCTAGTGAGTTGCAAAAAATCTCTGTATGGACTCGCGATTGGGGCATGCGACTGGTTTTACCCGCGATTGAGTCGCCAGAACAGGGCAACACATTTTTTGAATTTTTTGACAATTTTTGTAAAAACAAAGTACTTTCCAAAAAAAACTAAAACACTCAAAAATCTTTTTGTGATTGATCAACAAAGATTGAGCATGTGAAAACACATTTAAACAAGTACAATCACATGAATGAATATGGCATTCATTGAACATAGACATGTGTGTTGTGTGTGGATATCAAAAATGTACTTTCCAAAAACAACTAAAACACTCAAAAATCTTTTTGTGATTGATTAACAAAGATTGAGCATGTGAAAACACATTTAAACAAGTACAATCACACGAATGAATATGGCATTCATTGAACATAGATATGTGTGTTGTGTGTGGATATAAAAAATGAGATAGTCCTTAGTCTAATGTGAGCTTCAATGATCAATTCAATCAAGGCATACACAACTAACACTAGATGATGTGACCCATCTCAATTATAGAAATATGCATATATGACCTCCCACATAGATTTGAGTACAATATCTTTGAAGCTTTTCATTTGGCTCCATGTTTGACATATCATTTGATCTTTTTGAATCAACACATCTCATTGTGAGATCAATGCATGAAATTTTGGATATTTCACTTTGATGAGTTAGCCTTTGGCTTTTTGGGCATCATACAATTTTAATTTTTGGTCACTTTTCCTTTTTCCTAGTCAAATACTAGTATGTGCGACAGGCTTTTGCAGCTCAATATCTCTTTTCATTTGGAGATTTACATTTGGTGAGCTCTTTTAACAAAAACAATAAAATAAAGAGTGGGAAGATATATAGACACAAGTCTATGCATGTCTCAAGATCAACAAAACCATTCACTAATCATTCATGACAAGGTTGAAGATCTATTTACAACAGTCACATATATTTCAAGATTTCTCCCACAAAGATATGAGTGCATAGGGAACAAGCTATGCTCGTAGATGCACAAAGCCATTTGCACAAAAGTACAAGATAAAACATATTTTGAGACAAAACTCAACAATGTCGATCAAACTTTTTGGATTTTCTACTTTTTATGTGGTTTTTGGATTTTTGACACACAAGAAGGAAAAGATTGATCAAAAGCAATAATGTAAAAACATTTTAAATGAATGAAAGCAAAACAAACAAACAATTTTCAATTCATATAATTAATAAAAAAACCAACAGTCACACAACATAGGAAGTATTAATGCATGGACATGTTGTAATGCTTATGCATGAGTACCCTTCATCACCCACACGTCATGTGCGTTTGGGGTGATATCCTTATAGGATTGGGTACGAGAGTTAGGACTTTCAAACCTTCTAGTGAAGCTTTTCAAGCAGTTGGTGAATGCACCAATCATCTTCATCACGTCCATCATTCTGGGATCACCATTTCGATCTCTTAATGGCTCAACAGCCCAAGTCCTCTTGTCATTTCTTGGCCTTCTTGACCTTTGATCACTTGCATTCCTCAATGCTCTCAACTTATGACAATTGGGTCAGGTGTGCCCTTGAAGTCCGCAGTGATGACACATATGGTTCGTTCTAGGACCTCTTTGCGATCGTGGAAGAGATTTTGCTCTGGCTTTAGACCTGACCACAGATTGATTACGGGGCTTGTTCAACACCTGCTGGTCAATCACATTCTTCTTCTTCTCAACATTTGCCTTTTCAACAGTAAGGGCAACTACAACCGGCTCTTTAGCTTTCACAAACTTCACTTCTTTGGAGATGTTCACAGCTGAATTACTTTCTCCAGTGTATCCTAATCCGGTTTTGTCGGAGAAGGTCTTTTGAGAGGAAATGACATCATTAAGCTTCTTTGTGGAGACTCGCTCTACCTTGGCATTTGCTTGAACCACCTCAAGCTCAAGGAATTTCACCTTGGTGTATGCTTCAGTTAGCTCGCCATTTAGAGTCTCTATCTCACACTTGGCCTCCTTATATCTCACTAGAAGACTTCTATAGTCCTCCTCAGCTTTCTTCATCTTTTTCACAGCTGCCTTGGCCACCCTTGCATATTCTCCTGACTTTTCAAGTAGTGAATTGTAGTTCCCTTTAAGACCAGCTGTATCTTCATCTTCTTCAGCATTTGATTCTTCTACAATTCCCATGGATTCCTCATCACTATACTCCCCAAGCTCTTCCATAAGCAAATTCAAGTCCTCCAAAGACTCAACATGAGCAACAGTCATGAATGCTGAGAAATTCCCTTTTTCATCACAGCTTTCCTCTAAATCAGAGGTGGAGGACTCTGAGTCACTAAGAGTGGTGGCATACGCCTTGCCCTTCAATCTCAGGTAATTAGGACATTCCTTTTTGAAATGGTCTTGTCCATTACACTCAAAACAAGTGACTCCTTGAGTAGATTGGGACTATTTCCCTTCTTTCCTTTTGAAGTCCTTCTTATCCTTTCCGGAACTCATGAATTTCCCTTTATCACTAAATTTCTCACTGTTCTTGAACTTTAGAAATTTGCGGAAATTCTTTGCAAGGCAGGCAACATCCTTTTCGACTACATCCTCATCCGATGAACCATGAGCTTCTACCCTTTCATTTATCGTCTTAAGAGCCAATGATTTGCTCTTTCTTTGATTTGGTAATGAAAGCTCATACGTTTGGAGAGAACCAATCAGCTCTTGGACTTTGATTTCATCAAGGTCCTTGCTCTCCTCAATTGCAGTTACCTTTGCACGGAAGCTCTCCGGTAATGAACGAAGAATTTTTTGTACAACTTTCGAGTCCTCCATTTTCTCTCCCAAGTTAAACTTGCCAATGACCACTTTATTTAGCTTACTATAGAAAGAGTCAAAGGACTCATCCTCGCTCATCCTGAGCTCCTCAAACCGGGTAGTTAGTATCTGTAGTTTTGTGTCCTTAACTTTCTTTGTACCCTCATAAATGGTCTCCAAAATCTGTCATGCTTCCTTGGCAACAGTGATATGAGAAATCCGATGGAACTCATCTGGGGACACACCATAAAAAATTGCATTAAGTGCTTTGCTATTAGCATTTGACGCCGCGAGGGCTGCCTTATCCCATGTGGATTTGGCTGCCTCCGGCTTTGTCCAACCTATTTCAACGGCATCCCAAATAGCCTCATCTATAGAACACAAAAATGCTCTCATCCTCACCTTCCAAAAGGCATAGTTGCTACCGTCAAAATATGGTGGAGCATTTAAAGATTGAGATCGGTCCATCTCAATTTGGGGTCAAGGATCACACTAAGGTAATGAAACCAATATAAGTGAACCCGCTCTGATACCAATTGAAAGTTCAATAAGTGTATAAAACACCTTGAATGATTAGACCCCCAATTTGCAAATTACCAATTCAAGCTTAATATCAAACAATTAATGTGCGGAATATGAACATAAGCTTAATATAGAATTGATAAACAATCTAAACCAAATAAAATCACATCCATAGCAGAAATTAAATGGCAAAGATTAAGGGAAGAGAGATGCAAACACAAGGACAACACACGATGTGTTATCGAAGAGGAAACCGAAGCCCTCGGCGTAAAACCTCTCTGCCGCCCTCCAAGCGGTAAATAATCCACTAAAGAATGTAGTTGGGATACATGAACAACAGAAGACCCTCCAAGCCTAATCTACCCAATGTACCTAAGCCCTCCAAGCTCCTACTCCAACAACGTTACGCCGAACCTATTTCTTCTTTAGTTTACTGGATTCCGCTACTTGACCATAGCATCAATTAATATGAAATTGGTCCCTTCTTAACTGCTTCCCAAAGCACCAAACAGCTTATGGGTATGGTGAGAAAAGGTTTTGGTAATGTACCTCTCAAGGATGTAACAATGGAGAAGAAGAGAGTAGAGGAATTTGAAAAGTCTTTATGTGAAGATTGTGGATAAGTCAATCTTGTTTTTCTCTAGGGTTTCTCTCTCAAAATTCTCTCTGGAAGCTCTCTACATTTCGTGGGTATAAGGGTCTATATATAGTAAGGTGAGAAAGGAATGCGAAGAGTCAGTTTTTCCCAAACAGGGTGGTCTGGCGACTTGGCCTCGCGACTGGACTGAGTTGCGAGTTCAAGTCGCGAGCTAACGGCCTGGCCAGCCTGGGACTTTTGTCCTGTAGTGCAACAGCTGGCATGACTCTTTAGCTCCCCTGCATGCTTCACACGTGTGCCAGCTTTGGCGGCTTGCCAGTCACGAGTCACCCGCGAGTCCCAGCCGCGAGTCTCTGCATCCTTGCACAATCTTGAGCATTTCTTCACACTTTCTCACTCACTACCCTTACATGATTCCCACCTAAATACAGGGTTACTAATTGCTAAAATACAAGCAAATTTGGCACGGAATAAAACCAACAAGATGGTTGATAAAATTCAACCTTACACTAACTCTTATAAATTATTAGAAACTAGGTTTTACTCTTATTCCCATTAACAATCGGATTAGGAATACTTTTTCAATATAAAACCTACACACCCCCTAGTGTTTTCAATAATAGAGTTATTTTCTTCATCTGTGTTAAAAGGGTAAAGGAATATTATTCCTATTAGGTTCTAAAAGTTTAGAACAATTGACAAATCATGAACACAAACTTGTCTAGATATAGATCTTAGAGTCTATAGGTATTATTCGACAATGTTCAAGGTGATTTAAGTCAAGATTCAAGAACATACAAGCTGTAGGAAGAAGATTTCATAATCTTTCTGGTTCGATCGATCGAAAGACAGGCTCGATCGATCGAAAGTCGTATCTGTAGAATTTTAATTAAGTCCAAACAGCAGTTCAAGCCTATTAAGGATTAGGATTTCAGATCTACTTCTCCTAGTATATAAAGGAAACCCTAAGCACGTTTTTATAAAGCTTTTTAGAGAGAGAAGAGAGTGCCTCTTTTGTATTTAGGGTTTTGTTCCTAAAAATCTCTCTCATATCTTCTATCGGTGTTATTACTTGAAGAATCTCAAGATCCGGTATTGTAGAAGTTGCTGCCTTCTCTAATCATCAAAGGTGCTGATGATCTAAACCTTCAAGGGTGGTCTTGGAGTCACAAACAGGAGAGTTTGTGTTGCTAAACCTTTGAGTGGGATCTCAAAGTCACAAACGGGGGTGTTTGTGTTTTGCAAAGGCCAATGAAAGAAAGAGTCCGTGGTCTCGGAGCTTGCACGTGGTCGTGTCAGTAAGTTTCTACTGATGGATAGTAATAGGATGTTAGTGGTCTAAGTTGCTATTGTAAAACTTCGATTCTTTCTAGTGGATTTGCTTTTTACCTTGAGGATAGCTAGATTAAATCCTTCTCAGGTTTTTTACCGGTTTGGTTTTCCTGGGTTATCATATCATTGTGTTATTTATATTTCCGTTGCTATACATTGATATGATATATTTGTGTTAACCTAGTTTTGTTAATTTGACTAAGTAATCACTTAGCTAATTACCTAGGTTAATCTGATTGTGGTTTTAAGGGGTCTAAAAACGTTCAATTCCCAAATGACTTTTTTTTTTATCCAAATTCTACCCATTTGTCACGTCTAGTTTTGAGAAATTGGTTGGGTTTGCAGATCAAGTCGGGTTGATTTGTATTTTTATCACATGGATTCCTCTTTTTATTTTTAAAATAAGTATTTGCCACTTAGTAAGTTATGTAGCAAATTACTTGATGTGAAAATTATTGATTTGTATTCACTTATGATAAGAAAGAGTCAATTCAACAAATTGATATTTGTCAAAAAATTTGAATTTAGGTTGGGCTGACAGATCAAGTCCAATTTTGCCATGTCTAATAAAAACTATAAGAGCAAGATGTGAAAAAAAAGAAACAATACAATTAGAATTTTGGTTTACCCCAATATCTCACAATAAATTTTCTCAAGGGAAAAAGTGTAACTATATTGTTAAATATATTATTAGCAACGCGATGTGTTATACCATGTTGTGTATGCTAGAGTGGATGCGGAAGGGGAAGCATAGAATAGGAACATCGAGAACACGAACGTTACATGGTTCAGCTGTGACGGCCTACATCCACGAAGGAATCCCTTAAGGGCTACATCTTTATTATGTATAAGAATGTAGTATAATAATCTGTGTTACAATGAACCCTAACATGAGTATATATAGGCGACTAAACCTTAGACCACTAGTACAAGTAGGAGTGGGCTTGAGCCTATTACATTGGGCTAATATGTTTAATATATCTCTAACACCCTCCCTCAAACTCAAGGCGGAAGCTTGATGAAGGCTTGAGGTTGGATAAGTATGAGAAGATCACTTGGAGATGCCTTTGAAGAAACCACAATGAAGAAAGTCCCAATTGACCAATTTTGGAGGTTCAAATGAAGAAATGGAGTCCAAATTCGGAATCTACGCGAAAAACTGAGCAAGATAGGCATTTTCGGAAAATTTTGACTTTTGGTCAAAGGTCAAAGCAAAAAGTCAAAGTCAACTGGTCCAGGGTCAAAGTCAACAGATACTGGTCCGGGTCGGTTCCAGGTTTTTGGCTCGGGTCACAGATCGGGCAGCAGAGTCGCTGACGTCATCCTATGATGTGTTGCTGACCTGGATTAGGGTTGACGTGGCTATGGCTTGCGTGGCGCTAACGTGGCAAGATGACGTCAGGATGACATCAGCAGTCTTAGGTGCATGCAAGTATTCCACTGGAGCGTGGCTAGAACTTCGGAAGGCGCGTGCAAGCGCCTGCGAGGGAGATTGATGCTCGAACTTCAGTGGTTTGGCAGAGCGGCGAGCTACGAGGCCGTCATGGCGGCGTGTGTTGCTGGAGGAGGATCTGCTCCTGAGGAATCCGAGGAAGCGCGTGGAGAACTACGCGGAAACAGCGGCAGCGCGTGGTGGCGCGTGAGATTTTTTGGGGAGACCAACTTCCTGGGTTTTGATTGCGAGAGGCCGTGGAGCACGTTTGTATGGTTGGTTTCATCAGGTGAAGCCTCAATTTGCACAGATCTGATATTGATGTCTCGGGTTTGCTTGAGTTTATGGATCTTGGACATAGCACTGAGCGACGGTGGCTGCAAGATGCCGTGGAGTTTAAATCCAGCAGATAAGCATGTGTGACTTCTGATGGTGGTGTGCACGTGATATTTTTTTTTGCTTGCTAGAGATGTTTTGTTTGATACCAAGAATGAAGTTTGGCTCTGATACCATGTTAAATATATTATTAGCAACGCGATGTGTTATACCATGTTGTGTATGCTAGAGTGGATGCGGAAGGGGAAGCATAGAATAGGAACATCGAGAGCACGAAGGTTACGTGGTTCAGCTGTGACAGCCTACATCCACGAAGAAATCCCTTAAAGGCTACATCTTTATTATGTATAAGAATGTAGTACAATAACCTGTGTTACAATGAACCCTAACATGAGTATATATAGGCGACTAAACCCTAGACCACTAGTTCAAGCAGGAGTGGGCTTGGACCTATTACATTAGGCTAATATGTTTAATATATCTCTAACACCCTCCCTCAAACTCAAGGCGGAAGCTTGATGAAGGCTTGAGGTTGGATAAGTATGAGAAGATCACTTGGAGATGCCTTTGAAGAAACCACAATGAAGAAAGTCCCAATTGACCAATTTTGGAGGTTCAAATGAAGAAATGGAGTCCAAATTCGGAATCTACGCGAAAAACTGAGCAAGATAGGCATTTTCGGAAAATTTTGACTTTTGGTCAAAGGTCAAAGCAAAAAGTCAAAGTCAACTGGTCCAGGGTCAAAGTCAACGGATACTGGTCCGGGTCGGTTCCAGGTTTTTGGGTCGGGTCACGGATCGGGCAGCAGAGTCGCTGACGTCATCCTATGATGTGTTGCTGACCTGGATTAGGGTTGACGTGGCTATGGCTTGCGTGGCGCTAACGTGGCAAGATGACGTCAGGATGACATCAGCAGTCTTAGGTGCATGCAAGTATTCCACCGGAGCGTGGCTAGAACTTCGGAAGGCGCGTGCAAGCGCCTGCGAGGGAGATTGATGTTCGAACTTCAGTGGTTTGGCAGAGCGGCGAGCTACGAGGCCGTCATGGCGGCGCGTGTTGCTGGAGGAGGATCTGCTCCTGAGGAATCCGAGGAAGCGCGTGGAGAACTACGCGGAAACAGCGGCAGCGCGTGGTGGCGCGTGAGGTTTTTTGGGGAGACCAACTTCCTGGGTTTTGATTGCGAGAGGCCGTGGAGCACGTTTGTATGGTTGGTTTCATCAGGTGAAGCCTCAATTTGCACAGATCTGATATTGATGTCTCGGGTTTGCTTGAGTTTATGGATCTTGGACATAGCACTGAGCGACGGTGGCTGCAAGATGCCGTGGAGTTTAAATCCAGCAGATAAGCATGTGTGACTTCTGATGGTGGTGTGCACGTGATATTTTTTTTTGCTTGCTAGAGATGTTTTGTTTGATACCAAGAATGAAGTTTGGCTCTGATACCATGTTAAATATATTATTAGCAACACGATGTGTTATACTATGTTGTGTATGCTAGAGTGGATGCGGAAGGGGAAGCATAGAATAGGAACATCGAGAGCACGAAGGTTACGTGGTTCAGCTGTGACAGCCTACATCCACGAAGAAATCCCTTAAAGGCTACATCTTTATTATGTATAAGAATGTAGTACAATAACCTGTGTTACAATGAACCCTAACATGAGTATATATAGGCGACTAAACCCTAGACCACTAGTTCAAGCAGGAGTGGGCTTGGACCTATTACATTAGGCTAATATGTTGAATATATCTCTAACACCCTCCCTCAAACTCAAGGCGGAAGCTTGATGAAGGCTTGAGGTTGGATAAGTATGAGAAGATCACTTGGAGATGCCTTTGAAGAAACCACAATGAAGAAAGTCCCAATTGACCAATTTTGGAGGTTCAAATGAAGAAATGGAGTCCAAATTCGGAATCTACGCGAAAAACTGAGCAAGATAGGCATTTTCGGAAAATTTTGACTTTTGGTCAAAGGTCAAAGCAAAAAGTCAAAGTCAACTGGTCCAGGGTCAAAGTTAACGGATACTGGTCCGGGTCGGTTCCAGGTTTTTGGGTCGGGTCACGGATCGGGCAGCAGAGTCGCTGACGTCATCCTATGATGTGTTGCTGACCTGGATTAGGGTTGACGTGGCTATGGCTTGCGTGGCGCTAACGTGGCAAGATGACGTCAGGATGACATCAGCAGTCTTAGGTGCATGCAAGTATTCCACCGAAGCGTGGCTAGAACTTCGGAAGGCGCGTGCAAGCGCCTGCGAGGGAGATTGATGCTCGAACTTCAGTGGTTTGGCAGAGCGGCGAGCTACGAGGCCGTCATGGCGGCGCGTGTTGCTGGAGGAGGATCTGCTCCTGAGGAATCCGAGGAAGCGCGTGGAGAACTACGCGGAAACAGCGGTTGCGCGTGGTGGCGCGTGAGGTTTTTTGGGGAGACCAACTTCCTGGGTTTTGATTGCGAGAGGCCGTGGAGCACGTTTGTATGGTTGGTTTCATCAGGTGAAGCCTCAATTTGCACAGATCTGATATTGATGTCTCGGGTTTGCTTGAGTTTATGGATCTTGGACATAGCACTGAGCGACGGTGGCTGCAAGATGCCGTGGAGTTTAAATCCAGCAGATAAGCATGTGTGACTTCTGATGGTGGTGTGCACGTGATATTTTTTTTTGCTTGCTAGAGATGTTTTGTTTGATACCAAGAATGAAGTTTGGCTCTGATACCATGTTAAATATATTATTAGCAACGCGATGTGTTATACCATGTTGTGTATGCTAGAGTGGATGTGAAAGGGGAAGCATAGAATAGGAACATCGAGAGCACGAAGGTTACGTGGTTCAGCCGTGACAGCCTACATCCACGAAGAAATCCCTTAAAGGCTAGATCTTTATTATGTATAAGAATGTAGTACAATAACCTGTGTTACAATGAACCCTAACATGAGTATATATAGGTGACTAAACCCTAGACCACTAGTTCAAGCAGGAGTGGGCTTGGACCTATTACATTAGGCTAATATGTTTAATATATCTCTAACATATATTATCATCTACTTCATACACGGAGAAAATGGGCAAATGTCCCTTTCAAAAAAAAAAAAAATCTAGCATTTTACCTCATTTCCCAAACTAATTAGGGAAATGTCCATCTTTTGAAATTTGATTTTCTCAAAATCGAATTATAAAAAAAAAAAAAAATTCTGGAGCCCTGTAGTGGCGTTTTAAGGTGCCTATAGTGACGTTTTAAGGACCTATAGTGGTGTTTTGTAACTCGATTTCCATGAAGTCGAGTTATAAGCAATTTTTTTTTTTTTTTTTGTGCCTATAACTCGATTTCAAGAAACTAGAGTTTCAAAACGCCACTATATGTCCTTAAAACGTCACTATACGGCTTAACTCGATTTTGAGAAAATCGAGTTTCAAAAGAGGGGCATTTTCCTAATTAGTTTGGGAAATGGAACAAAATGCTGGATTGTTTTTTTAAAAAGGGCAAAGGCCAATTTCTTCCCTTCATACACAATTCTTACAATCGACCATAAAGAAAGATATTTTTGAGAGGACCCAAAAAAAGTTCTTTTTATATAGTCATATAAAATACAAATATCATGATTCGTTGAGGACCTTGAGGGTGCTTTGTCATTTATATTGCATATTCCTTGTATCATTATGTGGGCACTGCCACGTGACAGCCACAGATTTTCTTTTAAATTTAATTTAATTTATTTTTTTATGAGAATTTAAAAACAAATTTTTGTTTGGATTGATCTCAGTGGAGTTGCCAATTTGTGGTGCTCCCTATACCCTATAAGGTTTTTATTTTTTAAATAGAGAGTTTGGTGAAAAAGATTTTTGTTTGGATTTGGTCACATTGGAGTTGCCAATGTAATCACTACAATGTCCCCACTTATTTTATATTCTTTATGTAAAAACAAAACAAGAAATAAAAAATTCGTTTTATTTAAGAATAACTCCATGAATAAGAAGAAACGAGAGTACCATTCAACAAAGATAAGTTTAGGGATTAAGTTAGAATGTGTGAAGGTGTGAGATACCCATGCATATCCAATGTATTCACTATTCAGTAGTCTTTACTATGCGAATAAGGATGATTAAATGCTCACTCAATCATAAAATGGACATCATAATTTGAAATTGAAAATTGCTGTTTAGATTCTCAAAAAAAAAAAAAAAAAAAAAAATGCTGTTTAAACCCTTAGCTATAGTTCGGATTACTACGAATTTCAATAAATTATTGAATTAGTCAATCAGGTAATTCAGTATAAAAAAAAAACAAAGGATTTTAATTATAATATATTTTTTTGTTTATATTTCCTTTTAAATATGGTTGATGAAAATAAAATAAAATAATGAAGAAATATGAATTTATTATTAGTTATAATAAATAGTAATGAAAGTTTATGTAATTTATTAGCACGTGGTATATTAATATTCAAATATATCTAAATCTTATAAATTACTAGTCACTAACTCGTGTTATGCACGGGAACCTACCTATTTGTGAGGTAGACTAAAATAATTTTATAAAATCTTAAATTGATTAAGAAATTACACCATTGCATGATTTGCTCTTGTATGACTTTAATTTATGTTACAATTTGATGAAGAAGCCATTGTTTGAATGTGCAATGACTTACAAAAAATTTGTTAGATAGTTTCTGATACTGCAAAAAAATAACTAAAAAATTCAGATATTAAAAACTATGAAAGACCAAAAAATATTAAAGAATCGGATGATTCACTGTTTAGAAATTATTGAAACAAAACAAAATATATATATGACTTAACAATAGAAAAAATATAAGAGAAATATGAGTTACATTCAAAAGAATAATCCATGGCTATAACTATTAAAAGGAATCAAAAGATTTAGAGCCTGCAAATTATAGATAATATATATATGTGTGTGTGTGTGTGTGTGTGACTACACAAATTCAGATGTTAAAACTTCCAAAATGCCAAAAAAGATATATAATTAAAGAATAAGTCATTAAATTTTTTTAAAAATAGATGACTATTTAAAAGAGAAATATAAGAAAAAGAGAAATGTACACGAACCCATGAAGCAATAAGTTTTAAATTTTAACGGGTCTAACTTTAAACGAACCTTATTAGCATATGGCCCACGCTAAAAAATGTTGAGTAGGAGCCCACGTTGAAATAAGGAAAGTCATACCTCCTCTTAATACATCGTGTATAAATTTTTGCCCAAGAAATTAACATAATTTCATATCGTGAGGTGAAGCAAAGACATACGTAGTAAAAGCAACCTTAAATTTCAATTATTGCAAGCTTTTTTATCTTGTAAAAAATGGCTAAAGAGAGTTTGGTGATTCATGTATGAAAATTACTTTTCAAAAAATACATGAAAAACCATAATTTTTTTTTAACAAAGTAGAGGAGAAAAAAATAGCAGAAGAATAGCTCATACCTCTACTCGGCTTTAAAAAAAAAATATTGGAGTTTGCACGGCTTTTATAGTGTTCAAGATTAACCTCACAAATTTAGAGATAAATTATCAACGTTTGAGTTTGAGTTTAAGTTGGATTTGTTAGAGAGATAGAGTTTTACTCCTTGTTAAGTTTGGACTAAACAAATTAATTTTATTTTAAAAAAATGATTATGATGTGCAAGCTTTGGAGAGGTCAATAAATGGTCAAAGGCTTCAGTTTTATATATATGCAGTAGCAGAAACCTTAAATTTCAATTACTGAAAGCTTTTTTATCTTGTAAAAAACGGTTAAAGAGAGTTTGGTGGTTCATATATGAAAATTACTTTTTAAAAAATACGTGAAAAACTATAAAATAATTTTTTTTTTTTTTAACAAAGTAGAGGAGAAGAAAATAGCAGAAGAAGAGCTCCTACCTCTACTCGACTTAAAAAAAAAATATTGGGGTTTGCCACAGCTTTTATAGTGTTCATGATTAACCTCACAAATTTAGAGATAAATTATCAACGTTTGAATTTGAGTTTAAGTTAGACTTGTTAGAGAGATAGAGTTTCACTTCTTGTTAAGTTTGGTCTAAACAAAAATAATTTTGTTTAAATAAAATATGATAATGATGGGTTTGAGTTTAAGTTGAACTTGTTAGAGAGATAGAGTTTCACTCCTTATTAAGTTTGGACTAAACAAAATAATTTTATTTTAAAAAAATGATAATGATGTGGCAAGCTCTTGAGAGGTCAATAAAAAGTCAAAGGTTTCAATTTTATATATATACTAGTTGCTAACTTGTGTGATGCATGAGAAGACTATTGAGTATATAACATGTACCACAATATATAATATTATATGATACATGAGGAAGAAATATAGTTCATTGAACAAACATCCAAAAAAAAAAATCTATAATTAAATAGACAATCAAATTATTTTAGTAATACAAAACTATTCACTCACTGAAAACCAATTTAAAAACCTTTTTCAAAACCCAAGCCGCCTTCTTTTATTAAGAATTTCAATTACCAGCAACTTGACTAATATCACCCTCATTCGAATAGTTGTTTTCCTCTTAATTAGCAATCTCATAAATTCGGAGGCATGGCTTTGGACAACTTAAATATCAAGAATCATACAAGAGAGAGTGACATTGTTAGGAATAGAAGTTGCTTATCAACAATGGCTTGAAAGCTAAGAGAGAGAGAGGAATTGAAGTTGAGTGTTATTTTGTTATGAGAGTTTATTAAAATAAAGTAATACAGTATGGTACATTAAAGGCTTCATCATCCTTTGCAATTTAGAACATGAAAATCATGAGTGGACCTTATTGTGAAGGTCACCATTAACAACCTGAAAGTATATTAAAAAAAAGAAGAAAAAGACCCTTTGAGTGGTAATTTGAACTCTAGTAGAATAACCTGCTAATAATTTAACAAAATTGATTCCCAGAAGACATCATGGTTTTGCAACAAAAGAGACCAAAATATTGATTATAAAGCACTAACATTTGATCTATGTTTGCCAAGGTCTTAAAGGAGACACCAAGTTAAAATACTGATCAGTTTTGGTTGGCATAGTCACTAAAATAGAAAAGAGAAACATGTGAAAGAGTTGTGATGTTTTCGAAAGATTTTGTCACTACTCTTAAAATTTAAATCTTAAGAGCTAAAAAAACATCCAATTATTGTAGGAATATTACTTGGTGAACTACTGAGTTGCAAACTTGATAGTATTGAAAGTGCTAAGATCATCCCCATCTTTATAGAAGCTCTACGTCAAAAGAATGAAAGAATTACCTTTTCTATGGGGCATTTTAAGCATTTAAAAGATTCATCATCTAGTGAAAATTCAAAAGACCTTTGAACATTAAATCAGAGCATTTGATGTCCTGTCCTCAATTGCAAAGTTATCAACATAGTAGACACTGTTTCCAGTACCTGTAAGAAGCAGCAAAATTAATATCAATGTCCAACTTTAAGGCATAAATGTGAACAAATTAATAATAACAAAGGAAAACATTTGTACATTATACCAATTTTTGCAAAAGTATATTAGTCATAGTTTGAAACTTAATTTGGAGTATATTAACCAAAGGATTGTAGTGTCTTATGAATAAGGACTATCCTAACCATAAATATATAATCCCATCTAATTGCTTCAAGTCCTCAACAACAAACATACAATCACAAAAAAATGAATTTTTCATAAACATTACAATAATTACAAACAACTTAGAACTTCATTGTTCTCTTATTGTTCATCAAGCTTTAGCTTTAGCACTCTTAAGAGTATAGAGATAATTGAACACTCCCACAAAATAAGAACATTAATATAAAAACAAATCATGATTTTTTGTTTTTTGTTTTAAAAATTACCTGAAGAGTTTGTGTGCTTCTAAAAGAAACATAATACTTCAATAATCAATCAAGGTCCATAATTCTAAATTCAAAAAAATAAGTAAATGGTAGTACCTGAGTTGTAAGAAAGGTCTCAACCTCCATCAGCATTTCACTGGGGAGCATTACTTTACTCCGATACTAAGACCACCCTCCTTATTTCCCATCCAACTGACAACTCTCCATATATAAGAATTCTAGAATCAAAAAAAATATCATTCAGGAATTTTATCAAACAGATTGTGTACATAAAATTATTTCTTTAAGAAGAGTGCATATAAAATTAAGTTGTTCTATTGCCTTCATTCATGAAAATCATATAGCAGAATTAGTAAAAAGATGTTAGAAATGAGATTAAGTAAGGGTTTTTTTTTTTTTTTTTTTTAAGTAAAAATAAAGTAACTTTTTAAAGTTTGAAAGTGGAAACTGATGGCTATGCCTTCTTTTGCTTTTCTTTGGCCTCGTTATTTCAAAATTGCAAGTGAAGACTGTGGACAGCTGGTTCAGTTAAAAAACTCTACTGTCTCTGCATATTTGTAAATGTAATTTGCAGACATATAAATGTTGAACTTTAAGTATATCTATAAATGTTCTATGTATTAAACTTTCCAAACAGAACAACAGAATAAAAGAGAGTGATGGTTCAATATTTAATGGTTTGAAAGTATATTTATGTTTTTGGTGGGCAAACACTATGTCCTTGCGCTCAATTAAATTCAACTTCAAATGCCTGACCGTCTGCAAAGCAGAATAGGATCCAGTAGCAAAGCCTGTGCAATGGCACATTGTCCCTATGTAATGGCACTAATCTTGGTTTTGCATGCTAACCCACCATTCAACTAACCTATAAAAACAACTACAATAAAAAAATCGCAACCCAAATTCAATACCGAGGCTTAAAAAGATAAAACTGTTTTTTTTAAGACCTAAATGAAATTCACAGGAATTGGCCAAAAATTTTGATTTTTAGGGATAATGAGAAGTGCTTTAGCAGTGTTAGAGACATATCTAAATTAGAGAAAAGAAAGACAAAAGCAATCAAGATTACAAATTCGTGGGTGCATATCGCACTCTTAAAATCCAAATTGACTTCAGAAATCAGTATTATTCAAACTAAAAGCCAATTGACAAAAATTATTAAATTAAAACTAAAACAGAAACTAAAACTAAATAAAAGTTAAAATAAAAAAGACATGAACTTGTACAGAAGAGGCAGAAGGTTTGAAAAAGAAAAAATAGGGGCTGAGTGGAGACAAAGAAGGTTGGTGTTTTAGGTAGTCAAATAATTATTCAACCAAACAAACGATTAAGCTAAGCTAAATAGGATATGCTAAAAAACCCTAAATAGCAAAATAAAGCAGAACTTGAAGATAAAGCAAAATCTGTAGGATTGTTGTCAGATTTCGAGGGTTGCGAGGCTCTTTAATACTATCTTTACTACGAAACCCATCCATATCCACAATATTTTCTTACTAAACTTGTAGATTTGATTTTCTATTAGTGTTTCACTGACTTCAACAAAAAAGAATAGAGGAAAAAAAGGTTAGGAATTGAAATCCCTAAATTGACAGAAAATCTAATTGAAGACAATAGGAAAAAAAATTAGTCATAGATTAATTGAGAAATACTTAGAGAGAATAGAGAGAATGGTCTAATATGGAGGCCGGGTAGGAGATTGAAAACGTTGACACCCATGGTCGAGCTTGGGTTTGCGTTTGAGAGAGGGGCACCGATGGTCGTGCTTGGTTTTGCGTTTGAGAGAGGGTAGATAACAAAAATAACTCTTCAGATTGACCCAAGAAAGAAAATTCTTTTATATAGTTAGCCTTCAACAGCCTTCAACTTAATATCAAGTGGGTCTTTAGAGTGTCCCATGAAAGAAAACTCTTTTGTATGGCAATTTGCACTAAGAAGACGTTGGGACAAAGAGAAGCAGATGGAGAGGGCTTTCTTTGGTCTTCGTTGGTTCTTTAGTCTGAAAAAACTATTGAAATAGAAAATAAGTTTGTCTTGCGACTTGACCTTGGCAATACAAAGTCGGTGGCAACAGTGATGGTTATTGTGGTCTGCTGCATTTCTATATGTAATTGAACAGGAGAATTATTATTATTATTATTTTTTTGGAACTTTAAGCAAGCAGTACCTTGTTTAACATAAAATTTTTCTTATAATTTCATTTTCTGCCTTAATGTTTTGAGCAGGATGTGGCATTTGCTGTTGATGGTTGGGCTCTTGAAATTGCACTTGAGTATTATCGGAAAGCCTTTACTGAATTAGCAATATTGTCAAGGACTGCTATATGTTGTCATGTGACACCATCACAAAAGGCGCAGGTGGCCCCATCAAACTTTCTGTTTGTTATATTTGTATTCCTTTTCCTTGTACTCCTTTGACTCGTTTACTTTTTTTCTTCATACATGCAAATACTTGGTTATTTTAAGATTTTCTTTATCTGTTTTTGTATGCGTCAAAAATGAGGCTGATGGACTGGCTCTCACTTGGGTTCACAATCTATTTGTAGTGTGGGTTTTGGATTTCCTACCTTGGGTAGTTCCTAACACAGAGACTCAACAAAGCAACCTCTCCCTATGAACTCCTCTATTCTCACTATTACTGCTCTTTTGTTGCTCTCTCGCTCCCTCTATTCTTAGTTTCTTTTGGAACTTTTTTCAACCCCCTTTTTCCCTTAGCTTCTCATATTTATAGCCCAAAATTAGTGGAGGAGTTATGATTACTCTTGTGGTGAGTGGAAAGGAGGTCCAATGTTATTATCCTTAAGTGGGTGTTTAGGTAAGAGTGGGAGGAGTGGCATTGGAACTGCCTCCCACCTCAGAAAAGCCGCTTGACGGTGATACTCCCTAAGGTATTGCCGGACAGTTGAGAGGCGGTACCTCGAGCAGTCGTTGTCTTGTTCGGGATGTAATTGACCGGGCAAGACCAAGGTGATGAAACACGATGTGTACAGATTGAAAGTATTTGCCCAATGGGCTTTAAGCTGGCATGAGGCCTGGGCCTATGGCCCAAGAGGGCTTGGGGCCCAGAGTTGGACAAAGGGGTTGGGGTCATGGGCCATACTGTTGGGTCAAAGTTCAAGGCCCAAGTGGGCTTGGGTTCCCTTACGCCGTACATTAGCCCCCCCTTGATTTGTGTCCGGTTCCCGGGAACGAATCAAGGACACAAAGATAGAAACTATCCGGGAAGTCCAACGGGTAGATACTTGGCGGTTGAAAGGCTCATTAATGCACCCTTAAAAGGTGCGCTGTATCTGGCTGCCTGGTTCAGTCGTCATCATTATCTGACGGTTCGTGAATCGAGACGGCGCGCGTGGCAATTAGCATGGGGATTCGTAGGGTTTCCCGCCCCTCATTTATTAAATGTTATTTACTCCTCTGTTGGCTCCTATAAATAGTTCTCTCTAAATCTCTTCTTCACTTTTTATATTCTTCATTCTTCAAACTCTCTCTGCCGAGCATACTCCCTTCGTGCGTTCATCCTCCAGCCCAGAACACTTTCTCTCCTTAGAGCCCACAGTAAGTTCCCTCTGCCTTTTCTTCTACTCTTTTTTCTTCTTTCAGTTTTCCCTTAATCTTAGTTTAGGAATGGGCTATTCCTATCTTCTATCTTCAGAAGCGTCTTTGGCCAGCTTTAGAGCGGCCTACAATGTTCCTGGAGATGTTGATATCGCCTACTGTCATGAGGGCGATATTGACATCCACATGCGCCAGGGTTTAAACACTGTGTTCTTTCCCCTAATGGATATCCTCGAAGGTGGGGTTAGGTTCCCCGTTGACCCTCTCATTATAAGCATCCTTAGATTTTATGGCCTTTGTCCCGACCAACTCCCCCCTAATTTTTACCAAGTGGTGAGTTGCGTTAGTAGGTTGAACTAATTGTTCGGGTTACAATTGAATCATCATGACATCAACTTTATGTACAGTTTATATGGAAACATTAGGTCAGATTATTATTTAAAGACTAGGGACATGCAGGTACGGCTCATATCATGCCTACTTGACTCAAATAGAAACTCGGTTGGGGAATTCGTTCGGGTGAGCGGTAACTGGCTTGTCGATAAGCTCCCTTGCCTGCTCCCACCACGTGATGTTGGTCAGTACTGAGTATCTTTTACTTGTTAATTTGTACTTACTGTTATTTTGATCAAGTGGTCATTAACCAGTTTTTGCATCGTTTATGCAGAGAGCAAAAGGTTCAAACCAGACCTCAGAGTAGTGCATGTTTTGGACCTAAACTTGGTGTTTAGGTTAGAGATTTTCGTTCACTCGGACGGACAACTCCGAGCATCACATTTGATCCTTGGTGTTGACCCTGTGTACTCCACCTGGCAAACGTTTAGTCAAGCTCTATTACTAGATAGTCCACTTCTCTCATATATCGATGTTCGGCATGTAAATTTCCTCCCTCTAAAACTAACTGTAGGCGAAGCACGTGATCTCGGCTCACGATACATGGCCTCGGACGAACTTGCGACAATGAGGGATGCATCGGCTGAACGTGTGTCCCAAAACCACAAAGTACACGTGCCTGTTGAGCCCGAAGCCCCTATTGAACCCGAAGCCCCCGTTTAGGTAGCCGAGCCGACAGAGGCCGAATCAGTTAACTCCTCGGGAACCGAAGCTGATGCCGCTGACGAGATGGTTACTAGAAAGACGATGACTATTGGCCGCTTTGTACCTGGCGTTTAGCTAGCCCCGCAGCAACAGGAACCCAGAGGCAGAGACCTAACTCCCCCTCCACCTCCTCCTTTCGATTGTTCTCAGAAGAGACAGCGCTTAACTGAGCAGACTCAAGGAGGTTCGGGTGACGTGCCCACAAGGACCCCCCCTAGGACATCTGGGGGGATCGTTATCCGAGAACCTACAGCTCAGGTCAGGACGAACGTGGCATCCACCTCCCGATCTGAGGCGGGCTGGCAGCCTACATTCCAATTCGATGGCAAGCCCCTTCCCGCGTCAGCTAGTGTAAGGGTATGGGCCCAAGGTGAAGGGGGGCGCGTTGCCTAGAGTTTAGTGTATGACCTTTTCCTGCTTGAAGACATTAATGTCTTCGAGGACAGGATTGACGAGTCACTGGCCAGGCGGTTAACGTGGCATACCATAGCTGTAAACTTTCGTCCCTTTGCTCCCTATTTGTTTCAATACATGTACATCCTTTTTGCTTTTGTACTTATCGTTATTTCTTTATCAAGCCGCACAACTAACCCACGTCCTTGACGGGTGGCTAAAGGAGCTCTCCGAGGACGCTGAGCGAGAAAAGGCCCTTAAGGAGGTTGTTGCGGTGACTACGCAGGAGAAGGCCCAGGCTGTCGAGATCGTGGAAAAGAAGGCTACTGCGTCCGAGAAGGCCAAGGTGTTGGCGGAAAAGAAGTTCTCGGAGCTGGAGGTGAAGGCTAGAGAGACTGAGCTCAAGCTAACGAAAGTTGAGAGTCTTAACCTTACTCAGGCCTAGGAGTTAGCTGATTTGAAAGTGGCTTTGGAGGCTTGTAAAACTAAATGGTATAATGAAGGATTTGCTGACACAGAAAACTCTGCGGAGCCAGTGGTTCGCGAAGCTCGGAAGCTTGGGTTTGAGGATGAGTGGTTGGTTGCCCTGTAAGCTATGGGGGTCCCCGAGGATTCTCCTTTAAGGAACCCTAATCAAATCCCCTTCCTAGATCCTCATACTGCTATATAGAACTCTCCTGGTGCTATTAATGAGGAAGAGACTCCTAGCATGAGGGAGTTGGTGGAGGCAATTGACTCCCATGTAGAGTCAATTGACCTAGAAGTCACCAACAACCTCCGTACTGGTGATCAGCCTAGTGAGGATGTTCAGCATTAACCGCCTTCAGCAACTCAACAGTTGCCCAAGGACGTTGCCTGATTTCAGCCTGTAGACCCTTCAGCTTGATTCCTGAACTAAGTTTTTGCCTTTTGCTTTTCTTTGGTTTAAGTAATTTCTTTATTTTCATGCAGTTTGCCTACATCACCGGGTTGTGGTGATAGAACAATTATTTTTCTGGGTTTAATTTTCTCACAGTCATCGGGTGGTGATGACAGAACATTGGTTTAGTTTCTGTGATGGTTTTATTTGATTATGGTATTGTTGCCGAACATTTGCTATATCTATGAATGTTTCATACTAAGTTGTTCCTTTCATCATGTTTTTTTATTTTCTCCTTATTATGTATACTCCTAGTGACTAGATGGTTTAATCACGGTTTGCTTCTGAACGATGATTGAAACTGCTTACTCGTTTATCTTCAAATGTAAAGGTTGTATCTGGGCACGTATGATGACCGAGATCGGTCTGGAGGGCTCGTCTTTATCCAGAAAGAATTGGCTCTTCGGCGATAAAAACCACATTTGATATCTGTTTACCTTTCTGCCCCCCGAATAATTGGACGCATTCTTTGTGTGCCTGGTGGCTAGAATAGTGCTAAAGAGCCTGTTCCTATTCTTGAAATGGCTCAACGTAGGTCTCCATCTGCCCAGTGGTAGAGACCGAACCAGGAAGCAATTTCTGTCCTTGAATAGCTTCTAGCGTAAGGTTTTCTCCTGCCCTCAGAATAACTTACCATAAGGTTTCCACCTGCCCAGGGATGATGATCGAACCGGGGTCAGGTTTCTGCCTTAGAATAATTTACCAAAAGGTTTCCCCATGCCCGGGGATGATGATCGTACCGGGGTTAGGTTTCTGCCCTTAGAATAGTTTACCATAAGGTTTCCACTTGCCCAGGGATGATGATCGTACCGGGGAATGGTTTCTACCCTTAGAATAATTTACCATAAAGTTTCCACCTGCTCGGTGATTGAGATCGAATCGAGAAGCAGGTTTCTATCCTTAAGATGAAATTAGATCGAACCAGGGAGCAGGTTTCTGTCCTTAGGATGAAATTAGGTTTCCACCTGCTTGGTGATTGAGATCGAACCAAGGAGTAGGTTTCTATCCTTAGGATGAAATTAGGTTTCCACCTGCTCGGTGATTGAGATCGAACCGAGGAGCAGGTTTCTGTCCTTAGGATGAAATTAGGTTTCCACCTGCTTGGTGATTGACATCGAACCGAGAAGCAAGTTTCTGTCCTTAAAATGAAATTAGGTTTTCACCTGCTCGGTGATTGAGATCGAACTAGGGAGCAGGTTTCTGTCCTTAGGATGAAATTAGGTTTCCACTTGCTTGGTGATTGACATCGAACCGAGAAGCAGGTTTCTATCCTTAAGATGAAATTAGGTTTTCACCTGCTCGGTGATTGAGATCGAACTAAGGAGCAGGTTTCTGTCCTTAGGATGAAATTAGGTTTCCACCTGCTTGGTGATTGACATCGAACTGAGAAGCAGGTTTCTGTCTTTAGATCATATTGTCTTAGTACTTCTCATGTGAGTTGACCGGGGCTAACATGTCATGGGTAATGGAATAATAAACACAAATAAATTTGCATGGATAAACGTCACAGTTGTATTGATTAATGATATGCACATATTACATTACATTCAACCTGTACCCCCATGTATTGACAGTCAGTGGTAAAATTTCTTCAGGTTGTGGGCGTTCCATGGTTGGGGAAGCGGTCTCTCGTCTAAGTCCTCCAAATAGTATGCCCCTGGGCCCACGATGGCGGTAACCCTATAAGGCCCTTCCCAAGTTGGGGCTAACTTCCCTGCATTAATGTCTCGCACATGTCCTACCACTTTTCGCAACACCAAGTCCCCAGCACCGAATTCTCGAGTCTTCACATCCTGGTTATATCGCCAGGCGAGCTTCTGCTGATACTCGGCTAGCCGTATTGTTACTGACTCTCGGCACTCCTCTAGTAAATCCAGACGCTTCACCATCAATTCGTTATTCTGGGCTGGGGAAAACCTTATAATCCGTGCGCTACATTGGTTTATCTCGGCTGGTATGATGACCTCCATCCCGTACGTTAGGGAGAATGGGGTTTCCCCCATGGACCTTCTAGGTGTTGTTCGGTATGCCCATAGGACATTTGGCAGCTCCTCAACCCACTTGCCCTTCGTTCCTTCTAATCTCTTCTTCAATCTGTTCATAATTGTTTTGTTAACGGCTTCTGCCTGGCCATTACTCTGGGGGTAGGCTGGAGTGGAATATTTGTTCTTAATGCTAAGGTGGCCGCAAAACTTGCGGATAGCTTTACTATTGAACTGTAAACCAATATCAGATACGAGGGAGTCTGGAACCCCAAACCTTGTGACTATATTTCTCCACACAAACTTCTTGACGTCCACGTCCCGAATATTAGCCAATGCCTCAGCCTCCGCCCACTTGGTGAAGTAATCTATAGCTACTAGGACAAACTTCCGATTGCCCGTGGCCCGGGAAAACGGGCCGAGAATATCCAGTGCCTACTGTGCGAAGGGCCAAGGGTTGTTGACTAGGTTCAGATAACCTGCTGGCTAGTGGATCAAGAGGGCATGCTTTTGGCACTGTTCACACTTCTGTACATACTCGATAGCATCCCTTTGCATCTGCGGCTACCAAAATCCTTAAGTCATCGCTCGATGTGCCAGTGAGCGTCCCCCCACATGACTGCCGCACACCCCATCGTGTAGCTCAGCCAAGAGTCCATTGACCTTCTCGGGGTGCAAACATAAGAGATACGGCCCCTCAAAAGATCTTCGGTATAACTTGTGATCTGCTGACAGCCAATACCGACTGGCTACTCGGCGTACCTTGTTGGCTTCCCTCTCATCATCCGGTACTTGATCCTCGGCTAAAAAATTGATGATCGGGTCCATCCAGTATGGTCTGGGTGTTGAAACCACTACAACACCTATCACGGCGCCAATACTCGATTGTGTTATAAGCTCCACTTTGATCATCCGAGGCACATCCTCTGTCATCGATGACCCCAATGTAGCTAGAGAGTCCGCATGCCTATTCTACCCCCGACCTACTTGGACCACCTTGGCCTTGGAAAACTGACCTATAACCTGCTTCGCTACCCGCAAGTATTTCTTCATTTGAGAATCTCGGGCCACAAAATTGCCTTGCACTTGACTGACCACCAGTCGGGAATCAGAGTGAATCTTAACTTCTCGTGCACCCATATCCCAAACGGCTCTCAATCCAGCAAGTAAGGCTTCATACTCAGCTTCATTGTTAGAGGCCCTAAAACCCAACCTGAAAGAATGTTCCAGCCTTATTCCTTCTGGAGTGATAATAACAATCCCCGCTCCAGCGCTCATTGCACTTGATGCACCATCCACGAACACTTTCCATGGGCGACAATCCACGTGACAGATTACTTCCATTTCGCTTTTAGGGGAAAACTCTGCTACAAAATCAGCCAAAACCTGGCCTTCACCGAATTTCTTGGCCTATACCTTATATCAAAGGATCCGAGCCGAGTCCCCCATTTAGCTATCTAGCCAGTGAAGTCAGATCTTTTCATCAGCGACTGTAAAGGGTATTCGGTCAATACATATACGGTGTGGGCTTGAAAATAGTGAGGCAGCTTCCTGGTGGCATGCACTAGTGTCGACACCAGTTTCTCCAGGGGCAAGTACCTTGTCTCTGCATCAACCAGAGTCTTGCTGATATAATACATGGGTTGCTGCACTCCTTGATCTCTTAAAAGCACAGCACTCACGGCGTGATCAAACACCGAGAGGTACGTGAATTGGTCCTCCCCAGGTTTCGGGGCTGTTAACATGGGTGCCTGGATCAAATACTCTTTCAAGTCTTGGAAAGCTCTTTCACATTCTTCATTCCACTTGAATCCCCTCCACTTCTTCAAAAGTTGGTAGAATGGACGGCAGCGATCGGCAAACTTAGAAATGAATTGGTTAAAGATAGCTAACATTCTGGTCAACACTTGCACTTCCTTCGGATTGCTCAGTGGTTTGAGGCGCTTCACAGCTTCTATCTAATCAGGGTTGACTTCTATCCCTCTGTTGATGATTAGATACCCAAGGAACTTGCCAGCCCCCACCCCAAAAGCACACTTATCCGCATTAAGGCGCAATTTATGTTGCCGCAGTAATTCAAACACCCCCTAAAGATCCTCTATATGCCGTGCCTCCTGTTTACTTTTCACCACCATGTTGTCAATGTATACCTCAACCATACGCCCTGTTAGGACATATGTGATTCACTTGTTAGGAACATATGTCATTATTTTATGTAATTGGCTAATCCTTTAACAAAATGCACTTTACTTGTATTTGGGTAGATTTAGGATGTGTTTAATACTTCAAGAAACTGTGTTTCAAGATCAAGTGTTAAAGCCATGCGAGTCTGTCCAAGAAACAAGCTGAAGAAGTGCCTGTCATTAAAGCTCAACAGCTAGCTCGACAACTAGCCATCTATTGAGCTTAAGAAGCTGTTCCAGCCCCGTGGCTCGACAGCAGCTCGATAGATAGGCATCTGTCGAGGTTTATGAAAAACAGAGTTTCAGTTCTGTTTTGACTCCAATCCGTGATTATGTGTTTGGGCTTTCTTTTTTCACAACCCTAAACATATAAAAGGCTTATTTTAAGGGCCGTCAAAGTGTTCACAAGTTGTACAAGTGTTGAGCAAAGTTTGTTCAAGCAAATTGTGACCATAGACAGAATTTGCTCTAGTTCATCATTCTTGTGAAGAAGTTGCTGTGTTTGTGCACTGTAGGGTTTTGTGACCAAGCATCTTCTTCATCTTCATTGTTGGGATAAATTGAAGAACTTTACAGCTAACAACTTTCTCTAGTTGGTGATTGAAGTCGCGTACTGGGATCCGTGCAATTGGTTAGTCACGTACTGGGAGCCATGCATCAAAAGGAGAAATTGTCACTACAGAACAAGTCCAATTGGGTATTGGGGTAAGGGTTCAACTGTAGGTTGGTATAAGGTACTGGGATTCCTTTACTTGTAACCGCTTGTTGTGATAATAGTGGAATTTCGGGAGTGGTGACCTTAAAATCACCCGGTGGGGTTTTTGCCGTGTTGGTTTTTCCCATTCGTAAACAAATCACCGTGTCAATTTATTTTCTGCTGCATACTTAGTTTATTGGTGATTTGTTTGTGCTACCACGTGTTTGCATGTTAATTTGATTAATTAATAAACTTGGCTAATTAATCAATTAATTCATCACAAGGGGTAATTCGTTTTTGGCCTATCACGCCCAATCTTGTCCCAAAACATTCTGGTCATCATCCGTTGATATGTGGCCCTGACATTTTTTAACCCAAAGGGCATCACGGTATAATGGTAGTTGGCGTCAGGTGAGATGAATGCTGTCTTTTCTCGATCCTTGGCGGCCAGGGCAATCTGGTGATAGCCTTGAAAGGCATCCAGGAAACTCATCCTCAGGTGTCCATAAGTGGCATCCACCAATTGATCGATCTTTAGCATACGAAACGGGTTCTTTGGGCATGCTCAGTTCAAATCCATGAAATCTACGCAAACTCTCCACTTTCCATTCTTTTTCTTCACCACCACGGTATTGGCCAGCCACTCAGGGAAGAAAATTTCTCTTATCGCCCCAGCGTCCTTTAACCTCTCAACCTCCAGCTTAACTACCTCAACATGTTCCTTGGTCGACCTCCTCAGCTTTTGCTTCTTGGGAGGGAATGATAGGTCTACATTAAGCTTGTGGACTATGAATTCGGGATCCACCTCGGGCACCTCATATGGACTCTAAGCAAACACATCTACATTCTGTATAAGGAATAGTAGCATCTCCACCCTGTCTTCGTCCTTCATATTTACTCCTACCTGGAAATATCTGTCAACGTCCGGTAATATCTTTACTTTGACCAACTTCTCAGCACAACTAGCCCCCCCCTTCCCTCTTGGGGCTCCTGTAATTGCTATAAGGGGACCTCCTTAGATGGGTCCCTCTGATCGGCCTGCTTATTTTTCCAATCAACCGCTACAACTAGGCATTGTTTAGCCACTTGCTGACTTCCCTTTACTATAGCAATACCCTGCTCGGTACGGAACTTAACCTTCACATGCAGGGTGGAGGGAACAGCTCCCATTGCGTGAATCCACGGCCTTCCCAGAATCGCCGTATATGGAGAAAATGAAGCAACCACTATAAATGCTACTACCACCTCCTTACCTTCCATATTTACAGGAAGAGAAATTTTCCTCTAGGGAATCACCACCTTGCCATCAACTCGACTAGAGGCGTATCATACTTTGAGAGGTCCTTGTCCTTTAGTCCAAGGCCTTTGAATAGGTTTGGATACATCATGTTGGCCCCACTTCCTTGGTCTACAGTCACCCTTTTTACTATGAAACCATTTATTCAGGCCGTTACCACCAACGCATCATCGTGCGGCTGAATTGTCCCTTCTAGATCATCGTCGTTGAAAGTGATGGGCTCCTGAGCAAATTTCATCCTCTTTTCAGAGGGTTGCACGCTCGAGCAATCTTCTATAGGCACTACAGTCAACACTCCTCTCCCCCCGGTCATAGCAGTACCCTTCAGGGCAGCGTTGATGACTTCAATCACTTCCAATGGGGGGGGGGAGAGGGTTTCCCCTTTGTTGAGCACCTTGCTCGGTACCCCGGTTCCCTGAATCTAGCACAAATTCCTTCAAATATCCCGCTTTCACTAACTGCCCTAGATGATTTTTTAGCACTCGGCATTGCTCGGTGGTATGCCCTTTATCCCTGTGATAAGTACAGTACAAATTTTGGTTTCTCCGAGACGGGTCACCCCCCATCTTGTTCGGCCATCGGAAATACGGCTCGTTCTTGATCCGGTCTACGATCCTGTGCTCCGGCTCCTTAAGCGTCATGTTCACCTCCCCTATTTGTACCTCCGGATCTTGTATCCTTAAATCCTTTCGGGGCCTTGACTGAAAACTGCCCTACCGAGGACGATTCATTAATGGGGCCTTACCTTTACTTTGCAGCTGGTCATCCTCCAGGCGTTTGTACTCCTTAATATGTCTCAAGAGCTGCCTCATATCCTTAGGAGGCTTCCTCGTCAACGACTCCCGTAGTTCAGAGTCCTCGAGCAACCCCATTTTGAAGGTGCTCGCTGCAATCTTCTCGTTGCCCCTACCGATCTCGTTATAAAGCTCCCAATACCAACTAGCATAACTACGAAGTGTTTCTCCTACTCTTATTTTTATGGATAGTAATGCGTCTACTGGTTGTGGTACCCGGCTACAGTTTACAAACCGGACACCGAATTCTTAGATCAACTTGGCAAAACTGTGAATAGAACCCTTCTGTAACCCATTAAACCATCTTAAAGTAGTGGGCCCGAGGCTTGAGGGAAACACCTTGCACATTAGCGCATCATTGTGAGTATGCAGAGACATCATCTGGATATAATGGCTGACGTGCTCCATCGGGTCCTTTTTTCCATCGTAGGAATTGAATAGTGGGCGCACAAATCTGCTCTACATTGGAGCCCGTTTAATATCGTCTGAAAACGGCGACCGAGCAGCTCTGCGTAAGGCACGGCTCATAGCATCCATGGCGGCATTACGGGCCGTCGTTCTTCAGCGAAATCTGAATCCCGATCAGCATACTCTAGTGAATGTGAACGGTCTCAACGTCGACGGGACTTCCATGAATGTGATCGGTCCCGGTGTCGACGGGACTTCTGTGAATGTGAACGGTCCCGGTGTCGACGAGAATCGGACTGATTAGACCCGGTCCTATAGTGGTCTCCCTCACTAGCAGATCCCCCTTCTCGGTTGTTTCTTCCTCTTCTCCGACGCCTACCTCTCACTTCTAACTCCAAATCCCTTACCAGCCTACGTAACCGCTCAAGTTCCTCATCTCTGTCATCAAATTGTCCGTGCCCCAAAGCACCTGACATTGTTCGGTGTGCCTGGTACGACCCTTCTCTAAGGCCGGACTGTTATTCCTCTCGCTCACGGTCCCTATCTTCACGCCTTTTGTGCCTTCATTCTCGCCAAGTGGATCCCCAAGAAGATCCCACCGAACCACTTTCAACATAACTCCCTGAACGTCTTTCAGACATTTCTCGAGCGTGAGTCTTAGTTGAACCACGGCTTTGTAGGAGATCCCTACAGATGGCACCAATTATGCATGCCAAAAATGAGGTTGATGGGCCAGCTCTTACTTGGGCTCAAAATTTATTTGTAATGTGGGCTTTGGATTTCCTACCTTGGGTAGTTCCTAACACAAAGACTCAACAAAGCAACCTCTCCCTATGAACTCTTCTGTTCTTACTATTACTGCTCTTCTGTTGCTCTCTCGCTCCCTTTATTCTTAGTTTCTTCTGGAACTTTTTTTCAACCCCCTTTTTCCCTTAACTTCTCATATTTATAGCCCAAAATTAGTGGAGGAGTTATGATTACTCTTGTGGTGAGTGGAAAGGAGGTCCAATGTTATTATCCTTAAGTGGGTGTTTAGGTGGGAGTGGGAGGAGTGGCATTGGAACTGCCTCCCACCTCAGAAAAGCCGCTCAGCGGCGATACTCCCTAAGGTACTGCCGCGCAGTCGAGAGGCGGTACCCCGAGCAGTCGTTGTCTTGTTCGAGATGTAATTGACCAGGCAAGGCCCAGGTGATGAAACATGATGTGTACAGATTGAGAGTATTTGCCCAATGGGCTCCAAGCTAGCATGAGGCCTAGGCCTATGGCCCTAGAGGGGCTGGGGCCCAGAGTCGGACAAAGGGGTTGGGTCATGGGCCATATCGTTGGGTCGAAGTTTAGGGCCCAAGTGGGCCTGGGGCCCCTTACGCTGTACAGTTTTTATTCCTTTTTCTTGCTTATATAGTTTTATCTTCTTCTTTTTTCTTCCTCTCCACAAACGAGGTTCACTGCTGTACTAATATGAATATAAGATGCACCAATCTTCTAATAGCTAATGAATTGTGAACTACGGCAATCAAATATTAAAATCCAGGAGGAAGAATCTCTAAATTTTTAAATTTCGGCCCTAGAAAACCAAACCTCCTAATAACCAAATTTAATGGACGCCTCAAGATATTTAAATCTAATATTAGTTGTGTTGAATCTATTGCTGGTGGTAGGCCATGTCTAAAAAATGATCAACATAACCTAAAGCAGATATTCAGAAGGAAGTTATGTTTCAACCAATTGGTTATATTGTGTATAAATTCCTTTTCTGTTGTCTAGGTGCAAGAGTTGCTTTATAGCTACCATTAGGGATGTGGGTTCCAAAGTGAAGAAAAAAGCATGAAAAAAAAAAAAAAAAAAAAATTTAATCGTGGTTTGCCAGTACTGACAGAAAACCTGTCTACATGTGCTTGTGGTGAGTTTAAGGTTACGAGAATTTATGGGTTTAGGGTTTAGGATTTTAAAAGAAAGAATTAGGGTGTTTGGGGAATGAATTAGAGTTTGAATTGTTATCTCTATTTGTAGGGAAAGTACCTAGGGTTTTTAGGATTTGATAGGGGAAGGGAAAAGGTAAGATTTGGAGTTGCAAAGAAGGAAGAAAATGACAGATTTTTTTTTTTTTTTTTTTTTCAAAGACCGTGAACAGTACCCACGAAAGAGAAATGAAAATCAAGATGCACTCTTTTGTCCAAAACACTCTGAGAGGGTGTTTGGTATATGTGTTTGAAAATATGTATTTTGTTGTTTGAAAACATATATGGAAATACGTGTGAATGAAAAAGTGTGTAGAAATGTGTATAATGTTGTTTAAAAATTAAAAATACATGTTTAAACATGTCTACCAAACAGCCCCTCAAATTTTCTATTAACCAACTCTCTGAATTCGTTGACTATATATACGTTCAGCACAAATACATAATTAAAAGAATACTAATTTGACTAGTAAAATAAAAAATATTATTTTGTTGGCTTAGGAAACCAATTCCTACTTGGTCTAGAATTCGTCTAAGACAAGTTTACTTTTTCCTACTCAACATAGGAGACTTAATGTATTATACATATTTAGTGGCTTGTCAATTGAATTGTATTTTAGAGAAAGGGTTAGACGCATAGGAGAGAAGAAAGGTTTTTTAATTATTTTCTTCTTCTGTGTTAATCAATATGCAATTCGTTCAACTTAATCCTCGGGTATCCAGTCAACCCTGGCAGCCAAAGATCGACCTTGATCACGTTGAATCACGGCAACGATCATCGAAGGTTCAAGCTTATGTCAAGTTCTTTGTACAAGTAAATCGTCGAGAACTGTACCGAACACATGAAGGAGATCTTGTTTTATTAGGCAGCCAATCACATCATGTCTCCAGCACCGAAGGTGTGTACTTTGATTTGGATATGTTCAAGAGCTATGACAACTCGTGTCGAGAAATATCGATCCTTCTCGGTTATGAACCTGAAATCCATGAAGATTTTCATGCCCGTATAGCTGATGAAGTAATTTGCTTTGCACGCAATATTCGCAACTGGCTTTCTAATGTGGGTCGTGAAGTGTTGCCTATATATGTGAATATTGTCGTGAAAAAGGACCTTTTGCACGATGAGAGGTATTGGGTTACTAGGGCTTTGAGGGAATCGGATATGGAGTTTGAGAGAAGCAGATATGGTATGGTACCGGCAAGCCAGTCGGCATTGAAGGGGGTGTTGAAGAGGGTGAGATTGGGAGGAGGTTGCGTTAAGGGTTCGGAAGCAGAGAGAAAGTGTGTAGGTGAAAGAGAGAGTTGCACCATATGTCTGGAAGAGTTTGAACCAGGTTCTGAAGCCTTGTGCATGCCTTGCACTCATATATTTCATGCTGGATGCATAGTAAAGTGGCTGAATCAGAGCCATTATTGCCCAGTATGTCGCCTTGAGATGCCTACTAGTTAGATATTTGTTATGAGAATATATTTTGAGTCAAAGTAGATTCAATTATATTAGGATTTTGCTTTATTCAAGTTATATGGCTATCTATTCCTTTAGCGTATTGAATCAAGATACGTGCTAATCGATTATACAGATTTAAAGTCTTGTAGCTTCTGACATATTTTTGTGTGTGGAATATGAATTTTATGGATTGACTCTATTCATTGTAATTTTATTATTATTATTATTATTATTAATTTTAGCCAATTGTTCAAAAGCAACAAAATACAATACTTAAATTAGTAGATATGATGATGTTGATTGAATATGGAAGATTCTTTTTTTTTTTTTTCCCTGCTAATTGATTGTATTGGAAGATTGGTAGTTATTCAAGAGTACTCATGTCTGTTCATGCTTTCATATATTGATTTCGTGTTCTAGAATTGGTCTGGTAAAGACTGTCGCAATAAATGACCCTTCAAAATAGTATTATTAGACTTAGAATTCGAGTTAAGATTACTACACACTCTAGGTGCGATAGTCGCTCCACAAGTATAAGGAGGGAGCTTCACACACATATACACTTAGATTAGGCTAGAGTAGAATTTCTTTCTTGTAAAAAAAAAAAAAAAAAAAATTCGAGTTAAGGGTTGTAATAAAAATATGGTTTTGAAACCAAAGATATGCAACAATCCTGTTAGCGCATGAAATTATTACACTAGCTTCTGCTTAGACTTTCTGGATTAAAGGAAATAAAACAGTAAGACTATTGAAAAAAAATATTTTTCTATTTATTTATTTATCATATTTTTATAGTGAACCACTGAGAATCAAGCACTAATTACAAGAATTATGATCTACGTTGGAAACCATGATGAACTGTAACAAATTTGTATATGTGTCATCACCGCCTTCTGTGCAATGTTGTTCATCCTTATAGTATATGTCTATGGTACTTTGTCACAATATTCACCCTCAAGAAGTAGAGAAGGTATTTGGTATCAAATAATATCATATTAGCGGTATCAAAATCCAAAATATGTAAGACATGTCAGCAAAAAATAACTAAACCACTAATTTATGAAAGACATGTGTTAGTGGATAGTTATTTTTTTGCACACATATTTCTCATTTATTGTACTTTGATACAGATGACGTGGTATCATTTGATGTAAAATACTTTTTTGAAAGAGTACTGTTAGAAAAAAATGGATAACCATAAAAGATAAGAAGCAAAACTAAATTAGTAATGAAATCTACTTGATTACATGATATTGAATTTGCTAATTGCATAATTTGCTTGAGGTGGAAAAAAAAAAAAAAAAAATCAAAACAAAAGAGTAGATAACTCAAAGGGGCAAAAAGTAATAATTATACCAATATTAGGCATTTTAGAAAAGCACGTTTACTAGTTACTACAACCTTTCTAGCCACAACGGCACCAAATAATACATATACCATAATTTTTACTAATGTTTTTTCAACCGATACAATTTTTTTCCAAAACTTAATTTATACATCATTTGTTGAAGTGATTGGTTTTAATATTGGTGGACAATCACTAGCAAAAGTTTAATAAATCCTAGCAAAAGTTGTGTATTCTGGACTACTTTCCCTTTTACTAATTCACTAGTGAATAAATATGCTTCCAACGCAAGAATTTTATTTTATTTCATTTTAATATAGGAAACAATGAAATCCTTTTTCCTCATTGTAGAAAAGAATGACAAGTTTTTAATTAGCAAACAAAATGTTGGAAAGACTAACTATAGGAAAAAAAAAAAAAAAAAAATAGTTGGAACGACCAATAACGTCTTAAGTCATCATAAGGAGCAAGATTGCAACATAAACTCAAACCTAAACTACCAAAAGTACCAATCAGTGATTCAGTGTATGGGAAAATGTCAAGAATATAGAGTGCTTAGAAAAAGGAACTCATTATTGTTGTGTGTGACTCTGACTCTGACCTATTCATGCACTTTGAGTAAGTATAAATATATCAAATGACACTAGCAGTTCCCCCAAACACTTCAGTAGGGATTACATACATACATATATGATAGGGCAAAAATGTATTGACCCCTTACAAATTAATTAATTACCCAAGTTAATTAATTAGGTTCAATTACATGCAATGGCGTGGTAGCACAAACAAATCACCAACTAAACTAAATGCAGCAGCAATTAAATTTGACACGGTAATTTGTTTACGAATGGGAAAAACCACCAAGGCAAAAACCCCATTGGCTGATTTTAAGATCATCACTCTCAAGAATCCACTAATTAATAATCAAGTGATTACAAGTAAAAAGAATCTTACCAACTACCCTTGGTTTATCACAAATTACCAACCTACAATTGAATCTTCACTCCAATACCCAATTGGACTTAATCTTGTAGTGACACTTTTTCCGTTTAATGCATGAATCCCAGTACATGACTAACCAATAATACACGGATTCCAGTATGTGACTAACTCCAGTAACTTGAAGAAGGTTGTTGGCTGCAAAATTCTTCACTTCATGTACAATGAAGATCAGGAAGCTCATTGGTTATAAAATCTTTTGGCGTAAAAACGCAGTAGC